>OY987301.1:48795613-51391159 GCA_963920635.1 Pseudeuparius sepicola
TTATTTGACATATTGCAGTGTCGCTCTTATTGCGTCCTAAGATATTTTGTAAAACAGGGTTGAATTAATTATGTGTTATATCTGCTAATTTGCTCATATACCTAATAAAGAACAATAAATATATGCTAAAAGGGGCTAAAACTACCTACTGAATAAATTATAAAATAAATTAAATCCATAATTGAAGTACACTATTTGACCTGTTATTATGTAATATGAGGGGGCATAGGTAGGGGGACCTATGACTTCCTGGTGAAGTCACCAAGAACCGAAATTTGTTTTATATTGTAATTTTTGGTTTAATTAAAAAGAGGAAAACAAGCTAGTTAGCTCCTTGGGACTTTAAATCCCTTACCTACGTAATACATTTTTTACTTATTAAAAGTATTTTCTAGAGGTCTGAAATCTGGTACAGCGGTATAAACTTGAAAGAAGAACAACTTTTCTATACATTTTTCAAATTTTGAGTAATAATACCATTTTCAGCAATTTATTTAAATACATCTAAAATTTGACACAAGAAAATAAAGTAGTTATTTTCGAGCACGTCATTTCACATCACTTTTTAAGCAAAAACAATTGGCTACATCAAAATTTTCTTAAATCGAATACTTAATATAAAAAATTCCCATATTAATGGGGACTTTATGTGTGACACTATATAGCTACCCAAGTAGCATCGTAGTGATGAAAACTTATATCGCCACTTTTACTGAGTGGCCATTACGTAACCATCACTAAATCTACAACTTTGCTTTACTTTATTTTCTACGAAAATAGTGGTAATCACGTCAATTTCAACGCTAGTAGTCACTATATAGTTTCATAACTTTTTAATGGTGCTTAAGGTGTTTGGAACGTCGTAATTACTACCGAATATCACCTTAAAGTTCTTATACATTCAAAGTGGAAAATGGAAGTGGCGGTGACCAAACTGCATCACTAACATATATCTTAGAAGTGCCGACAACTTTCGCATGCGTGTGATAGTGGCGGCCACGTTTTGGTCATTTGTACTAAACCTTGAAAGTGGCGAAACTTGTTGGTGATAACTTGTGGTCATCGCAAAGTTTTTGCCACTTGCAGAAGAGATTTTCACGTTTGCATATGACATCAAAGGCACTACAAAGTTATCATTACCATCAAAATTCACTCTATAGTGACCGTCACTATCAAGGGAGGCTTCCTTGCTGTTTTGCTGTATGCGCGCGCATATTTCTGCTAACGCGGTGTCAATGTGGTGATTGTACTGCAGTGAGATTTAGTGTTCATGCTTTGAATTAATTATTCGATGTGTGCCATTTAAGTACGAGTATAGTGTTTAAGTCGAGTACTCAGTATGGAAGACATGATGACGTGCATAATATTACATTCTGGGAAAGCAGGACCTGCTTCCAGAATATTGTCGCTTGAAGAGGTGTGACAGCGGTGTAAGCTTCTTAGGGATAAGAATCTTTAACAAGCTACCATAGTACCTACTCTGAGCTGCCACTTGGTGGACGAATTCTGGAATAAAACCTAAATAATTGTTTGTTATTGTGGATTTATTTTATTGTAAATTTATTTCGAGATTTTAACTACATGTAAAATATGTACTTTGTAACTGCCTGTTTGTCTTATTATGCTTAATGTAAAAGTATTTTAACACGAAATAAAGAATTTGTATTTTAATAGTCATTGCGAAAGCTTTTTCCCCTAAATTTTGAGGTTATGGAAATTCACACTCGCGCGTTTAGAGATTATGGTGGCTACAGTGGTGTCTGTGACGTCGCCGCCACTTTCAAATGGTGAAAGTAATTATGAAGTGGAATAACACAGTTTCCGCCACTATACGGCCACTAAGGTTAAGTAACAAACACCTCAAATACGCAAATGTATGTGGAAATCACTTTAAATTTATATTTTAGACAAGACGCCATATTTAAGAATGATATTTATGCCGCCATTATGACAAAATGAACAGGCTACTAAATAAAAATTAATTTCTCGTCTATTCTTCATTAAAATATAGTATATTACTAAGTAATTATTGGTTTTACGTAACCAAGAATAATAAAAAAAATGTTTGGGGTATGTAGGTAGATATGTTTAAAAAAGTGTGCTCCTCACTTTTTATTTTATTTTTGAAAATATTGAATATTGCGGGAGGGCGTGCTCATATTTCGAGCTATAACGTCTATGTTTCACAGTAAACTTGAAATCGTTTTGTTTTTATCACCTTCTCCTAATTACATTAAAATAAAATAAATACTCATAGTAGTTATATTCCCGATTGACACCGTCAATCTCAGTAATTTCGAGTTGGTGGGAGAAAGGCAGCAGGACATAATAATGTATGTACCTAAATAAGTTAAACGAGAGAGACCGAGTGACATGGAACAGCAAGAGTAGCCAAGTTTCACGTAGGTGGCCTCATAGGTGGCTGCCACTACGCACCCATGTTTTTGCCACGTAAGTGCCACATGGCTGGAACGTAACGGTATAAGTTGCAAAAACGTGGTGGCAATGTGGCAGCCACCCAAAAATTGTTCCCCATTTTGGTGGCAGCCACGTTATAGAAAGGTTCCTATAACGTATCGGCCACTAGTGATAAACACTTTAAAGTTTCTACGGTAGTGGTCGTTACGTAGCGCCCACTAAAAATGCTACTTGGGTAGGTATTTGTCACAATGTATTTACAATATTTATAGTCCGAGAGCTACACGCATGTTTTTGTGAAACGTTTTGCATACGAATGCACATTGAAGCTAATGTTGTTTGGCAAAAACGAGTGAGATTAGGGGCGAAGAGAAACATTGCTCGCTGGCCACTTCTTTAGCTGTAGTTTTTGAATTAGTAAAAAAAAAACACAGAAAATGTAAAGATTTTTGTAAATAATGCATGTGCCTGTCGTGAAAGTTTCATAAAAAATATGTGGTGGACGCTTAAAAGCATTCGTGTTCCAGATGCGCAAAGGGCAGAATCAGCCTACTGAACTTGTAAAAAAATTTACAATTTTTAATTACTTGTGTAGGGATGCATATTACAGCCTTAAAAATTTAGGGTATGACTCAAAAAAATACACTTGGCATTTCGATTGGGCGTGCACATTCTTTATCATATGTTGCTAATCTTGTAAATGTTTAATAGGTAGATTGAATGATTTATATATACTGTTAAAACTGGTCTTAATATAATTATATTGTTGCCAATATGTCAGTTCTCTGTTTGCATTTACGTATTACTTGCTGAAAATATAACAGAAAAAAAGAAACATGTTAGGGCTCTTGAAAAAAACAGATTGATAACTGAATGCTTTTTTTACATAATCTATGCTAAGTAATATATATAAAATTCAAAAAGCATTCCAATATCTTGTGCCGGTGAACCAAAATTGAACTAGCAAATTTTGAATTTTTTAAATAATTTGTAGTCGAATGCTTTTCCGTAATTATTATGATTCAATGATGTTAAATTAAGTGAAAAAAAATTGCATTCATATTCCACTGGCTGAAAAGTTTTTACAGGCATCAAAATTTATCGAGTAATATTTTTAAACATAAAGGACCTCAAACCATTGCCACATTGGAAAGCATCTGCAAGTGTACATCCAGGGTCGCATTAAGAGACGGATGGCAGCTGCGATGGCATAAAGCATACAGATTTTATTATACAGATAAATTTAGTTAGTAAGTAATAAGAATAGGTGAAATTATATTATTATATGATTATTAACTACACATATATTATATAGTAGTAAACAGAATGGATTCATAGTTCTTAAATCAGAATATTGAAATCGAACGACTTTGCTCCGGTAAAAATGATTGTTGTTTTATGGCTTATCTTGCTTTAATTATTAAAATTATGTTAACTATTTAATTATTTTATAAATGGTCAATTTCTGACAATCTCACGGCATTTTCGGAGTAATTTTTAGGCGCAGCACGACACATAAAAACAATGCGATTTCTCTCGGGAAAAAAGCTTAATAACTCTCACATTTACCTCTTTAAAAATCCAAAAAAGTGTTAAATCTCTTCATCGGACCTTCCTCTTGCTTTCCATTGCAATTTCCCTAACCCTACAACCCCATTTAAGGATTTTTTTCGTCGCGCTCTCGGCCGAGACAGTTTTCACGGGAAAACATCTTTGCCTCTTTCCCGCACACCTCGAGGGCCCCACCATACCACCGCTTCTGGCGGCCGTATTTAAGCGAGGTATCGGAATCCATGAATTTATTGCCTATTAGGCCAGGGCAAGTAAAGGTTATAATTAAAAAATTTTCGGTAAAGGAATCGAAAGTATTTGATGGTGTTCTGTGTTCCTTGCCTCTCCATGTTGCTGATAAAATATGTGATCCACTTGCTAAACTTATTAATTTACCTTATCAACAAGGAATCTTTCCATCTGTGTTAAAGCATGCTTTGGTAGTACCAATTTACAAAAAGGGCGATCATAGCAAAATTACGAATTATAGAAGTATCTCATTACTGTCACCATTTTCTAAGATCTTTGAAATTGCATATTCCGAGAATTTGAAATGCTTTTTGTTTAAAAATGATAAATGATATAAACACTAAAAATACAAATTTCACCCTGGACTCTCTACAAGAGATGCTATTCTGGCTTAATACAAATATATTTTGGAAAACTTCGAATCTAGAAGCAATGTGTGCTGCATTTACTACGACTTAACACGCGCCTTTGATATGGTAAATCATGATTTGTTGTTAAAAAGCTGAGGGCCAGTCTTGGACTGGGTGAAATCTTATTTGAGTGATCGACGCCAGCGAGTTGTTGTGAGAAAAAACAGACAGGAGATTACATCAGAGTCCGAAGTGGTGTCCTCGGGAGCCTCTCAGGGCAGCACTTTGGGTGCCAACCTATGGGTGCCAAACCTTTGACACCCATAGGGTGTTTTCATTTTTAAAATAAAGGGTGGATTCAAAGGGTGGAAACGTTTGGCACCCAAAAATGGGTGGTGTCAAAGGGTGTAAACTAATGACACCCATAAATGGGTGTTTTCAATGTCACCAAAAGCCAAAATATATCCTGGAATGGACGGAATTTTTGAAGGGAAGCAAGGCCACTGGATCTGAAGCAAAGAAGAAACGCGATTTTTGTTTCTTTTTTTTTTGTCAATGGAACCTAACTATTATATTTTGTATATCTCGTACTAAACGATGGAACAAACATTTTAGTTTTAAATACTCCATGCAATAATCACATACATATACAGGGTGGTCACTCTTACAGTGCATACCATTGGGATATCCGAAACGGTAAGAGATACAGCGTGGGTTAAATTAGAGAAAAGTTGCGTTTTTGTATGCCTTTCAATAATCTGAAAAGAAATCTAAGATATCTTGGGTAGTTCCTGAAATAATGCTGAAAAACTGAAAATATGCGTTTTCTTTCTTCATAACTTTTTTATATGTAATGGAAAATTTATGAAACCTGGCAATCTTACATTTCCGATGTGAGCTTTTCAATAGAAATGTCAAATAATTCCTACGCCAACTAGATTCTGAAATATTCGTTTCGGATATCCCAATGGTATGCACTCTAAGAGTGACCACCCTGTATACTGATGACATTTTTGTTATTTCTCGTTAACTAGTTTATTAAAGTTAATAATGCAGGATGAATCTTATTTTTGAATGGCCTAGAATATATTTATTCATTTATTTAATATTAAGTCATCGTTATTTTAATTATTTAGGATAATGTAATAGATAAACGACTACATTTTGCCTGCAACATATTTTTTACTTTTTATATTTTCTTGCAATGTTTTTGTTGTTTATAGTTTTTAGATATGAGTATTTGGTATTAAATTAAATGTCTAGATGTCACCAATCAAAATATGACAAAAACTAGTGTCATAATTTGGCACCCGGTGCCAAAAAGGTGGAAACCTTGACACCCTTTCCAAATATGAAAAAACCCGGTGTAAACCCATCTCTACTTTGGGCTATATACCCTATTTTAAATTACTGCATAATCTGTTGGGGTAATTCCTCGCAGATTCAGGACTTGCTCATCGCTCATAAGAAAATAATCCGTCTGATAAATCGCAACTGCAGTCTTGTCGTCCATTGTTTCGGAAGTTGGAGATACTGACTGTTGTATATATGTATGTCTAATCCGTGGGAATATTGCAACTTCTCAGAGAGATGTATTGATTACAACATTCGTAACAAAAATGACCTATTAGTACCTAGGCACCACATGTCTAAAACAGCTAATAGCTCAGTCATAGTGGCACTAAAAGTTTATAATCACTTTCCCAGTGAAGTTACAAATATAAGTAGCATTCCACTCTTCAAAAGCAAGGTAAAGCAGCTATTGTTGGAACATTCATTCTATTCGTTAAAGGAATTAATCTATGACGTTATTATATTGTTTGACATTTAGTGTTTAGCTTGCATCGTCATTGTCCCTAGAGGTTTGCATATTATGTATTTATTACCTATATGTTTAATATAACTGATGTATTCCACACATGTACTTGCCATGTCAACTGAAATAAAAGATTTTTGATTTTAATTTGATTTGGTTATTTTTATTTAGGTTATTTCGACTCAGGGCCATGAGGTCAGAATTTTCAAAGCTTCCTCCAAGTCTTTAGGTCAAGTGTTATCAAAAAAAGAATAAGCGCCGGGAGCATGAGCCGCAGACTAAATTTTTTACAACTTTCAAAGTCAAACGGCCTAAAATGACGGCTTAGAATTTCGGCCAGCAAAAATTCGATGCAATTGGCAAAAACCTAGACAAAACTAGGTAATAAATACTTTATGACGTAAAATATTGTGGAGAAAATATTAATTACATTATATCCCTTTTGTTTCATAAAAAACTATAAATAAACAGCATTATAATGCTGCACAAATGCGAGCAATTCCCAATTAACTTCACGCACCGGGCGGCACCTCCCAAGTGAAACGCAATGTCACCACCAAATTGGGACGTTCGCCAACTTCCGCATTTGTGGATCGTCTGTATAGAAATCACATTACGAACGCCTTCCAACGTTGGCGCTGGTCGACGTTCGCCTCGGTGACGGTCTTTTTGCGCACATCAAAGGGAGCAGGTATATTCGCCAGTACTAAACTTTTTTATACGCACGATGCGTGCCCACATTTGTCAGTTCTGGAGGTTATAAATTATTGTGTTTTCACCACAACGGTTTTAAAAAACCGTGTTTTACACCAAAGGTAAGTTATTAATATTATCTACACTTTGGGTTTCTCAATAATTTTTCATTCACCTTTCATCAGTCAATAAATTGTTTTTTTTTTATATTTTTATTGTTTTTTTGCTAATATTTCATAAAAGCGCTATCTAAAGCAACATATCATTTAACAAATAAAATGCAGAACACTATAAAACGTCTATTTCGTCAGAATCCATCTTGTTTGTCCAGTGTCAGTGTATGTTCGATATTCCCACATATGTCCAACATTCGCCAAAGCTGGCACGCCGTGTGTGTGTTTAAAATTTGCAAACATTCACAGATGGCTGAATATTCAATCCAGCGTTGGCTCCAATGTTGGTAAAAACCCAGAAATGGTCTGTAGGGGCCTTTAGCGTGAGTCATCCATTCCTATATATCGTTGGCACCTAAAAACTTTTTAGCTAATGGAATATGAACGCAAATATTTTTTTCATTAATTTAACATCATGGAAACATAATTACGGATATCCTTCGAATACAAATAATAATTTAAAAAAAAATCCAAATTTGCTCGTTCAATTTTGGTTGACCGGCACAAGATATTGGAATGCTTTTTGAATTTTGTATATATTACTTAGCGTAGATTATGTAGAAAAAAAGCATTCAGTTGTCCTACATTTTTCTTAAAAGACCGCCATAGACAATGGTAATGCCCATAAAAAGGGAACATTCAATTAAAATGCAATTTGACTTTTTCAGTAATGTTCTTAATTACAATTTTTAAAATCAAAACGGCATTTGTATATAAATTTACAAAATTAGCAACATATGATAATGAATATGCACGCCCAATCGGAATGCCAAGGGTATTTTTATGAAAGTCATACCCCAAATTATTAAGGCTGTAATATGCATCCCTACACAAGTAATTAAAAAATGGCAATTTTTTTACAAGTTCAGTAGGCTGATTCTGCCCTTTGCATATCTGGAACACGAATGCTTTTAAGCGTCCGCCACATATTTTTTATGAAACTTTCACAACATGCCCAGGCATTCTCTACAAAAATCGTTACATTTTCTGTTTTTTTTTTTTACAAATTCAAAAATTACAGCTAAAAAGTGACCAGCGAGCAACGTTTCTCTTTCCCCCTAATCTCACTCATTTTTACCAAACAACATTAGCTTCAATTTGCATTCGTATGCAAAACGTTTCACAAAAACATGCTTGTAGCTCTCTGAATATTACATGCATGTATCGAAATGATTCCTAGCAATACTTACTGTGTGAGCAAAAATGAAGCCTGTAAAGGTCCTTCAGTCTCAATATCTAGGAATTGTTCGACACATTCTTGGACGGCACGGTCTATGACACCATCTCGGAAGGTAAAAAAGTTATTGGCATCTTCTGTTATGTTTACAGAAGGCTGGAGGCATTTCTCCTTCTCATTGATGGGAGTCGCGACTTTTGGCTGGGGCGGTTGCGGAGGTTTCGGAGTCCAAATTGTTTCGGTTACTGAAATGAATATTGACAATACGAACAATGCAAATCGATTGTGTTTTCCAAAAGGGCAAATGCGCCATTTTGATGTTTTGAGAAAATGAAGAAAAGCTGTATTGGTATGTTTGTATAAGAGCAAACTAGTAATGCATTTGGGATGTCAAGTATTCATTAATCAAATGAAAATAACTAAAAAAATACTAAAAACTATAAATAGATCATTAAAAAGCCCATTTTCTAGATATACATTTGTCCTTGCGTCAGATAAGCTTTACAAAGAAATGACTATTTGCCCCGCATTATTTATCTATTAAGACAATGTATTAAAAAAAAGTAACAAAAACTACTAACGTATGGAAATAATGGGTATTCGGTCAAAATAAGGCCTATTACATTATGTTGCTACCTTTTAAAACCAAGCTTTCAACCAGCCTTGTGGACTTCATCAGGGTATTAAATAATATTATAAGTGAATTTATTCCATAATTATTGTCTGTTATTTCTTGTAGTTTTAAGTCAAATTTCTTCTATAAAATTGGGGTCTTGTTGTAGATATAAGTTACAGGTAAATTTCTTGCATAAAGCTAGACAGTTTCGCATAACAAATTGTAATAACTCCAATACTATTTAAAAAAATTTAAATTCAGTTGTCTAAATAAATAAATCAATCAATCAATTTCAAATTAAATATTATTGAAATGTTTACAATTTTTTATACAGAACTATCTAACTTTATGCAAGAACCTATAACCGTTGAAGGAAGGATTAATAAGAGGAGCATCTGATGCGGAGATTTCGAGCCCGATTTCTGCAACGAGATGTATATATTTTGGTCACAGTCAAATACTTTAGGATGACCTAATCGATGAGAAACCGCTTCAGGTCGTCCTAAAGCAATTATTGACTGGGATCTATCTAATCGATGAGAAACCGGACTCACTATGATACATGCAAGCAGTGCCTCTTATTATATTCCTTCACTCACCTACTATATTCCTTCACTTCACTGTATGTAACTTATAACTACATGAAAAATAGCCCAATTTTATGCAAGAAATTTCACTTATGATTTAAAACTTGTAACGAAGGTACCGCGCTTTTCTTCTTAATTCTCCCATCATTAGCAGTTTGTACCAAAGTTACCACTCTTTTCTTCTTAAATTTCTGTTTGCATCTTACCGCTAAGTCCTAGTCTACAAGTAACACTCCTCGTCATTATTCGCGGGTCCGCTAGTCCGCCCAAACTGCCGGGGGTCAGTATCTAACCGGCTGGCCCTAGTCCTAGTCCAGTAAGATAGTATCAGTATTTTACACCGCCCCGTTGTATAATTCCGCCCGCTGTCCGGCCTTTGTTTAAGAGTATCGACTGCAATTATCGGAACTTCCCAAACACCGCCGCTGAGCTTGCACCATTTGTACATATATTTTCCATTTTGCCTCCCTAGCATAGAAAGCTTGCCGACTCTTGCCGATACCGTTCCCGTAGGCTTTCCGTATACCTAACCGATTCTGCTTTGCTCGCCCCTATTTAGTATTTTCTGTACCTTGTACTAATACGCACTGATCTTTACAGAAGTCAAAGCCGGCCCCTGCACCACATCCTTGGCTCGAAAAACTCTGGACCAGAAAAACCACTCCTGGCGCCCGAGCTAGGAAACTAAATTTTCCGTCGGTTTTGTTGATTCTACAGCCGTCCCGTTTCTCGAAAGGGGTTAATAGTGAATCGGGAATTTCTCTTAGATATCGGATTTTCGAGGTTCTTTTTGGTACCGGAGGAAAGTACGACACCCAATTAAGAGATTTACCACCTTCTTCGATTTTTAGAACGGCTCTATTCGAGGTTGTCGAAAGACTTTTGCGAAAAAGCCACCAATGTCTGTGGGCAGGGTTATAAGATTTTCCACTATTATTCAGGCAATCTAAGGCCAACCTAACAGCACCGAATTTACTGTTTTTTGCACTGTAACTGGTAATGTCACGTAAGGTAATGTCGCGTAATAAGATGTTAGATTTTCCGTCACTTACGCTTTCAAACCGAGAGAGAGGGGAGGGGTAATTGCAACGTTGTATGTTGAACGCCTTTGCGTCCGCACGTATTGCAACGATTTCAAGGGCCGCGCGTGTACCTAATCAAAGTAGGCAAGATTTTTGTAATGTTATGGTAAGGTAAAGGCACCAGTAATCGACACTATTAGAACGTCTTATGGATATAATTTTTAATGTAATTTTGGATACACCAGTAATCGACACTCTTTCACCAGTTATCATCACCCCAGTTACCGACAGCTTTTCACCAGTTATCGACATAATTTATAGGAGAAAAAAAAAAGAATTACAGTTTGTTCAGCGAATGTTCGGCCCTACGTCACAATTCCCGTCCTTGTCTGGCTCGTGAATATAAGACCGATATCCGTCGTATAGTCATGAGTAAGACAAGGACAGGAGTTGTGACGTAGGGCCGAACATTCGTTGAACAAACTGTAGATAGGTAATAAAAATTAACTCCTATTTAGAAAATAAATATCACAGGTCCTTGGTCCTCTTTCAGTCCAGATAAATCACAGATGAACAGTCTTGGTCATTGTTAATATTCCCAGTCTACCGAACTTGGTTCGGCAATCCGGAAACATGTAATAAAGATAAAATCAATTAGTAAGTTCCTTATCAGCAGATCGCAATAGCTACAAGTAAGGGAAGCAAATATGTTAGATAGGAAATAATGAAAACAGTTAGGAATTTTTAAACTTCTTGAGTTTTTTAGTACGACCCTCACTAATTCGCTTCGTACCCTTTTTCTCCCTGATATACATAAAAATAGTTAATCTCACACATTATTTATTAATGAATAAAGCAATTTGACCTATTGTAGATGATGCTGAAGTAACTCCAGCCATGTTTGAGATTCTTCGGTGATACGCCACCTGCTGTGTCTTCTATTCTCAAATTAAGTTGCCTCCATTGTCCGTTTCAACAGTTTCCATTGTATCTAAAATAATAAAAAGGTGTTATTTTTTACTATCGGTACCACCTATATCTTTAAATCAAACAAAAAACTACTACTGGAGTTAAACAATGACAAACACATTAAAACAGAGAAAATAATAACTGCTGAAAAACAACGACTACTAAGGCTTTCAGTACGAGTCGAGTTTAGCAGTCAAACCAAACTGGTTCGACTAGGTATGCTTTTACTGACTATTGTTATTAATCTAGTGGTAATAACATAGACAAGAAGAAACAACAGGAATAAAGGGAATACATATAACTTGTAACAGTGTCTCTAAAAATAGCCCCCTAACCATACTTTTCACACTGCCTATTCATATTTGGAATATTCCTCGAATAACAGTAATAATACATTGATAAAAATTCGGGAAGAACTGTTATGGGTTATGGCATTAATAAATAATAACATATTTGACTTACCTTGTTCGAGATTGTTGATAATTTTTTTAATAAAACTTCAAAATTTTGAAACTCATCGATCGCAAGGCGTCTGATCCGGCGATTCTATTGGTCCAACCCTCCAACCCGTAATGTATAGGCAACCCGTTTAATATAGGGTCACGTTCAGAGCGAATATAGCTCACTTTTTGCTACCTTTGGTCATACTCTTCGGCCTTGCGCCGGACCCAGTTGCATACCCCTGGTTGCTGCTAAACTGAAATTGAGACCTTCAAGAAATTTTACAGGGTTGCCAAAGGTATCTATCACTCTTTCATCCTGGCAGAGAATTATGTACAAATCTGAACATATGCCTAATTAAGAGAGTTTGAATTTTGTAGTGTCGATTACTGGTGTAGGTACCTTCTGTCGAACACTGGTGCCTTTACCTTAACTTATTTACATATTATTGAAAAAATATACAAAGCGGTTTTATCGAGATATTGGGGAAAAACTTATTTGTTAAATTTTTCTGTATTTCTGGGATTACTACGGTTTTCTAGGGTTTTCCGTAGTAGGTACTTGAGCGAATGCTATCCTAGTTCTATCGGAAAAAAGTCGGCCCTAGCCGCAAATGGCAACGAAGACAAAATAATAGTAATTGCCCCCCTCCCCCGCACAAGCATGTGATTGCTTCTGGGGTACTCCTAGTTTGGAGTATTGTGAGGGTGAGAATTATTATTATTATTATTATTATCTCAGAAATAAAGCGGTTGCGGGACCTATGAATATGCAACAAATCTTAAAATCATGCAAGGATTGTTGCCCTTTAGAATCAGCATTGATCAATTATGAAACACCCTATATAGAAATCTAGGAGCATGTAGGTAAATTATTATTCGTATAGTAGCTATAATTACTCACTAAAACTAAGTAATGATGGACAAATTATGAACCCGGTATGGATTGACATTACTTCATATTGTCCTATTCGAGCCACCTACTACCTCAACATGCATAATTTGTATCATGCCTACTATCTAAACCCAAATAGAGATAACCAATGTATACATACTTCTGTTTGGTATCATCGACGTGATAGAATTTGGAATCGCGAACGATCTCCACTGAGAGTTGTTGTTCAGATTTGGCTGCTTTTCCTGTTGTTTCCCCTTATCGTTATCAACTTTATCAGACGCGTGGGGGCCCGCGGTTTCCCCTTTGTTGATCTGCAGCGTGCCCCCACGGAACTCCGCAGGTAGGTCTTCCTCCAAGGTCATCTCGATCATGTTATCCTCTCGTTTCGCACGTTGGAGGGTTTTTTGTGGCGGTGCTCGATACTGGAAAAAACTTTGGGATGGGTGTTGTTTATTCCAATTTATATAAATTAAAAATCAATGTCAAAACAGCTGATTGTAGACGCGCCAACAACGCCTGACATCATACGGGTGGGTGCCAAACCAAAGCCAAAAGTAGAATATACCTGAGAACTCAGAATAAAGCCAAGGTTACCTAGTAGGTAATCCAATAAATTTAATGGGATTTATATGGGTAATGGGTAATAATGCAATTCAGGCCAATTCATTGGGTAAGAAAAAAATTTTTATCCATCGATAATACTGTACTTTGGTAGAAAAAGGGCCAATGTCCATTTCAGCTGATTCGAGAAAAATGAATTTGAATTTATAATTACCCATTGTGAGCTTAAAAATGCAAATAAGCTTTCTGATAATTTTCAATTTGAGGTGACATATAGAGTAAAAAGTACGTATTTTAAGATGATTCTAGCTAAGTATTTTAGTGTATTTCTTTTTAGTTGCAAAAAAATGGACATTGGCCCCGAAAATAATATTGCGAATATGGACATTGGCCCTTTCTTCGAAAATAAAACAAGTTGTACAGACAATTTTTTTTTATTCAGTTTGATAACACCCACAACTTAAACACAAACTGTCCACCACCGTTGATTGAAGAAGGGGAAGATATCCTCCCTTAGGGTAGCATGCGAATATGATCCTTATGGTCTGTCTGTGACATTCCCACTTGTTACTAAATGTTTCTGTCTCGTTCTCTTACATTTCACCGACACGCGTCCGTACGGTGGCGCCAAATTCCGAAACCACCATTCGAGTCGGTCGATGGAGAAAGGAATCTTCAATCAACGGTTCGGGCAAAAGGTCACTCCATCGACGACGGAAGAGCGCAGAAAACTACGCGGTCAGCGCACCGCCACCTATGGACAAGGCTATACAACTACTGTCGTCCGACGCGACGACGTCCAGCTGTTTTTGTTTTTGATCTGTATCTGTTCCTCGTTTTCCTCGTTTACTTATTTTTATTTCCACTTATATTATCGTTACTGGGTAATCTGTGATTGTTATTACGTGTATTTGGTGGATACAGTAGTGTGCAGAGGACCAGTGGTGTTCTAGTCCGATAATTAGTGTGTGCCTATCAAAAACATTTCATGTTTGAGCCATCAGATAAAGGATACCTAAATACGGAGGTTAGGAAGTGAAAGTGTGTTTTGTTGTATACAGAGACTTGCCATCAAGGCAAGTCTCTCATTGTATGTATAATATCAAAATGGGTGTTTTCTTGTGTTTTCTCAGCCATGCCCGAGAAGTGTTGTGTCCCAAATTCGTCGATGAAGGAACGAATTAATCGACGCCCAAATTGCCTAACCTAACCGAGCCAAAGCCAAAAGTGTCCGTTTTTGCCTTTCCTAAGGATCCGGTTTTGAGCGCAAAATGGGTGCAGGCCATAAAAAGGGCTGACTTTGTAGTCAAGAAACATTCTAAGGTAAGTTACATGTTACATTTTTATATATTTTTCATAAAGCTTTGGGTTATTGTAGGTCTGTGAACAACACTTTTAACACAAGACATTGAAAGGGAGACTACGTGTGTTCGTCGATGGTCCTCAATCAACGGTGTGTTGTAGAATCGACTGGTGAAACTTTACGTGCACCCAGGGTTGCCACCCGTCCCGTATTTCAAGGGACAGTCCTGTATTTAAGTAAAGGAAGTGGCTATTTATACGTCCGACGGATACAAACGTCAGTATACGTCTTGCGCTCTCATTGGCGGGCTGAGTCACATGACTTCTTTGGACGTGCATTTAACTCCGTACACGTCCGAAGCCGAAGTAAACTAATATTTAGATACGTCGGAAGTGCATTTTTCTCAAGCATCTTTGCAATAAGGAGCGTATGCACTGCTCCTTTTTGGGGGATAGACACTGCCGTATGAAAAAAGAAGTGGTTAATAATTTCCAATGGTGTAACCCACCCCCGATTTTCTTGAAATTTTGGCTAGGTAGGTACCCCGTATTTTCGCCCGATGCGATGTTCGGCATTGTAACCCACCCCCGATTTTCTTGAAATTGTGGCTACCCCCCGACATTCGGCGCGGTGCCGAATGTCGGGTGGATTACATCATTGTAAATAATAAAATAACCACTTCATTTTTCATTCCGCAGCGCCCATCGCAGAAAAAGTAGGGCATACGCAATACAAAATGAGACAAGATAAGGTCTGAATAATCTCGGACATCATCCAATCGACTTAGTAAACAAGCCGATTCATAATCCATCAAACGGTAGAAGTAAGGTTATGTGTCACGTGACTCAATCGACCAATGAGAGCGCAAGACGTATACTGACGTTTGTATCCGTCGGATGTATAAATAGCCACTTCCTTAAGTAAAATGTCCCGTGTCCCGGCAAACATTCATACGGGACACTATAAATCCCGTATTTTCAAAATTTAAGGTGAAAAATTAAAAATGTTACATGCGAACGGCATTCACACAATCACCACCATCTAGAGTCCAAGCCGCGACTCACATGTGAACACAAAATTTACTAAATTATAGTCCTTCATGCCTTCATTGGCGCCACACTACAATTTTCGTAAATGTCAATTTCTTGTGTGTTATGTGATATATCACAAAAAATGTTCTGTGATTTCTTTTTATTTTTAAAGGATTTATTTATTTTTGGTTAGTCGTGATTAGCCAGCCATGATAATTTGTTTTTGGAAGTTTATCCCTTCAAGAAAAAAAAAAACAAAAAATGTTCTGTTTTTTTTTATTTTTAAAGAATCTATTTAGTTTAGTTTCATAATTTGTTTTGTTTTGTTTTTGTGTTATCTTCAAGAAAAAACAAAAACAAAAAATAGTGGTTTTCTTTTATTCCTTTTCATTGGCCTTTTTCAGTAAAACATTTTGTAGCCCCCTCCCCCCCCCCCCCGAACGCCCGTCACGTCCCGTATTTTAAAATTGAAAAGGTGGCAACCCTGCGTGCACCTTTAAAAATTCCACGTTTAGCTAAAGGTTTTAAATTTTCATGGCTAGTTAATTTCATTATATTTTTACAAAATATACTTACTTTTTAGGTGCAATACCTTGTAAGTTACCAGGTTGCCCAAGTTATTTGTCCAAATCGAGCACGAGTCGTAGGGAAGGTCCCCAATAAAAAAAAACAAAAAATTGAACTTGGACAGGTTGAAAAAGCCGTAGCCGAAAGCGTTGTGAGTTGTGAAGCTTAGAAGTCTGCAAAATCGTATTCAAACATTGAAGAAGCGTATTCAAAAATGGTAATTATGGAGCATAGTGTATGCACCGCCCGATTTTCTTGAAATTTTGGCTACCCCCCTATTTTCGAGGTCCCTGAACACGAATCTGACCTCAGTGTTTTGAGGTCGGACATAGTTTCCGAGAAAATGAATTTTCAAATTTCCTTTTGACGCCCCACTTTTTCACGGTAAAATTTATCTGGATTATAACCACAAATGTCGCCGTGAAAAATGGGGTGTCGGGTGTCAAAAGGAAATTTGCAAATTCATTTTCTCGGAAACTACGTCCGGCCTCAAAAAACTGAGGTTAGATTCTTGGTCAGGGACCTCGAAAATAGGTAGGTAGCCAAAATTTCAAGAAAATTGGGCGGTGCATATACTACGTTCCATAATTACCTCAAAAATTTGTTATATTGCCTAGTGGGATAGTCGCTGGTTGAAGGCGAAAGGAAGCGAAGGAAGGGTCACATGTAGAGTAGTCACTGAAATGTTTATTCTCGTAATAATTTTTTTGTTGTGATATTTTTATTGTTGAATTGTCATTTATTAAATAACTTAAATTATTGCTCTATTAAAATATTTTTGTGTTCCACAAATTAGTTGCTAAGTTATGTTTGAAATTGTAGTAGTATTTTACCTGGACACAAAAAAACGACAAACTTTGCAGAAGAATAAAAAATGCGAAAGTGTGATTTTTCTTCTTCTTTTGGATAGGTGGCTGTGAATTCATATTTGACATTTTCTTGGGATTCCAAACAACTTTTCTTAGTGCTATACTGCTGTAGTTCTAAAAATAAGACTCTTGAGGAATTTTCATTTTTCAACCTTCCCTGTATACGAATAGAAATTTTAAAATTTTTACAGGTCGATTTTAAGTTTAAGCACAAGCACTAACTTTTATCAAGAATAATTTGTTTTGAGAAACTTCAAATAAAGAAAATTCCCATTTGTGTCCAACTTTCTGTCATTATTATTATTATCTCGAAAACAGGGCGGTATTGGAAAGTTATACCGTAAAATAGTCTTAAGACACTGTATACAGGGTGTAACTGAACTGATGGTCAAAAATGAAACCACGTATTCTTGGAGTCAAAATAAGGGCACTTCTTCATATATTTTTTTCTTCTACAGGCCTTAGTTTTTTTTTATACAGAGCATAGAAGTTTAGAGAAAAATACACGTATTTTTTAGTATCTAGAATTATACGAGATAGTTTCTTCAAACTTGGCGTGTCACATGATCGGATGAGCCGTCAAACTTAAGGTTGAAATGAAGCTTCTGAGGCTCACAGTTGCGGAGATACAGGGTGTTATTAGAATTTATTACTTCAGAAAAATATTTAACAAAAAGTATCTTAGTATTTTTTCATATTCGCAGCCGATGGAGGAAGGGAACAATGACGTATCTGTTCTCCAAAGTTCTACATCAACGCTTTGATACCTTTAATCCTTGTTTATAATAGTTTATATCGTCGGTTCTCAAACAACGGAATATACTTATAATATTATCTTCATGTTTTGTTATTCGATTATCGTCGATCGATATCGTTTATTATACACAATATTTCATAAGCATAAGTATTAACACTGACATACCTAAGTATAAAAAATATTATGTCTAGCTAAATTTATATAGTTGTCATTCATACAGAAAAATTTGGTTTAGACGTCGATGGAAGATTCAATCAACGGTTTACAGCATAAATAATATAACAAAACTTTAACGAAAAAATTAAAACCGACTTCAAAAATTTGCCCGTATGCACATTTCAACTAAAATTTTAGAAATATTTTTCTCTTTCTAAATTGAGTTACCTTTGGATTTGGTGACAGTCAAGGCAAATAATTTACATATATTTAGATATGAATACATCATATCCTACATACATCATAACCAGGGCCCCCATGGGAGACCCCTCCGGCAGGGCGCCAAACATTGGTCCACCCTGTACTTAAAACTTATAGTTTATTTTAAATGTTTGTTTCATACTTTACTTTTTGTAATATTTTTTATAAATTTTATATAACTGATCAACTTATTTTTTATATACAGGATGATTATTTTAGAACTATACCACCGCGATTTTCTCACTTATTTTGCGCCCTACAATAAAAAATCGTGA
This sequence comes from Pseudeuparius sepicola, assembly GCA_963920635.1. Lineage (NCBI taxonomy): Eukaryota > Metazoa > Arthropoda > Insecta > Coleoptera > Anthribidae > Pseudeuparius > Pseudeuparius sepicola. The sequence goes on from OY987301.1 coordinate 48,814,353, forward strand.
AGAAACAAAAATGTGGCAATTTTGGACAGCTAAGTGGTGCTGCAAAAGAAATCGGCAGCCATAGCCAACTTGACGCGCAATATAAAAAATACCTCAAATTGAGCAAAACAATTTAATAGCCCTAGCATATTTATTTTAAGAGATAGAGGAAAACTATCATATTGAAAATTGATGGCACTAAGAAGCTTTATGCAACTGGGTACTCAGATAGTTTCAGAAAATTACACAGGGTGTTCGGCTCTCTTGAGGCTATGCATTTTTTGTTTATTTCTTATTAAGCGATTTTCTCGGTTATTTTAGGCCGCACAGAAAATAGATAAGAAAATAAAATATGGCAATTTTGGCCAGCCAAGTGACGTTAAAAAAGAAATGGGCCTCCATGCCCAATTTTTCGCGCTGTGCTGAAAAAACTTCAAATCGACAAAAATGTTCATGCCCTCAAGAGAGCCGAAGACCCTATGTAATTTGTTAAAACCCAATTAAAAGTTACCACCTGGTACCAAATTTTGGAAAGATGGGCTAGAAGTGGCTTCTAAATACAAGGTATCGAAAAATTTTATGAGAAAAAGTTGTTTAGAATTAAAACTTATTGCCGTGTACCAAATTTTGAGACAATCAGCCTACTTAATTTTTTCATTTTTTCTTTAGCGCCTTAGAAAAAAAAGTGGGAAAACAAAGTAGGCCGATCTTTCCAAAATTTGGTACCCTGGAGTAATTTTAATTGGGAACAACTTTTCTTAATGAATTTTTTTGTTATCTTTAAAGGAAAAGGCACTTCACCTACAATGAAAATAAATAAATGGTCGCTGTCGACGCCATCTTGATTTTTCAAAAACGAAAATATGCTAAAAATTAGTTTCCAGTCATAAGTCAAGCAAATCAGAACCACAAACAATCAAATTTAAACGCGAATTTTTTTTTTCTTTTACACATGAAGGGTATCGGGAGAAAATCAGGAATGTCCATCCGGAAGCTCTTCGAGAAAAGTGAATTTGAAACTTTAGTATTTGATGTAGTTGACACTTTGGATAATAAACAAGTAAAAAATGGTAATATTTATTGCTACGTTTGTTAAGAACTCAAATTTATAAGAAATTTAGCAGAAAAATACACAACGTGTTATAAAAACTATTAAAACTAATCCGACATCCGTCATTTATGGGTGAAAACCGGAAATGTCCACAGATCATTTCTACCTATAAAGACAAAAAGTTTTAACAAAAATCGATAATAATAATGTTTTTAAATCATACCAGGCTGTTGACTTTGGTCTTGATTATTTTATTGACCACTTCTGGAATTTTTCTGGAGTTGATGAGTAGGTTTTGTAGATGTACCTAAAACAAAACAAAAATTAGTATGAGTAGACAATACAAAATATTCTATTTTTTGTCTACCTGTACTCTGCATATTTTTTCTAGTAGACATTTTTCTGGAAATAGACACGCGCTTGAATGATTCCACTTGAGCAGTCTTTTTAACTGCAACAAAGGATAAAAATTGGTTTGAATCGACGATATTTTTTTTAACTTACCTTCTTCTTGCAAAGGTTTTCTAGTGGCCTTGGATGGTCCTGGTTCTTGGACTTCTTGACTCTTTTTCTTCTTAGGCTTATCCACGTGGGGAATGTCCGCAAACATTTTTTTTGTTTCTTCTGACTCGCAAAATTTTGATAAAAAGATAAGGTCTTTATACTTGTCGCTGTCTATGGGGATAAAGTTGTAATAAGACTGTTGAGGTAATTCGAATTCAAAATGACTGTTGGCAGGGCTGTTGTTCATTAATATAGTTTTCCACTGATTTATAGACATAATAGGTGACTGAAGGTAAAATCCGTTGTAGTTGTCTCGGTGAGATATCAGACGGGGGTGGTCCATTGTGACTTTGAATTCTCTCATTTTTTGAATTAGAAATGGGCACTTTTTTATATACTTCTTGTCAGTGAAGAAGTCGGTCCACTGCTTGACGTGTGTCTGAGTAACGGATATCACATTAAACGGCATTGGCTTCACCCTAGCTGTGGCAATGTTTTGCTCCCAATCACTAGGAGATTCCATTCTTGTCTTTGTGTTTATTAGACCCATGTTTTTGTCGCACTCTAAGTACGAATGTCCACGGATTGGATAAGTAACCTCAATAGATTTAAACCGTCTGACAACATGAACTAAATAATGAGTGAAACGGATAAGAGCGTAATTTTTATTTTGTCCACCAGCTCCATCACAGAAAATGTGCAAGTTTTCCACTTCATGAGGTAAGTGATTCATGAAAAAATCAAACAAAAATGAACACACTTCATCAGCGCCTTTCTTGGCAACATATTCAGGGTAAGTATAAAAGAAAGATTGGGCATTCGACAGTACGTGAATATTGAAGGAGAACATTGACAGTTGTCGCTTATAATATACGTCGTTAGTAGTTATATTCGGGAGAGAAATGTTTTTTTGATAATCCATAGCTATGCTTTCAAAGCCTTTCTGCTTTTGGGATCTTTTTCGAGCATTTCTTTTCCTGTCATAAAAAGTTTGAGCTTTTCGCAAGTGTAATTCTTTCTCTCTTCTTAACTTTCCTACTTCTTCAATATTATCCTTGATTTTTTCGGCAGCTTTTATTAATACATTAAACTGATCACACTGACTACATGTATCGGTCCTAGGATAGCCAAACCCAATGTTGAATTTTTTCTTAAATACCGACCTATATGTTTGATAAGATATTTTCTGAGCAGGATTTATTTCTAAGAACATTCTGTACATCTTCTTTATGTTAAGATCTTCAGGCAAATAAGATCGGTTCTTATTATCTTTTAAGCTATAATGGCTCTGTCTAGTCTGAAACGACGCAATGTGAGATTTAATACAATCCAATGTCTCAGTCGTTAAAGATTTGTAATTTTTTCCGCCCCTCTTATCTTTTGGTGCAACACCCACATTCTTTAAAGAGCGCTGTAGGTACTCTAATTTACTTTTAGATATACCATGTACAGCTAAAAAGAATTTAGCACAAACTTGGACTTCATCAAAACGATTGTCTTCCTTTATTCTCACCCGATACATGAAGCTGCTGTCGTGATATTTTGCAAAACATTCCGGAGCTCTTGACCTACGCCTCTGTACAGTTGTGACCGATATTAATGAGCACAAATAGGAATTTTGTTCGTCGTGGGATCCCAGACCGTTGAAATGATTTAAAATATTCCTTCTATTGTTTTCACTCACCTTTTCCAGACACTTAAGTCTTTTACAGTTACAAAACACACCGAATTCATGTGATTGCAATCGAATATTTTTCAGTACCTCGTACATTCTAGTCACCTTTCTTGCAGCCATTTTATTTAGAGTTGAACACAACACATCCTATCCTATTTACTTCATTAAGACGACTGGGGCACAATATGCGATAAAAAAATAAAACTACGTAAGATCATGGACATTCCCTGTTTATTACGTTTTAACTCGGACATTCCCTGTTTTCTCCGTACCTGGCATTTCTAAATACGTTAATATCTTGGCACTAACCCTGTTTTCTGCAGAACTGTTTAGGGCATGTAATAATTTGGGTCATCCGACACCAGATGGCGGGGTCACCTCGATTTGGCCAAAAAATGGACATTCCTTGTTTTCTCCCGATACCCTTCACATATTGGCTCACTTATCCTGGGCCACCCTGTATATTGTAAACAGACAGTATTTGTTTTTTTTTTAAATTTATGTACCTGTGGCTTTGAGTTAAATTTTATTTTTGTTATATTACTTGATCACAAATTCTTTTTTGTTTCCCTTGGGTGGTATTTATTGGTTAATAGCATGAACTAGATCAATAATTCTAACAAAATCATAAGTTGATTAAACTACAAAACTTGACAGTTGCATATATTATAGGTAAAAAATAGCTAGGTACAGGGGCGGATGGACTTTACCTAACCAGCCCGGGCATTTGTCTCCCAAGCGGCCCCTAAACATCTCATTTGGCTTTAGATTTTTCTTTTCTTAATTATTATCATAATAACAATTTAAAAAACAAACAATGTAGATAATGTATTTTTTTAATAAAACAAAATATACACGTTTTATGAAAACATAAATAAAATCATAACTCTCGTCACCTTGTTGTATATGAATATTATAACCGTCGATGGAGGAAGGAATCAATCAACGTTATAACCACAGAAAATATAGCGTATATTTTCTGTGGTTATAACTCCATTATAAAGAGATTATTTTAAAAAGACTCGAGAAATTTGTTATTAACAATTATTAACGTTACTCGCTACTTTAAAAAAACCGCCTCCATAGGCAAAGAGGAGGGCGGGGCCGCGGCCGGGCGACTCGAATCGAACGCTGGAATACAAAATCTAAAATATATCTTTCAGCCGTCGATCGATGGCGATGACTCATTCGTACCAGCACAAAAAACGCAAACAACCAAGGTCAAATCAACAGATTTGGCAAGCCGCGAAGCGCGCCATCTGCCGAACAAAAGTTCGTCTTGGGAAGCCGCATTACAAGTGCGCAGTGCGCCATCTACCGGACAGAAGCCTTTCTTCCACCTCAACGCCGAGACGTAATCCGAGGATGGTGCAAGTGCGCCATCTACCGAACAACCGTGTCGGACTGGGAAGCCTCGTTTCCCCCACCGCGCCGAGAAGTATTCGACGGTGGCTCCATCTTCTTCCGAAGAGTATTGAGTCAGTCGGTATTTCGCATTAGGAAACTAATCTTTACCTTCCTCCATCGACGCCACCACAGAACAGTCAAATACTGTCGACCGAAATTTGAGGTTAGAATACTAACCTCAAAACAAATTAGGGCCAATGTCCAAAAAAATAAAAATGACAAACGGCCAATGTCCTGATACTACGGACATTGGCCGTTTATTTTATATATCAGTTATAGTGAAAGGGCTGATGTCCACACATTGGCCCATTTTCTATTAAAACGAATTGGACTTAGTCCTTTTCCCACTTAAGATTACTTCAATACCATGTAACTTTGGACATACCCTTAACTCCTAAATGCAAATTTTGGACATTGGCCCTTTTTCTACCAAGGTACAGAATACACCTTATAGAAAGCTTACACGCGCATCAACCCCTTGCAGGTTTTCCGCCATCTTGAATTTAGGGGTTAATTTAGTTTTTCGCGGATTTATTTTTAATTTTACCAAAAAAAAAAATAGATGACACCATTTTTAAAGGAAAAAAGGTGTTCTGCAAATTGGCTCTCTTGACATTTTATATATAGGTACAGGGTGAGTTTTTTTCGATGCCCACTATGGGGATCTCGGAAACTAGCAGAGCTAGAACAAAGGTTGCCTAATGGGGAAAGAATTGCAGTTTTGAATGCTCAATCTAATGCCCCTTTTGGATTTTTAAGAAAGTTCATGGCTCACTAGATATTTTGAAAAGAGTGATTTTTTTGCTATTTCATCAGATCTCTGTAGCTCCGTTATTTCTGATTATACAGAAAAACTGTGGAGATAAAAATTGTAGATAATTTTGGACTTAATAACATAATCTGATCCAATTTTTTTTTGTTTGCGATTACGTTTATCTAGACGCGTTCGATCCGATTAAGGGGGGCCTCGCCATTGTATGTTTGGTTGCCTGTATCAATGTATTTTTATTTCCAACTAGCTGGAAAAAGTAGCGAATTTCAAAGGATTACAAAAAACACGGGTATTTTTAAAACATCCATAGATACTAATGACACTAGTTTAAAAGTTATGGGCGAGATTTTTTTTTGAATTTCAAACTTTATGCCGGCATAAATTCGTCTATTTTGTCTCTTGAGCCGGAATTTTACCTTCGTTAAGATGGGCAGAGGTTTCCGAATATGCTCGGAACGAAAACCCGGTAGTAAACATTGTAATTATCCAGTCTTGTTGTAAATAAAAAACATAGGCAAAATACCCTTAAATTATGCAGCGGGAATACCAAAAGTGTAGCTATTGTTTATCAGATGGCGCGAAAAACAGACGATCGATGAACGGTTGACGCTGTTGTTACGGGTCCAGTTTAATAATTACATATATTATGTTCATATGATCAATTTTACGTTTTGGCGATATAATATTTAAGCAACTAAGCTGTCTGATTATTTTTTTATGTTTTTGTATTACTTCCATATTATTATATACTATGAATTGCGAATTTTTAATATTAAAATAATATAAAACTTCAAAAGGTATATTCGTGAGACCCCCGTAGCTCAAAGACTCCGATTTGTGATTTTAACCCCTCTCTTTTTAGCAATGGTTCATTGATTTTTAGCGTGAAAGGTACACGGCGGCACTAAAAACTGCTTTAGTTGACTTTGCATTATTTATACGTATGTCGCCGTTATGTATTTTTCGTGAGGAAAACACAATCGTTAGCATATAAACTGACATTAGGGGAGAATTCATATGTCTATGTCTCTATACCTATGTATAGGTATGTCGAAAATTATCTATACCGGGTGTTCCATTTTAATAAATGCAGCTATTATAAATATCTCAAAAACGAAAATCGCAAAAAATCACATAAAAGTTGAAGCATATAGGTGCAATGTAAGACGCACGTTTTCACTTGTAGGCAGACGACGTTTTCAAGGTCACTTGAATGTCAACTGTGTTTTTTACTGTTAAAGGCATATCTTTAGTTAAAGAATGTTATTCGGCACGTTTTCTGTAGGTATAGTATTGCTGGCTTAAAAGTTCTACAAAATTATGTTTAGTTTTTTCAATGAAATGAAACATGGTCTTTTATGTGTACATAAGGTGTTTCTTCGTTTGCATTAACACTACATTCAAACACACATTTTAAGTAACGCAATAATTAAGATAAATACATATCTCGAAAATAAAAAATGAAAAAAGAAAACGATATATTGATGCGAAAGAACATCTTCTATACCTATATGTTAAACATCTACAGTGTGACCTCCGTTAAGGAGTTACCACCCTGGTAAAATATCTTTATTTGTTTACCGATTTTGATAAACTTTTTTTTGTTAGGTTCAAAAAGCACATTAAACAATGTGTGTAACTTTACTTTTGGGCTGTAATAACGGCCACCTGTCAACACATGGGCTCAATTTCAAAAAGTACTATTATTTGTTTAATAATATTTTTATTAGGTACAGGGTGTCCGCCTGAAGGTGATAGGAACATTCACTTTAACCATTCCGTATTTTTTGAGACAAATTAATGATTTAAAAACCAGTTTGTTGCAGTTTTTTCCAAACAATGTAATGTCGTTTGGAAAAAAACAATCGAACGTCAAACAAAAGTTATAACCAAAAAACCTTTTTGGAAAAAATGAAGATATGGTGCAAAATGTATCTTTTTATTAATTTAAACATATTTTTTTTATTAACATATAATAATAGAACACATATGCAGTTAACTTTGGGGTTACCTTTCGATTAAAAACGAGAAAAAATAACCGACTCAAACGTGGTCACGTGACTTTCGCTATCTGTCAAAAATTATATTTAAAAAATAAAATCCCTAAAAATTGGCTTATTTGTCACAATTTCAAAACGTTTAACTTGAAAAAGTCGTTTCTATTTTAATGTTACATAAGCGCCTATTTCCTATTTATAAAATTTCTTAAAATTTTAAAAAGTCATTACTTCGTAAAAACTATTTTATATCACTAGCTATACAACATAATATACGAGTATCATTCTATAATTTTATTAACTTTTTATTATTACTAAACAATATCGATAAGAATATGTCTTTTTCAAAAGAAAATTATATTAACGCTTTAAAATTCTGTTTGACACAAAGTTGATGTACCGGCAAGCATTTAGGTAGTACCATAGAAGAATCTACTACGTAAATTTACGTAGTAGATTCTTCTATGGTAGTACCTATAAATTTATTTACATTACATTTTCCATTACTCTAAATGTATGCCAAAATAATACATATATTAAGATATTAGCAAATAGTAGGTATTTCACGTATCTAACAAAATTCACAACTTTATGTCAACTTTGGATCAAATACAACAGAATTTTAATTTCTTTCGGTTTATCAATATTAAGTACTTAATGAAAAGTTAATAGAATGGTAAAAGATAAAATTATAGTGACATAAATTCTAAATGTCAGTTAGGGTAAGTATTGTGATCATTCATGCGGTTTTGAGGGAGAATTATTATGTCATGACAGTAGATTTGACAGCCGGTAGGTAGTCCTCTTACTTAATATTTTACTCAACAATATTCTTAATAACTATGAAAAAATATAGAAAAATAAAGGAGCGTAAATATTCATATTATTATTTTGTGTTTAACAATTCACAGTTTCAATCCCAAAATACGCCAGGATGGAAGCGATGTGCTGTTATTTGTATAAAAAAGGGGGTCGGTCCGCCTGCCTCCCCCTAGACCCCTGGTTCCGACAAACGACCTTGCCGGGCAACAAAACAACTTATAAGGAACGGAAACTTATTTTAGCAAGGCGAAACATTACTTTTTATTCTCGCTCTGTACCAATGGCCGCTCTCCAACTCCAGCGCCATCTTACAGACACTTGCGCAATTTTTGCGCTCCAGTATCCAATTTCTGTTTTAGCAACATTTATCCTAGTTAGGAACACGGTCAAATGAAGGTCGTCGCGAGGTGATGACGTTTTATTTCCGTCCTTGTTTGAATTCACTGGAGCGGACTCAAATACACGGGGTAAACCCTACAGATTGAAATTCAATCATATTTAAAATTTCAAGTCAAGCCGCTATTTCCAAACAGAAGTTGGCCAGAATGTGCACCAACCTACTGTGGAATAAATAGAATATAAGTTAATGTCTCTAGAGAGGATTGAAAACAGTAGGATTCAATACTGATGATGTAAACGTAGAATTATGAAAAATTTGACATAACTCAATCGCATCCATTTCAATCCGATCGAGTTGTCACGAGATAAACGTACCTATAGTCTGTGATTTTTGAGATATGACAAACTTGTGTTTTTTTAAATGTAAAGCATAGTTGGCTGTGGCCTTATTAAATCGGCCATTTTTTGAGCTTTCCAAAGATATAATACTCGGCATAGTTATTATAAAAAATTAAAGAGCTATCTCTAATTTTCTGATTTTTTTTTAAATTTTCACATAGTCAGCCACGGAATATTTTCATAATAATTATAATTATGTTCTATTTTATAATAAGACATACTTCAAACTTTGAAATATTTTATTTTTAGCTGGTAACAAAGTGTAACGGAGCTCCACCACATAATGATGTGGTGCCCAGCGGGCATCCCAAGCAGAAAAGTCTTTAATTCACGATATTTCTACGATATCCCAGTAGGGGCCCCAGGCAAATTTATAAAAATATCACACTTATACGTGAATCTACTGTGGGCCTGGAAAAAGCCGCGGCCGGCGGTACTCCTTTGAGATACCGAAAACATGTACCCTCCTAAGTGCTTTTCAATGTTCGTTTCCTTTGATTCCGATGCCGCCGTGATCCCAGGTGTTGAGGCCCCTGGATAAAATTGGGTAAAATCGATATATAAGGAGGCGAGCCGCGAGTCGTGGATAACAGTCCAACACCGACCAAGAAGAAGCCAGGGGGACCCCTGCCCGAAAGAAGAGGGCAGGCGGCAGCCCCTGCGGCTAGCCAGCCGCAGGCTGTAAAAGTACCTAATGAAGAAAACCAAGAAAGAAGTATTAACTAAGCACCGCAGTAAGTTTGGACTGACCAAAAAAGTAAGATATTTTTGTTTTAATTCCTTTGTGTCTGAATTGCCTTTTTATTTTTGAATTATTTTGTAAACTTTTGGAGAAATTGAATTTATTGTGCATTTTTAATTAATTAAAAATAAATTGATTGAACTTTTGTGAACCATAATATGATTTTTGGGAATTTATTTTGAACCATATTATTTTACTGTAGATGTCAGAGTTTTAATTTATTCGAACAGAAATAATCTTGTAACTTTTATTTGAAAATTTGAAGGGATTTGGGAAACTATTTAGAGTCAAATATTTTGCCGTTGAAATCAGAATTTTGTTTTTAATTGAACTATTTTATGTCAGAATTTTCGAGTAATCTGAATTACATTCTTATACAAACTTGTGCTGGAAATTAAGCAATGTTATGCAGAATCAAGTAATTTTATTCTATTTAGGGAATCAAGTATTTTATTCTATTTGGGAAGCATTTGCAATTTTTGTACTTTTAATCTGAAGGTTGTTCTTTTATGCCATAGTTTTGTATTTGTGCCATTTTGTCATATTGTCTTGTGTCTTATTTTAAATTCTATTGTTTATTAGTGTACCTTCTGAAACGTTTGGATTTTGTTACTTAGAAAAGGGGACATCCCAGATAGCATCGAAGTACTTTAAATGTTCTAAGGATATGCGCTCAAGGTGCGGGTTAGAACGTTCTTTAAAGTATCTGCTATGAGTATGTATGTTATGAACCAAATCAGAACATTACTAAAAACATGTGCTAAGTTCATGCCCGTCAGGAACATACTTGGTGGGTACATGAAATTCATATGTTTTTTGGAATATACTTAACTTGTACTTTTAATGACATGTTTTCCATGTACTCACTGATGCATTTTAATTAGGTACGTTCCATGTATATTCACAGTATATACCTACCTATTAAGGTGGTCTAGATCTAGGAATACCTATTATGGTATATCCATATATCGAAATAACTATATTTTTTAATATCGATATTCGATATCAAAAATTTAATATCGCCCAACCCTGGAAATTTACCTATTTTGGTATATTAAAATATTTTTTATGTCCTAAACAAGCGAACTTGTAAGTAAAAAATTTAGTGAAATGTAGTAATTAAATAAGTTAAAAAATTATAAATATATACAGAGACCCTCACGATAAAATCATATTTATTTTTGTGTTAGGCAGTTACCTATAAACATATCTGGATATTTAAAAAATGCGAATTTCCCGCGCTATGATGGTTATCTAATCAGATAGCAGCATAACAAGCCAGCTTGGGACGGAGGCCAATGAGCGGCGACGGCTTGGCGGAATCCAGCTACGTTGCCAGGTGTTGGGCATAAATTTACTGCATTGTGGGTACACGATCCTTAAAAATTTGCAATTTTCACCCAACTCTATAATCATAAATAGGTTAAATATTTTCTTCAACTTTCTTGCATATTAAAGCTCTTTGAAGATTAATAATGAAAGTTTTCTGGTTTTTATTCTTATTCGTTACGTCTCTTAGTTCTTGACATCTTGCCGTTAGTGAGTGGCCTGGCAACGCTGCGTCGCGACAGGCGCGTGCGCGTTCGTGTTTCGTCTTCGTCAGTTCTGACGTTCCGACAGTTCCATCCTGCCGGCGTCCACCGACCACCAGCCATACATGATCCGTTTATTGTATCATACCGTCAATGCCGTCCACATAACACATAATGTTATGTGGTTCCGTCCACGAGCGTGCGACCAGCGACTCCAGAGGTGGGTAATCTGTGGACTCCAGCGAGTAGCGAGCCGAGCGGAGCGACGAGCGACCAGTGCAACTGACGCCGACACCTCCATGTCCATATATTCTAACGGATTTAATACAACAGGTAATAAGAACATTATCATGTATAATAATACCTATTTGTTGTTATTCTTAAAAAACACCAAAATAATACGTTTCCATAGAACATTTTGGCGACATGCACAAACATACTGTTTCGTTCTTCTTGATGTCGGCTAACGGAATTAGACCACGATATCCAAGTTTTCTTTTTTAATGTGTTGTTTTTGTCAACTTTTGTTTGAATATACCCGAAATTTAAAAGGATTTACCAGATTTTAATGGATTTAAGATATAGGTTATGTTATATATGTATATTGTTCTGGGTAGGGTAGGGCGTTGAAGCCCGACCTAGGGATGCGAAAATAGTAAAAAGTATCGATACCGATACAGATACTTTTTTACCAAGTATCGATTCCTACCGATACTTGTCTAAAAAGTATCGATACTTTTAGGTATCGGTATCGAAAGTTTACGTAGCATTTTTGTGATTTCCAGAGAAATATAATTTCCAATTTCTGTCCAGACTTCAGATGTCAGTGGTCCAGTGGTGCCACTAATGCACCACGACTCGAATTACGCTTACAAGAAACAAAACGACCTAAAGACTCCTACGATTCCTACGTAAATAAATGCTCGCTTTAGCTAAGGCGTAACAGATGGCGGTGGCAACTGACAGTATAATAAGTAATTATTTTCGATACCGATACCGCTACGAAAGTATCGATACCAACTTGGAATCGTTCTAGAACTATCGATACCAAAAATACTCGATACTGCAGCAAAAGTATCGATACTTTCGAAGTATCGTTAGCATCCCTAGGCCCGACCACATGTACCTATAAACCTAAATAAAAGTGGTTAAATAGACAATTCCAAGTTAACAACTGTACTTAGGTAGGTAACTTTTTCCTAATTTTGACATGTAAAGAGATACCTACTTACCTATCTTTCAAAACCGAAGCAACTGTTGAAACATCCTATTTTAATTTTACAGAAGTTAGGTCCTATCTACATAAAATCATAAAATTCGTTACATCACCCCCTAGTCTAGTCAGTATCAGGGCTGGGAAAATAGGTAGGTGTGGGAATATCAATAAAAACCATTTACTTATTTTTTAATCAATGTTACTGTCGATTTTTGGAAACTGATATCGTTGGACAAAGTACCTACTCGGACGGTCGATATATTTCTCTATTTGTGTTAGGTATCCGTATCGAACGAATATCGACTGAAAATTATTCCATATTATGGTCAGAAAAATGCCTGGACGTTCCTTGCTGCACGTTCGATATTTCTCTATTTTGGCATTTCATCGGTATCGAACGAATATCGACTTGACAATTATTCGATACGATGAGAAAAAGTGCCCGAATGATTGATATTTCTCTATTTTTGGTACATGGTAAGTTTTTGAGTTGACCTGTATACTTTGCGGTTTTTAGGTTATTTTTGTTCTCCCCTGGGTTCTCCCAATTTCAACGATTTACATATACAGGGTGGTCCAAACTTTCTCAGCAATACTTTAAAAACTGCTAGAAAATTTCAAAATAATAGAATTTTTTCATATGAACATATATCAAAAACTCAATGGTTTTCGCTGTACAGGGGATTAAAGTTGGAATTTTTTTAACAATATTTTTCTGTATCTCCTAAAATATGAGAGATAAGTCAACAACGTTTGGTAGGCATCTACACCAATAAAGTAGCTTTAATATTGTGGTATTTCCGATTTGTTTTATTCAACCAGTGGCGAGGCGTTGGGGGTAGTCTTAGACAAATTCTCACCTAAAAATGATGCGACAATCCGAAAATGATTCTATCTCATCACTTTTGAGTTCTCCTGTTAATTTAGAGGAAGTGCTCTTGGTGATTTTTCGAAAAACCCTTCGTTTTGTCCAAAACACGTAGATATTTAATCCTTGTTCAAGAGCGGTCAAACATATAGTCGAGGACTTACGCTATCATGTTAGCCTTGAATGAAGGAATCAAGCCTTTTGTTTTTCAAATAAACTGGCAGTTTTGACGTTTGAGCAAATAATTATATTGTCATTAATTCAGTGTTAGGTATTAGATCTGTATCTGGAAATCGTTAGGTATGCCCAGATTATTTTCAAATTATTTTCTTTCTTATTTTATTTCAAGTTGAGTGTTTCAATAAGTTACCGGAGGAACGTCGTTGAGTGTTTTGGACAAAACTAAGGGTTTTTCGAAAAAACACCAAGAGCACTTTTTTTCTCTAAATTAACAGGAGAACTCAAAAATGATGAGATAAAATCATTTTTGGATTGTCCCATCATTTTTAGCTGAGAATTTTTCTAAGACTACCCCCCAACGCCCCACCACTGCTTCAACAAAACAAATCGGAAATACCCCAATATTAAAGCTACTTTGATGGTGTAGATGCCTACCAAACTTTGTTGACTTGTCTCTTATACAGGGTGTATCTTTGATAGGTACAGAAATTTTAACCACGTAATCAGGGACGTTCATAAAACCGAAAAATGAAAAAAAAATTTTTTCTCGATGTTTAGAAAATGGGGCAAATCAATCTTTATCCGTGCTCAATGCACGCCGCTGGATCGTCACTAGAAGCGCTTAGAGGGGAGGTCTAACCTCTCCCTAGGAGATGGAGGGGAATAACGTTAGATTAGGAAGGGGAATACCGCGACGTTGCCGCATGTCAGAGTGGAATAAATCTGCTTGCAGAATTAGGTACCTAGGTACCTTTGAAAATTACTGCTGGTAGGTATCCACGTTTTTTTATGATGTCGGTTGCTGTGACGAACTGTTTATTGCTTTCATCACAGGCGCACACAATAATTTAACAAACACGTCAGTTTCTATCACTTTACTGTTATGTTAAGTCCCTAGGCAGCAGAAATGTATCCGAGCGCCGCTCGGAGAAGTCATTGCTAGAAAACTCATTGCTGATTTCACACTCATAATTTTTTGACAAGTCTTTTGTGGAGTAGGTATCTATCTACCTACCTATTTTACAAATGATTTTCAGGCCGCAATTTTTTTATCCTAATAATTAGCCATCTCTTGGGACACCTTGGGATAATAAATTTCTGATCGGCAATCAACTGAATAAAGTATTTGTTTTAAAATACAAATTATCTGTAAAAATTGCAAATTTCCACAACCACCCATGGGGTAGAGCAGCGGCGCGTTACTTTTTTTTAGCGGGTGTTCGCCTGTAGCCCTATCATCCCGAAAAAAGTGGGGGAAGACTGTAATTTGACGTGAATTTAACGCGCGGCTTCGATTTGTTCATAGTTTTTAATATTTTTCAACCCTTGCCCGATAGTGCGCCACCTTTAAACCCCCTCAGGCTTGTGGTCCTATGTATTATCTACTTTTAAAAAATTATTCGGTTCCGAAAAAAGTGGGGGAAGACTGTCATTTGATGTGAATTTAACGCGCGGCCCCGATTTGTTCATCGTTTTTAATATTTTTCTACCCTTGCCCGATGGTGCGCCACTTTTAAACCCCCTCAGGGTTTTTGTCCTGTCTATTGTCTACTTTTAATAGTATATTACACACCGAGGTGTCTCGAGATAAAGTTAACCTCGGCGCTTCGCACCTCGGTTAACTATTTAATCTCTCGACAGTAATGAAACACTTCCCACCTCGGTGTGTAATATACTATTATCTCGCTTACTTCCCGCCCTCCTGGGTGGAAAGTAAACTTTCCACCCGAGCGGGAGGGCGGGAAGTAAAAGTCAAAAAATTGACACTTTCAAACTTCTAAAAAGTCAGAAATGTCGACATTACATACATGGTTGTAAATAAAAAATTATTGGGTTCCGAAAATAGTTGGGGAAGACTGTCAAATTGGCGTGCTTATCATTTCCGCATTTTTTAACCCTTTGCCGTTTCGGAACTCTCTCAAGTTAATTCCTTACCATTCCTCTTACTTTTCGTAAAAATTTGGTGGCGAAATGTCGCGTAATGTCCCCAAAAACCGAAAAACAGCGACTCCTCCTGGTGAATTTAAGCTTCTGCGTGCCCTTGACTACTGCCCGACATTCCTTCGCCGAGATTCGCCAGGCGCGGGCATATGACATTGGCGTCGGGCGCTGGCGTCCGACGCCAACTTCACACAAAAACGACGCCGCGCCGAATCGCGCAATAATTACAATTACGAATGAATTCACTGGCACTGATTCACTCGATTTTGCTCCATTTCCACGCCGCGCGGCCCGGCCGACCTACTAAATTACAGCTGGGCGAGGAGCGCAAGCGCGGGGCGCCGGATACCCACTTGACATCGACACTACAGGTGATCCCCACTACTCATAACTTGTGCGCGATATTAGCCAATCGCGGCTCGCGGCCCCTACTTCTCTCGGGGCGGCGCTACTATGTTGCCAAGTGTGCTGAAAATTTACCTGATTTAGTAATTTAATTCCGTATAAATTTAATTGTGTAGTGGATTTTTACATGGATTTACCCGTTTTTGTGCGTAATAATTATACGAGATAGTAGATTAACTTATAACGAATGAAACCCCGTATAAATCCGCGAAAATCAAAAATCGGATTTAAGGGACTTTAAGTCAGTTTGGGGACATGTCGGCATAAACGGCAACACCGAATAGTGGTATTGGATGGATGGGGGAAAGCTTGTGCGCAGGCACGCCGTCTCCGTCACCGTACCGCCGCGCCGTAGCCGACGCGCTAGTCGAAGATCGTCCGTCCGATTATGGGATTTAACAGCTGATTGATATCGATCCGCGTCCGCCTGTAATTTTTGGGAGCGCCAGCTTCAACAAGCAATTTATTACGTCGCGTCTTGCTAACCGATATTGTTCCGTTGCTTTGCTTTGTTTTACGAACTGTCGTCGGAAGTGAACCTGCTTCTGTACATTTTTTCAGATCCGTTCGCCATTTTTTGGACCAACAGTGATGTCCAAACCTGTTGCAATAAATTGCCGCTACGAATTTGCAGTGAAATAACAAGTGATTTTTTCATATTTCCGTTAAGAAATGCAGTGTTAAACGTTCGCGGCCTTCGTATGAAAACAGTGCTAGATAGGTTCCTACTACGTACCCCAATTACGCGCGAGGATAAAAGAAGCAGCTTCAAGGGTTCGCGAAAATTCGGGTTTTATTAGACGCATACGGTATGGATCTAATTGTACAATCCACCTAGTCGAGTCCCCGTTGGAATAAATCAGCTGAGGGAAACCGAGACGTCCCTAATATTTGGCATCGCGCCGCTTTAAGTGTGCAGTGAAAAAAAAACAAGTGTTTTGTTCGTATTTCCGTAAAAAGAGACTACGAAGTGTTATACCTTCGCGACCATCGTATAAAAACAGTGCCACTAGTTAGGTAGGTATTTAGTGCTTTATGTGATTTTGTGAAGATTTTTGGATAGTACCTATCTAAACACAAGAAAATAGTAAATATAATCGAGGCATCTCAAAGGTAGGCTTTTTCATGCTATTCGTCGAGCTATTCGCTAAAAGAACCTTTAAGGAGTTGTCCAAAAATTATTTATTTATTTATTTAATCTCCACATACACCAAATGATACATGGTTGCGTCAATATTCTTCAAATACTGCGAAAAAGCCTCGGAAAAAGCGATTCGACTGGCAACCAGTTACCTAGTGCTTCTTGTGATTTTCGAGAGGATTTTTGGATAACATAAGAAAGGAGTTCGACACCTGCAAGGAAAATCATCCGAAGGGTAGTTTTTTTGCATGCTGTTCGCTAAAAGAACCATTAAAGATTTGTTTAAAAATTAGTTGAAAGACTATTCCTGAAATACTGTGAAAGAGCTATACGTCTGACAACGCTGCACGGCGGAATTGGGGGGGATCCGCCGGAACCGGCCTCAGTTCCAGCTGGTCCCGGCAAGGTCAAGGACCCATGGCCGTAGCGTCGGAAAAAGGGGTTTTAATAGCGTTTTAAAAAAAATTATTTCTGACGTTAATATGCACTTTAGAAAAATTTTAATTGCATAGGCGTAACAAGTGCATTTTTCCCGACCTGCCCTTAAAATTTCTGTACTTATCAAAGTTACACCCTGTATTTTAGGAGATACATAAAAATATTGTTAAAAAAATTCCAACTTCAATCCCCTGTACAGCGAAAACCATTGAGTTTTCGATATATATGTTCATATGAAAAAATCCTATTATTTTGAAATTTTCTAGCAATTTTTAAAGTATTGCTGATAAAGTTTGGACCACCACCCTGTATAGTTATCTAAAGAATAATGGAGAAACTCATTTTAATTTTTTGGTAAATTTCATCCGATATTTTTCAAATAAGTACCTATATGATATCGTACGATATATTTGCATAGAATGCTAAAATATTATTAACACTCAACAGGGTTGGGCAAAACTTGATTTAAATACACCTCACTGGTCTCTATTGACAAGCATCACATTTATATTCTCTACATATAATGCATAAATGGATACGATAATATTACTTCAAAGGCAGAAAAAAATGACTTGGGCTGTGGTTAAGTTTGAAGAAGAAAACACTGTTGAAGTTGTACCTTTATTGTGGTATGTTGACGATTCCGAAGAATGTTTTTGGCCTCCACTAAACACAAAGAGAGCCAAAGTAGCCAACTTCATAGAAAAATGCCAAGAACCTATGTCAGAGTGGGTCGTTTGCAAAGCCAAATTATTAGGAAAATATGGTAAGCAAGGCACGTTTAAGCTGGAGTTTGTTACATTGCCAAATTATTTATTACATTGAGTAATACAAAAGTCAGTCTCATCAAGTTTTTAAATCCCCAAATTTCGAGAAATGAATTTTGTGGTAATTAAATATCTCATGTTGTCTTATAGGTACAGGGTGGGCCAAATTGGACACTTTTAAAGGGAAACACCTATTTTTGACGGAGCTAGACGAAAACTGATATCGGTGTCTGAGGCTCATTTTTTATGATAAACTTAATGGCGAAAACCGCAAATCGATATCTGTCACCGTTCTTGAGTTACAGGGCGTTTTTCGAAAAGTGGGTGTAACTTTTTTCGGATTGAAAATTTTGTGTTTCTGTAAACAATCTTAAAGCAGTTTTTTACGTAGAATCCAATGCTGCTACTACATTTTTTTCTAGTCAATGGTTTAAGACTTACGGATAAAAATATTATTTTTTAAATGGAACACCCTGTATATTTTTGCATTATTTAATTGAGCAAAAAATTACCATTCCAAAAATATATAACACTTAATGATTTACTTAAGTAGTTATCAGTTACTAATACCTTTATGATTTCATGTGTATAATTGGAAACACGCCCTTTTAACAAGTAGGCTTTGGACGGTGAGACAATGAAACAACCGTGGAAAAATGTTTACTGTTACCTACCTGTCAAATTTTCAGTTAGGCTGTTTAGGCAGGGTAAAGATTTTGCTATTTTTGTGTAATTTATAAACTTTATAACATACCGACAATGAAATTTGAAAGTTATGAATAATGGGATATGATTTATACTACGAGCGGTATCCAGAGAGAAGACATCCTTTCAAGCACATTTTTGCAAGATTGCGACACAATTTGATTAATAGTGTTAGAGTAATAGTTAATAGATTTGATTAATAGTAGGCCGAGAAGGTATAGGTACGAGTTAAACTGGATTGTATAAAACAGACTATCATATCCCATTTTTCATAACTTTCAAATTTCATTGTAGGTATGTTATAAAGTATATAAATTACACAAAAATAAAAAAATCTTTACCCTGCCTAAACAGCCTAACTGAAAATTTTACAGGTAGGTAACAGTAAACATTTTTCCACGATTGTTTCATTGTCTCACCATCCAAAGCCTATTTGTTGAAAGGGCGTGCTTCCAATTATACACATGAAATCATAAAAGCTATTAGTAATTGATAACTACTTAAGTAAATGATTAAGTGTTATATATTTTTGTAATGGTAATTTTTTCCTCTATTAAAAAATGCAAAAATATACAGAGTGTTCCATTTAAAAAATAATATTTTTTATCCGTAACTCTTAAACCATTGACTAGAAAAAAAAATGTAGTACCAGCATTGGATTCTACGTAAAAAAGTGCTTTAAGAATGTTTTTACAGAAATACAAAATTTTCAACCCGAAAAAGTCACGGGCACTTTTCGAAAACGCACATTTTCGAAAAACGCCCTGTAACTCAAGAACGGTGACAGATATCGATTTGCGGTTTTCGCCATTAAGTTTTCATAAAAAATGAGCCTCAGACACCGACATCAGTTTTCGTCTATCTCCGTCAAAAATAGAAGTTTCCCTTTAAAAGTGTCCAATTTGGCCCACCCTGTACATACAATGTTATATTGTTTTTTTTTAGCAACGTCAACACCATCTCTTTATGAACTGGAAAGTTGTGGAAAAATCGATCAACAAGTCTCCCCGTAGTTCCGAAAAGAAGATAAGGTTGGCACCTAGATCATCTAGTGGAGAAAGGATTCATGAGCCTATAAGCAAGAGAATCTCCAGTTCAGAAAATATTTCGCAGAGTTCTCATAAGATAAGTTCATCTGCTTTGAAAAATGTTTATAGACATAATAAGGGAACTTTCAGTCTTGATATGAAGAAAGGTCATGATCTGAACTCAAGTAGTGCATATATCTGTCGAACTCCAAAAACATTATCGAGAATACCTGGAGTGGAAGATGATGGTAAGCTATTTTCATCGAAGTTTTAAAGCACCTCATCCCTCATCTAGTGTCGATATCTAGGAAATGTCATTTTAAGCCGAAAATTTCACATGAAGATGGTACACTGCCTTCATATACAGTGTGTCCCAATTTGATACTGGACACCTCAGAACTATATGAAGGTCAAGGAAAACAAATGGTCTCTATTTTTCATTGGTAGTCCCAAGGGAGAGTATCTCATAGGCGGTGGTATTTGGATGGGGTAATTATTTCATGGCCCGCTATGATTTCTTAAAATAGCTAATTTTCAAGAAACCCTATTAGGGATTTTTTTTACGACAAAATCTTATTTAGAAAACTTATTTAGAATGACAAACTGAGTAGAATTGCAAAATTTCAAAAGTCTAGGCCTACTTTTATTTTAGCTTTTTCGCCTTTTTCTCCCACTTTTTTCTTAGAAATGTGTCCTTTCTGGAGCTTTCACGTCAAAATATTATTAAGGAAACTTGATCCTCGTGAAAAAATAAAATTTTGACGTGAAATCTCCAGAAAAGACACTTTTCTAAGAAAAAAGTGGGAGAGAAATCTAAAAATCAAAGTAGGCCTAGCCTTTTGAAATTTTGCGATTATACTCAGTTTTTCATTCTGAACAAGTTTTCTTAATAACATTTTGTCGTAAAAAAATCCCTAATGGAGTTTCTTGACGATTTGCTATTTTAAAAAATCATAGCAGGCCCATCCAAATACTACCGCCTATGAGATACTCTCCCTTGGTACTACCAATAAAAAAATAAAGACCATTTGTTTTCCTTGCCCTTCATATATTTCTGAGGTGTCCAGTATCAAATTGGGACACTGTAGAATTTTCGGCGGCTTAAAATGACATATCTTTTTTATGTATCAATTTGGCCCCATAATTCTACAATACCCTTAATGTATATTTATTTATTTTTAGATTTCAAAAAAAGTTGTTTTAAATGAGTTATCATTTTTACATCTCAAAGTTAATAGTTTAATTGATAAAGTTGATGAAGTTATAAAGCTTCAGAGTCGAGTGAAGAACATTAGCGACCATGATACGACAGAGAATCGAGAAGTGTATGAGAAGTTACCTATCTCAATCTCAGAGATGAGAATAGCCTAAAAGAGTTGGAGAATTGGCTTCAAAATAAACAAAGTTCATGGTAATATATACTCACAGTGTGATCCCTTTTAAACCGAAACAAAAAAAACTCTAAGTCAGACGACAAATACAAATTTTACTGGGGTGTTACGGTTTAATGTGGGTCATATTCTGTACGTCAAATACAATTGTTTTCAAAGTTGCGCGATTATTTTTCAATGGTTTTAGAAGTACCTAGAGTAAATTAAAGATTAGAATAGATTTCAAGTTGGCTCGCTCTGCATATTATACTGTGCCATACATAAGAAACAGTGCAATTCAATCTTAGCTTTTGGTAATGGGTTTAATGTTCTTTCAGATCGCAGAACTGAGTCGATTAGGAGGTGCCACTCCGTCTCAAAGCATCAGGAAGATATTATACAGAGTCCTTTCTAACGAGGTAGCTGTCAAATACTCGTGGGATGGGGCCAAAGGCAAAAAAGCTTTCAAGGATTTGTTTTTGGGAAAAATTGTACTGGGTAAATTTCACTGATAAATAATTCACGTTTTTGAGATTTATTAGACTTGTATCCTTGTATTTATAGTAAATTATCTTTTCTGATATTTTATCAGGTATTTAATTTTTTAGATATTATTCGGCCACAAAGTATTACAGAAACTGAGGCAATAAATGTCATAAGGGCGTGGCTTGTAAAAGCAAAAGAGAGGATGAATAAAAGCAAATCTGATAAGGAAAACCTACAGCAGATAGAGCTGCCGATAGAGGTATGATAATGTATAGGTATCAGATATTTTAATTAATTTAAAATCTACTTATACAGTGTACCCCATTTGTTTTCGGGCCATCCTTTAAAAAGTTTATTAATTTTGTGATTTAACTTTAATTTTTCTAAAATTGTAGAACTTGGTAAACTGCATTTTTTGAGCAAAAATGACCTTGCCAGTTTCTAGGAGCAAAATTTCAATAAATCACTAGGGATTTTTTTTTAGAAAAAAATCTGAGCCCGCCACTGGATTCAGTACCCCCCTCCCCCCAAAACGGGCCTCTGCTAAATTTTACCAAAAAATTTCAAGTAATAACGATTTTGTAGAAAAATTAAAAATGCACTCTACTAATGTCCATATGAAATAATATTGTCGGGAATTTCTTTGTGGCGCAAACTGGTTCATTTAATTTTCAATTGGGTTTTTCACAGCAAGTCTATAATCAACTATAATCAACTTTAAAAACGCATAAATGCTTAACGAAACTTTAAGAGGGGGTTGCCGACAGCGAAAGTGACGTTAGATTTCGTATTTTTTTAAGTTGTATCACATAAAATCTAATAACATTTTACCTGGCAAAAATGTAGTACAAACATCTCTGTCTTTATTTTAATCATAAGATCTTAAAAGCAGTGTTGTATTTTATAGGTTATGAAAACCTTGGGAATAATAATAATTCCAGTGCATATGCTTTTAAGATCTTATGATTAAAATGAAGACAGAGATGTTTGTACTAAATTTTTGCCAGGTAAAATGTTATTAGATTTTATTCTATACAACTTAAAAAAATTCAAAATCTAACGTCACTTTCGCTGTCGGCAACCCCCTCTTAAACGGTAACTCAAAAATAACTTCAACAACTTTGTTTTCTGAGTTTTCCGAGAATGAATCTTTCTCCTTTCTCAAAGAAAATGCCAAATCAGTGTGACATGCCAGAATAATTATTGTATATATAATTATAAATGATTATATATTATAAATAATTATTAGAGAATATTAATAAATGATTATTCTGTCATGTCACACTGACTTGCCATTTTCTTTGAGAAAGCAGAAAGATTTATTCTCCGATAGCTCAGAAAGCAAAGTTGTTGAAGTTATTTTTGAGTTATCGTTAAGCATTTATGAGTTTCTACAGTTGATTATAGACTTGTGGCCAAAAACCCAATTAAAAATTAAATGAATCCATATGAAATATTTCAATATTCACTATTTTTTAATGGTTGGTGTTGGTAATGCTTGCGAATTAAAAATTGGGCCACCCTGTAGAGATGTGCCCAGGGGTTTTTCCTTCTAATTATGGTTTATTCTTAATTGAGGGTTAAAACCGGGTTGGGTTTTTCAAAGATTCCCAAAGTTTTTTTTACAGGGTTTATTCTGTTTAGGTCTTTTCCCTGAGTGATTTTTTTTCCTTAGTTTTTCGTTTTTTCCCATCAAGATCATACAATTTATCTTTTAGGAAAATCTGCCCACTACCTTACTTATTAATATTTTAAATTTTAAATAATTATTTTTAATGTATATTCATTTTTCATTTTATACACTAACTACACTATAATTACCTAGTGGTGTACAAATAAAAAATAGCCACTTCTAAAATTCCCGATAGATACCTTAAATTTCCAATAAATTCCCTAAATGGGTTTTTATTTTGGAAAAACCCCTCGATAATACCTGAAATTGGGAAAAAAAAGTGTCGCAAATAACATTACTTTGTTATTAAAAATTTTTTTCTGTGTAAAGTTTCTCTGAACATATTTACCATTCGTTAGTAGCAGTAAAATTCAACTCATGTTTCTTTTGTATTTTTAGAACTCAGATGGAAGCGATAAAGAGGCAGCACCACAACATGCAATATAAATAGATATGTATCAGAAAGAAAACCTTAATTAAAACCTTCATTTCAAAGAGTTCTATTAATTTATATCCGATAGTCTTAAAGTTAAGTGGAAATGTGCAAACCATACTTAGACAAAAGGTAATTCCGTTTTCCAAAAAAAGGAAATGCTCGATAAAATATTTCATTGAAAGTCTGACAAAAATCGAAGAACCTGGGGAAGAGTTCTTGGTAAAATAATTTTAATCATTGCTTGAGTAAATAATGTAAACTCGTAACAACTATTCCATAGCGTTGACTGAAATATTTCAGTCAACCTCCATATACATAATATCAAAGAGGTTGTATATATCTTTGATAATATCTTCAATATGTCCATACGTCATATTGTTGGTTTTCGAGATTAGAAAAAGTTATGATTACATTTTGGATGCTAATACAAAATTTGTTCCGGCAGTATTTACCGTCTATACAGAGTGCTCCATAAAAAAAAACAAGTTAGGTTTTTACTTCTGTATTCAATACTGTCCTAAAAACTTTGTATTAAGCATCTAAAAGTTTTGATTAATATTTTTTTCTATTCTTAAAAACTAACAATTAAGAAAAAAGTTAGTGGGAGGGGGTTTTCAGTGAGCACTAGGCCGCACAGCAGCACAGGCCAGCATAGATTGCTATCTCTCTCTCCATATACGTCACGCTAACCGCCCGATCAGTCCAGGCCACCCAACAGTAATTGTATTTGTTGCCCAACACAAAACAACAATTACAATTGTTCGGTGGCCTGGACTGATCGGGCGGTTAGCGCGACGTACGTGGAGAGATAGCGCTCTATGCAGGCCTATAATATTGCTGTGCGGCCTAGGTGAGCACCCTCTACACATTCTAGGAATGTGTGATGTGGCATTATTTTGACATGCGATAGGAATGTTAGATGGCCATTCTTACGATATACTTTATACCTGAGAAATATGACCTATGTATTATGCATAGCCTATACCTGAATGTGCTTAGAACGTACCACAATGCATTACTTTATGACATTACGTGAGAAGCATATACAAAAGCATATGCTCAGAATGTAGAGAAGTACATGAAACAGGGTATATATTCAAACTGCATAGCATATACCTGAATGTGCTTAGAACGTACCACAATGCATTACTTTAGGACATAACATGAGAAGCATATACAAAAGCATATGCCCAGAATGTAGAGAAGTACATCAAACAGGTGGACAACAACTCATACTTTGTATGTACTTTGTATATCCTGTATGAAAAATCAGGACATCCCTAGCATGTGCAAGTTTTAGAAAGAATATTCCTGTCTCGTACTTAGCACCTAAAAATGTTATCTGGGATATTTCAGATAGCTTGAGTGTAGCATTGTGCGAATTTATAGATTTTTAACTTTATTCAATAATAATTATTGCACATGTTTTTAAACTTCCTACTTAACTGTATTTTGTTAACTCGATGTACGGTATCGTATTTAATTTTAATATACATATTGAACTATCCCTGTGTTTCCGTCATACACCCTTAGGCTCACCCTATATAAAACCGCTCGCCAACTACCACCAATAAGGGCTGCGATCTCCACAATTACTTGCCCGTAAGAAATTAAGTACTTACCTAGATCAGCTCTATCCAAATAGTTGGATAGGGAGACATAGACCTATTTCCTGGCAGCCCCGATCCCCCGATTTCTCTGTTATGGATTTCTTTTTGTGGGGATTACAATACAAAATAAAGTATGAGATAATTGCTGAATTAAGAGCAGCTGTTTTAGAAGCAATAATTGCCAGTATTGACAGACGCTCTCTAATAAAGGTGTGGTGCCCAGGCAAGCGCCCAAGCCAGAAGATTTAATTTCACGATATTCCTACAGTATCCCCGGAGACCCCGCATTCCAGAATCAAAGAATTAAAAACTTTCCACATTTCACGGAGAGGCCGCCTAGGGAACGCGCATCAGAATACTGTGATGCCCGGCGAGCGTCCCAAGCAAGAAAGTCTTTAATTCACGATATTTCTACGATATCCCAGTGAGGGCCCCAGGCAAAGTTATAAAAATATCACACGTAGGCCTGGAAAAAGCCGCTGCCGGCGGTACTCCTTTGAGATACTAAAAACATGCACTCTGAGTGCTTTTCAAGGTTCGTTTCCTTTGATTCCGATGCCGCCGAGATCCCAGGTGTTGAGGGTAAAAAAATTGGGTAAAATTCGGTATATAAGGAGCCAAAGCCGCGGGTCCGCGGCCAGTCGAATCAGATAAGTCCGCGGCCAGATAGTAAGAAGCAGCAGTGTCCAGACCCACAACAGGCGGCCAGAAAATCAACCCCAGCCACAGCTGCCAGGGGAATCTCTGCGTGAAATCCCCTCGAGAAAACTAAAACTAGGAAAACACCGACTACTGCTGGGCTGACCAAAGAAAGAAAAAGTAAACGATCCAAGTTTTGTAAGTATCTTGAAGTTTGAGTTGCCCCTTTTTTAAGTTGAAATTATTGTTGGATTTCATTGAAGTTGATTTAATAATATTTTTTTATAAATTATCAGTAACATAAGAAATATTTTGGAGAGTGAAAATAATGAATAACATTTTTCTTCTTTTAAGCTTGTCATGTGTGTAAAGGTTTTTCGCCTAAGGAAATTGTATTGTTAATTTTGCCAATTTTAGTAGTGAATTAAAGTATGTCTTTGTCCAACTTCTTTTGAATAATAAATTGCCTTATTGTGTTAAGTAGCTTATCTAGAAAACTAGCTAGGCATAATCTAATTATCTTATATTTAAACGGACGAGTGTACCTCTAGTCAAAATCATTTATTCATTTTTTAATTTTCTTCTATATTCCATAGGCGTACCCCTTTTATCAATATACGTGTCTCACGAAACTCTGTGTTTCCGTTAATTCCTTTGACTCACACCAAAAGTAAGTAATTTGTGACTTACCCCGTACCATACCGCTCGCCAACTACCACCATATACGGGGTGAAGTATCACAATAGCCGAAATTCTACGAAGGTTAAACACGGCGAAGCAGATAATCTGTGACGTAGCCCACACTTCCCGCGGCTACGGACGCTTGGATGAGCCGAGCGCCGCTGAAAATAGCCTCGCCAGCAGGTCCCGCAGGCAGGAATTCCAGGGGTTCACTTCAGAGAATTATTCTCCAATTGTCTCCAAATTTTAATATAAAAGAGCGTGAGACGAGGAGCTAGGCAGTAGTCAGCCGTCTACCAAGCAGTTGCTAGGGGAACCTCTGTCCTATAGAGAGAGTGGCTAGCCAGCCGCAGGCCATCGCCCGGTTGCTGTAGAAATCCCTGAGAGACAAAACCAAGAAATAAGTAATCTCCTAAGCACCTAAGTAAGTTTGGACTGGCCAAAAAGTAAGATATTTGTGTTTTGATTCCTTTGTGTTTGAATTGCCTTTTTATTTTGAATTTAAAAATTATGTTGAAATTTTTTTAGAGAAATTGAATTTATTGTGCATTTTTAACTAATTAGAAATAATTTCATAACGTTTATAAACCATGAATGAATTTTGGGAATTTATTTTGAACCATATTATTCTACTCTAGATGTCAGAGTTTTATTTTATCAAACTAAAATAATTTTGTAACTTTTATTGGAAATTTGAAAGGGTTTTGGGAAACTATTTAAAGTCGAATTATTTTGTCGTTGAAATCAGAATTTTGTTTTTAATTGAACTATTTTATATCAGAAATTTTGAGTACTTTTGAATTACATTCTTATACAAACTTGTACTGGGTAATTAAGCAATGTCATACAGAGTCATCAATTAATTGTATTCAATTTGGGAATCTTTTGCAATTTTTGTACTGAAGGTTTGTAATTTTATGCCATAGTTTATGTATTTGTGCCATTTTGACGCATTGTCTTGTATCCTATTTTAAATTCGATTGTTAAACAGTGTACCTTTTGAAACATTTGGATTGTGTTACTTAGAAAAGGGTCATATATCTTGAGTGTAGCGTTGTGCGAAATCATAGCTTTTTAAATTATTTATTAATAATTATTTCACAGTATTTTGTTAACTTAATGTACTGTTTCATATTTAATCTTAATACACATATTAAACTATCCCCAGGGGCGTGCAGTCCATGGAAGCAAGGGAAGCAGTGCTTCCCCTAAACCAAAACAATGTAAAATGATAAAATGTAATTTTTGAATTTTTAAACAGGAAGCAATTAGTTTAGTTACCTAGGTATATCAAAAACGCTAAAAATTATCTTATATATCATAATATATCAACCTACAATATGTTATGCCTCTGTGGTGCCCCTGCAGTAACTGCAGAAGAAGGAAATCATAAACATGTCACGATGTATATACAAATCTGATTGAATTACGATTGTTATGCTAATAAATATGTCGAAAATATATACCTACAAATATGACTGATTTACGATTATTGGGCCATAAATCAGAGTGATTTACGGAAGGCCAATCCAGGATTCTCACGGTCCAGGGATCAAGAAGGAGAAGGATCCAGGTATTTAAGCAGGCAGAGCACGACGGGCAAGACAGTTCCCGTTGAAGAGTTCCAGTGGAACAGAGCCAGTACAGTTCGAGTAGTAATCCGACGAGAAGCAGTTGCCGCTAAAAGATCTGCCAGAAAGAGGAGGGCAGGCGGCAGCCCCTGCGGCTAGCCAGCCGCAGAAAATCACCCAGTATGATGAAGAAAACCAAGAAAGAAGCATTGCCCTAAGCACCCAAGTAAGTTGGACTGGCCAAAAAGTAAGATATATGTGTTTTTGATTCCTTTGTGTCTGAATTGCCTTTTTATTTTGAATTTTGAATTAATTTGGAAACTTTTAGAGAAATCGAATTTATTGTGCATTTTTAATTAATTAGAAATAATTTGATAACTTTTGTGAACCGTGTTATTATTTTTGGGAATTTATTTTGGACCGTATTATTTTAAATAAATAAATAAATACCCTCTTTATTTTCCAAAAAAACGAACACACAAAGGTATTATGGAAAACATATTATTATTATACACATTAAAAAATATACATTAAAAATATACATAGGTATACAAACATACACCAAGTGTAACATATTAAAAATACGAATAAAAAAAGAAGAAACCTATCAAAATACATCCTTTATTTTAAGAAATTCACTTAGGCTATACACACTGTGTCTCAACAAATAGGATCTTAAGCGTCGTCGAAAAATATTTATGTCAGGTGAGCCTACAATCTCCAAATTCAATCTGTTGAAAAGTTTAGTACCTAGAAAGATTGGAGATTGACGCCCTATTCGGTAGCGGAAGAAAGGAGTTCGGAGCAAACCCTGGGTTCTCGTATTAAAACTGTGCACGTCAGAATTAGCCAGAAAATTATCTCTATTTTCAAATATGTAAGAACAAAGTTCAATAATCAGAAGTGAGGGGAGCGTCTGGATGTCAAGCTTCTTGAAAATATCTCTACAGGATTTTCTTGGAGAAGCACCCACAATACATCTTAATATTCTTTTTTGACATATGAAAACATCTTCAGCAAAAGAGGAAGATCCCCAAAAACATACGCCATATCTTAACCGTGATTCTATATGGGCATAGTAAACTGACACCAATTGACTAACTGTTAAAACTTCTCTTAGGTTTCTAATTAGATAGCACATGGAATTAAGCTTTGTGACCAAATATTCACAGTGCAGCGTCCAGTTTAGGTTTTCATCTATAATAACACCAAGAAATTTAGTGGATCTAATTCTATCAATGTTATTTTACTGTAGATGTCAGAGTTTTTATTTTATTCAAACAGAAATAATTTTGTAACTTTTATTGGAAATTTGAATGGTATGTGGGAAACTATTTAGAGTCAAATATTTTGCCGTTTAAATCAGAATTTTGTTTTTTAAATTGAACTATTTTGTGTCAGAAATTTCGAGTAATTTGAATTACATCCTTATACAAACTAGTACTGGAAATTAA
Organism: Pseudeuparius sepicola; assembly: GCA_963920635.1. Classification (NCBI taxonomy): domain Eukaryota; kingdom Metazoa; phylum Arthropoda; class Insecta; order Coleoptera; family Anthribidae; genus Pseudeuparius; species Pseudeuparius sepicola. The sequence continues at coordinate 48,844,180 of OY987301.1, forward strand.
GCAAAGCTATACAGAGTCAAGTACTTTTATTCTAGTTAGGAAATCAAGTAATTTTATCCTATTTGTAGAATCTTTTGCAATTTTTGTATTTTATTGTATTTTTGAGTGTTAGCGTTTTCGAAATCATAGATTTTAAATTTTATTCATTAATAATTATTGCACAGGTCTTAAACTTCCTCTTAAACTGTATTGTGTTAGTTCAATGTACTGTTTGGTATTTATTTTAATACACATGTTAAACTATCCCAGTGTTTCCGTCATACACCCTTAGACCCACACTAAAAGTACTGTGAAGCACCCTGTACATTACCGCTCGCCAATTAACATCTAACAGGGTGGAGCATCACACCTCTAGCAAATGCGGCGTTAACCGTTGACTCCGACTGAGCCCATCCTACCGAGCGACAGTACAATGTAAGCTATGCCAGCCGGCTGTTAGCTTTTCTGTAGCGTACGAGAGTCGAGAGGTTATTGAACTTTCCATCTCCACCGCACTGGCTGACGCGAATGAGAACGCCTGTTTAAAGCGTGCGTGGAAGCTATCGTTGCAGTAGCTTTGTTTAGTTTAGTTGGAGTTGGTTTTGATATCTGCGTTGGTGCGTCGCGCGCTTCGTATCTCGGAAGACAATACAAACATGGACATGCAAATACCGTCAACTTCGGCTGTCGGGAGTCGGGAATGACGTTGAAAATGCTAAAGTTGGATAATTAAGTAAGAGTGTGTGTAAATGTGTAGTGTGTGCCTTAATAATAAAGGGATTTTCAACTTTAAACTTTGCCGATAAGCTTAAATTAAGTACTAACGGAAGGGCAAAACCCCCTATGAAAAATTTAACCACAAAAATGAATGAATGACTTTCACAGATATCGCTATTGTCTATAGAGAATATACTTCTCCAGAACATGTTAGAGCATCGACGTTTTTATGATGATGTCATTGACGAATTCGCAAAAAGTGATCGAAGAATCGAATTAGGTACATTACAAATAGGTAAGTTTTTAAACATTGCTTCCCTTACTTAAAATGTCACCGCACGCCCCTGACTATCCCTGTGTTTCCGTTATACACCCTTATTAGGCCCACACTAAAAGTAAGTAACTTGTGGCTCACCCCTTAAAATACCGCTCGCCAACTACCATCATAAAAGGGGTGAGGTACCACAAAGGCGACAAATTCAGTTTTAAAAAGATGCAATATTTGCATAAATAATAATAGTGGATTGTTTGAACACCTTATTTATTTTAAAAGGTGACCTTTTAAAATAATAATAATTTGAATTTGAGTTTTTAAATTTTTGTTTTATTTTGTTACATTTTGTTACCAGCTAAAACAAAATATTAGAAAGTTTGAAGTATGTCTTATTACAAAATAGAACATAATTATTATGAAAATATTCCATGGCTGACTATGTGAAAATTAAAAAAAAATCAGAAAATTAGCCATAGCTCTTTTATTTTTTATACTAACTATGCCGAGTATTATATCTTTGGAAAGCCGATTTGATAAGGCCACAGCCAACTATGATTTACGTTTAAAAAAACAAAAGTTTATATCATATCTCCGTTTAAAAAAACAAAAGTTTATGTCATATCTCAAAAATCTCAAACAACATAAAAAATTGGAGAAGATTACCTTATTAAGCCCAAAATTATCTAAAATTTTTGTCTCTACCGTTTTTCTGTATAATCAGAAATAACGGAGCTACAGAGATCTGATGAAAAAAATCACTCTTTTCAAAATATCTAGTGAGCCATGAACTATTTTAAAAATCCAAAAGGGGCATTAGATTGGGCATTCAAAACTGTAATTCTTTCCCCATTTAACCTTTGTTTTAGCTCTGCTAGTTTATCCGAGATCCCCATAGTGGCCATTGAAAAAACTCACCCTGTATAACAAGTTATAAGAAAATAATCGAAAAAGGGGGTTGCAATTTTTGTCACATCTATAATATCATTTTTTCTGCTAATGGCAGCGCGAAATTTTCTTAACAAAAGTTGTTCATTACAAAATCGCTTATGATTATTTGTCTGAACAACTTTTTTCTGTCAGCAACAGTTTATTTCCGGTAGCGTCTCAAAGTTGCGCGAAACGTCTCCGGGCACCTCGAAGCCCAAGTACGTGCGCTATACCTTGCCTCTTGCGTGTAGGTACCTTGCACAATTTCCCAAGTTTTTTTTGTACCTGAGTGTTCTTTGATATTATTATGTAGAGCATAATAATTATTGTGTCCGTGTCCTCGCGTCGTAGTTTATGTTATGGTACAAGGTACAAGGATGCAGACTTCACCGGCTAGCTAAGTCTAAGTAGCTGGCGAACCGCGGGAGAACGAAAAATTAATTTTCGTCCGTGTATCATTATCATACAATATTTTTTATTCGAATGTGCTTAGATATACAGCGAGCACGTAAAGGTCAGAATAAATTCGGTAAAATGTTCTACGGTGCGATTAAAAAAAACGCTTCGACACGTCCCACATAATTTTGAAAGGCGCATATTTTGCCATATTTGTCGTTCTTGTGACGTCATTACTAATAAAGCTATGACGTCATCAATATATTTTTTAAATAGCAACCACTATTTTTTTGTCTTTTTGCGATAGGAGAGGAAAACCTTTTATAGGCACCAAGCGGCCGATCCGCGTGGTAGTGTGGGAGTCTCCCCGAAGAGGGGCATACCCACTAAAAACCTCGCCTATTTCAGGGTATAGTGAATGGATTCCAGCCATATTTTGTAGGAGAGGTGGCTGTAGGGAGGGGCGTGCGGCTACTAGAAGAAGCCTTGGCAGTTTAGCGTGATACTACGAGTAGGGTTTTGCCAGATCATGGCTGTTGGTTGCCTTTTGTAAAAAGGACTAGAAATTTCTCAGACGAGATTGTGACGGGGCCTTTTATGTGGAAGATCATGATTTGGGACATAATCGGTAGCAGTTCTGAGACGAGTATTTGGACGAATCTCCGTCTTTGTATACAGGTTTTTAAGGAGAGTTCCTTGATAAAGTCATTCAAAAAATGAATACTCATGTCGCGGTGGATGTGGCGATTGGCGACGTACCAATCGGCACCCGTGATAGTTCTAAGACAACGAATTTGAACTACTTGGAGTTTTTTGTGATGACTTTTTGCCATGTGCTGCCAGGCAGCACAGGCATAGGTCATCACGGGACGAAGAATGGTCTTATAGAGAGTGAGTTTGGCTTGAATGGGGAGTTTGGATCCCTTGTGGATCATAGGATTCACTGCTTTGAGAATATTAAGGGCCTTTTGCCTGATTTGTTCAGTGTGTTTCTCAAAAGTGAGCCGGCTGTCTAGGTGGACGCCTAGGTACAGCGCAGAAGTGGAATAATCAACTTCGCAGAATCGTTCAGAACAATTCTTGGAGGGGGGGACCTTTAGAGAAGATGACAGATTGTTAATTTTCCAGGCAACTTGAAAAAAAAATCATTCAAAAAAATACTTAAAAAATGATTTCATCGCATTCTGTTAGTTTACATATTTTGTCAGTTACCTAGGCGCCTAGCGCTTAATGTCAAACCCCGTTTCTTCTTTACATATTTTGTTAAATAAATGATCATTACGAAAATTTTGATTTTTACGAACACCCTGATGTGTGAGTGTGAGCTACACTGGCTATACTAATACGGAATTGTCTCGACTCAAAGTGAAACACACTGTATACCTAGACCAATAACAGGATAATTCAGTTTGAAGTACCGAAACTCCTAGGATCAGTAGAGTATAGAAGTGTATTCCTAGTTTGTTCTATAAACTTTTTTAAAATAAAACAAGATTATATTATGTTGGGTTTACTGAATATTTACCAAACTAGTTGAGATATAGTAATATTATTTAATAGCTGCATTGGTTGGCATAAAACTTGTTAAGTACCGCCAAAGCGAGTACAATGTCAAACACTTAAACAACCAGTGGCGGAGAAGTGGGTATAGTTAGTATTTATTATTAAAAAATGAATCCTCTTGTACAGTACCTAATATAATTTATTTGGTTTTAATGTAGACTTTAATTGTACACAAAAATGTCCTCAGCATTTTTTCGTATGTGTTACGGTTTAGTCACAAATCTGATTTTTCGAATTATTTCTTCCGTTTAAACAAAGTAATTTTTTCCAATAAACGTAGGTACCCATTCAATGCCATACTTCTCAAGATAGGTAGGTACAGAGCGTTATATATAAATTAATGGTGTGTCGTCCCTAAATGTTTTCGACCCTGTATCTTAAAGTATGCCCAGATGACAAAGATGTAACCGTGATATCATTTTTAGGGAATTATTAGGTAACAGCTGTTATATAACCCGAGAATGTAATGGGGCTGTCGCGGAAATATAACAGAGCATCTGATCTTTACATACATGGCATTATGAATACGTAACCAAAACCTCACATTGTTCCTAAACTATACAGAGTAATGTATCTCTGGGATAGCACTGTGACATCACTATATAAGTAAATTGGCTACTTCTGGCTGAGGTATGGTCGAACAGTACAACATTTTCCCGAATTTATTCCAACCTTTACGTGCTTGCGCTGTATGTGATAACGATATAACTAATACACTCACACTCAAGTAAGCAAGATCGTTGTCTCAATAACCACTCAGCAAGAACACCTTCATAATAAAAATGGAGGGTAGAGGTAAGGAGGACCATCTCTGTGTTATAAAATTGTCCCTCAAAACCATTAAATTAAGATGGCGCTACTGTTGCCCCCGGGAACCAAATCTACCCTCCGAACTTTGCTACTTTCCACTCTGCTAGAGATGTGTCAATCGTGAATCACTGTGATTCGATCACTTTAAAGTACCTATTGATTTCGAATCGTCCGAATCTCAACATATCGAAACGATCCAATCATGAAGCAGTCGGTTATTATACCGACACTCCACAGTCCACACATCGAACGACCGACGATCGAATGAACTAAGACCGAATGAAATGATTCGATATTTTTTGAAATCGGTCACCGATCGATTTGGTCGTAGTAAAATGAACGAATTACCCATCTTTACTTCAACCGCTAAGTTCGGGTCATACCCCGGGAGAACACGAGCGCCATCCTTATTTAATGCTTTTAGACTCAGACTAATGAATAAAGGGGATACCGCATTATACCCTCTTTATACAGATGTAAACAGTAAGCTGAACCCTCTCACTTTATGAAAGAGATAAATGTATTTACAAATACTACCTATGGAACGAAATATTCTCTTTTTTCACTTTAGAGGAAAGGCACTTGCACTTTATGTACCTTTTTACTATTTTTTAATATTTTAAACTTGGAACCGCACGAAAAACTCGAATTTAGCGTTTGTTCTCTGGTGAAACTAAGCAAATACCGAAGCACAAACCCAAACAAACAAAATGGAAAACAAACCATTTGAGCAAGCGCCAACTTTGGTCCCTGTCAAACTGCCGCAACGTTGCCGATTAGTGCGAAGAGTAATGGGTGTTCTCTACTATAACCATTTTGTCAATAATAAAACACCTACATAATCTTTCTTGAACACGAAAAGGTTATTTTACTTTACTGTTCCGCGTGAATTTTATAAGTGGGGGCAATTTTACGTTCAATGCATCTACTAAAGAAAAAGGTTTTATTTATGATATTCCTAGTTATTGCTACTCTTAAATGTGACAACCTGTTTGGGGCAGGTCAGTAAAGGACCAATATTTGTAAACATGGGGATAGATAAACAACTATGCCTGTCAACAATTCACTTAAATTTGTAAACAAATTCGTCCCCTTTATTCATTAGTCTGAGCTTTTAGACGAGTTTTTCAGCCAAACACCCATATAAGATGGTCCACCTTACCTCTACCCTCCATAATAATAAATAAAAGTAACGCGTGGTCATCCACGGGCTACGACGTCACACAACAAAATGGAAAACAAACCATTTGAGCAAGCGCCAACTTTGGTCCCTGTCAAACTGCCGCAACGTTGCCGATTAGTGCGAAGAGTAATGGGTGTTCTCTACTATAACCATTTTGTCAATAATAAAACACCTACATAATCTTTCTTGAACACGAAAAGGTTATTTTACTTTACTGTTCCGCGTGAATTTTATAAGTGGGGGCAATTTTACGTTCAATGCATCTACTAAAGAAAAAGGTTTTATTTATGATATTCCTAGTTATTGCTACTCTTAAATGTGACAACCTGTTTGGGGCAGGTCAGTAAAGGACCAATATTTGTAAACATGGGGATAGATAAACAACTATGCCTGTCAACAATTCACTTAAATTTGTAAACAAATTCGTCCCCTTTATTCATTAGTCTGAGCTTTTAGACGAGTTTTTCAGCCAAACACCCATATAAGATGGTCCACCTTACCTCTACCCTCCATAATAATAAATAAAAGTAACGCGTGGTCATCCACGGGCTACGACGTCACAGCGCTGGTATTAAATTTAATCTGGAAACCCTACATTCCCTTCCTATACAACTCCACTCATGATCATTTTGAAATATTTGATGATGCCAGCTGATGAGTTTGTTTGACCTTATAATAATAACCAAAGGGAGAAGCAAAAATAAACAAAAAATATATAGCCAGTGGAAATAAGTCCAATGTTTGGAACGCCCAGCCAATCAGAGTATATTTAATGAAATCACGTCGTATGCGCCTCACTGCAAGGTGATATTGGACGCCATATTATTGTTAAAGCAGTCAAGCAGTGTTTTCGCTATGATTTTTGTTTTTATGTGGGATATTTGGTATTTGCCGAATCAAAACTCGTTTTGAAGTATTATTATTGGGTTATTGCCAAGATTCCTTTTTAGTAATCATGTTGAATAAGTATATGTTATGTGCCAAAATGTTAGATATATTTCAGTCAACAGAGCTTTGCATTAGTAAGTATTGATATTTTCATAGGCGTCGCCTGCTTGGTAAGATCTCGACGATAATTTTGTATCTAGCAGCTAAAATATGTTTTTTATGTATGTTGCCACAGAAATATTGCAATTTTTTCTATAAAGGACAGAAGATACAGGCTGATCCAAAAATTATATATTGTTGGCTGTTTTCGGGAAGGTTCCATGCTGTACTGGAAAACAAATAAATAATAAATTATTACACTCAATGATTCTCGGGGAGCTCGTTCAAGTGGAGCATATAAAATGGTGGTATTTCGGGGGGGGGGGGGGGGTGAACCCCCAAAACCTCCCCTGCATCAACAAATTGCAAAACCAAATTAGGCATTTTTTAAATTATTGTTAATAATTTTGTACAAAATTTCAATACTCCTAAGTTATATCAAATGACACCTAAGTAATGGAAAAATTGATGCGTTTTCCGGAGTACCCTCTAGAAATCACAGGGGATATGTTGTTGGCTTTTTTGGGAGAATCGATTAAGCAATTTGATATAATGGGTGTTAAAATTCTCTAAAAAATCGTCTTTTTTCCATAACTTCTTTATTTGTAGAGAGCTTTTTTAACCTAATTTGGTACACATCTTATTTGGCTAAGACCTTTTTAAATGTCTTATTTTCAACCTCTAGATTGAACCAGTGGCGGAGATATGGATAAATCGGAAGACAAATTCAAGAAGAAAGTTAATACGGTACTGTACGATATTAAAGTAGGTAGCAGTTTTGGATTGAGTATTTGTTTCTTAACGAAAAGTGTTTCTTGACTTATTTTTGTATCTACCGCCGTTTCGTGGCAAATTAGATTTTTTAAATTTATTTAATCGTACTTTCAAAAAATATCAGGTATTTAAAAAGCGTAGGGAAAAGATCAGCATCTTGTTCTCAAAAACAAAATTTTGGAGGTTTCAAGGCAACACAACTAATTTTAACTCGAAATAAGAATAAACAAATTTCGAGAAAGACGTTTTTTTTTTAGAAAATTTTAACCCTCCGTACTTATATCGAAAACGAAGAATTTTTGTACACATGTTTATATGAACTTTTGTTGTTAAAATTGGCTGAGGATCACGACCCTGAAATATTTTAACGTAGGTACTTAAGTTACATCCTGTATAATTAAGTACACGATTTTTTAAAAGGGGTCAATTCTAGAATTAACAGAAAAATTGAATCAATAGCCAAATAAATAAGTTGCAATATCTCGTAAACCAAATCCTACATGAAAATTTTACAAGAATAAAAAAATGACGTTGTCTAAATGAAAAATGGAACGAGAAAAGAAATGATAAAACCTAAGTAGGTACCTACCCTCGTATTGCCTTAAGGATTAATGACATGTGTAAGTATGTATTGTTTGCCTCAAATACCTACACTAAGTATATCATTCTACTTTATTATCCTTGTCCTTATACACTACTCACTATATTATAACAATGAATGAGAATTTATTTATAGTTTGTTTATTTGTTCATTACATTATTACAAATTTGCCCCGAATGTTGAATTTAAATGAAATCTTGAAATATTGAGAAGGTGCGGGAGTGCTAATAATGTCGAATGAAATGAGAAACGATCTGTCGCCACACGCCAGAGCATTATTATCCCCGCGCGCTTTTAATTAATTTTAAAAATAGTACTTAGATTGTACCATATTGAGTAAAGGAATAAATTTTACTCAATGATTGTACCTACAACGAGGGTGGATATGATGTCTACATCGCATGAGGACGAGGATTGAGTACGATGTCGTAGGCGGATGCTCCATCGTTCGAGGGCGATTTGGACATTGCACTCCAGTACAGTGTATTTTTTCTACGTGTAGTATCTGCTAAATGAATATTTTGATAAGCGGTGAAATTAACTTAGCAGAATATACAGCGTGTCCATTTACTATGCCCTTCTTCGATTGTGGCTATAGGTACTTTTAAGGATAAAAAAAATCCGTTTGGGGGATCCAAATAAGGGAAGATGGAGCACATTTTAAAATTAGTTTGGTATATACAGGGTGTTCCAAAAAAGTGTGGCGACAAAAAAATACTTTTTTTTAAATGGAACGACCCGATTTTTTTTATCGCAAATGAAGTCTATCAAAGTATAGTATACATCCCTAAATTATTTCCGCTTCCATCTGCGGCGTTGCCAAGTTATAATTTTTTTAAGGTATTTTTTGTTAAATACCAACCCTTCATTAATATTGCTATATTTTTCTTGCGGCTTGATTTTTGCTCTTGAAACTTTGGTTGTGGATTTACACTTAACCATTTTATTAATGACTAAGAACAAAGTTGAAAATTTTTGTACAGGATGTTTCACTTTTTTCCGCCAAAACTCCGACATTTTCGAACTTAATTTACTATTTTTTTTCAAATGGAACACCCTATATCTAACATTTCTATTGGATAGAGCATTCATTCAGCTTTAATTTGATACCTAAAACAGTACCTCTATATATAGCAGTTTTTTCAAAAATCCAGTATAAACTGAAAATTTGCAACTTTTTTACTTATTACATACATGCAAATTACTCGAGAATCAAACTTGTACTTATTTAAAAAGCTGCATATCAAAAAAGCGTTAGTACCAGTTACAATCTGTAGTTTACCATATTTTTGTATACCTACTACACCTGCAATAGAATATTAAATTATAAAAAGTTAAAAGTTTTAGGAGAACTCATAGGTGGCCATGGTTTTGTTTCTAGTTTGACAGTTGGTAAATATTTCATTTGCTGCTTGTATTCTGTGTTCGTTGTTTAATTTCAAACAGCAAAAAGTTGTCACAAAATGAAAAGTATTGTAAACAAGACTTGATAAGTATGATTTACGTAATTGGTGAATGTTTTGGAAATTGTTTTTTGGCATCTCGAGTTTATGCCCAAAAATTCCCAGATAGAAGGCATCCTGATACCAGAATGCTGAATCGATCGCACGGGAAATGTTGCCTATAAAGAGCAAACTAGAACCAAACCAGTTTTAAATAAAGAAAATCAGTTAGCTATAACATTGGCTGTTGTGGAACACCCTGAAATAAGTGTAAGACAACTGAGTTGGGATTTAGAAATAAAAAAGTCCTCAGTAGGACTCGTGATGCCAAAAAACAATTTCCAAAACATTCACCAATTTCGTAAATCATACTTATCAAGTATTGTTTACAATAATTTTCATTTTGTGACAACTTTTTGCTGTTTGAAATTAAACAACGAACAAAGAATACAGCAAATGAAATATTTACCAACTGTCAAACTAGAAACAAAACCATGGCCACCTATGAATTCTCCTAAAACTTTTAACTTTTTATAATTTAATATTCTATTGGAGGTGTAGTAGGTATACAAAAATATGGTAAACTACAGATTGTAACTGGTACTAACGCTTTTTTGATATGCAGGTTTTTAAATAAGTACAAGTTTGATTCTCGAGTAATTTGCATGTATGTAATAAGTAAAAAAGTTGCAAATTTTCAGTTTATACTGGATTTTTGAAAAAACTGCTATATATAGAGGTACTGTTTTAGGTATCAAATTAAAGCTGAATGAATGCTCTATCCAATAGAAATGTTAGATATAGGGTGTTCCATTTGAAAAAAAAAATAGTAAATTAAGTTTGAGTTTTGTTTTTTTGTCGGAGTTTTGGCGGAAAAAAGTGAAACATCCTGTACAAAAATTTTCAACTTTGTTCTTAGTCATTAATAAAATGGTTAAGTGTAAATCCACAACCAAAGTTTCAAGAGCAAAAATCAAGCCGCAAGAAAAATATAGCAATATTAATGAAGGGTTGGTAATTAGCAAAAAATACCTTAAAAAAATTATAACTTGGCAACGCCGCAGATGGAAGCGGAAATAATTTAGGGATGTATACTATACTTTAATAGGGAACACCCTGTATATACCAAACTAATTTTAAAATGTGCTCCATCTTCCCTTATTTGGATCCCCCGAACGGATTTTTTTTATCCTGAAAAGTGTAGCCACAATCTAAGAAGGGAATAGTAAATGAACACGCTGTATACCTACTGACAAATAAATAAATTAAATCATTGAATAAGGAATCCGAATACCTTAATCAATGATTAAATTCATGATTTGCTTGATTTTCCAACACGCCAACACGCGCCGGAGAATGCTTAATTGTGATTGGTTGATTTCAAACCATGTTGTTACATCTGGTTCAGTTAACTGGGAAATATCCATGTTGGAGTAGAAAAAAGTTTGATCATACAACATGAAATATGATAAAAATGTTGCTCTCCATTGGAGATGCAAATCGACCGAATTGATAATGCCCGGACGGACAGGGGCTGCTGCTGCCGCGGGGGCGTTCTGGCAATAAAGTGGGGGTAGTCGGGTTGAGAAAAAGGCGGGAGCCGGCCGGCAGGGCGTCAAGAAGTCAGAGCCGCCAGGTGCCGCCTGCCAGTCTCCCGCGCCGCCGGAAGTTGCCGCGCCGCGCCGCTTGCTTCCGTCAAGCCGGCTGTCCCGGGACAGGTGAGTTATTTGCTCGTCACTTTTATCTACAGACTTTTTAATCATGGAAAAAATAAAAAAATCCCCGCTCACTCCTCCGTAAGTACACTTTATATACTCGCCAACAGGCCCGAAAGCGAAAGTCAAAATGTTCGAGGTGCCTTGTTATTTTGGTTGCTAGCTACGAAAGTGGTTGCTAGGTACAAAAAAGTATCGCTTTACAACTCTTACGCAAGGACCATTAACAATATATACAGGGTGTTCACTTTTAAGTGGACACAAATCGATAAAAAATGTATTTTGTGGGATATTTTCAAAAACCTTTTTTTGTTCGAAAGGCCTTCAAAAACCGCTTCTTTTGAGCTTTCTGCCATTTTCAAAATGCAAATCCAGGGCCGGCTGAGATTTTTTTATACCCCCGATTTTTACGAAAACCATTTAGCGATTTTTTTATTTAAAAACTGACCCACAGCGTTAATCAGAACACCCCGAAACCCCGATATACCAAATTTGAATAAAAAATATACAGGGAGTTCTATTCTGCAGGGTGTCAAAGTTGAGCAAAATAGGAATTTGAAAGGCATCTGCCCAGTCAAGAGTGCGATGGAATCCCCTCAAAACAGTTGAATGGTCAATAGGACCCCTCAAGGTGTTGGTGTGCAAAGATCCAATACAAAATATACAGTGTTATTATCTGTGCCATCTCAAATTACTGAATTTTTGGAACTTTATACTGGTCAAAAATCGAGTATATCAAAACCACTCCACACACTATAAATGAACTAAATGTAAAAAATACAGAAGTCTGCCAGTCAGTAAGTCCATATCAGTTAAGATGGCTGGTGTGCCACAACAGGAAACGCACAGAAAATGTATCATCTTAGACAGTGACTTTGTTGAGATAGGTTCAATAATTGTTTTTATTTGTTGGTTGGCATTTGAAATAGAAAAACATTACTTTTGCGTTTATTAATATTTTTTCAATGATTCCACAGCACTCATGACCCGTATAAAGTTTCATAAAAATTCACCATTTTGAGATGGCAAAAGATAAGAACACTCTGTATATTTTGTATTGGACCTTTGCACACCAACACCTTGAGTGGTCCTATTGATCATTCAACTGTTTTGAATGGATTTCATGGCACACTTGACACGCCAGATGTCTTTAAAATTCCTATTTTGCTCAACTTTGACACCCTGCAGAATAGAACTCCCTGTATATTTTTTATTCAAATTTGGTATATAGGGGTTTTGGGGTGTTCTGATTAACGCTGTATGGTCAGATTTTAAATAAAAAAAATGCCTAAATAGATTTTGTGAAAATCGGGGTTTAAAAAAAATCTTAGCCGGTCCTGGAATTGCAATTTGACAAATGTGTTCACGTAGAAAGTTGCGCATTTTGAAGACCTTTGTATCAAATTTTTTTTTTTGAAAATATCCCAACAAATCAATATTTTATTGATTTGTGTCCACTTAAAAGTGAACACCCTATATGTATTAACGCGAAACTTGCCTAAATTTTAATAGGTTTTACAATGATCGTTACAAACTGGTTTTGATCATAAACAACGTATTTATATTAGGTATGGAAGACTTGACAAAAATTAATTTTCATTTGTTTTGGATTTAAGGTTATATGTTTGCAAAATGTCTAAATATGTCTAATTAGGTTGTGATTTTAAGTATTTTAGTTCACTTTATAGGTTATAAATATGAATTTTTTTTAAATTGTCAAATTTTTATATACTTAAATTTGACAGCTTTTTTATTTTTATTTTTTTTTATCAAAACATATATCAAGACGTCAAATTTGGTTATAAATGTGACATATTATTGTTTACAAAATGTCTTACAAGTAAAATTTGGTTATAAATACAAATTGTCACATATGTCAAAATTGGTTAAAATTTGACAGATTTTTGTTTACAAATTGTCTAATGAGTAAAATTTATTGGTTTAAATTTAGAAAAAACTAATAATAGGAATAATAATAATAATAGTTTTCTCCCCCTCACAATACTCCAAACTAGGAGTACCCCAGAAGCAACCACATCCTTGTGCGGGGGGAGGGGGGCAATTACTATTATTTTGTCTTCGTTGCCATTTGCGGCTAGGGCCGGCTTTTTTCCCGATAGAACTAGGATAGCATTCGCTCAAGTACTACGGAAAACCCTAGAAAACCGTAGTAATCCCAGTGAGTGTAGGACAATCAGTAAATCACACGGATAAAGCTAGTTAGGAGCAATACCGTGAATCCATATTTGTCCAGCGCTCTTGGCCATAGCGGTGTTTTTCTAAGACATGTGCATGCGCCTGCCTCGAACCAAGGTCGATCGAAGGTAGAAAAATATGCAGTCTAAAAAGTCAGCGCCGGTACGAGCGACGCCACCGCGGCTGTGTGTAGGTATAACAATTAATTAATCAATTCATTTGAAGCAAATATGTATAAATATTACTTAAATTTTCAATATCTGACCTTCTATTCATAACATGTTCAACCAGTGATGTTATGTGATGTTATTCTATCTTTTAAATGCCTATTAGATGTTTGACCAATGTATACTGTATTACAATCAAAACAAGTACAGACCTCGGAGCGCCACCAACTTGAGGAGTGCCCAATTGTGGCCGTGCTGACACTACGGCAGGCTTACAAGCGCCTATACACACTCCATTTATTAAAGCCTGTTTTATAAATAACAATTTTCGTCCAACAAATCCCCCAATAAACCTTACAAGTTATTTTTATGAGAACTTTATTTGAAATAAATGATTGCTTTCTTGATAGGGTAACTTTGTGTAACATTTGAGATCCATGGCCTACTTTCAGAGAAATTTTTGAAAAACCCTAAAACTTCTTAAATCTCTTCGGTTTGTAACTTTTTTGTTTCAAGAGTTACCGAAAAATTTTCTCCAATGTCATTTGTGATCAAAACTAATTGCTTTAAGCCTACTTTATCAGAATTTAAAACAATGCCACGGTTTAATGGGTGCTCTCTTAGTATATACCCACCGAAAAATATGCCCATTTTATTGTAGCGAGCCGTGGCCTCGAATCCTGTACCTTCATGCCTCAAGTAACTTTTCCCAACATACCTACTACATTGGAAATCTTGGAAATTTCTTGCGAGGTATCTTGCACATTTTTCAGATTTTTAAAATTTTCTAGTGTGCATGACAGCTATAAATAAAATAATTAAGTATTAAGAGCGTACACAACAAACCATGTATTTTTCCCAATTTTGATAAACTAGGTTTAAAGCAATCAGTTTTGCACACAAATTTCATTAAGAAATTTTTTCGGTAACTCTTGAAACAAAAAGTTACATGCCGAAAAAATTTCGGCGATTTTCGGGATTTTGAAAAATATCTCGGAAAGTGGACCATGGATCTCAAGTGTGTTTTTACGCAAAGTTAGCTCATCAAAATAGAATTTTTTTTTTCAAATAAAGTTCTCAAAAAAATGCATATTTGTATATAAATTGTGATTCGGATTCCCCAGAGAAAACTGCATCATCCTGGTTTTAAGCTGGTCTTTTTATTTCAAAAACTAAGGATATAGTCGGACTTTATTTGAGACACCTAATACCCTGATAAAGTTTCTCTTTTTGCTATGCGAAAAACATAATTCTATTATACTTAGAAAAATAGTTATTTGTATAACTAGTGCAAAAAGTACATATTTTTTGCACGAGGCATGAAGTTTTCAGCTCGAGACGCAGTCGAGGTAACTGATGGACAAACTTCATTTCCAGTATTTTTTTGAATTTTGTTTTCTTCATTGCCTGTGAAGGTCTCAGGTTCTTCACTTAAAACTCTTTTTCGAATTGTTGTGACGTTTCCGGTACTGGATATATACTTGGTTCACCTTCCAGAATTTGAGCAGCTATATTTAAGTTTTTTTTTAGAAATTGAAATTTTACTAAAAGTATTTATACCAACAGATTGAACGGAGCATTTTCCGTTATGATATCTTATACTCGTAGACTGGAGACGAAGGGATGCATTTTTGCGATACATTTCAACAAAATTAAAACTTCTAATTTTACCGCTTATTACAAATAATGATCGAGGTTTGTTTGTCTTGCTATCGGGCATTTTCAGAGTTATGATAGAATCCATTTCCTTAATATCATTTAATGGTAATGGTAATGAAATGCCAAATACTGAAACTATCTATAACAATACACAAGTAAGTAGGTATAAAGTTAAAAATCGGCCAAGTGCGAGTCGAACTCGCACACAAAGGGTTCCGCACCACCGTACCATACTTAACACTATATATTTTTTAAAAATACTTTAGTAAAAAAAAATAATAAAAAAAGTTTGTCTCAGAGCGTGGTTTCGAAGGCCGGACCTCTGGGTTATGAGCCCAGCACGCTTCCACTGCGCTACTTCGCTGTTTGAGAAATATCAGTTAGCCGTGTCATCATTGTTAACAAAAATCAAAACTGTTACATTACCTTTATTTTACTTTTATTATTTGTTTTTATAGCGGCCATACACACTCTGCGAAAATTTCAAGTGTCTACCTATTACGATTCAAAAGATACAGCCCTATAAGGCATAGTTGTTGTCCCGTGGGGTTTTCAAAAATATTCTATGAGATTTTACGTAAAAATACAGCGCGCCCGTACCTGAAAAAGTCACCCATGAATAACAGATGGGCCTCTGAGCCCCAAAGTCCAAAATCGGTACGAAATTTGGAAATTCTCCACACCATAACAATACAAAATTAATGTCAGTCGATGTTTACAATAATTGGGCGTGCGATTCGGCCACGACGTATACAGTACGATCCCGGGGACCTCGCCAAATCGCGAAAAAAGCGGCTCAAACGGCCGAACGGTTTTTCGATCGGGGTGCCCTCTGGCAGGAGAGAGGCCCCTATCCATCGGCGGCCCCACGCGAAAATTGAACTCTACCGGCGCTCCCCCTTCCAATCGCTTGCCATTTTTCCAGAAAAAACGGGAAAAAAATTCCGGGGCCGAACGGGTCTCCCGATTCGGACGCCCTTCAATAGGGTTGTTGCCCATGAGCTCGGGTGGCCGTAGGGCCAAATTTGGGCTCGATATATCGAAAACGCGTCCTGTAGACGAGAGAACAGGTACATGTATTACTACACAGGAGCGGGGGCCATAACAAGCCTAGGCCTATGGTCCGGAGGGATTTTATAAACAACTCTTGACGTTTGAAATAAATGTATATGAGTTTTTAACATCGAGAAATAGTAAGAAACTGCAAATAAGTTAGGGGAGCCTGGGTAACAGTGAGACATGGGTAACAGTGAGACATTCAAAATATCCCTGCTCCTATAAATAGTTCATAAATGGCACTAGGTGTGAATAATGGCCAGACCCAAGGTCAGCCTTCTCCACTACTTTCACTGTTCTCACCCATTCAGTTTAGAAGTTGTGATCTTGCTGTGAAGATTGCACGCATATTTTAATTTTTAACGGTTGAATTGAGCTTCTGCAGGAACTGTCAGAAAACTGCGACGGTTTTTTTTATTAAATAGGGGCTATATCCTGTAGTGTTGAAAGGTGTTTGGTATAGTTAAAATTTAAAAATAATATTTGGGATTGGTATTGTTATCATATTTTCATTTCGCAATACCATGGGTAACAGTGAGACAATGTCATCAGGGTAACAGTGAGACATACCTATGGGTAGTAATACGTCTCACTGTGAGACATACCTATGGGTAGTAATACGTCTCACTGTTACCCATATAATAGATAAATGTTGCTTATATTTGTATACTTATAATGTGCTTAAAATGAGAAGGTTTTCAATTTAGTTTCAGATATAAACCCATAAAATTGCATACATTCTGTGTATACTTACCTCTTCAACTAAAAGTAAACAGTTACTTTCATATAGTGTTCACTGTTCCCCACCCCTGGGTAACAGTGAGACAAATGTCAACTGTACTTTCAATTTACTTTAGACTTTTAAAGGACAAAAGTATGACTATGCTGCTTTTCATATAGGTTTGGGAATCACATAGGAACAAATTGCTAAAAAAATCATTTAAAAAAATTATTCGAATTTCTAGTTATCATAAAAAGAAAAAAAAGTGTCTCACTGTTACCCAGTCTTCCCCACTTTTTGCAAACTTTATGTTTTCATCTTTGAATAATTTAATAAGTTTTGATGTCAATCCTTTTACGTAAGGTAAAGATTTGAAAAATATGGGTTCTTGTTGAGGAACAACATTCGTGTTGTTATGAATGACTTGATTTGTGATTGTAGAAAAATAATTTTATTAACTAAATTTTTATGGAAAGAATTTTCAATTAAAATATCTCTCAATTTAATTAGACCATTGTGTTTTTTTGTTGGATGTGTTCAAGTATTTCACCAGTAATAGCAAATTATGTTATGGATGATCTTTTTTGTAAATGTATTTCTCAACTTAATAATTTACCATTTATTAAAAAGTATGTCGATGATACTATTTTGGCTGTACCATATGATCAAATTTTAAAGCGATATAATAGTTACTTACAATTTGGAGTAGATATGAGGTTGACTAGAACTGAACATAATATTATTATAACAGAATGGCATAGAAAACCTATTTGTAGTAACAGATTCATTAATTATTTTTCTTACCATCCTAATAATATGAAAACTAATTTGATTAAAGGTTTAAAACATAGATTCGACAAACTTTCAGATCGAACCAAAATACAATGGTCTAATTAAATATAGTGGGGAAATGGCGGCTAAAAACAGTTTTTTGACAATATCTATTATCCGATTCATTTCACGATACAAACAGTTATACAGGTTGCCCACTTTTAAACCAGAATTTTGAAATAGACGATAGAAAATTTTATTTTGAACAAAAAAGTGTATGTCAACATAGGTCCGGAGATGCTTTGTAAAAAAGATACAGGTTGTTAAAATTTATTTTTTTAAATGTTTTTTTTTAATAATATCTCAAAAACGACAAACGATATTAACTTTAAATTCGATACACAGTATTCGGGTATAAAATGCAATAAACTGAAGCTACCAGGTAGGATACGCCCCCCCTTTTCAAAAATAATTTCTACGCCCAATAGATTTTTCTCAATAACAATAAAATGCTTAATTATATTATTTAAAAAACATTTAAAATTAATTTATGTGCTTAACCGCCTAGCGAACCATGTGCAAACAACTGTACCTAATTTGAGAGTTTGGCAAAAATTATGAAAAAGTCAAAGGAAGCCATTTAGTAAAAAAATATAATTATAGGCAACTTTTCTTTATAATAGGTAGGTACCCATTTTTCATATCTTCGAAAGTAGAGAAAATGAAATTAATTTAGTTTTAACGGGTTCTTCCCAAAATCACCCTGTCGAGACACCTGTATATTAAATTAATCCATGGAGTGAATTGGCAGGACACCATGAAAAATAAACGCGACTAAAAATACTGGGAGGCTGAATGTGACAGTTCAGCTTGGTTGATTTATGTACATTTTCGTCTATTTTAAATGTGAAAAAATTAAATTGTACTATAATTATATAAAATTGAAAGTTCCAGGGTTAATTAGAATTGACTCTTCCGCATATAATATAGTGTGTCCACGTTAGAGACTTAACACCCTTGTAATATTAAATGTATTGAAATTTTGTTTCAAAGGTTTTGAATTATGGCTAATTCGACGGCACTATCCATTTCATTCTTGAAAAATGCCCAATACGTTTTTGTGATTTTGGGGGCTCTTCTTTTAATAACAATAGGCCATAAAATAGGACTATTAAAAAAATTTAATCCAAAAGCCAGAGCTTTTCAAGTACTATAGGTTGAATATTTTTTAATCGGTCTATCTTTTGAAAAATACGGAAGTGTCTCGACTCAAAGTGAAACACACTGTATATTATATTTGCTCCAGCTATTTTGACAACACAGAATATTGCAAAGCGTTCAAACCTAATTTTTTTCATGTTTTCACACCCTGTATCTCCGAAACAAAACGTCTGCAGTTAAATTGAGTATGAGAAAAATTATTAAAAATAGTGTCACTAAAACGGTCTTTGCCAACCTTTTAGGGGTACCCATTATTTTAATCATTTTTTCTTATACTCAATTTACCAAAAAATATTTCTGATATAAATATGATACAATCCCGCCCTATATACATACATTGTAAAAACAATTAAAGATACGTTTTTTAACCGTAGGTTATCAATTCGGTTGTAGGTATGTTTTTTTTATGTTTGTATTTATAAACCGATTTGGACAATTCTTTTTTATTTGAACGGGTGTGCCTACGGAATGGTCCCATTTAAATTTGAAGAAAAAATTCCACCACTAAGGGTGGACAAATAGGGGATGAAATTTCATATTGAACCGATTTTGATGATTTTTTTTTATTAGAAAGGGAGTACCTTAGAGGTGGTCCCATTTAAATTCAAAGAAAAAAATTCCACCCCTAAGGGTAGATAAATAGGGGATGAAAGTTCATATTGCACCGATTTGGATGATTCTTATTTTATTAGAAAGAGGTTACCTTAGGGGTGGTCACATTTATATTTGAAGAGAAATTAAATTTGAAGAGAAAAATTTCAATCCTAAGGTTGGACAAATAGGGGATGGAATTTAATATGGGATCGGTTTCGATAATTCTTAATAATTCACTAAAAAATAAGAAATAAAAAATTTCACAAAAAAATTAAAACCGACTTCAAAAATTTGCCCGTATGCACACTTCACTAAAAATTAAAAAAAAAATAACAAAAAATAACACCGACTTCACAAATTTGCCCGTATGCACATTTCAACTAAAATTTTAGAAATATTTTTCTCTTTCTACATTGAGTTATCTTTGGAGTCGGTGACAGTAAGTTATGATGTATGTAGGATATGATGTATTCATATCTAAATAGATTTAAATTATTCCTTGCCTTGACTGTCACCAAATCCAAAGATAACTCAATTTAGATGGAGAAAAATATAAATATAAATATATAAATTTTAGTTGAAATGTGCAAATTTGTGAAGTCGGTGTTATTTTTTGTTATATTTTTTTAATTTTTAGTGGAGTGTGCATACGGGCAAATTTTTGAAGTCGGTTTTAATTTTTTTGTTAATTTTTTTTTATGATGGTCAGAGACAACAAAAGCAAATTTGTGAAGTCGGTGTTATTTTTTTTGTTTTAATTTTTAGTGGAGTGTGCTTACGGGCAAATTTTTGAAGTCGGTTTTAATTTTTTTGTTAAATTTTTTTTATGATGGTTAGAGACAACAAAAGCACTTAAAAAGTGACACAAAATTTCTCGCATATTTATGTTTCATTTAAGGCTCATAACAAGATATGTTAAGCAATGAGGCATATTGCATGCTCTTGCACTTGAAGTCACTCGGCCAAAGATCATGATATTCGAGAAGATATGTCACCAAGTGGGGGAAAACGACTGTTAGCTCCCTATAGCGTTCCTAGCGGTCAAGAGTGTAACTATAAGCACAAAACATGGAATTTCAGCTTAATTGCGAGGGCGCCAGAAATCAGAGACTACCTAAATATCAGGCAGCACAAACTTTATGGACGACGGGCTACTAGGATTAGTCGCCAGTTTACACGGACGTTGGATATCTTCTTGAATACTATGATCTTTGGCTTCACTTCGTTTCATAACTGCTAAGAAATCAGCAAAATATACTAAAGCCAGGATTACTCTTATTCCAGTGCCATGTTCTTTTAATAATTTAGTTAGAGTTAATTAATATCTATAAAATTTCAGTTATATAAAAAAAATCTCGCATTTCAGAACAACGAAAATTGGAATGTACAAATAGGTTTTGAGTTATCCTAAATCTGAACCTGTAGTAAGATTTTCTATAAAAAAATCTCTAGTAGATCTTTTCGAAATTTGAGCTCATAAAACTGGATGTGGTTGGCCATGATTACAGACCAAAATTAAAATTCTCGCTTTGTTGAATGGACGGACGGCGTATTTTCAACGCCTACCTAACAAAAGAGGTCATCAAAATTGGTTAAAAAATAAAAAAATTACAAGGGCGGTAAGTCCTTAACGTGGACACACTGTATATCATTTCATGTTGTTAATAAATAAATAAGTATAGATAAGGGATAATTTGCTAATCTTTAATGAAATATATACTTACCTACCTATTTTTTCCAAAATAATTAAATTATAAAAAAAACTAAAAAGCCAAACTTTGAACTCGAACACGTATGTAGTCGCAGTCGTAGAAAAAGTACCGTGTATAAGTCGCACGGAATGTTAATTTCTCGTGAGACTTTCAGCACATTCAGCACTCGCCTACGGCTCGTCATACTCGTGGGAAAAGAGCGCCATTCCATGCTAGATATACAATACTATTAGTATAATATGTGTAATAATCTTAATAATAATTAAAAATATTCTTCAGGTACTAAAAATGATGATCGGATGTAGTGATAATAACAAAGACATGATTTTGTATTTTTGTATATACTTTTCCATTTCAAACAACTTTCTCTTATACAATTTTCCTATATGGTGCAAAATAAAGAATAGGTACCTAGTTTACTCTTGTGACACGTATGAGTTTTTGCATGAAGTTTTCCGGGCCGTATTTTGGTTTCAGGACATGCCTAATGCAGCTCTGTAGAATTTTTTTTATTTCGGAGCAAATTTAAGAAATTTCAATTTTTGCGTAGGTACATTTTGCCCGTCAATATATAAAGCAACATAGGGCGGCTATGTTTGTAGCGGCGCGAACTATTTGGACTTCGTGCTTTTCTGCCTTCGATCGATCTTGGTTCGATTCGAGAGCGTATGCAACATGTCTTTAGAAAAACGCTGATGACCAAGAGCGCTGGGAAAATATATAGGTTCAGGGTATTGCCCCTTAATAGCTTTATTTGTGTGGTTTACGAATTGCCTTACACTCACTGGGATTATTACGGTTTTCTAGAGTTTTCCGTAGTACTTGAACGGATGCTATCCTAGTACTATCGGTAAAAAATCAGCCCTAGCGGCAAATAATGGCACTGAAGCTTAAATAATAGAATTGCCACCCCGCACAAGCATGTGCGGTTACTTCTGGGTACTCCTAGTTTGGAGTATTGTCAGGGTGAGAATTATTATTATTATTATTATTATAAATTTCGGTTATGAAATTTGCCGAAAGCATTATTACATTATGGAAATTCCCAAACTCTCTATCTACTCTTTCACAGAAAACCCAAAATAATATTAGTATATTTTGTTTCAGGATGAAAATTCTTCCTTTCCTGTTTCCACTCCTGATAGCATCTAATGGGTTTCTAGTGTCCAAAACACCACTGGAGGCATGGTATAAACCGGGATGTCATAAAGTTGGTAAGTTATTCAAGGCGAGCATTTTTTGTTGTTCTTTTTCCCAAATGTATTCCCTTTTTTATGTTCTGGGATGCTAGTAAGACTAGTCTATTAAAATATGAAAGCTTATCTGTCCCTGGACTTCCGCTAGTCAAAAAATAAGTCACACAAAACTGGTTAAAAAAACAAGTACTAATTTTCGTCCAAATATCGACATTACTTCAAAAATTATCAAAAAGGAAGGCCTTGCGGACCCATGTCTATATGAACTTTTTATCACAAAAATACCTGAGGAATCGTCCTCTCAAATATCGAACACTTATTAAAAAAGACCCTATATATGGTTGGAAATGGAAGAAGAAAGGATCTAAAAAACGTCAAAATATACAAGGTGTTTTAAAAATTTGACCAAGTGATACTTCTGGCCAAACCGGAAGTCAGAAATGAAAACCCACAATTTTTTGGAAAACGGTATCTATTTATTGAAATAACTTTTTAACAACGAGTTGTAGATATACTAAGTTTGACGGCATAATAATAATAATAATAATAATAATAATAATAATAATAATAATGCATGCCGAGTTCTGCAGGGAGTTTCCACACATGCAAGTGTCTGAACAAAGAGTGTCAGATCAGTATCGAACTATTCTAAGAAATAACCGAATTCCAGAAACGCGACTTAACGCTATCAAACGGGAACTTGAGCTAGAGATCCACGGCGAACACATAGACATAGATGACAACAACAACAATGGGGAACTTCAAGAGCCTGGACAACAACTAGAAGCCGAAACGGTAGAACCAACAACCGAGAGTCTGGAACGGGTTAACGAAGAACATTTTGAAGGCTTGGACACACATATGAGACAGGCAGTATTGCGATACGAAGGCACAGACCCACTTAGCAGGCCACCGCTACCAAGATTAAATTCTTCCAGGAAACTTGCGATCGTGCTCGATCTTATGAACACAAGAATTTTACCAAGCTATGTTTCAGTGACACCAACATTAGAACGTATGCACATGTTAATCTACTGTGCCGCAACGGCAGTCATCACTGTAATGGGTGCCAAGATCCGAACGGCCCAAGAGTTGAATCGTGCAAGACCAGAACCACGAATGGCTCAATGGGAAATGCGACTAAATCGGAAGATCGAGAGTCTCCGTAAAGACATAGGACAAGTGACGGAATATATCAGAGGAGTTAGAACTAGAAGGATCCAGAGGGCGGTGCAGGCAGTAATGAGCCGCACCCAAATGCATTCTCGGCATGACCCCGCGAACATCACTGCTCAACAATGTCTTGACACATTAAAACAAAAACTTTCTGTTTTCGCAGGGCGTCTGAGGAGATACAAGGCTAGTAACAACAGGAAACGAGACAATAAACTCTTTGAACGATCAGAAAAGGGTTTCTACCGTGCTTTTAATTCTAGCGCCGATGCCACAAATGCGAGTTACCCTAGCAGAGAACAGGTCGACGGTTTCTGGAGAAATCAACTTGCCACACCAGGTCCATACAATGTCAGTGCAAGCTGGATCAGCGAAGAACGCGAGATGGGCCGGAACTATAGCCAGATGCAACACGAGCAATTCACAACCGCTGAGGTCTCCGATGTCATCAAGAATTCCCACAACTGGAAGGCACCAGGTCCAGATCATCTCCAAAATTATTGGATTAAGAAGTTGTGGTGCACGCATGAACAAATAACTACCTTAATTAATGAAGTCTTGCTCGATCCTCTGAAAATGCCATTGTTTCTTACACAGGGTGCAACTTACCTGTTACCAAAAGACCAGCGGAATACGGATAACCCTGCCAAGTACCGCCCAATAACCTGCTTGCCTACGCTTTACAAGATAATCACATCTTGCCTTACGCAGCGAATATATGCTCACTGCGAGCGGAACAACATCATTGCAATGCAGCAGAAGGGCTGCTCGAAGGGCGCAATGGGATGCAAAGAGCAACTCATCATAGACTCTGTCATCTGCAACCAGGCTCATTCCAAGCAACGAAACCTCCACATGGCTTATGTGGACTACAAAAAAGCATTTGATTCCGTACCTCACGACTGGCTCACAGGTATCTTAAAGCTGTATAAAATAGATCATCATACAGTTTCCTTTTTAGAACACGTTATGACAACCTGGCGCACTAAGATACAACTCAGAACCGCAGACAGTAACATCGAGACCGACACAATCAACATCCGAAGAGGGATTTTCCAAGGAGATTCACTCAGTCCACTGTGGTTCTGCATGGCGATGAACCCTCTATCACATCGGTTGAACTCTACAAAATATGGCTTCGCTATCAAAAGCAACAACGCAGAAGCGATCAAGTTGAATCACCTATTGTATATGGATGATTTAAAACTGATCGCCGCAACCAAAAACCAACTAACGCAAATGCTTAAAATTGTAGAGGAGTTCTCCAGGGACATCGGAATGCTGTTTGGACTGGACAAGTGCCGCACCCTTAATATCATCCGGGGAAAGCTCGAACAAAGCGCACACGAGATGCAGGACGGCCAGGAGATCGAAGCAATGAGCAAGGGAGATACATACAAGTATCTCGGGATGAAACAAGCTCAAAGGATAGACCATCGAACAATGAAGACTGATTTAACGAATGAATTCATCAAGAGAGTAAGACAAGTAGTGCGAACTGATCTTAACAGCAGGAATTTGTTTAAAGCCCTGAACACGTATGCGTTCTCTGTACTCAGCTATTCGTTCGGAATAGTGAATTGGACCAACACGGACATCAACAACCTGCAACGAAAAGTTAGGACACTACTGACAAAAGCTCATAAACATCATCCCCGTAGCGCCGTAGAAAGAACAACTCTGCCACGTCAACTAGGAGGAAGAGGATTGGCAGATCTCAGCAAGCAATTGGACCAACAAATATTAAATCTGCGTAATTATTTCTACAGGCAGGCCAACAGCTCCACACTACATAGGGCTATATGCGGAGCAGACGTCTCAACACCGCTACGTCTGACGGAACACGAGCGTCAAAATCACCACCGAACCGACAACGATAAACTACAGAGGTGGTTGGGGAAGCCGCTGCACGGGAGACATCCTAATGAGGTTAACCAGGAACATGTCGACAAGTTAGCGTCGAACTATTGGCTGACCTCGGGACGAATGTTCCCCGAGACGGAAGGCTTCCTACTGGCCATACAAGATCAGGTTATACCAACTCGCAACTACCTAAAATTCATTGCAGGAGATGCATCGGTAGTGGATGACAGATGCAGATACGGGTGCCCAACTTCAGAAACAATCCAGCACATAACAGGAGGATGTCAGATGTTCGCATCAACGGAATATAAGGAACGACACGATTCGGTTGCCAAGATCTTGCACCGGGAACTGGCGGAAAAGCTGCTGCTTGTGCAGACAGAAAGGGTCCCATATTACAACTACACACCTGAGCCTGTTCTTGAGAACAGCAACTACAAGATGTACTGGGATCGTACAGTTCTGACTGATCAACGAGTTGCCCATAACAGACCGGACCTTATAATAGTTGATAAAATTTCTAGGAAGACAACTCTGATTGATGTGGCCATCCCGAACAACAACAACCTGCGTGTGAAGCAAGTCGAGAAGATCGCGAAGTACAGAGACTTAGAAGAACGAATTAGAAGGCAATGGGAAATGGAGAACGTCCAGACGATTCCAATCATCATGTCAACAACTGGTGTTATACCAAAAAGTTTGCTGAGAAACATAAAAGAGCTGGGTCTAACTGATAGTCTTTACAGGTCCATGCAGAAAGCGGTACTACTTGCGACAGCCCGAACCGTCAGGAAATTCATGGGGAATGCAGGAACGTCCGACAACATCAATGTCACCTAAGGCCCGATAACATGGCAAGGGTCTCGTCCGAGCCAGATCCTTATGGTATCCGGGATACCCGGGATCTGAGTGAATGTTCCCCGTAGAGGGAGTGCGAATGCCTTTTGGCTAAGTCGATATAATAATAATAATAATAGAGACAGAGACAGAAGGCTTCTTACTGGCCATACAAGATCAGGTTATACCAACTCGCAACTACCTAAAATTCATTGTAGGAGATGCATTGGTAGTGGATGACAGATGCAGATACGGGTGCCCAACTTCAGAAACAATCCAGCACATAACAGGAGGATGTCAGATGTTTGCATCAACGGAATATAAGGGACGACACGATTCGGTTGCCAAGATCTTGCACCAGGAACTGGCGGAAAAGCTGCTGCTTGTGCAGACAGAGAGGGTCCCATATTACAACTACACACCTGAGCCTGTTCTTGAGAATAGAAACTACAAGATGTACTGGGATCGTACAGTTCTGACTGATCAACGAGTTGCCCATAACAGACCGGACCTTATAATAGTTGATAAAATTTCTAGGAAGACAACTCTGATTGATGTGGCCATCCCGAACAACAACAACCTGCGTGTGAAGCAAGTCGAGAAGATCGCGAAGTACAGAGACTTAGAAAAACGAATTAGAAGGCAATGGGAAATGGAGAACGTCCAGACGATTCCAATCATCATGTCAACAACTGGTGTTATACCAAAAAGTTTGCTGAGAAACATCAAGGAGCTGAATCTAACTGATAGTCTTTACAGGTCCATGCAGAAAGCGGTACTACTTGCGACAGCCCGAACCGTCAGGAAATTCATGGGGAATGCAGGATCGTCCAACAACATCAATGTCACCTAAGGCCCGATTACATGGCAAGGGTCTCGTCCGAGCCAGATCCTTTTGGTATCTGGGATGCCCGGGATCTGAGTGAATGTTCCCCGTAGAGGGAGTGCGAATGCCTTTTGGCTAAGTCGAGATAATAATAATAACTCATAAACATCACCCCCGTAGCGCCGTAGAAAGAACAACCCTGCCACGTCAACAAGGAGGAAGAGGATTGGCAGACCTCAGCAAGCAATTGGACCAACAAATACTAAATCTGCGTAATTATTTCCACAGACAGGCCAACAGCTCCACACTACATAAAACTATATGCGGAGCAGACGTCTCAACACCGCTACGTCTGACGGAACACGAGCATCACAATCACCACCGAACCGACAACGATAAACTGCAGAGGTGGTTAGAGAAGCCGCTGCACGGGAGGCATCCTAATGAGGTTAACCAGGAACATGTCGACAAGTTAGCGTCGTACTATTGACTGACCTCGGGACGAATGTTCCCAGAGACAGAAGGCTTCTTACTGGCCATACAAGATCAGGTTATACCAACTACCTAAAATTCATTGTAGGAGATGCATCGGTAGTGGATGACAGATGCAGATACGGGTGCCCAACTTCAGAAACAATCCAGCACATAACAGGAGGATGTCAGATGTTTGCATCAACGGAATATAAGGAACGACACGATTCGGTTGCCAAGATCTTGCACCAGGAACTGGCGGAAAAGCTGCTGCTAGTGCAGACAGAGAGGGGCCCATATTACAACTACACACCTGAGCCTGTTCTTGAGAACAGAAACTACAAGATGTACTGGGATCGTACAGTTCTGACTGATCAACGAGTTGCCCATAACAGACCGGACCTTATAATAGTTGATAAAATTTCTAGGAAGACAACTCTGATTGATGTGGCCATCCCGAACAACAACAACTTGCGTGTGAAGCAAGTCGAGAAGATCGCGAAGTACAGAGACTTAGAAGAACGAATTAGAAGGCAATGGGAAATGGAGAACGTCCAGACGATTCCAATCATCATGTCAACAACTGGTGTTATACCAAAAAGTTTGCTGAGAAACATCAAGGAGCTGAATCTAACTGATAGTCTTTACAGGTTCATGCAGAAAGCGGTACTACTTGCGACAGCCCGAACCGTCAGGAAATTCATGGGGAATGCAGGATCGTCCAACAACATCAATGTCACCTAAGGCCCGATTACATGGCAAGGGTCTCGTCCGAGCCAGATCCTTTTGGTATCCGGGATGCCAGGGATCTGAGTGAATGTTCCCCGTAGAGGGAGTGCGAATGCCTTTTGGCTAAGTCGAGATAATAATAATAATAAGCAACACGAACATCTACAACATGGGAGCCAAACGAGAACTAGGGTTCCACCCACCGAAGGTGCTGCGCGGGAACTTCAGCCAGCGTTCACTCAGGCGGGATTACAACGACGACGCATGAAATGGACTGGGTCCATGAATGAATCGATAATGCTTATTTTTTACAGGGTGACAAACTTAGGACGGGAGATGATCGGCTACCGACAACAACTGCATGCCGAGTTCTGCAGGGAGTTTCCACACATGCAAGTGTCTGAACAAAGAGTGTCAGATCAGTATCGAACTATTCTAAGAAATAACCGAATTCCAGAAACGCGACTTAACGCTATAAAACGGGAAGTTGAGCTAGAGATCCATGGCGAACACATAGACATAGACAACAACAACGGGGAAATTCAAGTGCCTGGACCACAACAAGAAGCCGGAACGGCAGAGCGAACAACTGAGAATCGGGAAATTCAAATGCCTGGACCACAACAAGAAGCCGAGACGGCGGGATGAACAACTGAGAATCGGGAATCAGTTAACGGAGAACACTTTGAAAGCCTAGACACACAGCTGAGAAGGGCGGTATTGCGATACGAAGGCACAGACTCACTGAGCAGACCACCGCTACCAAGATTGAATTCTTCCAGGAAGCTTGGAATCATGCTCGATATTATGAACACCAGAATTTTACCCAACTATGTTTCAGTAACACCAACATTAGAACATATGCACATGTTAATCTACTGTGCCGCAACGGCCATCATCACTGCAATGGGCGCCAAGATCCGGACGGCTCAAGAGTTAAATCGTGCAAGACCAGAACCACGAATGGCTCAATGGGAGATGCGACTAAATCGGAAGATCGAGAGTCTCCGTAAAGACATAGGACAAGTAACGGAATATATCAGAGGAGTTAGAACTAGAAAGATCCAGAGGGCGGTGCAGGCAATAATGAGCCGCACCCAAATGCATTCTCAGCGCGACCCCGCGAACATCACTGCTCAACAATGTCTTGATACATTAAAACAAAAACTTTCTGTTTTCGCAGGGCGTCTGAGGAGATACAAGGCTAGTAACAACAGGAAAGGAGACAACAAACTTTTTGAACGATCAGAAAAGGTTTTCTACCGTACTTTGAATTCTAGCGCCGATGCCACAAATACGAGTTACCCTAGCAGAGAACAGGTCGACGGTTTCTGGAGAAATCAGCTTGCCACACCAGGTCCATGCAATGTCAGTGCAAGCTGGATCAGTGAAGAACGCGAGATGGGCCGGAACTATAGCCAGATGCAACACGAGCAATTCACAAACGACGAGGTCTCCAATGTCATCAAGAATTCCCACAACTGGAAGGCACCAGGTCGAGATCATCTCCAAAATTATTGGATTAAGAAGTTGTGGTGCACGCATGAACAAATAACTACCTTAATTAATGAAGTCTTGCTCGATCCTCTGAAAATGCCATTGTTTCTTACACAGGGTGCCACCTACTTGTTACCAAAAGACCAGCGGAATACGGATAACCCTGCCAAGTACCGCCCAAGAACCTGCTTGCCTACGATGTACAAGATAATCACTTCTTGCTTTACGCAGCGAGTATATGCTCACTGCGAGCGGAACAACATCATGACAATGCAGCAGAAGGGCTGCGCGAAGGGCGCAATGGGATGCAAAGAGCAACTCATCATAGACTCTGTCATCTGCAACCAGGCTCATTCCAAGCAACGAAACCTCTACATGGCTTATGTGGACTACAAAAAAGCATTTGATTCCGTACCTCACGACTGGCTAACAGGTATCTTAAAGCTGTATAAAATAGATCATCATACAGTTTCCTTTTTAGAACACGTTATGACAACCTGGCGCACTAAGATACAACTCTGAACCGCAAGCAGCAACATCGAGACCGACACAATCAACATCCGAAGAGGGATTTTCCAAGGAGATTCACTCAGTCCACTGTGGTTCTGCATGGCGATGAATCCTCTATCACATCGGTTGACCTCTACAAAATACGGCTTCGCTATCAAAAGCAACAACGCAGAAGCGATCAAGTTGAATCACCTATTATATATGGATGATTTAAAACTGATGGCCGCAACCAAAAACCAACTAACGCAAATGCTTAAAATTGTAGAGGAGTTCTCCAGGGACATCGGAATGCAGTTTGGACTAGACAAGTGCCGCACCCTTAACATCGTCCGGGGAAAGTTCGAACAAGGCGCACACGAGATGCAGGACGGCCAGGAGATCGAAGCAATGAGCATGGGAGATATATACAAGTATCTCGGGATGAAACAAGCTCAAAGGATAGACCATCGAACAATGAAGATCGATTTAAGGAATGAATTCATCAAGAGAATAAGACAAGTAGTGCGAACTGATCTTAACAGCAGGAATTTGTTTAAGGCCCTGAACACGTATGCGTGCTCTGTACTCAGCTATTCGTTTGGAATAGTGAATTGGACCAACACGGACACCAACAACCTGCAGCGAAAAGTTAGGACACTACTGACAAAAGCTCATAAACATCATCCCCGTAGCGCCGTAGAAAGAACTACTCTGCCACGTCAACTAGGAGGAAGAGGATTGGCAGACCTCAGCAAGCAATTGGACCAACAAATAATCTGCGTAATTATTTCCAGAGACATGCGGAGCAGACGTCTCAACACCGCTACGTCTGACGGAACACGAACATCAAAATCACCACCGAACCGACAACGATACACTACAGAGGTGGTTGGAGAAGCCGCTGCACGGGAGGCATCCTGATGAGGTCAACCAGGAACATGTCGACAAGTTAGCGGCGAACTACTGGCTGACCTCGGGAAGAATGTTCCCCGAGACGGAAGGCTTCTTACTGGCCATACAAGATCAGGTTATACCAACTCGCAACTACCTAAAATTCATTGTAGGAGATGCATCGGTAGTGGATGACAGATGCAGATACGGGTGCCCAACTTCAGAAACAATCCAGCACATAACAGGAGGATGTCAGATGTTCGCATCAACGGAATATAAGGAACGACACAATTCGGTTGCCAAGATCTTGCACCAGGAACTGGCGGAAAAGCTGCTGCTTGTGCAGACAGAGAGGGTCCCATATTACAACTACACACCTGAGCCTGTTCTTGAGAACAGCAACTACAAGATGTACTGGGATCGTACAGTTCTGACTGATCAACGAGTTGCCCATAACAGACCGGACCTTATAATAGTTGATAAAATTTCTAGGAAGACAACTCTGATTGATGTGGCCATCCCGAACAACAACAACCTGCGTGTGAAGCAAGTCGAGAAGATCGCGAAGTACAGAGACTTAGAAGAACGAATTAGAAGGCAATGGGAAATGGAAAACGTCAAGACGATTTCAATTACCGTGTCAACAACTGGTGTTATACCAAAAAGTTTTCTGAGAAACATAAAAGAGCTGGGTCTAACTGATAGTCTTTACAGGTCCATGCAGAAAGCGGTACTACTTGCGACAGCCCGAACCGTGAGGAAATTCATGGGGAATGCAGGAACGTCCGACAACATCAATGTCACCTAAGGCCCGATAACATGGCATGGGTCTCGAGCCAGATCCTTATGGTATCCGGGATACCCGGGATCTGAGTGAATGTTCCCCGTAGAGGGAGTGCGAATGCCTTTTGGCTAAGTCGATAATAATAATAATAATAATAGCTTTATTGATCAATAGTTCAGTAACCATTTACAGGGAAATAATAAGTGATGTAACAGATACATTTTTTTCGGTATCTAAATACAGATACAGATAGTGTCTGGCAGATGTATCTCCGCTACGCGTCGTTCAGCCAACTGCAATCGCGTGCGGAAAGGTGGCACTTTCCGCACTTGTTAGGAAATTTACTATACCTACTTAGATATTTATGAAACACGTGTGTGTGTGTGTAGGTAAAGCAGAACTGTTTAGACGAATGTGAAGTTTAGATTGTTGTGGGTTAGTAGTGTACCGTGTACGTCACTCCAAAGTGAGGACTGAGTAGGTGCTTTATGTACGGTATTTAAAAAATCACTAAATCACTCCCCATTTTATTATTTGTATTGTTTTTTAACATTAGCAACATTTCGAAGTTTTCATCGCTGAGCCTGTTACTGGCTCAGATGACTGGCGCAGATGATGGTAAAACCGTGTTATATTTTTTGCCTCATCGATTGCACAAAGCATTAATCCTATTTGAATTACAATAAACTTAAAATTATTTTTTGCCCATAGGAAGGGTTTAAAAATTAAATATAGGCACGTGGCCCGCCTTGGCATCGTGGCTAAAAAAATGTATCTAGTATCTAAGTATCTATATAGATACTTTCAAAAGGATCTAGATACTAAAGCAGATCCTGATTTTTAAGTATCTAGATATGTATCTAGGTACATAAAAAGTATCTAGATACAGTATCTAGATACATGTATCTCGATACATTATATCGCTGGAAATAATTCATATTCGAATTCCACGGAAAATTCTACACAAGTTTAGTTTTTGAACCATCAATACTTTATCTTTGAAATTACAGAGAAAATCGGGTTTATCACGTTATCTGGGACACTCTGTAAGTGTGCTAGTTGTGCGTTCCCTCGATAACTTTTAGACGGATTGAGAGACTGATTTTAAGTATTTATTGTCATGCCTACTTACAGTAGAACGCTTCGGTTCGGATTAGTTCTAGGCGAAATCCATCAACTTCCACCCATCAAGGGGAAGGGGTGGAAATGGGGCTGGAAAATTTTAATATTTACTCTTTAGTGATAAATACGATAGTTTTTATATAGCGAACGAAATTATTATAACACCTTCATAATTACTATTATAGGGTGTACAGGGTGTTCCCGTATATTTTGACCCACCCCTAGAGCCTCTATTTTTCGAGTTAGAAAAAAATTACTTAAATGAAAGTTGTAGGGTACCAAGGTGTATTGTCCCAAAAATAATGGATTGACAGGAATGCCCTTGCCTAAGTTGAAATGTTTTTCCATGGCAACCTTGATTAAATATAATGATCGTATTTATCTGCAATTTGGAATATCATGCGAATGCTTAGAGCAAACATATAACATATTTATATTGTTGGGATCGGAAAAATGCGTGCAATTCAAAAATCCACAAATATGCAGGGTGTTCCATTAAAAAAAGTAAGTTTATATTGTTTCATAAATTTGCGACACTCATTTGTTTTATCTAGTAACAGATCCTAGCGGTTCAGAAAAAACCGTACAACTTTCATTTAAGTAGGTAATTTTTTTCTAACTTGAAAAATATAGGCTCTAGGAGTGGGTCAAAATATACGGGAACACCCTGTACGTAGGCGTGTATGTTTCCTCGATAATTTTCAGACGGATTGAGATATTGGGTGGTATGAATAAAAACGAAGTACTTGCTACTACTACAAGTATTAGTATCTTCTACCTAGTATTTACTTTGAAACGAAGTAGATACTACATTTCTGTAGTTCTCTGACAGGTGAAGTAAATACTACGGAAATGTAGTTCGTTTCGTTTTAAAGTAAATACTAGGTAGAAGATACTAATACTTGTAGTAGTAGCAAGTACTTCGTTTTTATTCATACCACCCATTGATTACAAATTATTCAATATAGTTACAATATTACGCTTCGGATTGCTTTTGGGAGAACTCCTTCCACGAAAAGGGCTGGAAATGGCGGGATAAAAATGTTTTATATTTAGCTTGTCGTGATACAATAGTTTTTAGCGAACGAAATTAGTATCTACATAATTATGGTTAGTCGACAGCATTTTGACATTCTTATAGAGATGGGTGCAATGGGGTGAATGTGAAAATAGCGAGTGAGTCATTTTCTACATATTTTGGGGTCATGGAACGAGGGGATAAAAGTCTAAAAAAGTGATATTATGTCGGTTAATTACATCTTTTCGCGCATAGGTCCGTAGGGAAGATGCGTGCTCTCTTTGGTGTTTCGGATATTATTATTATTTGTTGGCATGACCGATTTTGCTCAAATTTTATACCTGGAGGTTTCAGAGTAAACTTTTTTTTATTTATCTACTATAGCGTTCTTAGAAAAATTAGCCAAGACATTTTTTTTTCCAAGCAGACCGGCAAGCCCAACACATTTTTTCTAATAATTTTATTTCCTCAGAGAATTAACTTTTGAAATACAGGATCTGAAATTAATTTTGTCTTTATTAAATGTTTTAATCCTCGTAACTAAAAAAACTAAAACCATTAAGTTATATAAGTTAACTAGAAAAAGTTAAGACTTTGTTTTGAAACACTTTTAACCTTTCTGTTTGGTCTACAGTCTAATACTTATAAGTTATTTTTTCATGAGAACGCTAACGTAAATACAAAAATCAAGTTTGCTGTGAAACCACGACAGATAAAAAACAGCGAAAAAAAAATCTTTTTTTTTAATTAAATTACGCTCAAGAGAAGTGTTGGATGATATTTGTAGATTTAGAAAAGTTCACGTGAAAAACGGAAGTTTGAACCGACCAGGTTGTATAACCATTTTGTATACCATATTTGAACAAAACCGTCCCTGCCATCCACAAATAATTTATAGCGGAATAAACTAAAACCCATAGGTCCATTTTTAAGGGCCTAAGTATATCTCTCTTAATACAGATCTGCGCGCAAATAAACTTGTCTTGTAATTTTAGTAGAATATCTCCACAGGTCGGTCGACAGTTAGTTTTAGACAACCATATATACAATAAAGTTTTTGCCTAAGCAGAAATGCTATGGGAGACCATATTATTATAAAACAGTTGCTTTTTGAGCTTTGAAATGCAAAATATTATACTGGTTTGTTGAGGTATGCATTGGCGTATGTTCTAATAAGACCTTCTCTATTCCAGGTCACACTCGTAATATCAGTATCCCCGAATGCGTTGAATTCCGAATGACGACCAACGCTTGCCGCGGCTTCTGCGAATCATGGGCGGTACCTTCTGGGACAGGCGCCACCCTTAAGCAACCAGTCACATCGGTAGGCCAATGCTGTAACATCATGGAAACCGAGCCCGTAGGCATACGAGTTCTTTGCTCTGACGGAGTCCGTACACTCACTTTTAAGTCGGCTGTGAGTTGCTCCTGCTACCATTGCAAGAAAGACTAGGATGGGAGGGGAGAGGATAGATTTGTCTTCGTCCGTGACAGATAGAAAAAATAGATGTTAAAAAGAAGAGATCAAACCTAAATTGAGAGCTTAGAACTAAAAACAAGAAAAATAAGAGATCTAGATTAAAAATAAAAGATTCAAATGAAAAAAAAACATATCTTCTAAAATTTATTTGTGGCGCAAACCGATCCATTGAATTTTAATTGAATTTTTCGCCACCAAACTGGTTGAAAGACAACTTTTTCAAGTTGCTTGGAAAATTAATAAATTATTAACAGTAAATGAACTAAACTTTGAACTTGTAACTCAAAAAATATCTTCAACAAATTTGTTTTCTGAGCTTTCGGAGAATAAATATTCCTCCTTTCTCAAAGATCATGTCACGTCACAGTGAAATGACAGATTAATAAATTTCAGGTTAAGACTCAATGTACAGCACGTGCGCGGTGATTCAACATTTTGACCCATAACATGGCTTTTTTCGATCTGTATCGAGCAACACGCATAATTTTAAACTTTTGGTCTATACAAATTTTAATCTAAGTAATTACTCACAATGGCCGTTATTAGCATTTGCGCAAAAACCTAATGACGGCCATTGTAGTTATTGTATTGACCAAAAGTTTTAAATTATGCGTGTTACTCGCTACAGATCGAAAAAAGCCATTTTATGGGTCAAAATGTTGAATCACCACGTACGTGCTGTAAGTACATCGAGTCTTAAACAACAGAAACAATAGCCTAGCCACCTGTCTGATATTGTACCCTGTGTTCTATCTAATTATTATCTATAGTAACTTCTCTTTGTCTCTTTGAATAAGTGGCAATAATATTTTACTGAATTCCACTGAACATTCAGCAACACAGCTGTCTGTATTTCCTGGAATAAATGCTGATTCTTTAATTTTTCGTCTATTTCCTACTTCTTCTTTGAGAATTGGTTTGGACCTATCCCGCAAAAAATTATGATTGTTATTGAAAGAGTGTTCACATATTTTCGACTTCGAAATTTGATTTGGCCCGATACAATTTTTATGTTGCAAGTTCAAAGTTAAGTTCATTTAGGTACTGTTAAGAATTTATTAATTTTCCAGGCAACTTGAAAAAGTTGTTTTTTAACCAGTTTGGTGGCGAAAAACACAATTAAAATTCAATAGAAAAATAACATATTAAGATTTAAAAAGTAGGGCAAATTTAAAATATTCTGACAATTTATTATTCGACAGGACTGACATTGTCTAAGCTTTAGACAATAATTGTCTAAGATCTATAGTGTCCCTTCCTTGTTTTTTAGCAACAGGAAAATGATGTTTCTTATTTTTATGTTTTATAAATATGCGAATGTAGGTATCTTATTTGTTCTATCTGTCACAAACATTATGCTGCTGTAAAAATATAGGGGATGTTTTCCTATGAAGGCTGCTTCTGTGAATACCTCGTCTACTGACAGTAACAAAGTTAATTTAAGCTAAAAGTTTCTAAAAGAGGTCTTTCGAAATTCAAAAGTGAATAGGTATTTTCAAACTCTTATTTCAAATGGCCATTGACCTACGAATATACAGGGCAAGATATTGATTGCAATTGATGTCCTCATAAAACGTCCCATATATTGACACTAAAATATTCTAATATTGTTTCAAAATATGATATAAAATCTACACTGAATTACGACATGGCTATAGAAAAGGAAGTTTCTTTATAAATTGCCTATATTATGTCTGAAACTGTCTAATGTTTTCGGCATTTCAGGACATACTATGATCAATTAAATTGTTTGAAAAATTACAGAAGATAGTTATTATTGTATATACTAAAGATTATACTGACTGACTGAATAAAATTTTATTACAAAGTTATTTCATTTCTTCTGCCTACATTTTTTGGAATCTTGAATTTTTCTTATTAACTATTTTCCAAGAAAATTAATATTAACATAATAAAAATAAAGATTTTTCATTTTGACTAAATTATGTAAAAAATATGTTTGTTTATTAATACAATTATTTTCAAATTAATTCATTATCATAAAAAAAAATCATGCCAATGGATTCACTACTTCCACATTACCATTACTATGTAATAATAAATTCAGGTATTTTACAGAAATCCTAAAACAAATCTATCTACGTACCAACTTTACATGTTTAAAAATATTGATCAATAAATTTGAAATTTAATTAACATTATTTCTAATTTAATTTTACAAGGTGTTTTTACGATTAGATGCATAATCCACGAAACCAGATGCTTCTACAAATCTACAAATACTCAGTTAACTACATACAAATAAAATTATTAATTACAGGTGTTAAATATTATTATTGTTTTTAAACGCTGGTGGAATTGTTTTGATTGCTGAAATTGCTGACCAGGGATTATCAAAATTTTAAAATGTTACAATAATTTAATTTCATTCTTCAGAGTGGGACGGACAGATTTTATTTTCTTTCTGGAAAAGGAAGCAAGATAGGCAAAAATACAAGAAACAAAAAAAAATATTTTAAATGGTTTAATCTTAAAATAATATCAAACTTATAAAAGAACCATGGTGGGCTCAATTTTTTTATTAAAATATCTAGCTAGGATGCCTCAGCGCTTCCCCTGGGATAAATAAATTAACTTTATTCATTGCCGGACCTGAAAGTTCAATTTACGATTATCCAACTTTGCGGGCATTAATTGGCAATTTAATACCCGCTAAATTGACACACTTCCCGTAAATTGATACCTTTACTCAGTTTTAAATAGGAAAAATAATAACAAAGGCATTCAGTTTTATTCAATTTTGTATGAATCTCGGGCGTTATAATGCGTTTAAAGTGTCACGCGCGTAATATTGCTCGGAATATTATTTTCACGCTACGGGCTTTAAACGCCTACTTAACGTCCTTGATACATAGATAACTATTAATTTGACCTAATTAAGCTCCTTACTTATTACTAAAAGTACACCAAATTTTATCATAATAGGCCAAGTAGTTTTGCGAATTTCCAAAAAATAAGTATTTTTTATTAACTTTGACCGGAAGTGAGCATCCGTTGTCAGATTTTTGAGACAACGAGCATATTTTGAGTTTTTTTGGGTTCCTTTTTGTTCTCCCAATTTCTACCATATACAGTGTGTTTCACTTTAAGTGGCGACAATTCATTATTTTTTAACGGGACGGCCTATTTTCGAAAACTTTTTTTTAAATATGGTACTCCAAAAGCTCTACATCCTGGTACATGCTATTTTAAAATTCGTCCTTTCCCTAGCCTACTATGATAACAAATAAGACCCCAAAAATGAAGAAAGTATATTAGGCATTTTTTACGAAAAAAACAAATATCTCTATCGATTTAAGCACATCTGGATACCCCGAATCCCAAGTTTCAATGTCGTAACTTATACCGAGTGTTCACAATTTAGGTGCAAAAAAGTGAGAGTGCCTTGTGTAAACGATACTGAGTCCCTTCCAAATGTTAGGTTGGCAATGGATTGGGACTTACCTGCTCTATCAATTTGCACAATATCATCCGCTTATCTAATACAGAGTGTTCATAATAAATACGGAAATATCGAAAAAAATTGTTGTATTATTTTGTTACTACGTGTGCCACGAAATTTTAAAAACTAAGTCTAGCGGATGATATTGTGCAAATTGATAGAGTAGGTGACTCCCAACCCATTGGCAACTTAACATTTGGAAGGGACTCAGTATCGTTTACACAGGGCACTCTCAAAAAGTCGATTTTTTTCATTTTTTGCACCTAAATTGTGAACACTGGGTATAAATTACGACATTGAAACTTGGGATTCGGGGTATCCAGATGTGCTTAAATCGATAGAGATATTTGTTTTTTTCGTAAAAAAATGCCTAATATACTTTCTTCATTTTTGGGGTCTTATTTGTTATCGTAGTAGGCTAGGGAAAGGACGAATTTTAAAATAGCTTGTACCAGGATGTAGAGCTTTTGGAGTACCATATTTAAAAAAAAGTTTTCGAAAATAGGCCGCCCCGTTAAAAAATAATGAATTGTCGCCACTTGAAGTGAAACACACTGTAGTATATAGTTTTTTATATTTTTTTTATAAATTTCGTCAAACATGACAAATTTACATAAAATAATATAAAATAATATACAATGTGTACATGGCAAAGCGGTATTATATAGGTGTATATGACAATTTTTTTTGCATTACAAACACAATTTTTTGTATTCTGCTCTTGCTTCACCCAAAAACTATGTTTAGTATCTTGGTCTTTAAAAAATTTATAGAGGGCGCTGGTAGCAGCTTAAAAATAAAAATCGCATCAGGTAAAGTGCCTTTTCTGTGCTAAATATTGAAAAATTTTATTAGAAAAACTTGCTCAGAATTAAAAAATATGACTTTTTAGCAAATTAGAGAACTAAATATATTTTTTTAATTATAATTTTTTTAATCATAATTTAAATTTATTTATTCTACACATGTTCCTCCAACAATAAATTATTCTAACACAAAGGCGGATCACTTATATTTTTATTTCCATGGCATACTCTTCTTAAAACAATAAAATTACAAATGCTATAAATTCAATTGACCTTCAAGCCATTCAAAATAGCTACAAAGAATTTAAGAACAGAGTTGAGATGTGCGCTGAAAATGGAGGAAAATGGGTAGAATAAATAAATTTAAATTATGATTACATTAATTTATAATAAGTATTTAAAAAATATATATAAATAAAAAAATATATTTAGTTCTGTAATTTGATACGTCATATTTTTTAATTCTGAGCAAGATTTTCTGATAAAATTTTTCAATATTTCGCACAGAAAAGGCACTTTACCTGATGCGATTTTTTTTAAGCTGCTACCAGCGCCATCTATAAATTTTTTAAAGTACAAGATACTAAAAATAGATTTTGGGTGAAGCAAGAGCAGAATACAAAAAATTGTCATATACACATATAATACCGCTTTGCCGTAGTCGCATTGTATAATAATATAAAATAATACAAAATAATATAACATAATATAAAATAATATATAATAATATATAATAGTCAAATTTACATAAAATAATATATGGTTGGAATTGCGAGATCAAAGGAACCTAAAAAATCAAAACATACAGGGTGTCTCAAATATCGGACTAAGTGATGCTCACTTCCGGTCAAACCAAAAGTCGGAAATAAGAACAGTCAATGTTTTATTAGTCCCCGTATCCTCATTATTAATATTACCTACGTATTAAAATTAAATTTCATTATTTTTTAGACAAGGATATTTTTTAATAACTTTTTAATAACAAACTGTATAGTCAGTCTGACATCATAAGTTTAGTTTCTGAACTATCAATGTATCTTTAAAATTAGGCAGTAGCTATTTATACGTCCGACGTATATAAAAGTCGGTACCTATACGTCTTGCGCTCTCATTGGCGAGTTGAGTTGAGTCCCGTGACTTCTTTGGACATTTAACTCCGTACACGGCCGAAGTAAACTTATTTTGATACGTCGAAAGCCCAAGCCGTCGGAAGTGCATTTTTCTCAAGCATCTTTGCAATAAGGATCGTATGCCCTCCTTTTTGGGGGATAGGCGCGGCCTTATGAAAAAAGAAGGGGGCATTCGCACCATATTGTGGCAGTCGGCAGCGATGCGCGCTGCCTTACGAAAAAAGAAGTGGTAATCATTTCCAATGGTGTAACCCACCCCCGATTTTCTTGAAATTTTGGCTAGATACCCCATATTTTCGCCCGACAATGTTTGTCTCCGGATTAGATGAACTATATACCTACACTTACCGTAAAAATATTTATAATTTTTCTGCAATCATCCTTTATTAAAAAGTATGCTGGTCTTGCGACTTCTAAAATCTAATTATAATTTCAAATATTAATACAGACAAGGTGAATTATTGAAAAAGCCAAAGAGAAGAGTAAAATTATTTTATTTTAAGAGATACAAAGCGAGTTACTAAGAAACTTTGTTTCTAAAACTAGGCATAAAATTGAAATATTGAACATGGCTCAATTCCCTTGAAATGTATGAAAAGTAGGTAAAAGTTGAATAAATTTTGTTGGTTGATTTCAAAGGCATCGTATCGATGCTGATTCAGCTGATTCCGGCAAAACCCACATACCTAACACCACAGAATAAATAGCTTTGCAACAGAAGCCTCCTCACGGACATGTGTCAAAAATAAGCGAGTCTCCATTTCAATTTACAGAAAGACAAACAGTATTTTAAGCAAAAATTTGGTTCTAATATAATCTCTTTGCTATGTAGATTAACGTAAAATTGAATAAACAGCATATTATTTATGACTTTAGAAGATATTTCGCTAAAAAGCGAGTCTCCTTTTGACACATGTCGCTAAGGAATTATCTGTATTACTCGTTAGTCTGTGCTAACACAAAATAGGTAAAACGTCAAACTGTTTATCCTAACTTCAATTTTTTTTTGTCCTGTGCTTCAAACGGGTTCCGTTGTCAAACGTCATTTTCCTTCTGTCCCAATAATTATTATATATATATTTGATTTCAGTTCGTGTCGTGGTAGTTTCGTATAAAAAAGGAAAAAAATTGTACCATCTACAAGTATTTACTGGCATTTTCGTAGTCAACATTTTATTGAGAGCGATTTCATAGAGAAGTTTGGGCAGCGCAAATTTAAAAAGTATGTAATTACTACAGTTTTTTATTTTCCAAGTTATCTTATGATAGAAACTATCAAGGGAATAACTGGCAAAATATTGTGCTAATAATCTCTTCGACGTCAAAGATGGAAATTGAGTTTTTGGTCCCTTTAATAAGGCACTTATTTGTAATGCTTTTTGTTAGATGCCTAAACCTTAAAAATTATATAAAAATATGTGAAATCTACCTGTCTTAGATGTTTTTCCTATTATATTAAATTGAATTTTAAAATTAATAAATCAGTTAAGAAATGTAATCAAAGATGAAAATGTATACCTTATCCTAGATATTTTGTCGCCTTTATTTTAAAATAAACTTTTATTTTGGAATTTGTATTTTATTATTTTATTTGTCTCCATTTACTTCCAGTTACATCAAATTTCCATGTATTTTTTTTAATTAATTCATTACTTTTTTGTGCAATTTTTACATGCCTGGGCGGCACCAAAAATCATCCGATCGCATTCGACCAATCAGGTGTTAGCATGAAACGTACCTAATAAACTAGACAGAGTTTATATGCAAGATATGCATCAAAAGAACCGAAAAAATCGAGTAATTCATAATACAGATTTTTAACTACATACCTGTTGATAAGGCCAAACACACACTTGAATTTTCGCATTTTGAATATGCCAGGGTTAGAGGCTAGGCGGAAGTACACGGCCATTAACGTATACGGCGCGCGAAAATTTGAATTATTTGAAATTTGAAAGAAAGTTTTAAAATTTCAAAAAGTCGTAATAAAACCAAATACAATGTTACAAATGAATTGAAACTGTACGAAAAATAAATTAAAAATGCTGTTGAAAACATCGAATTGAACTAGGAGAAATTCTCATTCTTACAAACAAGTCCCGAATTACGGAATACAGATCATACAATAAAGATAATTACGGACATGCCCATTAAATTCAGCATTAATATGCAACATCCCTTTATACATCCTTTGCCTGAATCAGCTGACACGTTCATTACGCGTCCTTGTCTTACTTATTGCCATTTGAAACCTATCTCTCTCTAGAGTTGGCTGCCCCAAACACAGTGAAAATAACTCCTGTGCGACTTCCATAGTACTTATCAATTGGATGGTTGATTTAAAATATCGTTGTTACTTGGTGCTGGTCTTAAAGGGTATTATAAAATACTGAAGAATAGGGAAAAAAGAAATTTTGTTAAGCCAAATAATTTAAAGAGGGTCGCCTATGCATGAGCCGACCACGCACGTCGTTGCTTTGCCTCTATATCGCTCTAGCTAAATCGAACACGATGCGGTATGGCGGAATCGATCGGAATGTTCATCTGTTATTTATGTTTTCCAGACCACCCATGAAAAGTTTTTTCCTTTTTACTCTGAACTCTTTCTTCTTTATTATTTTGACACGAAAAATGTAAAATGGGTGTTTTATAAATTTCAATTTCATCAATATCAATTGCTTTTTTATCTCTTAAAATAAGACCGTTTTACTCTTAAGGTGTTTTTGGGGTTTCCAATGTTTTGAACTCGCTGCATAAATTTTTGAAATTATAACACTATTTTTCAAAATTTCAA
This sequence comes from Pseudeuparius sepicola, assembly GCA_963920635.1. Classification (NCBI taxonomy): domain Eukaryota; kingdom Metazoa; phylum Arthropoda; class Insecta; order Coleoptera; family Anthribidae; genus Pseudeuparius; species Pseudeuparius sepicola. The sequence goes on from OY987301.1 coordinate 48,888,214, forward strand.
AACAATTTTTTTTTATAAAGTGGCTTTTTGTGGAGTATAGTTATCCCAATCCGAGCACATACTCTATAGGAACATAAATAAGTAAAATAGGTATCGAATAAAAGACCTTTAGCAGCTGCAGAATATAATATTATTTAAGTTTACATAATTCTACAATATAATAATAATACCAACAATGTAGTGATATACTAAATATAATATTTGTATATATTACGAATATAACTGTACCTATTATAAATATTCATACAATATTACGAATATAACTGTACCTACTGTATATAGTAAAATAAATCTAAATTTTAATTAAGTACAATCTGTAAAGTACTAAATATACTAGGTACATTAATACCTAAAAGAGATAATTATTTTAAGGTGCCAATTTATAGTATTAATAATAACAACAATTTCTTATACATATTGATTAAAGCAGCACACTACATTTTAACTACACTGCATAATAGTTATATTGGTTCCCTAATAGCAGATCGAAGCTACATTGGGATTCTTCGGCCAACTCAGCGCACTTTAATAGCTTGGCCTGAAAATAAAATAAAACCTCATTAATGAGTTTTGGATCCGAGGCACAATGAAATTTAAATAATGTCTAATCCACTTTGTCGCAGCCGCGCTTCCGCCTACTGCTTACTGGCGAAGACGTTTAAATTAGGAAGTTCTAAAGGAAAAAAAATTAAAGGTGCTTGAAGGGCGTGTTCTAATATCCCCGAAAACGCCATACTAAGAGAAAAGGTAGTTTTCTACAATTGCCTAACTTGCCCAATGATATAGATAATAAATAATTCGCAATAAGGTTGAGTCAAGGATGTATAGGAATAGATTAATAAAGGCAACTTGTTTTGTTTTATGATTTTAATTTTATTGTTAGTACATTCAAGGTTTCCAGTTTTTTTATACGCTTTAGGTTATTTTGTAAATATAAGTAAGCGTCTCAAAGCATATATAGGACATAGGAATCTATCAAATAACTATTTATTATGCATTACAAAATAGGAAAGACAAATGCCAATGTGAACAAAAATTCTTCCCCCCGACCAGCTAATGTAAAGCAAAACAAAACCGTATTATTTGTAGAACCGTGAGTCACCTATTCCTATATATCGATGGGTTGAGTCTACTTAGGTTATTTTCTTCCTTTAGGAATAGAGTTGTTCAGGAATGGGATATTGAGATCACGATCTGCTCTGAGGACTTTCTTTTTAACAACTTTTGAGCTTTTATGATTTGAATTTGCCAAGAAGTGTTTCCAAGCTACGCAGGCATACCTGCTGCATGGTGGGACGAATTACTAATTTCTATAGCAAGCAGAAGCCCGCTGGACATGGAGAAAAGAGAAGTTTATGTGAAGCATAAAGAAGATATACGAAGACCGGGCGATGATGACACATTTTGGCTAAGGATAAATGCCCGTCTGCCATTTGGATAGCTTAAATAATTCATTATTTAAAAACAATTAATGCAATTAAAAAAACGCCCTCGCGGTAGCAAAATGCAAGCCATTAAGCAGCGACCACAACGGAGCACCGCCCATCGCACCTCACCTCGCACCGCACCTCGCCTGGACCATAGCCTCGCACAGAATCTGGTCTGCGGTGGCCATATCGAAGCACCGCACATCGCCTTTTCGAATTAATTCTCGTGTTTAAACTGCCTTGCTTTATTTAATTCATACCTGGATGCAATGGAGTTCATTTAGTTATCGTCTTCGTCGTAATCATCATCCGACGAAGAAGACATGATATTAAATTCATGTTTAAAAAAGTGGCGAGTGCTTCGAAAATGTTATAAAATCACAGTACATCTTATAAATGAGCAAAGGAGAAAATTTGGTGATTGTCATAATCTTTATGCAGATATAATAAGATTGTTTTCGTGGATATATTGAGAATAGCCGGCGTGTGTGCGATGTGCGAGGCTCGGAAAATACCAAGCTCGAATACACTGTGCGAGGCGAGGGTACAATGCTATGGTCCTAGGCGCAACACCAACTGCAGGATTCGAATATGCAACCATGCGTTAACTAACTGAGCCATCGACTCAACAGAAAATATTACCTTAAAATGGTGTAAACTAGAATCTCGGTCATAGAATTAAAAATAAGGAAAATTCAGGGTGTCTCAAAGCAACTCACATGTCAAAAATGTAAATATATAGGTTGTGACAAAATACCAAAGCCAAAAAAGGCCTAATTGCATCACGTAACCTCATAGAACTAAGAATACCGGGTGTCTCAAAATTCATATAGGTACAGTGGGACAAAAAGCAATTCAGGGTGTGACAAAAAGACTTAAGAATACAGGGTTTCTCAAAATTCATATACAGGTTGTGACAAAATACCAAAGCCAAAGAGGCCTAATTTAATCACGTGACCTCTTAGAATTAAGAATACCGGATGTCTCAAAATTCATGTACATAGTGGGGCAAAAAGCAATTCATGTACAGAGTAACGTCACAAAAACAATGCTAGAAGGCTTTAATAGTTTCATACGTGACCTCGTAGAATTAAGAATACGGGGTCTCAAAATGACGAAAAAGAAAGTCAAAAGGGCCTTAATAGATACGTGACGACGCAGATTTAATAAAATAAGAATATTAAAAATTATAGACGGGTGGAACAAAACAACAGATATGCCTAAAAATTCATATAAATGGTGTCCGAAAATGCATAATAAAAAAGTTACAGTGATAAAAGTAGAAGTTCAACAATTTGGTGTAAAAACAATTTATTTACATAGTCCAGAGGCGAGGAGGTGGGGCGTAGCACAATATACTTACAAATTTTTGGAGTTTATCTTTTTGGTCTTGCAGGTTCATAATTTTAGTGAATCTTTTCATTTTGCAACAAATACTCTTGTTCCATAACGATAAAATGAACCATTTGCGTTGAAATCGTCAAAATTTACCGTAAAACACCTATACAACTCAAAAATTAAAAAAATTAATTTTCAAGTACCGCTTTCAAATTTTACAGAATAAATGGTACAGGGTGGCCCATCCAAGCGGAAAAAGTGTGCTACGTGGAGACACGTTAACATAAAATCGTCATTCAAAAAATGAGATTGTAGTAAAAATTAAGGGGAATTCGAGGTTGTACCTTAATTTTGTATACGGGGGTCGGTAAAAAAGTTATCGCGAAAAAACATTTTTTGCAAAATAAAAAAAAATATTTTTTTACCTACACATCCATTAGAGTACCTTTAAGTAGTATTCGACAATATTCAGTTTTTTTAATATAACTTCCGGTTATAGCGGAAATGAAAGTGGTTTTCTCTATTTTACAACTTCCACATTTCTCTTAACAATCACAGGATTCCTTTTTTAATTCTGAATCCAACGATATATAATTTGACCTATTTATCTCCCACCGTTTCCGAGATATTCATCAGAGAATCTCCATCAAACTAGATACATGGTCTCATGGTCGGTGTCTGATGTTCGATCTGAGTAGGCCAAACAATAAAACCAAATTTATGACAAATCAAGTCAGCCATGACAATAAAACTGACAATCGAGTAGGCTGTCAATTCAATATTTCTATTTACGTGTCAGATTAGTCTAAAATTTTGTTGCTGAAGCTGTTAGTAGTTGCAGTTTAAAAAATGTTTTTGAAAGAATAATGCTGTGATATTTTAGAGATCTTCATCAAAAATGATAAAAGATACGTAGAAACTTTGAGGGAGTATTCTCGTAAATATCCAAATAGAAATGTTCCGAGTGCTTCATTTATATGTAAGCTGTATCGAAGATTCAGATCGACAGGAAGTGTGATTAGCAAGAGAAAAAAAGGGTTTAGAATTAGTGAGGACGAGAGAGAACGAATTTTAAATTATTTCAGAAGAAATAACGAAAAATCTCAGAGAGATGCAGCGAGAGACTTACAAATTCCCCGGTCTACAATACAAAGGGTAATGAAATTACCCGATGAAGCTACATTTACAACGGCGGGAATATACAACCGGAAAAATAGTATATTTTGGTCTGTTGACAATCCACGGGCATTTCGTGAAGTTGTGAAATCCGGCAGAAATGGGGAACTTGAACAATTTTTTTTAGTTCTTTAATATATTTGCCTATCTATAGAAAGAGCACATACCAAATATTAGCCCTCAAATCGCAATATTTAATTTGCAATAAATGATTAAAGTTGTGACCGCGAGCTATTCATTTGAAGCGATACGAAAAGCGTGGGAATGGTCGTGACGTCAAATAGCTCGATCGATCAGAAGGCAGTGACAGGAATGACAGCTACACAGAATTAGAGAAGATGAGAATGGAAATTGAATGTTAAAATAAACAGTTCGGCGACCCATTTACAGAGGACTCTGATGTAGGTCTCGGTACGTGGGATTTCATTTGCTGTCAGAAACGTGACACTTGCTGCTCAGGACAAAAAATTAGACGCTTACGCATCTCGCAATGTAAATAACTATTTAATTCGGCACACACTTTTCAAGCCTTATCAGTTATCAACAATATCAAGACGGACAGAAAAGGATAGGACGTTCTCGTTTGGTCTTTCTAAACAAAGCTTGCGTAGTGCTATAGTTCGTTTACATGTGCCGCCCATATTAGTTCATACATGGTGGTGACGCCTCGAGCTACTTGACGTCACAACCAAGGAGGGCGCGTTACAAGAATGATTTGAATTATGCAGTTTTTAATTGCTTATATTTATTACATAAAAATAAAAAATGAGTTTTTTTGTGAACTGTGGTTCATTTAATGGCAATAAATTACGTTTGAAAGTAATATTTTTCAAATTTAATTTTTGTGCAAGTTCCCCATTCCGTGGGTGTTTGGTGCGGAATTGTGGGAAATTTTATAATGGGCCCTCTATTTTATTCAGGAAGTATGACAGGTAGGAAATACCTCCATTTAATCCAGAAGGAATTGGAACAATACTTTGACCAGTTGCCATTAATTTTTCTTAACCAACTCCAAGAAAGACAATTAATATGGCAGCAAGATGACGCTTCCTTCCATAACTGTGGGCCCATAACGGAATTTTTGAACAATTCGTTTGAAAATAGGATTGGTAAACATGGAACGATAAGGTGGCCGCCACGTAGTCCAGATTTAACCCCCTTGGATTTTTTCTTGTGTCCGAAAAAATTTCTTAAAAAGACTTAGGTTATGTGTAAATAATAATAGAAACCATTTTGAACATTTAATGTAAATGAACTTCTAACTAATTTTTAATAACTAATCATATTGTTGTTGTTATAATAAATATGACAGTAGTAAAAATAATAAATGTTTCATAATTTCTACGAGATTTTTAATTAAGTTGAATGCAGTTGAATGGCGATAGCCACTTTAACATTCAGCCTACTCGCTTGTCAGTTTTATTACCATGGCTGACTTGATTTGACATAAATTTGGTTTTATTGTTTGGCCTACTCAGATCGACCATGTATCTAGTTTGATGGAGCTTCTCTGATAAATATCTCGGAAACGGTTGGAGATAAATAGGTCAAATTATATATCGTTGGATTCAGAATTAAAAAAGGAATCCTGTGATGGTTAAGAAAAATGTGTAAGTTGTAAAATAGAGAAAACCACTTTCATTTCCGCTATAACCGGAAGTTCTATTAAAAAACTGAATATTCGGGAATACTACTTAAAGGTTCTTTAATGGATGTGTAGGTAAAAAAATATATTTTTTTTATTTTGCAAAAAATGTTTTTTCGCGATAACTTTTTTACCGACCCCCGTATACAAAATTAGGGTACACCCTCGAATTCTTCTTAATTTTTACTACAATCTCATTTTTTGAATGACGATTTTATGTTAACGTGTCTCCACGTAGCACACTTTTTCCGCTTGGATGGGCCACCCTGTACCATTTAAAGTGACAAAAAAATTCCCTATGAACAATATACCAAAAATGTTTCGCTTTCAAAATGGAACGGATTGAACTCGACAAAATTTTGACACCCTATTTCAAGAAAACGAATGATGTACTACCCAATGCCCATTTGGCATTTTTTTCTTAATTTTGAATGTACATTTAATTCATCTGTAACATTTAAATGCGGTAGGTGAAAATTTTATTTTTCGAATTTTAGAGTTAATGCCTAGGTGTTTTGGGGCACATGTTGCCAATTTAAACGCAAACGGTTGATTTCGTTATGGAACAAGAGTATCCTTTTATTCCAAATTAAAAGATGAACTAAAATGACAAACCTGCAAGACCCAGGTTTATAGGAAGCTTTTTGTACAGGGTGTCCACGAAATATTTGACCTCCCCACTATTTTTTGAGCTAGAAACACGAATAAAAAAGCATTTTGTAGAGAATTTTATTATTTTTTTGCGGTTTTATTGCATTTTATATAGGGTGTTTAGAAAAAGAGTGGCAGACTAAACTTATGTTTTTTTTTTAATGAAACACCCTATATATTTTTGCATTTTTGAAATCTGCTCATCAAGGCAATTAAAATGATATTAAACTTTGTGGCATTATCTTTTTCCGTTTTTGAAAAATTCCGTTTTCAACTTTTATACTAAATTTATTTAACTCGAATTTGTGGATCTCGTGATAAAGATAGATGATCGATGTAATAACAAAAAATATTTGTTTCAAACAAGAGAGTAATATAGTGAAACTCCAAAATGTTTAGGAGCCTTTTCAAATTTTACTGATTATATTCTCGAAATAAAAAATTTCAGAAAAAATGTTAGTTATTAACTTTCTGTTCCCTCCTTCTCTGAGGGGTGGTCGGATAAACGGTAAAACGGTTAAACAAATATGATTAGCCTGGAAAACTAAGAGGGGTAGTCTGTCAATCTTCTATCGATCTGTGTGAATATTTTTGTATGTGATAATACCTGTTAATACAAACTGAATCCCATTGCATCAGGCTGCGACCTTTGAGGTCTATAGCGCACCCCCTCGCAGCTGGTGTCGGAGGACGAGCACTGCTGGCAACGGCAAGCCGCTGCCTCCAGGTACTCGTAGCGAGCAACGGTAGGGTTGGCACCTTCTTCGCAGTGCCGCAGAAGAACAAAATTTCGTTTCCGACCGTAGTGGATGCATACTGGGTGGTTGGATTTCTTCCATGGGAACCGCCAGTCGGATATCTGAAACAAAGGAGTTTTTTTTAAAGGAAAATGCTACATGATTAAATATGTTAGAGAGGTTTCTGCTCCCCCCCCTTAACTTTTTTCGAGTTAAAGAAAAAATTGTAGAGATAAAAAATTTTAGAATTTTCGGTGAAATTTTTCATGGTCTTGTTGAAATTGATACAGGGTGTTTCGTTGCTGGACAAATCAAACTTATGTTTCTTTTAATTTAATTTAATTTAATTATGTCATCGAATTTAGGGAATCTATGATTCCTCCGATGCCAACGATATATACAGTGTGGTCATTTAAGTGTGCAAGATATGGGACTTTTTCTTGTTAATTGCACAACCAAAATACAGACATTGCCGAAAGTTGATGCATGTTCAATAATAATATTAGGTGCACCAAGAACGGTTGCAAGTTAAACAGCATACAGGGTAGGTCAAAAAAATATGAAAATTACACAAGAGTAAAGTACCCTTATTTAAAAAAATTCAGCAAAAGGTCATAAGAAAAGGTGTTCAGAATTAAAAGCTATGCCTAAGCGGTAGGTGAAAATTTTATGTTTCGAATATTGAAGTCAACAGGCGTTTTGGGGCACGTTTTGGCAATTTCAACGCAAACGGTTGAGTTTATCGTTATGAAACAAGAGTACCTTTTTGTTGCAGAATGAAAAGATGCCTTAAAATGATGGACCTGCAACATCAAAAAGACAACTTCAAAAAAGTTAGGAGTAAAAACACGATCCAAAAACAGCGCAAGGGGCGCCCTCTGTGAGATACAGCAAAATTGGTATTTTTAGCTTATTCTCTATCCACAAAAACACAGCAGTGCCAAATTTCAGTTCAGCAGCTTGATTATTTCGAGAGATGTAGCCATAATTCAATTTCAAAAAATGAACTTCAACGCCCTGTATCTCTTAAACAAACAACATTTCTATAAGGCATATTAGCCTCAATCGTCATATTTTGGCCCCAAATATCTGCAGTTGCTCTATGGACCATTAACGGGACACCCTGTATTATATTTGTGTGAAATAAAAAATCTAAGCTCTCAGTTTTAATGTTCATAAGCGATTTCCTGTGACTGCCTGTCAAGTTCCAGACCCAATTATATAACTCTGCAAAATAGTGCGAACTCCGCCATGTTCTTAAAAAGTATTTATATAAGTTCAATAACTTGGAGTACAGTTCCCCAAATTAAAATCAAGTTTCGACAAGAAAATTTAAATAATTTGCAAGCTTCGAAAAAGGCGTTGTACTCGCGAGTCCATCTCGTTATTGTACAGACGGGCTAGAAAGTTCCTGAAGTTATAACAAGGTCGGAAAAGTGTTATTTTTATGTTAATTGCGCAATCTAACGGAAATTATAGCCTACGCGTGCCATTGAATTAATAAGGATTTTATTTTAAGTATATCTGCTTCTCGTCGGTCTATAAACAGAAATCTTCGAGAAGGAAAAGTGCTTCTAATGGACGTGTTGTGTAAAAGCGTAGGTATTTAAAAGTAGGCAAATAAAATATTTTTACGAGGAGATTTTCGCATAATGGGAGAGGTGTAAGTCATTTCGTACCCAACCTACACCTTCTATTTTTGGACCCAAAAATCATTCATTTCTAAAAGATTGGTATTCATAACTTTTTAGTATTTTTTAAACAACCTGAATCTGTAAAATTTCAATTTTAGTATGTATATTAGTATATTTTACTATGGACATTTTAGTAAATGAATAATTCAGATAAACCGATTACCCAGTAAAATATGGTAACACAAAATATGTTTTTTTAAAAAATCGTGTCTTTAACAAAAACGGATTTTCACCTATCAGAAAGAAAGAATGTAACTACTGAAGTGCCAGACAGATCAAATTAGGCTTATTTTATATTCTCCAACTGTTTTCGATTTACGCACGCCTATGGGACATGATGAATTCTTGAATTTAGTTAGTGAAATGAGAAAGACATTTTATTCTAAATTTTGCTGATAACACTGTATGAAAAATCTCTTTTTTAAGCTAATGAAATAATTTCGAAAAGCGGAAACTCTGGTACAGATTAGCACAAAACTGTCAATGAGCCAAACAGCAATTTTTTTTTGTAAATATTGGCGATTAGAATAATTGTATGGAGCTGGAGCTGGATCCTTGGTGTTTATTATGGGGAGAAGGCCAAAGTCCGTCCTCCTCCAACCCCAGCTCAGAGGATCCTTTGGTTTATCACACCAGCCCTGGATTTGAAAGTATGTACACCCGCAGAATATGTTGGGCGGCGGCTGCATTTGTTGGAGGTAGAGAGGCCACTTCGAAAGTTGGCTTTGTTAGAGATTTTGAAAATATCTCGTAGCGGATTTGGTTCAAGGAGGTCACCTCTGCCCTAGGTGAATAGAGGGCTGCCAAGAACAGTTTTACCTCGTTATGTAATTTGTTTTTTCTACTCCTGCTAGTAACATACCTATTAAGTGACGGTTTAGGTTATAAGTAAGTCCATTGTTACAAACACTGACACGTAATGACTGACACGTGATGACTAACAGGTAATAAAAAAAATTACGTATCTGTTCTGAATTAAAACGCAATTATCACGGGTGCCTTGTTAGCGCGGCATCCGCGTCACCATAGCAACTAACCAACATACTAATTGTTGCCTGTCAGATAATCAGAAGTATAGTTTATCTATTATAATAGTTTTTCTTTCGTCGAAGAAAAATTATAATACAAAACTCGAGTTGTAAGCTTATTACGTACTCGTGGAATTACAGCACTCGCCGCTGCGCGGCTCGTGCGCAACTTTTCCACTCATACGTAATAAGCTGTTTACAACTCTCGCTATGTAATATACTATTACATGACTGCACATACTTATTTTAAAATAACTACCGTTCTTATTTCATGTCATTTAAATAACTTGTTTGATTTAGTTACCAACCAGTCGCCAAGTAAGTTGCGTGAGTAAATTGAAACTTCTGAGGAAATGCATTCACAGCGAATTGTAGGTAACTTTTTAACTCAAATCAATTGGTCTTTTGCGTATTTACCTCATTTGAATCGCACCTTCCCCAACACGCCATAACGCTTAGATTGTCCCAACATTGTTTGCCATTTTCGTCCTTTTGCACAACCTTGTAGGTGTACTGCCTTCTGTGGCACTCCAGCGACTGCGAATCTTCTATCGACATACCATCGTCCGCCTTTATGATACTCTGTCCTTGGATTCCTTGGGAAGAAAGCAGTAGAACACCCAACAGGATGCCCTGATGCATAGTGAGGACAGCCTAGAAATTAGAAATGCCGATTATGCATTTTACAACTGCATTAAAAACTCTAATAGTTAATGTTTAAAAAGAAAATATTCATTTTGTTTAATAGTAGTTAATTGCCTAAGGACGTGCGCACACTATGCGTCAACGAGTGATGTTAGTTGCGTGCTACATACCGCAGGTCTTTAAAAAACTACTAATTTGATTACTCTTAAAATGTATCATTGATTTTGACAGTAATGGATACTACGGTTTGAGGTAGCCAAACGTACAACACCAGTTGAAATTTGTTCAAAGTTCAAAAATTATGAAACATGGGAAATATAACATTAAATGTTGCTTTTTTAGATAAAAAGGCGTTTTTATTTCTTGTTGTTGAGGACATAATGTATGGGTATTTCAATTTCTTTTATAAACATTTAGTATTTCCTAAAGAATCTGTTGTCATTATTCCTATACAAAATGCTGTTTGGCAACAAAGGACTTCGCACATATTGTCTGAGATTTATAAGCAGCTGTGAGCAAAACTTCTCAGTATACAAGGTGCGCCGCAACGTAGGTATAATTTCAGTATATCTACTTCCTAAGATGACCTCGTCTAGGTTTTAAGTAAAACAATTAGGAGAGCTAGATTTAAGTTAAGTTTGTTAAATCTCATTGTCCAAACTTCATGTACACGGTGTCCCACCCAAGCAGAAAAAATATGTTATGTTAAGAACGGTTAACATAAAATCGCCATTCAAACGATGAATTTGGCTGGCGAACTGAAGGAGTATGAAAAACTACCTACTTTTCCTCCATTTCGTCCGTGTATCATACAATATTTTTTGTTTGAATGGACTTAGATATAATAAAAAAAGTATAAAATTAAAATCATAAATAATGCCGTTTATTTGTTCTTTACAATAAATCTTAGTTACCTATGAACATCTAGTCGCCATGGAACAGATAAAACTATTGAACTGCTAATGTGCTTGTGTCAATTAGGTCAAATATTATAGTTTTAATCATTTTAATAAAATATATACAGCAAATTTGGTTAGTTTAAACTGAAACTAATGCTAAAATATCTGAATTTAGAACTCGTCTGCAAAATTATTTCTGCGAACGCTCACGAGCTAGTTACAACACACCATATAAAAATGTCCTCTTTTTCGATCATATAGATAGGTTCCGTCCGAAAAATGTCAATGTTTGACACATAATTATACGAACAAAAAAAGACTTAACTTCTTATACATAACAATACAACATTTTTCTGGCGTCTTTTAGCTTCATGCCTGAAAGAATTCCCGCAATGCTGAAAACTTGGACAGATATATTTTTATATTATATACAAGGTGGTCACTTTTTCTATGCTCACCCTTGGGATCTTGTAAACGGCAACTCATAATCTAGCAGCTCTAGAAATTTTTTGATTCGACCAGTGAAAAGAGCATGTGTGAAAACATAAGAATGTCAAATTTCCATAAAGTTTTTCTGGTGTTCTAATAAAAAAGATACGAGCTATTTCCGGAATCGGCCGTTTTCAGTTCAGAAAAAGTGACCACCCTGTATATTATATATATTATTAAGAAATTTACAAGTTCAACTAATTCAGAGGGTATGTACATTTAATTCAAAATGATTGGTTTGTGTCAGCTAAGAAACAATTTAAAAGGTTATAAAAAATATAAGAAGTATTTGACAGTTATCCAAAAGAAATTCATACAAAATGGATGGTACCTACTGATTTATTATAAAAATACAATTATCAATCAAGAGCCAGTCAAAAGCGCAAGGTTCCCAAATTCTGTGACGCCACCTCAAGCAACCCGCGTCAAAAACAGACAAAACGTAGCGCCGTCTAAGCAAGCATGACAAATTAAACGAATCTCACCTGCGGCCTTCTTGATTTTTGCCGGCGTCGAGGAGTCGGGCTTCTGCTTAAAACGGCGCGGCGTCGAACCATGCGGTCCTGGGTTTGTAGAGGGGAGGCGACGGCGTGCGAGGAAGGAGGGAGAGGGGGACGAACTCTTGACGCAAAAAAGAGGCCGCGACAATTTATTCATCGCTTGGTCAATGGCGCGTGTCGCTCGAAAATCGGAAGAGTGGAAGACTTGAATATTTCTGCAGGTGTTTGCGGAAAAAATTACAATCGCAGAGGTGATTTTGTTATGAGGTGGAGATGTGTAAATATCGAAGGTATATTAATAATTCAGAAGGTTTGGCATAATTCGAGGGGGGAACGTCGACGTTTTTGACGATCGTGCGTTAGAAGGAATCCCTTAATTTTATGTATTTTCACTTATTTATTTGAACCTTGTAGGTCGATTTCCCCATTTTTAAATACTGGGTGATTCAGATACAAAGTGTTTAAATTTTCAAAAAATTTAACGTTTCATTTTTTATTTTTCAACCGATAAAGATATTCAAACGAAATTTCAAGTGTCACAAAATGTGATAATACGAAGTTCCCCAAATAACCATTGGTAGAGATATGGGTATAAACTACAATCCTATCAATAGAGGGTGAACTTTTCTTAAGGAGCCCAAAAAATTAAATGTGTTAAATCCGGCTCTGAAATTTTATAATTTTTATTTTATGTATACCTACATTGACTATCACTAGTGTAATAAACCCTAAAATATAATAAGAATCTAACAAGCCGTGCAATAGTTTTTATTGCCTGCGAAAATATTGGTCAAAATTGATAAATAATTATACAGGGTGCAACTGAACTGATGGTCAAAAATGAAACCACGTATTCTTGGAGTCAAAATAAGGGCACTTCTTCATATATTTTTTTCTCCTACGGGCCATAGTTTTTTTATACAGAGCGTAGAAGTTTGGAGAAAAATACACATATTTCTTAGTATTTCTAGAAGTATACGAGATATTTTCTTCAAACTTGGCGTGTCACATGAGCAGATGAGCCGTCAAACTTAAGGTTGACATGAAGCTTCTGAGGCTCCCAGTTGCGGAGATACAGGGTGTTAGTAAAATTAATTAGTTCAGAAAAATATGAATACCCTGTATAATCGCATTTTTTTCATTTGTTTTGAGTGGTGAATAGAATGGTTAACAAAAAGTATCTCTTAGTATTTTTTCATATTCGCAGCCGTTTCTTAATTATTTTTAAAGAACGGCAACGCTGCAATGAACAATAGTCACTTTAAGAATAAATCTAGCAATCTGTGGATGTCAATTAAACTTTATTTAACAAAATACAAAAGCAAAAACAATTATAAGAGAAACGTATTGCTATTAGAAAATTAAATTATTAAATGTTCGAAATGACCGCCGGCCGTCTCTTTCAATACACGCAACTATGCGTTTCCGCATGTTTATTATTGCCATTCGCAAGTCCATAGCAAAAGTGCATATCAGTCAATTCTTCAAATGAAAATATAATTTTTCAAAATATTGATACTAAGGTGCAAAGTTGGCAGCCAAATGATTCAAATAATGCCAAGTTTAATTGACATCCACAGATTGTTAGATTTATTATTAAAGTGACTTTTTTATTGCAGCATTGCCGTTCTTTGAAAATAATTAAAAAACGGCTGAGAATATGAAAAATACTAAGAGATACTTGCAACTGTTTTGAAGGGATTCCATGGCACACTTGACTCGCCAGACGTCTTTAAAATTCCTATTTTGCTCAACTTTGACACCCTACAGAATGGAACTCCCTGTATATTTTTTGTTCAAATTTGGTATATGGGGGTTTCGGTGTGTCCTGATTAACGCTGTGGTGTCAGATTTTAAGTAAAAAAATGCCTAATATGGTTTTTCGAAAAACGCACCCCTTTAAAAAATCGCAGCAGGCCAGGCTTTCGCGGCAATGCCAAACCAATACTTCGCAAATGATGACCTTTCAGGGACATATCTTTAAAAAATTGCCCCGTTCAATTCCTTCAGCCTACTTAGATTTTCAGGGGTGTTAACATGAAAAACGGGACACACTGTATATATTTGCTAGACACGACATGTGGCATGCGCCATACAAAATTGTGTATGTACGATAAACTTAAAACTAGCTGCTTATTAAACGTAACCATATATTTCATCGAACTAACATAATTTGGGGCCGCACTCACCCCAACTTACCTTACCTTTTTTTCTGTAGCATTATGATAAAATGTTATTAAAGAAAGTTGTTCGGAATGAAACAGTAATTTTGTCAAATTTCAAAATCCTAGGACTACATTAGTTTTGTTTGCTCTTTTTTCTCTCCTTTTCTTGGAAAAATGTCTGAATGAAATGAGTTATTCAGAATACAAATGTATGCCCATATGCCAAATTTAAATTTGGAGACAATGAACACACTTTAACTTGCCTTCTCACGGATAACATAATAATTGAATAAAAGTGAAAGTGTGTTGATTGTATTCAAATTTGACACATGGGATGTGGCCAAAATTTTTAAGTCTGAACTTCTGAACAACTCTTCTCAATAACATTTTGTAGTATCTTCTACCAAAACGTGGTCCTAAATAAGAATCCGTCATCAGTTTAGTAATAAAAAAAATCAATATTAGCACCTTTCCAAAGTTGTTTTTCAAAATCGGCGCACGAATATAAATTTTAGAAGGATGGCTTATCTTTAATTGGGACACACTGTATAATATATTAATATTTAAATAATTAATAGAATCAAATAACTACCTCTGTAGTGTTTACTGAATATATATATTGGCTTTTCATTCATTTTCTTCATTTAGTTATTTTCCTTAAGAAATATTATTTTGGAATTTCAAGAGAAAAATGCAAAATGCTAGTACCTAATGCTGGGGGTATTTTCTCAATTCGTCCGTCGCATTTCGGGCGTGCTCAAAAATCTACCTAAATCCGTCGCAACTCGGGCGTCTCGAAAAAGACTATACCTAATAGTTCGCAATTCGGGCGTAATATTGAAGGGTAACACTGTACCCTGAATTATGAAATAATTTTATGGTAAATGTACAGTCCTGACAATTATTGCCACCATGCACTTTTAAAATTAAATGCCAAAAATAAAAAAGAACTACTTATACATATGACGAATTAGGTGTACGGTTTTTTTTTAACAGGACTGTATGTATGCCAACAATAGTCAGTAATCCAAAAATACCTACATGTTTTTGTATATATGTCGCAGCCAACTAGCTTAATCAGCCGTTCAGTTAACAGCCTAGCCGTTTCACTAAACGACATAAGACTGAGGAAATTCATTTTTATAATAATTTTCTTTTATTGTAGGCGATTTTTTAGTTTTACTTTTTAAGATTAAATGTTAAATTTCAGTTTTTATTAAATAAAAGTCGCCAACCCTGATTGATATAATCTTTCTTAATATAATATTTAAATATCATTTGTAAAATCCAATTACCTGCTCATCCCTAACGACCTAACAGATATAAATTGCGGCAAAAAATCATTTTATCTTATTTTCGATCAAGATTTTGAAGTTAGAGTGTTGCCATTTGTATCTACAGCAATGGACGTCCAAGTAGTGGAAACTCAACGTTGTCAGCCCGCAGTTTTACATTCGGGATATAAATATTCACTGAAGTGCGTAAACAAAAACACAACTCGACGTTGGATCTGCATAAAGCGGCCGTGTCCAGGTTCCATCACAACAAGTGATTGCTACAAACTTTTGGGGCAAAAAGCTCATTCCTGTGTTCCTAGTGTTGCCAGAAATGAAGTTGAAGTAAGCTTATTTAAAGCAAAAAAGCATGCCCGTGAAGAAATTACTCCACAAATTTTTAGACAAGATGTAACGAACATTCAAGACGCAGGGCTCGATTTAATTGTTGAGATTCCAACATTCCTATCTTTTAAAGATACAATGTATAGACAGAGACACAAGGGCCTAGGAGTTGCGAAATTACCTACATCTAGGAAAGAAATACGACTTCCCGATTCAGTCCAAGAGTACGTAGTGGCAGACGACCAAGAAGATGGAGAACGTATCATCGTTTTTGCCGATAAAGGACGACACCTCCTTACAGAAGGGACTGAATTTTTTGTGGATGGCACATTTAAAAGTTGCTGCCCACTCTTTGATCAACTATATACACTACACGTAGATGTAGGTAGCACTGACCAATCAACAGTAATTGTTCCTGCGGCGTATGCTTTGCTGCCAGATAGAAAGCAAAGTACTTACAGAAGGCTCTTCCGAATGATCCGACAGAACGTGCCCAGATTATCACCAAAAAAAATCATATTGATTATGAGCAAGCAGCCATTAATGCTATTAGAGAAGTGTTCCCAGAGACAACAATAAAGGGGTGCAACTTTCACTTTAATCAATCTTTATGGCGAAAAGTGCAAGAACTTGGACTGGTTACAGTATACCGAGAAAACCAAAATGTTAGTAACCACATTCGCATGTGTGCAGCCCTTGCACATTTGCCAGAAGGCGTGTTACCAGACGCGTGGCTGAACATAATGGAGACTGCACCAGATAACACACAAGTGGAAAAATTCAACGACTACTTTGTTGATCAATGGCTGGACAATGATTTATTATGGGTAGTCCACAAGGAGAGGCATAGAACCACTAATTAAGCAGAAGGCTGGCATAATAGATTTAATAGAAGAGTTGGTAAGGCCAATCCAAATATCTACGCTAATCAAAGTCATTGAAGAAGAAATCAGGTGTTACAATGTAGCAGAAAAACAAGTAAGCCTACACATAAATACTCCCAAGAGGTCCAGAAAATATATTCTTCTTGATCGGCAGTTAAATGATATTGTTGAAGATTTGTCAAAAGGGAAGATAAGCTTAAGAAGTACCTACGCTAGAAAAGTTAAGGCATGTTATAAAATTTGATTAATTTAATTTAATTTAATTTTTCTGTCTTTGTATAGTAATAAATCATTTTAGTTTACAAATTGTTTATGTTGCTTATACAGGGTGATCCACTTTTTTGTAGCAGGACTTTAACAGTCGAAAGAAAGAAAAAAAAGACGAAAATTTCATATCAACGTAGGTCCGTAAATGCTTCGTTTTAAACAAACAAGGTGTTAAAAGTAAAAAAAAGATTATTTTTGATAGTGTCCCAACCACATTTTAACCAAAAAAAAAATTAATGGAATGGAAACCCGACAACTCCGCCACTGGTTGTTTGTGGGCTTTCATTGAACCTTGTTTGTTTAACACGAAGCGTTTACGGACCTATGTTGCTCGTTTAAAATATACAGGATTCCAAAGTTGAAATTTATACCATAAAAATATCATACACATTTTGTGTGCATCTTAGCATGGATTTGCATCTTTAATGAGGGTGGCAACAGGTACCGATCTCTCTACGCCCCAATTGCGAAAGACAAATACCTACCTGGCAACCACAATGGTGTTTTCATAATCGACCTAGTACTTGTCAAAGTTAAAGTACCATTGCAACAATAAAATATATTGTTTAAATATTATTGCAACAGGTACCTACTAACCTAGCCTAACTTAAAACGGCCACTAAGTTTGCTTTGGAAATGACCGAAAGTATGTAATTTTACTAAACTTAAAAAAAATTGCATAACTAAGAAAAGAGATATTTCAACAAAGTCAGCAACGTAGGTATCATCTAGTTCCAATACTTATTGAGAGCAAGGGTCATTGCAGTCAGCAAAATTTAATTCGGGGATGTGACATATTCAATAATTTGCTTAGAGGTATAAAAAAAGGTTCGAAATACTTACTTAAACGAAAGCAAATAATGTTCTAATGTTGCTTCATATACTCGAAGGAATCTTGAGAGATATTTTCATAATAATAATAGTTGTGGATTTTATAAATTTATTAGGTAAAGTATAGTATCTTTCCATGTAAAAAGCAATGTAGCACCACAGTCTAAGCACCAAATGTCTATTTAAATCAGCATATACTAAGCGCTTAGACTAAGCAGGAGTTGAATGTGCTCATTTTGTCATGTGGCTAACTCTGACAGCAGTGGTGTAACCAGAAACTAGTTTTTTTTGGGGGGGGAGGGTTTAACAAAGATAAATAATATTGTTAAAAAATAGAGTTCCTCGAGAGAAACGAGACGTGACGAGCAGGGCCGTAGCCAGGGCGTTGCCCTGCCTGGCAGAATGTTTGCCCTGCCTGGGTCACAAGTTCACCGGTCACCTAACCAGGGCCGTATATAAGGCGCTGTTCCATTGAAAAAAAAAACTATGAAAAAAAACATCATGATGATTTTTTAATTTATTATACTTCATTTAAACTGAATTTTAGTGAATCTCTAAGTACTCTTTTTTATTACCCGCTTAAAAAACAACAATCTTTATTGCCCCACCTTCAAACAAATTTCAATTTACCCATACCTACCAATACACTGACCAGAAAATTTTTGCAAAAATTATAGATAATAATGTGGCCCTTTGAAAAAATATGATAATTTATAGGGCACTATGAGCACTAACTTTTATTTTTACTTCCACATCACAAAAGGCGGTGTTCAGTGTTGTTATTGATAATTATTGCTGGATTTTGGTCAGTTCAAAATCAATAATAAAATAGAACTTTGATAACACATTTTTGTCCCCTCTATGAAAGAAACAGAGTATTCTTGCTTACTGCACGAATGATTAGGAGCCAGCATAATTAGCGAACAAAATTACCTACCATTGACTTAAAATTGTATATACAGTTTGTTCGGCGAATGTTCGGCCCTACGTCACAACTCCCGTCCTTGTCTTACTCATGAATATACGATGAATATCGGTCGTATATTCACGAGTTAGACAAGGACGGGAGTTGTGACGTAGGGCCGAACATATTCGCCGAACAAACTTTACATATTATATTTGACCTTAAAAATTTAACGAATTTTCGCCTGCGGCGCGATTTTTAATAACGACAATTGAATTCCATTTTTTACCACCCCCCCCCTCCTCTGCCCACCGACAAAACAACGCCCTGTAGGTACCTATCCCTCACTTCTCAAATGTGTACTGCCCTGACAAGAAAGTCGTTTGCCCTGCTTGAAGTTTCTGTCTGGCTACGGCCCTGGTGACGAGGCGAGACGAGAGAAATACCTCTCTCGAACCCGAGGGGCCATTATCGCCGAGAGGAAAGATTCGTTCTCTCTCCGTTACAACACGAGACGCGGGAAGCAACTCTCGTCTCGTCTCATCACTAATTTCTTTTATCATGAAAAATATTAATACGGCTCTGTACAGAATTTTATTTTATGAACCGGAATAATTTTTTTATTCTATGCAAAAACTGCCTCTTGGCATTTTTTGTACCTGCCACAGTTTCACGGCGAATTTGAAATGCGAGAAAAAATTAGTTAATTTGAAGAAATGACACCTTCAGATTTTTATTTGGCCAGGAGGTATTTAGCAATGTGTTATGGTTGAGAAAATCAAAACTTGCCTGTCAACAACACTCTTGTGAGAAATTAAATACCTACCGTGTAATTTTATGGACGATTAGACTTTCGAATTTAAAAGAAAAAATACGTAGCAAAATTAGATTAGGGCAAAGTGGCCCAAAATGATCCCCTAAGGCAAAAACTCAAGGAGCGTTCACGATAAGTGTGGTGGCGGTGGTGAAATATGAAATTATCTCTTGCATTCTTTAGTGCTTATGCCAGTAAATTAATATCAGTTTCTTGTTTCAAAACTAATATGTGTACCGTTTTTTTTTTCAAAAATGTAAAACTGTGCAAGGGGATTATTTTACCCTAACAGGTTGGATCAAATGATCCCTTGGGGTAGGGCAAAACGATCCCGCCATTTTATTACCGAAACAATATGTAGGAAAATTAAATGAAACAATCCAGCTCTGCCTTTCAACGTTGACTGACGTATTAATAAAGGCTGCTCACGGCTGTCATGTTTGACAGTTCTCTGGCTCACCATGTGCTTCCCGGAGACAAAATTCAATGCAAAATACATTGTTGACCATAGGCGCCATCTTCTTTCCAGGACATGAAACTATAGCCGTGAGAAGTCTTATTAGTACGTCAGTCAACGCTTTCAGTCTTGCGCTTGTATTTATGCACCATTTTTACACATGCAATGAATCTGCAAAAAATAATAATTAATTGTTTTCATTATTGCAAAGTTCGGGTAAAACGATCCCGAAATCATCATTTTGCTAATTTTGAGGAATTCTACAAAAAAAGGCTACGCCGGCAGAAAGTATTACACCTTCTAGGTAAATTATAGCCAAATATATGTGTTTGTTACAGGTAAATTGCAAAATTGTGAGAAATATCCGTTATACGCGCTATAGGTACTAATTGTTTTATATAACTTTCCTTAGATTAAAATTAAAATCGCATAAAATCACTTTTTAAAGGTATAAGCCAATAACGCTGGCACCAGCTCGATATTTGTTATACCATTGATTAAGGTCCTTATTCAATGCTACTACCGAAAGCAGCGCCACCTAAGACAATATTAACGATGTTGGAACCTAGATGGCAGCACTACTTTTACGAATAACATGCGGGGGATCATCTTACCCGCAGGGATCATTTTGGGCCACTTTCCCCTACTTACATTATTGTTTTGTTGAATTACTATGATATTGCGGTCAGTTCTCGTCAATACTGGCCAAATCGAGATCTAAAATGTCTTTTTTCCAAACGAAGTAATATAATTTTTTGCACCCCAAAAAAGCAATAAACGGTAAATATTAATTTTCCCGTAAAACTGTTGCAGATACAAAAAAATGTCAACAGATAGCTTTTGCCTTGAATAAAAAAGTTATCCATGCGCATAATCAGCGTCATTTTTTGCAATTCGTGACTCGCCCCTGTATGAACTTAGCTTAAGTCGACTATTAAATTTGACGAATTTTTTGACGTCTCTAGGGATATCTATTCTTCAAAAATAAACTACTCTAAATTACCTAACTACTAAAAATTATTGTTTTTCGTTTGCAATTCTTTATCGGTACCTATAGAGGAAAGTCGCCTAATTTCGGATAGTTTCCTATTTTCGGATAGTGGATTATCTAAGAAGCCATCTGTTGTTGTAAATGGAAACCTCACTCTATACAAAGCAAAAAGTCAAATTTAGCCCACTATGCAATATTGTGGTGGTACAATCTCTCTCCATTAGATGGCAGGTCCAAACGTCTAAATTGCATGGCGGAGTTTTATGTTCAGTCACGGTATGAGCTGTGTTGATCTTTGAAATAATCGTTCCAGAATTTTTTGTTTATGTCCTAGGTAAGTTAATATATTATTGAAGCCTGTATTTTAGTCACAATTAAACAGATTTCCAAAATATCAATACTGCATTACTTTAACCTAAAAATGAAAAGGTGCTTAATTTCGGATAGTCTGAACTTCCTAATTTCGGATACCAGAAACCCAAAATTCTGGCTTAATATAATATGCTGGTTCCGAGTAAATTGTTTATTTTCAGAAGGTTATAGCCTACTACGCAGGACGGTAAGTAGCCATTTTGTGACGTAGCTAATATTGTACAAATTTTTCCCTTCTACGGAAGCTCAGGAGACGCGCGCCGCAAATATCAAGGTTATAGCCTCGCCAGCAGGTCCCGCAGGCAGGAATTCCTGGGGGTCACGTGGTAGATCTAGTCTCCAATTTAGAATATAAAAGGTCGTGAAACGAAGAGCTAGGAGGCAGTCAGTCAGCACTCGTCGACCAAGCAGTTGCCAGGGGTAGCTCTGCCCGAGGCAGCCGCCGCTGCGGCTAGCCAGCCGCAGGCTATCGCCCAGTTGCTGTAGAATCCCTGATGGTTAAAACCAAGAAAGAAGCATTCTCCTAAGCACCTAAGTAAGTTTGGACTGGCCAAAAGTAAGATATTTTTGTTTTAATTCCTTTATGTTTGAATTTCCTTTTTATTGTGAATTTTGAAATTATTTTAAAAACTTTTAGATAAATTGAATTTATTGCGCATTTTAATTATATGGAAATAATTTAATAACTTTTAACCATGAATGATTTTTGGGAATTTATATTGAACCATATTATTCTACTGTAGATGTCAGAGTTTTTTTTTTTTCAATAAAAATTACAAAATAATTTTGTAATTTTTATTGGAAATTTGAAAGGGTTTTGGGAAACTATTTAGAATAAAATTATTTTGACGTTGAATTCAGAATTTTGTTTTTATTTCAACTATTTTATATCAGAAATTTCGAGTAATTTTGAATTACATTCTTATACAAATTTGTACTGGATAATTAAGCAAAGTTATACAGAGTAATCAATTAATTTTATTCTATTTGGGAATCTTTGCAATTTTTGTACTTGAATCTGAAGGTTTGTCATTTTATACCATAGTTTATGTATTTGTGCCATTTTGACATAGATATTGTTTTGTGTCCTATTTTAAATTCTATAGCTTAACAACCTTTTGAAACGTTTGGATTGTGTTATATGATAAGGGTTTTATTTCGGATATCTTGAGTGTGCGTTGTGCGAAATCATAGATTTTTAAAATCATTTATTATTTAATTATTGCACATATTTTTGAACTTCCTCTTAAACTGTATTTTGTTAACTGAATGTACTGTGTCGTATTTAATCTTAATACACATATTTAAACTACCCTGTGTTTCCGTTATACACCCTTAGGTCCACACCAAAAGTAAATAACTTGTGACTCACCCCGTACAATACCGCTCGCAAACTACCACCATACAAGGCGTGAGTACCACAGATGTATTCTTAAGAAAATGATAAGAAGAAATTTTTAATATGTATTATCATTTTGTTATTACATATTTTGATTTAATAAAGTAAGTAAGTATCTCTTAAAAACAATCTAGCATAACTATCAAAAATCCGCCTTAATATCATGATTTTTGATCAATGATTTTTTTTGTAAATTTAGGTCTACATTGCTTGGAAATGCAAATATCAATATATTATACAGAGAGTTTCAAAAGTAAGTAGGACAAACGTTCTGGTCTGGCGGCGTAATCCACGGATAAAGATAAGAAAAGAAGTTCCCACCAACGTGGGTCCGGAAATGCATTTTTTTAACTCTTAACCTTCCCGGTATGAATTCCGAAGCGAGTTAAGCCTGAAAAGTTTATCCCCTAGGTATATGTATTTTTGAAATTTTATTGTTAACGATTTCGGAAATATTGGGGAAAAACCGACTTCAGGGTGCCCCATTCGAAGGAGCGTAGCTCCTTTAGAAAGTATTTCCAAACCCACGTTGATGTTAACTGTTTGTCTTATTGCATCGTTGTTTACAAAAAAGAATAAGCTATTGACAGAAAGCTTCAAAATGGCCGATTTTTTAAAATCCAACATGGTGGCGATGCATAAACCTATCCCTTTGTTTGGGATAATTCGTTTTGAAGAAAAAATGTCGGCATGATGCAACCAATACAAAAAGTGAGTAAAGTGGCCCTTCTTCTACATTTTGAGACCACTGTGAGGAAAATCGGCCCATCGGGGGCGGAGCTATACGCGATAGAAAAAGCATATCATTTCCATCATTTTTCTGTTGCAGTAATAAAACTTCCTTCGTTATTTTTCCCATATTATTTACTAACCGATTTTAAAAAACGAGGCATCGTTGCTTGAGGAAAAGAATAAGCTATTGGGGTTCAAATTTACCCTTAGTTGAAATTTTTGTACTACCCTGTAGAGGTAGATACCTAATTTAAACTAAGTAATTACTTAATGATACTTTGTAGTATTATTATATTATTAACTAAGGCAATTTTAGTATGTTAAGTAAGTTTTGTAGTATGATTTTGTTTTGAATAAATAGTTCTGGAGTCAACATTTTGTTGGGCTTTAACTAATAGTTTAGCCAGGAAATAAACCTTTTGTAATGAGTTCGCAGTCGTATTCGATATTTCCACTAATCATACGAGTGTAGGAGTACCTAGGCGCATAAAGAAGAAAAAAAAATGAAAATTATTTTCACTTACTCTCCCACTCTCGATGTGCTTGAATTATTAACGAACAAAAGCGTAATCTTGCAGAGGAAGGACAATTATTTTAAAGTATGGCCGCCATCTTGTATATCAGAAAATCGGCCATTTTGAAGTTTTCTGTCAATATTCTGTCCTATCTGCAAGTGACGGTGCGATGGACAAAAGAACAAAGACAGTTCCAGTCCTGCAGCACATGAAAGATGAAAATGACGCTATCTATTATTGCGTATAATAGCTCCGGTCCTGATGGACCGATTTTCCTCGCAGTAGTCTTAAAATGTAGAGAAAGGGCCACTAGATACAATTTTGGTTGGTTGGTTGCATCATGCCGACAATTTTTCTTCAAAAAGAATTAGCCCAAACAAATGTCTAAGTTTAAACATCGCCACCATGTTACATTTAAAAAATCGGCCATTGTGAAGTTTTCTGTTAATAGATTATACTTTTCTGCAAGCAACGATGCCTCGTTTTTTAAAATCGGTTACTACAGAATAACATTGATGAAAATCGCTCTTCCTATTATTCTTGCGTATACGCGATTGAATATAAGAAATACGCCCCCTGTAGGCTCAATGCTAAACTAAGTCTATGGGCCATGCCATTTTGTTGATCCGTATATTATGTTTTTTGTTTTGTTCAAAATCAGTCAAAAAAGCTTTATTTTCTAAAGTTGACTATTATAATAATGTGGTAAATAACAACAGTTGAATTCAAATGTTTAAATATTCCCGCCACGCTTATGCCAAAAAAGAGAGAAGAGTTAAAGAAGAGTTGTTAGAAAATGAAATAAAGAAGTAAAATGTGATTTTTGTTATGATTACCACCCCCAAAAGGCCTCCCACAGTTATGAGAAGTGGAATTTGAACATGCTAAAGTGTTATGCAGTGTAATTACGAAGTTTTAGTGCGAGATTCGGACGAAAAACCGTCTTGATTCGATCGCCGAGGTCCTAACCTAAACATTTTTTGTTCCTGAAAACATTTTCGAGATGGAACAAGTTTCGAATCAATTTAATTTAACCAACAAAGTTCTCTATTTCGAATTCTGCTTTTAGTTCATTTTTAGTTGCCTGTTGCCTTTGCAATTACATAAATCATAAACAATAATGTTTTAACTTTATAATACCTAACCGGTAAGTACAGTTTCCCGTGGTGTATGTCTGCCCCGATTTTTTTTTTTGAAATTTTGGCTACGCCCCTATTTTCGGTGTCCCTGAACACGAATCTGACCTTAGTTTTTGGTGCTCGGGCGTAGTTTCCGAGAAAATGAATTTTCAAATTTCCTTTGACACCTCACTTTTCATGGCGATATTTGTGGTTATAATCCGGATGAATTTTTACTATATGCAGCTCAAACTGATCACCACACTATTTTGCACCTTTTGCAACATCGAAACTTCGCGGAAACCCGCGGAAAATCCGAAATTTGGAAAGATTTGTGCCGTGTTTACGTCCGGCCCGGCCGCTGTTTTCGCCCCACAATCGTGGGGGAACTTTTACCTAATAACAAAATAACTTTATGAAGACGACCACAAAATTATATAGAAGACGACAAGAATAATGAACAAGAACAAAGAACAACGCAGTGTAAACCCAAAGTGTGCCCAAAGCTAGAGGTGACAATGGTCCATATAGTTAGTTCGCATAGTGCCCGTCGGGGCGTTGGCATCTTAAATTCAGTCGCGTATAGCTCCTCTCCCGATGGACCGATTTTTCTCGCAATGGTCTCGAAATGTAGAGGAAGGACCACTTTACTAACTTTTTGCGGGTTATGTTTAAACATAGCGGCGATGTTGGATTTTAAAAAATTGGTCGTTTTGAAGTTTCTCGTCAATAGCTTATTATTATAATGATGAAAATGATGCTTTCTTTTATTACGTAGAGCTCCGCCCCCGATGGACCGATTTTCCTCGCGGTGGTCTCAAAATGTAGAGGAAGGACCACTGTAAAGGCTTGAAGAGTAGAAAACGATAAAGTTAGTGATATCACACTAAATTCAATATGGCCGCCGCTCCTACCCAACATGGGTAGGTATCAAATAGGTAATCCCAGGGACTCTTTAAAATAGGGGGACCCAGCATTTCACATGGAAAAGTGAAGCCTTGAGGGGGAGTTTGTTTTCTGTAGACTCCAAGGAGACCACATAAGTGGGCCGGTACAAGGTTATGTTATATGTTAGTGTCCAACTGCCATCAGGTTTTATGTGATAGATAGTGCCATAGATTCTAAAGGAGGCAAACAATTTCCCATCATAATTCACAATTTTTAAGTTTTCTAACTTCCAGATACTCAAATGTCACAATTAAAGAATTTCAGCTATACAATAAATTTGTTTCATTTGACAGTTGCCATATTCTGTAATTGTAGACACAACATTGTCAAGTCTAATTTTTAGAAATCATGGAAACCATTATTAATTTTTACTAACAATCAAAGTACCTGTTATATTCATAGATTCTCCAATAAAATGACATACTTGGCATCACTGATACTATTAAAATGAGGAAAGAATAGGCCTCACTTTGGATAGTATAATGCTGGGTCCCCTTATTTTAAAGAGTCCTTGGGTAATCCCGACATGGGTATCACATGAAAGAGTTCGATGGGTAGAGAACAATAAGGTGAATGGCGTCATACTAAATCATACACTCCAAGACGGCTGATTACCTAATGCATAAAAACGTCGAAATTTAAATGAAATTCGTGAAAAAAGTCGAAATTTAGTTAAAGTTTTAAAATTTAAACTTCGGGAAAAACGCCGGAAATTAGATGAACTTCGAGAAAAAAAAAACGAAATTTACAGGAAGTAAATCACCGCTGTGGCCCACTACGCCTTCGTAAATTTAAATATTTTTTAACAATTAACATTGTTTCAAAGTGTTCCCTTTCAAAGTACTTTCGTCAGGAGCTTGTTTTTTACACAATTTTTCGATGAACATTTTAAAACTAGGATTAATTAATCTATAGAGAGAATTATTCGATTCAACCATAAACCTACTCAGATCTGATTTAAATTCTTCGTCGCTTTTTTTTTAATTGACTGAAAGTTACTGATTTATGCTTAACTGGGACATGATATTTGAAGTTCTTGCAGAATTTTTTGACGAAGTGGAGTTTTACATTGTTGATCTACAAAATACTTTTTTGTTGCCAAAAATCTAAGAATGGAAATGAAAATAAATCAAAATATTTGATAAAGTTTAAAAAATAACTTATTGCTTAGCCACAGGGTGTGCAAAAACACCATCACCGTCGAGGAAAAGCTCAGGACGTATCCATGCACAAATTTTAGAAGACATCTAATATCGATATCTAACACTTTTATCCGACAGGGGTAAACTGGGTGAAAAAGACGAATCAAATGAAACAAACATACATTATTTTAGACCCCTTCCCTTTTGCCAGACTTATATAAGAGATCTATCAATTATGTTCATCAGCACAATGAACCTTTATTTTTTTATATTGATTACCTGTCTTGAATAAAGCTTTTTTAAAAAGAAGAATCGCCATCTCCATCTATACCTAAGTATAGCGCTGCGAACTGCGAACTGCGAACAGGTTAGCTGCACGACATCTAAAAGATGATTATCGGTTCGTCTCAATGATCTGGCAGTAATTAACCTGAGAGACGAGAACGATTCTTCTTGTCCTGTAAGTTTATTTCCTTTTTCTCATAAATTCTGATTATCTCGGGGGTTCATTATTAGAATATTTGGCTGATTTTTCTATTACTCCAAAAGCTATTAAATGAAAACCTCGTTTCAAACTATACTGTAGAAATTTATATGAAATTTTAAAAACCTCTCAAAGTTTCATTTCTCAACCCTCAACTTCTAAATCTCACGATATCGTTCAAAAAATGGCAAATTCTGATATTATCAACTTGTGCAACATTTCCAGAAAATAAACCAGAAGACAACCTCTCCACGTTTATAAGTTCAGTGGATAATTTAATATCGTTTAAAAAATCAAAAATGATGCCCGTGATGTCTTAAATTTTCATAATAAATAATATGCTTGGGTAGAAGTTAGGCCCTGCTTTTACTTCAAAAATATGGCAATGGTTTCACCGAAGAAATTTTGTTAACACAATTAACAACGAAAGTACAAAAACTTATGATGATTATTATAACCGAATGAGTTTAGCACATAATGGTCGCTTTTACAGCACGTTTCCTTGCACTAAAATAGCCCTCATAGGCCAGGGCCTAGGCCTCTGAAAATGTCATTTTTTTCTAATGCGGCCCTGTATTTAAAAGAAATATTCAGTAAATCTTTTCAAAAATATTTCGTGTCATACATCATGGCATTTGGAATGAAAAGTATCTGCAAAAAAAATCCAGGTTCGTATTTAAAAACATAAAGTTGAAGATGGTTTCTCAAAAAACGAAATGTTGTAGAACAAATCTAAAAACGCCATCTTAAAGCCCGTTAAAAAGTGCCATAAGAAAGTGCTTTTCTTTTTTCTTATCTGTGATAACAACTTCAGAAAAAAATAAAATAAAAAATGAAAAATTTCACTTTTTTCAAAATAACTCAAAAACGAAAAAAGATATTAGAAATCTGTTTGTACCATTTGTTGTTGTTTTTCCCCGTTTAACCGTTGTTCTATCTCTCACCGTTTGCCAGATCTCCATGCTGTTCATTCTTATTCGGGACACATTGTATATCGATTTGCAATTTCCTGGTTTATCAATATAACGTGGAATCTTAAATTTTTCAAGTAATTAAAGTGTAAATTTCAATAAATAGCCCAAAATTTTAAACAATGATTAAAAAAAAATTCTATATAGAGTTTTCAACGAACAAAAAGCCAATCGACTTTTTTTAAAAAGCAGCTTTTTTGACGTGAGTTTTTCGATTGAAAATGAGGTTACTTTTTCGGATTAAAATCAAAAAAGGGATGAAAATAAATATTTTGAATCGAAAAAAATGCGGCGTATTCGGGACATAAGAAGGTAAGTTTCCACCAAATTTCTTGGAAAATTTTTTTTGTGAGAGAAAAAAAATTAAAAACCAAAAAATCGGTTATTTCGATTTTTCGCGGATATTTTGAGGTTATGTGAAAAAAGTGTAAATAGAAAAGTTGTAGATCTTTTTATTACCTACAACTTTGCTATTTAACTTTCTTCGATAGGAGTTTCAGTTTTGCCGGAAATCGTGATAAACCGTTTACCTCCCCTAAAAGATCACTTCCTACAACCCCCGTACCTTAAATCGCCCTTAAATTATTTTTTCTGGTATTTTTGCTATATTTTCTTCCTTTTCCAATGGGTGTCATGCCGTTATAGATTTTTTTGTTCTCAAAAATTATCTACCCTGGCCTATCATGCAATTGAGTTTAAAGCTTCGCTTTACCGAAAACAAGCCTTTCAAACCATTTGTACTGGCATAAACAATCCATATTGTGATCATTTATCTCATTTTGAATTAAACTGTCTCGATGAAGTACATACCTACTTCAAAAATGTATAGGTTTAGTTAACCACAGCAACAGCAACGGCAATATATGTCTTATCTTAACCTTACCACTTGTCCCTGTGATTATAAAAGAAATAATCAACCAACCAATCGCTTACTCAACAAAATCCGCAACCACCTTGGAACCCACAACCTAACAAAAAGTACCATCGGACCTAGAAATTTTAGTCACATGACATGAAAGCCATCTCTCAAAGACACAATCATCCAACCCATCGACAAGCATTCAGTCCAACTTCCAGACCCAATAATCACTATATATCAAAATAAATATTGTCCAACTTTTATGTCCACAACTTCAAAATTGATATCACAACAAACTTATAGACCAACCCCGATGTTCATATGTGCATACTTTTCACAATGATATAGGGTGAAATCCCCCTTTGGAGACCGACGAATATTTTTCCGAAAATTTTCAGGAACCAGCTTCGAAACCTCCACTCACTCCCGAATTATTTAATTAAACAACCTTCCAAAAGCCAGCAAAGTTCCATTTTTCTATCTCCCTTATTCTAATCTAAATGTATTAAGAGACTCTGGTGGATCTGATTCTGCAATAACTTCTCAAGCTCAAGCCCAAAATGTCAATACTCCATATCAATTTTTTGAACCCTTTACTCTTATTTCAATATAAACACCTAAAACATATGTAAGTAAATATGGAATCCATGTGTCCTTCAGAGGGAAGATTTGGGCGTGCGCAATCATGTGCCTGCTCCCTCCTTTGTTGCCATGGTATTGAAAAAATATGTCATTTATAAATTGAAAAAGTTCTACAAAATGCAAAAATGTGGATGATATTGGCATCCAGTTATGTGCCTGCTTCCCCCTTTTCTACCATATTACTTCCTCCGTGCCATCCAGCTAGAATTATTTATGTTAATTAAACGTTATATAATATGTTCTACTTACTAAGTTACGAACTGGACATTCAACTTGCCTTACTACATTCTAGAGTCCTGTGGCGAATTTAACATACTTACCTTGTATTTTCATTTACGCTTCGTTTTTCGCATTTTCCGCGGCGAAAATCGCGAATGGATTACGACACGTCCGTCGGCACTCGTACAAAATAAAGCACTAAAAGTTGTAACACCTTTTCTTTTAACGTTTGTAGGCAGTTTGTACAGAGTGAAGCAACTAGGTGGTTTCTTTGTATCTAATTGAGGATGAGACTGAGGTATAATAGGAAATCTTACCAAGAATTGCAAATGAAGTTTAACTAGAAGAATTAAAATATTACGACATACGAATTTACCTACCTACCTACCTTTAAATTTACAAAATATGTCTTGAAACTTAATAAAAAGGCAGTTGTGTAAATAAAGGTAAAAACGGCAAATAAAGCAATTTGCCTAAAATCCGGGCTTTAGTTATGTTTCTCAACCCTTGCGGGGTTAGGTTACCTATCTGTCCTTGCCGAAACTAAGGTTTAACGGTGAAACTTCCATCGAAGCTTTCACAGGTCGTGAGAGTTGCAGGTTGACACGACACCTGACAGTGTGGGTGTTAAGCTACCATCGAATTAGCAAGTTATCAATTTGATGTAAGATACGGTTCGCTGTTATTAAAGGTGTAAAAAAGTCGAGTAGGTATCCTCGAGTAGGTATATATGTACAGGGTGATCCATCCAAGAGGAACACCCCCCTTAACTTCTTTATTTTTCACGTTAAAGAAAAAATTGTAGAGATAAAAGCTTTAAGGTTTTTTGTGAGCTTTTCCAGCCCTGGGCTAGAAAAATATCAACCTTAACTTTTTTGTGTGGATGATTACAAAATGACTATTATCGTTTTAGGGGCATCATTTTCATCATTTTTTCTTATATTTAATTTATCAGCAAACGTTTCGTCTCTGAGATACAGGATGTGAAACATTAAAATATGAAGTTCGAACGCCCTGTGTTGTAAAAACGGCTGGGGAAATCATATAACATATATATGTCGTTGGAATCAGGACGAAGTGTAGATTCCAAAAATGCAATAATATACAGGGTGTTCTTGTGAAAAAACATCAGCTTGGTTTGTCCAGCTTTTACGGAACACCCTGTGTTTCAGTAAGTTCATGGAAAAGCTCACAAAAAACCTTAAAGCTTTTATCTCTACAATTTATTCTTTAACTTGAAAAATAAAGAAGTTAAGGGGGGTGTTCCCCTTGGATGGATCACCCTGTACCTTTCAACTGAACAGAAATTGTGTCTGGGGGAGTTCGGGGGTTAAGCGAATGGAGGTTTAGGAGAGGGAGAATGGGAGGGGGGGAGAAAAATCTAAGACTGGTAGTTAAAAATATACTAAAAATTAAAAAAAAACTATTCTTAAAAAGGAACAAAACTGATTTTAATGAACCTACAATCCAAAATCAAGTTTTGGTTTTTTGGATTTGGACTTGGACTAAGAGTTCCGACTACTATCCGACCTGAAAACATCCCATATAGCATCTAATATTTTTTGAATATACAAAATAAGTTCCTAATGTGCAAAAAATATTCCCCCATATTTATAAAACATTATTACAATATTTTACGAAATATGTTCAGTTGGGGCCGCGGTGGCGTCGCTCGTACCGGCGCTGACTTTTTAGACTGCATGTTTTTCTGCCTTCGATCGACCTCGGTTCGAGGCAGGCACATGCATATGTCTTTAAAGAAAAACACCGGTATGGCCAAGAGCACTGGACAAAAATGTGGGTTCACGGTATTGCTCCTAAATAGGCTTTACCAGCGTAATTCACTAATTATTGTCCTACACTCACTGGGATTACTACGGTTTTCTAGGGTTTTCCGTAGTACTTGAGCGAATGCTATCCTAGTTCTATCGGGAAAAAAAGTCGGCCCTAGCCGCAAATGGCAACGAAGTAATAGTAATTGCCCCCCTCCCCCGCACAAGCATGTGGTTGCTTCTGAGGTACTCCTAGTTTGGAGTATTGTGAGGGTGAGAATTATTATTATTATTATAAGTGCATAATATAACCAAGATATTTGTTAAGCGCAGATACAAATATATTAGATGAATGTCCAAATGATGTATATTTCCACAATATCTTGTGTAACATATTCCTAACTTAGTGGTTCTTATAAATATTTACAAATTGAACATTTAACTTAAGTACATTACAGGCACGTTCATCTTAGGAATGTTCAATTTTGGAATATTGCTGGAACATGTTAAGTAGTATATTCATACAGCAAATATCTTATGAATGTTCACAAATGGTTGTATACGACATTCACGATATACTTATCTTATCAATGTTGACGAGTGGCGATAACTGGAATATCATGACGTCACCGAGATACTAGCTTACACTATTTTTAGCTAATATTTCCAAGTACGTCGATGGCTCAGTTGGTCAGAGCGTTGAACTTGTAAATCGATGGTCGTAGGTTCGAACCCTGCACCCGGCGTTAGCGTTTTTTTTATTTTATAATTTACACGTGAATATTAAATGGATATACATAGAACATACAAAAATGCTTCTGAAGTTTCAAATTAATCTTCAATGAATATTTGTGGATATTTATAATACGTGAAATAACACCTTCAAAAGGCAAACACCTGAATGTCGCCTGAATGTTCAGATAATGTCTCTACAGTTTTTATGAATATTCCTACAACATGCATGTTCTCTGAAAAAATATTATCAGAATATTCCGCCAATGTAATTTTGCTATATGCAGTAGCGTAGCTAGAGGTCTTGGGGCCCCGGTGCAGAATTCTGCATCGGGGCCCTCCCTTTTGTAGTCCAGTAACGATATTAATTTTCAAATGAAAAAATTGCGGGAAAGTAATTTTTTAAGGTTACTCATTGTTTTCTAAGTACCTATCCAACCAAAAAGATCACAAGACCTTCGTTATAGACCTCGCAATAGGAATGGTTTCTTACTTATTTCTAACAAAAAAAAAACACTGATAAAAATTGTAGATAAAAAAGTTGTCTGCAACCTTGCTTTATGAATTTCTTTTATAACTTTGTTATTTTACAAGTTATGGGTTCATTAAGCGACGTTTTCTTCTATAATTCGTAAAATAAAAAAGTACAAATAACAATAAGAAAAACTGTAGGGAATCAAATTACCTATAGCTGCGGCTTTTGTCAACATATTTTTTTGTTAAAATATAAATACGAAACCACCTCTATTGCATTCTTCATTACGGGATTTTGAGTGTCATCGCAGTGCCGGTTTAGCCAAACTTGGGGCCCTGGGCACTATAGATTTAGGGCTTCTTTTAATAGACTGTCGTCGGCCACTCTTTTAATTGAAACCAAATTTGGGTTTCACTTTTTATTACAAAATAGACATAAATGTGCATGCAGATTATTTTCGCAAAACTGATCAAATAAATTGCATTGTTTTTATTTTCCCAGTAGATATTTTTATTTTTATTGATATCATTTTTGATTTCTAAATTCTACATATGGATACAAGCATGCAAGAGCATTGCAAGTGACATTTTTGAGATTTTCACTTTTTCGCTTTTCTCGGGTATAGTTACGGCACAATTTTGGATAAAAATACAAAACTATTCAATTTTGCATTATTTTCCCAAAATTTTTGATGTGTCATCCCATTGTATCTGACAAAATGGACGTTTTCGGCGGTAAAAACATAGTAAAGGTAATTACAATTCCAATGATAACAGTCTTTATAATTTATACGTATTTAAATCAGATGGCAATAAAATATTATGATGTCAGTAAACTGGTTCCGGGCCGTACATAGGATGAGGAGGGGGGTGCAAAATGTTAAATTTTACCCTGTTTTGGTAATTTGTTTTTGCTGAAATTTTTCATGCGTATATAAGACGGGTAGCAATTAAATTTTATGGTTTCATTGTGTTCGGGTGTCCAATTAAGCTGAAATTTTCGATAAGAGAAATTACGCTGTGTACCTTTATTTTTGTATTGAATCTTTTCACACCAATAGCTACCTTGAGTTGTCATGTTGACCATTCAAATGTTTTGAAGGGATTTAATGGCCCATTTGACTCGCCAGATGCCTTTAAAATTCCTATTTTGCTCAACTTTGCCCCCCGCACAATGAAATTCCCTGTATATTTTTTGTCAAAATTTGATCTATGGGGATATTGGAGTGTTGTGATAAAGGTTGTGGTGTCAGATTTTAAATAAAAAAATCTAAATGGTTTTCGTGAAAATCGTGGGTAAAAAAAATCATAGCCGGTCCTGGATTTGTATTTTGAAAATGGTACAAAGATCGAAAGAAGCGGTTTTTGAAGGCCTTTCAAACTAACAAAAGTTTAGGTGATTATCTCCAAAAATGAATATTTTACAGATTTGTTCAGTTTTAAAGTTGGATATCCTATAATGTAGTGTATTTTATGTAAAATAATAATTTTGTGCATGTTTCTATCATTCAGATATGTTACCTTTGCGTTAGTTTGTTTAGAGGTAAATATAAATTTCAAACAGTATTACCGTTTAAATATCTCCAATACCTATCAATTGCGCACAGCGGCAAACTATAGTAAAATCGAGCAACTCTTACGCCTGGAGTAAACAAGAGCACGTGGGTTGAAATATCTGCCATAGCCGCACGGAGGTACGACCTTTATTTAATTTTAGTCTTACAATTGTGTACATCAAAATATTTCAGACAAGAATTATTGGCTTAATTAAAATGGTTCAAAACATCGATAAAATTATTTGTGGCAGTGTCTAAATAGCTGAAAACAACAAGATAAAACCGAATATCTACACTTCTGCGATCGAGCACGTCCCTGTTGCCGAGTCGGGTGAAATTTTATAGCCTACCGACCAATCGCGGATCGTCATTGAACACGTGGTTTTATTTACACTAGGCGTACGGATTGCTCGATTTTAGTATAGTAACTTTCACTTTGTATTACCGGCGGACCACGATCGGCGGACGGACCTAACAACACTAGAACCTAGAACTCCAACTTCTTTCTGTTGTTGTCATTGAGGAGTATTATTGAAAATGAAACGTAATATTCATAACCTTCTGTCATTATAAAAAAAATGGATGACTATAAAATGTTCGTGTGGAATTTTCAATAAATCAAAAAGACGAGTATAAACCCTGGATAATAATAATTTAACTCAGCAGTATGCACCTATTTGATAGGGAAAATAATTTCATGGGTTACATTTATAATTCATTCCGATAACATTACTAATAGTAGAACGTGACTAAGCAGACAAATTTATTATTAAAGCAGAGTTGTTATAAATGAGAAACTATAAAACCTTATTTATTTTTATCGTGAACACTTAGATATTTGGCCGTTAATTTCACTGAATTTAAAGTGACTTGATCTTGATAAATCTGGTGCCATCGACAGCATTTTTGAGTTTGCCAAGAAGGTTGAGAGTTATTATGTTGCAGAATTTAATGAGTATTTTCTTAGTATTTGGACGCCTAGATGCTAAACAAAACAATATTAATAAGTTACGCCATGACGTCTCATTTGTAATATTTGACAGGGTCCGCTATCTTGGATTTTGTGGAAATAGCAAAATTATAATACATAAGACACATTGATGGTTTTCGAACATCACAAGAACGACAAAAATTCGTTAAAAAATTAAAAAATAAGGAAAAATTAGGCCAAAGCCCATCCTACCCATAGTGCAACAGAATGGTCAATATCGATACAGCTTGTTCTACAATTAACAATAATTACACTTCTTCATAACATTTCTCCTGTGGGCTACAGTTTTCATGATACAGGATACCTACATAGGTAATTATTAAAATTTAAAAATGTATACTTATAACAGAATTGCTTTTTTGCTAACTGCGAACAACAGGCAATTTGACAACAGGCTATAGGGAAGATGCAGAATTTTATTCGATGCCTGTTTGTGACCAAACTAATTAAGTTTAGAGGAAAACTCCAGAGACCTTCTCTGTAAGGCACGACTATAAAAAAATAATAATGTGAAGAGAAAGTTCAATTTTTCCAATGGCATAGCAGTTTTCTCAAATCAAAAGTACCTACCTACCTCACTCCCCCCATCTACGCCACTTGCCACTTGGCGAGACCAGGAGCTTCAAACTCTTAATGTGCGTGTAATAATCCACATGAAATTTTAGCGAGATACTTCCACGGGTTTTGCCATTTGCCACAGTTATAAAAAAGTTTTTTTTTGGGGAAATTTTGATATCCTGTTTCATGAAAACCGTAGCCCACATTGAAAAATTGGTATATGAAAAAGTGTAATTATTTTATACTCTGGAACACGACCATCATTTGTGTTACCCCCTGTATATTCTACAAAATATCAACATTATTATGTATATTATGTTACAGACCGTATGTGTAAAACAGGCCGTATACAAAGGGACTAGTCCATATAATATGTAAACGGACTGAAGATATTAGTCCAAATGTATAAGAAGCTTGTTCTGTTTAGTCGGTTTGCAAAAGGACTAGCCCATTTATATAGGGTCTATCTGCAACTGGACCATCATATTATCATATATATCACAGAGAGATTTAAAGAAAGACAGAATGTATGTGCAATGTTTTCCGGGCGGTTTCGACATCCGCCATTTCTGATTTCCCCTTCCTTTTTTATACAGGGTGTCCCAAAATTAGCCTGCCATAATTTACCAGCGTGTTCTACGACCTAAAAAAATGAAAAAAGTTCCTATAAACATGGCTTCAAAAATGCCCCCTAATGGGGCTATAGCCCCCGAAAGGGGCAGTTTCACAAACGGGTTTCTATAAATATTTCCAGAACGAACAAAGATAAAATTCTAAAATTTGGTATGTGAAGTACCTGTGAGATTTGACATTTGCCGAGGTAGAAATAGTTAGACATTATTAATCATAGGCGTCCAAATATGGGGGTTCAGGAGTTAAAATTACCCCAAAATTTTTTTGTATACTTTTTCCAGATTTCTTGCGAAATTATGAAATTTGAAGGTATTCTACGAAGAAAAGGTGCTCTTGTTGAACATCGTTTTCGAGTAAACTCGTTTTGAAATTTTTTTGCAGAGTGCCATGAAAATGCCTATTAGAAATTAGCCAGCCATAATTTACCATCACGTTTTTTGGTACAAAAAAATGGAAAAAGTTCCTATAAACATGGCCTCAAAAAAGTCCCCTAAGGGGGCTATAGCCCCCGAAATAGACCCTTTATCAAACGGTTTTTTTAAATATTTCCAAAACGAACAAAGATAAAATTATGAAATTCGGTACCTGTGTGACATACCTGTGAGATTTGACGTTTACCGAGGTAGAGATAGTTTGACATTCTTCATCACAGGCGTCCCAAATAAGGGGGGTCAAGGGGTTAAAAAGATCCCAAAATTTTTTTGTGCACTTTTTTTATGATTTATTCTCCCAGGTAAGTCACATACCAAATTTCAGAATTTTATCTTTGCTCTTTCTGGAAATATTTAGAAAAAACTGTTTGCCAATGTGTCCATTTCGGGAGCTATAGCCCTCTTAGGCGGCATTTTTGAGGCCATGTTTATGGGAACTTTTTCATTTTTTTGAGTCGCAGAACAGGCTGGTAAAATATGGCAGGCTAATTTCTAATATGCTTTTTCGTGGCCCTCTGCAAAAAAATTCAATACGATTTTACTCGAAAACGGTGCACGCTATCATAGTTCAACAAGAGGCACCATTTTTTCGTAGAATACCCAGAAATTTTATAATTTCGCAAGAAATTTGGGGAAAAAATCACACGCACAAAATTTCGGGTATTGTTAACCCCTTAACCCCCCCATTTAGGACGCCTATGATTAAGAATGTCTAACTATCGCGACCTCGGCAAATGTCAAATCTCACAGGTACAGCACATACCAAATTTCAGAATTTTATCTTTGTTCGTTCTGGAAATATTTAGAAAAAACCGTTTTCCAAAGTGTCCATTTAGATGGCTATAGCCCCCTTAGGGGGCATTTTTGAGGCCATATTTTATAGGAACTTTTTCATTTTTTGGGTCGCAGAACACTTTCGGGCACCCTGTATAGGCCCTTCAAAGAAGGATATTATTTCTTGCTTGCTGGTAGCTTTGTTAAAGCCGTCCGCAAAAAATGCTGCTACACCAACGTTCAAACTTTAATTTTGGAGCGAAAACAAATTAAAACAGATAAATTGTAATGCCTTACAATTCTTAGGACTAAGATACTAAGTTGAGGTATAGGTATTTTAATTTAATTATTAGTTTTTATATAAATAAATGGAAAATATTTGGTGTAGCGTGCGAAAATTTCAACAATGGTTCTGACAGTCTATTTGTAGCTTTGTCTATGCTGGTACGTAGTACATTGAAGGAAAAAAAGGTAATTAATTAGTATATTATAGTGTATAGGTACCCTAGATTTTTTTCTAAAAAATACGTAGGTAGGTATACTAAAAAGAAGGCATATTCTTCTTTAATGGGCCTATATAAAAAAAGAAGGGTAATTCACTGCGACTGCACATACAGTCTGAATGTCAATAGTCTGTATGTCAACGGTCTAGCCCATATATAAAATACCATGTCATTTACATACGGTCTGGGCTATTTAGGCCGTATAGATACGACCTAGACCGTATACATACGGTCTGTTTTCATATATGGTCTGTAACATATACATGATACTATTAAGTAGTTGCGTCTGACTTAGGTAGGATTAGAAATAATAGCCTCGGTATTCGAATCTCAATATTGGCAGAGATCGTCGAAGCTTCACGGTGTCAATCAAATGAACATGATTATTATCTGAAACTTTGAATAAATAATCACAGGAAGTTGCCAAAGTTCTATGTGTATTATAAAAATAGTAACTAGTAACTAAGGTTAGCAGTGATGCAATGTATCGAGATACATGTATCTAGATACTGTATCTAGATACTGTTTATGTACCTAGATACATATCTAGATACTTACAAAAATCAGGATCTGCTTTAGTATCTAGATCCTTTTGAAAGTATCTAGATACTTAGATACTAGATAAATTTTTTTAGCCACGATGCCAAGGCGTGCCACGTGCCTATATTTAATTTTTAAACCGTTCCTATGGGCTAAAATTAATTTTAAGTTTATTGTAATTCAAATAGGATTACATGTTTTGTGCAATCAATGAGGCAAAAAATATAACACGGTTTTACCATCATCTGCGCCAGTCGAGCGCCTCTTTAGTACAGGAGGACAAATGTTAACGCCAAGGCGTAACAGGCTCAGCGATGAAAACTTCGAAATGTTGCTAATGTTAAAAAAACTAAACAATACAAATAATAAAATGGGGTGTGATTTAGTGATTTTTTTAAAATACCGTACATACTCACCTACTCAGTGCTCACACGGTAAACTACTAACCCACAACTTGTTTCAATTAGTGACAGTCTAAACTTCACATTCGTCTAAACAGTTCTACTTTACCTACACACACACTTGTTTCATACATATCTAAGTAGGTAAGTATATCGATTGCCTTATGAGGTCTGAAATTTTCTTAATTAACTGATAGTATCTGAAAGTGTCTGGAAGTATCTAGATCTAGATACTTTTTTAACGTATCTGTATCTGTACCCAGATACTTTGGAAAATGTGTATCGGTATCTGTATCTAGATACATCTGCCAGGCAGTATCTGTATCTGTTACATCACTGAAGGTTAGTTTATAGGAAGGTTAGGACATTCCCCCACTCTTAAACAAAACCAAAGGCAGTCCCTTTGCACCGGCAACATTGCGCGACGGTGCCTCTCTCATCAGCTGGCCTTCAGCTTTTGCCAATGGCATATCTAAAGGGACAACACGGGTATTGAAAACCGAAAACAGAGTAAAAACACAAATATAAAACAAAAATGCGATGCACCAACATACTTCATAAAGTTCCGTTATTTCATTGCACAAACATTAAAATGAAGAAATAACCGAAAACAGCCAAAATAACATAAATATACACCATAAACAAAGTACATGCCAAAAACGTCTGTGTGCGCCTATGGCTGGAAGCGTTATCTATTTAGGGAGTTACTAAATCGCCAATTCACGTGTAAATGCTACCAACTTAAATTGCGGCCTTTCCCCCCTTTGCTTCTCTCACCCCCCCTTCCCTTCCAAGTCGTCGAATGTCCTAACCTTCCTATAAACTAACCTTGCTAGTAACCAAGTTTTGACACAATATTTTGATACCTGACACGGTGATAGGTGTCAGTATGTGGTATTTAGATACTTTTTCGATTTATGCTTAGCTGTGCGGCTTGTGGCACTTCCCTGATCGCTAAAACTAAAATGTTTGACGATAATAATCTATCGGTAAGTAATTTTGCAATTTAAATTAACTTTTGAGACCATGCACCAAAGTGGCACAGGCGTTTGTGTAGGTACCTACTTCTTCATAACTGGACATTTAAAATTAGAATTTCTGTATTATCAAGGATTCCTAAACTTAAAGACATACATGTGCCTTATAATTTTTTGCCTGTATTGTAGTATCTACTGATTTCACGAAAAATGAGGATTTCGGCCTAGAATAGTTTGTCGAAACAACTTAAAGATGCGCGTCACTGTAAAAAACGGAAACGGCACCCCGCCATATGCAGAGACTGTCCCGGTCGAGCTTTAAGCCCAAATTTGCTCCTTCTTGGGATTCTTTATTCGAAGATCTGAAACAGGACACATCAGCAAAGATATTCTAACTAAAGATATCCTTATTATCTTTCATATCAACAGATCCCCAAAGATGTAACTATTTTCCAACACCTATCTATTTTTTAAAGCAAAAGAATATCGAGGTTTATCAACCGAGTCTCAAGTCTCTATGTGTTCATTGATCCATCTTCTACAAACTCTTCGGATCTATGTAGGTTCTTTTGGAGTCTTCGTTTTCAAGAGGCCTCATCTAAAAAAAATTTCATCC
Organism: Pseudeuparius sepicola; assembly: GCA_963920635.1. Taxonomy (NCBI): domain Eukaryota; kingdom Metazoa; phylum Arthropoda; class Insecta; order Coleoptera; family Anthribidae; genus Pseudeuparius; species Pseudeuparius sepicola. The sequence goes on from OY987301.1 coordinate 48,929,734, forward strand.
TTTTTTTTAATTATGAAATGAAAAATTCAAGTAGATTTCATCTCCCGGTATTCAGGCAAACTCCCCAAAATCCCTGCTGTCCCGTTTGTTGCAATTCCGAAATCTGACATTTTCATCAATCATTTTTTTATGTAATCATCATCGTAACTAATCGCTAAATTTTCGTGTTTATATCTAAAACTTGGACGAGACGAAACACACTGGCCCCTAATAATGAAATGGGAGAATCTTATAATGTCATGGGGAAACCCTTAGACGTGGGCTCCGGCAGGTGCATGAGCATCCAGGCAATGCAGGCGCTGTTCGAGCTGAAGGAGAACAACCAGCTGTGCGACGCCACCATCGTGCTAGATGATGGCACCGAAATACCGGTGCACAGGGCCATTTTGTGCGCGTGCAGCTCGTACTTCAGGTAAAATACTTCGTTAATGTTGACAGGTTTTTGTTTCAACTTTCATACCATGATCTTTAGCACACCACTAGCAGCTTCTACTGATCTTGGAGACAGTTTAACAGCTGGAACTTTATATGTAGCAAATATACCATTTCGTTTTGGAGAAGATTGCATTTTCCCGCAGAAGAAACATAGGCATTCTTGCTTCTTCGTGTGAGAGATTCTGCGTAGTACCATAGAGTATATACAGTAGTCGCCATCTCGCATATGCTTTCTGATTTCCGCGCATCGACTCTGCCTGCTCTCAATTGCCACCGATTGTTTGTTATTTGTTACGGCAGGTCGATCCCGTTCTTATTTTAGTTGCAACATGAGTGTTACGGAGGCCAAAAGCTGCATAGACAATAATTCAGTAAAGCTGCAGCGGCCGATAGCCATCAGTGGAGGTACCTACCTAGCAGAACCGGGAACAAAGTATAGGCGTCATAGTGCGGCTACTGTATTATGTATTATATCTTGCAGATTCATTTAGTTAGGTAACTATCGTACTTTCCATATTTTTTACAATACAAAATTTTTTTACAAACTTATACACATTTTTTGAATTTACACATTACATACAACTTGACACACACTACGCTGAGCAGGTACAGGTACAAAAATAATTGAGCATCAAAAAAAGTTACGAACTTAACCTCCCTTTTTTGGAATTGAAGCCCAACCTTCCTTTCGATATTTGGATACGCAATTGAAATCTCTATATATACTCCTGGCGATAAATTAGTGGCAAATCCTCAAGCAAATTAAAAATTTTTCTTTGCAAAAATTTTAAATAACGCCTGACAGTTAAACAATATTATACTTGCTAACTTTAAATTTGCTTGTTTTGCCGCCCTCTTTTTGTCTTCCTTTTTAATTTCCAAGTCATGGTGACTTGATTGTTTATTCTTTATTATTAATAATGCTTTTTTGGTTCTTAGGAACCCCAAAACGTTCCCGTTATAAACACAAATATACCTATGTTATTGGGGCCGGTACATGGGTTTTTGATGTGTGTGTTTATTTTTTGAAGTTATGTTCTACTTTTGTCAGCACTCAGAAGTGCAATTTGATTCACCCCGTTGTTGTTTTTTCTTCTTCAGAATGTTACTGGTGCTTGATTAAGGCCTTTTGGTTTTTGCTTTTCAAATTTAGGTTTTTATTGAGGCTTGGTTTTCATTTTGAAGTTTACTACAACAATATTAATATCCTCAAAGTTGCTTGGAAGGTAAGGTAATTGAGTTTTCACATTGTGCCTGTATTTTACTCTTTTACCTTTTTCTAGCTTTGTTAGTTTATCTTATTAAAATAATTTTTTACTGCTGAAGATGAACCCCTAGAGGTTCGAAACATATTATACAGTTTTAATTAAAAAAAAACTGCTGGTGGAGTTTTGACTGAGAGAAATTTGCTTTGTTTTAATATTTACTGTCTTACTCCACTGAAAGAAAATTGACTATTTTTTCAATACAATATAGGAACAACTATTCTATCAAAAATAATACCACACCACACACCAATAGATTGTTGTTGTATTTTCACTTGGCGATGGCAATGAGGGTTATCAAATGTCCAATAGTGAACATTTCTTCGGTTAAAACAGCCAGCGGTGGAAAAACTAAATTCATCCGTCCACAATATATTTCAAAAAATGTTATGTCCATTATTTTCCCTGTCAAAAATTGTTCTGCAAGATTCCAATCTATTTTCAATTTGCACTTGAAATAACTTTTGTACTGGCAAATATTTATATGGTCGCAACTTAAATTTTTTTAGTCCTAAGGTAAGGAATATAGTAAGATATCTAATAGCGTCTCTACGGGATTATCTAACACATGATTTAAAATTCTGTTTTCCTTTAGAACATCGCACTGAACATTTCTTTACTTCTTAAGCAAACTTCCAGTTTCTACTGCAAGTTTTTATATGTTTCTGATTGTTCGTAAAGTCTGAACTCTACCATCTGGGTGAATTTGCAATAATTCTCGTCTTGTTGCAGTAGCATTTTTACTATTTTTTCGTCTGTATATAGTGGCTCATTTTTAAAATACCAAACTAGACCAGTCAATATCGATACAAAAAAAGAAAAACTATCGCAAACGCGAGTATCTACGATTTTTTATACGTTGATAGGACCCTTGAGAGTAGTTTACACACAAATTTGCAACCCTGAAAACCCTGTACTACTCTCGTGGTGCTCGAAAAACTTCAAAACTCTGGTACTTGTTTAAGTTTTTTTTCGAAAAAAATATCTTAAGGAAGCATTTTTCGGGTATCTTCATTGTATACTTTTGTAAATTAAACTAAATTTGCTACAATTTGAGTCCCTAAGTTTGAGCTTCTAGGTCCTATGGTTGTGGAGATACAGTGTGAGTACAGGGCAATTTTTTAGGTTGGGTCATTTTCCAAGACATGTACCTGCTAAACTAGTGATCATAGAGAAAAGTCATAACAAAAGAACTTGTAGAGAATTGAATCAGCTTTAATTTGGTTCCTCTAGGCGTCATAGTTTTCTCAAAAATTAAAATAGAGGAAAACATCGGAGTTTGGGAAAACGATGAAAACATTGTACTGCATAGGTAATGTTGGTATGTGTTTCTCTAAGAAATATGTTTAAGAATGTAAATTTAACAATTTAGATATAATGTAGATATTTACTTAAAACATACACTAAGCAAATAAACGTAAACATAAAATAAACAACGTAGACATAACTGTAAATTATAAAATACGATTTACACAGTCAAGCTATGTCCTCCAAGAATGATATTTTGCAGCCTCTGTGGTGGGTGGGAGGCGGGCAAGGTTTGACTTTGGCCGTTGCTGCCGATTTCACATATGCCGAGTCAAAAGAAGCGGCTTTTGGGGTCTTTGAAACAAAAACATGTTCAGGCGATTATCTCCAAAAATAAAGATTTTTATGGATTTGTAGGTATGTTTTTTAAAGTACAGACCCTGTATATATTATCGTATAGAGATTTCAATTGCCTAACCAAATGTGGAAAAGAAAGTTGGGCTTCAAATTAAGAAAAGTGATGTTAGGTCCGTAATTTGTTTGATGCTTAATTATTTCTTTTAAAGCAGATTCTGAAAACTTGGACAAAGTTAGTAAAGAAATGACTTTTCTCCGGTTCAAATACCTATTAGTAGTAGTATTATTCACTAGGTTAAAGTTAGGTGATTTGTATGATTAAATATAGAGAGAACATATTGAGTATGTTCATGTAGTTGAGACAAATTTTTCATCCTTTTACATAATTTTCTATCTAGCGAAAATTGTGTAACCAATAATTTTAAACATCCCGCCACATTTTGCATCAATGAGAGTACCTCCCGATTTACACTGTTGTCAGAATTATTATGATCGACATTTTCAATATCAAAGTCAGCGGTTTGTTATCCATTCAAAATTTGAAATATGAAATTTTTTTGACGTTAGGCCCCTAGAAAATTTGTTTTTAATATTTTATTTTAATAGTCCAGAATCTTTTCAATTTTGACAGAAAATTGCTGAAATTGAAAATTATTCGTCCCTAGATTTTGATGGACGTCATGCGTTTGACAGGTGAACGCAACGGTCGCATCAGGCGGCATTTACCGAAATTTAATCTTCTTGTGAACGTTATTGCCGTTTCCAGCGTTTATTTCGAAAACTTTTATATATTTCTTCGCATCCAAATTATTTTGTGCTCTATGGACTAGTTAAGGCAAACAAGTCGATAGATATCCCATGTTAAATTATCATTTGATTTTCTATCAGTGATTATTGCCTGTTTTTGGAGCAGAACTAAAAGCCTTTTCATATTCACTTAACAAAATCTTCTATGTATGACAGAACCCGAAAATTAATGCAATTGGCATTTTAGGGGAATGACGTCGTTCCCCTAGAAAATGTTATCCTAATATCTAATTTTAGCCCCTTTGGGCTCTATTTTCAGGATATCTACTTCATGATGCACTTATAACAAGTAGTGTGAAAAGAGCCATTTACATATTCGACTTTGTAGGTATTTATCGAAAATTCTTTCCAGGGCTTTGTTTACAACACCACTCCACCCGAAAGAAAAGAGTACCGTGCACCTGCCTGGAGTTTCGGCGGAAATGCTGCAAACCCTCCTCGTTTACATATACCTAAGGAAAATTGAAATAACTCAAGACAACGTCTACAAACTCCTCATCACCGCCGACTACCTCAGCATCCTGGGCGTCCTGGACCTCTGCTGCAACTTCCTGGAACAAACCTTAAACCCTAAAAACTGCATTGGTGTTCTGGTTTTTTCCAGAAGCCACTTTTGCAAAGATCTCTCCGAAAACACTTGGAAGTACATCATGAAATACTTCACACCAATCGCGCTGCAAAGCGAAGAAATTCTTACGTTGTCCCTTAGTGAGCTCAGAGAGATAATCAACTCTGATAATCTTAACGTGAAAACTGAAGAAACTGTTTGGGAATTAATACTAAGGTGGATCGATTATGATATAGAGGATAGGAAGAAATACACTGTTGCCTTGATGAAGTGTATCAGGCTAGGGTTGCTGGACACTCAGTTCTTCTTGGAGAGGGTTAAAGACCATCCTTACGTTGCCAGCTGTGAAGAAAGCAGGCCTATGATTATTGAAACTTTGAAATTTTTGTACGACCTGGAGATGATCACACACAGGTAGGTATTTCTATTCGATACTTTTTTGCAAAACATTGTAGATACCTAAATCGCTCTTGTTATTATCATTATTATAAGTTTTGTTTATTCAATTTATAGTAGTTATTTTGTAGCTACCAAACAGGTTTGTTTGTTCTGGACAGACACTAATTAGTGTTGGTCCTGGACAGACACTAAAAATATGAAAGACCCGAGCATCACGTCATATTTCATTGTTGTTTGCGAACTGGGGTGGCACTACACGACGAAAAAAAATGGCGACTTATTATAGGTCATAACAGGGCTATTCTGTGGTTAAGTGGTTATAGGTATGTCAGTTTCTGACATTTCGAATGTCCCATATTTTATATATCTACAAAATATCTAGCATTTATTACCATTTCCGTCCTTTTTACGGTCACGAATTCTCTTTGCGTCAATATTTCGCAGTTCTATCATATTAACAGAACTTTTATAAGTAGATTTGTTTGTGGTAACATGAAATTTCCATGCTCATAAAGAAAATCGTATGCGCAGACCATTATGTGAATTGCAGAAGAATAATCACTATTTTGGAATTAAGGGATGATCTGTTCAACCAGTTGAAGAAGCTAGAATTCTGGATATTTAGTATTTAGTATTTTGTAACGTATGCAGAATGAAAATAAAAATAATATATATATTGTTTATAGCCCCAAAGCGAACCAACGGTACTACAAGAACTATAACCCCTCCCCCGCACAAGCATGTGGTTGCTTCTGGGGTACTCCTAGTTTGGAGTATTGTGAGGGTGAGAATTATTATTATTATTATTATTATTATTATAAGAAGAAACTAAAAAATATGCTTTCTATACTTACTTACACTAAAACTATAGCCATGGACTTTATTTCAAATCAAAAGGTACCGAAATACTCTAGCTTGCTTTTTAGACTGGCTTTTCTTAATAAAATCTAAAAACTATGAATGTATGCCATGTAAGCTTGTCAAGTTAAATTCGTTGTAAAACTCATTTGCATGCTTTTATTTTATAAAAATTTCTGCAACAATGGTGTTTTTTAAATTAATCCACCCTGTCGTTATTTTTTCGTCGTGTGGCGCCAGTGGCGATCGCTTGAAACAGCGCTATGCACAGGTCTTTAATATAGTGTTGGTCCAGGTTTTTTTAAGTTTTTCCTGGACCAACCAACTACATTAAAGACCTGTGCATAGCGCTGTTTCAAGCAATCGCCACTGGCGCCACACGACGAAAATGGTAAAAAGGTGCATACAGTGCAAGTGTCTTTCCTCTAAAGTGAAAAAAGAGAATATTTCGTTCCATAAGTAGTATTTGTAAATACATTTATCTCTTTCATAAAGTGAGAAGGTTTAGCTTACTGTTTACATCTGATGCGGTGTCCCCTTTATTCATTAGTCTGAGGCTCGAACCGTGGTTCGGAATTTGGCGCCACCGTACGGACGCGTCTCGGTGAAATGTAAGAGAACGAGACATTTAGTAACAAGTGGGGATGTGACAGACAGACCATAAGGACATATTTGAAGGTTATAGAAAATCGGCCATAAGGAAAAGCTAACTAGTCTCTGTTATAAACAAGGGTTATACTATACCAGAGCCATTGAAATGACAAGTAGATGGAAGGAGTGTAGAGAGAGAAACTGGCAGCCAAACTTGAGTAAGTGAAATAGGAAATAAATCAGCTGATTCCGGCAAAAACCACATAACACAAAAGAGGTGTTTGTCCTAACTTTCTATTTTTGTGTCCTGTGCTTCAAACCGTGTTGAATCTGGACCAACACTATATTAAAGACCTGTGCATAGCGCTGTTTCAAGCGATCGCCACTGGCGCTACACGACGAAACAAATTCACACGGTGGTTTTAGTTAAAACACCATTGTTGCAAAATCTTTTATAAAATAAAAACATGCAAATATGTCTGTTACAACGAAGTTAATGTTCAAAATAAAATAAAATATTTGTTTGTTATGTCCCTCTAATTTGACAAGTTCACATGTCATATTTCCATACATTTTCTTAAGAAAAGCGAGTCTAAAAAGCAAGCAAGAGTATTTGGTACTTGAAACGCAGTCCTTGGCTAGTTGTAGTTTGTCAGGATGTGAAAGCATAAAGCGCATTAGATTTTTCAGTTTCTTCTTTATATGGAGGACTATTGGTTCGCTTTGAAGCAATATACAAAATTTTCTATTTTCATTCCTGCATACGTTAAAAAATACTCTTCAAAAATAATATCTTTAATTTTCGCTTCTTCAGCTGATTGATCGGATCATACCATAATTCCAAAGTAGTGTTTATTTTTGTGCAATTCACCTAATGGTCTGTGCATACCATTTTCTTCATGTGCGCGAAAATTTCATGTTATCACAAACAAATCTACCTCGAAAGGCTGTATTAATAGGATAAAACTGCCCCAAATACTGGACGCAAAGACAATTCATTACCGTAAAAAGAAGGTAAATCGTAATAAAGCTGGATATTTATTTTTTAAACGTCAGAAACTGACATCCCAATAGCCACAGAATACCCCCCTATACCTATAACCTATAAGTCGCCATTTTTTTCGTCGTGTAGCGCCACCCCAATCCGTAAACAACAATAAAATATGACGGCATGCTCGGGTCTTTAATAGTGTTGGTCCAGGTTTTTCTAATTTTGACAGTAGGTACAGACATGTACCCTTGTCAATCCACTAACGAAAGTTATTCAACAACTTGTTAGTATGGGTAATACAATACAGGTGACGCTGTCGGCCAGAAATGTTTCATTGATTATTTTCGATCAGAGTACTTCAACGTCTCCAATGATTTGTCTACCTACTAACGTACCTACTAATGGTTAGTTAGTAGACAAAGCGTATACTTCATATGTAGTACTCATAGCAAACTATATTGCGTAAGAGAGTCAATACAATTTTGAATAAAATTTGAAATTGAAATTTCAGTGAATAAGCAAAATAATTTCTTCTGATTCAAGTATACCTATACAAAACAGCCACCAACGAGTTCGTGTTTAACCACCATACTATATTTTCTGTGCGGTGTCATGCGCAGATTTGATTGTTAAAAAACGGAACGCACTGTAAATGCTAACTATAAATTGGATAAACAAGTAAAAAGAATAATCGATAATCGTCCAAAGATTCTGGGTATGAACAGTGAATGATGGGGAAATTTGAGGTGGAGAACTACAGCGAAACCATTCGACTTTCAGTCGGAGCGCTAGTGCTGACTTGGCGGGTTCAAAATTCTTACTAATTTGGTCTCCTAGAGACGGGGAGGTGGTCACTCCGGAGATAGCTAGGCCGAGGGTGCCCCACGAGATACTGTTCGCCATTGGGGGTTGGAGCGGAGGCTCCCCAACTAACTTCATCGAAACGTACGATACGAGGGCGGATAGGTGGGTGAAGGTGGACGAAGTGGATCCTTCAGGTCCGAGAGCCTATCATGGCACCGCTGTTGTGGGATATAACATCTACGTCATCGGAGGCTTCGATGGTATTGTTTTAGATTACCTACGCATTTGGATTTTATTTTTTCTATTTTTTGTTTAATTGCAAATGCCATCGTAGAAACCTTTGTAACTGTAAGTTTCCGGTTACAGTTTGCTATGGTAGTTCCCTCAAAACCCGCCATTTCTACTCTTGAAATGTCAATTTAGGTATGGACTACTTCAATTCCTGCCGTTGTTTCGATGCTGTGAACAAAGCGTGGAGAGAAATAGCACCAATGCACGCCAGGAGATGTTACGTCAGCACTACTGTGCTAGATGACCTCATTTACGCTATGGGAGGATACGATGGTCACCACAGGCAAAATACTGCAGAGAAATATGACTACAGTACGAACCAATGGAGTTTGATTTCACCAATGAATATGCAAAGATCGGACGCTAGTGCTTGTAGCTTACACGGTAGAGTATATCTTTAGTTTTGGTCAAGTCACAGATCAATTATTATTGGTTATTTAATTTCACCTTTCTTACGTTGCCTGAGGTTATAGCGGACAGTATATGCTTTGTTTGTTAATTACACCTTCCTGTTCTTCAGGAAAGATATACATAACCGGAGGCTTCAACGGACAAGAATGCATGCACTCAGCTGAAGTCTACGACCCAGAGATAAACCAATGGTCGTTGATAGCACCAATGAGGTCGAGAAGATCTGGGGTTTCTTGCATTGCGTACCACGGGCTAGTGTACGTTATTGGCGGTTTCAACGGCATCTCCAGGATGTGCAGCGGCGAGAAATACAACCCCCAAACCAACACGTGGACTCCCATTCCTGACATGTACAATCCTAGGAGCAACTTCGCGATAGAAGTGATCGACGACATGATATTTGCTATCGGAGGGTTCAATGGTAAAATCAACGAATTATTTTGGGTAGAACTCTGCGTTGAAGGACTCTTATACTGTCGTTTCTTTTTTATAAAATTGTTCTTTTTTATAAAACTGTTTCTTCAATAGTATACGAGTTTTTACAAGATAAAAGGGAAAAATATTTAATTCCTCTAAAGATAGGCACCATAGTTCGTGATGAGCTCCCTAATTTTATCGACTTAATTGTTAACAATTCGAATCTTTCAAATCCTGTCGGTACGGTACTTAACGAAAATGATACAATTTCATTTAAATTAAAATTAAATTATAAAGCGGTTGCACAATTTGTAGGCGAGTTGTTAGTCAGGTGTGCAGTGGAGGTAGATAATAATAATTAAGGTACGATGACAAAGTATGCAACTGATTTTAAGAGACAAATATGTAACCACTTTTCAACGCTCAACTCATTATCCAACATTTAGCATTATCCAACATTTAGTAGCGAAATCTTCGGTTCGCGAAAAATTGGTCGAAACCATTTGGCTGAAAATCATTTTATCGAAAAACATTTGGTCGAAAAATCATTGATCGAAGAATAAATGGCCAACAACTTTTGATTAAAAAAACAGTTGGTCGAAAAGAAATTTGTTCGAAAAGATCATATACTCCAAAAACGGGAAAAGCTTATTCTGTATAAACGAAAATTATTGTCAGTAGGTACCCATTAGTGACTTCAGCTTAGGCCAGAAGTAAGCGTCACAGTTTTTTGAGACCCCCTGTATATCTTGCGGCAAACTATACTGGATGTCTCAAAAAACTGTGACGCTCAATTCTGGCCTAAGATTTTTGAGGTACCTACCTGTATCTTTTGCGCAAAAGGTACAGGGTGTGTCAAAAATCATGCCGATTTCGTTTTGATGGGAAGACACAGGACGGTCAGCATTTAATTTTCGATCCAGTGTTATTCGACCAAATATCTTTCGATAAAATGTCTTTTAGATCAAACGTTTTTCGGTCAAATAACTTTTCGACCAAATGTTTTTCGGTCAAATGTTGTCGATCAAATCTTTTCGACCAATTTTCCGAGAACCTAAATCTTCTTACCTTCTCTCGACATTTTTATACCTTGAAGGAGTCACAACGATCTACCACGTCGAATGCTACGATGAGCGGACGAACGAATGGTACGAGGCAACCGACATGAACATCTACAGGTCCGCGCTGTCGGCCTGCGTCATCGACGGTTTACCCAACGTTTACGACTACATCCACAAGCACAGAGACAGGCTGATGGAGGAGAAGAGGCAGAAGATGATCGCGTTGGAAAATCAGCGGAACATGGCTGGGATTGCTAACAACAATAATAATCAGCAACAGGTAGGTACCTATATATTATCAATTAGGTCTGTTTTTATCTATGAATAAAGAACCCCAGGAAGGAGCAAATTTGGGCTTTACGCTGGACCGGTCCAGTCTCTGCATATGGCGGCATGCCGTTTCCGGTTTACAAAAGTGATTACCGATAGAATGTTATCCCCCAAACATTTTGTTCTGGTAGTCACGGAATAGCCGCAGGCTGCACAGCTAACCATAATAGATTTCCCAAAAGTACTTAAGAACTACACAAATATCTAATAGCACAAACCACCGTGACAACTGTCAAATATAAAAATATTTTGTCAAAATTCAGTCTCCATACAGGGCGATTTCCGTCTCACGTATTTTATAATGCTCATAGAGCTTTGGCTCGTTCCTGGGGTTCTTTATTCATTGGTTTTTATTCAAACTCTAACCAAATTGATGCAAGTCATGCAATTACAGAAAATATGTTGCGTGATTTATGCAACTTGACTACAGTCGATAAACTACTTTTATCTTCGACCAAATTGTGTAAATATATTGAGTCTCAACATCGATTATTGCAAAGACGAAGATCGCAGCTATACCTAATAATTGTTTTGGCACAAGTGTGTCAAGCCAAGGTATTTTCGTATCGACTGGAGTTAGGCCACTGAAAGTACACATTATTGAAAATCGTTAATTTAGCATTTTACAAACATTATGCAAATGTTGGGGAGCTGAGGGTAATTGGAGCCATTGGGCAATTGGAGCCACCACACTATCTCTTGTTCACAACATATAATGTGAATATTACAGCCAGTTGTTGACCTTGAACTCCAAAAATTACTAACCTAAATAAATTTGTTTCATTTAGTCAATGGGGATATTATTTGTGATTTCCGAATATCTTGCATTAGTGCCACGTGTAAATTCAATGGACAGTAAATATGTCTAATTTTATATTACATATAATTTTTCAAAGAGATACTACGAAAGAAATTTTTTTCCGACTTATTTTTCGACCCAAACGTGCATTTTTCCCCACGCGTCACTTCTGCCAATCAATTTTTGGGCTAGTAAGGATATAAGTTTTCACCATTTCGAATGGCATAACTGACGGAGTCAGTAAACCAAGTCATTTTTGTGTGATCTGAAAAACCCTTAATTCAACCCTTTTTCCACACGCCACACTTATGCCTTTGGGTTTTCGAGGTCGGTATAGTAAAAGAAATCATACGGTGAACATGGCATAAGTGAGAATTAGTCACGGGCGTAGCCAGGATTTAGTTTTGGTGGGGGGGGGGGTTAGTTTGAGAAGTAAATAAAACAACAAAAATATACTTACATGAAATTTAATATCTATATATTCATCCGAAAAACTACGACATATTTATAAAGTTCTTAACTTTAAATGAAATGGATAAATTTATTTCGTTCCTCTGCGCTAAATCTAAAACCATTAAAGAAGAAATCTTCGGCTTTTTCTTTTAAATATATCCAGTACTTCATCTGCATGAATTTCTGTTCCATAGTGAATGTTCATTAGAGCCAAACCATTAAGTCTGTTTTCACTTGTAGTGTTTCGTAAATAGTTTTTCAGTCTCCTTAGGCTCGAGAAAGACCTTTCTGGGGTAGCAGTGGATACAGGAATGGTAGCCAAGATTTGTAGTAATGTGTAAATATTAGGATAAAGGTTTTTATCGTACATATCTAGGCATTTCAAACTAGATTTCGGGGTAGGCAGTCTTCTTATCAGCATGCAAGGTAGCTGAAGCTTTGATAGCTAAATCCAAATTTGTTTCTTTATTAGAAACCCCTTGACCTTGACTACACCACTTTTTCCAGTAGTCCATACCTTTAGGTTTATCACCCTTCCTTTTTTTCCCCTCCATTTTTCGACAGTAATAATGATTCACGTATCTATCCTTAACAAGGTCATCGAATAACAGTGCACTAAAATTACTCACTTACACGGTACACTTAATTCTCTTCACTATTCGTTCACCACTTTTCACTTTTATTCGCTTCGAGTTCGCATGGAACAATACTGCCGTAAGCGCGGTCACGCGCCGCGGCGCCGCTTATATAGCAGCCCAGTAGCCGTCCAGAAACTTCCACGAACTTCCACAAAGTTCCGCTCATTTCGACCTAGGGGCGTGGCGAATAATCGAGAAACAACGCAAAGTGTCCCTACAATACAAAATAGTTCGGCTGCAACTGCGTCTGCCTCTCGTCAAAAGATGGCGCTAGGCGCTACTATTACTACATAATATATTCAAAACGTAATAATAATTTAACTCTTCACTCCTCGTATTTTTTCGGTAATATTAGGTAATATTTTGCTTATTTCGGGGGGGGGGGGGGGTTGAACCCCCGAAACCCCCCCCCTTGGCTACGCCCGTGGAATTAGTACCTTTTGAAAAATAGAATTTTTCATGTTTTCCCCGGGTGCCAAACTTAAAATTACTATTTTCCGACTCAGCATCGATTTACCTTTCAACCCTCACCAAGGCATAAATGAGAAAATCAGTAAGGAAAATCTGTCACTGTCTGACGGTCTAAATCTTGGAGACAAAACAAAGAGCATTTTATAAATGGGGTCTATAGGTTCTGACGTCATTGGTTATACCTATGTGGAGAATGTCATCTGACAAAATTCGAATTCTTACAGTAAACGGGGTTTACGTAACAGATGAAAAACCACAATGTGATACTTTTTAAAGCGAGCTTCGGAAGTTTGCTTTTGGAACGAAATATTTTAGTAGAAACTCACTAGAGTAGAGTAATTTTCTTCCAAAATTTATTCCCCAACAAGGTTACTTTATAGGAAGGTTAGGACATTCGACGACTTGGAAGGGAAGGGGGGGTGAGAGAGGCAAAGGGGGGAAAGGCCGCAATTTAAGTTGGTAGAATTTACACGTGAATTGGCGATTTAGTAACTCCCTAAATAGATAACGCTTCCAGCCATAGGCGCACACAGACGTTTTTGGCATGTACTTTGTTTATGGTGTATATTTATGTTGTTTTGGCTGTTTTCGGTTATTTCTTCATTTTAATGTTTGTGCAATGAAATAACGGAACTTTGTGCAGTATGTTGGTGCATCGCATTTTTGTTTTATGATTGTGTTTTTACTTTGTTTTCGGTTTTCAATACCCGTGTTGTCCCTTTTGATACGCCATTGGCATCAAGCTGAAGGCCAGCTGGTGAGAGCGGCACCGTCGCGCGATGTTGTCGGTGCAAAGAGACAGCCTTTGGTTTTGTATAAGAGCGGGGGAATGTCCTAACCTTCCTATAAACTAACCTTGTTCTCCACAAATTCCCCTTCACTGCATTTCTTATTTACAGAAGAAAATTGATTTTTAATAAATCCAATTTAAAATCGCCTTGTTTTGACTTCTGTTCCTTGACTTTCTGTGCGAGCGCACAGGTGTACCTGATAGTTTTCTAGTTGACTGTTTCCTTAAAGTTCCTACATTTGATTCTTTCAGGAGAATATTAATGCTAATGTTAACGCTAACATGCAGCAGTTGCATATACTTCAGCAGCTTAACGCCAACTTGAACCCGGCCCTGCCGCCTGCGCCAATACCGAACCCGAACCCGCTGCCGATGGAGGTAGACGAGCCAAATCAAAACGAGCCGGAAGAAGACCAGATTGTGTGACGCCAGTGCTTTAGTCCTAAATTCGAAATGTGGGGTTTTCTAGAAGCGATGATACGGCTCTGCTTAAGTGTCCAGGTGTAGTGATCGCGGGACTGTTTATACGACGAGTTCGAAGAATTTTGGAGACGTCAACTGAAATTAGTGGAGTTGTAATTTAAAAGACAGTAAAATTTTATTTATATTTATTATTTATATCATGTTGGTTTACAGTTACTTTTCATATTTATACATAAAAAATAAAAATAATTATACAAATATTTGTATGTATCTAGCATCGGTATATACAGTCAAGTCCCTATTCTTGGGACGGCGCCATTAATTGGGACAAAAACGGCGCATTTTTGAAGTCTTATAAAATGGCAACACTGCAACAAAGTCTCGCGAACGCCGCCGCGCGCGCTTCTTCTAGTCTCCCGTCAACCGCTGAGGCGAGTGCATGCGCGAGTTGTGATCACGGTAAGTACGGTTTCCCGCCAAAACTGGACCTTCGATATTTCGTTAAAATAACCCAACTAAAGTGCTCTGTAGATTAAAGGAAAATAAGTATACACTTTTCAAATTTTGGTATGTTATACTCTATACATATCTTCAACTGGTTTTCATAGTGTTAAATGTTTGCTTTTGTTTATTTTTTTTGTATTAATATTTTAGAAAAAATTGTGCAAAGTATCAAAACTTGGGACACTTGTCCCAAGTTTGGATGTGCTTACATATTATGATATTCTGATGTTCGGTCAGCGAATCCTACTTGATTTTGATATATATGTTTTTGTACCAGGTTGACCCAAAAAAGCACAATGGAGACTAGAAGGCTAGACAAAAGAAAATACCATGATTATTCAGAGGAACTGCTCCAAATTGCATTGACAGATATAAGAAGAAATAAACTCTCAGTAAGGCAGGCAGAAGAAAAATACGGGATATCTAAAAGTACGCTGAATAGAAAAATAAACAATAAACATCTACAAAAATATGGACGCCCACCCGTGTTTTCAGCAACGGAAGAAGCCCATATATCAAAATGCTTATCCTTGGCTGCAAAGTGGGGATATCCCTTGACAAAGAGAGACCTAAAGGAAGTAATTAAAAAAAGGTTGGATGGAAAAGGTGTCACAGAAAAACGTTTTATAAACAACAAACCGGGTAAAAAATGGCTAAAAGCTTTTTTAGCCCGCCAACAAGATTTATTAAAAACGAGACTTAGTCACAACATTAAGCGTGCTAGGGCAGGAATAACTCCAGAAGTGATCACAGAATATTTTAACGAATTAAAAGAGTCGCTTAAAGATATACCCCCAAAATCAATAATAAATTACGACGAAACAAACATGCAAGATGATCCCGGCAAAAAAAAAGTTATTGTTCATCGTCATTGTAAAAATCCAGAACAAATAAAAGACACAAGTAAGGCTGGTTTTTCGGTGATGTTTGCAGGATCTGCAAGTGGAAGCACACTACCCGTTTACGTAGTTTACAAATCTGCAACTAACTTGTACCATTCTTGGATGGAAGGCGGTCCGAAAAATGCCAGGTACAACCGATCGAAATCAGGCTGGTTCGAGGGACCATTATTTGAAGATTGGTTCATTACAGTGGCTTTACCTTACCTCAAAAAACTTGGAGATGGCCCCAAAGCTATTATTGGCGACAATCTGGCTAGCCACGTTTCCATTCGAGTGCTGGAATTGTGTATAGAGAATAATATCAAATTTCTGCTCCTTCCACCTAACAGTACCCATCTATGTCAACCCCTGGACCTTGCCTACTTTAGTCCGCTGAAGACAGCATGGAGAAAATTGCTAGATGAATATAAAAGCAAACATCGTGGTTCCATTGCAAAAGATATATTTCCTCGAAAATTGAAGCAGGTATTGGAAATTATAGAAAAAAGCTCCGCCCAAAACTTAAAAAGTGGTTTTGCAGCAAGTGGAATTTACCCCCTAGATCCATACCAAGTCCTAAAGCGTCTACCTCAAAAAGATGACACCAAAGAAAACTCCGAAGTTTGGACAAACAGCTTCGAAAGTTTTCTTAAACAAAAAAGGCAAAGTGAAACCCAAACTTTAAGAAAAAGAAAAAAAGTCACTACAGCCCCAGGAAAGAGTTTATCGGAACTAGATGTGGTGGAGAATATTAAAAAAGTAAGGACAGAAAAGAAAAAGAATGACGTTGCTGCAATCCCTGGGCCATCCAACGCACCTAATTTAAAAGTAAAAAAACGACTAGTTAAAACCAAGACTCTATATGACCTCTCTGGCTCAAGCGAAGACGAAGGTCATCTGTCCCTACATGATACCGACTCTGATGTAGATATGGAAGATTTTTCAGATTTTATAGAAGACAGGCGGGAACAAAGCAAAAAAAAATTCACAGATAACTTGAACAATAATTCAGACTACATGGCAGATATGGATGCGCAAACTAAAGAGAGTGCTGAAAAAATAGCCAGTGAGAAGCCCGATGGTGATAAAGCAATACTAGACAAGACTGAAGACATTTCTAACCCTAATTCCTACGATAAGACCGAGCAAGAAAAGACTGAAAGTAACGTGCAATTAGAAATTAAAGACTTTGTCATTGTGGACCTCAAATATAACGAGGGCACAAAAAAAGAATGTACCAAAGAGTTTGTGGGAAGAATTTTAAAAATTGACCGCGAACAAATTCTGTTGGACTTTATGCGAAAGTACAAAGGCTCCCACAACGTGTTTGTTTTTCCAGACATTGAAGACAGGCTATTTGTCCAAAGATCTCAAATAAAAAGAGTGATAAAACCCGTTAGCAACACTAGAAACACTATATTTACTTTTAACGATCTTGTTTGTTAACTTTTAAAATATTCTAAGTTTGTTAAAGAGTGGATATTTATTTTATTTTCGTTTGGAATAAACTTTTTTATTTTTTGCTTCAGTTTTTAATTTTTTGGCCCCCCAAAAAATTCAAAACACAAATATATGTATACATATTTTTAAAAATGTATTTTCCAGTCCCAAGTAAAGATTCTGACGCCCTAACTTGATTTAACAGGCTAATAACATAGGTGTCCCAAGTATGGGAACGTGCTCCTAACTTGGGACAAACAATAAAAAAAATAAAAACAAATATACAATAACTTTTTCTCAACAACAAATTTTTTCAAAGATATCTCTCACCATTCACCCAACTTTTGACGTTAATAGTTTTTCTACAGCACAACCCAGCGACTCACTGTGAACGGTTAAAGTTGAAAACCGTCCCAAGAATGGGGACTTGACTGTAATAATAGTGTAAAGAAATCGAATTATACGGGGGCTCATCAGTATAGAAATATTTTTTATTTGTACCTATTAGACCGAAAAATATGATATGTAAATCGTTTGAAACCCTTTGAAATGATCTGAAACCATCAGTTTTGTAATATAACCCAAACGGAAACGGTTATCGATCTCTTTTCGTCCCTTAGATAGTGTTTTGGGATAATGTTTTACTTAATTAAAAAAAATCAATTTGTCTGGATAGGTATAAACAAATTAAATGACTATATAAAAATCTGTAAAAGTTGTTTGAAATATTTTTAATTATGCAGTGCGGAATAATTACAATAGCTACATGTAAATAAACATGGTCACGAAAAAACCTTTTAGGTTGCTTGTTTGGGGCTGACTTAAGGTGTCAATGAAATCACGTGTATAGGTAAATTGGATATTATTAAGACTACCTATTACCAACTTATCAAGATTAGAATTATTACCTACATTTTAAAAGAGACAGGGAGCAATATTGCTGTGTTATTAGTTACAACCTCAAAAATGAAGCTTAAGAAGAAATAATCATAATTATTTAGACTAGGTATATCTGCTTCTTCCGGTTCTTCAACAAATAATTTTTATTTTTTCTTACCGAACTAATTTTAATAAATTTAACAAAATGGCCTATTGCTTGATAGATTTTATATACTGAATTGTATACTTACTACCACATTATATAAATTGCAAAATACCATTATATTACTCTGTATTTCTGAATTGATTTTCTTGAACTTATCTCTGATTTCTATTCCCCAATATGGGTTCAAAGTCACTGCTCCCGTTTTCTCAAGTGTAGGTTAAATTGCTCGTTGCTACATTATTATTTGCTCTGCCATACCTGTAATAACTATATGAGTCGTATTCTGAGTAAAACGGGTTCAGGTTTAGGCAGGTTTTGTTTGATTTAAGTAATATCATGTAAATTTTCTAATATCGCGAAAACGGATGTGTTTGGTAAAGCAGCTTTCCAAACACATCCCGTAAGGCCCTTAAAACTGCCCCTAATATGCTATAATATCTTATAAACGGCTTGATAGATTTTAATGATTTTAGTGCAATATTGTCAACCGCCAGGGGTCGCCAATTATGCCCTCCGGCCTCCAGTTACATTTATTATGCCCAGAATTTTTTTTACGCATTTATTTTTTAAATTAATTTAAACCACTTTGTAGAAAATTTAATTGTCTACTGAAAACTTCTACAGTTTTTTCATAAATTATGTCGTTTGAGAGATAGTGCCCAAAAATTCAACCCCACCATACACGTGCCCAGCCCTGACGCGCGAACTTACCATCTGACTATGAAAGCGCCGTTAATACCTATGCGACTATGTGGAATCTCCTTATTGTAGTAGCACAGAATAAATAGTTGTGAAGCTATTTATTCTGTGGTAGTAGTTATTGGCGTAGTACTGGGTGTTTACCTTCGAGTTGTGCCGTTTGGTTTTTATGACGTCATAAATCCAACATAGCCGCCATACAAGACATTTCTTCCTTCCATCAAGAATAAGTCCTTCCAGAGGGCTTATACCCAAAATGTGCATAGAATATTTTCTATTCTGCATGAGCAGATGAGCAAATTTAGATCTTCTACCACATTTTCTAGGTAGAAGATAGAAGAAAAGGTTTTAAGAGTTATGATCTATTATACAGCGTGTCCATTTACTATTCCCTTCTTCGATTGTGGCTATACTTTTAACGATAAACAAATCGGTTCGGGGGATCCAAATAAAGGAAGATGGCATTTTAAAATTAGTTTGGTATATACAGGGTGTTCCAAAAAAGTGTGGTGACAAAATTTTTTTTTTAATGGAAGGACCCAATTTTTTTTATTGCAAATGAAGCCTATCAAAGTGTAGTATACGTCCCTAAATTATTTCCGCTTTCATCTGCGGCGTTGCCAATATTTTTTTTAAAGTATTTTTTGCTAAATACCAACCCTTCATTAATGTCGCTATATCTTTCTCGGGGCTTGATTTTTTTTCTTGAAACTTTAGTTGTGGATTTATACTTAACCATTTTATTAATGACTAAGAAGCAAGTTGAAAATTTTTGTACAGGATGTTTCACTTTTTTCCGCCAAAACTCCGACATTTTCAAACTTAATTTACTTTTTTTTTTCAAATGGAACACCCTATATTTAACATTTATATTGGATAGAGCATTGATTCAGCTTTGATACCTAATACAGTACCCTTATCTCTGGCATTTTTTTAAAAAATCCAGTATAAATTTGCAACTTTTTTACCTATTACATACATGCAAATTACTCGATAATCAAACTTGTACTTATTTAAAAGCTGCATATCAAAAAAGCGTTAGTATCAGTTAAAATCTGTAGTTTACCATTTTTTTTGTATACCAGACACCGCAAAAAAACGAAACAGTACGTACGCTCAAAAAAAAAAAATTATGAAATGTTATTATCTAATACTAAACGATTACCTATCTAAACCTATTATGAAATTATTATTATTATTATTATAAATTACTTATTTATTTCGGGATTTCGTCCTCAATAGGAAATACACATTACCTTCCACATTTTTTTCAAAAATCTAATTAAAAACGTTGTAAATTTTTACCTAATACATAGATGCAAATTACTCGAGAAGCAAATTTATACGCTACTAAACCTATTACTAGTTGAATTAATGGAAGTTGACAAAGGCGGTCACGAAAACCAACAAAACTACTAAAAAAATAGGAAAAATAACAAAATTTAAAATACAAGCCCTTTTGATTTTGTTTAACGCAAAAACTGCTCAACATGCCGCCCATTTTGCACTAAACATAAATCTATTCGTTTTATGAATGATCTTCTTGCTTCATGTAGCATACCCGGAGTGATTCTACAAAAAGATTCCTGAATCCTCTCCAACATGTTTTCCATTGTTGTAGCTTCAGTACAGTAGGCATCACATTTCACTACTCCCCATAAAAAGAAATCCATAGGAGTCGGGTCCGGTGATCTTGGCGGCCAAGCAACTGGACCTAATAAATTGAATGTAGGAAAATAAATAAAACTGCAATAATTATTTATGAATTAAGAGCACAAATTGATAATTATTATTGCTCCAGAGTAATCGGTAGTCGCATGAGAGCAATATTGTATTTTTTCGCTCGTAATCACGATACACAAACAATCGTAATATTACAAGACTTGAACCAAACACATAAAACTTTGCAGTGATATGACTAATAATGACTAATGTGGATAAAAAATGTAACTATAACAAACCTAGTCTCCCGATCCACCTATCGGGAAAATGTTCTGTAATGTGCTGCCTGACGTTTGCAGAAAAATGAGGCGGAGAGCACCGTCCACTTGTAGCCACATAATATCCTTTATAAAGTTGGGCAGATGTTGCATCAAATTGGTAAAATCATTCCGTAAAAAGTTTAAGAAAACTTCATCAGTCACTCGATTTTCAAAAAAGTAAGGACCAGTAATTACAAAATTATGGACTACTCGTTGAAATTGGCAAAATGTGCAAAACACCTATGTTGACTCCAACATTCGAAACATAAAATTTTCAGCTACCACTATTAAATGTTCACATCAACTGTACATTCAAAATAAACAAAAAAAAATGCAAAATGGGCATTGGTTAAAAACCATTTGTTTTCATGAAATAGTGTTCAAATTTTGATTTCAATACGTTCCATTTTGAAAGTGAAAAATTTTTGATACATTGTTCATAGGGACTTTTATGGTACAGTCGATCTGTAACATTTAAAAGTGGTAGGTAAAAATTTTATTTTTCGAATGTTGGAGTCAACAGGTGGTTTGGTGCACATTTTGCCAATTTCAACGCAAACAGTTGATTTTATCGTTATGAATAAGAGTACCTTTTTGTTACAGAATGAACAGATGCACTAAAATGATTGACCTGTAAGTAAGACCAAAAAGATAACCTCAAAAAAGTTGCGAGTAAAAGCACGATTCAAAGTGCAAGTGACGCATTCTGTGAGTCAGCTTATTCTTCGTCCCCAAAAATACAGCAGAGCCAAATTTCAGTTCAGCAGCTTCATTATTTTGGGAGATCTTGCCATAATTTTAAAAAAAATGAACTTCAACAATAATTATTAACTATTAAGGCATGTTAGCCTCAATCGTTATATTTTGGCCCGAAATATGTGTAAGAAAGAAAACCCTGTATGTATTATTAAAGTGTGTTTCATACCATTGTAATGACTCTATTTGTAAAGTTTGTTGCATATAAAGTGTAATATTAAAGTTATTGAGAGTAAATAGCAGCACAATCATTATTTTTTCACCCTTAGTAAATAACCGATATTTCTAAACCGATGGTGACATATATATAATAGATCATAACTCGTAAACGGTAGAAGATATGGAAAAATTTATAATAACTGAATTTGTTCGCCTGCTCATACAGAATAGAAAATGTTCTATGCAGATTTTGCGTATAAGTCCTCTGGAAGAAGTTATTCTTGATAGAATAAATAAATGTTTTGTATGGCGGCCATTTTGGATTTATGACGTCATAATAATAATAATAAATATAATTTATTTCCTACAGGATAAACACCCAGTTACAGGAAACATACATGCTAGCAAATCATTTTGTTTTGTTCAATTAGAGAAAATAAGCTATAATTAGTACATGCTACATGGTGATTATAAGGGCGTTCAACAAACATTGAACGCCCTGCACAAAAGTAGACAAAAAAGAAAAAAAAAAGAAATAGTCTTACAATTATCCGCTCAAAATTCTATACTGTTCACAATGTGGGCCAAAGTATCATAAAAAATACCACAGTTACTACATAACTCATTAAACAGTTTGCACGTGTTATAAGCTGGGCACATCAACATAACGTTGGTTCTGATTGCATCATTATAAAAAACTTGCGGATGCCTGACCTCAAGTGGAGGAACTAATAACTTGATCCGCTGCAACAGAAAACTGCAATCTATTGTATAATTTAATAAGTTATACAAGAACTGAATTGCAATAATTTTTCTCCTGTTATTTAGTGACAATTCGTTAAATCGAGATAACAACAAACTTTGATCGTAGCCTCTTGGCGGATATTGCCGATCTTCCCTATATGATAGGTATTTGAGAAATCGTCTCTGAACCGACTCGACACTTCTTATATGACAGTTATATATAGGCGACCAAACCAGTGCACTTGTTTCCAATTTAGGGCGGACAAAGGTGAAATACAGAAGCTTGATTGTTTGGGTGTTCACAAAACTTCTACTGTTCCTTATAACAAAACCCAATGCTCTAGTTGCAGATGAAACAATGTATTCCAGGTGGTGTACAAAAGTTAGCTTTGAGTCTTTTACGCGATCGAGTCGGTTAAGAGGAGTCTCCCCAACTTTATTTTCAAAAGTAATTGGCTCTTTTTTTCTTGTGAAACTCACAACGTTGCATTTACTTGCATTAAGAAACAACCTGTTTCGGTTACACCACTCAACCACGGTATTGACCCTCAGCTGCAATGAAATACAGTCATCAACGGATGTAATGGGGATAAACAGTTTGAGATCATCAGCATAAACTAATTTTTCACAGTCGATCTCATCTATCAGGTCATTAATAAAGATCAAAAATAGTAGTGGACCTAGATTCGAGCCCTGGGGGACGCCGGATGTAGATGTAAATAAAGGTGACCTAAAGCCGTCCACCTCGACATACTGTTTTCGGTTGGTAAGGTATGAGGCGAAAAGTGATATAATATTGCTCGTTGCCCCGAACACCCCCAGTTTAGCAAGTAACATGAAATTATCTATCTGATCGAAAGCCTTTTGAAAATCGGTATAGATGACATCCATCTGGCCCTGGTCATCAAAATTCTCACAAATTTTTTGTGATAGAGAAGCAAGGTTAGTCACGCAAGACCTTTTGGTCACGAAACCATGTTGTTGTGGACTTATTAGGTTCTTAACATCATTGAAGATACAATCATGGATCACAACCTCAAGAATTTTAGAGAAATTACAAAGTATGGACACAGGTCTGTAATTGCTAACACAAGCGGGGTTACCTTTTTTAAGCACCGGGCATACTTTAGCTGGATACAATCCTTGATAATGAAACTTGGAATACCATCCACTCCTGCGGTCATTTTGTTTTTTAATTTTTTACTCGCCTGTACAACCTGCTCCGATGTAATTTTCGGAATAAAAAGCAAATTAGATGTCTTGGCGCCAGCGATCTGCGGTATTTGTGGGCTTGAGTTCCTATAAACGTCCCTAAAGAAAATTGCAAATGAATCAACTATGTCCTGAGGGTCAGTAAGCTCTCGGTCACCATTAGACATGGCACACGGGATACGCGAGTGACCCTTCTTTCCACGAACATATGACCAAAACTCAGATGGGTCCAGGTTAATGTTGGCTTCACCTTGGGACACATAATGCTTATATGCATCCCTAATCTGTGCTTTAACCAAACTGCGGAGGCTTTCAAATTTTACTCTATAATAGTTAGACTTATATAATCTTGCATTTCGATGGGCCTTTTCTTTTAAATGAATGTTATCTATAATGCTTATGGAGAACCAGGAGGGAAACCTTCGTCGTCTTTTTACCTTCTTGGGAACACTTAAATCGAAGACATTGTTTATAGCTTTATAAAAGGTTTCACACGGAGAACCAACATCAGTATTGATGTACAGAGCTGTCCAGTCTGTTTCTGCTAAGATTTCATACATTAATGGATAATTCGCTTTACGAAAGTTATAAGCCCTAGAATCTGTCTTCTCCACCGGAAAACTGTTAACGTGTGCCAGTTCAGCACTATATTCAATTGTGATTGATGGATGGTATGGATCTTCTGTTACGAAAGGGAGAACATTTTTTGTAACGTGACAGGTATGATTGGAGAAAACTAGATCCAAAAGGCGATTATTTATGTTAAATACATTGTTATACTGCTGCAAATTATACAATTGAGCGAAATTATTTATAATCATGCATTTTGAGTCAATAATGTTATTATTGTGTTGTGCATAAGTTGGTATGTTGAAATCTCCAAGGATAATGCACTTTTTATTGTTAGAAATTAGATCTAAAGCGCTAAAATGATCAACAAATAACTCGAAATCATCAATCAAAGTTGAGGGCGGTACATAAACTACCACAATGTAAAACACGAGAAAGTCAATTGATAACCTGCATCCCACTACATCTATATAAGGACAAACAGAATGAAGTTGCGAGAAATCTAGGGGCTAAGTAACATACTCGCGATTCACTCCAAGCAGGACACCACCACCCGTAGAAGTACCGGTTAACACAAGGTCTCTATCGCGTCGATACACAGTGTATGAGTCTGGGAGTACCTCAGCGTCGAAGACATCGGCCTGTAGCGAAGTCTCAGAAATTGCAACGATGTCGTAGCATCCATCAGCAACAGCATTGCAGATAGTGTGTGTCTTGGTGTTCAGCCCACGGACGTTTTGGTAATAGCATGACAGCACTTTTGGTTTGTAACTAGGTGCACTATTTAGTTTAAATTAACAATCTTTGGGATTCCCCTGATGTATTTAATCTTGATATCCTTCTCACCCTTGTTTACACGCTCCTCAAATCTCCTTCTCACATCGTGATAATATTGAGTCTGCATTGGAGTTCTGTCCGAAGACAAAATAATGTGTTTAAAATCATTTGATTGTTTCAGGTATTTACATCTTTGCAACATTTCTCTGACATGCTGTTCAGTCCGTAAAATAACTTTAAGCGGTCGAGGGCGTGTGTTATTCACATTGAATTTACCCAAACGGTGAAGATAAACTATACTGATCTCGTCACCCAACTCGGTGTCAAGGTGTTTGATGATGTTGGTAGTTTGTGTCTTTTCGAATGCCGTTCTTTGATCTTTGGACAACGAAGGGTCCTGCTCGCTCAAACCAAAAACAATAACATTCTTCTTGCGAGTGTGACGCTCTTCAACCTCGCTAACAATTTCCTCAAACGAGTCACTGGACAGGGAAGTTTCAGCGCTGCAGGTACCAATTTGAGATTTGAGCTCCTTTATTTCATTTTGCAATAACACAAGGGCAGACTTTAGAGACTTCATATCATTACCAATTTTTTCACAGTTGGCGCAATCCCAAGATATTGATCTCTTTGAGTTAATAACCCGTACCTCTGATGAAGACACTCCCACACAAGAGTTGCTAAACAATTTTTGACAGACCGAGCATGTAAGAAGCAAATGCTTCTCACTCTTCTTAGAACAACAACTACACTGGAGTGACGCCATGATTCGGAAATGCCGTCAGTATCACCATCGACAAATCCAAACCCACCGTGCAAACCTTACCAACCCAGGCGGGCTCTTGGCGATAAAAAAATACTTGCAAAAAACATAAACGGATGCGGAAGATGCAGCTATAGTTATAAGGCGGCACAAAAACGAGAGGCCAACTAACAGCACCACTTACTGCGTTCCTCAGCCGATGACAGGTCGCACCAAATTGAATTTATTCGCCATTAAACCGCCGGATTTTTGACTTGAACTGAGGCAGGAATCGAAAACACATGTAGCGTGGACAAGTTGCACGACGTTATAACGACGTCATAAAAACCAAACAGCGCAGCTCGAAGGTAAACACCCGATACTACGCCATTACGTAGCATACAATAAAAATATTACACAGTCTCGACTTCCCTTCACAAAAGGTCCCACGGAATACATTATGCTCCTGTACTATAAGGGGCTTTAATACACTAAAATATTTTTTATTTTTTTTTACATTAGAACTGAATCACCCTGAAACTGTGGCGATATTTAAACATATCTTTGCAGTATTTAAATACTTACGAGGTATTTAAAATACTTTTGCAATATGTAAATATTACGAAAGCATTTAAATACTAAATACTTTGCTTGAGTATTTGGAATATCAAATACAAATACTCAATTTGTAATAGTATTTAAATACTGAGTATTTAAATACCGAAAAGTATTTAAATACTAAAAAATATTTGTAATGATAAATACTTGCCCAGCTCTTCTACTAAAGTTCCTCGATGTTTCAACACTCTTTTGCAAGGAAACCATACGGTGTACAAAAAAATGTTAGGAGAGGTAAATTGTAGATAATTGTATTGTCTTTATTTTACTATAGGACCACCTTTGCATAAATACCTTGCTTTGCCAGTTATAAGGTGAAAATCGCCAAAAAAACATTATTTTTAGTGTTTTTTTTGGTGATTTATCATATTTGCGGGGAAACTTTTTGTTGGACAACTTTAGATTCGTGTTCAGCGCCCAAAAAAATATAAAATAAACCACTAAAAACAATTACACCAAAACTTTCCACTTTAATCTACCGTTTGACTGAACTAAATTGAAAATTCCAAAATATCGAAATTCCAAAATATCGAAATTCCAAAATGCCGAAATTTAATTCTCTTCTCCAGCTACGAGCCTAACCTAACCTATATATTTTGTGGCTACGAGATCTTAACCTTACACACTGCTACAAAACAATGCGCAAAGGACAAAACGAGACAAAATCTGCTCCTGAATGTCAAGTTGGTGTTAACTTTACGATTGTTTTTTTTTATATCTGATCAAACCGTCTCGCGAAAACGACAGGTTTTGGATAAAGTTAAATAGTGTATATAGAATTTTTTTTACTACTAACATTGAAATATTGCCATATTTTATAGTTTATTTTAGTCATTTCTCGCTTTTTTCAAATACTTCGAAATATCAAGTAGCCTGGGAGTTCAGTTGTCAAGCTGATAAAATGACACTAATCTTTAAATGTCATATAGAAAATTTTTCATTATTTACCTAGGTATTTGTTTATTATCATTATTTACCTAGCGTGAGAAATATTACTTCTCATTAGAGGAATGAGGTAAATATTGGTGATTTCTCAGGTTAGTAGTAAAAAAAAGATTTTTTAGGGTTTTGCTCGCGAAAATACGTTTTTTGTCAATAATTATGGAACGAATTTTGAATCGACTTGTCACCGCGTGACAAAGATGTATGTCGATATCAAATTTCCCATCAACCCCGCTTTATATCTCACCCGAGAAATATCGCCGAACCTCCGGACCGCCGTACGTACTTTTATTTAGGTAACTTGCAATGCATGTATGTATGTATGTATGTATATATGTATGTATGTATGTACTTTATAATAAATCAAACCAAGGCAAACCCATAATTTTGTTACATTATACAACTGTATGATATAAAAGCTTGTCGCGAGAATATATACATATATCTTGAAAGTAATTTTAAGTAGAAAATGTATTTTTCTATAAAAGAAATTTACACACGAGAATCTCGGACAAGCTTTTATATCATATACAGTTGTATAATGTAACAAAATTATGGGTTTGCCTTGGTTTGATTTATTATAAAGTTTATTTTCTTCTTTTCAGAGCATTAAATAAAAGCTTGTTAAAAAAATATATTATACTTCTGGAGTCGCGGGCGTGTGGGGTCGGCTGATATATTTTGATAAGCGATATATGAAAATACAGAAACGTCTGCCTTTTTTTATAATGTGTAAGGGGAGAGTCTGGAACAGTGGCCATCTTTGTATAAAACGTGTATCCAAAAAGGTACTGATCCTTTTTGATTAAACCTGATACCATTAACGGATAAACACTATATTTGCCCATACGATTTGAAATTCAATCAACTAAAAAATAATACTGAAATGGAAAAATTTGACTTTTAAAAATGTAAAACAAAGTGGCCACTGTACAAACACTGATGGTACAGTGGCCACTTGAGTATGGTACTGTGGCCACTGCTGTTGTATTGATGATGAAAAATAGACTTATGCAAGAATGATTTATTATTTATTTATTTATTTATTTAAAGAAAAATTTAACAAAATGACATATATGCTAGAAAAAAGGTAACTTAAACTTATCTCTAGAATCATTTTAAAGTCAAAGATAGATTGGCAGACATTATACATAGACATATTTATTGAAAATGAAAATAAATTAGTACTTCTGTTAGTGCCCCCAACTTTTTCAGGTTGGCACAAATGAAGTACAACGTCTGGTACTACAGCCGTATCGGCAATATCGGGATAGGTGAAACAGCCATGGCGCCTCAAAAATGTTATATGGAATTCGTTAGTGTTTCTTAAAATTTTTAAAACGCGTCCTACATAATATTTAAGGGTTTTTTGTCGCAAATTTTACAAGTTTAGATATACTGATATTTGCTGTATCGTTTACGATAAGTTCATCACCATATTTTTCCTAACTCGAAAATACATTATGGGTCAGTGGCAGTGGCCATCCCTCGCATATTTATTAGGTAAAGCAGTGGCCATTGTACCTACATTTAGTATGGCCACTGTACCATCATTCACATGTTTTCGACAAGAATAAGGAACAACAAGAGTGTCTTCAAGAAGTCAAAAAATTATTATATCAGTAAATACTTACATGTTTTAGCTATTAGCTATCAGCACTATTTCACATTTACCCACAAAATATACAGGGTGGTTCACTTTTATGTGGTAGGACTTTAACATTAGATAGAAAAAGATAATCTAAAATGAAAATTTTATATCAACATATATCGGGGAAAGCTTAGTTTCCGAGATACAGGGCGTTGAAGTGTTGGAAAAAATAGGAAGTATTTTTTACACTGTCCGAACCAGTGGAGATATTTAAACCAAATTTGATGTGTAGTACCACCTTTTTGACTACGATATTTAGTGATAATATGAAGGTCCTGAAATAACCAGTGGTGGAGTTATGGGTTTTCACTATCACTAAATTAAGTAATTAGTACGGACCTGTCTCACATCAACGTAAATATAACAATTATTATAAAAATTATTAAGAAATAATACTAGATTTGATAAAAATGTTAAAATGATAATAAAGTAATGTACCTCAAACCAAGTGCCAGTTTATTTTTAAAATTGTTTCCATAAAATTAAAAATAAAATAGCTGCATCCGATAAGTGTTCCATAATTAATTTCTGTTATTTGCGATATTTATCAATAATCTTAGAAAACACATTTTTAGGCAAAAAAGGCTGAGATGGAAACGAAATAATTTATTTACTACACAACCGTGGCAGATACAAAAAAATGTCAAGATACACTTTTTGTAGAGAATTGAAAGAACTTTACGAAAAAAAAATTTACGTTGATGTGAGACAGGTCCGTACTAATTACTTTTTAAATTTAGTGATAGTGAAAACCCATAACTCCACCACTGGTTATTTCAGGACCTTCATATTATCACTAAATATCGTAGTCAAAAAGGTGGTACTACACATCAAATTTGGTTTAAATATCTCCACTGGTTCGGACAGTGTAAAAAATACTTCATATTTTTTCCAACACTTCAACGCCCTGTATCTCGGAAACTAAGCTTTCCCCGATATATGTTGATATAAAATTTTCATTTTAGATTATCTTTTTCTATCTAATGTTAAAGTCCTACCACATAAAAGTGAACCACCCTGTAGATAAACAGTCTTGATCATTGTTAATATTCTCAGTCTACCGAACTTGGTTCGGCAATCCGGAAACATGTAATAAAGATAAAATCGATTAGTAAGTTCCTTATCAGCAGATCGCAATAGCTACAAGTAAGGGAAGCAAAAATATGTTAGATAGGAAATAATGAAAACAGTTAGAAATTTTTAAACTTCTTGAGTTTTTTAGTATGACCCTCACTAATTCGCTTCGTACCCTTTTTCTCCCTGAATAAAGCAATTTGACCTATTGTGGATGATGCTGTGTCTTCTATTCTCAAATTAAGTTGCCTCCATTCTCCGTTTCAACAGTTTCCATTGTATCTAAAATAATAAAAAAGGTGTTATTTTTTATATCGGTACCACCTATATCTTTAAATCAAACAGAAAACTACTACTGGAGTTAAACAATGAAAAACACATTAAAACAAAGAAAATATTAACTGCTGGAAAACAACGACTACGGAGCTTTCAGTACGAGCGTTGAGTGAGGGATTATTCCTTTACTCAATGGTACGAGTCATTTTAGCAGTCGAACCAAACTGGTTCGACTATGCCTTTACTGACTATTGTTATTAATCTAGTGGTAATAACATAGACAAGAAGAAACAACAGGAATAAAGGGAATAAATATAACTTGTAACAGTGTCTCTAAAAACAGCCCCCTAACCATACTTTTCACACTGCCTATTCATATTTGGAATATTCCTCGAATAACACATTAATAATAATTCGGGAAGAACTGTTATGAGTTGGCATTAATAAATAACAACATATTTGACTTACCTTGTTCGAGATTGTTGATATATATTTTTTTTTATTAAAACTTCAAAATTTGCAAATTCATCGATCGCCAAGGCGTCTGATCCGGCGATTCTATTGGTCCAACCCTCCAACCCGTAATGTATAGGCAACCCGTTTAACATAGGGTCGCGTTCAGAGCGAATATAGCTCACTTTTTGCTACCTTCGATCATACCCTTTGGCCTTCATAACCCGACGTAATGGCCGACCTGTGTTGCCAATGCGCCGGACCCAGTTGCATACCCCTGCATTTACCTAAGTCTATACCTGTACCGGTACGCACTAATTTTAGCTACACCTTAAATTTACTTGCACTGTTCAATTGCTGGGTTAGGTTTTCTTTACGCAGAAACCTGTACAATCAAATAAGAGTTTACACGCATCTGTAGTAGATGGCAGCACCTACTTATGGCCACTGTTCCAGACTCTCCCTAATTGAACAGATCATAAATGCACAACAAACCATGTCATAAATTATGTGTTTTGATTTCAAAACCCACAAAAAACGACTCTGAATGGAGTTACAACCAATTTTCGAACGTTTTTTGTCACCCGATGACGTATATCCGAATATATCTTTGAATAAAGAACCTATACCCCAGGAAGGAGCAGATTTGGCCTTAACGCTGGATCGGAGCAGTATCTCTGCATATGGCGGGATGCCGTTTCCGTTTTTACAGTGGCGCGCACCTTTGAGTTTTTCGACAAACTAATCGGTGCAGAAATCCTCATTTTTCGAGAAATCAGTACCTACAATACAGTCAAAACATTATAAGACACGTTTATGTCTTTAAGTTTAGGAATCTTGAATAATACAGCAATTCTAATTTTAAACTTCCAATTATGAAGAAGTAGCTACCTACACAAACGCCTATGCCACTTTCGTGCATGGTCTCAAAATTAAAAAGAAAAGAAAAGAAAAGAAAAGTACTACATGCCGCACAACTAAGCATAATAACTCGAAAAAGTATCTAAATAGGTACTTATCACACCTATCACCGTGTCAGATATTAAAATATTGTGCCAAAGCTTGGACTCCTTCCTAGGATTCATTATTCAAAGAAATATAGCTAATATGGGCATGCGCTGACCTTGTTAGAAGTCGAACGGGGAACAATGGTTGCGTTTAACACTCCCAATCATACCAAGCGCTTTGATTGTAGCGCTTTCTAATTTCGTTTGCTAGCGCTAGCATTTCATTAAACGGCTATTTTGACAGTAAAGCTAGCGCCCGAAATGTCGAGATATAAAAATAAAAAATAAATACAAATATTATTATAAATTTTATGTAACCTACAGTGTCCATGGATTGAGTTCACATAAGGTGTAAATAACAAAAAAATATTTCGAGTTGAAATTTGAGCTTCTGGGGATCAGAGATGCTTGGTTTGAAACTAATTTGTGACATAATTTTACTTTCGAAAAATGGAAATTATGATAAACTAATTTTCCACATCAGTAAAGTGCCCTTTTTGTAGGTTTTACGGCAAAATATTATTAAGGAAACTTGTTTAGAATGAAAAACTGAGTAGGTTTGCGAAATTTTGAATGTCTAGGCCTAGTTTGATTTTTTTGTGTAGTTTTCACATCAAATTCCAACAGCCTAGGTCTACTTTAATTTTTGTGCGTTTTAATTTTTTAGCAGAAAAAGTCAAAATCGACCTAGGCTTTTAAAATTTTTCACACCTATCCAGTTTTTCATTGTAAACAAGTTTTCTTAATAACATTTTGATGTGAAAACTACACAAAATGTACTTTTCTAAAAAAAGTGGGAAAAATGCCAAAAAATCAAAGTATAGGCCTTGACTTTCGAAATTTCGCAAACCTACTCAGTTTTTCATTGCGAACAATTTAAGTTTCCACAATAATATTTTGCCGTCAAACATACAATAAGGACACTTTACTGAGGTGGAAAATTAGTTTCTTCATAAATTCCAATAAGGCACTGATTTTTCGAAAGTAAAATTATATCACAAATTAGTTTCAAACCAAGCAGGGCTGATCCCCAGAATCTCACATTTCAACTCGAAAATTGGTTGTTATTTACACCTTATGTGATTCCTTTTTGAAGTTCTATTGTTATAGTAAGTCCTAAAAAAGCCTAAGGGAGTACATATACCCAGGTATGCCCCCCCTTCGCAAAAGGATATGACCGCGCCTGCTTTCACCACACCACAATAAAACAAATAAAGCAAATAAAGGAAACTGACAGAACAAAATAAGGTTAGAATAAACCGCTTATATCAATTGCGAGCGACCAAGCGCAAAATTTTTACGATCGCTAATTTTGCAATCCGCTGAAATCCAGCGAAACCGTTCAAAGGGCGCAA
Source organism: Pseudeuparius sepicola (assembly GCA_963920635.1). Lineage (NCBI taxonomy): Eukaryota > Metazoa > Arthropoda > Insecta > Coleoptera > Anthribidae > Pseudeuparius > Pseudeuparius sepicola. Next base: position 48,963,028 of record OY987301.1, read on the forward strand.
GCATCAATTCGCTTGCAAGCGATTGCAATCGCTTTGTCGTCTTAAACGTACCCAAATTGACGGCCATTTTGACATTTGATTGAAGCAGGTCTTTTGAAATGCTTTATGTGCGCATTTAGCAAAGTGGGTGAGTTTATTTTTGGTCCATATCTTTGAATAAAGAACCCTAGGCGCACCTTGAGCTGTTTCGACAAAATAATCGAGGCAGAAATCCTCCTTTTTCGTGAAATCAGTATCTACAATACAGTCAAAAAATTATAAGGCACGTTTATGTTTTTAAGTTTAGGAGTCCTTGATTTCCAATAATTATGAAGAAGTAGGTACGTCTGCGGCCAATTTGAACTTGCAATGTCTTGGGGGATTCTGAGAGGCCATCTGGCTACATCGCTAGCCGCCAGCCGCTTTCGTCTGCACCGTGTCGGCTCTTTTGAAACGCGATGTGCGGGGCGGAAAAGGGCGGTGTTCAGACGGTCTTGCAAGTTCAAATTGGCCGCGACTGTACATACTTACACAAACGCCTATGCCACTTTGGTGCATGACCTCAAAAGTTAATTTAAATTAGAAAATTACTTACCGATGGATTATCATCCTCATTTTAGTTTTTGCGGTCAGGGAAGTGCCACAAGCCGCAAAGCTAAGCATAATAACTCGAGAAAGTATGTAAATACCACATACTGACACCTATCACCGTGTCAGACATCAAAATGTTGTTTCAAAACTTGGTTACTACTCAGGGCGATTTCCGTCCCACGTATTTCATACTACAATAATTAGAGCTTTGATTCCTTTCTGTGATTCTTTATTCAAGGGTCCATACATGATCATGGCCACAACTACGACCACTGTGGACTCAAATTTCAAAAAGAACTATTAAGGATTTTTTTAGAAAAAAAAAAACAGAATACAGATTTATATTTAGGATCACTCAAAACCTAATTGTACCAATCTGCATTGTTTATTATTATTAAAATTTAACTTATTTACAACTTTTTCATAATTTTTATAAAAAAAATTATTAAGAAAAATTTGTTCTAATGTTAAAAACAATAATAAATTCCTAGAATTATAAAAAAATAATACAATTCATCCTTATCTTAGAACCTTCGATCGACCTTGGTTCGAACCGATGTCGAGGCATGCGCATGCACATGTCTCAAGAAAAACACCGCTATGGCCAAGAGCGCTGGACAAATGTGTTTCACGGTATTGCTGCTAAATAGCTTTATCCGTGTGATTTACTAATTGTCCTACACTCACTGGGATTACTACGGTTTTCTAGGGTTTTCCGTAGTACTAGAGCGAATGCTATCCTAGTTCCATCGGGAAAAAAAGTCGGCCCTAGCCGCAAATGGCAACGAAATAATAGTAATTGCCCCCCTCCCCCGCACAAGCATGTGGTTGCTTCTGGGGTACTCCTAGTTTGGAGTATTGTGAAGGTGAGAATTATTATTATTATTATATAAGTGGTTGTATAGTTTAGGTACTTACCTAATTTTAATTGATACACTTCAGTAGGAAGCAGGAAGTGATTTTACAAGGCTAGCTCGAGAACAGGCGCATCGGCGATAAAATACGAGACAAAACACGTTGTTTAACTACTTAAATCGGATCTGGTATTCATACTAGAAAGATATGAAGGAGATTGAGAAGATAGATACTGTAGTAAAAACAAATAATGACTATGCGTGCGCCTAATATAATATTACGAATACTTGCATGGGATACACTGTTCGACGGCTGGCCACCTGTGTGGCGAAATGCAGTATTGCCCAAGTGGGTAACTTTATTGTTGAAAGCGCATTTTGAATACTTACCTAATAACAAAAAGTTTATCAAAATCCGTCTACAAATAAAGATTATACAAGGATGGACACACAATCCTTAATGTGGACACACAATCATTAAAACAAAATACGAAAATTAGACTTAGCCGCATGCGCATTGCGGTAAATTTCGTCAGTTGGACCATTACAAATTCCTTGCTTTATTTGGATTTATGACCGCAACTGTACATTAATTGCTCCAGCTGACAGTATTTTCCCCACAATACTTACATGTAGTTGACTATTATTTTGATACCAGAAGTCATCTAAAAAAATGTTATTCGGTCTGAAATGAATTTGTTTTATTCGTTTTTGCAAGTTGACACGATCAGCTGACGTACAATCTCCTCTGCACGCAGTATGCTTTTGAATAAAGAATCCCAGGAAGGAGTTAAAGCTCTATGTGTATTATAAAATACGTGAGACGGTAATCTCCCTGGGAAGTAACCAACTTTTGACACAATATTTTGATATCTGACAGGGTGATATGTGTCATATGTAGTATTTAGATAGTTTTTCGAGTTACTATGCTTAGCTGCGCGGCTTGCGGCACTTCCCTGACCGCCAAAACTAAAATGTTTGAAGATAATAATCCATATATTTGTAATTTAAATTAACTTTTGAGGCCATGCACAAAGTGGCATAGGCGTTTGTGTAGGTAACCACTTCTTCATAATTTCAAACTAATTAGATTTGCTGTACTGTTATCAAGAATTGCTAAACTTAAAGACATAAACGTGCCTTATAATTTTTTGCCTGTATTGTAGGTACTGATTTCACGAAAAATGAGGATTTCTGCCTCGATTAGTTTGTCGAAGCAACTCAAAGGCACAGCTTTCCAGACAAGTTCCAGACCATCCCACAACCGCATCCGCCTCTACTGCTACAGTTGACGGTCAGTTTCGTCATCCGCTAGATAAGTAGATAGCAGGTATACCTTATGATTGTTAGAATCAGCTAGCATATAATGACTAGGACCCATGACTTTCGTACCACTATACCACAGAAGAGCCTAGTACGGCAATAAAAGCAATTACATGTTAAATGCCCGACCCCCGAAAACAAGAACCGGTAGGATAGCGTAGCTTTATCGAGACACACTCGGGCTCACTGTTGCCACATCTAACTCCATCAGGATTGAGGTTCTTGTCGCAGTCTATTATTCTATGGAGGGGCCGCGGTGGCGTCGCTCATACCGGCGCTGACTTTTTAGACTGCGGCATGTTTTTCTGCCTTCGATCGACCTTGGTTCGAGGCAGGCGCATGCACATGTCTTTAAAGAAAAACACCGCTATGGTCAAGAGCGCTGGACAAATGCGGGTTCAAGGTATTGCTCCTAAATAGTTTTATCCGTGTGATTTATTAATTGTCCTACACCCTCTGGGATTATTACGGTTTTCTAGGGTTTTCCGTAGTACTTGAGCGAATGCTATCCTAGTTCTATCGGGAAAAAAGTAAGCCCTGGCCGCAAATGGCAACGAAGACAAAATAATAATAATACCTCCCCTCCCCTGCACAAGCATGTGGTTGCTTCTGGGGTACTCCTAGTTTGGAGTATTGTGAGGGTGAGAATTATTATAATTATCTCGACTTAGCCAAAAGGCATTCGCACTCCCTCTACGGGGAACATTCACTCAGATCCCGGGTATCCCGGATACCATGAGGATCTGGCTCGGACGAGACCCTTGCCATGTTATCGGGCCTTAGGTGACATTGATGTTGTCGGACGTTCCTGCATTCCCCATGAATTTCCTGACGGTTCGGGCTGTCGCAAGTAGTACCGCTTTCTGCATGGACCTGTAAAGACTATCAATTAGACCCAGCTCTTTTATGTTTCTCAGCAAACTTTTTGGTATAACACCAGTTGTTGACACGATAATTGGAATCGTCTTGACGTTTTTCATTTCCCATTGCCTTCTAATTCGTTCTTCTAAGTCTCTGTACTTCGCGATCTTCTCAACTTGCTTCACACGCAGGTTGTTGTTGTTCGGGATGGCCACATCAATCAGAGTTGTCTTCCTAGAAATTTTATCAACTATTATAAGGTCCGGTCTGTTATGGGCAACTCGTTGATCTGTCAGAACTGTACGATCCCAGTACATCTTGTAGTTGCTGTTCTCAAGAACAGGCTCTGGTGTGTAGCTGTAATATGGGACCCTCTCTGCCTGCACAAGCAGCAGTTTTTCCGCCAGTTCCTGGTGCAAGATCTTGGCAACCGAATCGTGTCGTTCCTTATATTCCGTTGATGCGAACATCTGACATCCTCCTGTTATGTGCTGGATTGTTTCTGAAGTTGGGCACCCGTATCTGCATCTGTCATCCACTACCGATGCATCTCCTACAATGAATTTTAGGTAGTTGCGAGTTGGTATAACCTGATCTTGTATGGCCAGTAAGAAGCCTTCCGTCTCGGGGAACATTCTTCCCGAGGTCAGCCAGTAGTTCGACGCTAACTTGTCGACATGTTCCTGGTTGACCTCATTAGGATGCCTCCCGTGCAGCGGCTTCTCCAACCACCTCTGTAGTGTATCGTTGTCGGTTCGGTGGTGATTTTGATGCTCGTGTTCCGTCAGACGTAGCGGTGTTGAGACGTCTGCTCCGCATATAGTTTTATGTAGTGTGGAGCTGTTGGCCTGTCTCTGGAAATAATTACGCAGATTTATTATTTGTTGGTCCAATTGCTTGCTGAGGTCTGCCAATCCTCTTCTTCCTAGTTGACGTGGCAGAGTAGTTCTTTCTACGGCGCTACGGGGATGATGTTTATGAGCTTTTGTCAGTAGTGTCGTAACTTTTCGCTGCCGGTTGTTGATGTCCGTGTTGGTCCAATTCACTATTCCAAACGAATAGCTGAGTACAGAGCACGCATACGTGTTCAGGGCCTTAAACAAATTCCTGCTGTTAAGATCAGTTCGCACTACTTGTCTTACTCTTTTGATGAATTCATTCCTTAAATCGATCTTCATTGTTCGATGGTCTATTCTTTGAGCTTGTTTCATCCCGAGATACTTGTATGTATCTCCCATGCTCATTGCTTCGATCTCCTGGCCGTCCTGCATCTCGTGTGCGCTTTGTTCGAGCTTTCCCCGGATGATATTAAGGGTGCGGCACTTGTCCAGTCCAAACAGCATTCCGATGTCCCTGGAGAACTCCTCTACAATTTTAAGCATTTGCGTTAGTTGGTTTTTGGTTGCGGCGATCAGTTTTAAATCATCCATATATAATAGGTGATTCAACTTGATCGCTTCTGCGTTGTTGCTTTTGATAGCGAAGCCATATTTTGTAGAGTTCAACCGATGTGATAGAGGGTTCATCGCCATGCAGAACCACAGTGGACTGAGTGAATCTCCTTGGAAAATCCCTCTTCGGATGTTGATTGTGTCGGTCTCGATGTCTATTATCGATATCGATTATTATTATTATTATATCGACTTAGCCAAAAGGCATTCGCACTCCCTCTCTGGGGAACATTCACTCAGATCCCGGGTATCCCGGATACCATAAGGATCTGGCTCGGACGAGACCCTTGCCATGTTATCGGGCCTTAGGTGACATTGATGTTGTTGGACGTTCCTGACGGAATTTCCTGACGGTTCGGGCTGTCGCAAGTAGTACCGCTTTCTGCATGGACCTGTAAAGATTATCAGTTAGACCCAGCTCTTTGATGTTTCTCAGCAAACTTTTTGGTATGACACCAGTTGTTGACACGATGATTGGAATCGTCTGAACGTTGTCCATTTCCCATTGCCTTCTAATTCGTTCTTCTAAGTCTCTGTACTTCGCGATCTTCTCGACTTGCTTCACACGCAGGTTGTTGTTGTTCGGGATGGCCACATCGATCAGAGTTGTCTTCCTAGAAATTGTATCAACTATTATAAGGTCCGGTCTGTTATGGGCAACTCGTTGATCTGTCAGAACTGTACGATCCCAGTACATCTTGTAGTTGCTGTTCTCAAGAACAGGCTCCGGTGTGTAGCTGTAATATGGGATCCTCTCTGCCTGCACAAGCAGAAGTTTTTCCGCCAGTTCCTGGTGCAAGATCTTGGCAACCGAATCGTGTCGTTCCTTATATTCCGTTGATGCAAACATCTGACATCCTCCTGTTATGTGCTGGATTGTTTCTGAAGTTGGGCACCCGTATCTGCATCTGTCATCTACTACCGATGCATCTCCTACAATGAATTTTAGGTAGTTGCGAGTTGGTATAACCTGATCTTGTATGGCCAGTAGGAAGCCTTCCGTCTCGGGGAACATTCGTCCCGAGGTCAGCCAATAGTTCGACGCTAACTTGTCGACATGTTCCTGGTTAACCTCATTAGGATGCCTCCCGTGCAGCGGCTTCCCCAACCACCTCTGTAGTTTATCGTTGTCGGTTCGGTGGTGATTTTGACGCTCGTGTTCCGTCAGACGTAGCGGTGTTGAGACGTCTGCTCCGCATATAGCCCTATGTAGTGTGGAGCTGTTGGCCTGCCTGTAGAAATAATTACACAGATTTAATATTTGTTGGTCCAATTGCTTGCTGAGATCTGCCAATCCTCTTCTTCCTAGTTGACGTGGCAGAGTTGTTCTTTCTACGGCGCTACGGGGATGATGTTTATGACTATCAGTAGTGTCCTAACGTTTCGTTGCAGGTTGTTGATGTCCGTGTTGGTCCAATTCACTATTCCGAACGAATAGCTGAGTACAGAGCACGCATACGTGTTCAGGGCCTTAAACAAATTCCTGCTGTTAAGATCAGTTCGCACTACTTGTCTTACTCTCTTGATGAATTCATTCGTTAAATCAGTCTTCATTGTTCGATGGTCTATCCTTTGAGCTTGTTTCATCCCGAGGTACTTGTATGTATCTCCCATGCTCATTGCTTCGATCTCCTGGCCGTCCTGCATCTCGTGTGCGCTTTGTTCGAGCTTTCCCCTTATGATATTAAGGGTGCGGCACTTGTCCAGTCCAAACAGCATTCCGATGTCCCTGGAGAACTCCTCTACAATTTTAACATTTGCGTTAGTTGGTTTTTGGTTGCGGCGATCAGTTTTAAATCATCCATATATAATAGGTGATTCAACTTGATCGCTTCTGCGTTGTTGCTTTTGATAGCGAAGCCATATTTTGTAGAGTTCAACCGATGTGATAGAGGGTTCATCGCCATGCAGAACCACAGTGGACTGAGTGAATCTCCTTGGAAAATCCCTCTTCGGATGTTGATTGTGTCGGTCTCGATGTTACTGTTTGCGGTTCTGAGTTGTATCTTAGTGCGCCAGGTTGTCATAACGTGTTCTAAAAAGGAAACTGTATGATGATCTATTTTATACAGCTTTAAGATACCTGTGAGCCAGTCGTGAGGTACGGAATCAAATGCTTTTTTGTAGTCCACATAAGCCATGTGGAGGTTTCGTTGCTTGGAATGAGCCTGGTTGCAGATGACAGAGTCTATGATGAGTTGCTCTTTGCATCCCATTGCGCCCTTCGAGCAGCCCTTCTGCTGCATTGCAATGATGTTGATCCGCTCGCAGTGAGCATATATTCGCTGCGTAAGGCAAGATGTGATTATCTTGTACAGCGTAGGCAAGCAGGTTATTGGGCGGTACTTGGCAGGGTTATCCGTATTCCGCTGGTCTTTTGGTAACAGGTAGGTTGCACCCTGTGTAAGAAACAATGGCATTTTCAGAGGATCGAGCAAGACTTCATTAATTAAGGTAGTTATTTGTTCATGCGTGCACCACAACTTCTTAATCCAATAATTTTGGAGATGATCTGGACCTGATGCCTTCCAGTTGTGGGAATTCTTGATGACATCGGAGACCTCAGCGGTTGTGAATTATTATTATTATTATTATATTATACCTATGCCTATACACATTTTCTATTTTAGTATAATTGCAGTTTTACCATACCTAACACAAAATGCTTTATGTGTACCACAATATTGAAAGGATCTTTTATTCTCATTTGAAAAATACCTTTAAACACAAAATTAATAATTTCCTAAATGAGCAATAACGAGCTTTATATAAAATTGAAACTCTAGGTAAATCAATTTTTGGTACGTTTTGTTGCAATATTCTGTTTTATGAGAAAATAGGTAGATACTAGGTAATAGTATATTTCCTAACAAGTGCGGAAAGTGCCACTTTTCTGCACGCGATTGCAGTTGGCTGAACGACGCGTAGCGGAGTTCAGCCAAGAAATCGAGTGTGGAAAAGAAAAATCAATTTTTGGTACGTTTTGTTGCAATATTCTGTTTTATGAAAAAATAGGTAGATACTAGATACTACCTACTTATTGGGAAATGCTTTCATTTGTACCTAATAGTTTTTTCGTTATTTTAATCTGCTAGAACATCCTGAACACTAAGAAGGAAATATAACTTAGTAGTGTGTTCTACTGCTCTATCTCTATATTATGTTCCCCGTGTGTTATCATGCGCATTAGGAATAATATAAAAGCCGTTTGCGCATATGCATCTACAGATAAAAAAACACAAAATTAAATAATTTAAGTTTTTCTTTTGAAGGAAATAAATACAATCTTTGATGAAGTTCGTACATCTAACAGCGCCAGATTTTTATTACGTATTTAGAATGATCTTAGCTGCAACATTTGCATAATAAGAATTATAAAAACAGCATTCGCAATCTCTTCTTCATAAATTACAAAAACACATTTTCATAAGCCATTTCTTCGTCCCAAACAACAACCCCCTTAGCATAATCAACAGTTTTTTTACTAGTCCGTTAAGCGCAAACCTAATTTTACGCAATTTCCGCCAACTCGAACTGCCACACTACGTCAGTGCATTTTTCTAATAACGTCTCCGTTCCTCTAAGGGTGTCTGTAATGGTTTCACCACTCAACAATCTCATGGTCCACGCGACTACTGTGAAGGTAACTGCGTTCACAGGGAATGCTCTGATTATTGTGGGCGTGAGGCCTCTAAAAAGACAAGAAATGCCTTCGGCTTTCACGCTTTTTCTGAGGCAGTCCATAGAGTTGCGGTATTTGGTGCTGGTAATGCCATCAACTTGCATTCTTGACTTAATTACGTCAACTGGGTAGGTCACTGTCCAGGAAGTGATTCCTGGAAATATAAAAAAAATCTTTTAAAACACAAATTGTGATATAAAAGATAATATGAAACCGCAAAAACAAATTGTGAAAAAAGGTTATATGCCATCTTAGGGAGTCCTCCATATTGGGCTTGGAATGAAACGCATGTCAAGATGGTTGTGATGAAAATTTTAATCCGCCATTTTAGTACGTCCGCCATATTGGTTTTAGAACCATATTAGATAACACTATTAATGTCATCAGAACCAAAGCTCTGAGCAAAATTTCAGCTGGATTGGATAAAATATCAATTAAATATCAATCACTAAATTTGACCCATACGGAATTGCGAACATAAGATGAAAACCATGATTGAAAAACCGATTCGCCCCCTTATGCAGGCTATCAACTCTCATTCCAATAGTTCAAGATATACATTTAGGTGCAATACAAATTTTCTCCGATTTCCCTTTTGTTCTGTAGAATTCCCACAAGTTAGCCTAAAATCCTGATTTCATTTTTAAAATTTAGCTATAAAAAATTGCTTTTTATATGCAAACTTCTCTTGTAGTGCTTAACATAACATAGAAAATCGCGGGATCATCCTAGATATGTAGCTACGATGACAAGTTGGAATCAAACTCGAGTCCCTGTCATCTGATAAAATACCGTGTTAATTGAACATTAACTACAATCAAGCTTATCAGCGACAAACATTAAATTGTCTTTGAATTTTGAGAAATATACCCAACATCCAAGAAAATTACCGCAAAGGTTATAGTGCTACAACAACTACTATTGTTAATGGTCTCTAAATACCATAAACTTATGTATAATTAGAAAAATAAAATTTTGACAAATTTACAAGCAAAAATTAAACCTAAATTTTCCTGATTTTTGCATAATATTATCTGTAATTTCAAAAATAAGGTAGAGCGATACTATACATACAGGGTGTTCCGGTTTGTTTAGGACAAACTTTCAGATAGATAGATAGTTAGAAAAAGTCATTTTGTAGACTAGGCCCATATTTAGGAAATCCATCTCTATAAAGTGCAAGAAGCATTTCATGTAACAATTGGGGGCGTTTTTAGGGTATCTCGCCCCGCTGAATACTATAATCTGCCTGTTGCCGAAATTTGGGCCAAAAGTACGGTATCCAAGGTGGCGGCCAAAACTCTATCTCCCTTTGCCGTTGGCTTAAAATAATGATGTAAACGTCTGCTTAGGGGTTTTCCCAAACACATTGCAATGCTCAAAATTTACTTAGATACCTTAAGTTTGGAGTGCATGGGTTCCAAGATGGCACACAACATGGCCGCCGAAACTTTGTTGCTCGGAAGTAAGCAAGGAAAATGAGGAAACGATAATTTCAGATTCCAAACATTTTTTAATGCAATATTGCAAAGAAGATAAGAAAACAACAATTCCCATAATCAGTGCACCATGAAAGTCTAATAATATTATTGTTTATTATTTTCTACAGATTCATCGAGAAATTCATCCGAGGATTTACCCAATAAAATTCTACTAATAATAGCTAGTAGGTAGGTACCTAGGTACTACCCAAAAAGTATGTAGATTTTAGATTTTTTCTAATTAAACAATAAATTTCTTTCTTAATTTACTTAAATAACTAAAATGTCATGTATCTGTGATGTTTAACATTATTGTGGTGAACGTATTTTACAAAATGTTTGTAATATATAAAATTATTTCCATATAATTTTTGCTTTCATTATACCTACCTAGCCTAATATTGTCACTTATCACATTTTAATTTTATAACTTGACATAGACATTGATATTTATCATACGAGTATGTCTATGTGGAGTTACAAAATTAAAAATTGTCTTCAAAATTGTAAGTATAATAACCTGTGATAATGACTATAAAAGATTTCAAATTTCCAGCTTAAATAGTCTAGTTTCTACTTAGCTCACCAGGGGGCGTATGGCATCTAAAAATTATAGGGAGTAGCCTATCTATCTCTATATATAAATCCTTTTTCTATGGTGGGTTCTCCAAAGTTCAAGAAAAGAAGATTCTAATACTGGGAGCAAAGGGATTTTTGATTCGCCAAAACCATACTACTATTCTTCCAAAAAAACCTAAATATCTCTTAGAAGAAAACAAACCTTATGATAATTAATTAAATAACACCGATATATCTATTAGGCACATAACAAGATAATGTTATTACATAATGTTACATAAAATCTATTACTCTCAGTCAACTGTCTCGAGACTATTAAAATCTTTGAAAAGGAAATAATATGCTATCAGTTCTAGGAACCATGACTAATTCTAATACCAAATAATATTAAACTAAGATTAAGTAAATATAATTTTTCAATGGATAATGGAACTCTCTAGTTAATAAGGGCGCATAAATACTGACGGTGGCACAGTGCAACTGTATGCTTTAACACCCAACTCCTAGTTTCACCCTCAACGAATAGTTGCCCACCACTGGAGAACATTGTAGTACAGCTCACAGATTGTCACCCCCAACCACAAAAAAACAATAACACTCTTACTATCACCAATAAGCCATAAATATAAGAGGGCCTAACTCTTTGGAAGGGACGTCACTGTAGCACTTTTGTCTTAAAAATTGTCTGAAGAAGCCGTGCTTACGAGAAAGGCAACTCTCTTACTATCACCTTACAAGCCCTAAATAAAAGAGAGTTTGACTACCTGGAAGAGACGTATATACTGGAGTTCTTTATGAAGAATCACCATGCAAATACCTTAAAGGCTCTCCAATGAAATTTTGCAGCCTTAGATCTGCCTCAGAGTAACTAATATACGAAGCTATTACTGCCGCAAAACTTGCGTCATATAACGACTTTTCAAAAAATAATATTTTTAACAAACAACGAGACCTTAGAAAGAGCAAGGTGTTGAAAATTACAACCCGTTGACAATGTATAAAACCACAGATAACGTAAAACCCAAAGGCATCGTATCGTGATACGTAAATACGATGCCTGGTAAAACCTAACAATGCGACACGAAGTTTAAAACAGGGCCACTTAAACTGTTGGTGTGCAAAAATCTAATACAAAAATATACAGTGTCTTTCTTTGTGCTATCTCAGAGTACTGACTTTTTGGAACTTTATACGGGTCAAAAATCGAGTATATTAAAATCACCCCGGACACTAAACAAACTATGTCTAAAAATACAGAAGCCTGCCGCCTGCCACTCAGTAAGTCCATACGAGTTAAGGTGGCTGGTGTGCCACAACAAGAAATGCACAGAAAATGTATTATCTTAGACAGTGAATTTATTGAGAAAGATCAAATAATTTCAAATGTTTTTTATTTGTTGGTTGGCATTTTGTAAAGAAATAATTTAATTTTGTGTTTATTAATGTTTTTTCAATAATTCCAGAGCACTCTTGACCAATATAAAGTTTCATAAAAATTCAGCGTTTTGAGATGGAAGAGAGAAAAATACCCTGCATATTTTTGTATTGAATCTTTGCACACCAACACTTTGAGTAGTTCTCTTGATCATTCCACTGTTCCTGCAGAATGGAAATCCCTCTATATTTTTGAAAGATTAAAGAATAAATTTCATTGCGCATGTGGCTATTCTAGTGAAATATGAGGATAGGATTTTTAAAAGGTCTCTAAAAGGTCTGTACAAAATCTTACCACATAATATTCCTGAGGTCAAAATAACCCGATTTAAATAACGTACCTTAGTCCGAAATACAGGGTGGTAAAGTTAAAAATTAAAAATCGAAGTTTTTAAAATTTATCATTCCTTTTTTAACGTATTACTTTAAAAATTGGTACCCGGGGGTTTCTTGGGATGCGAAATCCGATTACTGTGGCCGTTGGAGGGCAGTTCACACTGCACTTCTGTTGGTTTAAAATGGCTATAATTTTTTTCTCAGTGTAATTTTTTCCTTTTTTGTTAAGGTAATAATTTTATGAATATTTTTTAAGCAAAAAAGGTACTCTTGTTAAAGTCCGCTAAAGTTGTTTTCGAGATATTTCGGTTTTTAGTGTTCGCTGCCGCATTCAAATTATTTGGGAAAAAAAATTGTTCTTCTTTAAGGATGAAATTTGGTCAGTGAATCAGTAATGCCAAATGGATTTTTTTTAGAATTTAAAAATTTGATATTTATTTTTTTAAATGTATTACATACTTTGTAAGTATCTCGGAAAAGGAGATTTTGTACAGACCCTTAGAGAAATCCTGTATTTTATGAACTGACGAAAATAAGTTCGTAAGTAATGGCATCTCAAATATAAAAACTAACCATCACCGGCCGCCAATGACAATCCGCATAATGTTCACCCCATGACTTTATTAAATATTTACCAAACTAGATGAGACATTTAGGTTTAATTTGGTCGCGTTATAACGGCGTGGGTTAGCATAAAACCTGTTGATGTCAAACACCTCGAACAACCAATGGCGTAGAAGTGGGTAATTAGTAAAAGTAATTTTAGAAGAAAAAAAAAGAATGAAGTCTGTTGATTTTTTGTGTAGATTTTAATTGTAAAGAAAAATGTCCTCTTGTCTATTTTTGGTATGAGTCATGGTTTATGGCAAATTTGATTTTTTGTATTATTTCAGGGTATTTCTGAAAAATTAACTAGGTAAAAAAGTCTCAAAGTCGAAAAAATATGTTTCTTACTTAAAATAAAGTAACTTTTACCGGTAAACTTATTCATTCAAGGTTTTTCTTTTCGAGATACAGAGTATAACATTAATTTTATCTCCCCTAAATGTTTTACGTCAATTAAAATCTACACAAAAATCAATATATTTCATTACTACACAAGGTATTTCAATTTTTTTTATAAAAACAATTAATTTTACTAATTACCTACTTCTATCGGGCGTCGCGACGCCAAGCGTCGTTTGTCAAAAATTTTAAATTTAGTTGCAATCTAATCTTTATTTGGTTCCATTCAACCTGACCGAAGTAGATTTTTTCGCTTTTCTTTTGCCCATAATGGGCTAATACACCATTTTTTTGTTGGTTATCCGATTGTATGGGGTGAGAAGACTCCACAGTATTTTTTTTAAATTGTCGTCTGGGATTTATCCGAAAAAAGAATTAAAATACAACAGTTTCCATTAATATCAGGAAAAACATGTCAAAAGCCAAGCCTTGGTCAAAGTTAAAAGCAAAACCAACTGGTCAATATAAAATAAACATAATTTCACTTCTTAATTTACATTTGGAGAAATCCTTTCTCACAATAGAAGTAGAACAGTGTTTTGTGCTATTGTGCTTTGTTGTAGGCTTCGACAACTCAAAGAAATTATTTCTGTATGTGTTTCGGCGAATCTTTTCTATTAATGTGAGGATGATTTTGGTGTGACAAACATTTCTACTATTGTTTTTTTCAATACTAAAGCTCAGCTTTTAGTTTTTCCCAAGTTATAACTTCCACATTCATGATTGTGATACCAATTTTTGTTGACAAACAGACGAACATACCGTGTCGAATTCGACAAAACAAATCCGTCTTCTATTATCGCAAAAAGCCAGCCCATAACTTGACGATGAAACAAATAATTTACGGCTTGAAATATTTTGTCGTTTGTGGTTATCTCGTTCGACATTTATGTCAGCTGCTGTGGTCAAATGCGATGCAATGCGAGAAAACGATCGATAAAACGACGATGCCCGACGTTCGGCGACTGACGCAAACACGAGACACTTATCAGGATGGTCCACAAAGTTTAATGGAAAAAAGTGGATAATTTCAGTTTAAATGAGGATTTTCTTACCATTTAATACGTTTTATTGAGCTATTTAAAGTATACACAGATTATTCTTCGTAATAATATGTTTTACCTGCTTCCTAGGAGTAGAAACTATGTAATAATTATATCATGTATTTTCGAAAATGCCCTCGTATAGACCGGAACAGTGACGTCACCGTTACGGAAATTTAAATTTATATTTTCATGTTGGCTTCATTAAGGCCCAAAAAATCAAATAACTGCGATTCCCTACATGATCTAGAGGCTCTTCATAAAATCCAAGCGAAAAATCAAGAATTTGTTCTTTAGTGCCCATTATGGCCTGGGACGCCGAGTTTGAATGACCCTGTACATATGTATCCAGATGGCGTTCTGACGACCATTCTTCAGAATGGTTTCTCGGCAAGAATCGAACTTTGACTCGGTAAAATTTGGAGTGCGCAGGGTCATGTGAAAACCTATATGTAGCCAGCTCTTAGTCTAGTAGCATTGGCGGTTTTCATGTTAAGTATATTTACAAACGACGCCAAGAGACGGATTAGCATGACTCTGGGCACTGGGACAATTTGGGGTCTCGGTCCCGCTGTTGGGAATAATAATCCAAACCGAAAAGGGACCCCTGAAACACTGGGAGCCTACGCTACAGGCTAATGTGCCTGTATCACCCCTGAATGACCCTTTTGGAAAAAGCTAACACGCGTATGGTTTTATCTCAAAATAACTTGCTTTTTAATCTTTCCACAATGCCATCATACTAACACAGTTATGTCATAAAAAATTAAGTCCAGCCGAATATACTTTTTTGAAATTTACCCTGGGATATTGTTTATTCATATAATAACAAATGACGTCATCTTACCTGCCATTCCACCAGCAACCAACATCAACATGGTCGACGTAGGTCGGTCATCGTTCGACTTCGTCATATATTCGTAGGTGAAAAAATACGCTGCAAACGAAGGGACTTCTCTTAATGTGGTCAATCCTTGTCCTCTAAAAACTCCTCTAAACCCTTCTGAAGCGTATATTTTTCTTAGACATTCTATTGGACCCTTGCTCGTGGAATCAGCTACCTGGAGCCTCGATTTGGCTAGCTCCATCGGACTGCAGATGAAACTTTGTGAGAAACCTGCTGCAGCACCAGCTAAGGCATGGTTCCTGAAACAAAAACAGATATTTACTACAGTTTCTTCATACATAAAGCAAATCGTGCATAGAAGCAAATAATATGTTTTTACCAACAACCTACCTAAGAGAGTCTGGATCACTCATCCTCTTCTGTACGTTTCCGTGGACACCAAATACGACTGCATTTATTCCGGCTACTCCAGCCACTGGACTAGTTACGCCCCTGTACATCCCTTTAAGGCCATCTCTAGCCAATATAGTGCGTATGCAGTGCATGGTACCTTTGTATTTTGGGTTATTCGCATCTTGTGTCTGTAGGTGCACCTTCACGGTGTCGAGGGGATGACCAACGAAGACACCCGCTGCTCCTAAGAAAAATCTATGATCAGGTTGTTTTCTTTGAATTTGAGTCCACTTGTTAAATAATGGGAGATGTGAGTTTTAACCCGGTAGAATGAGAAGACATAAAACACATAATGCGACTATTGTTTTAAAAAAAGTGTTTATATGTTAAAACATAGATGATTCTAATAAAAAAGAATAATATGAGAGATTTACGGGAATAAGCACAAAGAAAATAATTGGTGCAAATTTCCTGCAATTTTCGTGTTTATCAATTTTTTCTAGGCCCAAAATTTAAAAAGTTAAGGGGTGGGCAATATTTAAATAATACCCCTGTATCTAAGTAAGTACTTACCACCAACGCAGCCAGCAAAAAAATCAAGGGCCATTTCCAGGACTTTCTATATGATATACGTCCAGGAACAAGCTCCCAGGACTCTCTATGTGATATACGTCGACAAAAATGGAAACCTTTCTAGGGACCAAAGTGAACTGCTCTTTGTTGTCAACGGTAGATGGCAGCGTTATGTTTATTCTACAAGAGGATAGTGTTGACTCCATAAACTGAAAAGAAAAAACATTTAGGTAGTCCATAAAGATAAAATATATATGGGGAAGACAAATGAGGAACTCTTCTAACAAAAGTTCGAAGAGAAGAGGGGAAGGAATATATTGGTGTTTCTCATAATGTTCGGTCAGACCCAAATGAATTGTACAATTTATTTTGTATTTTGTGATGTAACTGAGTATTATAAAGATAACTTTGAGTTACCACAACCACAAATGTAGTAAGTAATTTAAATATAAGTAACTAATCAGGTGCTGATTTCTCCGATAAGACCCAAAACCCAACGTGGGGCTACATTAAAAATACTTTATTTTGGTAGTTGCTAAGGCTTTTGTTTGCATTAAAATGGTAAAACTCTTAGAATAAGATATCTAAGTGACCAGCAAATAAATACTAAAACAAACACATTGAAACAGAAATATTTGTACATATTACTGCAAATATTACTGATAATAACCACATCAGTGTCATTGATAATACGCAGTGTACGCAACATATTTTAAATAAAACTTGCAAATTTTTAATTTATTACATCCTTGTGCAATACCGGCTTTATCTTACTTGGCATGAGGTCTGAGGTTATGAACTCCGATAATTTTGGCTAGTCCAAAATCCAGCGCCGATGACCCGATCCTATAGTTTAGCTTAAGCAATGTATATTTATAGTAGTAACATATGTTTTTGCTATTGGATATCTGGTCAGTGATGTAGGGTGAGATTTTCTAAATTGTTCGAATAGCATTAAAAATAAAAATAATTTTTAATAAACATTTTAGAGATGAATATTCATCAACATCAAAATCAATTCTCTATGGGAATACTAGCATTATAGATTTGTTTACACGGAAAATAAATAAATCATCAGTTATCATCTAAAGGGTAAACCAAAAAAAGCACCCAAGATAATTGAGGAAGTAATTTATTTTATTTATTTCACCATTTTCATATAGAATTATACTCTTTTTATCCCAAAATTTCACCAGGAATTAGGCATGTAGGATAATTTAAAACTAAAAAACACCTAATATATACTTACTACTGATACTGAGCTTATGCTATACTTTATGCTGTTTTTACGCAATTGATTTAGTTTCAACAAAAACCTTGGCAGAAGGATTGGGGTTGTGGTTGAGCGTAACTATATAAGATTGGTGATTACTTTTTATCCCTCCTGGTGTTAATTATTGTTAAAAATAAATACCCAAGATCTTCATTATTTTGATATACCTGGTAGGCCAAAAAACGAAATTTTAGGGCTTGTTTTAAGAGCCTGTAGGGCCGTTAATAAAGAGTGAGTTTTTTTGTATGATCAGTATAGGCATCTCGGAAACTAGCGGAGATATAAGAAAGAATAATTGCAGTTTTGTAGGCCCAATTTAATCCACCTTGTGGTCATGGCTTACTAGATATTTTGAAAAAACGAAATTTTGGCGATTTATTCTAATCCATCTAACTTCGGTGTTTCTTATTTTAGATAAAAAGTGTAAGTACAAAAGTTGGAGGGAATTGTGTCCCCAATACGGTTGTTGTCATATCCTACTTTCCGTGACAGCTGCCATTTTCGAGATATGACACAAACTTGTGTCGTTGACTGACGTATTTATATAAAGACTTCTCACGGCTATAGTTTTATGTCCTGGAAAACAGATGGCTCTGATAGCTAACAATGTATTCTGCATTGTATTTTATCTCCGGAAAGCGCATGGTGAGCCAAAAATGTGTCAGACGTGACAGCCGTGAGCAGTCTTTAATAATATATCACTCAACGCTTGTGTTCTTTAAACGGAAATCATACTTGGCCATGGTTTCCAAAATCAGGCATTTTTAGAGCTTTCCAACAATATAATACACGATAGGGTCATTCGGAAAAATAACGGAAATAACTACTATGGATTGAATGGATTCCATTTAAAAAACAAAAGTTTGTGTCATATCTCGTCACGAAAAGTAGGACATGATAACCGCATTAGGGATTACACTTTGGTAATTCCAGTTTTTATCTACCCATACAGTGTAGCCCAGGATAAGTGAAACGAGAGGTGTAAAAGACCAAAAATTTTCGAGTTCGAATTTGGCCATTTGCGGTCCAGGCCTGCTTGCCTAGAAAATAATTTTCACCATATTTTTAATTTTGAAAAATAAAGTAGGTCCTTCAGGAACGATTTATTTATTTTCTGTGTAGGTTAAGTGATTTTTCTCGACAAGATATCGAAAAATTTCATTAGAAAAAGTTTCTGAGAATTAAAAATTATGTCCCTATGCCAATTTTCAAAATAATTGGCCTACTTTGATTTTCGTCCATTTGATTTCCTATAGGTAGGTGAACTATCCTTGTCGTTTAAAATATCGACAAATTTCATTAAAAAAAGTTGTTTAGAATTAAGAACTGTGACCCTGTGTCAATTTTCAAAATAATTGGCCTACTTTGATTATTTGACATTATTTCTAACAAATCATAGTAGGCCGATTGAGTCCAAATTTCGCAGTCTTGCATACTTTTTTATTCTGAATAATTTTTTCTTATTAAATTTTTCGATATTTTAAACGACAAGGATAGTTCACCTACTTATAGGAAATAAAGGGGTCAAAAAACAAAGTAGGCCAATTATTTTGAAAATTGACATACCGTCATAGTTTTCAATTCTAAGCAACTTTTTCTAATGAAATTTTTCGATATCTTGCCGAGAAAGGTCACTTAACCTACACAGAAAATAAATAAATCGTTCCTGAAGGGCCTACTTTATTTTTCAAAACTAAAAATATGGTGAAAATTATTTTCTAGGCAAGCAGACCTGGACCCCAAATGGCCAAATTCGAACTCGAAAATTTTTGGTCTTTTACACCTCTCGTTTCAGTTATCCTGGGACACACTGTATATAGTTATTTCCGTTATTTTTCCGAATAATCATATCGAGTATTATATCGTTGGAAAGCTCTAAAAGTGCCTGATTTTTTTTTTGAGACCTTGGCCAGCTATGGTTTCCATTTAAAAAAACACAAGTTTGTGTCATATCTCGAAAATGGCAGCTGTCACGGAAAGTGAGACAAGATAACCGCATAATTACCTCCAACTTTTGTATTTACACTTTTTATCTAAAATCAGAAACATCGAAGCTAGACGGATTACGAGTAGAATAACTCGCCATGCCATGTAAGCCATGCCTTTTTTTCAAAAATCTACAGGGCGCGTTAAATTGGGCCCACAAAACTGCAATACTTTCCCCATTTAACCTTCCTTCTATCTCCGCTAGTTTCTGAGATCCCCATACTAATCATAAAAAAAAACTCACCCTGTATATTGAGCTTTGAGATACTAATCACTTTAATTTTTCGAGTTGAATACCGCTGTGCTATAGCAATGGTTTATGAATAACTCTGTACAGGCTGTCCAACTTTAAAACTGTACAAATCTGTAAAATCTTCATTTTTGGAGACAATCGCCTAAACTTGTTTTTTTTTTGTAAGGCCTTCAAAAACCGCTTCTTTTGTCCTGCCATTTTCAAAATGCAAATCCAGGGCCGGCTGCGATTTTTTTTATACTCCCGATTTTCACGAAAACCATTTAGCGATTTTTTTATTTAAAATATGACCCCACGGCGTTAATCAGAACACCCCAAAACCCCCATATACAAAATTTGAACAAAAAATATACAGGGAGTTCTATTCTGTAGGGTGTCAAAGTTGAACAAAATAGGAAATTTAAAGGCATGTGCCAAGTCAAGTGTGCCATGGAATCTCCTCAAAACAGTTGAATGGTCAACAGGACCACTCGAAGTGTTGGTGTGCAAAGGTCCAATACAAAATATACAGAGTGTTCTTATCTGTGCCATCTCAAATTACTGAATTTTTGGGGTAAAAAATCGTATACATCAAAACCGCTCCACACACTATAAACGAATTAAATCTAAAAAAATACAGAAGCCTGCCAGTCAGTAGGTCCATATCAGTTAAGGTGGCTGGTGTGCCACAACAGGAAACTCACCAGAAAATCTATCATCTTAGACAGTGACTTTGTTGAGAAAGGTCCAATAATTTAAATTATTATTATTTGTTGGTTGGCATTTGTAAAGAAATAAATTACTTTTATTTATTTATTTTTATTTATTTATTTATAAGTGATCATTAGGGATACAAACAGGTGAAATAACCCACTATAGTATCCGCGACTAAATATAAATGTATATACACATGCGACGTCGCATCCAGGTCCACCACACTAGCAAAGCTTAGCTTGCTCAGAACGAAGGCGTTGTATAAAGTTAAAATTGAGTTTCCATTGACAAATCGTGCACATTTGCGTTTTATGTAACCTAACATTTTGAGAGCAGAACTTACGACGGAATCAATGTGCAAGTCAAAAATCAGTTTTGTATCAAAAATAACACCCAAATCTTTGATGAAATTGACACGCTTCAAGCTATTGCCGGCTAGTCGATATGAAAAATCAATTGGTGTGAAATTTCGAGTGAAAGTTATGAAGCAGCACTTGTCTAAATTCAGGAATAAACCATTTTTATCGCAAGAACTGGTCAGACTCTCTAGATCCTCCTGAATGCGAGTGCAGTCTTCAAAAGATGACACTTCGTGAAATATTTTCATATCATCGGCGTACAGTAAAAATTTACTATAGTGAAAACAAGTCTTAATTTCATTTATATATATATAATAAAGAAGAGCGGTCCCAAGTGGGATCCTTGAGGGACACACGGAGTAGAATTATAATACTCAGACTTGAATCCTTGCACAGATACGAAGTGGGATCTATTTTTGATGTATGACATTATCCTCAGCAAGGCGGGAAAACAAGACATTGTGACTAATCTTATCAAACGCCTTGCTGAAGTCGGTGTACACTGCATCAACCTGGACTTGATTGTCCAGGTTATTATGCAAATATTCACTGTAAACAAGGAGATTTGTCTCTAAAGACTTACCTTGGAAAAAGCCATGTTGTTCTTGTGTAATACCGTTCTTTACAAGTGAAAATAAGTAATTATATATAAGTTTTTCAAAGATTTTAGGTAACACAGATAAAATACTTATAGGGTGGTAATTTTTTACATCGTTTTTTCGACCGCTTTTAAATAAAGGTACCTATAACAAGTGCCTTCTTCCACATTAAAGGGAACTCACCACTTTCCAGTGATTTGTTGAAGATAATCGTAACTGGCACGCATAATGTACTCGCGCAGTTTTTAACAAAGAGAGGCGGAAGTTCGTCAGGCCCCGCACCTTTTTTAACATTTAAAGAATCTAAAGATTGTCGTACTTCTTCTTCGGTTAAGACGATAGAGTTTAAAATGTGGTTGTTCATTGAGATTGGAGGATTGTTGAGGTCAAACGTAAATCGCTCTTGTTCATAAACACTTTTAAAATATTAAGAAAATAAATTAGATGTGTCTTGGCCAGTTTTTGCGACGTGGTCTTCCAAAAACATTTCACTAGGAATTCTACTTGTACACTGCCTTTTTGCGGAGGCATATTTCCAAAATTTATTTGCATTACTCGACATTTCATTTTCGAGGGACACTAAATATTGTTTATAATCTCTTTCTATTAGATTTTTAGAGTGAGAACGAAGGCCAGAGAATAAGTTGTAATCATTAATATTTTTGTAAATTTTCCAACGTTCATGAGCTTTATTTTTTTGTTTAATGATCCTTATGGTACTATAAGTGAGATACGAAGGAAAATTTTTACTTTTTAAACACCTGGGAACGTAATCGTTTTTGATTTTATTGATATTATCATAAAACAAGCTGACATTTTTTGATAACGAATTACCTTCGAACAATTGTTTCCATGCAATATCGGATATATCTTTATTCACTAAACGATAGTTAGTTTTTTATAGTTGAAAATATAGGTATTATTTTGAAATTTCAAAGGTTTATGTGTAAATGTTTCAATTAGAAATTCAACAGAAGGATGATGTTCGTCCTCGGGAACCAGAGACTTCGGACAACGAATACAATTGGATATCCTAAATTCAGTGGCGCACCCAGAAAATATGATTGGGGGGGGGGGGGCAACTCGAGGCTGTAGCCAGATAGGAACTTGAGGTAAGGCAAACGACTTTCCAGTCAGGGCAGTACACATTTGAGAAGTGAGGGATAGGTACCTACAAGGCGGTACTTTGTCGGTGGGGAGAGGGGAGAATTAAATTAAATTTTAAATTTCCGTTATTACAAATCGCGCCGCAGGCGAAAATTTGTGAAATTTTCAAGGTCAAATATAATATGAACATACAATTTGACGCCAAAGGTAATTTTTTTGCCAATTATGTGGGCCCATACCTAATCATGTTCCCTATAAATTATCATATTGTTTCAAAGTGCAACGTTTTATAACATTTTCTGGCCAGTGTAGTAGGTGTAGGTAAATTGAAATTTGTTTGAAGGTCGGGCGATAGAGATTATTGTTTTTAAGCGGGCAATAAGAAGTGTACTTGGGAGTTTCTTTTAGAAAATTTAACGGCAAATTCAGTTTAAATTAAGTATAATAAATACAAAACCATGACGATGTCTTTGTTCCTCGTTTCTTTTTCTCAATGGAGCAGCGCCTTATTCTACGGCTCCGGTGAGATGACCGGTGAACTTGTGGCTCAGACAGGGCAAACATTCTGCCAGGCAGATTCAAAGAAATTTTCAAACTGTCTTTTATAAAGGCAGGTATATTAGACAAAAAAATCAGATATTATAGTAAGTCAGTTCGCAGAGGGTTGCACGCAGCGAACAGTACATCTACGATACCATCCTCGAGAATTTTTAAAATATGAAAGGTCTGGGGGGGGGGCGAGGCCCCTTGCCCCCCCCCCCCTGGGTGCGCCACTGCCTAAATTTATTGCACAATACCAAATCTAAGATCTTATTATTATTATTGGCAATATTGTTATACTGCATTAGATTTAAAAACGAAAAGGCATCGATTAAACCTGAAAATATCGGTGGGACATTGTAAGGTTCCAATACGTTGTTACCATCAAGAGTACTAGTCCAGCTTATACTACTTAAATTAAAATCACCGCAAATTAATATTACATGGTCATCCTGTACATTAAGACTGTCTAATTTGGAGGTAAAACTTGAGTAAGCCATGGCGTTATTTGGGGCTAAGTATACACAGCAAACAAATAATTTAAAACCATTCAATGGTAAACACGCCCACACATCCTCAGTGTCGCTTTGGTACTCTGCCACAGGATATGCGCTTAAATTGTTCTTGATAGCAATAAGAGATCCTTCACCTTCCTTTTTGTCTACAGCACTGGTCGCCCGGTCGCGACGGAAAATTGTATACTTGTTTAAATCAACAAGTTCATGATCAAAAATTGAGTCGTTAAGCCAAGATTCAGCGACGCACAAAATGTCTGGATCGTTTACCAACAGGTTTTGCTTAAACTCGCATAATTTAGTACGTAAGCCTCTTACGTTTTGGTACAAGACGCTGTAAGCCATTTCACTCGTAGAAGTATATATTATGTATTATAGTCTTAGAATCGAAGCGAAGAATCTAAATCTGACGGAAATCTTCCACTGTGTTGATTTGAATTATTTTAGTTTTTTCTGATCTTCTAACCAAAATGTTGCCATTTTGAACCCAAACAAACTTACAACCGATTCTTCTCGCCTCCTCTCGCGTCTGACTCAAAAGCAGTTTTGTTGACGACGGAAGATGCTCATTTATAAAAAAATTTATCCGAAATGCCGGGTAGCTTGAAACCTTGCTGATTTCCATCGCTTCTTTTAGCTGATTTGGCAGCGTTTAAAAATCCATCTCTGTGTTGCTTGGATATGAAGCGGACAACGATATTTTTGGGCTTGTTCTTATTTATTGTAGGAACTCTAAACACTGTATCAATTAGATTGGGCTCGACCTTAAACTTAAGAAACTTTCCGATGTCCACTACTGTATTGATCAGATTCTCACTTGTTTTCTGAGGTATGTCATGGATTTCGATGTTGTTGTAACGGCTATAATGTTCTAAGCTGGAAATTTTCTTGTTCAGATCAGCGACCTCTTTTTTTAATTTAACGTTGCCTTGTTTTAGTAGTTCAGTTGCTTTAACATATTCATCAATTTTACGTAGTTGTTGCTCAAAATCAGTTATCTTGTTTGAACAAAAATCTACAGATTCCCTAAGAAGCTGCATCTCATCACGTAGACTGCGAGAGTATTCCGGAGTAAGAAGGGGAGGGGCAGTATCGACTGTGTCCTCTTGGCGGGTATCGCCTGAGCGCGTACGAGAGCGCGTCGACTGGCGGCACCCTGAGCACGCCCACCTTCCACCGGGCAGTTTGTTTATTAAAATCAGCTGTTCTTTCGACACATCGGAACAACTACCATTAGCGTAAAAAAACGCGCCACAAAAACCCGAGCATTGGAGGCCGGGGTAGTTTTTTGATATAGACTTAGCGCACACTTTACAAGTAGACATGGATACTTATCTGTTTTGTCTAGTCATTCGATGTAAAATTACTAGGATGTCGTTTCAAAAACTTTGCCAGGACAATTCAGCTATCGTACACTCCAAAGATGATTTTCATACACAGATAGAAAGAGATACTTGAATCAAATAAAATTTATTTAACTCAAACAAATTTGATTCTTGTATATGGCGAACCCTAGACTAACTTTGAATAAAACATTTGGTTTGTTTCAATTTAAAAGCAACATTTAATTTGAGACAATTTAAATATTATTTGGAAGAAATTAATTTTTATTCCCATGAAAATACTAACGATTTGAATTACCTAAATAAATGATATATTTCGAAGGAACAAATCTACGATGTTTAAAAACATTTATTCTATTTAAAAAATTAAGACAGTTGCGTCAAACAACTGTGATGGGTTGAATTACCCATTCAGGGTATTCACTGAAATAAAATATTATTTATTTAAAGTAAAGCAACCTTTGTGTTTATCATTATTCACAAACTTTTTTGTCGATTCGAATAAAAAACAATAAGTTTGTTCAATTCATAAAGATGTTCTGTTGAATGGAACGGAAATTGGATTAGAAAAACACGATAATTTGTAATGCTATAAAAATATTTATTTAAATACAATTAAAAAACAATATTTGGTATAAAAAAAACTATACAAAACTCACCAAGGAAAGCGCCTCATACAGGTGGCCTATTTGATACATTTCAAGTAGTTCTTTGAGATTTGTATCCATTATTGTTTATGCGTATCCTACTTACAGAAGAATCTGAAAACACGCAATACACACAATACACCACACTACAGACGGCTAATCGGCGGCTATAAATAATAATAAAACTGCTCGCACAAAACCTCTAGGAAGGCTGCAGACGCGTACCTACTTACACGGACACGGAATAGCTCTGAACGCCGACACTAGAGTGCGCTCTCGTTCTCCCATATTTTCTCTCTCTTTCTATCTTTCATTCTCTGGAGCGAGACAGCAATAAAAATGATAGGCAGTATTATTTAACTCAAATAAGGTCACATTTAAACCAAATAACAATGTGGTTGACTCAAACAACGAAAGCTAATACTATAAATAAAAATTATTCTTGTTTGCACTAAATAATACCTTATTTCAGGAAACTAATAAATGCTTCTACTAAACAATAATGTGTTAAAATAATCAAATACTTCACCCAAAAAGCTCTTATTTTTTAATTGAAAAAAATAAATCTTCATTTAAATAATATACTTTCTACCGAAATAAATATTATTTCTGACAAATAATTCGTGATCAAACAACAAATATTTTTCTATGAAGAATTATATTTCTATCTATGTATGTGCACTAGAACACGTTATAGGCGCGATTCTTACGGAGTGATTGAAAACACGACCTATCGATACGACGTTGGACTGTATTATGTATTGTATCTATGATTCCAGAGCACTCCTGACCAGTATAAAGTTTAATAAAAATCCAGAATTTTGAGATGGCTCAGAGAAAAATACTCTGTATATTTTTGTAGTAAATCTTTTCACACCAACATTTTGAGTGGCCCTGTTGACCATTCAACTGTTTTGAAGGGATTCCATGGCACATGTGACTCGCCACATGTCTTTAAATTTCCTATTTTGCTCAACTTTGACATCGTACAGACTGGAACTCCCTGTATATTTTTGTTCAAATTTGGTATATGGGGGTTTTAGGGTCTTCTGATTAACGCTGTGGGGTCAGATTTTAAATAAAAAAATCGCTAAATGGTTTTCGTGAAAATCGGGGGGTATAAAAAAATCGCAGCCAGCCCTGGATTTGCATTTTGAAAATGGCAGGAAGGTCAAAAGAAGCGGTTTTTGAAGGCCTTTCAAACAAAAAAAGTTTAGGCGATTATCTCCAAAAATGAAGATTTCAAAGATGGACACCCTGTATATATCTATAGATTCTAACATAAAAATTTCACCTACCGCTTTCAAATGCTACAGATCAACTGTACCATTTAAAGTGAGAAAAAATCCCTATGAACAATGTACCAAAAATGTTTCGCTTTTGAAAAAGTGGAACCCTATTTCAAGAAAATGAATGGTTTTGGGCGTTTTGGCCAACGTGCATTTTGCATTTTTTTCTTCAATTTGAAGGTAGGTAGGTACAGTTGATCTGTATAAGCTGCTTCTGTTACAAGTGTAGCTATTGATTTTCAATAAAAAAATACATTGTATTCACTTACTTGGATTTGATCACTACACCTTGATACCACATTGGGCCCACTACACGTACTGTTGCATCCTGCGTGAACCAAGCATACGACCATAGTGACCAAGACAATTTAATAAAAAATATAAAGAGTATATCGACTGTAGATATGGTAAAACGAACAAACGAACTTTTTTCCGAGCATGCAGGAATATCGGATTCAAGTGTACCTACTTAGCAACGGTTAGTTGGTAATTTAAAATTTACAAGAACCACACAAAAATAACAGTAAGCACCAGTATGGTATTTTTAAAATGACTTGCATTTACAAATTTTCCAACTAAACAACAAAATATCCCCAAAAGAAAATAAAAATTCAAATACTTCCACAATGGACACATCGACCTTTTACAAGAAAAATGGCCTGATTCTTGATAAATATTTTTTGTTTTTATAAAAAAAGATGTAATTTGATTTGAAGTTGAAACGATTCCTTTTTACCAAGAAATAAAATGAACAGTTTATTTGTATGTCAATAGATATTTTGATAATTTTTCCCTGGGGTTATAGTACGGTTTTTTAGTTTTCCCTAGTTCTTGAGCAAATGCGATTCTAGATTTATTAAAAAAAAAAATGGCAACCATACCGAGTTTATAGTAATTGCGCCACCCCTCTCACCTGCCTAAGCATGTGGTTGCTTTTTTGGGTACCTACTCCTATTTTAAAGAATTGCAAGAACCAGAGGGAATTATTTTTATTGTTATAAATTAAACTAAATACCTACCTAAATCCAGAGTTTTGTATAGGTAGCTTCTTAATTTATGTACTTACGACACCGTCAAAGACATTCTTGTGATTGGAGGATGGCCAAATCGTAAGCAGAGTTGTCATTAAGAAAATTAATAATTCAAAGACTTAAGAAATGCTGATAAGTGCCGTTTGATAACTCTTAATTTATTATTGAATTTTCGTCAGTGAGCGATAAAGAATATTTTTAAAATTTGCGAACACAAAAGTTAACGTTCATTTATTAATTTAAAAACAAAGTTCACAATTTTATCTAGCTTTTAATATGAAAAAGTTGTTTTTAATCGGGGAATAATGTGAAAATAAACATTATTACTAATACCACACCTCTGAACTCTCAGCAATCAGAGAAAATAAAAAATGGGTCTATTGTAAAATCCCAAATCACAAAAACCAGTATTTTTATCGAATTCGATATCATAAACACTAAAAATATTTTTAAAATAGATGTCAAAAGTACCTATCCATTAAAAATATAGGAATATTAAATGCAACAAAATAAAAAAATAACACAGACTTACCTTAAAATCACAACAACGTATTTATTATGTTATAAGTAGGTACATAAAGTTGCACATACTCTAAACGGAACAACCACCAAAAATAGTTGGTAAGTAAATAATGAAGTGAGTCAGTAGGTATCTCGAATTGTAACAGCTCTCACAACTTTCGAACTAATGAAGCTTTTCATCAAAGCCATTTATTAAGAGATTTACTATAATCGACATTTGAAGAGATTAATGCCAACAGCTTATCAGGGGTCAATGATAACTCTTGACATCCAGAGCAGATTGCACCGGATCCAGTGTTTGAAATAACGTTCTTCAAATTAACCACCAAATTAACTAGTGCTTTTTTGAGACTGGCAACATTCAAACATTTCCAAAGTAGGTAAAACGTTCAGAAAAGCTAAAGTTTACTTTCTCCATTTTTTTCACTTCTAATGATGTCAAGAATTTATTATAGTCTTGTTAAATTAATATTATAGTGCGTATTTCTCAAAAAAAAAACCATTTAGATATTTAGAGTACCTTTTCGGTTAGAAATAATTGTATATCCTTAAAGTACCTATATTTAAAACTGAGAAAGTAGTAGTAGAATAATTTAATGTAATGTAGTCCAAATGTTCTTTACCCATGGGCTTCCTAAGGAGCTATTTAAAAATTGATACCAGATCCTCACTTGATATACGCTGAGGATTTAAAATTATGTTCTCAAATAGACAATATAGACGACTACAAGAATCTGCAACTAAATCCTGATCTGTTTTCTACTTTGTGTGCGGCACCGTGTGCAGCTAATAATGTAGATCTAAGTCCCGACAAATGCAAAATATGACATTTTCTAAAAAGATCAATAGCCTTCAAATACCTTACACAAGGTATATCCCTCGAAAGCAGTGGCGGTTCGTGGCATTGGGCAGGGTGGGCAGTGCGCACCCAACCGTACAACGGAAAAGGAAAAAAAAGAATTTTTAGCGTGTTCAACAATGGTATTAAATTTACCAATGAACTTCATAGACTCACGACCGAGCTCACGACTGAAACGTATAGGTACCAAAATTCAAAATTTGAATTTGGTAATAATTATTATGGACGGGCACGACTGAATTTCCCAAACTACGCGGTGCCCGGTTCTCCAGTCGTCCCAGCCGATGCCGATGGGCAAGCCCGTAGCGGCCCGAGTGGTCGAATCTAGCCAAGCCATACGTCTGCGACGAGAGCTAACGCGCCCGAGCTGCACGAAGATATAAACGTAGGTTACGAATATGTTCGGCATTTAACTATCAGGGTGGGCGAGCCCAGCCGACCCAGCGGCGAGCGTCCGGAAACAGCGACCGAACGAGGCTCTGTTATTTAATTTACACAGGTCAAATTAAGTCGCGAAAATTCAGAAAAAATGAATCCATGTTTATGTGAGTGTGTAACTATTAGTAACTAACAGTCAGTTATTAACTTCATTTTTGTTTTGGTATAGGGTATGTAAAGTATAATACGTATATTTACGTTCAGTTCATTAATCGCGCCTAATCGGTCCAATTTTAAAGAAATTAGAATGAAAGTAAAGGGAAACCCAATTTAGATTTACATTCGAATGGCAGAAAAGTGATACTTATAACTTAAACTTTATATTTATCCTTATCACTTATCATTTTATCAATCAAATCAGAAAGTAAAAGTAGTACCGTAGCTTCCTTTGTTTTTTTCTTCAAATCTGAAATCTTATTACTTAGGAGTACATTACAAAACAAACAGAATTTTTCAATTTTCGGATCAGCGCCCTGAATTGAATACCATTTCTTATTCTTATTTTTCAGTCTCCGGCCGGAAACGGCTACGCGGGCGGCGCGGCGAAGGCCAGGCGGGGCTAGCCCGGGCTCGTCCATTGATGAACGCTAGGGGGAGGAAGGTCTGATTTCAAAAGTAAACTAGAGTGACATTACCAACGATATAAAGGAATAAATGACTCACTCTAATACAAATAAATCGGTTTTATTTTGCTTCTATAATTAGAGAGTCGGGGGGGGGGGACGAAGACGAGGTAATTTGTTTACATTGGCATTTCTTAAATTCAGTCTTTCCTATTTTGTATTGCATAATAAATCGTTTTTTGATATACTTGTATGTCGTATATTATATGCTTTGAGATACTTATATTTACAAAATAACTTAAGTCGTATAAAAAAACTGGCAAAACTTAAATGTGCCAACAATAACATCTTTTCAATATCATGAAACAAAAAAAGTTGCCTTTGGTAATGTAGCTATCTATACCTATATATCGTTGGACATATCCCTATTTCCCTATTTCCGGGGGGATGTCACCTGTTATGTAGGCTTTACCTCTTCTTCGCCTTGCCCACCCGCTGCCAAAACCCACGGGCCGCCACTGCGAAAGATTGTCGAATTATCGTGATCTAGGTATCGTATTTTTCCACATATTATATTCTACAATCATATATGTGAACTTGTTTCCAAATCTCTAAAAATGCTGGGCTTTATTTAGTAAGCCTCTATAGCCGTGAATTTAGTGACCCGAGTCACTTTGCTACAACATACTTACTTTTCATTAGTGAGATCACGGCTGGAATACGCGTCCGTGATCTGGTGCCCTTCATACGACAACCATATTCAAGCTATTGAAAATATAGAATATAGGTACAAAGAAAGTTCTTGAAGTACCCATGTATGTTTCAAAGAAGATGGAATATATCCACCATTAGGACCCCAACCACTTGTTGTCAAGACACGATAATATGGAATCTCTATGCAGATAGAGGCGGACTAAATCCAAATCCGAACTGCTTTTTTATTCAAGATTTTAAACAATGACATTGAAAGATCTGATATGGTTGCTCCGATTCTCCGATTTCCATCCAAGTGCCTAGACTTACTTTTAGACAAATTCGCACTTTTTACCTACTTTATCCACGAACAATATGCTTTAAAAATTTTACCGTTGACTGGCGTATTCATCAGTCAATCAGTCAACGATTTTACCTTTGTACCGCGAACAATGTATGGCAGGATATCTTTGATATTTTTGTAGTCCATCTTTCATAAAGAAACTATATCGTAGGTAGGGTAGGTGGGTAGGTGGGTAGGTAGGCAGGTAGGTAGGCAGGTAGATGGGTGGGTGGGTGTGTGGATGGTTGAGTGAGTGAGGCTGTGAGTGAGTGAGTTAATAAATAACTCTACATTTAAAGGTGAATGTGTGATATTAAATTATAGTAGTAGAAAAACAAATTTCCAAAATGATATTTTCATATCTCTTGCTGTTTCATTTGACTCCCAAAAATAAGCTTATCTTAAAAACAACATACCCTACACTAATATTATAGCCTTTATTGAGGAAAGAAAACAAATACAAATAATATTATTTAAAATATGCACTGCCAAGTAAAATAATATCACAGTTTCCGTACACCCTATGAATGGTTGATAAAAGATATACGTAAAATTAAACCATCTATAAGTAGTACCATAGATTACGTAGTATAAGTTCGAAGAAAAATAAGGAATCAGTGAAGGAAGGTGAGAGGTGTGAAGAGCCACAAATAATCAAGTTAAAAATTGAACTTTGTGTGATTTACCTATCTATTTCTATATCATGTATGAGGAATTTACGCATTTGGCAAAAAAAAACTTTCATATTAGAACTCGTCACATTACAAGAACTATTAAAAAAGTCTCGACTGTGAGTATTTTTCCAGATAATACGACTAATTATCTTATTTTGTAAGACCCAAAAATGACGCGAATGGAAATATTCCCATTGATAATATTATTTGTATCGGTTCATCAAACCCTGACCAAGCTACTTTTTTACATTGTCTTTTACCCTCCAATATTTATAATAATTTTATTTATAAATTATAAAAAAGTTATTAAGGAGCTCTTCTTACTGCACATAATGCTATTTAAACAAGTAGTTTCAAGCTTAAGAAACCTAAGTAATATTACATCTCAACGGAATATTTCCATATTATTGTTTTGTACTGGAAGGTTTTGCTTTATTTAGTATTTATTGTTGATAAGTTTTTATTAATTAATTATTAATTCTGAAAATATGAAGAGGAAAGTTTGTATTTGCAACATACTAATAACGCAATTTATAATATGGATGCGGAGCAGTGCATGGTCTCCCTGGGGGTGCCTCTTTTGAAATATAAATAATTCCATATTTTGGTTGTTTGTTTTCTACGCACTATAATTTGCCGATTAATGTTATAACAAAAAAGTTTGTAACTGCAAGGACATCAAATTCTTTTCAAATTTTACTGAAATTTTTGAAATTTTAGTAAACCCTCAAAATGCTCCATAAAGGTCTGCAAGTTGAACTGTAAATGAATTCAAGCCTATACACGTAGGTACCTAGTTAATTGTTATTAAGATAAATACTTATAACATGCTAAAGTAAAACTTAAACGACCAGGAAACAGATATTTGATTTTAATTTAGTGGAAATAATGAAATAGGAAATAGGAACAGTTAAATTTAATTAATAATGCGCATTCTGAGTCTGTGTTGATATTTTGTATAGCACACAAAAGTACTGACGATGTTTTAAGACAAAATAAAAATAAAGTGTGTAACATTTCACAATACTAAAGTAGGTAGGTAGGTATATATTTTAATTTTGTACCTACTTTGGCAGGTAGCTTGTAGGGATATTAAGGTAATGTATCTAAGAATTTTATAATAATTTTACTTATTCAGTTAACACTAAAACCATGAATTGTATTGTTTCCCCCTCTACAGGTTTTTCGCCGAACTAAATTTGTAAACCGCACACTCCTGCTATTCCTGTTGCGAATATCGACACCGACGCAGACGTCGCCGACGCCTAGCGTCCCTCACAACATTACAGGGGCCTAGTTTCATGAAACCTAACTCTGAAATCGATTTATAAATACATTTGGCGGTCTCAGTCGTGTGAACGCAAAACAATTAACGTTTTAACCCGTGGAATCGTGATAATAAACAAACTGATAAACGCCAAACACATGGTTCAGCAGTTTATTCAGCCAAGCATAAAAATTGTAACGATATAGCAAGTAAGATTTTATAACGCCTATAGTTTCCAGGTAAGCGTTCGCAAATATTGGCTATATTATGTATTTGAAGGTTAAAATAATTAATGGTTTATTTTTAGATACACTCAGAATGGATAGTTTCTTAAGCGTGGACAGGAGTTCCCATGTTCCAGGGTCACCGACGAATTCTTTTCTTGCTGATGAAGTTGCGTCTATTTGCCCTTTGATTACCCCTTCACCGCCTACAAATGACTTGATCAACCCGCATCCTGAAGCTTCAGAAACAAACTATGCCATTGGTGATGACCTGGTGGACAAACTGCAACAAGTTCAAGGTTAGTGTAAGTACCTATATTAAGTATATACAAAGTAACGTCCCAATTGGTACATTTTTTTTGTTTTGTTGTTATTGTGTCAAATAAAAGTTATTCAAGCACGAATGTCAAACGCTAAGCGCATTTGTTTCTAAAAATAACGACGGAATTTTTTAGTGGCCGCTATGACAACTAACCTCTCAAACGATATAAAAGGTATAATGTAAATGAAATATGTCTTTACTTTGAAAAAATGTATCATTTATCACCATAGATGTTTTATCACCGCCGGTGTCGGTGACGTGGGGGAAAGTTGCTTCTTCGGAAGACAACAATTTTACAACGACAATTCTAAACCTGACATATTATTATCGAAATGCATTTATAAAATTAAATTTGTAAAGTGTCTAATAAGCCATATAAAACATGCGTATTTGCCATGTGTCATCCGAATTCGTTTAGCCTTGCGAAATATATTTTAAATTTGAAAATTTTGGCAAATAGCTAAAAATCTCAGGGGTAGCAGGCGTGAGAAATTATCACCAATCTAAGGCCCAAATAATATATGCCAATTTCTGACGAAGAAAACAAAGACAAAAAGAAATAATTGTAAACATGAATCAAAGTGGAGAATATAACGTTGATATGAATATCCAAAATGGTTCACGTAAAATTGATAATACAATACAATATATCAAAAATAAAATATATTGTTAAAAGTCTTCATATAAAAAAGCACCTGATAATCACTAACAACGAATAAATAAATGTTTAAAATTAATGCCAGGAATGCCAACACGTTATAGTAGTACCTACTTACTAAATATTATTCCTCAGATGTTATATTTTCCGGGCAAGTGGAAAAAAGCTATACCTAATAGTTTTAATCTCTAAAAAATCTTTGTCGAACTCTCCGCAAGTTTATCGACATATACCTATTTCTTAACTATGATTATCGACGAAAAGCCATATCTACCAGCTGGTCAGTAAAGTGACAGAAAAAGTAATGCAAAATGTAAATGAAATACCTAATTTTTTGAAAACTTCAGTTTAATGTACCTATCTCCAGCTCTAAATAAAACAGGTAGATATTACTCAAATTTCGCCATTCGGACCAGCTCTTTATAATATACCGGGTGGGTCCAAAATTTTGAACTCTTTTGTTTTGACAATAATTAAAAAAAAATTGGAATTATGCAACAAATACAAGAAGTAAATGAATACAATGGCCCTTCCTTTACATTTTAAGACATTTTAAGGAAAATCGGTCCCTCGGAGGAGGAGCTATGGGCAATAAAAGAGAGCCTCATTTTCATCGTGGATATGTTGTAGGTAGTATTGTAACAGCATTCTTTCTTTTGCTCATAATGTTTTTATTTATTAACCGATTTAAAAAAAAGTGGCATCCTTGCTTGCGAAGAGACCAGACAGACTATTGATAAAAAATACTTTAAATTGGCCCATGCTTTAAAATCCAACATAACGGCTATGTTTAAATATAGCCTAATGTTTGGGCTAATTCTTTTTGAAGAAAAAATGCCGACATGATGCAACCAATAAAACAAGTAGGTAAATGGGCTTTCCTAGACATTTTAAGGCCCTGCAAAGAAAATCGGTCCATCGAGGACGGATCTATACGAAATAATTGAAAGAGTCATTTTCATCATTGTTATGCTGTAATTCTGAAACTGCCTTCGTTCTTTTGCCCATAATTTTTTTATTCATTAACCGGTTTTAATGAATGTTGTGCTGTTGCTTGCAGAATGGATAGACTATTGACAGAAAACTTCAAAATGACTAATTTTTTTTAAGATGGCGACCACAAATGGAAAATTTATCGACATAAGAATGAAGGCTTAGTCTTAAATTACAGAGGAAAACCCGTCTTGATTTTTATTCGTTATTCCAACATTTGGCCTGAAAAAAGGAAGGGACAATTTTCAAGTATGGCCGCATTTAGAAAAATCAGCCATTTTCAAATTTGTTGTCAATAGACCGTCCTTTCTTCAAGCAACGATGCAACGTTATAGTACGGGAGCCAGCGACAGATTTTTTGTGACAATTCGCGCAAAGTTGAAAACCCGTTTATTTTTTAATTTGTACCCCGGAAATGCGAATTTTGCTTTTCCGGCTAGCTTTTAGCGGTGCAACGTTCCGCTACAGGGCTTCAAAAACTGCAAAAAAGAATAAAAAATGTCTAAATCGAGCAAAGCCAAACCTTGTTTAATTTGGTTATGTAGACCGTAAATAGCCATAAAAAACTTTTCTGGCATCATTCCGATGGTGCAAAAGCTTTCTGTTTAACCAACGAACACTGCAGAATGGAATCTAAAATGTCTGAGTCGAACAAAGGCAAACCTTGTTTTATATGTTTATTTACACCATAAATAATTAAAAAATCTTTTCTGGCATAATTCTAATGGGGAAAAAGTTGTCTGGCAAGCGATTAAAAGTAGTCCGCGCGATGCCTGTCGGCCGCGGGCGCGCCTATGGAACTACACGCAAATCTTGGTAGTGGAGCGAAATCGGGCTAAAAAGTCGTCAAAAAATTTTTTCACGGTAGAACTAGATCGGACCCCATAGGTTTTGTTAAGTACATCACTCTGCATACGAAATGATGATTTATGACATTTTTTTGTGGTCGAGACCATTTTTATTTCCAAAAAATTGTGAAATTAGCAATTTACGGAAATTGTGTTTTTTTACGTTTCCATCGTCATATCTTTGAGAGTAGTGGAGCTATCGGCTCGATTTTTTTTTAATTCAAGCTAACATATGAGCGCTTACAACGAATGCCATCGTTGTTGTCCAATATTGTTTATTATCCACTTTAAATAGCAACAAAATTGCAAAAGTGCAATGAAATTTTCATTAAGCAGGAAACTTTTTTATTTCTGGAAATTTTTATATACATGCTGCGGGGGAAATGTGCACAAAACATGAAAGAAGTTTTTGGTAAAAAAAAATTACCTATAGCGTCTATAGTTTTTGAACTGTGAATTTTTTTGTGGCGCGCGCTACTCACGTGGAACGCAAAATTAATCCACGCGTGGCAGGCAGGCATGTCAACAACTAATGCGTAGTTTACATGGGCTAAACTATGACAAGTATAAATATCTTAGAGTACTTCCTAATAGTTTACTTATACAATACTTTACTTCCTAATAGTTTAAATAGTAGGTACGTCTCTGGGAGCGTTTACATAAACTATTTGGAAGTACAAAGAAATAAAATAACCAAATGGTTGATTTTTGGCAATTTTTGAGCAGTAATTACAGTTGCCAGATGAAGAAACAACCACCTGCTTATTTTATTTATCAGTTTAAAGTCACCATTTATTTAATGAACTGCAAAATAAACATTTTTTTATATTGATTTTTAATAATCATTAAATCTTTGTGCATGCATAATAGGAATAGGTGCAGCTAAATATAGGTATAAAATAAATATTAATACATATCTTTCACTTTATCAACAGACTTATCTTCGGTATTTTCTACATTAATATCACTATTTTTGCACCTGCCACATTTACATTGATCACAGCATTTCAGCCTTTTCTTGATACAGTTGCACTTTTTCGTATTACAGTTTTTGTCGGAATTGGCGTACAATGTTTGGTATGGATTCTTGAGATGAAAATATGCGAATCCAACTGTCGTTTAGTGAAGTCTATATCCATAAGATCCAGGATCTTCAAGTTGCAACTTCGCAACGTTACTTGAATACCATCTTTTTAACTGCTGCGTGCACCTGCAACTGCTAATAATGAAACAATCCAATATATAATTTCAAACTTGTAATACCTCAAAAATTGTTGATAATCAGTCAGTAGGGGGAAGTTCGTAAGAAGGTTTATTAGATTTGGTGGCCATTGCTAGGCGTAAATCGTTTAGTGACTTGGCCACATTTTTGTATTTATATAATAGGAGAACATATTTTGTACCTTCTAACTTTGACAATTTTTCAAGCACATTTATATTCTTCTGTAGAACTTGAAAAGCGGTTTTTTCCAATTTTCTAAAATGAGCTTGTAGTATCGCATCCCGTCAAACGATGCATGGACGAAAAAGTCTGCCCTAATTTTTGTACAATTTTGTTTATGGAAATGAAATGTTTATTTATTTTATACATTTTAACGTACATGGTAGTAAAAAGATGCATAAGTTTCGTGACTTTTTAAAATCATGAAAAAACAAAGAGCTGTAAACATAAAAATGTGGCCATAGTCACTAAACGCAATGGCCACCAAATCTAATAAATCTTCTTCCGATCTTCCCCTTACTGACAAATTTTTGTCAGGTTTGAGGTATTACAGGTTTGAAATTATATATTGGATTGTTTAATTATTGGCAGTTGCAGGTGCACTCAGCAGTTAAAAAAATGGTATTCAGGTAATGTTGCGAAGTCACAACTTGAAGATCCTGGATCTTATGGATGGACGACAACTGGCTTCCTATATATTTTCATCTCAAGAATCCATACCACACATTGTACGCCAAAGTTTAAGCGTTTTTGCATCTTTATCTGTATGTAAACGTAAAAAAACACAATTTCCGTAAATTGCCAATTTCGACAATTTTTTGGAAATAAAATGTCGTAAATCATCATTTCGTATGCAGAGTGATGTACTTAACAAAACCTATGGGGTCCGATCTAGTTCTACCTTAAAAAAAAATTTGACGACT
Source organism: Pseudeuparius sepicola (assembly GCA_963920635.1). Taxonomy (NCBI): domain Eukaryota; kingdom Metazoa; phylum Arthropoda; class Insecta; order Coleoptera; family Anthribidae; genus Pseudeuparius; species Pseudeuparius sepicola. The sequence goes on from OY987301.1 coordinate 49,001,644, forward strand.
TTTTAGTCCGATTTCGCTCCACTACCAGGATTTGCGTGTAGTTCCATAGGCGCGCCCGCGTCCGACAGGCATTGCGCGCACTACTTTTAATCGCTTGCCAGACAACCTTTTCCCCATTAGAATTATGCCAGAAAAGTTTTTTTAATTATTTATGGTGTAAATAAACATATAACATGCTCGACTCAGACATTTTAGATTCCATTCTGCAGTGTTCGTTGGTTAAACAGAAAGCTTTTGCACCATCGGAATGATGCCAGAAAAGTTTTTTATGGCTATTTACGGTCTACATAACCAAATTAAACAAGGTTTGGCTTTGCTCGATTTAGACATTTTTTATTCTTTTTTGTAGTTTTTGAAGCCCTGTAGCGGAACGTTGCACCGCTAAAAGCAAGCCAGAAAAGCAAAATTGGCATTTCCTGGGTGCAAATTAAGAAATAAATGGGTTTTCAACTTTGCATCAAATTGTTTCCAAGATCTGTCGCTGGCTCCCGTACTATTATCAAAATCGGTTATTAAATAAAACAATTACGGGCAAAAGAATGAACGCAGTTTCAGTACTATTGCCTAGAAGAAGTGGCGCAGAGGTAGAGCAGCGGTACCAGTACTATAGCATAAAAAATATGAAAATGACTCTATTGTAACGAAAAATGCCTCTAAAGTTGTTATATCAGCTTTCAATGAATATGTCTGCACAGTTTTCTAACCTACTCAAAGATTTAGCAGATAAATTTTAAGTTTGGGTATTCTACTTACAGTTTTATAATTTTTGTAATTAATTTAGCGCGATTTTAAGAGGACCCTGAGGTGAATGCCCACAACGAGAAAACAAACCGCAATGGAAATGGAAAAGTTGATGGAAATGTTTATGAAGAAATTTGATGAAATGGACAAGAAGCATGAAGAAAGAGAAAAGAAACAAGAAGAGGTAATGAAGAATCTTCATGAAGAAATGAAGAACGAATTAACGAAGAAGGACGAAGAAAAAGAAGAAGAAAGGCGCAAGAGGGAAGAGGATAGGGACACGAAACAAGAAAACTGATGAGTACCCTAAACACAAAATTTGACGAAACCAGCAGGAAGTTTTGAAGAAACAACAACACGACTGGAAATCCAAATGAAAACCATTCAGATGGAGATGCAGGAAGGTCTAAAAATAGAGTTACAAAAGAAGATTACCGAGTTTGAAGTAGTCGTTGAAGAAGAAGTAACACAAATGAAGAAGGAAGTACGAACGGAAGTCGGAGAAATGAAAAATGAGCTACAAAGTGAACTTGGTAAAATAAAAACAAAATTTGACAACAGTGAAGGAAGAATGGAACAGCTGGAGGCGAGGATGAATCAGCTGTCGCTACAGGGTGTATCAAAATTAGAAGTAGGCATGACCACATCCTCCATGAAAATGAAGCCTCCCAAGTTTGATGGAAAAGTGGCATGGAGCACTTACCTAAACCAGTTTGAGGCTGCTGCAGAAGGAAACTTCTGGACAGGAGAAGAGAAAGCTCGGAATTTGAAGTTATGTCTACGAGGTGAGGCCACCGAAGTGTTGCAAACGATACCGGCCGACGCTCAGCATGATTATAGTTGGCTGGTAAATCTGGCCTATCCATCAGCTTCCATCGAATTTCGGGAACAAATTTCGGTAAGCGGCTTCATAGATGGCGTGCGTGACAGCGAGACTAGCCAAGCGCGTCGGCTAGCCCGCCACAAAAACATCTCAGAGGCCTTGGCGCACGCTTTGGAATTCGAAGCTGCCACGCAGGCAGCACGTAGACAAGTGAGGTTAAGACAGGTACGACCGAAAAACAGAAGCAGTAGAACAAATGGTACGGGATATCCAAAACATCCTTTCACGTGCTACGACCTCCAAGGATGGGATGGGTGTTCGAAGAAATACACCACTGCGCTGTTGGAACTGCGGAGTTGAGGGGCATTTGAAACGCCAGTGCCCCAATCCTGTTGACGGTGAGAAGCAGGAAAACTCCGAGTAGCCAGCTTTGAGGGGCGAACGCTGGCTGGGTGCTACCAAGCCCCACCTATTAGGATAAAAGTTAACCGGCTGCCGAATTCAGGAGACAGCTTGGTAGTACCAGGAAAGATCTGCGGCCTGGAATGTGACATTGTGGTGGACACTGGTTCTAGTCATACCATCGTGAGGCCGAACATCATAGCCCACTGAAGGATTGCACCACCACCAAACTACATCGTCGAATTGGCAAATGGTGAAAAAATTCCAGTTACAGGAGAGCACGACGCCTTTATAACCATAGGCTCTACTAAGTTCAAGCACAGAGTCCTTGTGGCCGAAATAACCGACGATGTCATATTAGGACTAGATGTCATGCGTGAACACCGGTTCAAGATAGAAGTTCACGAGAGGATTTTGAGGACAAAGACAGAAGAGATTCTGATGACACGTCCTGACATGGCTGGCAACACTACCCGAACTGTGACCGCTTATGAAGATACCACGGTTCCGGCTAATTCAGAAAAGGTTATCAAGGCCACCTATGATGGACTGAATGGCGAAACAATTATTGTGGGACCCGAAGAAGAATGCGGACTGTATAAAAGAGGTATATTCCCTGCAAATACGCTGACCACCAAAAGAGGGCGAGTAATATTTGTGCGAATTGCTAACCTAAAGAACTACGATCAAAATTTGAGCAAATCAGGTTGCACAACAGCACGTTCCACAGCCCCTACCAGAGAGTCTGAAGAATATGGTCGAAGAAGCCGCTGCTTACTTAACAATGGAGCAGCAGAACCAACTGCGAAAACTGATTGAAGAAAATCGTGATGTGTTTGCTACGTCTGATTCCTATTTTGGAAGAACAGGTTTAGTACAGCACAGGATAAATACTGGTAATAGCCCTCCGGTCAAACAGGCTCCTCGAAGGATACCCCTCGCTAAGCAAGGAGAGGTCTCGGCTATGATGAAGGAAATGGAACACCAGAGAATCATTGAACTGTCACAGAGCCCATGGACTTCTCCAGTTGTCCTAGTGAAGAAGAAGGATGGTTCTATGAGGTTCTGCGTAGACTATCGACGGTTAAATAACGTCACCAAGAAGGACATAGCTACCCTCTACCCAGGATAGATGACACTTTAGACACTCTATTTGGTTCTAAATGGTTTTCCACGTTGGACTTGAAGAGTGGGTACTGGCAAGTCGAAATGCACACTCAAGATAAAGAGAAAACTGCATTTTCTACTGGTACAGGTTTATGGCAATTTAATGTTATGCCATTTGGCCTCTGTAATGCACCAGCAACCTTTGAGAGGCTAATGGAGTCTGCGCTAAGAGGTATGACATGGAAAACCTGTCTAGTATATCTGGATGATGTCATTATTTTGAGAAGAACATTTGAAGATCACTTGAAGAATGTCCGTGATGTATTCTAGAAGTTACGAGAAGCTAGCCTAAAACTAAGCCCAAAGAAATGCTGTTTCTTCAAGAAGGAAGTTAGATATTTGCATGTAATTTCAGAGCTAGGAGTTAAAACAGACCCAGAAAAGATAGAGACAATTGAGAAATGGCCGCGACCGAAAGATAATCATGAACTAAGGAGCTTCCTGGGCCTGTGCACTTATTACAGGAGATTCGTCCTAAACTTTGCACACATAGCCAGGCCGCTGCATAGGCTCACAGAGGATGGAATCGATTATATGTGGACCTCAGATTGTGAAGAAGCATTTCAGACCTTGAAGAAAATTTTATGTTCTTCACCGATTTTGACGTTTCCCATTCCTGGAAAGACATTCATCGTGGATACAGATGCTAGCAACTTTGGTGTTGGAGCAGTGCTGTCCCAGGAGCAAGAAAGGAAAGAAAAAGTTATTGCCTACTTCAGTAAAACTCTGTCAAAGCCGGAGAGAAACTACTGCGTGACAAGAAGGGAACTGCTAGCAGTGGTCAAGGCCGTTGAACATTTCCATAAGTATTTATATGGCCAACCTTTCATATTAAGAACAGATCACGCATCACTGAAATGGCTATTCCAGTTCAAGAACCCAGAAGGACAAGTGGCAAGATGGCTTCAAAGGCTGCAGGAATATGACTTCAAAGTGGAACACCGAAAAGGGGACAACCATAAGAATGCTGATGCATTGTCAAGAAGACCTGTAATGAAGACTGTCATCACTGTAGTCGACAGGAATTAAGAGAAAACCCGGACCTAATTTTATGTAAACGAACTACTGTCCGTGGACCTGAAAATTGGGATTCGGAAGTCATCGCCAGAGAGCAAAGCGAAGATCCTATATTCGGTATAATATTTGACCTAAAATTAAGACATATACCCAAACCTGAATGGAGAGATGTTTCGGACAAATCACCAGAGTTGAAGGCATACTGGGCACAATGGAACTCGTTAGTAATTAAAGATGGTGTACTAAAGAGAGTTTGGGAAAGTCCAGATGGAAAAGAAAAGCTATTTCTGACAGGACTTCCCAAGAAGAGAGTGTCGGAGGTCCTGAAAGCCGTGCACGAAGGCGTTGGAGGTGGACACTTTGGCATTAGTAAGACCTTGAATAAAGTTAGAGGGTGATTTTACTGGGTAAACTCTCGGGAAGATGTCGAAGAGTGGTGCCGCCGGAGTGAAGAATGTGCTTCGGCGAAAGGACCAAAAACTAGGAGCAGGGGTAAAATGATGCAATACCTGGTCGGAGCTCCTTTTGAAAGGATTGCCATCGACGTAGCGGGACCGTTACCAACCAGCGAATATGGCAACCGTTATGTCTTAGTTGTCATGGACTACTTCAGCAAATGGCCAGAAGTTTATCCAATCCCAACCAAGAGGCCACTACAGTCGCAGAGGTCCCGTTCCAAAATTGGATATGTCGTTTTGGTGTCCCAAGAGAACTACACTCTGATCAGGGCCGCAATTTTGAGTCGGAGGTATTCCAAAACGACTGCCGCCTGCTAGGGATTTCCAAGACAAGAACAACACCCCTGCACCCCCAGTCTGATGGTATGGTGGAACGGTTCAATAAGACTTTAGAAACATACCTGAAGATGGTAGTGGATTAGAAACAAAGTAATTGGGACACATGCATACCACCTTTTCTATTGTCCTACCGTTCCGCTGTGCATGAAGCGACGGAAAAGTCTCCAGCAAAGATTATTTTCGGAGACGATCTAAGGCTCCCTATCGACATCATAACCGGCCGGCCAAAAAATCTAGAATCTACTGATGACTACTTGAGTCACCTGAGAGAGCGTTTCCAGTTGGTTCATGAAGACGTTCGCCAGAAGTTGCATCTAGAAAGTGACAGGATGAAGATCCGCTACGATCTGAAAGCAACCAGTGTTGAATTTAATGTGGGTGACAAAGTGTGGCTATACAATCCCAAGCGAACAAAAGGTCGGTCTCCGAAACTCGATAGAAGTTGGGAAGGACCATACATCGTCGTGAAAAAGATTAATGATGTCGTTTATCGTATAAGACGTAGCCCAACAGCAAAGATGAAAATAGTAAATATCGTCAGGTTGTCTCCGTACCATGAGAAGATAGATGAAGGTCATATAACTTGATCGGGACGATCAAAGGTTAGAGGGGGGCAGTGTAACGAAAAATGCCTCTAAAGTTGTTATATCAGCTTTCAATTAATATGTCTGCACGGTTTTCTAACCTACTCAAAGATTTAGCAGATAAATTTTAAGTTTGGGTATTCTACTTACAGTTTTATAATTTTTGTAATTAATTTAGAGGCATTTTCCGTCACATCTTTGTTGGCCTGAGGCCCCCAGGGCCCCATTTTCCTTTAGTTTTCATGGTTTTCCCTGTAAAGCTTCCATAACATTCTAGAAAGTTTGCTAGAACTTATGATTTGTGAACTATCATTGGCCAGGAATATTCTAGAGTATTCTCCAGTCTTCCTTTTTAGTATATAAGCCCTGGGAATTGGGCCCAGAAAAGTGACAGGTTAGAAAGCGATTTTGTGCGAATTTTGGAGCAGAAAGTATATTCTTGGACAGTGACAGTAATCTGACAAGGTTATTTGTGATTTTTGAAGGCTAAACAATAAAGTTGGTAACCAAGGCAACGAGTTTGGTCTGTGATTGTTGAGATCCAGTATACTATTATTGCAAATAGGTCCGCCCCCGATAGACCAATTTTCCTCACGTTTTTCGTTTTTGAATTTGAATTTTATTAAGGTCGACGTAAAACGCCTTTTTCCCCAAGTAAGAATAAACATTAAGGAAATACATATAGGTGAACGGTACTTGGAGTTAGTATCTCCTAAAAGAAATTTTTGCGTACGCTTTTTACAATATTATTTAAAATAATAATAATAATAAATAACTAATTAAACTAAAATTGATTATATTAATCGTCAGTGTCATTCGTCGTTAGCGTCAATGAAGTGTCTCGGTCGTCTGTGTGGTAGTCTGCGGTCAACGTCGTAGGTGCATACGTCCGTGAGTAAATGGTTAGGATGATTTGGGATGATTACGTCATAAATTTTACGTGCGTGCGTCTTTATGTATTGTGTGATCGTCGGGATGTTAAGGTCGTTGAGAATGGTCCTATTTGAAGTGTACCACTCCGCTCCTACCGCCAGTCGAAGACATTTATTTTGTATAACTTGAATTTTGTTTATATTATATTTTGCGGCGAAACACCAAGCGGCGCAGGCGTATAATAACGAAGGTCTAATCACTTGCGTATAAATCAAAAGTTTGCTTTGGACATTGAGGCTAGAATTTCTATTTAAAAGCGGATATAATTTTGACATTGCTTGTTTTGCCATTTTTGTTCTTGAATTTATGTGCGAAGCCCATGTAAGTCTTTTGTCTAGCTTAATACCTACCTTCGTCGCTCCAATCTATTGGTATTTGATTTAAATTAATACGTTGCATTTCTGGTAATAATCTTTTTTTAGAAATAAAAATAGCTTTGGTTTTCCGCTCGTTAATTTTTATTTTCCATTTAACAAAAAATTCGGAGACCATGTTCACCGCACGCTGCAAGAAAGCTTTAATTAACCTTTGAGACTCACTAACTGCTAGAATCGCAGTATCGTCTGCGTATAGGAAGATCTTCGTATTTGGGTATGACGTTAGGTCGCTAATAAAAATGGAATATAGAACAGGTCCCAATACCGAGCCCTACGGTACGCCAACCTGAATATTACGAAACTCAGAATTTTTGTTATCAACCCTAACACAGAATTTTCTATCTGTAAGAAAGTCTTTAACAAAGCGGACAATGGGAGCCGAGAAGCCCCCCCCCCCCCTTAGCATTTTATATAACCAGTGACCATGGAAGGAATATAGTCACTGATATAACAGCCCCCAGTGCCACACTTTGTCGAAGGCCTTTGCTATATCCAACAGAACAATACCTGCGCTTTTCCGTTTCTGTAAGCTCTTGGATATATTTTCAACCAATCTACAGGCTTGTAGCTCAGTACTATGCATCGACCGAAAACCGAATTGTTCTCCCTGTATAATTTCCAAGTTATCAGCTTCTTCCACTAATGTAGCCAGTATAACTTTTTCCACAATTTTTGAAATTGACGAAAGTAAGCTAATTGGCCTATAGTCACTCGGTGTATTCGAACCGCTCTTTTTTGGTATCGTCAATTTGTGATTTTTTCCAAATGCTGGGAAAATGTTGTGTTCTAAGGATTGCATTTGTTAGATTTAAAATGGCAGTTCTAAATTTTTTGGGTAGTAATTTAATAGCTTTATTATTTATGTCGTCTAGGCCGGGGGCTTTTCTTGTTGGTAAAAATTTTATAATTTTATTAATTTCTACTGGGTCACTTAGGGGAAGTTGACCTGGTGGAGCTTTCTCTAGTAATCTCGACCACCTCGGCCTCCCATTCTGGGTCATCTCTGGGATTTACATTTAAAGAAAATTGAGAGACGTATTCTTCCGCGAAAACTTCCGCCTTTTCCTCCGCCGTAAACACTAGTCCGTTATTACCCATTATCGGTGGTGTCGGTGTTTTGGTCCCCTTTAGATTTTTGATTATTTGCCAAAATGAGCGTTCTGTCGTAGTCAAAGATTCCAAAGTTTGTTGCCAATTGTCATTTTTGAATTCAGAAATACGTTCTTTTACTAGTCTCGTGAGTCTATTATATTCTAAGTTATGTCCTGTCCTTTGTGCGAGTTTTTAGCACGTCTTTTTTGTGCTAAAAGATTTTTTGTTTCTTGGGGAAGTTTTGTCGAATAGTACGTGGTGTTCGTAGTCGTGGTTGATTCCAAAAGTACGTTATTTATTAAATTTTGAAGTGTGTCCGTATAGTTATCTATGTCTTGTGCGTCTGTCAAGTGTCTAAGTGGCGGAGGATACAGCAAAAGCATAGTTTTATACATCTCCCAATTTGTAATATATCTACTAAAATTTTGATTTAATTCACCATTATTATTATTCAAGTTGCCAAAAACAATCATAACGGGATTGTGATCGCTGCTGAGATCAGCGGACGTAGATACCTCGTAATTACAGTTAAAATTTTTTGTGATAAACAAGTCTAATATACTGGGTCGAGCATTACCGGCGGGAGGGTACCTGGTCGGTTCGGCCGGTGCAATTACCTGTAAATTGTTTAAAAATGTATACCTATCCAATCGGTTACCGAAAAAATTGTTAGGGGTTGGTGACCACCTGTAATGTTTGGCGTTGTAATCGCCACCAGCAATTACGGGGTCATTGTTGTTAAGATTCAAAAATATCTGATTTAGTTCATTTACATCGTATCGCATATTCGGCGGCATGTACACAGAGTACAGGGTATACGTTACATTGTTTGTCAATTTGATTTTGACAGAGACAAATTCCGCGTTCATATTTTCATTAGAAGACCTAAACGTCATAAAAGGGACAGATTTGTGTACGGCTAGTAACACGCCTCCGCCTCTCCCATTAACTCTGTTTCTACGAACGATACTGTAATTCTGCAGTTTAAATCTCGCATGCGGTTTAAGAAAAGTTTCCTGCAGCGCTAAAACGTGAACTTTCTCCTCTTGCAGAAAATATTTACAAGTTCATGCTTTTTGTTAGAAACGCCGTTTGCGTTCTAAGAAACAAATTTCAATTTATCGAGAGTAGATCCTTCGTCATTATTGTTCGCCATTGAAATTCCCTAACATTACCGCAAATTTTTGTAATGCCGGTAAAAGCTCCCGCATTACCGACAATAGGGATGATTCCTGTGTTTTGTCTAGTTGTAGCTGGTTTCCAGCGGGTTTGGCTGCCGTGGCAGCATAGGAAAAATTTTGGTTCACATGACTTGTACCGGGTGAGCTTGTTGTTATTATTATTTTTAATTTTGGGGAAAAATTTACATTTACTAAAATTTGCCGGGTGGTCTTCACCGCAATTCGCACATTTACATGGCTATTATGATTTTGTGCGCACTTAAGACATTTTGGTGCCGCGTGACAATACATTTGCGTATGTCCAAAACGTTGGCATCTGTGATACTGGGTCACTCTTGGACGAGTCCTTTTAGGTTCAAAAGTGACCCAGTTGTCACAAATCTCAACCTCCTTATATATATATTCTTAGAGGCTTGCGTTTTTGGTAATATGATCAACAAGTTGTTTTGGGGCACTTGATTTTTGCTCTTGAGTCTTATAACAGATTTAACATTATATCCTTTTTTTATTAGATCTTTTTTGGCAAGATCCGCATTGAATTCTATTGGAAAATTACGTACGAATACGTGAAGAGATTTTTCGTCTGGGGTAGGGTAAGAGTGGAACTCGAATTTATTTACAGTTAGGAATTTCTGAATATTCCTGTAGTCATCAGGGCTACTGGGTGTGATTTTAATGGTGATACGGCGTGTTTACTGCCCTGTCGTAATTTATTCTTTTAGTTTTAAAATATCTAGAAATGTCAAGCCATTTCTCCTTATTCCTTAAAACTATCGGAGTAATGGCTTTTTTAGTAACTTCGTTTGTTTCGTTGTTTTCATCATTTTGGTCCGAAAATTCTATATCGTCATCGTCCATAGCAACGTTATTTTCGTCATTATTGTCTGTATTTTGACTATTGTTTATTGTGGGTGAACTTTCATCTTCTTTTGGTAATTTTGAAATATTTTTTCCTTCATTTTCTTTTTCATTATTATTTTTTTGGAAAATGATTATTTTTGGGGCATTTTTTTATTTATTTTTTTTTGGTGGCTTTTTCCTTTAGAGTATTTATACTACTAACTGTATTTACAGAAATTATTGAGGAGTTGTCATCCGATAAGTCGGTATTAAGAGATTTTGATCTCCTTTTTTTGACAATTTTATTTGGAATAGTAAACCCTTCCGCGTCCGCGACAATGGTTTCCTTGCTAGAAGAAAAGGTGTTAGAATTTTCCGTATTATTATGTTTTCTTTTACGCTTTTCTAGTTCGGTAATTTTATTGTCTTTTTCTTTTAACAAGTTGGTAATTTCGGTAATTTTTTACCTTGCGTACCGGTCGCCGATTTTCTTGATTTTTTCCAAATATACGTATTTTGGGCCGCAGATCACGAAAATCACAACCAAAATTGGGGCAAACGCTTATTTTCCAAGATATAAGCCTATATTCGGTGAATTAGTGCTGTTGGAACAAACCCTTTGTCAAACCTAAGTTTATATTTTGTGGTTTGAAGTTGGGTTTTTATGAGCGAGTATGTTGGCAACAACGAGGCGCGCGAATCCCAGCCTACTTTTCAATTTTAAATTTTAAATATATTTCCGTCATATTTTGTTACAATAATAATATAATAATATTATATTAATAATTATTGTTAATATTATAGATATTATATAGATACTTAACTATGACACTGCGCATTAATCCAAATGTTTTAGACAAAATTTTAAATGCAGTATATCAAGAACCCGGTTTTAACCATAGTAAAATATTTTCCATTTGAAAACATACATATTGAAAAACATTATTAATCATTGAGAATTTTAGGAAATATTTTGTGGTTGATCCAGGACATCGTGGCCCCATACAAATACTGGCCTGAATGGATAAAAGCTCTATTGAAAAGTCCCACATTTAATTATGGTGAAAGAGTAAAACTTCTGACCTTTTTTTTGTGAATGGTGTCCGGGAACCCGACTTAATTTTCAATTTTTTAGTAAGAGTTAAAGGATCCAAACTAATGGCTCAGTACAAATATACCATCGAAGAGCTCTTTAGATATTTTAAAAAAGATCAATATCAATGTAAATATTTTAGTTATTCTGTTTTAAATAACCGATATGAATACTTGAACGGACAAAAAAGAAACATTAATGATGATTAAAACTGGTTGGAAAGTTGACTATTTTTTTTCTAACAAAAGCTTCTCTCTTTGTTAGCAGGTGCACATCTTTGCCAATAATGCCACCATCAGGGGCATATGCCCTCTCCTTTTTTCAAACGGCAGCGCCCAATGATCCCGAATGTCACCACAAGGGCAAGGGAATATGCCCCTTTGTGCTGGCAGTCGATAGCGATGGGCGCTGCCGTATGAAAAAAGAAGGGGGCATTCCCCCTTAGTGTGGCAGTCGATAGAGATGGGCGCTGCCGTATGAAAAAAGAAGGGGGCATTCGCCCCTTGTGTGGCAGTCGATGGCGATGGGCGCTGCCGTATGAAAAAAGAAGGGGGCATTTGCCCCTTGTGTGGCAGTCGATAGCGATGGGCGCTGCCGTATGAAATCAGAAGGGGGCATTCGCCCCTTTAGTGTGGCAGCGCCCATCGCTATCGACTGCCACACTAAGGGGCGAAGGCCCCCTTCTTTTTTCATACGGCAGCGCCCATCGCTATCGACTGCCACACTAAGGGGCGAATGCCCCCTTCTTTTTTAATACGGCAGCGCCCATCGTTGTCGGCTGCCTTACTTATAGGGACGGATACCCTCTATGTTTGTAATATAGAGCCCAAAATAGGTGTGTTTTTAAATAATTATAAATATTCGAGAAACAAAAAATCAAAATTCAAAAGTTATATTTTTTCAAATTATCTTAGTCTAAAAATGAACAATAACAAACATGACAAAAACAAAAACAACAACAAAAACTTCTTAATACATTTCAAATCTTAACTATACTTCTATAGACTACGTTTATCTCGTGACAACTCGATCGGATTGAAATGGATCCGATTGAGTTATGTCAAATCTTTTATAATTCTACGTTTACATCATCAGTATTGAATCCTACGGTTTTCAATCCTCTCTAGGGACATTAACTTATTGTACTTATTCCACAGTAGGTTGGTGCACATTCTGGCCAACTTCTGTTTGGAAATAACGGCTTGGCTTGAAATTTTAAATATGATTGAATTTCGATCTGGAGGGTTTACGCCGTTTATTTGAGTCCGCTCCAGTGAATTCAAACCTTCCTCAATCGGATCGAACGCGTCGAGATAAACGTAGTCATTGTAATGATTAAGATAAACTAAATTATACAATTATACGTACATGCTCTTTGTAGTTTTCTAAAACTCTTTAATTCTAAGCTCTGGAGGGACAGATCTTTTAAAAATAAATTCGGCCAGATAGTCGGAAAAATGGTGCTTTCTGATACCATAACGGGGTATATTAGATTTCACTTCTCTCCACATTCGTTCTATGTTTTGTGTATGAGCTCCTAACATAAAAGAAAATGTGCAAATGACTAAAAACATAAAATAAGATTTACCTGACTCCGGATCGGCAAAATTGGTGGAATGGTTCACGCTTAAATGTTGGAACCCTTCATTCTCTAAACAATTATATGCCTTCCAGCAGTCTGAAATAATTGTGGTTCCAGGAGAAATGTATTGTTTGATTATATCCAAAAGAACCTCCTTATTCCTGGATGGAACAGGCACTAAAAATAAATTGGAGGTATTGCCTCTTTCCACACCTCCAAATATCCATTGGCCCTCCACCAACCTCCCTTTGTGGAATTTCCGCCGGCCAATCTTGGCTTCATCAATTTCCACAATCTTACCAGGACCACCAATTTTTTTTTCAGTGTGAACTAAACACCACTCTTCACACACCTACAATTTAAAATTATACCTATAGCTTATCTTTATTGAAAAAAAAAACATTTCAACGAGAAAATAAGTGATGTAATAAATTTTACTTACTTGTCGGCAATAATTACTCCAGTCAACAACTGTTCGACAACTAATTGAAACTTCTCTTTGAAGCAGTTTAGTTCGTGGGTGCGGTGTTAATAAAAAATAACCTACTAACAAACCAATTTCTTCAATTTTCAAATTTGAAGAAAAAAAGTGCCGTGCTTAGCACTTTTGAAAAATCCACACTCAAGCTTTCCTTTTTTTGTTGATCTTATTTTTCGGCACCTATACTTGAGTGTTTTTATATTTAAATCGACACTTTTTCCACAATTGTCACATTGTATATTGCTTTTGAAAACTTCCAAATCTACCAAATATCGAATAAAGTTGTCAATATTCATTAACAAACCCAGATACTCGGTTAAATTCATCTTGTTTATCAAAAATTAAATATACAAGAATAATTTCAAAATATGGCGGAAATATATTTAAAATTGAAAAGTGGGCTGTGATTCGCGCGCGTCACTGTTATTACCAACTTACTCGCTCATAAATATCCAACTTCAAATCACAAAACATAAACTTAGGGTTCACGAAGGGTTTGTTCTAACAGCAGTTCTGAACCGGGTTTCGGAGACCTAATTTAGTTTTGATCATTAACCAAAGTTGTGTTCTCACGGATTCTTGCAGTTTTATTTAAAAATTAATAATTTACTTATGTGTTTTTAATAGATATTAGGTAATTATAATATTAACAAGAAGATTGATCGTAAAATTTTAATAAAAATTCATTAAACACTGACCTTTGACAACGCTGCTTTAAACGCTTATATCTTGGAAAATAAGCGTTTGCCCCAATTTTGGTTGTGATTTTCGTGATCTGCGGCCCAAAATACGTATATTTGGAAAAAATCAAGAAAATCGGCGACCGGTACGCAAGGTAAAAAATTACCGTAATTTCAGCCAACTGTGTTGACATTTTTGCAATTTCGTTTGTAAGATTATTTATTGTCTGATGCTTGGCTTTAAGTTCTTCCTTCAAGGTATTTATCAACATTATGAATTGCTGCTGTTGAGAGATTAACTTTTTAAAATAGGTATCGTTGTCTACGTCAGAGTTCGCCTCCATGTCCGATAACTCCGACACGGACATTATAGGCTAAAGGATTTACTAACTAATCCTATAATATAAGCAATTAAACAGCGAGAAAAGAAAAAATTAAAAATTATTTTAGCGTACGCAAAAAATGAAAAAATTTAAGAAATTAGTACCGTCTCACCCTTACAGTAACTTGGGGAACAGGTAAAATGACTCTGGTTGTGGGGAGGGGGCAGGGGCTCTTTAAAAAAGTCTTTGGATCTGGTTCTGGGCCGCTAGCACTGGTCCTCGTTCTAGCTGCGGTCACACCTCAGGAACGGGGGTGAAGTCCTCGGGGATCCTTACAGTAACTTGGGGAACAGGTAAAAAGTCTCTGGTCGTGGGGAGAGGGCAGGGGCCTTTTAAAAAAAAGTCTTAGGATCTGGTTCTGGGCCGCTAGCACTGGTCCTCATCCTAGCTGCGGCCACACATCAGGAACGGGGGTGAAGTCCTCGGGGATCTACATCAGGGGACTTGGGGAATAGGTCATACGGCAGAAAACACTTAAATTGGTTTAGAATTCCTCAAATGGAATGTTTTTAATCGCGGCAAAAATTTTCGATGTTACGTCTAAGTGACATTTTTTTGGTTTTAATTTTCCTCACGGTCGGTGGCATGTAGAGCAAGGCCTGCTTTATTGATTTTTTGTGTCTGTTACATTATTCCAATACTTTTGCTTAAAAAAATAGGCCCAAGGAAAGGACAAATTTCAAGCATGGACGCCAGAATTCAGAAAATCAACCATTTTGAAGTTTTCTGTTAACGTTTATAGAAATCGGTTAGTGAATAATAAAATTATGGGCAAAATAACGAAGGCAACTTCAATACCTACTACAGCACAACAATTATGAAATGACTTTATATTACTGCGTGTAGCACCGTCCTCGGCGGACCGATTTCCCTTGCAGTGGTTTTAAAATACATAGGTACGTGCAGAATGTTGAATTTTAAAAAATCGGTCATTTTAAAGTTTTCTGGTCAATAGTCTGTTCTTTCCTGCAAGCGATGCCTCGTTTTTGAAAATCGGTTGATAGACAAAAAATATGGGCCAAACAAAAAGGTCCAAAATTTTTTGGCACACCAATTTAAACAGAGTGTCCCAAAAAAGAGTGTCAAGAATGGGCGCCTCGGGGAATCCGAATCAACCCCATGTACTTACACCATCTTTTTTTAGTATAGGTGTTATGATATTTTGTAATTTTTCAGCGATTTTCAACTATTCAGCTTATTTTGGCTATAATCGTAGAAAATAAGTGATATCAATGTCTGATTTTTATTTAGATATTTAGCTAAAACACGAAGACAATTGAATCTACAAAAAAATTCTTTTGATTTTTAAAATGCCTTTATAAAGTTATTGGATTTTTCACTTTTGTTTTGTTATAATTTCTTTACTTTTGAGCGCATTGTTGTCTTCGAGTTGGTTAGGCTCAAATTTTAGCAAAATGTCTCTATAAAAATCAGCCATTTATCTAATTTATTTACTACGATTATAGCCAAAATAAGCTAAAAAGTCGAAAATTACTGAAATCTCACAAAAAAATCATAACTCCTAAACTAAAAAAAGATAATATTGTACCAGATTGCAACAATAACACACCAAGCGCGTTTCCTTGGTTACAACCTTTATTGTAGCCTTCGCCAAATATTACTTGTCAGACTCTCTCTCTGGCCAAGAATATTCTTCAGGTCTCAAACTCACACTAAAATGTCGTTCTAACCTTTTACATACTTCAGGCCCAATTTACAGGGCTTATATACTCAAATCGAAGACAGGAGACTACTCTAGAATATTCCTGGCCAATGATAGATGCACAAATCATAAAGTTCTAGCAAATCTAGAAACTTACGGAAGCTCTACAGGGAAAAATAACCACACATCCTGTCACTTTCTAGATGCAACTTCTGGCGAACGTCTTTATGAACCAGACTGGAGACGCTCTCTCAGGGGACTCATGTAGTCATCAGTAAATTGTGGATTTTCCGGTCGGCCGGTTATGATGTCGATATGGGAGCCTTAGATGGTCTTCGAAAATAATCTTGGCTGGAGACTTTTCCGTCGCTTCATGCACAGCGGAACGGTAGGACGATAGAAAAGGTGGTATGCATGTGTCCAAATTACTTTGTTTCTGATTCACTACCATCTTCAGGTACGTTTCTAAAGTCTTATCGAACCGTTCCACCATACCATCAGACTGGGGGTGCAGGGGTGTTGTTCTTGTCTTGGAAATCCCTAGCAGGCGGCAGACATATTGGAAAATCTCCGACTCAAAATTGCGGCCCTGATCAGAGTGTAGTTCTCTTGGGACACCAAAACGACATATCCAATTTTGGTTGGGGATTGGATAAACTTCTAGCCACTTGCTGAAGTAGTTCATGAGAACTAACACATAACGGTTGCCAGATTCCCTGGTTGGGGACGGTCCTGCTACGTCAATGGCGATCTTTTCAATAGAAGCTCCGACCAGGTTTGCTATCCCTGTTCCTAGTTTTTAGTCCTTTGCCGAAGCACATTCTTCATATCGGCGGCACCAGTCTTCGAGATCTTCCCGAGAGTTTACTCAGTAAAACCTCTTTCTAACTTTATTCGAGGTCTTACTAATGCAGAAGTGTTCACCTACAATGACTTCATGCACGGCGTTCAGGAGCTCCGACACTCTATTCTAGGGAAGTACTGTTAGAAATAGCTTTTCTTTTCCATCTGGACTTTCCCAAACTCTCTTTAGTAAACCATCTTTAATTACTAACGAGTCCCATTGCGCCCAGTGCGCCTTTAATTCTGGTGATTTGTCCGAAACATCTCTCCATTCTAGGTTTGGGTATATGTCTCACTTTTAGGTCAAATATTATACCGAATATGGGATCTTCACTTTGCTCTCTGGCGATGACTTCCGAATCCCAATTTTCAGTTCCACGAACAGTAGTTCGTTTACATAAAATTAGGTCCGGGTTTTCTCTTAATTCCTGTCGACTACAGTGATGACAGTCTGCATTACTACAGGGTCTTCTTGACAATGCATCAGCATTCTTATGGTCGTCCCCTTTGCGGTGTTCCACTTTGAAGTCATATTCCTGCAGCCTTTGAAGCCATCTTGCCACTTGTCCTTCTGGATTCTTGAACTGGAATAGCTATTTTAGTGATGCGTGATCTGTTCTTAATATGAAAGGTTTGCCATATAAATACTTGTGGACATGTGCAACGGCCTTGACCACTGCTAGCAGTTCCCTTCTTGTCACGCAGTAATTTCTCTCTGGCTTTGACAGAGTTTTATTGAAGTAGGCTATAACTTTTTTTGCCTTTCTTGCTCCTGGTACAGCATTGCTTCAACACCAAAGTTGCTGGCATCTGTATCCACGATAAATGTCTTTCCAGGAACGAGAAACGTCACAATCTGAGGTCCACATATAATCAATCCCATCCTGTGAGAGCTTATGCAGCGGCCTGGCTATGTGTGCAAAGTTTGGGACGAATCTCCTGTAATAAGTGCACAGGCCCAGGAAGCTCCTTAGATCATGGTTTTCATATAGATTTCTAGTCGTGTTGTTGTTTTTTCAAACTTCCTGCTGGTTTGGTCAAATTTTGTGTTGAGGTCACTCATCAGTTTTTCTTGCTTCATGTCCCTTTCTTCTTCGTTCTTCTTTAATTCATTCTTCATTTCTTCTTGAAGATTCTTCATTAAATCCTCTTGTTTCTTCTCTCTTACTTCATGTTTTTGTCCATTTCATCAAATTTCTTTATAAACATTTCCATAAACTTTTCCATTTCCATTGCGGTTTGTTTTCTGGTTGTGGGCATTCACCTCGGGGTCCTCTTTAAATCGCGCTTCTGACACCAAATATACCAGATTTCAACAATAACACACCAAGCGCGTTTCCTTGGTTACAGCCTTTATTGCACATAGCCTTCACAAAATATTACGTGTCAGACTCTGTCACTGGCCGAAAATCTTCTTCAGGTCTCTAACTCGCACTAAAATCGTGTCCTAACCTTTTACTTACTTTAAGCCTAATTCCCAGGGCTTATATACTCAAATGGAAGCTCTACAGGGAAAACAATAAAAATCAAAAGAAAATGGGGCCCTGGGGGCCTCAGGCTAACAAAGATAACGAAAAATGCCCCTAAAGCCTGGTTCATACAGCTTCTTTATCTTTTAATTTTACTTTATCTTTAAGAAATATTAAGTGTCATTAAGTGTCAAATGCCGTTGGTTATTTCTTAAAGATAAAGTTAAATTAAAAGATAAAGAAGCTGTATGAACCAGGCTTACATTAATCATAAAAATAATAAAACTGTAAGTAGAATACCGAAACTTAAAACGTATGTGCAAATCTTTGAGTAGGTTAGAAAACAGTGCAAACACGTTCATTGAAAGCTGATAAAACAACTTTAGAGGCATTTTTCGTTACAATACACATGGGGGTGATTCGGATTCCCCGAGGGATGCTCTACCTCTGTGCCACTTCTTGACGCTCTTTTTTGGACACCCTGTATAAAATGAAATAAAATTTTGTATTAACATAATAACGTTATTTAATTGTACACTAGAAATTACATTTCTTAATTTGGTAATACATGGTTGGCAGCATTCATCTGGGCGCCTCCAGGGCGATATTCTGTGGCTCTAACTTAACTTCAAACCCAGAAACTATAACTATTAGCCTTTCTCTGTGCTTCAAAGAACAAAATTCAAATTTAGGGCGTATTTAGAATATCTGGTAGAAATGTCAGAACTTGTAACAGATGCCTAAACTTAACATTGATATTCTGTGGCTCTAACTTAAGGGGGGCCTCGCCATTGTATGTTTGGTTGCCTGTATCAATGTATTTTTATTTCCAACTAGCTGGAAAAAGTAGCGAATTTCAAAGGATTACAAAAAACTCGGGTATTTTTAAAATATCCATAGATACTAATGACACTAGTTTAAAAGCTATGGGCGAGAATTTTTTTTGAATTTCAAACTTTATGCCGGCATAAATTCGTCTATTTTGTCTCTTGAGCCGGAATTTTACCTTCGTTAATATGGGCAGAGGTTTCGGAATATGCTCGGAACGAAAACCCGGTAATAAACATTGTAATTATCCAGTCTTGTTGTAAATAAAAAACATAGGCAAAATACCCTTAAATTATGCAGCGGGAATACCAAAAGTGTAGCTATTGTTTATCAGATGGCGCGAAAAACAGACGATCGATGAACGGTTGACGCTGTTGTTACAGGTCCAGTTTAATAATTACATATATTATGTTCATATGATCAATTTTACGTTTTGGCGATATAATATTTAATCAACTAAGCTGTCTGATTACTTTTTTATGTTTTTGTATTACTTCCATATTATTATATACTATGAATTGCGAATTGTTAATATTAAAATAATATAAAACTTCAAAAGGTATATTCGGGAGACCCCCGTAGCTCAAAGACTCCGATTTGGGATTTTAACCCCTCTCTTTTTAGCAATGGTTCATTGATTTTTAGCTTGAAAGGTACACGGCGGCACTAAAAACTGCTTTAGTTGACTTTGCATTATTTAGACGTATGTCGCCGTTATGTATTTTTCGTGAGGAAAATACAATCGTTAGCACAAAACTGACATTAGGGGAGGATTCATATGTCTATGTCTCTATATGTATAGGTATGTCGAAAATTATCTATACCGGGTGTTCCATTTTAATAAATGCAGCTATTATAAATATCTCAAAAACGAAAATCGCAAAAAATCACATAAAAGTTGAAGCATATGAGGTGCAATGTAAGACGCACGTTTTCACTTGTAGGCAGACGACGTTTTCAAGGTCACTTGAATGTCAACTGTGTTTTTTTACTGTTAAAGGCATATCTTTAGTTAAAGAATGTTATTCGGCACGTTTTCTGTAGGTATAGTATTGCTGGCTTAAAAGTTCTACAAAATTATGTTTAGTTTTTTCAATGAAATGAAACATGGTCTTTTATGTGTACATAAGGTGTTTCTTCGTTTGCATTAACACTATATTCAAACACACATTTTAAGTAACGCAATAATTAAGATAAATACATATCTCGAAAATAAAAAATGAAAAAAGAAAACGATATATTGATGCGAAAGAACATCTTCTGTACCTATATGTTAAACATCTAGAGTGTGACCTCCGTTAAGGAGTTACCACCCTGGTAAAATATCTTTATTTGTTTACCGATTTTGATAAACTTTTTTTTGTTAGGTTCAAAAAGCACATTAAACAATGTGTGTAACTTTACTTTTGGGCTGTAATCACGGCCACCTGTCAACACATGGGCTCAATTTCAAAAAGTACTATTATTTGTTTAATAATATTTATTAGGTACAGGGTGTCCGCCTGAAGGTGATAGGAACATTCACTTTAACCATTCCGTATTTTTTGAGACAAATTAATGATTTAAAAACCAGTTTGTTGCAGTTTTTTCCAAACAATGTAATGTCGTTTGGAAAAAACAATCGAACGTCAAACAGAAGTTATAACCAAAAAACCTTTTTGGAAAAAAAATGAAGATGGTGCAAAATGTATCTTTTTATTAATTTAAACATATTTTTATTAACGGATAATAATAGAACACATATGCAGTTAACTTTGGGGTTATCTTTCGATTAAAAACGAGGAAAAATAACCGACTCAAACGTGGTCACGTGACTTTCGCTATCTGTCAAAAATTATATTTAAAAAATAAAATCCCTAAAAATTGGCTTATTTCTTACAATTTCAAAACATTTAACTTGAAAAAGTCGTTTCTATTTTAATGTTACATAAGCGCCTATTTCCTATTTATAAAATTTCTTAAAATTTTAAAAAGTCATTACTTCGTAAAAACTATTTTATATCACTAGCTATACAACATAATATACTAGTATCATTCTATAATTTTATTAACTTTTTATTATTACTAAAAAATATCGATAAGAATATGTCTTTTTCAAAAGAAAATTATATTAACGCTTTAAAATTCTGTTTGACACAAAGTTGATGTACCGGCAAGCATTTAGGTAGTACCATAGAAGAATCTACTACGTAAATTCTTCTATGGTAGTACCTATAAATTTATTTACATTATATTTTCCATTACTCTAAATGTATGCCAAAATAATACATATATTAAGATATCAGCAAATAGTAGGTATTTCACGTATCTAACAAAATTCACAACTTTACGTCAACTTTGGATCAAATACAACAGAATTTTAATTTCTTTCGGTTTATCAATATTAAGTACTTAATGAAAAGTTAATAGAATGATAAAAGATAAAACTATAGTGACATAAATTCTAAATGTCAGTTAGGGTAAGTATTGTGATCATTCATGCGGTTTTGAGGGAGAATTATTATGTCATGACAGTAGATTTGACAGCCGGTAGGTAGTCCTCTTACTTAATATTTTACTCAACAATATTCTTAATAACTATGAAAAAATATAGAAAAATAAAGGATCGTAAATATTCATATTATTATTTTGTGTTTAACAATTCACAGTTTCAATCCCAAAATACGCCTGGATGGAAGCGATGTGCTGTTATTTGTATAAAAAAGGGGGTCGGTCCGCCTGCCTCCCCCTAGACCCCTGGTTCCGACCAACGACCTTTCCGGGCAACAAAACAACTTATAAGGAACGGAAACTTATTTTAGCAAGGCGAAACATTACTTTTTATTCTCGCTCTGTACCAATGGCCGCTCTCCAACTCCAGCGCCATCTTACAGACACTTGCGCAATTTTTGCACTCCAGTGCCCAATTTCTGTTTTAGCAACATTTATCCTAGTTAGGAACACGGTCAAATGAAGGTCGTCGCGAGGTGATGACGTTTTATTTCCGTCCTTAACTTCAAATACAGAAACTGTAATAAGCATTTCTCTGTGCTTCAAAGTACAGAGTTTAATGTTAATGTCTATCTAATAAAATTTAGGATTCGTGTGCGTAAAACGTAAATTCAGTTGATTACGGCCCTGTCCTCCGTCACCTATCAATAATATCAATATGGCCACCGCTTAGGGAATTCTATACTAAAATCGAGCAACTCTTACGCCTGGCGTAAACAAGAGCACGTGTGTTGAAATATCCGCCATAGCCGCACGGAGGTACGACCTTTATTTAATTTTAGTCTTACACATCAAAATATTTCAGACAAGAATTATTGGCTTAATTAAAATGGTTCAAAACATCGATAAAATATGTGTGGTAGTGTCTAAATAGTTGAAAACAACAAGATAAAACCGAATATCTACACTTTTGCGATCGAGCACGTCCCTGTTGCCGAGTCGGGTGAAATTTTATAGCCTACCGACCAATCGCGGATCGTCATTGAACACTTGATTTTATTTACGCCAGGCGTACGGATTGCTCGATTTTACTATAGAATGAAATATTTACCTGTCACAATCTAGTGTACAATTAAAGAGCGTTTTTAGATTATCTTTGCTCCCCACAAAGAATACGTAAGAAAACAAAATATGGCAATTTTGGTCATCTAGGTCGCTAAAAAAGAATTGGGCATGCATGGCCAACTTTTCACACAATACTTACTAAAAAACCCGCAAATCTCGCCTCAAGAGAGCCCAAATCCCTGTGTAATGTTCTGAAACTATCTGAGCACCCGGTTGCACATAAAGCTTTTCAGTGTCATCATTTATATCTCCTTAAAGTGAACATTCTAGGCCATTATTAATAGTTTTGCCTAATTTGAAAGTTTTTTTAATATTGCAAGAAAAGTTGGCGAGTTTTTGTTTGTCAGGTAGTTTTTTTGTATATAGGGCGTCAAATAAGCGAGATAATGTAGTTCTAAAAATCATCCTGTAGGTGTATAGCTGCTGCGTAAGTCTGTGACATTGGGGACCTCCCCACCACTTCTGACACACATTAATAACAAATTCGCCAGCAGCGACTTTTAGTAATAGTCCAAGAGCCGGCCGCATGATTTCAACTCTCATAAGATTATAGAATAAGATGTTATGTAAAATGTAGACAGTAGAAGCGAGTAGGTTGCCTCAATTACGTAATATGGGCTCGATCATTGTTATTTAAAGAAGTTATGGTTAATTTTTAGGCAAATCTACTCTCATATGATTATTGAACAAAATAGGAAAGAAGGCCTATGGAGCAACAATAAAATCCGATTGGCGTATGGCCTATTTTCGGGGCCTCGAAAATCCTCCGCTGTTAAATACGGCGCGAAAGACGGTGGCAAGTCTGACCTCGGGAACGAGAGTTGTGTGCGAAGTCTCGCTATATCTACCAAAGTCTAGAAATAGTAAAGTCGGCTCACTTTTTTGACCTCTCGGAAAAGCCGACAATTTTTTGCGACCGGTCGTAAATCAGCGTCACCTCGCACGCTTCGCATTTACGAGGGCGACTAAACGAAATCGCCGTCGAGCTAGTTATAAGGGGGCAGGTTCATATTGACTTTCCATTATTTACCAAAGTCTACAACTATAAGTATACTTATTTGTAGACTTTGATACAACATTCTTTGTGTAAGTAAGTGTATCGTTAGTTTTAGGTAGGTACCTACAGTTAAATTAAAATACAAGGTAGCTATTACCAGAATCTACATAATTAGTGTAGGTATGTCTGTAGACTTTGGTTGGAACATGAATAAAAATGAATTTTTTATGTTTACGTTCATTTTTAATAAAGCCTAACAAAACATAGAGCAGACAAAAACATAAATAACAAATAAATAGTTAACGACAAAGAGTTAAACTAATCATATCTACTCTTTCATCCTGTAGTAAATATTTTGATATTTAAATTGACATAAACAATACAGAACAAAATATTACGCATACGTATGTTAGTATAGTAAAATTGGGCCAAAACCCAAACATCCAAAAAAAAGTTCTTTCTACCGCGAAATAATTCCATATCCTCCCAATAGTTAGTACTAAAAAGTTACACCACCACCAGCGTCGGGTTTCTGGGGGAGGGGGTGAAAAGGGCAGGAAATTCTTATTTTTCACAGTTTTGCGTGAATATCTAGTAAACTATGAGGTTTAGCGCAAACGTCATCCTATACGCAAATGATATACATTAAATTCCGGGGCGCCGGTGTCCGAGTGGGTCTTTCGATTAGAGCCAAGCTTTGGCACCGTACGTCGTGGGTTCGAGTCCCACCACGGTATGTGCCATGGGTGTTGTGTTTGTATTTATGTTTGTGTTTGTCTTTAGGTTTAAGTGTATATATACAAGGCATAGCTGGCAAGGAGATGGCTCCGAGCCAGACAAACTCCTGCCAGCGCAAAGAAGGAGGATGAAACAAGCCTCGGCTCTGGGTTAATGACCCATAAAAAAAAACATTAAATTCCGAACAAGAATTGTTATATACAGAATTATGGTAAAGTGAACGGTTTCCATGATATGGAGGGGTTAAGATTTCTTTGTTTTTATTTCACGTAGTTTTTGTCGAAAAAACTTAAAATGATTACAGTATAAATTAGTAACTGAATAATGCATATAGAATATATATAGATATATCTATGCATATATAGACACATATTACACCCATAGATTGTTATTTTTTGTCTAATTGCCGCTAATCTCCAATTAAAATTTTCCCTCGACTTTCAAAATAAATTGATTGTTTTCAGATTCTTGTTGATTTAAGTTTTTTTTGGTATTGCGCGAAAAGTTGGCCATGGATACCGACTTCTTTTTTTAACATTAACCAACTATCTAAAATTTACACGTTTTTGTTTCTTAAGATTTTTCAGTAGGGAGCCAAATAACTACTTTAATAAACTAAAACAATGGCCTTTAATAACTAAAACAATGGCCTCAACAGAGCCGAAGAGCCTGTGTAATTTTCAGAAACTATCTGAGCACCCAGTTGCATAAAGCTTCTCAGTGCCATCAATTTTCAATATAAAAGTTTTCTTCGGTATCTTAAAATAAATAGGTATGTTACGGCTATTTAATAATTTTGCTCAATTGGAGGTTTTTTTATATTGCGCGACAAGTTGACCATGGATGTTGATTACTTTTTCAGGGCCACTTAGCTGTCCAAAATTGTCACCTTTTTGTTTCTCATGTTTTTTTTGTAGGGCGCAAAATAAGCGAGGAAATCGCGGTGGTAGTTTAAAAAATCATACTGTATACTTGTGAACTGTTTTAATAAATAGTTTAATACTGATTCCTTAATTTTTTTTAACCCTTTCGGTGACATCGGCTTAATCGCTTGCAAAGAATTCTCGGAACAAGACACCCGTTCGAACCATCCGATGCCGAAGGCGCGCGCTGTTGCCGTCTCCGCGCGCCCTGTAACGATAACCACGAGAAACCTCTTCAGGTCGTTCGATACCAACTGTCCGCGACTGTACATAAATAACTATTATTATTATCCTAATTATGCATTCTTCTCCAGCCGATGCCGGTGGGCAAGCCCGTAGCGGCCCGAGCGGTCGAATCTAGTCAAGCCATACGTCTGCGACAAGAGCTAACGCGCCCGAGCTGCGCAAAGATATAAACGTAGGTTACGCATATGTTCGGCCTTTAATTATTATTATGGTGGGCGAGCCCAGCCGACCCAGCGGCGAGCGTCCCGAAACAGCGACCGAACGAGGCCGTCCGCGGTCTGTTATTTAATTTACATATAGGTTAAATCAAGTCGTGAAAATTCAGAAAAAATGAATCCATGTTTCATATCTTCAAAAATAACAGGTAGTATTTTAAGCGCAGAAATGATCGAAAATAGAATAAGCAATGAAAAAAATTATAAGTGCACTTCAAACGAAAAATAATGCATAATGAATAATAATGATAATAATAGTGGAAATGTAGCGTCCTCACTATTTGAGTTGATGGGCAAAATATCAGGTTGAGGACAAAAACAACAATATCTGTTTTTTTTAGAAAGTGCCGACGTTTCGACGTATATTTTTCGTCTTCTTCAGGGCTAAAAATATATACAATGCTGACTATAGTGTAATGTATGACACAACAATAAATTACATAAACATATAACAACTATGTATATAGGTACGCTTGGAAAGTTGGAATTTTTCGTATTACAGTTTTTGTCGAAACAAAAACGCTTAAACTTTGGCGTACAATGTGTGGTATCATTGAGTAAAGGAATAAAATTATTCCTTTACTCAATGGTGGTATGGATTCTTGGGAAGAAAATATATGGGAAGCCAGTTGTCGTTTACTGAAGTCCATCCATAAGATCCAGGATCTTCAAGTTGTGACTTCGCAACATTACTTGAATATTTTTAACTGCTACGGGCACCTGCAACTGCCAATAATTAAACAATCCAATATATAATTTCAAACTAGTAATACCTCAAAAAATGTTGATAAAAAGCACAATCAGTAGGGGGAAGATCGAAGAAGGTTTATTAGATTTGGTGGCCATTGCGTTTAGTGACTATGGCCACATTTTTATGTTTACAGCTCTTTGTTTTTGCGTGATTTTAAAAAGTCACGAAACGTATGCACCTATCTACTACTATGCACGTTAAAATCTAAAATCTATAAAATAAATAAACATTTCATTTCCATAAACAAAATTGTACAAAAATTCTTACGAATTTTCCCCTACTAACATTTTTTGAGGTATTACAAGTTTGAAATTATATATTATATAATCAACATTTTTTGAGGTATTACAAGTTTGAAATTATATATTGGATTGTCTCATTATTGGCAATTGCAGGTGCACGTACAGTTAAAAAGATGGTATTCAAGTAACGTTGCGAAGTTGCAACTTGAAGATCCTTTATCTTATGGATATAGACTTCAGTAAATGACAATTGAATTCTCATATTTTCATCTCAAGAATCCATACCAAACATTGTACGCCA
Source organism: Pseudeuparius sepicola (assembly GCA_963920635.1). Classification (NCBI taxonomy): domain Eukaryota; kingdom Metazoa; phylum Arthropoda; class Insecta; order Coleoptera; family Anthribidae; genus Pseudeuparius; species Pseudeuparius sepicola. The sequence goes on from OY987301.1 coordinate 49,028,588, forward strand.
AAGCTTAAGCCTTTTTGTTCCGACAAAAAGTGTAATGCAAAAAAGTGCAAATTTAATATTATTATAAAAAATCAATATATATTTTTTTTATTTTGCAGTTCATTAAATAAATGGTGACTTTAAACAGATACATAAAATAAGCAGGTGGTTGTTTGTTCATCTGGCAACTGTAATTACTGCTCAAAAATTGCCAAAAATCAACTATTTGGTTATTTTATTTCTTATTTTATTTTATTGGTCTGCTTGAACCCACATTATTTGGTCTAAAATTAATAATTAATTTTACCAGCGATCTGTTATAGAATAGTCCACACGGAGAGGTAAAACTACCACAAGTCGTATATCTGAGAGTACTTCCAAATAGTTTATGTAAACGCTCCCAGAGACTTACCTACTCTTTGTCTTTTAGAGATCGTTTACAATGGCAGTGAGTTCTCCCTGAGAGGGTTTACATTGGCAAACTATTAGGAAGTACTCTAAGATATTTATACTTGTGATAGTTTCACTTGCGCGTGTAAACTACGCATTAGTTGTTGAGACATGCCTGCCACGCGTGGATATTCTCACGCAAGGGATTAATTTTGCGTTCCACGTGAGTAGCGTGCGCCACAAAAAAATTCACAGTTCAAAAACTATAGGCGCTATAGGTAATTTTTTTTACTAAAAACTTCTTTTATGTTTTGGGCACATTTCCCTTGCAGCATGTATATAAAAATTTCCGCAAATAAAAAAGTTTCTCGCTTAGTGAAAATTTCATTACACTTTTTATAACCTTGCAATTTTGTTGCTATTTAAAGTGGTTAATAAACAATATTGGACAATAACAATGGCATTCGTTGTAAGCGCTCATATGTTAACTTCAATTTAAAAAAAATCGAGTCAATAGCTCCACTACTCTCAAAGATATGACGATGGAAACGTAAAAAACACAATTTCCGTTTTTTCGAAATAAAAAAGGTCTCGACCACAAAAAAATGTCTTAAATCGCCATTTCGTATGCAGAGTGATGTACTTAACAACACCTATGGGGTCTGATCTAGTCTGATCTACCCACAAATTTTTTTTTTTGAGAACGGAGCGACTTTTTAGCCCGATTTCGCTCCACTAGTAGGTACCTTTCTTAAAACTGTATGTTGATGACATAATTTTAGCCATTCCAAAAAACCATGAATCTGAGTTGCTACAGATATTTATAGTCGAATTAAATTACGGACTTAAGCTTGCAAAAAATTGTAACATTATGAATTAAAGTGAATCCTATGTATTTTGAGGTCTTTCCGAAAAAAGTAAAAAAAAAAATGTAGCCCCGGGTCGAAATTGCCCAAATTTGGGGTTATGTTCATTTTTCAATTTTGCGCAGGAGTATCTTGGAAACGAATCAATATTTTTAAACGGGGTTTACACCATTTTAAAGCATAGGAAAATTGGTAATTTTCATGTCCCTTGAAAAATTTTGATCCGAGGCACCGTTCCCGAGATATAGACGATTGAAATGTATGTAGTATTTTGAGAAAAAATTGGGTGCTGAAGGCCGAAAATTTGAATGTTCGAACACTAAAGTTTTCATAACTTTGGTAAAAATTAAGATATTTGAAAAAACAAAAATGCGTTTTGAATGTAAGGGACGAGACTATTGATATCCAGAGGGACGCAAGAAAAATCCCAAAATTGGGCATATGGCGGAGGGGCAAATGACCTAATTTCATTGGTTGCCTGTAACAGGCAAACTATTTGAAATTTGTTAATGCCACTGACAGAGCTTACTCTTGAATGTCCATTCTTATGTTTGTATGAGTTTTACCGAAATCGGACTATAATTGGCCAAGATTATCAAAGAATTAAATTTTTTTTTCCCAAAAAAATATATTTTTTTGAAAATCTGAAATGCACAAAAATGCCAAAAATGCACCCAATGACTAGAATTTTTTTATTTTTTATTACCTCAATGTGTCTAGAATAACACTACGTTATAGAAAATTCGTCAAAAATATTTTGTCTATTTTTCTGACATTGTTCATTGTGTGAGTACCAACAAAACATGGTTTTTGGGAAAAGTTGCCTAAATTGGCAATTTTCAATTACTTGGTCTGAAAGGTGGGCAAACCTAAATTGGATGTCGTCTCAACATGTGTACGAAGTTACAAGTCTGTATGTCTATTCTAAGTTTTAGAATTCCCCCGACAAAAGTCCCGTTACACGCGCTCCGCGGGATCCAAAAATCGTCCAGTGTCACTATTGAAGCAGGCACCATAAGGGATTTTTTTTTATTTTTGGATAAAATGTTAATTTGACTTTGCCATCGATTTGTGCTTGTCAGAGGATGAAAATGACGTCGCAAGAGTCGACCACGTGACTTGCGGTATCTGTCAAAATTGACATTTTTTTCAAAAATTATCCAAAATCGGCTTTATTTGACACATTTTCGATAAAAGTTATTAGAAAAAGTTGTTTCTTTTGCAATTTTTGGCCTACATACCAATTTTCAGAGACCCTTGATAACATTTAACTTTTTGCGTGTTTTTGTAAAAAAATTTCCAAACATTTCAACTGAAATGTATTTATTGAAAGTTGAATTTTTACCTAACCTAACCAGTTGATTTCTTAAACAATCTCTATTTGGTTTAAAAAATTATGTTAAGCTTGGTGCAAAGTTGATTTAATTTCAAAGGTTTGATGAACACAAACCTAGTCTATTTTTCACGTCGTTAACTACTTTCATCTAAAAAGAGTTATGTAAAGAGAATACAAATAAATGAACACATTTGGTTCATTTGGAAATTAAAGTAGCGGTTCCCGATGGAAATTTATCTCTGATAACAGTTTAAGTAAAAAAAATGAGTAGGCTATGGAGACAGAAATCTTGCATTCCATTTGCGCGCTTTGGGTGCCGAACATTGCCAGAGAAATGTATACAAAATGGTTTCTATTGACAATCATCCCAAAAATAAATGTTCAGGTTCTCGTTGAGATAAAGGCCATTGCTTTCCAGATATTCTGCCGTCTTCTTTTAAATGGAGGAAAATTTCGTTGAATAACAATGACTTGTCGATTTACTGAAAGAGAGAGAAAAAATGGGGAAAAAAATTCAGAAAAAACTTTTTGTCATATTTTTGCATACTATTGCAGATTTGGGCATGCGACTTATCACATTCAAAATATATCCGAAAAATACTCATTTTTTGGTCTTAGGAAATTGCTCATAAAACAAAAGTGGTTTTCTCTTAAATCCAAAATTTTCAATTTTTTCGAATAAGAACAAGCACACTGTCGACCTTTTCCGTAATTTGGGCACCTTACAGACATTAGCGCAATTTCGTTTTGTTTCCATCTACAAGAGTGCCTGAAAATACGTAATAATCAGTAGGTCAAAAAATTGATGTTTTGCAAATTTTTCGCAAAATATTACAGATTTCACCACCCGACCTCATTCGAAAGGTAACCAGAAAATACGCATTTTTTGTTTAGCATATATATCTTCTCGTATTTCAAGTTTTTTTTTCAAATCACGAAAAACCAGATTTTAGAGAACAAAAAACAAACTTATCTTATCACCAAGTTGGAACTTACACACTGGCTTAGGATTAATTTCCTAAAATTATTTACAGTATATTTTTTGTGTATTTTTTTGCGTTCTTTCCGAAGGTGAAGTAAGCTTTCTACCAAAAATTTTTTTTAGATAGTCCCGGAAAACCGCGCCAAAATCGCATGAGAAAGAATTTCAAAAAATTTTCCTTTCCGGCTTTTTGCAAATTTCCGAAAAACTATGGCAGATTTCGCCGCAGGACCTATTTTGTTTGAAAGCCAAAAAAAACCCAAAATCTCTCATAGGCACATATTATGGCCTAACACTTATAGTTTCGCCACAAATTCAATGTGAATTTCGTGTTCATGGTTCTGATAAAAAAAAAACGAAAAAAGCAACTTTTTGGTATAAGCGCCTCTGGCGGCGAGAAATACGCCTTAAAAATATGGGTATATGAATTTCCGAACTATTTTTGCCTCCTCTTTCGACTGGTGCATTTATTTTTACCATAGGGGTAGTACTTGGCGAGATAATTAGCAATTTTCCTTGAGAAAATCCGGAAAACCCGGTTTTTCCCAATTTAGAAAATTTCGACCAGGGGCTACATTTTATTTTTTATTTTTTTGGACAGAGCGCATCAAAATACATAAGATACAATTTGTTTCATCCAGTTACAATTTAATGCAAGCTCGAGAGGTCTTTTTTTCGTAATTTAATTAGATTATTAACAATTTTCAGCCACAGATACAATTTACAATGGAAACAGAATCTGATGATCAACTCCCGTTTTTGGATGTTTTGGTTGTCAGAGATCATGTAGGTACATTGTCCACCAACTGGTACACCAAACCAACAAGCTCAGGGAGAGTGCTGAATTATTTGTCCGGTCATCCACAGTCACATAAAGTTAGCACTATTAAAAATTTAATACGTACCTAGATCAGCCTCTCTCAGCAGTCCTCATTTTCACAAACAAAACAAAGAAAAAATAAAATCTATTTTAAAATTAAACAACTATCCATTATATTTTAAGTTTCCATATATCCGCAATTTGTCAGAAAAAATAGAAAAGGTCAAAATCTAGTCACCCTCTTTATCCTGTCAGACAGGTAAAATCTATATTATCATGTTTAAAAGACAAAACACCTCACATGGTCAATTCCAATTTAGTGCATCAAATCAATTGCAAAAATTGCAATAAGTGTTACATTGGTATTACAAAACAGTATTTAAAAAATCAAGTCTACCAACATCAATATAATTGTCGTGAGAGAAAAAAAAAACAAATTTGAAAAAACTGCCTTAGCACAGCACCATTTTTTGACAAAACATGATTTTGACTTTGATGAAGTAAAGATTCTAGACAGAGAGCCATATTATTATAAAAGAACTATTAGTGAGATGATTCACATATCTACAAAGTCAACGGTGAATTTTAAAACTGATGTAGCAGGTCTAAGTATCTAATATTTGTAAAGGCCTGTTAACGATATACATCAAATTTGCAAAAGTAAAAGATAATGGTTACAGGTAGTAAAATGAATACACCCAGTATATAACTGTAAAATAAGTAGTTAAATTATAAAATAAAAAATAATCCATAACTTGATATCTACCGAACTAATTTTTTGTTGTAACATACTGAGGTTTTTTTGGGGGAAAAAATCTAATTATATAGCTGTTCTCGTTGACGTCCCGACCATAAATATATTTACGTTCTACATTGATCGCCAACTTTGACTAACAAATGATTTGGTTTCGTTTCTGTATCATTTTATCCTGTGATACCTATGTGCTCTATGAAATTTTGTATAATTGACTTAAATATCTGTGATATAGAATAGGTGAGTACTCTGTATTTTTGTATTGTTTCTTTTACGTTTGTTTGTACACATAGTTATGGTTGTTCTCAAGTTATCCTAACTTTCCAAGCGTACCTATATAGTTGTTATATGTTTATGTAATTTATTGTTGTATCATATACACTATAGTTAGCATTTTTAGCCCTGAAGAAGACGAAAAATATACTTCGAAAAGTCGGCACATTCTAAAAAAACAGATATTGTTGTTTTTGTCCTCAACCTGATATTTTGCCCATCAAATGATAATAATAATGTGAATTTACCTACTTTATCAAATTTTTATCCCGCTATATAAAATTTGATTTTGGCTCCAAAGGAACTGTGAAATTATTATTATTATGGCTTATACCGGCAAAATTAGCATACCTACTAAAAAACATGTTTGTACCAAGACATAACCAAAATTCGATTAAGTATCTCAAAAACAAAAAACTAGGAAAAGACCATTATTTTGTTACATTCTATTTGTACCAGAAATTATGGCACCTTGTTTTTAAACACCCCTTTCTATTGTTTATATTAATAAATAAATTATGTTAGGTATACAAGTAGTGAATCATATAATAATGTCAATACAGGGCCGTAGCCAGACAGAAACTTCAGGCAGGACAAAGGACTTTCCTGTCAGGGCAGTACACATTTGAGAAGTGAGGGATAGGTACCTACAGGACGTTACTTTGTTGGTGGGGAGAGGAGGGGAGGGGGGAGGGTAAAAAAATTGAATATAATTTTTGTTATAAAAAATGCGCCGCAGGCGAAAATTCCTGAAATTTTCAAGGTCAAATATAATATGAATATACAATTTTAAGTCAATGGTAGGTAATTTTTTTTGCTAATTATGCGGGCGCATAATCATTTGTGCAGTAAGCAAGAATACTCTGTTTTCTTTCATAGAGCAGGAGACAAAAATGTGTTAGGTATCAAATTTCTATTTTATTGTTGATTTTTAACTGACAAAAATCCAGCAAAAATTATCAATAACAACAATGAACACCGCCTTTTGTGATGTGGAAGTAAAAATAAAAGTTAGTGCTCATAGTGCCCTATAAATTATCATATTTTTTCAAAGGGACACATTATGTCTATAATTTTTGCAAAAATTTTCTGGCTGGCCAATGTAGTAGGTAGGTATGGGTAAATTGCAATTTGTTTGAAGGTGGGGCAATAAAGATTGTTGTTTTTTAAGCGGGTAATAAAAAGAGTACCTACTTAGAGGTGTCTGCTTACTAAAATGCGCCGCAGACAATTTTTTTTTCGAAGCTAAGGCCCAATTCAGTTTAAATGAAGTATAATAAATTGAAAAATCATCATGAGTCAATAGCAAAATTTTCCTAACAGAAATCCTCCTGCTTTTCGGTTCTCTTCGCGACCTTTTATAGCCAACGTTAAGTCAACAATATGATAACAAAACAACAACACTAACAGCAAAAATAACAGCGGCAATGTCAAAAACAAAACAACAAAATGTTCAAAAAGAACGTATCAACAAAACAACACAATAATAACACCAAAGCATACACGAAATATCGGAAATCCGTCGCTGTTAAACCGACAAACCACTTCCTGAGCTAATTCTGGAACGACGAAATTATCATATTTTTTAAAAAGCAATAAAAACTGCATCGCCTATGATGTCCGCTGCCTAGAGAGGGGAGGTACAAGTCACGTACGACCCCGGCGATGCCCCTCTCCGCGTTCCATACGTAGGGGAGTACGCCAGCCGAATAAAATGAAAGAAAATGTCACTAAATCCCATTTTTTACTGTCATTTTTCACTTTATTGCCGATTTAAAAAAAGAAAACTGTTTAGAGACGTTGTACCGATCGATTGATGGTTTTAGAATTTTGATTTTCGGCCTAGAAATACGATTTTTGAATAAATAAATCAGAATATGAAAAAGGTAAAACCATCAATCTCTTGCTATTACTTTTCTAAATACAATGAAAAAAAATCATCAAAATTGGTTGGAAAATAACGAAAAAAAACGGGTCCAAAAGATTGCTACTTTAATACACTGCAAGTTCCACCTTAAAATAAATAAATAGTTTTCCGGGCCTACATTTATGTCCATTTCAAATAATAATTGTCCCAAAATTTTCTTTAAATGGTTTTATGTCTTTTTACTTGTTACTTTATTTTCAGTATTTCTTTGAAACAATGTAGCTGTCTGCCACCTTTAAACGTAGATAGGTATTTAATTTTTTTTCGTTTCAAGTGCCTGTGCTTATAAAATGTTAGTTTGATTTTGTACCTACTACTTATTTTATTTTCAATCATTTCTGCTCTCAACACATTACCTACCTAATAATACTACTTAATAAACCAGTATAATATAATATTATAATTTACGTAATGCTAATAATGATTAGGAAGTGTGTTAAAATGCGAAATTGCAGACAAAGTTTACTACGTTTAAACACCCTCCTGTGTTGAGCTGCAGTAAGGTTTGTTACGAGAGAAAGATTATATCTTTTTAGGCAAACCTTACTGCATGTCAAACAGCCTCTGCGTTGAACCGTAGTAAACAATCCACAGTTCACTAATCACTAGCCACCGCAGCGGCCCCCGCCCTTCCACCTGCTTATTTATCGCCGTGATTGTAGTGCAACAGTCGGTGAAGTGGCAACGCTGCACGGATGTCACGTAATCCGTAATATTTTGGCGGATGATGCAAGCACCGTTACGTAAGAATATATATAAGATATACGACGGACTTCACAGAGATAGGAAATTTAATTTTTTCATTTCGTGTATGGTTCGATTGTTAATAGCTTAATCGAATCCTCTCCTCAGACTTTCAAAGTCATATTTTTGTTTTGGGGCTAATGCGTTTCCTTCGTGTGGATGTCACAGAACCGCACTTTTTACCGGATGTCACAAGATGCCCTGGATAAGTATATATATATATATATATACGAATATCTTTAAATGCATATTATGGACTAGATTGTGAGTAATAATAATGATCTTCAAAATAACCTTTCTTCAATTACTAAAAATGATAATCAGTGATAAATATAAGAGGCAGAATGCAGCAATAATAAAAAATTAATAAAAAATGTTGAGCTTTGTGTGGAATTTGAACCCTGGATCTATTAATTACTAAGCGCGTACTTTCACCCTACCGCGGTATCGAGGTGCCTGTCAAATTTGGTCTGTTATGCGGCTATTATTTAACGCCAGAGAAACATTGATATTATTAATTTTTCTTTGGTATAATTGGTATAAACGATTGTTGTGAAACCTATTAAAATTGACGCAAGATTCGCGTTTACGTAAGGGTTGCTAAGCAATACTTTTTGTACCTAGCCACTTTCGCAGCTATCAACCAAAATAACAGGGCACCTCGAATATTTGAGTTTCGCTTTCGGGCCTGTTGGCGAGTATGTAAAGTGTACTTACGGGGGAGGGAGCAGGAAAAGTTTTTTTTACCTTTTATTTTATTTTGTGCTGTTTAGTACCTATTTGATTCCCATATCAAGAGGGTGGTAAGGAAATTTAGTTTGCCATCTTGGGGTATCCGCTATACCTATTGGATTTAGTATGACGTTTTTTGCCTTTATTTTATACCTCTGTATATACTAAACGAAGGCGGATAGCACTATGACTACACCATTATGTATAATATAGCATCAGTTATCCCGGGTGCCGAACATTAGATACCTAGTAGTACATAGTAATAATTCTATGTTTTCTGGAATGCACAACACAGTTATTTTATAGACAAGTTGGTTCGTTATTCAGGATAATATTATGGCTTTCTATGAAGGTACCTACAGTGTGTACCTATAATTTTTATTTTCAAAAACACGAACAAATTTGAAACTAGCGAAATAAAATCAATAGCCGCAAAACACTGACAATAATATTATTCACTATTTATTTCTCGAAACTATTTTTAGTTTAAAGAATAAATTTCACTCTTCCGTACTTATCTTAGCCTTTTAATTATTATTGTTTTTGTGGTTTATTTGTGTGGTGTCGTAAGTCGTTAAAAAATATTTCCAAATCTGTCGCAGGTCAATAATTTCGTTCAAAAATATCGATTTTGGATTTTGCTGTTGAAAACGCTGAGAAACTTTTGATCATGATCATTCGAGGTGTACAGGGTGGGCCAAATTGGACACTTTTAAAGGGAAACTGCTATTTTTGACGAAGATAGACGAAAACTGATATCGGTATCTGAGAGTCATTTTTTATGATAAACTTAATGGCGAAAACCACAAATCGATATCTGTCACCGTTCTTGAGTTACAGGGCGTTTTTCGAAAATGTGCGTTTTCGAAAAGTGGCCGTAAGAGTTACCGATGAAAAAGTTATTTTTTAAATGAAACACCCTGTATTTTTTGCATTTTTTAATAGAGCAAAAAATTACCATTCCAAAGATATATAACACTTAATGATTTACTTAAGTAGTTATCAATTACTAATTGGAAGAGCACCCTTTCAACAAGTAGGCTTTGGACGGTGAGACAAGGGAACAACCGTGGAAAAATGTTTACGGTTACCTGTCAAATTTTCAGTTAAGCTGTTTAGGCAGTGTACACATTTTTCCTAACTTTTATAACATACCTACAATGAAATTTGAAAGTTATGAAAAATGGGATATCATATTCTATCAATTCGGGAAAAATGCCTATCTCTGTTTAACTCGTAACTTTTCGGCCTATCCTTTTCAAAATGCCCACTATTAACAAATTGTGTCGCAATCTTGCTAAAATGTCCTTGAAAGGATGTCTTCTCTCTGGATACTGCTCGTAGTATAAATTGCTCGTTGCATCTGCGTTTTCCCCGGATGGTATAAAACAGACTATCATGCCATTTTTCATAAATTTCAAATTTCATTGTATGTTATAAAGTTTATAAATTACACAAAAACAGAAAAATCTTTACACTGCCAAAACAGCTTAACTGAAAATTTGACAGCTAACAGTTAACATTTTTCACGGTTGTTTCATTGTCTCACCGTCCAAAGCCTACTTGTTGAAAGGGCGCGCTTCCAATTATTATACACATGAAATCGAAGACCTCGGTGCAAAAACCGGACAAGTCCACTTTTGGGTAAAATTGACTTTTTCCACTACATTTATGTATTAAAATATCGCCGATCGATTGGTGCAAGAATCAGCCAAGTCCAAAGCATGATAACCTTGGAGCAATGGCACTGCAAATAGTACAGATAAACGCACGGAATTCCGCTAGCTTTCTACCCTATACTTTACATGGAATTAGTCCCAGGACGTCCACCAAAAATGCAAAACGAAATTTGAAACTTCAAAATCTATCTCCTCTGTTATACGTAAACTGATTTCTCTCAAACTGTGGCGAAAATGTAGGTCTACGATTCGTATGGACAATTTTTTTGTTTTTAATTGTAGTTTTTTAATGGTAACAAAAATACTCCTTCAAATACTCCCGAGAAAATGAAACGTTAGCATTTTTGTAAATTTTACAAGTACCAACAATGTTTTTTTAAAATTTTTTTCATACGAATTGTTCCTCCATCTATTAGTTACATTTTGGTAAAAAAATCGAATTTTTGGAACTGAAAATAAAAAAGTAGATCGACTTCTAGAAAAACACTGCAAAGCCGAAATCAATATGAATACACCGAATTTCCCCGTGCCCCCACTCCTGCCCTCTCCTCAAGCGAGTTTCCGTAGAGGGGACACTAAATAGACAAAGATAAGTACAATATGTTCGCCGTCGCACTCTTGTTTCCGCTTATCGTATTTTACAAGCTTTTTTATTTAACTTCACCTATTAGTGTGGGTCGAATCTTGCAAGCTGAATTAGAACCACTTCCTGACATCCGATTGAGCTGAAACTTTGCATACACCTTTAGTTCCGGTGACAATGCAATATGCAATACTCAATATTGTAATACTTTCTACTTTCTAATACTTAATATGGGTATCAAATGAAAGGGCTTGAGAAGTAGAAAACGCTAAAGTTAGTGAGATCACACTAAATGCAATAAGGCCGCCGCTCGAAGATGGCGGATTACATTTTTTCTTTTCAACCCCCTGAATATGGGTATCAAATGAAAGGGGTTGACGAGTACAAAATAATAAGATAAGTGACGTCATACTAAATCCAATATGGCGGACTAAATTTCTTTACCACTCTCCTGATATGGGAATCAAATATGTACTAAAAAGCACAAAATAAAATAAAAGATAAAAACCTTTTTAAAAACAAGCTTTTATTTAAGCCATGTACTAAAACGAATAAAATGAAATAAATCATGTACTACATCGAATAGAATAAAATAAAATGAAATAAGTCTAGGTTTTTGTTAGAATAATTCAGTGCCAAATTGCGCCAAGTTTTTGTAATTTAAAAAGCTTGTCGCGAGAAATGTTCATAGAAAGTAGGTACCAATTAATTTTAATATACAGTGATTGGTTGATAAGCAAGTACCTACTTGCCAAAGTATGTATTTTCTTTAGAATTCGCGCGACTAGCTTTTTGATTTACAAAAATTTGTCGCAATTTGGCATTGAATGAATTTAACGAAAACCTAGATCTATTTTATTTTATTCCTTTTAGTAGATACATGACGTAGGTATTTTGTTTTATTCGTTTTAGTACATGACTTAAATAAAAGTTTGTTTTTAAAAAGGTTTTTTATCTTTTATTTTTTATTATCTACAATAGTTATCTAGCCTAATCTTGATTGAAGGCTTCTATAGGCTGAATGTGATGTTTCTGAAATTCTTCCCAATGGAATTCACAAGTATATAAAACCATAAATGCAATATTTTAAATTTTGGTTGTGTTAGTTCGTCTATGTACAGGGTGATCATTTTTATACGCCCAGCCTCTCTTAGTGGAAAACGGTCGAAGATATGGAGATATTATATATGGGAGATATAGGGTGTATAAAGGAATAAATTGGCCCCATGTAGCGACTCTCTGCTAATACAACGCTAGGCGTCGCGTTGCGGCGCCAAGAAATATTTTTTCCCACCAACATACCATTTTTGTTACATCATTCAAAATCCCTTAGGGTAGTTTATTCATTTACACACTGCCCTAATTAATTTTTTTGCTCGAATTTTTTTGTGGGTCATTTTTACGTATAACAAAAATATTTTATTATGGACCTATCATTTTGGGCATCTACTGTAACATTTTTTTTATCCCGAAGCTGAATTGTTGTTACCTGATATTTTTGTTTTTTTAAAGTGTTTTTTTAATGTTTGTTTTTTAATGTTCAATAATAGCACATTATACGCTACGCGCCTCAGGATATAAAAACGCTCACTTCTCAACCTAAATGTCTATAGATTTTTTTACTACTAACATTGAAATATTGATACATTTTACATATTTGATTAGATTTTGATATTTTAGTCATTTTTCGCTTTTTTCAAATACTTCGAAAGCCTGGGAGTTCAGTTGTCAAGCTGATAAAATGAAAATAATTTTTAAATGTCATATAGAAAATTGTTCATTATTTACCTAGGTTTTTTTTATTATCATTATTTACCTAGGGAGAGAAATATTACTTCTCATTAGAGGAATGAGGTAAATAATGTTGATTTCTCAGGTTAGTGGTAAAAAAAAATTGTTAAATTGTTTGACGCCCGTCTACTATGAATTTTTACTTGATTTTCTGTAGTCAGGGGAATGGCATTTATCATGAAATTATTTTTTTTTAGGAAAAATATTGTGTTTTCGAGAAAAAATGTACAGGGAAAAAAGTTTCTTAAATAAAAGGGCTACGCAAATAATATTTTTGTTATACGTAAAAATGACCCACAAAAAAATTCGAGCAAAAAAATTAATAGGGGTTGTTAGTTTTTTCCCTTTTTTAGGACAGTGTGTAAATGAATAAACTATTATTATAAAAAAAATTTAAGTAGCGCCGTTATTGAGATATAAATAAAAAAATATTTGGGTCACCCTGTAAACCCTAATAACTTGGCAAGGAAAGCCCAAATCGAAAAATTTTATATGAAAGACCCCCTTAAAACCACCTGCCGAACACCCCTTTAAAGTATTTACTATATATTCTGACTCTGTATAATATCTCCATATCTTTGACCGTGTTCCACCAAGAGAGGCTGGGCCTCTAAAAATGATCACCCTGTACTTTTTTTGTAGGAAAAATCGAACTTAAAATTTTTATAAATGGTATTTTCAAGTACAGGGTGGTTCATTATAAATTGACACCCCCTTAACTTGCTAGTTTTTGAGGTTAGAAAAAAGTTTTTTACAAAAGTTTTAGATACTAATACAAAGTTTTTTGTGATGCTATTGGACCGTGTACAGTGTGTTCTAGAAAGCCGTGGCAGACATAACTTATGTTTTTTAAATGGAACACCCTATATATTTTTGTATTTTTGAAATCTGCTCATCAAGGCAATTAAAATGATATTAAACTTTGTGGCATTATCTTTTCCGTTTTTGAAAAATTCCGTTTTCAAATTTTATACTAAATTTATTTAACTCGAATTTGTGGATCTCGCGATAAAGATAGATGATCGATGTAATAACAAAAAATATTTGTTTTAAACAAGAGAGTAATATAGTGAAACTCCAAAATGTTTAGGAGCCTTTTCAAATTTTACTGATTATATTCTAGAAATAAAGAATTTCAGGAAAATCGTAAAAGCTCCTAAACATTTTGGAAGTTTCACTACGTTACTCTCTTGTTTAAAACAAATATTTTTCGTTATTACATTGATCGTCTATCTTTATCACGAGATCCATAAATACGAGTTAAATAAATTTAGTATAAAATTTGAATACGGAATTTTTCAAAAACGGAAAAAGATAGTGCCACAAAGTTTAATATTATTTTGATAGCCTTGATGAGCAGATTTCAAAAATGCAAAAATATATAGGGTGTTCCATTTAAAAAAACATAAGTTGTGTCTGCCACGGCTTTCTAGAACACACTGTAGACGGTCCAAATAGCGTCACAAAAAACTTTGTATTTATCTAAAACTTTTGTCAAAAACTTTTTTTCTAACCTCAAAAACTAACAAGTTAAGGGGCGTGTCAATTTATAATGAACCACCCTGTACAAGGGCAACTAAGAGTAGCCAATAAAGTGGGGTGCCTTTTTGGCATTTGGACTGGGAAAAATTTTAAAATGAAAATTTTATACCTAAATGTAGACCTCGCGATTTTTGGGAAAAACAGATGGAGCCAAAATTGACGAAGTTATATTTAAAATGTTTGCTCCCGGAATTGGTAGATCCGACCACAACACATCTTAGAGGCACAAAGTAGGAAAAGACAAAAGTAATAGAAATCCAAAATACCACATAGATATAGCATAACCTACCTACCTACTGTGGAAATAATAATTTATTGAAACACTGTTCTACTCTGGCTGTTTGATTGATAGGAATAATAATTTCATGTCAGAAAAAAATTGTAAAAAGTTATAAAAAATTTCTTTATAATTCAGTGCACTTATCAGAAAAACAATTATTATTGCATACAAAATATCGAAATATACAGACAAAACTTATGTTTTTATTATTAATTTCTATAACCCAATTTTCCGCAAGGCACTGAAGAAAAAAACAGGGTTAGTAAATAACAAAAAAGACTCGAAAAGATACTTTCGGAATTCGTACAAATAAAGGTATGTGTTTAATATTTATATGTGTTTAATATTTATATTTTTTCAACAATAGCACAACAAATACACAAACCGAGTCAACAACAAAACGCCATGAAGTAGTCAGGTTGCAGCCCTACAACTTTTGTATTTGATATTTTTTTCTAAGTTGATAAATAAAAAAGTTATGAAGTGGCCTAATTTCGCGGAATCACCCTGTACACCGGCGCCCTTCCGACCGATTCAGCTCTCGGCTGCCTGGCGGTCCGACTCCGGACTCGCTCGGGTCCGAAAAAACGTCGTCCGTCTTCCGACACCGTTCCTCGCGGCGCTAACGTGCTGCCGGTGAGAGGGGAAGGGACGAGAGTGCGTGGTGAGGGGTGGCGAGAGGAGAATATTCCTGAGATTCCAGCCGGTCGTCGCGACCGTTAATTTTAGATCTTGTCTGCGCGGTCATGACTCTTAAGGACTTGGCCGCTCGCATTCTTGGGTGCAAGAACCAGACAAGTCCGGGAGTTTTTTTTTCATTTTCTCATAACTTCAAATATGGGTAAAATTTACTTTTTCCACTACATTTATGTATTAAAATATTGCCGATCGATTGGTATAAGAATCAGCCAAATCCAAAGCAGAATAACGTTGATATATAGCTTTAGGACTTGGCCGCTCGCATTCATGTGTGCAAGAACCAGACAAGTCCGGGAGTTTCTTTTTCATTTTCCCAAAACTTGTAAAGTATGGACTTGTCCTGTTTTTGCACCGAGGTCTTCAATCATAAAAGGTATTAGTAATTGATAAGCTATTAGTGATTGATAACTGGCAATTTTTTCTCCATTAAAAAATGCAAAAATATACAGGGTGTTCCATTAAAAAAAATTTTTTTTTCACCAGTAACTCACTCTTAAACCATTGACTTGAAAAAACTGTAGTAGCAGCATTGGATTCTACATAAAAAAGTGCTTTAGGAACGTTTTTACAGAAACGCAAAATTTTCAACCCGAAAAAAGTTAGGCCACTTTTCCAAAACGCACATTTTCCAAAAACGCCCTGTAACTCAAAAACGGTGACATATATCGATTTGAGGTTTTCGCCATTAAGTTTATTATAAAAAATGAGCCTCAGACATCGATATCAGTTTTCGTCTATCTCCGATAAAAATAAGAGTTTCCTTTTAAATGTGTCCAATGTGGCCCACCCTGTACATGAAGTTTCCGAATGAAAGCCTTAAAAATAATTTAAAAGTCTAACATTTTAGAATATTATCAATGACCTACGTAAGTAATCGTCTTTGTTTGTTATTAAGCTTTTATAACAAATATTGCTACAGGAGAATAATTTACTTTTAATAGTTGTTTGTTATAAATAATTGATATATACCACTTTTTTGCCCTTCTTATCATATACAGGGTGTCTATTTAAGGAGGGCCACTCCATAATATATTGACAAATATAGTCCAATTATTTTAAGAAGTCCTTACTGGGACTGTCAATTGGTAATTTCGCCATCCTAAGTTGACATCAATGCAGAAAAAAATGCAACCGGGTCATAAGTCCAGGTCAGTAACGAGCCCATTTGCACAATGAATAAATACTAATAACACGAACAAGAACAACACAGATAACGGTAAAACTCACGAAACGTACAAAACCCGCGAATAATTTCACTGCCCAAAGTTTTAACCTTTTTGAACGACTCTGAAAACCTTCACTGCCACTTTCACAATACCGAAATAAAATTTGCCTGAGTACGCATCATAGACGCAGCCGCAAGTAGCCGATTATACCAAAATACCAAAATGAAAGTGTTTCCATGACGCTTGAAATTATTATTAAAATGAGTTATTTGTAGCGGTAGTATCGTGATTGCAATAGGGTTTTTATTTTATTATGTTCTTTTTTTCGTATCCCTTGGGTAACTTTTCACATCAAAAATCAATGAGTGACGTCATTAACTGGTTGCGACGCATATACCAATGTTATAGCCATGGTTAACAGAAAATTCCTAGGTATTTTGTGGAGAATGTCATCTGACAAAATCGGGACTTCTTACAGTAATCGGGTATACCTAAGCATTTTTTGAGAACTTTATTTGAAAGAAAAAATTGCTTTTTTGATGGCTTAACTTTGTGTAAAAACATATTCGAGAATCATAGCCTACTTTCCGAGATATGATTAAGACTTAGTAATCTCCTGATGATGCTAACATGGTTAGCGAAACGCGCGTCGAGTGCAAAAAACAAAGTTTTGGTGTGTGGAGTTAAGCAAAAGAAGTATTTTCTAAGTGTCAAAATTCCTGATTCCCAACTTAGTTAATAATAATATTTATTTTATTTATATTTATTTAGACCATTTCAAATTACATTATAAGCTTGCATAGGTATACAAAAAGGTGGCGGTATCCAATCATTGACTGCTCCTATACAACCACTTATAGAAATTATTATAAAGAGCAACATAGAACTTAACCTGATCTAATCTAGAAGCTATTCTAAGTTGTGGAAAAAATATTAACCCATAAATAACTAAAATACAAAAATACAATTGCAAAGACGACAAAATAAAATAAAATAAAACAAGCACAGACCTCGGAGCGCCACCAACTTGAGGGGCGCCAAGTTGTCTCCGCGCTGAAACCGCGGCAGGCTTATAAACGCCTACGCGGATTTTTTTTTTGCGACGCCACTGTCGTTTATCACGCCACCCCTGCCTCTATGTATACATCCCTCACGGGTCCCTCAACAATATCTTATTGAGATTGATCTACACAAAAAGAATCAGATTTTTCCTTTTGTTTTTTTTTGCGACGAAATAAAAATCAAAAAATTTTCGAGAAATTTTCCGTAAAATTTTGGAAATGTCCAGATTTGCAAAAAAATCACATAATTGTCAAACTAATATTCACTTCCAGTCAAACCAGAAGACAGAAATAAGAACAGACAATTTTTTGCTACTCCCTGTATAGTCACTGCTAACATTCCCTGATAAAAGTCTTCTTCCGAAAAAAAAATTTTTTTAATAACTTTTTGACGATCCCCGTATAAAAAACCTGAAATAATATTCGGATTCCCCATAAAATTCAGTGCACATTTAAATTGGACCACCCTTTACAACTTTTATAGGCTGAACTTTTGTTTCTGGAGTCAAAAATAAAAATTTCATTGGATAACCCTGTACTGTACGTACGGTGTTCTCCCGGTTTTTTTTTCAGGGACTTTGTTTTCACACTTTATACTTTATAGTTTTTCTAGCGAGAACATATTTAGCTAACATTTGACACACATTTTCGCTCTCAAATATTTACCTAGATTTCGATAAAATTACCAGTGCTTCAGATATTAAAAACCTGTTAGGTACCTACTAACTGCCGACTGACGCATGACGTAGGTACCCCCACGGCTAGAGCTTCATGTCCTGGGGAACAGATGGCGCTGATGGCTAACAATGTATTTCGAAAGGGTTATGTGGGCTAAAAAGTGTCAGACGTGACAGCTGTGAGCACTGTTTATTAATAATATGTAATATGTCAGTTAACGCTATTACATACCTTTACCTATGCCTGAGCGTTGAGTGAAACGATTTGTGTTTTGTGATTTGCCACATAAAAATTTTTGACACTCTGCAAGGTGAGATTTTCCTTTAATTTCCTGTGTACCTAATTCATCAGGTACTACTACGTACTGTGCCAAACAATCACATTTTAGCTTCCGATTAACACCTTTCCCGTTCATTACGCATTTGCGTGGTTCTTGTATTTGGTTTCTAAAAAACAAGGTAGGTATCTATAAGTTGATCCATTTTACTCACACAGCTGATCGCCACATAACCATGGCTAGTGGGTGTTCTGTGTCCATAACGGAGGAATTTAAAACAAAAATAACCAGAAATTATGAAAAACTTGTCACTAGAAACTACCACAGTTCGCATTCTCCAATAGAATCTCACTTTAAACTTTAGTCATTTCGTTTCCTCATTTACACTGTCACTGTCACTCACCTGTGGTACCAAAAGGACTGGCTTTAGATAAGTAAGTGGGCTAACTAAAAGAAATTTCTAGTGACCCATCCACATAACCGAAAGTAAAAATTTTGCTGTGGTACCAAAGAAGTTTTAGCAAAACATGTTTACTTGCCATAGCAATTTTTTTTTGCTATGACAGCAACATATTATTTACTTACCGCAGCAAAAAAATCTTAGCAAAACAACTCACTTGGTTGGTATTCTTATATTTTTTAAACAAACAAATAGAAACAATTCTAAGGAATAAAACTTGCCGCCTAAAAATTCAGAAATAGGTATAGATTATGTTCCTGGAAAATAGGTTATTATTTCTGAAAGTATTCAAAGAAATAATTATCCCAAGTAATATTGTATGAAAATGTTAGGTAATAACAAATATTTCCATGTTTTTTTATAAATAATTATTTTTATAATGTAGCTATTTTATATATAATGTACAATAATAATTAAATTAGTTCTCTTTATGATGATTAAAATATGTTGTTTTGATTAAGTTGTATAATTTCTCAACCTGCAAAACCAAAACCAACAAAAATAATGGACCTATGTTGCACTTTGAACTAAAATAATTTCCATTTTACACAAAACGACAACCAAGACATTACATTATTTATGGAACCCACCCGTATAAATTATTTCAAATTTCCCGCCTCATTTAGGGTTAAAAATGGCCGCCAAATTATTCCCCCGGTCGGACGTCTCTCATGCGTGGTATAGGTTGCTATATACTATATTATAGGTACCTATATGGTATTAAATGATGTCACACGTCACACCAAAACACTGACAAACTAGTGAAAATTCAAGTAAAATTAATTTTACGTCAAAATAAACTAAAAACAATGTACTTGCAACGAGTGCTTTATATTTGCAAAAATAACTAACAATTTATCATTTTCAGAAGATGATAAAGACGGAAGCAGAGATTCGGCATCGGCTTCATCTAGTTCATCAGCTCTGGCAGAACCATCTTGCGCCCAACTTCTGAACCACAGGAATAATGCCTACCACCACATTATCAAAGATGAAGAAGCTGTGTTACAGGTTAGGATTCCAAACACATTGTTTATTTACAAGACGCAACAGTTATTCAGAAATAAGCTATTTTGAGAGTTTACTAACTTATTCTTCGACTATATTAAACACAATAATTTAAATTGTGTTTTTTATACAAGGTGTCCCGGGAGGACATGCAGCTACTGTGAATAGGGCTCAGATTAATATTGACTATTAGCACAGACCTATATAGCTTCGCTACAGACTGTGCCTCGTCGTATATTTTTAGGCGAACCCAAAAGGATGCCAAGTCCCTCGAGTTGGCATCCTTTGTGGGAATTCGTGCAAATATTTCCACTACCGTGCCATAGAGGTCGCTGAGTTCTACATCTTTCCGCTCGTCGTTGCCAAATGTCGTTAATCCGGCCCATTTTAGGGATAAAGATACATCGGCCACTATCCATACAAGCAGATGTATTATGTATATAAATAATATAGGCACAGACTTGTATCAAAGATCATATCATGATCTTTGCTTGTATAAGCTTAGCGAAGCAGGTCTGTGTTTATAGTAAAAAGAGGCAAGGAAGATGGAATTGGTACATAGGTAAGGATTGTTGAGAATCATGTATACTTAAAATTGCCTCGAAAACTACACCCTGAAAAACAATAACTTCACTGTTTCTGGTCTCAGGAGTAAAAAAACTGCCTGATAAAAAACTACCCCTTCCCACCACCGAAATGTTTTTGGTCGGATCCTCACCATTTTCATCCCGAACGTTCAAAATTTACCCAGACGCACCAATCTGCGGTTGAAAAAATTTACCTGACAAAACTACCCCCTGCACCCCTTTAAGGAAAAAAATTGATAACTCCATTGTTTCTGGTCCGATTTTCGCCGTTTTCAAAAGTACGTTCAAAAGAGTCTCAGAAGTATAAAAAACTGCCGGACAAAAAACTACCCCTTCCAACCCCCGAAGTTGTTTTTGGTCGAATCCTCGCCATTTTCAGCAAGTACGTTCAAAATTAACCCATACGCACCAATCCGCGGTTGACAAAATTTACCTGACAAAACTACCCCCTGCACCACTTTAAGGAAAAAAATTGATAACTCCATTGTTTCTAGTCCGATTTTCGCCGTTTTCAAAAGTACGTTCAAAAGAGTCCCAGAAGTATAAAAAACTGCCGGACAAAAAACTACCCCTTCCAACCCCCGAAGTTGTTTTTGGTCGAATCCTCGCCATTTTCAGCAAGGACGTTCAAAATTAACCCATACGCACCAATCCGCGGTTGACAAAATTTACCTGACAAAACTACCCCCTGCACCACTTTAAGGAAAAAATTGATAACTTCCATTGTTTCTAGTCCGATTTTCGCCGTTTTCAAAAGTACGTTCAAAAGAGTCTCAGAAGTATAAAAAACTGCCGGACAAAAAACTACCCCTTGCAACCCCCGAAGTTGTTTTTGGTCGAATCCTCGCCATTTTCAGCAAGGATGTTCAAAATTAACCCATACGCACCAATCCGCGGTTGACAAAATTTACCTGACAAAACTACCCCCTGCACCACTTTAAGGAAAAAAATTGATAACTCCATTGTTTCTAGTCCGATTTTCGCCGTTTTCAAAAGTACGTTCAAAAGAGTCTCAGAAGTATAAAAAACTGCCGGACAAAAAACTACCCTTTCCAACCCCCGAAGTTGTTTTTGGTCGAATCCTCGCCATTTTCAGCAAGGACGTTCAAAATTAACCCATACGCACCAATCCGCGGTTGACAAAATTTACCTGACAAAACTACCCCCTGCACCCCTTTAGGAAAAAAATTGATAACTCCATTGTTTCTAGTCCGATTTTCGCCGTTTTCACAAATACGTTCAAAAGATAAGTCTCAGAAGTATAGAAAACTGCCGGACAAAAGACTACCCCTTCCCACCCCGGAAGTTGTTTTTGGTCGAATCCTTGCCATTTTCAGCAAGAACGTTCCAAATAATCCCAAACGCACCAATTCGCGGTTGAAAAAAAATTGCCGGAGAAAACTACCCCCTGCACTCCTTAAGGAAAAATATTATAACTGCATTTTTTCTGGTCCGATTGTTGCCTTTTCACAAGGACATTCTAAAATCTCAGAATTCAAAAACGAATTTTCAGACAAAAAACTAACCCTCCCCACCCCAAGGAGTCTTAACGACGTTTCGTTTTACAAAAATCATAAAAGTTGAAATAACTTCTAAACCGTCAAACTTCGAATATCCCTACATAGAGTCCCCTATCCACAGTATTCGTTTGAATTACTGGCTCTCTGACTCCCTGTATGTTATGCATTTTTCCGATTTTTCTCTAGAGTCCGCCATAATGAGAATTTAAGTTCTTTGGCCCACTTGATTCACCAGTTGCGCTTAAAATTCCTATTTTATTTAACTTTGACACCTTGTAGAATGGAACTCCCTGTATATTTTTGTACAAATTTGGTATACGAGGGTTTTGATTTGTCCTGATTAAAGCAATAGTTGTGGCAGATTTTAAATAAGAAAAAAATGCTAAATGGTTGTTGTAAAAATCGAGGGTATAAAGAATCGTAGTTGGCCCTGGATTTGTATTTTGACAATGGCAGCAAGGTGGGAAGGGGTAGTTTTTTCCGGCAGTTTTTTTACTTCTGAGACTTCCTTTAACACCTTGCGAAAAGGGCAAAAATCGGACCAGAAACAATGGAGTTATCATTTTTTTTCCTAAAGGGATGCAGGGGGTAGTTTTGTCCGGCAAATTTTTTCAACCGCGGATTGGTGCTTCTGGAATAATTTTGAACGTCCTTGCTAAAAATGGCGAGGATCTGACCAAAAACAACTTCGGGGGTGGGAAGGGGTAGTTTTTTTTTATTTCTGAGACTTTTCGAACGCCTTAGTGGAGGTATGAAGTTATTTCGTTAAAGGGCTGCCGTATTATTACTACTCGTATAAATGCTATTCCTTCTATCCACATGTTCTTGCATCGACAACGTTGCATCGTTTTTTATGGGAGAGGTGCTTTCAAGGCCACTGAATTTATGTCGCCAGGTCGCAAGAACGTTAAACCAGACAGGATAGCTCAATCACGCGAATCTGTCCGCCGAGCCGCCCGACGTGATGACGTCACAGTTAGACGTACTGCGTAAACTCGCACCACGAAACACCCAATCGCGCGCCTTCAGAAAGCAACTTGTGCTTTTTTTTAAAGTTCATAAAAACAAAAAGTGAGCTTTAGATGCTTTTGCTTTTTCGGATTTATTTTTTAAGGATTGTAAACAAATGGATGAAGTCAATAAAGTTCACTCTCGTTTTTTGAACACGAATTTTTTATGACAATTTCTCCAACCAATACGAGAAAAAAGCGCATTATTGCAGCAAATGTGTTTTCATAAGGTGCGAATTTTGCCTTAAATAGTTTTTATTATGGCACACAGATTATAATATATTATACAGAATTATTCTGTTAACAATTGTGTTAGTTTCATTTTGAAGAGCATTTTTGGATTATGATATTCATATTATAATTATGTGAATGGTGAATCAATATTAAAAAAATAGAACACTGATAAAATGCTCCAAGACAAATTAATACACAGTAGAAAACATAGGTAGTCATTTATTTATTCATAATTCATAAATAATAAATATTCTAATTTATAATTTTGTTTAATTTCCGCTTTTTTTCCGAAGAGGATCCACAGAACTATTTCTTGGGGAAGTATTATTATGTCGTGCTTTTAAATTTCGAAAATTGATTCTAATAATAGTTCTTAATTTATAAAAAATCTTTTATAACAAGAGGCATGTTAACTTCTTTTTTAAAAACTTCATCTGATTCCTGAATAATTGCTTGTCGGGGAATTCCAATTTCAGTAAGTGTCGCTGGGGAAGAACTGCCTTCTAAATTTGCAGTTTCCCCACCTTCTATTGCAGACAAATCAACACGTAATTTTTCTATTTCTTCCTTTCTTTGTCTTTCGGTAAGTCAGAACGTGATGTATTATAGTTGTTGCCGAGGTTGTTTCAGTAACAGTTTTTGTGGAAGGCATTTTTAATGTAGAAACCTGCGTTTTTTTAAATGCTCTCTTAAAGGTAAGCCTTAAATTTAAAAAAAATGTATAAATATTTATATTCTTGCACTTTTCAGATGGCTAGCTAGCAAAGAAAATGTTACTTACCTAATAATTCATTTCGAAGATCTCTTTCGTAGTCATTGTCTACAAAATGTTGTGAACATATATGGCTAGTGTTAGGGTTGAATTTGTCTTTTCTTTTGCACCTTGATATCCACTCACTTTGTATAGTTTTAGAGAAAAGGTCCTTTGGTTTTGGAAAAGCATGAAATATGATATTCTGTCCAGTTTGGGCTTTTGTAGCATAAGGGTTATTACACCCATACACGGCACACCTTGTTCCCCCTGGCCTAGTCCCCGGCATATTTTCGTGATTAGGACTATTTTAGTATATTAGGAGTATATTATCAACCTCGTACTTTTATTATTAATAATATGTCAAGAAATGCTCACCTTCCTTTCTGTAGAAATTCAAGTATCGGGCACTTAGTGTCTCTGAACAATAAATAAACATGGCACAAAAATCAAATAAAAACAACACACAGGCACACTTTATAACAGGTAAAACTCAAAAAACCCACAATAATAAAGTAAAACAGAAAGAAATACGATAGAAAACTAGAAAAACAAAGGTAAACAACGGGCGTACGATGTAACCTTCACCTAACGACGTCTAAAGGTGACGTGACGCCCTCGGTGGGCGCCGCGAACATTACACCATTCAGATTGAGCTATCCTGTCTGGTTTAATCCACAAAATATATAGGTTAGATTAGGTTAGGTTAGGTTCTTGGCCAGGCCGGCCGATGTTGGGTCCCCAGGCCCCAGGCACTGTCTGTAGCGAAGCTATATAGGTCTGTGCTATTAGAAACCCTCAATTACCCCTTTCTACATATGTACAGGACGATTTATAAATTTTGACCAATTTTGGCCGAAAATTTCAGATATGGGAGTGATAGATGGGATTGGGACTCAGTGTCCCCAAAAAACATTCCCCTCATCCGGCCGGCAATATACTCAGTGGCCAAAAATAAATTGAAAATCACATATGGAAAAAAGTCTAATAACGCTTCGTGTAATAAAGTTATAATGTTTTTCTTGAAATCGGCAGTGAAGTGTCTCAAAATCGTCATTTAAAGCTCAGAAATCGGCACTGAAGTAACCCATTATTTTACGATTTTTTCAATAAGTACCTAGGCCTTGGCGAGATGTAAACATCAAACGTCAGACGCGGAGCCATCGCCTAGGTAGAGCGATCGTCAAAATCAAGCAACGCCGCGCGTAGGCGGTCCATGGACGGGTGATTCCTTATTATTATTTTCTTGACTAATAAAACTTTTTTTCTTGAAATCGACAGTAATGTGTCCCAAAATCGTCATTAAAAGCACAGAAATCGGACAATAATGGGCTACATTATTGTACGATTTTTTCAGTAAGTAGGCCTTGGCGAGATGTAAACATCAAACGTCAGACGCGGAGAAATCGCCCGTCAAAAGTGGCCAAATATTCAAAACCCGGCCGATAAAGGCCCATTTAACTTTTCGTACACATTGCGAAATTGTTTCCTATAGAAGCGCAATCCTTCAGTATACATATTTTAGTAAATTTGAATATCAATAGATTTATTGTGTAGGCTGCACAAGAAGCAGCAGTTTGGTTTTTCTGTTAGAAGGTGCCGTGTCTCGTGTCTCATCATAATTCACTTAGGTAGAGCGATCGTCAAAGTCAAGCAATGCCGCGCGTAGCCGGTTCATGGACGGGTGATCCCTTATTATTATTTTCTTGCCTAATAAAACATTTAAAAAAATATATATAATATGTACCTACCTCGGCACTGAAGTTCTTTTTATGACTCATGTGGTTTATTTGCCTCGGCCAGAGGTCTCGGCAACTAAATTCCACATGAGTCATAAAAAGTTGAACTTCAGTGCCTTGGTACATAAATAACTATTATTTGATACTTAATACTTTTGAAACGGAGAATGGTAGAAATGTTGACTGTACAAGACAAAATTGGAAAAAATATGACATATCGGCAAGTTGCTGAAATTTTTAATGCACGAAAAACAATTTTTACAAAATTACAAGTTTTTAAAATTTTCCGAAATTTCATAAATAAAAAAAATTGGCAAAAAACTAAATCTTTTAATAGAGGGTTCAAATTTGGTATAACTGCGTAAGATTGAAAAAGAAATAACTTTTTTTTAAGTAAAACTTTTTGATATTTTAACAAATAAACCCATTTTTGGCGATATTTTTTTTAAATGTCATTTTTGACAGATAACGAAAGTCACATGACTACGTTTGAGTGGGTCATTTTTCATCTTTTTTTAAGCAAAAGGTAACCCCAGAATTAAATTTTAAAATAAAACATTAATTAAAAATTTCCTCATTATGGTGCGAATTTTTGGAGGACACTGTAGAGCTTTGCGAAAAAAGAGAAAACACGGGTAACTTTATTTTTCGAGTAGAATACTGCTGTACTACGGGATAGCATTTGATTGTGAATAACCCTATATACTTAGTAGATAAAATAACGGGTCTTTCAATTTTTCTGGCTGAAAGACTCGTTATTTTGTCTACTAAGTATAACTACATAGTCGTAAACCAGCTATTTATTAACCCTGTATTCAGGGTACTCCAACTTTAAGTCTTTAGTAAGCCTAAATTTTGTTGTCAACTTTTACTGGTTAAAAAAATAGAATTTACCTACTTGTCTAGAACGCTTTCAAGTTACAAATCCATTCTTATGCGTTTAGTTTACAATAATTTGTCAATTTTTCCTTTATCTCAAAAATTAATGTAATTTTCTAATATTGACATATTTTTAGGAGACCAGTGGCAAAGTTCAACCCCTCCAAATAACCTTCAGAAACCCACCAGAAGACTACTTCTTCATGTCATGGAACTGGCCACTAATCAGAAAAGTGTCTTTATGGGCATTCCTCTCGGGCCTTGCTGCCATGGTAGCCCTCGTAATAGGGATGATATGGACCCTACCAAAGACTTGCAACCCACCTACTCAATGGTATCAAGGAAACCTGTTTTACGAAATATTTCCTTCTAGATTTTATAGCAGTGGCAAACACTTGGAAGGCGACTTACGAGGAATAGCACAAAGATCCGATTATCTGTCCGATTTGGGCGTGAGGGTGGTTAGGCTTAATTCTATATTTAATTCTCTACACTATCCTGAGGATTACGAAAATGTTACCAGCCTCAAAGACATAGCGCCGTCTCTGGGAACAATAAACGACTTTAAGAATCTAGCTAGAAGCTTACATGGTAGAAATATTTCGCTGGTTCTAGATTTGCCGGTTTATCCGTTCGTTAAAACATTGGTACATAAGAAAATGTACACGAAAAATGAAAGTAATGTAATACAATCCCAAGAATTTATGAGAATTAGCGAAGAACTAGATATTGTGGAAGATGCGCTGAAATTTTGGACATTCAATGGTGTTGATGGGTTTTATTTAAAGGGTGTTGAACACCTTACTGATGATTCAAACTTCGCATCATCCCTACGAAGATGGAAGAAATTCTTAGGTCAAGATCGAGTAATTATTGTCAGCGAACAACTGATTAAAGTCACACCACCTTCTGCAGTCAACACAGTTCTCAATAACATAGATTTGGTCGACATAAAATTAGAAATTGAAAACGGCGTCGCCGCAATTAGCAAGCAAATAGACTCCATTCAAAACGGCACGTTATTTTCGCAAGGCGGAATGCCGTGGATTCACTGGTCACTTGGAAATGTCAACTCTAAAAGATTGGCGAACGTTCTACCGTTTAGCAATGCGACCCTTGGAGCTACGCTTCTACAAATGATGTTACCAGGAACACCATCTATATTCTACGGCGATGAAATCGGTCTGCAGCAGACCCAAGATCCAGAAGGAGAACGAGAAGACATAAGACACCTTCACCAGCTCTCTATGATGCCATGGGGCATATCTTGGAGCAGCGGTATGAAGCAGTCTGCTGGCATATTCGAACAAGTTGATATCATCAAGAAAATGACTGAACTGCGTACAGAATCGCCCTCGATTTACATGAACCACTTCTACAGGGATGGAGTGAGTAAAGTTAATGCAGAAATGAAGTACTCGCAAAAAGATTTCTTGGTGATACAGAGGTGGTACCCGAGACGGAAATCTTATGTGGTCGCGTGCAATTTGGGACAGATTAAGATTTCAGCGGATTTGTCGACGCTGTTGTATACTGGCGAAGTAGTTGTAGGCCCTAGGATCGATTCGAAACCTGGTACTATTTCGTTTAAGGAAGTATCGCTGTGGCCAGGAGAATCCGTTGTGATTGTTCTTGATTAGATACTCGGATTTTGGAGTGGATGAGACTATATAAATGTCCTTTTATTTTGCAGTCCTACAGGTACCTACGTTTTAGACCTAGGACGATAAATTACGCTAACTGAATTTAAATTTGACTATGCAAACATGTTTTGATTGAACACTACTAGATATACCTACAACAACTAACTATGAAACCGAAGGTCGGACCAAAATTTAATAACGTTGATCCAGGTTAAGTTCAGTAACGGGGATATCTTGCTCTCTATTACACAGTGTCGGAAAATTTTGAACAAAAACTTTACGTTTTTCGATATACCGATAATTTTTAGGTTAGACAGGACAGGACAGAACTGTATGCTGTATGCTTATACCTACTGTATGCTGTATGCTTATACCTACCCACATCTAACATCTAACCCATTGCGATTTATTCTCTTGTTATTACGGCATTTTATTTTTCACTTAATTATTATTTCTGTATTATTGCTATACATACGAAATATGTAAACAAACCTACCATGCCCGTGGGAATTATCGAAGGGCATTATGGATCATGGATCATAAAATGACCTCCGATAGTTTTCAGAAGGTATTTATGTGTTTGTTAGATTTTTATATAATACAAAAATTTAAGTTGAAAATAAATATTGTTTGTCTTAATTATCACAATAATAGTTTTAATAATAATTTTATAATAAATTATAATAAAATATTATCAAGGGCGTTAATGGGATGATACTGCGGATGGGGTTTGCTCCAACAGTTCCTGAACTAGCTATCAATATTCAGTCATCTGATAGGTCAAATAAAGTTGTGGAGATATTTATTGTGGCTGGACATAAGAACACAAAATTTTCAGAAACTGGAACGCCCTGTATCTCTGTCCCTATTTCTTTAGATATACTAAATATGGACATCCTGTATATTTCGAAGTTTTTAGGGAAGCATTTCAAAGAACAAATCACCTACAAATTTATGGGTGTACTTTAAAATTGAATTGGTATAGAATTTTTCCTTACAGCAAAAAAAATTCCCATAATCTCGGTGATTTAATAATGAATTGTTCTGAAGATTATAAATGAGTATATTTAATAAAAATGAACAGTAACAATATAAATAGTAATATAGGTATTTTATTCTTTCTTTCCCGAAATTGCTTCCATGAGATTTTCCGGAGTACTGCGTTTCTGGATTGGAACTGGTTGAGGCATAATAAGATGCTGATAGACTGGAATCTAGAAATAGAAAAAATCAAAATAGTAAAGATCAATGGGGTTTGAAACATATTTTAGTTTAAGTTTATGTACAGGGTGTTTCCGTATGTCTGTGCCCTCTGCAGCCTTTATTTTTCGAGTGAGAGAGAAATGATATTCGCGAAATAGAACAAAGGACAGTTGAGGTAAAATATATACAGGGTCATGTAAAATATTTCGATTCAAGCCTCCCCGCAAAGATATTTTAGCTTTAAGAAAGACAAAAAATTTGCTTTTTCTTTTTTTTTGTCAAAAACGGTTTAAACTTGAATTTTGAGATACGTTACTAGCAAGTCGGCAGGCACTTTACGGTAGGATTACTTTTTGCACCCTATGCCTCCTAAGGGTATAAACCCGAAACACCTATTCATCATTTTGACAGAACTTTTTTGCAAGTCAGTTTATTTAAAAGGAAAAACTCTTATTCCGCAGCCCAATTGATTTAAAAACTTTTTTACTTTCATTATTTTCTATTAACTTAATAGTTTGTCTGGAAAAAAATAATAGGTATTTACATTGCAAGATGCGTAAGCCCACCTTTTTGGCCGAGGAAGTTGTTTTAGGACCGAGGCAACACCCGCCTTGCCGAGGTCTTTAAAAAAAACCTCCGAGGCCAAAAAGGAGCTTACGCATCGTGCAATGTTTTATATTTTTCCTGCTTCCGACAAGTTCCTATTAGGTATAGGTAATTTTAATTAAACGCATGGAGTAGATTGTGAGTAATAATATTCAAAATAACCATTGCTCAATTACTACAAATTAAAATCAGTAATAAATATAAGAAGTAGAATGCAGCGATAATTAAAAAAAACTTGGGTATTGTGCGGGACTCGAACCAGTGACCTACGGTTTACTATCCTGACGCTTTTAACCCAGTTCACTGCTGCTTGACTTTGCTATTTTTAGCCACATTATTTGACACTGAAAAATATATCCATATTCTTAATTTTTCTTTATCATAATTTGTATTCTTTTTAATCAAAACCAGCTTATAAAACAATCGATGTGAAACATATTAAATTTGACGCCAGTTTCAAGTTGCTACATACATTTTATTAATGGTTTTAAGGTCCTTGCTGCATAATCGTTGCATCGTTGCTAGGCACAACCACTTTTTGTACCTAGCAACAGAGCACCTCGAACATTTCACTTTCGCTTTCGGACCCGTTGGCGAGCATGTAAAGTGAACTTACGAGGGAGGGAGCAGAAAAAAGTAATTTTATTTGTTTCCAGCCAAACTACTAAGGTAATGAAAAAATTTAAAAATTAATAAAGGCTGTATTAAAAAGTATAGCTAACACCATGTAAGTACGTAATACCTGATCTTAGTGACCATTGCAGAAAAAATATGTATTTTCAGGGGTAATATAACAAGTATTATCGATAATACCTTTTGTTAATTTTACGAATTATAATTCCAAAGCTGAAAATACCACGACTGCGCAGCAACTTCTTAGGAATGAATTAACTACAAGAATTATAAATATTTCCCCTCTTCGAAATTGTAATTTAAAAAATAAAAATAAAAAAGCAGCCACAACCGTGATTTGAACCCAGGACCTCTCGCACGCAAAGCAAGAATCATGCCCCTAGCCCATTCAGATGATTTTTTCTTAACTAGCCGTATTTAAATTTAATTACCATGCCATGTCTATTTGACAGCTGTCATTTAGATTGAGCTTTCGGTTCTGAATATATTTTTTGTGCTAATGGATATTTAACGATCAATGTGTTAACTGAAAACATATCCTATATTAAATTTGTTAATGTGAAGAAGTTATCGAGTTATCGATTTTAGCTGCCACAGTATTGGTTTAGCGTAACTAGCACGTAAGTAACTAAAGAGAGTAGGATTTCAACGATTATTTCCCTCATACTGCTTGCATCCAATAAGGTACCTCCTTCCATAAAAATCCAACCAATCATATGCTTCTGCTAGCGATAATTGCACTTGTGCAAATTATCGCGGTAATTGCACTTGTGCAAATTATCGCGGTAATTGCACTTGTGCAAATTATCACTTCGTTGCTTAGCAACCGCGAATCTGTTGGATACAAACACGAACACGTACCTACTTTTTAAAGTTTGTGTGTTTCACACTGTTCTAAATTATGCAGCTTATAAATTATGTTGCGGTACTATTAAGCATTGTATCAATGAATTTATATTACTTTTATATTGCTAAATTTTGGTTATTGGACCAACGTCTCCGTTTAAATGTATGACACATTCAGAAAATAAACCAACGCTGACAGGGTGTAGGTATAATCGCATTTGCCTTGGATATCCCAGCGTCATGTTTGTTTACTCGAACGCTACAGTCGAAGCTGTCAATAAACTCGTTCAAAATGAATCGTTTTGAAAATGTAAACATAGAAAAAATTGATACAGTAATTATTAAATCGTATTCGAGAAATAATCTCGACAAATACCACTCGTGTCGGAAATTTTTCTAGATAATTTTATTCTCAAGCCCTATTTTGCCCATTAGCAAAACCAATCATACAAATTGGGCTTTTATTTTCAGAGATAAAATTTTATCAGAAAATAAAAGACCAATTTCTTTTCGTGACCTTTCTAGGCAAAATAGCGCTTTCGAAAAAATTATCGATAAAATTTCCGGCACTTGTGATATTACATACGAAAATACCACTAGTGGTATTATCGCTGAAAGCATCACCTGACTGGTTAATATTTCAAAAATCAAATGTCATTTCATTGCTTCATATTGGCAGGGGTTGAATTCTCTTGGTAAAAAGTCAATTACATACATAAGGCAGCGTCGTGTCAAACTTGATATCCTTCGGCTTGGTCGTCCTCTCTGGAATCTGGTAGTAATTGCCAAGTATAGGATCGTGCAACCTGTTCCCATATACTTTGTTGTGGTCGATGTGGATGAGATCTTTGGCGGCCTGCTTTTGCAGCTGCTTGATGGTGAGTTTCTTGGGAAACGACCCTCCAGAAAGCACCCTCAAAGTCGTAGAACTAGCCACACGCTTAATATCAGGAGGTATTGAAAAGTCGAAATCTTCGCTGACTGGCTTGTTGTTGTCGACGTCTTTCCAAGGCTTGAACGTGCCTATTGTTTGGATGTAACGACCGCCTAACGTCCACATTCTTGCACTGAAGTCTGCACTGCAACTAGAAGGGAAATATGAGAATTATATATACAGGAATAGTATAGTCCTCCTTACGGCAGAATGCGTGCGACGTAAAGGGGAAGAACTCACAAATATTATAGAATTGGTCACAGTTCAGGGTCGTAGCTCAATTTTGTGTAACTCACAGACTTAATTTTCATATAATTGTTATTTAATGTTGTTATTTATTGTTAATATTATTCTTAACGGTGATGCCTTAGACTATGGAGGAAGGCAAACCCTTATAACATTGGCAATTATTTCTCGTGCTTGAGAATGCAACGTTCTTCCCTGTTTACTCATTTTGCACTCGTTAACTCCCGAACATACGAAACGCCACTGAGCTCTCTGAGCCGGAGGAAAAAACTTGCCAGCGGCCTAAAAAATGAGGTCTGTGTGGTAGACCAAATACGCAGTTAACTTTACGTACTATAGAAACAGGCACAAAACGCGTTGGCTAACCGCTTTTGTCAGCCGACTGCTTGGTAGAAGTGCTGTGTTGCCGTATTGCAAAGGCGATGGTAGACGCGACGAAGTTGAAAAAAATATATAATAGGTGTTTTATCACACCGCGTTAAAAATAAATCATAAACAAAAATGGGTAAGTGGTCCCGTGATGCGAGCTTTATTTTTTCGGTATAACAGAGTTCAGAAATTCGGCTTCAATATGATAAAACTTGTATTCGCCAATAAATAACGACTACTCGTATAGGAAACCTCGCAACGCTGCCCGCATTCTTTAGAAACGTTTTCTTTCGTGCTTTGGACTATAACTGGCTCGCTCACGATATCTCGGCTAATTTTTGCTAGACAAAATCGACGGTAGGTGGAATCCATAGCTGTTATCCTTGTTTATAGAAACTATAGTTAGCCAATAATGTGTGGCAGTGTAATAAGATAAGGATATTACAGCAACATGGCCTACTAATTTTCTTCTATTAAAATCTACCAAAAAATATCTAGACAACTTTATTTTTTGCCAAATCTGCCCCCCTGAATCTACTATAATATTTCTGTCATATCCTTATCTCAGTGTTAGACATTGGCTAACTAGAGTATCCTAGGGTCCCTTATTATAACTAGAGAAAGCAGTCAACCCAAGAAAACTCATTAGTGTAATTATTTGCCGATTTTGGGCAGTTACGAACAATCCTCAGGGTGTCCCGAAATTAGCCTACCATAATATAGGTCCCAGCGTATTCTGCGACTCAAAAAAAAAGAAAATAGTCCCTATAAATATGACCTCAAAAATGCCCCTAATGGGGCTTTAGCCCCTGAAATGGACACTTTGGCAAACGGTTTTTTCTAAATATTTGCGCTACACTAGAAAATCTAGGTAGAAAACCGCTCATCTTAAATTTCACTATTTTTGATAGAAAGGATCGTAAACATCACTGAAAATGAGTTTTAATGTGGTTAATCCTTTTTCCGTAAATAAACTATTGATCATACCGTCGGTCTCCGCACGTAGTGGCGTAACTGCCAAAAATTCAAAATATGAGTGACGCCCGTTATATGCATAATTTAACGTCCTCTTTCATCTCACGAAGTGGCGTAAATGTATCTCCAGTCAGGATAATTACGTCAGGATAATTAATTCTTAAATTGGCGTAACTATTAAAAGTTGCAGAGTGTGTCTCACGTAAAGGCGTATATATACTTTACGCCACTTTGTGAGAAACGTACATATGGAGATTTCCAAAATGTGGCGTAAATTAATTTACGCCACTTCGTGATGCGCGAATTTTTAAATAACCACACACACATTTTTTGGCGTATCTGATTAACACATGAGTAAATAGGCCTCAAATCCTAACCTAGAAATATCAGCTGTGTTGTACTGCGACTCCATTCGATACTTTCGCTTAAAAAGTCGTTTTGTTTTAACAATAAGTTAAGTTTAGGCATTTTACAATACTATTCTGACATGACAAATAGAAAAATCTGTGCTGTTTAACGTTTGCAGAAATATAGATGTACCTATCACTCCTATCAGTGCAATGGAACATGAAACGACGGTACATCAAATGTGGTGTTGTGGAAAGAAATTGAAACAGAAAAATACAGACAGTTTATAATAGGAAATAAGATATCGATGTTGTGTAAACGAAGATGGTATAAAAGAATTTTCTTTGTTTCGTTAATTTTACGATTTAGGTAGAGCGATATAGAGGCAAAGCAACGGTGCGCGCGGTTGTCTCATGGATAGGTGCCCCTTTTTAAATTATTTTGCCTAATAAAACTTCTTTTTCCTGATTTTCAAAAAATATAATGTGTCCCTTGGCAGTGAAGTTTCTTTTTATAACAATTGTGCTTACAGGCCTCGGCATCTAAATTCCACATTTGTTGAACTTCAGTGCCTTGGTACATAAATAACTATTATTTTGTCGAAATTTGCATTAATAAATATTCCTTAAATATTCTTTAATTTGGCGTAACCAAACGACAAAAAATTTACAGATTTCACAAAGTGGCTTCTGCTCAAAATATTTTTTTTTCTCAAAAATGAAAAAATCCGCAAGTCGTTTTGACTTTCTGTCTTTGTAGCATGTTTTTAAAGTAGTAGGGATATATTTAATCTTAGAGTCAAAATAAAGGGCATTTTAACAATGGGGCACCACGTCTATAGGTTTTGTGTCATTGGACGAGCCCATAATCATTTTTAATGTCCTATGCATACGATTTTCTTCATGTGCATGGTAATTTGATGTTATCACAAACAAAACTGTCTTCATATGACCACAAAGATAATGCATTACCATAAAAAGAACCCAAATCCAAATAAAACTAGATATTTAAATTATGGGACCTTATGGGCCAGAGTTGCAATATTTTTACATAGGTAAAATATGTCCATATTTTGGGATTCAAAGGAACAAAATGATAAGGCACAGTTTTGTATGGAATTTTATGGTTTTAATAATTTCAATTCCAGGAATATCAAGAAAGAAAAACTAATAATAAACTTTCTAGAAATTGGCAGAGTGCACAATAATAATACAATACGAACATAATTTTCTTAATAACTTTTCCCATATTTCCTAGGAAAACCCGATTTTTCCTAATTTTAGTTTTAAATGTCATATTTGACAGGTATGGGCTGTGATATTACAACTCTCTTCAGTCGCAATAGTGTACCCAAAACATATTTTCAAAAATCTAATAATAAAAACTTTTCCATTTGGTGCAAACTTTATGAATAGCACTGTAGAAGGTAATGCCCCATTCTATTGTATGATTTGTATTTCAAGCATTCAACTTTAAAGTGAACCTAGGAAGAAAGGCCTTATCGACTAAAACTCACATATTTTAGATTTCCCATTATCGTCAAATGTGCACTATGTGGCTAATACGTAATTTATACCTAAGTAATTATATTTTTCAATAGATTTTCACCAGTTTTCTCAAAAAATGCCTGGCTATACTTGGTGATTCAGTCATGATGTAAAATTTTTTAGCCCCAGGTGGAAAAAAGTAATAGTTTAAAAGGAATCTTAAATTAAAAAGGTTCTAAAGTCAGGAAAAAAATTAAAAATATTTTCAGAATATCAATAATTACAGCCTAAATTAATTAAGCTTTTCGGCTCGCTTTTTGATTTTCCAATGTCAATTATTTTCTTCTTTTGTAAATATCAATGTAATATCCAAAAATGTGTTGAGCACGTACTACACACACAAGTTTACTCTGTTCATGAGCGTCAACACTTAGCACCCCCTAGCGCGTATAAGAAATCTGTTATGATCCAGTAATAAGCCCACTGGCGTATAATAAAACTGCGAATCTGTGATGAGATATTTCAATAAGATTGTACCGGTAGCAATTTTCTCGTGTAGCAGGCCTGCGCTGCCGTATACCAAGGTATGTGAGAGTACGGGCACGAGTATGGTGAGTATGGTATTTTTATAGAAGAATGCGGTGGTAGCAGTGGCCGTAAGGCCCAAAGCGCAGATCGGTGAGTCGAGACGTACGTGTCTTTCGTTCTATATACAGGGTGACCGTATTTCGAGTCTATGCATGGGGATCTTGGTTATCTTAAGAGATACGAGGTCGGTTAAATTGGGGAAAAGTTGCAGAATTTGATGCCGAGTAACGTGGTAAAAAGAAATGTTGGCTGGACCTTTTCGTTTTGAAAATAATGCCAAAAAACTGAAAATTGTCGTTTTCGTTTTTATTTTTTAAACGAAAACGAATGACGCTGGACATTTCTAAGTTAAACATTATTAAGGTCCTTTTTTACAAGGAATCTAAATATGACCTCGCATTTATTTTTCTCGCGTCTCTAGACAAAGGTATGACGATCAACTTTTATTTTTCTTATGGGCGCCATATTGAATTTTTGCATTTTTGAAAAGAGGATTTTTTTCTGGTTAAAATTATATGTAACACATTATGCTTTACTTTGTTTTTCTTGCCGTAATATCAAATTAATCGTTTTTGCATAGAGTGCCTTGGAAACGTAAGCCCCACAATATTTGACGTTTTTGCATAGAGTGCCTTGGAAACATAAGTCCCATAATGTTTCACATTTCTGCATAGAATGCCTTGGAAACATTAGCCCCATATAACGTTTGACAGTTTAGTACAATTTTAAGTGTCACGGATAATTTATTTTACTGAAAAAATTTCATTTTCACATGAAGAAAAGCGTGACATGATTCAAATTTATTATTCCTTAAATATAAATTAACACGTTCACTACCGGCGTGCTATAGCTGTTCACATGTGATAAACCACGTACGATAACTTTTGAACCGTTTAACATTTTTGAGTTATTCTTGTACCTAACTAATTAACGTCACGTTCTGAACAAGATTCCGCCATTTTGTTTCAAGGCCACTGAAGTGGCCAGTGGTCTGAGAGTAGTAACAGACATTGTAATAGACCGACGACCACTATAGTGGCCTTGAAAGAATAAAATAAAGCT
The DNA here is from genome assembly GCA_963920635.1 of Pseudeuparius sepicola. Lineage (NCBI taxonomy): Eukaryota > Metazoa > Arthropoda > Insecta > Coleoptera > Anthribidae > Pseudeuparius > Pseudeuparius sepicola. The sequence continues at coordinate 49,066,275 of OY987301.1, forward strand.
ATATCTTCTCAAAATCGTAATGTCAAAAATAACAAAACATAAATGCAGATATATTAAAATTAAAGATTTTTTCTTGAAATCGGCAGTAAAGTGTCCCAAAATCATCATTAAAAGCTCAGAAATCGGCATTATTGTACGATTTTTTCAACAAGTGGGCCTTGGCGAGATGTAAACGTCAGACGCGGAGCCATCGCCCGTCAAAAGTGACCAAATATTCAAAACCCTGCCGATAAAGGCCCATTTAACTATTCGTACACATTGCGAAATTTTTACCTATAGCAGCGCAATCTATCAGTATAAATATTTTAGTAGGTTTGAATATCAATAGATTTGTTATGGAGGCTGCACAACAAGCAGCAGTTTGTTTTTTCTGCTCGAAGGCGCCGTGTCTTGTCATTCTTGACCTAGGTATCGCGATCGTCAAAGTCAAGCAACGCCGCGATTTAAAAAAAATAATATGTAGGTACCTCGGCACTGAAGTTCGTTTTATTGTAACGGATTTTTCCATTTCAAAATCCGTTACTCGTTTTTTATATTTTGTTATTAACATAAAGTCATTATTTTCGAACATATCTCATAATATCTCATACTTAATAACTAATTTATTCTTCGTACAGTTTCAATTCATTTATAACATTGTATTCAATTTTATTACCACTTTTTCAAATTTTAAAATTTCAAATAATTCAAATTTTCGCGCGCCATATACGGAAATGGCCGTGTACTTTCGCCTAGCCTCGAACCCTGGCATATTCAAAATGCGAAAATTCAAGTGTGTGTTTACATTTCAGCACGTATGTAGTTAAAGATCTGTATTATGAATTACTCGATTTTTCGGTTCTGTTGATGCATAATTTGAACATAAATACTGTTTAGTTGATTAAATGCGTGTCTTGCTAAAACCTGATTGGTCGGATGACGTAGGTCCTGCCAGCGATCGGCCGGTAGGGTCCGACCTGAGGAGAGTTTGCTCCCGTCTTGGTTGTTGTCGAGTAGCGCGGAGGCGTCTGCCCATTTCCCGCCAAATTTTCGGCATTTTCGGCTTTTATCTAGTTAAATTTTTGCCATCGGTGATTTGTTTGAGTGATTTTGTATCTTAATATCGGGGATTGACTTCGTGTGACTAATATTTTTGTGTTTTTCTGTTTTCTGTGTCCACGGCGTCGTGAGCACAGATTACCCGTCGTGAGGCAGCGACGCTTGCTCGAGGCGTTTCCTTTTTGGCTGCGTAGCTGAGGAATCGCGGGACACAGCAAGCAGGTGGTGGCTGTTTCTCCTGGAAGACCCCACAGGTGAGTAATTTCTTTTGATTTTTGCTTAATTCAGCAACTTTACTACTCACCTGTGGCGTTTTTTTTTAGACGTGCTATTTTTTTGAAGGACTCATTTCGTCCAAGCCCCGGCCATCTTTAACTCAAAAACATAGCATTGTCCTTTTTTGAATACCCACCATCTTGCGGCTGTTATCTTGTTGAATATTTTCAAGTTTTGGTCACATTAGTCACACGTTACTTTCTTATTTTTCCAGTTAGGTCTCGATTCTGTGGTACCGGGCCACTCAAATAAATCTGATACCGATATTTTCACTTTCCTAATAAATTCGTATTGCCTTTAGTTTATCAGCTTTCTTAGTTTCTCTATTTTACCGTTCAAGTCTCAAATAAACTTTTCGCGTTAAATAAGTATTAAAATTTCTTAAATTTCAAGAATTGGGGCTGGAGCATTCTCAAAATTTTTCTTCTTATTAAATATTAAGCACTTTGCTATTCCGGTCAGTTCAATAATATTATCTGTAAAATTTAAAAAAAAACTATGCATAGTTCCCCTTAGTTTAGTATAGTTCTAAACGTTTAATTTGTATAACAATCCTAGGTTTGCTATACTTGGGTCTGTCCAATAAAATCCTAATTTGTATAACAATCCTAGGTTTGCTATACTTGGGTCTGTCCAATAAAATCCTGTTACCTTCGTTAAATATACAAGATTTATTTAGCACAAATTTGAGACTCACAATTTTGATTTGACAACTTTTAAAAGACAACTATAAATAATTAAATCAACTTTAGCATGAAGTTAAATTCGAACAATTAAAATAAACTAGGAGAGTTAAATTTCGTTAATAATTGGTTTGAAAACAATAAAAGGGATAAATTGGCTTTACAATTAAATTGACTGTTCAGCTTCTATTATGATTCACTCTGAATCTTAAGTTTGAACTGCGTCTTCAGTCGCTTACGCTCAAACGAGGCTCGTTGTAGTGTGGGGCGTGGCTAGGGCTTCCTCCGGTCCTTGTCTGCTCAAATAGGCGTTGCAGATGTTGAGGCTAGCAGATATCTCAGGGCGTCGCCGAAGTAGAGCTGACCAGGAGTCAACACCTATGCCAACGCAACTCCACTCGATGCCTACGCAACTCTCGTCACGTTGTTCCGTCGTCAGAGGGCTGTGATCGTAGCGTCCTCAGAGATGGTGTGCAAGCATGAACAGATAAGAAAGAAAGTAGCATTAGACAAGGTCTAAGCCTTTTACAGAAATTTATAAACCAATAGGTTACGATTAATATTTAAAATTGAATTATGATACTAAAGTTATTAAATATTGACAAATAATGATAAAAATTAAACGTTTAGAACTATACTAAACTAAGGGGAACTATGCATAGTTTTTTTTTAAATTTTATAGATAATATTATTGAACTGACCGGAATAGCAAAGTGCTTAATATTTAATAAGAAGAAAAATTTTGACAATGCTCCAGCCCCAATTCTTGAAATTTAAGAAATTTTAATACTTATTTAACGCGAAAAGTTTATTTGAGACTTGAACGGTAAAATAGAGAAACTAAGAAAGCTGATAAACTAAAGGCAATACGAATTTATTAGGAAAGTGAAAATATCGGTATCAGATTTATTTGAGTGGCCCGGTACCACAGAATCGAGACCTAACTGGAAAAATAAGAAAGTAACGTGTGACTAATGTGACCAAAACTTGAAAATATTCAACAAGATAACAGCCGCAAGATGGTGGGTATTCAAAAAAGGACAATGCTATGTTTTTGAGTTAAAGATGGCCGGGGCTTGGACGAAATGAGTCCTTCAAAAAAATAGCACATCTAAAAAAAAAACGCCACAGGTGAGTAGTAAAGTTGCTGAACTAAGCAAAAATCAAAAGAAATTACTCACCTGTGGGGTCTTCCAGGAGAAACAGCCACCACCTGCTTGCTGTGTCCCGCGATTCCTCAGCTACGCAGCCAAAAAGGAAACGCCTCGGGCAAGCGTCGCTGCTTCACGACGGGTAATCTGTGCTCACGACGCCGTGGACACAGAAAACAGAAAAACACAAAAATACTAGTCACACGAAGTCAATCCCCGATATTAAGATACAAAATCACTCAAATAAATCACCGATGGCAAAAATTTAACTAGATAAAAGCCGAAAATGCCGAAAATTTGGCGGGAAATGGGCAGACGCCTCCGCGCGACTCGACAACAACCAAGACGGGAGCAAACTCTCCTCAGGTCGGACCCTACCGGCCGATCGCTGGCAGGACCTACGTCATCCGACCAATCAGGTTTTAGCAAGACACGCATTTAATCAACTAAACAGTATTTATGTTCAAATTATGCATCAACAGAACCGAAAAATCGAGTAATTCATAATACAGATCTTTAACTACATACCTGCTGAAATGTAAACACACACTTGAATTTTCGCATTTTGAATATGCCAGGGTTCGAGGCTAGGCGAAAGTACACGGCCATTTCCGTATATGGCGCGCGAAAATTTGAATTATTTGAAATTTTAAAATTTGAAAAAGTGGTAATAAAATTGAATACAATGTTATAAATGAATTGAAACGGTACGAAGAATAAATTAGTTATTAAGTATGAGATATGTTCGAAAATAATGACTTTATGTTAATAACAAAATATAAAAAACGAGTAACGGATTTTGAAATGGAAAAATCCGTTACATTATGACTCATGTGGTTTATTTGCCTCGGCCAGAGGCCTCGGCAACTAAATTTCACGAGTCATAAAAAGTTGAACTTCAGTGCCTTGGTACATAAATAACTATTTATTCAAAATATTAATCCGCATTTAGATTGAGGTGCCATTCTACAACATGCCACAACACATAATCCAGGCTGATCCTCACATTGCGGAAAATGACAGGTACATTGAACGTTTCGGTATATTTTTTTCGAGCAACACTGATGAATAATAATAATTTTAACACACAAAAATCACACTAAAATTAAATACTTTCCCTTAAAAATAATTTACACCGTCATAAGAAATGCACGTCTGCGACTGTAAACGAAGCTAGATAAAATGAACCAGAGGCCAGTAAACTGGCCGTGCGCGCGCAGATAACTTCCTCATAGACCGAAAACATAATACATACTACCATTTGTGTACCGACTAAATTTATATTGCGTCGAAATACCCTTGAATTGCCGACCAGTATAGTGGCCGCGGTTCAAAATAGGATTGTCTACTCGTCTAGGCTTTTGTTGTTCATGTGTTTCCAGTTTGACTCTTTTGGTGTTAATGTGTTATTTGGCAAATGACGAATAAATAACAAGGTCTCAGATCATACTCTCGTGGTATGTTTATGATTTATTTAATCAATAAATTTAACATTAACTGAATTTTTACTGAATCGTTAAACAATATTCCAAAGCACACTTCCCAACAATGGGTAACTAGGCTTATGTTTCCAAGGCACTCTATGCAAAAATGTCAAACATTATGGGGGTTACGTTTCCAAGGCACTCTATGCAAAAACGACTAATTTTTTAACCAGAAAAAAATCCTCTTTTCAAAAATTGAAAAATCCAATATAGCGCCCATAAGAAAAATAAAAGTTGATCGTTATATCTTTGTCCAGGGGCGCGACAAAAAAAATACGAGGACATATTTAGATTCCTTGTAAAAAAGTGCCTTAATAATGTTTAACTTAGAAATCTCCAGCGCCATTCGTTTTCGTTTAAAAAAATAAAAACGAGAACTAAAATTTTCAGTTTTTTCGCATTATTTTCAAAACGAAAAGGGCCAGCCAAAATTTCTTTTTACTATGTTACTCGGCATCAAATTCCCCAACTTTGCCCCAATTTAACCGACCTCGTATCTCTTAAGATAACCAAGATCCCCATGCATAGATTCGAAATACGGTCACCCTGTCAGCCTGTATAAAAGGTTGGCCGCAACTGCGCGGCGCTTACAAGCGGCAACATAGCATACCGGAGTGCCAAGCTACTCGAGTACTAAGGTTGATTTGTCCCATCTTTTAGACAACGGCAAACAATTTCTTTTCATTTTTCTTTTTAGAGGCCTCTCTTCTGCGTTGGTATTTTTTTACATCATGATTGGATTGCCTTGTATTTACAATATTGTTTGCTACATTTGTTTGTCATTCAAAGTATATATATCTAAACATGATTACTATACTTACCTATTTTACTGTTCTTAGCTATACCACCAAAAATATTTTCAACCTAAAGGTACCTAAAACTGGTTGCAGAATATCCATAAGCATAAGTCATTGTGCATAAAATAATTTCGAGTAGAACGCTTATGGAACTATCCTATTTTAATTTTCGGAACATAATTAAGGATGACTTTTACTTAAAACTATGTTAGAATGCATTTTAAAGTTCCTCGGGCCGACACCTGTCTCTAGTTGTTATACAAGGACTCTTGAGTAGGTTAGGTATCCATAAACAAAGATATTATGGACGGCTAAAGACCATAATATATATCTTTATGATCTTTGGGACGGCCTTCTTTTATCACCAAGAAAATGGTAGTCCATGTTCACCTGTGAAAATTATGGCAGAAAATCGAAAAAATTCAGAATTTTTAAGCTCTGGAGATACAAAAAAGTTTAAAATAAAAATTGTAACAGCTGTCAAAATGGAAATAGGTATCAGTTTCGAAATATCAAATATGATAAAATTTTGACTTACCTGGGATCAAAAACTAAATTATCTGTAAGCAAATTTTCATGGGCCTTTTTTTATAAAGCAAAATAAAGCCCATTTAATTTGATATGCCAAAACTGGCATATTTGTATTTACTAAAAAAAAAAACAATACTTAGCATTTACCTTATGAGTATCTGGCAGTCATTGACATAAATAAGTCCAGAAACTGGCATGAAGTGGCCCTTATAGCTGCTGAGTAGGACGGGAACAGGCTGACCTTGGACCATACGCTGGGCTCGTCCCATAAAACTGTCGCCCCACATGAACGGAAACATAAGCCTGTATTTGGGCATGCAGATGTACTCGATATCCTCGGGGAGGACGCAGTAGTTCTTCAGCAGCCACGTTTTTATGTAGCCAGCAGTGGTTCCTTCGAAGAAGACCATTACCATTTAAACATTTTATGATACTGTATTTGCAAATTGTACCAGAGAAAATAGAGGGGAAAACACATGGTTTTCTGTAATTATTTACCTCATACTGTTTGTATGTTTCATACTTTTTGTAAAAGGTAGCCCCCCTTTTTAAAGAAACAACTATCATATTATGCCCTTACTAGCGATAAATTATCTTGGGAGTTATCGCAGAGCGCAGAGGTTCCCTTTCGGGATTTTGTCAGGAAATAAAGAGATTAATGATACCAATTATTTATACAAAAGATCTTTCTAGACAAAATAGCGCTTTCTTGACATTTAACGACAAAATTTCCAGCACTTGTGATTTTTCGTACGATAATATATAGATAAAATATTCCGTAGCAATAGGTAGAGGGAAATGGCCTGTATTATTTCTCTGTGGATTTTTGGTATCATATGACACCTCTGAAATTAAACTTTACTAACCACTAAAATCATTTAATATCAAGATAGGGCCGCAGTGGACCTCGTAGGGTTGCGAACTATTTGTACTGCATATTTTTTTGTGTTCGACCGACATCTGGACTTGTACATAATGATACACAGCGCCATACCTATTACCCATAGATTTTTTCGACCTGTGTAAGGGAAAGGTGGGAGGATTGGGACGGGTTTGGTTTGGGACACTTTCAAATTTCCCTCTTTAAATATGTCTGTGAGTAACTACACTTTGTTACTAGATGGCTCCCAGCCTTAAGGCCACACATTTCGTTTTTGCCGGACAGTTTTGTTCGACGAACAAGTCAGTTCGATCAAAACCGTCGCAAAACCGAAATGTGTAGTATTTTTTTTCTGGCAAACAAAACCGTCGAAAAAATCAAGTTGTACTTGATTAGGGCGGCCGGTATTGTTCGCTGAACAAACGAGTTCGAACAAGTCTGATGTGTGTGGCATAAACATTTTTAAAAGACTACGGTTTTCGCAGTAACGTACCTGCAGGGTAGCAAAAATGACTGATCTACAATAAGTTTCGTAATCCATTCTTAAATAATTAAACCAATCTCCGGGCTTTAGTTTAAGTTCATTCAGCAGATTAATATGGGAAAAGTGAGTTCTCTTCAAAAGCCATTCCTTTGACCATTTTGACCGATTTCTTTTATTTTTTGTTTTTGTAGCTAATTCCGCCGCCACTGCACACAAATATAACTTTTTCATCTCTCTCACAGATATTATTTTGTCGACTGAGGATGGAGAACAAAACTGAAATGTGTGTAAAAACTCAACCTTTTGTGGTCTTGTTCGAACAGACTTGTTGGTCGAACAAAAATGTCCGGCAAAAGCGAAATGTGTGGCCACCTACAGTTATATTGCAATACAAATCTCCACTCGGCTGTTACTAAGTTACTAGTTGGTGCAGTAGGAGGTAAATATATTTATTGCTACGTTTTCTTAATTTTTTGCTTTGGCATATGCTTTTTAATATAATATAATCTAATAAGATTGTGAAAAGTTGAATAGGCTTGCAGTATTGCGTAATTTAGTGGACATTTATCGCCAGTTACGGTGTCCCTGGAAACTAACCTCAATTTTGTGTAATCCTGATTTATGAAATGTGTAGATAGCAGGAAGGTTTGGACCACTCAATATAGAGAAGTTTGGGACACTGTCCCAAACCTCCCTCTGCCAATGATTATCTAAAGTTACTGGATATTTCAGGATTTCAAAACAATTATCATGCCTCATAAATATAAGAATAAAGGAAATAGAGAAATTTTACCTCAAAAGAATTTGTCCATTTCCACGTATTAAAAGAAGTGGTGGGCGAAGACCTGGAAAGTCAAGGGCGGCAATAACAGGGACACCCGAAGAAAATGAAATAGAGGAACAACAACTTTGCAGAAAAAGGAGGTGGAGAAAAGAAAAGCTACAATAAGAAAGCCGATAGTGACAACAGAATGCTCTTCCTCTGAAAACATAGACATTGAAGAAAAAAACTATTTGCAAAGATAGTAGCTCTGATTTAGAATTTAGTAGCCATGAAGAAGACAATAATTCTACTAAAGTAGACATCAGTGATAAAACGTACATTGAAGGGGATTATTACATTTTAGTGAAACTAAAAGTAGAAGGCAAGAGAGAAAACTTTGTACATTACATTGGAAAAGTGTTGGAGGTCCTGCACTTTGAAATGTCCTCCTTTAAAGTGAAATACCTTCGTAAAAGTTTAAAAAACAATGAATTATATTTCTCCAACAAAGAAAACATAGAAGAGCTTTCTGTAAATAAAATTATAGGAAAACTGCAAGAGCCAAAAAGCAAGGGATCGAGTAAAAGAACCAGAAAATATTTACATTTTAAAGACAATTTGACAATTTACGAAAATTTGCGATAATTCATGTACCAAACCTCTCACTAGGTTGGTCCAAACATCCCTATGGTAGGGACGTGTGGGACAGTTTTATTATTTTTTAAATATATGTACAAAACAAACTGTTCAGTTTTTATAAGAATTAAAGTTTTATTTTGGTTTATAGTTGTCTACTCTTCCTTTTGTTGAGTTTTAAAGAGTTTTCAAGTATTACAACCCATAAAAATATGCCCCTTGAAAATATCGTCCCAATCCGCCCACCTCTCTCCTACTTTTTCCTACCAGTAAATAAGAATTCATTGTTGTCATCGCTGGTCATGGAAATAACATAGTCTCCAGCTTTGTGTATCGCCGAGAAAGACGTTATGAACCCGCCGGCGATCTGATGGTTCCAGACTTGCACCACTCCGTTTTCCATAGCTACCAACAATGTCCCGACGTTTGGATCATCGCTGGTTCTCGCACAGAGGAACAGCATGCAATGTACAGCTAGTCTTCGTAAAGTGAAGCATTCTTCTGGCATAGCGACAGTTGATACCCTTCTTTCTTTGGCCAGTTTGGCTGGCACCTTGCCTGGACCTGCCGGGATATTTTAGCATACAGATAAAGCAAACATGGACATGCAAACGCCTGCTTATTAAAATCTATTTCAACAATGCTTTTGACTAGTATCTGGACCGACACTATATTACACCAAAGATCATGATATATGATCTTTGATTACACTATATTAAAGACCCCGAGCGTGACGTCATATTTCAGTGTTGTTTGCTGACTGGCGTGGCGCTACTCTACGAAAAAAATGGCGACTAAATATCGGTTATAGACTGAATAAAGTATCCCAGGAAGGAGTCAAAGCTCTATGGGTGTTATATAATACGTGAGACAGAAATCTCCCTAAGTTTTGACACAATATTTTGATATCTGACATGGTGATAAGTGTCCGTATGTGGTAGGTACTTGGATACTATTTCGAGTTATTATGCTTAGCTCTGGGGCTTGTGACTCTTCTCTTACCACCAAACCTAAATGTTTCAGATTAATAATCCATCGGTACCTAAATAATAATTTTGTAATATAAATTAACTTTTGAGGTCATACATCAAGGTGGCATAGGATTTTGTGTAAGTAGAGTCAATTTTTTAAGAAATCCAGTTACGTCGCTATGAACAATGGTCCTGATTGTGTTAAAGTGCAGACAAAGTGCTGAGTGCGCGGGCACGTGTAGGCTAAGTTGCATTTTGTATCCCTATATATTTAAGCTTTGCTTTATTGTTAATCAGTTCTATCTTGTCTTGTAGCAGTAGACGCTGCCCTGTTGTAACTGTCAAAATAAATTGTTTTAAAAACGTATTTTTCGAAATCGTTAATTTAACTGGCGCAGTCGGTAGGACGTGCGTCCAGTTTCCGCGACCGTAGTTTGGAATCCCCACGGTATCGGCACCGCATTCTACCGCGTCGCGAGAAGCTGAAAGATTTTTATCTTGAAGACGTCGTCCAACAACCTGATCTTCGAGGCATCGCAGCAGCAGCCCCTGGATCAACCCCTGGCAGCCAACACCGCAGGAGCTACAGACAAGATATTGCTCACCTTAGGACTTTGGCCGGCGACCAGAACCAGCTTTTGGTAAGAGTCAAGTGTTCCTTTGGATTCCTATTTTTATTCCTTATTTTTTACGATATTTTTGAAGATTTTTACGATATTTTCGAAGATTTTACGATATTTTTGAAGATTTTAAGTTATTTTTGAAGATTTTGATATATTTATTTGATGAGTGACGTTGATATTGAGGATATTACAAGTTTATTTTCATCAAGTTTAAGTTTTGACGAACCAAGTAGTTCATCTGACGTTAACCAAGTTATTAAAGAAGAAAGTAAAAATAAAATAATCGCAATGGCAGACGAAAAACTTAACTTATCAATGCTTAAGATGTATGTAGAAACAATTTCTAATTTTGACGGCAATGCAACTTCCTTGCCGAAATTTATCTCGTCATGTGATTACCTTTTTGAAACTTATGATGGCATAAATGATGAACTTTTAAAAAATTACTTAGTCAGAGCGGTTCAGATGAAACTCACTGGACGCGCTGATCTATAGATAGGTTGCCGCAATGAGTTAAATACGTGGCAGAAAATTAAGGACGCACTAAATCAATGCTTTGGTGATCGTCGCAATTTGGAGTGCCTAGAGCAAGACTTATTTACGGCTAGGCCATTTAAAAATGAATCTCCTTTAGATTTCGCAAAACGACTTCAGGTTATGAGGAGTAATCTGAGACAAAAAGTGAATTCAGATGTATACTTAACCCAAGCCGCTAAAGAAATTTATGTTAGGCAATATGATGAATTATGTTTAAGGACTTTTGTTAGAGGTTTGACAGGTCCCCTACAGACTATCATTCGTTTGAAGGAACCTGCATCTCTCGAAGATGCAATGACACTAATCATTCAAGAAGAAAATTTTAACTATACCCAAAATATTTTTAAAAGTAGTTCTCAAAGTAATTTTCCAAGTTTTCCACAAAATAATCAGAGAACATATCAAAGACAAAATAATTTCTCACAAAGTAATTTTTCTCGCCCTAACTATCAGAACAATTTGCAAAATAACTTCCCTCGTCCTAGTTATCAAAATAATTTCCCTAGAAATAATTTCCAAAGTTATAATAACCAACCTTTTAGGAATAATTTCCAAAATCAGAATTTTTCAACTAGACCAAACTTCCCAAGCCAACCCATTAACATTCAACCAAATTTTAATAACCAACAGAGACGTTTTCCCAAGAACAGACAAGTTTTTGGACCACCCCGTAACGTTTTTAGACCCACAGGACAAAATATACAAAGGCAATACGAGCCTATGCAAGTCAATTCCCAGATGACTAGAAATAATACTTTTAATAACTCAAATTTTGGAAACCCAGAAGCTATGTCAACAAATTCGCGTGTACCTTCTAATGTACACAGAAGCTTTTCAGCACGACAGAATAATTTTCCCCGAAATAATTATCAGCCGCAAAATAACGCTATAGTCGAAGAACTATATCAAATTAATAATGAAAACGCGAGTAATAATTCAACACAGTCAATGCGCGATGCGTATGACCAAACTCTTTCTCAGAATGAACCCCAAAATCAAACTCAAACTCAAAAAATTAACTCCGGAAATTTTCCATTGGTGAGTCATCCTCCCAAACGGAAGAAATAAACCAGGAAAAAGAAATAGTCGAAATTTATGTGGAACAACATTTTAGCTTATATTCAAATTAAAAATCCCAAAATGAAATTGCTTATCGATACAGGTTGTTTTCATTCAATTTTAAGACCTTCTATCGTAGAAAAATATTTTCCAAATTGTATTTATACTTGTCCCACGCAAGTCAAAACGAGTTTAGGCGAAACAGAAATTAAATTCAGAGCCAATATTCCGGCTCCAGAAGAACTAAACACTGATATGGTCATTCCGATAATTTTATTTGATTTCCACCCTTATGTTGATGGCATTATAGGCTTACGCGATTTAAAGAAATTAAAATTCCATATTGACCTCGAAAATGATATTCTTGTCAACCATGTAACAACAATTCCTTTTTATTATAGGCGACCGGATGATAAACAATACTCCATTTGAGTTAACGCACACGAGGCGCTTTCAGCTAAAATACCAGTGAATAAATTTAATAAAGATATCATTGTCCCAGAAAGTAATATAAACGGACTTTATTTTCTTGAAACATTAACGACAGCAAACAAAGGCTTTGCTTATACCGAGGTTCATAATAATACAGATAAGACAATACAATTAACTTTTGTAGAGCCCATGCAGGTGCAAGAATTTTCTAACAAACGCAAAGATGACTTTTATTTATTTAATATTGAAAATTTCACATACACTGAGAAAAATAATTCTGACAATATAGATGTTAGGAACATGATTAGGATGGATCATTTGAACGAAGAGGAAAAGAACGCTTTATTTAAACTTTGTAATGAATTTCGAGATATTTTTCATAATGATGGTTCCAAATTAACTTTTACTAATCAGATAAAACATGAAATAAGGACTACTGACGAAATCCCAATTTATACGAAATCTTATAGGTATCCTTTTATTCATAAAAATGAGGTTCAAAAACAAATTTCAAAAATGTTAGACGATGGTATTATTCGTCATAGTCAAAGCCCATGGAGTAGCCCAATTTGGATTGTCCCGAAAAAGTTAGACGCTAGCGGAATCCAAAAATGGAGAATTGTGGTAGATTATCGTAAAGTAAATGAAAAAACTATTGATGATAGGTATCCCTTACCGAATATTAATGACATTTTAGACAAATTAGGCCGTTGTCAATATTTTTCGACCATTGACCTCGCGTCAGGTTTTCATCAAATTGAAATGAATGAGAACTCAATAGAAAAAACTGCTTTTACTGTTGAAAATGGTCACTATGAATATGTTCGAATGCCCTTTGGTTTAAAAAATGCCCCGGCAAGTTTTCAGAGAGTTATGGATAATGTACTTCGGGAGTTACAAGGAAAAATTTGTTTACTTTATATGGACGATATAATAGTATTCTCAACAAATCTTACAGAACATATTTCTAATTTAAAGTTATTATTTACTACCCTGAGAAAAGCTAGGTTTAAAATTCAGTTAGACAAATCGGAATTTTTGCGAAAGGAAGTTGAATTTTTAGGTCACGTGGTAACGCCGGATGGTGTTAAACCGAACCCAAAAAAGATAGAGGCAATAAAACGCTTTCCTATACCAAAAACTACTAAAGAAATTAAATCTTTCCTAGGTCTTTTAGGCTACTATAGAAGATTTATTAAAAATTTTGCAAAAATAACTAAGCCATTTACGCAATGTTTAAAGAAAGGTGAAAAAATAGAACATACTGAGGAATTTTTAAAGACTTTTGAAATTTGCAAGAATATTTTATGTAATGACCCTATACTTCAATACCCAGATTTTACAAAACCTTTTAATTTAACAACAGATGCTTCAAACATCGCTATTGGTGCAGTTCTAAGTCAAGGAAAAATAGGTAGTGATTTACCAATTGCTTATGGATCAAGGACATTAAGTCCCGCTGAACAAAATTATAGCACTATAGAAAAAGAACTTTTAGCTATCGTTTATTTTACAAATTACTTTAGACCGTATTTATTTGGAAGAAAGTTTACAATAATTACTGATCACAAACCATTACAATGGTTATTCAACCTCAAAGAACCAAACTCACGTTTAGTGCGCTGGAGGTTGAAACTAGAAGAATACGACTATGAAATTAAATACAAAAAAGGAAAAATAAATACTAATGCAGATTCATTATCTCGTATTCAATTTGAAAATGACAATAATGTCAATAATATCCTATTTTATGATATTGATAAAGAATATTATGAATTTAGGAAAATTATAGAAAATAATGATAACAATGAAAATAATGGTAATGTTGTTGAAATAAAAAGAAATTTATTTGAGATGCCCGAGAGGTACTCACTGGTACATTGTGTGTCGTCCGATTTTAAAATGAGCGCTGGTATTGCAGCCGAATTTAAAGAAAAGTATGATAACGTTGCTAAATTAAAGAAACAAAACAAACAAGTAGGCGAAGTAGGAATATTAACAGTTATAAATACTAGAAGACGTTTTATATATTATTTAATTACTAAGAAACACTTTTATGAGAAACCGACTTACTATAACATATTTACTTGTCTTAAAAACTTACGAAGTCATGTGATCAAAAATGACATAAAATATTTAGCTATGCCAAGGATAGGATGCGGTCTTGACCAATTAGATTGGAATATAATGAAAGAAATTATTAATTTTATTTTTAAATCTGTGCAAGCAGAAATAGTCATTTGCTACATAGATAATGATGTTTCAGAAGTAAACCCGATTTTTTCTGCAAATGAAAGTCCACCAGAACCTATATATGGTGTACCAAAAAACATAAAAATTTCTCTAAACAAAGACCAACGAACAATTAATTTCGAAGAACCAATACAATTTTATAAAGAACGTACCGTTGACGGAAACAAGATAACAGTAAATATATTCCTGAAAATAATTTTCAATTAAGTAACCCGGATTTAGAATTCGAATTAAAGTTAGACGAATTTTTTAAAAGAACAAAAAGAAAAAGTTAGGAAAAATCAAAATAACAATGACCTTAACGCTATCGAGAATCAGTCAATTTTAGGAAATCCCGGTGATATTGATGAAGAAATTCATAGATTTTTGAATAACCCTATAACTAATGATGAAATCAGAGAATATTTAGAGGCCGAATTCCCCGAAGAAAATCGTGAAATAAATGAAAATCGTTCAAAACCAAAAATAAATATAATATCCGATATTCTAATTAAACCTACCGGAGAGATTGAAGAACTTATTAAAAATAGAAACGGAATTGAAACTGTTCATTCTGCAATAGAAGATCCAATTTTAACCATTCCAATAACTGAAAATTGTCTAAACACTTATACTAATCAAATTATATTTATTTTAAAAGACTCTGGAAGATATCATGTTATAAAGACATGTCCTTTTCCCAATAAAATTAGACTAACTGTCTACCTAACACTGAAAAATTATGCTTATGAATTAATTAAATTTTTCAAGGAATACATAAATCCGAAACTACTCTACAGTATTTATATTCAAAAGAGTGAAATTGATTTGAAACCGAGAATCTGCAATTTACTAGCAAAAACTTTCAAAAATCATGCGTATAAACTTAATTTCTCTAACATTTTCTTAACCGATGTAACTGAAAAGGATCGTCAACAAGAACTGTTACGATACCATCATGAAACAAAGACATGTCATCGTGGCATAAACGAAACTCTGTTAGCTTTGAAAAAATTATATTATTGGCCCAATATGAAAAATGACATAACGGAATATATTAATAGATGCGAATATTGTAATGCTAAATATGATAGGAACCCACCTAAAATAAAATTTGCTTTAACTACAACTCCGTCACAACCTTTTGAATCCATACATATGGACACTTTTCAAATTTTAGGAAGAAAGTATTTGACAATAATTGATGTTTTTTCAAAATGCGGTCAAGCTTATCCTTTAGAATCATGTAATTCAACTGATGTAATGGATGGAATTTTTAATTTTGTATCACACTTTGGAATACCAAAATCAATAACATGCGATAACGGTACTGAGTTCAAAACAAGTCTTCTTACTGATTTTTGTAAACTTCATAATGCAAATCTACATTTTACGACACCCGGTAACTCGAACAGTAATAGAAATATAGAAAGATTACATAATACGCTACTTGATAGTATACGCGTACTAAAACTTACTCATCCGAACTCGGAAATAAAACAATTAATGCAGTATGCTATATTAGGTTACAATAATTCCGTTCATAGTACGACAAAACAAAGGCCTTTTGATATTATTAACGGTCACACCAGTGCCCTCGACCCATTCGACATCACAGATGAAATAATACTAAACCAGTACATAGATGAGCGAAAAAACAAATTAAAAATAATTTTTGATAAAATTCATGAGGTTTCACTAAGCGAAAAACATAAACAAAATACAAGCCACAACAAGGATAGGGAAGAACCACAAAATTACGAGCCTTGTACTGTTCAATTCCAGAAAAATAAAGCGTCATTAAGGGATAAAACCAAACCAAAACATACGAAAATCGAAATTAAGGAAGATTTAGGGACAAAAGTCAAAACTTCCGATGACAAAATTATTCACAAATCGCCCAAAATCTAATTTAAACCCTTGTTTACAGGATATTGACATTGATACAATTCCTTCCTGCAGTTATGCTGTCCCTGACGACAACGTTATTAATCTTGACTCCAGTTTTGACACTGACAACGACGACTGAAATGACTTTTACACCTATAAAAACTCCTTTACTACCTTTCCAGTTAGGAGATACAAAAATTACTGAAACAAAACACAGTTTTATTCACTATATTAAAATTAATCCTATAATTAATCAATTAAATAATATGCGTAAATTTTATAGCATCATGAAATTATCTTTAGATAAAAATAATATATCAGAAATCGCTACTAACTCCTATTGTAATGTTTTATATAACCTACTACAACATGTAGAATATTTAATAATGGAAGTAGAAAGAAAATTAGACAATATTACTCCCCATAATAGAAGTAAGAGAGGTTTAATAAATATCGTAGGTAAAGCTTCAAAATGGCTTTTTGGCACACTAGATTCTGACGATGGTGAAAAGTATGATAAAGCGATTTACGCACTTCAAAATAATCAGCAATCCTTTACGAAAGAAGTTTCTCTACAAATCTCATTAACAAAGCAACTTATTGATAATTATAATTCTACTATAACAATTTTGCAATCAAATCAAAATTTGATAAAAGAAAAATTAGAAAATTTTGAGGTTAATATCAATAAAACCATTAATGATATTTCTGCATATTTACAAGCACAAAACATTTTAGATCAAACTATTCTTAATTGTCAAAATCTCATAACTTTTCTCGATAATTTGGAAAACGCGATAATGTTCGCAAAACTTAATACTTTACATAGTTCAATAATTTCTGCATTGCAATTACGTTCCATGATTAAATATTTGAAAAATTTATACTCTATTGAATCCATTTTAAAATTAAAAAATGTAATTTCTTATTATGAACTCGCTGGAATACAAGTAAACTTTAATAATGATAAAATTATATTTGCAATTCATTTTCCAATATTTTCACACGAAAAATTTCAAACATATCGATTGTTCCCAATCCCAATTAAAAATTCAATTGTTATCCCGAGTCACCCTTACCTTATACTTGGCTCGAACCAACAACAGTTCCAGAACGAGGAATGTCCCAAGGTTGAAAATATGTATATTTGTCAAAATTCACTCACGCCTCACTCCAACGAATGCATAATTTCCATGATAAAAGAAGCCGAAGGAAAGTTTTGTCATGGTTTATCAATTAACATAATAAACCCAATAATCCAAGCAATCAACAGTGAATACATTATTGCTATTCCTGCCAAAGAAACACTCAAAATTTCAACAAATTGTCAAAAGAAAGAAGAAATCAAAATTATCAGCGAACCTAATTTGATACAATTGCCAGGAAATTGTCAAATCAAAGTCAAAGATTTCCAATTTATTAATAAAAATGAAGAAATAAATGGAAAACCGTTTAATTTACCAGAAATTGGAATAAATGACCTCAACTTTAACTACCTACGAGCGAAGCCACTTCAACTCCAAACTATTAACTTAGAAAATATTCACAAGCTTCAGGAAAAGTCTACACTATTGCAAGTCCCCGATATTCAGACGATACATACCCTCAGCTATGGATTCGCTACAAGCATCATTATTATTTTTCTATTACTTATTGGATATATTGGATGGAAAATATATCAAAGAAAATTCAAGAAAAGAAAAGGACAAGTCAAATTTGAAATGGTAGAGAAGGAAACGGAAAAACAACCCTCCAGGTTGATATTTTCGTCTTAAGGAGGGAGGAGTTACGTCGCTATGAACAATGGTCCTGATTGTGTTAAAGTGCAGACAAAGTGCTGAGTGCGCGGGCACGTGTAGGCTAAGTTGCATTTTGTATCCCTATATATTTAAGCTTTGCTTTATTGTTAATCAGTTCTATCTTGTCTTGTAGCAGTAGACGCTGCCCTGTTGTAACTGTCAAAATAAATTGTTTTAAAAACGTATTTTTCGAAATCGTTAATTTAACTATCCTTACTAGGGCTATCAATTGGTAATTTCGACATTCTAAGTTGTCATCACTGCAGCAAAAAATACCAACCGGGTCATAAGTTCAGGCCCAGAAAAGGACGAATCAGAAGTGGCACTTGGCTAATTTAAGAGGGCAGAGGGGTATTTTTATAGGTGGTGGGGACGGAGAGTATTGCTAGGCCGCCAGATCCTTAGAAAGGTTAAAACATGTCAACATATTTTTCACTATCATTTATTCATTTTGGGTAGGTATACCAATAAAATTAATATGAAAGCAATTAATATTATCTAATGTGTGCCGGTAGTAAAATTATAATGTTTTACGAACCATTTATTCTATTTATCTGAGCCCAGAAAACCCACAACCTGACCCCTGTTTTCTGGGACTTGATTATGAAAGCGGAATGCTTGACAACAGCGCGGCGCGGCGCCACAGATTCCGTTCTTGCGGTACTGCCAGATCGTCCAGTCGGGAGCCGGTAACCAAGGCAACCCACAAAAATATAATGCAAATTAATTTAGTATAAAATGAAATCGATGATAATTTACTTATAAAAATGTTAGTCCTTGATAGTATTTTGGTTGATATTAAATTGAAGGCGATAAAAATAGCTAAATGAATTTAAGGAAATTTTCAGGCATAAAAGCTGACGAAGTCCGGCAACGTCGTTCGTGGCCTACGGCTGACGCGCCACCTAACGCCAGACGCCAGACAGCGTCAGTATGTTCAATTGAGGTTAAACTCCTTATAAAACGTAAACAATAAAACGAAAAACGATTACCAATTTCTAAGTAAAAAAGCCCAGTATTATTATCATGACTGTGATAAAAGTATCCAAAACAGGGACCAGATAAGGTGTACAATATGTATTCAGCTCAACTTGACTGCTTGTGTTGTTACTTCGAATACTTCGTTGCTGTATTTACACTAGTGCATTGTGCCCCAGAAAACCCACTTTGTGCTTAGGTTTTGTGACGAAATGGCCCCGCAATTATTGCTGTGTTCGTGGATGTTCTAACAACACGAGGAATGTTGGGATAAGTTTTTTCAAAATACCTGCTGATGAAAACAGGTAGGTACCTATGTGTAATTTGTCCCTACCTTGTTACCACATTATTATATCCTTAGGTATTATAAATTTTATGTCCTACGTAGGTACTACCCCTTTTACTGGAGTATTACCTACCCCAGAAAACCCACAAATTGTTTCCTACTGATAATACCTACCTAACTATGGTTTTTAATTTTTTTTTCAAGGTGTTATGCATGGACGAGAAAGTGTGGAAGGCAGGATTTGTTAGAAAAAAACACCCACACAGCTTTTTATTAATTATAAAGTTTGTTCAATGCACTTTGAAAATAGTATGTTTGCAAACCAGTCGAAGTCTGGGCTAAAGAAAACAGCAATACCAACTGTGTTCTCATCATGTAAGTACCTTCATTGGTAATTATGGAAATTAGTGTATGCACCGCCCGATTTTCTTGACATTTTGACCCCATAATTACGCCTTCATTATTAGATAATAATATGTATTTTTTGCTGATACTTGTAATTTTGCCGCATTTAATTTTTTTTACTAGGTTATATCGATGAGACTTCTTCACAGAGTCCTTCTGTGTCTGTATGCAGCAATTTGACTTTGTTAGAACCTCAACGAGAACTTGATCAACCAGTCTCGATCGCTCAACCTTTGGATCAACCAAGTACACCCCATCTGTCACAGTCACCTATAGGCGATCTCCACAGCATTACCGAATTTTCAGTTGCATCAAAAGGTAATGATATATATTCACAAACTGTTATTATAGTATACACACCCAAACTTTTATGACATCACGCATTATTTGCGATAATTTTTTTTGTCAAAAAAATTATATGTCATGGAAAGTCAAAAGTGTTTACTAACAAAAACAGTTAAATGTGAAAAACCCGACAATATAAATTGTAATAAATATTAAGTGATTCCATATTATAAGTTTGGGTGTGTGTACATATATTGTAATTTTTTGTATTACTTATTTTGTTATTGAATAATTCTATTTTTAGATGCTAGTCAACAAACTTCTCTTAGTTTGAGTGCACATAGTCCGAGAAAGCATTCATTAAAGTTACAAATAAAAAAACTCCAAAGAAAGTTGCATCCGAAGTTGGAGCAAGCTGTCGACAGTGCCGACACTGAAATAAATGACGAACAATTTCTTGCCATTTGTGAGAAAAAACTGTCTGCTACTATTTGTAAGGCATTATTTAGAAAATCCCAAAAAAGATCCACAGGGATATCGTTATTCTTCAGATATGAAACAATTTTCCTTAACAATTTATTTTCTAAGCCCAAATGCTTATAGATTTTTAATGAAACCACTTTATTTGCCATCTAAAAGCACTCTTCAAAGAATAACTAGCAAATGACATATAACTGCAGGTCTTAACAATTTCATTTTTGAGGTTATTAAATCAAAAGCTACAAATTTAGAGGGTTCTTCAAAACAGTGCATTCTTTGTATTGACGAAAGGTCATTAAAAATGTTTTTATTTTACAATAGATCTTCCGATACCATTGTTGGCTTTCATAATACATTGAAGGAAAAAAGATATGCTCCTGCTAAATATGTTTTAGCTATTATGGCTAGAGCAATATTTGCTAAGTGGAAGCAACCAGTTGCTTATTTCTTTATTGATACTTGTTCAGGGGAGGAATTAAAATTTATTATTTTTGAAGCAATAAGGAAACTTAAATCTGTAGGATTACTAGTAAGTGCGTTAGTGTCTGATCAAGGATCAAATTTTGTACAATTTTCAAAATCAGTTGGTATCTCTCCAAACTCTTCACATTTTTATGTCGATAGCGAAAAATATTTCATATTTTTGATGTGCCGCATCTCTTAAAATCAACACGAAATAATTTTTTCAATTACACATTCGAAACCTCTGAAGGATGTACAAATAAAACGTATAGGTATTGACCAAATTTATAATAAACAAAAACATAAGCCTTTGGCTCTTCGGCTGTGTCCAAAATTTACAGATGAACACATTAATTCGAATCCTTTTAAAAAACTGAAGGTTAGTTTAGCCGTCCAAGTTTTCAGCGCAATGGTAGCTGCGGCACTTAATTCCTTTATTGAATTCGGACAATTCCCCCCTTCGGCAAACGCTACAGTGTCATTTGTAGAAAAAATTGATAAGTTATTTGATATCTTAAATTCCTCAAAAATATCAGGCAGTAATACAAGTACAATAGACCTTTCAAAGGAGCAGATTACCAAGTCGATTTTTTAAAGGAAATGTTTACATATTTTGAGAATATTAAAATTTTAAAACAAAATATAGAGGTTACCAATAAAGTTAAATTTTTGAAAGGGTGGCAAATCACAATAAATTCATTTTTAGGTCTTTGGGAAAAATTTCATTGTTTAGAGTTTAGTTCCTTATACACTCGACGCTTAAATCAAGATTGTTTCGAAAATTTTTTCGGCACTATTAGGCAGCAAGGGGGAAATTGCTTGAATCCAACCCCCATCCAATGCGAAAGAGCTTTCAAAAAATCATTTTGTTTAAATTATTTCCAACACGCGGATGGGGCTAATTGTATTGAGGATTTTGATTCATTATTGTCATACGTAACCACCGAACATACACAAATTTACAACAAAGTTGTTGTGGGAAATGCAAGATCTATTTTTTCTGATTTAAGTTCGGTGGCACCAGATTATATTGATTTCGAACTACATGAATCAAATAGTATATCATATGTTTGTGGATATTTATTAAGAAAGTGCTTGGAACAACATTCATGGAAAGTTTGTATTAAATATTGTAAACGTCATACATTAGGGGATACTGATTTGTTTACTTATTTTAAAGCATACAAATCAAGTGGTAACGAAACCTTTGGACATTTATTTTCACCTCCTGATAATTTCCTAAATTATATTAAAACTCTCGAAGTTAATTTTTGTACCCTCTTTCCAAAGTTTGCTTTAGAAGAAAATGTTGGTGTGAAATTAAAAAATAAGCTGCAAAACATTTCATATCAACATCCATGCCCTAGTTTTAATCATGCCTATGTATTATCCCTTTATGTAAGATTTAGAATCTATTCTTCTTTAAAATTTTTAAATCGTGATATTGTTTCTAATAAAACTAATAAAAATTATAAACTTCGAAATTTACATTTATAAGTGCTGCCAGGGGTCATTATTTTTAAAAATTAGGCTAAGTTGATAATGTATAGTGTGCATGTGCATAATATGTACGTAAGTAGTTTATAATATCTTTTGTATTTATAGGTATTATATTTTATATGTGCTATTGTTTTTGAATTTTTTTTATAGATTTTAGTAATAAACATTTTTGATAAATAACCTTTTTTTACTACCAGTGATATGAAGGTCAACCAATTTTGCAAATAATAATTGTTATGGATCTATATAAAAAACAAATTAATTGCCAAGCTATGAGTTTGGACGCAAGTCGATTGAAATATTGTAATATTTTAACCACCCAAGTAGAATAGTTCACTTGAACCTAAATCATAGTTGTTTCTAATTAATATAGGTAAGTATAAAATAATAAAGAGGAAATATTGTGAAATTTCCATGTACAATAAAAAAATGTATTTTTCTCTTTAGTAAAATATTAATATTTATATTTTTTTCGTCAGTAAAATACCTACTTAAAATCACTTCTGGAGATTCAAATTTAACTAGATCTAATCCCAGAAAAAACTTTACTATTCTAAAAATTAATTTTGCTATATAAAACACAAAATTTTCTATAGCCCGGACCTGATCGTGCCAATGCAATGGGCAAGTTCTACTCTGTCCAAAATACGGTGGGCGTGGCCAATGCGCAGGTGTCAACGGCGGAGAGTTCATTTCCTATGCGCGAGAGGGGAAATTGGAACCGCGACATCAAAGGCGCCGAAAGCAAGTGCCACTTCTGATTCGTCCTTTTCTGGGGTTCAGGCGTATTTAAACAGTCAACGGTTCAGGTCAGTAACGAGCCCATTTGTACAATGAATAACTACTAACAAGAACTAGAACAACACAGATAACGATAAACTCACGAAACGTACAATACCCGCGAATATTTTAACTGCCGAACGTTTGAAACAGTTTGAACGATCCGGAAAACCTTCACTGTCACTTTGACTCGCCGAAGCTAAATTTGCTTGAGTCCGCACAGAGACGCTGCCTAAAGCATATGAATATACCAAAATACCAAAATGAAAAGTGTTTGCATGCCTTTTAAAATGAGTTGTAGTAATTATTATTATTGTTATTTTTAGAGGTACAATCGTGATTGCAATGGGGTTTTTATTTTATTGTGCTCTTTTGGTATAACTTGGGAAACTTATACCACCATAAATCAATGAGTGACGTTATTAACTGGTTTCGACGCATATACATATACGCCAATGTTATATCTAAAGGCACGATGCCTTTGGTTATATCCATGGACAACAGAAATATCCTAGGGATTTTGTGAAGAATTGTCATCTGACAAAATCTGGACTTCTTACAGCAATCGGGGTATAACTTCTTTTCCATAATAGGAAATTTAAAATTATAATTGCTATACCTATTACGAAGGATTCCTAAACTTAAAGACGTAAAGATGCCTTATAATTTTTTGCCTGTATTGTAGGTACCCAAGGTTAGTTTATAGGAAGGTTAGGACATTCGACGACTTGGAAGGGAAGGAGGGGGGGTGAGAGAGGTAAAGGGGGGAAAGGCCGCAATTTAAGTTGGTAGCATTTACACGTGAATTGGCGATTTAGTAACTCCCTAAATAGATAACGCTTCCAGCCATAGGCGCACACAGACGTTTTTGACATGTCCTTTGTTTATGGTGTATATTAATTTTGTTTTGGCTGTTTTCGATTATTTCTCCATTTTAACGTTTGTGCAATGAAATAACCTCGGAAATAACGGAACTTTGTGTTGTATGTTGGTGCATCGCATTTTTATTTTGTTTGTGTTTTTACTTTGTTTTTGGTTTTCAATACCCGTGTTGTCCCTTTTGATACGCCATTGGCATCAAGCTGAAGGCCAGCTGGTGAGAGCGGCACCGTCGCGTGATTTTGCCGGTGCACAGGGACTGCCTTTGGTTTTGTTTAAGAGTGGGGGAATGTCCTAACCTTCCTATAAACTATCGTTGGTAGGTACCTATTTATATCACGAAAAATGAGGGTTTCTGACTCAATTAGTGTGTCGATACAACTCAAAGGTGCGCTCCACTGTAAAAACGGACACGGCATCCTGGAGGTACTATCCTCGTCGCACGTAATCCCAAACATGCTCCTTCCTGGGATTCTTTATTCAAAGGTTATAGAAGGGTATTCTGTGGTTATCTTCTTCTTCTTCATATCTTTTTTGCCCTCTGCCCTTCAGAGCAATTTAGCTACTCGGGTCCTTCGCCTCCTTTACGTTGGGTCGGGTATGTCCAGCTTTTTCTGTTCCCGACCAACTTGATACCTTACTTTTTTTTACTTTTTTTCTTTAGTTTTTTTACGTGTTATGTACACTAAACTTATTACTTTGTTATTCCTTGATTCTCTTATTTCAGCCTTTTCCTCTTAAAATTTGTTCTTCCTTTTTCACAACAGAGTCCTCTTGTGAGCTTGAATCCTCCTCGTATTATCTCTTCGTAGAAACGGATACCGCCAGCTGTTGCTTGGCACGCCCAACTTGGAAACTTAAATTGTTAAACACTGATGAATTCATTATTTTCTCTTCCCAGGTATCCTTTTGTGAGCGCTCCCCTCCTTTCCCTTCCTTTCCGAGTTCCCGTTTCCCTTGCCAATCTGTGCCCCTAGAGTGAGTCTTCTCTTTCCGGAGCCTTCCTCCGTCCGCCGACTCAGAGGAAACGGTAACGACACGAGGCGCCTCGTGGCACCATCATTCAATCGCCGGATATGGACCGGTCACCGCCATCCTATCGCCTCCTCTACAGGCAGACCGTATTCTGTGGTTATAAGTAGGTATGTCAGTTTCTGACGTTTAAAATGTTCCATATTTTCAATATCCAGCATTATTACCATTTACGTCCTTTTTACGGTAACGAATTCTCTTTGCCGTCGATATTTCACAGTTTTGTCATATGAACAGAGCTTTTATAGGTAGATTTGTTTTTGATAACATGAAATTTTCACGCTCATGAAGAAAATCGTATGCGCAGACCATTACGTGAATTGCAGGTGAATAAACACTATTTTGAAATAACGGGATGATCTATCCTACCAGCTGAAGAAGCTATAATTCTGCATATTATATTTTGGAAGAGTATTTTGTGACGTATGCAAGAATGAAAATAGAATATTTTGTTTATAGCCCCAAAGCAAACAGCGAACTCATTGGTTCGGTGTTTGCTTTGGGCAGGGCCGTATCTGAGGGGGGGGTTTTGGTGTTTCAACCCCCCCCCCCCTCCCGAAATACCACCATTTTATATGCTTTTGCACCACCACTAGAACCAGCTCTCCGAGCATCAGTGAGTGTAATAATTTATTAAACTAGTTTTCCAGTAGAGCATGGAAACTCGCCCGAAAACTGCCAACAAAACATAATTTTTGGATCAGTGCAGTACCGAGTTTTATCATCAGAATATGCTTTCAAATAAAATAAAACATAACTGGCAACACTGGACAACAGTAAACGGTGAACGGTGGTGCATGGCTGCGTGCGCCATGGATAAGGAGAATAGGGGATTCCCAGAGTATCTTTTATGAATAGATTAGTACTAATTTGTATTTGAAGATTTATTTATTATTTTTATAAATGGTTCAGTTAGGCAATTGGCGCGAAGAAATCTTTTACCAAACCTACTGGCAATTCTAAAGGTGTCGTCAGGCCAGGCGAAGAATGTGTGAGAAGGAATAATCAGCTATTATTATAATTAATATTTAACATTTTATACTTTTAATTATGTTAAACTTGTTCAACTTAAACCTGTTTCAGTTTTTTATTCAAAGCCATTTAAAAATTCAACTTCAACAGCCACTGGTCTAACCCCTCTAGGGCCGACCCTAGGCGGGTGCAAACGGTGCGGCGTACGCGGCCTGCGTCTTGACTGGCCCCGCGCCTCCGAGTCCCGTGAACAGGGTTATCCAGTCAGTAGCGTATTTAAATGGACGGGGCCGAAACCATTTCAGAATTTGAAAATATTCACTGCAGCTTGAAAATCTGAAGATATTGGGATTTCCTAAGACTTATTATTTTAAGTAATTTTAATTAACATTTCTAAAAAATTTCGCCTGTGGCGCGTTTTACAGAATTATTTTAGATGCACTTGTTTGAAAGAAATTCACAAAAATGGTCCCTCCCCACCCGAAATTAATTTCCCCCCAAATTTTCGCTAGATTCGGCCCTGGTTTTGGGGCTATAAACAAAATATTTTATTTTCATTCTTGCGTACATCACTATACTCGTATAAAGAAGAAACTGAAAATCGAATGCATTCTATACTTACAATAGAAATAGAGCTAGCCAAAATATAGTAGGGGAGCCCACGATGCTAAATGGGGATTTACTCGAGCGTCGTGGGGACCTATTGGATTTTGAAGATTAGATGGTAGAAAGAAAAAAAGGTTATATGATATACATATACCCTTCCACCGGTGGGGAGAGCGTCTACAGGCTTTCACAAATGTAAAAAAAAATAGTCACATGGAGATACTCGAGCGCGTCAGATATTGATAGTGTATATGCCCCACGTGTCTCCCATGACGTAGGTATGTTAATCTGCCGGTTTTCATGGGGGGGCGGCTGTACGAAAGGGTTAAAAATGGGAAGAAAAAAAATTTACTCAAGCGCGTCAGATATTCAGAAGGGATGTTAAGTGAACCCGAAAGAAGCTCCCATTCATTAGACTGACGATTCGGATGTGACGCCAGCTCGTGGCGACTTTTTGAAAATGCAAAAAATCGCCATTTTGTAATACTCGAGCGCGTCAGATTTTCATATAGACGGTTCGGCTTGATGTCCTGGTCGTGCTGATCCATAATCTGACGATTATTTGGAGGGATTTTCTTAATCTGACGGTTAGAAAAAAAAACATGATTTTTTTTTAATGAGTATTTGCGTTTTCTAAGAAAAATATGTTGTCTGTTAAAAATTAAGGAATTTTTGTCTATAAACATATGCTCTTAATGATTTATTTTCTATATTACAGGGTGTTGAACGTGGACTTTTCAAACCTATATTTCTTAAACTAATCAAAATTTGACAAAACGTCTAAAATAAAACTTATAGATAAAAAGCAGGTCTATCCAAATATTAAATAAAAAATGTACTTTCGTTATTCTTAATTTCATCTTAATTTAGTCTTCGTTTGATCCCATTTAAGTCCCCGGAAGCAGATATATTTTTTCTCTTTTCGTTTGCCCACTATTGTGGCCAGGGACATCGAGTTTGAATAACCCTGTACATATAATACCACGAGTGGTGTGCTCAGCTGTAATGGCGTGATGGCTGGCGTGTGAGGACGGTGCCAGAGAAATAGTGAAAGGGAGAGAGAGGCGCGGAGTGGGGAATACATGCTTCACTGCAGCTAGCTGCACGCGCTAAACTTATCGACGATTTTTGTTACTTGGGCTTGTGGAAATCGGCAGATTATATTTTTCCCGTTATCCTTGAATTAGGTATTTCCTTCAAAATAAAAAGATATTTGACTGCGCTCCAGAAAGTCGAGGTAACCTTTTTTTTTGCAAGATTGTGACCCTCCCACCCCCTTACGTCACGCTCAAATCGTCAGATTATTGAAATGCACCCTTTTCAGTATGTAATTAACCCATCATATTTAAGGACGGAAATAAAACGTCATCACCTCGCGACGACCTTCATTTGAGCGTGTTCCTAACTAGGATAAATGTTGCTAAAACAGAAATTGGTCACTGGAGTGCAAAAATTGCGCAAGTGTCTGTAAGATGGCGCTGGAGTTGGAGAGCGGCCATTGGTACAGAGCGAGAATAAAAAGTAATGTTTCGCCTTGCTAAAATAAGTTTCCGTTCCTTATAAGTTGTTTTGTTGCCCGGCAAGGTCGTTGGTCGGAACCAGGGGTCTAGGGGGAGGCAGGCGGACCGACCCCCTTTTTTATACAAATAACAGCACATCGCTTCCATCCTGGCGTATTTTGGGATTGAAACTGTGAATTGTTAAACACAAAATAATAATATGAATATTTACGCTCCTTTATTTTTCTATATTTTTTCATAGTTATTAAGAATATTGTTGAGTAAAATATTAAGTAAGAGGACTACCTACCGGCTGTCAAATCTACTGTCATGACATAATAATTCTCCCTCAAAACCGCATGAATGATCACAATACTTACCCTAACTGACATTTAGAATTTATGTCACTATAGTTTTATCTTTTATCATTCTATTAACTTTTCATTAAGTACTTAATATTGATAAAAAGAAAGAAATTAAAATTCTGTTGTATTTGATCCAAAGTTGACGTAAAGTTGTGAATTTTGTTAGATACGTGAAATAGCTACTATTTGCTGATATCTTAATATATGTATTATTTTGGCATACATTTAGAGTAATGGAAAATGTAATGTAAATAAATTTATAGGTACTACCATAGAAGAATTTACGTAGTAGATTCTTCTATGGTACTACCTAAATGCTTGCCGGTACATCAACTTTGTGTCAAACAGAATTTTAAAGCGTTAATATAATTTTCTTTTGAAAAAGACATATTCTTATCGATATTTTTTAGTAATAAGTTTATACAATTATAGAATGATACTCGTATATTATGTTGTATAGCTAGTGATATAAAATAGTCTTTACGAAGTAATGACTTTTTAAAATTTTAAGAAATTTTATAAATAGGAAATAGGCGCTTATGTAACATTAAAATAGAAACGACTTTTTCAAGTTAAACGTTTTGAAATTGTAACAAATAAGCCAATTTTTAGGGATTTTATTTTTTAAATATAATTTTTGACAGATAGCGAAAGTCACGTGACCACGTTTGAGTCGGTTATTTTTCCTCGTTTTTCATCGAAAGGTAACCCCAAAGTTAACTGCATATGTGTTCTATTATTATCCGTTAATAAAAATATGTTTAAATTAATAAAAAGATACATTTTGCACTATCTTCATTTTTTCCAAAAAGGTTTTTTGGTTATAACTTCTGTTTGACGTTCGATTGTATTTTTCTAAACGACATTACATTGTTTGGAAAAAACTGCAACAAACTGGTTTTTAAATCATTAATTTGTCTCAAAAAATACGGAATGGTTAAAGTGAATGTTCTTATCACCTTCAGGCGGACACCCTGTACCTAATAAAAATATTATTAAACAAATAATAGTACTTTTTGAAATTGAGCCCATATGTTGACAGGTGGCCGTGATTACAGCCCAAAAGTAAAGTTACACACATTGTTTAATGTGCTTTTTGAACCTAACAAAAAAAAGTTTATCAAAATCGGTAAACAAATAAAGATATTTTACCAGGGTGGTAACTCCTTAACGGAGGTCACACTGTAGATGTTTAACATATAGGTACAGAAGATGTTCTTTCGCATCAATATATCGTTTTCATTTTTTATTTTCGAGATATGTATTTATCTTAATTATTGCGTTACTTAATATGTGTGTTTGAATGTAGTGTTAATGCAAACGAAGAAACACCTTATGTACACATAAAAGACCATGTTTCATTTCATTGAAAAAACTAAACATAATTTTGTAGGACTTTTAAGCCAGCAATACTATACCTACAGAAAACGTGCCGAATAACATTCTTTAACTAAAGATATGCCTTTAACAGTAAAAAACACAGTTGACATTCAAGAGACCTTGAAAACGTCGTCTGCCTACAAGTGAAAACGTGCGTCTTACATTGCACCTCATATGCTTCAACTTTTATGTGATTTTTTGCGATTTTCGTTTTTGAGATATTTATAATAGCTGCATTTATTAAAATGGAACACCCGGTATAGATAATTTTCGACATACCTATACATATAGAGACATAGACATATGAATCCTCCCCTAATGTCAGTTTATATGCTAACGATTGTATTTTCCTCACGAAAAATACATAACGGCGACATACGTATAAATAATGCAAAGTCAACTAAAGCAGTTTTTAGTGCCGCCGTGTACCTTTCAAGCTAAAAATCAATGAACCATTGCTAAAAAGAGAGGGGTTAAAATCACAAATCGGAGTCTTTGAGCTACGGGGGTCTCCCGAATATACCTTTTGAAGTTTTATATTATTTTAATATTAAAAATTCGCAATTCATAGTATATAATAATATGGAAGTAATACAAAAACATAAAAAAGTAATCAGAAAGCTTAGTTGCTTAAATGTTATATCGCCAAAACGTAAAATTGATCATATGAACATAATATATGTAATTATTAAACTGGACCTGTAACAACAGCGTCAACCGTTCATCGATCGTCTGTTTTTCGCGCCATCTGATAAACAATAGCTACACTTTTGGTATTCCCGCTGCATAATTTAAGGGTATTTTGCCTATGTTTTTTATTTACAACAAGACTGGATAATTACAATGTTTATTACCGGGTTTTCATTCCGAGCATATTCCGAAACCTCTGCCCATCTTAACGAAGGTAAAATTCCGGCTCAAGAGACAAAATAGACGAATTTATGCCGGCATAAAGTTTGAAATTCAAAAAAAATTCTCGCCCATAGCTTTTAAACTAGTGTCATTAGTATCTATGGATATTTTAAAAATACCCGCGTTTTTTGTAATCCTTTGAAATTCGCTACTTTTTCCAGCTAGTTGGAAATAAAAATACATTGATACAGGCAACCAAGCATACAATGGCGAGGATCCACGTATCGATTTTTTTTACTATTCTGATCGGCTGCCCTATACGCGCGGCCCTGTATAGAGGACTTAGATATGGTGGAGGTGCTCAACAGGGTGCAAGGTACCCCCCATTTGTTAATCTGTTGCGCTTGAGTAAATCCCAAAATCCTCTATTGGGCTCCCCTACTTTGCTTGCTTTTTGGAATAGTTTTTCTTAGGAACATCTATGGAAATATGTCAGGTAAACTTGTCAAATGAAACGGACATAACAATCATTTTATTTTACTTTGGATATTAAATTCGTTGCAACAGGCACATTTGCATGTTTTATTTTCTCAAAGATTTTTTAACAATGATGTTTTAACACTAAACCACCTTGTCCATTTTTTTCGGCGTGTAGCGCCAGCGGCGATCGCTTGAAACAACGCTATGCACAGGTCTTTAATATAGTGTTGGTCTAGCTAGAATTGTGCTCCCATCTCTTATACAGGGTGACCCATTTGAAATGGAAGCACCCCTGATTTTAGCTGTTTTTTTTTCTAAAGATAGGTCAATAAAGTCTTTTACTTTGGTGCAAAATTTCAGGACTTAATCTCAAGTTTCAAGGCCTACTACGAATTTTTTTCTAGTAAAAAATGTCGAAAACCATTTAGCGATTTTTTTGTTTAAAATCTGACACCTCAGTGTTAGTCAGGACACCCTAAAACTCCTACATACCAAATTTGAACACAAAATATACAGGGAGTTCCTTTCAGCGGGTTGTCAAAGTTGAGCAAAATAGGAATTTTAAATACATCTGGCAAGTCAAGTGTGCCATGTGCCATAATGGAATTACTTCAAAACAGTTGGTTGGCCAACAGGACCACTAAAAGTGTTGGTGAGCAAAGACTACATACCTACAAAAATATACAGGGTTATTTCTTTGGATTTTTTGGGGTCAAAAACCGAGTATATAAAAACCGCCCCAGACACTATAAACGAACTAAGTCTAAAAATACATAAGCCTGAGAGTAAGTCCATATGAATTAAGGTGGCTGGTGTGCCACAACAGAAAACGAACAGAAAATGTATCATCTTAGACAGTGACTTTATTGATAAAGGTCCAACAATTTGAATTGTTTTTATTTGTTGATTGGCATTTTGTAAAGAAATAAGTTACTTTTTTGTTTATTAATATTTTTTCAATGATTCCAGAGCACTCTTGATCCATATAAAGTTTCATAAAAATTCAGCATTTTGAGATGGCCCAAAGAAAAATACCCTGCACATGTTTGTATTGAATCATTGCACACCAATACCTTGAGTAGTCCAAGTGTTTTGACGGGATGCCAAGACACACTTGACTCTCCAGATGCCTATAAAATTCCTATTTTGCTCAACTTTGACACCCTGCAGAATGGATGCTATTTTTTGTTCAAATTTGGTATACGGGGGTTTTAGGGTGTCCTGATTAATGCTGTGGAGTCGGATTTAAAAAAACGCTAAATGGTTTTTGTTATTCTTTACTAGAAAAAAATTGGTAGTAGGTTTGCTTCCATTTCAAATGGGTCACCCTGTAGATATAAATATGAAATCTTACCAGCAAGTTTACTGTCAGAATCATATTTCTTTGGTATACTGGTGTAACCTTCTCGACTTAGAAGGTTCTTTCCAGAAGCAATAGATTGCCTCACAGATTTTCGAACACTGGCGAGTGATATTATGCTTCCCTCTTTCATCTTATCTTTCTTTTCCACGGTAAATTGTATTTTGATTCGGTTTGTTGGGTTTGATACAATGAACTTCTTGTATGGTTGGCCAGTTTCGAGTCTCCACAGAATCAGTTCTCCGACATATGAACTATAAAAATAAAAAACTATAGTTATCTCCAACGAAGAAGTTGGTTCAGCTTTTAAATTGATCCAACAAGAAATTATTATACTTTGTAAGATTGATTACCACAATACCTTTTCACTGAAGTAGTAAAATCGGAAATGTTTAACTGATACAGCGATATTGTTGGATATTTCCGGCATTAAGGATCAATGTACGTACACCCTACTTGTTCCTCATGAGAAAACAATATTAATTAGTAATATTATTTACCTTGTTGCTAAAGTTTCCGGGACCTTGACCGCAGCAGAACTAATATCTTCCGAATGCCTTAAATCCCAATTCTTACTGGAAACACACTTTCTTAAATAACATCAAAGATAAATCAGGTAGTAACCTGAAAGCGCCTTCAGGCCCAACTGCTTCCCCAGCATCAGCAAATTCTGTCACCCTCTTATTCCAACCCATAGCTAAAATCCGACTCTTCACCCAAATAACGGATTGAACCTCACTCCAAGTTTCAATGTTCATGTTTCTTAAGCAAGTTCCTGTATTGAAGTTCCAGATTTTTAGAGTTCCGTCGTGGGCTCCTGTCAAGAGCCTTTGATAGCCTGGATCAAACGTAGCCGCTGTTATTTCTACACACATTATTTCTCCGTGTAACATCCTTGTATGTGCTTCTTTTATGACGAGCAATCGCCTGCCATCCCATGGATTCCATACCATAATGTAACTGTCTAAACCACAGGTGGCTATCACTTTAAACAATCTATTGTATAATACAACAGATACACCACTGGAATGAGTGTTTCCATCAGTGTGCTCACTACTTTGCTTTGGACTTAGGGGAATTACTGCGATCATGGTACTACCTATAATCCACTGCCTAGATTCTGGATTATATAATGCACATATGTCGGTTCTTTCACCCAGTTCTGGAGGAAGTTCCAAGTAGGTTTGAAGGCAGTTTTGTAGTCCAATATCCCAAATCTTTATGCACTTATCCTTGGACATGCTATATAGTTTCTTGCCATTATCTTGAAACACCATTTGAACAACTCCAGTGTGATGCCCATAGAAGGTACAAGTTGGTCTATGGGGCACAAAAGGATTCCATATTCTTACCAAACAATCTGGACTTCCAGTAGCGACGATATGAGCAACTTCTTCTAAAGCAAAACACCATACGCCGGCTACTATTTTGTAAACGTAACTGGAAGAGCCTTCAGAAGTGTCGGTCATGAGCATGGCCGCTTTTGGACATTGAGCACATGAAACCACGCTATGTAAAGTATGGTAGTACGATACCTGTCTCACGTAATCAGTGTGCAAATTAGGAAATTGCACGACTCTAAAGTGTGCAACAAGTCCTTTACAAACCCTCTCCCACCGGACATGAAGCAGGGGTATGCCGGGTTGCGATTTAAAAGGTCCACGTGCGATGGTGCTTATGAAAAGAACCTTTACTCCTCCACCCATGTCTCCTAGGATCAGTTTTGATTCCGCCTCTGGATCTTGATAGAATTGGTAATGCATGGTACTAACGGCGTAGTCTAACGATGAAAGCATCACTCTTAGTTCAAACTTTCTAGCAGATGTATCGTAGAACCTCAAGTCTCGTTCACTTGATGATGTACAAATAACACTGACATCAGGTAGTACCGCAAGATCAGTAACCCAAGTGGGTTGTACTTTTAGTTCTGGACAAGTCGATTGGACAGTTCGTTCAAGGGTCATATCTAATGACCAATAGTTTATAACACCATCGTGACTACAGGTCATTATGCTGCCATCGTGCCATGTGCTGCTCCTATCGGGTTTCACTAAAATCCAATTAAATGAAGTAGCAATAATTAGTGAAGATATTTCAAACCTGTTGGGTAAAAAGTAATCCTGTTTATCGTATGCCTATGGTTGCTCTTGACCATATTTGGTCCAACTGGAATTGGAGCTGCTAATGTTTTGTATTCTGTGCTTACCTCTTCTTGTTCGAATAAAAGGATCAAATATGAAATGAATTCGTCCCAGGTGACATACCCACTACTAAAAACAACAGTTCAGAAATAGATGGTTACTTTATAAAGAAATTTTACCATGTAGCATTCATTCTCAAAAACTTAATTTCGAAGTCAGTCTCTGGATACTCGATCATAGCACATTTCCAGAGAACTTCCTTAAGTCTTGTTCTATCCATCCTTTTGTGTTCTTGTTTATTAAATTCTTCCTGTATTTGTATAATTTCATTTTCCTCTAGCAGTTGATGCAGTTCCTTTGAGGCATCTTTTCTTTGTTTAAATGTAGATGGTGCTAGTCTGTAACGCCTAACTACTTTTGAGGGGGAAGGATGCATACCTAATTTAAGTATAATTCAACAGGTAAAAGTATTGATTGATGCGGAAAGACATATATGCATGACGTAGCGTTGCTATAGTTTCAGACGGAACCACAACAATGTGCTCATACTAGTAGATTCGAAAGTATTATTTTTTTGTAATGGACCAACTGTATTTAGCAATAAGTCTGTTCAGAAGAAGGAAATACGATAAGTGCATAGAAATATGTTCAAGTATTTTGGACAAACAACCTTTAGACCAAGCAGCTTGGTGCTTAAAAATGCGAGCCATGACGCAAAGAGTTTACGTAGACGATATCGAAACGGAAGAAGCCATGGAAGTTGATTTTTTAGATGAAAATGCGGTAGCTACAGCCCCCAGACCTGGAACATCTCTTAAAACTGCTGCGGCTGCCTCTCATACTGCTTTGGGGTAAAACATTTACATTATTTGTATAACAATTTCAATATAACATATTCTTCTTTTAGTGCTAGACCGAGGACATCGACTGGCCGACCTATTTCTGGGGTAGTTCGTCCTGGAACCCAATCAGGTCGTCCTGGGTCAGCCCTGGATCGAGTCAGAACAGCAAGATCAGCTGCCAGCCAATCTGCAAGAACTATCCGAATAGGTACTGCAGCAATGCTAACTCAAAAAGATGGACCTTTTATCCAGGTATCAAGGTTGAATATACCGAAATATGCAAAAAACAAAAACCTTAACAAACCTTTGTTTGAATATTTGTACTATCATGAAGGGGACATAAGAAATGCCATGGAATTGGCAGTGCACGCAACGCAAGCGTGTGAATTCAAGGATTGGTGGTGGAAGACGCAATTAGCAAAGTGTTATGTCGCAATGAATTTGGTTAGAGATGCAGAACAGCAGCTGAGAAGTGCGTTAAAGCAACATCATCATATTGAAACGTTCGTTAGATTGGCCAGGATATATCAGAGATTGGATCAACCACTATCGGCAAGTGAGGTATGTAAAGGAGGCTTAACGATATTTCCAGATGAAATTTCTATAATGACCGAAATGGCTAGGCTTTCTGAAGCAACAAACGATCAACAAGCTTCGGTAAAGTTGTATCGGAGCATTGTAATAGAAGATGCTATGAATATTGAAGCGATCGCGTGCATTGGAATGTACCATTTTTATAATAACCAGCCAGAACTTGCATTAAGATACTACAGGTAATAAATGAAAGCTAAAAAATCTTGGTGGTAGTTTTTTTTATATTTCAGGAGAGTTCTGGTTATGGGTGCCCACTCTGCGGAACTCTATAACAATTTAGGCTTGTGTTGCCTGTACGCCCAGCAATTAGACTTAACTTTAGGTTGTTTTCAAAGAGCTCTTGATCTGGCCGTTGAACCGGCGATCAAGGCTGAAGTTTGGTATAATTTATCACATCTGGCCATTGTGAGTATATACCTAAGTAAACAGTTTTTGTCTTTCTTCTTCGTTTTGGAAAGAAATTGACACAGACGGAGACTTCTGCCAACCCTATACAAATATTATGTTAATGAATTTGTTTATTTGAGCGCACACACGTTTATTTACATAGGTATGCAGCAACAAATTCCATCTATTAAATACAAGTAGGTAGGTTAGGTATACAGCATGTAGACGCATTTTACATAAAACATCAGTCCATTTAAATTTTAAATTATGCAAGGCGGCAGTCTGCCGTGATTTGCAATTTGGCCGAGGACAGGACGGGTGCTTTAGAGACCCGGAGGGGCACCTCGCCCCATAGAAAAGATGTACATATTATATAAGTCTCGTCTACAAGTTCAGCTATAAAAATCTTCGCAATTTTGTCAAATAATGACTAATAATGAAAAGAAAATGTATTAAAAGTTGTTTTGGATATAATTTTGACACTGGAAAGGAAATCAGCATCCATGGACAACAAATTGGGAAAAACTATTAACAATTATTAGCTTATTGTACTACTCAGATAGTTTCAGAAAAGTACACAGGGTCTTCGACTCTCTTGAAGCTGTGATTTTTTTATTTATTTTTTAGTAAAGCAATTTTCACGCTTATTTTGCTTCTCCCAAAAAACTTAAGATAATAAAATATGGCTACTTTGATTTTGGATAGCTAGGCGACCTTAAAAAGAAAAGGGCATTCAAGCCAACTCTTCGCGTAATAAAAAAAAAAAACACAAATCGACAAAAATGTTCACGGCCTCAAGAGAGCCGAAGACCCTGAGCAATTTTCTGAAACTATCTGAGCACCCGGTTGCATAAACCTTCTCAATTTTCAATATAAAAGTTTTTTCTATGTCTTAAATGAACACGGTATGGTTACTAGTTTTGTCCAATTTAGTTTTTTTTTATATTGCGCAACAAGTTCGAAATGGATGCCGATTTCCTTTTCAGTATCGCCTAGCCCTTATGTTAGGTAAGCTGTGACCTAGATATCCAAAACATAAACAAAGCTAGACACAGACTGTCAGAACCATTGTTGAAATTTCCGCACGCTACACCAAATATTTTGCATAAAATTTTATATGTATAAGTAATAACTAAATTAAAATCCTACCTATACTTCAACATAGTCTCGATTCCGAAGAATTATTGAAAGACATTACAATTTATCTGTTTTAATTTGTTTTGGCTCCAAAATTAAAGTTTGAAAGTTAATGTAGCAGGTTTTTTTTGGACGATTTCAACAATGCTTCTGACTATGGCTTCTTTAATCTATGTCCAAAATTGTCATGTTTTTAGACCGTACGTTTTGTTTCTTCTGGGGGCGCACAATAAGTGAGAAAATCAGGGTGGTCGACGCAAACAAATCATCCTGTTCCTATAGGTACCTATGTATTCGAAAAATAATGAAGTTAAATGACAAACCTATTATTGCAATAATAAAAAATTGTACCAATGAGAAAATTTCATTTTTTTAAATGCTTTATATTTGCATGCCTGTATTTCAAATTCTGTAAAATTAATGTGTGTGAATTATAGTAATAATAAAAGTCCCCGGATAGGTGAGCCGACTATTGTAATTGTAAAAGACAAAAAAATTAAGAGTTGAAATTTGAGTTTCTGGAGTACAACCTTGCTTGTTTTGAAACTAATTTGTTTGTTACAAAAGTGTCAGTAAGTAATAAAGTAAATATGGAACGAGAGTTTTGGGAAAATTTTAGTGCCCGATATTAAAAAGTTCAATTTTTTTTTTATAAAAGTGAGTAATTTGCATAAAAAAACATATTTTTCCGTTTTTGGTCAAAGTTATATGCAAAATTCTTTTACTAATAATTTTGTTGCTAAAATTGATGCAAAAAATTGTGGTGAAAAGAAAAAATGTCAAGGGGCATTTTCATGATATTTTTTGTCCTTGGGCTCAGGGCTTTACTAAATTTATCCGATTAGTGGTGTACCAATTACACGTATCTCCACTGTATATTATTTAAAAAAAAAACTTTAACACCCTGTAAAGTGTAAACGAAGCTTTTTGGAGAAAAAGTTATACCAACAACTTAATCTATTTAAAAAAATACTATCACATATTGTCGGGTCGGACGATAGAAATGGCTCACCCTGTATAATAATAAAATATCGGCAATAAGACATGCTGCATGCATATTATAAGCTAATAGTTTGGTTACTATTCGAAAAACAAATATTGTTTGCTACAAAGTTTGAAGAATCTAAGAATGTGGTCACTAAAACCTCCAAAAAACTGCAAGGTCCAAATACTCCGTGGCTTGCGCTATTACTTTTCTAGTACCAAAGTGATATCAAGTATTACAAAATCGGTGAATGCGCTGGGATGCGTAGACTCGTTTGCCAAATAGAAAATAAATGTAGAGAAACATTTTAGAAAATTAAATAAAATAAAAAAAATTACCTAAGTGATGTACTAAAACGAACAAAATAAATTTAGGTTTTCGTGAAGGTAATTCAACGTCAAATGGCAACAAGCTTTTTGAAATCAAAAAGTTTGTCGCGCGAGAGTTAAAACTACGTAGGGTAGCAATTAATATTATTTGACATAGTGGTTAGTTGATAACACCGAACTATATAATATAGTTCGGTGATTGATATTTTCAGGGGTAATATAACAAGTGGTGTGCCTATTATCGATGATACCTTTCGTTAATTTTACGAATTATAATCCCAAAGCTGAAAATATTTTTAATATTTTCTTAGCATTGGGATTATAATGAGTAATAAATTGACGAAAGGTATTATACACTGTGTCCCGGATAAGAATGAACAGCATGGGGATATTGCAAACGGTGAGAGATAGAGCAACGGTTAAATGGGGAAAAAGTTGCGCAATTTCGAGGTCAATAAAATGGCACAAACAGATTTCTAATATCTTTTTTCGTTTTTGAGTTATTTTGAAAAAAGTAAAATTTTGCGTTTTCGATTTTATTTTTTTCTGAAGTTGTTATGACAGATAGAAAAAAAAAAGAAAAACACTTTCTTATGGCACTTTTTAACGGGCTTTAAGATGGCGTTTTTAGATTTGTTCTACAACGTTTCGTTTTTGAGAAACCATCTTCAACTTTATTTTTTTAAATACGGACCTGGATTTTTTTTTGCAGATTTTGAAAGCACTTTTCATTGCAAATACCATGATGTATGACACGAAATATTTTTAAAATGTTTTGAGACAATTATACTGATTATTCCTTTTTTTCCATTCATTTTTTTCTATTGCGGCCCTGTATTTAATAATAAGAAGTCTAATTATTAATCAGTATTGACAACAATTTATTTATAGTTTACTTTTACTTCGAAAACTTAATATTTTCAAATATGGCCCTGTCTGGTAAGTGTTTTCCTCTGTTGTTGTACAGCAAACAGTGTCGCATTGTGTTTTGGAGTAAATTCTTAGCTTTTTCTAATTGTCAGAAGAAAGCTTTAAGTCAACGAAATCAATAACTTTTGCTATTTATTAATTGCAACAATACATTCGTTCGGCCTCTACACTACATATTTCTGTGACGCAAGATATAACATGCTGACATGTTAAATTTGTCCCCATTTGAAAAAGCACCCTCCATTTCTAAAGATACAAATTGTTAACTAAATGATACAGTGGGAGTTATGACAAATGACAAGGGGTTGGTTTCGTTGTTTCAAAGCCTTCTAGGTGGGGGTTTTTATTTATTTTTTATTATCGCATGTGACTGTTATTAGTCTTTGCCGTCCTTTTTTTGGTTCTCCAATAATCGAAAGATAAGTTGTAAGTTAAATTGTTGACAATACTGATTAATATTTAGACTTCTTATTATTAAATACAGGGCCGCGTTAGAGAAAAATGAATGGAAAAAAGGGAATTTTCAGAATAATTGTCTCAAAACAATTTCGTGTCATACATCATGGTATTTGCAATGAAAAGTGCTTTCAAAATCTGCGAAAAAAAAAATCCAGGTCCGTATTTAAAAAAATAAAGTTGAAGATGGTTTCTCAAAAAACGAAACGTTGTAGAACAAATCTAAAAACGCCATCTTAAAGCCCGTTAAAAGTGCCATAAGAAAGTGTTTTTCTTTTTTTCTATCTGTGATAACAACTTCAGAAAAAAATAAAATCGAAAACGCAAAATTTTACTTTTTTCAAAATAACTCAAAAACGAAAAAAGATATTAGAAATCTGTCTGTGCCATTTTATTGACCTCGAAATTGCGCAACTTTTTCCCCATTTAACCGTTGCTCTATCTCTCACCGTTTGCAATATCCCCATGCTGTTCATTCTTATCCGGGACAAAGTGTATATTATTAGGCATACCTCGAGTTGTATTTAAAAAGAGAATTTAACCACTGCAAATAATAGTTAGCTCATTTGACAACTGTCATTTAGGTTGAGCTTTCGGTTCTGAATATGTATTTTTTGTGCTAACAGATATTTAACGATCAATGTGTTAACTGAAGACATATCTTCCAGTCCTATATTAAATTTGGTAATGTGAAGAATTTATCGGGTTATCAGTTTTAGCTACCACAATATTGGTTTAGCGTAACTAGGACGTGTGTAACTAAGAGAGTATGATTTCAGCGATTATTTCCCTCATACTGCTTGCATCCAATAAGGTAGCTCCTTTCATAAAAATCCTACCAATTATATGCCTCTGCTAGCGATAATTTGCACTAGTGCAATTACCGGTAATTGCACTTGTGCAAATTATCACTTCGTTGCTTAGCAACCGCGAATCTGTTGGATACAAACACGTACCTACTTCTTAAAGTTTGTGTGTTTCACACTGTTCTAAATTATGCAGCTTATAAATTATGTTGCGGTATTATTAAAAATATTTATTTATTTATGACAATTTTATTTTTATAAAGTAACCTGTTTTTATATTTTATTTATACAGGGTGGTCCCAACATTATCAGCAATACTTTAAAAACTGCTAGAAAATTTCAAAAAAGGAGATTTTTTTCCTATAAACATGTATGGAAATTCTAACGGTTTTCGATATACCGGCCGTCAAAGTTCTTTTTTTTTTCAAATTATCTTTTATTTGTCCTAAAAGAAGACAGCTAAGGCAAACATATTGGTACAGTTTAGACACTCATTAAATACTGTAAATTAAAAATAATTCAGCCCGTCTACTTCCACAACTGTCGGAGAGACGGAGGTCAATCCTCATATTTTTTTTTATAAAAAAATGGTATGCCACTGAAAAAGTAATAATTTTTGCCTTCACTAAATTTTCCAATAAATTCTAAGAAAAAACTATTCTTGACTTTTTTTCGAAAAATGTACCGTAATTGAAAAATTCATTTTAATGCGTTTTAATTTTTTAGCAGAAGAAAATCAAAGTCGGTCTAGGCTCCCGAAATTTTGCACACATACTGAGTTTTCAATTCCGAATAACTTTCCTTAATAACATTTGGTCCTAAAACCTACGAAAAGGTTTCTAGATTCGAAAAATCATGTGTCCTGGGAATTTAAAAAAATCTAATTTATCGCACCAGTAAAGTAGGCTTTAGGCAGGTCTTAGGGCAAAATGTTATTAAGGAAAATTGTTCGGAATTTAAAGTTCAGTAGGTGTGCAAAATTTCGAAAGGTTAGACCTACTTTGATTGTCTTCTGCTAAAATAATTAAAAGCACAAAAGTGAATTTTTCACAAACGGTAGGTACATTTTCGAAAAAAAGTCAAGAATAGTTTTTTCTTATAATTAAATGGAAAACTTAGTGAAGGCAAAAAAAAATACTTTTCCAGTGCTGTACCATTTTTTTATTAAAAAATAATATAATGGTTGACCCCCGTCTCTCCGGCACTGGTGGAAGTAGATGGACTAAATTATTTTTAATTTATAGTATTTAATGAGTGTCTAAACTGTACCAAATATGTTTGCATTTAGGAAAATAAAAGAAAACTTGACAAAAAAAATTGAACTCTGACCGCTAGGATTTCGATACATGTTTATATGAAAAAATCTCCTTTTTTGAAATTTTCTAGCAGTTTTTAAAGTATTGCTGATAAAGTTGTAGAGACATATTATTTTTTGTTTTTATTCGGATTTATTAAATATCATGATTTGGCGTCATTGTTTTATTCAGTGTTTTTTTTTTTGGGGAGGGACGACGGAGAGGGAGAGGGAGAAAGAATTAAAAATAAAGGCCGGTAAAAATTTCTATAGGGCCGCCTTGCCACCTCTGTCCCGGTAAGAATTTTGGGTGCCCATCCGCCCCTGCCGACAGGGTGTAGGTATAATCGCATTTGCCTTGGATACCCAAGCGTCATGTTTGTTTACTCCAAGGCCTACTATAAAGACAGGCCCTGGCGCACAAAAAACACGTGACCATCTTAGTCAGACGTCAGATGTCATTTGTCACATAACTGAAAGCTGCAGCTTGGGTTTTGAGAAGTTTTCAAAGTTTAAAGTGTTTTTAAACGTCTTCGTTTATATTTTAGAAACAAGTTTGTGTCTAGTGCACGTGTGTCCTGGGTGTCCTGGCGGAGGGGAACCGCCCAGGTATTATTATCGCCTCTGGGTGGGAGTCGTGGCATCCAAGAGTATTGGTGCTGCTCGCACCGACGCGTGAGCGCTGTAAAGGGGAATTCTCCCCCGAACCACAGAATAGGGAGCCCGGAATTCCGTAATGGACTATTATGAACATGGACCGTATTGGACTGGACAGTGGAGCCTGATTCACAGAGCGGTGAACTGCTTACGGGAGATCCGCGAGTTCAGACGGTCCGGGTGGCTGGAAGCCGTTCCCGTTGACCACGTTCGGGTTTGTGTATTTATTGTATTCACGATTCACCTTGTGCGAAATAAATCAGTGTTGTAACCGTTGATTTTCGTTGTCGACCCACGCCCCGATACGGTTTATCTATTCGGTCTTTCACGCTGCCGAACAACTGAGACCTCGTCAATATTTGCAGTATACCTACTGAGGTTAGTTTTCATTTTTATTTCGTAAAAAAATAACCTAAATACCAAATATTGGGTCTGTTTATATTATATTTATATACATTTGTTTTGCCTCGGGATGATAATTTCCGCTAAAAATGGATTCGTCAAATTCCAACTGAGATTTAATTTCTAAAAAAACCCTTAATTATGTGTGGCTAACACATTTTCAAGAAAGTGAAACAATTAAAGTGGACAAATGTGTTGTGGGAGGAAAATACCTATAGAGAATATCACCTAAGCTAAAGGAAGGTGATGTCCCAACAATTTTTGAGAAGTGCCAAAATATTGTGAGTGCAGTGCCGTTTAACTCTCAGCCTAAAACAGCTGAGGCAGGTTGAAAATTTTGAAAAAACAATTAGAGAAAGCTTGGATGCACAAAACCAATAATGTAATAGATGAAAGAAAACTTGCCAAATTGTTACGAAATTTGTTTTTTCTACTTATCTCCAAAAATGCCTTTCATTATATAGCACTAAGTTGGTCACGTGACTACGCGATTATGCGTTAGCGCCGTGGCCTGTCTTTATCGTTGGCCTCGTGTTTACTCGAACGCTACAGTCGAAGCTGTCAATAAACTCGTTCAAAATGAGTCGTTTTGGAAATGTAAACATAGAAAAACTTAATACAGAAATTATTAAATCGTATTCGTGAAATAATCTCGACAAATACCTACCACTCGTGCGGGAAATTTTTCTAGATAATTTTATTCTCAAGCCCCATTTTGCCATTCTAGGCAAAATAGCGCTTTCGAAAAAATTATCGATAAAATTTAGAGCACTAGTGATATTGCATACGAAAATACCACTAGTGGTATCATCGCTGAAATCATCACCTGATTGGTTAATATTTCAAAAATCAAGTCATTTCATTGGTTCACATTGGCAAGCGTTGAATTCTCTTCACAATTCGGGCGACAAGCTTTTTGACTTAGCGCAAACCTTATTTTATTCCTTATTTTATTCGTTACATGGCTGTTTTTAAAAAGGTGTTTTATTTTATTTTGTGCTTTTTAGT
This sequence comes from Pseudeuparius sepicola, assembly GCA_963920635.1. Lineage (NCBI taxonomy): Eukaryota > Metazoa > Arthropoda > Insecta > Coleoptera > Anthribidae > Pseudeuparius > Pseudeuparius sepicola. Next base: position 49,111,110 of record OY987301.1, read on the forward strand.
ATTTGCATAGATTAAAGGAGCATTAATTTGATAGTCAAAAGCATTGTTGAAACCGTCTGCAAAAAATCCCGCTACACCAACTTTCAAACTTTAATTTTGGAGCAAAAACAAATTAAAACAGATAAATTGTAATGTCTTACAATTCTTAGGACTCGATACTAAGTTGAGGTATAGGTATTTTAAATTGATTATTAGTGCACAAGCAAGTAGTTGCTTCTGGGGTACCTACTCCTAGTTTGAAGTATTGTGAGGGTGAGAATTATTATTATTATTTTATATCAACTTTTATGCAAAATATTTGGTGTAGCATGCGGAAATTTCAACAATAGTTCTGCCAGTCTTTGTGTAGCTTTGTCTATGGTATTTGATTGCCGTGTCACGTGAGTGGTAAAGAAATTTATTGGCCTTATCGTTTTGTACACGTCTAACCAAACTCTTTCATTTGATACCCCTGTCAAGGAGGTTGTGAAGAAATATGTAATTTAATGCCAAATTGCGACACGCTTTTTTAAATAAAAAAAGTTTAAGAATTGATAAGCAAGTCGGTAGTTTCCAAGTCCCCCCCCCCCCCCCCCCGCCTTTAGCTCTAACCCGCCCTTTGCGCCCTAGTGCAATTGCAAAATTGAACGTACAATCACGACAATATTATGGTCTATTATTTGTATTATTTTTGCGTTATTCCCGCAAAAATATGTCCTTTAAAAGAACGGTTGGCAACGCTGCTTTGTACAAATCCGTAAAATCTTCATTTTTGGAGATAATCGCCTAAACTTTTTTTGTTTGGAAGGCCTACAAAAACCGCTTCTTTTTACCTTCCTGCCATTTTCAAAATGCAAATCGGGGGAAAACCATTAAGGGATTTTTTAATTTAAAATCTGACCCCACAGCGTTAAAAGGAACACCCCAAAACCCTTAAATACCAAACTTGAATAAAAAATATACAGGGAGTTCCATTCTGTAGGGTATCAAAGTTGAGCAAAATAGGAATTTTAAAGGCATCTGCCAAGTCAAGTGTGTCATGAAATCCCCTCAAAGCAGTTGAATGGTCAATTATTGGACCACTCAAGGTGTTGGTCTGCAAAGGTCCAATACAAAATATACAGAGTGTTCTTATCTGTGCCATATCATATTAGGTACGGAATTTTTGGAACTTTATACGGGTCAAAAATCGTATATATCAAAACCGCTCCACACACTATAAACGAACTAAATTTTAAAAAATACAGAAGCCTGCCAGTCAGTAAGTCCATATCAGTTAAGGTGGCTGGTGTGCCACAACAGGAAACGCACATGTAACATCTTAGACAGTTGAGAAAGGTCCAATAATTCAAATGGTTTTTATTTGTTGGTAGGCATTTTGTAAAGAAATACATTATATAAATAAAACTTTTGTGTTTATTAATATTTTTGCAATGATTTCAAAGCACTCCTGACCAGTATAACGTTTAATAAAAATTCAGAATTTTGAAATGGCTCCGGGAAAAATACCCTGTATATTCTTGTAGTAAATCTTTTCACACACCAACATTTTGAGTAATCCTGTTGACCATTCAACTGTTTTGAAGGGATTCCATGGCACATTTGACTAGCCAGATGTCTTTAAAATTCCTATTTTGCTCAATTATGACACCCTACAGAATGCAACTCCCTGTATATTTTTTGTTTAAATTTGGTATATGGGGGTTTTAGGGTGTTCTGATTAACGCTGTGGGGTCAGATTTTAAATAAAAAAATCGCTAAATAGATTTCGTGGAAATCGGGGGTATAAAAAAATCGCAGCCGGCCCTGGGTTTGCATTTCGAAAATGGCAGGAAGGTCAAAAGAAGCGGTTTTTGAAGGCCTTTCAGACAAAAAAAGTTTAGGCGATTATCTCCAAAAATGAAGGTTTTACGGATTTGTACAATTTTAAAGTTGGACACCCTGTACATATATATGTTTACTTTGTTAAAACAAAATATTTACGATTTTTTTGTCGCCCTTAAAATAGCTCGCCCCCTCCGCCCTTTTACCCACGGCACGCTACTGTATCAGAAGGGTGGTAAAGAAATTTAGTCCGCCATCTTGGGGCGTCCGTCAACTTGAGGCATTCCCCATATTGGATTTAATATGAAACATATCACACATTTTTTACTTTGAACTTTGATATTAATTGAAGCACCACTGTCAAAATTTTAATTTTTCATCCGATTTTATCCCTTTTTTTTCTAAAGATTTACGTCACAGAAAACTCTTTTTTTACTTTGGTGCAAAATTTCAGGTCTTAATCTCAATGCCAACTAGGATTTTTTTTCTAATACAAAAATGAGAAAAATCATGTAGCAATTGTTTTATCTCAAAACTACGTCATTGAATTTGGGACCATTTGAAATGCGGTTGTACGAAATTTTGTTAAAAAATGACAATTTTTAAAAATATTGCCATATAATCAATATTTGGACGATCAAAAGAACTTACCTGAAGTTTGATCGTAATTATATGAGGCGTGCAGCCTGAAGATATCATTTTGAACACCAGGTAGTACGTGCTGCTTTCTGCTACTGCGCACAGGGTTTAAAGATATAAAACGTTTTTCCCCCACCACCAGTCGGCCATGATGCCCCTTTGCTGGGCTCTTCCATTCCACTGATTTAATGATATAGTTTTTGCGACAACTAGAATTGGGCCAACGGGCGGGAGGAAAATGATATCTTCGGACTGCACGCCTCATATAATTACCATGGAACTTCAGGAAAGTTCTTTTGATCGTCCATTTATATTTCGGCGCGCAGTCCTCGATATCATTTTGAACACCAGGTAGTTGTTGAATGAAAGGGTTGTCGTAAAACGCATTAAATGATGGCATAATACAAGGCCAAAGACAGGCCCTGGCGCACAAAAATCACGTGACCATCTTAGTCAGACGTTACATGTCATTTGTCACATAACTGAAAGCGGCAGCTTGGGTTTTGAGAAGTTTTCAATGTTTAAAGTGTTTTTAAACGTCTTAGTTTATATTTTAGAAACAAGTTTGTGTCTAGTGCGCGTGTGTCCTGGCGGAGGGGAACCGCCCAGGTGTTATTATGGCCTCTGGGTGTCTGGGTGGGAGTCGCGCCGACCAAGAGTATTGGTGCCGCTCGCACCGACGCGACGCGAAATATAATGACCATTTAGGAATCTGATTTCTCCCGTAGATGGTTCATTTTTCGTAAGATTGCCATCAATTTTTATTTTTACTGTTTAAACACAAATACTGTAGTTGTTCAGAACATTGCGACAGTCAAATACGATTTTTAATAAATTCCTCAAATAAAATAAAATGTGTAATCTGTGGCTCCATATAGGTAGGTACCTAATATTTTAAATCGGCTACACCACTAAATTTTGAATTCTCTGGACTTGACTAGCGGGGGAAGTCAGATCATAGAAGAATCTACTACTAGATTCTTCTATGGTCAGATTCAAAAATTATCAAATATTGATTATATATTTTAACAAATTGTTATTTTTAAACTCAATTTGGTACAAACCCATTTCAGATGGTCCGGAATCCAGTGACCTAGTCAGTTTGAGAAAAAATTTCGCTAAATTATCAGTTTTTACTAGAAAAAATCTTAGTAGTAGTAAATATGAGATTAAAACCTGATAGCTATTTTGAATTAAAGTAGATTTTTTGTGAACCACCTTTAGAAGAAAAAACGGCTAAAATCGGATGAAAAATGCAAAATTTACGGGGGTGCTTTCATTTCAAATGGACCACCCTATATAAGCTTAATGTCTTTGGGGCTAATTGTTACAGAGTGTTGAAGTTCGCACGAAAGAATGATATTTTCTAATATCTCTGAAACTAATATAATAAAGTTATTCAAACTAAATATGATACACTTAGTATACTGGTATAACTTGACACAAAAGGGATATGTATGTACCTGATCGAAAAACCAGTGGCGGAGATATCTATGGGTAATTAGTAATGCTAATTTAAGAAAAAAGTAGTCCATCTTTGTGCAAGCACAAAGGCGCCATTAATTTCGGATACCCCTTTTTATAATAATTTCGATTTTTTAAATTTAATAGGTACAGGGTGGTTCATTATAAATTGACACGCCCTTAACTTGTTAGTTTTTGAGGTTAGAAAAAAGTTTTTGACAAAAGTTTTAGATACTAATACAAAGTTTTTTGTGACGCTATTGGACCGTGTACAGTGTATTCTAAAAAGCCGTGGCAGACATAACTTGTTTTTTTTTTTCAATGGAACACCCTATATATTTTTGCATTTTTGAAATCTGCTCATCAAGGCAATTAAAATGATATTAAACTTTGTGGAATTATCTTTTTCCGCTTTTGAAAAATTACTTATTCAAATTTTATACTACATTTATTTAACTCGAATTTGTGGATCTTGTGATAAAGAGAAAAATATTTGTTTTAAACAAGACAGTAACATAGTGAAACTCCAAAATGTTTAGGAGCTTTTACGATTTTCCTGAAATTCTTTATTTCGAGAATATACTTATAGGTAATCAGTAAAATTTGAAAAGGCTCCTAAACATTTTGGAGTTTCACTATATTATTCTCTTGTTTAAAACAAATATTTTCTGTTATTACATCGATCATCTATCTTTATCACGAGATCCACAAATTCGAGTTGAATAAACTCTTAGTATAAAATTTGAAAATGGAATTTTTCAAAAACGGAAAGATAATGCCACAAAGTTTAATATCATTTTAATTGCCTTGATGAGCAGATTTCAAAAATTTCATAAGTTATGTCAGCCACGGCTTTCTAGAACACACTGTACACGGTCCAATAGGGTCACAAAAAACTTTGAATTAGTATCTAATACTTTTGTAAAAAAAAACTTTTTTTTCTAACCTCAAAAACTAGCAAGTTAAGGGGGTTGTCAATTTATAATGAACCAGCCTGTATGTACACATAAATGACATGAGAAATAAACCTGTTGTTTGGAAACAGGAGGGCCGAAATTTACTCTTAAAACTTAACTATATAGTGAACTGCTAAAGGAAAAATAATTTTGCTTTCTCTTTTCAACTCTGCTCTATGATACAGAAGAATTCGTCAGGTACTGACAAAATGTCTACTGATTTTCACCAATTTTAGAAAAGTTATATCTCGTTTATTTTTGAGTTTTTTTATCAACTTCGTAGGTGTGCTCTAGGGGCTGAACCCTACCGTTGGTTAAAATTTTTGTACGGGTCAAATACTCATCCTGTTTTGTTTAGAAACAAAGAAAGCAATATTTACCAAGTTATCAATTTTTAGGTTTCGGGAGATGTAGATCTCGCCATCCAGTGTTTAAACCTTTGCCTATCTGCCGACTCTACTCATGGTCCAGCATTCAATAATCTAGCAGTTCTACAGCACAAATCTGGACGACCAAATCTGGCCAAAGCATATCTTACTGCCTCTAAGAATCACCAACCTGATCTACCTGAAGCTTTGCGTAACTTGGAATATCTTCAAAGCCGCTAAAAATAAACAGTGCAATGAATATTGTTTTACCCACAGAAGGTGTATAATAGTCGTTACCCAATTTTTCCCTCCATAATATTGTAAAACAATAGTATCTGCTATTCCGGACTTGGCTAACGCCTCGTCCGGAAACAGCAATGATTCGTCCCGAAAAACTTCATTTTAGGTACTTGTAGCAAAAATATGCTTAATGCTTAAATTTGCAAATTTTCCATAAGTTTTGAAATCATAATGGTGGAAAAAATTGTCCTAGAAATTGACATCGTAGCAACAAGTTTGTTTATTTGATAATTTTGCGTAGACAAAAATAATTATTGTTTCTTAGAGAAGCCAGAACTTCAGAAAAACGAGATCCAAAGTGAAGAATTAATTCCTTCGTCCGAAATAAAGTAACCTACCGAAGCCATGATGTTTTTTTATTTAGGTAGGTACATCAAAATTGTTTCAGGAAACAAAAAAAGGTAGGAAACGGGTAGGCAATATACAGGGTGATTCAGTTTTATTCTGGGATCCTTAAAATCGTAAAACCTTAAAGGTCAAACTAAATTTGGTTCACAGCATGCATTAGTTACAAAATGTGATAATCCCAATATAATACCAAGTTCCCAAATAGTTATAAAACATGCATTTTCCACATTTGGATACATTTGGATACCTTATCTTATAAACTATCTACCTCTTGATTTTTTTGTATCTGCCACAGTTTCATGACAAATTACATTTTTCGGTCATTAAGTAGGTACTCCTTTTTGAAATGTAAAAAACTACATTATTTAATTTGAAGAAATGGCACCTTCAGAATTCCATTTGGAAGAGGATATTAAGCAGTGTTAATTTTAAACTTGCGTGTCAAAAAACAATTGTGCGTGCTTAATTGTGACATTTTTGTTGACGATTTTATTTTCAGTTATAAAAGAAAAAAGTTTCTTGAATTCCTATGACGTTTTGGTCGGTTCTCGTCAGTTCTGGCCAAATAGAAATCTACAATGTAATTTTTTTTAATGCAATAATTTAATTTTTTGTATTCCAAAGAAACAATAAGCGCCCAATCAAATTTGCTATGAAACTGTGGCAGATAAAAAAATATTGAAAGATAGTTTTTACTTAGAATAAAAAAAAGTTATCAAACTGTTAGCGTAGTGTATAATAATATCTAATAATAATAATTCTCACCCTCACAATACTCCAAACTAGGAGTACCCCAGAAGCAAATGAATGCTTGTCTTCGTTGCCATTTGCGGCTAGGGCCGACTTTTTCCCGATAGAACTAGGATAGCATTCGCTCTAGTACTACGGAAAACTCTAGAAAACCATAGTAATCCCAGTGAATGTAGGACAATTAGTAAATCACACTGATAAGCTAGGAGCAATACCGTGAATCCACAATTTGTCCAGAGCTCTTATGGACATCAGCGATATTTTTCTATAAAGACATGTGCGCGTGCAGTCTGCCAGTCTGCCTCGAACTCGATTCGAATCAAGGTCGATCGAAGGCAGAAAAACATGCAGTCTAACTAGTTACGAACGTCCCCAGCGCCGCCCCAATACATATGTTGTGTAGTGTATGGGTAGTATGTATTCTATATTGGTATACACTACAGTATACACTATAGTATACACTACAGTATACACTACAGTATACACTACAGTATACACTACAGTATACACTACAGTATACACTACAGTATACACTACAGTATACACTACAGTATCCACTACAGTATACACTACAGTATACACTACAGTATACACTACAGTATACACTACCGTATACACTACAGTATACACTACACTAACATTTTATGACACTTCGTCAATGCATGCTCTGTGCCCTTGTTTATGGATACTCTAGTGTTAGCCAATATCTGACACTGACACAAGGATGTGACAGAAATCCAGTAGATACGGGGCACAGATTTTGCAAAAGATAAAGTTGTCTAGTACAAGGTTAGTCTATTAGCCCAATAAAGATGTGCTCGGCTTATATGGGTTGCAAAAAAATCCAAACAGGATGATTTTTTCGACCAAAAGATCACACTCGAACTAATTGTACGAATTGAGCTATAGGGTGGTTTCCTAAACAATATGAGTGGTTTCCTAAAAAAAATTTAGCGCAAAATGGCTCTTATAGAAGTTGTAGTGGATCAAAGTATAAATAACTTTTCTTTATAACATTTTGTATCTCTAATACCGAACCGTTCCTAATCCTTTTGGCGCCCCGTTCAAAATAAAATTCCCATAAAAAAATTAGTTGAAGGCACAAAATTTACTCAATAATAAGTTTAGTAGTACATACAAACGCAAACAAAAATTCTCAGATCTAATCATGTTACCCTTAGCTAAAAGAAACACAAAAATATAGGAATACTTACAAAACTAACAACCTATTAAGAAAATATGATGCGTATTATAGCAATACTCTCCGCGCTTTCAATGAAGCAAAACTGTGACATTGATTTTTTAAGACGATAAATATTTATTTTTTATTTTTTTGCCGCCCCCCTGATTGTGCCACCCCGTGCAATTGCACGTTCTGTCCCCCCCGCCCGGAACAGCCCTGTTCTAATACATAACGAGTTACAGCGCATTACTTATACGAGAAAAAATCCGCACGGTGGACTTTTTTTTACAAAAAAATTACCTTAATAAAAGCTTTATAAAATGAAGTTCTGGTCAACTTTTTCTCCATTACTTAATGATTTACTGAGCATTATATTTTTTAATTAATTTTTGTCATATAATGCCCTGCAAATCATTAATTATTAATGTAGACACAAAAAAAATATAAGACAAAGTTGACCAGAAGCTCATCCTCGAAAACTTTTATTAAGGTCATTTTTTTATAAAAAAAAAGATAATCCCTGCAGCTTGAGAACTTTTTGTCATGTAAAAGTAATGCGCTGTAACTCGCTATGTATTAGAGATACAAAAAAGAATTATGAGGAAAAGTTGTTCATACTTTGATCCCCTAAAACTTTTATTAGGGTCATTTTGCTCTCACAAAATGTTTAGGAAACCACCCCTATTGTTTAGAAAAGCACCCAGGTATCCGCCCACCACCGCTAACATCGGGCGACGGTGCCGTCTCCACCAACTGTTTTCTTCTCACAGCTTGATGCCAGGGGCGTATCAGAAGGGGCAAGGTTGTTACCGAAAGTCGAAAACAAAAAAAGAATGAAACATTGTAAGAGGAAAATAGCCAAAGCAATACCTATATGAAATTTACGCGTTAACTAAAGAACCCACGAAATACGCCTTTGACTGCAAGCTTCAAAATGAATATAGATATGTCAAAAACGTGTGTGTGTGCCTATGGCTGGAAGCGTTAAATGTTTATTCCAATTGATATTAGTTAGTAGCGGTGAGATGTAGGAGACTTCGGCGTCTTCTACAGCTATTGGAAATTTTAACCTACAATGTCAACCAGTGCCGGTTGGGTTAGGTTGGGTGCTATTTGGTGCTGTAGCACCGAGCGGCAAATCGTAAAGGCGGCAAATCATAATAATAGGGCTATGATATACTCAGCTCCTACAAAATTATCCTCAAGAAATAGGTAAATAGAAATAGGAAGTTATTAAATTTATTTTAACCGGAATTTCCCAAATTATTCTTACTATGTAATTACCCAGGCGACGGCTATGATGTCACCTTCTCTAGTAGTATGCGCCGCATACCAGGTAATTTAATTATACCGGCGCTGGTTGGCTGGGCGGCCTGGGAGTTGCAAACATTCGACTTCTTTCATTTCCAGTGGCTACATAACTTTTTGTTTATTTCTGCTTCTGCCTTGGTCTTGGTCGTTATTGTTACTCTAATAAGATCGGAGCAGTGAAAGTGTGTATCTAATAATTTTAAAAAAGCATACGCGGTTACGGTGAATTTCGCTTTGCTTGAATTTAGTGATAGTGGATAGTTTCCTTTTAATTTCATTTAGTAAGAAAATTGTTTTAAGATGGAGAGTAATGTGGCTTGCCCCAAATTAAATTTATTAGCGATATTATCAATAAATTTTGATATTTTAAAAACCATAGACACTAACCAGATAATATTCAAATTCAAATTTAAAATTAAGAAAGCGACTTCTATAGAGCTTAACAAAACACAAAACTCCTGTTCTTCATTTTTATACCATATAGCCCATATTTAACATTTTTTCAATATGTGTTAAAGTTTTGTTAAAGTTTTGAATCTATCACCTACTGAACATGTCAATATTTGGCGATATTGGGATTAGCAGTATTATCTTTCGCAATTATAGCCAGTGGCTTCTCGTGGGTTAATGCACAGGGGGGGGGGGGGGATTATAGCCTATATTATATTTTATTATAGTCTGTGATGTTTGATATTTTTGAAATAAAATATTAAATAATTTTGGATTTTGTGAAACGGTATTTAGGTATAAAAAACAATAATTTGAATTTTATAAATTATTAATACGTAGGGTGTAGGGGCGCCGGTTACAATTATTAGCACCTGGCGCAAAAGTACCTACCTTAAACCGGCGGCACTGATGTCAACCCAAGAAAATGAAACACAGAAAGTTTGTTAGTACCTGTAATTATAAATAATAAAGGATGTTTAGTGGTAAAAAATGCACTCCTCACTAAAGGCCGATATCATTAAGTATATGTTTCTTGCTCTTGTTCTTGAAAGATTGTTTATTTTCTTTTCCTTTTTTATTTTTAGCTTTTTCTTTCTTTTCGTTTGCTACTTTTTATTTTTCCTTTCATAGGTCTAAATGTTCGGTTGAAGTTAAAATAGCTGCAATTTGTTTTTCACGTTTTCTTCTTGATTTTTTTTTCCTGGGATAGAAGGCGAAAAATCGGACAAAATGTTTGAAGGAGTAATAATATTATCCTGTTTTTTAGAATAAGCCGATGGGGCTTCTAAATCTTCTGTTGCTCGGATAACAGTGGTAACACTGTGTGCCTGCTTTGTCAGTGGAGTTTGTGATGGTTTACTAGAAGAAGGTTCTACATGACAGAACGCGTAATCCGGGATAATGTCACGATTGAAAATCATGACTTGATGATGCTTTAAAACCATATGTATAGTACGTACGCATTTATACCGTTAATCTTTTGCCTACCATAAAACGGTCATTATCCCTTTGACCATAAAATGCCTGGAATTTCGTACAGGGTCGGAGTAGGTATACCTGCAACCTTAATTCATAATATAAATTCAATTTTAAGCAGGTATTTTTTTATACTTATAAATATAGCTAATTGTATCAGCGTTGTATTAGCCTTGTCTTAGTGTTACAGGTTGGCGTTCTGGTGCTTGTACTTTGTGCTGATAGTGGGTCGTCTAGTGTCATGTTCAGAAGAAAGCATTTATCTCTTGATGCTAAAGAAATAATTAAAAATGTGTATCAATCGTTGTTGGCAAGAGGCCTTAATTCCAGAGATGCTTTAGCGGAGACGTCTGCCTTAACAAATACTCCTCTAACTTCGGTAAGGGACATAGTATTAAAACCTATTATTCCCAAAAAAGCGCAGTGACTCCGGCACAATAAGAAGTATTGACGAGTATGATGTGGATTTATTAAGAAGAAAGATTTACCAAATTTATGAAGAACAATCTGTACCCACCTTGGTTTCCCTAAAGAAGAGGCTGATCAACGACGAAACAAACATTTCTTGTGGTATTTCGACCCTTAGAAAAATGCTGCTCAAAATGGGATTTAAATATCGCACAATTAATAAAAGACAAACTTTAATGGAATCTCAACGTTTAGAATGGCGTCATCAATATCTAACAGCTATTACAAAATATAGAGCAGAAAATCGCCCAATTATCTACATCGACGAAACATGGTTTGATACCCCCCCATGACAGTGCAAAAAAAGGATGGGTTGATTTTTCACAAAACTGTCAAACCAGGGCCTCTTCAAATAAAGGCAAAATAATTACGATAATTCATGCAGGTTCAGAAAATGGGTTTGTTTCGAACTGTCTTTTGCTTTCAGCTAAAAACATAGCAGTATCTTCCTTAGATTACTACCAAACACTGACGCAAAACTGTTCGAAGATTGGTTTGAACATCGTCTTTTGAAAAATATACCATAAAAATAGCGTTATTGTAATGGACAATGCGCGTTATCATATAGCAGGCAACTAAAAACAATCCCCAATTGTAGCAGTACTAAAGCGGAGATTCAACATTTCATGATAGAAAATGATATTTATTTTGAAGAAACAACCAAAAACAGGATCTTTTGGAAGTCTTAAAAGCTTTCAAAATTGATAGGGAATACGTCTGTGATAAACTTGCAGCTGAAAATGGACATGCAGCGTTGCGTCTTCCCCCTTACTACTGTATTTTTAACCCCGTTGAGTTAATATGGCACCAATTAAAATCAAATATTAGAAGAAATAATATTTCTTCCACATTAAATATATCTGTAGTAGAATTAATAAAAAAACGTAGTAAGTTTTGAAGAATTGAGTCGAATTTGGTCGAATTTGGGCTTGTTGAAGAGAGCTTTTCTTCTTCTATCAAATGGTTGACCAGTAAGATCATTTCGAATTTAGTGGTCACCGCTAGAGGGTGCAATTTGAAAAAGTTGCCTTTCATTACAATTTTCTCCGAAATTTTAAATAGAAAGACATATTTTTTCTCTTATAATCAAAAAGTAGATTAAATTTACAACAAAAAATACCAAAAGTTCAAATCGATCTCTTCATTAGGTTCGGAGTTATCGCCAAAAGAATAATTATTAGCATGTTATTTGAATTTGGTTAAGCCAACCCGGAGTTAGCAGCATTTTTTCAAGTCGAGGTTTATCCGCCAGTTTCACCTCTATTTGAAGAGCTAGAGCAAAAAATCCTTAAAGAAAATTATTCGGATTTTGTTGAGGAGTGCAATAAAATTATTTTTGATATAGGTACCTTTATTACTTAGTAGGTAATTTTTTTGAGAAAACTCATTTTTCAAATTTACTGTTGCGAATACGCCCGCGCCCCCTAGTGGCCGACCTATGAACTTAAAAATAATTTCCAGCGATTTTTCGTGACCACATTACTTAAGAAGATTTTTTCCCAAAGCTCTAGGACTATTAATTCCTGAGATATGGTACCTCTTCACCCTTAATGAAACACCCTGTATATGCCACATATCATCCCGTGAATCCTTTTCATGGCTAAAACTTGATAATTTATAGAGAGGCGCTTTGCGGAGTTGTCGGTGTAGGTATAGGTATTTAAATTTTAATTTAAAGTAAAATATTATTATGCAATTCCGCGCGGTAGCAAGAATAATGATAAGTATAATTATAATATATAACATGATACGTCCCAAGCAGCATTAAAGTTGCGGTAACTGAGATGGGAACTTTGAATAAGTAGTTATTACGTAATTACTACTTAAAAATCGACTTATTAGTTTTTATTACTTATATTTAGAAAGTATGAGTAATTATGTAGTAATTATTACTACAAGTTGGAACTTTATGGTTTCAGTACTTCTAAGTAGTTTTTGAAGTATCTGGAACGGAATTGTTACTATGCAAAATTACGATACAGTCACGTTAACTCTAAAGTTATATTCAATGGTCGCAATTACTTTGTTGTGTTACTTGTTTATCACTTTAAAGTTTTTATTACTTTATGGTAACGGTGAAAGTAACTTCTACATCTTAGCCACTTTAGAAATACCTCCAAAGTTACGGAACTATATAGTCATATTCAAAGTGGAATTAACTTTCCCGCTACTCGAGAAAACTACTGTATGGTAAGTTTTACTTCCCACTCCATTTTAAAATTACTAGAAAGTTCCAATTACTACAAAAAATACTTTAAAGTAACTGTCACTTCTATAGGGACCAAAATGGAAACTACATTTAGTTCCTTACAATCGTTTGAAGAATTCGGTAGTTTTTGCGAAGTGATGAATATTTCAGCTATTAGAAAGAAGAAAAATTATAGACACACATTCACATTTTATAGAAAATTAGAGCAGCAGTTGGATGAAACGAATCGAAACACGAGCACCTGTCTTCAATACAAAATTACAAAACGCTTCTCTTGAGTGGCTACAATTTTAAATATCAACATTTCGAAATATAGCACAAAACACACCGGCTGAAAATAACACTTTCATATAAAAATTATAGGTTAAAGTTCCAAATGGAACCTAGTAGTAGCATTCGGAACTTAAACGAGGCTTCTGGAACCTTGAAGTCCTCTTGTAGTAATTGGGACTTTAGAGTTTAAAATATCTAAAAATATATTTCGTCTTAAAGGTAGGAATTACCTTAAAGTGAAAAAAGTCTAGTTGCTGTTACTACCAGTTAAGTGGCAAAGCCTTCAAACACCCATTTTAAGGTAAATAATACTTAGAAGTAATTACTGAAAATTACGCCATATTTCTGAAAATTACGCCATATTTTCTTATAAAATGATAGACGCCATTAATATCAAATGTCAATTTCCTTTGGTACCGAAATAGTTATTTCTTCAAAATTGTCCCAAAAAAGAGAAAATTGAGCAAAAATGAACTCGTATAACTTATAGAAATATTAAAAAAGCATTTTTCAGCATTTTTAGGTAATTTCACACATTTTCGTAATTTATCTTCCCGATAAAAAAGTGTTAAAACATGCATTTTGAGAGGGCGCGTTGTTACTTTTCAATCTATCAATGTCATATTTGACAGAAAATTTTCAATCGTTTTAGTTTCTTGAATCCAGCAACGAGAAAAAAATCAGCAAATTAATTAAAATTAAATAAATATTAGGTACTTCCATTTTCCACGGTTATTGAAAAATGACGGAAGATGCTGGGCTAGAATACTTTTTAATTATTTAGACAAAGACAAGTGAGGACGCGAATGTAAAGAAGCAAACATAGTAGCGGTGACCACGCTGCTACGTCTCCACCACGTTGCCGGATAGTAGGTAATCGCGTCGTAGCGGTGTAAGTTGCTAGGTGGTCGCCGGTACGTATCCATCACCCTCAAAATGTTCCCCATTTTGGTCGCAGGGACGTAATAGGAACGTAGTAATTACGTTCCTATCAGTAGTAATCACAACTTTAAAGTTGCAAAAAAAAGTCGCCGGAACGTAACGGCGACTAAAAATGCTGCTTGGGGTAAGCTTTTTTTGGTCTCGTAGGTACTTTTAGGATCCAGGCAAGGCGAGGTGAAATTAATATTGTTCCAAAGAAAGCCATTTAATTGGCACCAGCCATCAGCAAAATCCTACGCACGGCTACTACATATTTCGGTGGAGCCTTCTCTTTGCCCAGATGATGACCCTTGGAGATACGAACGGGACCCGAGGCAGGGAACCTTAATTCTCCTCTTCTTTCACATTAAAATTCCTTAGATTCCGCTCATTCTGCTCTTTGTGCCACGGAGATTTATAATAAAGCTGATGAACACATACCACATACCACGTGAAAGCAAGTCACCCGGCCCCGCTATGCTATATATACGCCTATATAGCTTTATCGCTCGTAGTTTATTAGGAATTTGTGAGCTGTAATATCCAATAAATATTCTACTTTTAGACCGTTAAGCGACATAGGTATGTACGTCAAGCACAGGCGCCAAAAAATAATTTTTTTCTACAAGCGTGCGGAAAAGTAAATGCGTGCGGAAAAGTGTCTTACTTTTCCGCACGCTTGTAGAAAAAATAGTGTTCCTAACTCTTGCGGAAAGTGTCTTTTCCTCACTCGATTTCTTGGCTGAACTCCGCTACGCGTCGTTCAGCCAACTGCAATCGCGTGCGGAAAAGTGGCACTTTCCGCACTTGTTAGGAAATATACTATATTACTTTTCACCAAAATTGTTATTTATAGTTTTAAACTCCTCTTGACTTGCGTGATATAGATACCACTGTGAGCAGTTTTCTGCATCCTGATTCGCTATATAACTGGTTTAAAACTGTTGTTATATATATATATATATATATATATATATATATATATATATATATATATATATATATATATATCCGCTACGCGTCGTTCAGCCAACTGCAATCGCGTGCGGAAAAGTGGCACTTTCCGCACTTGTTAGGAAATATATTATATTACTTTTCACCAAAATTGTTATTTATAGTTTTAAACTCCTCTTGACTTGCGTGATATAGATACCACTGTGAGCAGTTTTCTGCATCCTGATTCGCTATATAACTGGTTTAAAACTGTTGTTATATATATATATATATATATATATATATATATATATATATATATAGAGGGTGGCCCACCACGAACTGCATCGATCTATATATGGAAAACTACAAGTAGGAAAATTCTGAAAATTTGGCACCTCACTAATGCAGATGGGCGCTGCTCAACTAAAATATTTTGGTGAATCTAGCACTTCCGGTTATAACGGAAGTCGATATCAACTTTCTTATCTCAAATGGAACACCCTGTATATTATTGCATTTTTTGATTCTAGGCATCATTTTGGAACAAAAATATGCAACATGTCCTATGTCTAAATCCCACCGTTTTTGCGATATTTGCATTTTTCCGAAAAAAATACAAATGCAGACCTAAAGTTAATTATAAATTTATATGACGAAACCGCGAAATTTCAAAACGAATTTTTGGCATCGTGTAACAGAGGCCCTGACCTAGTGATCTCTGCTGAGAAATAAGTCTGTTCTTATACAGGGTGTTCACAAAATATGAATAAAAATTACATTCAAAATGTGCTTAAATCTCGAAATTTTCAAATGGAAACCCCCATTTTTTTAATGCGATCTTATTCATCACAAAAAATGATGACAACTTTGTTCCTATACCTAGATGCAGTAATTTTCGATTAATTTACGAAGAACCCTCTTTTCGCCCATAAAATGCGGGCTTTGCTTAATAACGCTTGGAAAATCATATTAGCCGTGGACGTTGAAAAGACAATCGCGGCTGAGGAAATGTCACTTGGTTTATAAATTATTGTCAACAATAATGCCGGCGCGCTTAAATTGCACAAACGAAGATTATTTAAATTTGTTTATTATCTACGGAGAATACATAATCTTCGTTTGTGTAATTTAAGCGCGCCGGCATTATTGTTGACAATAATTTATAAACCAAGTGACATTTCCTCAGCCTCCACGGCTAATATGATTTTCCAAGCGTTATTAAGCAAAGCCCGCATTTTATGGGCGAAAAGAGGGTTTTTCGTAAATTAATCGAAAATTACTGCATTTAGGTATAGGAAACCTTACACAAAGTTGTCATCATTTTTTGAGGTGAATAAGATCGCATTAAAAAAATGGGGGTTTCCATTTGAAAATTTCGAGATTTAGGCACATTTTGAATGTAATTTTTATTCATATTTTGTGAACACCCTGTATAAGAACAGATTTATTTCTCAGCAAAGATAACTAGGTCAGGGCTTCTGTTACACAATGCAAAAAATTCGTTTTGAAATTTCGCGGCTTCCTCGTATAAATTGCTAATTAACTTTAGGTCTGCATCTGTATTTTTTTTTTTTTCGGAAAATGCAAATATCTCAAAAACGGTTGGATTTAGACATAGGACATGTTGAATGTTTTTGTTCCAAAATGATGCCTAGCATCCAAAAATGCAATAATATACAGGGTGTTCCATTTTCCAAATTTTCAGAATTTTCTTACTTTTAGTTGTGAAGAAGTTATTGGGGTTGCAGTCAGGAAAGGTTTAAGGCCTTAAAAGAACACTCTTGTTTGAAAAGTCAAGCTTTCGGAAAATTTTATTTCCTTTTTCAAGACATCTAAAAGTTATAAAAATAAAAACGATATTAGTGTTACACAATGGGTAAAAGTGAGGTTATCTTACCAAAATTGAGATTTATACATGAAACCAAACCTATGTCCCTAATAGTACTTCTCGAATAAATTTCAGCACTAAAACACCGTCCCAGTGGGCCATGAATTTAACGCACGAGGCACCTGAATTATGCATTTAATACCATTTTTAAAACTCTACCCAACAAAAAAAAGTTTATGAAAATCGAGCTATAAATAAATTTTACGGGGGTGGTCAGCCCTTATAAGTGTGTCAATAAAAATTTTGAAACTCCCTGTAGAGCTACGGTAAATTGGTACGTTTGGGTTTCGAACAATGCTGAATAAGAGTCTGGCCTTAATTTTCCTCTAAAAAAATCCCTAATAGTACTTCTCGAAATTTCAGCACTAAAACACCGTCTCAGTGGGCCATGACTTTAACGTACGAGGCACCTGAATTATGTGTTTGATGCCATTTTTGAAGCTCTATCCAACAAAAAAAAAGTTTATGAATATCGAGCTATAAATAAAAAATTTACAGGGGTGGTCAGTCCTTAAGTGGGACACACTGCATATATAATTACAAGAAAAGGTGATAATGGGCAAACACTCAAAGTTAACAAAAATAAAAAAACTAGTAACAGCATACACGTGTTTCATGCTATTTGGCAATCATCAGTACGGTGTAAAAGATAGGCATGATTTGGGAAGCAACAAATGAAGTCCAGGCAGGAGCCAACAGCACATTTGCAGCTTCGGTCAGCACATCCCCTATTTTGCGGCTTGTACTAACATTGCCACGGAGGCTGCTAAAGCGACCTGCGTGGAAATCTTCATAACCCAAGATACAATGACAGTAAGGATGTAAGATTAGTGAGGCTGCTAAAGCCCCAAAAAAATGTTGGGGGAAAATGGATCAATATATCTACTCTTCTCTCCGAATGATTCGGACGTTGACAACTCGTTTGACATTTGATAAACTCCTTATGGATTACCTGGATATGAATTTTCGGACGTTCACAAAAAGTCGAATCGAAACGAAACCGATTTGTTTTTGTTTTGTTTTATCGAGACGCCCAGGCAAAAAAACTTTGTAAGAAACAACAATATATTTCTGTAACACATTTCTTCTTGTCAAATCAAGACGTAACATAATATTTTTGATTCCACGCACAAATTTTCTCAGAGATGAATCCCTAACCCCTCGAGCCGCCCAAAACTCAACCTCTATTGTTTAGCTAAAGTTGGTCGTACTTTTATGATTGTTGCATTGGATCAGCTTAAACATTGTAAGCGATTTTATTGGTAAATTCTATTAGCAAATTAACACCTTTCTTGATCAGATCTTTCCTTCTACAAGCAGGTTATACTGTCTCCATGTAGATCCTTCTCTATTAGCTTTTGTAAATCCGACAATATCTGCCGCATCCTTTTGACTTAATTTCTTTAACTTTCCAACATTACCCCTTAAACATGGCTTTTCCAACAATTCTGGTCATGCGTAAAGTCGCCCTCCGGTGAAATCAATTATTATGAACGTACACTGGTCATAGCCATATTGGACCGAAAAAACTATACCACATCTTCATACAGAAGGAGAGAGGTGATATAACAGTGCCCATATATTATGCCCATAGCCCATAGATATATACTGTAATGTCAGCTCTAAAGGTGTCTGTGTAAAAATATAATTATGTATAATAAAAAATCGAATAAGTAAAAAAGGGATATGTATAAATGCGACGTTGCTACTACTTGAAAGCACTAAAATATTACAACTAGGGTAGGGAGAGGCTCGAGCGAATAGAAAATGGGATGTGATTATAATAAAATATTATAATGAGGGAATGCAGTAGTGAGAGGTGGCGGGGTAAAGCACGCCCAAATTGGATAGTAGAGGCGGCCACATACCCCTTGAGGGAATCCCCACCTAATCGATTATTATCGAGAACTTACTTGTGATTAGTGCCCGTCCGCCGCGATGGGTTGAACCGCTTGAATTGCGTTAAGAACTAGTGGCGACGTCACCGTCATACTCATCTCTCTTATTTATGCTTATTCGATTTCTTATTGTGTATTCTTACACATTGCTCACCAGAGGACATCTTCAGAGCTACCAGTACAGTAGAACAGAGCTCATTCATCACGCAATATTTGCCAGTGCTAATTATTTTAATTAGGTGTGTGCCCACATAATATTGTTTCTGTGCCCAAGTTTATTTATAAGGTCTTGCCAGATTGAGACATGGATCCGGTATAATATATTTTATACCATAATTCTTTTGCAAAAATACAAGGATCCTGCTTTTACTCATATAACTTTTTTGAGGTTATCTTTTGCATTGAAATTCACAAAACGTGCCCAAACGTGCCCAAAATACCTCAATATAAAATTTTCACCTAGGTACCAAAATTTATTCGTTTTCAAAATGGAAGGACTGAACTTTACAAAATTTTGACACCCTATTTCAAGAAAACCAATAGTGTTTTGACCAATGCCGCAAAATTCGCAATTTCAAAAAAGAACTACAACGCCCTGTATCTCAGTAACTAATGAGATTTGACCAGTAGTTGTAAGCCCAATCGTAATGTTTTGACCAAAGATTAACATCCTGCATTTTATATACCTTATATTCAGTGTGTCCACGGATGGATTTAACAATACTTGGAAAGATTTTTATTTTAAATTTTTCGAAAAAGTCCTTCTTCACAAAAAGTCCGCTTGTTTTTAAAATAATATTCGAATGGAAAAAGTAAAGATTACGTATACTGTGACCAGAAAGTTGAAGAAACGTTAATTCGTATAAGAGTAAACTGGCTTCTATTTGTAGAGATATTGAAAAAATATATAAAGAAAATTTGTTCAGTGTGGTAAGTTACTCAGGTGTACAAAATTTGAAAGCGTTAGGCCTACTTTGATTTTTTATTTATTTCTTGTTTTTCTTCGATTAAATGATTTTCTGTAGGTAGTACGATAAAACTGTATAAATAAAAGTTAATCAGAGTAGGTAACTCTGCACGATGAATTTTTTTTAACAATTCTGGGCGTGCTTTGAGTTTTCTCCAATATTTTCCAAAATACAAAGTATGCCTAGAATCGTTAAATTTTGTCATCATGCGCAGTTTTCTATTCTGAGGAAGTTTTCTTAATACAGTTTTGTCGTACTATTTACAGAAAACCATTTATCTGAAAAAAGATAATAAAATCAAACGCATCAAAGTAGGCCTAACGCTTTGAAATTTTGTACACCGAAGTAACTTACCACGATGAAAAAATTTTCTTTGAAACTTTTTTCACTATCTCTACAAATAGAAGTAGTATACTCTTATGCTAATTAACGTTTCTTCAATTTTCTGGTCACCCAGTATATATAAATTAACTTTTTTCCTGCCAACCATGACAAGCAGACTTTTTTGTCAAGAATGGCATTTTGTCGAAAAATTGAAAATAAATTTTTTTACAAGTATAGTTAAGTAAATCCGTGGACACACTGTATATTCTGACTCCTGTAGGTATAAGAACATATCTATTATTTTACGGAAAATTTTACACATGTGTTTTATATAAAAATGGTCATATTTGAAAACTTTGTCATAACAACAAGAAAAATTTCCACATTTTTAAAGTACCCTGCGAAATTACATGGGATTCTCATATAAAATGTTCCTAGAACGTAAATTTACATTGCGTTTTATTATTATTCTTAGGTATTATTATTTCATTATTAATAACTTTTTAGGCATTTCAAAACAATATTAGAGAAGAGCAAAATGTTCGCGTCGACTAAACGAATTCGAATAGGTACGACACGTCGTGACAAATGGCTACCTACACATGGCTAGCGTATCTCAGTTTGCAAATATATTTTTAGCAACAATTCAATATGTCGTTTATTGATAATTCTGAATGAAATTTTGAGTTTTTTTTTACAAAAAGAAGAACCATCGCTATTTTACACCAAATTGGCAAAAACAAATGCTGATTTTTACAAACTGCAAAAGAAGTTATAATTTTATGAAACAGTTTCCACCGAAGCACTTGCATGATCTGAGTAGAAAAGTAAGATTATAACTAGCTAAGTTATACTGGCATATCAATCAGAAATTAAATGCTTGAAGTTTAGTTCTGTAATCTGCAATGATTGTAAACTGCCTGATGTCGCGTTAATAAAATAAATTATTGGAAACAAAGTATACGATTTCCAAGAAACAAGTTGAATTTGAAAAGATATTTTTAGTCTAAACAATATAAAGGCGATGCTTATCCAGCCACAAAAAAAACATTCCTCAAGCCATGCGCCTCCTCTAGGTTTCCCGCTGAAAAATCCGCTGCAAAAGGTAGGGAGATGGTACCCAACATGCGACGGGTACCCTGGTGGAGGCTACGTTGATTTTCTCTCAGTGGAATGCCGCACTTCTTCAGGAATGTAACCTCTAGACAGGTACTAAACACACCTGAGTTTAATACAGTCGGCGGCAAAAGTCCCACGCTGACTCGTCGACACGGCCGGTACTGCCTGCACCGCCGCGATTGTTGACGCAGCCTGTACCGTGGTGCGGGACAAGCGTGGAGTGGTTCCAGCGGGCAGGCTCGCGTGCTGTAGTCAGAAGAACGACTGCATTCCAATGATATTTTGCTTCAGAATGTACCTGACCGCTTCAAACTGAAAATAGGGAATTCAGTCGAAGAACACCTATGCCGGTCGGCGGAGAGGACGTGGTTTTGAGGTCCGCGCACACGTGGACCTGTCGCTCCGTGTTTCTGTGTTGTTGTGCTGTTGCTGTGCGTTGTCGTAGTGTTGTTCTATTGGATACCGAAGGTGGCATGGGCGCGATGCCAGGCGGCAGCCCGGATTTTCATTTGAACACATGGTAGGTCATTTAAAAACCAAAGCAGCGGAACGTTTTCCACTTTTCTCGGATGGAAAGTTACGGTCATTATTTTATAATTAATATGGACTCGTCGGGAAAAAAATCATAGATACCTGTTAGCTTGTTAGTGGTTTAATTGGGAATTAGGTTATTAGGCTCTAGGTAATGGCAAATATTTGTTTGGTTTGTCGATAAATTGCTAAAAAAATATCTGACCGGCTTTGCACAAGTTTGGCACAGTTTAGTAGTAGGTATAGGTATCTATGGAAAAATTATCCTGTTATTTTATGTTTTGATATTTTTAAAATATGTCTATTGGCAGGAATCTGTATTGTGTTCACATCGTAATCGCTATTTTTATTATGATGTATGCCTTTAATTAGGTACCTATATGCATAATATGTAGGTATTCTGTTAGAGAAATACCTATTACTTTACACAAAAGGTGCACTTTTAATTTATAAATACATACCACCTAAGTATTTTATTACTCAAATACCTATAAAATGTGAAAAATTGTTAGTTTTCTTTTTTCGTTAGTTTAAATTTTATTTTTTTGTTTTTAGTCCAGTGTTGCGGACAATATAAAAAGGACTTAAGTAAAAATTTAAAATTTGAATTTTTAAAATTTATTCTATACCTACATACCTAATTACATATTATTATAAAAAAATGCATAGCCTCAAGACAGCCAAAGGTCTGAGTCTGGGTCCGAGTACCTACCTACTTGTACTTTAAAACTATCTTAGCAGCCCGTTGCATAAATCCTTCTCGATAAATACATCAACTTTCAATATAAGTAGGTATATCCGAGTTTATATCTTACAATAAACATGCTAGTAATATGCCCGATTTGATTTTTTATATTGCGCGACAAGTTGCTCACGGATATCGATCTCCTATTCGGCAACACCTAGCTATCCAAAATTTCCACGTGTTTGTTTCTTACGTTTTTTTTGTGAGGCGAAAAATGAGCGAGGCAATCGCGGTACCTAATATACTTAAAAAAGTCATCCAGTAGGTAGGTAGGTACTGAGCTGGCAACTCTAATACATGTGTCGTCCGGCGAACAATGAGAAAGAATATAGCCATAATAAGAAATCAAGTAAGTATAAGAGAGATAGGTATGAAGGTGAGCTTCATACCGAGCTTTATACTCTCATACTTTTACCTACACATTTATTGTACCTGTCTCTCTTATACTCATTATATTTTTTCTGCGACACATTTAAAAAATAATATACAAATTAAATGGAAATAAAAGTACTTGTCCTTCAAATAAAAATCGTCAATCAAAACCATGTACCTAATCCTATGTGTCAAAAAATTGTTTCCGAATATCAAAGTAGCTTATAGTTACTAGTTAGGTAGCTAGTTATGGCAACACGGAGGAAAATACTTTTCCTTCCTAGGGAGGGAAATCCATACTTTCATGAATGGAGAGGATCGAAAACGCTATTTTCAAGAGAGGTCGTAGAACTAGAGCGGCAAGCTCGGTGGCATTTAATTGTTATTTTTTTAAAGATGTTAGAACAAATCAGATACCTATCCCGTCGTATAATTTATGTCATATTACACAAGAGTAAAGTGCCTGCTATTTTATAACCTAAGAATGAGATGATACACTTTCCTCTTTCTGGCCTCCCTACTATTACATATAATTATTTTTTCAAAATCTGCACAATGAACAAGTAAGTATAGAGGTAGTTTACTGTTAGAAGAAGTCTGCTGAGCTATTCCTAACTGCCCGTGGAAGCCAGAATATAAATATATGGTAAGCTTCACAGGAAACCAGGGGCGGCTCGTAGGTTATAATGACAGGAGGGGGGCTACGTTTTTAAAATAACACACTGTTGGTCAATTAAAAAAATAGGTGGATATGAAGGTGGGTAACTACTTTTTAGTTTGTCATTGAAAGTCTTAAAAAGTTACCTTTCAAAATGTCCTGCACAATATTTTTCATTTTTTTACTTCGCGAGGCACCGTGAGAAGTTTTGTAAGGACGCGACGACGCGACCGAGACGCATGCCACGCATTTATTGGCGAGATAAATGTGACTGGGGCTTAAATGCCGAGAGCCTTCTCTTTGATAGAATCGCGTAATATAGATGCACAGGCGTAAGCAGCCGACTCGGTCCGATCGGGCTTCCTTGTTCCCGGAATCGCGGCTCAATTATTCGTAGCCGCCAAGCCACAATTTTACGTTATTGTTATTAGGTAGGTATAGGTTGCGGGCGTTGCGGCAATTTAAAGAATGGTAAATAGTACATAGTACAGTTTGTTCAGCGAATGTTCGGCCCTACGTCACAACTCCCGTCCTTGTCTTACTCATGACTATACGACGGATATTGGTCGTATATTCACGAGCCAGACAAGGACGGGAGTTGTGACGTAGGGCCGAACATTCGCTGAACAAACTGTACATTATCGGTTGCGGGCGTTGCGCCAATCTAATTAGGAAGGACCAAGGAAGTAAAATATGGAATATAGCAGTCGCCGAACTAAATTATGTGTTCTCATTTTTTACTGGGAGGCTCTAGGCCCAGAGCCCCTATGGACGGTCCGCTTCTGCAATTGTTGCAGGTAGAAAAAAGCGCGAATCTGTGTCTAATGCGGTTGCTAGGATAGTTTCAGTAGTTGCCAAGGGGCGAGATCACAACTAAGTATAGTGCGCATCGAGACATTATTATGGCGAGAGACCTACCCTCGGACCTACCCAATTCCAGTTAACTGAATGGATCCAATTTCTTTCTTCAATAAAGGTAAATAAACGGTGTTACCACGCATTTTTAAGACAAATTATAGAAAAATCAACCCGTTCTTTGCAAAAAAATAATCCTTTCATTCTATTGGAGAAGAGCGACTCACAAAACCTGCAAAAAATTTTGTCTATTTTAGTATTTTTTTAATATCCATTTCGTCATCTTCCGAGGCTGTTACCCGGGATTATTTTTAACAAAATAATTACTTAGTGTAATATTTCTTTATTAAATCCTTCAGTTGTGACACACAACGTGAAACCTACTTAAAGGCATTTTTATTAACGTGTTACTACTTTTGGCATCGTTTCTAAAGCACGAGAATAAAAACTACAGAAATTTGTCTACTTATATCCTTTAGTTCCTGAAGTGGTTTTTATTCATCTTTAGTTGCCCTTGAATACTCAAAAGGGAAGGATGTTAGTTTCTTGTTCGTGATAAAAGTGCTTCAATCCTCAACAAACAGGTGCGTACATTTATTAACCGTCATTTCCGTAGATAGACCAAAATCGCATATATAATTTTTGTATGAAGTTAATAATTGCACCAATGGAACTTTGTTATCAACGCAGATTCATAATTGCATATCTAATTAATACTTTCTAAACAATTTGAGAGATTTTTTAAGAAATATACGTAAATCGTCATTTCCGAGGCCCATCATTCCCGAGGCTGTTTTGGCTTCGGAGATGATTCATAGCTCGGAGATGAATAATTATTCCATGGCTCCATTTGCAATTTCGTTAATTTCTTCGGGTAAAAATATGTCTATTATTTTTGAATTTTTGGATGTAGCCATGGGCAAGGCTAAGACAACAAAAAGTGCAGAAGAAAGACGTAAAAGGAAAACTGAACTGCAAAGATTACGAAGAGAAAGACTTCGGAATAATCCAGAGTTGCATGAAAAAGAAAAAGAATATGATCGTGAGAGATATAAGAAAAGAAAATAGGAAGGTAAAATAAAAAGTATTCATTCCTTCACGCCAAGACACCAAAGAAAAAAGAGGAAGACCTGGAAAGAGTGTTCCAAAAAATACAGAGACAAGATGAAGGAAGAAAGGGAAGAAAGACCTAGGTTTATTAGTCAAAATACTCCGCCGGATACACCGCCACCTACAGAAATGGTTCGACCTAGTAATGCTTCAATTCGTGGAAGAAAAAAAGTACGAAAGTTTAGGGCAAAGGCATATAGAAGAATAGAAAAACTGAATAAGGAATTATGTCAAATGAGGGCCCAATTTCACCGGTATAAAATGAAGTATTATAGATTGAAAAAAGAAAAATCAAAGAAAAAGAGTCCCAATACTAATGTCAACAATTTAGTGAGATTAAAAAGAAATTACTATTCCGCGAGGTATTAATCGAGCAAATTAAAGATAATTACAAAAAGGTAAAACAAAGAAAGCAACGACATAAGTTCCAAGAAGTTTTGACAGGAAAAGTACTAAAAAATATAAATGTATCAGCCAATTACATTTTATGAGCTATAAAGTAAAACATTCTAAAAAAGAAAAAAGGAAAAGTACAAAAAAATTCATGACAAAGTCAAGCATGATGTACCTAACTACTTTTTTAGAAAAAGATGAGTATAGCAAACTTCCTGGAAAAAAGGACACAATCACTAAAAACAAAATTAAAAATCAAAAAAGTTACTTGAGTAAACCTTTAACGGAAATTTATAAAGAGTTCAGAGCCAGCCATGATTATTTTATCAGCTATTCTTCGTCTTTTTGGGTAGTTTATCCAAATCTGAATAGAAGAGATACCGGCTTATGTTTAAAATGTGAAAATGATCAGCTTCTTGTGAAAAAAAAATGAAAATTTTGAGTATAGATGACATAGGTAATTTGGAATTATTAGTGAAAACTATTTGCTGCGATAGAAGTTTTCTAAATGAGAAATGTTTAATGAGATTATGTGAAGACTGCAAAGGAAAGGAGCTAAAACTGTTTGATTTTGATCCACTCGAATCAACATTTTATGAAAAATGGGTGTCAAAGGTTGAGACCTTAAATGTGAGAGGGAGTATGAAAAAGTGCAGAAAAGTTTTGAAAGAAAAAATAAGGTGCTCAAAATTAGATCTTGTTAGCCACTTGAAATTGTCCATTGGTAACCTAATGAAACACATATGCAATAGAAATCACCAATACAAAATATTGGATAACTGAATATGGGAGAAGTAAGTAGTGGTTCATGTAGACTTTTCAGAAAATTTTTGCTGCAAATATGCTTCGGAAATACAATCAATGCACTTTGGAGGTTCACGCCAACAGCTGTCTCTGCATACAGTAGTGATATATTTTAGAAATAATGACGGCATTGTGAAAGAGTCAATATGTACAGTATCTGATTCATTAAGACATGATCCAGGAGCTATATTAATGCATTTACGGCCGATATTAGATATTGTGGCTAGAAAAATTCCCGAGTTGAGTGTAGTACATTTTATTAGCGACGGCCCATCTACGCTATATATAGGAATTGCAAAATGTTTCATATAATTGGAAATGATATACAGATTTATTTACCAGATAGCGTGCAATATGTAAGTTAAAAAGGACTTCTTATTGGTTAGATTTACTGGAAAAAAATCCCAAGTATTATATTGGTATTGTGGAGACATTCATAGTGACGGGATTTTTGTTGTTAACTTTTTAAGGAGTTTTAAAGAGTTTTGTTTTCATTTTTGCTAATATTGCCGATATATCTGAAGTAGATCAATCAGATATTGAAGCTATATTGCCACAAGCTGGTGCAAAACGTGATCGGTATACCTTCGACTTTAATTTTGATGTGTACTGTGAGCATTTATATTAACTCATGTGATTAAGTCTGTATTATTTTGAGACTGACTACTAGCACAGACCTATATAGCTTCGCTAAGCTATATAGGTCTGTGCTACTAGTAAGTTTTATTTTTATGTGTGTCAACTCAAAGTTTTATGGAATATTAGTTTTCCAAATAGAGTTTTATTTTATTTTTATTTGTGTTTTAATATAAAACAAAAACCAGAATTGTTGTATTTTAGTACATAATAAAACTGAAAGTTGTAAAATGTGTTTTATAAAAATTAATTTAGGAGCAGTCATCGAAAGTCAACTCCGAGGTTTATTAGTATTTGAAGACAAAAATCAAAACTTTTAAAAGCTTTACAATCTCTACTCCGACATGTATGTGTGTTATTTTTTTGTTAAAATTTTTAGTAACGTGCTAGTTTTGGTATATTTTCAAAAAAAAAACTGCAAAAATAAAAACCATCATCAACTCCGTATCCAGTTACATCATTTCCGTAGACCGAGCCTTTTGAAAACTTCAATTTTTTCTCATAAATTTTTGATTTCGCATCACTGCTAGCGTATGAGAAGGTCTTAGCTTCCATTAAAGAATGACTCATTATCCATCCTAGATAGGATGTAAAATCGAAATCAACCATTCATAGTTTTGGAAACTTAAGCAACCTTTCAATTTATTTTATTTCAAGATGGCAGTAAGATCTGTCAAATTATTATCACCGTTTATCCAAAAATCCAAATTATTACACATATAAGTAAAAAATATAGGTACTGTATAAATCGAGTGGAATATCCATATCGCCCTCGATCGATTGAGCACTCCGTCTATGGCATCGTGCCTCGCATCGTGCTCAAACTCTTCATTAAAGTACTAACTAGGTATATTATCATAGAGTAATGGATGAGTAGGTAGGTACCTATATATTTTGAAATTGTAAACGATGCAGGTTGTTTCCCTTACAAAACGCAAGTTTGGTTTGTTGCCATATTTTTGTCCTGAATAGATTTTAGAGTAGTAAGTACTACAATACAAGTTTACTATCTAGATTAAATTATTGAAGACGGCCGAGGACATAGGTATAGGTACACCCGAGGGTACACCGCATCGCCCACATTTCGCCAGTCTAATTAGTATTGCACTTATGTAATGCCATACTAATTTAGCAATAAATTATTGAGACATCTCCAATTTGAAGCACCGGGTGGTCCAATACCAAAATTTAACACAATATTTGTCCAAATAAGTAAACATAAACATAAATGTTAGCAACCTTGGCGTGATGAGGTAGGCTGGCAGTAATTATTATTTCGGCAATGCCATATTGCCCCGGTAGAATATTAATATTTGAAGCCCAAAAACCTACTTTGAATATGTGCGCAAAAAAAAATCAAATTGCGGTTTCCGAGGTGATTATGATCCCGAGGTGATTATGATCCTTTTTTCAAAATGTTCACGAGCAGTGTATATACAGCGTGATTTAATTTTAAATAACGAAAATTAAAGAATGGATAGAACGTGAAAAATTAATGTGAGTTTCTTATATAAACTTAGGTCTTTTGGGCCTTAGTTTTCAAGATACAGGGTGGTCAAGTTTTGAAAATAAAATGGTTTTAATTTTTTCCACATAAATATTAAAGATACAAAACTAAATTTAATACACACGATACGCGAATATGGGACTAAAAAAGTATGAAATATCACGTTTTAAAATTTACCAGCAGCGGAGATTATGGGTAATTGGTATTAATAATTCGACAAAAAAAATAGTACGGCCCTGCACAAAATAATAGGCCATTCAATTCTAAGCAAAAAATGTCTCTTGGTATTTTTTCGTAGATCTGGTTGTTTCGGCGTAAATGTTTGTGATTTATTACACTATTGGGGCAAACTGGTAAAAATAATTAATTCAAATCAAACATTTTTAATTAAAGCAAAACTACATTAAGATCTGCCGCTAAATATTAGGGTGAGGCTACGGTTTCAATTAGATGGGGCACCACCTCACTATGGGTCGCTTTCCGCTTCGACAACGAGAACCTGATGGTTATGGAATTGGACCAATTTCTTCGCCACCCAGATCCCCAGATTTGAATCCTCTTGATTATTTTGTTTGGGGATATTTAAAAGAAAAAAATTATAACACGGTATCCGACACCAGGCATGAACTAAGGCCCAAAACTGAAGAAAATGTGGAAACTCTCAAAACAAACCGAGCTACCATACGTTGTGCGGTAGCGAATCTGTTATATCGATGCCAAAAATGTTTAGAAATGAGGGGAAGGCACTTGGAACGCGTATTATAATGTTAAAAACTGTTAAATTAATGTAGTTTTGTGTTTTGTATCAATTAAAAATATTTGATTTTAATTAATTCTCGTCGCTTTTACGCTCCGTTTCAAGGAAAAGTTGTTGCAGCGAAAATCACTCATTGCGAAACATGCTAAAATACTTGTATAATTCACTAAAACTATTTTGTTGAAATTTTAAATAAGGAAAATTAATAAATTTATAAGTATTGAACAAGAGCATTTTTGGCTGGAATATCTAGTTACCTAATTTTTAACAAAGTTTTCACCAAAAAAAATATGATTGTCAATTTTTGCAACAACTAACTTTAAATAAACTAGAGCACTGGTGTTTTCGCAATATTGGTTCTATGTTCATGTACCGTCATTACGCAAATATGTATTGATGCCATGATGTGTGCCGGCGTACTTTATTTAAAATTCAAATCGGTCTTGGTATTCTGTTTGCACATCAGTTGATTCTGTCACAATGAATTCTATGCATACACCTCTTGGACAATACGCCGAACTATTTCAAGGTGGGGGGGACCATATCGGGCATAATACATTGTAGGTAGTACCTACTGCGTTTTTAGAAGAGTTGAAATTTTATGTATTTTTGCCTGATATAGAGATTATCAGCACATCAAGAACCTCGCAGCAGTCGCAACACACCAAGCCTACCTACAAAACCTTTCTTTGGTTGCCTATTTTGTTGTACATGTTACACTTGATGAGGCTGCTACCATCACGAAAGAACCATTTGACGTTTCCGATATTCCGAAATACGAATACGCATTTCTATAGTAGGCGCACTGAGAGATTGCCTCCGCGGGGAAGCGGGGAGCGCGGAGAACGATTTGTCGCTATTGGCCGACTGCAATCGTTCTCCGCGCTCCCCGCTTCCCCGTGGAGGCAATCTCTCAGTGCGCCTACAATAAGTAGGTACCTAGGGGTAATACTACTACTATGGACACATCTAATGCCTGAACATCTAGAGGAATTCACAGGGCGTCACGATGTAAATTGAATGAATAAATAAAAGCGTTTTTAATTTGTGTAAAAAATTCGCCGGCGCGGCGCTGGGACATGGTTGCGCGTTGCGCAACATCCCAACAATTCGGGTGACTCGCGTAGAAAAATATTTTAATTGACACTCGCCGAGGCACACGCATTATTATATTATTTCGCCGGCGTGGACATTTTTATTGTTGATCGTCCACTTGCTCGGGAGCAATTAAGAGAAGTATAGCGTATTTAGAAGCACTTAACTGCTCGGACCTAAACAAGGACTTTAACCTCGCCAAGTGGATACATAAAAATTCTCGTAAAAAATATAATTACAGGACGAAGCGTGCATGATTATTTTTGAAAGATTGATGAATTCCCGAGTGAATTCATCTTGACAATTTCCCGAGATTTTCCTGTTTCAAGTCTAAGAAATAATTTTTTGTCATGTTCATGACTTCATGACTTTCTAGCATTGTTGCTAGACCGCAAAAATTGGCCTGCGACAAAAATATTTTGCATTTTCGTTACAAAAGTCGCATTGGCCTACTTAAAGCAGGCCTGCGAATAATATATAACAAAAAAAATATTAAATTCGAAATTCTCTATGCAAAATATCTATAGCAAACTAAGTGGGTAGGTATACATGGAGTGTCAACAGTGAATATAAAAAACAGACTAATTTTTTAGTACGGGGCGGACTTTAAGGTGGTTTTAGGTTTTCTACCAATCCTGCATTTTAATAAAATCATTATTTTATACATTTGCCACGCCTTATTGTGAGTATAAAAAATAATAGTAGGAAGATAGATACTAGTGCGCTTGACGTGGATTGCAATCGAATTTTTCTATATTCTTTCAAGCCTACTCGAACCTCCTTCAAATATTTGAAGTTGATATTTGCCAGCACACGCCTTCGCACTGGGTTTATTGTCGATATGCGGTAATGGTGAATTCTAGTACGTACATACGTACCTACATACATACCAAAAGTGGTTATTGCCTTAGTAAATAGGTACCTACTTAAATATTTTGAAACTGATGGAGCGCACTAAAATAAAATTAGAATGTTAAAAGTAGGTACCTACTCAATGGTCTGCCGGAATATCTGTGTGTCATCATTGTCCAGAGTCATTATAAATATTGTTTATACTATTAGTATCAGGACGTTTATCAGTTTACGTAGTCATTTACAACTTAGGCAATAAGTCAATTTGTAGAAAAAAGGATCACTACCCAAGACCCTTAAAGTTGTGTTAACCTATACTATTGTAGTGAAAGAACGATAAAGATAGGTTATTCAGACTTCATAAGAATGTGTCAGTTGACAGATACTTAGTTTCTCTATTTTTCCTGTAGTTTTTGGTGCAGTGGCGTAGCATCCGGGAGGCTAGGGGGACTATAGTCCCCCCCAGAAATTTCTGGAAATAACTTTTGTGCTTAAAAATTTGTGTGATTTTTCAATAGCTTTTTTTTTGTTTTATTTGGTTGACAGACATAATTATGTTTGAAAATTTGAATGACATGTGTCAAAGAAATTGCGTCTGTTGTTTTTCAAAGTAAAATAGCAAAATTAAGAAAAAAAAATAAGAAAAAATTACCACCAGTTGATTTACGTAATATTCTCGTTAATTGCCCTTATAGGTTACTTCGACTTTTTTTGATCTATTTAAACTGCTCGACTTTGATTTGAAAAATTTTCGCCTCCGCCGCTATTTTTATTTTTGAAGTCAAAATTACGTAACGTAAGTGATATTTTCCATCTCCCCTCCTAGATAAGCCCCTGCCATAAACCACAATTTTTACTAATATTTACCTACTACTTCTAAATCTGCCAAGAAAGTTACCCCCATTCCAGTTTAAATGCCGCTACGCCATTGATTTGTTGTTGAGTTTCACGAATTTCTTGTGAATGTTTTTCAGTCCTCTTGTTGTTATTTCAAGCGCTAAGTTGATTGTCTTGTTGATTGGTTGCTGCTACTTTGTTATTTTTTGGGTTTTACCCAATTTTGAACCCGCAAAACTAGGATTTTGGACATTTCTAATTGAACCAGTAGGAAGACAAACATAGAAATGTTACCAAAGCGTCTTAAGGATGGTGGTAAAACCAACTCAAAAACTGCTCATATAAATCCATGCATGCCGGTACTAATTACAATAATTATTAATATTATGCTTTACATACTCGTGTTGCTCCAGTCCGCCCCCATGTCACTTACTCTAGCTTATCAGCATTCTTATGACGTCTACTCCCTCTCGGGAAGAGGCAAAATTCTTTACGGATCGTGGTCACTACATAACTAGGTACATATCTATATTTTAGTCATTCTCAACAAAATCAACCAAGTATCAATCAAAATTAGACTAACCTCGACCTCCACCAGGACGTTAATCCGATTATTCTGCTTAATTATCTGGAAACTACAATTATTATTGCCTGATTTAAATTGGACTGAACAGGGTCAAACGTTAACAAAGAAGCTATAAGATCCTTGGTGTATCTTTTTAGAGACCTTACACAATAGCCGTTGACACCTTGGAATCAGTATGACATTATTACAGGGAGTTACAAAAAAAGTAGACCAATCCGTTGACCACCGATTCTTCGGGCCGAAATAATGTCACTTTTCTTATGCCATTTTTCATTTAGACCTCTCTATACTTCAGAATATGAATGTACAGAATTGAACAAAAAAACAATTTTATTAATAACTCCTATGTTTCTAACATATTTAATTAAAATTGGTACGAATTTTTTTCTTATAAACACATTTTTTATGGAAATTTAGTCAAAATATTCAAGGAAGAAATGGAAACAAATATAAATGTAGGATTTAAGAAATGGTTGATTGAAATAATAGGCATACGCAGAATAAAGGTGTGTGTGTGCGGGGGGGGGGGGGAGTGTCAAAGTGTATTACAAACAACCACACTTTTGGGTTAAAATTACCTCGAAAATCTGTCCAAAATGCGTCAACTAAATATCCTAAAAACACAGCAAATACTCCTAATAAAAATTTTTAATGGTAGCTTATGACCCAGCTTAATTATACATATATAATTCCTAATAAAATTATATTTATCTGAACAACTTTTTTCTATGAGCAATAGTTTATTTCCAGTAGGGTCTCAAAGTTGCGCGCAACGTCTCCTGGCACCTCGTAGCGCCCAAGTAGGTATGTATGTACGCGCGCTATACCTTGCCTGTATCTTGCAAAATTTTCCAAGTTTTTTTATACCTGTCTGTACTTTGACGTATTATTATGTAGAGCATAATAATTAATTATGTCCGCGCGTCGTAGTTTATGGTACAAGGGCGAAAAGTTGAGTTTTTTCGGACGGATGCAGACTTCACCGGCTAGCTATGGCTGGCGAACCGCGTTAAACAACTTTTCGTTCGTGTATCATACAATATTTTTTATTAGAATGTGCTCAGATATATATACAGTGCCTGCCAAAAAGTCTGCACCATATGGGAAAAATTTTTAGTAAATAACTTACGGAAAATTTGTTTGCGGCATCAGGTTTTGCTTGCTCTAGAACCAAAATTGACATAATCAAATGTTGTGACGTAGTTCTTTTTATATGTCAAATTTAACATTAATGAAAAAAAAATGTCCGAAAAATGGTCTTATTTAACTGAATTTCGATAAAAGTCCTAAGAAAAATATGTTTCTATCGCAATTTTATACCCCTGTGCAAAATTTCAAGAGCCTACTACGATTTTCATATTTTGCCCTTTGTTGCCCTTTTCCGTATTTATTAATCCATAAAAGTTGATCCTATGTAATTTAAAACACTCATTGACCGAATACATACTGCACAATACTTAGTTTACGGTCTAAATATCCTTCTTTTCCTTTTTTTTTGCAAAAAAATTAAAATGAGGGCTTGTTGAAGAAGCACGCTTGGTGCAAAACTGATCTCATTTTTACAGATAAACACATAAATTCGATTTACAAACTTCTTTCTATAGTAAATGGTTGTAAAAACACACAAATATTTCTGTCATGCTGATCTGATCAGAAATATCTAGAAAATTTAAAATATTGTGTCCAATAATATCCAACAAAGGGCAAAATATGAAAATCGTAGTAGGCTCTTGAAATTTTGCATAGGGGTATAAAATTGCGATAGAAACATATTTTTCTTATGACTTTTTTCGAAATTCGGTTAAATAAGCCCATTTTTCGGACATTTTTTTCATTAATGTCAAATTTGACATATAAAAGAGACTACGTCACCACATTTGATTATGTCAATTTTAGTTCTAGAGCAAGCAAAACTTGATGCCGCAAACAAATTTTCCGTAAGTTATTTACTAAAAATTTTTCCCATATGGTGCAGACTTTTTGGCGGGCACTGTATATATATACTTAATCAAAAAAGTGGAAAATGAAGACCAGAAATCATACTGTGTATTTTTCATTACACTGAATCCTAGTTATACCTATGAACTTCTAGTCGGCCATGGAACAGAGCAAACTATTGAAGTTCAAGTGTATAGTATACACTGAATTTCTGTTCAGGCACATTGACAGTTCAATAGTTTGCTCTGTTCCATGGCGGACTACAAGTTCATAAGTAATTAGGATTTATTGTAATGAAAAATAAACAGTGTCATTTCTGATCTTAATGTTCTACTTTTTTTAAATAAGTAGATTGATATACATATATCTAAGCACATTCGAATAAATAGTATATTACACACCGAGGTGAGAAGTGTTTCATTACTGTCGAGAGATTAAATAGTTAACCGAGGTGCGAAGCGCCGAAGTTAACTTTATCGCGAGACTTGTTTTTCGATTTTGTGGTGAGAAATCATAGAAAATATGTCTGGCGATGGCGAAGACGACATGAACTGGACTCCACCAGAAGTAAGAGAAAAAGCTGAGAAAGCGGAGGAAAGCCTACTTTCCGAAAAAAGCCGGGATCGTTACGAAAAATCCCTCAAAATGTATGAAAATTGGTGCGCAGAGAAAAACGTAAGAAACATAACCAATCCAAAACCTCAAAAATGCTGTCCACTCCATCGACGTCACATACCAGTCCAAAAATATTAACTTCAACAAATACCAATGGAAATACGAGTGGAAAAAGCCAATAAATCACCGTTTCAACTATTGGCGCACATCAGCAGGGTGGTCTATCCATATCCATCAAGGCATTTAACAACTCGAATGTAACTATAAATTTTAACAAACAATGAATTGCGTATTTTTTATTTAATAATTTTGAATGTAATTAATATACAGTGCCCGCCAAAAAGTCTGCACCATATGGGAAAATTTTTTAATAAATAACTTACGGAAAATTTGTTTGCGGCATCAGGTTTTGCTTGCTCTAGAACCAAAATTGACATAATCAAATGTTGTGACGTAGTCTTTTTTATATGTCAAATTTGACATTAATGAAAAAAATGTCCGAAAAATGGGCTTATTTAACCGAATTTCGAAAAAAAGTCATAAGAAAAATATGTTTCTTTCGCAATTTTATACCCCTATGCAAAATTTCAAGAGCCTACTACGATTTTCATATTTTTCCCTTTGTTGGATATAATATTTTAAATTTTCTAGATATTTCTGATCAGATCAGCATGACAGAAATATTTGTGTGTTTTTACAACCATTTACTATAGAAAGAAGTTTGTAAATCGAATTTATGTGTTTATCTGTAAAAATGAGATCAGTTTTGCACCAAGCGTGCTTCTTCAACAAGCCCTCATTTTAATTTTTTTGCAAAAAAAAAAGGAAAAGAAGGATATTTAGACCGTAAATTAAGTATTGTGCAATATGTATTCAGTCAATGAGTGTTTTAAATTACATAGGATCGACTTTTATGGATTAACAAATACGGAAAAGGGCAAAATATGAAAATCGTAGTAGGCTCTTGAAATTTTGCACAGGGGTATAAAATTGCGAAAGAAACATATTTTTATTATGACTTTTTTCGAAATTCAGTTAAATAAGCCCATTTTTCGGAAATTTTTTTCATTAATGTCAAATTTGACATATAAAAAAGACTACGTCACAACATTTGATTATGTCAATTTTTGTTCTAGAGCAAGCAAAACCTGAAGCCGCAAACAAATTTTCCGTAAGTTATTTACTAAAAAATTTTCCCATATGGTGCAGACTTTTTGGCGGGCACTGTATAATTGTTCTATAAAAAAAATCGAAACCCAAACTGCATTTTCTTCGGATTAAAAAATCTCTTGAAAACCAAGTGATTTTTCTTCAATTTTGACATCTCCGTTTACTTTCCACCCGTGGGCGGGAAGTAAAAGTCAAAAAATTGACACTTTCAAACTTCTCAGAAATATCAACATTACATACATGGTTGTAAATAAAAATATTGTATGATGCACGGACGAAAATTAGTTTTTCGTTCTCCCGCGGTTCGTCAGCCAACCAGCCGGTGAAGTCTGCATCCGTCTGAAAAACTCAACTTTTCGTCCTTGCACCATAAACTACAACGCGCGGACACAATTAATTATTATGTCAAAGTACAGCAGGTATAAAAAAAATTGCGAAATTTTGCAAGGTACAGGCAAGGTATACCTAGCGCGCGTACTTATGGGCGCTACGAGGTGCCAGGAGACGTTGCGCGCAACTTTGAGACGCTACCTGAAATAAACTATTGCTAATAAAAAAAAGTTTTTCAGACAAATATCATAGCCGATTTTGTAGTGAACAACTTTTGTTAAGAAAATTTCCCGCTGTCGTTAGCATAAAAAATATATTAAATGTGAAAAAACTTGCAACACCTTTTTTCGATTATTTTCTTATAACTTGTTATATATACAAAATTTAAGGAAATATCAAGAGAACAAATTTGCAGAGCACCTTTTTTCCTTGAAAAATGGTGTCGTCTATTTTTTTGGTAATATTAAAAATACAGCTGTTATCCGCGAAAAACTAATTTACCCCTAAATTAAAGATGGCGGAAAACCTGCAAGAGGTTGATGCGCGAAAATTCGGATTTAAGCTTTCTACATGGCGTATTATCGATGGATAAAAAAAATTCCTTACCCAATGAATTGCATTATTACCCATATAAACCCGATTAAATTTACTGGATTATAGATATATCCAATCTCGTATCCAATAAATCTTGGAATGCCGTTACTCCGAATTACTCTCTATACACAGTGTGTGCGTGGATACGTCATTGGAAAGCCGTTTCAATCAGCAATACTGCGTTACAAAAAATGAAATGTGAGTCAAAAAGTGTCCCCCTCCGACCCAAAATCGACAGGTGCGAGCGATTCTTCAAAAACCGTGCGCATGCGCTGAACTGGACGGGGTGGACACTTTGACCAGAGACACAAAAAATAGAGGGGGTGCCTCTGGAGGGGATGGTATGGATTTAGAAAAATGAAATATTATACAGAAAGTGCCTCCCTCCAAACAAAATTCGACGGGTGCGAGCGATTTTTCAAAAACCGCGCATACGCTGAATTAGAGAAGGGTTATAGACACTTTTGCCTCGTACACACTGTACAATATATTTCCCCTGAACGCCTATACGGTATATCACACACGCCGGCAATCTTACCAGCAATAGAAAATAAAGCCGTCGTCGTGGTCCGTAATTATGAGGTTAAATAGGTGCTTATATACAATGTGTCCACGGCAAAGCGGTATTATAGGTGTATTATATGACAATTTTTTTGCATTACAAACACAATTTTTTGTATTCTGCTCTTGCTTCACACAAAAACTATTTTTAGTATCTTGGACTTTAAAAAATTTACAGAGGGCGCTGCTAGCAGCTTAAAAATAAAAATCGCATCAGGTAGAGTGCCTTTTCAGTGCGAAATATTGAAAAAATTTATTAGAAAAACTTGCTCGGAATTAAAAAAAATTACGTTGTATCAAATTACAGAACTAAATATATATTTTTTATTTATAAATATTTTTTCAAAATTATATTATAATTTTTTTTATTTATATACAGGGAAGCATTTGCGGACCTACATTTATATAGCAAACTGTCATTATTTTTTTCATGTAGAATCACCCCTTAAAGTTTGTCGCACTTATTTACTAACACCCTGTATATTTTTTAAAAATTATAAATAAAAAAATATTTAGTTCTGTAATTTGATACGTCATATTTTTTAATTCCGAGCAAGTTTTTCTAATAAAATTTTTCGATATTTCGCACAGAAAAGGCACTTTACCTGATGCGATTTTTATTTTTAAGCTGCTACCAGCTTAAAAAATTATAAATAAAAAAAATTATTTAGTTCTGTAATTTGATACAACGTCATATTTTTTAATTCTGAGCAAGTTTTTCTAATAAAATTTTTCAATATTTTGAACAGAAAAGGCACTTTACCTGATGCGATTTTTATTGTTAAGCTGCTACCAGCGCCCTCTATACATTTTTTAAAGTCCAAGATACTAAAAATAGTTTTTGGGTGAAGCAAGAGCAGAATACAAAAAAATTGTGTTTCTAATGTCATCTACACCTAGAATACCGCTTTGCCGTGGACACATTGTATGTTTACGCGTTACGCCTCACAGAAAGTGACACAAATGCATAATAGCCATATAATATCTGCAACTTTCTTTATCTGGCTAGGGCTAGGCAAATGCAGCAACCGCAGCAGCAGCACAAAGCAGATAAAGGGCAATGGAATACTACGTTGTTGCTCAAGTTATGCAGCTTATTGGCGTAACAGTGAGTATTTAGGATAATATTCAAAATTAGAATATTAGAAGGTTCTTGGAGCAAGTGACAATCTACGACAAAAGGGATAAAAAAGCATGGGCATAGAGAGATATATGTCTAAGCTGACAGGGCATAAGTACCTACTTGGTGAGAGGGCATGCCGAAAGTTTAACCTGAACCAACACTATATTAAAGACCTCTATCGTTGACTGCCGCATTAATAAAGACTGCTCACGGCTGTCATGTTTGACAGTTCTCTGGCTCACCATGCGCTTCCCGGAGACAAAATACAATGCAAAATACATTGTTGACCATAGGCGCCATCTACTTTCCAGGACATGAAAATATAGCCGCGAGAAGTCTTATTAATACGTCAGTCAACGCCTCTATGCATAGCACTGTTTCAAGCGATCGCCACTAGCGCCACACGACGAAAAAATCGACAAGGTGGATTAATAAAAACACCATTGTTGCAGAATTTTTAAGCATGCAAATGAGTGTTACAACGAACTTAACATCCAAAATAAAATGAAATGATTGTTTGTTATGTTCCTTTAATTTGACAAGCTTACATGGCATACATTCACAGATTTTATTAAGAAAAGCGAGTCTAAAAATCAAGCAAGAGTATTTTGGTACCTTTTGGTTTGAAATGAAGTCCATGGCTAATGGCTAGTTTAGTGTAAGTATAGAACGCATTAGATTTTTCCGTTGCTTCTTATAATAGGGAACCATTGGTTCTTTTTGGGGCTATAAACAAAATTTTCTATTTTTATTCTTGCATACGTTACAAAATACTGTTCCAAAATATAATATCCAAAATTCTAGCTTCTTCAACTGGTTGAACAGATCATCCCTTAATTCCAAAATAGTGTTTCTTCTTCTGCAATTCACATAAAAGGTATGTGCATACGATTTGCTTCATGTCCATGGAAATTTCATGTTATCGCAAACAAATCTACCTACAATGTGTCCACGGCAAAGCGGTATTAAAGGTGTGTATGACAATTTTTTTGCATTACAACACAATTTTTTGTATTCTGCTCTTGCTTCACCCAAAAACTATTGTTAGTATCTTGGACTTTAAAAAGGTAAATCAGGTAAAGTGCCCTTTCTGTGCGAAATATTGAAAAATTTTATTAGAAAAACTTGCTCAGAATTAAAAAATATGACGTTGTATCAAATTACAGAACTTTTTTATTTAGATTTTTTTTTAATATTATGAAATGTATAATTTAAATTTATTTATTCTATTCATGTTCCTCCATTTTCAGCACACATCTCAACTCTGTTCCTAAATTCTTTGGAGCTATTTTGAATGGCTTGAAGGTCAATTGAATTTATAGCATTTGTAATTTTAATGTTTTAAGAAGAGTATGCCATGGAAACAAAAATAAAAGTGATCCGTCTTTGTATCAGAATGATTCATTGTTGGAGAAACATGCGTAGAATAAAAAAATGTCATATTTATACCTACACCTATAATACCGCTTTGCCGTGGACACATTGTATAAAAGCTCTGCAAAACTGCGAAATATTGAATGCAAAGAGAATTCGTGACCGTAAAAAGGAGGGAAATGATAATAAAGCTGGATATTTAAAATATGGGACATTCAAAACGTCAGAAACTGACATACCTATAACTACAGAATACCCCTGTTATAACCTATAAAGTCCTTTCGTCGAGTAGCGCCACCCCAATCCGCAAACAACAATGAAATATGACGTCCGGCTCGGGTCTTTAATATAGTGTCGGTCCAGGTTTAACTTACAGAAAATATTTTCTGTGGTTTAATAATTGTCTTACAGAGCGCCTTACCATAACACCATTGTTTCTAATACCCCATAGGGCCCCATTTAGACGAAAACTGTACAACAAATAAAATATCAAACAAAAAATCATTTTCTTTACCGCCTATTTCGCATTGTGCGCACAATTTCAATCATTTTAATTTATAGAACAATCCTGTATTTTAAAATACCTTCTTACTTTAGGGTTCAAAATGGCCGCCGGATGCTGGATCCAGCCCGGACGTCTCTTTTGCGTGGTATGGGTATATGACTAAAACTTATCTATACTACAATAATTAGGGGGGGTAGATTTTTGAAGATTCATCAGTCAACATAATTTTATATACTGGAAGCTCTGGTGAGTCACAAAATAAAATGTAAAAAAGTTATGTTCATTTATTCTGAATCATAAAATTGTTTTAGTTTTCTAGAAACTTATTTACCTAAACATTTTCTGTGACATATTTATTTTTCAGCAAAATACATAATTTTGACCTGACCTGTCTGAAACGGCATACCACCAATCATGCCTATATGTATAATTCGCTATATATTAGTAGGTATATTGTATATGATGTACGAAAAACTTGGCCATAAAGTGTGACTACACGTTCGGTCGGACACAAAAACATGTAGGTAAACATTATAGAAGAAAAACGGAAATGTAAAATTAAACTGATAGGATTTTGTGACAATTTTCCCACTGTTTTGTTGGTTTTTAAGAAGTTTTTATTCAATGCTATGAGGATTCCATCGTGCTTAAGTATAGGTAGGTGGTTAAAAAAGATGGTATGGCGGCAGTGTTCTCATTTTAATTTTTGATTTCTAAATATATGTGTGCACTTTTTGCTACATCTTGTATGCCTTTTGCTTACTTTGCATTAGTTCTAATATAGTTTCTTCTTGCATTAGATTAATAAAAACCTCAAATAAACTTACTCACTGCTGATCGGGCGTAAAGTAAGACTTTATCGCACTAGTGTGTAAAATAATCATGGGTACATCACTTTACCCACTGTTCATCACTTATAGCTCTGCTGAAAGAAAACATTATAATTTTTACTCTGACATTACCTTCTTTGTGGTTTCATTTATTTTGTTTTGAGCACTGGTAATGGCACCAGGATTGTATTATTGACCGAGGAAAAACATTCATTTTTATTTGATAGTAATAGGTATTTTAAAAATTTACAAACCTACTACTTCAATATTTTCGTGCCATATGCGTATTTTTCGGCATTCCTGCGGTAATTTGAACTCGCTAAGCTCGTTCAAAAAAATTCCGCATTCATGCCAAAAAAGACTATTTTGGGCACTTGTTGCCAAACTACTATTTTATCACTATTCATTCCAAAAATTAGCCTTCTTTAGAAAATTGCTGTTGGCTTTTGTGTTAGACCTAATTTCCTAACTTTTCTATCCTTCGATTTGGCGGCACCGTACTGACGATGAGTCATAAGTCTGAAAAACGTGTATGTGTCCTTTTTTCGGGACTTGTCCCCTTCGAATGTGAATTATTTCTTACTTCTTTATATTGGAATTAAGTTAGAAATTTCATCATTACATCTTCTTAGTACTACCTACTACTTCTCCACAGAGAATGTAGGCGAAGTAAAGCTGCCCTTAGCAAATAATATGACACCGAAATTATTTTATTTAAAATCACAAGGACGAACAAGTTATTGATAAAATATTGCTGGTGTAAATTGGTTCCTTCCTTTCGGAAAATAGGATGCATAGATAGCGACAAGAAATAACCGCTAAAACGTCTAAAGTAAATTTGTAGGCACTGTTTGACACTGGAAATTATTTTTAGTTATAATAATTGCTTCGTTTTTTATAATAGTTTATTGGATCTTTCTCTTGAAGAGAAGAACCACCTGTTGACAAGCAAAACGTTGTTTCAATTTCCGCAAATTGCACAACATGTTTAGTAAAAAAAATATTATAAAATAAAAAATTGTTGGTATTGCCCAGTCAACATCATTTCAGTAACTACAAAAGTATTATAAGGAAGCGTGCAAAGGACACTTTTTTAAAATTTATCAAAACGTAATTTCAAACGCGAAATTTGGACTCGGAAGGCACTCTCCATATCCTTCTCGACAGAAAAACAACAAGTTCGAGTTTGAACACAAAATTTTCAAGTTTGCACTTAATTTAAATATCTATATTTCCCAATAATAATTATTATTAGTACATTATTGTTTCTCATATTGAACCATTACCACTACCACTACCACTACTACTACTACTACCGGTAGTAACTACAATTATTCTCGCAAAAAAATGGAAAGTATGTGCGCACCGCGCACGCCACTGGTTTAGGCGATGCGCACACTCGGCTTCACGCCTCACGTCCCGTCACAGTCTAATGGCCATGGAATGCGGTTTTACAATTATTTACTTATCGAGTGCATTTTACAATTATTGTAATTTCATTAATCAATGGCGTTTTTCATGCGGCTTTCGATGAGCAAGCCCTCCAGTCCCCCTCCCGTTGGCGTCACGCGCCGGGTTTATCTGTTTTTCTGGATTTCTCCTCGCAACGGATGAAAGCAGGATAATAATAATAATAAAGGTAATATTCTACTTTGAAGTGTCTCGTTCTATACATTCAGCATCCAGACGTAAGTAGAGAAGTTATTCTTATAATAATTTTGAAGTTAATCCACGGCGCCTACTATACGATCCATGTGAACCAATCAACATCTTCGTTTA
Source organism: Pseudeuparius sepicola (assembly GCA_963920635.1). NCBI lineage: Eukaryota > Metazoa > Arthropoda > Insecta > Coleoptera > Anthribidae > Pseudeuparius > Pseudeuparius sepicola. Next base: position 49,155,218 of record OY987301.1, read on the forward strand.
TTCCAATGAACTGTATGAACCAATTAACTTCTACACGTTTATGCGTGCGACCAGTCAGCTCCATCGAGAGACGCTTCCCTGTTACGACGTAGGTACATCTGCCAGTACAAGCCCAATTTTCCCTCATGTTCCTATTTCATCACGTTTCGTTAATATTCAATTTATAAAACCTTTAGAGAGGATTTTCTGCACGAAAACTGAATTTTCCCACCTTTGCCCCAAAATCACCACAGCACTGACAGCTGTGACAGGCTCGTGGTAGCCGCTGCGGCGTTGCCACCGCCGAGGCGCAGTTTTGCCTTTTAATTGAAAGCACATAAGCACAAAAACGCGCATGATATTATGCTGGCAACGATGTTACTGTCAAATGCGGGAACCCCCTAGATTACAATTCATCGCTCTTGCCATAAAGTATAGATTCCGCATTCAATTTTAATTTTTAGTTCGGTGTTTTACATCTCAAGTGTTGTTGGTTATAGTGTCAGCCTATGGTAAATTAGTACCTACCCCCAGTTAACCCTGAAAAAAATCAGCAGTTTTAAAGAATTTTTTTCACCCTTATTAAGCACTTTAGCTAGTGGTGATCTTTTACCTATATCTCGTGAAATATTGAAGTTAAAAAAAAACTTCATAAGGGAAAGTTGTAGAGAATGTAACAATGTAGAAAAAAAGATTGCAAAAAAAAGTTTGCAAAACCACCCCTATTGCGGGGTTCGTAACACGACTTCGATGGTGATTTTTTGGGGTTATACTCAGGACGCTACCCACAACCAACCCTGAAAATATCTACCTGATAAGATTTTTTTTTCTCCATGTAGGTATAATTTGCTTGGACTACGTCACGCATTGTGGCCAACAATGCAATTTCCATTGTCGACCATTATGACGTAGGGATCAAGATTCGTGGTATTCACTTATAAGTTTGCTTGTATCCTCAAAAAATGTTGATTACTCGACAAACCTGGTATTTCTACAACGGCGGCAAAGTGGAAACACCTCGGGAAATAGTTACGGCCAAAGTGGAAGTATTTTCATTTTGCCCCCGTAATTGTCGAAATGTTAAAGAAGACTATATACTTAAGGCTTTTAAAAGTACACCTTCTACAAAATATTTTTCCGTACATATCCTCTAAAGATACCTAGTTAAATAATCAAAGCTTTTGTTAATAAATACCTACATTTAAATAATCAAAGCTTCTGTTAATAAATACCTACATTTCCTTTCAATAAAAAAACACTGCCAGTGAAGTCGCTGCTTTCGCATCATTTTTTCTTAAATCCATTATGTAACGGTAAATTTCAATATTTCATATAAATCGTAAATAAATCGCAAAATACTAATATATTATGTAAAAATCGAGAAGAGAAGAACCACCTGTTGATATGATTGTAGGATATTAACACTTTTCTACTTTCATTCCCTTGTAATAGGTAATTTTTCTCAAACAGTTTTCCTTCAAAAGAATACCGAATCAAATTCCTTGGCCCGAAAAACATCGAAAACGACTTATCACCCGCTATTTTCAAATTAACTTCATTGTACACAACACACTATACACTATACACTATACACAGTCCACAGACACCATTTTTTTTTGCTCAAACTTTGGTATTATACGTTTTAGAACTTTTTTGTACGGAATTGAATATTTTTGCTTAACCAGCCCTTACTTTTCCTCGCGTAGTGTTGTGGAAGTAATGCCTAATATTCTCCTACATAATATTTATAATTCCTTACATATCTAGAGATATAGGTATAGTATTTCTAAAGACACTTGGAACACCATAAAAACCTTTCAATTTTATATGGGTGATTTCTGCTGATAAGCCTGGTATTTTTACCAGTACCAGAGCGTGGTAAATGCTATGAAATAGATCGCGCTCGTATATCACTGTGTTCCAAGTGAGTTCATTTATATTTTACCAGGGTAGCTCGAGAACAGGCGCTTCCGGCAATAAAATACGAGACAAAACAGTTTTTTAACCATATTAAATCGCACCTGGTATTAGAAGTAAAAGGAGATGAAGGAGACAGAGACGATAGATATATAAAAACAAGTGACTGCATGCTCGCCTAATATATAATATATCACCAATACTTGCATGGGCTACACTGTTCGATAGCGGGCCACTTGTACAGCGAAATGCGGTGGATAGGCGTGTGATAATTTCACAGATTTTAGAATACTTGCATAAATACTTGTAATCGATATGGCTTTTTAGAGACCTTTTGACAATATTGTATGGTGCATTAACCTTTACGTTGTGTTTGACGACAACCTTAAAAAAGCCTTATAAGTGAAATATTATGTTGCTTGTAGAATATGTATATCTTTAAAAAACTGCGTGACGCCTATGTCCTATATTAGAGTTTTTTATGCTGTTTCAAGTGACTTTAGAAATACCATACCTAGTCAACAAAAATAGATAGAGATACCTATATTGACAAAAAAGGATGTTTCCAGTTTACCCTCTCCCTTGTAAACCTTGTAAACAAAAATCATTTTTTAATTTACTGTGTACCCCTTAATTAAAGCCAAAATCTCCTCAAAGTTCTTAGCATAAAATTACAGATAAATAACATTTCCATTCTGCCCCGTTTCCCCTAGTCCTTGCTTTGTAAGCTTTTACTTTCCTACATATTATACCTAACAAATAAAATCACTGAAGAATAAAATTGTGTGTTGTTGTTAAATTCTAAACTCGTGACATGCCTAACAATCGAAAATACATTTTCCTAAATTCCACTCATTATAAGTAATCCCAACACATACTACGAAAATGCAAGGAATACCTACCTAGCTTTTTTGAAAAATTAAATTACCCATTAATAAGTGGGTACTTACCGAGGTAAGTATCTAAACATTTTAAGTCATACCAACAACATTTATTTATTTTAAAGTAATATCGCTCGTTGGAACTAGTCGCTATTATTTGTAGTGCTTGTGATAATGAAAACTGTTTAAAAAAGCTTTGGAGACCATAAATTTGCGCCGTATCAATGGAAATTCTCGCATGCAATTAAAAAAAGATTCCAACCTAATTAAAATTAATTCCCTGCTTAGCAGGGTTCCATGCAATTTTATCGCTCGCCCCGTAATTAACAACACAGAAAATTACTTACTATTATCGCGGCCATAGCATCTCCGCGATGGTTTTATTTGCGTTTTTTCGAACCACCAATTAATACGAATAGCTTCTGTTCTGTTGTCTGCGGGCATCTCCAATATACAACCACGTTATTTTGTCCTTATTTGGATGTTTATTGAGTATCTGAGAATCTACAAATCTATCCGCGGATACGACGGCTAAATTGAACATTTTTAATTCTTAACTTCTGTCTAGCAAGGATACCTATATGCAATATAAATTATGGTGCCTACAGGTATTAATCAAAGCATTGGTTGGCAATTACAGAGTTTGTGTAATTCGGAATGTTTTCAAATATGGTGAAAGTTCTTGTGTTCCTAAATTCGTTGATAATGCCCTTTCAATATTTATTCCAATTCCAATGTTATAATATAACATTGGATAATATTATTATCTTTTGCTGCAAGTTGGAGGTTTTCAAAGCCGCTGTTGTTCTTGTTGGTATTCCTAACCTTTTAATTTTAATTTTTGTATTCAAATCAAAAGTTGAAATAGTTATTTTTGTTACAAGTACCTAAAATGAAGTTATTCAGGACGAATCATTGCTGTTTCCGGACGAGGCGTTAGCCGAGTCCGGAATAGCTATAAAAAGTAATAAGGGCGCAACCGCCCGGAAAATATTGTCACATAAGTGACACAGAGAACCATCTATTTGCAAATAGCTAAACTTATTATTTTTACACCTGGAGGCGGGTAACCCTAGTTACTAAAATGTTTAGAAAACATCCTCATCAATGTATACAAGGGAAAGTTGATAATGTAAATACGAGGAACAATTAATAAGTAATATCAATAACAAATCAAAGTCCACCGATTCTGCAGAATCGACGCGTATAAATTCGGCGCCAGCCAAAAGCTGGGCATCAGTGGCATCGGCTTCTTAGTCACCACTAGATCCTCGACTACTCCCCTGTGGCGACCAAGGCCTCGGCGTATTCACCACCGGGGTCAAAACGGGTGGAGTCCCCCCCCCTAGTTAGCTGCAAGGGCATCGGCGTGTTCGCCACCCTTGGAGCGCTGGGGTAGTTGAGGGTCGAAAAGGGGTTCCGAGAAGTCCGGTTCCCCGGAACCGCGACCCGTGAGTCGTAGGTCCGTTCGGTCGCGCAAGCCTGCCTCCTCGCTCGTCCAAGGCGCCGTGTCGCCTAGGTCAGGATGCGTATCCTAAGTCGTAACATTGTGAGTTCTTCCAAATAAACCGTATCTTTTGTGAAGTTACCTTCGTGTGTGATTTGTGTTCTCCTGGGATTACCTGCACCTGCACCTCACGTCGCCCGCTCCTCAGAGATCCCCGGCGAGTCACGAAGGACAACAGGGTGCTCTCGTGGCACACATAGGGCATTACCAGCCCGGTGTGACAATATTGCACATGCATTCTGCCTTTGTTTAAATTTCTCTGTGATATATGGTCCAGTTGCTTGCAGATAGACCGTATTTATAAATGGACTGGTCCTTTTGCAAATCTACTAGCCATTTATTGAAGGACAAGCATCTTACATATAGATATGAACTAATATCTTCAGTGCATTTATATATGGACCAGTCCCTTTGTATACGGCCTGTTTTACATATACGGTCTGTAACTGTAACATAAACAAAAAATGTAAGCAATATTTTTCTATTATAATGGAGAACAGTGAGACGGTAGCTGCAAACACTGTTCATAAGATCAGTGGCACACCCAAAAAATATGATTGAGGGGGGGGCGCAACTTAAAAAGTGACGTATTCGTATTGCATACAAAATATTTTATGATTAAAAGAAATTTCCAGGCCAGGTCTCGGATCGGGAAAATAATTTCCGAGAGTCGCGCAGAGATCAGTTTTCTCACAATTCCTGCAGAATCTCAATCTAACGTGTTTAAAAACCTAGTGTCACGTGCAAACTTCACACCAGCGTCACAACTTAAAGCGAAAGGAAAGGCTGATTTGTGGGTTTTGTTAATATGCACAGTGCACACCTGGCGTCATCTATTAGTCATTTATAAGAGTAGGGCTATTTGAATGTCTCACTATTACCCATGTCTCAATGATACCCAGGTTACCTACCTTAGTAATTTTGGTATCATATTGATTTCCGGCTACATTTCTGCTTTAACGTGTTTTTATATAGATATATCATCGCCTTTCTATTAGGTAAATATTTTAATATGTGTTGGCATTTTAAATTATTATAAAAATAATTTTCTATATTGCTTGTAGCTCTGAAGAACGTTTGGAAATAAAAATCGAAACGTTAGTGTGATAAAATAATAAAGTCGTTTACTTTGTGTTCTAGAAAGCTGATAATACAACATTCGAGTTATTGTGTTTCTTTACCTATAATTCTTGAAATTAAATAGCCCAAAATGAATTACTCTAGAAGCTGCATTAAGAAAAATAGTGCTCAAAACCAACTAGGTAGGTATAAATAATTCAATATCAAAATAGGTGTACCATACGTTATATTACCTGCGCCGGTATTTTCATGGTGTTATAAGATATTGTAAAAAAACGACTGAGATGACTCAATACATAAGAATCTTTGCACTATCTTAAAAATCTGTTCAATAAACAAACACAAACTTGAAATTACATTAACGTTAGCTAATAGGATATTGTGTGCCTATCTATCTACAGAGTGGTTCATTAAGAGTGAGAAACATCAAAACTGGAGTTGGGAACCAAAACATGTGTTCAATGTTAAAATTGTGTTTGCAATTTCTCAATATCCTGAAAACTTTTCTACTATAAACTTTGGACATTAGCGGCTTTACAAGAAATAAAAAAGTGAAGTTGCCAACGTTGCCGTTCATATATTTATAAAGCTCATATTTAAGTTTGATAGAGGAGTTCCTGGTAATATGGCGTATTTTTTCTTTGAGTTATTAAAACTCTAGTACCTCTTTGTTTTTTACAAAATTATCTAAATTGCTCACCATGTACTTTAACATATTTACTACCTACAGAGTTGAAACATAAAAACATAAAAGATAAAAAATAAAATGGAAATGGAGAAGAACTTTTGAACGTAAAGGACTTAAACCAATGAACATTAAGGAAATGAAAATAGACATTGGACCCTATGAATAAAAAGAAAGTAAATACTCATGCTACCTCAGAAAAATTAAAAAGGACAGCACCGGGGTCGAACCCTGGACCTTTCGCTTGCTAGGCGGGCGTTCTATACGCCATTGAATATAAGAAATACGCCTTCTATAGGCTCAATGCTAAACTAGTCTATGGGTCATGCGAACAATGAACAACAACAATGAACAACGCAGTGTAGACCCGGTGGCTAGCACCGTTCACATGGTGACGATGGCCCATATATTAGTTCGCATAGTCCCGTCGGAGCGTTGGCATCTTAAATTCAGTCGCGTATAACTGCGTACACTTCGCCGATCGGTTGAATTTTGTCGATCTGTTTGTTGCCCGGCGCTGACAGATAATTTCTGACATAATGTCTACTTTCCTTTCTTTCATGTTCATTGGTCTACGTCCTTTAGTTGTGAAAACTTCTCAATTTTCATTTCCACTCCCTTATTACGAGAGATTTATTTGTATGAGAGAGACTACACTGGCATGACTTCCAAGACGTATGGTGGTACAATAGTGATTTTTATCAGCTGATTTCTATCAGCTGATTTCTATCAGCTTGAGACTCGAATGCGTAGTGTGTTTGTTGAATTTTTGAACTTTTTAGCGTCCGCCCTTAAAGCGACCCTTCCGACGGGCTGTAAGGGATTTTCGCGTGCATCCTCTCTTTATGCTCTACGTAAGGAACCTTTGCTATAAAAATCAGCTAGAGACTTGAATGCGTAGTGTGTTTGCTGAATTTTTGAACTTTTTAGCGTCCGCCCTTAAAGCGACCCTTCCGACGGGCTGTAAGGAATTTTCGCGTGCGGCCTCTCTTTATGCTCCACATGAGGAACTCCTCCTGTAAATTTCAACTTGAGACTCGGATGCGTACTTAGTGTGTTGGCTGATTTTTTGAACTTTTTAGCGTCCGCCCTTAAAGCGACCCTTCCGACGGGCTGTAAGGAATTTTCGCGTGCTTCCTCTCTTTATGCTCCACATGAGGAACTTCTCCTGTAAATTTCAACTTGAGACCGGATGCGTACCTAGTGTGTTTGCCGAATTTTTGAAGATTTTATCGTTTGCCCTTAAGGCGACCCTTCCGACGGGCTGTAAGGGATTTTCGCGTGCAGCTTCTTTTTATGCTCTACGAAAGGAACCTTTGCTATAAAAATCAGCTTGAGACTCGAATGCGTAGTGTATTTGCTGAATTTTTGGCCTTTTTAGCGTCCGCCCTTTAAGCGACCCTTCCGACGGGCTGTAAGGAATTTTCGCGTGCATCCTCTCTTTATGTTCCACATGATGACATGAGGAACTTCTCCTATAAATTTCAGCTTGAGACTCGAATGCGTAGTGTGTTTGCCGAAATATTAACAAATTCGTCTGTAGCTTTTCAAATAGGGTAAGTTGTGTTTTCCGAAAATGTTAGGAACAAAAAATGTCGACAAACATAAAGTGGCTGCTAAAAATTGGCTGCCAACTTCACAGAAAACATTGGCTACTGAAGTTTGTCTGCTAACATCACACAAAATAAATTGGCTGCCGGAAGTTTTTGGCTGCCAGAAACTGGCTGCTAACTTCACACCGGTACACTGGCATGACTTCCAAGACGTGTGGTGGTACAACAGTATCTAACGTCTAGGTTGTGTCTAATAAGTCTGATGTGTTTCAGAAGAATATTGGAGAGTGCTTTCTGTGGTACAGCGCGAACGATGGCTTCTTACGATAGTTTCTTCTGATTCAGTCATGTTGTTTAAACGAGATATGTTTACCTTTTTAATATCTATTTAACAATAAAATGCTATTAATAATAATTGGTGAACCTTCCAAAATATGGCATTCCTTATCAAAAGCTGCAAAAAATCGATCGTTTTACAATGACATGGCACTGACATATTTTATTTACGTGGGCACCATCATACAACCGCGAGGAGAAAACAAATATTTCGAAACGCAAGCATTTAAATATTCATGATAGTGTTTATCAATAATTAGCAGCACCTAGCTGTATAACTCAGAGTATTGAAGAGTGTAATACTTCGACAATACGTCCATATATAATATGTTATGCAGCAGTGTGGAATTTGCGAACTGAGTGTATAGACAAATAAATAACTTTAATAAAGCGTAAGTGTTTAGTCAAAAAGACTTTAGGTACCTATTCATTGTTTCCGCAGCACTTCCTGCCAGTTTCAACGCAAGTGTATTGATCTGTTATTTTCTTCAAACCCCCACAATATTGGATGAATAACTTGGATGCTTTTCTATTACGTGTCGGTTGTCAAGTAAGTGTCACTTAAGTTTTATTTTGTGCCTCTATGTTCGTTTTATTTGTTTTCTTGAAATCGGCATTAAAATGTCCCAAAATCGTCATTAAAAGCACAGAAATCGTACAATAATGTAACCCATTATTGTACGATTTTTTCAATAAGTAGGCCTTGGCGAGATGTAAACATCAAACGTCAGACGCGGAGAAATCGCCCGTCAAAAGTGACCAAATATTCAAAACCCGGCCGATAAAGGCTCATTTAACTTTTCGTACACATTGCGAAATTGTTTCCTATAGAAGCGCAATCCTTCAGTATACATATTTTAGTAAATTAGAATATCAATAGATTTGTTGTGTAGGCTGCACAAGAAGCAGCAGTTTGGTTTTTCTGTCAGAAGTTGCCGTACGTCATTATACTTGTCCTAGGTAGAGCGATCGGTAAAGTCAAGCAACGCCGTGCGTAGTCGGTTCGTGGACGGGTGATCCCTTATTATTATTTTCTTGCCTAATAAAACATTTTTTTTCCGATTTCAAAAAAAATATAATATGTACCTCGGCACTGAAGTTCTTTTTATGACTCATGTGGAGTTTAGTTGCTGAGGCCTCTGGTACATAAATAACTATTATAGTCAAGTTTTTATTTGCTGCTGCAATCTCTCCTAGCAACACTGACTGCATTTTATTGCACAGTCTTCTACATATACACTGTGTCCCGGTTAAGAATGAACAGCATGGGGATATTGCAAACGGTGAGAGATACGGAAACGGTTAAATGGGGAAAAAGTTGCGCATTTTTGAGGTCAATAAAATGGCACAAACAGATTTATAATATCTTTTTCAGTTTTTGAGTTATTTTGAAAAAGTAAAATTTTGCGTTTTTTAAATACGGACCTGGATTTTTTTGCAGATTTTAAAAGCATTTTTCATTGCAAATACCATGATGTATGACACGAAATATTTTTAAACCGTTTTGAGACAATTATACTGAAAATTCCTTTTTTCCATTCATTTTTTTTTTCTATTGCGGCCCTGTATTTAATAATAAGAAGTCTAAATATTAATCAGTATTGACAACAATTTACCTTACAGATTATTTTGACTTCGAAAACTTAATATTTTTAAATACGGCCCTGTCTGGTAAGCATAGACGTAACTAGGGGGGGCTTAGCCCCATCTACATTTCTATTAGCCCCCCTAAAATGTAAAGGATGTACGAAGATATGCTTCTCGTAAACAGAATATATCTAACATTCTGACAACGCAACCTTACGCAACACGGCGAACACCACACGCGCCTTTTTAAATTCATCAGTTTCGACGAATCGCTTGCTCTTGCGGAATCTTGCGCCTTGTGCCCCCACAAAATCCGACTGAAATTTAAACGCGCAAGCGAGAGCGAACACACCGTGCCTGCTGCCGAGAGAAAGAGAGACGAGACGGGCGTCGGAGAATGTACTTTTGCTGTGCCAGACTCCAGACTTTTATTTTGTTATTCATCCAGTGTATTGTTGTTTCGTTATAATATGTACTATGTAAATAATCCTGCATCACAAAATCGCAGACATTCCCAACATTTTTTCTCTGGTTTCTACTCGGAAACCTCTACTTTTTCATAATGTTTTTTCTTAAATGAATTAAAGATGATTCAAAATTACCAGTAGATAGACCTATACATTATTTTTTGAAGCCTTAAAATTAACGTTTTTGGGTGTGGCACCTCAAGGGTGGTACAGGGTGATCCAATCAGTAACGTATTTAGAAGGGCGGGACCGAACCCATTTCGGAATTTGAAAATATTCACTCCAGCTTGTAAATTTGAAGATATCGGTATTTCCCAAGACTAATTTTATGTAATGTTTCTTCAAATTTTTAAAAAATTTCGCCTGCGGCGGATTTTTTAGAATTATTTTAAATGCCCTTGTTTAAGAAAAAGACACAAAAATTGTCCCTCCACCACTCGAAATTAATTCCTATATACGTCACAGAAGTGATCCAAAATCGTAGCCCCGGCCTACCATCTTACAGAATGACATGTAAAAAATATACCTTTGTAAGTAGCGTACCGACTTTCAAAAATTTCTTCTTAATTGATTAAATAATTCCTTGTCGGGGCCCCGCATTTTCATGCGGCACCCGGCTCCGCAAAATCTTTAGCCGATCCTGATCAGCCCCCCCTAAAAATACGACCTAGTTACGTCTATGCTGGTAAGTGTTTTCCTCTGTTGTACAGCAAACAGTGAACAGTGTCGCATTGTGTTTTGGAGTAAATTCTTCGCTTTTTCTAATTGTGCGAAGAAAGCTTTAGCCAACGAAACCAATAACTTTTGCATTTATTAATGGCAACAATACATTCGTTCGGCCTCTACACTATTTCTGTGACACAATATATAACATGCTAACATGTTAAATTTGTCGTCATTTGAAAAAGCACCTTCAATTTCTAATGATACAAATTGTTAACTAAATGATACAGTGGGAGCTATGGCAAATGACAAGTGGTTGGTTTCGTTGTTTCAAAGCCTTCTATGTGGAGGATTTTTATTAATTTTTTTATTATCGTATGTGACTATTATTAGTCTTTGCCGTCCTTTTTTTAGTTCTCCAATTGAAAGATAAGTTGAAAGTTAAATAATTGTTGACAATACTGAATAATATTTAGACTTCTTATTATTAAATACAGGGCCGCATTAGAAAAAAATTAATGGAAAAAAGGAGTTTTCAGTAAACATTTTAAAAATATTTTGTGTCATACATCATGGTATTTGCAATGAAAAGTGCTTTCAAAATTTCTAAAAACGCCATCTTAAAGCCCGTTAAAAAGTAACATAAGAAAGTGTTCTTCTTTTTTTCTATCTGTGATAACAACTTAAGAAAAAAATAAAATCGAAAACGCAAAATTTTACTTTTTTCGATATAACGCAAAAACGAAAAAAAAAATTAGAAATCTGTTTGTGCCATTTTGTTGACCTCTGACCTCAAAATGAGCATCTTTTTCCCCATTTAAGCGTTGCTCTATCTCTCACCGTTTGCAATATCCCCATGCTGTTCATTCTTATCCGGGACACAGTGTATAGTCTGTAGTGAATAAACAAATATTAAATGCTGCCAGAAAATCGCTTTAATAAAAAATAAACAAAAACAATTTCATAGAAGCGACAATTTCATTAGAAACGATCATATGTAATTCTCTGGAACTTTCTGAGCACCCGGTTCCATAAAGCTTCTCAATGCTGTCAATTTTCAAAATAACAGCAATTCCCAATTGATTGACTCTCTTACCCTTTATAGAATAATAATATATAGCCTTTACTCAATAATAACAGTTAAGCCTCGTTTATGGATACTCTAGTTAGCCAATGTGTGACACTGACATAACCAAATAACATATTCGATTACCTTTAGTAACCTTTAGTTATATAAGATATACGAGTAATAGCTTTTTAATAGTAATAAAATCAACTAAAGGATTCTGGTTTCTAAGGTTTTATAAGTGTCATTATAGATGACCGGTTACTGATAAGGTTGATAATATAATAAGGTCACGATTTATTGTTTGTAACCTGGAGATATATTGCGGTCATGGCAATTACTTTATAGAACCTAAAAAACTTTTTTTCCTTTTGCGAAATTAAGAAACTTTTGATACTCAAAAAACGTATTAATTCGTAATTAACCCGACGTTCAAAAAAATGATTCTATTCTAAAACTACTGATTCGTCATCTAAATTCAAATTATCTGTGCAATCATTTCTTGATAATATATTTTCACTCACGATTCTAGCGGACTTAATGCACTCGGCAGTATTTGTTTCTGTTTCACGTTCAGTGAAGTTTACAGGTTTTAAAAACAAATCTAAATTTTGACATTTACTTGCCTCCTCAATCAATCGCCTTTTCTTCCTATCCCTCTCTTTCTCTGCCCCTCCTTTCCTTTTTCCTTTGTCGATCCTGAATCCCGGTAATTTTTTGCCCAAATTTATAAGTCTAATCAAAAATTCAACAAGGTAATGCGTAATGTGCAGGCAGAATGCAGATATCGATCAATTATGAATGTCGAATGTCGAATCGACGCGGTGGCAGAAATTGTGTAATCAGGCACCGAACATTAACAAGACAATACTGTTCACAGTGTTCACTGTTCGAAGTCGGTGTCTTATAGGTCTTAAGTCAGCAGTGACGCGGGCGACGCGACGTAGCCAAATGATACACTTGCGTAAAATGATACCTTTTTTAGCGTTGGCAAATTGCACGGACAATAATTAAATATAAAAAGTAGGTGAACACAAAAGATTATTTGGTAATATATTTTTATACCAATTTTGTAGTCACTTTTCGCCAACCGGCCGACCGGCCCACCGGGAAATGTCCCGGTTTACCGCCGGTCCCATCCGTCCCTGATATAAATTTTAAGAGCTATATAGATCTATAATGGTCTTTTCCAAATCAATTAGAAAACCTCGACTAATATTAACCCCCTTGTGCAACTAAAACAATTGATTTCGATCTGCTCATGTCCTATATAATGTGGAGATATTTATAGATTATGAATTTATTTTTTCTTTAAAGCTACTGTAGCTATACAATATACAGTGTGTCCCAATTTGATACTGGACACCTCAGAAATATATGAAGGGGAAGGAAAACACATGGTCTGTATTTTTTTATTGGTATAGTACCATAAGGGAGAGTATCTCATAGGCAGTGGTATTTGGATGGGGTAATTGTATCATGGCCTGCTATGATTTTTTAAAATAGCAAATTTTCAAGAAACCCTATTAGGGATTTTTTTTTTACGACAAAATGTTATTAAGAAAACTTGTTCAGAATGAAAAACTTAGTTCATACGCAAAATTTCAAAAGGCCAGGCCTACTTTGATTTTTATATTTATCATCCATTTTTTTCTTATCTTATGTAGTTTTCCTGGGTATTCAACCAAAATAAACCAAAACAACCAAATTTTCTGTTGTGCTTATTTTTTACGTACGTTTCGGCATATAACATGCCATCTTCAGAAATACCATAATTTAAAACAGTGATAAAATATTTTTAAAACACCTCACTATTGCCTAAAAGTAATAAAATAAAGTCAGAAAGAGGCAAAAATATTAGTTTGGTTTTTTATATTTAAGGTTGAAATATTATGAAATACTTACGACAGGTAAGGATGGATGTAAATTCTTGTTATATAAAGTCAATTATTTTTTTATATACACTGAAAAAAGAAACTGGGAAATTACAAAATTATTACAATTAAACCACGGTAAGTATACATGAATTGTAGGTTTCTAATGTTTAAATACAATTTATGTTAATTTGCCCCAAAATATACAAAATTGTTTATCTGTACATTTCCTTTCCTTTATGTAATTTCACATATAAGTGTAAGTTCAAAATTTGAATTCACAAAGATACGAAGGAATATCACGTTAAAACTAATATTCACACTGGCGATTGTGAATTCACGGAAGTTTTGTAATCGTTCACCAATAGTACCTATTTCAAGACGAGATCACGCGTGCGACGCCGGCCGCACGGCGGCAGTCGGCGTTCTTTACGGCATTGGTGACAGATCGACAGGTGCAAGGTCAAAGGTGGGGCAATCTTTATAGTTATAGACCTCAGAGAAATAATCAAGGATAGAGGGAGCAACAGCCTCAAAATACATACATTTGTAGTCAACCAACATCTTATGCAAATTTACTTAAGTAAACAAACATTAGGCCCGTGTGTACAACGTTTACCTGAGATAGGTTATGTCCTGAGAAATATCAATTTAGCCACATACCACACATTTTCTGCGTCCCATTGTATACAAAATCAGTCACTATATCCTAAATACTAATAAATAGCCTTTAAATTAACAGAAAAACAATTAAAAACGGGAAAAATCCATACGTAAACAATCGGAAAACTTGACATGCTGGGCATACACAAAACAAATATCGCTGTGTTAACGGATGCGGCGCCCGCGGCAGCAAAAGCAGCGTTGCCATGTCGGGCGGTTTGAGGTATCTGTGACGATTTTATTAAAGTGATAACTAGATACTATAATTACACTGCAATTTAGTTTTAGTTTAAAATTGTTACAAACAAGAAATTAATAACTACATTTGTTAATTTAGCGTTATGGGAGGTGTGCCTTCATTGAATCTTATTATTAAACCCTTCTATTTTGAAATGAAATGCTGTAAACAATGGAGTACGTGGCATCACTCAAAAAGATGTTGGCTTTGTTTACTTTTTGTTCTTACTCCCTCTATCCTTGGTTATTTCTCTGAGTTATAGACCCATATACGCGTATAGGTACAACTATTACTGTGTTTGAAGTGAAGTGAACAGTGTTAATTAAAAGGTAATATTTTAAGAAATAAAACATGATTATTTGCGATGTTTGTTCTGTTAATTTAAAAAGTGTTTATCAGTATCACATTCATCTGAGCTACCACAGGCATCTCCCTGAAATAATTTTCACCTGCCTGCAAACATATTATATGTGAACTGTTTTTCATCTTTTAAAAATTAGGTACATTAAATTTAAAAAACACAACATATTGCTACGATTGCCAAAACAATCAACTGTTCTCTATCAAATTGCAATTTTAAATCTAAGTTCAAAATTTAAATAAAAAACATGTTTTACCATTTGCGAAAAGGTGATATGTTAGAATGTACATTTTCTGAAAGCTGCAGAACAATTTTTAAAACCTGAAGTTTAATATTCTTTTAGTTAACATAGTGTACCTATATTTTGTTTAAAAAAGATTTATTTTTTAAGGAAGTATTTTTTGGTTAAGAAGTAAATGTTTTGTGTTAGGTTAGGTATAGTTCTTTCCTCCTGTTCATATTTAATAACTATGCCTTTTTTACGTAAATGTTTTCGTTTATTTAAATGTATAAAAAGTACAAAGTACAAGTAGGTATTTTCACAAGTAGGTACTTAATTTTACAAAGTAATTTCGCAAAATCGGTGTATTACTATTCAGGAAAATTACAAATAACTTTTATACAACACATAACTAATTTCACAGATTCTTTGTAAATTAATTTTACAGACTAAATGTAATTTAATTTAATTACTTTTGGGAATTTACAACATATCTATCAAATCTATATATCAGTCAAATTATTGTAAAATCGCAAAATCCTTTTTTCAGTGTAATATAGTTTTTACATTTTAAATAAACACTACAGAAAATTTTGTTGCTTTGGTTTATTTTGGTCGAATACCCAGGAAAACTACATAAGAGACCTTTACGACCAGTACAAAAAATATTTCTGCTCACTTTTTTCTTAGAAAAGTGTCGTTTTTGCCTAGAGTTTTGAAATGTTGCAATTCTACTCAGTTTTTCATTCTGAACAAGTTTTCTTAATAACATTTTTTCATAAAAAAATCTCTAAAATAGGGTTTCTTGAAAGTTAACTATTTTAAAGAATCACAGCAGGCCATGAAATAATTACCCCATCCCTTGGGACTACCAATAAAAAAATAGAGACCATTTGATTTCCTTGTCCTTCATATTTATAGTTCTGAGGTGTCCATTATCAAATTGGGACACACTGTACATTACATGAATTCTTCTGTAGTCCCAGAGTCTCTTAATAAGACCATAAAATAACAGAACTTCAAAAATTTATACATCAGTAAAACAAAATAACAACAAGTAAATAAAGCTGTTAAATACAAAGCAAGTGTTGAATAATTGTTACTAATTGTATTCACTGTCACTTAGATCTTCTATTTAGCCTTTATTACTGGTTTCTTCGTCTGAATTTCCCTTGCCTTCTGCATATTGCTCATGCATTAGGCACAACTGATAAACTATAAGTAAGGTACCTTTGCCAGATTCTTGAGTTTGCAAAATTTTAAATGGCAATTTGCTCTTAAAACACGCATAATACGTAAATAATCACAATAATTACTAATGATATTTCTGGTAGGACTAAATTAGAGGTTTTGTCGTTTTTACTGATTATGAGCGTGCTCGTGCTACGTGCTACTCTGGGTTGTATAAGGGATACTTGTATTTTCGATAGTTGCAAAATTTACGTTTAGTTTTATTAAAGGATCGCTCGTAGGTACTCTTAGGTTTCCAGGTGTCACTAACTTTGGTGATTAGAGTTACAGGTAGGTATTACCTCGGTTATTACCATATAACTTTCATCAACCACATCAACCACATTGTTACAGCAGTAGTTCGGGATGCATGCCAAAGTTAAATGGCTGCCATTTTAAGCCTTTTACTTTTATAGGTTATGTTTCAATTCGTGAAAGAAAACTAAGCGCAAGCTTATTTTATGATATTTCGATACTTTTCTCGACATAAACTTATAAATTAGTCATTATGTAAGAATTCTATTTCACCAAAGTTGCACTCCTCTCCTGAGGCCCAGTCTCTTTTTTTACAAATAGCAAATATGGAGGATTTTTAAAGAAACAAAATATGTCAACTTTGAGAAAACAAATTCTAATTCGTTTGAAACGATAAGATAAAATTATTTAACATCATAATGGAATAAAAGAGACAAGTGATATATTGGAATACATGCGCAGTCGCAGTAGGAATAAAGGAAAAGTTTTATAAGGGTGTTCGAAAGTGCTTGAGAAGAAACTTAGGTAACTGGAGGAATTAAGGATGCAGTAATAAATTGGTAGATATAAGGCATATAAAGGTTTCTTAATTGTAACGGGAAAGTTCTAGGAACTTCTTAAGGCTTCAAGTTTTAAAATATTACTTACTTACATAGTTACTTGGGTTACTTGGTAAGGACATGACAGAAATACAGTTGTTACAGGGGACAGATTTTGCAAAAAAAAAGTTTTCCAACTATTTTTTGGTAGATATAAGAAAATTAGTAGGCAATGACTGAGTCACTTAATTTTTTGGCGCCATCTGTTGCTTGCGTAACATATTGCTGTAATATCCTGGCTCTAGCTCTCTAAAATTGCCGTGTTTTTGTTTCTCACGATTTTTTTGTAGAGCGTAAAGTGAGCGAGAAGATCGTGGGGCGCATGTCCTGTTTCCTATCAGTCAGCACGCCGAAAACGTTCTATACAGGAAAAATTGTTGTACTTATAAAAATTAACATTAGAATTGAACACAATTTTTAGTGGAATTGAACATAATTTTTAGTTGAAAGGCGGCATTCCGATATAAACTTTTCTAGATATAATAATATTATTTTCTTGAAATCGGCATTAAAATGTCCCAAAATCGTCATTAAAAGCACAGAAATCGTACAATAATGTAGCCCATTATTGTACGATTTTTTCAATAAGTAGGCCTTGGCGAGATGTAAACATCAAACGTTAGACGCGGAGAAATCGCCCGTCAAAAGTGACCAAATATTCAAAACCCGGCCGATAAAGGCTCATTTAACTTTTCGTACACATTGCGAAATTGTTTCCTATAGAAGCGCAATCCTTCAGTATACATATTTTAGTAAATTTGAAAAATCAATAGATTTGTTGTGTAGGCTGCACAAGAAGCAGCAGTTTGGTTTTTCTGTCAGAAGGTGCCGTACATTATTATACTTGTCCTAGGTAGAGCGATTGGTAAAGTCAAGCAACGCCGCGCGTAGTCGGTTCGTGGACGGGTGATCCCTAATTATTATTTTCTTGCCTAATAAAACATTTTTTTTTCCGATTTCAAAAAAAATATAATATGCCCTCGGCACTGAAGTTCTTTTTATGACTCATGTAGTTTATTTGCCTCGGCCAGAGGCCTCAGCAACTAAACTCCACATGAGTCATAAAAAGTTGAACTTCAGTGACTTGGTACATAAATAACTATTATTATCTCATTTTCTAACAAAGGACCGTCCGCAAAATCTTAGGGTCGAATTTTGTTGCACTTTTTTCTCAATATAAAAATCATTTTTGGTACGATTTTATGAGAGAAAAGAGCATCAAAATTTTTTTTGAAAAGATATAGGATTTCGGCCGTTTTTCGATCTGCCTCGCGGAGGGGAGCACTGTTCCCAATGTTGGCATTTTACGTTATAGTGTAGAGGGAGCAACAGCAACAGCATCAAAATACACACGTTTGTAGTCAATCAACATCTTATCAGGCCCGAGTGTACAACACGTTTACCTGAGGTAGGTTATATCCTGAGAAATATCAATTTGGACACACACCAGACACTTTCTGCGTCCCATTGTATACAAAATCATTTACTATATCCTAAACACTAATAAATAGTCTATAAATTAACAGAAAAATAATTGAAAACAATCGGAAAACTTGACTTGCTGGGCAAACAAAACAAATACCGCCGAGTTAACGAACGCGGCGCCCGCGGCGACAACGGCGACGTTGCCATGTTGGGCGGTTTGAGGTATCTGTTGACAATTTTATTAAAGTGATAATTAGCTACTGTAATTATAGAGCAATTTAGTTTTTGTTTATAATTCTTACATACAAGAAATTAATAACTACATTTGTTAATTTAGTGTTATGGGAGGTGTGCCTTCATTTAATATCATTATTAAACCCGTCTATTTGGCAAATGAAATGCTGTAAACTCAAAAAGATGTTGGCTCTGTTTACTTTTTGCTCTTACTCCCTCGGTCCTTGGTTATTTCTCTGAGATCCTCACCTAATTTTAAGACGGAAATATGATGTAAAAGTATTTCGAATATTGTTTCGTTCTCGAAATACAGTGTGTTAAAAGATTGTTTGTAATTATTTTTCGTTTTATGACGAACGATATCTATTTTAATGATATTTGTTAGACATTTTCATGGCAACATATATTTGTTTTCAAAATAGTTATTGTTATTATTGCGTACCAATTAGGTAAAAAAAGTTTTTTAACATCCTGTATTTCGAAAATGAAGCAATATTCAAATAACTTTTATACCTACCACATTTTCGTCTTAAAATTAGGTGAGGATTCACCTCCTTTATTTTGTTAGAAGGGTTTATAGGAAACACCCTGCATATCTCAGCCACACTATTATTTGGATTGGGTAATTATTCCATGGCTAGCTATGACCTTTTAAAATGGACAATTTTTAGAATACCATATTATGGATATTTTTGTTAAAAATTAAATTAAAACTATTAAAAATCCCCATGGCGTCATTTGGCGTTACTTTAAACCCAGCAAACGCACACTGTACAAAAAATTTCCAATCGAGCATCCGATGGATAGATATTTATAATTTTTAATGAAAAAGATTATTGTCAATTTTAATTTAGGTACCTAAGTTAAATCAATCTTTGAGACAAGGCGCGCATCCTTGGGCTTCGTGGTCAAATAGAAATTTTATATCTGTATAAAATTACCCTGCAACACGAAACCGCGTTCCTACCACTGCCCACCTTTTCTCATTAATCTGAGCTCATAATAACAATAATGCTCACACAATTTACAGTGCAACAACTTATCTGCCTCGTGCATTTTCGCATTCTTTTAATAAGCAATTTCACTTTTATAACGAACCTATGTAGGTTTTCGGAATCCATGTAGGCGAAGACTTACAAGCTCGTCCGAGCGGACGAGCGACTCCATTATTATTGCCTATATAAAAATGAATATATTATGCGATTGGGCGAAAACAGGAAAATATATGTTTTTGAACTCGAATAACCGGAATATATAGGATAAAAACAATTGAGATTAGGATTTTTATATCTATTTAATATGCTCCATAATTGCGGTAATTAGTTGAATTCTGTCCACATTTTTCAACAAAGCCCTCCGGTTGTGCCTAAAGGCATTATTTACATTAAAAGTTCATCGTCTGTATAATATTTATAAATTCCGCTAAATTTTTACCTACATAAATATATGGTTGTGTTTAAAATTTGAATGGCATCTGTCAAAAAACAGCATTTGTTTTTCAAAATAACTAGTAAAAATATGTCACGCTACGCCCTGAGTGACGTCGTCGTTATCTATTCTTCTAAATGGCAGAAACCGTAGTCGCCAAACCAACTACGAGAAGGGCAGAGAACAAACATAAATAATAAATTATATTTTATAAAAAATTAACAAAATTGCGAACTTTCATTGGGCTATTCCCATTTTAGAAAAATACGATGACGACACCATCACTACGAAACTGGTTAGATAATGAAAAATATCCGAGATATCCAGGAACCTGTTGCACATTAAACATATGTCATATCGCCTCAATTATTTATCATTCCATTATTTCTCCTCTCTCATCGGTAGGCAATAACGTAGGTATGGATATAATAATGAGAGGTAATAAGTAATTTTTAAAATACCGTTCGTGGCAGCTACCGTAAGAAATTACACCATCCCGACTGATTGAAAAAATCGCCGAGACCGGTTCCATATTTCTTTCGCCTTGCCTCTTACATTGTGATATTCTCGGATATATTCAACATTCCATTCATGCCCGCGTCCCACATATAGAACTCTTTAAGAATATAAAAGATATGTATCGTAAATCCTACGCAAAGCAACTGGTACGTTACATTCTCGAAGATAGCATTCTCTTCTCTTTACTTCTTACACAATCTCGAAATTTTTCTTATGTCTAATAATAAATTAACCTATAAGTAGGGGAAGGCGGGGTAATACCACGCACTTAAGCGAAATCTTTTCGAAAATGTACATCTGTTATAGTATAGGGTTGGAAACGTGGTAAACATTTCTCATATATTTTTAGTTTAAGATAGTATATGAATTATTTCAAGAAAATTAACACATCGCTTACAATTTTTGAAAACACCCAGCAGTTGATATGCACGGTATTACCCCACCCACTGGGGCAATATCGCGCATCTGGTGGGGCAATATCGCGCACCGATAGGGTAATGTCGTCTTTGTTGTTTGAAGCCGGAAAATAATAGAAAATGCTTAGGGATAGTTTGATATATTAATCTATAATACAAAAATTATGAAAAATTAAATAGAAGCACGTATTTACAAAAATTATGAAAAACTTAACAGCAGCACGTATTTTAGCGCCTGAATGAATTGCAGCTATAGCATCGCTAAGATGTTCAATCGACTAGCTCTGTCGTTGGGTCTTTCGGCTGTATTTTCTGACCATCTGGAATGAAAAGAAATTTTACTATTAAACTTGATGTGGGGCAATACCGCGCAGTTCCGCGCGATATTACCCCGCCTCAACCTTGAATGTGTTTTCTAACCATAGTTCAGTTATTTATCACGAAAAGTAAAGAAACCACAAATAAAAAGATTACTTAAGAATATATGAAAATATATGTATCTACTACATTTAGATTCGCTAAAAATTGCAACTCACCTCGTTTATTTCCTAGCGGCACAAAATTAGTACGGACAGAAGCACAAGTACACTTGGTATTACTGCATCCAACTGAATCCTCTGGAATGGCTGCCAACCTTCGTAGCATAGTTGTCGCACCTGCGCAATAACGTACACGTGGTCATACTCTGCGTTTTGAGTCCCACCACTTATATTTCTGGGTGCGCGATATTGCCTCACTGCGCGGTATTACCCCGCTTTCCCCTACCTACTGATTTCTTGTGACGGTATATCAGACTTAGACGACCAGTATAATAATTATATGAAAGAAATTATATGCGTGAGTACTTTAATGTTAAAAATACCACATACAATGAACTTAATATCCAAAGAAAAACAAAAGTTCGTTTGTTATGTCTTTTTTAATTGGACAAGTTTACTTGGTATAGGGGAACTTTGGGTAGACCGGGACACATAAGCCAAAATACTATTTGGCAAAAACTATGTACCTACCCACCCGTTATCTGGAAATTTAATCCCAATAAGGTAACACAAGTAAGTAATAAAACTTCAATAAACTGGAAGTATTGGTAATTTAAAAATACAGGGTGGTTCACTTTTATGTGGTAGGACTTTAACATTAGATAGAAAAAGATAATCTAAAATGAAAATTTTATATCAACATATATCGGGGAAAGCTTAGTTTCCGAGATACAGGGCGTTGAAGTGTTGGAAAAAATATGTGAGACAGGTCCGTACTAATTACTTTTTAAATTTAGTGATAGTGAAAACCCATAACTCCACCACTGGTTATTTCAGGACCTTCATATTATCACTAAATATCGTAGTCAAAAAGGTGGTACTACACATCAAATTTGGTTTAAATATCTCCACTGGTTCGGACAGTGTAAAAAATACTTCATATTTTTTCCAACACTTCAACGCCCTGTATCTCGGAAACTAAGCTTTCCCCGATATATGTTGATATAAAATTTTCATTTTAGATTATCTTTTTCTATCTAATGTTAAAGTCCTACCACATAAAAGTGAACCACCCTGTATAATAAATTTTTATTACTCAAAATGTTGGAAGGTAACTCTGGACACGTCAAAAATATCAAATTTTTTTTTTACTATTTTGAACATTAGGAAATCGTTTCGAAACCCCACAAAAGTCGCATGTATAAAATTTCGAATGAATTTGGAAACTTTTACGATTTTCCCAAAATTCTTATTTTATTTCGAGAATATAGAGCTTTGACTCCTTCCTGGGATTCTTATTTATTCGTTGGTTTTACCCACCTGGTTGGTTTTCAACATACTTCCCCTATCTATCATAATATGTACCTAATTGCCGTTGTGTTTTTTTAGCCTTTAAGCAGGAACTTGGACACTTAGATATAAAGTTATCTTACCTCCTTCATCATATTATTATGTCTGCAGAACGCTGCTAACCCCATCTAAAATAAATGTGTCGTATTTGGGGATATACCCGACGTCCGCGGCTACCCTAAATTCCCTATTTCCATAAATCCAATCTAAAGGACAAAAAGTAAGTATACATATTTTGGTTTCAAATGAAGTCCATGGGTATACTTACCTAGTAGTTGTACTTAGTATAATTAAACATATAACATTCAATGTGTCCACGGCAAAGCGGTATTATAGGTGTATGACATTTTTTTTTGCATTACAAACACAATTTTTTGTATTCTGCTCTTGCTTCACCCAAAAACTATTTTTAGTATCTTGGACTTAAAAAATTTATAGAGGGCGCTGGTAGCGGCTTAAAAATAAAAATCGCATCATGTAAAGTGCCTTTTCTGCGCGAAATATTGAAAAATGTTGTTAGAAAAACTTGCTAAGAATTAAAAAAAATATGACGTATCAAATTACAGAACTAAATATTTTTTATTTATATATTTTTTTAAATATTATAAATGTAATCATAATTTAAATTTATTTATTCTACCCATGTTCCTCCAACAATAAATTATTCTGACACAAAGACGGACCACTTTTATTTTTGTTTTCATGGCATACTCTTAAAACATTAAAATTACAAATGCTCTAAATTCAATTATTGCCCTTCAAGCCTTTTGTCTACGAAGAATTTAAGAACAGAGTTGAGATGTGTGCTGAAAATGGAGGAACATGGGTAGAATAAATAAATCATAAGATCAAAGAACTTACCTAAGTGATGTTCGATCTTGATTATATGAAGGTCTTGTCGAAGTAAATAAGTAAGTGTAGTATCCCCGCTTCTGTCCGTCTGACCACAAATTTTAAAGGAAAATAGGTTTCTCCCGCCATCCGCTTGCTCCTCTCCTCGCGCCAACTGCCGCCGGCCCCGCTCAATCATATTTAAAGCTGCGTTGTTGCAAGGACTAATGTCCTGAGGAATAGGTATGAAAATACGGGTGGGATCTTGGGACTTATTAACTTCGACGAGGCCTTCATATAATCAAGAATATAATATAATCAAGATCACCAAATCACTTAGGTAAGTTCGTTTAATCTTATGATTATATTCGGCCTCGTCTCGTAAACAAGTAAGTGTAGATGTTTAAAGAAACTTACAACAACACATTCCACTCTCTGGGCTATAAGTATTTATTTTATCAAAAATGTAACTGACATCAGTTTTGTGTTCAAATTTAACACTGTTGTCGTGAATTGTGTATTGTCTATAACTGGCTTATTGTAAAAAAAAAGAACGGCAAATGTGTTGGGAATTTTTTGTCCATCCTGCAGCTATATTCTGATGGTGTCAAAACTTACTCCGGCTCTTCCGCCTTAGATGTCGACACCTGGCGAATGCTTTGAGGTCTATATTGACTTGTATCTAAGCCGCATTTCTCTAGGATGGTGACTAGACATCTGCCAATTTTTTGCGAGGAGGCACGGTGATAATGCTTTTTATAGATAATGAACAATGAACTTGCAAGACTCTCGCAGGCCCTTTGTTCTCCTGAGATATTCTAAGAGTCTTTGCTATGCCCAACTGCGGTTCTGCATTGAAAAAGGGTAATACTGCAAAAGGGTTGCGACCTATTAAGAGCTGACGTTTTAAGTCTACTGCAAATCGAAATTGTGATCATCTTTTCTTGGAGAGAAATATTGTCTATATTAATTGAATTCAATGTTTGAATCCTGTGTACTTTCCTGGAGTAAAATATTCTTAGTATCAAGTATTCTTACATAACGTAATACTAGATTAGGATTCCAGGTATTCTTATATCTACACTGAAATCGAGCAATCCGTACGCCTGGCGTAAATAAAACCACGTGTTCAATGACGATAGGTACGCGATTGGTCGGTAGGCTATAAAATTTCACCCGACTCGGCAACAGGGACGTACTCGATCGCAAGAGTGTAGTTATTCGGTTTTATCTTGTTGTTTTCAGATATTTAGACACTGCAACAAATAATTTTATCGATGTTTTGAACC
This sequence comes from Pseudeuparius sepicola, assembly GCA_963920635.1. Taxonomy (NCBI): domain Eukaryota; kingdom Metazoa; phylum Arthropoda; class Insecta; order Coleoptera; family Anthribidae; genus Pseudeuparius; species Pseudeuparius sepicola. The sequence goes on from OY987301.1 coordinate 49,180,350, forward strand.
ATTTTAATTAAGCCAATAATTCTTGTCCGAAATATTTTGATGTAAACAATTGCAAAACTAAAATTAAATAAGTGTCGTACCTCAGTGCGGCCCTGGCGAATATTTCAACGCACGTGCTTTTGTTTACGCCAGGCGTAAGAGTTGCTCGATTTTAGTATAGGCATCGGTAGCCTGTCCGCAAAAAAAACTCCTTTAAAGAATCTCTTTAACCTGAAAACTCTCCCTAATTTTGTGCCAGCTATTTGAGCAATAATTGCAGATCGGTAAGAATTAAGACTACCATAGGATGCACCATCCTTGAATCTGCGTGTCAAAAATTCCAGTACATTTGGAACAGTAACCTGAAGTGGATCTATGTTACATGAAAAAACAATGTTCCCACCATAGCTTTAGATCTACATTATATTGCTTTAAGGTTCAATTTGTTACTGAAGCTAAACAAAGATCTAGTGAATCTCTTGCGACCTTTCTTTGTAGTAAAGCTCGCCGGATATCCTACCTGCTATCAGGGAAAAGTTCTTTGATGATGGGTGACTTGTTCCGCTAAAACTAAGTAAAGCTTCGTTATAGGATCAAAGATGATTGGTTCTTCCAACAATAGAGATAGAAAAAACCTGATACCACGGTTGAAAGGTCCCCAGAGGAGCCACAACAAGCCCTCCGGCTTTGTCCTTAATAATCTTTTGGAAACTTATCCCAACATCAAAGCGAATGGAGGGAAAGAGAAACGCGTAGAAATACAATTTCAACTAATCTAGCGTGAGCGCGCCTACCTTGAAAACTTATGGGTTCTTCAACCAAGAAAAAATATGGCGAATTTTTTATTTATACGATTTGCGAAGTCTATGCACGGATTACCAAATTTCTCCTTTATCTTACGAAAAGCATAACCTGCCAGAGCCGAGAAGCCTTATCAGTGACGAAATTGTCAGCCTAATTATTGTAAGAGGCAAAAAATATGTGTTTTTATTCTTACACCAAGCCCAACTTTTTGTGCTATTCTCATCCCGTACACTATCCCTTCGATTAATAGTACACATCGCTGAGGTTTTGTCCACCCTACACATTATATTACAATCAGACATATTTCTCGAAAAATATTTGAGCCAAGGTAAACAGCTAATAATTTTAACTCATTATTATGACGCTGTTTTTCCTCTTCCGACCAAAAGCCATGAATCGTCTTGTTGTTACAATGACAACCCCAGCCAGTCTTTGACGCATCTGTAAACATTTCCATAGTAAATCTATCATAACGTAACGCATTACCGGAACATTGTAACTTTCTAAGCCACCACTGAAAATCTGGTAGTAATATTGACGATAGATTCATTATTCTATCGTAGTTTCCATGAGTTTTTCTTAGTGTAAGAAATTTTTGTCGTTCCAATTGCTTTAACTATATGTAGAAAACTATATTTAATATGAGCTACAGAAACCAAATTACCAATAAATTCAGAAAAACTTCTAATTCTGCATTTCTTCAATAAGGAAAACTCTCTTACCAGTGCTATAAGCCTCCGACGTTTTTCAGGAGGTAGCTCAAGTGACATTTCCTTAGAGTTAAATACAAACCCTAAATATCTGCAGAGCTGGCTGGGGATAAGGTTACTCTTTTTATAATTTATGAGGAATCCTAAATGTTCTAAAAAACCTATTGTATCCTGTATATTCTTTTGACATTGAGAACTGTCCCTTCCTAAAACTAATATATCATCCAAAAAGATAACTGAAAAGAATCCTCTTTCACTCAACCATGACATTACAGGTCTTAAAAACTTGGTAAAAATTAAGAGGGCACAAATTTATTCATATATACAATAATTATTGTTAAATCTAAATATCAAAAATTTCCTTTGAGACGGTTTGATAGGTACAAGATAGTATGCGTCTCTTAGGTTGATGGTTCCCATAAATATGTTTGATGTAATCAAACGCGAAACAGTTCTATAGTCATAGTCCTTTATCTTAAAATGAGATAATCTAACAAATTTATTAAAGTACCGAAGGTTTAAAATTAAACGGTAACTACCATCCGTTTTTGAAATTATAAAGATATTAGAGATCAATTGATCTTCCCTTTGATCAACTTTGGAAATAAACTCTAAATCTAGAATTATATAGGTGATAATAATAATCTCCTCCTTGAATCACCTTGGTTCGGGAAGAACAACCATCCGTATTGGCCTCTTAATAAAATGAATGTTTATTCTCTGTAGGAAATAAATCTTCTATCCTTAACCAAGTCACACCAATTTTGAACAAAAACTTTAATCTACCCCGCAGTTACCAACCTCTGAGGGCAGCGACGTCTCTTGTCGCTCTGTGGTGCCTCTTCGGTTGGTACTGTTCCTGATATTGGTATCTACGACGTTGGCTGTGGGGAGCACGGTGAACTTGTCCACTCTGCTGCGCTCTCCTCTTTTGCAGAAATGGACGCTTGAAGTTTCCCAACTTCAATGCGTTTGAATGTTTAGATTCTTCTTTTGAATCTTTAATTGATCTACTGACTTCTCTACGTTTTTAGCTCTCTTGATAGTGCCATCTGAGTTGCTTCCAAATAGCCATTCGGTTATTATAGGGTATCTTTTGAGATGCCTTTATTTTGGTTTATTATTATCAATTCCCGTCTTGATATAGACTTAGAGTGGAAGATATCCTCTATGAATTGTATATTTACTGCCCCCCTCCTTTTTTAGCATTTTTGTTATTACAATTGCGATAGCACTTGTAGTAGCGCACACTTGCTCTTGTAATTGTGATTACTGTGCTACTTTAACTTCCGGATTTATCTTGGTTGGGTATAACTCTTGACAATTCTCGGGGGGGGGGGGGTGTTTCTTAATTAATTCTGCCCTTAAGTTCTCTGGCAGTCCAGATTTGAGAATCTCACCCCAACGTGTAGCTAACTCTGGTTGAACCGGATCTGAAAATCTCTTTTCCGAAGTACCGAACTCTCCAAATATGTATAAGATATCTGGTTCTATCTGAGGCATTGCCTCCGCACGGTTGCTGTCACTTATAGTAAGTCGATCACCCTAGACAGCATTCTTATATAGCAGGTAGACATGAGTAAAATATATACAATATTTTTAATATTGCGACCCTAAGCAATACATCTCTTAATAGTATATAACCACCCTAGTTCTTAGAGACACGTCTACCACCCTAGGAAGAACGTGGCTGCTAAAGTAACACCCAATGATACCCAAGGCACCTCTGAGGTCACTTCCCTGTAATCAAGTACATTTTCTAATAGTATATAACCACCCTAGGTCATAGAGACACGTCTACCACCCTAGGCAGAACGTGGCGCTAACAGAAAAACTCAGTGCCACCCTAGGCACCTTCAAGGTCACTTCCCCGTAATCAAGTCAACAATCTCCACACCGCGGCTCTTGTGCAGCGAATTCCCTAATATCTACTTCGCAAATCCTCTTCGATCTATGTTGAGGCGGCGGAGTGTGACTGCGATCGAAAACGGCCGGAACGGAATCGCTTCTCTACTTGTGTTTTTTCAACCTTCCCCAGGCGAAGCTCCATCCGTTTTATTATCTTAGTGATAATATACTCCCTCTCACTAGCCGGCGAGGGGCTTCGACGCTTTTTGGAAGGTTTTGGCATATCTGCGCAGCACGATTCTCTAGACGCTAGCAGAGCGATGCAGTCAGTCCGACACAAAAACAAAGACTGAGCGGGGCCGGCGGCAGTTGGCACGAGGAGAGGGGCAAGCGGATGGCGGGAGAAACCTATTTTCCTTTAAAATTTGTGGTCAGAAGAAGCGGGGATACTACACTTACTTATTTACGAGACGAGGCCGAATATAATTTAAATTATGATTACATTTATAATATTTAAAAAAATATATAATTAAAAAAATTATTTAGTTCTGTAATTTGATGCGTCATATTTTTTAATTCTGAGCAAGTTTTTCTAATAAAATTTTTCAATATTTCGCACAGAAAAGGCACTTTACCTGATGCGATTTTTATTTTTAAGGGGCTACCAGCGCTCTCTATAAATTGTTTAAAGACCAAAATACTAAAAATAGTTGTATAACGCATTCAGTTTCTTCTTTATATTTTTGAATATTGGATTGCTTTGAACTTGGAACATATTTTCTGTTCTCATTTGTGGGGTAAGGTGCATTAGAAATAACCTTTCATAACACCTAACTTATTAGAATAGGATACTTAACAACGTTTTCTTCTTAATGAAAATTTATATGGAATAACAAAATTTCATGTGTAAAGTTCACGTTATTGAAAACAAATCTAGGTTTGTAGGTACCTATACCCCTAAAAATTTTGTTAGTTCGACAAAACTGCGAAATACTGACAACAAAGACAATTTGTTATACTTCATAGTAAACAGGAGTAATAATAATTATGAGGTTAGGATTCTCGTTTTTACAATTTATACCTATCTTCATTTTAAAAATCACTTAACCTATCTCAAAATTAATAAATTTACCAATTGAATAACCAAATATCAAAAATATTATATCGTCAGGTATAGGTATTTTCTAAAAATTATGTTCAAGGAACGCCCCCGGAAGCGTTACAGAAAAGTAAAACAAGAAAGGAAACAAAAATAATGTACATTTCTTGTTGCTGCTGCTGCTTGTCTCTCTCGATTTCGGGCGATCTTGCGCTTTGAAACTTCCGAAGAATGGAATTTGCTTGAGCGGTGCGCCCTGTATAATAAACACGAAACCGTGAGGAACTGAAGGTCACCCGGCCGGCATTCTTCACGTCCATGGGGCCTGGACGTACACAACGAACGTACTATTTACCAAATTATTACACAAATTATTATTGATGATTACTTACGAAATTATAGGGGCGTTGCATTGATGATTGACATCACCGGCGACAGACCACAGCCGGATCGTCTGGTCGTAGGCAGACGGCGAACCTGGGGTTACGGGGTACAGGGTGAGCCACTGGAACCATTGAGTTATCTTAAATGGTATTTTTTCACTAGGTTGAATTTAATTATTTATTACGATTAAAAATAAATACCATATTATTTACTTTGCTGTAGTAGAGCCCTATTTCTCATTGAGGTACCACACTATTGTTTGTTTTTGGTAAGACAAGTTGTTAAATTTAAATGTCTCGCAACATTTTGGATCAATGAGAGTACCTACGTACCGATTTGCCTTGTCATCGTAATAAAATTATTATGATCGACATTATATCACAGAAGTAAAGGGTGGAAAATGGAGATTAAACGTGAAATGACAGGCAACAGCTTTCCAGAGGACTCTGATGTAGGTCGATACCTAGGTCACTGTCGACAATTGGCACATGCGCAGTTCGTTTGCTTTCAGATAGGTGACGCGTGCTGTTCAGTGGTTTTAGTGTTCATTTTATTATTTTTTAAGATATGCCCAGCGAATGTGTGAGTTGGCACTGACCACCAAAACAATATTAGTGCAGATATTCATTATTTTATTTGTATTTAGGCGTCTTGCGCCGCCTTGTTTTTAATGAGCTCACAGGAAAGGAGTAAGGAATTTCGAAGAGTGATGTGATGACTCGATACGAAACGTTCTAACAAGGATATAGGGGAAAATGAGGGAATGGCGGCCCCATAAGCAATTTTGAAGGCCCTTGACACATTTTCAACTGTAAGGTAATGGTGGAGTGTCAAATTAAAGCTTAAGTCAGTGTCAGTGTAGAATCAAAATAAATTTTTATTCTAGACAAAAACTACAAACCAAAAACTATATACCGTTATATAAAAAATTAGTGTTGGCCGGTATTACCCACACTCGTGGGGTAATTCCGACCGCAGGCCGCCATTATCTCCAAACAAAAAAAAAATAACAACATTATAATTATTTATTATTCACAAAAGTCGCATAATGTTTATTGTCTTCCTAAATATGTTTTTCAAAAGTTCCCATTTCCGTTATAGCATCCAATGCTGCTTGTAAACTTTCTGAAGTCCGCGAAGCCTTTTTTGTTTTTCTGTGCATTTTCGAGGCATCTGGGAACTAAAAAATAATATTTTTATGGTACATGCCTTGGCCGCCATTACCCCCAACATTATGTCCGGTATTCCCCCAATAAACCCTATTTTGGTTAGTCAGAAATTTGAAACATTTGAGATTATGTAAAATTGTTAATTCCGATGTTAATCCACAAGCTCTACTGAATCCATTAATATGGTCTCGGTAGTTCTACTACTTACTAATGAACTAATAGTTACCTACAGTTACGATATTGAATTTTGGGATTTGTGGGTTCCATATGTTTATTTCGTAAAAAAATGCCTAATATGCATTCGTCATTTTTGGATTTATTTGTTATGGTAGTAGGCTATGGAAAACGCAAATCTTAAAATAGAGCGTACCAGATATAGTGCTTTCTGAGTACTATATATTTTTTAAAGTTTTCTAAAATCGTTATAAAATAATGAATTGTCGCCACTTAAAGTAAAACACACTGTATATACAACTTAAATATAAAGTAGTATCACAGTTAAAATTAGTCAGTAGCTAAACTTAGGCGATGGGGGGTTTCCAACAATAAAGGGTAAACATAACTTTCGTTGCTAAAAATAGCCCCGCAGGTCAAACGGTTTAATTAAATGAAAAAGCATTGAAATAATAATATATAAGCATAAAATAATATGTATTTCAACTGTGTTTCTTTGTTAACTATGAGCCCGTAATCATTTTCAGGATAGCCACGTGTTACTATTCTGTTTGCAGTCACCAACAAGTAATCTTATTTTATAGAAAAGGAAAAAGTGCTAGCAATGTATTGCTGATTTTTCACTGATAACAATTCAGTTATTAGGTAAATTATCTTGTCTTGCCAGGGGCGGCCGCCTAGAGATCGGCCCGGCACGTAGGCCACGGTGGGCCCATTGTGCCCTCATGGCCAGGGTCACACGGCAGCCAGCATACCGGCCCTCTTGATGAAGGCCCGCAGCTCACCCACCTTGACACCATATACATCCTCCGCTCCCAGCCTAGCTGAACCAAAGGACTCGAATCTTACCCTGTCGCGTGCAGGGAACTCGGTAACCAAATGGTACGGTGTCAACTCCTTTCTTGTTAGACGCATCAGCTCCCTAGACAGGACGGTCGACGGCCCACGAATCATGAGCCTTGACTGTCTCATCCCCGGAGCCCGACGCCACTCCTCAACGAATCTGCCATGAAGCCATTCGTCCAGGGATCCAGCAGCGACCCGTGGCGCAATCCCCGATATTGGTTCCTGCCCCACCGGTCTCTTCATAGATCCCTCTCTAGCCAATAGGACTGCGGTCTCATTCCCCGTAATGTCCGAGTGACCGGGCACCCACGACAGGATAACCCTGTTCCCTTCGGCCAACAATTTGAGCAAACTCGTCCTACAGTCCTCCACCAGTGGGGACCAGGTATAGTTAGCCCTCAGCGCCTGTAAAGCCGCATTACTATCGGAGCAGAAGATCAGCCTCCGGCCCCTCGCCCTGATCCTAAGCGATTCCTCTACCCCCATCATGATGGCGAACACAGTGGTATGCTCCCCCTCCTGGAAGGAACGGGAATGGAACGGGGGCACCGGCTCCTGTTGCATCCCCCAATTTTGGATCCATCCGTATACCAGGTGAGTCCGTTATGGGTATTGCCGTTACCCACGACCCACCCCGCTCTGTCCGGAAAGACAAAGTGAAGCCGGCCGGGGAAGCCGATGGAGGGCGTCCGCACATCCCTTCTCATTTTCAGGATGAGCCTCGCCTCCCTCAGCTCTGACCACAGATGTCGGTGCCCGTGGGTCGAGCCTCCGGTCATCCATAAGACCCTCAACGTTGGGTGAATTCACTCTTCAGTAAACGCCTCAAGCCTCAAGGCCGCCTCGTGTTACACCACCGCACCCAAAGGAGGTAGCCCACCAGGGTTTCCAAAGCCCGGGTGGACGCAGTCTTAAGGGCCCCAGTGATGCAGAGGCAGGCAAGTCGCTGTAACTTGTCCAGTGCCGTCCTTGGTCTAGACCTGCGAGTGCCGATCCACCAGACGACGGCCCCATGGGTAATCATGAGAACAATCATTGCCCTGTAAAGCACGATCCTAGGGTTCAGTCCCCACGAAGTGCCGACGGCTCTGCGACATACCCAAAGCGCACTACACGCCCTCTTGGTCCTCGTGAGGATATGTTCCTCAAAGGTCAATATAGAGTCCAGCCAGACTCCTAGATATTTGACCTTCTTTCTGTTCTCAAGGCGAACCCCCTGCAACTCTATACTGGTAATGGGGTCTACCTTTCTCTTCTTGGTGAATAACACCAACTCAACCTTATTTGGGTTGACACTTAATCCGTTCGTGTTGCACCAGCGGGAGAACCTCTCCAGAGCTCCGTTTAGGAGCTCCTCCAGAAGCCCCACCTCGGTGCCCTGATCTAGGATCGCTATGTCGTGATGCAGGGCCGAATCCACGGACCTGCCCGTCCAGTTCACATGCTAAGTAGGACACAGAGGCGCATTAAGAGTAAGTTGCTCTCTGAGATATCTGTCCACCAATGTCTCCAGTGTCTTCATCAAGAAGCTGGTGAGGCTGATGGGTCTGTAGGCCTTGACGTCAGTATAATCACTGCGCCCCGGCTTGGGGATAAAGATCATCCTGATCTGCATCCACCGCCGGGAGACGTTCCCTTCGGCGATGGTCGCTCGGAATACACCTATTATTATTAAGTATCAATTAAAAGTAACAAAATAAGATTGTCCCTATAAAATGTTTGCGCCAATCTGTACCTAAATAATAATCATATCCTTTTAAAGGACTACACTGTATCTATAACTCTTGCATAAAACACGTTTTTCAGATAAGTGTCTTAGCTTAGGTACATAGAAATTTGTTTCGAGGTTGTACCATATAGATCGTTTTGGTACTGGTCTGTTTATAGTATACTAAAATAAGCGGCAGATGAATTTTTTTAGACATTTTACAGAAAAATTATTCAAATGGAAACGAACTAGTACTCCAGTTTGAGCCCGGCTTCCGCAGCGCTCCTTGCACTAACAAACAATCGGGGCAGGATAGTCGCGGGACCCTTTGGTGGGTATATCTCCTATAATACCCCTCCTTTGCTATAGGTACGCTACTGCCTAGGTATAAGTTAACTTAGGCAAAGAAATAAAAGCTTCCGCCATAGCCGAACGAAACATTGCGTTCGCACTAAGCAATAGGATAGGTAGGTATCGTAGATCGGGGAGTTATGAAATATACGGGGTAATATGAAATATAGGCTCATTTTTTAAAATGCTACTGGCCTAATACCACTCTGGGTCAGTCATGCACCGTTTTATTTTAACAACTTCTAGTTTACTTATTTCTCAGGTATTAGGATATATTCAGATAAGTTTTTTATTAGGAAAAAATAAAGTTTTTACAAAAATATGGCAGTTTTTGCAAAATCAAAAAATGATTGGCATTTTTTGATGGTACTACCTAATTAGCATGTTTTGGATTATAACAATTTTGGGATGGAGCTTGGGAGGAAACTTAATAATAATTATGAAGAAAAAATAGCTCATTTTCTACAGGTAAGTAATTAAGAGAAAACTCAGTCAAATCCACTATATTGTTGCCATCAAAATCTATAGGAAGTTCAGATTTGATCGGGGACACTCCTGTGAAATTATGGTACGCTGCACGATTTTGTTGATTTCGTGTGAGTGTGTGTAGGAAGTGTCCTTATGTACTTGTGGGACACACCGTCATGGTGGCAGCACTATTTCACGGCCTGCTATAATTTTGTTGATGCGATTTTTTTTGATTTTATCGGAAATCTGACAACGTAACTGTCACCCCCTGTCCTAAGCTATTAATTTATATTATCGACTAACATTTCTACAAGACCTTCAAGTTGAGAAAGTAGATTTTTAATTAAAAATCAGCAAAGATTTGATAATATCTGAAAATCGAGCTTATTCAAAACTACGGAAGCGTAGAAGGGCCACACCATTATTTTATTTTTATTGAACTTGAAATTTCGACTTTGAACTCGAAATTTCGACTTTAAAAGTCGAAGTCCGACTTTCCGGCTGTGCAAAAAGTTTTACCTCAAAATAGTCATATATTATGGTATTCTGTCACCTGTTAAAGTGTCCTAGAATAAAACTGAATCGCCCTGCATATGTATTTCGTGACTGGTAGTCATCAAAAACGACTTCATTGTTAGTGGAATAGTGAGGCAAGTGCAAACTGCTATTCTGTGAATCTATATGCAATAGTGATAAGAAAATATGTACCTAATAATAAAATAATAATATAGAATATTATCTATATCAATATTAGCAGCTACTACGAATATAATATTGCACATAATTCATAGAAATAACAATTTGTATTGTCGGAAATTTCTTTGTGGCGCAAACAGTACCATTTAATTTTTAGTTGGCAGGGCGTTCAAGGGCAAGCAACCTCAGTATATTAACAATTCTTACTATCTTCATTGGAACTGGTCATCAGGTCGACGCTATTTATACTGACTTATCCAAGGCCTTCGAAAGTTTTTCCCATGTAATATTGTTGAGGACTATGGTTGGGGTGTGCGGTAATCTCTTGAAGTGGATTGAGTCTTACTTGAGTGGTCGTTGTCAGCGTGTGTCTGTTCTTGACACGGTGTCATGTAAAGTATCAGTGACATCAGGTGTACCTCAGAGTTCCCATATTGGCCCGATCTTGTTTTCTTTATTTATAAATGACGTGGTTTCCTGTTTTCAAAATAGTTTCTGCTTATTGTTTGCTGACGATTTAAATTTTTTAGTACTAACACCAACACCAGTAGCAATCTTTCTCTACAAACCAACCTGACTTATAGATAGTAAGGCGTTTATGTCCAGAACATTATAGATAGTAAGGCGTTTATGTCCTGTCCCCTTGCCTGGTTATAAGTATACTTGAGTACTGTTCTATTATTTGGCGAACAAATTATTCGTCATATTGATAGAATTGAGAGGGTTCAGAGAAAGTTTGTTAAGTTAAGTCAAGATTCGCTTCCCTTATCAAGATATATGCTACGAGACAAGATTGCTATTGTGCGGTTTACAGAGCCTAAAAAATAGAAGAAAACTTGATCTCCTTATTTCTTTTTAAGTTAGTTAATGATGTAATCAACTGCAGTGCACTTCATGAACAGATTGACTTTTTAGTTCCTCTACGGAGGACACACTGTCCTTTTTAATGTAAGGAGACATCAAGCAAACTACGAACAAAAGGCATTTGTCGACCGCTTGTGTGATAACTATAACAGATTCTTTGCTAGTTGGGATATTTTCAACACGAGCTTGCCTGCTTTCAAAAATGGTCTGAGGTTTGTTCGCATGTAGGCCCACGTCTTGGCTTCTGTTTGTTATTGTATTAGTCAGTTTCTTGCACAATGTTAACTTTTATTCATGTTATTTTGATTCTCTTTTTGAAGTATGTATATGTGTTCACTCTTGATGTACTATTTGGAATGTGTACCATTCTGTAATGTATTGTGTATATGGGTGTTTCATTAAGGGTGAAGAGGTACCATATCTCAGGAATTAATAGTCCTGGAGCATTGGGAAAAAAATCTTCTTAAGCAATGTGGTCACGAAAAATCGCTGGAAATTATTTTTAAGTTCGTAGGTCGGCCGCTAGGGGGCGTATTCGAAACAGTAAATTTGAAAAATGAGTTTTCTCAAAAAAATTACTAATAAAGGTACCTATATCAAAAATACTTTTATTGCACTCTTCAGCAAATTATGAACAATTTTTGTTAAGGATTTTTTGCTCTAGCTCTTCAAATAGAGGTGAAACGAGCGGATAAACCTTGACTTGAAAAAATGCCTGTAACTCCGGTTTGGCTTAACCGAATTTGGGCTTGTTGAAGAGAGCTTTCCTTCTTCTATCAAATGATTGTCCAGTAAGGTCATTTCGAATTTCGTGGTCACCGCTAAAGGGCGCAATTTGAAAAATTTACATTTTATTACAATTTTCTCCGAAATTTTAAATGCAATGGCATATTTATTCTGTTATAATCGAAAAGTAGATTACATTTACATCAAAAAATACCCAAGGTTCAAATGGATATATTCATTAGTTTAGGAGTTATCGCCAAAAGAATAATTGCTAACATGTTATTTGAAAGAAAAAGGTAGGTATTTGTTGTCAAATATTTCCGTGGTCAAGCATGCCATGAAATAAATAAAAATCTACTTGAGTTTTTCGTAAATTGGTATTTTTCTCACTTTTTATTCCGTTAAACGTATTTCTAATTTACTTACCTTACCTGTCGTATCTCGTATCGATATGAAATTATCTCGGACATCATCTAGTAAGCCATGAAACAAAATCGTTTGGTACCTGACAGCATATTCACGTTCCGCAAGTGGAGCATGTTCAAAACTTTAAAAAATTTCGGCAGGCATATCGTAAGCTTCGGCAATCGCATTTTTTAATAAATGCAACACACAATTTTAACTCAAAATTTACAAAAATCAAGATTGGAGACAATACTTATTAAAGCTTGATTCATATGACATTTACTTTTTTGCTTCACTTGAAACCAAACGATTTTGTTTCATGGCTTACTAGATAATTTCCGAGATAATTTCATATAATACGACAGGTAAGGTAAGTAAATTAGAAATACGTTTAAGGGAATAAAAAGTGAGAAAAATAGCTATTTACGAAAAACTCAAGTAGATTTTTATTTATTTCATGGCATGCTTGACCACGGAAATACATGACAACAAATACCTACCTTTTTCTTTCTAATAACATGTTAACAATTATTTTTTTGGCGATAACTGCTAAACTAATGAATATATCCATTTGAACCTTGGCTATTTTTTGTTGTAAATTTAATCTACTTTTCGATTATAACAGAGCAAATATGCCATTGCATTTAAAATTTCGGAGAAAATTGTAATAAAAGCTAAATTTTTGAAATTGCGCCCTCTAGCGGTGACCACGAAATTCGAAATGACCTTACTGGACAATCATTTGATAGAAGAAGGAAAGCTCTCTTCAACAAGCCCAAATTCGACCAATTCGGTTAAGCCAAACCGGAGTTACAGGCATTTTTTCAAGTCAAGGTTTATCCGCCCGTTTCACCTCTATTTGAAGAGCTAGAGCAAAAAATCCTTAACAAAAATTGTTCATAATTTGCTGAAGAGTGCAATAAAAGTATTTTTGATATAGGTACCTTTATTAGTAATTTTTTTGAGAAAACTCATTTTTCAAATTTACTGTTTCGAATACGCCCCCTAGCGGCCGACCTACGAACTTAAAAATAATTTCCAGCGATTTTTCGTGATCACATTACTTAAGAAGATTTTTTTCCCAAAGCTCCAGGACTATTAATTCCTGAGATAAGGTACCTCTTCACCCTTAATGAAACACCCTGTATAAATAAATAAATAAATTGGATTTTTCGCCACATGAACCTGAACCTGAGCCTGAACCAAACCGATGAAAAGACAACTTTTTAATAGAGTTGCCACGAGACGAGACGAGATAAGGCCTTGTCTCGTCTCGTCTCGAAATTTCGAGATAATATTTTTCGAGACGAGACGAGACAAGGGTTGAGACCAGACAAGACAAACGTTGTCTCGTCTCGTTTTGTCTCGTTTGTCCCGAGTTGTTTTGGTTTATCTCAATTCAATTAAATTCAATTATAGGTACAGTGCATTAGTATCGGATAAATTCAACAAATTAAGACCGGACCGGTCAATGTTGTTTTTAAACTAACTTTTATGTATACAGGGTGGCTCAAAAAATTGTGGCGATACAAAGATACATATATTTTAAATAGAACACCCTATATATCATTACATTTCTGTATTCTATGTTCAAGTCTAGAAAAGTTCATGTTCTATACCAATCTTCAACTTTTTCTTTAATAATTATTGCGTTAGAAAATTGCGATTTTGGGTAGTTTAGAATCCTGTATCCAAACGACTTGAGCTAAAACAAAACGCTTTGCACTTTCCCGGCTTAAATTTTCATAATCTATTTGCTGACACTTACTTTCGGTCTAACCGGAAACCGGTTAAAGGTTAGACCGAAAGTTAATAGTGTCAGCAAATAGCTTATGAAAAGTTGGGAGTGCAATGCGTTTTACTTTAACTCAACCGTTTTAGATTCTACAGGTATCTAAACTACCCAAAATGGCAATTTTCTTACGTAATTATCTCGGAAAAAGTATAGAATATGGAGTACCTATAGAAACTTCTAGAATTGAATATATTTATGAGCAGATTTGATCTCTCGAATTTTCTTAGTCCGACGCACGGTTTTCGCCTAAAAAATCTCTGCATGGCGATATTTATTAAAGATATGGTTTTTAGTATTATTTTTAAGCGAAAACCGTACATCGAACTGAAAAAAATAAGTAATTAAATTTGTTTAGAAATGAATGGGGATTTCAAAAATGATTTTTATTTTAAGAGAAATCAGTAGCGTACCATCAATGTGTGCCAAAATATACCTACATTTAACTTCGATTAGTGGAACTTACCTATTTCCTATTTATGATTTATGCTACGCCGAAAGTATTATAAATTAGTTTAATTTGGTTTTTTTAACTGTAAAACACCATGCAGTAAGTATTACTATATCGCACCATAATATGATGCTGTTTTTTTTATTAACTAAAATTTGAAATATTATCAGTCGTTTGAATCGCTTTAACATTTTTCGAGTCGTCTCGTCTCGAGCTTGTCTTGATGGATTTTATCTCGTCTCGTCTCGAATTTCGAAACAAAATGCTCTGGAGACGAAATAAAACGACATTGAGACGAGACGTCTCGTGTCTCACGGCAATTCTACTTTTTAAGTTGCCAGAAAAATTCATAAATGCTTAACAGTAAATGAACGAAACTTTGAAAGTTTAGCTTCAACAACTTTTGTTTTTTATTCTGTCCAGGGCTGTAGTTTTTTTTATCTAATTAGTGATACCCATTACCCGCATCTCCTCCACTGACCACTGGTTAATTTAGTAACTTAGTATTACACAGTGTTATGTCCCTCCACACAGACATCTTGTATGCCAAATTGCCCAAATTTGGTGTGAATACCTTTAAGAGAATTAAAAAAATAAGAAAATTTTTTTCGAAATTTGTAGGTAATGCTCTGGATATCTCAGAAATGAAGCACTTTACGACCTCTGTTTATACGAGTAACCCACCTTACAATGACTTTTTCTGTCATCTGTGAAAGTTTGCCATAAACAAACCTGAACACCCTGAATGCATTACTACTACCTTTTCCACAGAATCCACAGTTCTTCCAGTTTCAACTTCACTTTCAATTTTATGAAACTTTACATTTTTTATTTATGAAAACAATACAATTCTAAATTCTATTTACAATTATAGTGTGTCTCTATGAAAATAGACCTATGCGCCGAACATTAAAACTATTATGAGAAACAGAAATACCTATAGGTACATTCTATCCTGTCTTTTCGAAGCGGTAGTCCGCTATACTGGATACATCCAGAACTTCTATTAAGAGAGGTTCCAATCTGCTCTTTATCTTTAGTGTTCACTGTATAATATTCTTATGCCGAGGAAAAATCATCACCCGATATGGTTCACAAATCTGCACGTTGGCATCGATTTGATTTCTTGCAAATTCTCAATTTCCTTGCTATGCAATTCCAGTATTTCCTGTTACTTTCTTTTCGACAGCGAAGAAGAGATGACACAGCTACGAGTACGAGACGAATGTTTTGATGAATGCTTAATTTATGTTTGTAGGTCAGCACAGTCATTCATTCGCAACGCAAGTAATATGGGACCAGTTGATTTAGATTCAAATATAGACTGGCTACGAGTTCAACCATCTTGTTCCTTGTTACCAGATAGGTGAGATAGGTATCGTTGTTTTCGAGATCATGAATGGGTAATTTCTGTTTGTGGTCGTCATTAATACTATAGTTTGCGAAGTGACCAAAGAATACTTTTCCTCAGATGCGGTGAACAAATAAAGGCAATACATTAGGGTTTTTGCGTTGACTGACGTATTAATAAGACTTCTCACGGCTATAGCTTCATGTCCTGGAAAGTAGATGGCGCCTATGGCCAACAATGTACTTTTCACGGTTTTGACTGTTTGAATTGCTGCAACACACACTAAGCTAAGTATAAGAACTGATAGTACCTACAAGTACATGATATGAAATATTATATTTCAATGTGTGTGTGATTTTCTGAACTGTTTTAAAGTTTTTGGCAGCGACTAAATTTTAATGATATACCTACGTATATAACAATATTGTCATCGGCATAAAAGGGAATGTCAAATTAGAAAATGACAGGGACATATAATTTTTAAAAATAATATTGAACGTACCTAAATATTTATATCTAGATATTCCTTATGCGAAATTTCTTGAAAGTGATATAATCACTTAATTAGTGGGTAACGTCTGCTTTCAACATCAAATGGGTTTATTATGATTATTCTACAGCACCATAAATGTTTACTCAGCTACGAACAGAAGCGTCAGAAAAGCAATACTTCAATAACATCGTTTATATAGGAATATCATCACACCATATAACTTTGCTTGTTATTTCCTCATCATATTCGTAAAGGGTAGGTAGGTACCTATACTTGTACTCACCATATTGTGCTTCATAACTCTTGATTTAAGAATCGTGAATAGAAACAAGCACCTCTTCGCGAGTGCGTACTTTATTTCATTGATTATTTAAAATCAGCTGTTATGTGTCTCCGCCCTAAGAAATAGTCTCCAAGATACACCAGAGGTGTCTGTTTCTTTAAAACAGCTTATTTTAAGAATAAGTTAGCTTACTTAGATCTCTGAGTTAAATCATTTCATTGTATCGGTGCCATGCCCACATGCCACTTTATTAGGTAATTATTGCTATATTTACCAACAATTTAACATTCGGTTCTCTTGAACGCATAGGTAGACAAACGCAAGTAAAAAAATTGATGATCACTAAAAAATGTATAGAGCATCCAGTAGGTAAATAGTTATAATTTTAGAACATTAATGTCACGAACTCTCTAGATTTTCTTCTTTATAATTAGGAAATGTCCATATCTAGGCATTCAATTTCTAAGGAACTTGTACCTATTAACTTATGCGCATTTCTATTTCAAGCAAATAATAAAAACATATAATTCTTATTATGTGAAAACTCTTCTGCAGATTAATAATCAAAATTTTAAAGGAGGAAATAAATATAACTAATTACTTAAATATAGGTACCTCGCAAATTGTTGTGAAACATCCTACTTTCATGTTGAGATATTTCATTTGTAATTTCAATTTTGCCTGGTACTCTGGGCCTTTAAAAAAACGTTTGTTAACGTTTCTTATTAAGGCTTAATTTGGAATAGTTTTTATGGATTTTTTTATAAAAAATGCAAGCGATCAACGATTTTGTGGGATATTGGCACTATAAAAACAATTTTATTAGACCTGTCAAAATTTGTTGCACAACCTTTATTAAAATGAATAACTAACAAATCTCGTGTCATACATGGCCTCTACTAAATACGTTTGAACCAAGGTGAGATCATATTCCACATATCATCGATCATCAGGATTGCCGTTCTAATTTTGCTTTAAAAAGGTGACTTTAGTGACCATTTCTGAGAAAAAATGTTATTTTTTAAGTGGCCCCTTTATGGGAAAAAAGTGACTTTTAGTGACTCATGGCCATGGCTTCCTGAAGGAATAAATTAAGTATTTGAAAATGTTTTGGAATATATGTATATAGGAATTGGTGTGACAGTAGCAAATGACATGTATGAGATTTTGTAATTTTTATTTCAATATATATATATAGATTAATTCCATCAGGAAATAAAAAACAAAATAAATATAAATAGAAAATCCCAGGTAATCCCAGGTATAACAAACACCATAAGAACCAGCCTTTTCATCTGTAGTTCAACTTTGAACATAAACTTATCTGCGATTGAGTCAAAAGTTTAACTACAAATGAAAAAACTATACGTTCAAATAATTGTTTGCAATAGAAATTTGATCGTTTATTATACCTAGAATCTTGCAAAACAATTTTTACGTTAAAAAATACTCAAACTTTTTACTTTTAAAAAATAATTAAGATATGATTGGACAGTAGTTGAGCAAGCGATGATACCTATAGTTTGTTTTGTACTCGAAAGTCCGTTTATTATTACTAGACTATGAGAGTTAAAAAGTCAATATACCAGATGTTAATTAAGCATACAGACAAACTCGAACTTTTTGTAAGTTACGGATTTTTTAAAATAAGAAAATTTTTACTTACATATTCAAAGTCCCGCAATTTAAAATCAGAGAAGAAAGTGTATTGTTAGAGTGTACCAAATATTAATTGAAAAAAATATATATATATATTTAGGTCCAAATTCTATGTCCACAAAAAAGTTATGTTTTTTGTCATAACTTTCAAACTGGAGCAAAAATTTCAAAATAAAAGTTGATTTATCATTCGACAAACTACTATTCTTACATGCCATATGGAAAACAAAAATATTCTAACGTACAAAAAATTGTGAAAAAACGATCTGAACCACTTTAAGGAAAGCTTACTTTATTTTAAAACAAAAACTTCCTTAAATGGCTTCGTTTTGAAAATGTACAGTGTTGTAAAATGTGGAGGTAATGGTTGAATTAAAAATAATTTAATGTTTTCAAAATATTTAAACTTAAACAGCTGTTAAGGGGTGTCGTTTTAATTAAAAAAAAAAACAAACAAAAAAAAATCCGTGTAAATTCAATACTTTTTTCTGAAATTAGTCGAAAATCAGTAGGTATTCCAAACTTTTTTCATTTTTTCCGGATATGGCAAATGGGCTAATTCAATTGAAAAATGTTGAGAGGTGTCTTTTGTTTAGAGTTAAGTGCTAAGTCAGAAAATCGTATTACCTACATTTAAAAAAATCTGTGCCTTATTATTTTTTTCTTTAACTTTAAACCACGGAGTAGGTTATCCCTGCACACGCCTCTTCTAAAATGATAAAAAAAAGTTTTTGGCTTAAAAGTACACTTTAATGCATTGAAATTGTGCACCAAATTTGAATTTGATACGACTTGGCATTTTCAAATTATTAAAGGAAAACTTCTTTATAAAAAAACCAACACCCTGTATTTTCTAAACGACACCTTTCAGGACCTATATTTATATTAAATTTTTGTTTTGATAATTTAAAATCAAGTAAGCTATAATTGCTCCTAAGTTTGTGAACATAGTACATACGTCTACTTAATTAACGCCCTCTTTCCCTCTTTCTTTAGATTCAAATTTGCCGGTGTGTGCAGTTTTGCGTATTAATGTGACTTTTAGTGACCTTTCTTTAAAAAAGTGACTTTTTAGTGATTACTGATTAAAAAAGTGACTTTTAGTGACTTTTAGTGACCCAATGGCAACCCTGTCGATCATATTCCTCAGTAGGTATTGAAAACGGCCTAGTCATATTTGAAGATTGTTTAAGTTAAATAATAATAATAATAATAATTCTCACCCTCACAATACTCCAAACTAGGAGTACCCCAGAAGCAACCACATGCTTGTGCGGATCAAAATATAGTGCAAGATTCGGTTTCGTCTTGCGTCATTTCAACCTTTTTATTGACGCGTGATTTATGTTACCGAGCATTACCATAGAAGCATCTACTAAGACAAGAAGATCAATCCCCATGGGAGCACTTAAAATGC
Source organism: Pseudeuparius sepicola (assembly GCA_963920635.1). Classification (NCBI taxonomy): domain Eukaryota; kingdom Metazoa; phylum Arthropoda; class Insecta; order Coleoptera; family Anthribidae; genus Pseudeuparius; species Pseudeuparius sepicola. The sequence continues at coordinate 49,200,027 of OY987301.1, forward strand.
CTTGCGGAAATAAACTGGTGTACAGTGTTTGCAGTCAGTATAGTAGGCCAAACTGATCGAAAAAAAGCAAGCGCCGTTCGCATTTCCACAACACCACAGTCGGTCTCGGTGGAGCCACGCTATCCTAGCGGGGCTCCTTTTCGGCGGGGGTCAGAAATTTAGTATCTAGTATGTCATTCTCTGGCATTATCAAACAAAAAAGCGAATGGCAGGTCTTAATCTAATCTGATTCCTTATGGTCTTTGCAATAAAACAAACCTAACAATCCCCCTCAATCGCCTCCACTCTTGCTTCAGCACTTTGGATGAAAGAACTGATGGAAAGAATGACCGGCCCCGACCAACGGCGAACTTCCATATAAGGCCACGCCGCATAAGAGACGATCGGCCGCCTCTTTGAGAACGACGTGGGCCGCGGACAATGTCCCGGCTACCGCACGCGCCCAGTAGCGGGGCTAAGGGCGATTCCCGTCCATTTATTGCCTCGGCAAATCGTCGTCTACGGTCGGCTGTAGGCGGGCAATCGCTTTGAGGGCTATATATAACCTAGGCAAGATTGAAGTCGTGGGTAATGCTTTCAGTCTGCAGAAGAGCATGAGTTAGTTGATGAGGGAAATGTATATACATATACGCGACTAGCAAGTAGGCGTGGTGACAGTGGTTGCACCTCCACTGTAGGATACCTGCGCACTGAATGGGAATTTCTGTCAAAAGATAAAATCGCAGAAAAGTTGAAAACGGTATGGTCCTTATCTTAGTGAAGGATGGTTGTTCTTCGGAGGTTTTTCTTGTCTGGAATTGAATGGATTTATATTAATAGTGGTGATATTTAATCATTGCAAATTACAATTAGTACAACCCCCAGTTTGAAATGCAAATCTTTACCCACACCTGACACTACCTGTAGCTTCCTTGCTTATCGCATATACAGGGTAATTCAGTTTTAAAAGCTGAAACTTTTATGATCAGTGGAATATGAAAAAATATTGTCAGTATATTCTATAAACTTTTTTATTTGAGGCACATCGTGTGAAATTTTAAAAAATATAATATGGACTTTACTGAATATTTACGAAACTAGTTGAGATTGAGGTTGAGATATTTAAGGCATATTTCTTGGTACAAGGTGTAATGGCATAAAACCTGCTGGTATTCGATTGATAAAAACAAAAAACGGGATCAGTTCATTCTGAATCAGAGATCGGCTGAATTGGGCAAGCTATTGTAAAAAAAGTAGATAGCTGCAGGTTACAGCTACCTTTGACATAGACTAACTAAGCTACGCTTAGAATAACTAAGCTACCTAGTAGTTTAGATAAGCTACTCTTTTCGAAAAGTAGTTACAAGTTATCAGGCTGATTTAGAAGAAGTTATTTTACGTACAAAATGTACAAGGTTAGATTGTGATTAGTTTAAGTTGGACCGAATTTTTACATTTTCTAACAAAAAACAAACATGAACTATACTAAAATCGAGCAATTCTTACGCAGGGCGTAAATAAAAGCACGTGTTCGATGACGTTCCGCGAAACAAGGCGATTGGTCAATAGGCCATAAAATATCAGCGCGCCTGACAACAGGGACATGAGTTGGTTGATGAGGGAAATGTGTATACATATACGCGACTAGCAAGTAGGCGTGGTGACAGTGGTTGCACCTCCACTGTAGGATACCTGCCTACTGATGGCAAAAGTGTACCTATTTACGCGGCTTTATCTTGTTGTTATCAGCTATTTAGACACTGCCACAAATAATTATATTGATGTTTTGAACCATTTTAATTAAGCCAATAATTTTTCCCGCGAAATATTTTGATGTAGACAATTGTAAAACTAAAATTAAATAAAGGTCGTTCCTCAGTGCGGCTCTGGTGAATATCTCAACGCACGTGCTCTTGTTTACCCCAGGCGTAAGAGTTGCTCGATTTTAGTATAGGTAAGTATTCATTTATATGCAGAAAGTAGTTAAATAACTAAAAAATATTATATATAACTATTGTAAAGAATATAAAAACAAACACTTTTTGATAATAATTGTAGAATTTTACGATTCTCTACAAGTGCCCTTAACCTTAACTCGCAAAAGATAGTCTATTTTCAATAAAAATAACTTAAGCTACTCAAAGTACCGTAAGCAACTGAAGGTAACTAAAGCTACTGAAGGTAACTGGTTACCAACAGTGGCTTTGGTAGCTATTTTGAGTACCTAGCTACTTCTAAAAAGCAAGTTATGAATACTGGGGGAAAATGATTGAAGCTACAGTTACAAGCTATTAGAATAAAAAAGTAGCTTTAATAAGTTAATTTGAAAAAGAAAAAAATGTAGCTAAGCTTTGTGATTCTAACATACAATGTGTCCATGGTAAAGGGGTATTATAGGTATATATGAATTTTTTTTTGCATTACAAATACAATTTTTTGTATTCTGCTCTTGCTTCACCCAAAAACTATTTTTAGTATCTTGGACTTTAAAAAAATTATAGAGGGCGCTGGTAGCAGCTTAAAAATAAAAATCGCATCAGGTAAAGTGCCTTTTCTCTGCGAAATATTGAACAATTTTATTAGAAAAACTTGCTCAGAATTAAAAAATATGACGTATCAAATTACCGAACTAAATAATTTTTTTTATTTATATATTTTTTTAAATATTATTGGGCGGGAGGAACTGATCCCTGTCAGTCGAGTGGGTTACACTGATCTGAAGTTAGTTTGGATCGATCCATATCACCTCTTCATTGCCAATCGAATTCGGCCAATATCAAACACCCTAAACCAGTGGCAGAGAATTATGCAATTAGTACAAATGAAACACCTTGTATGAAAATAAAATTTATTGGGGTTTCTGTGTAGATTTTAGTATAATTGCTGTATAAGTAAAATTCAAAGTAGAAAAATATGTTTCTTAATTTAAACAAAGAAAATTTTTCTAATAAACATACCCATTCAAAACATCATCATCAGGAGATGATTAAGTCTTAATCATTAATCATTAAGTCTTAATCATCTCCTGGATGATGCTAACATGTTTAGCGAAACGCGCGTCGAGTGCAAAAACCAAAGTTTTGGTGTGTGGAGATAAGCAAAAGAAGTATTTTTTAACGCGTATCGTTGTTTATATGCACTGCACCTTGAAATTTAATTTACTAATACTTGCATTAATTAGGTACCTATTATATTATCTGAAAAATAAAATATGAAAAAAAAAAACACAAGCATGAGCCAAAACTCCGTTATATATTTACATCCGGTTACGAAAATTTGTTAGGTACTTGTTATTTTACGTGCCTGCGGGAGGAAAATAGACATAGCAAAAAGTTGCCTATAACGTGAAAAAAAAAACCAAAATTGACCAGCATTTCTTTGTCACTAGGTGAGCGGGCGGGGGTGCCGTGGCGGTGGCGGCCGGCCATGCGCCCCGGCGCCAGCCTCTGCTCGGCGGCGACGGCGGCGGTGAGCGCGCCGCTGGCGGCGTGCGCCCCCCCGCAGGGCGGCGCGCCCCTCGCGCCCCACGCGCGCTTCCTCGCCCTCCACCTGCTGCCGCAGGGCGCAGGCGCCGCGACCGTAGCAGCCACAAGCAGCGCCGGCAGCCATGGGACGCAGCAGACGCTCTACTTCGTGGCGCAGGCCAAGTCGCGCGTGCGCGACGTCTATCAGCAGGCGTGCCGGCACTTCGCGCACGCGCACGGTATGCTGGATACGGAGCTGTTCGGGTTGGCTCTCATTTGCGGTAAGTATACAATGTATACATAGAACAATATCGTGTTATAAAGCAGAAAATTCCGAAAAGTTTGTAGTTTCGTAGCAGCCCAGAGTAATAACGAGTGCGAGCGACGGATAATTGGGAACAAAATTGTTTAGATATATATATATATATCAGGGACATTTTGAATTAACGTAAAACGTAGATAAAAAAGAAAGGATTAAGGAACTAAAATGCATAATAACTTCATATAGGTACATATGCGGAACAACACAGTGTGCAAATTTTTCAAATTTGCCGAGAGGAATCTGTATCTCGCATATTTTTAAAAATTTCTAGCTTGCCTTGAAAAGCAATATCTTCTGTCAGTTAACTAAATCGATAACTTGAGTTTGGTTAACCGAACTTTTAAAGTATTTTGCCAAGTGTATACAAATATTCGTTTTTTTTTTTCAGAAAAATTACAAATCAGGCTAGCGCAAGAGATATGTAGTACTTGTGATAATTGAAGAAAAATCACGGGTTTGCAGCATAATAGTTTAATATAATGACTTTACACTATATGTGTACAATTCCAAGTTTTCGTTCTTGTTTAAGAACTTCGGCGGAACTTGCTATTTTTAAACAAAACCTGAATTTTCATGCTTTACCTCCTTGTATATACAGGGTGTATCGGTCATATCAATACATTAATTTTAACGACGTAATCGGGGAGCCCCATAAAGTACAAAAACACAAAAAAAATTGAGGGGGAACAACGTTGGAATTGTGCGAAGTTGTCTAATTTCAGAGTGGAACAAAAATTAGGGAGGTACCTTTGAAAATTATAACTGTTGGTAAGTTTGCTATCCCATGAACGGATTGTTATTGCTTTCTTCATGCGCGCACGGAAATAATTTAACAAACATCACTTTTTATCAGTGCTAGACTGGCAAAACGAAAATCCGTCACATACTGGTGTTAAAAGTCGCCAATTTATCTCTTATAAATATGTAGAAATAAAATTCGCTTTATTCAAATTTTTTTATGATAAACTTTAGTATCATAGCCGAACTAACCATTGTTAGTCCTTACTTATGTATATGGGTCAAATTTTGCAAGTGAATTTTAAAACTCTTCCACCCAACCGATTGAGCTGAAATTTTGCACACGCTTTTAGTGCTGGTGACCAGGGCCGGCCTTAGGGGGGGGGGGCAAACCGGGGCACCGCCCGAGGGCGCGGAGCGTCATAGGTCGCCGCCGAACCGAGTGACCGAGTCGGCAACTGGGGAACGTAATTTTCCAAAGTTGAAGTTTATCAAAACATACTTGATATCAACGATGGTCCAACAGAGACTGAGCACTTTAGATTTTACTGATATTACAGTTTATATTTTACCTCAAAGAAATAACCAAGGATAGAGGGAGTAAGAACAAAAAATAAACAGAGACAATATCTTTTTGTGCGATGCCACGTACTCCACTGTTTACAGAATTTAATTGCAAAATACACGGATTTAATAACAATATTAAATTAAAAAATGTATTTATTAATTCCTTGTATGTGACAATTTTAAACTAAAACTAAATTGCGATAATTATCACTTTAATAAAATCGTCAACAGACACTTCAAATCGCACAACATGGCAACGCAGCCGCATCAATCTCTCTGCAGTGTTTGTTTACTCCAGTTTACTTTGATTGTTTACTTGCGTTTTCAAGTGTTTTTTTGTTAATTTATAAATTTTTATTAGTATTTAGGATATAGTGACTGACTGATTTTGTATACAGTGGGTCGCAGAAATTTTGTAGTGTGTTGCGTGTTGCCAAATTGATATTTCTTAGGATATAACTTATCACAGGTAAACGATATACACACGGCAGTTATGTTTGTTTACTTCGGTAGATTTCTGCTAGATGTTGGTTAGTCAACCAAACGTGTGCTTTTGATGCTTATGCTCCCTCTATCCTTGGTTATTTACTGATATTATCAGGGAGTTTACCGACAGAAAGGTCAAAAAAGTTAAATTGATGAGGGGAGTTGCCAAAAGAAAGTCCAGAAGAGTTATTTTTTTATTGATGACATGAGTAAATAAGTAGACTAAAAGAAGGCCCTATGGCACTAAACATATTAGGGTACTTGACAATATTTTTAATTGCTCTGAAATCGTACTCAGTTTACAGTAGATGCACCAACATAACACGTAATAAATGAAACGACTCAACCTAACCCTTATTTATTTATGAAATTAAAGACGAAGTTGTACAATTTTCTTCAGGCTGAAATCTACAGTTTCTGCGTTTTATTGTCTAGATCACCAAACATGGCAACCTCTGTGCCTGTCAGGAAAAAAGGCATTGCAATTTTGCCGGTGCCCGTTTGCAATAATTCGTGTAACAAAGTCAAATTTGACTTTTATATTCAAATGTCTCTAGTTTGCCTATGAATATCTATTATTTAAAGTATTGCAACCTTTGAGCTTTAACTAATGCAATTTGTCACATACATACTTTTTTACGAATGTGTTCCGTATATTGACTCTATTGCAAAGTGGTGTATTTTTTTGCTGCACACGCTGGAAACTATATCCTTGATATCTTTCTCGTGACACTTTGGTTAAAGTATATGTATATGGAACATATATGCTAAATATTCAGACTTCAATAATGCGGAAATATTCGAGTATGTGGCAACGCCACTCACCCACCCAAGTAGAAGTAGTAAAGTATTATGAGTTATTAATAAACGGAGAACTTGGGGCTAAGGACCATCTTGAAGACGTTTTTATAAAGGCGTCATAGTGCTTACCTACTGAGCCCTAATTCCGTTCCTAGTCCCAACTTTGCCAAATTTTTGCCTTAAAACACTTGTGATCTCAAGTGCTTTCCTGCAAAATTTCGAAGAAAGTCTAAAAACTTTCTAATTACGTAAATATTATTTTCAGAAATAATCGTAGGGTTTTATGAAAGTGTCCGGGAATTGTTTTATTAAGTAAAATTTCGTCAAGTAGGGGAGAGTCGGGTGATTGTGCGCAATTTTCACTTTGGGTTTGTTCTGCTGTTCAATATATATTCAGTTAAAAACTTGAAGTATTCAGTGGCTATGGTAAAGATTCCTTATAATTTAGTGTATCTAAAACTTTCCCATCGGCAACATAACACCAAAAAAACTATATATTTTTTTAAATTGCATTGCGCACAGTTACCCCTACTAGTATGGGGTCACTGTGCGCATCAAGTGGGTAAATGTGCGCGATATACTTTTAATAAATTTTCATTTGTTAATGAATAAATTGACACAATAATGCAAAATATTTTTATTTTGTTTAAACAGTACATAAAAACAGACTATAAAAAATAAAACATTCTTCTTTAAAAACTAAAATAATCTCAAATTTGTGCTAGGTATACTTGTGTCTTTTATTCTAAATGTTAGACGTTTAACAATAGATGCATTTAAACATCGCAACTATCACAAATGTAATTTTCTGGGGTATCCCACCCAGAGCATAGTGCGTGTGCCCAGTTAGAACAGGAAGTGCATCGGTACCATGTTTCAGTTTTAAGCGGAAGCTCTCCACAAACCAAACATTGATTTTCATCTACATTAGGATAGTCATCAGATTCGTTATCATCACAAATATTTTCCAAGTTTACATAATCCATCTCATCACTATCACTACTGTCGAATAATTTACTTTTAGTTGTAGATCGTTTCTTTCCAGCTGCTCTTTGTTTAGTTTTTTTTTGTTTTACTTTTATTTCTACGTTCAAGTTCTTGTTGGCGAATTTTTCGTTTGCGTTCAGCCTCTTCCAGTTCATCTTTATTTGGCGTCGCAGTCAATACAACGCTCTTTTGTTTATTTCTTCTCCTGACTTGAGCAGAAGACGTAGCAACTGGAACTGGAGATAAAGATTCTGCTGTAACATGTACTGGCGGCTCTGGGTTGTTAACGACTTTGGTTTTTACTATTTTTTCCTTAGGAGAAGGTTTTTTGTCTATTTTACTTGTTGACGGTTGATTTTCTTTGTCGCTAAAGCCATCGTCAATATTTAAAGCTGGTTTGAATTGCTTACTTGTTGCCACTTGATTTTCTTTGCCACTAGAGCCATCATCAATGTTTAAAGCTGGTTTAAAATGCTCGGCTGGTTCAAAATCCTCCGCTGAAAACTTATTCGGTTGGAATGGAAATATTCCTGCAGAATTAAACCCAGATATAGCCTTTTCTATAGTAGCTGTTCTGCCAAAAGTTTTCCAAATATTTCAGCTATATCATAGGTAGTTATTCTTTCTGCATTCCTTAAAAATAAGTCATATTCCCTATTATATGCCGTTTTCAGAGGACCAAAAAAAGGTAAGGTCCAACGGCTGCATTCGACGGGACGTATTTGGAAGTAAAGTCAGGAGAACTACTCCAGAATTTTTGCAGAACTCATATATGGGAAGAGAAATGTGACTTGAATGATTATCTAGGACTATCAGAACTGGATCTGTAGAAGATGATTTAACGGAGTTACCAAAATGCTGCAGCCAATCTAAAAAGAGGTCCTCATTGCTCCAGCCCAATACTGAACAAGCGTATTTAGCTCCCACTGGTCCATTCTTCGAAAGCAGTTCTGACATCTTTTTACGGGGGAAAATAAACATGGGTGCTATATATCGCCCACTAGCACTAAAGCAACATATTATTGTTGAAGTCTTTCCTCGCTCGGCTGACGTCTTAGCACCTAGCCCTTTCACACCCTTTGGACCCAAGCATTTATCCGGTTTCTGAACGGTGGTTAAGCCGGTTTCGTCCAAATTAAATACCTTGTCTGGTGCAAATTTATATTTGTCGTAAAGTTCACCCAAATTTTGGAAAAATAAATAGACCGCTTCCTGGTTAAACGCTTTAATTCGGTTTCTGGTTTTCTTAAGGTTAGTTCAGAATGCCTTTCCATAAAGTTGTAATACCAGTCTTTTCCAGCTAATTTGTTTTCTTTATTAAATTTATGCTTCACGCCATTAGCTTCGGCATATTCATAAGCGAGTCGTCTAAGCTGAAACCGATTGAGACCGTGAAACATTTTTGCCAACTTCAAAATATGGTCTGCTATTTCTTTTTCTTGATATTTTGTGAACGTAACACTGCCGCCTAAACGCATTTCTTTGTATCTTTCTTCTTCATCCAGCTTCAGCTTCTTCCTTAACGTTGACTCTGGTATTCCGTGTTCTCTACCTGCAGCGCGTATGGAGCACCCACTTGAAATATCTAAGACAGCTACCCGCAACTGATCGGTAGTCCATTTTCCCTTGTCGCTTGCCCTTTGATATTTTCTTGGCATCTGTAGATCTGTAATTTTATTTTCCTATTAAAATTACAATATTTTCCTTCTATTCGGGTAACTGTGCGCGCGTACAGTTACCCCCATCACCTTGCGCACAGCTACCCGACTAGAAAATTCAGAAGATTTTATTACGGCTGTAATTGGTAAAGCTAGTAATAAAAGTAGATTTCATGAAAAGTTATTCTGTGAAACGAGCTCTTTCTAATGAAACAAAAATTTAAAAAATCGAATTACAATTTTCAGACTTACCGCTTATGTTAACTCGCAGAAAATTTAGACCAACTTGCCTTGAAAACAAAAATGTCAGACTGAATCACTAAATTCCTTGTCTATCCATTTACAATACACGTCCACAAAACGTACGAAAAGTAGAGTGTGGCTTCCCACAGATAGATGTCGCCACGAGTTTGTGAACGAATACTAGATGATGTGACCGTAACAAGTGTGCGCCCAGTTACCCGCTGCGCACATTCACCCGATTCTCCCCTACCCTATTCTTCAGAGACATCTCGTTGTTTTTCTAAAATCATTGTCTCCGTAGTTACATAGACGTATATTCTTCTGTTATAACTTCTTTTTTGTTTGTTGTATAAGTGTATACAACTATGGAAACAATGATTTTAGAAAAACCACGAGAATTCTCTGGAGAATTATTTGTAAGTAGTGCCTTAGGGTAAATGTTGTATCTTGTACCTGGTACGTAACCAAAGAATAAGTTTTTAATTCCTTTCTAGTGCAGTATGCAGTTTTTTTATACCCCAACGTTGTATTTTTTGTTTACCAAAATATATATAAATTATATGGTTCATTTGGTTGCATTTTTGTACGTTCCATAGGTAAATACTTCAAATAATAACTTGTATCATTAACTGATAGTGAATCTTTTATTTTAACGCTATTGTAAGGGGCGCAATTGAAAATTTGCCCAGGAGCGCAAAGGCGGCTAAGGCCGGCACTGCTGGTGACACTAAAATTTAGTATATCTAATCAATAGCCTTGTTATAACAAGCGCCTACCGGCCCTGCCGGACCATAGGCCTTGTTATGGCCCCCTCTCCTGTGTAGTAATGCGTGTACCTATGCTCTCGTCTACAGGACGCAGTTTTCGATATTTCGAGCCCAAATTTGGCGTACGGCCGCCCGAGCTCACGGGCAACAACCCTATTGGGAATTCAAGCTAAGCGATACGCCACCTGGTGGCCAAATGTAGAACTAGTCTCGATGGCATTCGTTTTTTCCTGTCCCATGTGTTTACATTTGCCGGCCGTGAATTTCACCACTTTTATCACATTTTTATTGTTATTTTTTTTCTTGAGCTGTGTTACATCCTTGTTTATTGTTATTAAATTCAATATCCATGTGATAGGAAGTTGGTTTTACCTGGATAGTACAAAGAAGACCAAGCTAAGGAACATGGTTTCTAACAACGGTTATTCTGTGCCCCAGTGCAATTCCTGGTTCAAAAAAACACTGAGAGAAAGTTACGCTATATGCGTTTCCTAGTAAAAACGCAGGAAAAGTTTATGTTGAGACTAATAATGGGATAAAGAGTTAACTCAGGCAGATTTTTTTCTAAAAACAAAAACACAACAGCTATACAAAACAAACAAGTAGTAGTATTCAATTTTCAATGGACATGGCTCCATATAATGCCTTTTTTTTTCTTGGAAACCTTATACACCTGTGACCTAGTCAATAATAGTATTATAAAAGCCGAAATATGCTTGCATTGCCCTCCAGCTCTGCCTTGCATAAACAATGCATTTTTTGCTGAATTTTAGCAGTGCGAATCTTTAAGTCACTAATTATCTGATGGAAATCTGACTGCAAAGCACTAGTTTGCAGGCAAAAGGCAAGAGTTTAATAAAAAAAAGTAGGTATCCCATTCGTTTATGCTATGCAAAATAATGTGCCCTGTAGCAAACACTTTCGCCGTCTTTCTCCCCTTCAACCACTGATCTAGAGTTCATATTGTTAGGTATTATTTCCACAACTAAAATGATAAGGGTTATCCGAGCCATTTTTGTTCTAAAAATTCTCGAAGAGGAAGAATTCGAAAATTGAGTACACACCTGCCCTAGAAACAACCTATAACCACTGTTGGATTTATGAACTTATCTCAACAAAATTAACATCAACAAATATATACAATTATAAAATAACAACATATAAACAATAAATACACCGGAAAACTAAATAAATTGTTAAAATCATCGACCGAAAACATGAGGTTATGAAACAATGTCATCGACGTTAGTTCAACTAATGGCCACTTGGCGCTGCGATCTTACTTAATTTGAATTCCCAATAGAAGGGCGTCCGAATCGGGAGAGCCATTCGGCCCTCGGAATTTTTTTCCCTTTTTTTTTCCGGAAAAATGGCTAGCGATTGGAAGGGGGAGCGCCGGTCGAGTTCAATTTTCGCGTGGGGCCGCCGACGGGCCTCTAGCCTGCGAGAGGGCACCCTGATCGAAAAAGCCGTTCGGCCGTTTGGGCCGCTTTTTTTCGCGATTTGGGGAGGTCCCCGGGATCATACTGTATACATCGTGGCCGAGGCGCACGCCCGGCCCGCCCGATACTTATTCGTAAACATCGACTGACATTTGGTATTGTTTTGGTATGGAGAATTTCCAAATTTCGTACCGATTTTGGACTTTGGGGGCTCAGAGGCCCATCTGTTATTCCATGGTTGACTTTTTAGGAAACCCCACGGGACACCAACTATGCCTTATAGGGCTGTATCTTTTGAATCGTAATAGGTAGACACAAATTTTCACAGAGTGTGTATGGCCGCTATAACAACAAATAATAAAAGTAAAATAAAGTTAATTTAATAGTTTCGATTTTTGTTAACAATGATGACACGGCTAACTAACTAGTATCGAACATTTCTCAAACAGTGAAGTAGCGCAGTGGAAGCGTGCTGGGCTCATAACCCAGGTCCGGCGTTCGAAACCACGCTCTGGGGCAAACTTTTTTATTTCTTTTTTTTTATTTTTTACTAAAGTATTTTTTAAAAATATGTACCTAGTGTTAAATATTGTACGGTGGTACGGAACCCTTCGTGTGCGAGTTCGACTCGCACTTGGCCGATTTTTAACTTTATACCTACTTACTTGTGTATTGTTATAGATAATTGCAGTGTTTGGCATTGCAGGAGCATGCCGCAGACACGAGTTACAGAAATTACCTTTAAATGATATTAACGACATGAATTCTATCGTAACTGTTGAAATTCCCGATAGCAAGACAAACAAACCTCGAGCATTATTTTTTGTAATAAGCGGTAAAATTTTGTTTGTTTAATTTTGTTGAAATATATCGCAAAAATGCATCCCTTCGTCCCCAGTCTACCAGTCACACTAGATTCTTTATAAGATATTATAACGGAAAATGCTCCGTTCAACCTATTGGTATAAATACTTTTAGTAAAATTTCAATTTCTAAAAAAAACTGAAGTAGCTGCTCACATTCTGGAAGGTAAACCAAGTACCAGTACTGGAAACTTCACAACAATTCGAAAAAGAGTTTTAAGTGAAGAACCTGAGACCTTCACAGGCAATGAAGAAAACAAAATTAAAAAAAATACTGGAAATGAAGTTTGTCCATCGGTTATCTCGACTGCGTCTCGAGCTGAAAACTTCATGCCTCGTGCAACAAATATGCACTTTTTGCACTAGTTACACAAATAACTATTTTTCTAAGTATAATAGAATTGTGTTTTTCGCATAGCAAAAAACAACATTTATTTCAAATAAAGTTCTCAAAATAATAAATGGTAAGATTTATTGGGGGATTTGTTGGACGAAAATTGTTATTTGTAAAACAGGCTTTAATAAATGGAGTAGATATTGTGTATAGGCGCTTGTAAGCCTGCCGTGGTTTCATCACGGCCATAACTGGGCACTCCTCAAGTTGGTGGCGCTCCGAGGTCTGTACTTGTTCCAACAATAGTTCGGAACCAGTTTGTTCTGGAACAAACCCAATATTGTAATTTGTTCAAAATGGCCGCCGCTCCAAGTGGCGGATTATCTTTTTTCTTTTACAACAACCTTGATATGGATATCAAAAAATGAAAGGGAAAAAACGACATAGTGAGTGATGTCATACTAAATTCAATATGGCGACCGCCCCAAGATGGCGGATTTCCTATTTCTTCACAACCTCCTTGACATGAAATAGGAAGGGTTTGATAAATAAAATAAAAAAGCCTTTTTAAAAACAAGCTTTTATTTAAGCCATGTGGGTACTGCATCGAAGTTTGGGTTTTCGGTAAGGTAATTCAATGCCAAATTTTGAAATCAAAAAGCAAAAAAAAAAGCAAAAAACATACTTCGGTATGTAAGTATTTGCTTATCAACCAATCACTGTCCGGTAAATTTAATTGGTATCTACTTTTATGAAAATTTCGCGCCACAAGCTTTTTATTTCTATTGCGAAATTTCGCATTTTGGCATTGAATTAGGTAGGTACCTACTTACCTTAACGAAAACCTAAACTTATTTGATTCGTGCTCTTTAAAAGGTTTTTTATTTTTTATTTTCATTATGTACAAAATATCCTGAATTGTAAAAAGTCGGGAAAAATAGCTCTTTTGAAAAATCGTCACCACGCTTTCATGAAAGCCCTCAGTTTGGCGACACCGAGTAGTGGTAGTGGACGATGGAGGAAGGGTGCCTGGACGTGAGGCGCAGGGGACTAGACATGTGATCACGCCAGACGTCGTTCTGTCGTTCTAATTCTAACCCAATTGTTCTGCAGTTTTGTTGTGTTTGACGATCTGTCGTCGGAAGTGCTCTGTAAAATGTGCATAACGGAGCTCTTGCACATTTTTCCAGACCCGTTGGCCATTTTTTCGACTAGCAATGATATCCAAACTTGTTGGAATCGCCGCTGCAAGTTTGCAGTGAAATAACAAGTGATTTGTAGAAAGCAATGTTGAACGTTAGCTACCTTCGTGTAAAAACAGTACTGGCGGTGGGGATCCACTTCGTCGTGGTCGTCGGGCTGCTTACCCCGTTGGAATGAAATTATCAGTTGGGGAAAACCAAGATGTCCCTACTGTTTGGAATAGCGCCGCTTCAAGTGCGCGGTGAGTGTTTTGTTCGTATTTTAGTAAAAAAGACAACGATGTTCGCGGCTATCGCATCGTGTAAAAACAGTGCAACTAGTCATCTAGTGCTTCTTGTGATTTTCGAGAGGATTTTTGGATAATAAACACAAGAAAGGAATACGACACCCGCAAGGAAAATCATCGAGGCATCTGAAAGGTAGTTTTTATGCATTCTATTCGCTAATTTACCATTAAAGATTTGTCCAAAAATTAGTTTAAAGATTATTCCTGAAATACTGTGAAAAAGCTATACGTCTGACAACGCTGCACAAGGGAATGGGGGGGGGGACCGGCTTGAGTCTCAGCTGGCTTCGGCAAGGTCAAGGACAAGGACGTCTGGCTGTGGCGTCGAAAATATGGGTTTTAATAGCATTTTTAAAAAAAATATTTCTGACGTTAATATGCACTTTAGAAAAATTTTAATTGCAGAATCGTAGCAAGCGCATTTTTCCCTACCTGCCCTTAAAATTAATGTACTGATGACCGATACACCTTGTATATATTTTTAACTTTAAATAATTGATAAAAAAAATTATTTACATCATCTTTCACTTTTGTCATCCACGATTTGTTGTTCTAGTAACTCGTCACGATTCTTTTATTAATAACAAAACAAATGTCATAATTCATAATTTTTACTTATTATATATTAATAATTCTACATCTTTTTACATATATTTTGAAAATTTTGTTATATTTTGGCTCTTAAATATCTTAAATTTAATTATTATAATGATCTCGCTATAACTAAAATGTATCTTTTTTCTTATTTTATCATTTTTTAATTTGATATTATCTTCAGCCCTGACGACGTTCTTAAACAAGTCGGACCTCGGAGCGCCACCAACTTTTTTTTGCGATGCCACTGTCGCTTGTCACAGCACTCCTACAAGCCTTGTTTATGGAATCCCTAGTTAGCCAATGTGTGACAGAGTCATAAGGATACGAGAGCAATATTGGATACAAGCAACTGATGGCGTCAAAAATTAAAGTGGCCCAGTCATTGTCTACTAATTTTCTACTATTAAAATCTACCAAAAAACAGCTGGCCAACTTTATTTTTTGCAAAATCTGTCCCCTGTATCTACTATAATTCTGTCATGTCCTTATGTCAGTGACAGACATTGGCTAACTAGAGTATCCATAAACAAGGCTACAAGTTTTTTCTATACTCCTATATCCCCTACATTTGCACAACAATTTCAGAATTTCACCGTCATTTGTTACGGCACCCAGACAGGTTTTTTCGATACACCTACATCCCCTACGAGTTTCCCACAAATATCTTTGAGATTTATATTAAAAAAAAAACAGAATTTCTTAACAATTTTGTGTGACGCCACTGTCGTTTACCTCGACATCCCTACAGATTTTTTCAATACTCCTACGCGTCCCCACAAAATATATTTCAAATTGAGATTGATTTACACAAAAAAGTTTTCTTTAGGATTTTTTTGCGACGCCACTGTCGTTTGTCACTGCACCCCCTACAGGTTTTACTCTATGTTACTACATTCCCTATGCGTCTTTCAAAAATATCTTTGAGATTAACATTGATTTACACGAAAATAAGATTTTTGGGATTTTCTTGCGACGCCACTGTCGTTTGTCACGGCATTTCCTACAGGTTTTTCTATACTACTACATCCCCTATGCGTCTCCCAAAAATATCTTTGAGATTGAGATTGATTTACACAAAAAAAAATAAAAAAAATTCTTGGATTTTTTGCGACGCCACTGTCGTTACCCACGGTTTTTTCTATACCTACTCCTACATTCCGTATGTGTCATCCAAAAATATATTTGATTGATCTACACAAAAACAATAAGATTTTTCCTCTTTTTGCGACAAAATAAAAATCTAAAAATGTTCAAGACATTTTCCGTAAAATTTTTGAAATTTCCAGATTAAAAAAAAAACATAATTGTCAAAGTAATACCCACTTCCAGTCAAACAGGGAAGATGGAAATAAGAACTGACCATTTTTTGCTACTCCCTGTATAGTCATTACTAACATTTCGTGATAAAAGTCTTGTTTTTTGACAATCCCCCCATATAAAAAACCTGAAACTTGTGAGACTGCAAATTTCTGTGCTAAATATAGGTGAGGCGTATTTAATCGTAACTTATTTAATGTTAATAACAGCTGATCAATTTTCTGTATTTTTTCTACCTTCCATCCTAAATAATAATTAATCTCTACATCCTTAATCAAATTAAATAGTGCCTCAAAAATGCATGCCAATCATATGTATAAGAATATAAATGCCATGAATGTGCCAAAGAACCGAATTTTAAGCGCCGCTCGCGCGCAGAAAGATGCGCAATTCAATTTTCCGTTTGCACGAAAAAGCGATGTCTCCAAACGATTATTATTATCATCAACAAAAATGCACATTGTATCGTTTACTATTATAACATTATGCAATAAAAATAAAAATTAAAATCTGAATTTTCGTTGCTAATTAAAAAAGAAAAAGAATTGTGTGGGTTTTTGAACCTACGATGAAATAAATGAAGTTTTCTAGGTACGCGCCTCGGCTATATCCACTTCTGTAAATTCGTTCCATGAGGTTGCTCATATCTAAAATAACCTGAAATTTGTTGCACTTTTGGCATTCACTTTTGACAATGCACCACAGAACTGCATGCCAATCGGTAAATCATCATTTGGTAGTTCAAATTTATCGTGTACAATATATTAGCCTGCATGTGAAAATCGTTCGGGGACATCCTGCGTAAATAGAAGCACGTGTTCAGCGTACCTGGCAACAAGGACGTACTCGATCGCAAAAGTATATTTACGCGGTTTTATCTTGTTGTTCTCAGCTATTTAGACACTGCCACAAATAATTTTATCGATGTTTTGAACCATTTTAATTAAGCCAATAATTTTTTCTGAAATATTTTTATGTAAGTAAACAATTGTAAAACTAAAATTAAATAAAGGTCGTGCCTCAGTGTGGCTCTGGCGTGCTCTTGCTTACGCCAGGCGTAAAAGTTGCTAGATTTTAGTATAGGGACTTGACTTTTACTTGTTCGGAGCGGCGCGCCAAATTCGACTCCCTCCCCGACGCGTACCAAATCGGAAAATGACTCAAACGGCGGAACGGCTTTTCCGCTTCTAGCGCGCTTCAATAGCGATGTGGCACTTATTTTTTTGCGGCCCCAGGCGAAATTTGGACTTTAAATATCGAAAACTGCGTCCGATAGCCGTGACCAAACAAAAGCGTTACATACATACTACATTTTTTGAGAAGCGAGGGCGACTATAAACACCTAGGAGGTTCGGCAGGACCAGACAAGGCGTTTATAACAAGAACGAAAGCTTGGAATTTTACAAATATAGTGTAAAGTCATTATATTAAACTATTTTGCTGCAAACCCCTGATTTTTCTTCAATTATCAAAAGCAGTAACATTTTCAAGTTGTACTTGTGATACTTCGATTGGAAGTATATAAAATTTTTTGACGCTATGGCCTGCTATAGTGGAGTAACTATTTTAAGTACTTAAAGAGCACCCACTAAACCTCAACATTTTTCTCAATTCTGAAAAAGTAAGCTTAAATCAATGATTTTTCTTTCAATTAAAAAAGGCTGCCAATTGCGAAACACTACTTCCATAGCAGGGCTGTAAAGCTATATCACTGGCTGATTTGCGAAATCGGATACCTAATTAATTAATGTCCTCAAATTACACCCGAAATATTATGTGAAATGTAAAGGTACGTTTCGAACAAAGCTTATTTCACTGCATGGGAGTGAATACGGTGGTCATTTCCAGCATTTAATGAACTAATCACACAAGTAAGTAGTCTTTTTCTTGGTTATTAAGTAGACATTTTTTCCACATTGCCTCTTTCACTATTATAGCTATCATTTCGTCATCCATAAGGATGAAAATTTTGGTGGGAAATTTTAGGGTCAAACAGTACTCGATGAGACCTTCAAAATGAGGTATCGCAACACCCCTCATCCCTATTCAAAATCAGAGGGTCGTGCTTCCACCCGGTAGAGGGTTGAAGTTACGGGGATAAAAAAGGCAGACAAGTGGTTCCCCCTCGAATCAAAAATCGACGGGTCCGAGCGTTTTTCCACATTTTCATTTTAAAGCCGGAAATCGGGGTGTAAAGTTTTCGTTGGCCCACCCTGTATATACACTTATATACTGTTACTTTTGCAAATAGTCTTAATTTATGTAAGTATATGCATAGGCTGGGTGTTTGATAATAACAGGTTTTATGCTAACCCATGCCGTTATAACGTGTACCAAATATGACTTAAATATCTCAACTAGATTGGTAAATATTCGATAAAGGCCACATGTTTCTTAAAACTTTAACCCCCCTGTAACTTTTTAATAAGGCCTTAAAATGATATAGTTTATAAAAGACAGTGCGGTTATTTTTTTGTGTTTCTGTCACCTGTTGAAGTGTCGCAGAATAAAACTGAATCACCCTGTATATTTGTGATCGTTGCGCATTTGCTTTATTATGCCCCAACAGCTGATGCAGAGTTCGTTGAGATTTCGCCTTGATAGGATCCAAAAACTTATTTATCATTTAAGTAAAGTTCCTTTTCTGTAAAAGATACCCAGAAATTTCATTAGGAAAAGTTATTCAGAATATAAAATTATGCCCGTGTCGAATTTGAAAATAATTTGCATATACTTTGATTTTGTGATTTTCAAGGGTTAGTGCAAGTAAAGTGCTTTTTGCGAAAAAATATTTAAAATTTTTAAAATAGTTATTTATGTACCAAGGCACTGAAGTTCAACTTTTTATGACTCATGTGGAGTTTAGTTGCTGAGGCCTCTGGCCGAGGCAAATAAACCACATGAGTCATAAAAAGAACTTCAGTGCCGAGGTACATATTATATTTTTTTTGAAATCGGAAAAAAAAAGTTCTATTAAGCAAGAAAATATTAATAAGGGATCACCCGTCCACGAACCGACTACGCGCGGCGTTGCTTGACTTCACCGATCGCTCTACCTAGGACAAGCCGAGGCCAACGATAAAGACAGGCCACGGCGCTAATGCATAATCGCGTAGTCACGTGACCAACTTAGTCGTATATAATGAAAGGCATTTTTAGAGATAAGTAGAAAAAACAAATTTCGTAACAATTTGGCAAGTTTTCTTTCATCTATTACATTATTGGTTTTGTGCATTCAAGCTTTCTCTAATTGTTTTTTCAAAATTTTCAACCTGCCTCAGCTGTTTTAGGCTGAGAGTTAAACGGCACTGCACTCACAATATTTTGGCACATTCTCAAAAATTGTTCCTTTAGCTTAGGTGATATTCTCTATAGGTATTTTCCTCCCACAACACATTTGTCTTCCTGGCTTTTGTAATATGCATAAACAGACCCAATATTTGGTATTTAGGTTATTTTTTACGAGAAATGAAAATGAAAACTAACCTCAGTACTGTAACGAGGTCTCAGTTGATCGGCAGCGTGAAAGACCATATTATTATCAGGGCGTAGGTCGACAACGAAAATCCTCGAGTATGTTACAACACTGATTTATTTCGCACAAGGTGAATGGTGAATACAATAAATACACAACCCGAACGTGGTCAACGGGAACGGCTTCCAGCCACCCGGACCGTCTGAACTCGCGAATCTCCCGTAATCAGTTCACCCCTCTGTGTCTCAGGCTCCACTGTCCAATACTGTCCCATGTCCATAATAGTCCATTCCGGGTTCCCTATTCCGTGGTTCGAATTCCCCTTAACAGCTAACGCGTCGCGTCGGTGCGAGCGGCACCAATACTCTTGGACGGCACGACTCCCACCCAGACACCCAGAGGCCAATAATAACACCTGGGCGGTTCCCCTCCACCAGGACACACGCGCACTAGACACAAACTTGTTTCTAAAATATAAACTAATACGTTTAAAAAACTTTAAACATTGAAATCTTCTCAAAACCCAAGCTGCCGCTTTCAGTTATGTGACAAATGACATGTAACGTCTGACTAAGATGGTCACGTGATTTTTGTGCGCCAGGGCCTGTCTTTATAGTGAGCCTTGAGGACAAGCATAATGACGTACAGCACCTTCTGACAGGAAAACCAAACTGCTGCTTCTTGTGCAGCCTACACAACAAATCTATTGTTTTTCAAATTTACTAAAATATGTATACTGAAGGATTGCGCTTCTATAGGAAACAATTTCGCAATGTGTACGAACAGTTAAATGAGCCTTTATCGGCCGGGTTTTGAATATTTGGTCACTTTTGACGGGCGATTTCTCCGCGTCTGACGTTTAATGTTTACATCTCGCCAAGGCCTACTTATTGAAAAAATCGTACAATAATGGGCTACATTATTGTACGATTTCTGTGCTTTTAATGACGATTTTGGGACATTTTAATGCCGATTTCAAGAAATAGTTATTTATGTACCAAGGCACTGAAGTTCAACTTTTTATGACTCATGTGGAGTTTAGTTGCTGAGGCCTCTGGCCGAGGCAAATAAACCACATGAGTCATAAAAAGAACTTCAGTGCCGAGGTACATATTATATTTTTTTTGAAATCGGAAAAAAAATGCTTTATTAGGCAAGAAAATAATAATAAGGGATCACCCGTCCCCGAACCGACTACACGCGGCGTTGCTTGACTTTACCGATCGCTCTACCTAGGACAAGTATAATGACGTACGGCACCTTCTGACTGAAAAACCAAACTGCTGCTTCTTGTGCAGCCTATACACAACAAATCTATTGATATTCAAATTTACTAAAATATGTATACTGAAGGATTGCGCTTCTATAGGAAACAATTTCGCAATGTGTACGAAAAGTTAAATGAGCCTTTATCGGCCGGGTTTTGAATATTTGGTCACATTTGACGGGCGAATTCTCCGCGTCTGACGTTTGATGTTTACATCCCCCCAAGGCCTACTTATTGAAAAAATCGTACAATAATGGACTACATTATTATACGATTTCTGTGCTTTTAATGACGATTTGGGGACATTTTAATGCCGATTTCAAGAAAAATATATTATTCGTGTCTGCAGATTATGTCCCTATCAAAATTCAAAAGAATCGGCAACATTTAGTTTTTTTGTTTTCGTTCTAATAAAAGGATACAAATAAAAATAGGCCGGCCGCTTGTTTTGCTTTTTGATCTAGGGACATAATCTTCATTCCTGAAGAAATTTTCTTATAAGATGTTTCGATATTTTTTTCGTATAAGCACTACACCACAGAAAGTTATGGAACTACCTAAACTAACGATTGAAAAATGACAAAAATCAAAGTATAGATAAGCCAACTATTTTTAAATTTAACAAGAGGCAATTTTACATTCTGGGTAACTTTTTCTAATGAAATTTCTCAATATTTTTTACAGAAAAGGCCCCTTACCTTACTTTCTAACAAAGCAGGCTCAGAACTTCGAATTAATTTTGGTATCATTCACACCTATAGTTAAGTCCATCGTGGACACGCTGTATAATTGACCTCGTTGATCCGAGGTTAAATCATTGAAAAACTTGAGAGGAACTTTACTCTTCACGATTATAAAGCACAAGCAAGACTTCGAAATGAAGGGATGAGGTTGCAGAGAACTTATTTCTGATTACTCCCAAAAGGGAGCTTCAGTAAGGCAAATACTGACAGGGCAATAACAACCAGATGGCATTTCAAATTGACAGCACCCCGATGGGCTGGAGATAGATCTGATATTTTCTGAAAGTATAAGAACATTTTATTTAGATATGTTGTTGATTACCATTAACTGACAAAACAGGCTCCATCGTAGTAAATGGCCTGTAACCAAGCGAGCATCTACCTACTCCACCCAGAAAACCACACAGAAGCTAATGAGCCCGATGTTAGATGCAGGAAATTAAAGGACTGACTGCTCGTTGTTCGCCTTACAAGCACAAAAAAATTAACGAACTCTATCTACACTATGGGGCAATAACGCATATTCATTCATTAACTATAAATTATTATTAAAGGGAATATTAGCAGCGGAAAAAACAAGCATTTATTAATGACTCATTATAACATAACTGTGATCAATCTAAAAAGAATGATTGGTATTTGTATGTTTTCATCTTGGCTTGGTCCATCTATTGCCAAATTGTTGGGTTTCAGCTTAGATTATTTTCTGTAGACTATTATTATTATTATTTATAAAGTTTTGCTTATCAAAACAAGTAGGTAGATAATAGAAAAGGTAATGTTCCTTTAAATGTAAAAAAAAATTAAAGCACTGAGGAGCACTCATTTTTGATTTCGTGAAAAAATACCATTAAAGAAAGATTTGAAAGATAATGGCGGGCTTGAGTAAATGTTGGCGAATTGATAACTTGTAGGTAACTAATTTCTTGCTTACTAAAATTTAAACAACAACTTTCATTAATAAAACTATTTTTTTTTTTTGAAAACGTAACAAATATAAAAGTTTGCTGGAAAGCAGTATCAAAGGGTTTATGGATTTACCGAGGGAATTAGGGGTAAATTAAAAATTGAAACGTGGGGATATAAAGTTTAAGTTAATTTGTGGTCTAGACCCGAGGAATTTGATTTCTTTTAACTACAAAATGTCACAGCTAGAGAGAAATCAAGTTAAAATGTATGTTTCTTCTTAGAAAATTCTATTCAAAACCATATTATATTAATTTCTGGCATGGTAATAATAAACCACAAGGGGCCTAAGGTAGTCTCAACGATTCCACGAACTAACTAATGGGATAGAAAAGTTTAGCAGACTGTAAAAAATATGCCGGAGAGCTTTTGGGTTGGTAAATAATAGTTCTCTTATTTGGCACGGACAACCTACGTGGGCAGAATGTCGAGATGTGCTGCGAGCGATAGCCGAACTGCTAAATGGGCTAATATTTTTCGCTCTGTGCCCGCAATCTAGAATCTTGGGTATTTTTGCTGTTGGCGTTTTTGGGAACGAAGACAAATTTGCTCGGTCGGATCAAGGATATACAATTCTTTATAAATTTTTGCGCATTGTAAAGGCTATTAAACAATTAAAATTGATACACTAATCAAAATATTTGATCAATTTTTCCCCTTATTTCTTTATACAGGTGTCCCTGGATCGTTGTCGGAATATAGGTGTAAATAACAAAAAATTTCTGAGTTGGATCTTGATATTTTGGAAATCTCTCCTGCATGATCTCATAATGAGACGTAAGCAAAATAAGTCGAATTAATCAGTATTCAGGGTGTCTCAGAGGTAAATTTGAAATTATGCCCAAGAGTAAACTACAATTATTTTCAAAGACATGGAAAACTTTTATAAAGAAAAGTTGTTTGAAATAAGGAGTTACCTATGTCAGAATCCTAATTTTGAGGCGTCTGGGCCTGCTTTAATTATTTTTCTTTTCGTTGTTAATAACAATATAGTATTTGTATTTATATTTATTAATTAAATAGAAGGTCTCTATAATTGTTGAAAGATGTGTCTGAATGCACATTTCCTGCCATCGCTTTAGTTTTAACCGAAAATTTCGTACAAATAATCAAAGTAGGCCAAGCCGCCTCAAAATTGGGATTCTGGCATAACTTTGAGCCGGCTCAGCCTATTTTGATTAGTTGTGCGATCTTTCTTATTTTCACCTTTTCAGTTAAAACTAAAACTATGGCCGGAGTGTGACGCATGACGCATCTTTTAATTATAGACAGCTTTTTTAAATAATAAATATTCGAAAATAAGGACTGTCATCGAATACTATTATTGTTATTAACACAAAAAATATATTCAGAACAGAAGGCTCGTTAATGACAGCTACCTATAAAATGGACTCCAAATTGTAAACTTAATATTTTTCAAACGTATTCATATTGAGGTCTACTATTAGATGTTGGCTAATCTATGAATTGGGAAGATTATATTTTAGGAAAATATCATTTCATAAGAAATGAAATTTGCTTGTTTTTGGAGTCTGAAGTTGGAGTCCATTTGACAGATATTAAGGAACGTTTTGTTGTGGAACTATACAGTGTGTCCCAATTTGATACTGGACACCTCAGAACTATATGAAGGACAAGGAAAACAAATGGTCTCTATTTTTTTTTATTGGTAGTCCCAAGGGAGAGTATCTCATAGGCGGTGGTATTTGGATGGGGTAATTATTTCATGACCTGCTGTGATTTTTTAAAATAGCTAATTTTCAAGAAACCCTATATTAGGAATTTTTTTACGACAAAATGTTATTAAGAAAACTTCTTCAGAATGAAAAACTGAGTATAATTGCAAAATTTCAAAAGTCTAGGTCTACTTTGATTTTTAGCTTTTTCGCCCTTTTCTCCCACTCTTTTCTCAGAAATGGACCTTTCACGTCAAAATATTATTAAGGAAACTTGATCAAAGTGAAAAAATAAAATTTGGCGTGAAATCTCCAGAAAGGACACTTTTCTAAGAAAAAAGTGGAAGACAGATCTAAAAATCAAAGTAGGCCTAGCCTTTTGAAATTTTGCGAATCTACTCAGTTTTTCATTCTGAACAAGTTTTCTTAATATTATTTTGTCGTAAAAAATCCCTAATGTGGTTTCTTGAAAATTTGCTGTTTTAAATAATCACAGCAGGCCATGAAACAATTACCCCATCCAAATACCACCGCCTATGAGATACTCTCCCTTGGTACTACCAATAAAAAAATACAGACCATTTGTTTTCCTTGCCCTTCATATATTTCTGAGGTGTCCAGTATCAAATTGGGACACACTGTATATTTTCTGTGTTAGTAACAAATAAAAGGAAAAAATTCAAAGTAGGCCGAGCCGCCTCAATATTGGGATTCTGGCATAAATCCTTATAGTACGAAAGCCGGCTGCATGATTTCAACTCTCATAAGCTTATAGAATAAGATATTGTGTAAAATGTAGAGAGTATATGTCTTTACTTGAAGCGAGTAGGTTGCCTCAATTTATATGAGCCCAATCATTGTTATTTAAGAAGTTGCGGTCAATTTTTAGGCATATCTACTCTCATATGATTATACAGGGTGATTCAGGAGGAAATGTCAATATTTTAGGTACGTATTCGGGGACCCAAAATAAACATAAAAGTTCCTATAAACATGGGTCCTATTCCCGGCCGTTACCGAAATACAGGGGTAAACAACATTCAATTTAAGGTTTTTATTACATTATTTATAACAGGTAGGCTAGGTTTTATAGTTTTCAAAAATGCCACCGTTTACTTCTAAACATAAGTCAGCTCTCTGGTGAATAGCTCGGGTCGCTCTATGAATGGATACGGGCCTGTTTCTTATAGTTGCTGCTGCATTTATTATTCGATCGAGTAATGCATCTCTAGTGTTTACTTTACTTGAATATACCAATGATTTAAACCACCCCCAAAGACAATAATCCAGAGGATTAAGGTCTACTATTGCTAAGCAACAGGAATTTCCGCCTGAATCACCCAAAACCTAGCCTACCTGTTATAAATAATGTAATAAAAACCTTAAATTGAATGTTGTTTACCCCTGTATTTCGGTAACGGCCGGGAATAGGACCCATGTTTATAGGAACTTTTATGTTTATTTTGGGTCCCCGAATACGTACCTAAAATATTGACATTTCCTCCTGAATCACCCTGTATAACAAAATAAGAAGGAAGGCCCATGGAGAAACAATAAAAGAAAGGGTCCCTTGATCCTTTAGAAATCCGATAGGCGTATTTTCGGGGCCCCGAAAATCCTCCGCTGTTAAATGCGGCGCGAAAGACGGGGGCAAGTCTGGACCTCGGGGACGCGAGTTTTGTGCGAAGTCGCGCTATACAGCCAGTGCCATATACCGCTCGATGCACAGGAAAAAAAATTTTTCAAACGCGTTTTTCGGGAGATATGACGGTACGGCGAGATGGCCGGAGAACGGGTCAACATATTTAAAGAAACTTTCAGGTAAATTATTTCTCGTTTTCGAGTTATTAAGGATTTTCGGCGAAAAAAACGACCAACACAGGTGGGACGCATCTTTTTTACGTGATTGGCCGGCATTTCCCGCTACATAAAAGCCAAAGTTCGTAAACTGTCGGAAATTGCCCTTTTTTGCCGAGCTACAGCTAAGTTATTTCGGCTCGGGGCTCTGGGGTCGGTATTTTTAAAGCTTCCCTCAAGTCTTCAGGTGAGGTGCAGATGTTTCTGGTGCCATCGAAAAATTAAAAAATGAGAAAAAACACGCAATTTATAAGAGCGGTTTCTCGCAGGATTTCTAGTCAATTTCGCTAATTCTACAGCCGTCCCGTTTCTCGAAACTTGGAATTCGGGAGTCAGGAAATTTGGTTAAATATCGGATTTTCGAGGTTTCCTTTAGTACTGGAGGAAAGTACAAGGCCCAATTAAGAAATTTACCATCTTCTTCGATTTTTAGAACCGCACTTTTCGAATTTGTCAAAAGATTTTTGCGAAAAAGTAGTAAATATGTTCGTGGGACGGCTTGTACCTATTAAAAAAATAAAAATTATCCACAACTTCTTTAAATAACACTGATCAGGCCCATATTATCTGAGGCAACCTACTCGCTTCAAGTAAAGAAATATACTCTCTACATTTTACATAACATCTTATTCTATAAGCTTATGAGAGTTGAAATCATGCGGCCGGCTCTTGGACTGTTACTCCAATCAACTCCAGCCAACTATAGATAAGAATATGGCCATATAAATTAAAAATAAGTGAGATAAAAGATGCCTGATTTGAGAGCAGGTGAAATGAGTGGCAAATTGACAAATACGTAAAATTTGGTTATAGAAAACAATGGACTGCCAGATGACTTGTAATGACAATGCCTTATTGTTGTACTTACCAGTTGCCATTCGTCAGCTAATTTGTTAGGCTATATCATTTGCTCCATGTCCTCTATGTTGGCTGTCTACTTCTCTCTTTAGACTCCTACTGTAGCGGAGAGAACCGAAATAGTTCTTTTGTATGGTAAAAGTATCGAGTGTTATATTGTTCATAACATTCTTAAAATTCAATCTATTTTAAAATACACAGTTTTAGTGTATGTCAAATTAAACGCGTTTACAAGTATAGGGTGGTCGCACTGTATATTTAAGATTTTAAAGTTTGGGTTGCTGGGGTATAGGGGGTTGAATCTATCATGTTTCTGTTTACCTACGCAAAAAAAGTTCCTCTTCAAACAAAAACCGATGTGTCGCGAGGATTCTTGCAATTTTTCTACTAGACATAGTGTATTCATAGGCACTGATTTTCCTTTATAATATTTTTGTTTTTATTTTACTATTTACACATACTTAGGATACCTGTTTTTAGTTCATTTTTTATTTTTATTATTAGTAGATAAGGATGAAATATTAAATAGAAATTCGATATCCCATCCCGAAATAATCCCACTTATTTTGCTTACGTCTCATTATGAGACAATGCAGGAGTGATTTCCAAAATATCAAGATCCAGCTCCAAAATTTTTGTTATTTACACCTATTCCGAAAACTATCCAGGGGCACACTGTACATATTATATTTGCATTTTTGTCCAAAAAATGTGTTCCTATATGTAATTTCTCCTATATTTTCTAAATCTACTTTCGGAAAGACAACCGAACATTAAATAAAAATGTGCATTTTCATTACAATAATACGGTGTATACCCCGATTACTGTAAGAAGTCCCGATTTTGTTAGATGACATTCTCCACAAAATCCCAGGAATTTTCTATTAACCATGGGTATAACATTGGTATATGCTGTGTCTCAACCAGTTAATGACGACACTCATTGATTTATGATGTGAAAAAATACCCAAGTGATACGAAAAAAGAACATAATAAAATAAAAACCATATTGCAATCACGATTATACGGCTACAAATAAAAATAACTATGACTACAACTCATTTTAATAATAATTTCAAACGTCATGAAAACACTTTCATTTTGGTATTTTGGTATAATCACCTACTTGCGACGTCTATGGTGCGTGCTCAGGCAAATTTTGTTTCGGTGTTGTGAAGGTTTTCCGGATCGTTCAAAAGGGTTCAAATTTTGGGCAGTGAAAATATTTGCGGGTTTTGTACGTTTCGTTAGTTTTACCGTTATCTGTGTTGTTCTTGTTCGTGTTATTAGTAGTACTTCATTGTGCAAATGGGCTCGTTACAGACCTGCACTTATGACCCGGTTGCAATTTTTGCTGCATTGATGCCAACTTAGGATGGCGAAATTACCAATTGACAGTCCCAGTAAGGACTTCTTAAAATAATTTTACTATATATGGCATATATTTACTCCAACCGTTTGGAAGATATGAGTGATTAAATTATTGATATTGTCGTATCGAGAGTAGCCTTGGAAAAACAACCTCAGGAAGTGCGCTACGTGTAAATTTTTTACCAGATTAATAGGATCAAATTACTTTATTTTTAAAATTTTCATTATAATAACACCCTGTATATTTTTCTCATCATAAATAGGCATTTCTTATATATTTCTTCTATATAGTGATAAGCCTTCTTAAAATATTGCTATTGGACGAACAATAAGGGAGAATAAAGATATCTACTAACCCTCGGTAAGAACATCATCTATTAGTTGTTTCCTTTGATTTCAAGGAAGCAACAATGTACAGGGTGTTACTATAATAAAAACAAACCAGACCACTGAAACTTTTTTATTTTAAGTTCAATCGTTTTCCAGAAAGCACATTTGGAAAAGAAAAACATTTTTTTTCGGGTATATAAAAATGTGAATATGCAAAAATAATAAGGAAGAGTGTTAATAATAATGGGGGGGTGGGTGTTAACCTTGCGTGGGTCACCCTGTACATCTCAAAAATGAAAACACTTTATTTTCGGATTAATTGAACACTATTTACTTAATTATTAATGAAAAAATCATTAACGTAGATACAGGGTATTCACGCGAGAACTCCGACCCCCCTATTATTTCTCTAGTTTTTGCAGATAGAAAAAAGTTTTATATAAAAGTTGAAAGGCAAGTATTGGGCTTTAGAAAGGTAGACTTGTGGTTTATACAGGGTGTATCGTCAAAGTGGGACAAAATATATTCTTTGTTTTTAATAATAAACATCCTCTTTATTTTTTAGGTATTTTAAAAGAGCTAATTTTTCTGATTGCAACGATATACAGTGACCGGCAGAAAGTTGGACACAAATGGAAAACTTTTTTATTATTAATTTATCAGAAAATTTTATTCTTGATAAAAGTTGGTGCATCATTTAAAACTCAAAACGTACATATCAAAATTTAAATATCTCTTTTTGGATACGAGGTAGATTAAAAAATGTCAAAATAACTCAAGAGTAAAGTACCCCTATTTTTTAAAATACGGTAAAAAGTTACTTACAAAAGTTGTTTGGAATCAAAGGTTACAGCCACCTAGTAAAAAAATAACTTTAACTTTTTTTGTATTTTTTCGACCACTTTGTGTATTACAAAAGAACAAAATACCGCAAGCGCAACTTATCATCGGATAAAACATGAATTTGCTACTAAACTTTAATTTTGTTCGATTAGCAGCTAGCAGCTAGAAATTTAAATTAATCGAAATCAGAGTTTAAAAATATTAAATTTTTGTGTCCAACTTTCTGCCGGTCAATGTATAACATGTTGATATTTGCCTTTCCCTTTAGCAAGTTATGCGGACCAAAATTTACAACAAAAAATCATTTAAGATATCCCAGTTAGCCATGAAATTAAGTCGGAATTTTAATAGTTATGTTAGATTATCTTATTATTACTTACTTTATGTAGGTAATTCAAAATAATAACAAAATGGCAATAAATATTCAATAACTATCATTTTTAATTTTTCGTCTATCCAGGATGTACCTATACTTCAAAAATCTGGTGGGATTTTTTTTTTAATTTATGAGAATTGTTGAAATCGAATAAAATTACTTACCTTATGCATGATTTTTTATAATCTTACAAATAAAATACAATTTTCCATTATCAAGTAACACGATTTTCGTCTACTGCATTTAATAACCCGCTTTCAAGTATGGCAACACATATTATTAGATGGCTCATGAATGATGTATAACTAATTTCTGAAAACATATACCTACATACCTACATGAATTGGATGTTTCAACAAATAAGGCGCATCTTTAAAGCCAAGGAAGAGCTGAAAGGTTTTATGAAATAGGTACTTAATTCGAGTATGTGTTACTTTACAATTATTATGATTTTTTCTCTTTTCACAATGCACATGTTATATTGATCAACTTGAATAAATCAGCTATAGAAAATGCGCGTGCTTTAAAATGTACCAGAAACTATATTTAGCTAACAAAATTGTATTTTCGTAAGTCAAATGTTAGAGGTTCGAGGTGTTCTGTTAGTTTGGTTGCTAGGTGTGAAAGTAGTTATAGGTACAAAAAGTATTGCCTAGCAACACTTAGGCGCAAGGACCTTAAAACCATTAATAATATCACTGCATTCTGTCTCTTATCACTGATTATCATTTTTACCAATTGAACAATAATTATTGTTATTATGAACAACAATTATTGTTATTATGAAGATTAATCTAAAATAATCTACTCCATAGTGTTTTTAAAGTATAATTTAAAGTACCTACCTATAATATAAAATTGTCGGTAGCAGGAAAAAATTAATACAGTACACGATCCCTAAGTTCTACTTTGACCTCGGAGGTACATTAAACAACCTTCTCGGCTTCCCTGCCTATGCTAATATACAGGTAGGTATGTGCTCGTAGGTTTTACCTCGGTTATCCCTCGTCGCGCGTGGCCACTCACCTCCGCGCGCTCGCGGGCTCGCGCTCGCGCGGCCCGGCGCTCATCGGCGTGGCAGCGCGGCTCTCGGCCCGAGGACCGCGAACCGCGAGAGCGAGCCGCAAAACGAAAAAGAGCCGCGGCCGGCCGACCGCGGCCGAAAAAAAGCAACGCGCTGCCGCTGTTAAGACAGGTAGCAGTGCCGACGGGCGGACGGGGCGGCGAGGGGGGGGTACGAGAGGTTCCGGCCACCGCGCGCCTGGCAGGGCCGGACCAGGGAGGTCCTACCTTGGTACCTACCTGGAGAGACAGACACCTGCGGTATACTCCGGGTGAATACCAAACAGGGCATAATAGTTATTTATGTACCAAGGCACTGAAGTTCAACTTTTTATGATTTATGTGGAATTTAGTTGCCGAGGCCAGGGCCTATTTTACCAAAAGGCACATAAGGCCCGGGCCTTGGGCCCCGAAGAGAAGGGCCCGAAAAAGGCGCTTGAAAAAAATTATAAAGCATTCCAATAAAAAAGGCCGTATTTGATAAAGAAAATTAAATAAAATTAGGCTTAGATTGGTATAATAATGATTTGATATTGATATATGTTTAATCTACAATTAAATAATTTACTCGTAGCAGTGCCAGGACAATATACGTATATAATTGTATTGTTCAACACCTTGCTAATTCTGGCCAAAGTTTATAGATCACAGAGTATAGAAAATTAAATTTTAACTAAACATTTTTTTTAACATGAAACTTAACAAAAAACTGAAGGTGCCAAAGGTAAGCAGACAAATTCTTATTGAAAAGTCATACTATAGGATATGAGTGAGCCCGAAGTTTGGCTTGGGCCTTGGGACCTAACTAAATCAAAAATAGGCCCTGGCCGAGGCAAATAAACCACATGAGTCATAAAAAGAACTTCAGTGCCGAGGTACATATTATAATTTTTTTTTAATCGGAAAAAGTTATATTGGGCAAGAAAATAATCATACGGGATCACAGGTCCATGAACCAACTACTCGCGGCGTTGCTTGACTTCCACGATCGCTCTACCTAGGTCAAGTATGACAAGACACGGCGCCTTCGAACAGAAGAACCAAACTGCTGCTTGTTGTGCAGCCTCCATAACAAATCCATTGATATTCAAACCTACTAAAATATTTATACTGAAAGATTGCGCTGCTATAGGTAACAATTTCGCAATGTGTACGAAAAGTTAAATAGGCCTTTATTGGCCGGGTTCTGAATATTTGGTCACTTTTGACGGGCGATGGCTCCGCGTCTGACGTTTAATGTTTACATCTCGCCATGGTCTACTTATTGAAAATATTTGAAAGATTTCTAAGCTTTTAATCACGATTTTGGGACACTTCACTGCCGATTTCAAGAAAAATACTTTACTTTGTTTTTTTTTATTTCGTAAATTATTGAACCAATAACCAAGCCAAATACTTACATATACAATGATCGAAAACGCTTTTCCAACATTTTTTTGCAGTTTATATAGTGTGTCTGGTTATTCGTATTAATACCCACAAAAATCTAACTAGGCTGTGGGAATTGAACGCAGCATTATTTTTATAGATATGTCGATATGTCCCTGAAAGGTCATCGTTTGCGAAGTATTGGTTTGGCATTGCCAAGAAAGCCTTCTATAGGATGCTTATAGTGTTTTTGCAAAATCTTGCTCTAATTTTGACATGTTTGTTGATGCCCCGAGGGTCATTTGTTATTTGTTTCTGATTGTAGAACACCCGACAGAAAAATAACGAATGGATATGATTTGATATGGATTTCGATTAAAAAATGCCTATATGTACTTAATATATCTTTTTGAAAAACGCACCCTTTTCAAACAAGGCCAGATTTTCGTAGCAATGCCAAACCAATACTTCGCAAACGAAGATCTTTCCGTATATTCCGTACAATTTGCGCAACCTATAAACCTATTCAGATTTTTAGGGGTGTTAACATGAAAAACCAGACACTGCATATTATTACTTCCATATTAACAGGTGAGTGAAAGTATTGTTCAAGAAAGTTGGTGTTCCCATGATAACTTTATTCGTATACAATAAGACGGCTCGTATTGAAGAAAAAGGTGGAGATGGGGAAACGAAAATATTTTATATTTAGTTTTTCGTGATACATTAGTCGTTTTTTATATGTTTCGGGAATCCATAGTGTTGGCATTATTTTGAAGAAACAAAGTGATTCAGAATGGTTTTGAAGATATTGAAATCCAAACAAGTGTCAATTTCTAATTTGTTTTCGGATTTTGGAATTTGCTTTTCTACAGGGCATCCCCTTGGTTTCTGTCGTCAAACTTTGACATTTTGTAGATACAGATTTTAGGACAAAAAGTTCCTATAAACAAGCGTGCATAAACCCTAATTTTTAGAGAAAATAATTACATATTTTCATATTTCGTGTTCTATCTCCGGAACAAAAAGAGATATTCACTCAAAACTCGGTATAGGGCCAATGACCATGTGCTAATTTTGGGATTTTCCGCTACCTAAACGATGCCATACCTTACCTAATGATTTTTTCCAAAAAGTAAGGCACCCATCAAGCGAACTGTTTCAAGAGCCGCCTATTTTTATGAATATAGATAATCGTGACTGTCACGTCACCACTGTGTTTAAATACGGAACAAAAAGTAATTTAATTTGTTTTCCTTACAAACTATAAAGTCAATGAAGAAATAACAAGTGTAAAAACAGTTTCTTAATAAATTGGGCTACAGAATGCGAATTTATCTTCTTAAATAAACCAACTTACAAAAGCTCTGTAAAAAGACAAATAGGTGTTTCTACTCTTTGGGATTCTTAGGGTACAAAGAATAATTCTACCATAATGTGTCTTCCAACTTGCTGGCAACGTGTCCCAAAATTCATGTTTCAATTAAATTCAGTTCAACCGTTTTCGAAAGAAAAACAAATTCAAATTTTTTGATCCTCTTAAGACTGGAACTTTGCATGCAGGGGAGGCTTAAATCACAAAATTTTACATGAAACAACTTGTAGAACACTTTTTCAAATATTTGTACATCATTACGTAACACCCTGTGTATGAAGCGATTACCACATCAGATTTCTTATTTTATTCAAATCTAGCGGGATATCACTTTATTTCGCAACTCTTCTGATGAAGGGACTCTAATAATTATTTATTATTATCCATATCAATCAATAAAAATGAATATTTGCATCGAGTTTTATCCCATCAGGATTTCTAGTAAAAATATGCGCCCCAGCCCCTCAGAATCGCCTACGGTGATGATCGAACCGAGTCTGCCCGGCCCAAGCCGCATTCCCCGAATATACAACTTTAATGATACAGGGGCTATAAGGATCGGACTGGCTCCAAGAGAACCTCAATACCCACAAAAAATAATTAGCTAGTTCATCAACCTGCAGATCCGTATTCCATATCCAGTGATAAAAAAATTTAAGACCCTAAACATATCACGAGAATACTTACTTAAATTAGGTTGAACCAAATTTGCAAAGAATTAAATTCGCCTAACGAAAGGAATGTCAAAGTTACCTTTACCAAATTTCTATTCATAAAATAGTATATATATTTTTTACTCCTCTCTTTTACATTGCTGATATTAATGTGTCACATTATTTATTTAGGAATGTGAAATAATTGGCAATAAGTACGAATGGTCAGCAACAGATAATTTTCCATTCCAAGCGTCTCCAAGATATTTTAAAGTAAGCGATGGCGTTACCTCAATAAAAATGCACCTTTTCTCGGAGATCTTAGCTAGGTCGTGAGGCCTGCGCGCGGAGAACTGAAGGTCGCTTGAGGTCGCTCGAGGGCCAATCACTGATCCTTGTAGTACACCATTTCCTAAAATATCAACAATGCTCAATTATCCTTATGTTGATACATAAAATATTCCAAATACCGGATGCTGCCAATCCTTATCTGAAATCAATTACGTAATTTACGTAAGGTATATTTTTTCTATTCATATTTATTATAATATTGCTAGTTTTCCAAGAAGTTCCCATAGGTATCTTTCATTAAACATAATGGCAACGGACGAGACCTAACGAACGTTTTAAACTTCAGTTCGGAGCGATATGAATCTGGTATAGCGAGCACAGTGCGGCCAGCCATCAGCATCAAGCCGGCCATTATTATTCATTTCGTGTTACTTCTCATTCTTCAAGCTTGGAGCGATCCAGTGCACGTCATAAAAGATTCCAAAATCATCTCAGTCATTTTAATGTGTGCATTAGAAAAGGACTCCAAGGTTAATACCTTGTGTGATCATTCAGCTTACTCTAGATCCGCACGTAGGCAGATATTTTTCTGTGGTCTTTAGTCGAAGCCATTATTGCCTAGGTACATAATATGCTGCCCAAAAGATCTGGCGGACAATTTGGAGGTCATTTTGATTCTTAAATGAAGCATGTTCTTGGTTTATAATTATATACGTTTACTTGTATTGATGAAAAATTTTTTTGATGTTTCTATAACTAATTATTATATACGCTATCCCCTTTCAAAACAGTCCAAATATGTTAGTGACGAAAAAGATAATTTCAAAGAAATATCATCTCCTGAAAGGTGGCAACATCTTTTGAAGTCAGTAAAATCTAAGGAAAATTGTCCAAATATAGAAAAATTTATTTTATTATTTTTATGCATCCCCACTTCGTCTGCATAAATTTTGAAAAGGTTTTTCTGTAATTACAATAAAATGGCGGGAAATAAATAAGGCATCCATTAATCTAATAGAAAACGAACTTTTAATTTATTTTAATATGCAATTATCCGAATTTTATGAAAATAATAAAGGATATGTGCAACTATACAGAGTGTTTCACTTAAGAGTGAAACAACCTTATAACTTCTTTCATTTTTAACCGACCAGAATGAAATTTTTAACAAAAGTAGATGGCATTGTTGCCTACTTATTTCCAAAAAATTAGTTGCCTTATCCAAAGTCAAAGCCACCTGCAATGCCACAATCTAGGCTAAAAATCCGAAATAAGTAGGCAACAATGCCATCTACCTTTGGTAAAAATTTTGTTCGGGTCGGTTAAAAATTAAAGAAGTTATAAGGTTGTTTCACTCTTAAGTGAGACTGTATAAAGCTTTAAAAAGTGACACAAAATATAATACGAAGAGGTAATTGTTTTTTATTATGTTGTATTATTTTTTATTTTATTTCTAAGAACTATCATTTTCACTTAACATAATTAAACAATCCACTAGTATAGACGAGAGCAGTTTGGCGTCCTCCTTTTTGTTTTTAGAAAGGTGACAACCCTAATACAACTTGCCCTTTTCGACAATAATTTAGGATCTGTAATTTAGGCCATATTTTTAGAGATAAGGTAAGGAGCTTTTTTACCGTGAGAGATTCGCTGAAACTTTTAGGTACTTTAGAAATGTAATTACGATATAAACCTACTTTGCTAAATAAAATAAACAAAAATTCACTTAAGAGGATTATTGACAAACTTATCAAAATGCGGTAAATTGCATTTATGGTCGAGTTTCCCTAATATAATTTGTCTATATATTTATTTTGAGAAAAAGCAAACATTACAGAAAATAAGTAGGTATATAGGTATAAAAACGCAACTTTATGGTTTGCGAAATACCCTGTATAAGTTTGTTCACTATCCCATAAAACTACACAAAATAACTACATACTATTTTTTTTTCAATTTTTTATTTTTATTTTTGAGTTATTAAGGAGATGCGACTATTCGCGTGGACATTTTCATTCCAACATGTTATAATAATATTTGATTTGACACAATTAGTTTTATTTACCCATCTATCTAAACGCTTTTCTCCACGACCATTCGTGAATGTAAGTATTCTAAAATCATTTTTAATAATAGAACTTAAAAATTCTCACTCTAGAGCGAGATGATTTATTCTTAAATACTTGCTTCTCGAGTGTTTTGCATGTATTTCCAGGATCTTAATATAATTTTTGTAATCTATTGCACATAAATAAACAATATAATAATAGGAATAGTAATATTTCGTACTAATAATAATAAATCATTGCATTATTTTATATATTTTCATTCCATAACAAGATAATGAATGAATGTAAGCTAATCGAACTAAACACAGCTAGAGTGCCACGGATTTCAAGATTTTCGAACGTGTTTTAAGTTAAATAAAATGAGTGATTTTGATAGGTATGGAATTTGGTCGTGGAGAAAATACAGTCTGTTACTCGCTAACGCTCGCGTTCGGAATCTTCCACTCGTATCGAATTTTTTCATTCTAACCTCATTACAGAATCTACTATACCATCTGCATACCACACCATTTTTTTCGTACCGTCCGTCCGACCATAATGATGGTGGAATTTAAAATCCTATAATATAATAGCCGGCGTTCCACCGGTTTTACACTTATTGTGTCCTCGTCTTTCATCTTGTTCTTCTCCTGCTGCTGCCTCTTTTGGCCATCTGTTGGGTTGTTTGTGTTTGACGATTTCGTGGCTATCCGGTCAGGGCGCCAGATTCCGCGAAATCGAGCTCTTGGATGAATGGCATGTTATGGAATCGGAAATCGCGAATTAAGTATACAGACATTAGGTTTTTTACACGTGTTTTTTGTCTGCATGTCAGATGATGTGGGTAGATGCATTGTATTTCAAATTAGAAACAAATTGAAATAGGTACCTATTACCAAGTTTGAAGATAGATACATTATACATTTCGGGTTCTCAGTTCTCAGTATTCTACCTATAGTCATTAAGAAAAGGGAAGACAGCTTGACACTGGCCAAAAAACTGCTCTGGGTGGAGGGGTTTAAAGCATCTGCACTATATCAGCAATCATTCGTACTAATGCTCTACGGTATTACAAATTTTGTTCTTACTAGTGACGGTATAGATATATAAACTTATTCACTCCATACTGTGGGGTCGTTCCAAATGTAAATAGTGGCCAACATTATTTCCTAGGATCTAGAACACCGAGATTTGTCACCATCGCCGAGTTGAATACTTTCATTATGTCCTTTATTGAGCCCCTATCCTGGTAATTCATTATTTTTAGATGCTCCTGAATGGAACACCTAGATTAAAGTTAGTACGGGAGTCTCCCCTATATAGGGACATACCCACTAAAACGTCGGCATAGAACGGATCATCGTCCACTCGTTTGAACAAGATTTTGGCCCGGGGGTGAGGTGGCTTTGAAGCCTTGACCTTGAAATTACGGTTCTGGAAATGAGTTGTGCAGTTGAGTCGTTTATAGGAACATTTTGGGAGAGTTTCCTGAGGAAGCCATTCGAGGATGGGCTATTGAAATCATCATGAAAGGGCCATTGGCGATAGACCAATAATAATCTAAGGACTTTGTTTTGAATGAGTTGTCAACTTTTAAACTTTTATGAAGACAATTTGCCATAATGTTGCCTGCCAGGCTGCACATGGATGGGTGATTGGTATAAAAAGTTTGCTAGACACAGAGAGAATAATTTTTGAGAAGCATGGGGAAGAAAATATGCCCTTGGATATCTAGGGAACTGGTTAAAATAAAAAAAATGCTGCCCATCGACCGATGGCGGATGCCTGCGCGCCAAAATCCGGGGCCGTGAGGCCAGATTTCGGCAGATGTACCGCTCTGCGGTACCCTCCGCGCTGGTACCGGCTTGGTCAGCTCCTCTCCTCTCCGCCCCGGAGTATACAATGGCGCGCGGCGTTGTCGGACTTCTCGTCCGATTTTTCAACCAGATTTAAAAGTATACCGTAGAGTACCAAAATATGAGACTACATATGTTTACATTATAATATCACTATTTTCCACAGCCGCCTCGTTCTCAACTATTTTATCGTTTTATTTTTTTCCTTTCAAGTTCCCCAAATAAGCAGTAGCGGAGATATGCCTAAAATTTATTTTATTGGAGATTTACTAGGTAGCTCTAAAAAATGTTTCCGGCATTTAGATACCTTTTATTTTTAATCCGAGCAGAAAAAGCTGTCTGGACATTTTTTGTATTTCCTACAGTTTAATATCAGATATGGTTTTTCTTTAATTAAGTAGGTAGGTACTCTTTTTTGAAATTATTTGGATTATTGAAAATTGTTATTAAGAACTGTTTTACGCTATTTTCTTAAAAGCATAATAACATTAACAACCTAAGTTAAATGGGTCAACTACTCCTCCCCGGAAAGTGCAGATAAACACAAGTGTTCTGATATTTTTGGAAACCAAATTTCAATAAAATTGAGAAAGCTTTTGGATATAAGATATAAGATATTTCACACAAATGG
Source organism: Pseudeuparius sepicola (assembly GCA_963920635.1). Classification (NCBI taxonomy): domain Eukaryota; kingdom Metazoa; phylum Arthropoda; class Insecta; order Coleoptera; family Anthribidae; genus Pseudeuparius; species Pseudeuparius sepicola. Next base: position 49,239,127 of record OY987301.1, read on the forward strand.
TATCTAGTCAATATAGAAGTCAACATTCTAACACCTTTTTGCACCTTCATACCCTCGTATTTAATTACGTATTCACAAATACATTTTTTCTTCAAAACGATCCCAAAATTTATTTCTTATATCTGTAAAAACATGAAGAGCCACATAAATATCACTTACTCAAAGAAACTCTAGCCGACTTTCTGTGCATTAACCATATATTCTCAAATTCATCTCAAATCACACTATTTTTTATAATAATTACAAAAATGCTCTCTATTAACGGTTGCATATTACTAATTTCGTTCATTAGAAACTACCAATCACGACAAATTAAATATTTTTTATTATACTTCTTTGAAAACAACCTAATTTTCATCTGTATTAGTAATAATGTAATAGGCTTTTTCAGGCTAGTATACGGGAAAAGTTTGCCCGATCTCCGATTCTTTCAGAGTGATTTCAGCTGAGACTTTTGGTTTTCGAGAGTTTACAACATTCTAAATCGATTTACTTAATATAATTATAATTTTTCCCAAAATAATTAATACTAAAATAATACTGAAGAGACTAAGTATTTAGATTGGCGATGCCTCTTTTGGTGGAAACTTTATAAGACTACCGGCACTAAGCGAGCTTGCACACTACGCGGAAGCGGCGCGGTATTCCGCGCGCGGTTTTCAGCCGCGATATCGCGTAGCCTATAAAACTAAATGGGTTCAATTTTTTGCCGCGCCGCCTCTGTGTGCAAGCATACCATTTAAAACGATACAATTCAGCATCACGCGGTTTCGCGTGCGGATAACCGCACGCGGCATACCGCGCCGCTTCCGCGTAGTGTGCAAGCTCGCTAACGGTCAAGTTCTAAAAAATCAAACAATCGCGTTGGAAGTTAATATACTTTGTGGATTCATCCAGCTTACCTTTATTTTGAGGAACATTATAAGGAGAGTTGCTTGAATTTTACCATTGCCTATATGAAGGGGAATAAGTGTAAATCTAAATTAGGCGAGACCTCTTATAGGCACTCGTCAATACTTTACGTATAATTCGTCCCTAAATCCGGCGCCCGTCGAAGTAGCCGGCAACGGCGAGTGGGACCGGCGTGCGGCCGGGCGGTACGGCGCGGCGGTGGGGACGGGGGGAGGCGCGCGCGGAATGCGGTGCCGCCGGACCGCATTCCGTCGGAAGCGGCGGCCGCGGGGCGGGACGGGAGAACGGAGGCGCCCGCGACGCTTTTTTGGCGGGACGGCTAGGCCGAGCGTCGCGACGCCGGCCAGGCGATGTACGGGACGTTTTCCAGAAATGCTTATTCCCGTGAAGTCTTTTTTTAGTCGGTACTCAAAATCGCCATTAAAAGCTCAGAAATATCAAACTGGATTGAATTGAATTGACATCGTAGCCTTTCAGTAGGTATTCGAGCAGTTCGGTCGGTTTGAACAACGATTATAGTCTGTACCTATATAGACTCCAAGAGATTGTATAGAGCTCTTCGGCAGATCAGATGCGCAGCAGTCTATCAGGCTCGATCTAGCACGAATAATACTGAAAGTGCAGCAACGGCGTGCAGTTGGCTTATGGATGGATGACCGTGCTCTTGAAATTATTTTGCATACTAATTCTAATTTTGCCCCGAACAGAACTTGAGTAAATTAATATATATTTCAGCGTGGTAATCCTGAGGAAATTCTAAAAAAAAATCATGGAGCTTTTCGAGAACTCAGAATAAAACTAAAAAAGTTATGGGGATAAGACGATTTTTTAGAAAATTCTAACATTCCGTATATTTAGACACATGTCTGTACTACCCTTTTTTTCTTAGAGTTGACTGTAAATCACCACCCTAAAATATTTTAACGTATTTAAGTGACACCCTGTATGGGTGTCTATTGAACGTTGATTTGCTGCAGCTCAAAATTCCCTTTTTTCCAGTTCTTCGCATATTTTTTCCCTAGTTAAGTGTTGCTTGTTAGTTGTCATGTCATAAATCAAACTTCTAATTTCTCCTTTATCCGATCTGTCAAATCTTTAGTTTTCGGGGCTGCTTTACTTTTATAAAAGTAAAGCAGCCAATGTGTACCATTTTAATATGTTTAATGCCTTCTTGCCTAATTCGTGAAATGGTCCTTGTACTAATCTGTAACGCCTCCGATGCACATTGTAGTACTGATAAATTTTCACGTGTGTTCTCTTTTTTTTTCTTGGAAATATTTCACCACATTTAATATTAATTTTCTACTTTGGGCACTGAATACTTCACGCTGCATTGTTATTACAGGAAGTCTACCACCAAAATAAACCAATTTTTTCATTACTGCCTGTTTTATAGCCGTACTCCCATTTGAATATATTATCTTTATTAACATAATGTATCAGACAAGGACAGAGACAGAGCAATAAAAAGTTGGTCTTGCGGTTCTTTAAGCCGAACCCCTCGCTCCAAAACATAAGGGAGCAGGTAGGAAAATCATAACCCATCTCTCTCGATTTTATGGCCGACTTCGCCTTTACATTCTGCCCTTACCATACCTACAAGTACATTAGTAATTTTTATAGATATTTTCATTACACACATTCACCAGTAGGCAAAAATAAAGATGGAACATCAGCCTTTTGACTGATTGGTTGTATTACAAATTGATGTACAAATCTTGAAAAATGCATATCACAGACTCACTAAAATATTAATATGTCTTTTGAAAGGATGGTTAAATTTGAATGTCGACCTTTTCTAACCAGAGTCTGTTTACCTAAAATTAAGTAAATAGACATACAGTAATTTAAGGTGAACACAATAAAAGTTATTTTTAATTAAAAAATAGTCTATGAAAAAAATATTTGAAACTTTTTAGTAATTTCTTGTTGGAAAATTGCGATAAATCAACCAAAACGTGAAAACTTAAACTATGATAACCAAATATTACTTGGGACAAGGGCAAGGGGACGAACGGGTGAATTTAAGTTGGTACCATTTACAAGTATTTGGCGTTGGCGATTTAGTAACTCTCTAAACATTTAACGCTTCGAGCCATAGGCGCACAGACATTTTGGCATATTCATTTGACGCTTGCAATCAAAGGCGTGTTTCGTGGGTTTTTTAGTTTACGCGTAAGTTTCTTATCTTGCTGAACCACCACATTCACCATCATCCATGTATTGCGTTTGTTTTCTATGACCTTCTATTAGTTCACTGAAATTTATTTGTCTATAGCTGACCCGTGCACAATTATATTCCCGCTGTACCCGCAACCACAGAATAAATATGACGCGCTGACAGCGCCATGTAAAATGTCATTATAGGTAGGTACTAATCATTCAAATGACATTTTCTCTGCTGAAAATGCTGAACGCAAATAGGTGAGGCGTCTCAGCGATTTAATGGAAATGACAGAACTTTAGGTTTTGTGAGCGACATAAACGTGATGAACTAATCTTTATATTTTGTTCGGGGTCGTTTGCTTGGAGGAAAATCTTGGTGAGATATTATTATTTCATCATTATCGTTATCGTCACTGCTGCTGCTGGAAGAGTCTATAAGACTTTGAATATTTTTCACTAATCGCTGAGGTCAACAATTCTCTATGCATCTTTTTATCTTCTTCTTCTTTTCTTCTTTCTGCGTTCTTGGTTGAGGACGACCAGTTGTGGTTTTATCCTCTGTTTCTTAAGTTTATTCAATAAATTGGGGTTTTGGTTTTGAAAAATTAGTTAAAATAATTTGTTTCATTTGGGGCATGGTTGGTTATAGACCGTCAGATAGTGACAGATTTAGGTGCCCCATTTTCGCATACAAGCCTCGAAGAGGGTTGAAAAGTACATTGATGCTGAGTAGAATGAAGGTAAATTTAAGAGTGGCCCTTGGAGATAACATATGGAAAATCGAAAAAAAATTCTGTTAAATTTTCTGACCCCAAAATGTACTTATCCATTCGCGCCACTCAAGCCAGTATGTTTTCGGGATAGTCACGATGTACGTTTTCATACTTTTGATGGACTTGTGTGGAAAAATTGGTCAAAATCTCGATTTTTCTTTACAAGATTACGCTCTTATTTCAACCCTTTAGCCACCTGCAACACTCAAGCCTTTGGTTTTCCGAAGAGAGGTTCTATTAATTAATCATTTAATGAACACGGCTTGCGTGAAAATATCGAATCGAATTATGAAAAATGAAAAATCGAATTTTCCATATAATATGTCATCCCCAGGCGCCACTTGTAAATTTACCTTCATTCTACTCAGCATCGATGTACTTTTCAACCCTCTTCGAGGCTAGTATGCGAAAATGGGGCACCTAAATCTGTCACTATCTGACGGTCTATTACTCAATGAGTTCTTGCAAAAACCTCACAAACTATAATTTTGTTTCTTGTAAGTAATTGAAAAATGAATAAATTCGCTATTTAAAAACAGTAAATTTCGAATAATTTTCTTTATGGAGGAGGTACAGGGAGAAAATCTCTTATTCTATGGTAAGGCTTGTTTCTGTCAGGTATATAGCCTATGGCTTGTCTTAGGAGATTGTTAGGATGTTGAGGGCCTACATTCTCGTAGATTTGCACCGTCTCTGACCTAATAAAGTCAGAGAGGGTGCAAATCCCGAGGTCCCTCCTTATAGTATCGTTGCGGACATACCAGGGTGCGCCGGCCACTAGTCTTAATGCTTTATTTTGCAACGTTTCAAGTTTATTGAAATTTGTTTTGGCCACTGTAGACCATACTGGACCAGCGTATGCGATAAGTGGTCTTATAATCATCGTGTATATTAGCAGTCTATTTTCTAAGGATAATTTTGAATTATAGCAGAGTAGGGGGAAAAGAGAGCGGATCGCCCCGCGGGCTAGATTTACTCTCTTTTCAATATGTAAACGCCAATTTAATTTTCTATCTAAAATTAATAATTAAAATTAATTGCGATAAAACACAAGCTGTACTATTTATTAAAAAACGACAAATTCCTGAAATCCAAATCCAAATCCAAAACACTTATAAAGACTGGCTACCCCAAGCAAAATATCTTTTTATCACACCACTAACAGATTACACCACTTTCATAATGAATGATGAAAAATGTAAAAACATTTTAGGTAGAAATTATTTTGTTCTCTGTGGTAGATATCTAATAAAACAAAGATGGTTTTTGGATTATTTTTGATCTAAAAGCTTGCTTAAAACTTTCCCGTTTTATTATCTACCCAGTAAGATTTTTTTGCTTTTAATTTCGGAACGCCAGTAAGATTTTTTTAGTACTTTCAGCACATTCCGGAACGTAGCCAGTGTAATGCATTTCCCAGTTAAAAACGAACATAGAACAACGAGACCATTTATTTATTGGAAAAGTTATGTTGCAGTATATTATTAGGCATTGTATACATACAGTGTCCGGCAGAAAGTACGCATCATAATGAGCATTGGGTGATGATAATTCTTCAGTCAACGATATGAGATTTTTTTATTTTAAATTTATCAGAAAATTCTAATTTACATGATTGTTCAAAAGTCGAACTTACCTATTGGTTATAGAACTTTTTACTAGTGTCGCATTTAAACTCACAATTCTCATGACCGGGTTATATTAATTGGGATTTCTAATATTACTAAACTATAAATATTTGTCGACTAGGTTAGATATTAATCTAAAGGCAGTTGTAGGTGCGTATGTAGTTTTTATGAAGGTTTGTAGAAATATTTAAATATGTTTGTTATGAATGTACCAACTGTTCAAAACAATGTTATATATAATAGTGTCCGGCAGAAAGTATCTATCTACTCACCATATGAGATTTTTTTATTTTACATTTATCAGAAAATGGTATTCTTGGTAAAAGTTTGCAGACTCTAAATGCAGTTTTCAAAATTTAAATATCTCATTTCGTATACGAGGGAGGTTAGGAAGTATGAAAAAGGCTCAAGAGTAAAGTACTCTTATTTTTAATTTTAGAAAAACATGTATTATGAAAAGTTGTTTAGAATTAAAAGGTAAGCCCAATAATGAAGTTTCAAGTTTCTATTCCACAAAACACTTTTTCGGCATTTTTTATGGTTTACTACGTATGTTACAGACCGTATATGTAAAACAGGCCGTATACAAAAGGACTAGTCCATATCTAAACGCACTGAAGATATTAGTAGTCCATATTATGTATAAAAACCTTGTTCTTCAACAAACGGTCTAGTCGGTTTGCAAAAGGACTAGTCCATTTATATAATACGGTCTGTCTGCAACCCGACCATATATCACAGAGAGATTTAAACAAAGATAGTGAAAGATTTTTGGACGTGAATTTACTCAGTATGCATTTCAAATGTCAAATGGCATTATGTTCCGTATATTCTCACAATAATAAGGTAGGTATAAACCAGAGAGTCATCCTGCGGGTTCTACATATGGAAAAGTGAGTTTTCATTTATTCGAAAAATATGTGCTTTGATATGATTTTAATCAGGCTGCCATGTGTTTTATAATGAACTTCAAAAGAGATAATTCCTCGGAAAACCATAGGCATACCATTAACGTGGACCCAAAGCCCAGAGCTACTATTGTCACGTGAACTCGTATTTTAAATACTTAATTACCACGTTTCTGGCAATGATAAGTAAAGAAAAGTTGGCATATCGTTTGCGCATGTCCAAGTACACTTTACATCGAATAAATCGTTTAAATTAAACAACATTCAATTTAAACTGTACTTGGACATGCGCAAACCGTGTGCCATCCTTTTTTCAGCAGTTTCATAACAAGAACTTGCATATTTCTCATTGGCAGCCTGTTCAGAAACGTGGAAAAATTAATTATTAAAATATACGTTCACGTCACAATAATAGCCCTTTGGGCCCACACTAACGGTATGCATATGATTTTCCGAGAAATTTTCTATTTTGACTTTCATTATAAAACACATGCCTGACTAAAATCATATCAAAACGCATATTTTTCGAATAAATGAAAACTCATCATATTGCCCTTTGGAAGGCATACTGAGTAAAATCACGTCCAAAAATCTGTCACTGTCTCCCGGTCTAAATAACATGTGCAATGTTTTTCGACAATGTTTTTCGACGTCCGCCGTTTCTGAATTAGGTATACCCGAGGGTATACCCTTCCTTTTTTATATAGGCCTATCAAAGAAGGAAATTACGTCTTGCTGGTACATAGTATTTTGAAGGAAAACAGGTAATTATTTAGTATATCTATAGATACCATAGATTTTTACTGCAAATAAATACGTACTAAAAAGAAGGCATATTCTTCTTTAATGGGACTATATAAAAAAGAAGGGTAATAATTCCTGAAATACCATGTCATGTATGTACATACGGTCTGACCCATTTTGGCCGTACCTATAGAAATGACCTAAAACCATAAAAATTAATTTGTTTGAATAGTAATTATGGCTCGTGCAAACTTTCTTCCGGTCAATAACTGTATAGGGTGGAACTGAATCATGGTACACCCCAATGTTTTTCCCTTGTTTTTTCAGATACCATTTTAAAATTTGGCATATTGATGTTACTTTATAAATATCACTTTTTGACGTCTAAATGCATATTTGTCCGCTTCCGGATTCTCCTCGATTTACTGATACCAACGATGCCTCACAAGTGACATTTTGACCGACAGACAGTAGTTTTTATTTAAGTTAAGATTTGGATTTGTAATAACAAACTAAAGATGGCTATCAAACAAATGAACTTCGACAAACGGGACATTTTGGATGAACTTTCAAACCGTCTGTCTACAGAAAAGTATTTCTCTTATACCTACACTACGGTATACGTGTTGTCAACTACAACAATTTCAAAAATAGTGCATGCAATGCCTCAAAGTTACAAAAAATCGAAAAAAGTGGATATGTTGCTGATTTATGGAGAGTGAAAAAACACATTGTGAGACATCGTTGGTTTCAGTGAATCGAGGAGAATCCGAAACTTAAATAATATACAAAGGGTTCCATTTAAAAAACGAAAATGAATGTCACTTCCGGTAAAACGGGGAACGGACAAAAATGCATTTATACGTCAAAAAGATACATTTATAAAGTAACATCAACATGCCAAATTTCAAAATTGCATCTCAAAAAACAGGGGGAAAAGTGGGGTGTACCATGATTCAGTTCCACCTTGTATAGTGTCCCCAGATCGACTTTACAGTTGATATTTGAGCTGTGAATCAAATTAATTAAAAACTAATTTGTGGCATAATTCTAGTTTCTAAAAATACCTACATATGCCTTTGAAATTTTGATAAAACTAATTTTTCATACCAGTAAAATGCTCTTTTGTAGATTGAAAACTTAGTAGGTGTGCAAAATTTGAGAATACTTTTTTAGCAGAAAAAGTCAAAGTGGGCGTAGGCTTTTGAAATTTTGCACGCCTACTTCAGTTCTTCATTCTGTAGAAGTTTCCATAATATCATTTTGACGTGAAAGCTACACAAAAGACAGTATTATAAAAAATAAAAAAGGCCCAAAGTAGTGGGGATATAACACCTTAGATAAAACATAAAATCGGAAATAATTCTAAGCAACTTTTCTTAATTACTTTTCCAGAAAGCGTAAAGATTTTTAGTAGTTTATAGTACTTTTAATATTTTAATTGTATTAAATCGAACAAATTTTTTTATGAAGGATGGCTTTTATCGAAAATTGAAATTTTTTGTCCATTTATTGTACATGCATCCCAGCATCCCCCTCTCACTTGTCAAGCGTTGTCGGTGATATTCATTTAGGGACATCCTGTATACTGTAGGTAGTACGTTAGAGCGTTGACTGAAATATTTAATCAGTCAACGACTGGAGGTAAGTGTCCTCCCCTCCTTTAGATTATAATCAAACTATTCACGAAAGGAAATGATGCACTTTCACCTAAAATAATACAAATCCGAAATACCTATACCAAATTCATTCTTCATCGATAGCGAAGAGTTTGTTGTTGTTGTTATTATTATTTTTTCTTTAATGGCCTCTATCCAGTGTGGACAATTTAGCCAGCACTCGCTTCACCAATCTTCGGGAAGGGCACCTTATATAAGTGCGTCTGAGTTTCCTCTTCCCTTTTCTAATTCATCAATACAGGTTATTCTTATTCTTAATATCTCGCTCTCTTCAACCTTACTGCGAATCCATTTTTTAGATCCTTCTCTTCTCATTGTAAATCCTTTAATATCATATGTGCATCCCTTCACCTTTACGAACACTTTTTTTAATTTTTAAACTCTCATTACACGTTAAAAACGACTTATCCAAACCTTCTCTATAATTCGTCAAAGCGCCACCGGAAAAAGAGAAATCAGGAGATTACAATCGTACACTAGTCATGGCTATCTTGGACGAAAAAAACTAGCGCAAAGTTAATACTGAGGATTGCCAAAGTAGTGTACCACAGTATTGTGCCATAATCTCCAACGACCGTTTTCTCGGTGAAGCACCTACCCTAACCCGTGTCTCGTTGCTTCCAGACGGCGAGTACCTGTTCGCCGAGCCGGAGCACAAGCTGTCCAAGTACGCGCCGAAGAGCTGGCGCTCGTCGCACAGCCGCGGCCTGGACGCGAACGGTCGGCCGGCGCTCGCGTTCCACTTCCGCGTGCAGTTCTACGTGGAGCGACCGCTGCTGCTGCTGCGCGACGAGCCCACACGCAACCACTACTACCTACAGCTGCGCAGCAACCTGGCGGCGGGGCACGCGCGCTGCGCCGACAACGTGGCGCGCCTCGCCGGCCTCGCGCTGCAAGCCGACCTGGGGGACTGCGACGACGGCGTTACGTAAGTTTAGATTTTTTGTCACAGAAAAGAAAAAACACCGATATAATGGTCTCAGGTATACCGTACACAAAATATTTAATAAAAGAACCTATTCGAAAAGCAAACATTGTGTCCCTTAGTCAACAGCACATCTCATAGATATATCCGGTCTTTTTACAAGCTTTTATTTAACATGCTTTGTTTTTTACCCCGCACAAGCATTCAGTTGCTTCTATGGGGTACTCCTCTTATAGTTTGGAGTATTGTGAGATTTATTTGTTTATCTTTAGTATGTGGTCAAATTTTGCACACACAATTTTTAACAATACAATCTGGTATTCTCCGTATTATAATTTATTCAAAATGGCCGCCACTCCAAGATGTCGGATTACTTATTTGTTCCCAACCTCCCCGACATGGGTATCAAATGAAAGTGTTTGACGAGTAGCAAATGATACCAAAACCAACATAGTGGCCGTCCCACGATGGCGGATTACCTCTTTCTTCGCAACGTCTTCGACATGGGTATCAAGTGAAAGGGCTTGACGAGTAGAAAACTTAGAAAGCTTTTAATTAAGCTATGTACTAAAACGTATTTACTTCACCTGTCAGAGAACTACGGAAATGTAGTATCTACTTCGTTTCAAAGTAAATACTAGGTAGAAGATACTAATACTTGTAGTAGTAGCAAGTACTTCGTTTTTATTCATACCACCCAATGTTGCCGGTAGCCTTTGCTACCTGATGCCAGTAGTATCGTTAGCACTCATGAGTGTTGGAGTCATTAATGTAGGTAGGTGGTGTTTATGTAAATAAAACTGGAGAGAAACTGGTAGTGCCGTGGTGCCCACATTACCCCAGGAGTCCATATTCCCCCGGTATTCCCTTATACTGTCGCAACACGAAAACAAGAAGTAGCTTATTATATTTTGCATTCTGAATAGTCCGTCCATGGACACACGCGCAAGTTTTGGAATAAGTCAATGACCAATCCACTTCATGGTTACGTTGCATTATTTTGCTTCGAAGTGAGTTGTAGAATGCGTCATTAGAAAAAGATTATTGATACCCAGACTGTACCTATTTACATTGGGTTATTAGCGCTAGACCACATTGGGCACGTTCCAATGCCAAAGAAGTTGTGGAGAAGCCAAGCAAGAAAATTAATTCCTTCGGTCCGGTTGAGTGGCGAAAAAGGCTCTGGGTATCCTATTTCCCGATTTGAATATTAAAAATATCACGTCTTAGTTACGGCAAAATCTTGGGTATACCCGAGCACGTGGTTGATGAAATTCAATATACACCTAAATATGCTTAAACGTTTCTATTTTAATATTTCGATAGAAGGTGAGTCTTTGTAGGGAGTTTTCTTCTTATGAAATATTGCTAGAAAAGATTAGAGGGTTGATACAATATGTATGATGTTTCAAGAAAGCGTTGAATGGTGTCAATAGTAAAAATATAGGATACCTATAACTTTCGACTATTGTAATACGTAATAATAGTTGTAAGGAATGGCTGTGTGTGTATTTTAATAACATTTTTTAGATATAAATTGCATAAAACGTTTAGAATGTAAATATAGAGTGTTTACACTTGCATAAATATAGCACACGAGCATACTAACAAGGCGCCTAACCCGCCTAAATGAAAAATGTGCCATTTTACTCCAGGGAAATAAGACTTCCTCTGCGGAATGAGGCCGAACAAGCTGGATATTTGTAGAGACCTTCGTTTTGATGTTCTAATGAAGTACAGAAAAATCTCATATGCCAACTAGTGTGCGTCTTGAGATATCGAAGGTCAAAGGTCATGAAAATCGTTTTTTTGCGAAAATCTCCCTTCCAGTGCATCTGACGTCTTAAGGACTTATAACAAAACTTACGTAAAATCTAATTCTCTACAAAATTGTTTATATACATTTTTTGCGTACGACCAACCGTTTTCGAGATATAGCGTGAAAAAGCGGGAGCGCGCATGTTAAATAGGTAATACTGTATTATACTGCGGAGTTATAACTATAAAATCATTTTTCTTAATCTGTTAGACTAGAAAAGAAAATTCCTGTTATTAAAAACATTAAACATTTGTTTATTAATATAAAAATACATAATAAATAATTAATAACAAAACAAGGAATTATTTTCACACCACTTTTGTAATGATATTATGCAAAACCTCTATATTATATTATATGCAAACAAGAAACATTTCTTTATTCTAGATAAGAAAAGTATAATCATCCAGGTATAAATAAGTGGACCGTATTTCTCCGAAACGCAGACCCCTCGGCAGGTCCTAAATACCCTTGAATTGTTATTGTTATTAATTATTTATTATTTATTATTTATTATTTATTATTTATTATTTATTATTTATTATTTATTATTTATTATTTATTATTTATTATTTATTATTTATTATTTATTATTTATTATTTATTATTTATTATTTATTATTTATTATTTATTATTTATTATTTATTATTTATTATTTATTATTTATTATTTATTATTTATTATTTATTATTTATTATTTATTATTTATTATTTATTATTTATTATTTATTATTTATTATTTATTATTTATTATTTATTATTTATTATTTATTATTTATTATTTATTATTTATTATTTATTATTTATTATTTATTATTTATTATTTATTATTTATTATTTATTATTTATTATTTATTATTTATTATTTATTATTTATTATTTATTATTTATTATTTATTATTTATTATTTATTATTTATTATTTATTATTTATTATTTATTATTTATTATTTATTATTTATTATTTATTATTTATTATTTATTATTTATTATTTATTATTTATTATTTATTATTTATTATTTATTATTTATTATTTATTATTTATTATTTATTATTTATTATTTATTATTTATTATTTATTATTTATTATTTATTATTTATTATTTATTATTTATTATTTATTATTTATTATTTATTATTTATTATTTATTATTTATTATTTATTATTTATTATTTATTATTTATTATTTATTATTTATTATTTATTATTTATTATTTATTATTTATTATTTATTATTTATTATTTATTATTTATTATTTATTATTTATTATTTATTATTTATTATTTATTATTTATTATTTATTATTTATTATTTATTATTTATTATTTATTATTTATTATTTATTATTTATTATTTATTATTTATTATTTATTATTTATTATTTATTATTTATTATTTATTATTTATTATTTATTATTTATTATTTATTATTTATTATTTATTATTTATTATTTATTATTTATTATTTATTATTTATTATTTATTATTTATTATTTATTATTTATTATTTATTATTTATTATTTATTATTTATTATTTATTATTTATTATTTATTATTTATTATTTATTATTTATTATTTATTATTTATTATTTATTATTTATTATTTATTATTTATTATTTATTATTTATTATTTATTATTTATTATTTATTATTTATTATTTATTATTTATTATTTATTATTTATTATTTATTATTTATTATTTATTATTTATTATTTATTATTTATTATTTATTATTTATTATTTATTATTTATTATTTATTATTTATTATTTATTATTTATTATTTATTATTTATTATTTATTATTTATTATTTATTATTTATTATTTATTATTTATTATTTATTATTTATTATTTATTATTTATTATTTATTATTTATTATTTATTATTTATTATTTATTATTTATTATTTATTATTTATTATTTATTATTTATTATTTATTATTTATTATTTATTATTTATTATTTATTATTTATTATTTATTATTTATTATTTATTATTTATTATTTATTATTTATTATTTATTATTTATTATTTATTATTTATTATTTATTATTTATTATTTATTATTTATTATTTATTATTTATTATTTATTATTTATTATTTATTATTTATTATTTATTATTTATTATTTATTATTTATTATTTATTATTTATTATTTATTATTTATTATTTATTATTTATTATTTATTATTTATTATTTATTATTTATTATTTATTATTTATTATTTATTATTTATTATTTATTATTTATTATTTATTATTTATTATTTATTATTTATTATTTATTATTTATTATTTATTATTTATTATTTATTATTTATTATTTATTATTTATTATTTATTATTTATTATTTATTATTTATTATTTATTATTTATTATTTATTATTTATTATTTATTATTTATTATTTATTATTTATTATTTATTATTTATTATTTATTATTTATTATTTATTATTTATTATTTATTATTTATTATTTATTATTTATTATTTATTATTTATTATTTATTATTTATTATTTATTATTTATTATTTATTATTTATTATTTATTATTTATTATTTATTATTTATTATTTATTATTTATTATTTATTATTTATTATTTATTATTTATTATTTATTATTTATTATTTATTATTTATTATTTATTATTTATTATTTATTATTTATTATTTATTATTTATTATTTATTATTTATTATTTATTATTTATTATTTATTATTTATTATTTATTATTTATTATTTATTATTTATTATTTATTATTTATTATTTATTATTTATTATTTATTATTTATTATTTATTATTTATTATTTATTATTTATTATTTATTATTTATTATTTATTATTTATTATTTATTATTTATTATTTATTATTTATTATTTATTATTTATTATTTATTATTTATTATTTATTATTTATTATTTATTATTTATTATTTATTATTTATTATTTATTATTTATTATTTATTATTTATTATTTATTATTTATTATTTATTATTTATTATTTATTATTTATTATTTATTATTTATTATTTATTATTTATTATTTATTATTTATTATTTATTATTTATTATTTATTATTTATTATTTATTATTTATTATTTATTATTTATTATTTATTATTTATTATTTATTATTTATTATTTATTATTTATTATTTATTATTTATTATTTATTATTTATTATTTATTATTTATTATTTATTATTTATTATTTATTATTTATTATTTATTATTTATTATTTATTATTTATTATTTATTATTTATTATTTATTATTTATTATTTATTATTTATTATTTATTATTTATTATTTATTATTTATTATTTATTATTTATTATTTATTATTTATTATTTATTATTTATTATTTATTATTTATTATTTATTATTTATTATTTATTATTTATTATTTATTATTTATTATTTATTATTTATTATTTATTATTTATTATTTATTATTTATTATTTATTATTTATTATTTATTATTTATTATTTATTATTTATTATTTATTATTTATTATTTATTATTTATTATTTATTATTTATTATTTATTATTTATTATTTATTATTTATTATTTATTATTTATTATTTATTATTTATTATTTATTATTTATTATTTATTATTTATTATTTATTATTTATTATTTATTATTTATTATTTATTATTTATTATTTATTATTTATTATTTATTATTTATTATTTATTATTTATTATTTATTATTTATTATTTATTATTTATTATTTATTATTTATTATTTATTATTTATTATTTATTATTTATTATTTATTATTTATTATTTATTATTTATTATTTATTATTTATTATTTATTATTTATTATTTATTATTTATTATTTATTATTTATTATTTATTATTTATTATTTATTATTTATTATTTATTATTTATTATTTATTATTTATTATTTATTATTTATTATTTATTATTTATTATTTATTATTTATTATTTATTATTTATTATTTATTATTTATTATTTATTATTTATTATTTATTATTTATTATTTATTATTTATTATTTATTATTTATTATTTATTATTTATTATTTATTATTTATTATTTATTATTTATTATTTATTATTTATTATTTATTATTTATTATTTATTATTTATTATTTATTATTTATTATTTATTATTTATTATTTATTATTTATTATTTATTATTTATTATTTATTATTTATTATTTATTATTTATTATTTATTATTTATTATTTATTATTTATTATTTATTATTTATTATTTATTATTTATTATTTATTATTTATTATTTATTATTTATTATTTATTATTTATTATTTATTATTTATTATTTATTATTTATTATTTATTATTTATTATTTATTATTTATTATTTATTATTTATTATTTATTATTTATTATTTATTATTTATTATTTATTATTTATTATTTATTATTTATTATTTATTATTTATTATTTATTATTTATTATTTATTATTTATTATTTATTATTTATTATTTATTATTTATTATTTATTATTTATTATTTATTATTTATTATTTATTATTTATTATTTATTATTTATTATTTATTATTTATTATTTATTATTTATTATTTATTATTTATTATTTATTATTTATTATTTATTATTTATTATTTATTATTTATTATTTATTATTTATTATTTATTATTTATTATTTATTATTTATTATTTATTATTTATTATTTATTATTTATTATTTATTATTTATTATTTATTATTTATTATTTATTATTTATTATTTATTATTTATTATTTATTATTTATTATTTATTATTTATTATTTATTATTTATTATTTATTATTTATTATTTATTATTTATTATTTATTATTTATTATTTATTATTTATTATTTATTATTTATTATTTATTATTTATTATTTATTATTTATTATTTATTATTTATTATTTATTATTTATTATTTATTATTTATTATTTATTATTTATTATTTATTATTTATTATTTATTATTTATTATTTATTATTTATTATTTATTATTTATTATTTATTATTTATTATTTATTATTTATTATTTATTATTTATTATTTATTATTTATTATTTATTATTTATTATTTATTATTTATTATTTATTATTTATTATTTATTATTTATTATTTATTATTTATTATTTATTATTTATTATTTATTATTTATTATTTATTATTTATTATTTATTATTTTCATGACCTTTGACCTTCGATATCTCAAGACGCACACTAGTTGGCATATGAGATTTTTCTGTACTTCATTAGAACATCAAAACGAAGGTCTCTACAAATATCCAGCTTGTTCGGCCTCATTCCGCAGATGGCCTATTATTTTACCTTATTTCCCTGGATTATTTATACAGGGAGTCCCGTCAATGTCAATAATGGTACATAGAACAACTTCATATATTTTGAGCTAAAATATTACGATTGAGCTTAACAACTACCGGTCAAATCTCAATGGTTACTGAGATACAGTACGTTGAAGTCCATTTTTTGGAACTGAATTATGGCTACATCATGAAGACAAAATGCCAAAACACCCTTTGTTTTCTTGGGGGTGTCCAAATTTGGCCGAGTTTCAATCCATTCCATCTTGAAAGACAAAAATTTTTGGTACCTTGTTCATAGGGATTTTTTTCTTAATTTAAATGGTACACTTGATCTGTAACGTTTGAAAGCGTATGTATGTATGTATGTTTCGTATGTTGGAGTTAACATGTGTTTTGGGACACATTTTACTAATTTTAACGCAGACGGTTAATTTTATCATTATGAAACAAGAGTAGGTACACTTTTGTTGTAACATGAAAATATCCACTAAACTGATGAACCAGCAAAACCAAAAGGATAACCTCAGAAAAGTTACGGGTAAAAGCACAATTCAAAAACAGCATAAGTGGCGCCATCTGTGAGATATTTCGAAATTGACATCTACAGCTTATTATCCATCCTCAAAAACACAACACTGCCACATTTTAGTTCAGCAGCTTGATTAATTTGGGACATGTAACATGTAACAAATAAACTTCTCTCAGTAACCATTGAGATTTGGCCGGTAGTTGTTAAGCTCAGAGCTGAGTCAGTCATACCATTACGCAATAAACAGCAATAAACTTAATCCTAAGATAAGATATAAAAAGTTGAACTTCAATGCCTTTATACACAAATAACTATTTCCAACTATTTAATGTTATTAATACCCTGCAATTTGTATATGAAACGTTAACTTGTTATACAAGCAAAAAGCATTTTTTTATCGAGAATGACATAAAATGAGAAATAAAAAGGCTTTTTCTTGTCTATTCTGTATCTGTGGACATAATGTGTACATAAGGCTCTCCTGCTCTACCTAGTATTCTTTAAAAAAATTAGCCTCATAGAGAGCCTTTGTCTTAAATAGCGATTGTTAACTTTTGAACGTTTCGTTAAAAACAACATCTAGCTAAAGTTTTGACAAAGGCTTCTCCTTTATGTTGCAGCTTTTGCCCAGAAGACTATGTACCCCCCTTCATGCGAGCACCTGCGGCCCTGCGCACCATCGAAGCTGCCCACAGGTCGCATCGAGGCCTCACGAAGGCGGAGGCCAAGGCTCGCTTCATAGCTGAAGCTTGCCAGCTCCAGGAGCCCGTAAACGCACATTTGTTTAGGTTTTTATCATTATTATTATTATTATGATTAGGTATATAGGACCCGTACATATACACCCTGTATCTTTGTTATTAAGCGTTTTTGTACTTTTTTGCTTAAAATAAATGAGACTTTCTACCATCAGTCGGAATTAAAAAAAAAATTTCGAGGCCATTCTTCGCTTTCATAGGTACTTGAACAAAATAAGGTGCGTTTTTAAAGTAAAGGCAACTTTGAAACTTTTATGAAATTCGTAATTTGTAAAATTGCTGTTTTTTTCTGTTTGCCGTGTATCTGCTATTGACGTACATGAAGAAATCAGATTGTTTTATCAACTTTTGCGACAAAATTTTTAAGCTTCAAAAATGTGTTTTCTTTAAAATATGTAGGTACCTATATCTGAGACCATATCTCAATGGTTACCTAAGGAAGTGTATTTAAACTATGAGTTTATCTACAACAATTGACCTTGTACAGAGTGTCTCACTTAAGAGTGAAACAACCTATAACTTCTTTAATTTTTAATCGACCAGAACGAAATTTTTACCAAAGGTAGATGGCATTGTTGCCTACTTATTTCCAAAAAATTTGTTGTCTACATCAAAGTCAAAGCCACCTGCGATGCCACAATCGAAGCTAAAAATCCGAAAGTCATATTAGGCTTTTTTTAAAATGTAAGTACTAAAAAAAGTTGTTCAGAATCGATCCAGAACCCTAAACACAACATTTTGTCAAAATCAAAAATATTAAATAAAAAAAAATAAGTAAAAACTCAAAAAAAAAAAATTTGTTATGTAGCTTTAAATTTTATTTTGAAAGGATTACTTTTTGAAAACAACTAGCCTTCAAAACTTCCATGGAACACTTTTCTAAACACAGAAAATTCTTAAATTGCTATTTTTTTTACTTTAATTTTGTTACAGGGTGTACAATTTTATTTGCAGAATCATTTAAAATTTGACCCAACAGTTTGTGCTTGACAAGAATAAAAAAACGACGTATCTATGCAAAAGTGATTTCGTGACTTGCGGTAACTTAAATTTGGCGTTAAAAATTGAAAACTCTCCTTATTTATCAAAATATCGAAAAAAAAATTAGGTATTAAAAAAATTGTTCCAATAATAATTTTTTTACATTTTTTTGTATTTTCTTTCAATTTTGTTTCCACATATTATACCTATATAGAGTGTCTCACTTAAGAATGAAACTACCTTATAACTTCTTTAATTTTTAACCGACCAGAACGAAATTTTTACCAAAGGTAGATGGTATTGTCGCCTACTTATTTCCAAAAAATTAGTTGCCTACTCCAAATTCAAAGCCACCTGCGATGTCACAATCGAGGCAAAAAAAAAAGATAAATAAAAATTAAGGTCTTGATATTCTCACAGCTCAATTTATTTTTTCATATAGGCGACCGGTTTCGTGATTTATTTTTAAAAATTAATCACATCTTCAATTTTGTTAAAATCAAAAAATATTAAATAAAAAAATTAAAGTCCAAAAATAGCAATTTAAGAATTTTCTGTGTTTAGAAAAGTGTGCCATGGAAGTTTTGAAGGCTAGTTTTCAAAAAGTAATCATTTCAAAATAGAATTAAAGGCTACATAACACTTTTTTTTTAGTTTTTACTTATTTTTTTTTATTCAATATTTTTTATTTTGACAAAATTATGGATTTAGGGTTCTGGATCGATTCTGAACAACTTTTTTAGTACATTTCTTTGAAAAAAAAGCCTAATATGACTTTCGAATTTTTAGCTTCGATTGTGGCATCGCAGGTGGCTTTGACTTTGATGTAGACAACTAATTTTACCTTTGGTAAAAATTTCGTTCTGGTCGGTTAAAAATTAAAGAAGTTTCACTCTTAAGTGAGACACTCTGTATAAGGTCCATTGTTGTAGAGAAACTCATAGTTTAAGTACACTTCCTTAGGTAACCATTGAGATATGGTCTCAGATATAGGTACCTACATATTTTAAAGAAAACACATTTTTGAAGTTTAAAATTTTTGTCGCAAAAGTTGATAAATCAATCTGATTTCTTCATGTACGTCAATAGCAGATACACGGCAAACAGAAAAAAACATCAATTTTACAAATTACGAATTTCATAAAAGTTTCAAATTTGCCTTTACTTTAAAAACGCACCTTATTTTGTTCAAGTACCTATGAAATCGAAGAATGGCCACGAACAAATTTTTTTTTAATTCCGACTGATGGTAGAAAATCTCATTTATTTTAAGCAAAAAAGTACAAAAACGCTTAATAAGAAAGATACAGGGTGTGAATTATTATTTATTGCAGGTTACGTGCTTCAAAGTCGGAACCAGCTCCGGGCTCCCTTCTCTTGGCCGTCTGTCCAAAAGGGATCCGGGTATGCCCGGAGAACAACCCCCCATCTATGTTCCTGTGGAGCAGCATCGGCAAGCTCAGCTTCGAACGGAAGAAGTTTGAGATCCGCACCGGTCACGAGAAACTAACCCTCTACACTAGCAGCGATGAAAAAAGTCGCTTACTGCTTTCACTTTGCAAAGCAGCACACCAGTTTAGTATGGCCGTCGCTCCCAGGTTGAACGAAGCTAGGAAGGAAGAAGAAGAACGTCAGAGGTATGTAGTTCGTCACGTCATACGAGATCGTTCACATAAAAATCTTCACCCAAATATCTCTGCAACGAAAGGAAATTCTAATTCTGCAAAAATCCATTGGTACTTAAGTACATTTCGGAAAACCAAAGATCTATTCAATAAAAATAAGGTATCCAGTATCCAGCCACATTGTTAAACATACTTGTAAGGGGATCGACACAAATTGACTCCACAAGAGTTTTTTTGGTGGAGTGGTTGCTGCTTCTAGCTAATAGTAGGGGAGCCCACGATGCTAAATGGGGATTTACTCGAGCGTCGTGGGCACCTATTGGATTTTGACGATTAGATGGTAGAAAGAAAAAAAGGTTATATGATATATACCCTTCCACCGGTGGGGGGAGCGTCTATAGGCTTTCACAAATGTAAAAAAAAATAGTCACATGGAGATATTCGAGCGCGTCAGATATTGATAGTGTATATGCCCCACGTGTCTCCGATGACGTAGGTATGTTAATCTGCCGGTTTGCATGGTGGGGGCGGCCGTACCGGAAGGGTTAAAAATGGGAAGAAAAAAATTTACTCGAGCGCGTCACATATTCAGAAGTTATGTTAAGTGAACCCGAAAGAAGCTCCCATTCTATAGACTGACGATTCGGATGTGACGCCAGCTCGTGGCGGCGTTTTGAAAATGCAAACAAAATCGCCATTTTGATTTACTCGAGCGCATCAGATTTTCATATAGACGGTTTAGCTTAATGTCCTGGTCGTGCTGATCCATAATCTGACGATTATATGGAGGGATTTTCTTAATCTGACGGTTTGAAAAAAGAAATTTTTCATAATTTTTTTTTAATGAATATTTGCGTTTTCTAAGAAAAATATGTTGTCTCTTAAAAATTAAGGAATTTTTGTCTATAAAACATATGCTCTTAATAATTTATTTTCTATATTACAGGGTGCTGAACGTGGACTTTTCAAATATTTTATTACCTATATTTCTTAAATTAAACAAAATTTGACAAAACGTCTTAATAAAACTTATAGATAAAAAGCAGATCTATCCAAATATGAAATAAAAAATTTACGTTCGTTAAAAAAAATTCGAAGGGCGCCGCGACGCAGAGCGTCGTTTGTCAAATATTCTTAATTTTATCTTAATTTAGTCTTCGTTTGGTCCCATTTAAGACCCCGGAAGCAGATATATTTTTTCTCTTTTCCTTTGCCCACAATAGGCCAGGGACATCAAGTTTGAATAACCCTGTACATATAATACCACGAGTGCTGTGATCAGCTGTGATGGCGTGATTTCTGGCGTGTGGGGACGGTGCGAGAGAAAGAGTGAAAGGAAAAGAGAGGCGCGTAGTGGGGAATACATGTTTCACTGCAGCACAGAATATGTGACTGCAGCTAGCTGCACGCGCTAAACTTTATCGACGATTTTTGTTACTTCGGCTTGTGGAAATCGGCAGATTATATTTTTCCCGTCATCCTTGAATTATTTCCTTCAAAATAAAAAATATTCGACCGCGCTCGAGAAAGTCGAGGTAACGTTTTTTTTTTTGCAAGTTTGTGACCCCCCCACCCCCTCACGTCATGCTCAAATCGTCAGATTATTGAAATGCACACTTTTCAGCATGTAATTAACCCATCATATCTTAATCTGACGCGCTCGAGTAGGTATATCCATCTATCGATTTTTTTTACTGTTCTGATCGGCTGCCCTACACGCGCGGCCCTGTATAGAGGGCTTAGATATGGTGGAGGTACTCAACAGGGTGCAAGGTATCCCCCCATATGTTAGTCTGCCGCGCTTGAGTATATCCCAAAATACCGTCTTGGGCTCCCCTACTATAAGTAAAATCATTCCGCCGAATAGTGAAGACATTGCCAGTTTATTTGACATTTGCCAAACTCCCTAGATTGCCTGGAATGACAGGAAAGACCAGGAACGTATTACGGCGTATTGGGACTGAATTTTCGGACGTTTGCAAGAAGTCCAAACGAAATGGAACCGATTTATTTTTGTATTGTTTCTTTCTAGACACCCAGGCAATCAGCTTTGGAAGAAGCAGCAATACATTTCTACATTTTTGTGACGTAAACAATTTTTTTTTACCAAAAATGAAATACGACCCTGACACCCCTGACTTGTCAGTTTGTACCTATGGACTAAATTACCACTAGGTATATTTTATATCTAGGATTTTCATCTATCTTGTCTTAGAATAATTATAATTTTTTTGTAAAAAAATTTTTACAAGTCTGCAGCGTGCGGAATTGTTATTCATATAAGTAATGCGCTGTAACGCGTTATGTATTAGAGATACAAAAAAATTATAAAGAAAAGTTATAAAGAAAAGTTACTTTGATTCCCTACAACTTTTATTAGGGTCATTTTCATATACCTGTATATTAACATAGGTATATGGTCATTTTGCTCTAAAAAATGTTTAGGAATCCACCCATATTGTTAAGAAACCACTCTATAGGTTCAATTCGTACCAAGAGTCCGAGTGTAATCTTTTAGTTTAACACTCAGGAGGCAGTCCCCAAGCAACCCTGAAAAAATCATCCTGTTTGGAGCCAGGGTTTTATTTCAGGGGGGATATCGAATTTCGATTTGATCTTTCATCCTTATCTACTAATAATAAAATTAAAAAATATTTATTAAAAAAGGAACTAAAAACAATAACCCTAAGTAGATATGTGTAAATACCAAAATAAAACAAAAATATTATAAAGAAAAATCCAGTACTAAATTGAAAAAATCCTCTAGACACATCGGTTTTTGTTTTAAAAGAGGAACTTGTTTTGCGTAAACAGCATCATGATAGATTCATCAACCAAACTTTAAAATCTTAAATACAATACGACCACCCTACTTGTAAGCGCGTTTAATTTGACATAGAGTAAAACTGTGTATTTTAAAATAACACTCGTTATTTTTACCATACAAAAGAACTATTTCGGTTCTCTCCGTTACAGTAGGAGTCTAAAGAGGGAAGTAGACAGCCAACATAGAGCAAATGATATAGCCTAACAAATTAGCTGACGAATGACAATTGATAAGTACAACAATAAGCCATTGTCGTTATAAGTCATCTGAGTCCCAATGCATTGTTTTTGTTTTCTATAACCTAATTTTACGTATTTGTCGATTTTCCACTCTCCTGATCTCAAATCAGGCATCTTTATATCACTTATTTTAATTTATATAGCCATTCTTCTATATAGTTGGCCAGGGGCGGCTCGTGCGGTGGTGCCACGGTGCCATGGCCCTACCACCGACCATGCCCCGTCATCGACCCTAGTTCACACACATTTATTTTAAGAATTTTTAAACTTCCTGATATTTGCTTACCGTGCGAACTGGCAATGGCGAGGAAGCGGCAACGCAGCGCGCCAACCTCCAGCCAGAGAGATAGTCTAGATCGCCACCGCGCGGCGGCGCGCGCCGCGCTGGCATATGACAAAAGTTTTGTGCCGAGGCACATTTTGAGAGCCATGGCGAATTCTTTAGAGAGAGAACGAATGCGGTCTGGCGAATGTGGAAGTGAGATCGACAATAATTGGGAATGTACATACAAGGACAGGGTGTCCAGATTTGGTTGTAAATGCGGGGTATCTCGGTTATTTTTAGAGATAGGGAGTTGCGGTTTTCGCGAACCGTTGCTACTTTTTTGTGAAACGAAAGATACCGTAAACAGTTTTTTCATAACCACCTTCGTTTTTAAGATACAGGGCGAAATTGAAAATTTGCGCTTTTGGGCCATACCTCGTATATTGGGAACGGTTAATGATATTGAAATGGCAAAAACTGTGCCTTATAGACATTTTTCAATCGTGGCGCTCCGACCCGCGCGCTCTGACGTCATGGCGAACCTGTGACCATCGGTTTACAAAGTCGACGCTTTTCCAACTGAACCACCGACGCATTTAAAAATATTACTTTAAAATAGTGTAAACTAGAATTTCGGAATTAAGTACAGGGTGCCTCAAAAGCAACTGACAAAAACGTATACAGGGTAAATCAAAAACTTAAGCCAAAAGGACCTAATTTAACACGAGAGATTTTTCTCAAACTGCATGCAGGGTGGACAACAAAAATTCATGGGTGTGGCAAAAAAAACAAAAGGCGCCTAGTTTCATCACGTGATTAAGAATACAGGATGCATCAAAATTTATGTACAGGGTCAGACAAAACCAAAACGGCCTTAGACAAAAGCCAAAAAGACCTAATTTCATCCCGTGGCGTATCATAATTATTAAGAATAAGTACAGGATGTCCAAAGGAAAGTGATATGCCAAAAATTATATACAGGATGGGAAAGTCAACAAGACGTTAATAATATCATCACGTAGTGTCTCAGACTTAAGAATAAGTAAAATACAGGGTATCTCAAAATTCACAGTGGTACAGGATAAAACCAAAACTATAAAGGGCCTTACTCGTCTCTCTGAAATCTATATTTTTTATATTTTTTGAGAAATATTGCCATTTACAGAAAAAAAAACAAAAAATGTTACAATTTGACAGATAAAGAAAATGACGTGATTGCTTCTGAGTGCGTTATTTGTCAATAATTGGCAACGTTAAAGTTTACTTAAATCGATTACCTACCCAATAAAAAATCCCATAGATACGAATAAAGTGATATAATTTTGTGATATAACATAAAATTTAATTATTTACCAGTTTTGATTTATATATGGGCTTTGGATGTACTGTTCCATTTCGAACAGTTGCCACACGGCACTTTTTCTTATCTTTGTTTAGTGGCAAATTTTATATTCTTAGAAGTGTCCTCAGAAGAAAATGTCGAGACAAATTTATTTAAACCAATTAGGTGCTCCACTTAACATTTATTTTTTCAGAAATGACTTGAATATGTGCATAAGAATTTTTAATACTCTTTCCTTGGGCTTTGTTAATTCTAAAGATTATCACTAAGTATTCTAGTAATTACTTCTATGTGAAACAGGATTGCTTAAGCTACAGCCTTCAGGTTTAACTTTATCCATTATTGGGTTTCAGAAGTTTCGTCATTCCGGAAGAACTCCTAGTATGTTGGATTAAGAGGGGGTTGCTGACAGCGAAAGTGGCGTAAGATTTCGTATTTTTTTAAGTTGTATAGCATAAAATCTAATAACATTTTACCTGGCAAAAATTTAGTACAAACATCTCTGTCTTCATTTTAATCATAAGATCTTAAAAGCAGTATTTTGTTTTATAGGTTATGAAAACCTTGGGAAAAATAATAATTCCAGTGCATATGCTTTTAAGATGTTATGATTAAAATTAAGACAGAGATGTTTGTACTAAATTTTTGCCAGGTAAAATGTTATTAGATTTTATGCTATACAACTTAAAAAAATACGAAATCTTACGTCACTTTCGCTGTCGGCAACCCCCTCTTAAAGAGATGACTGCAGAAAAACCTTTACCAACCCCAAAATCTTAACAATGCCTTGTTCGCTGCCTTGTCTATACGTTCTTAAGAACTAGATTTGTGTGGATAATAATTATTATTTTCACCTATATTCTTATTGATCCAGATGTCCTTGACCAACATGTCTTGGAAATAAGTTTTTTAAAAAACACTTTCAAAAGATACAAGAAGAATGTGCATTTTTACTAACTTTATATTATTAAGTTTTAAACTAATTTGATATACCTACCTACTTTATTGGACACAAAATAAAATGTTCTTTTTTTCTTTCTTACAGGTGGGATGGAGACCAACGTGTTAGCGTCATCAGCTCCACCTCATCCAACACCACATCGGGAATAGTAAGTGACCGCGTCCATTCTGAGGACGAACTCGAAATCATGATCACCAGCCCGCCGGCACCGTCCACCGAGAGCCTAGCGCTAGCCCACCTCCTGGACAGCGCTCCAGCTAGCAGCCGGACATCAGCTGCCTCGGCAACAGCAGCTTTAGCAACGCTGACACTTAAGGAGGCGGAGGAGGACGCTCCGAAGCCGACACTGAGCGAGAGCTCGGGAAAGACGGCGAACGGGAAGTGCGCAGGATCGCAGTGCAGCTCGTCGTGCAGCACCGTGGTCGTTACGCCAGTTCAAACGAGTAAGTGAAACTGTTGAATCCGCGGTCGAATCTATTAGCGTCTAATTTCTAACTAAACAAAAATATAAGTTAAGCATTTTAGGCTATTTTTCCAGCTAGGATATCAATTCGTTATCAGATAATAAGTATTCTCATATTTAAAAATGTTAGTAAAATATTAGGACTTGTTTAGCAAAAAAATTGATAAATCCTTCCCATATACTATGTACTGCGAAAAAAGTGTGTTACGTGAAGGCCGGTTAACAAAATCATCATTCAAAAAATGAATTCTCGGCTTTTGTATACCTACGGTTGTCGATAAGAAAGTTATCACCAAAAATCTTTGTTTGCAAAATAATAACATCTAATTTTTTACCTACACATCCGTTAGAGAACCTTTAAGTAGTATTCCTAAATTATCAGTTTTTGATATCACTTCAAATTTTTCAAGAAATGAAAGTTATTTTCCGGATTTTATAACTTACACATTTCGTTTAACCATTATGGGATTCCTTTTTTAATTCTGAGTACAACGATTTATAATTTGACCTATTTGTAAATATTTACCAAAGAAGCTCCATCAAACTAGATAACATGGTTTCTTATGTGTTAGTGCCTATAATGCTATAAGTAGGCCAAACATTAAAATTAGATTTATCAATCAATCAAGTCAGCCATAACAATAAAACTGAAAATCAAGTAGGTTGAAAATTCAGCATTTCTACTTACCCGTCAGATTAATTTCACTTTCTGTCAATCTAAATATTTTGCCATACAAGAGACCAAATTCGTAAGAGACCATCTCTTACGTGTCATATAGTGTGTGATGTTCGATCCAAAAATAGGCCAAACATTAAAACCAAATTCATGAAAAATCAAGTCAGTTATGACATATTAAAACTGACAATCAGTAGGCTGTCAATTCAACATTTCATGTCAGATTAACCCATTAGCGCCTTGCGTTACCATATGGCAACGTCCAACAGGTAATCTTTTCGACGCGTCCTAACTTGTCAGCGATTTTATTTCGTTTACGGTAGGAATCTTATTACCGACGTATTACTGTTTGGAATACATTCGTACTGGCAAATTCAGTTTACATTTGATTGTTAGAGTGTGAGCAGTGCTAGAATATACCATTCAAATAAATCATCGAAAAAAATGGAGCCTCGGTTTGAGTAAGTATGTTTATTTATATGTGTCACATATTTTTGTTACTTTGGATTTATATTTATGTATAGAATACGTTAGAGTATTCATTGACAAAATATAAAGACATTTTGAGAGGATTCTCAGTTTCTCAAGCACTAGATATGATTTACAATGATGAAACTTAGACCAATGATTGAAATGCTAAAAGATCCATGTATCCACAATTTTGTTCCGGAATTGAACCTAGCATACGATGAAAGTATGGTAAAGTATTATGGGAAGCACAGTTGCAAACAGTTTATTCGGGGCAAGCCAATCAGGTTTGGCTACAAAATCTGGAGCCTATAGGCTCCAGATTTAGTGTTTATAAACACTAAAGATGGCTACCTAATAAACTTTGATTTTTATCAGGGAAAGAGTCCTAAAATGAATTCGTACTATGATGTTCTATTTGGTAAAGCCGCTAGCCCACTTCTGATAATGTTAGATGAACTTCCGCTAGGAAAAAGACAGTTGGGGTATACTTTCTATATGGATAATTTATTTTCTAATCCAGCACTATTTTCTTTTTTGCAATTTCGCGGCTATTCCGCCATTGGGACAATTCGAGAAAATAGAAGTCCAACACAGTGCACCCTAACTAACAACTTGCGTATCAAGTTCATCCTAAAGGTGCTGGAAGACATGCAGGATCAATAGAGTCCTCAGATAATAGCCGTATTTCAGATAATATTAGATTTGATAGAATTGACCACTTTGTTCAGCATACAGAAAGCCATAAAAAAAGAAGGTGCGCGCGCAGTACATGCAAGTCCATAATTAGAACAATGTGCTGGAAGTGTAATGTAGCCTTGTGTATTGACTATTTCCAGCCATTCCATTGTCGATAGCATAATCTGCTATTGCATATTATTGAAAATAATATATACTTGACGATATTACACTGTTTCATTGCTTTCCAAATAACTGCCAAAACCTTTTTGATTTCTTATAAAATTAGACACTTTGACTTCACAAGCTCCTAGCGTTACCATATGGCAACAGCCTATATTTCAAAAAGTACTACTCAGATATTTAAGATATATATATATCTAAGATCTTTAATATAGCAGCATTCAGCAAAAATCACTTTCATTTCCTCTAAAACCGGAAGTTATATCAAGAAACTGAATACTTAAGCGTTCTCTAATAGTTGTGTAAAAAAATTATGATATTATTTTGCAAAAACAAAGATTTTTGGCGATAACTTTTTTATCGATCCCCGTATAGAAAATCCGAGTACACCCTCGAATTTCCCTTAATTTTTATTATAGATTCATTTGAATAACTATTTGTTGTTAACCGGTGTCTCCACTTAGCATAATTTTTCCGCTTGGATGGGCCACCCTGTAGGTACACGATGTTCAGCGAAAAATGCGAAAAACAAAGATCCATCAAATCCTAGGGTGAATTTGTTTTGCTCGTTACACTTTTCTCCCAAAATGTTAATTCTGGAGTCAAAATGTCACCGAGATATCGATTTTTCCATATATCGATAAAGTTTATTATATTTTTAGTATTTACAGAATTTTTTGCGCACTAAACTTTTCCCCATGAAATCAACCCGAAAATTTTGATTTTTAGGCATCTAACAATATGAATTACAATTAAGTACCTTATTAAAGGGACCAGAACCTCAATTTCCATCTTTGACAACAAAGAGCTAGGTTCGTTAGCACCAATGACGTCAAAACCTATACCTAGACAGGTTTGTTTTGATAAACGCTTGACGCCCAAAACCTGGACCAACACTATATTTGGTCCAGCCAGAACTAATCACAATCTAAGCGCTCCATTAAATTATTCCGAAAATGTCGCGAGATTGTCGGAAATTGCCCCTTTTTGTCGAGCCGTAGTGAACTTATTTCGACTCTGGGCTCGGAGGCTGGCGTCGTTAGACCATCCCCCGAGTCTTCAGGTGAATTCCCGATGCTTCCGGCGCCCCCAAACTAAGTGTGATTCTGGAGGAACTATAACCGGGAATCACTGGGTGTATAGTTGGTTGATGGTTGACTTTCTGTCTTTGTTTGTAGCATGTTTTTAGAGTAGTATGGATATATTTAATCTTGGAATCAAAATAAAGGGCATTTTAACAATGGGGCCCACGTCTATAGGTTTTGACGTCATTGATTAGCACAATATTTTGCCAGTTTTTCCTTGATCAAGTTTCTATCGTAAGATGACTTGGAAAATAAAAAACTGTAGGTAGGTAATTATTACATACTTTTTAAGTTTGCGCTGCCCAAAATTCTCTATGAAAATTGCAAAGTTATTAGCAAAGATTTTTAAAACATTATATATTCTTCTTTCCGCCCCGTTTGGTACATCCAAATACACAACAGGAGTTTAAATTTTCTCTCTGATCTAGAAATATTAAACCAAACACCAACTAAGAAAACTCAACGCCATTTTATACGAAACTACCACCACGACACGAACTCAAATCAAATTATGGAGAGTAGAGGTACCCTCCATAAGCCAAATATAAATATAATAATTATTGAGACAGAAGGAAAAAAACTTTTGACAACGGAACTCGTTTGAAGCACAGGACACAAAAAATAGAAGTTAGGACAAACAGTTTGATGTTTTACCTATTTTGTTTTATGTGGTTTTTGCCGGAATCAGCTGATTTATTTACTATTTCACTTGCTCAAGTTTGGCTGCCACTCCTTCCATATACCTACTTGTCAGTAGTGCTGGGACATCGACATGAAACATCGATGTTGATCATCGATGTTAACATCGAAAGCAAACATCGATGTCTTAAAAACATCGGTTGTGAAACATCGATGTTTGGTAAACATCGATGTTGAAATTTGAAACATTCGTAAATTCGTATTAAAAAAGTATTCTCAATTAAGAACTTTGTTTATTATTATCAAAATAAAAAATAAATATCACAACGCATAATAAAAAATATTCTAAAAAAATCTTATATAACAAAAAATAAAAACAATTACAAAAAATGAACAATAACAAACAAAACATAACATAACAAGAAAATATATACTAAAAACCATCGAAAGGTAAACATCGATGTTGATATCGATGTTTGTGATCTTTGACATCGATGTCAAAACCATCGACATCGCTAACAAAACATCGATGTTTCAAAAACATCGATGAACATCGCCCAGCACTACTTGTCAGTTAAATCATGTTATATAATATAATTCTATATTATGACAACAAGTTATTGTTACAGAACCCAAGAAACGACGCTCATCCACCAGCAGTAGCCTGGAACTGGGCTACTCACACACAGCTCAAAACTCAGCCGTCAGCGATGCCACCTGCATTGAGATCGACACCAGGGAACCAGTCTACACTTCAGGACCTGCCCCCAGCAGCCACACCAGCGGAGTCTACACTTTAACCTCCAGTGAACAATACACTTTAAGTTCTAGCGATAACTACACAGTGCCCAGCGAACAATACAGCACAGTTCCCACATCACCTGATCAAATAGACGGGCCTTTCAGGGATAGAACGAATTCCACTGTCAGTAATACATCATTTCATGGCGATGGAAGTGACCCTACTGATAATAAACAAGCGTTATTATCGGCTGAAGAGCTTTCAGATTTGATAGTTGGAAGATATCCATCGTGCAAAAGTGTTAGTAATACATTGGACTCGGATTCTGATTACGTTACGTTACCATCGACTTATCAAGGTTATGTTCCCGTGCCGCCGAAGAGAATAGACAGTGTAGAGCATAGATATCGACCACCTCCACCTCCGTATGGCGCACAGTTAACGAAAAGCAAAATATCAAAGTCGGAAAACTCGTTGTTGGACTGCGACGAAATCAGTGTTTTATCGTCGGAAGTGTCGCTAAGGGACCCACCGCCCTATCCAAATAATCCAACACCCGTACCACCTCCGGTTTATCCATTCGAAGAAGCCGCTGCCAGGTTTATAACAACTAGATCACCAAGTATTTTGACAGCGCACGCCAGTGTCGTTAGTGTTAGTTCGTCGCCTAGTTACTCGATACCAAGCTCTCTACCGCCTATACCTCCGAAAGTTCCAATAAGGTCACCTCAAAGTTCTAGTAGTACCGTGGTTTCACCTAACAATTATTTAGATGTCGCTGCTAGTAAAGCAAGTGTTTTAGTTCCTTGTACTTTTCTACCACCACCTCCACCCCCTGCCCCTCGACAACCACCCCCTCCACCCCCACCTGCACTAGCTACGGTTTACACCAGCCAACTATCACGTTCCCAAATCGAACAATACCAACAACAAATGTACAGCGACGTGGATTTCGTAGTGTTCCCCCTAAAGGAACCGGCGATAAGCAAGCAGGAATATCTAGAAGCAAAGCAAGGGTCGATTCTGGCAGCGCTAGCGCATCAGCCGATGTTCTACAGGAGTACCCCGTACCTAGGGAGGTACGCGTCAAGTCAGAACTTGTCAGATACGTACGTGCAATTGCCTGTATACGGTGCACCGAGTATATCGTCAACAGGGAGTTTGGAACCGCCGCCACCACCGTTGCCGCCAAACAGGCCGAGCAGGTTCATGAGGACGAGGTCGGACGATAATATATTGAATTCGTTGGAGATGCCACAACCGCCCAAGTTTAGAAGGTAAGGAAGGATATTCATTTAGTTAGATACTTTAATGTTTGATGTTAAATAATTCTTGAAGTCATCTTTCCAACTCAAATTTTATTATAGAAAATTTTGATAATAGATTGAATAACGTTTTTTTAAATATGTATAATCCAAAGACATATAAAAAACAATTTTATATGTCTTTGGTATAACCACATACTGGCTAGCTCAAAGAAGTCAACTATAATTTTATGTCTTAAATACTCTGCTAGTAGGTATGGGGAAGGTTGCCACATCCCCCTCCACTTTCCTCCTAGGCCCCGCCCCCTTTCCTGGCGGCCAATCGTAGCGCTCTAACGCTCCAGCATCTCATCTCGAGGTCCAGCATTTCCAGCATCCCATCTCGAGGTCTAGCACCTCTAGCACAGCATCTCCAGCATATCTGGGTCCGGCATCCCTCTGACGTCACAAATTCTGAAAATAAAAAAAAATCCGCCAGGGTTCGAACCTGCGACCATCGGTTTATAAAGTCGACGCTTTTCCAACTGAACCATCGACGCATTTGAAAATAATACTTTAAAATGGTGTAGAATCTCGGAATTAAGTACAGGGTATCTCAAAAGCAACTGAGAAATTAGATATATAGGGAAAGTCAAAAGGACCTAATTTCGTCACGTCACAGATTTTTCTCGCACAGGGCTGGACAACAAAAATATACAAGGTAGGTAAAAATAGTTGGTATGTAAAAAAAATCATATACAGGGTGAGACAAAAATAAAAAAGGCCTAATTTCAACACGTGACGTCTCAGACTTAAGAATAAGTAAAATACAGGGTGAATCAGAAACTAAAGCAAAAAGGACCTTAATAATTTTTCGTTACAGATTTTTTCAATTAGCATAAGTACAGGATGGACAACAAATATATACAATGTGTGACAAAAAAAACAAAAGGGCCTTAATCATCATTTGGCGTCTCAGAATTAAGAATAAGTAAAATACAGGGTGTCTCAAAATTCGCATTTGTACAGAATAGAACAAAAACTAAAGCTAAAACGCCGTTAATCTAAAGTCAAAAGGACATTAATCGTTGTGTGACGTCACAGATTTTTCTCAAATAGTACAGGGGTGGACAACAAAAATGTACAAGCTGGCATAAGAAAGCCAAAAGGGCCTTAATAATATCTAGGTACGGGGCGTGACGAAAAACAAAGCCAAAAAGGCCTATCATATTTATTAAGAACAAGTAAAATACAGGGTGTCTCAAAGGAAACTGGTATGTCAAGAATTATAGAGAGGATGTGTTAAATCACGGATAAGTCAAAAGAACCATAATAATTTCATCACGTGGCGTCTCAGAATTAAGAACAAGTAACATACAGGGTGTGGCAAAATTCATATTCATACAGGATAGGGCAAAAATCAAAGCAAAAACGACGTTAATCTAAAGCTAAAAGGAACAATCATTGCGTCGCAGATTTTTCTCGTACAGGGTTGGACAACAAAAATATACAAGGTGACCAAAACATAAGAAAGCCAAAAGACCTTACCACCTGACATCTCAGAATTAAGAATAAGTAAAATACAGGATATCTCAAAATTCAGTATAGGTCAAAAACCAAAAGCTAAAAGGGCCTTACTCATATCAATACTTGCAAAAATTGTGTACTATGGTATTTGTCCTAATGATAAGATTATTTTTTATATAGATTTACCCGTGTTCGAATTTTTTAAGATATAAAACATAAATACCTAATATTGTGGTTATAAAAATAATTTTTGTAATTTTAACCACACGTTTTTGGCGTTTTCACTGCGTTTTGACGTTTACTTGATGGCATTTGGTGTTTACACGAAGTTTTGACGTATACGCAGCGTTTGGAATTCATATAGACGACAAAAACCAATACCAAAATGGTCTCACGCGTCTCAAGCAAAAATATTCTATTGCTATAAGATTCAAACAATAATTTTAAGTCAAGACTACCAGCGCGCGACAATCTACGTAATAAATTCCCAATCTCAAAACGGCCTTCTAACCACGACAGTGGTGGTAGGTTCGAATCCTGGTGTCGTATTTTACTTATTTCTGAAATTATTAATTTTGAAAGTGTGGGATTTAGAAAACTATTTTGCCTATTTTGTTCTATCCTGTACAAATGCGAATTTTGAGACACGCTGTATTTTACTTATTCTTAATTCTGAGACGCCACGTGATGATTAAGGCCCTTTTGTTTTTTTTTGTAACACATTGCATATATTTGTTGTCCATCCTGTACTTATATGCTAATTGAAAAAATCTGTAACGAAAAATTATTAAGGTCCTTTTTGCTTTAGTTTCTGATTCACCCTGTATTTTACTAATTCTTAAGTCTGAGACGTCACGTGTTGAAATTAGGCCTTTTTTATTTTTGTCTCACCCTGTATATGATTCTTTTTTGACATACCTACTATTTTTACCTACCTTGTATATTTTTGTTGTCCAGCCCTGTGCGAGAAAAATCTGTGACGCGATGAAATTAGGTCCTTTTGTCTTTCCCTATATATCTAATTTCTCAGTTGCTTTTGAGATATCCTGTACTTAATTAATTCCGAGATTCTACACCATTTTAAAGTATTATTTTCAAATGCGTCGATGGTTCAGTTGGAAAAGCGTCGATTTTATAAACCGATGGTCGCAGGTTCGAACCCTGGCGGATTTTTTTATTTTCAGAATTTGTGACGTCAGAGGGATGCCGGACCCAGATATGCTGGAGATGCTGTGCTAGAGATGCTAGACCTCGAGATGGGATGCTGGAGATGCTGGACCTCGAGATGAGAGTCTGGACCAATATCTCCCACGGTTTGAATTTTGCGCCAACGTGCCGAGTCGAGCGTCATAGGTTAGAGCGCTACGATTGGCCGCCAGGAAAGGGGGCGGGGCCTAGGAGGAAAGTGGAGGGGGGTGTGCCAACCGTCCCCATACCTACTTATACTATATGAAATAAAGCAGGGTCTCTCAGATTATGTCAACAAAGAGAAGGGCCAAAATAATTATACTGAATATTTCTGACTGACCAAAAACTTCAAAATGCAGTCAATAAATCTGTAGATAATATTATTACAGAAAACAAACAATTAAATTTCAGTAAAAAGCAGGATATAGTTGATTGAAAATATATTCCAATTAAAATTAAAACAGTAATCTTATTGGCTGTTAGATACTATATTCAGTCTTTAATTACTAGAACTTTAAAACAATAATACGTTTATTTTTAGTAGAAAATTTTATTTTTGCATAATAAATATAAAAGGTGCATTAAAACTATAATTCCCGTTTCATAAGACGTACTTGTATAACATGGGTCAAAAGTTAATATTTTTGGTATTTAGTGAAAAACCCGTAACGGTCCAGCAAACTCTAGGGTGAGTTTTTAGCTCTTTTGATTTTTCTTTTTGTGGAATTGACCACTAAATTTTGATTTTTGTTGTCAAAGCGGCATTTTTTTCGAGTTTTTGAGGGAAAATATTAGCTCCTCTCGATATCTCGAACACTCACACTATTTGACATAAAAAATATTGAAATTTTGGGACCTATCAAGGTAGGTATAAAGAGGTTGTGTCTTGTTGAGAGAGAGCAATTTGCAATTTACGTCATATAGAAATGCGGACAATAATAATAATTGTCGGCAAGGACGATATACAGGGGAACGCCAACCACATCATCTGAC
Source organism: Pseudeuparius sepicola (assembly GCA_963920635.1). Lineage (NCBI taxonomy): Eukaryota > Metazoa > Arthropoda > Insecta > Coleoptera > Anthribidae > Pseudeuparius > Pseudeuparius sepicola. Next base: position 49,275,464 of record OY987301.1, read on the forward strand.
AGCATTCCTGTGACGTCGGCATCTCTCTCTCTCTCTCTCTCTCTCTCTCTCTACGACAGTAGAGAGATCCTTACGGATCTTGGGGGCCAACAAAAATTACACCCTAGTATTTTATGGCTCAAGTTTGCGACCACCGATTCCAAGGTACTATTTTTTCTGTTCCCGCCGTCTTGTTAGCGAGCATAATTTACTGAACAAATTTTGTCATTGGGTTTATATCCATTATTATTATTATCATTATGGTTATAACAGTACCCCGTGTAATTATTTCCCCAAATTTCCAGATTGCCGCCACCTCCGCCACCAATCCCAGAAAAAACTGTCGCCGTCCTCGACACGCTCAGCCTGGCGGACGGCGCCAAGACTGACGCGGACCGCGCCACCGCCCTCGACATCCGCACGCTCCGCGAGAAGAGCAAGAAGATGGACCTCCCCCTCATCTCGGCCCTCTGCAATGACCGTTCGCTCATCAAGCAAACGAAGGCGTTTGTCATGCCGAAACATCCCGGCTTCGATACCACCCCACGCCAGAGCGTCAGTGTTAGCGCGGCACGCGTCAAGTACCCCGTGTCCGGCTTGAGCAGCGCCCGCATGCAGCAAAAGGCCAGGAAGGTGCCATCCGTCAGCCACCGGCACCCGGGGGATAAGTTACCGGACATACCGCGCGCTATGCCGAACAATTACGTGCTGACCGATCCGGGACGGGCAAAGCATAAGCCGACAGTGGCGTAGCGGTGAAAGTGACTTAAGGATGATACCTACCTATTCGATGTACTCAGGGTGCCATTATTGCAATACGTTAAGGTTAGGGAGGGGCGGAGGTTTTGGAGTTCTATATGGCAGGGGATAGTGTTTCGTTGAATAGTTCTCGAATAGTTAGTGTTGTCCGCAAATGGTCCAGTAATTGTTAGGCCCATTTTCGTACAATGTCCGTTTAATGAAAATATGGAAACTATATCCTTGATTGTTTATGGAAAATTTTCTGGGGGAACTTTCAAAAAGTTTTCGATTATTTCCATGCATTTTAAAAGCCACTAGGATTTCGTCAATTTGCAATAATTTTGATAAATTTATAAATTATACTACGAGCATGTAAAGTTTGAAACAATTTCATTAAAATCTTTATAGGCTTTTTTTGACAGAGCAATTTCACATAAAAAATGTTTTTTGCAAATTGATCCTAGATTGCTTAGATTTTGTGTAAAACAGAAAAATTTATAGGTGGCGATAGTAAAATTTGCGCATGGTTAATTTCCAATGACCTCTTCTTTTAAGCGTTTTTCGATTCATGCTCGTATGAACTGTTTAAAATGAGTTTCTTCGACGTTAGGTTTAGTTATGACATTTAAAAACATTTTTTTATAATGTGTACTTAGACTGTCACGAGGATTTTCTTTTTCAAAGCACTGAGCACTGTATCTTTCTTATTAAACGTTTTTGAACTTACATTCATATGAACTTTTTTGCTTAAAATGAGCTTTTTCTACCACAAATTTTATTTGTGACATTTATAACTAGGACACCCTGGTGAGGTGGTAGAAGGTAGGAGGTCCGTGTTCGGTAAAATCCTGCGCAGTGGCGGTCCCAGGATTTAACATGGGGGGGGGGGGGAAGGCGAGGATCAATTTGCAGTTACTTTACATTTTCACAGCGGATCTGCGGAATACTCAATGAATATTCAGGGACTTTGTCAATGAAGGAAAGTCATAAATTTAAAAAAAAACTGAAATTCAGTATCTGCATAGGCAAAGTATCGGTAATTGAAAATTGCGACGCAGGTGAAAATTTTCAAACTTTCAAGGTCGAACGGTTTTAATGAATGAAAAAATCTAATAAGAAACCTAACATGTATCACCAAAAATATTTCGTAAAGTCAGTGATATAGTTACAATAAAGTAATATTTTCATTTGTTAAATATGGACGCGTAATAATTATTTAAATATGCAGCAATTAGAAAGAAACTTGTTTCTTTATAGAAAAAGCAGACAGCACTCCTTGAGTGATGTGGAAGTAAAAATATAAGTTAGTACATGTGCCTATACATTTTTACAACGTCCTATAAATTATCACATCCTTTAGTAAGGATATACCTACAGAAATTTATTTAGAGATGGACTCATGCCTACCAATTCAAATGATTGATTTTTAAAAGCTGGTATTAAAAAGTATATGTAGGTGATCGTTAACTAAAATGCGTCGCAGGCGAAATTTTTTAGAAAATTTAAGGACAAGTAGTTTAACTGAGAAATGCGGAATTACAAAATTACGTCATTATTATGTATTTTTTCCTCTTTCTTTTCTCAACCCCCTCCCTTATCCCCTGCCCTGTGAATATTGCTGTTTTTATACATTAATACTTTATTTATTATAAAATGGCGTATACACTGCATTGTGTTTCCGTTTCCTCTGACCCGGTGGGCGGGGAGGTCACGTTTTACCAAAAAATATCTATAAGTAAATATTGCAATCCATCCTAGAAGAGACTCGAAGATTAAAAGACAAACATTGAAAATTGCGCCACGTCATATCCTGGAATATAGAAAAATGTTCATTTGCTTAGAATATCCTTGTACCAAAAGCCTAATAGATAACAATGAAATATTTACAAGGTATACTTAATTGTCTGGAAAATAGTTTGGTTACCTTATTGCAGATGCTAAGGTGGAAGTCAACTTGACAGTCGTGTCGCAAAATCTCTCTTTCACCCAGAAAAGAAATTTCAAAACTCAAAAGTCGATATATTATGTACAGGGTGATCATTTTTAGACGCCCAGCATCTGTTGGTGTAAAACGGTCAAAGATATGGATATATTATATATGGGGGATGTGTATATGGTATATATAGTGTACAAAGGAATAAATTGTAAATACGACGCTAGGCGTCGCGACGCCAAGGAATACTTTTTTTCACCAACTTTTGTTACATCGTTCGAAAGCCCTAATTTTGCTGAACATTTTTCATTAATACCCTTTTTCTTTATCCTCTTCCGTTAAAAAGTTGTTCCTTAAAAACGAGTTAAAATATTAATTTTTGTTAATCGCCATTACTAGGGTTGACGTAGCGTTTTCGATGATTTTATTTTAGGATATTATTATTCCCCTGACCTTCTATTTGTTTGAAAGATGTTCAAACCGCGTCTTTTGACCTTTTTACTGTTGTCAACACGTAAATCCAGGACTGGCTACGATTTTGTATAGGTACCCCCAATTTTCACCAAATGCATTTAGCATTTTTTTTTGTTTAAACTCGGGCACCACAGCGTTAATCAGGACACCACAGAACCATTCGACTGTTTTGAGGTAACTCCATGGCATACTTGACTCTTGACTCGCCAGATACCTTTAAAATTTTGCTAAATTTTGGTACCCTGTAGAATAGAACTACCTGTATATTTTTTGTTCAAACTTGGTATAATGTGGGATCCTAATTAACGCCCTGATGTCATATTTTAAACAAAAAAATGGAAAAATGCATTTAGTGAAAATTGGGGGTATAAAAAATAATAGCCGGTCCTGGATTTGCATGTTAACAACGGTAAGAAGGTCAAAAGACGCGGTTTGAAGATCTTTCAAACAAATAAAACGTAAGGCGAATATCTCCAAAAATAAAATCGTTGAGAACGCTACATCCTCCCTGGAAATAGCGATTAAAAAAATTAATATTTTAATGCGTATTTGCAGAATAACTTTTTATTGGAAAATAATAAGGAAAAATGACGTTAATGAAAAATATTCAGAAAAATTATGGCTTTCCATTGAAGTAACAAATGTGGTATTTGCAAACAATCGCTAAATGGGCCAATTTATTCTTTCATATACCCTATATCGTCTCCCATATACAGGGTGTTTCAAAATTCAGGACAAAGATTTTAAGGGATTATTTTTTAGGCAAAAATAAGACTTTTTTTCCTATAAACATGTGTCCTAAAATGCACCCCCTCCAAGCTACAGCCATCGTAAGTTGCGCAAAAAAAATCGATTATTTTGAATTTTGCCTACATTTACTCATCAAATCTCCTGAAAATTTACAAACCCCTGTTCATTTAGACGCTCTATTCATTTTTTGCCTCAAAAATAACCAAGGCAAACCTAATTTTGTGAAGATTTAGGGAAGAGTCTACACTTTTTTTAGCTCGGAGGGGGTGCATTTTGGGACACATGTTTATAGGAAATAGTTATTTATGTACCAAGGCACTGAAGTTCAACTCCAGAGGCCTCAGCAACTAAACTCAGAAACTAAACTCCACATGAGTCATAAAAAGAACTTCAGTGCCGAGGTACATGTTATATTTTTTTTAAAATTGGAAAAAAATGTTTTATTAGGCAAGAAAATAATAATAAGGGATCACCCGTCCACGAACCGACTACGCGCGGCGTTGCTTGACTTTACCGATCGCTCTACCTAGGACAAGTATAATGACGTACGGCACCTTCGAACAGAAAAACCAAACTGCTGCTTCTTGTGCAGCCTACACAACAAATCTATTGATATTCAAATTTAATAAAATATGTAGACTGAAGGATTGCGCTTCTATAGGAAACAATTTCGCAATGTGTACGAAAAGTTAAAAATATTTGGTCACTTTTAACGGGCGATTTCTCCGCGTCTGACGTTTGATGTTTACATCTCGCCAAGGCCTACTTATTGAAAAAAATCGTACAATAATGGGCTACATTATTGTACGACTTCTGTGCTTTTAATGACGATTTTGGGACATTTTAATGCCGATTTCAAGAAAAATGTCTTATTTTGGCTCAAAAATACGCCCTTAAAATCTTTGTACTGATATTTGAAACACCCTGTATAATATCTCCATATCTTTGACTGTTTTTCATCAAGAGAGGCTGGGCGTCTAAAAATGATCACCCTACCACCGAACAATAACATAGATTGTTCGGTGTCCGTACGTACCTATGAATAATTTGTGGCAACACGATAGAAACGAAATTTTGGTGAAACACTTTAGCCTGTTGATTCGAGCACTTTTTTGTTTTGTTCGGATTCAAAATCCCCGTTCCTCAGACTCACACCCCTGTTTTTTTGTAAATAGAGTTATATTTTTGTACTCGCACCTAAGATTGTATAACAGTATGTTTATTAGCAATAATATTATACACTTGCTCAACTTTTTAAGTTTATTGAAAATATTTGTAATATGTTGCAATAACAATATTTATTTTTACTTGATTCGAAATTCGCAAAAGCTTTTACAAGTGTGTGGTGCTGCCATCATTTTTAAATAAAGTTAAAAGTTATCTCTGAGCTTCATTTTTCTGTCTTCCTCTTTCTAATTTTATGAGTGAGTCAAACCATTGAGTTAAAGCACATTCTGTGGTAAAAAATAATAGGGAAGAAACAACCTCTGTAAAAGTTGACAGTTAATTTTTGCTGAAGTAGCCTGGATCCATCTATTGGTAAACAAAGAACCTAATTCAAATTTAAAAAATCATTGTCGATTCATCAATAATTGTTGCAAAAAATAGCTGGCAACAGGATACTTCACTATGAATTCACTATTCACCCGAGTTGACCCTCTCCCCTTTTACCCGTATGTTTATGGATTCTCTAGTTTTCGGTGATATTGAGCGGTTTATTGGGTTGAGTAAGGAAAACAAAAAAAAGACTTAGGACTTACTTAATTCTTATTAGTTAGCTCTTATTAGGTATATTTAATTTCTTAAATATGAACTTGTTCATTGTCTTGCGATTTAAAAAATATACAGGTGGCCCGAAAGGCATTCCCTCTCCGGCCGGCAGTATACTCGGTGGCCCTAAATAAAGCTGAAACCACCTGTGGAGAAACGTCAAATAATGATTCGTAATAAAGTTATGATGTTTTAAATTTAAAAAATTATTGTTCATAATAATAAAAATTCTCACCCTCACAATATTCCAAACTAGGTAGCACCCCAGAAGCAACCGCAACCTGCTTGTGCGGAAATGTGGTATCAGTTACTATTATTTAGGCTTCAATGCTGACCCAACATTTGACAGCGAGGGGGTAGTAAGGCCTCTTTTCTTCATGTACTCTAAATTCTTCATGGCATACGGAATACATACCTGAATAAATTAAATGGGCCATGACATAAACGCTATATTAATTTGTAATAGCTGCCCACCGATGTTTAGTAGTTATTGTTTTGCAATTGGTTCTCTTTTGCTTCAAACGATAATCGAAATTCTGACAAGAGGCGAGAAGTTGACAAGGATCGACTTGTTGTACCTGGACCAACACTATATTAGTGTTGGTCCAGGTTGTACACAATAAATTTAGCATGAAATGGTAGGATATAATAGAAGGGGCTAGAGGTTGAGAAGGAGAGGAATGATCATTTCCGGTTTCAGAGTTTTTAAAAATAAACACAAGTTTGGCGAAGTAATTGAAAAGAAATAAACACCGTACTACGGAAGCTATGAAGTGCCACTGAAGAAATAAAAATAATATCTAATTGCGCGAAAGTTGCAATTGCCAGATAGCAACTCGCAATTGCGAGATACTAAGTCGCAATTGCCAGATACTAAGTCGCAATTGCGAGATACTAATTTCGCAATTGCGACATAGTATCTCGCACTTGCGAGTTACTAAGTCGCAATTGCCAGATAGCGAGACCAATAATAGCTGCGTGTCGTGACTCCGCAAGATAGCTCTATAGGTATCATAAAGATTCCTGAGAGTACTGAGATAAATCTAAATCTGTGTATCCCTACCGTAAATAACTACCTACTTAAAGTAAAATTATTTTGTTCTATTCCTATACTAGTAACATACATATAATGTACCAGTTTAAGTTTTAAGTAGGTAAATATATATTTACCAACACTAACACGCAATAACTGACACGTACCTATAATGATAGTATATAATATAACAAGAGTTGTAAGAAGCTTGTTACGTACGAGTGGAAAAGTTGAACACGAGCCGTGCATCAGCGAGTACTGTAACTCCCCTAGTACACAACTCGATTTGTAAACTTATTACATACTCGTGGACGTGGAGTTGCAGCGCTCACAGTTGCGCGGCTCATGCGCAACTTTCCTACTTACTGTCCTACGTTTCAGATGTAATATTTATGATAATATGTGTCTTACGTGTGACATAAATGTTGACTCCATACATACAATAGTTCAATGCATTGAGAGGGAATTACTAAGATAAAGTTAAAGTTAGAGTTAGATTTTTCTTTATTGTCATTATTTATATATTTGTGTATTATTGTTTCCTGTAATTGGGTGTCTATACCTGTTGGGTATAAATGCTTTGTATTTTTTACAGACAATACCTATGGATAGTCGACTATTACATGACCTAATTCAGCATTACTTCTCTGACTGAGTACACTATGACGAAATTCTTGCATTTTTGCTACTCCGACATTTCATCGACATTAGTCTTCGAACACATAAAAGGATTCTTAAGCGATGTAGATTATTTAAAAGGAAACATTTCACTAATTATTATACGCTGGTTGAATTTCTTCAACAACAAATTGAGAACTCTGGTCAGTGTAGCGCGGTGTTACTTTACAACAGTTTTGACATATTTGTCACTAAAACTACCTGTAAAAATAAGGTAATAAATTGGAGGCTAATGTATGTGATATTTCTGATACTTGGCTACAGCTATGCAAGCATTTAAATTGTCAGACAAATATGATGGTTTACGAGTTTTATTTTTTTAAATTTTTGTGTAAAGTCACCTAACTGCGGTGTCAAATTACACAGTGATATAAAAATGCATAAAATTCGAAGTAGGACTGTATGAATGGAGACTTTACACATTTTGTAAATTTTAAAAAGTGTGTCGACACGAAACATTTATTTAATAAAAAAAACTGCAAATTTTAACAAAAGTTAAAAAATTAATTCTTGTAAGACATAAAATATCAATATAGAAAACTTAAAAAAAATTCTAAAAACGAAAAAAGTATAAATAAGTAATATTCAGTCTTAAAATTGTACTTTGTCGTGTCTATTAGTTGGAATGAATATCTTTAAATGTTTAATAATATCGTCTTCACTTTGTTGTTGCCCAGTTTCCTTTTATATACGCGGCCCATATTGTAAACTGAAACAAAAAGTTCATATTTACCGAGATATTTACCAACTTTATAAATCCAAACTTATGTGTAAACATTGAGTAAAGGAATGTGTAAAGTAACCCTAATGTACAAAAAACAACATAACTTTCTAAGGGAATATTACATTTATTTAAAATTGTGAATACACAGTCTTCATAAACCAACTTATGTTGTATACCTACAGGGTGATTCAAAACTATGCGGCACCTTTTCAGGGGCGTAATTTACTCTTTAAAATAAGACGAAAAGTTCATATCAACATGGGTCCAAAAACGCTTCGTTACGAAGATACAGGGTGATTAAGCTTTCAAAAAAATGACGATTTTTGTTTATACCTTCCAAACCAATAAGAATATTTAAACCAAATTTGGTACACAATAATACCATCATAGGGTGGCATAATAAATGCTAATATCAGGACTCCAAAGTAACCAGTGGCGGAGGTATGGGTAATCAGTACCATTAATTAAACAAACAAAAAATAGTACGGACCTGTACAATACAAAAATTTATTATCTTGTCGAATAAACAATACAATATGGAACAAAAAATGTCTCTTTCATTTTTTTTATATCGCTCTCCCTTTAGCGGAAATTTGGAGTTTTTCCGATTTCTCATCTTTTTTGGACTCTTTACTTTACTTTGAAGTAACTATTATTTTAAGTGAACGAAATGAATTTTCAAATGGAATTGCAGTAGGAGTAGGTAAGTTTTGATTATTATTGGTTTGGAAGGTATAAACCCAAATCGATATTTTTTTGAAAGTTTAATCACCCTGTATCTTCGTAACGAAGCGTTTTTGGACCCATGTTGATATGAACTTTTCGTCTTATTTTAACGAGTAAATTACGCCCCTGAAAGGGTGCCGCATAGTTTTGAATCACCCTGTATAGCCAAACAATGTCAAAACAGTTACCAAATTAAGGCAGGTGGCAGGTACCCTTAGCACATACCTGTTGTTGAAACGGCCAAAATTCCGCGCCACTACAAGCGTCCACCACGTTGTCTCACAACAGACTAAAAATTTTTCCCTTATTGTAAATCTCCAGCCATCATGTGGCCTTGACGAATGCTCAGTTGATTTAGGTTTTAGGTATTGCAACTTTGCCAGATTTCATCAAGTTCAATAAGTTGCAAAGTAGCCGCACCGCGCTACGGACATGGATATCGGTTGAATGTTACTTCTCGAGTCACGACATGCCGCATATTGGTCTCGCTAGCTGGCAATTGCGACTTATTAGTAACTCGCAATTGCAAGATACTATGTCGCAATTGCGAAATTAATATCTCGCAATTGCAACTTAGCATCTGGCAATTGCGACTTAGTATCTCGCAATTGCGAGTTGCTATCTGGCAATTGCAACTTAATATCGCGCAATTAGATATTTTTTTTTCTTCAGTGGCACTTCAGAGCTTCCGTACATTTCGCATTAAAATGGACTGTAAAATAAAAAACTAAAAAAGCGGGCAGGGTGTTCATTAGTTATTCTAGTCCAGGTTTTGCAATAAATCTTAATATTATTATTCTTAACCTAATAATAAAAGGAAAAAAAAGAAAAAAAAAAGAAACAGCAACAAGAAAAATGGGCGAAAATTACAATAATCAAAAACATATGAATATGATTAAGTTACTGGGAGTTTGCAATATAATATAACAATACCAGTGCTCCAGCTCAGTAGAGTTAGTTTGCCGGTTCGCATATTTACGTTTCCTATACGGTCAACGCTACTCGTTGCGGCAGCCAGCTAGGAAACGTAACGCCCTCTGATCGCTCCATTTCCTAGACGGTAAGCGCAACGCTATATTAATAAATGCCGGCTTATGCAAAAAAGGTAGATTGGACTGTCATAACAGCAACAAACACATCAACACATCAAGCCCATATTATTTGCAAATAACAGGTAAATGGTAAATAAATAAGTGTATCAACAGATACATCTTAATGACTAGATAGCTGTAAGCTTTTGCTACTGAAACCTTATTGTGGTCATGTATACAGGGTGGTCCAAACTTTATCAGCAATACTTTAAAATCTGTTAGAAAATTTCAAAGAAAGGACATTTTTTCCTATGAACATGTATCGAAATCCTAACATTTTTCAATATACAGGACGTCAAAGTTCTTTTTTTTTTTCAATTTTTTTTATTTCTTCTAAAGGAAGACAGCTAAGGCAAACATTGGTACAGTTTAGACACTCATTAAATACTATATAAATTAAAATTAATTCAGCCCATCTACTTCCACCAGTGTCGGAGAGACGGGGGACAATCATCAAATTTTTTTAATAAAAAAAATGGTACGCCACTGGAAAAGTAATATTTTTTGCCTCCACTAAATTTTCCAATAAATTGTAAGAAAAAACTATTGATTTTTTTCGAAAAATGTGTAGGTACCTACTTACCATTTTTGAAAAACTCTGAGTTTTCAATTCCGAACAACTTTTCTTAATATCATTTGGTCCTAAAATCTACAAAATGGTTTCTAGATTCTAAAATCATGTGTCCTGGAAATTTAAAAAAAAGTCTAATTTTTCGCACCAGTACCGTGGGCTTTAGGTAGGTCGTACGACAAAATGTTATTAAGGAAAATTGTTCGGAGTTAAAAACTTAGTAGGAGTGCAAAATTTCGAAAGCTTAGACCTACTTTGATTTTCTTCTGCTAAAAAAATTAAAAGCACAAAAGTGATTTTTTCAATAACGGTACATTTTTTCGAAAAAATTCAAGAATAGTTTTTTGCTTATAATTGATTGGAAAACTTAGTGTAGGCAAAAAAATTACTTTTCCAGTGGTGTACCATTTTTGTATTAAAAAATATGATGGTTGACCCCCGTCTCTCCGGCACTGGTGGAAGTAGATAGGCTGAATTATTTTTAATTTATAGTATTTAATGAGTGTCTAAACTGTACCAAATATGTTTGCCTTAACTGTCTTCCCTTAGGAAAAATTAAAGAAAACTTGGAAAAAAAATTGAACTTTGACGCCCTGTATATCAAAAACCGCTAGGATTTCGATACATATGTTTGTACGAAAAAATCTCATTTTTGAAATTTTCTAGCAGTTTTTAAAGTATTGCTAATAAAGTTTGAACCACCCTGTATAATATATAATATTGGATTGTGCTTTTACTAGTAACTTTTGTGAGGTTATCTTTTTGGTCGTGCAGGTTTGTCATTTTAGCGCACCTTTTCATTCTGCAACAAAAAGGTATACTCTTGTTCCGTAACGCCCAAATCAACCGTTTGCGTTTAAATTGCCAAAACGTGCCCTAACACCTGCTGACTTCAAGATTCGAAAAATAAAATATTCACCTACTACTTTCAAATGTTACAGATCAACTGTACATTGAAAACGAAGAAAAAAATGCCAAATGAACATTGGTCGAAACACATTTGTTTTCTTGAAATAGGGTGTCCAAAGTTTGTCGAGTTTCAATATGTTCCATTTTGAAAGTGAACATTTTTTGGGACATTGTTCATATGGGTTTTTTTCTCGCTTTAAATGGTACAGTCGTTGTGCAATATTTGAAAGTAGTAGGTGGATATTTTATTTTTCGAATCTTGAAGTCAACAGGTGTTTTGGGGCACGTTTTGGCAATTTAAACGCAAACGGTTGATTTGGGCGTTATGGAACAAGAGTATCTTTTTGTTGCAGAATGAAAAGGTGCGCTAAAATGACAAACCTGCAGGACCAAAAAGATAACCTCACAAAAGTTACGAGTAAAAGCACGATCCAAAAACCGCGCAAGTGGCGCCCTCTGTGGGATACGTAGAAATTGACATTTTCAGATTATTCTCCGTCCCCAAAAACATAGCAGTGCCAAATTTCAGGTCAGCAGCTTGATTATTTTGGTAGATATAGCCATAAATCAATCTAAAAAAGAAAAACTTGAACGCACTGTATCTCTCAAACAAACAACATTTGTTTAAGCAATATTGGACTCAATCGCAATATTTTGGTCTCCCCTACCCCCAGTTTCGGGATTTCCCATTCCCAATGAATCACCCTGTATAATATAATATTAAAAATTAGAACTTTCTAATTTAATTAGAAAGTTCTAGGAGGAGTAATGGAACCTGAGGTGGAACCCTGAACCTACATTTAATATTCATTTTAATTCTTAGATACTAAATACTCTTAGTTATATTTTATACATGACCACAAGGTTTCACCCAAATAGCAAGCAAACGCTAGAAAAACGTTTTAAATACGTTATTGGTAACCTCAAAGGTTACAAAACGAAAAAGTAACGTTTAAGTAACGTTTCGTTCCAAACGTTTATTTAACGCATATGAGAAACGTTTTTTAATCGTAAATTTTTGGTTACCAAATACCTGCAAAGATTAAAAGATACAGTGAGCAGGGTGAGGTATATACTATAATATATAATATATAATAAAGTACCCTATTATAGTTATATCTTGCCCACATAAAAACTCTCGGCACAGTACAATCTATGAATAAACATAAATTTAATCAGTCATCAGTAACAAAACAATTTTTGTGCTCATTATGCAAAAAAATAAGATTTTTTATAACATAATCATTATCAAGAAATAAAAAGAAAATAAAAATAAAAATTTTAATACAATTTTAAAACAAAACACATAGGTAGGTTTTATTTTAATTTTAATAAATGCTATTTCAAAAGATTTAAAATTTCTAATTTGCCATGAAACTATTTCAAACATCTACAAAATTCCCGCCAAGATTAATTGCATTTCTACTCCGCGCGCCGATATATACCCCGATCACTGTAAGAAGTCCCGATTTTGTCAGATGACATTGTCCACAAAATCCCTAGGAATTTTTTGTTAACCATGGGTATAACATTGGTATATGTGTCTCAACCAGTTAATGACGTCACTCATTGATTTATGATGTGAAAAGTTACCCAAGTGATAGGAAAAAAAGAGCATAATAAAATAAAAACCCTATTGCAATCACAATTATGCCGCTACAAATAAAAATAACTATGACTACAACTCATTTTAATAATAATTTCAAACGTCATGGAAACACTTTCGTTTTGGTATTTTGTAATAATCAGCTGCTTTTGGCAGCGCCTAGTGGCGCACTCAGGCAAATTTAGCTTCGGTGTGTCAAAGTGGCAGTGAAGGTTTTCCAGATCGTTCAAACTGGTTCAAACATTCGGTAATGAAAATATTTGCGGGTTTCTACGTTTTGTGTGTTTTACCGTCATCTGTGTTGTTCTTGTTCGTGTTACTTTTCGTGTTATTAGTGCAAATGGGCTCGTTACTGACCTGAACTTATGACCCGGTTGCATTTTTTGCTGCATTGATGCCAACTTCGGATATCGAAATTACCAATTGACAGTCCCAGTAAGGACTTCTTAAAATAATTTGAGTATAGGTATGTGGCGCCGACGCGCACACGGATCGGCACAACGTTGCCAAAGCTAGTAGGCATTCTTCCAAACCACCACGAAAGCAGTTTTCACATTTCACATATTATGTTAGTGAGTTAGTGTTTGTGTTTGAATACATATACCATAAATATGTACCTAATTATATATTAATAAAAAAAATAGCGTTACCAGTAATATATACTATAGGTACTATTACCACTAACCAAAGATTATGATGCATCGTAAAAATATTCAGTTGCTCTGACAACACCGCTTGTGAAATGTGCATTTGGAGGTAACGCGGCCCACGCGACAACGCCATTTTGGTTTTAGTTGTTTGCCGTTGCCGAGTTGTGTACTTCCGGGTTAATGTTCTGTGTGTGTATTTTACTTATTCTTGTGTTTCGAGCAGGATTTAGGTAAATAAAAATTATTTTCAAACCAAACGATACCACCATTATAGAAAATTGTTGATGTCCTTAATGTTATAGAATGTTTGCAGTAATCGAATTTTCACCTGAGCAAGGTGGAGGAGTAAAAGCGTGGTAGCGCGGTGAATAAGGAATGGCTCACACCGTTGATTGAGGAAGCCATCGACGCTTACACCTAGAAAAAAAGAAGTGTTCTGGCCCCCTTTTAAAGAACAGAAACAATGTAATAAAGCACTAAAGCAATCTGCAAGTATTAATGCGGAAACGTGGCGTTCATATAACGTTAATAAGATATTTTATGAAACAGGTAACTATTTTAGGTTATAAAGTGTGAGTTGAAGATAGTTAAATTTAAAGATGAAGTTTAGCGCGTCCCCAATTCGGTTTATATCTCCATTTTTGTTTATATGATACCTATGGTCCAAGCCCAATTTATAAGCTTGACGTTCCCTATACAAAGTTAGCTCAATCAAGAGCTCGATTTATAAACTTATTGTTACCTACCATTCACCGTTCCTGCTGTAGTACCAACTCAAATAGTGCGAGATATGTGGCAAACCCGATGTATTTTATGTTGTTTAATTGGAACCCTAATATTATTTTCTGGACGGCAACGGGTGATTGTTAAGTTTATAAATCGGGCTGTAGGTATATTATGTCTATCTCATTTCTTTCTATCGAGAAACATACAGAGAGAAGGTGGAGTAAAACCCGAGGCCGTAGACTTATTGGTAGGTATGTATTTGTTAAGTGAAATATTTTCGTCAGCTTTTTAGATCAAGCAAAAGTGTGGTTAGATTAGATGTTTGCTTATATGTTAAGCATCGATTAGACAGGGCGAGATTTAGTAGCTACTCGATGGCGAATAAAATTGAGAGCGAGTGAGCGAGCTAGAACAAAAGCTGTGGAAAAGTAAGCCGTAAGTTTACTAGTAATTAACTGCGATTACATTTGACTATTTTTATAGTAGCGAATAAAATCACCGATGAGTAGCTACTAATAATCTCGCCCTGTGTAATTGATTACTAAAGTTGTGCTGAGTGCTGAAATTTACCGGCTTGGGACAAATTTAAGTGAAATATTTTGCTGAGAAGCTCATAAAATTTTACATTAGAATATTATTTTGTTCGTCTTTTTAAAATCGTAGTTTGTATAGTTTTCATTTTACATAAAAAGATAAAATTGATACCTATAGATACTTGCTTTCAAAACAAGCAAAGAAACTATTTTCTTGTGGAATGGATTTGGGGTTTTTGGTCCATTCTAAGCAACTTTTTTTAGTAAAATATTTTGATAAAAAAATTCCTAATATAATTTTTTGAATTTTGATTTTGAATGATTGAATTATGCAGTTTTTAATTGCTTATATTTATTACATAAAAATAAAAAATGAGTTTTTTTCTGAACTGTGGTTTATTTAATGGCAATAAATTACGTTTGAAAGCATAATTTTTCAAATTTAATTTTTGTGCAAGTTCCCCATTGGCCAGATCGATCGAATTTTGTGGTACCGCCGGAATTACGGTACATCCCTACTATATATAGATATAAGCTGATAGATACAATAATCTACAGCATCTAAATTTCAGTGTGGCCCTGGCGGATGTCTCCTAGAATTGTCCCTACAATTGGCCATAATCATGATCGGCAAACAAGCGATGAACGCCGTTCTCGAGATGTTGTTTCCCTTGTTTTTCAAATGGCTGAATACTTTGAAAGTAAAGACTGGCCTGAGCGAGGAGAAGCGGTCGTGCAAAAAACGTCAACCACAGTGGCTCAAGGACTTCAAGTTAGTCGACTGGGGACCCAGAAGCCTCTTTCCCAAATATCTAGAGGTGGGTAAGATCACAGAGAAATTTCCTAAATCAGTTTCGTCAGAGAAATTTTCCAATCATATAATGTGATTTCTTCTTTAAGTTTTGCAATATGGCTTGGTCACAATTTTGGTGGCAGCGTTCCCCTTAGCACCATTCTTTGCTCTCTTGAATAACATTTTAGAAATGCGTCTAGATGCTCAAAAACTTCTGACATTTTACAGAAGACCGGTCACGCAGAGAGTCAAAGACATTGGAATATGGTACCGTATATTAGATTCGATAGGGAAACTCTCCGTCGTTACAAATGTTAGAAACAAATAATGCCGTCTTTAGAAATCTAATTGCATTGTGTCAGGGATTTATTATAGCTTCACCTCCACTTTTATTCCAAAACTGGCTTATACCGTTGCAGTAAGCGAGAATCAAAATCTTGATGGATTTTTGAATAATTCCTTGTTTTATTTCAAAACAGCGGATTTTCAAATTGGGTCAGTCCCTGTAAACAACTCGCAGGAGTATTGCAGGCATTACATTCCTTTATTTCGTTGGCCGATTTAAATGAAGGTCAACTATTGCAGGGACACAGACTACAGGACTCCACCGTGGGACCAATACAAATACGAACGTACAACTTTATATTGGACTATTTTAGCGGCTAGGCTAGCATTTGTGGTTATTTTTGAAAATGTGGTGGTTCTAGTAATGATTATCGTGAAGTGGTGTAAGTATGTATACCCGACATGTCAGGAGCACTTCGTGATCAAATACGCAGGGAAACATGTGTAACGAATGAGATTATCATAAACCAAGAAACACTAAGAGCTCACAATGCATAGTTCTTGAGTAAGTGATTATTTAATGATCATTCGTGGAATATAATTGTGTATTTCAATTTGTCAGAGCCAACAACCTCTTCAAGAACCATGGAAACATTGAAAAACATTAACGAGTGTCCCGCAACACCTGCAAGGGGCCTATTTTAGATTATCGCAATAGCAAGCAATATGAAAAATTGGTTTTTAAAGGCTTTCAATTTTATATCAATTCTCGGTCTCGTCAAAATTCGTATTTTATTTCAACAGACAGACACCGGGTTGTTCAAATAGAAAATATTATAAAAGATAAAGATGAAATTATTCTCCTAATAGGCAAAGAATACACTTCCTATAGTTCTTTATAGATATATCCCTTCGAATCTAGCGATTTAGAAATTTTTGTTGTTAGTATGTTGTCACATAACAAAGTTTGGACTTTGGACAGCATTAAAAGTAAGTGTATGTTGTTCCCATATAAAGACCACTACTGGGTGTCTTTTCCCCTAATTCACGATAATATTTAAGATTGATGCTTATGTACATAATAATATCTCGGATAATACCTATACCTTCATATTCTTGAGAGAAATTTTTTTTTGGTATTTATTTGGAGATGGTGGTAACAATAAAAATATTCCAACATAACTTTTTTTATTTGTTCCCCTTTTCCTTTATGCAAAATCTGCGTTAAAGTATGAAAAAAAAACGTTAGCATGAAACATTGATGCCAACGTTTTTGAAACGTTAATAATAACGTTGCAACGCCGTTGCAAACTGTGACATTTTAACGTTTCTGCAACGTTAATGCAAACGTTTAATAACCGTTCCAGGCTAACTGCAACGCTAACGTTTTAAGTACGTTTCTTGCTACCTGGGCAGTAGCTGTTATTTGCAAATAATAATATTAGAAGCTTGATGTGTTGATGTGTTTGTTGCTGTGATGACAGTCCAATCTACCTTTTTTGTATAAGCCGGCATTTATTAGGTAATATTATAGCGTTGCGCTTACCGTCTAGCAAACGGAGCGATCAGAGCGCGTTACGTTTCCTAGCTGGCTACCGCAACGAGTAGCGTTGACCGTATAGGAAACGTAAATATGCTGCCGGTTCTGGCTATACCATGGCTACCCCGGCAATATACCTATACCACGGTAACATATTATACCACTGTCACCACGGCAGCATACCACGGGTATATTACATAGCCTCTAACCTACCTCTGTTTTCCATTTTCCCCCTCTAACTTACTGTTTTTTTTTTTGCACGCATGCGTGTAACCTACATCGTCTAGCAGTTGTAACCTATACCGTATTTCACATACCCCCCCCCCCCCCCCATTAACATATCGTTTTTTGCGTGCATGTGTCTTTGCCCCATTATTTCCCCCTTCTAGCCTACCGTGTTTCCCCCCTTACTACTCCGTGCATACTCCAATAAGACCTCACATTGTATGCAATTGCTACCCGAGGACGCATTGTTGTATGTTCCCCCTCCCTTCCCCAACCTATTCATATTGCTGACTCGTCCGTGCTCTTGGAGGATCAAGTATATACTTACTCTGCGCGGAGTGGTAGGTCCCCAACAGTTTCAGAGCGCCAGTGGACTACTGGCCGCCGCTCGGTTCTTAAAATGCTGACAAATGTGATTTTGCGCGCAGCATTCGCCTTCCTTAGGCCAACGCAGTATCGAGGTACCCGCAGGATTCACCGCAGGCGTTCAAACACGTTATGACTCCAACATTGTAGTCGAGTCACCACTGACTCACCAGGTCTGAATTTGGGCGTGTGGGTGCTTGGGTGGTCAATCTATTGAAGACTGACCGCTCTCGATATGATTTAGAAATTGAATGGGTACCTGAGGTACGTTGAAGGCACGTGGGCGAGTGCGCTGGATATAATAAACGCGGCCCAGATTATGTTTGCTGATATTGTGTTGACATAATGCAAGTTCAGTGCCTAAAATTTACCTTTTGTGTAGCGCTGACGTTGCATATTGTACTGTATTTCAACAATCACAGACCAAACTCGTTGCCTTGGTTGCCAACTTTATTGTTTAGCCTTCAAAAATCACAAATAACCTTGTCAGATACCTGTCACTGTCCAAGAATATTCTTTCTGCTCCAAAATTCGCACAAAATCGCTTTCTAACCTTTCACTTCCCCAGGCCCAATTCCCAGAGCTTATATACTAAAAAGGAAGACTGGAGAATACTCTAGAATATTCGTGGCCAATGATAGTTCACAAATCATAAGTTCTAGCAAACTTTCTAGAATGTTATGGAAGCTTTACAGGGAAAACCATGAAAACTAAAGGAAAATGGGGCCCTGGGGGCCTCAGGCCAACCAAGATGTGACGGAAAATGCCTCTAAATTAATTACAAAAATTATAAAACTGCATGTAGAATACTCAAACTTTAAATTTATCTGCTAAATCTTTGAGTAGGTTAGAAAACCGTGCAGACATAAGTACGTTTCACGAATTATGGCGTACCCGTCATCAAATTTTGTATCAATCAGAGACACAAGACCTATTCTTACACGCCCAGAACTGATTTACTGCATACACCCTTTTGTCTTTGATTAGTCGACATACGTTCGGCTGATTTCAATCCGTCCGTGCATGTGTCAGACAAAGACGCCAATAGATCGTATAGCGTAGAGTTCACAACCGCCGTCTCGGGAAGGATATGCCAGCTGTCACAGCATAAATGTATGCATTTTGTGCGTATTTTTAAAAATTTTCTTTGTTTTCAAGTTTGGCTCTTAGTTTTTACTTGTTCTTGTTGTGGATTATTTTGCTATAAGTTTTGTAATAATAGTTCGGCTTTGGTAATATCTGTTACTGCGTTATAGTAAGAGAGATGGCAACCAAAATCATGACTCATAGCAGTCCGACTAAAACCGTGGAAAATCGATAGATTAGATGACTCTAGAGCCGACTGTTGAGTAGTACCTAACTCTCAGAAGTGGAGCATCTTCGCGGGGGGCCGTTTCTGCTGTGTAAAAAAAATTGGTCGACTGTCGTATAGCAGCCCCTCTGATATTGAAAATGTACATAGATTTCGTTATTTCATTACTGAAATTTGCGTTTTAAGAAATTTTGCGCGTAGCGTCTGACCTGAGTGTATTTTCAAAAATGTCAACAAATCTGACCTAAGTGACACATAGCTGCTCGGTTCATTGTTGTTTTAGATCATTCGTATGGATGCCCAGAATACAAAAATATTGTTTTCAGATATATTGAGTGTCGCCTATGACGAAAAAATGTGCCGGAGTCGCCCGGCAAACACTCCGGCTCTTGTTACGCTCCTGTGTCAAGAATTGCAATTTACTGTCTCTCGCTTCACCACAGCTGCTGCGCAAGATGGCTGTGCAAGAATCGAGTACAGCTTCCTACTTTGAATTTGAAGTAAATTATACAAATTGAAAAGTTGTCTGATTAGTCATATGCTACATTCAATTTGTCTGAAATAATTTTTTTCCACATCGATGCATTCAATCATTGACGACGAATTTCAGACATATTGCTATTAGTCACTTAGGTCAGATTTGTTGACATGTTCGAAATGCTACAAAAATTTAAGGCGACATGTTTTTTGTCTGAAAATTAATTTTTCCGCATCAATTGACCCGACTTTACCTATAAAAATGATTTTCAGACGGGCTGCTGTAAGTTTATTTTTTTGTCTAATTTTTTATTTTTTGAATTGGTCTTCTGGGTACGCGCTACATAGGGTGTCTGAAAACTGTGTTATTGGTGTCTCAGGGCTATATTATCTAACTACATTCTGGAAATCAGACGGGCCGCTATGAGTCACTGAGGTCAGATTTGTTGGCATTTTTGAAAATGGGCTCAGATCAGACACTACGCGCAAAATGTCTGAAAATTGGATTTCTGGATACGGGGTTATATAATCTATCGATTCCGTGCGGTTTTAGCCGGGACGCTATGAGTCAAAAATTTTGGTTACCATCTCTCGTACTATTACGGGTTTGTGAATAAACATTTCCTAATAATCTTAAGATGCATGGTTACACAGACTATTTAATTTGCAAGCCAGAGAAATTGTAGCGAAGTTATTAAATTATTTCAAAGATGAAAAACGCAACGGAGGACCACTTTTACCAGTTCACGCAGTCCAAGAGGTAAATTGCAAACATTATGGCAGTAGATAGTGATTACGGAATCAAATATTTTTCAGCGTGTTTCTCAAGCTTTGGGCATTAGTTTACGCACTGTTTCACGCATTTCCCATTAAGTGCAGAGAGCAGAGGGTCAAGATGGTCCCCAGGAAAATCCAACTACTTCTGCCGCGAAATATGGACCTCGACAAAAAAAAACAAAACCAGAGACTTGCCAGAGGAAACGAAAATGGAAGTCAGAAATGTTATTTATAATATGTGTTAAGAAAGTAAGTTTGCATTCTAGTTGAATTCGGTGTGTGTATAGTTAAATGTTAAATTTTCTTTCACGTACTAGATAGTCAGACTATCACTTTACAATTTCAAGGCGCGGTAAAATTTATAATCATAATATATAAAAGTAAAACCACACACATACCTAATATTATAACTTTTCTATAAAAAGGTGATGGTAAAATATGAGGCGCCATTTCGGACTAAATTATTATTTTTGAATATATAAATTTCTCGGGCTAATATATTTTTTAATATGATATTTATAGAAATTTGCTTGAATAATCTTTTTTTAGTTCAATTTATATATTACGCATCGCCCAAAAGTATATATTACAGTAAACGCAAAAAAATATATCAAAACACGATATATTAATTTGGTGCGCCAATATATAATAATTTAGGGTACCACTGGTCGTCACCAGAGGTCGCGCCGCGCATTCCTAAAGTGCACCGGCATCGCTGCAGCAGAAGGTGCACAAGCCCGAAGTCGAAATATATTTTTTATATGATATTTATAGAAATTTGCGTGAATAATCTTTTTTTAGTCAAATTTATATATTACGCATCGCCCAAAAGTATATATTACAGTAAACGCAAAAAAATATAAGTATCAAAACACGATATATTAATTTGGTGCGCCAATATATAATAATTTAGGGTACCACCGGTCGTCACCAGAGGTCGCGCCGCGCATTCCTAAAGTGCACCGGTAACGCTGCAGCAGAAAGCGCAGAATGGTGTAAAACCAGGGACTCTTTAAAATAAAAAGGGTCCCTGTGTAAAACCCACCCCCGATTTTCTTGAAATTTTGGCTAGATAGGTTTCTATCCCCTATTTTCGCCCGACGTTACACCATTGGAAAAGATTACCACTTCTTTTTTCATACGGTGGCGCGCATCGCTGCCGACTGCCACAATATGATGCGAATGTCCCCTTCTTTTTTCATACGGCAGCGCTTATCCCCCAAAAAGGAGGGAATACGCTCCTTATTGCAAAGATGTTTGAGAAAAATGCACTTCCGACGGCTTCCGACGTAGACGTATCAAATGTTTACTTCGGCTTCGGACGTGTACGATATTGTTTACTGTGGTTAAATGTACGTCCAAAGAAGTCACGTGACTAAATCCACCAATGAGAGTGCAAGACCTATACCGACTTTTATATACGACGGACGTATAAATAGCCACTTCCTACAACAAAACGAAGGCGAAATGAAAACGATCATGCGGGCGGGAAACTAATATGTAAGATGATTGTGGGGTTATACACCACAAAACATCAAATCCCAAACCTGACACAGAAAAAGAACATCCAGTACGTCGGTAATCATAATCACTTCGACTTCGGGCTTCTGCGCTTTCTGCTACAGTGTTACCGGTGCACTTTAGAGATGCGCGGCGCGACCTCTGGTGCCGACCGGTGGTACCCTAAATTATTATATATTGGAGCACCAAATTAATATATCGTGTTTTGATATATTTTTTTTGCGTTTACTGTAATATATACTTTTGGGCGATGCGTAATATATAAATTTGACTAAAAAAAGATTATTCACGCAAATTTCTATAAATATCATATAAAAAAATATTTCGACTTCGGGCTTCTGCCCTTTCTACTGCAGCGTTGCCGGTGCACTTTAGGGATGCACGGCGCGACCTCTGGTGACGACCAGTGGTACCCTAAATTATTATATATTGGCGCACCAAATTAGTATATCGTGTTTTGATATATTTTTTTGCGTTTACAGTAATATATACTTTTGGGCGATGCGTAATATATAAATTTGACTAAAAAAAGATTATTCACGCAAATTTCTATAAATATCATATTAAAAAAATATATTAGCACGAGAAATTTATATATTCAAAAATAATAATTTAGTCCGAAATGGCGCCTCATAGTAAAACGCATTATTTTACAATTTAAATTTGGGTGAAATCATCGGGGTGGTATATGATTACGATATGATTGCGTTTTACAAGCAGAATCCTTGTTTATATAAATATAAGGGTAGAATGTGTTAATGCAAGAAAAGAGCAGAAAAAATATTCTAAAATGCAAAAGATATTTAGGAGTTTTGTATCTGGATTAATGTTTTAGACACCAACTTTTAAATTAACAAATTACCTTTTTTCATTCTTGCAAATATCAAAATTTGCTTACAATGTATTTGTTTTAGGGTTAAGGGTAGCTGGAGTGGGTTAGAGTTAAACATATATATTTTTTAAATTTTAAATTCATTTATTATTTATAGAAAAGCACCTAACTCTGAAGACTTTGAGGGAGGAATTGGCTATTAAAGTACCGCTTGATATTAGTAAGTCATCCTTGGGTCGTTTATTACCACAGATTGGTTTTAAATATAAAAAGGACGACAACCGCAGGGCGTTAATGGAAAAGGGTCAGATTGTCTTGAGAAGAGCAGAGTTACTGCGGGAATATAAAAATAATCAAAACTCTGAGTTGAAGGGGCAAGTTGGTTTCCTTGACGAAACTTGGATATTTGCAAGAGGAAACCAAAAACGATCTTGGCAGGATGAGGTCCCGCTAGTCAAAGCAATCGCGAGGTTCCGCTAGTCACTTCTTTTTCCACAACGTAAATTTTTACAGGAATTCGCCCAATCCAATACAGAGTGAGAAGAATGATAATTTCAGGCGTATAAAAATACGCCTGCCGCTTTTTAGTCTTATTGTTAAAAAAATATACCTAGTTTAAAAATAAACTAAACAAACACGGTTTAATAGCAAACCCAACTAATAAGTAAAAAATAATAATAGCAAACCGAATTTTATTGTAAAAAAGAAGCGTGGGGTGATGACATCAATTGTTATAAATATTTCATTAGTAGCTATTGATAAAAGTAGAGTTATTATTGAAATATAGTAAAAAGCACCCATACTTTTTTTTGCAATAAAATTTGGTTTGCTTTAATTATTTTTTACTTTTTAGTTCGGTTTGCTATTAAAGCCTGTTTTTTTAGTTTTTTAAACTATATTTTTAAACTTATTTTTGGTTTGATGCATCTGTTATTAATATACCTATGTACTTTATCTGTGTTCATATATTTATTTCAAAATTTGTTTATTTACCCTAATATGTTTATATTCTTTGTGTTTAATAAGTTCTTAAAAGATGTGGTCAAAATTTTGATTTTGGATTTAGTTGTATCTACTTATCTTTTGTCTTTATAACATCCTTTTAGTTAGCTACGTACATACATTAGTTAGCAACATTGCTATAACTGGATAGTCAGACTATCACTTTAAGTATAAATTTTCCCCATTTAAATCTACGGCACTGGAGGATGCAGCCTCGATTTGATTGATTCAGTGACGTAAATTGATGACGTGTACGCCATAATTCGTGAAACGTACTTTTTATTATACTTCTTTGAAAACACCTTATTTTCATCTGTTTTAGCAATAATGAAAGATGGGGTTTTTCGGGCTAGCGCACGGAAACAGCGCACGGAAAAACTTTCCGTGCGCTGAATAAAAATACCGAATATATGGCTCTAAAATAGAAATATACAGCAAAGTAAACTAAATTTAACAAACTCTATATGCTCTCTGATATTTAACATGTACCTATTTTGTATTTTAATTCGTAAGTGTTTCAATATTTAGATACATTTCTGTAATATTTTTGACGTTTTATTCACCTTATCTGACAATAACTAATTTACAACAAAGCACCTTTGAAATAATTTGAGAGTAACCATGGAAACGCATCATACATACCAAACAGTATATTGTCTGCATTGTTTATTTTTTGTCAATTAAATTTATTATAATATGCCGATAAAATGTTTTAAGTTTCCGTTTTCAAAGAAGTATAATAAAAAATATCGTTCATTACACGTCCAGAAATAGATTTTTCCGTGCTTGCATGACTTCCCGTGTTCGGCTGCGCCTCACACGGGAATTTGTCACGCGCGCACGGAAAAATCTTTATTTCCAGACTCGTAATGAAATATACTATTTATTCATTGAAAGCTGATATAACAACTTTAGAGGCATTTTTCGTTACAATATTATATAAATATTGACCTGGGGCTATAAATAGGGATATACATTATTTTTAAAAGATTATCTCATTAGTGTGGTGGGGTGGCATTACCGTATTTGCATATAAGCACTTGACCAATGCCTCGAAATTTAAACCGCATCCAGAAGTCGAAAAGTGTCAAACAAGAATTATTGCCGTTAAAGTATTGTTAGGCAGCTGTATAAACCGGGCGCAGCAGCGAATATTTCCTTGATTTTCGCAAGTAAATATGTCGCAAAAATGGATCTACAGACTTTGAATGATAAACTAAATATGGAGATTCAATCGAAATCTCTAGCCATTCTCGCTCCAAACACGCCCAACGAACTAAAGCACATAGCCATTTTCCCAACAATGTATGGAAAGGCTATAGCGGTAGAACTATATGACTGTAACGTTAAAAGTACTGCATTTAGAATGTGGTTGCCGAAAATAGCCCTGCAGTTCCTAACTGAAGCTTTGATCAATCAAATGAATGAGTCAGAGCTAAAATATGCCATACACTGAGAAAATTCGGGTTAAAGGATTTTCTGCTATGAGTTTTTGTGCTAGTAAGCAAATTAAGTATGCTATATTAACAGAAATAATTTAGCTGGTTGTTCTATGCTAAGAGAGGCGCAGGTTGCCTTTTAGTGCAGTGACCCTGGTATTTTTCACGCCACTCCGCCGCATCTGGACGCCAAACAATTCACTCGCACCGAGTCGCTAGAACTCGTTTATTTTCAACCGTAGGTCATTGCAAAAGGCGGCCCCAGAATTCGCAGCTATTTCGAAAAGCGAAATGCAGTCTGTTTTTTGTCAGCCAATGCCCACATCTTGTGCATCCTCGAGGATCGAGATGAACCTTTTCCCGACTTCTGAGAACTCCCATAGGCGGCCACCCAAAGAGAGGTGCGCCATTTTCTCTTCTTTGTTCCGCAACGGATTAAGGGCGTAGAGAGTTTGAGTTCGGGATCGGTCGTCTCTGATCTCTAACTGACGTGTGAGCTGCTGGGCCGTTCGCCTTGAGTGAAAAGTCGTTGCTATGCTATACTCCTGTGTGTGCTAGGCCGTTCGCCTCGTGTGAAAAGGCGTTATCCCATTAGAGAGTACCTCGTTCCTCGTTCTCGAAAGTTTTAAACGCGTTCCGTAAATCCGCGCCAGTTCGTTCACGTACTTCGTTCCCGAAAGTTATAAACGCGTTCCGTAAATCCGCACCAGTTCATACGTGTATCGCGATGAAAGTCGGACCTAATCCGCGGAGTGTTCGCGAGTTGCCCTGCGAGACCATGGACCGGGAGCTAGGTAAGCATAAACCACGAATTTCCATTTTTCTTCAGTGCTCCTATCTTCTCTGGTCACAGCATCTTTAATTATTCACGGGGTTTTGATTTTCGCGATTAGTAAGGCAAAGAGGGCACGGGCTCACTTGCCCCATGTTAGTCTCCATAAGGTCAAAAAGCTGCATTTTGACAGGTGGTCTGCAAGATTTTCTGAAAGTAGGTATGTCATTCTAAAGTGACAGGTGAATGTCACTGTCGTAGCCACGAATTTCTGGACCACTTGGCTGCCGCCTTTCGAGCGTGGTTAGACTTGCGTTGGACTTTTTCCGCCGCGTTTGCGTCACATGTGACCCCCAGTTGACAGTTGACCCTTACATCCCGAGAAAGTTTCAACTCACGACCTTGAAAACGCGTATTGGCTACGAGGTCACGTGACGTCACAGGGGGCCACTCCAACGGCTTGGTGGGGAGAGGTCTATATATTCGAGCATAATTACTTGCAAGAGCAGTTCCCCGTTATATACACTTACAATTTCATACAGTATGATTTGCCGAGTTCAAAAGGCAGTCGTTCCTGAATCACCTGAACAAGAATTTGATCTTCAAGAAATTCGAAAGCTTTCAAAATATGGAGGTGGTTGAAAATTTTCTAATCACGAGCGTGTACAAAGTGAACACGCAATACGGAGAGAAGATCTAAATACGTCGAGTTCGAAGAATTTAAGATGGTGCTGCCGCAACGATACATACACCGCTGAGTTTACGTACCAACGGATCGATGAAATGAATAGGGATATCCCTAACGGATGGAGGTATTACACGAGGAGTCTTGGACCCGTCGGCCGATCTACAAATATCGAATTTATTGTAGAATAAGAGTGAGCCGTACGATAGAGAAAACTGGACATTTGAAAAATTTGAATGTGATATGGTGTAGTTAATAAGAAAATAAAACACATCTGCATATAATTGATTTTTATATAATTGTTTTTTTTTTCAAATATTGGAAAAAGGAATAAATAAAACTCGTCGTTGTTCGTTCAGCTCAGTGTGATGTCGTCTTTCGCTGGAAGTGGAATGGTTAATAGCGTCATCAATAGGTTGCCAGACGAATTACACCTTCCCGGCTACCACTACTGCGCTCCAGTTACAAAGTTTGAGAAACGCCTTGCTCTGGGAGATCCCGGCATCAATAAGCTAGACGCCGCCTGCAAAGATCACGACATTGCATATTCCAAAAATAAAAGTCTTTGGAAGAGAGACATGAAGCAGACAAAGAATTTGAAAATCGAGCGTGGGAGCGAGTGGTATCGAGGGTCGCTAAATTTGAAGAAAACGCTGCCGCGTGGTTCGTTACAAATACGATGATGGTCAAAAACAAGGTTATCAAGAGATATCTGAAAAAACTTTAAGCAGCAGTCAGTTGAATAAGAAAGCGTCGCTGGCTGCCTTAAAAGCGGCAAGAAGGCGGGTGGAAAGAGGAACGTGAAAATTGCTCGTACAATTCCGTTCCAGCATACCGGCGGATTTCTGCCTTTACTGCCCCTCCTAGGTGCCTTGGGCGCCCTTGTTCGGTGGCAGGCGGTGCCGGTGCTGTAGCCAAAACAATTATTATCGACGCAAAGAATGCGGAGAAACGGTTGGAAAAACAAAAACGGCATAATCGGTCGATGAAAGCCATAGCAGGAAAAGAAGGGTCTGGCTTTTATTTACGTAAAAATAAGAATGGATTAGGACTGTTCCTCAAGAAACAAAAAAACTCCCAATGAAGCTAGCCAATAGACCGCGCTCCAACGGAGATATATTGAATTAGGTTGAAATTTAAAAAATACCATATTTCAGAGGCATCTTTATGAGAGATACTCATCCGTCCATGCCGAGAAATAACGAAGAGGCCATTTTAAATTTAGACGGGCAACGCAACAAAGGAACTCATTGGGAAGCTTACAAAAAAAGAGGCGGTGTCGTAGAATATTCCGATAGCTTTGGATCATTAAAACCGCCCAAAGAACTGATTCGATATTTTGGAAAGGGTGTCAAGGTCACGTACAATATCGAAGCCTATCAAAATTTTAACGAAATAAATTACGGTCATTTGTGCATCAAATTTCTCTGAACAACTTAAAAGTCTCCAATCATGTCATTTTTGTTTACTCTACACGGACGCACATCCACGCTCTCTATCGATTTTGACAGTCCGATAGTTTTGGACCCAAACGCCGAATACGGTTTAGCTGCTGGGATCCCACACGTTTAACAGCATACCGAATATCGAAGAGGAGAGCGGTGACAACAATTTTCGTTACCTAATCGGTAGTTTCGGTGAAGAAATAACACTTCCCACTGGATCGTACGAGAAAAAGAATATATAGAAGAGCAGATACGAAAAATCTGAACAACTCGGAAGATGAAAACGATAGCGGTAACCATATACCTATACAGGTATGTGGCGGAAACATATCGATACAAGAGAACAAGAACTCTCTGCAGTGCGAGATCTACAGCGATCAATATACCATATTCCATAGATTTTATAACAGCCGGTTCTATTGGTAGACTTTTGGGGTTTTCCGAACGATATTTAGATAAGGCAAGGTGCACGCTTCAGATTTGCCGGTAAAGTATCGTTAAAGTTAGAACGATACATGTACCTAGATTGTAACATCACAGCCGATGCTTATTACGTAAATCGACCTACGCATACGATTTAGGAATTCGCCTTTGGGGTCTATCCCGGTTACGCCATAGACGAAACCCCTAAAAATTTACTCTACGTGCCTGTCACGAAACGTGAAATAAACAATAACCTGACCATAAACATCCTCGATGTTAAAGAATTTTCAAGCCGGTCAATTTCAGAGGTGAAGAAATTCTCGTTAGATTGAAAGTGAAACGACTATCGTCTATGTGAAATGCGTATGGTTTTTGAAGGCAACTACCAACCGTAAAAAATGTGGTTTATAACCTCCGGCCTTCCTTGACGAAGGCGTCATCGAAGTGGAAAACACCACTGCAACTTGAATCTGAAGCCGGAAAACAGTCGATTTCTAGAAACACACGTTACCACTGCAGGTATTCGACGTGCAGCGCACTCCAACCTTCCATGAGTCCATTCGACGATTGTACATATTACCCATCATCTGTTAAATATTTTCTCAATAACGATATCATTGGGATAACGATTAACCAAGGAGACACCTGGTTATTGACGTATGACGCTGCAATTTTCATCAAAGGGAAAATAGAGAAGAAAACCGGAAGCGGGAAATGCAGCTTTGCCAATAACGAGGCTCCATTTCTCTTCGATTCAATTTCTTATGAAGTAAATGGAAAGGAACTGGAAACAGTTAGAAATCCAGGAATTGTAAGTGGGATTAAAACATATCTATGCTACGCTCCGAGCGATGAGAAATTCTTGGTAACCGCAAGTTGGGCTGGTCCCACCAAGCCTTTAAACATAAATGTCGATGGAACGTTCAGCTTGAGAATACCTCTGAAACATTTGTTTGGAATATTTAACGGTTATCAGTTGGCCACTTGAGGTGAACAGACTTTAAGATTAATACGAGCTAGAAACGATAACATCTGTTTTTTTTTTCTGGAAGAAGATTTTGGATCAGTTGCTGAATTAACGGCAGAAATAACAATTCCCAATATCAAGTTAAAAGTGAAACCTATTCAGCCGAGCGATTTCATTAGATTGGATATATGCTTCAATCGATTAAACACGGTGGCCCTATAATTAAAGCATATCGTAAATGGGTAATTCACGAACTACCAACGAAAATGCTAGAATTGACCCTTCCATATTCGATCATACGAATATAACGGATGAAAGATATTAATAATTTTAAACGCCGAATATTTTCCATTTGAACGACTGCGATTGGATTTCAATGGTAACGACTATCTGGAGGCCTACCATAATTACGTGGACTTTTGCTCGAGTTATATGAAAGAGAGGCATCCGTTGCTTAGTTACGCAGAAAATAAAAATAACGCAGCTATGTTTGTCATCAACTGTTCACGACGAATCGAGTCCATGAAAAGCACCACGGTTGACGTAAAGCTGGACATCGAGAGTAACGCAGGATTTCCAAACTCAACCCGAGTTTATTGTATTATAATACACGATAGTACCATGGAATGTTTATAGTCCACCTTACGAGAGAATACGAGCCTCAAGAATGCGAGTAAAAATTTCGAATGTTGCCAAACTTCGAAATATAATCCTACTTAGGAAATATAATAAACCAAAGCCATTACGCTAGTGCACCAGAATTGTACACGTTTTTTGCGATCCGGCAACGCCTAGCAAGCCCAGTAAAGATTCACCCAAGTACCCCAAGCTGAATATTTCTTAGAGCGACTGGCGGTCGTAAATATCGTAGTGGTTGGATATTGACCAGTGTCCGCGGAAAGACCATACACAGCCGAGCCAGGGAAATTATCGCAAACATAATAAGGATTTGCGATGAAGAGGCAACTAATAACGCTTTCAAGTTTCCTTACAAAGAAAATTTTCACCGCCGTTATTACGCGTTTTTTTATTTTACTGCCCCCATGCGTCTCTAGCGTTCTCTTCTGTGGTTTACTATACCATTAAGAGAAGTAGGGAACTTATGTAGTTTGACTAGTTTTAAGAGAAATATCTTTTTTAATAAAAAAATAATTTTAAGGTACCTATTGTACGCTTGATCTACCAACACTATATTAAAGACCTGTGCATAGCGCTGTTTCAAGCGATCGCCACTGGCGCCACACGACGAAACAAATTTACACGGTGGTATAATGTTAAAACACCATTGTTGAAGAACTTTTTATAAAATAAAAACATGCAAATGTGTCTGTTACAACGAATTTAATATCCAAAATAAAATAAAATATTTGTTTGTTATGTCCCTTTAAATTTGACAAGTTCACATGGCATATTTCCATACATTTTCTCAAGAAAAGCGAGTCCTAAAAGCAAGCAAGAGTATTTGGTACCTTTTGGTTTGAAATGAAGTCCATGGGGAGTTGTAGTGTAAGTATAAGCATAAAAAGCATTAGATTTTTCAGTTTCTTCTTTATATGGAGGACTATTGGTTCGCTTTGGAGCTATAAACAAAATTTTCTATTTCCATTCTTGCATACGTTACAAAATACTCTTCCAAAATAATATCTAGAATTTTCGCTTCTTCAGCTGGTTGAAGATCAGATCATCCCATAATTCCAAAATAGTGTTTATTCTTCTGCAATTCACCTAATGGTCTGTGCAGTATGCATACCATTTTCTTCATGGGCATGGAAATTTCATGTTATCACAAACAAATCTACCTATAAAAGCTGTGTTAATAGGATAAAACTGCCAAATACTGAACGCAAAGACAATTCGTTAGGTCCCGTAAAAAGAATGCAAATCGTAATAGTAATAACGCTGGATATTTAAAATTTGGGACATTTTAAACGTCAGTAACTGACATACCAATAACCTCAGAATACTGTTACCAGCTGTCCGAGTCGGAAGGACTTTTTTACGAAAAACACAAAAAAAGCTAATAATCTGATGTTGGCACGCTGTCACCACCTTATTTAAATAAGGAAAAAAAAACTAAATACTTGGTTATTTGGATCTCTCTTAAACGTCAGTAACTGACATACCAATAACCACAGAATACTGTTACCAGCTGTCCGAGTCGGAAGGACTTTTTTACGAAAAACACAAAAAAGCTAATAATCTGATGTTGGGACGCTGTCACCACCTTATTTAAATAAGGAAAAAAAAACTAAATACTTGGTTATTTGGATCTCTGTTGATGTTTAAATTGTTAAGGGCGTACGAGGATTCGCTTGCAACCCCAGCTATCCCTGTTATATCAATCCAGGTGAGACCTAAGGTAAAAATAATAATAATCGACAATTTTCTTAATAAAAATATACTATATTAAATGACTAGGAAAATATAAGAATAACCCAATAATAAACAAAATACAGAAAGCTCAAGTAATTGATTAAGGAACTTAAAAAGAAATTGTATAACTTCACAAATATTCTAGCAAAAAACTACTAACATAAAGGATGTAGAGCAAAAGAAAGTTACTGTTTTTTAGATCAAAATTAATCCTTGATATTAGTTTGATACACTTCTAAGCAAAAACCCGTAAATTCCCACTAATATTAATAATGCGCTAAGGGCAAACGATCACTAGAGCAAAGTAATAATAAAAATAAAACCCAATAAAATAAGAACCCTAGTAATAGCAACAGGTGTAGCACAACAGGTAGGTAATAGAGCAAACATTCAATTAAGTACGTAAAAGTTCAGAGCAATAAAATAATAGTTTTAAAATGATAGCTTACTCATGTTTAGTTGACGGTCGACAAGGTTGGCGTTTCGAGGATCGGTGTATGACACTTTGACGCGATATGCACAGCTCGGGTAAGCACTGGAGATTAGCCAAGAGCCCGTTGTTCTTTAGGTTTTTATCCAAAAGTTGGATCCTGCTTGCTGGTCGGTAGTCATGTAGACCTCACGCCTTTTGCGCACATTTCCCGAATGTTAGTCTCATGATTCGTACGTAATTCGCGAAGGGAGGTTAGAGGTGAGCCTAATTTGGTCACCCAAGTTTGATAAAAACCGCGTGATGTTCTAATGACGCAAATTAAGATAAGAGTCTCCGGGTGTTGTATAACTTTTGTAAAAATATTCCTTTTTGGTCTTAAAATAATTACTGCATTTAGATTCGAAAAATAGGTATTTGCTCACACCTGTCACAATACCCCCCTATAACCTATAATAAGTCGCCATTTTTTTCGTCGAGTGGCGCCACCCCAGTCCGTAAACAACAATGAAATATCACGTCACGAATGTTCGGCCCTATTGTCACAACTCTCGTCCTTGTCTTACTCACGACTATACGACGGATATCGGTCCTGTCACATTACTTCCCCCTTAAAAGAAAAAATATACTCTTTTCAGGGTTAATTTTTTCTATAACGAAACTAAGATAAAGAGCTGAAATAAAACAAAATATTATTATAACGATCCTATGTCGTGGCTTGTAGAGGTCCCATCCTGATGTATCCCTGTGCATCTACTTGTGGTAGAGGTGGTGCTGCTGGTGGTACAGGATCTGCTTGGAACGTGACGGTACCAAATCTTCTAGGTCTGGCGTAACCATGGTCGTCATGATTGGGACTGGACTGCTGAGCGATGTTTGTTCGTGCTGGTAACTGGGGAGTGGCTGGTGCTGAACTACTGATGACTACTGGCATAGTCGGGGGTGCTGGTACTGGAATTGCCATAGGGGTGATAGGGATAGGATAGTTTTGACGACATTTTGCCATCAGACAATTTAAGATAATAAGGAACAATATGACGCCTGACGCGGCGCTGGCTAGGATAATATACAGTAAAGACGTTTGGGAAACTTTGGGTGAGGAGGTTGGAAGTCGTTCTGGATGATCCTATTCGTCTCGTTGATTCTTCCCATGTTCTCGTGGTTGGTCTTAACTAGAGCATAAGTTTGGTTAAGTAAACTTGCCTGTGCTCGTACTGTATGAACAACTTGGTCGCCTTGTGTTGTGAGGAATTGCAACTCATCCTGGATCTGGTGTTCCAAAGATAACTTTTAATGCTAATCCTCCCACATCAATCAACCCTCGTTCACGTCTTGGAGTGGTTTCCAAAGCGTACTTCACTGTTGTCAAGATCTGATTCAGTCGATCTCTCATGATAGTTTGTTCGTCCTGTAGATACTCCAGTCGATGCCCTGGCAGTATTCTCTCCAGTTCCATGCTTGTGTTCGTTATTTCTTCTAACTTGTTCTTGAGTTGATTTGCTACGTTAATGTAAACTTCAAGGTCCATGTCCACCGCCAATGTCCATTTTTCATCTGTTAGGACTATCCGGCCCTGTCGAATTAATAGAGCCCCCTGTGTGCGGTCCTGTGATTGGTCCGCTGTGGTAAGTGCACTGCATAGTAGAATCGTAGCTACTATAGTTCCTGTGAAAACAATAGATCAAATAATTTTATAAAGAAAAGTGGTTAATAGTAAAGATACTTTTATTTCCCGATCTTTTATTCTGTCTGAGGAACGACTTGATTCGATCTAACCACTATTCTTGAATACAAAGTAATATTTATGGTAAAGTCAGATAAAACGTATTAAATTCCCCTTTTCTGTGCTAAATGATCGTTTTGGATAAATCCATGGTCGTGTCGGGACTGATTATCTATTTCTACTAGATTACCTTTACTTCCGTATGAATGGTCTAGAAAGCAAGCAAAACCCGTAATAATAAAATAAATAATAATAAAAAAAACTAATTAAAATAAAGTACGATAACATAAACTGAATACTAAGATAAATATTAGATTTTTTTAGATAATACCCACGGATGCTCCGGAGCTATACCCTACTTGAGTATGAGGTAACCTAACATCAATTTCGGGTTCTGGTGCTTCGGCATTTTCTGCTAACGGTCTGTCTACCTCGATTTCGGGATTGTCTTCTGGTTCTTCTCCTGGTACGTCTAAGTCTGGTACTTCTTCTTGTAGTACTGGTATTTCTTCATTTTCCAGTGATAAGTCGATTTCCTCTTCTTCCTCTTCTTCTGGAGATTCCATTATTTCCTTGTTGATTTGATAATACTGCAGTCCTGTATTTGGTTGCTTAATCTTCTTTAATAAATTGCTATGAATTTTCTTCTCAGGTGTACCTCGTGACTTGTTAATATCTTTAATTATAAAATTGACTGGACTAGTTTGATCTTTGTAGTTTCTTTGATCTACGTAATGTAGGGGCAACATTTTTCATTAAAACTAAATCTCCAATGGCAATTTGGGATGGTCGTGCCTTCTTTGCCGTTTTCTTCTGTAATTTTGGTAATCTGAAAAGCTTTCTTTAATCTTACAATTAGTTCTGCTGAATAGTTTTCGCTAACATCGTGATGAATTCGCATCGGGGTTAATATCTCTTCCAGTGGAATATTCATATCTCTACCATGTATTAAGAAGTATGGTGTTTCTCCCGTAGAGCTGTGGATGGTGTTTCTGTAAGCCATGCAAACATAAGGAATCCATAAATCATAGTTTCGCTGGTCTTCGGCTATAAAGTGAGCTAAAATATCTTTTAAAGTTCGATGTGTCCTTTCCATCATTACATTTCCTTGAGGGTGATATGGGGTGGTCTGCAATTTTTTTACCTGAAAAATTTTACAGGTATTTAGAAACATATCTGAAACAAAGTTTGAACTTCTGTCTGTTAGTAATTGTTCAGGCGCGCCGTGGCGTGCCACAATATCCTCGGCGAACGCTCGCGCGACAGTTTCAGCCTTTTGGTCCGGAACAGCTATTGCTTCTACCCATTTTGAAAAATAGTCCTGAAATGTTAAAAGATATCTATTCCCTTGATTGGAGACCGGTAATGGTCCCACTATATCCATTGCAACTCGTTGAAATGGACGTGTGACTTCCTGAAATCGTTGTAAAGGTGCTGGCTTAAGATGAGGTGACGTTTTGCGCAAATTGCATGAGAGACACTTCTCACAGAACTCCTTGATATCCCTATTCATGTGTAGCCAATAGAACTTATTCTTGATTGTAGCGAGTGTTTTTTCATATCCTGGGTGTCCTGCGTGTGGAGATTCATGGAAAGTTTGGAAAATTTAGTAGTGGAAACTCTTGGGTGCTAATATTGTGTCATATCGTTGTCCTTCTGTCTTTTCTTTGTACCATATACCATCATAGTCTTCGTAGAATCCTTCTTGATTAAAATACCTTATTAATTCCTGATCCTTTAATTGTTCTTCTTTGATCCTTGATCGATCCCATATTGGTTCATATTCTTACGTTGCTAATACCATTACTGGATACCTAGATAGTGCATCTGCATTACCATGTAGCTTACCTGGTCTGTGGATAATTTATATTTGTACGGGGAAAGCGTTAACGCCCATCGTGTAAGTCTGCTGCTGGAATCTTTGACATTAAGGAGCCAACGTAATGCGCTGTGATCTGTAATAATAGTAAATTTTGTACCATAAACATAACATCTAAAATGTTTGACTGCCCATATGATGGCTAAGCATTCTTGCTCAGTTGTACTATAATTGCATTCTGCTTTTGTCATAAGACGACTATCATATGCAATTGGGTGATCCTGATTGTCTATTTTCTGGCTTAAAATTGCTCCTATAGCATAACCTGATGCATTTGTGGCTAAAATAAAAGGTTGACTGAAATCTGGTAATTTCATAACGGGGTTACAACACAGAGCTTCTTTTAGCTGGTCAAAAGTTCGTTGCTGTTCGTCAGCCCATATAAAAGGAATGTCTTTTTTGGTTAAGTATGTCAATGGTTTTGCTATATGCGAAAATTGTGATATGAAGCGCCTGTAAAAACCAACTAAACCTAGAAATGAACGTATATTCCTTACGGTTCTTGGGGTTGGAAAATTCTTCACTGCTATAGTCTTTTGACGGTCGGGTTTGACTCCTTCGGCTGAAATTATATGTCCCAAGTACTCGGTCTCTTCTTTCAGAAATTTACATTTGCTTGGTTACTTTCAATCTTTTAAGGTGTTCGTCGAAAGTGCTAGAAAAAATAATTATGTCATCTAAATAAACAAAACAAATATCATTGGTTAGCCTGTTAGTACTGCATACATTAACTTTGCCAAGTGGAGGGGCTATTTACTAAACCAAAGGGCATTCTGAGACATTCGTAATGTCCTTCGGGAGTGGTAAATGCTGTCTTACCTATATCTTCCGGTTGCATTTCTACCTGCCAATAGACACTGGCTAAATCCAAAGTACTGAATAAATTGGCGTTACCCAAACTGTCTACCGTTTCTTGTAGGTTAGGTAATGGAAAAAAATCCCCCTTCGTAATTTTATTTAATTCCCTGTAATCTATACATACCCTTACAGCTTCTTTTCCGTCAACTGATTTCTTCGCGACCATAACTACAGGTGCTGACCATGGACGTTGAGATGGTTGTATAATCCCTTGTTGCAACATTTCGTCAATTTCCTTTTTTAATACTTCCCTTTGCTGAAATGGTACCCTGTAAGGTTTCTTCGTTATCGGTGGTACTTCTTCCGTGATTATGCGGTGTTTTACCTGTAACGTAGCTTTAAGCAATTTACCTTTTGTGTGAAAAATATCCGCGTAATTTTTAAGTAACTTAATTAACCTGACTTTTTCTGTTGATCCGAGGTGATCGAGTTCTATCGTGTTAATTATTTCATCCGCATCTGAATTCTGAAAATGACCTAATTGATTAATTTGTATACCTATCTTACCTTGTTTTTCCTCCGAAATTTGTTCTAATAAACCTACTATTGTTTGTCCCGTTACAGTCCTTACTGAATCTGTAACATTTACCAGGCGAACTGGAATCATATTTATATTTTCTACCAGACTAACTAGAATCCTTTCTGAACTTTCTACCAGACGAACTGGGATCAGATTACCACTACGTACTACGGTTCTCGCGACCAATATCCCGTGGATGGCTAGAAGAGCTGGCTCCATCACCCCCACAAAAGATGAAGGTAGCTGATTATCGCATACGCCTTCAGTGATAACCTCACACCTGGCTGGAATCCTTAGATTCTCAGCCAGCCTCACGAACATGAGAAATGCTTCAGCTTCGGTGCGTTTTTTAGATCCGTTGTTTGGGCCACTTTCAACGCGCTTGGGAAGGGGATTACTACTGTCATCGCCAATTTGATTGGTTGGACAACTAGTTAAGGGATTGGGACAACTGTGGCTTACAATAACGACAATTTTTTTCATTAGGGCCGGCCCCTATATCGATACTTGAGCACCCTGGCTCGGAACTGTAATTATAGCTATAATGATAGCTTTGACTCGAATTTAAACGTGCACTTTTGTTGATCGTTGTTAAATGGGACTCATTTTTTTTCTGAACAAGAACTAGGAAAGGTCACCCCATAATGAGGGTCATAAAGAACTGGTGACTCATTCCTCGAGCAAATTTGGAGTTTTGATACTTTTTCCTGACTCATTGAAACTTCTTTAAATTTAAACAAGGGTACTTCGATTCTTCCTATTTTTATAAAACTGTTTTCCCTGTCCCACTGAGCTCCTACCGTTTGATCCATTAAAAAATCGGCTCCGAGAATGCCGTCCTATAGGAAAATCGTCTCGGACAATAACATAAACTTGCGTAAATAGAAACGCACCTAATTTGGTTTTTAAACACATAGTTCTTAGGTTAGGTATACAATTACCCTGTACATCTACTAAATCAATTTTTGAACTCATTTTTAACTGATATTTTGAAACTAAAAAAATACTTAAGTAGTGACACTGAAGCCCCTGAATCTAGTAACAAGGTGCACGCGTCGCCATTTACCTTGGCCATTAGGGTCATAGCTCACGTACTCCCTAAAGGATTTAAACTAATTATTTTTGGGGTTTCCTGTACTTCAGTGCACTCTAATATTTTCTCTAACGATTCTGATTCTGAAGTCTTTGCGGACTGAAGTTTTTTGGACATTCTCTGGCAAAATGTCCCGGAGCGTTGCAATTATAACACCTGGGTCTACTTCTACATTCTTCTAGAGTATGACCTACCTTTTTGCAGTACGTACATGATTTATTACTCACCGGTGGTCTTCCTTGAAAATTTGCCGTACCTGCAATACCGATTGCTTGAGTCCTTTCGGGTCGCCTCCATGTTTTTAACGACGCCTCCATTTCGGTGGCGACGGCCACGCATTTGTGAAATTTTGTGTACCGCGCAAAACAACTTTTTCTCTTAAAAATGGTAACATACCGGTTAAGAATTGGATATGTAGATGATTTTCTAAATTTTCGAGAATCACCTTATTTTGATTCTCGCTATTTGTGAGCTTAATTGTATCGCGCCCTGCCTTCTGAATTCTTTGCGCATACGTTACGATACCTTCTTAAGACCGTTGGTACGTGTTCTGAAACCTTTGCATTGTTTGAAAAGGTGTTAATTTTACCGCAAAATGATTGATCAAATGTTCCTTTAAATCTGCCTACGACCATGTTTTATCGCGCCCTGCCGCATGGATAACCTCCAGCGCTAGCCCTCGCTATTTTATTTTAGTAACTTTAATTCGCGTATTTTCGTCCCAGTCGTATAGATCACCGGTCATGTCTATGACTTCGAGGAA
Organism: Pseudeuparius sepicola; assembly: GCA_963920635.1. Lineage (NCBI taxonomy): Eukaryota > Metazoa > Arthropoda > Insecta > Coleoptera > Anthribidae > Pseudeuparius > Pseudeuparius sepicola. Next base: position 49,314,858 of record OY987301.1, read on the forward strand.
CTCGCGAACCTTTCCTTTTCCGTCAAACCTTTCGATTGTGTCTAGCCCGTCAAGATTTATTATTACTTTCTTCGTCTCTACCTGTCTGCTACCCTCTGCTTTTTCATTTCCCATTTTTATATCTGAATAAAAGAGTCGATAATATTCTGGATTGAATTCTAACAAGCATGCACTGAAATTACAAGTTAAGATCGTAGTTCAGGCAATTCAAAAATACTAAAAAAAAATTCAAAATCTTAAAAATATCTATCTAAACTTTCCAAAAAAATATTCCTGTTTTGATCCTATCCTTAAAAAAATTATTTTATCCCACTAAAAAAAAATCATTTATTTAATCCCAAAAATAAAAACTATTTTATTTCATCCCCAAAAAGAACCCCTATTTTATTTAGATCCCACCGCTCTGTCACCAAATTTGTTACCAGCTGTCCGAGTCGGAAGGACTTTTTTACGAAAAACACAAAAAAAGCTAATAATCTGATGTTGGCACGCTGTCACCACCTTATTATTTAAATAAGGAAAAAAAACTAAATACTTGGTTATTTGGATTTCTGTTGATGTTTAAATTGTTAAGGGCGTACGAGGATTCGCTTGCAACCCCAGCTATCCCTGTTATATCAATCCAGGTGACACCCAAGGTAAAAATAATAATAATCGACAATTTTCTTAATAAAAATATACTATATTAAATAACTAGGAAAATATAAGAATAGCCCAATAATAAACAAAAATACAGAAAGCTCAAGTAATTGATTAAGGAACTTAAAAAGAAATTGTATAACTTCACAAATATTCTAGCAAAAAATGTAGCAAGGAACAAGAATAGACAACAACTAACATAAAGGATGTAGAGCAAAAGAAAGTTACTGTTTTTTAGATCAAAATTAATCCTTGATATTAGTTTGATACACTTCTAAGCAAAAACCCGTAAATTCCCACTAATATTAATAATGCGCTAAGGGCAAACGATCACTAGAGCAAAGTAATAATAAAAATAAAACCCAATAAAATAAGAACCCTAGTAATAGCAACAGGTGTAGCACAACAGGTAGGTAATAGAGCAAACATTCAATTAAGTACGTAAAAGTTCAGAGCAATAAAATAATAGTTTTAAAATGATATCTTACTCATGTTTAGTTGACGGTCGACAAGGTTATTGGCGTTTCGAGGATCGGTGTATGACACTTTGACGCGATATGCACAGCTCGGGTAAGCACTGGAGATTAGCCAAGAGCCCCTTGTTCTTTAGGTTTTTATCCAAAAGTTGGATCCTGCTTGCTTGTCGGCAGTCACGTAGACCTCACGCCTTTTGCGCACATTTCCCGAATGTTAGTCTCATGATTCGTACGTAATTCGCGAAGGGAGGTTAGAGGTGAGCCTAATTTGGTCACCCAAGTTTGATAAAAACCGCATGATGTTCTAATGACGCAAATTAAGATAAGAGTCTCCGGGTGTTGTATAACTTTTGGAAAAATATTCCTTTTTGGTCTTAAAATAATTACTGCATTTAGATTCGAAAAATAGGTATTTGCTCACACCTGTCACAATACCCCCCTATAACCTATAATAAGTCGCCATTTTTTTCGTCGAGTGGCGCCACCTCAGTCCGAAAACAACAATGAAATATCACGTCATGCTCGGGTCTTTAATATAGTGTAGGTCCAGGTTCAGCGAATGTTCGGCCCTATTGTCACAACTCTCGTCCTTGTCTTACTCACGACTATACGACGGATATCGGTCGTATATTCACGAGCCAGACAAGGACGGGAGTTGTGACGTAGGGCCGAACATTCGCTGCCATATTATTTACAGTAAACCTATTTTAAGTTTCTCTTTCCTGAATATCCCACTAAGAAAATATAAGTTTCCACAAAGTTGCAAGAACAATCCAAAGAAAAGTGTAAAGTTGCTTACAGTGGCACTGGGAGCTATTCTAAACATTTCAGCAAAGTTATAATCTCCACCACAAAACATTGCAATGTAAAGTTGCATTACAACAGGAGCTTTCTAAAATGTTCCAGCGATACGTCTTGTAATGTTCTAGCAACATTGCAATAAAGTAGACTCGCCAAGAAATGTCTTGGGTCAGTTCCAGCGAGCTTTATGCAACTTCCTGGCAAATTCGTAAAAATCATGCTTACCATGTATGCAACCTTCTAGGAACTTCCCCAGAAATATACTTACCAAGTTCATGCAACTTTGTGGGGAAATGGTTGAAACTTGCAGAAATAATTACAAGAAACTTTCCAAGAATATCGCTTATCAATGAAGTAAAATAACGGGTATTTCAGCCAAAATTGTGTGTTATTTATTCTTTACAATGAACCAAGCTTTCGGCCATATTTTTGGCCTTCGTCAGGGCTAAAATAGTGTTTGTTAAGATATATTATTGAGTAAGAGTCATTTATATACTTACTATAAATAAATAAATAAATAACTCTTATTCAATAATATATCAAACACTATTTTGGCCCTGACGAAGGCCAAAAATATGGCCGAAAGCTTGGTTCATTGTAAAGAATAAAAATAACACATGATTTTGACTGAAATACCCGTTATTTTACTTCATTGATATATAAATACAGCAGTTATTAAAGAAGATCTATTGTAATATCGCTTATACTCGTATTTTCCAAAATATTTGTTAAAAAATAGCTGGGTTCGCGGATCAATTAAGAACCAGTTCGGAACTAGAAACTGCCAATGTGATCGGTTCAAAGGAATTCTAAAATATAAATTTACCAATCACGTTGGCAGTTATTAGTTTCAAACTGATTCTGAATTGAACGTCAAACTGCAACAACAAACACGTCAAATTTTTAGCTCTGGCTAGCGGCCTTAGATTGAGTCACCTTTTTTGCAAGAAATAACACACACAAAAATTTTAACAAGTATATTTAAAAATTTATCACACAATAAGCAGTGGTTGTTAATTGAGCACGAGAAATATAAAAAATATATATCAATGACCTCAAGTTGATCGTGGGAATTTTAAAACTGTAACATTTTGGAGATTTTTATAATAATAAACGAGTGTTACCCTCCTTCTTTGGTTTGAGCTGTCAGCAGGCTTAGCAGGATCTTCTTTGCTTGGTTTGCTTCGGTTTTCCTGATGTTTTCCCTCGACCAAAACCAATGTGCAACGTGCAGTGTGCTCTTCACAGGTCTTGTCCTTGCTGTTGTGCTTGCAGCTCGTGAGGTAGGGTACCTATATGGGAAAACAAGAGAGAAAAAATATCACCAAAAATGTGTTATTAAATCGTGGCAAAATTTGATATTTGAAAACTATTTTACTGTGTGAAAATCTTTAGTAAATTTTACCAAACACCAATGAGTGAAATTAATTTATTATTCTTTCAAATATCAAAAATTAAATAGTGACGTAATAAATTGTTTAAGTACTTAATAAATGCAAAACCTATAGACGTGGTGACCCATTGTTAAAATGCCCTTTATTTTGACTCCAAGATTAAATATGTCCATACTACTCTAAAAACATGCTACAAACAAAGACAGAAAGTCAACCATCAACCAACTATACACCCGGTGATTTCCGGTTATAGTTCCTCCAGAATAACACTTAAAATCGCATGTTTTTTCTTGTTTGGGGGCACCGGAAGCATCGGAACCTCACCTGAAGACTCGGGACTCGGGGGTCTAACGACGCCAGCCTCCGAGCCCAGAGTCGAAATAAGTTCGCTACGGCTCGACAAAAAGGGACAATTTCTGACAATCTCGCGACATTTTCGGAATAATTTAATGGAGCGCTTAGATTGTGGTTAGTTCTGGGCGTCAAGCGTTTATCAAAACAAACCTGTCTATAGGTTCTGACGTCATTGGAATAAATAAATAAAAATCGAACTATGGAACTGTACCACCTGAACAATATAAATTATGTTCTCTATACAGGTAGTTCAAGCAGCTTACCTTGTCGTCGGTGATTGCCATTGTGGAAGGGAACACTAAACTATAAACTATTATTCCCACACACAAACGAAACATACCTAATACAAAAATAATGGCGATGGCGGCGATGGCGTCATGGTGTCTCTTCTCTCTTCTCGAACGTTCGAGGATTCGGCGTCGTCGGCGACCGGCGCGACCTCTAGACGGCAACCGCCGAAAACGCGAGCAGGCTGTTGCCAGATTTCTCCAGAAATTACTCTATTTGCAAGTTATCACAAAAAATATAATAAAGTCTTGCTGTTTAAACGTCTTTATTGCCACATACCACTGGTGCCAAATCACTAGAGTCATTTTATTTATATTATTGTATTGTTAGGTTATTTGAGGGAAATTACCTACACCATTTATTACGCGTTTCTATATTATAGGTTAGTATATAGGTATAAATGCCACAATTTAGAAAGAAGGCCTTCGTATAGATATCCTGTATTCTTAATTAAAACCATATTATTAAGTCGTTAAATCAATTATTTTAGTCTTATTTGAATTTGTTATGAAAAATTCGTTGGTCTGACAACCTCGCATTTTGTCCGCATAGACAATAAGAAGATAATAAAAATACAGAGGTTTTTTGTTTAATGTTAGAGGACGCGTGCTTTTATTTCAAAAAATTACCGAAATGTTTATATGACTTAATATTGTTTCAAAGTACCTACGCATAGATATTAAATTCTCAAAATATTACTATGGAAAGTTGTCTCAAAATTAATTTAATAAAGTTGCCAAAACGATCATAAGATCCTAACAACGTAACATCTCACAGGTAAATGAATGGCAGGTTGCCAGAGTTTAAAAGTTGCTACAACATTCACAGAGCCTAACAATCTAATATCTCACAGGTAATTGAATGGGAGGTTGCAGGAACTTTACATTAATAATATGCTACCAAAGTTGTAAAAAGAAGTTTTGGTAATCTTGCAAAAGCAAAATTCGCATAGAAATGTTCCTGGAAAATTGGCAAAACTTTAGTACGCAACTTTACATGGTGTAAGTAGATGTAACATTGTGGGAACTTTTTGCAAGGTTCTATTCTTAGTGGGATGCAAATAAAAATTACATATTCCAATGAAATAAGACTACACCATTTTAAACCGTGAATGGTCGCTACACACCTGGCTTTTTACCTGCGTTTCGCTATACGCCATTGAATATAAGAAATACGCCCCCAATATGCTCAATGCTAAACTAGTCTATGGACCATGTATGGAGGGGTAGCCGCCATAGGGCAATGCCAACAATGAACAAGAACAAAGAACACATCAGTGTGGACTCAAGTCTTCAAGTCTAGAACCGTTTACATGGTGACGATGGCCCATATATTAGTTCGCATAGTCCCGTCGGAGCATTGGCACCTTAAATTCAGTCGCCTATAGTGTCATAAGAGCGCGTGTGTATGGTATGAGTGAAACAACACCTCCCCCCCCCCCCGCCCCCCCGTCTTGCAGCGCCTCTCTTCTAACAGAGCATATAGTCGTTCAGTCAACGATATAGTTGTTTTATATGCTCTGCTTCTAAACACCTAGGCTCGACCACAAAATATATAGGTTAAGAGATGCGGCGTCAATGCTTTTGCCTGGCAACACCGCTGACAGGAGGCAGAACGGTCAGCGCCACCTTACCGGGTTGGATGAACCTTGGTTGGAATTTCTGTAAGGAATTCTGCGGGGGGCGGGAGGGGCAAAGGGGGAGAAGCGGGAAATTTGAACTGGGATCTCCCACTGGGATCACAAAATATATAGGTTAGGGCTCGACTTTATAACATTGCCAGCTCCTTCCATCTACTGCTTTTTCAAAATTATAAGGGAGTGACGTCATTTGCTAAATCGTCAAAACACCTTCCCCAGTAACCATTTTTTCGCGAAAACGAACCGATAACAGATTTCTATTAATCATTTGTTATACGATATCCCCCGGATTTTTTTTGGTTTCTGTACAATCGATTAGAATCTGGTACATTTTAACTTTTGATTTTGTACAATTTGTTGACGGACTCTGGCAACTCTGCCCTGCAGCTAACCTATATATTTTGTGCCCTGCAGCTGCAGCCCTGCTGCAGTGCAGTTGAATGTAACCTATATATTTTGTGGTTGAATGTTGAATGTGTGAGTAACCTATATATTTTGTGTGTGTGAGTACACAAAATAACCTATATATTTTGTGACACAAAATATAAGTCAGTGGGGAAGGCCCGAAGCTGTAATGCGCCAAATTTGCCGGAAATTCGCTATAAATAAATAGTCCAAAATAGTCGATATCTTTTATTATGATGGAACATATTTTATCGTTCTTGTAGTTTGTTGTGTGTTTGATAAGAGCGCTTGTTCATATTTATTTAATGTATTGTTCCTTCTCGTGACTACTGAAAGAGGTGCTATGGATCTGGAATATTTGAAAGGTACCGAACTGGTAGCAAAAATTCAAAAGTACTTGGGAGTACTACCAGAAAAAACTGAAAATCATCAAGAAAAAAATCAATCAAATAAGTTTGTGATTAAAAATAAGTTTTGGTATTATCTTTTCCTTATTGGTACCGCCCTTGGGGACGAAGTGTTTTATACAACATTTATACCGTTCTGGTTTTGGAACATTGATGGAGCTGTAGGCCGGAGGGTTGTTTTGGTATGGACAATTGTTATGTACACAGGTAAGTGAAATTTCTCATAAAATGTGTTATTTACTTAAAAGATCAGAACTCTTCCAATGAGAATAATAAATTCTAGGTCAGGGAATCAAAGACATAGTTCGATGGCCGCGGCCAGGCCCTCCAGTGATACAACTCCAGACGAAGTGGGCTTTGGAATACGGAATGCCGTCAACACATGCCATGGTTGGAGTTTCGATACCGTTTTCTGTCATTTTATATACCATGAATCGATACCAGTATAATATACCAGTTGGTTTGTGCATCGCCTTCTTGTGGTGCACGGTTATTTGTTTAAGTAGGCTGTATTTGGGAATGCATACGGTTTTGGTGAGTACTGAAAAATATATTGAAATTTTGTGGTTTTCCTCCTAGGTATAGGTATTGCTTCCTATTATAAACTAAAAACTAAAAGTAGGTGATGACCACTGCGGTTAAAATTTTAATTTGACATCGTTCTCCCCCATAAGCATGTGGTGTTGCTTCTGGGGTACCTACTCCTATTTTGGAGGGTAATTATGGAATATACCGTATGCACCGCCCGATTTTCTTGAAATTTTGGCTACCCCCCCATTTTCGAGGTCCCTGAACACGAATCTGACCTCAGTTTGTGGTGCTCGCAAGTAGTTTCCGAGAAAATAAATTTTCAAATTTCCTTTGACACCTCACTTTTCACGGCGTTATTTGTGGTTATAATCCAAATGGAATTTAGCTCAAACTGATCACCACCCTATTTTGCACCTTTTGCCACATCGAAACTTGCGCCGGCAGCCGGGCGAAAACAGCGGCCGGGCCGGGCGTACACACGGCAAAAATCGTTCAAAATTTCGAGTTTTCCGCGGGTTGTCGCGAAGTTTCGATGTGGCAAAAGGTGCAAAATAGGGTGGTGATCAGATTGAGCTGCATACATTAAAAATTCATCCGGATTATAACCACAAATATCTCCGTGAAAAGTGAGGTGTCAAAGGAAATTTGAAAATTCATTTTCTCGGAAACTACTTCCGAGCGCTAAAAGCTGAGGTCAGATTCGTGTTCAGGGACCTCGAAAATGGGGGGGTAGCCAAAATTTCAAGAAAATCGGGCGGTGCATACAGTGTGTTCCATAATTACCGTTTGGAGTATTGTGAGGGTGAGAATTATTATTATTATTATTACATCATGACCGAATCACCCTGTATAGTTTTTACTTCTATGAAACATAATAATCTGTGCATACTTTAAATACCTCAATGAAATAGTAAGATAATCCTCATGAAACAGAAATGTTATGTTCCACTTTTTAAATTAGACTTTGGGCACTAAGTACCCACACAGATCTGAAAGAAGTTGTAAAGAAAATTTGCTCAGCGTGGTAAGCTACTTAGGTGTGCAAAATTTCAAAGCGTTAGGCCTACTTTGATTTTTTGTTTTTTTTTTCTTGTTTTTCATTAATTAAATATTTTCTGTAGGTACTTAGTATGAGAAAACTGTATAAATAAAAGTTACTCAGAGTAAGAAACGGTTTATGATGAAAACATTTTTGACAATCCTGGGCCTATTTTGAGTTTTCTCCAATATTTTCCAAAATACAAAGTAGGGTTAATTCGCCAGTAAGCTGGACACAGTTAATAATAATAAAAAATAATTTAAGAAACACCCTGTATAATAATACATTGGCAGTGCCTCCACTGCCGGCAACCGTGCCAACAAAATAAACGAATGGCTGCCGGCGCCGGTTGCCACCTCGATATTTTTCTCGGATGCCGGCAATGGCACCCCAAAAATTGACTAGAGACTGCCGATTTTGAGTGCCCAGAATCTGGCCACATAGAATAAGCGCGAAACTGAAAAGCCGTTGCATCGAATTAAGTTCGAAAATTGAAATGTCACGTCTATTTACCCATGTAGCATTTAATATTTTTTAAATATGCAAAATAAGTTCCTAATGTGCAAAAAATATTCCCCATATTTATAAAACATTGTTACAATATTTTACGAAATAAGTTCAGTAACTGCATATACCCAAGATATTTGTTAATCGCAGATACAAATATAATATGTTAGATGAATGTACAAATGATGTATATGTTTGTTTTGAATAAGAAGGGATATTTCCACAATATCTTGTGTAACATATTCCTAACTTAGTGTTTCTATAAATATTTACAAATTGAACATTTAACTTAAGTACATTACAGGCACGTTCACCTTAGGAACGTGCAATTTGGAATATTGCTGGAACATGCTAAATAGTATATTCATACAGCAAATATCTTATGAATGTTCACAAACGGTACTTATTCCTAGTCTTGTGAAGTCACAGAGATTCTAGCTTGCACTATTTTTAGATAATATTTCCAAGTACCTCGATGGCTCAGTTGGTTAGAGCGTCAACTTGTAAATCGATGGTCGTAGGTTCGAACCCAGAAACTGGCGTTGGCGGATTTTTTTAAATTTTATAATGTACACGTGAATATTAAATGGATATACATAGAACCACAGACCTATATAGCTTCGCTACAGACTGTGCCTCGCCGTATATTTTTAGGCGAACCCAAAAGGATGCCAAGTCCCTGGAGTTGGCATCCTTTGTGGGAATTCGTACAAATATTTCCACTACCGTCCCATAAAGGTCGCTGAGTTCTACATCTTTCCACTCGTCGTTGCCAAATGTCGCCTATCCGGCCCATTTTAGGGATAAAAATACATCTGCATACAAGCAGATGTATTATGTATATAAACACAGACCTATATAGCTTAGCTAAGCTATATACGTCTGTGATATAAATAATATGTTCACAGAAAGAGGCAAGGAAGATGGAATTGGTAGGTAAGGATTTTTGAGATTCATATTGATGTACATATACTTACTTAAAATTGCCGGGAAAACTACACCCTGAAAATCTAAGAAGTAAAAAAATTGCCTGACAAAAAACTACCCCTTCCCACCCCCGAAATGTTTTTGGTCGGATCCTCGCTATTTTCAGCCAGAACGTTCAAAGTTTACCCAGACGCACCAATCCGCGGTTGAAAAAATTTACCTGACAAAACTACCCCCTGCATCCCTTTAGGGAAAAAAATTGATAACTCCATTGTTTCTGGTCCGATTTTCGCCGTTTTCACAAGAACGTTCAAAAGAGTCTCAGAAGCATAAAAAACTGCCTGACAAAAACTACCCCTTCCCACCCCCGAAGTTGTTTTTGGTCGAATCCTCGCCATTTTCAGCCAGAACGTTCAAAATTTACCCAGGCGCACCAATCCGCGGTTGAAAAAATGTTCCTGGCACAACTACCCCCTGCATCCCTTTAAGGAAAAAAAATGATAACTCCATTGTTTATGGTCCGATTTTCGTCGTTTTCACAAGGATGTTAAAAAAAGTCAGTCTGAGAAATAAAAAAAACTGCCGGAAAAAAACTACCCCTTCCCACCCCCGAAGTTGTTTTTGGTCGGATCCTCGCTATTCTTAGCAAGGTCGTTCAGAATAACTCCAGAAACACCAATCCACGGTTGAAAAAAATTGCCGGACAAAACTACCCCCTGCATCCCTTTACAAAAAAAATATAAATTCATTGTTTCTTGTCCGATCTTCGCCGTTTTCACAAGGCTGTTAAAAAAAGTCAGTCTCAGAAATAAAAAAAACTGCCGGAATAAAACCACCCCTTCCCACCCCCGAAGTTGTTTTTGATCGGAACCTCGCCATTTTTAGCAAGGACGTTCAAAATTATCCCAGAAGCACCAATCCGCGGTTGAAAAAAATTGCCGGACAAAACTACCCCCTGAATCCCGTTAGGAAAAAAAATGATAACTCCATTGTTTATGGTCCGATTTTCGCCGTTTTCACAAGGATGTTAAAAAAAGTCAGTCTGAGAAATAAAAAAAAACTGCCGAAAAAAAAAACCACCCCTTCCCACCCCCGAAGTTGTTTTTGGTCGGATCCTCACTATTCTTCGCAAGGTCGTTCAGAATGACTCCAGAAACACCAATCAGTGGTTGAAGAAAATTGCCGGACAAAACTACCCCCTGCATCCCTTTAGGAAAAAAAAATGATAACTCCATTGTTTATGGTCCGATTTTCGCCGTTTTCACAAGGATGTTAAAAAAGTCAGTCTCAGAAATAAAAAAAAACTGGAAGAAAAAAACCACCCCTTCCCACCCCCGAAGTTGTTTTTGATCGGAACCTCGCCATTTTTAGCAAGGACGTTCAAAATTATTCCAGAAGCACCAATCCGCGGTTGAAAAAAATTGCCGGACAAAACTACCCCCTGCATCCCGTTAGGAAAAAAAAATGATAACTCCATTGTTTATGGTCCGATTTTCGCCGTTTTCACAAGGATGTTAAAAAAAGTCAGTCTGAGAAATAAAAAAAACTGCCGAAAAAAACTACCCCTTCCCACCCCCGAAGTTGTTTTTGGTCGGATCCTCGCTATTCTTAGCAAGGTCGTTCAGAATGACTCCAGAAACACCAATCAGTGGTTGAAAAAATTTGCCGGACAAAACTACCCCCTGCATCCCTTTAGGAAAAAAAAATGATAACTCCATTGTATATGGTCCGATTTTCGCCGTTTTCACAAGGATGTTAAAAAAAGTCAGTCTCAGAAATAAAAAAACTGCCGGAAAAAAAAACTACCCCTTCCCACCCCCGAAGTTGTTTTTGATCGGAACCTCGCCATTTTTAGCAAGGACGTTCAAAATTATTCCAGAAGCACCAATCCGCGGTTGAAAAAAAATTGCCGGACAAAACTACCCCCTGCATCCCTTTAGGAAAAAAAATGATAACTCCATTGTATATGGTCCGATTTTCGCCGTTTTCACAAGGATGTTAAAAAAAGTCAGTCTCAGAATTAAAAAAAACTGCCGGAAAAAAAAAACTACCCCTTCCCACCCCCGAAGTTGTTTTTGGTCAGATCCTCGCCATTTTTAGCAAGGACGTTCAAAATTATTCCAGAAGCACCAATCCGCGGTTGAAAAAAAATTGCCGGACAAAACTACCCCCTGCATCCCTTTAGGAAAAAAAATGATAACTCCATTGTATATGGTCCGATTTTCGCCGTTTTCACAAGGATGTTAAAAAAAGTCAGTCTCAGAATTAAAAAAAACTGCCGGAAAAAAAAAACTACCCCTTCCCACCCCCGAAGTTGTTTTTGATCGGAACCTCGCCATTTTTAGCAAGGATGTTCAAAATTATTCCAGAAGCACCAATCCGCGGTTGAAAAAATTTGCCGGACGAAACTACCCCCTGCATCCCTTTACGGAGAAAAATGATAACTCCATTGTTTCTGGTCCGATTTTCGCCGTTTTCACAAGGACGTTCAAAAGAGTCTCAGAAGTATAAAAAACTGCCTGACAAAAAACTACCCCTTCCCACCCCCGAAGTTGTTTTTGGTCGAATCCTCGCCGTTTTCAGCAAGGACGATCAAAATTAACCCATACGCACCAATCCAGAGACAATGGAGTTCATTTTTTTCCCTAAAGGGATGCAGGGGGTAGTTTTGTCCGGCAATTTTTTTCAACCGCGGATTGGTGCTTCTGGAATAATTTTGAACGTCCTTGCTAAAAATGGCGAGGTTCCGATCAAAAACAACTTCGGGGGTGGGAAGGGGTGGTTTTTTTCTTCCAGTTTTTTTTTATTTCTGAGACTGACTTTTTTAACATCCTTGTGAAAACGGCGAAAATCGGACCATAAACAATGGAGTTATCATTTTTTTTTCCTAAAGGGATGCAGGGGGTAGTTTTGTCCGGCAATTTTCTTCAACCGCGGATTGGTGCTTCTGGAATAATTTTGAACGTCCTTGTTAAAAAATGGCGAGAATCCGACCAAAAACAACTTCGGGGGTGGGAAGGGGTAGTTTTTTCCGGCAGTTTTTTTTTATTTCTGAGACTGACTTTTTTAACATCCTTGTGAAAACGGCGAAAATCGGACCAGAAACAATGGAGTTATCATTTTTTCCCTAAAGGGATGCAGGGGGTAGTTTTGTCCGGCAATTTTTTTCAACCGCGGATTGGTGCTTCTGGAATAAGTTTGAACGTCCTTGCTAAAAATGGCGAGGATCCGACCAAAAACAACTTCGGGGATGGGAAGGGGTAGTTTTTTCCGGCAGTTTTTTTTTATTTCTGAGACTGACTTTTTTAACATCCTTGTGAAAACGGCGAAAATCGGACCAGAAACAATGGAGTTATCATTTTTTTCCCTAGAGGGATGCAGGGGGTAGTTTTGTCCGGCAATTTTTGTCAACCGTGGATTGGTGCTTCTGGAATAATTTTGAACGTCCTTGCTAAAAATGGCGAGGATGCGACCAAAAACAACTTCGGGGATGGGAAGGGGTAGTTTTTTCCGGCAGTTTTTTTTTATTTCTGAGACTGACTTTTTTAACATCCTTGTGAAAACGGCGAAAATCGGACCAGAAACAATGGAGTTATCATTTTTTCCCCTAAAGGGATGCAGGGGGTGGTTTTGTCCGGCAATTTTTTTGAACCATGGATTGGTGCTTCTGGAATAATTTTGAACGTCCTTGCTAAAAACGGCGAGGATCCGACCAAAAACTACTTCGGGGGTGGGAAGGGGTAGTTTTTTTCGGCAGTTTTTTTTTATTTCTGAGACTGACTTTTTTAACATCCTTGTGAAAACGGCGAAAATCGGACCAGAAACAATGGAGTTATCATTTTTTTCCCTAAAGGGACGCAGGGGGTAGTTTTGTCCGGCAATTTTTTTCAACCGCGGATTGGTGCTTCTGGAATAATTTTGAACGTTCTGGCTGAAAATGGCGAGGATTCGACCAAAAACAACTTCGGGGGTGGGAAGGGGTAGTTTTTTCGGCAGTTTTTTTTTATTTCTGAGACTGACTTTTTTAACATCCTTGTGAAAACGGCGAAAATCGGACCAGAAACAATGGAATTATCATTTTTTCCCCAAAGGGATGCAGGGGGTAGTTTTGTCCGGCAATTTTTTTCAACCGCGGATTGGTGCTTCTGGAATAATTTTGAACGTCCTTGCTAAAAATGGCAATTTTCCGACCAAAAACAACTTCGGGGGTGGGAAGGGGTAGTTTTTTTCCGGCAGTTTTTTTTTTATTTCTGAGACTGACTTTTTTAACATCCTTGTGAAAACGGCGAAAATCGGACCAGAAACAATGGAACTATCATTTTTTCCCTAAAGGGATGCAGGGGGTAGTTTTGTCCGGCAATTTTTTTCAACCGCGGATTGGTGCTTCTGGAATAATTTTGAACGTCCTTGCTAAAAATGGCAAGGATCTGACCAAAAACAACTTCGGGGGTGGGAAGGGGTAGTTTTTTCCCGCAGTTTTTTTTTCTGAGACTTTTTGAACGCCCTACTGGAGGTATGAAGTTATTTCGCTAAAGGGATGCAGGGAGTAGTTTTTGGCAGACAATTTTCTCCAATCGCGGATTGGTGCATCTGGAATAAATCTAATAATTTCAAATTGTGGCTGCCGTATTATTAATACTCGTATACCCGCTATTCCTTCTATCACAGACCTATATAGCTTCTATCCACATGTTCTTGCACTGACAACGTTGCAGCGTTTTTTATGGGATAGGTGCTTTCAAGGCCACTGAATTATTGTCGTCAGGCCCGCCGATTATATTTTTATTCGAATTTCCCGCATGCGGCGCCCTCTATTGGTGCCAGCTCAAACAATTGGGTCCCCAGGCCCCAGGCACTGTCTGTAGCGAAGCTATATATGTCTGTGATAGAACATATAGTGAATATTTGTGGAACGTGCATTCAATATATTATTTGTGAATGTTTATAATACGTGAAATAGTACCTTCAAAAGGCGAACACCTGAATGTTGCCTGAATGTTCAGATAATGTTTCTACAGTTTTTATGAATATTCCTACAATATGCATGTTCTCTGAAAAAATATTATCAGAATATTCCGCCAATGTGATTTTGCTATATGGGTTGGAAAACGAGATATTAGATATTATTGTGGAACCCTATATTTTACGAGATTAAAGAAGTTTATGTGCTTTAAAACCTGCAACGGCCATGCCCTTCCTCCAAAATTTATACTTACACCGTGTTACAAAAGGGTAGGTTAATCTATTGAACGCAGATTTCTTGAGCTAAAATAATGTGACTTTTCTATACAGGGTTTTAAAAGTTGATTTTTAAAAACTAATTTTACACAGGGTGTCCCGTAATGATGTGCAAATATTCGGAGAAGGTGTTCTGCCGGTAGTTTTAACTTTTTGCTTAAGCCTCCCCCGCGAAGTTATTCCAGCCTTAAGAATGACAAAGAATTTGGTTTGATTTTTTTTTCTGAAAAACATATGAATACCTATAGAAACTTGAATTTTGGGATACGTTACCACAGCTAGTTGGAATACACTTTATGGTAGAATTACTTTTTGCATCCTGTGCACCTTAAGGGTAAACACCCGAAACACCTATTCGCCTTTTTTTTACAGAACTTTTTATTACCGCTTTTATGTGACTTCACCTGTTAGTAGATATGATATATGTATGTTAATAATGTTATATGTGTTATACTTAGGGATGCACCGAATATTCGGTTGGCCGAATATTCGGGCAGGTTTTTGAAAAAAACGAATATTCGTTTCCGCCGAATAGTACTGAAAAAAAAAACCGAATATTCGGTCCATAATAAATAAATGTCCAAAAAAATAGGAAAAATAAACTTTATTGCGAGAACGTCACCAATAACATTATATATTAATTTTTTAACCTAAAAGCAGTTAAAAATAATAAAATAAAAAATAAAATATAACTCGTGTCTTAAATAAAAACAAAATTGCTTAAGCAGCTAAATTTGGCATTAGGTAAAAGTATTTTCTTTGGTACTTATTTTAATTTTCGCAGGTTATGATGCTCCAGGTGCACAAAGATATCTTCTTGCCATCTTGGCTAATGTTGCCAGTCTACCCGTTTTGCATTATATAGAGAGAAAAGAGGATTAGTAGCAAACTCAGAGAAATAACCAAGGATAGAGGGAGCAACAGCCTCAAAATACATACATTTGTAGTCAACCAACATCTTATGCAAATTTACCGAAGTAAACAAACATTAGGCCCGTGTGTACAACGTTTACCTGAGATAGGTTATGTCCTGAGAAATATCAATTTAGCCACATACCACACACTTTCTGCGTCCCATTGTATACAAAATCAGTCACTATATCCTAAATACTAATAAATAGCCTTTAAATTAACCGAAAAACAATTAAAAACGGGAAAAATCCATACGTAAACAATCGGAAAACTTGACATGCTGGGCATACACAAAACAAATATCGCTGAGTTAACGGACGCGGCGCCCGTGGCAGCAAAAGCAGCGTTGCCATGTCGGGCGGTTTGAGGTATCTGTGACGATTTTATTAAAGTGATAACTAGATACTATAATTACATTGCAATTTAGTTTTAGTTTAAAATTGTTACAAACAAGAAATTAATAACTACATTTGTTAATTTAGCCTTATGGGAGGAGTGCCTTCATTGAATCTCATTATTAAACCCTTCTGTTTTGAAATGAAATGCTGTAAACAATGGAGTACGCGGCATCACTCAAAAAGATGTTGGCTTTGTTTACTTTTTGTTCTTACTCCCTCTATCCTTGGTTATTTCTCTGAGGTAGCAAATTACCCAGTCCCTTATAATAATAATAATTCAACATTCAAACCATTAATGTAAGAAAATAATTTAATCCGGTCCTGTACGCATCGATTTTTGTAAGGGCGTGGTCTAAACTGGGCGAACAATGTGACTTCAAAGTGAGATTCTATATTCTATTGGAGAATGCGTTTGTATAAAAAACAAAACTCACTACCGCCGAGATCAAAGACGCCGACAGGAAGATAGTTAACTGGGTATTCCTTAAACTGTGGTTATAGCTTGAACTTACTGCTACATGTTTTAAATAAATAAATTGCGAATTAGAAAAAATAAATTTGCCGAATATTCGGCCGAATATCTGGCCGAATATCTGGTATTTTGAATTGACCGAATATTCGGTATTCGGTCAATGGCATGTTTCACTATTCGGTGCATCCCTAGTTATAATGTTATACTTCAACCCAACCTAGTATACTCAATATTGTAATTTGTGTAAAACAGCGCTGTGACGTCATACTAAATCCAATATGGCGGATGCCCCAAGATGGCGGACGCCCCAAGATGGCGGATTAAATTTCCTTACCACCCTCATGACAAATCAAATAAGTTTAGGTTTTCGTTAAGGAAATTCAGTGCCAAATTGAGACAAGTGTTTTAAATCAAAAAGCTTTTTTAAATCAAAAAGCTTGTCTCGCAAATTGGAAAGAAAATACTTCGGCAAGTAGGTAGGTACTTGCAACCAGTCACTGCCCAATAATTTTTTTTCGATTTCAAAAAGCTTGTCGCAATTTGGCAACAAATTACCTTAACGAAAACATAAACTTATTTTATTCGTTTTAGTATAAAAGCTTGTTTTTTTTTATTTTTTGTAAGATAGATTATTTAAAAAAGAACAAATCATTTTCTGTAATCAATTCAGACAAATTTTTCCTCTTGATAATTTTCATTGGAAAAAATAGAATTTCTTTTTTGTTCCCTATTTTGATAAGTTATTAAAAATTAAACATACTAGGCAGGCTTAATTTTTGTCATTTATTTACTTTATTATTTACAATTTAACAAAATAAAAATGGTAGGCAGGGATTCATTTTTTTATTTAAAAAGGTTTAGGTATATGAGCAGCCCACCTTACAATGACTTTTTCGAGGACTTTTTCTACAAAATGTCGAAGCCCTGATCAAAAAACCTGGGACACCCTGTAAACACCCTTGTAATGCAATGTGCATCCTTTTTTTGTTCTTGGACTACTAACAGTGAATGATAATTTAAATTTGAATGGAATCTTGAAATCTTCAGAAAGTCATCTACGTAAAAGTATAATCAGTGGCAAAACTTCAGAATTATTTGCTGGCAGCTCATTCGAGTGCCGTTGCCGGCGGCCCATTCTGGTGCCGGTGCCGGCAGCGGAGGCACAGCCTAATATATTACATTCTCAAAATTTATCCTACAAAACAATATTCCAAAGTAAGGACCTGTGCGAAATTACGAGTTGACTAATCAGGAGATGTCAGATTACTAACAACTACTTGGCCGACCACTGGCAAATATTTTCCAACCATCAGCAAAATTGCCTTTATCTCTAATAAATTTAATAAAAAAATAACCTTTGGGTTTATAAAATATAACAGTTATATTTAACGCGAAGACAAATAATGAAATTATATCTTGGAAAAGTTTCCGTCGCATTAACAGAGTACATATAATTTTAACTGAAAATTTAAATTGAGATGTGCCTTAACTGTCCGACCACTGGCAAATTGACCCTTTGAAAGGCTTGGTGCAGTGGAAAGTAATCTTATAGTATATCCACCAGATTTTAAGGGTTTGATATGAGATCCAAACAGCAATTTTTGTGCACTATTACAATTTTTGTATTTTATTGAAAACCGTTTATATTTTAATATCGTTGGGGCACCGGGAAGGATTCTCCTATCTTCTCCAGATTTTAAGGTTTACATATGTGACCCAAAATGCAACTATTAAATGCTATTACATTTTGAAATTAAAAAAAAAAAAATTTCGTTCCAGCTTGTCGCAAGGTTAGATGAGGGGATGAGTGGCGGGCTGGTTGACGATGTGGAAGTCAGAGAAGCCCTGATTAGGTGGACCCCATCTATGCTCACCAGCAGACAGGTTGAGTTAATGCATGTATAGGGTGTGCACGGGGAGGGGGGTTCTGGCCCCCCTCATATGGTGCATGGTGTTCAATGAACTACTGCGGATCTTGGAGGAGCGTGTATACGAACAGGTATACACGGATGACTCAGTGATCCTGGGGTACCGAAATAGGAATTTTGGAGGGAGCTCCTCAATGGAACACTAACGAGGTTTTGACAATGGTGTGCCTTTAGTGAGTTAAGTGTCAACCCCAACAAGGTTCAGCTGGTTTTATTTACCAGAAAGAGAAAAGTGGGCCTCTTTCCTATTATCGAGTTACAAGGGGTACAATTAGCTAGCAAAAATAAGGCCAAATATCTGGGAGTCTGGCTAGACTCAAAATTGACATTTGAGGAATACATCCTTTCGAGACCCAAGAAGGCAAGTAATGCGCTTTGGGCATGTCGCAGGGCCGTTGGCACTTTGTGGGCATTGAACCTTGGGATTATTCTTTAGATCTACAAGGCAATGATCGTACCCATGATTGCCTACACATGAGGCCATCGTTTGGTGGTCCAGGGCCCGCAGGACCAGACCAGAGGCGGCACTGGACAAGATTCAATGCCTCGCCTGCCTCTCCATTACAGGGGCCCTCAGGACTACTCCCTCTCGAGCCCTGGAGGCTCTGGTGGGGATTCCTCCATTGGAGCCGGTGGTGGAGCATGAGGCTGCCAAGGCGGTCCTCAGACTTGAGCTGAAGAAGGTGATACCTCTCTTGGAAATAAGAAGAGGTGTACAACCTTCTATCGGCTTCCACGATCGACTCCTCTTTTTCTTCCCAGAGAGGGCAGAGTGGGTTGAGGAGATCTGTGATACCCGTGGAGGGCTAGTCTGGTATATGGACCAGTCCTAAATAGGGAAGGAAACCGGGGCCGGAGCTTTTTGCAAGGAACTGGCCAAGAGACTGACAGTTTCCCTCGGGGAACACACTACAGTGTTCCAGGCGGAGGGGTTAACCATTCTAAGGGGGGCGGAGGAGTAACCGCACTGCATCTCCTTTGATGAAGGATTGTAAGGCGAGCTTACTCAAACTTGTGGCCGAAAGGAACAAGGCATTCATGAACAGGCCAATGGGGCCAGAACCCCTTGCGGAAATCACACCTTGGGTTGCAATTGGAGTCCTGGATAAATGGCTGCAGGACAGATTCGCTGAAGAGTGGCACAGGGCTCCGGGGATGAGGCTCATGGTCCGTGGACCATCGGCTATCTTGTATGGGGAGCTGCTGCGTCTGCCAAGAAAAGAACTGAAAGGACTGGTGAGGGTCCTCTCCCTCACCGGGCACTGCTGCCTGGCTTGATACCTGCACTTCATTGGTGTGTTGGTGTGGGGGGGAGTAGGAGTGTAGATGGTGCCTGGAGGCTAAGGAGACCCCTCACCATCTGGTCAAGGAGTGCGCTGCGCTTGATAGTGTAAGGCTTGAATCCTTCAGCATAGCTAAATCGGGCGAGGAGGATGTGTATAGTATCAGGATGGGGGAGCTGCGGGCCTTCATTAAGGCTGGCATGATGGCTACGATGCTGGCTATGGCCCGTTGAGGCCTACGTGCCGGGTTGATCTGAGGCAGCCATCCCTGACCCTAGATAGATAGCATAGATAGATAGATAGATGATATTATGAATGCACATGCGCAAATAGACCATTTAAGCACAAGTGACCAAGTGAAATTTTTTTATGCTCGATTTGCTTGCAAGGATCTGAAATCCAGCAGAATGGTCTAATGGAGCACAAGCAGTAAGTGGTTTGCATATGCTAGCAGCCACTTGGTAAACTTAAATGCAACCTTTGTGAATGATAACATTCCAGGCATGACATTTCATTTGATTTTCATGGCTAACTTGATAAGAACTGGATTAATGAAGTCCACTTGGAGCTGATTTTTAGGAAAGTTTTTTTTTTCAAGTTTGTCTCTTGGAACCACATTAAAATTTTCTCAAATTTTATATTGACATATCCAGAAAAAGGAGGTATTTCAAAAAATGCATCATGCCATTTTAAAAAATAATATGTAATAACGAAATTGTTTACCAAGAAAAAATGTTGGAAGCTTGGAGGAATAGTGCATAATCCAGGTTTTTCAGTCCACATTTTGTTGACATTCTTTGTTTCGAATCAAACGAAAGTCAGTTTTGAAGCTTGTTTTAAAATACAACAAATTAGGGTGTGCTCCAAGTTACCTTTTTCTTATTTGCATCGACATTAAAGTTGTAAAATTAAGCCAGGAACGGAGGAAAGTCTACTGATAAAAGTGTCTTATCATTTTTATCCCTTTTTTTCTCAATTTTTCTCCAAAATTTGAATGACATAATTATTATATCATAATCTAAAAGTAGATTAAATTTGCAAGAAAAAGTATGAAAGATTCAATTCAATATGTTCAATTGTTTCGGAGTTATCACCAAAAAAATATGGTACCTCATCACCCTTAATAAATTATTTTTAATTAATTATTAATTAATAATTATTATTAATAAATGATTTTTAGCTTTGTATAACTCACAATGAATTATTTTGCTGCTGAAGATGAACCCTTGGTGGTTTGAAACATGTACAGTTTCTTTTTGAGAATATAAACTGTTTGTGGAGTTTCGACTGTAAGGTTTGCTTTATTAATTCTTAATAAAACCCCCTGTACAATAAGAGTCCTTTGGGCACATGCTAAAGGTATGCCTATGACTTTCTACGGAATTTTCTATTTTAACTTCATTATTTAGAACACCCAACACCCTAAGATCAAACCAAAACGCATAGTCTGCGAACATGAACACTCGCTTTTCCAATATGAAGAACCCAGGATGACTCTGATTCATACCTTATTATCGCGAGAATATATGCATCGTAATGGCCTCTGAAAGTCATACTGAATGACATCACATCCAAAAATCTGTCACTAACTCCTGACCTAAAAGGGTTTGAACATTTTTTAACGTTAATAGATTTTATTTCAAGGGTTATAGTAGGTGTTCCATATACCCTGTATACAAGGACATAATTAGCTATGTTCCCAGAGCAATCCTGAACTGGTTCTGTACTAGTAACCCTAATCAAATAAGTATAAGATGGAGAGGTAGAATTTGAAAGAATATAGCCGCAATAAGATAATAATAATAATAAATACTCGTTGGCCGCTTCGCAGCTTCCTCGGTCTCAAAAAGGAATTTCCGTTCGCCCCCTTTTCGCCGCTTTTTAGAAAGACATGTTCAAGGAATAATAATATAATATGCCTTTATTGACTATAAAATTAATACATTGTAATTACAAAACCTTTATACCTATCCCTCTTATACTTACTTGATTTCTTATTATAGCTTTATTTCTACATATTTAATTATTCCCAATTAAATGTAAAATAAAGTGAAGAGAGAAAATAGGTACCTTCATAATAGTAATATATTTTTCCATGTTTTGATTGATATTTGCCAATAAAAAATATAAATCATCATTTGTATGAATAATATGATCATCATAAAATATTTGGCAAGTTTCTCAGGAACTAGCCACTTAAATGTAAATTTTATCTAATCCAGATGTTTGTTCATTTAATTGTTTAATCATCATTATTTATTAAAATAAGAATATTTAGTTATATTGATAAATTGTTAGAAATATAATATCCCACTTGAGAAAACGAGTAATTGGTTAGGTATGTCGTGATACCATGGTTGCTTTAAAATTTTCCCAAGTGATATTAATACTATTGACCTAAATGTAGATTTTTAGTGTCTAGTATTTTTATAACAACTTTTTTTCCTATTTCTTACATATTGCCATTTATTTATTTAAACTGTTGTTGCAAAAAAGATCAAGTACTGTAGGCTGAATTTATTATTAGTTTGAAAAACTGCATACAGCAAGAACTATTTACTAACCAGTAGGGCTGTGAATTAACCAGTAATTCTTTTTTTGGTCAATTGACCAATATATTTGTTTATTATTATTTTTTGAGGAGTAGAAAATTATCAGAGTTTTTAAAAAGTAATCATCTTTTAAAAAGCGGTATTCCGATTCTTAATTTTCAGAAAATTAACATACCTCTAAATACAACGAAAGTTAGAGATTAACTTTTTAATCAAAACTTTAAAACTGCAAAAAATAAATAATAATACGGAAGGGCCACAAAAAAATTTTTTTAATTCCGACTTTAAAGTCGGAAATAGTGTAAATTCCAACTTTAAACTCGGAATTAGCATTAATTCCGACTTTAAAGTCGAAACTAGCATTAATTCTGACTTTAAAGTCGGAAATCTTGTAATTTTGACTTTAAAGTCGGAAATAGTGTAATTTCCGCCTTAATTACGGTGGTAATGGTAATAAGGGGTTTCAAAGTTGATGTAAAGGAAACAATTTTATTAATAAGTGTGATTTTTCTACTTCAAAGTTGGAAATAGCCTAATCCAAGGGCTAATCAAAAAGGGTGTTACGAAAAAGTGTAGGTCTATCCATTGACCACATATACTTTGGGCTATAATAATATACAATATACCTTTTTTATGCCATTTTCAACCTTAAACTCATAATTAGCATTACTTCCAATAAAGTCGAAATTAGCTTTAATTCCGACGTTAAAGTCGGAAATCTTGTAATTCCGACTTTAAAGTCTGAAATAGAAATTCCGACTCAAGTCGGAATTAAGGTGGTAATGGTAATAGGGGGTTTCAAAGTTGATGTAAAGGAAGCAATTTTATTAATAACTGTGGTTTCTCCACTTTAAAGTTGAAAATAGGCTAATCTAACAGGGTGTTACGAAAAAGTGTAGGTCTATCCACTGACCACAGATCCTTTGGACTATAATAATATACAATTGTAGTGAGTAGATAAGCTATGAGAGTTCTGGCGCAAATTCCAATGTTATTTCTTATGGAGCTTCATTTGGGATTTCAAGGTCGTTCGACGATGACGCCCCACCCCCTTTTCCCCTCCTACCCAATCAGACTCGAAGATGTCCGCTTCCTCGTGACGTCACAGCCAATCAGGTCGCGAGCTGGTCCGAGAGTGTCCGAAGATATCCGACCCCATCCGAAGACGTTCGAATCAGGCCGAGTCATGGTGCGTTCCCGCCATCCGCATCGGGCGTGGTTATTGGAGGGAAAGTGTATCATCTCGGTCGCCCGTTTGGGCGCACGCGCGCTTGTACCCTAAGAGGGCACCTGTCAGGTAGCGTTAAAGGATCCGGATCCGGGGGCCTGAGAGGGAGGGGAGTCTTGAGATGTCTTGAGATCGTCTTAATATGTCAAAATGTAATGTGGAAAACTCGTATTCCGATAGCGGAAGCGTTCAGTTATCAGCGGTTCTATTTTTAGAATATTATGTCGAGTGAAATAATCCAAATCGAGCGCAAATTCCATTTCTTGGAAATGTATTAAAATATAAGAAAAAATGTGAGAGAGAAGAGAGTGAAGTTAGGTCAGGGAGGTGAGAAAAAATATATATATACAGGGTGAGAGAGGAATATAAGAAAAATGTGAGATTAGGAGAGAATAGAGTGAAGTTAGGTTAAATATGAGAAAAATACAATCAAAAATTTGGTAAATATATACAGGGTGAGAGAGAAATATAAGAAAAATGTATGAGAGTAAAATATATACAGGGTGAGAGAGAAATATAGGGAAAAATGTAAGAGAAAAATATATAGAATTTCAGGTAGCATTAAAGGGGGCCTGTCAGGCTGCGTCTATGTAGGGTGAGAGAAATATAAGAAAAATGTGAGAGAGAAAAATATATATAGGGTGAGAGAGAAATATAAGGAAAAATGTAAGAGAAAAATATATAGAATTTCAGGTAGCGTTAAAGGGGGCCTGTCAGGCTGCGTCTATGTAGGGTGAGAGAAATATAAGAAAAATGTGAGAGAGTAAAATATATACAGGGTGAGAGAGAAATATAAGGAAAAATGTAAGAGAAAAATATATAGAATTTCAGGTAGCGTTAAAGGGGGCCTGTCAGGCTGCGTCTATATAGGGTGAGAGAAATATAAGAAAAATGTGAGATTAAGAGAGAAAAACATAGACTTTCACCTTTCTGAAACTTTAATGAGTAAATAGGGCGAGATCGGACATATTTATAACAAATTTGTTGAAAATGGTATTTGGAAAAAATCTTAGAAAATCTCTTGACATCTGCGCAGGCGCTAGCATCCTAAGAGGGGACCTGTCAGGTAGCGTTAAAGGGGGCCTGTCAGGCTGCGTCTCTCGGGTCTTTAGAGGGACAGTGAAAATAAAAAATCTACAGGTAAGATCAGATATCTAACAAGTATGACGTAATAAAACCGTCAGAGATTCGTCGGAATTTCATTTCAATGATGATTCGATTTTCATTAAATATATTGGGTGATTTGAACTCTGGTTTTTAAATTAGGGTTGCGTCATGGAATATTCGTTTAGGTGAAATTTGTTAGAGCTTGACGAACAAAAATGAATCATTTGTTTCAGCAGGGGATTTTTTCTGTGTTGGTGGTCGTATTGTATGATCATCATGATCCTAGAAAAATTGTGTTGGTAGTATTCAAAGTCATCCATGAAAAATCTATTCATAAACGCAGAATTGATAAATTTTTTTCAGTTGTTCTTTGCTACCCTTCATAGTTATAGTTACCTACTAACTACTAGGAAAAATGTTAAAATTAATAATTTTATATTTTATAATAGAAACATCATCTACACCTATTGCTAATGATAATGATACATTATTTGCAAAGAATTATTTGGAACAGTTTGGATATTTAAATATCAGCACCAATGTAGAAAGCGATCTATTTTCAATAGAGGATGCTTTGGTTAATTTTCAAGATTTCTATAATATAACTGTGGATGGAACCCTAAATGAACAAACTTTGAAACTCATGAAAAGACGCAGATGTGGGGTAGGAGATACAATAATAAAAAACTATGCTCTTAGCGGAACGAAATGGAATCGTAAGAGTTTGCGATGGCATTTCTCTATAGCAACGGATAAGGAAGTAGAATGTGCTAGACACGCCTTTAATGCTTGGGAAAAAGAGTCTGGGTTAACTTTCCAACAATCCTCTCTAAATCCTGATTTGATGATTCTGTGGGGTGATAAACCTTTCAATCATAGTCACCATAGGCGTTGTTCGGGTGTTGGTCAATGTCCTCATCCGTTTGATGGACCAGGTGGAGTGTTAGGACATGCAAGTACATATATTGATGACAAATGCATGGAGATACATCTAGATATTAGCGAAAAATGGCATACTGATATGAATGAAATTCAAACTGACAGCTCAGAAATAAACTTATACTCGGTTCTTTTACATGAGATTGGACATACTTTGGGGTTGTACCATTCGATGAATCCTAAACATTACATATGGATGATATCGATGCAATTCAAAAATTGTATGGCACACCGTCCCCACCAAAACCGTCTTCAACTCGAAGAACCACTGTCACAACTACCGTAGAAACAACACCAAAACTACCCACGAAAAAAGATATTGATTTGTGTAGTATAGATATTTCAAAAATTAAATTTTTAGTAGTAACACAATATTTGTATATTGTTTACAAAAATTGGGTGTGGATTATGGATCTCAAAACACGCAAATTTACCTCTGAACAAATCGATATACACACGACTGTAAATAATTTACCGCAGTTTAGTGAATTCAAATCAATATTTCAGAAACCGGATGGTCAAATCGTATTAATCATTGAGGATGAATATTATATCTTAAACTATCCAAATTTCCATGTAATTGAAAAGAACACTTTACAACATTTACATATAGATACCCAAGGTCAAGTCATAGGTGGTGTTATAACGAACACAAGACGAATATATTTGTTTTTCTCTAAAGATTATTATGAAGAACTTAGTTATAGTCTATATAACAAAAGGCGGGGTTACATGTCTAAAGATTTTCCAGGGATTCCTTCTCATTTTGATAGCGTTTTCAGGTACACAAACGGTATGCTTTATTTCATACAAAATGGTAGATATTTTGAATATAGTGAATTCACAAACTCGTTGCATGCTAGTGACAAAATGTCTCTAGATTTCTTTGGAATCGACTGTCCAAACATCTCTCTTTACGAGCAACTCAAAATACTCCTGAAGAAAATCTTATCAACAAACTTAATAGAATAAATTCACACCCAATATAAATATTGATTTGTAAAAGATTATTTTAATATAATTTGAAAATATATTAAATGTTTCAATATCTTTAGTTTTAGAAAAATTGTAGCATGTTATATATCCTTAATAAAGGTATTAATATATTTTGTATTAACGTTTTATTTTTAATAAATTATAGAACTAATAAATGAATGCCCCTCAATATTATTTATATTAAGTATAATTAAAAACACATACAGCAATAATCTGGTTTCGCCGTTGCATAAAATATTGCTTCTATGATAGGAAGTTTCCTGTGTCGTCTGCAAAAAAATCAATCCAGGAAGTTTTTCTCGATTAGTCCTCCTACGAAAAATAGTTGGTATAAAACTCATAGAAGATTGTTAATGCCAACATAACATAACAACAGCTTTTGTTTTTTACTTTTATTTTACAGAACAAGAACTAGTACGATTTGTTGAAGAACACGTTCACCCTACACCAGTAAGTAACCTCAGTTACGATGTTTTGAAAATAATGACTTTTATTTTATTATTAGAATGTGTTTGGGTGGTTAATAATGTATGCCCCTGCGGGGGTACCGCCTCCACCAACACGACCACCCCATTTCGTAGGGGTGTATCTGGGGCGGATAATATGCGATAATATAATTGATGTTGAGTTGATGGGTATAATATGGGTTTATAGAGAATGGTTTGTATTTAATATATCTTATGCTATTTTAAAATAACCAATGTGTATGTTTTCAGAGGATCCATAAAATAAAAATATTTTTAATAAAATGTGATCTGTTTTTATTTACCAACACACATTTTAATAAATAAAAATGTGAATATTTCAAACAATAATTTAAACAAATTTATAATATTCTGTAGAAAAAAAGAAATCCTAAAGCACCATCTAGGGAACATATTTTGAATGAAATAACATTGATCAGATGGTTTTATGATCAGTTGGTTTTAAGTTTACTATATTTTTTCAAAGGGAACGAAAATAATAAAATAAATTAAATTTATATATATTTTGAAGCAACAACAACAACAACAGCAACAGCAACAACAACAACAGATATTAACTATAAACTAAAAAAGATACCAATATTTTGTTTCTATAATATATTGTTTTAGGAGTTATGTGAAATATGGGCATTTACATACATATTTGAATATAATATTTCATATTTATAAGACCCACCTGTATACGACTATCCATTTGCGGCTGAAACTTCGACCCTCTGACGTAGGATTCTGACGTAAGATTCTGAAAACAGAAAGTAGTGAAAATAATCATAGGATTAATATTTTTAATATGATATAGAAAACCAATATGTTACACATGAAGATATAAAAATATTCCATTTGTATGGGTTTAGAGACATCTTGGGGTCTTCTACGATTCTCTATCTTCAAAATGGCTACGTCACAGAAATTACACCCTCTGAGCATTTACCCCAAATGTTATATGTGTTAGTAGGAATGGTGAGTCAAACTATAGGTCAAATATGTATACTGATATATTGGTATGACTCACCCAATGAGCAGATTAATTTTTAATACAAGAATTATTATTCAAAGCTAGGCTGAATTTTTGATAACATATGAGTTGTTAAATTTCAAGTATTTAATAAAAAATAGTCTATATTTACGTAATCATTCTAGTTAAATATTCATGTTGGTAGTAAATTAGATCAGAATCAGTTTTGATCTTAAGAAGGAAACATGTGGATGCTATACAGCGAAAAACACTGGACAGAGGCTGTAGATTTATCAACCAGCATTCAGAGGGTGAAAAATGAATTGTTCGCGTGTGCTCAAGACGCCCTGCATGAAATGAACGAGTCAAAAATGGATGGTGATGACGAATGGTGCAAACAACTTTATGGGAAATATTCTAAAGGTCTTAACGCCTGTAATAAGTACTTGGATGGGGAGATTTCCTTAAAGCAATTTTGTATGTTGTTAGTGAAATATGAACTCAAAATGTATTTAGAAGATATTAATCAATTTTTACCTGTACAATTGAGAAACGAAATAGATCTTTTAAAATAATTTATTTGTATCATTCATTTTGATTTAACATCCACGATATTTCACACTTCTTGAGAGGTAGCCTTTAAGGCTTCCTGAAAAATTCCCTCTTAGGGTCGAGGGCTGTGCACCCGAAAACGTTATAGGCAGCCGTAAAGGACCCGGTGAAAATCTCATGTGGCTGTAAAAATATTACGTAACTGTCAAAAATGTCACGTAACTGTAAAAAATATTACGTAACTGTCAAAAATATCACGGAACCGTCAAAACGTCGCGTAACTGTCAAATGTCACGTAACTCAAATGTCATGGAACCGTCAAAACGTCGCGTAACTGTCAAATGTCACGTAACTGTCAAAACGTCACGTAATAATCAAAAATGTTATGTAACAGTCAAATTTGTAAACAGAAATATATGTGTATGACCATTAGGAATATGCATTTTACTATAGGTTGAAATAGTACAGCTACATGAAAACTTTTAACTTGAGCAGATATTTTTACATACTTACTAATTTGTGTATAGTAGGTCGACTTAGGCGATTATCCATCCAAGTGTCTGCGACGCACCCACGCATCATCATACGGTTGTGAATATGCTGAAAAAATAATAATTCTAGAAAACAGGATGTAGATAAGGAATATAATATGTATACAGTTTTATTAGTTAGAAAACATAAAACGCGCGAATTGAAAATGTTTATCAGCAGCTCAGGAAGTTGTAAGGTTCGCGAAAACCCGCAAATTTACATTGATTCTTATGGAAAACACGAACAGATGCATGCTTATCATGAGGCCGGGAATAAGATGCGTTCTGATTGGTCGAACGTCTCCGCCGCGGTACTATAAAAGGGGGCGCGGCACCTAGCGCATTCTTTCATCAGTCAGCTCTCCGAGCGCAAGCAGCACGATCATCATCATCAGTCTCTGCGAAGCAAGATAAGATGTCTTTCGCTAAGTCCTTGAAAGAAATTCAAACAGCACTTTTCAGTGCTAATCTGGTTGGTGGTGATATTGAGTTAAATATTCAAAAATGTAACGAGATCTTGAAGCAAGTGCAAACGTCTCTGAATAATGCTACAACTATTGGCGAGAAGCAACATCTGACGACGACTTTAGCAAATTTAAAATCATTTAAAGAATTGTTTAATGCTATGAAGATAGTGGGACATGGATATGAACCCGGAAAGGAAACTGCTAAGCATAGAGTGAAATGGGAAGAACTACAATCGGCGTTCAAGTCGCGCGTACAAACGGCCGCCATCACCAACATCAAACATAAGGAGCCCAAGCTGTTTTTAGAAGATTGTTCTGCGATTTTTAAACATCGAATTCACAATGTTTTGAAATTACATGGTTCGGTAAAGGTGAACACCGTTTTTTGTGGACTTTTTGAAATAAAAAGGGGTGAGCTAATTACTGAGGAGTTGAAATACATAAATATGAAGAACGCTCCGATTTACACGAACACGAAAGTACCTCAATGGTTTTTTAAAAACGTGCAGGAACCCATTCTTCGAGATTTAGATGAAATAGAAGACGGCGAGAGCGGGGGTCGTCTCACAGCCATAATAAATTTGCAGGTAAATATTAACAAGTTTACACCTATGCTTGGCTCATCATATATTGAACTGCCTACGCCAATTAAAATAAAGAAAGCATGCATCAACGTTAAGAACGATGACGAAATGTGCTTTGCGTGGGCGGTGGTATCGGCTCTGCACCCAACCCATAAAGACCCACAAAGGGTAACAAAGTATCCCCTCCCCTCAACCGTATTGACTCTAAATGGAATTCATTTTCCAATGACGCTGAGACAAGTCCCTAGATTCGAGAAGCAGAATAATGTATCCATAAACGTATACTGTTTACAAAAGACCAATGGTAAGTTCGAATGTTTTCCGACTTATCTCACCAAGGACAAATTGACAAAACATGTTAACTTACTGCTGGTTCAGGATGTATATGATGACGGAGACGATATTTTAAAGCCGGTCAAATACCACTATGTGTGGATCAAGGACCTATCACGACTCGTTTCATCACAGCTGAGCAAACATAATGGGAAAAAATTGGTGTGTGATAGGTGCTTACACTATTTTCATAGCGAGGAGAAATTAATTACCCACCTTGAGGATTGTAAGCACCTGAATAATTGTAGGGTGAGGCTGCCGATGGAGGAAAATAAAATTCTTAAATTTAAGAATCATAAAAACAAAGAGCCTGTACCATTCATAGTATATGCCGATCTAGAGAGTATATTAAAACCCATAGAAGAAAAGGGAAAGTACCAGGAACATAAGCCGTTTAGTGTGGGGTATTACGTCAAATGTAGCTATGATGACTCATTATCATTTTATAAATCTTACACCGGCGTCGACTGTATCGAATGGTTTTCAAAGGAGCTTAATCAGCTGGCCGAGGACTTAGAGACGGTTTTTCTATGTCCATTACCAATGGACCGCCTGACGCCCCTGCAGGAGATGGGATTCAAGTTATCCACCACTTGCCACATTTGTGAGAAACCATTCAATTCCGATCAGAAAAAGGTTCCGAGATCATAACCATCTAACTGGAAAATTTAGGGGTGCGGCCCATGAAGACTGCAACATAAATTATCAGGATAGTCGCGTGGTGCCTGTGGTATTTCACAATTTAAGCGGGTACGACGCTCATTTTGTGATTAAGAGCATTGCCAAAGATGTTGAGGGGAGGGTTGAGCTGCTTCCCCTTAATAAGGAGAAGTATATTTCCTTCACGAAAAACATATCGGACACAGCAATTAAATTCAGGTTCATTGATAGTTTTCGGTTTATGGCGGGGAGCTTAGAATCCTTGGTGGCAAATCTCAGCGATTATCCCATTCTTCGAAGTCATTTTCCACACCTGCCTAATGATAAGTTTAATCTTCTCACACGAAAGGGGGTTTTCCCTTATGATTATGTGGATTCCATGGAAAAATTAAATCACAATCATCTACCACCCAAAGACGGTTTTTACAACAAGCTGGAGGAAAGATCGATATATGAAAAAGAGTACGTTCACGCGCAGAAAGTATGGAGAGAGTTTAGTTGTAAAAATATCGGTGAATATGGAAAATTGTATATGAAGACGGACATAATTCTACTGGCAGACGTCTTTGAACAATTCAGAAAAAGTTGTATGAAATCACACAAGTTAGACCCAGCCCACTATTATACGTTGCCTGGATATACGTGGGACAGTATGTTAAAATATACTGGAATCGAACTGGAATTGCTTACCAATATTGACATGGTAATGTTCGTGGAGAAAGGCATCCGTGGGGGACTCTCTCAGTGCTCAAAACGCCGATCTACAGCAAACAATAAATACATGCCTAACCATGACTCCAGCAAACCTTCGAAATATCTGTCATACTTTGACATAAATAATCAATATGGTTGGGCCATGGGACAGCATCTGCCATATGCGGGATTTAAATGGGTAGATCCAAATATCGACGTCAACACAATTCCTGACAATGCAGCAACGGGTTACTTCTTGGAAGTGGACTTAGAGTACCCGGAAAACCTACATGACCTGCATGGAGACCTGCCATTCTGTCCCGAACACCGCAAAGCTGATGATAATCTCAGAGATAAAAATGACTGTAAATTAATGGCTACATTATACAACAAAGAAAAATATGTGGTTCACTATCGAACACTTAAACAGGCTTTGGCAAATGGTCTCAAACTTAAACAAATACATCGAGTCCTAAAATTCAAACAGTCGTCGTGGTTGAAACCATATATTGATCTCAACACACATCTACGTACTCTGGCAACTACCCCGTTCGAAAAAGATTTATTTAAGTTGTTATCTAACGCCGTGTTTGGGAAAACCATGGAAAACGTTCGAAAGCACAGCATTGTGAAATTAATAAATAAATGGGATGGAAGATATGGTGCAGAAGCCTTAATTTCCAAACCAGAGTTCAAATCATCCTTTATATTTGATGAAAATCTAATCATCATTGAAATGAATAAGTCTGAGGTATTTTTCAATAAACCAATATATGTGGGAATGTCCATTTTGGACTTGGCAAAAACCACCATCTACGATTTCCACTATGGGTATATGAAACCAGAATTTGGGAACAATTGTACCGTTCTATACACAGATACGGACTCATTAATTTATGAGATACAAGAAGTTGATATTTATGATATTATACGTAGAGATTGTCACGCACGTTTTGATACCAGCGATTTCCCAACAGACAATATTTACAAAATACCTCAGGTCAATAAAAAGGATGATGAAGGAAGAAACTAATGGCAGAATAATGACAGATTTTGTGGGATTAAGATCAAAGATGTATACAGTGAAACTGCTTCAGACCGATGAAGACGAAGAAAAACGAAGACAGAAGCTACGAGAAAGCGGATTTACCGATGATGAAATAGGTGAAATAATGAAAAATGGTGGAGTAATAAAGAAAATAAAAGGTGTTAAGAAAGGTGTTATTAAAAGCAAAATCACGTTTGAAGATTATGTACGGTGTCTGGAGGATAATATTGAAAAATGTATTAGTCAAAATTTAATAAGATCCGAAAAACATGTAGTATACTCCACAACACAAGAGAAAATTGCACTGAGCCCCCACGACGATAAACGAGTTTTGCTAAATAAATCATACTGTACATTACCATGGGGTCATTACTCCACGAAAAAACGTTCTTCTGATGAACACACCTCACCCCCGAAAAAATTTAAACAGACATAATTGTGGATGGTGGACAAACCTCATCATCATTAACAAAGTATCCATTGAACCATCAAGATGCCTAAGGAGTGCGATTGGGGGAGGCCCTGCGACTGTACCGAATGCACCCCCGACTTGGAAGAAATTTGCGATATATGTAACAAAAATAAAGCATATAGGATCGGATCACGCTACACAAAGGATAGAAAGGGCATTGGCTATTATTCTTTTACATCATGCTGCTACAAATGCTATCAGATACACTTTGGAATAGCAGAGGAGGCTCAGTTCCGAGAAATGAGAAACCTGGTGATGGGCTTGCCTAAAATAGGAGAGTCTGATTCCCTAACTACAGTACTTAAGAAATATTTTAGTACGCAGGTACAGATTATTGAAGATTTTCGTAAAATAGTGGATATGCCGTTGGTTATAAAAATCAACGTAACTATATACTCTGGAAAAATCACTATTGGTGTAAATCTACCTGAGGCAACAATAGCCAAAGAAGAGGACCCAGCAGCATGGTTCGAGCGCACGATATTGGATAACGCAATTAATTATTTATCAAAATGCACAAACCCCATAATTCAAACTATGCGATTACGTTGTATACCAATTTAAAATTTTATTGTTAACAATATAATAAATTGAATAAAGAAACAAAATTGTAAACCACTAGTATTATTTTTATATGTAAATCCCAGTCAGTTTCTCAGAAAAATTCTTATCTAATCTTAATCTGATCTAAAAATTCTAATCTAATCTTAATCTGATCTTAATATGTTGCAAACAAATTTTGTATGTTCCTTCTATAAATTTTCTAATAATTTTTATGTATCTCTAGAAATAAAAACGTTAAACCAGGAAACTGCTTATCATATGTAGATAAGTCCTATATACACAAAATAGGTGTCCTAAGCAATTATTATTATTATTATTATTTAAAATGAAACTAATATTTTTGAAAAATCCCTATAAATAAAAACGTTAAACCAGTAAACTGCTTATCATATGTAGATAAGTCCTATATACACAAAATAGGTGTCCTAAGCACAAATTTCTCTACTAGGTAAGCATAAAATTTTGCTTCCCAAAACAATATAATTAAATCACAATTAAAAATTTCTACTAAAAATTCACATCTCTATAAATTTTCACTAAAAATTTATATAAAACGATGCCTCCACAATTGTTACTAAAGTTTAGCCTCTAAAATGTTTTCTATAAAACGAAGCGCCAGTAATTCTAAAAATTTTATATCTCTATAACTAGAAAGCTAAACCCAATACTTTCGCTAAAATTATTTATGTATCGAGAAATAAAAACGTAAAAACACCTATAATGTTTCCCTAGCCTATATAGAATAAAAATTTGTATATAAGGATGCACATATAAATTCCAATAAAATGTATAAAACACCTATAATTTATCCTCAAAACCTGAGAAAAATTTTATATACAAAGATAATCACACATAATTTCCACTAAAATTGTTCATACTAATTATGGAAACGTACATTTTCGATTAATAAAAGTTGAAAGTGTTTAGGTCCAATATTTTTTAAAATTATATTCTAAAATTAGGTTTTCTTTAAGCATCTGATGGTTCAGACGACCCTGTACAATAATTATTATTCCTAAAGTGTTGGTCTAGCCTAAACAATTACTCGAAAAGTTCGACACTATGTATTTATTTAAGATGGTACCTTGTCAAGCTGGCATATTTTACCATATATTAACGGGTACAACGCGGTTTGAAATTCAAAATTGAAATATTCCTATTTTGGTATAAAATCATTCGTTGGTAGATGAAAATCCAATGATTACCGTTATGGGTAGTCGTTTAAGATAATCACCCACACGACCCGGGTACCTTGTTAAGCTAGCATATTTTACCATGTATTAACAGGTACAAACGAACGCGGTTTGAAATTCACTCACCATTTTCCCTGCTTTATCCTACTGCATATCTTCGCATTTTCTCTGCTGTATATCGCCCCAGCCTAGATCGCTGTAGCTCTCACTATTAAAAATTATATTTTAATAACAGGGAGTGTTTTATTTAAAATTCATACCTTTTCATTGGGTTAGTTTTCCAGGTTTTGATCCATGTTACGTTGTTATCTGATTTTTGGCTTTCTTATCTGATGTTAGTATGTACTCAATTTTCATTGGGTTAGTTTTCCAGGTTTTGATCCATGTTGTTATCTGATTTTTGGCTGATTTTTGGCTTTGCTATCTGATTTTTAGTAGGTACTCAATTTGATGACCTGCTGCCTATAAAATAATAAAACCCATTAGAAACTATTAAATTTTAGATTCTAATACATTACTTACACGATTTTTCTCTTGTAGTCCAACCACATATTTTATTGTTCGTGAGCCCAGTTTGCACTAAAATCACCACGCAACTCATCACTCTTCTTATACTAGGTAGCCGTCTGTTGTAAGCCAAATATAGTTGCCTCAAACCTTAAATTTTTTTATTATTATATGAAAAATAATTGACTTTTCACTTACCAAATTATTCTTCATAGTAGTTCTTCCGCCAACGTACACATCTATAAATGCTTTGTGTTTAAAGTCTGTGGTACTGGCAAAATGATATCTCATACACAGCAGGATGTTACTTCCTTCACAGCAAAAATCGTTGATAAATACAACATTTATTTGAATATAATTCATGACATCTTTTTTATTACAGTGCTAGTTGTAAATTATTTAGGTTTTTATTGTTTTTTTGTTCAAGCTGTACCTCTTTAGGAGAAAAATCTGTGACGTAAGGCCCTGTTATACTACACCGGTGCATGCGTCAATGAGTATGTCACCTGTTCTTACTTCTTCAATGTCGCTAGACTAAATTATTAAGTAACTCGGTACACGGTTTTTACATTACCTTCTAATTTTATATTTTAATTCTGTCAACCTCCGAAACGAGGAAATGGCCTTGTTTATGTGTATTTTATCTAAATGTCCTTTTAATATCCTAAGTTTTTTGACAATTGAGATCAACATTTTTTATGTGAGTATTGCCTGTATTTTGTGTTTTTTTTCCTTTTGAATTTGGAGTTTTATATGCTATTTATTCACTGTCTCCCTTTTATATCGTTTAATTTTATAGTCCAACCTTAATTATGTATTTTTGTAACATTGTAGCATCCTGAAGATGACCTTATAAAGGTCGAAACGTCGATGAATTAAAAAAGTAAAAATCTCTATAAGTTCTTTGACCTAATCCCGACCACTATTGCCTTGTTTTGGCTCGTATATAAATTATTAAGGCCCCTCTGGCCTGCTTTTCAATCCACTCTATACATATTTTTTCTCTCACCTTTTTTCCCTATGTGCACCGAAGATCGGCACATGTGTGAATGAGTATGTTACCTCGTGTTCTTAGTTCTTCAGTGTTGCTAGGCTAAATTATTAAGACTCTTTCATTTTGGCCATTATGCAAAACAAACTTAAATTTGTGCTATCCTCGCCGAACATTATATATTTTTTATTTTATTTAAGATTATTATATTTAGAGATGAGTCCAACGAGGTGCCGCAAGGGCATATTCCTCACACCGGAAATGGATACCGGAAGTTGTCATTTTATTACATATTTGGCTTCTCCTCGACCCTCTGATCATTATTTAAGCGTCAGAATATTTCTACCTAACACCGATTTCTTGCGATAAAACTTTAAAGCTTTTTTATGCTAAATTGGTGTTCCCGACGTTGAGACGAGTCCAACGAGGTGCCGCAAAGGCATTTTCCTCATACCGGAAATGGACACCGGAAGTTGACGTTTTTGGATTCTCCTCGATCCCCTGATCATTATTTAAGCATCAGATTCTTTATACCTAGCACCAATCTCCCGCGATAAATCTTTAAAAATTTTATGTCAAATTCGTGTTTTCCTCGAACTGGAAGTGGAGACCGGAAGTTGACGTTTTTGCCTTCTCCTCGATCTCCTGATCATTATTTAAGCATCAGATTCTTTATACCTAGCACCAATCTCCCGCGATAAGTCTTTAAAAATTTTATGTCAAATTCGTGTTTTCCTCGAACTGGAAGTGGAGACCGGAAGTTGACGTTTTTGCCTTCTCCTCGATCTCCTCTACATTTTTTAAAAAGACGGTTCGGTTATATCAAGCATCGATCTCCCGCGATAAGATTTTAACGTTTTTTTATGTTAAATTCGTGATCCTCATGACGAGTTGAGCCCAACGACGTGTCACAAGGGCATATATATTTATAAAATTTTGTTTGTATTTTTCTCATATTTAACCTAACTGCACTCTATTCTCTCCTAATATTACATTTAAGACGAATATTCCATGACGCAACTCTAATTTAAAAACCAGAGTTCAAATCACCCAATATATTTAATGAAAATCGAATCATCATTGAAATGAAGTTCCGACGAACCTCTGACGGTTTTATTACGTCATACTTGTTAGATATCTGATCTTACCTGTAGATTTTTTATTTTCACTGTCCCTCTAAGGACCCGAGAGACGCAGCCTGACAGGCCCCCTTTAACGCTACCTGACAGGTCCCCTCTTAGGATGCTAGCGCCTGCGCAGATGTCAAGAGATTTTCTAAGATTTTTTCCAAATACCATTTTCAACAAATTTGTTATAAATATGTCCGATCTCGCCCTATTTACTCATTAAGGTTTCAGAAAGGTGAAATTCTATATGTTTTTCTCTCTTAATCTCACATTTTTCTTATATTTCTCTCTCACCCTGTATATATTTTACTCTCTTAATCTCACATTTTTCTTATATTTCTCTCTCACCCTGTATATATATATTCTTTCTCACCTCCCTGACCTAACTTCACTCTCTTCTCTCTCACATTTTTTCTTATATTTTAATACATTTCCAAGAAATGGAATTTGCGCTCGATTCGGATTATTTCACTCGACATAATATTCTAAAAATAGAACCGCTGATAACTGAACGCTTCCGCTATCGGAATATGAGTTTTCCACATTACATTTTGACATATTAAGACGATCTCAAGACATCTCAAGACTCCCCTCCCTCTCAGGCCCCCGGATCCGGATCCTTTAACGCTACCTGACAGGTGCCCTCTTAGGGTACAAGCGCGCGTGCGCCCAAACGGGCGACCGAGATGATACACTTTCCCTCCAATAACCACGCCCGACGCGGATGGCGGGAACGCACCATGACTCGGCCTGATTCGAACGTCTTCGGATGGGGTCGGATATCTTCGGACACTCTCGGACCAGCTCGCGACCTGATTGGCTGTGACGTCACGAGGAAGCGGACATCTTCGAGTCTGATTGGGTAGGAGGGGAAAAGGGGGTGGGGCGTCATCGTCGAACGACCTTGAAATCCCAAATGAAGCTCCATAAGAAATAACATGGGAATTTGCGCCAGAACTCTCATAGCTTATCTACTGTAGTGTCCGGAAGGACAGGGAATAGAATAGTAATTCCGGGGTAATCTATTTATTCGGAAACTCTACTACATTAATGTGTAATATCTTGCGGAACGCGCGAGTATTACTTTTCTTTTTTTTATCTAACTAGGTACCAGCTGAGTTCAACTGTCTTGTTGTTGGTGGAATACACCACAACAATATACATCTTTTTATGCCATGTTTCATCTAGACATCTCTACCTTAAAATATAGGATTCTGAAGTTGATTTTTAAGAAAAGAATCTTATTAAATACTGTGGTTATTAATATAATGTAGATGGTCGAAATTTGGCAGAGATTTTTTTGTTATAAAAATATGTTTACTGTATAATTTTAGTAAAAAATCAAAGAACAAACCGAACAAAAGGGGGGTGTTGTACACCTGTGGTTTAAAAGGATCACTCTTTGAATACAGCGTTTATTTTCTGTAATTTTTTTACTCTTATAAAATTAACACTGATACTAAAGAATGATTTGCTTACAACATAGGCGTACTCACAAAAAAGTTGGGGGGAAAAAGGGTACATTACCTCCATTTTGTTCCATTTTTTCTTTGAATTTTTTAATTACAATTTTGGCCCCCAGGAACTGGATTTTCTAAAATTCAACCCCTGTGGGATTGGGATTGCATCTGCTATGAGAAGATTTTCAAAAATTCAACCCATATGGGATTGGGGAAGACCTCCAAAACTGTAAAGCCTATACAAACTTTCACGAACGCATCCGCTAAGAAAGGATTTTCAAAAATTCAACCCTTAAGGGGGCGAAATGGGGAGAGGGGATCTCAGAAGCCATAAAGCCTAAAAAGGTTTCTTACACCATGTGTGCATGGGAAATGGGGAGGGGAGAATTTCTACTATAAACCTTAAAATTTTGAAATTTGGCAGGTAGGTTTCTTATACAGGGTGCTTCCTTAACATAGGGCAAATATTTAATGGAATATTTCTTGGGTCAAACTATAAACATCTGTCCAGAATTGCTTCATTTGCGAAATGCAGGGTGTTAAAGTTTTGTAAAAAAAATACGTTTTTTATTAAAATTTTGAATAAAGCGACTAAAAATACAACTATTAAAATTAAAAAAAATAATAAAATTCAAACTTCAGAGACATGCAAAAGTTGTGGTAAAAAAGTTGTACTTTTAGTTTTCGGGATCAATATTGAAGAAGAAATTACGAATTTGGAGCCAGATGTTTTGCGAGCAACAGTTCAAAATGCCGTAAAATGAGCACTTAATTTTATCAATTTTACACCTTCAAATAAACTTCTTGTGAATAAGCCCAATTTGTTTCATTTCTAAGAAAATGGCAGCCAATTCACATTATGACATTACTTTTGCACCACCTTGTATGTCTAAAAGACATAAAATTAACAAGAAACTGTAAATTTTTTTAATGAAATCGGCCCAAGCATTTTTTAGATAGTATAAGGTTGTTTGGGACTTAAGACATTGTTTGGCATCTTTTGGCATTTTTGTTCGGGAGCCAGGAGTGGTTTCCTTGGTCCAGAGTTGTTCAAACCAGGGATGTTGTGCAGGGGGGTGAAATCGAACCAACAGTTAGACAAATTATCCCATTTATTAATCTGCCAAAACTGTGTACAATTAAATAAATTTAATAATTATTTACAAAACTGAAAATGAATCCCGGTTCCCAGCAGCCGACGTTGAATTGGGAACAGCACCGGTGGAAGCTACAGAG
Source organism: Pseudeuparius sepicola (assembly GCA_963920635.1). Classification (NCBI taxonomy): domain Eukaryota; kingdom Metazoa; phylum Arthropoda; class Insecta; order Coleoptera; family Anthribidae; genus Pseudeuparius; species Pseudeuparius sepicola. The sequence goes on from OY987301.1 coordinate 49,355,175, forward strand.
TCGGCAAACTTAGGCTAGTCCCGGCATTTGCTACCGATACTCCCCAGATAGCTGACGGCAATGTGAAGTGGGCGGTGTAAAATAATCCCGGCAATAGGGTACATGACAATATTTTTAATTGCTCTAAAATTGTACTCTGTTTACAGTAGATGCACCAACATAACACGTAATAAATGAAACAACAGCTTTTAACCCTTATTTTTTTTATGATAATTAAAGACAAAGTTGCACAATTTTGTTCAGACTGCAGTTTGTCCAGAACGCCAAACGTGGCAACTCTGTGCCTCTCAGGAGAAACGGAACTGTAACGTTGCCAGTGCCTGTTTGCAATCATTCGGGAAACAAAGGCAAATTGCAGTTTTCTATTCAAATTCAAGTATCTCCAGCTTGCCTATGAATATATGTTACTTAATGTATTGAAACCTTTGAGCTTTAACTAACGCAATTGCACACACAAATTTTGTCACATAAAGACTTTTTATTACGAATATGTTCCGTATATTGACTCCTCTATATCAAAATGGTGTCTGTTTATGCTGCACACGCTGGAAATCCTTCATCTCTGCCACGTAACAATTTAGTTAAAATATCTGTATACGGAACATACTATAAATATTCAGGTACCAATAATGGGGGAAATATTCGCGTATTTGGCAACGTTACCCACCTAGGCATCTAACCATATTCATATATCCACGTGTCATCTACACGTATGGTTTTCGGATCGGCAGATGACATCCCGTGATGCCAACTGTCATTCCGTATCTCGCTAAATCAAAATATTAGTAGATAACATCTGTGCCATTTATTATAGTTTGTTATTGATATTTACTATTATATATTGTTTGCGGACCTAGTTATCGTGTTGTTAGATGTGTAAGGTAAGGTATCATGGACATAGACCCTGAAAGGACAATCCGTAATTTGCCGAAATTGGATGCTGTTAGCGTCTGCCAAAATCCATGGGATAAAACTGCAAAGGTTTGTACCTTCGTTGTAGTAATAATACAGTATTTATTACGAGTTATTAATAAAGAGAGAACCTCGGCCACGGCCTAGGGACCATGGCGCGTTTATGAAGAGGCCATAGTGCTTAGAAATACTGAGCCCGAATTCCGGACTTTAGACCCAACCTAGCCAAAAAAATTCACAGAAAAACGATTGAATAAGTATTTACGAAAAAAACCCTTCTTGACTAAAATTGTCGAAGGAGGAAGGAATCAATCAACGCTAAAAGTGGTTTGACGGGGCATCATAAGTCTGGGAGTTTGAGGTTAGAATTTTGAAGTTTATTCTTTGCAATTGAAAGGTTTTGTTTGATATTGGTTCAGAAAAACCACTGCGAAAAAATGTTCGATCTTTAAAATACAAAATTAGAGACAATGTGGTATTAGTAACAAGAGCACTGCCGTTCAAAAGTTCCCATGAGGCGTTAAGGTTCGTTTACGAGCACTTAGAAAATTGTGATTACTTTACAGAGTACCTCGAAACCTTCCACAGTCAAAGCTGAGCAGTTGCCACCTCTGCACCAAGCTTCTTGTTGATGCGACCTCGGCTAGGCTTCGAGACTCATGTTAGGGTTATGGGGTTTCCAAGCTGGTGCTAGAAGGCGTGCAATGTACTCTCAAAGTGTTGTATTGCTGTGGTACTGGCACTCAGTCCGTTGCTGACTCGCTCATGTGCGTTGGGTGCTCACATGTAAAGGAAATTACACAAAAGTCTCTGTTAAGTACCTGTTGCAGTGAAAATGTCGACACTTTTACAAGGTTTGTTTAAAATACTTGAGTAAAAAATATTGTATAAAATAAATAAATTTGTATTTTGCAATTCAAATTGACAAACCTAAACTTATAACCTTACAATAGATTAATGCTTGTATAACCTTGACTTAATAAAATAAGAATAAGAAAAATTAAATACTGCGAGATGATCAATTATCCTGATGACTTGACTTGATTTTATTCAAATTAAATGTATTAAATTAAACTAAATTTCAATACAAAAAAAGACATATTGTTACGACTGGAATCGTGACCGGGGGTGAGCATCAGAGGTAGATCAATAATTGAGACATATTTAAACAAAACTAAAAATATTTATTTATACCTTGTACGGAGATAGAATCATTTCCCAGAAGGAAGAAATATGGAACACTTACATTATAGTATAATTGCTTGTTACTGATGGTGGGTCCAACATCTCGCTCGCCGACCACGGGGACATCACCGGCTGTCAACCAGAGTATCTCGTCGTCATCCCAAAGAGTATTCTGTCGTCGTTCCATAGAGTTGAGGTGTTGAGGTGTAAGTTGAGTAGTGCAGTACGAACCGGGGCGCCTGGAACCAATCGTCGATCACTGATCCCCCGAAATGCGGACCACCGGTATTTAAACCTTTAGTGGAAACCGAGTCAGCCTTCGTGGGCAATCGCCCGATATGGTTCGATTTGCCATTAACGGAAAAGTTGTATTTGCAATTTAGCAATAATTTTGAGGTGTTTGAACTTTCCGAATTTTGTCTAAAACATGTTAGGACCCGACCTTATTTTCTCTGGTTGATAATATATAAATTCAAAACGATTGACGATTTCCCGATTTCACCTCTAAACAAAAACGCAAAAACAATAGCCCTGTAAACTGGGTAAAGTAAGAAAACTTGACCTAATATAATTTAAATAACCAAATTATGGTCACAACCCATCACTTGAAGCCCACAGAACAAGGGAAACAGATTCTGAATGAGATGGCTACTGCAAAGTCGACAAGTGTCGGTTAAAGAAAAAATGATTAATCTATGTAGCTAACTCACCCGGAATACTGTCTCCTGTAAACTCCCTGTGGTCCTCACACTGCTGGTTGCTGCTTGAACCTAATAGTTGTGGGAAAAAACATCTGCAACTTGTCTACAAGGTTCACTGACACGTGCTCGATCACATGTAATAAAAAAAAAACAGAAAACTTAGTAGCACAGCAAAACCAAAAACACACGGAATACCAAACCACTTAAGCTCTTCTCAAAGACGAGTATTAAGCCCTGAAAAGAGATTTCCCAGTGGAAAATTCGAATGAAAAATTCGGAACTTAACCTAAGTGATGCAACCTTAACGAGTGATAAAATTGGGAAGCGCTCGATTCTTGTCGTCGGGCCTATTTATAAGCTTCTTGCAATATGCACGACATCCGTTTCCTGAACGTTAAATTAGGTAAAAAAACTTGAAATAGATATGAATGAAAAATCAAAAGAACAGGCTCATGTATCAACTGTCAACTCTGCCAAACTCTTACCTCAGATAGCTAGACTAGAAAGAAATGTCGAAAATAAAGACTGAACGTCATGAAGCTAGCACATCCAACAGTGTTTGCAACAATGTAATTGTTCTAATAATACATACCTTCAATGATGAGTGAAGTTTAAATACATTTGCAACTGGCACATACCTTTTTTACTGTTGAACAGTTTGGTTTTGAAACAACAAGCTCTACATTGTAGGCAATATAATCATACATCAGCTTGTATAGGTGGTTGCAGATAGTAGGGTAACATTCTTAAACATGGTGCATTTATACGGGGTGCAACAAATGAATCGGAATGAAATAATGCACTTAAGAGGCCATTCACCAGTAGTGAATTACAGTGCCTTACTAAAAATCGTTTATTAAATTTATTTATTGTCCAACTTAATGAAATTTGGAGGAGACGTTAAAAAAAAGGGCAAGTGCATATTATTTTTAGTTATTTTTTTTTCATTACAAAACAGCAATATGAAAATCGACGTTCTCAACCATTTGACTATTTTTAAAATCAATATGCACTTGCGCTAGAGAACTTTATTTCAAATCGATTGAAAAAAAAATCATCAAAATCCGATCAGAAATAAGCGTTGGAGACGATTTTGAAAATGACAAAATCGTGTCTTGTAAATGCTAAAAAATTGCCCTGGATTTGCGGCGACGGCTTAGACACGCCCAGTACAGTCAGCGTAAGTATTTTTTAGCTCTGAATATTGTAATAACCTGGGAACAAAATATTATTTTTGGTCTGGTATAGAAATCGTGTCAAGTCTAGCCTGGTGCTTGTTATTATAATTTATAATAATACTCAAGGGTTGGTGCGAGTAAGCGAACAGCATAAAAAGGAAGAGTTCCTCATTCCTTCAGTATGTGTGTGTTATCTATTACCTATACATTGGGAAATAAAATGAAAAAATACCTATCGAAAATTATCTAGGGTGTTTACTCTTAGCGTGAAATGCGAAATTGCACATTTCGAGTGTTCGATTCACCGATAGTAAATTACAGTGCCTTACTAAAAATCGTGTATTTAACTTATTTATTGTTACAACTTAATGAAATTTGGAGGAGACGTTAAAAAACTCCGATCTAGGTAAATTTTTATTTTTTCATTACAAAAAAGCGACATGAAAATCGACATTTTCAACCATTTGACTATTTTTAAAAAATATGCACTTGCCCTAGCCCTAGAAAATATTATTTAAAACTGATTGAAAAAAAAATCATCATAATCCGTTCAGAAATAAGCGTTATAGTTGATTTATAATTTGAATTTTGAATTCAGAATATAGATCGGAAACCGCTTTATTTCTGAAATACAGGGTGTTTCTTTTTTTAAATTAAATTATTGCTATATCTCACAAAATAATCAAGCTGCTGAACTGAAATTTGGCAATGCTGATCAAGAACAACCTGAAAATGTCGATTTATATATATCTCACACTTGCCCTATTTTTGAATCATGCTTTTACTCGTAACTTTTTTGACATTATCTTTTTGATCTTGCATATACGTGATTTTAGTGCATCTTTTCATTCTGCAACAAAAGGATAGGTATTCTTATTGAATAATGGTAAAATCAGTTGAAACTGGCAAAACGTGCCCTACAACCTTGTTAACTCCAAAATTCGAAACATAAAATTGTTACCTACCGCTTTCAAATGTTCCAAACCAAATTACGTACCAAACTGCTTCTACCTGTAACTTTTTCGAGGTTATTTATGTGGTCTTGCAGTCCATCATTTTAGTGCACCTTTTAATTTTGCAACAAAAAGGTACTCTTGTTTCATAACGATAAAAATCAACCGTTTGCATTGAAATGGTAGCTCTTTTGAAATGCGATGTGCGGGGCGGGAAAGGGCAGTGTTGCCGGATGTCGCCGGGTCTCCCTCATATTTCGGCATAGAGTTCAGATGGTCTTGCAAGTTCAAATTGGCCACAACTGTACATTGTTCATAAGTTTTTTTTAATTTAAATGGTACAGTTGATTTGTAAAATATGAAAGTAGTAGGTAAAAATTTTATTTTTCCAATGTTGGAATCAATAGGTGTTTTGAGGCGCATTTTGCTAATTTCAAAGCAAACAGTTGATTTTATCGTTAGGAAATAATATTACAATTTTGTTGCTGAATGAAAAAATACTTTAAAATGATGGACCCCCAAGACTCTATTCCCCACCCCCAAAAACATAACAATGCCAAATTTCAGTACAGCTTATTATTTTGGGAGATGTAGCCATAATTCAATTTAAAAAAAGGAACTTCAACATTCTGTATCTCAGAAATAAAGCGGTTGCGGACCTCTTAAAATCACCATGAGATTATTGTCGTTTAGGATCAGAATTCAATCACAAAATAACCTGTATAGTGTATATATTTTGTTTTTTTAAATCCGAAAATAAAGCTGTTCTATTAATGTATTTTTTGTATTTTTAATAATCTACTGGGTAAATACTTTGTATTTTTTACCCATAATTATTCCATGTGCTCGCAATGTCGATGTTTATTCATTTTTTATTAATTATTTTTTTGAGAAAAATACTCAATATTCCAGCTTACGATTAAAAAATTAATTCAAATCACATTCTCAAAAGTGAAAAACATTATATTTTATCTGGAATTTTCAAGTAAAATTACCACGTATGTATTACGAAATACATCAAATATCATATTCTTAATCATGACAAATAATCAGTGGCGGCCCGTCCATATGGGCTCTGGGGATAGAGCCTCCCACTAGAAAATTGAAAAAATAATTTTGTCCCCCGCACTACTATACAGTGTGGATAGAAATTGTGGAATATAGCTTATATTTCTTAAAATATTCCTCATATTATTTCCCATTTAGTGATATCAAGCAATCTTTCGTAGCACAAAAAATGTGGTAACCGACTTGATTTTTTTTTAAATGGCGCTATATACGTTTTTTGGTGAAAACTGATACATTGGAACTTTCTGAATACGATACAATACAATTTTAATAGGGTCGCATAAGAAAAAATACAAAAAAAAATTAAGTTTTCTATTATGCTATTGACAATGTTTATCAAAATAATTATTAACATCAAGTTAGCCATGCCAAAATCAGAACAATGGGAAACTGTCACTAGCTGTCTGTTGCTTGTAATAGTGTGCATTGTTACAGTGAACTTACTTTTTTACTCAATTTTCTGTGTACTTAAGTACTTAGTAAGTTATAATGGCGCTTGAATGAAGTGAAACGGAAAGAATACAGGTTAACATACTAAGTACTTAAGTACACAGAAAATTGAGTAAAGAAGTACGTTTACTGTAAAAATGTACACAGTTACACAGCTAGTGACAGTTTCGCATTGTTCTGATTTTGGCATGGCTAACTTGATGTTAATAATTATTTTGATAAACATTGTCAATAGCATAATAGAAAACTTAATTTTTTGTATTTTTTTCTTATGCGACCCCATTAAAATTGTATTGTATCGTATTCAGAAAGTTCCAATGCATCAATTTTCACCAAAAAAGTATATGGTGCCATTAAAAAAAAAAATCGGTTACCACGGCAACCGCATTTTTTGTGCTACGAAAGATTGCTTGATATCACTAAACGGGAAATAATTTCCCTGGCACTTTTATTAAAACATATTTTTGATATGAGGAATATTTTAAGAAATATAAGCAACATTCCACAATTTATATCCACACTGTATTATATATTTTACTTCCTTGTTCCTTCGTTATTAAATTGCTGCAACGCCCACCATAATGCACACACAACCTTCCTTCTATCTCCGCTATTTCAGAGATCACCATAAAAAAATTTTTTTGGTGATTTATTCTAATCCATCTAGCTTTGTTGTTTCTGATTTTAGATAAAAAGTGTAAACACCAAAGTCAGAGGGAATTGTATCCCTGATGCGGTTATCATGTCCTACTTTCTGTGACAGCTGCCATTTGCGAGATATGACACAAACTTGTGTTTTTTTAAAATGGAAACCATAGTTATTTCTGTTATTTTTCCGACTAATCATATCGAGTATTATATCATTGGAAAGCTCTAAAAATGCCTGATTTTTTGAGACCATGACCAACTATGGTTTCCATTTAAAAAACACAAGTTTATGTCATCTCGAAAATGGCAGCTGTCACGGAAAGTAAGACATGACAATGGCGTTGGGGACACAATTCTCTCCAACTTTTGTATTTACACTTTTTATCTAAAATTAGAAACAACGAAAGTAGTAATACAAAGAGAGTACGGGCTCACTTTGACCTCAGTTGACCCCTTGATCCTGAGAGTCCCCTACGGCCCGAGGTCACGGGAGCAAAGTGGCTACGTCATGCCCGAGGTCACGTGACGTCACCGGATGACCCCAGTTGACCCCTAGATCCTGATAGGTTAACCTTTGACCTTTGGGCCACGTGTGACCCCCAGTTGACCCCCCCAGTCTGATTTGCCGAGTTCAAAATGCAGTCGTTCCTGAATCACCTGAACAAGAATTTGATCGTCAAGAAATTCGAAAGCGTTCAAAATATCGACGTGGATGAAAATTTTCAAATCACGAGCGTGGACAAAGTGAACACGCAATACGGAGAGAAGGTCTACGTAGAGTTCGAAGAATTTAAGACGGTGCTGCCGCAACGATACACGGCCGAGTTTACGCCCCAACGGATCGAAGAAATTAATAGGGATATCGGTAACGGAAGGAGGTATTACATGAAGAGTCTTGGACCCGTCGGCCGATCTACAAATATCGAATTTATTGTAGAACCATGACGAAGCTGGAGTACAGAAGAAAACTGCAACAATATTTGAAGAATTTAGAAGCATTGAAATATGAACTTATGTTATATGAAATTAAAATGAAGATAAAACATATTGACTTACACAATTAATTTTTAATAAACGTTTAAAAATCTTTTGTTGTGTTTTTTTATAAGAATCTTTGTGTTGAAGGGAAAACACCTGAAGCATCATATTATAATAAAACTCTCACTCTAAGCAATAATATCACTCTATTCCACTGTTATGTGTATACAGGGTGATTCTTAACTTATATACATAAATTTGGAAAATTGTAGGTTATGTCAAGTAATGGCTAATAATGAAAAAAAAAGTCTAATAAAATTGTTATCGATAAGGTCTGCGTTTGTGATCTTATGAACCATAATTTTTAATTTATTTGTGCAAATAAACCCCGAATTGTTCAAGTACACAAAAATATAACTCAGCTGTTGCGTCGCATCGGGTTACTCGCTGCGAACGCGTGACCGCATAGTAAATATATAGTAAGAGAAAACACGTGGAATAGTTCACGACAGACGCCTGCTTTGTTTGGTCGAGCACTCAGCGATTTTGCTGAAACCGCATATAGAACAATAGGCTACAAATTTCACCCAATTATCTTCTAAATAAAAAAATCTCAAAAAATTGCAGATAGAATAATAAACGGAAAATTTGGGAAAATCAGCATGTAACGCAAACGATTTAGGCCGGAATCTTCAACTAGACACGTGGAAATCCGAGGTAGACTCCTTGGTATCAGGAAATGTGATACATTATGGTAAATAAGAAACCACGTGGAACCGTATATGATGCGATGTACAACGTAAACAATTAGTACGTCAGGGGCTCGGATTTTCTGCTGATGCAGGTATATCGTGATTTCCAAATATATCTTCTGATCGGCTGATCGGAAAAAATCCTCATATAGCGCAATCGATTTTGGGGCCACCCCTTGGGGGGGGTGGACTTAGTCTACCCCGGGGTGGGTGGGGGGTGGTGGGTGGGCAACTACGTGCCAGGAGGAACGGAGGCCGAAGGCCTCCGTCCGACTGGCATGTAGTTGCCCGAACAAAATCCACCCTTCCCCCTTGCACGCGTTTCGCGCATGCGCAGTTCCGCACTTTTGATACCTATGAAAATTCGAAAAATTTTGAAAATTTTTTATTCAAAAAATGTAATTTTAAAAAGGTCCTGATCCTATAATCCCGATAACATTTTGGGAAATTTTCATTTTTTGACGGTAAAATGTACAAGACAAGACTCAGACGAATGTTTTATATACAAGTGCAGATAGAATTTTTTCGAGTGACTGATAAAAACAGTTATTATAATAGTTAGTCGGAAGGCCCCAGATAACATAGGAAATTTTGTTTGAACAAAATCTGTAAAAAAAATCCAAGACGTGAAAATGTAGGTAGAATTTTCGAATAAGTTTTGTATACCGGTAAAAATATATGTAAAGGTAAAAATAACGTCAGTTTCCCTTGGAAAAAAATGATGAAAAAATTTCAGTAAAAAAAATACGATGTAGAGGTTGTACCAAAAAAAATTGGAAATAATTATTTATTCCGGTAAAATATACACAAGACCGAAAAAGGTAATTGCGCGGCTGTCCCATTTTATACACCCTAGCTGTTTCAGTTCATCTCGTTTGGAAAAATTTTAGGGGTTATTACTTTTTTAAATACCGGTTTCCTCAACCTTATTTGAAAGTAAATATTTTTTAGTTCCCCACAGAAGGAAATAATGACGATATTTTATACCGGTGGATTCAAAAAATATATAAGGTTAGGAAAAAACCTTGGTAGGCAAACGCGGCTCTGCTGACCAGACAAAAAAAAACCTTAGTCGACAAATAATGGCCTATAAGAAGGGTGCGTGATTCCACGTATCAGTTCGAGTGCTCCAAGATGCAAGTAAGTATATACCAGCTGTCCCATTTTTAAACAGCTAGATATTTGGAAACCTTTCGTAAAAAAATTCCCAAGGATTACATGAGCAAAAGAAAGAAAAAAATGTAAATATACCAGCTGTCCCATTTATAAACCGCTTGATATCTTGGAAACGAAAACTTATATAAAGGAAGTAAAAGCTATATCTTAATAGGCGGAGGACCGACTGTCATTCAGACAGGTGAAAATTTTTTGTGATTTTTTGTAGAAGTTTTTTGCCAAAATTTTTTTTTGTCAATTTTTTTTTCGTCAAAATTTTTTTTTGTCAAATTTTTTTTTTGACAATTTTTTTTGCCAAAATTTTTGTTTGCCAAATTTTTTTTGACATTTTTTTTGCCAAATTTTTTTTTTGTCGAATTTTTTTTTGCCAATTTTTTTTTTTGCCAAATTCTTTTTCGACAAAATTTTTTTTGATACAAATATAATTGCTAACGTTTAATTTGTTCACCCCATTTACGAAAATGATAACAAAATTGGATCAGACAAGATGTTTTTTCGAAGTATAGTTTTTAAACACAGGGTGCCACCACCGGTTTTACGATATAGGTTTCAAAATGCGACGCAAGTACATAAAAAAAATACCCTAGAGATAAGAAAACAAAATACAACTCACCGAAAGATTCTTGATGATGTATAAAAAGAAATCAGGTTACATCTAATGCCCCAGACAGTAAAATAAACATCCCCGAGCTATCAGATATAACCAAACATCATTTTTCTAACGGCACAGTCATTTTCACGGGAAAAACAACCAGTAACCGTTCAAATTCCATAGATAGGTACTGCCGTAATCCAAAATTTCACTGAACTACGCGTATCTATTATACTGAAGTAGGTACTGATACACTTCCATCTTTCCAAAGAAAAACAAACACGAAACTCAGACTTTTCATATATTTATTACAACGCCTCGATAGAGTCTTTATTTGTGGCCACGACCGAGAATCTACTGAAGCAAGTGCGACGCATAGGACGTGAAAAGTGCCGAGTTGGTTTTATTAAACAATGAAACTTATACCTACGTATATATAAAATAAATGAGAAATATGCCAGAGATGTGAAACCTAATTGTGTTGCAAGTTTGAGGGTCCAAAAAAAATATTGGCTTTAATTTTTTAAGGTGAGAAACACATCTAACAGCCAGTTTGGAAATATACAAGGCAAAAAAAGTAGTGATGTGGCTGTCCCATTTTATGTTTTATACAGGTTGGGTTATTTTAGAATAGTTGTTCAATAGACCGAGACAACATCATAAACGCTTCCCGTTAGAACAGAATGTGATGAAAAGAAAAATTCCATCTGGGTCAAGCTACTACATAACCAAAATAAAAAATACTGAACGTTATAAAATTTAAAAAATCATATTTTCTACGGATTTTTATCCTCTGAAAATTGTTCTTGTGTAAAATTCAGTTTCTCTGGGTCAAGCTAGGTGGTAACTATATAACCAAAATAAAAAATACTGAACGTTATAAAATTTAAAAAATCATATTTTCAAGGGATTTTTGTCCTCTGAAAATTGGTTTTGTATAAATTGAGTTTCAATAAGTTACTAATTGAGATAATAGGAAAAAAATCTTAAGAATCTCTTATAGAATTCTGAGACAACGACCCTGAGAGTAAATATCATACAAAAATCTTTGTGCGTTGACTTTCAACTCAATTTAATAATTAGGTTTAATAATGACAATTTTCTCGATTATCTAGAATCAAAAATATTGCGAGTGGCAATTTTCTAGATATCATGTGAAGCCTTATTATTGCGTCGTAAGTTAGAGGATCCAAAAATATTGGCTTAAGTTGTTTAGTAAATGCGATTAAAATATGTTTAGTTTATCAACAGTTAATTGTAACAGCTTATAATCTTAGAAGCTAAACTCTTTAAAAAATTTTTTAGACAAAAAGTTGTAGTTTAATAATGGTCAGTTGGATTCCTTTTGAATCATGTTTGCATATTACCTACAAGGAGTTACAACCTCAAAACATAGAAATCGCTCATTTTAAACCGATTTAATAAAAATTTCACCAAAACAATACTTTCACTCATATGATACACTTCTGATTAATAAAAAAGGCACCATAGGTAGTAATAATAAGATATTCAACGGAATTTTTATCGACTGTTTGCCCATTTTGCTAGCTTTTGGGGGTATTCCTTGATATTTTAGACTGATAAAAATGAATAATAAAAATTAAAAATAAAAATTTCACCAAAACAATACTTTCACTCATATAATACACTTCTGATTAATAAAAAAGGCACCATAGGTAGTAGTAATAAGTTATTCAACGGAATTTTTATCGACTGTTTGCCCATTTTGCTAGCTTTTGGGGGTATTCCTTGATATTTTAGACGGATAAAAATGAATAACTAAAATACAAAACGCACTGTTGACTTTACTTACGTGAATAGTAAGCCTATAATACGTATCGAAAACAGAGAAATATTCAGGTCAAGAAAAAAATGGCCTAATTTACAATAAAAAATATAGCAGACAACATAGCGATGACACCGATTGACCCGTTTTGCTGGTAAAAAGTAAACAAAGGTACCTATTGCGATTCTAATCAGGCATTTCCAACGGAGATGCCTTCAATACGCCCACGTGGGAGAGCCGCCGGTGTTTCGTCACATGCAAATCGCCGCTCGAGATGGAAGCATCTCGGCCTTTCGACGCATTGCGCGCCACTTCGTTTGTTGAAATCTGGCCACCGCGCCGCCGTCAACTTGCCCGGAGATGCCTCGCTACGTGGTGCGTCGCATACTCGCCGTCGCGTGGTGTATGGGCGCCAGCTTTTGGCCAATTTCAAGGGAATCGTTTTTCATATTTTCGACGGATTTTCGTCCTTTTTGCAGACGTTACACTGCTAAATTGATCCGTTTTGCTGGCAAAAAATATTTCTATCGCCATGACTGAGTCACGACGCTTGGCCTTATGCGATAAACAATGTGTGTGGGTAGAGACATTCGCGGGAAAAGGTGTAACATAATATGCATGCTTTCTTCATGCAATGAATTGTAAATAAAATTCATACATCGAACTGTGACTGGTGACTGGATAAAAATGCCGTAATAAGAATCGACTGTTTTCATGAATAACCTCATTGAATTTTATGCAGTTTTAGAAAGTTAATGTGGGTTGGAAAATTTGTATTATATGCTGGATGCAGAGAAAAAGTGGAAATTTCATATAAGTTGAGCTGTTTATGAATGAAAAAAAGTTGAGAGAACAATACCTACTTATACAAACACAACAGAACGAGACAGTCTTAAAGAAAATGGGCAATTCACTCTTTGTGTATAGGACTCGAACAGCGACTTATTATTTTAATCGGTACTGTTGTAAGAAATTCAGAAATGGAATTTTGGTTTATTTAATAAAAATATATACTTACACATTTTATCTTTATCTTTTTATGGTGCACTTTAACATATTTTCAGTTTGTAACATGTTTCTCAGGAGAACAAAATCAGGAAATACTTGTCTCTAGGATTATATTATTATTACATTTTAGTTTCAACATGTTTTTGCACTTATAAGGGAGGATAGAAAAAAACCAAAAATATACATAAAACATATTTATTGTGTATAAAAATATAAAAGAAAATATACTTAAAAGCTAAGAATACGTATTAAATTTAAAACTAAAAGAAGGATAGGTATCTATAAACAACGTTGGAAAATAAAGACTCAACAATTTTTTAAAAATATTTAATGTGAGAAAAAACTACTTTTTTACCACATTAAATCTTTTTAAAATACCAGCAGACAGCCGTTTATCCCTCTCCATTTTCTCAATTTTGGCTATAGATACCTGCTCCCTTTTTCTCAGTCGTTCTTTCTCTCTCCTAATAGTCGCCAGTCGATGTTGCTCCTCTCTCAAGGATTTTAGATTTTCGGCGTCCTTTTGTTTCAGCCCTTTTGAGACCTGTAATATATAGGAACCGAGTGAAGTACTCCCAGGACTAGTCAGCTCCTCGAATTCATCCTCGCTGTCCATCTGCTGACTAACACTAATGTGCACGTCACTAAAGGAGTCCTCGCTGTCCATGCCCAACTGACGCATGTCTTTACCACCATTTCCTTTCAATTGTGGGTTATTCGTGTTTTCCACACCACACTGCTCGACGTCCTCTTGCCGATGAACCGGTGAAATAATGGAATTCGGACAGAATGCCATTATCTCGTCGTAACAAGGCACTTGTGAGGGCGACACGAAGGACGCACTATTCAAATCGGGCATGTTGTATGACTGTGCAGAGTCGATGGTTGGCTGAAAAGAAAAAAAATAATAAGTTTAATTTAGAAAAAAAGTATTTTTCAAAAATAAAGTTTAAAAAATAATTTTGTATGAAAAAAATTGTTGAAGATTACCAGAAAACCAAGATTTATACTTACAGGCATTATTAGCATATTGCTAAGGATAGTAGGTTTCTTTGTCGAGAGAGACAACTTCTTAGGGTGCTGCATTGTAAGTATCCAAAATACACAAAAAACACACCACTGGAACTACTATTGTGAATCAAGAAACTTATAAGAGAGGAGGCTGTGAACTGGCTAATGGCCATTCAACAAACCTCTTTAAAGGGAAAAAATTCGATGTCAGTCAAAAAATATAGTAGGAGAAAAACGATTTGCCCACTCTAGAATTTTTAAAAAACTTGTTTATTGATCTGAGCGAGACTGTGTGGCGTTATGCGTGGTCATTAAATTTAATATGTGGTAAACAAGAGGCCACGGGGATGAACGATATAATGCAATGTAATCCAAAAAAAATTAGCTAGACTGTATGGCGTTATACACGTTCTTTAGGGCCGGACTGGGCTGATGGACTAGGGGGAATTAGATTGTTAATACATCGCAGAGTCTTTGCGAAATTGAATGTGATAATGTTTAAAGAAACAAATCGCGCATGGGTTGTCCAATCATATCGTTGCACAGTTAATTAAAAATGTAGACGCAAAAACATATCTCCCAAAAAAAAAAGTTCAACCTACTTTCCGCTTAAAAATCGAACAACAGAGGTATCTCCCATCGCTCACAAAACCAATTCCAGAAAGGACAAGAACGCCAAGGCCGGGCGCACTCAAATTTCGTATCGGTGTTTTCTTTTAGTCGAAAAATATTTCCAAGGTAAAAGCTGAACTTTTGGGGTGTATGTTGAAAATTTACATTTTGGGGTACGAATGAGGTTGATCGCGGCGTCTCGGCTAGAAGGTCAAAATGGGTCAAAATGGGCCTAAGGTTTTGAAATTTTTTTTTTACACCTACCTAATTCTTCATCTTGAACAAGTTTCATTAACAACATTTTAACGTGTAAGCTACAGAAAAGGCACTCTTCTAAAATAGTATAATATTTTTAATTAAAAGATACCTCTGTAAGGATATTAGGCAGACTTTTAGGCTATGTGTTCTCTAGAAAAATTGTTAGAGTGCTTGCTTTAGGTAGCGAAAATCGCAGGGGTAGAAAGTCACGGTGGAGTCATTGATAAACGGTTCCACTTATCGAAATTTGGAAGGAAGTCACTGTGGTAATCATCGTTAAAATCTTCTATTACCTACGCTGCTATAATTAAATATTTATCTACGGCTTGGTTCTGTTTCTTTTCCAATGCCTAAATAGTACATTTTATAATATTAATTTTGTTTCCTCTCCAATATATTGTACGGTGTTTGTATCACATATATCTGTGAAAAACAACGTTTCAGATATTTCTCAGTTTTTAAGAGCGGTGTTTGGTCAGAAACGATCTAGTGGATGATGGGGTAGTAAAAAGGCCGCCGTTTTTCCAGAGCCTGTTTTGAATACACCCCACCAAGTCTTGACTTGTCATTATGATAGGTATTGCATACTTTTGTATAGGAGTCAGCTTTTGTTAACCCAACTTCTTTCTGTTATCTTCTTCCACCATTCACACCATTCACACATTCACACCATCCACAATCGTGAATAAATAGCACATTTCATAGTGAAGTTTATAAACCAGTGGGATTTGGCAATTTTGTTTAAATATAATGAAAAATAGCTCGTTTTGGTCTTGATTATTGTTAGACAAATTATCGCAAACTTCACTTTTCAGAAGAATGATTTTATTGTGATGTAATGATTTTACAAAGACGCCAGCGCAAACACGATCACGATAATTAACTGCTAACCTTAAACAAAACAGCTGACGATTTTATGCGATTTTTATTATGACTTAGCTTGTTGTTCCCCTGTTCCGCGCTGACTTAGCCTATTCTTCCCGTGTATGGGTATTTTAAAGTAATACGTATATTGTGACCTAGCCTGTTTTTCCCCTGACTATTACGTTGGTTTGAAAGAGCACACAATTTACCACAAGATGGCACTGTAATCCCAATTTCAACAAAAAATGACTTGGCCTGTTTTTCCCGTGTACCCTTCATATGGTTTTGTTTCTCTCAAGATTGGGTTTCAACCCCAGTGGCGAAAGAAGGAAGGCCCCAACTTGCATTATCTAGTTTTTACTCTAATCTTTTCTAGTCTATATTGTTTAGGATTTGTATGAAAAAATGAATTTTGTATCATCAAGTTTGCGACTCTCCCTGCAGCTCGAAACGGTTGTTTGTGATTCCATACTTTCATAATATAAGCTTATAAGGTAATATCCCATATTTTTAAATTACACTATTCTTTGTATCTCTCTAATATGTTTGATCAAACATGGATTAGACCTCCTGCGCCCTGCATTCTACCTCAAAGGTGGTGGGAAAATGAATGCATATAGTTTTGTTACAATTTAAAAATATATATAAAAGAACAATTCAACCTCTATTTATAACTAATATCCATATGAAACTGTACGTCTAATTTGCGATTAAAAATTTTTGTTGAAGGTGTGAAACATTTTCGATTTTTTTTTATTGCGTTCTGTATTCTACCTCGAAGTAGGAAACGAACGCATGATGATTGTCAGTTAAATGCGACGTGGTTCTTCAATTTCTCGGCCACGCTCGTCGGCCAAATTTTTTATCGAGACTTGCACAGCAAAACGCCGGGCGCCACGGAGCGCCGCTGCGTCTAGGGTTCGGATGCAAAATATCTCAGCCGCGCTCGTACCTGGATCGTGGGAGCACAGATGTTTGATGACACCCGGATTTCAGAGGCGTACATCAGGGTGTAGTCTAATTTCTTGCTGAATCATCAATGTTGGAGGATTTCGGCAATAATGGACCCGATTTTGAGGTGCTTTGTGAAAAAAAAAGAAGAAAAATTGACACAAACATTTTATTAGGGGATCTATACATGGTGTTATAATTTATTTCTCCGTAATTAATACATGAACAGTTTTCAAAAAGTTTTTCTGAATTGGTATTAGAACAGAAAGACGTAAATTGATTAATTTTCTTAATATGATTCACTAGTCTTGACGCATATCCTCTTCGACGATATTCTTCATGGGTAAAAACAAAATTGAGATTTTTCGGGTTGGAGTGTTTGTTTAAAGGGTCGAAATCAATTTTTGACATTAAGACAAATGAAACCGGTTTAGCATCAACGTATAATATATAGCACGATATTTTTTTATCTAGGCACCACTGATCGAGCATACTTCTTGCAATACCATCTCTCACGACTTCTTGTCTTATTTTGTTTACTGCTTGTCGATCAAAAAAGAATCTGATCTCCATGTTGCACAGACGTTTGAATGAAAAATCATCGGTCACACACTTTTAAGACATTACCCCCACCACTTTTATATTTTTCCATACACTTTTTAAGACGTTACCCCCACCACTTTTATAAATTTTAAACTAGCCGAAACCTTGACCCATTTGAGATGTTAAGATATTTGGGGAAGCGTTTGGAAGTTGCGCCAGCAGCGAATTGCATAAGGTCAAGCGTCGTGACTCAGTCATGGCGATAGAAATATTTTTTGCCAGCAAAACGGATCAATTTAGCAGTGTAACGTCTGCAAAAAGGACGAAAATCCGTCGAAAATATGAAAAACGATTCCCTTGAAATTGGCCAAAAGCTGGCGCCCATACACCACGCGACGGCGAGTATGCGACGCACCACGTAGCGAGGCATCTCTGGGCAAGTTGACGGCGGCGCGGCGGCCAGATTTCAACAAACGAAGTGGCGCGCAATGCGTCGAAAGGCCGACATGCTTCCATCTCGAGCGGCGATTTGCATGTGACGAAACACCGGCGGCTCTCCCACGTGGGCGTATTGAAGGCATCTCCGTTGGAAATGCCTGATTAGAATCGCAATAGGTACCTTTGTTTACTTTTTACCAGCAAAACGGGTCAATCGGTGTCATCGCTATGTTGTCTGCTATATTTTTTATTGTAAATTAGGCCATTTTTTTCTTGACCTGAATATTTCTCTGTTTTCGATACGTATTATAGGCTTACTATTCACGTAAGTAAAGTCAACAGTGCGTTTTGTATTTTAGTTATTCATTTTTATCCGTCTAAAATATCAAGGAATACCCCCAAAAGCTAGCAAAATGGGCAAACAGTCGATAAAAATTCCGTTGAATAACTTATTACTACTACCTATGGTGCCTTTTTTATTAATCAGAAGTGTATTATATGAGTGAAAGTATTGTTTTGGTGAAATTTTTATTTTTAATTTTTATTATTCATTTTTATCAGTCTAAAATATCAAGGAATACCCCCAAAAGCTAGCAAAATGGGCAAACAGTCGATAAAAATTCCGTTGAATATCTTATTATTACTACCTATGGTGCCTTTTTTATTAATCAGAAGTGTATCATATGAGTGAAAGTATTGTTTTGGTGAAATTTTTATTAAATCGGTTTAAAATGAGCGATTTCTATGTTTTGAGGTTGTAACTCCTTGTAGGTAATATGCAAACATGATTCAAAAGGAATCCAACTGACCATTATTAAACTACAACTTTTTGTCTAAAAAATTTTTTAAAGAGTTTAGCTTCTAAGATTATAAGCTGTTACAATTAACTGTTGATAAACTAAACATTTTAATCGCATTTACTAAACAACTTAAGCCAATATTTTTGGATCCTCTAACTTACGACGCAATAATAAGGCTTCACATGATATCTAGAAAATTGCCACTCGCAATATTTTTGATTCTAGATAATCGAGAAAATTGTCATTATTAAACCTAATTATTAAATTGAGTTGAAAGTCAACGCACAAAGATTTTTGTATGATATTTACTCTCAGGGTCGTTGTCTCAGAATTCTATAAGAGATTCTTAAGATTTTTTTCCTATTATCTCAATTAGTAACTTATTGAAACTCAATTTATACAAAACCAATTTTCAGAGGACAAAAATCCCTTGAAAATATGATTTTTTAAATTTTATAACGTTCAGTATTTTTTATTTTGGTTATATAGTTACCACCTAGCTTGACCCAGAGAAACTGAATTTTACACAAGAACAATTTTCAGAGGATAAAAATCCGTAGAAAATATGATTTTTTAAATTTTATAACGTTCAGTATTTTTTATTTTGGTTATGTAGTAGCTTGACCCAGATGGAATTTTTCTTTTCATCACATTCTGTTCTAACGGGAAGCGTTTATGATGTTGTCTCGGTCTATTGAACAACTATTCTAAAATAACCCAACCTGTATAAAACATAAAATGGGACAGCCACATCACTACTTTTTTTGCCTTGTATATTTCCAAACTGGCTGTTAGATGTGTTTCTCACCTTAAAAAATTAAAGCCAATATTTTTTTTGGACCCTCAAACTTGCAACACAATTAGGTTTCACATCTCTGGCATATTTCTCATTTATTTTATATATACGTAGGTATAAGTTTCATTGTTTAATAAAACCAACTCGGCACTTTTCACGTCCTATGCGTCGCACTTGCTTCAGTAGATTCTCGGTCGTGGCCACAAATAAAGACTCTATCGAGGCGTTGTAATAAATATATGAAAAGTCTGAGTTTCGTGTTTGTTTTTCTTTGGAAAGATGGAAGTGTATCAGTACCTACTTCAGTATAATAGATACGCGTAGTTCAGTGAAATTTTGGATTACGGCAGTACCTATCTATGGAATTTGAACGGTTACTGGTTGTTTTTCCCGTGAAAATGACTGTGCCATTAGAAAAATGATGTTTGGTTATATCTGATAGCTCGGGGATGTTTATTTTACTGTCTGGGGCATTAGATGTAACCTGATTTCTTTTTATACATCATCAAGAATCTTTCGGTGAGTTGTATTTTGTTTTCTTATCTCTAGGGTATTTTTTTATGTACTTGCGTCGCATTTTGAAACCTATATCGTAAAACCGGTGGTGGCACCCTGTGTTTAAAAACTATACTTCGAAAAAACATCTTGTCTGATCCAATTTTGTTATCATTTTCGTAAATGGGGTAAACAAATTAAACGTTAGCAATTATATTTGTATCAAAAAAAATTTTGTCGAAAAAGAATTTGGCAAAAAAAAAATTGGCAAAAAAAAATTCGACAAAAAAAAAAATTTGGCAAAAAAAATGTCAAAAAAAATTTTACAAAAAAAAATTTTGACAAAAAAAATTTTGACAAAAAAAATTTTGACAAAAAAAAAATTTGGCAAAAAAAAATTTTGACAAAAAAAATTTTAACAAAAAAAAAATTTGGCAAAAAAAAATTTGGCAAACAAAAATTTTGGCAAAAAAAATTGTCAAAAAAAAAATTTGACAAAAAAAAATTTTGACGAAAAAAAAATTGACAAAAAAAAATTTTGGCAAAAAACTTCTACAAAAAATCACAAAAAATTTTCACCTGTCTGAATGACAGTCGGTCCTCCGCCTATTAAGATATAGCTTTTACTTCCTTTATATAAGTTTTCGTTTCCAAGATATCAAGCGGTTTATAAATGGGACAGCTGGTATATTTACATTTTTTTCTTTCTTTTGCTCATGTAATCCTTGGGAATTTTTTTACGAAAGGTTTCCAAATATCTAGCTGTTTAAAAATGGGACAGCTGGTATATACTTACTTGCATCTTGGAGCACTCGAACTGATACGTGGAATCACGCACCCTTCTTATAGGCCATTATTTGTCGACTAAGGTTTTTTTTTGTCTGGTCAGCAGAGCCGCGTTTGCCTACCAAGGTTTTTTCCTAACCTTATATATTTTTTGAATCCACCGGTATAAAATATCGTCATTATTTCCTTCTGTGGGGAACTAAAAAATATTTACTTTCAAATAAGGTTGAGGAAACCGGTATTTAAAAAAGTAATAACCCCTAAAATTTTTCCAAACGAGATGAACTGAAACAGCTAGGGTGTATAAAATGGGACAGCCGCGCAATTACCTTTTTCGGTCTTGTGTATATTTTACCGGAATAAATAATTATTTCCAATTTTTTTTGGTACAACCTCTACATCGTATTTTTTTTACTGAAATTTTTTCATCATTTTTTTCCAAGTGAAACTGACGTTATTTTTACCTTTACATATATTTTTACCGGTATACAAAACTTATTCGAAAATTCTACCTACATTTTCACGTCTTGGATTTTTTTTACAGATTTTGTTCAAACAAAATTTCCTATGTTATCTGGGGCCTTCCGACTAACTATTATAATAACTGTTTTTATCAGTCACTCGAAAAAATTCTATCTGCACTTGTATATAAAACATTCGTCTGAGTCTTGTCTTGTACATTTTACCGTCAAAAAATGAAAATTTCCCAAAATGTTATCGGGATTATAGGATCAGGACCTTTTTAAAATTACATTTTTTGAATAAAAAATTTTCAAAATTTTTCGAGTTTTCATAGGTATCAAAAGTGCGGAACTGCGCATGCGCGAAACGCGTGCAAGGGGGAAGGGTGGATTTTGTTCGGGCAACTACATGCCAGTCGGACGGAGGCCTTCGGCCTCCGTTCCTCCTGGCACGTAGTTGCCCACCCGCCACCCCCCACCCACCCCGGGGTAGACTAAGTCCACCCCCCCCCAAGGGGTGGCCCCAAAATCGATTGCGCTATATGAGGATTTTTTCCGATCAGCCGATCAGAAGATATATTTGGAAATCACGATATACCTGCATCAGCAGAAAATCCGAGCCCCTGACGTACTAATTGTTTACGTTGTACATCGCATCATATACGGTTCCACGTGGTTTCTTATTTACCATAATGTATCACATTTCCTGATACCAAGGAGTCTACCTCGGATTTCCACGTGTCTAGTTGAAGATTCCGGCCTAAATCGTTTGCGTTACATGCTGATTTTCCCAAATTTTCCGTTTATTATTCTATCTGCAATTTTTTCAGATTTTTTTATTTAGAAGATAATTGGGTGAAATTTGTAGCCTATTGTTCTATATGCGGTTTCAGCAAAATCGCTGAGTGCTCGACCAAACAAAGCAGGCGTCTGTCGTGAACTATTCCACGTGTTTTCTCTTACTATATATTTACTATGCGGTCACGCGTTCGCAGCGAGTAACCCGATGCGACGCAACAGCTGAGTTATATTTTTGTGTACTTGAACAATTCGGGGTTTATTTGCACAAATAAATTAAAAATTATGGTTCATAAGATCACAAACGCAGACCTTATCGATAACAATTTTATTAGACTTTTTTTTTCATTATTAGCCATTACTTGACATAACCTACAATTTTCCAAATTTATGTGTATAAGTTAAGAATCACCCTGTATACACATAACAGTGGAATAGAGTGATATTATTGCTTAGAGTGAGAGTTTTATTATAATATGATGCTTCAGGTGTTTTCCCTTCAACACAAAGATTCTTATAAAAAAACACAACAAAAGATTTTTAAACGTTTATTAAAAATTAATTGTGTAAGTCAATATGTTTTATCTTCATTTTAATTTCATATAACATAAGTTCATATTTCAATGCTTCTAAATTCTTCAAATATTGTTGCAGTTTTCTTCTGTACTCCAGCTTCGTCATGGTTCTACAATAAATTCGATATTTGTAGATCGGCCGACGGGTCCAAGACTCTTCATGTAATACCTCCTTCCGTTACCGATATCCCTATTAATTTCTTCGATCCGTTGGGGCGTAAACACGGCCGTGTATCGTTGCGGCAGCACCGTCTTAAATTCTTCGAACTCTACGTAGACCTTCTCTCCGTATTGCGTGTTCACTTTGTCCACGCTCGTGATTTGAAAATTTTCATCCACGTCCATATTTTGAACGCTTTCGAATTTCTTGACGATCAAATTCTTGTTCAGGTGATTCAGGAACGACTGCATTTTGAACTCGGCAAATCAGACTGGGGGGGTCAACTGGGGGTCACACGTGGCCCAAAGGTCAAAGGTTAACCTATCAGGATCTAGGGGTCAACTGGGGTCATCCGGTGACGTCACGTGACCTCGGGCATGACGTAGCCACTTTGCTCCCGTGACCTCGGGCCGTAGGGGACTCTCAGGATCAAGGGGTCAACTGAGGTCAAAGTGAGCCCGTACTCTCTTTGTATTACTACTAACGAAGTTAGATGGATCAGAATAAATCAGCAAAATTTCGTTTTTTCAAGCCATGACTTTCAAAAATCCACAAGGTGCATTAAATTGGGCCTACAAAACTGCAATTCTTTCCCCATTTAACCTTCCTTCTATCTCCGCTAGTTTCCGAGATCCCCATACTGATCATAAAAAAAAACTCACCCTGTATATACCAGATGTCATAATATGTTTAATTCAACCAAATGTAAAATACAAGGTGGTTTCGGGGCATACGCGGCGTGGGTACCCCACACCTGTTGAATATTTGCATGGCGTCGGGGATGCCAAGGGTAGCTCGAATAGCCCGAAAGGGGCGGTTTCTTGCGGAAATTTTTAGGCGATATTTAGTGTCTAACCCAACGGCAACCAATGACGTCATCAGAAGAGGTCTTGCACTTTTTTGAAGCGGTCGACGCGGAAGGTTGCAATTTTTGCCTCCAAACTCAGAGTGCGTACAGGGTGACCCTTTCTGGAAGATGCGATGGGAAATTTAGTTGGAAAATTCCGATACAACATAACCTAGAAATTCTTTAAGCGGCTGTATCTCCTCTACCATTAGAGATATGGGGTTTCTGTTTGTTTTGATTGTAAGCAGATAGGAAGAGGAAAAAATGGACGATGAAATTTTTTCATGGCTACCTCGATTTTGACAGCACAAGTGCAACTTTTCTATCTTTAGGGATAGAAGGTCCGGGTTTCTTTTGCCAGGGTTGCTATAGTGAAATAATTGAGTAATGTGAAAAAAAATTTCATGGCCTATTCGATTTCGCCGGAAGACAGAACTTTTTTTATGCGACAAGATAGAAAGACGGACGAAGTGCGTTAGGTACAGGAGGTAAAATGATGCTGCGCCGAAATTTTGTTCCATGGCCTACTTGGATTTTTCGGAGGTGAATAACATTCTTATTAGTAGAGATAGAGACTCCAATGCCAAGGTGAAAATTATCGAAAAAAAAATCCAAATGTCCCAAATGCCAAGGGGAAAATTATAGAAAAAAAAATCCACGGCACACTTGATTTTCCCAGAACAGATACAACCTTTTTGTTTGGTGAGATAAAAATTTCGTTTCCGCAGCGATCAAATGGGTAGGGGCAGGGACCCTTTAAAGTAAGGGGAGGCAGTTTCTTTCCCCATTCTAATGGTCTCAATGATTCCAACTATGCCATTTTATTGGAGAATCTATGGATATAACAGGTACTTTGATTGTTAGTTAAAATTAATATGATTTCTAAAAATTAGACTTGACAATGTTCTGTCAACAAGCACATAATATGGCAAGTGCCAAATGAATCAAATTTATTTTATATTTGAATTTGGTTTCCTGCAATTATTTCCAGGAATTTAAGTAATATAAGTATGGTAAGTCAGTGCCGATTTTGCTTATTTGAGAATTTGTCGCTATTGCACCTTGTTACCAGGTTCCTCAAACCATTTGTAATATTATGTAGGTATAATAGGTACATACTTGAACTTTCTTCCCTTGTTGAATGTATCTACCCAAAGAACTTTCACAGATTTCGGGATGGACTAATAAGATTAGGTCTTGTACTTAGTTCTAATCATGTAGTTTTTCTCGGTGCTCATTTTTGTAATTTTATTTCTCTCCCAAGGTACCTCACAAACGTAAAATAAACTTATAGTTGTAGATAAAAACTGTTTAAAAAAAGACCTGACTGAAGCTACCTGCTTAATAATTTAATATTTAGGAAATACCATTTTTGTTTTGAACTACTTACTTATACGTAATGCCCACGTAATGGGAATTGTAGGATTACTAAAGGTGAGACAAGAAAAATCTGGTTGCAATTATTGGGACTACTACAGGCGGGCGCATTACCTTTAACTGACCATCTGGAAGTTAGAAAACTTAAAAATTGTGAATTATGATGGGAAATATTTTGCCTCCTTTGGAATCTATGGCACTGGCATGTCACATAAAACCTGATGGCAGTTGGACACTGACATATAACATATCCTTGTACCAGCCCACTTATGTGGTCTCCTTGGAGATATACAGAAAACAAGGCTTCACTTTTCCTATGTGACTGTGACATGCTGGGTCCCCTTATTTTAAAGAGTCCCCGGGTAGGGGAAAGGAAGAAGAAAAAAAATTCACCTCCTACTTGATTTTAGAGGAAACACAAAATTTTTTCATGGCTACCTTGATTTAGACAAAACAAGTTCAACTTTTCTGTCTTTAGAGATAGAAGATCCGGGTTTCTTTTGTTGGGTCACCAGGGTAAAATGATTGAGAGACGTGAAAAAAAAATTCCATGGCCTACTCTACTTCGCTGGAAGACACAACTTTTTTTATGCGACAAGATAGAAAGACGGACAAAGTGCGTTAGGTACAGGAGGTAAAATGATGCGCCGTAAATTTTTTTCCATGGCCTACATGGAATTTTCGGAGGTGAATAACTTTCTTATTAGTAGAGATAGAGACCCCAATGCCAAGGTGAAAATTATCGAAAAAAAAAAAATCCAAATGTCCCAAATGCCAAGGGGAAAATTCTCGAGTTTCCCAGAACAGATACAACATTTTTGTTTGGCAAGACGGGACAAAGTGCGTTAGGTACAGAAGGTGAAATGACGCTGTGCTGAATTTTTTTCGCAAAATTCCCTACTTGGATTTTTGGGAGGTGAATAACATTCTTATTAGTAGAGTTAGAAACTTCATTTTTTTATCGGCCCCATATGCCAAGGGGAACATAATCGAAAAAAAAAAATTCCACAGCACACTCCGTTTTCCCAGAACAGATACAACTTTTTTGTTAGGGGAGATAAAAATTTCGTTTCTGCGGCGATCGAATAGGTGGGGGAAATGAAGGAAAACAGCGAGAAAGAAAATTTCCCCGCCTACTTGATTTTAGAGGAAACGCCGAAAACTTTTTCATTTTCAGAGACAGAAAAAGATTTTTGAGAAAACGCACCCGATTTTTTCGTTTATAATATAGAGACTTGGCTCCTATGGAGATGAAAAGAGCACACGGAAGTAAAAAAAGCTACTTGAAAATATAGTTTTTGGCACAAATCGCGACAAGCGAAGTGAGGAGCAATAGCCGGCAGAGCCTATCAGCCTTGCCAATGCGACGAGCGAAGTGAGGCGCCAAAATTGACGCACGAGGTCGAAGGCCGAAAGTGGCAATAAGCCAGAGGGGTGTGTTCCAGCTTCCAGCGCAGGTGGGCGGATTTCTAGTTAATAGTATTAAAATCTGTACAGGCTGTCCCTCTCTAAAAAGAGGTGGAAAAGGGTCTATTTGTTAGTCCCGTTTTTTTGTGAGGAGGTGGCGAAGCCGCCGATGAGCAATACATATGTGCCCGGCCATCCTCAGTTCATCTAACGCCCGTACTCCCGAAGCCCGAATACGTTTCCTCGATTTAATAAGATGCGAAAGGCAATGATGAGTTTTGCCCTTCAAGATATGCGGTAAACAGGTATATATAAATCCGGAAGTACAGTTTCATCCGAAAACTGTCTTGGCTGAGACCAAGCCGAGAAGAATTCTTAAATGGGTCGTAGGGCAACGCAATTTGCAACAGGAATTAAGACGTTTAACATTTCTTTGGATTTTCCGAGATATTAAGGTTTTTTCCAGAAGAAATAGGATCCTTTTTTGTGTCATTCTCTGCCCCCTAAATTCTCAAAATTTTCGCGGAAATGTTGCCATGTTGTCGAAAATAGCCATACTAATTTTATAATAGTTAGATTGAGATTCTGCAAGAACTGTGAAAAAACTGGTACAGTTTTTTTTGAGAAATAGGGGCTGTATTCTATAGTGTAGAACAGTGTTTGGTGTATTTTAAATTCAAAAATAATATTTGAGATTAGTATTATCATGTTTTCATTTCGCAGTACCATGGGTAACACAATTGAGACAATTTCACTAGGGGAACAGTATTACATATTACTGTTGCCTATATGCCTTACTATTCTCCATATAATAGAAAAATATTGCTAAGGTTTTCAATTTAAAACCCATAAAATTGCATATTATATTCTGTGTAAAATTTTCTCTGAAAGTAAACAGATACTTTCATATGTCTCACTGTTCCCCTTGCCTCCCCTTGCCTGAGTAACAGTGTGGCAAATGTCAAGTGTACTTTCAATTTGCTCTAAACTTTTAGAGAACAATATGCTGCTTTTCACATAGGTTAGGAAGTCATTTGGAGACAGGGTGCTAAAAAATAATTTTAGAAAATTCATTTAATTCCAAATTAATGTAAAAAGGAAAAAGTGTCTTACTGTTACCCAGGATCAATGTGGCGCACACACCGACACTTTCGTGGTAATAATTAAATAATTCCAAAGAAGGATTTAATTTCGCATGTTTTCCAATTTTTCATAAGGTGGAACTTTGTGGAAGTTTATACTGTTTAAACTTCCCGTTTCCCAATTTCAAAAAATATATAATGTTCACCTCGGCACTGAAGTTAGTTTTTACAACTCATATGGTTTACTTGCCTTGGCCTTGCAGGCCTCAAAAATTAAATTACACATTCGTTATAAAAAGTTGAACTTCAGTGTCTTGGTACACAAAAAAACTATTTATTATATTTGTTTTGAATCACCCTGTACATCATATCTCTGTATTTTCTTTTAGGATGTAATTGCTGGATTGCTTTTGGCTGTGGCTCTGATGATACCCTTAGTGCCACTAGTGGATTTTTTGGATAATTATATTTTGACGAATCCAACTGCACCATTTTTACTTCTCGTTTCATCGATTTTAATGATTATATACTACCCAAACAGCGATAAATGGACACCTACAAGGTAAGAATACCCATGGAAAAAATGAGAAGACTTATATAACTAATATCCCAGTAATCTAAGGTTTGGGCAAAAATATAAATATACCTACACCTCTTGACAAAAACTGGGTACTTTATTGCAGATAATATGACCAGTTTTGTGATTAGGTACTGATTTTCCTTAAAATGAAAAGTCGGTTTACTATTCCATATTAGAAAATTTTTTTAGAGAATAATTTTGTAGTTTTCACCTTTTCTGAGCAATTTTAGGTTCTTAAATTATATTCAGAATTTCGAAAAAATTGAGTTCTATGCTGTTCAATAAATAATAAAATCGGAAACAACAAAAAATTGATTAAGAGACTGCTGAATAAAATTGTATTATGAAAGTTCTCATTTGTCAGGAAAAGCTTGAGACAAAAATATCTAGGGAACTTTATCCAGGGTGAATCAGCAAACTTTAATCAAAGAGCTAGCATGCATAGCACTGTTTCAAACAATCGCCACGTGTGCCGCATACCGAAAAAATCGACAGGGTGGTTTAATGTTGAAAACAACATAGTTGCAAAATATTTCATAAAATAAAAACACGCAAATGTATCTTTTATGACAAATTCAATATCCCTCAACCACAAATACCAACATCTGAGGAGAGCGATGTTGCCGCGTTTCATTGTCAGTGTTTAGCCTTATTATTGAAGAAATAAGATATACAGGGTGAATCAGTTTTTTTGTAGCAGGACTTTAACCGGTGATAGATCTTCAAAAAATAACGGCACTTTTTCGTATAAACTATATCTTTTTAAGGCCTTAGAAAAAAGTTACAGGGTGTTAAAGTTGGAAAAAATATGCGGACTTTATTGAATATTTACCAAACTGGTTGAGATATTTAAGTCATATTTGGTATACGTTAAAATGGCATGGGTTAGCATAAAATCTGTTAATATAGAACATCTTGAACAACCAGTGGCGGAGAAGTGGGTAATTGGTAAAATTAATTTAAAAAAAAAAGAATCACTTTGTATTTTAACAAAAGGTATTGAATTTTTTTATGTACATTTTAATTCTAGACAAAAATGTCCTCTTGGTATTTGTTCGCATGTGTTATAGTTTAATGGCAAATTTCTTTTTTTTATATTATTTCGGGGTATTTCTGAAAAATTTCTTTACTGCAACTTACGCGGCTGAGAAAAAAATTTTCAAGTGACTTTCAGTGCTTTTTTCATCCCAGTAGGAGCCAAGTCTATCTTTGAAAACGAAAAAGTAGCGCGCGTTTTCTCGAAAATCTAGTAGGTGTAGGAAAAAATTTTTCAGGCAAAATATACCTACGGGTTTTTCGAGGTAGTGAGATTGCACTTTTCTGATTTCTTCTATATCTGAAAATAAAAAAGTTTCCGTTGTTTTTTCTAAAATCAATTTTCTTTCTCGTCGTTTTTCTTCCTTCCCTCCACCCGTCCGATCGCCGCTGGAACAAAATTTCTAATTCGCCAAACAAAAAAGTTGTATCTGTTCTAGAAAAACCGAGCGTGCCTTGGAAAAAATTTTTTTTTCGATAATTTTCCCCTCGGCATATGGGGCCGATAAAAAAAAACCTCAAGTCTCTATCTCTATTAATAAGAAAGTTATTCACCTAAGAAAAATCCAAGTAGGCCATGAAAAAAAATTTTCGGCGCTGCGTCATTTTACATCCTCTACCTAACGCACTTTGTCCCGTCTTTCTATCTCGTCGCATAAAAAAGTTGTTTTTCGGCGAAATCGAGTAGGCCATAGAATTTTTTTTTCACATTTCTCAATCATTTCGCCCTGGCAAACCAAAAAAAGAAACCCGGATCTTCTATCTCTAAAGATAGCAAAGTTGCACTTGTTCGGTCAAAATCAAGGTAGCCATGAAAAATTTTCATCGTCCATTTTTTTCCTCTCTATCTGCTTACAATCAAAACAAACGGCAACCCCGTATCTCTAATGGCAGAGGAGTAACGACCGCTTAAAGAATTTCGAGGTTATGTTGTATCGTAAATTTCCAACTAAATTCGCAGTCTGAAAGTCGTCCATAACCTAAGAGATGTTGTTTTGGCGGCAAAAATCAAAAATTCCATCCCTCCGCGTCGACAGCTTCGAAAAAGCGCAAATATTCAACAGGTGTTCGGTAACTTGAAATTGTCATCCCCGTATACGTCCATTTCGAAGTCGCAGATATTCAACAGGTGCGAGTTCTTCGGCCGGCGAAAAAATCCGCACGTCGACACCGAGTATATGCACCCTCAAGTGGCGGTTTGACTTCCCGCCATAACCTCGAAGGCGCGACTGATGGCGAATCTAACCTCCGAAATGTATCGTAAAATTCCAGGTTGTTTCGCCCTTCACATTTTCCAGAAAGAGACATCCGGTACGCATTCGCAGTTTGAAATGTCTATAACCTCAAAGGCCCTTTTGCTCGGCAGTAACGTGAAGGCGAATTCTAACTTCCCATCGTCCAGATTAAAAGTGCAAAAATTGTTGTGAGAAAATCGAGGTGGCCATCGACAAATTTCATAGTTCATTTTTCTCCTCTTCCAATCTGCTTGTAATCAAAACCAACAGCAACGCTCTATCTATTATAACAAACCGAGGTTTGCTATAGCTGGGTCTGTTCAATAAAATCCTGTTACCTTATTACAATATAATTTATTGATCACAATTTTTGAGGATGTTACAATTTTGAGAATAAAGTTAAATTTGAGCAACCATTTAAAATACAATAAACTAGAAAATAGAGTTAAATTTTTAGTTAAAATTTGTTTGAGAATAAAGGTTAAATTATCTTTACAAATAAACTCTGACTGTTCAGCTATAATTATTATTCCTCTGAATAATAAGTTGGATCTGCATCTTCAGTCGCTTACGCTCAAACGAGGCTCGTAGTAGTGCGGGGCGAGGCTAGGGCTTCCTCCGGTCCTTGTCTGCTTGTGTAGGCGCTGCAGATGTTGTGGCTAGCAAATCTTCTCAGGGGTTTTCACCGAAGTAGAGCTGACCAGGAGTCGGCACCTATGCCAACGCAACTCCTCTCGATGCCTACGCAACTCTCGTTACGTTGTTCGTCGTCAGAGGGCTGTGGTCGTAGCGTCCTCAGAGATGGTGTGCAAGCATGAACAAATAAGAAAGAAAGTAGCATTAGACAAGGTCTAAGCCTCCGATCAAATATGACTAGATAAGTAATACCTGGTTTTTACACGTATAAAATGTTCGTGGCCAACAATAACAAAATACATAACCTCAATATCAGTGTTGATTCCTGTCAATAGACCCAACGACATGGGCGCGTATATTCTAAGGGGCCAAAAATTAAAACAATAACTATTCTAAAAAACATTGTATTTTCATTTAAGGCTACAAACATACAATACAAAAACACTTAGAAGAAATATAACTAGGTACATATTTACATAATTTTACATAAATGATGATAAAAAAGCTAGGCTTATGGGGGATTAGGTTAAGAATATTCTAAATTTACCTAAATCAATTTCTTATCAGATATTTAAAATTTTTGGATATTAACTTCTATGTACTAATATATTATTGTATGATTTGAATCATTAGGAATAAACTTATTTTATATTTTTTACTTAATTTTTAAAAATGTTGTCTTGCGCATATATTGCCCAAGCACGTATGGTTCTCTTTGGACTACTCATGTCATCGCTTTTGATGTCCCCAAAATATCTCTGCTTTTTTAGTGTACGTCTGAAAATGAAAAAAATATACAGGGTGGTTCACTTTTATGTGGTAGGACTTTAACATTAGATAGAAAAAGATAATCTAAAATGAAAATTTTATATCAACATATATCGGGGAAAGCTTAGTTTCCAAGATACAGGGCGTTGAAGTGTTGGAAAAAATATGAAGTATTTTTTACACTGTCCGAACCAGTGGAGATATTTAAACCAAATTTGATGTGTAGTACCACCTTTTTGACTACGATATTTAGTGATAATATGAAGGTCCTGAAATAACCAGTGGTGGAGTTATGGGTTTTCACTATCACTAAATTTAAAAAGTAATTAGTACGGACCTGTCTCACATCAACGTAAATTTTTTTTTCGTAAAGTTCTTTCAATTCTCTACAAAAAGTGTATCTTGACATTTTTTTGTATCTGCCACGGTTGTGTAGTAAATAAATTATTTCGTTTCCATCTCAGCCTTTTTTGCCTAAAAATGTGTTTTCTAAGATTATTGATAAATATCGCAAATAACAGAAATTAATTATGGAACACTTATCGGATTCAGCTATTTTATTTTTAATTTTATGGAAACAATTTTAAAAATAAACTGGCACTTGGTTTGAGGTACATTACTTTATTATCATTTTAACATTTTTATCAAATCTAGTATTATTTCTTAATAATTTTTATAATTCTAAATTTGTACAACATTTAACAATTGTTCAAAATGTGATCCATTCTGTTGCACACATAATTCACTTCGACGCCTAACGGATTGAACAGCATCGATTAAATTGCCATTTCTCAATTCATCGCACGCATTTCTGATACGATCAATAAGTTGTTCCCTTGTTTCTACAGGAGTCGCATAGACTTGTTCTTTTAAAAATCCCCATACGAAGAAGTCCAGAGGTGTTATGTCCGGAGAACGTGGTGGCCAAGCGACCGGTCCCCCTCGTCCGATCCACCTATTTGGAAAGTTATTATTTAACCAGTTCCTCACATTTCGGTGAAAATGTGCAGGATAGCCGTCAAGTTGGAACCAAGCCAACAATCTTAAGTTTAAAGGAATGTCTTCCCACATATTATTATGCTCAGCTACTAAAAACTCCAAAAAATTGTCACCATTCACTCGCTGTGGCAAAAAAAAGGGTCCAAACAGATGATGGTTGTACAGTCCAATCCAAACATTGACACTAAATTCGACCTGAAAATTTCTTGGCCGGATTGCATGTGGGTTTTCTTGTGCCCAAATATGCTGATTATGAAAGTTTACTACTCCACGACGAGTAAAACACGACTCGTCCGTCCATAAAATGTTATTTAAAAATTGTCTATTTCCTTCAATTGACTCCAAAATCCATCGGCAAAACACTAATCTTCTTTCTGCATCGCCGGGCCTTAAACCTTGTACGGGTTGTAGATGATACGCATGCCTGTGATCTCTTTTTAAAGCTCGCAAAATTGCAGAGTTTGAAACACGTAGGGCCACTGACACTCTTCTGCTACTTGTTGTAGGATTCCTATCGAATTCACGAAGAATCTCATTGTTGCGTCTGACTTGTTGGATATTGTTTTCATTTCCTCGTTCGACGATTCTAGTTCTCAGACCGCGAGTTCTGAATTGCCGGTGCATGTTAACAAACACCGAGGGACGCGGATGGCGCCTATTTGGAAATCGCCTCCGGTATTCTCTGGCTGCTTCCGCAGAGTTCCCATTTGCAACTCCATAGCAGAAATGGATGTCAGCCTGCTCTTCATTTGTAAATTGGAACGGCATTTTAATTATTAACAAAGACAAACTGCGGCGCTGCTACGTTCATCTACTGGATGAGATTATTGTATTATTAACTGTCAATAAGATTTTCTTTTCCATGGCACACTTATCTTCACCAGTACGGCGATGCAGAAAGGACATTAGTATTTTGCCGATGGATTTTGTAGTCAAAGGAAATAAGACAATTTTTAAATAACATTTTATGGGCGGAAGAATCATGTTTTACTCGTCCTGGTATAATTTAGAATTCTACAAATTTAGAATTATAAAAATTATTAAGAAATAATACAGATTTGATAAAAATGTTAAAATGATAATAAAGTAATGTACCTCAAACCAAGTGCCAGTTTATTTTTAAAATTGTTTCCATAAAATTAAAAATAAAATAGCTGAATCCGATAAGTGTTCCATAATTAATTTCTGTTATTTGCGATATTTATCAATAATCTTAGAAAACACATTTTTAGGCAAAAAAGGCTGAGATGGAAACGAAATAATTTATTTACTACACAACCGTGGCAGATACAAAAAAATGTCAAGATACACTTTTTGTAGAGAATTGAAAGAACTTTACGAAAAAAAAATTTACGTTGATGTGAGACAGGTCCGTACTAATTACTTTTTAAATTTAGTGATAGTGAAAACCCATAACTCCACCACTGGTTATTTCAGGACCTTCATATTATCACTAAATATCGTAGTCAAAAAGGTGGTACTACACATCAAATTTGGTTTAAATATCTCCACTGGTTCGGACAGTGTAAAAAATACTTCATATTTTTTCCAACACTTCAACGCCCTGTATCTCGGAAACTAAGCTTTCCCCGATATATGTTGATATAAAATTTTCATTTTAGATTATCTTTTTCTATCTAATGTTAAAGTCCTACCACATAAAAGTGAACCACCCTGTATACTAGGGTTATTTTTAAACAAAATTTTATAATTTTATACAGGGCAATGAATTTAAGACTTTCGAATGAACAGTGGTGGAATTACCGGAATTAGTACATATTAACTTCTTGATCGAAATGCCCTCTTTGCCATATTATTTCTTCGTGTTTGGCTGAAATCGACAAACAAAAAAAATTAAATATTGTTCATTAAATTAGCACAAAATGAAAGCAGCTAATATAAGAAAATAACATCCATTAAGTGAAGTGAAGCAAAGAGGTGCAAGTCTTCTGGCAAATTGCAAATTATATGGTGAGATGTTTATGGGTCATTCAAAAAAGTTAATCACAATTTTGTTTTCATTGTTGTTATTTGGGTATACATCTCTTTCCACGGGCCTTTACGTTTTCTTGATGGGGATTAATCTTAATAGGTAATCTTTTGAAATGAAATGAAATTTAACAAGAATATTAGTTGAGATAAAGGGTCAAGAAAAGTTAGCCTAGAATTTAATAATATATAAAGATTATATTAAAAAACGATTGATACAAATATTTTATTGACCCTTGTCCCAATTAATACACCTAGAACAGTCTATATACTGGATATTTCCCAACTTCACACAGGTTTTATTTTATCCTAAGCGATTTTTTTAACTTTATTATATGTATATTTTTAACAAATCAGCATGTCTGGATAACGTATTTTGGATAAGTTATGAAACTATTGATACATTTTATTCATCCTTATGACTTTTCTCAACTAATACACTTGTTAATTTTAAGTTTGAATTATCAAAATAATTTTTGTAAAAACTTTAATATAGCATCACAGAAAAAATAGTTCCACAAAAGTATATGCTATATTTTCTGTGATAATATTGGAACTTACTTCTTTGTGGATTGTCTATTCTTGGAGTTTGTCACCAAGGAAGTGTCAGTTAATTCTGTGGATGAACTGTTTCGTACTTCAGGCAATCCTTAGGTTCAGATGCTGTGAGAGTTGCTGACAGAGCCAATTCTAAAGAGTTACACTTGTCGAATCTCTGATAACAGAATCAGCAGATTCTTTCAACCTGCATTACAATTAAAATTAATTTCAGTTATTCCAAATCAAATGATTATTGTCTAGTAATTTCACCATATAAAAATATCATATTTTTAGATACATTAGTGCAGGTACTACTGAAATGATGGTATTTAGGAATTTAACTAAAATTATACTGCGTGTCTTCTTTTTAAGTCGCGAAATTCTAAGCATTGGTAGAAGACGTCTTCCTAAGAAAAAAGTTCATACGAATATGAGGCCATAGAAGCTTTTATAAGTAACATATAGGCTGAATTCTAAATTATGTTTTTTCTTACCATTCAAACATATTCATTATTATTATGGCAAGCATTACAACAATAAAACAACTTTTTTATTTTGTATTTTCCTCAAAAATTAAAGAAATCGAGGTACTTTAGTGTTGGACCTTTTTCAGACTTACATTTTCTGGCAATTCTGTACCTACATGTAAGAATAAGCCACTCTATGCCAACCTTATTTATTTTGCAAGCAAAAGTTTTTAGGAAGACTACCTATATTTTTCGCGAAGTCAAAAATGAAAAAGTTTCTCCTCTTGTCAACAATAACTTCCCTCTAATATTTTGTGGACTTACATTTTGGGTGGTAAAAACTCATTATGCATCTAAAAGCTCGGTTCGAAAGGAAGGAGTATTATCTTTTTAACTCTTTAAGAGGATGAGGATAATAATATTTTTCAATATAAGCATTTTTAGAAGTTCGAAATTATAACGTAAGATTTAAATCTAAATACTTTTACTATGAAGAATTAATTATTCCAATAAAATAAACACTTACCTTTTTGGGGCAGGGGGGATATCTGAGTGGGGTTCTTGAATGATTGATCCAGTATGTTTTTCATACAGTACATCACAAGTACTAGATCTGGAAGTTTAATAATTATTATTCATTTTACTACCTGCAATACAGCAAATTAATAAGTAATGCCTTGTTATAATATGGGTAGGTTGTAGGTTCATGGGGGTTCAAATCTCACCTGATGACCAAATTGATCGGAAAGGTGTTGGTATACTATTTTTATTGGGGAATAAAAAATAACCAAGTTTTCAATATTAAAAACCACCTAAATATTGTTTTTGTACTACTTACATCAGAATAAGTTGTGGTATTGCCCCTTTTCTTAAATATGTAATCCCACTTGTTTTTTTTATCAGATCTTCACTAGGAAAATGATATCTATATTCTGTATTCTATGTTCGGGTCAATTTTTTCATTTTTTATGATATGACTGGGTTCTTAAATTTGTGTCTTTTGGAAATCTAAAAATCAAAATATAAAAATAATAATAAAAGTTGAATAGGTACCGATATACGAAATACTTTGTCCATTTATTTCTTTGTCTGAGGCTTTCATGGAAAAAAGAACAGTAAGAGTAAGAGAAATATGACGAACCCCAAAGTCTACGTTCATGTAATGATTTACTTACCTGTGCCAACTCCGCTGCTTTCCGGATCAGCGAGATTTTCGCATAGGACACACTTTTTGAACATACTGGCAGGATTTAGTTGAAATAAAACTAAAACTTTCCACCACCACTAAATACACGCGTTTTTACAAGAAAAAATTTTAGCTGCCAAACGTAATGACAGCGTCAGCCTTTAAACTGTCCTGTATTGCTTGGGTCGGCCCGTAGGGACGCCGATTTTACGGGGGGAGCGGGGCTCATGCCCTCCTCAGAAATTTCAAAAGGGGGCGACGTCTTCCTTGGAAAACCCGAGTGTGGCAATGCCCGCCTTTGATAACCCCTACTGGCACATCGCGCATTGCATTGACAATTTAGTTTTTTTACAAATTCAAGAAATAACATTATTTCTTCTTGATTATTTACTCCCTTCAGAATTTTGACAACCCGACGCCTCTGCACTTGGGTCTTAAGGTGGATTTATAAACTCGACGTTTGCGTTGGCGCTCGAAGTTGACGGTGACCTTCGCAGTTTGCGTCCAGAAATGTGAACGACGGAACGTGAAAAAGATGAAATTAGTTTATCTCGGACGGCATCGGACGCAGACGGCAGCATTCGACGGCATTTTATAAACGGTTTCACGTAAAATATTGGGATTGAATTTTCGACGCAAACGGCAACGGCGAGCGCCAACGCAAATGTCGAGTTTATAAATCCACCTTTAATAGTAAACAGATATCTGTTGATTTCTTATAATCTTGGCCACGGTTTTTTTATTGTATGCTTTATCTATAGATATTTGATCGGAGGTCTAAGCCTTTTACAAAAATTATAAACCACAAGGTTACGATTAATATTTAAAATTGAATAATGATACCAAAGTTACTTAATATGACAAATAATGATAAAAATTAAATGTTTAGAACTATACTAAACTATGGAAAACTATGCATAGCTTTAAATTCCCTAAATAATATTATTTTCTTGAAATCGGCATTAAAATGTCCCAAAATCATCATTAAAAGCACAGAAATCGTACAATAATGTAGCCCATTATTGTACGATTTTTTCAATAAGTAGGCCTTGGCGAGATGTAAACATCAAACGTCAGACGCGGAGAAATCGCCCGTCAAAAGTGACAAAATATTCAAAACCCGGCCGATAAAGGCTCATTTAACTTTTCGTACACATTGCGAAATTGTTTCCTATAGGAGCGCAATCCTTCAATATACATATTTTAGTAAATTTGAAAATCAATAGATTTGTTGTGTAGGCACAAGAAGCAGCAGTTTGGTTTTTCTGTCAGAAGGTGCCGTACATCATTACCGTACATCCTTGGTAGAGCGATCGGTAAAGTCAAGCAAAGCCGCGCGTAGTCGGTTCGTGGACGGGTGATCCCTTATTATTATTTTCTTGCCTAATAAAACATTTTTTTTCCGATTTCAAGAAAAATATAATATGTACCTCGGCACTGAAGTTCTTTTTATGACTCATGTGATTTATTTGCCTCAGCCAGAGGCCTCAGCAACTAAACTCCACATGAGTCATAAAAAGTTGAACTTCAGTGCCTTGGTACATAAATAACTATTAACTGACCGGAATAGCAAAGTGCTTATAATTTAATTAAAAGAAAATATTGTGAGAATGCTCCAGCCCGAATTTTGAAATTTAAGATATTTTAACTCAAACTTAACACGAAGAATTTATTTGAGACCTGAACGGTAAGTATGGAATTTAAGAAAATTGATAAAACTGAAGTTGATATGAATTTACTAGAAAAGTGAAGATATCGGTGTCGGATTTATTTGAGTGGCCCGGTACCACAGTACCACAGCAAGATGGTGGGTATTCAAATATAAATCTCTTAATTGGCTCTCGTACTTTCCTCCAGTACCGAAAGATATCTCGAAGATCCGATATCTGAGAAAATTTCCGCAGTCTCCATTTTCTTCTCCCGAGAAATGGGACGGCTATATATTAGCAAAAACGACGGAAAATCCTCCGAAACCGCTCTTGGAAGTCGTGTATTTTTTCTCATTTCTCGATTTTTCGGGGGCGCCGGAGGCATCCGAACATGACCTGAAGACATAATAATAATAATAATAATTAATAAAAAAATTGTAGAGGTGTTCTCCGGGGACATCGGAATACTGTTTGGACTGGACAAGTGCCGCACCCTTAATATCATCCGGGGAAAGCTCGAACAAAGCGCACACTAGATGCAGGACGGCCAGGAGATCGAAGCAATGAGCATGGGAGATACATACAAGTATCTCGGGATGAAACAAGCTCAAAGGATAGACCATCGAACAATGAAGACTGATTTAACGAATGAATTCATCAAGAGAGTAAGACAAGTAGTGCGAACTGATCTTAACAGCAGAAATTTGTTTAAGACCCTGAACACGTATGCGTGCTCTGTACTCAGCTATTCGTTCGGAATAGTGAATTGGACCAACACGGACATCAACAACCTGCAACAAAAAGTTAGGACACTACTGACAAAAGCGCATAAACATCATCCCCGTAGCGCCGTAGAAAGAACAACTCTGCCACGTCAACTAGGAGGAAGAGGATTGGCAGATCTCAGCAAGCAATTGGACCAACAAATATTAAATCTGCGTAATTATTTCTACAGGCAGGCCAACAGCTCCACACTACATAGGGCTATATGCGGAGCAGATGTCTCAACACCGCTACGTCTGACGGAACACGAGCGTCAAAATCACCACCGAACCGACAACGATAAACTATAGAGGTGGTTGGGGAAGCTGCTGCACGGGAGGCATCCTAATGAGGTTAACCAGGAACATGTCGACAAGTTAGCGTCGAACTATTGGCTGACATCGGGACGAATGTTCCCCGAGACGGAAGGCTTCCTACTGGCCATACAAGATCAGGTTATACCAACTCGCAACTACCTAAAATTCATTGTAGGAGATGCATCGGTAGTGGATGACAGATGCAGATACGGGTGCCCAACTTCAGAAACAATCCAGCACATAACAGGAGGATGTCAGATGTTCGCATCAACGGAATATAAGGAACGACACGATTCGGTTGCCAAGATCTTGCACTGGCGGAAAAACTTCTGCTTGTGCAGGCAGAGAGGATCCCATCTTACAGCTACACACCGGAGCCTGTTCTTGAGAACAGCAACTACAAGATGTACTGGGATCGTACAGTTCTGACAGATCAACGAGTTGCCCATAACAGACCGGACCTTATAATAGTTGATAAAATTTCTAGGAAGACAACTCTGATTGATGTGGCCATCCCGAACAACAACAACCTGCGTGTGAAGCAAGTCGAGAAGATCGCGAAGTACAGAGACTTAGAAGAACGAATTAGAAGGCAATGGGAAATGGACAACGTTCAGACGATTCCAATCATCGTGTCAACAACTGGTGTCATACCAAAAAGTTTGCTGAGAAACATCAAAGAGCTGGGTCTAACTGATAATCTTTACAGGTCCATGCAGAAAGCGGTACTACTTGCGACAGCCCGAACAGTCAGGAAATTCATGGGGAGTGCAGGAACGTCCAACAACATCAGTGTCACCTAAGGCCCGATAACATGGCAAGGGTCTCGTCCGAGCCAGATCCTTATGGTATCCGGGATACCCGGGATCTGAGTGAATGTTCCCCAGAGAGGGAGTGCGAATGCCTTTTGGCTAAGTCGATATAATAATAATAATAATACTTTATTGATGCCAATACACGACAGTGTTTACACAAGTCAACATTCAATTTTTAAAATAATTACAAAATCAAACACTTTAAAATCTTACACAAAGACAATAACTGTGAAATATCATAGCAGCATTCCATCAATAAAAGAGAGATTACTTGACAAAAACTCATCACACGAATAAAAGGCCTGTCCAATGAGATACTGCTTCAGTTAAAGAAGTGCACAGCAAGACATCCCGGTCCATTCCGACACCTCTCCACGTGACAATATTTTGGAACTAGGTCATTTCTGGTTCTAGTGTTGTACGAATGTACATCGCCATGGTTAGAGTAGTCATTCAATTTACTCTTTATGTACACAAGGTTCTGCAATATTTATTCACATGGCAGCATTAAGATTCTCTTATTAATAAAAGCTTCCCTGCAGTCATCTCTGTATTTAAGGTTAGCCAATATCCTTACAGCCTTGCGTTGGATCCAAAAACCGTTTTCGCAGCACTGGCATGTTCCCGGACTAGAAGTGCATAGCTGATGTGCGAATGACAAAGAGCGAAATACGCCTGTCTCAGAGCCTTATGTGGTACACAGTTTGCAAGGTTTCGCAGAGCAAAGATATTAGTACTTAATCTGGAG
Organism: Pseudeuparius sepicola; assembly: GCA_963920635.1. Taxonomy (NCBI): domain Eukaryota; kingdom Metazoa; phylum Arthropoda; class Insecta; order Coleoptera; family Anthribidae; genus Pseudeuparius; species Pseudeuparius sepicola. The sequence continues at coordinate 49,396,549 of OY987301.1, forward strand.
CAAATAAAATCAACATGTATATCAAACAGTAGGAAGCTATCCAGAACCACTCCCTAGAACATCACGCCTTCTTGATTAGTTATTTGAGGTGTCATTCTTCTCAATGAAAACATCATTCTCTGTTTCTTTTCTACATTCATATACAGTCCATTAGCTGCAAACCATTGTTCAGCCATTCCCTGTGCCTCATCCAGTGCCGCCACTGAACTGCCTATATCATCCTTACTTGTCAAGATAGTGGTATCATCAGCAAAGAGTGTGTGGAGGAAGCTTTAAAAATTGCGACCTCGCGGCCCCGAGCCGAAATAACCTAGCTACGAAAACGGGCAATTTCTGACAATTTCGTGACATTTTCGCCGTAATTTTTAGGCGCAGCACGACACATAAAAACGATCCGATTTCTCTCGGGGAAAAAGCTTAACATCTCCGGCATTTACCTCTTTAAAAATCCGAAAAAGTGTTAAATCTCTTAAGCAGACCTTCCTCTCGCTTCCCGTCGCGATTTCCCTCACCCTACCGCCCTATTTAAGGATCTTCTTCGCCTCGCTCCCGACCGAGACAGTTTTCACGGGAAACTGCTGCCTATTCATCTCTTTACCGCACAACTCGAGAATCGAAACTTACCATCGTCTTTTGCGTCGTATTTAAGCTGGGAAAATTTTCGAGGCGACGAAATACGCCTATCGGATTTCTAAAGGACCAAAGGACCCGGGAAAAATACTCGTCGGCCACTTCGTGGCCTCCTCGCTCGAAAAAAGGGATTTCCGTTTGCCCATTTTTTTTAGAAAAGGACACGTTCAAGGAATATTAATATAGTATAATATCTTTTCTCGGCAGTATTGGGGTTGTCAGGCTTGATTCTTCAAATGGCAATTGTTATAGCACTTGAAACACTCGAGAAAATGTATTCACGTCACAATCACTTGTATTTACTTGAGAAGTTTTCGCGAGTTTCTGTACACAATAATTTACATAGTTTTTAAATTACACCAAAAAATTGATGTTTAATGGTGTCTATCCGTTTTGCACTTTGCACGTTTTCTGTTTTTCGTGTTTATTTTTGGCAAACCACTAAACTATAGCGTAGCCTAGCGACTGACATTGACATTTAGGTTGCCTCTACTGGCATTCTCTTTTAACCCTTGTTGACATCATAAGCTGGCCAGAGGGGACGGCAAGTTCTGTCAGCAATGGATAATAGACCAGTCTGCTTTGACCTCGATTTGAACCAAGGTCGATCGAAGGCAGAATAACATGCAGCGGAGATAGTTAGCAATGCTCCATACATCATCACCAGGACCCAAATGCTCAGTTCTCTATATACAGGGAGTGAAAAGTTGAATTCAAAAGATGGCTTTCTTTTAATATTTTCGAAACATTTAAAGATACACAAATGGAGTTTGAATTATTTAAAATTGTATTTCAAACAAAACGAAATGACAAGTCAATGTCACAGCCTGCTAGATTTAATTAAAATAATTCATAGATAAATATGAGTGCCAGGACACTAAAATCCATTTTTGTATAGAAAATTTTGAAATATCAAATTTTGTTATCAGTTATTAAAAAATAGTCACCTAAAAATATGACTGTACTTACCCCACAGCTCACATTTTAACACACCCATGATTATTTTTGGCATAAAAAGTTTAGTAGGTGCGCAATATCTTATTTGCGTATCTTTAAAGGTTTCGAAAATATTACAAGAAAACCATCTTTAGAATTAAATTTTTAACAGCCTGTACACCGAGAACTAAGCATTTTAGGCCACATAAATATAATGTTTTCTTCACACGGTTGTAGATAAGTTCAGGGGTATTCACGTAAGACATTCACCCCTCTTAATTTTTTTATTTTTTCGCCCTCTAAAATGGTAAACAACAGTTGTGGAAAAATTTTCTAATGGGCCTATCAGAGGTGACGTTATACGATGTGCTGTCAAGGTTCTAACAAAACTTATATTCTTTTAAACAGAACGCTATATTTATATTTTTTTACGTTTTTGAAGTCTACCTATTATTATTATGGTAAAATAATATAAAACTTTTGCCATTTCTGAAATATTGCCTTTTTTGTCCTATTAGGCCACTCTTATTTGACACTGGGGAAATATTGTTATTATTAATTTTTCTTTTGCATATCTCATGTTCTTTCTGATCAAAACCAGTTTATAAAGCAATATTGTGAAACATATTAAAATTGACGCATGTTTTGTGTCGATACATACGGTTAGGTTAGGTTATGGTTGTGTAACAGTTGATAGGCAATACTTTGCTATCTGGTGAGTATGTAAAGTATACTTACAGAGGAGGGAGTAGGAAAAATAACAAAATTAAGCCAATAATTGTTTTCCGAAATAGTTTGATGTAAACAATTGTAAAACAAAAATTAAATAAAGGTCGTGCCTCAGTGGGGCTCTGGCGAATATCTCAACGCACGTGCTCTTGTTTACGCCAGACGTAAGAGTTGCTCCAATTAAATGAATAATGGCACTTAATCCAACAAAGAAGGGTTTGTTTATCCTTCAGGGTGTAAACAATAATTATTGAATATTAGATTATACAGTTGACATAATAATATTTAGTTAGTAAAAACTAGAGGTAGGAATGCTTGTAGTGATAATGGTAATATTACTTTTATAGGGGCGACACCACGATGATCCTCTCCGTCTGTTTCGGAGTTCTAACCGGTGCCTGGCTGAACTACCAAACCGGCCAGATGTCGTCATCTGACCTTTCTATGCCCTACATCATAATGTGGCCCTCGTACCCGATGCTCGGATGTTTACTTCTACGCACCTTCATCGGTTTCTTTTTCGTGGTACTCACGCGACAAGTTTGCAAGAAACTCTCGTACAATTTGTTCTGCACCATACTACGGCAGGAAGTGGATGTGGTTAAAAAGTCAGAAAATACTCTGCAGAACAAGCATAAAACTATCATCGAATTGGGCTGCAAGTATATTACGTACGGTATGATCGGTTTTTGTATCGTGTACTTGAATCCGCAGTTGTTTAGGATGTTGCGGATCGAACGGCCCACGTTTTACACAGAAGTTTGATAGTTTTATTATTTATTTTTGTTTGCATGGTTTATGAGAGTTATCTATAAAATATAGGGTGGTACAGAACTATACTAAATTTCAATTTTTTTTTATGTTGCCCATGTTTTAATGTTTTTTATTCTGGTCTTCTTGGATGCTTTATGATTGAAGTATGAATTTGCCATATTAGTAAAATTCAAGTTGCGGAGGTTGTTAAAATGGGACATACTAAGGTCCAATTTTGACCGAAAATAAGCTTTTTTGATGTTTGGGAAAATGTCCGCTGTGACGTCATTGATATTATTTTCTCAAAAACATACCAGTTTTTCTCTATATATTGAAAGTCCTGATCATTCTCAACAACTTTTGTAGGGAAATATTTTCTGTATCTTTTATTGTTCAAAATATACAGGGTCAAATATGTAAAAAAAACATGGATTTTTTTTTTCTAAATCTAGATAGCTATGTAAACGGTTGATAGTCAGAAATTATTTAAGAGTATGTTAGGGTGCCTTGCGCACCCTTAAATTTATTCAACTGGAATATTTTTTTTTTTTTTGTAACAAACAATAATAAGAAACAAGTTAGTAAAAAGCACAATTCAGAAATTTAAAAAATATTCCAGTTGAATAAATTTAAAGGTGCGCAAGGCACCCTAACATACTCTTAAATAATTTCTGACTATCAATTGTTTCCATAGCTACCTAGATTTCAAAAAAATGATTAGAAAAATTCCATGTTTTTTTACATATTTGACCCTGTAGATTTTGAACAATAAAAGATTCTAGCAATTTAAATTGGGCCCACAAAACTGCAATTCTATCTCCATTTAACCTTCCTTCTATCTCCGCTAGTTTCAGAGAACCCCATACTGATCATAAAAAAAACTCACCCTCTATGTATATAAAAGAATCTTCAACTTTTGATCTAATTATTGAGAATTGCCTGACTTTCCAGCTTGTTATCTATCAAGATTTTTAAGTAACTTTTAGTGCCTTCCAAAATTTGACAGCATCTGCCATCTTGAATTTTGTAAAAATATCTAAATTCCAAATTGAATATAATTTCTGATCAATTTTCCTTCGACGAGACTATAATGAAATAATATATAAATTTAGTTTTTTCTAGCCCATCCTATAGTAGCATGTGAAGTTTGAAAGTTAATTTTAGGACATTAGTTATAAGCTCGTATTTATGCCTTTTGTTTGTAAAAGTTGTAAAAACTCACATATACGTAGGTTTGCCGAGGACATTTTTTAGCATTTCGCTATTTGAAGAATGCTATTTTTTGTTATTCCATAACGAAATTTTGTTCTCCATTACTGGTCATTACCGGCTTAAATTATTGATTCTTGTAGACAGTATGACCACTGAAAATAAATATAGTAATTTACCTGTAATTTTGTGGACTTTCTACTGCCAAAACAGATTTTTTTGTGGATTGGTTGAATAACAGTTGGTTTTCCATTTTTTGACAAAATTTAAATCTCAGTTTTTTAGTATGCCTAAGAGAAGAGGTGGTGTTATTAACCACAATTTTGTTAGTTTATTTGGCAGTGTAACCAACTACTAAAGTTTCCAACTACTAAAGTTGTTTACCCTATTTGTTTCATTCTAGAAGTATCCTACTGTTATTCTATAATTTTGTTAACATTTTAAATTGCTTCCTGCAAAATTAAAACATGAATAGGTCCTTTTCGTAATTTTCTTTTATTTTTCTTGAATGTAGAGGTTCCATTAAGCCCAAAAATTTCCATTTTTTTTCGGCCGTGAAATGCTTAAAAAAATAAATTATTCCAATTCCCGCCACTGCCCTAGAACAGGGATTAGATGAAATAATTCGAAATTGCCGTTTGTACAAGCTGTATTGAGAAAATCTCGTTTGTTATATTAAATTGTAGGAGACTGAATGTGCTATGCTCGAGAAAATGTTTACCTCCTCCTCTCGAAACTGTGTGTAAATTCTGCAGGGTGCAGCACGTCATACAAAATTAGCCACTAATGGTGATGGTCCGGCACTCTATATTAATATATATAATTTCTGTGGTTTTAACGTGCAAACAGAGGCAGACAATTTCGACAATATTGGCAAAAACGCCTGTATTATTGGCTTTGTATTTTGAATTCTCCACCTAAAAGAATATATTTGTAAGTGGCCGATGTAGAGAAATGATGGCAACAAAGGCTATTCTCATTCGATAAAAATTTCATAGTAGAGTAGATCCTCGATTATCCGGGTTAGCTGGGAGCGAGCCTTTGCCGGATAATTGAAAACACGGATAATACAAACACTTCATTTTTCATTTTTTAATAATTTATTTGGATGTTTTTTAAGCTAATTCAGGGTAAAATTTCCCCAGTGTATGTCGCCCCCGATTTTTTTGAAATTTTGGCTACCCCCCTATTTTTGAGGTCCCTGAACACGAATCTGACATTAGTTTTTGGTGCTCGGACGTAGTTTCAGAGAAAATGAATTTTCAAAGTTTCTTTTGACACCTGACTGTTCACGGCAATATTTGTGGTTATAATCGGGATAAATTTTTTACTGTACGCGGGTCAAACTATAACCACACTATTTTACACCATTTGCAACATCGAAACTTTGTAAAACCCCGCAGGAAAACCAAAATTTTGAAAGATTTTTGCCGTGTTTACGTACGCTATTTTTGATTTTCGATGTTGCAAAAGGTGCAAAATAGTGTGGTGATCACTTTGAGCTGCGTACAGTAAAAATTCATCCTGATTATATCCACAAATATCGCCATGAATAGTGAGGTGTCAAAAGTGACTTTGAAAATAATAAGTACATTTATCGGGGATTCAATGTTAAAAAGCCGCATGGAAATCCGCCGCCCGGATGAAACGCACATGGATAATCGAGGTTATTACTGTATTTTTGATGTATACCGCAAAAGTTTGTTTAATAAAAGTTTGTAATTTTTTCTTTTTTCAAAAACAATATTCGTTTCTTAAATAACGGGATGTGTATTTCTTTTTTTTTTAATAGAACATATATGTTATTTCGATTTTGTGAAAAGGACCTAGTCAATTTTAATTTTTGTACAGTGTTTCACTTGGCTGACATGAATAGGTGTAAATGTAAAAACAAACAAGTTTCCAGTTAAATTTTGACATTTTGGGATCCATGCCTCATTATCTGGTTTTCGAGAACGAGAAACAAAACTCTGTTTTTAATAAACTGACAAAGTACTGTCATAGTTTCGTTTTTGTTTTCAGTTATTTTCCACCAAATGGACTAGTGTGTTGTATTTCATTAATTATATAGGGTGATTTATTCATAACTACATTAATTTTAACAGTGGGTAGGGAACAATACCCTGAACGCAAAATCACAATTAAAAAATCCCAACTTTTTTTACAGCCGGAATTATTTTTTTTCTAAGCCGCATTTGTATCTATTTGGCCCTCTATTTACGGCTGCCACTGACTTGCTTTCAGGACGCATGAGGCATCGGACGACATTTGCCGTCAGCATTGTTGCCAGATGTACGCAACTTTCGTAAATTTAAAGGAATGTTCTCAGTAAATAATTATTTGTATTGTAGGCGAATGTTCTGCCAAATGCTTGCCGAAATTATGGACAAATGTTAACGCTTACCTCTTGAAATGGTTAGTTTTGGCCTAAGACACCTTAAGGGACAAATGCCAATAAGAAAAATAAATAAACGACTGTTTACGTGACCTTTTGATTTTTGGATGCTTTATTAAGTACTCAACTAGGGGGCTTACATGATTTCGTGGACCTCGACACCACTGAGGGTGATCTTTTTCTCAATAGAACGAACTTCACTTACTTTTACTTGGGGCACTAATTTTTCCGCTCACTACTTCACTGATAATCCTTTTCACTGCACCAAGACGCTCCTGACACCACTGAGGATGATCTTTTTCTCAGTAGAACGAACTTCACTTACTTTTACTTGGGGCACTAATTTTTCCGCTCACTACTTCACTGATAATCCTTTTCACTGCACCAAGACGCTCCTAAAGTAAGTAGTTGTGTTATGTGAGTTTTCCGCTTCCTCTGAAATAAGAACGTCAACATTAGCGAACATCTCTGGGATATATGTAGTTGCTTAAAATTACCTTACTTTCCGCTACCATCACCAACGACACACTTCTCATTCCTTTATTTCTCGTTATGTTTGCTTTTCATCGTTATTAGGGATCTATATTTGCAATAGAATCGCCTCTGTGGGGGTGATCCTCCCATGTGACATTGGTTCAGTCATAAGTACTTGAATCTTTCTACTCCTTTCGATCTTTGTAGCTTACTTTCTTTTCCTGCCTTTTGGTATGTTGCCGGGTATAACCTGATGTGTAACCTACCGAGTCTTAGTATTATTTCTGGGCGAGTAAGGGGTAATGGGTTGCTAAAAGTCCCTACCTTTCTTGACTTCTGTTTGTCGCAACCCTTGTCTTGCAGTCGTTAGTAGGAGGCTGTGTGTAGCCCGAACTCCACGAAAGGAGCATGGTGATTGCCCGTTGCTGAGAGTTTCCGGCATGCGGCGCGTTGGTGTTTGCGGCATTGATCCTTGCCAAATTTCTGCAGAGTGCACTGTTGCTTTCCTTTCGTTTCGCACTCCGCCTCAGTCGCACATAATATTGGGTACGCATTATAAATATTCGGCGTCGTTAATAACAATGACGAGATGGGGCCACCTAGAATAGAAACTAATCTATGATAGAAACCGGCACCAGATCCTTGACAACTTTGACGTAATAAATAATAGTTGTGGAATGCAGATGGGACACGCGCGTTGTTTTTAATAAAACTTTTGTCTTAAATCTCCAAAATTTATCTAATTTCAGACACAGTTTCAGTATTTTCCAGCCTCTGTTTGTAGACCCTGAGTGTGTTTTGTGCGTGTGATTATGAAGGCCTCTTGTATTGTTATAGCACGTCCTGTGAAAAGTGTAGTGATAAGGGTCTCTCGAGTTAGATGCTGAACACGCCAAGTCCAAGGTGTGCTAACACCCTGTTATTGTCCTATCAACTGGGTAAATTCATAAACTGAATATTTTTCATATTTAAATTATCAATAAATAACGGCAACGTCGTGGCCGGTGCCATGTGCTGCAGCATAACGTCGTAGTCACATGCTTTCAGGTGCGCCTCGTTACGTGGGATTTGGGATAAATTGCCCCATTATTTAAACATGCAGTACACTTTTTTTTGCGTTTTCAGCATATATCTACCTCCCTGATGACCTGGTTAAAATTAATGTATTTATGAATAAATCACCCTGTATTCAAATTTTGTCGGGCCATAATGAACAACTTTTCCCAATGAAATTTTTCCATATCTTACGGAAAAGGTACTTAATTAAAGTTTTTTGGCTTCTGTCTAAGCCTATTTGATTTCTGTAAAATGATAATGTGGCACAAGTTACTATCTAATAACAAAATCAGGCGATGGATCCCAACTGTCAAATTTACACTAAAATTTTGTCTTTTGTATATCCTTTCTGAGTGTTATTAATTTTATCAGCCTTAGTCACAACACTATACTGAAATCGAGCAATTCGTACGCCTGGCGTAAATAAAACCACGTGTTCAATGACGTTCCGCGATTGGTCGGTAGGCTATAAAACTTCACCCGACTCGGCAACAGGGACGAACTCGATCGCAAAAGTATAGTTATGCGGTTTTATCTTGTTGTTTTCAGCTATTTAGACACTGCCACAAATAATTTTATCGATGTTTTGAGCCATTTTAAATCAGCCAATCATTTTTTTCCGAAATACTTTGATGTAAACAGTTATAAAACTAAAATTAAATAAAAGTCGTGCCTCAGTACGGCCCTGGCCAATATCTCGACTCAGGTGCTCTTGTTTACGCCAGGCGTAAGAGTTGCTCGATTTTAGTATAGTAGTACCTATTAAATATATGCCATCTATTATAACTGCAAATCTATTATTCTCTTGTTTGAAGTTTGACATTTTATATAAACAAGGTGAAGGCCACAGATCGAATGTAAGAAATATAATAAATAAAAACAGAACAAAAATGGGTGCATAGAAAACACCAATAAGTCTAGAAAGAATCTACATGCAATTTTTTCCTACAATTTTTCATTTTTACACTTTTATATAATTGGCATTAGTATTTTTTAATATTACAGTTGCATAATTGTTCTGACAATCAAAATTAAATTTTCCCAATGGGCTGCTTTTTAATATTGATTATTCTTGAAGAGATTTTACCAATTATTTTCTCTATTCTGTAGCTTTGAGCAGTTATCCTTATTTGTAACAACATATATTACGTTGGGCCAAAAAAAAAACCTTTTTTTTTTGAAACGCTAAACCTCGGAAAACTTGCCTCTAGGATAGATGAGTAAAATGCTACAAAAAAGATGAACCACAGGTAATTTCAATTTTTTTGAAAATCAAACAATTTATCAAGTTTTTTAGTACCTACTTAACCAATTATTATATATTAAACTGCTATAGTATAAAACCTTTAAAAGAAAGCTTAAAGAACACCTAGACTAAAACAGTCAAAAAAATTCATTTACAGTGGTGCAAAGGACTCCAAAATTCTTATTTACTAAACTTTATGCGCATGCTAGCTGCAGCCTGGCGCACCGAGTAGTGTATTTGCTTTGCGAATTTGCTCTATAATGTTGGTAGTACAAGGAAATATAAATAAATGAACAATATATGCAATTATACATGTTTATTTGGTTTTAGACAACTATTGTAAATCATAGTTCTTTACTTGTCTACTTAGTTAAGAAGATCGAAATAACTTTTACTAGAAAAGCTCTTGATTGTTTGGGATGCCTTGGTGACCAGTTTTACGCAGCGCTCCACTGCATGATATTGATAGGGGAATTTGTCAAATTGCCTTCATCCCCTGTTCCATGTGACTTGACTAGATATATTCACAACAAAAGTAGTGGAAGCAAAGTGGTCCAATCAATTATTTCGGTGTATTTTCCTGCTTGAGTTCATTTTGGAAGCTAAGTTCCTTTTATAATTGGATTAATCACTTGAATCAAGTTTTCTGGTAAGAATGTTGTAGATTTTATAACTTCAAAAACATTATCAGGACCATATGTAAAGTATATTTACTTTTATTTATGCTGAACAGTACAGGCATGTGTGTTTCATTCAACGATATATGAAAGATGACTCACGCTAATACAAATACAGGGTGTCTACCAACCTGGAAATGTCAGGGAAATCAGGGAAAAGTCAGGGAAATCCATCAAATACCTGCAAATATGTGGTTTAATATATATAAAAGTAGGAAATCTTTAATTCTTACAAAAACTAATCAAAGTTATATCTTATACCTATTCATTTTGACTCTACTAGGTGCCCTTTTAAGTACCTAGTTTTATTTTCATAAGCCTTGATTCATTGGCATCTGCGAAAATTATGGGCGAAAATATCGATGGACTAACAAAGATTTAGGTTAGATCATCTTTGGGGACTAAAAATATCACAAAATAGCAAAAAAGGATATTGTCGATTTGCCCTATAATTCTGTCCTGTGTATCTTATGTGGTTAGATCATCTTTGTATACTCGCAGTTCATTGAAAAACAAATACCTAATAGGCCTCTGGGATAGAGATCAGATATATGTGATTTCTGTGGTAAGGTTTGGAAAAAGAAGAATCAAAGTCATAATCATTATAGACCAAAAATATACAGGATGATTTTTTTAGGTCTACCACCGCGATTTTCTCGCACATTTTGCGGCCTACAAAAAAAAACGTAAGAAACAAAAATGTGTCAATTTTGGACAGCTAAGTGGTGCTGCAAAAGAAATCAGCATCCATGGGCAACTTGTCGCGCAATATTAAAAAAACCTCAAATTGAGCGAAATTATTAATGGCCGCTTTTTTGAATTTTAAAAGCTCGATTTGGTAGACACCCTGAAATAACGCCTGCTAATACAAATAACGAGGTGTTATTTTGCTTCTACATTGGCGGGTTGGGAGGAAGAAGAGGAGGTAATTTGTTTACATTGGCATTTCTTAAATTCAGTTTCCTATTTTGTAATGCAAAATAAATACTTTTTTATAGACTTGATATCGTATGCTTTGATATACTTAATATTTACAAAATACTAATCATATAAAAAAAACTGGAATCCTTGAATGTGGCAACAATAACATATATATTTAAAATCATGAGACAAGACAAGTTGCTATTGGGTATGTATGAACTATGATTTACAATCGTTTTCAGTTGTCTAAAACCAAATAAACTTGTATAATTGTATATACAGTGTGTTTCTTAATAATATGCTAATACTTAAGGGGATTATTCTTGGGTCCATTTCGAGAAAAAACTTCATATGAACATATGTTGAGATACCGGGTGGTAAAATTGGACCGTGCTAATGTTAATGACTTAAATACATGACAACTAGATTAGGTAGACAACTGTCAAAACTGTTTATGATTACAAAACAAAATCTGCTTGCCAACTAGATTGTTTTGAATAATTGTTAATATCTAATTTTATACCAAGGTACAAATGAATGAGTCTTATTTTTTTATGTGAAATCTGTTCGTCAAACAAAAAAGATCAAGTGACCTCAGTTGCTCAGAAAGGAATGGGGATTTCAAAAATAATTTTTACTTTAAGGAAAAGCAGTGGCGTAACATTTTTCTTTAAAAAGATTCAATTCATAACCCATACAGATGCCACTGGTAAAAGTAATAAAATTGTTTCTACATCAGAAAATGCATCTTGACGCATAGAAGGCATGCACCAAATTTCACAAAAATATCTAAGGTAATACCAAAGTTATAATAAAAAATATTTTTTTCTATAAAATTTTATCCCCCCGTTACTTCAACAGACTTTTAGGACATAATATGTTCATATGAAGTTTTTTTCTCAAAATGGACCCAAGAATAACCCCGTTAAGTATTGTATTAACATGTTATCAAGAAACACCCTGTATTGTTCATTTATTTATATTTCATTTCATCACACGGCACACCAGGCTTAGAGGTTTAACACCACGAAAAAAAAAACAGGAAAAATTGGAAAAAACAAGGTTTTTTTCCGAAGCCCAAAAAATGGAAAAATTGGAAAAAATAGAAAATTTCAGATAAAATTAGAACAAACAAAATAAACAAAGACAGTACATATTTTGCTCGAAAAAACCTCAAGGAGTATAAAAATAACATATTTTGATAGTAATGCTTTATTTAAAACAAATTAAATAAACAAAACACTTATTGATCAACAATAAAAACTGAAAACAATAATTCTTTTTAACTTTTTATTATATATTATATAAATTATTTTATTTAAAAATATTTATTTTATTTTTTTTATTATGTATTATTAAAAAAAATTGCTTTTTTTTCGTTTTTTTCCAAATTTTCCGGGAAAATTTTAAACCTCTAACCAGGCTCCAGCTAGCATGCACGTTAAATATGGTAAATTAATAATTTTTGAACCTTTTGCACTACCATAAATGAAAAATTTCTGCCTGTTGTAATATTTCTAGGTCTTCTTTAACTCTCTTAAAAGGTTTTTTTTACTATAGCAGTTAATTTTAACTGCCATGCACTAGCTGGGGGTTCAATTTTTTTTTTTTTTGGTTGCATTTTACTGATCTATACTAGAGGCAAGTTTTCCGCAGTAGTGTTTCCAAAAAAAAAAAAGTTTTTTTCGGTCCACCCTTCTATACGAGCCCTGTCTCAGTTAAGTTGGCCCAAACTAATAAAAATATGTTTTTTTGAAGAAATTTATCGTGTTAACAGAAAAATTTATTAAAATCAACACATTTTTCTAATAATATTTTAATAGTTTATTCACTTTTGGCATATAATTAAACTATATTTTAGCAACGAAATTTTTTTAAATACATTCTTAATATTGTCAATAAACAAAAAATAGACAAAAATTAAATAGAAAATTACCACCGCGTTACATCGCCTTTTCGACTTATTACTGCCTCTATACATCTCAACATAGTGTTAACTAATGTTTGGCAATCATCTGGATTGAAACTAGTCAAAATTTCTTGGAGACGAGCACGCAACTCTGGAAAGGTTCTTGCGGGTTGTGATCGCAACTTCTTCATTATATGCCATAATGTTTCAATCGGCAAAAGATCTGGACTGCTAGTCGTCCATTTTAAAAGTGGAATATTGTTTTCTAACATCTACTCTTTCACTTTTTTAGCCATATGACAATATTTTGCAAACGCAGTTCTTCAATTTTTAGTTTCAAATTATTTTGAAGGACGTTAATGTATTTCTCAGCGTTCATGATGCCATCTACAAAGTGTAATTTTCCGACCCCTCTAGCTGACATGGCTTCCCAAATCACGGAGGACGGAACCTTAACTTTCTTCTTAAGGCAGTCCATGTGATACACTTCTTCTTTAGTTCTAATGACTCGGTTTCAACTATCACCAACACAAACTTCATCCTCCAGCCTCATCACTACCATGACTCCATATAATTGAGTTCCATTGATGATCAAGCTCTGTGCTCTTTTGCCCACTAAAGTCTATTTTTCTTCTGCTTCTTTGTTAGTAAAGGCTTTTCCTTTGCCTACAGATCGTAAAATTGAAAACGGAAAAAAATCCAAAACAGTTTGGGCTTACCTTGTAAGTTTTAAACCCTAGTTTTCGGGCAGCCCTGTGACAAGTTGCCCTTGAAAAACATTTATCTGTTGCCTGATTCCGTAAAACTCTCAATTCTCCATAATTAGCCTAACGATTTTGCATGATAATACTTCTCACAGCCCTTAAAGTTGTATCAGAATAATTTGGCCGACTTCCATTTCTCTGCTTCTGAGCAGTATATAGGCCAGTAGTTTTGTAAAGTTTAATAATATTTCGCACTGTATATCGTGATAAATTAACAATGTCTGCGATTTGCGCAGCAGATTTTCCTTTTGAATGCAAGTGAATTATAACATTCCTTATTTCTTCAGAAACAGCTTTACCAAGAGACATTCTTATCGACTTATTAACTTATTGAAACGTCAAATATTGTGATTTATTTCAGAGTCGTCTACTAAACTTCTAGAAACCGACTATATAACTTAAACTGTTTTCATCGTGTATTTTGTTACAATCAAATTATTATACAAAACAATCAACTGAGCACTAAATATATCTAAAAATGTTTTTAAACATTCTCTAAAATCTGCAAAGAAACAAAAAAATAACACATTTTCAAAAACGTCTGCTTCCACCATGTTATAAACTCATAAATTTTATATTTTGAATGGTTGGGCCAACATCACTGAGACATGGGTGATATAGGTGTTTAAAAAGTTTTGGTTGTGTTCAATAAAACCATCACATTCTGTAGTATCATTTTTTATTTAAATGAAATAACCATCAAAATTAAGCACATGTTCCTAAATAATATATGAGGCCAGTTACACGGACGAAAAGTTGCACCTTTGAAAAAACAATGTAAAATTTTGGTTTTATTATCTTAATGAATAGCAATAAACATGATGTGCCTAATATTATCAGGATGTTTTTTTTAAGGAAAATTTAAACATCCATTCACTTTCTAATCAGTAAATTAAGATTTACCATGATCACCCATAAGAAAAAAAAAGATTCTAATATTACATACTTGACGAGTCAAGTTGACCAGCTTGACCAAATTTTAAATTTTCTGCCAGTTTTTTTAGGAACTTTCACATTTCATACCTTATGATTGGCTTACTATGTTTAAATAATTATTATCATAAGTAAATGTAATAAAAATAAAAACAATAGCTCTTCCAATTTATATATCCAGGATATGTTTGATTTCCAAACAGTAAAACAAATAAGGAATAAAAATGCCAAAAACCCAAAAGGAAAGTATCGTTATGGACCTTTTTGACACAAAAAAACATTCACGGCAAACACATGCACAACGTAGGTTCAAAATAAAAAATACTATACTAAAACGAATACTTATAATTTGTATGACAAAACCCCGGTCAGTCACAATATTGTGACCGGTCATTAGAAACAACAGAAAATCTGAATGGATATTTGAATTCCCTTTAAAAAAGTGCCACAATACTGTATTAGTTAGACACATGAATCATTATTGATATTCGTTAAAAATACTAAAGACGAAAATTTGAAAATTCAGTGTCGTTAAATTTGTTTTCAACTGTTTTAACTTACGCTATATATTTTATGTCTATAATCATTTTCTATGGGTCCCAAAGGCTTAGCCCACATTTAAACAACATTGTAGTTTCCAAGATCCCCATGCTTAGTCTCGAAATTCGGGCACCCTGTATGTATAGTGTACATTACATAGTGTACATTAAATGGGAAAAACTTCTAGTTATGAACATTTTGAACATTATGAACATTTTGAAACAAAGTGAGGCTAACAAAATATATCAAGTAGTATAATAGTAATGTTACCTTTTTGTTTTCCTCTTTACAAGAAAATAGAAATATACTGATGCACATTACATTTCAATTATTCTATGTATAATATCGCTTAATTAATGTAACGTTAATTGCCAGATATTCCTTCCAAAGAAATCAAACGTTTAAAATATTGTGATAGGCCAGTAAGTTAGTGGATAGAAATAAAAATTCTACAGTTAAAGTAAATAAGGATTTATTAAGTTCGTAGCAACTTGAAAAAAGATGTAGTAACTCGTACTAATAAAGTAAAAAAGTTTAATAAACTTTACTTTTTTTAACCTCCAACCAATGGCATTTTCACACTAAGGACCTAGAAACACACCTCTTCATATTTATAAAGAAAAAAGATATATACCTGCCTTTGTACTTTTTTCAAATGTTGAAGAACATCCTTCTTGCCTAATAATCGCTGGTACAAAAATATCCACTAAATATCCCTTACTTTTTGACTCCAATAGAATTCTATCTTCGCCAATATCTAAGGTTAATTCATTAGCTGAAATCTACAACAAAAAATAAAAATGTAGAAAGGAATTCAAAAAACACTAGTTTCATATAAAAATTTTTGAATAAAATGAAGTGCATTTTTGTAGTGGATGTAGAAAAGCAACAGTTTGAATGAAGTTTGTTTTCTGAAATAATCAAAATTTATTGAAAATATGAGATTCATACCACATCTGGTAGCTTAAATTCACCAATTAAACAGTTTTTCCCATTCCTTTTATACAGCCTGTATTCCGGCTCTCTAAATTCAGTTTCGGCACTAGAAATAGTTTCTATTAATGCGTTCTTAGTCTCCGTTTTGTCACCAGCTATTTCTTCCATTAAAGATTTTGACTGCAGTCCCATCTTTTGTTCCACTTCTCTCTGTTGGATTCTGTGTGCTTGCAAAGTCCCAAAGCATTTGCGGTTTTTCAAGATAATTTTTTCATCTATGCAAAAAAGACCTGAAATCTTTGTAGATAGAAACATGACATTTCTAAACAAATTTAATTCAAATTTACCATATTTATGTTCGAGAGCTTGAAAAATAACCGCTAGGAAGAAACTCTTGAATTCAACACTGTTGTCGACTTTATTGAAAAAATTTGGATGAATGGCAATGTCGCAGGTTTTGGCTTCTTCTCCCTTTTTATCCTTTTCTGGTCTCAGTTCTCCAATGCTCATTGGTACTCTAAAATCGTTGATATCTTCAGAGCTCATGAGTTCTAAAAGTTTTTCCTCGGAAATATCTTGTGGTGCAGGGATTGCATCAGTCTTGCAAACATTGACGAATACTTTCGTTTCATTTCCTACTTCTTTAGTTTTTATGCAGAAGCCTGTAACAATGAATGGTTGCAGTTTTTAGGTAGGTTTGTAATTTATTCTAATGTATCAATTATTTCATTATTTGTTTATTATTACTATTATTCGGAAACATTATCATCACCACCGTCAACACACTAGGATACAATGTTAACAATAAATATGTCACAATAAAAACTGTCTATGGCGTCATTCTGAACCTTCGTCCTCATACGATAGGGACATCTTTTTCTTGTACAAACTACTATTCCATAATATGTGGAAAAGTGTACATTAACGCACACTTTTTACTACGAAAAGCAGAACTTTTCCGCACGATTTTCAACTATTTTCACAGTGTAGCCAAGTAACTTTTCCACACAATTTTTGAAATGCACCCGCTTAAGGTGAATTTCAATCATTTGGACATACTAGTTCCACAGCTTACCGTTAGGGTGCTAGTTCCTTACTACTGCCATTTTTTATTATACTTTTTACCAAATTGGAAATGGTAAGAACAAATCTGTTGTGGAAATAAATGTGTCTTGTTAGGTAAAAGCAAAAAATAAATATCTCCTGTCTCACAAAACCGGTTTGACCTACAAGAAAATAATGGAAATGATGAAAATGCTAATGTTGTCCAATTACAGGGAATTTTGCTGCCAGAGTGTAACTTTTAAATTCAAACAACCTTTTGCAATACCTAACATTTTTCGGAATATACCTAGTTTTCACAAAGCTTAATCCCAACTACTTTTTGCAGAAAGATCAATAAACTCGACAAGAAACATCTTGGAAAGTTTTTGTATATATTTCATACTTATTATGGCTCTTATATTATTATGCACTTTAAAAATAACAAAATTGGCATCCTGACATTCAACACAGCCAGTTATGTAACCGAAATATAAATAAACATCCTCCACGACTATATTATTTTATTGTCATCATATTCCGGTAAAACTTGCTCCCAGATAAACTGCTCACATTTTTTTATATCTTCATCACGATGAAGACCTTGTATACCTACTAGGCATGAGGATGATGGCGGTTTTTAAAACAACAGAAACGCTTAGAATGATTAGACATAACCTTACTGGCCGTATCCGTGACCTGCAGCAGATGTTATTAAACATATTTATAATGTTCACGTTTTCAGTAATGTGGGACAGTGGCGGGGAGTTGGGTGTTATTGGGGTGTCTTTAACCCGGGCGCACATTGAGACCCCCGGGTTATTCAGATCCACAATAACCCCGATGAGAGTATAAACCCACCTGCTGCATTCCCGCAAAACGAAATGGTAATTACGGGTCCGCCGGAAAAAATATAAAGGGAGCGAAAATAATCAAATTTGTCTAATTTTATTGCATCTTATTTTTACTCTGCTATCTTAGTATGCAAATTTCGAATGTTTTCAACGCAAGCAGTGGCGTATAATATAGAAATTTGTTTCGGGGAGTAAACTTTTTATTGGATTTTTAAAAAAATGTAGTTTGCGGTCACCAAAATGCGCCGCAGCTGAATTTTTTTAGAAATGTTAAAGAAAAATACTTTAGGAAATAACAAAATCTTCGGATTTACAAGCTACAGTGAAAATTTTTAAATTCCGAAACGGTTTCGAAGGGGGGCATGGCCCCTACACGGAACGCAATAGCTTCGTTATTTTAAAATGTAAAAAAATAAAGCTATATAAACTATATATAAAATAAAATAAATGCTCTAAATAAATTTTAAAAATAATAACCAAATAAATAAAGCAAGGGGCATCACCTCTGCCCCCCCCCCCAACAGCGCCCATTGGTAATGCAATTTAACACATTATGCAAATAAGCTAAAACAGGTGAGATGTTGGCGACAAACATTTGTGTGGTGTTTTAACAGCGTCCAGAGATTAGTATTCTCTAGACTTTGGTTTTATCTCTTAGGTATACACCCTAGAAATATTTTTATTATTTCTCTGAGCTTTGAAAGAACATAATGTATTGAAACTAATATACCCCTAATACACATTTTAAATCCAATTATTAACAGGTTTGTTTAGCACTATACTAAATTCTGCTTACGCCACTGTGTGTAAGTTAAAAGTGGATGTAATTGTTCCGCGTTCTCCAATAATAGCTCATCGTGTTTACGTAGGGCACATTCTTGCGTGACTTGATGCTCAACCAAAAAAAAAACTAATGATTTCAGATTGATTGATGATTTTACCACTTAGTGAAAAAAATCCATTGTCAAAAATGGTAAAAAACCGGCTAAGCAAAAAATGCACTTTTAGCTCAATGATTACAAATTAAGATTTCCCTCTTAAATTATACTTACTAATTTTAGTCTTTTTTTTATAATAAATATTTATTCAAAAATACGCGAAGTGATGAAAAACATATATTCGAATTTTCTCAATTTTATAATTTAGAAGTGAATGACTGCAAAGTCTTTTTTGTCTTTTCTTAATAACCGTCTTTTGTTTTTGGTGTCAAATACACAGCTCAACATCAAATTTCAACAAAAATGCAAATAACTAAATAAAAAAATGTTTGATATGGTTGAAATCGCAAGAAAATAAAAATACGTATAATACTTGTATACTACGTACCTACTGTTTTAATTTAAGAAAAAGTATGTACGTTTTTAGCCAATTTTTGATAGGCTGAAAATAAAATTATGCTAAAAATATGTTTAATCTGCTAAAACAAAACCCAACGGTAGAAATACACGAATCCTACAAAGAAGCAAATATTTTTTAATTATTAATTAATAATAATTAATAATTATTATCATAGTGACATTTGTCCTTTTGGCGCTTTTTTTATTAATTGAAAATACTTTTATCACTTTTATCAAGATTCAGATAGTAAACAGCTCGAAGCGTGGTACGAATTTTAAAACTTCCTCGACGGACACGCCCAGCTACGAAATCACTAGAAAAATGTGCATATCATCCACCAGTTGAAGGATGAATCAATTTGAAGCAAATATAGTAGTCTTAATTATTAAAGAAAATTTCATATTGATTACTCTATAAATATAGGATTCCAGAAAGATGTAATAGGTAGGTACCTACATAGTTTAATTTTATTTGAATAACAAGCTTCTCAATGAGAATTTCACCTGTAACAATCATGTAGCTTTTATTCAAGTACATACCTATAGATATCCTGTTCTTTTTCAAAACTGCCTTATAAATAACTTGGTAGAAGCATTTTAGTGAAGTAGGTGTATTCCCCACTATATTATGTCGAAAGGAAATATCCTTATATTTGGCAATTTTACACCTTTTATATATTTTCTTAAGTCTTAACTATACAGGGTGATCCACTTTTAATGTAACAGTCGCCAAAATATGGATCTTTTGTAGAAAATAACTTTTCATAAAAAATTGGTGTAAAATAAATTTTGTTTCATATTTTCAGTACCTACCTACCTATCGATTGATAGTAGTTTATAATTTATGTTTAATAGAGAAAATAAAAAAAATGGCGTAAATTGAGGATGGTACTGGAAAAACTAAAGAATTATTCATTCAAACGCAAAATCGTAATTTGTAGGGCTTCAAATAAAAAATCTTCAATGGATAATGGATTTACTGTAAAAGATTTAAATGATCTGCAGGGATACGAAGCAACAGAAACCTTGAAGAAAATAGTGATTTGAAATAAAAATTTCTAATTTTAGTGCGGAAATTTTCTTTGACACATCGCACATTAGTATTTGTTTTTGTTTTTTTATCTATTCTCTAAGTCGCTAAAGCCAGACAACAAATTTGATGGCTTTGTGTTTTAATCAAAATATGAATTATAATACTCGTATTGTACTGTATTAATTATTATACCGTATTCTACTATTATAATATACTATGTTTAATTATATCTACTTATTAAATAAGGCGATTTAAATTATCGATTAAAAAGTATTAAACCCAAAGACAAAATATACGGCCGTAGAATAATTATAGGCAAAGTTAGTTACAGCATCTAGCGGATATTTAGACAGAAAGGTACTGGACAATTCGTTTATATACCCCTACTAAATTCACACACAAGGTCGAGTTCACAGCCCTCACAACCCCCACCACGCCCGCTAGCCCTCACTCAAATCTTGCCGTTTGACTGCCCCACCCTATATATCAAGTAGCACCAAACTTATTTCTGCAAAATTTCACCGGGTTTAGATAAAGTAACTTTACCTTCCCATATTGCCCCCAAAGTTATTCATAACTTTTAAAAGTTATGCCCCGAGTGAAAACAGGAATGAGAAGATTTTCCATTTTATTTCGTATTTGCATAAAACATAGTGCTATTCATAAAGTTTGCACCAAATAGGAAATAATTTTATTATTAGATTTTTTTAAAAATATTATTTCGATTTCGTACATTATTGCACCTAGAGAAGGTCGGGAAGTCACAGCCTGTGCCTGTCAAATTTGACATTTAGAATTCCCAAGTAGCAAAGTAGCTGTATTAATTTTTTCTTACCGAACGGAAAAGTTTTATTAACGTTTTATAAGTGCTTAAAAATAGTTAATTCGCTGTGTTATCGTCTCGAGTATTACCATTTTGCTGTGTGCAACTAATTTGTTCTGTAATATAGTTCTTAGAACGTTCTTTCAGCTAAATTATAGAACGTTTATAAAATAGTTTTTTAATTGTTCTATAAACGTTTATAGTACTACGTATACGACTGCTACACGTCTGTTTAGTGGTTACAACTAAATGGTTCGGTTAGTTTTGCGTATATAACTGTTTTATAAGAACGTAATTAAGCACTCTATAAATCAGCTTTGTAAGAGTTTGGCAAATCACAGTTCAGTTCCTTCCAATATATTTTTACTTCCAAAGATGCTTTTAAAAAACTATTTTATAGAAGTACTTACCAAGTATTTAAATTAACAGCATTGAAGCAAGCATAAATACCAAAAAGCGCGCATTGCAATCATTACAGAACGGTTTAGGTGTGTTCTCAACACCTAACCTAAAAACTTAGGTACATTAAAGCGTGTGTATGATGTTGTTTTCAAGAGAAAATGGGTGCATTTCGTATAAAATTAAAGAAGAAAATTATCATTTAATTCAGCAAAATATTTATTCGGATAATAAATACCTATGATAGCATTGCCAGTAATGCTAATGATAAAATCACTCCACCAAAGAAGATTTAAAAATCAAATACCGACAATTCTTTCAGCTGTGTTGCATATGCTGCTGATGATTGTAATTTTCACCAAAAGTCTTCAACGTTCAATGAAATGTTGTCTATATAGCATAGATAAATTATAGGTACATACGTAGAAAATGAAATTTTATCATGTAAAAGTTTTTTCATTGTGTGCAAGATTTTAAAAAAATACTTATTATCACGCTCAATGTTAAATGTTTAAAATGCGTCTAGTTGCCTGTTTTATATAAGCATCGCAAGACCAACTGAAAGACCATATATGTGCTGTGTGTGTGACTAAACTGTTTTATAAGAATTTACGCCATGTTTGGTGTGGTTAGCTTACGTTGGATCAGCGTCTCATTTTCATAAAATGTAAAAAATGCATTTTATAACAAAAAAATAATACTGCATTAGTTGACGATGTTTATTTTGTATTTAAAATTACATCCGAAGCAATAATAACAGATATTTTTAATTAAAAGAGAAACATTTATTTTAATTTTTAATAAAAAAATCATCGAAATCGATGTTTAGAAGAGGCCCTTAAAAATTTCACCATGTAAATAGTATACATTTCACAATAAATCTTAATTTGCACTAAAAATTATGTCACCCCACTATGCCATAAGTAAAATTAATTATTCGTTGTACTTTGGCACAATACTCCCCCATTCTTATTGCGTCGTCCTTATTTCATCCACATTACAAAAAGCAGCCATGGTGCATGTATGGTATTGAATAGTCTAATAGTCTTTTTAATGTAGTAAAGCACAGCAAAACCGTTTTTTCAAAAACGCTTAAAGAGTCAAAGAGCTTTCATGATCATTTACACAGGTTGTTTGGTACAACATTTATTTCTGCTGTGTAAAGCCTCTGTAAACGTCTATAAAATGGTTATGTAAATGTGTTTGCAGCTTTTATAAAACTGGTTATAGAGCGAAAACGTATAAATTTGTGCCCATTTTAGCTCTATAAGGGCTCTAAGAACGCTGTAAAAACGTTTATCGGACTTCAGATGTTTTATAAGGTTATGCTCTATAAACGTTCTTACAGCTTTTATAAAACAGAAAATTGTTACTTGCGATTGAAAAGTGGGAAAATCGGATTTTCGTTGGAAATTTTGGAAAAAAGTGATTACGAAAATGTGTTTGTATTATGTTATTGTGCCTCTGTGCCAATCTTCAGAAATGTATCAGGATGTTTGTTTTCATTCTCTGGGCCAGAGCTGCAATATTTTTACATAAAACACATCCATATTTTGGGATTCAGTGCAACAAAATAATAAAGTACAGTTTTGTATTGAAATTTTATGGTTTCAATTTCAATTCCAGGAATATCAAGACAGAAAAACAAATACCCCCATCTTTCTAGAAATTGGCATATAGGCACAATAATACAATACGTTTATAATAACGTTTTCCCATATTTCCAAGGCAACCCCGATTTTCCCCAATTTTTTAATTTTAAATGACTGACTGCTGTTCCAGTATTTTATGCACGTCCGCCAAAAGGGGCCGCCACTGTGTCAACAGGAGATAGGAAGCCAATAAGTAGACAGCGTTCTTGGCGGATTTTTTTAAATGAAGTGAAAAAGTTAAAGAAGACTTATACCACACAGGCCTATAGCGAAGTTACTGTTATTAAGTATTGTACAAATCAGTAAAATCTTCATTTTTGGAGATAATCGCCTACACTTTTTTTGTTTGAAAGGCCTTCAAAAACCGCTTCTTTTGATGTTCCTGTTATTTTCAAAATAAATGCAAATACAGGGCCAGCTGCGATTTTTTTATTCCCCCGATTTTCACGAAAACCATTTAGCGATTTTATTATTTAAAATCTGACCCCATAGCGCGTTAATCAGAACACTTAAAAACCCCCATATACCAAATCTGAACAAAAAATATACCGTTAAGTTCCATTCTGTAGGGTCTCAAAGTTGAGCAAAATAAGAAATTTAAAGACATCTGGCGAGTCAAATGTGCCATGGAATCCCTTCAGAACAGTTGAATGGTCAACAGAACCACTCAAAATGTTGGTGTGAAAAGATTTACTACAAAAATATACAGGGTACTTTTCTCTGAGCCATCTCAAAATTCTGAATTTTTATTAAACTTTATACTGGTCAGGAGTGCTCTGGAATCATTGAAAGAATATTAATAAACACAAAAGTAATTTATTTTTTAAAAAAATGCCAATTAGCAAATAAAAATTATTTAAATTATTGGACATTTCTGTATTTTTTAGATTTAGTTCGTTTATAGTGTGTGGAGCGGTTTTGTTATACACGATTTTTTATCCGTACAAAGTTCTGACAACCTGCAGAATGGAACTCCCTGTATATTTTTTATTCAAATTTGGTATATAAGGGTTTTGGGGTGTTCTGATTAACGCTGTGGGCTCAGATTTTAAATAAAAAAAATCACTAAATTGTTTTCGTGAAAATCGTGGGTATCAAAAAATCGCAGCCGGCCCTGGATTTGCATTTTGAAAATTGCAGGAACATCAAAAGAAGCGGTTTTTGAAGGCCTTTCAAACAAAAAAAGTTTAGGAGATTATGTTCAAAAATGAAGATTTTACTGATTTGCACAGTAATAAAGTTGGACACTCTGTAGGTCTATGCTTATACTTAAATGGTACCAGAACTAACACCAACCATGGAGTAGTTAATGATAGCGGATTCTGGCTAGTCCCCCCACCCCCGTTTTTGGTCCCCCCCACTCCTTTTTCGTACATTACCCGCCACTCCTACGCCCCTGCTACGCCCCGCCCACTTTTCCCCCGCGCATGCGCACCGAGCGCATGACCTCTCCCCCGCAGCCATCATACCGTGTAATTGCGGCGTAATGAGTAATTACAATGCCGCGGGTCCATATTTCCGCGAAATTCGCACAATAAATGTGGTTAAGTACCGTATGTACGTGAAGAAATATTTAAAATAGATACAATCACTCTCATTTCCCGCGCTTTTTTGTCTATTTATCCCCCTTGCAATGAAAAAACATTACATGGACTGTCAATGTCAATTTATTGTTTACCTACCGTTTATACCTACATAACTATTTAAAAAAATAGGATCTTACATTCTTTTCCCACGTTTTTTTGACTAATTAAACTATTTATCCCTTTGCAATGAAAAAAAAAACATTACATGTACTGCTCTGTATACTGTATTATAATATATTTACGCATTATTAACTTCTATTTACCCCCAGATCTAATAAAAAAAATTGTTTTGCCTAAAGTTTTTCACGACCAAAAGAAGGAATTGTTTCTGTTCTTCGTTTGTAGTAATTAACTTATTATACTCTTCCATTAATGCCACGCCTCGCTCCGCAATATCATTCACTACTCTCATTGAACGTACAATGTTCCTAGCAGCTTCCCAAAAACGAGCTTCTTTTTTCAAAAATGTGGACGAAATTTCAAGAATTTGGAAAAACCTCAACGTGTTGCTGGAAACAAAATCCTCAACATTTTTTTCAGCAATGCGATTTACATCCAAACTAATGCGCTTGGGCCTGTAATCTGAACCTTCCTCATTCAGCGCTGTCACCATTTTTTGTTTGGTTTCAAAAGAAATTTCGTCATCGAAAAAAGCGAGTGCAACAAGTTCTTTAGAAAGGTACCACAAATGTCCTAAGAATTTCGTTAGGGCTTTTGTAGACATAGCTTGGTTTATGTTTTCAAAGCTCTTAAGCTTTTTTAAAAGCCACAGGTCATTTCTTGGTGATGAACTTGCAGCAGGAGCTTTAAACCAGCATCGGACGTAAACTACGACAACGAAAACACAAATTTCAGTTATTGCTTTGAGTTCATGTTTTGTCAATTTAAACTGGTCTTTAAACATGAAAAGCTTAAGGCAATAAATTGCTTTTGCCATCCATCGTGCACGATGAAGACCTGCTGGGGCCCTGAATGATATTCCTTTGTTAGGTACACCTCCCAAAAATATTATTGTAAGTTTCAACAACTCCATGTAGTCATCCCGAGGTTGATAATCGTTTAACTGCTTCTCAGCAAATAAAATTGTGCTACTTACTACATTTTCTACGCATTTTAAACTGTCGGGTCTGAAAAAACTGTGCTGAACTTCTTCTGGTCGATAGTAGGCCAAGCAGTTCTAAAACGTTTAAAAATCAATATTTCTGGCCCACTTAATGGTCCTAGTGCTTGAAGTACGACTGCTTCTAATAAATTTCCAATATATGGTGGCGGCACGCTAACCAAAGCAAATCTTTTTCTATCTTCTGCTGTAATAGGATGCAAGCACCACCTTTTAAACCAGTATTGACCGCAGTGGTGTCGAAACACAAACATTTTATTTTGTCGGTTAAGTTCCACGTAATAATAGTTTCATACACAGCTGAAGCACACGCCTCCCCTGTTCCATGGCTAAGTTTGAGAACTGATAAAAGTTGATCGACTCCCTGCCCTGACACTAAAATGGGTAGATGATCCACTGTTTCGTGTCCTGTAATGTCTTCTATCAATTTGCCATCCCAATGAATAGTGAGAGGCATATCTGGTTTGAAATCCCTCTTTAAAGACTCAGCTACCCTTTGCCTTTGCTTCATACGTTGGCGTCGAATTGAGGATGAATTAACATTGAACTCCAAGGGATCGGTTCCTGCACTTTTGAGCGCCGATGTCAACACAACACTTGCTTTCCTGTCACTCATTTTAGCAAAGTCTAGGCTTGCGGCTAAGCGTTCATCAACAACGTTTTTCGTGCCGCGTTTACGTTTAGGCGGGGGTATATCTGCACTCGAAGGTCCGGCCTGCACTGAAATTTCCGACGGCGAACTATTATTTTTATCGCTATCACTGCTGATAGACGAAGAAGATAGTATGCACTTTTCTTTTAGAGATTCAATAACCCATTTTTCTCGATCTAAAAGTCGTTGGACACGGGCTTGTTTCTCCTCTTTCTTGGCTATTTTTTTAAAATGAATTTTGTCTAAACCACCAATTGTACCATGGCGTCCTTTTCGTCTCTGCGCAATTAAGAACTGTCGGTCTTCCTCAATGGTGATCTTGTTTAATGCATCGGCGTGGGCTATATCAAAGAGATCTTCCAACTTCTTTTGCCAATCTTCTTCTTTGTTTTGTAGGCCTGCTGAGCGTTTGGCTTTGTTTTCTTTATTTTTTTTTTCAATTTCTGCCATTCCGCAAACTTGTGTTCTATCTTCTTTATGACATCCTTTTTTAATTTAGTCGGAATACCGGCTCGTTCCCACAGTGCCGTGACGTCACAAGCAGTAGAATTTGCCGAACTACGATTGTTTTGCTTCATTTCAATTTTAAAGTGAAAAAATAAACACAGTACTTCTTTTCTTGTCGGCAACTTGCTTTGAATCAACTGTCCTGAGATTGGTGCTACTAGCCAAATGTTTGTTTTGTTCCTAGTCATTAAAAGCGAATTAGACGAGGACGCCATGTTGCCACAATACGCGATGTGCGACAAGACAAAAACGCACGAGTACAATCTATCACGACGCGTAATGCACTAGTCTGCCAAGGCGCGTGCGATCTGCTATTATTAGGTTGCGGGAAAAAGGAGGAGTGGGGCAAGGGCGTACCGCATTAGAATCATACGACGGCAACGATGTACAAGAGCGTGCTTTATTAGGTTTAAAATCCTCGGATATAAACAACGGATTTAATGGTATGAGGAGGTATGTTCTATATAATTATCATATCAATATTTTTTCAAAACTTGACACGCGGTAGCGACCCCTGAAACTCAACCTAAAAATAAAAAAAATCACAGGTTGGTTTTTCAGTTGATAGAAGCGAATGGCGGGGTGACACAGTTAATTATCAAAAGTCGAAAATAAGAAGCACCCTAAGTCGGATACCCTATATCAGATGCGTCGAAGTGAAGGCCGTGTTTACTGTCTCGGTGCCTCATCCCCATCTGATTCTCATGTACTAGTTTAAATATACATTTTTTGATATTGCATTTTTTTGTCCACTTTTCTACCCCCAAAAAATTTCTGGTGATAATATATTTAAGTCACAGGGAAAAAATTAAAAAAAAAAACAACATATATTTTAATTAAGATTTATTTCAAACAGATACAAGTCTAATACGTCATGTCATACATAATTTATTTATGAGATTATATATCCAGCTATTGTGTTCTGTCGAGAATCCCAACCATTTCACATACACTTTGTTTCCACGCCTCCTTAATATCTTCTCAACCAAATACATCTGATATGGACGGTCAACCCATAAAAGGATGTTTCTATGAATATGAATTGCAGAAAACAAAAAATAATGACATGTATTTGGTTGAGAAGATATTAAGGAGGCGTGGAAACAAAGTGTATGTAAAATGGTTGGGATTCTCGACAGAACACAATAGCTGGATAAATAAGAATGATGTAATCTCATAAATAAATTATGTATGACATTTATTAGACTTGTATCTGTTTGAAATAAATTTTAATTAAAATATATGTTTTTTTTTTAATTTTTTCCCTGTGAGTTAAATATATTATCACCAGAAATTTTTTGGGGGCAGAAAAGTGGAAAAAAAATTTGTAATATCAAAAAATGTATATTTAAATTAGTACATTATAATCAGATGGGGATGGATGAGGCACCGAGACAGTAAACACAGCCTTCACTTCGACGCATCTGATATAGGGTATCCGTACAGGCCATGCAGCGCAACCATGTAGGCTTCTGTCGATCTATCATGTGAGCATCAACATGGTTATGAATTTTGTTTGCCCACAACCCATTGGTATTGTCGGCATCTGTATGTTCCCTCACATATGTGGAATAGCAGCTAACACATAATCTATTGCATTGTCCTAATGTTATAATATTTACATAGACAATGGTGAAACAGTATGTAGCCTCTTCAACAAACTCCAAACAACCACGTGAAACTTGAACAGGTGAAATACGGCGGGTGGTACAATATGCGTCTGTGTTAATAACATCTATTCCCTCATCGCATTCGTTTATGGATTCGTCTTGACCGTAATTTCCGACGCCAGCGATAACCTTAAAATCGTAAGTGACGGCAAATCTAACATCTTATTACGCGACATTACCTTACGTGACATTGCCAGTTACAGTGCAAAAAACAGTAAATTCGGCGCTGTGAGGTTGGCCTTAGATTGCCTGAATAATAGTGGAAAATCTTATAACCCTGCCCACGGACATTGGTGGCTTTTTTCACAAAAGTCTTTCGACAACCTCGAATATAGAGCCGTTCTGAAAATCGAAGAAGGTGGTAAATCTCTTAATTGGGTGTCGTACTTTCCTCTGGTACCAAAAAGAACCTCGAAAATCCGATATCTAAGAGAAATTCCCGATTCACGATTAACCACTTTCGAGAAACGGGACGGCTGTGGAATCAACGAAACCGACGGAAAATCCTCTGAAACCACTATTGGAAATTGCTTGTTTTTTCTCAT
This sequence comes from Pseudeuparius sepicola, assembly GCA_963920635.1. Taxonomy (NCBI): domain Eukaryota; kingdom Metazoa; phylum Arthropoda; class Insecta; order Coleoptera; family Anthribidae; genus Pseudeuparius; species Pseudeuparius sepicola. The sequence goes on from OY987301.1 coordinate 49,425,876, forward strand.
TCCTCGATTTTTCGGGGGCCCGGGAAGCATCAGAACCTCACCCGAGGACTCCAGGGAAGCTTTAAAAATTGATATAAACCAAAGATTTGGTTCGCGGTTAAAAGAAAGAAGTGTAATAAACCAATGTAAAAAACGACTACGAGATTCTTCTATAATAACACAATTTATACTTGATATTATACCTTATGTAACTAATACCACTTTGAAAATCAAAGAAATCCGCGTAATGTCACGTTACGTGAATCTTACACCAAGAAACTGTGTAAAACTTTAAATCCACTTTAATATAATGATAATGCAGCGATTTATTAACCTATTTTCGTTGACTGACGTATCGCAATTTTTATTTTCTACGGGGAGGAGCGGGTCGGTACCAGGGAATGTAGGGGAAGTTGTTGATTTGTGAAGCCGTGGAATTGGCGCAACGTTGCCGCACTTACCCGAAATTCTTAATTTCTTGCTTATTTCTCATGCCTAGTGGAACGATTTATGAGGATAATATGTAAAAACGTCAGACGGAGGTAACGAAAATAAATTTTTGAAAAAAAAAGTATACCTCTCAGGCGGGCTGGAATTTTGTGAACGTTGTAGGGGGACTTCGCAGCGGCATTTTCGTCTGACGATTTTAATTTGTGCTTAGAATGGTCTCTGTTGCAATATGTTAAAACGTCAGAAGGAGGTAAGAAAAAAAATTGAAAAAAAAAAGACGACAACTTTCAGGGCGTCTGACACCCCTTTGGCAGCGAACTAGACGTCTGTCGATTTACATACGTTATCGGAGACCTTCAAACAGGTAATGTCCAAATTTTCAGTCGGAGGTATGATCATTTTTTGAGCAATTTTTTTTTCATTTTTGAATCGTCTGACGTGTTCTTTGCAGGGGTTTTGAGAAAAATCCTTGCAAATGGCACTTCCTGGTGGTCCCCCCAACCACTTCTCAAAATTCCAGCCGGAGGTAATATCGTAGTAGGTACCTCCGCGGGCGCCAGCTCTTAGTCTATAACGTCTTGTTACTGTATCTGGTTCTCATGTTTTTGTGTTGTCAAAAAAAATTTCATATTTCAAATTTTGAGTGGATGACAAACAGCTGACTTTAATATTGGAAAAGTCGATCATAACTTTGATAACAGAACTAATCGGGACGTACTGACCCTAAATGCGGCGGGATGTTTATCTGTGTATTGTGATGTGAATTTTAACACAAGCCTATTATTACTGTTTTTGGTACAGTGTCTGGCATATATCTAACTGTATGGATTCAATATTGGATCAGTCGGCCAATTTCTCTTAAACAGCAGTTTCTTATTATTATATTCTTAGTTACTAGTTATACTAAGTACTAGTTTTTGATATCTTCATGGACTTCCTCCAAGCCCACTTTCAATCGGAGATCCACAAATCTGGTTAATGGCACTGGCTTTCAAAAAGTGCCATACACTCGGCTTCAGTAGATGAAGCTGCTACCGAGTTTTGTCGTTTTGTATTCTAACAAACTCTACAATTTTCAAATAATTTGAAGTAGTGTTTCACAAGACTCTTGCAAATTTCTTGTTCTTGTCTTGTCCTTGCTGCAAGAACAAGACACAAGAAAATCATTCTAATTTTAATTCTTATAAATCCAACAAATCGGTAGGTAGGTATGTACCCTTGAATTAATCCGCTACAGTGAATTAATTTATTTTTATAAGTTTGCTTTAACGGTAGTTAAAGACTAGCTGTTTCTCGGGTCTATTGGACTTTCTAATGCTTTGTTTAGTGTGGCATAGTGTAGATCGGGTCATTTTGGGAGAGTGGGTTTCGCGGTTTTCGCCCAGGAAAGTCTTCGACTTAAGAGGTATTTCGAATTGAAAATCATGAAAATATTAAAACAAAATTATTATTAAAATACAAAAAAAGAAAAAACTATGTCAATAATTTAATAAAATGATCATCGACCCGCCGCACGGCGGTTCTGCATCAACAAAGAAAATTTTCTTTAATTTCAAATTTCTATAAAAACCATAAATATTTATTAAAAAAATTTCAGTAGACAACAACAAAAATATTTACAATTTATTCCATTTTTGCAAGTTTATATTCATTAGGATCATAACTTTTCCATATTAATTTCAATAGTAAGTATATATAAATAATTCTTACTCAATATTATATTTTACCTAACACTATTTTAGCCCTGACCGAAGGCCAAAAATATGACCGAAAGCTTGGTTCATTGTGAAGAATAAATAACACACGATTTTGGCTGACATACCCATTATTTTACTTCATTGACATAATGAATTTATTCAAAACAGTTATTAAATATAGAGTTTGATCTATTTAGTGTAATTTGGTCTTTTTCCCTACTTACTCTAATACCTAGAAAAAGTTTTACTTGTAAATCTTCCATTTGAAATTGGGTCTTTAAATACTTACTTTTTAAAACTTGTCATGGTTTCTTTATTGCCTGTAGCAATTAAGAGGTGGTCAACATATAACACTACCTCAGAGAAATAACCAAGGATAGAGGGAGTAAGAACAAAAGTAAACAGAGCCAACATCTTTTTGAGTGATGCCACGTACTCCATTGTTTACAGCATTTTATTTCAAAATAGAAGGGTTTAATAATGGGATTAAATGAAGGCACACCTCCCATAACGCTAAATTAACAAATGTAGTTATTAATTTCTTGTATGTAACAATTTTAAACTAAAACGAAATTGCGCTGTAATTATAGTAGCTAATTATCACTTTAATAAAATCGTCACAGATACCTCAAACCGCCCAACATGGCAACCCCGCCGTTGCTACCGCGGGTGCCGCGTTCGTTAACTCGGCGGTATTTGTTTTGTGTTTGCCCAGCTAGTCAAGTTTTCCGATTGCTTACGTATGCATTTTTCGCATTTTCAATTGTTTTTCTGTTAATTTATAGGCTATTTATTAGTATTTAGGATACAGTGACTGATTTTGTATACAATGGGACGCAGAAAGTGTGTGGTGTGTGGCCAGCCAAATTGATATTTCTCAGGATATAACTAATGTTTGTTTACTTCCGTAAATTTGCATAAGATGTTGGATGACAAACATGTGTATTTTGATGCTGTTTCTCCCTCTATCCTTGGTTATTTCTCTGAGAACACTACATAAATATTTTTCATATTTTCTCTATCTAAAAAATATAAACAGCGGTAAACTAAAGAGTTTTAAAATTAAGCTGTTTTAGCACTGTAGCAAAACGCTCGAACCACCATCGAGCTGGATTGTTTCAAACCGTATAATGATTTGTTTAATTTACAGACTTGGTTTTGTTTAGCTTTGACACCATTCGGCACTCGCATATAGATTTCTTCTTTTAAAATACCATTTAAATGGGCAGTTTTTACATCCATTTGATGTAATAATAAATTATATTGATTGGCCAAAAATGTAGTAATACGAGCTACCGGCAGAGCTTAACGGTGCAAAAGTTTCATCGTAGTCTAATAAATATTGATGACTAAAACCGCGGGCTACTAATCGTGCTTTATTTCGATGGATTCCCATAAGCATCGTTTTTGATAGTAAACACCCACTTACAGTCGATAATATTTTTATTAGTTGGACGACTGACTAACGACCATGTTTGGTTAATTAATAGAGAATTTATTTCGCTAGTTATTGCTTGCTCCCACTGAACTTTATCTTCTCTATTTTCTATTTAATGAATTGTTTGAGGTCTGTAGTAGGTGTTCGATTTACCAAATATGTAGCTGTGAGAACTGCCTCTCCCCAAAAATATTTTTCTAACTCTGCCCCATGCACCATTGATCGGGCCATTTCTGTAATTGACCTGTTCATATTATGTTCCGCTACTGAATTTTGTTGCGGCGCGCGGCAGTACAGTTAAATGATAACTGATGCCCCTTTGAACACAAAACTCTTTAAATTCATTAGACAAATACTCCATTCCATTATCACAATAGAGGTTTGTTAGGTTTAGATTAAAATGTGTTTTACTTTTTGTTACGAAGTCTTTAAAAACTTTAAACACTTCAGATTTATTTGCTAATAAATAGGTAACTACGTAGTGAGTAAATTCATCAATAAAAGTTACGTAATCATTTTTAATTGTCAATAGTTGGTGGAGTTATTGGACCACATACATCTGAATGGACAATAAATAATGGTCTTTTAATATGCGATTTATCTTTGGCTTTAGCAAACGGTAAACGAACTCGTTTTCCAAAAATACAAGTTTCACAAATTTCTTGTGAAGGTTTTATATTTTTTAAATATTTACTGTCATCTAGCAAATCGATATTTTGTGATTCTAAAAATTTTTGTTTGCTTATATGACCTAACCGTGCATGCCACATTTTATAGTTATTTAATGTCCCTTCAGAAACTGTATTTGCCTGGTTTTTAACAGACTCTTTTCAATACTTACACCACCAGTGTCTTTGAATATAACTGTCATACCAGCCTCCTGAATACGACGTAGTGGTAGCAAGTTATATGATATATCGGCAGCATACAAAACGTCTCCAATCAGCCCCTGATCAGTAATGACGTTGACAGTTCCTCTCATAGTTGCCCAGTTTTTGCAACCGAGATTTCGATAGGAGTGTCCAAGTGTTTGTATGTTGTAAACAAATTTGGATTATTCAAAATATGGTCACCATGAAAGCAAACCCTTGTTCAATATTTGATTTAGTTTGAACTGTTTGCAAGGTGCGTTCACGTCCTGACTCTGGTCCCTTTTGATTCTTTTTGCAAAATTAGCAATCTTTAATTGTGTGGTTTCTGAGCCCACAATATTTGCATTTCATATTAGAATGAAATTTGCGGGAGAAATTATTTTGTTGTCTATTTGAATAGCGTTGATTTGAATAATTTCTTCCCTTCTGAGCTACAGACTTTGGTTTTTAAAATATCTTTCCTTTTGTAAATGAGAAATTTTGTGTAGTTTTATTGGTTTCTACACTTAATATTTTGCTGCTTGTATCACCGCATTCATTATTTAATTTCGTTTCATAATCGAGCAATTTTGTTTTTACAAATGCTAGATCTAAATTGTCGTCTGTCAATGTGTGTATAGCAGTTACAATACCATCGAGGCCAACGATAAAGACAGGCCACGGCGCTAACGCATAATCGCGTAGTCACGTGACCAACTTAGTCGTATAATATAATAAAAGGCATTTTTGGAGATAAGTAGAAAAAAATTTTTTTCTTTCATATATTACATTATTGGTTTTGTGCATCCAAGCTTTCTCTAATTGTTTTTTCAAAATTTTCAACCTGCCTCATCAGCTGTTTTAGGCTGAGAGTTAAACGGCACTGCACTCACAATATTTTGGCACATTCTCAAAAATTGTTCCTTTATAGTTTAGGTGATATTCTCTATAGGTATTTTCATCCCACAACACATTTGTCCACTTTAATTGTTTCACTTTCTTGAAAATGTGTTAGCCACACATACTTAAGGGTTTTTTAGAAATTAAATCTCAGTTGGGATTTGACGAATCCATTTTTGGCGGAAATTTTCATCCCGAGGCAAAACAAATGTTTGTTATCGCGACACTTTCTTCCTGGCTTTTGTAATATGTATAAATATAATATAAACAGACCCAATATTTGGTATTTAGGTTATTTTTTACGAAATAAAAATGAAAACTAACCTCATAGGTATACTATAAATACTGACGAGGCAGCGGCAGCGTGAAAGACCGAATAGAAACCGTATCAGGGCGTGGGTCGACAACGAAAATCCTCGAGTACATTACAACACTGATTTATTTCGCACAAGGTGAATGGTGAATACAATAAATACACAATCCCGAACGTGGTCAACGGGAACGGCTTCCAGCCACCCGGACCGTCTGAACTCGCGAATCTCCCGTAAGCAGTTCATCCCTCTGTGTCTCAGGCTCTACTGTCCAATACTGTCCATGTCCATAATAGTCCATTCCGGGTTCCCTATTCTGTGGTTCGGGGGAGAATTCCCCTTTACAGCACCAATACTCTTGGACGGCACGACTCCCACCCAGACACCCAGAGGCCATAATAACACCTGGGCGGTTCCCCTCCGCCAGGACACACGCGCACTAGACACAAACTTGTTTCTAAAATATAAACTAAGACGTTTAAAAACACTTTAAACATTGAAAACTTCTCAAAACCCAAGCTGCCGCTTTCAGTTATGTTACAAATGACATGTAACGTCTGACTAAGATGGTCACGTGATTTTTGTGCGCCAGGGCCTGTCTTTATAGTAGGCCTTGCAATACCATCGTAGGACGTTGGTAGAGTCAAAAGAAGGTGGGCAATTTTTGACATTTCTGTTAGGTTTCCTCCAGCGGCCAAAAGTTCAATCATTAGCTCATGAAAAACAAGAAAATGTTTGATTAACGGAAAATCCAACGACGATTGAGGTATTCGATAACATTATTTTAAGACTACTTTCAAGTCGATACGTTTGTTCGTTTGGCCACAGATAACGTAACCTATCTGTGGTTTGGCTATGATTTGAAAACTACGAACCCATTGCCCGGCAATAAAATGATCCGTGAATCGGCCATCCGAGCAGGAATTATTTGACGTACGGAGATAGGCGGGCGAGCGGGCGTTGGCTGGAACCCTATACCTATAATAGACATGATACAACAAAAGAGATATGATATTGCGCAGGTTGGACACCATATTGGCGCGTCACGCGGTTATAAACAATGATACAACTTGTATCATCTGGTTATAAACAACCGAAACGTCAGAAACGTCTGAGTGTCATTGTAGTGTGTTCTCTGCATTTTCAGCCGATTTGCGAAAAAAAAAATGAAATTGCTCTTTGTGAACGTAAATTCTAACCAAGCGGAAACTTTTATGACGAATGACTTTTTTTGCATCTTATTTCACTCTTTGGTCCATTTGTCCCTTTGTAAACTCAATCAGTGGACATACTGTAATACTTTGCATGTCATAAGTGGGCGAGAACTTACCGCGTGACGTAATTGCGCAGAAGGGAACGAAATTGAGGCGGCTAAATATCATATCTTTCTTTTGTTGTATCATGTATAATACATATACGGCGCAAAAGAGACAACCGACCGGGGTAACTTTTCAATCAAGGACGGCGGACATTTGTAACCCTATTTAAGGCGGGAATTTTAAAACGTTTAAAATTAAATCGTTATATTTTTACGTAAGATGAAGGCATAGGTATACCTATTATTTAGATATGGGAGTGAGAGTGGTTAAGAAGTGGCTAAGAAGTAGATCGAGACCGAGCCTAAGCATTTCATTGCTCCAAATATGTAAGTATTATGCTTGGTTTATATTTTCTTTTTTTAATAAGCTTGTTTTCACATAAAACAAAATGACAGTCTTATATATTTTACTCACAGAAGAAAGCAAAACGTAAAAAAGGCAGCTGTATAAACTATACAACTTCAAGGTAGAATTATTTTTATTAAAAAAAAAACGCAATAGGTACTCTGTAAGGGCGCACTCGAATTGCGCTCAGATTTGGAACAGGTCATAAAAGGAGCCGCCTAATCCTACACTGAATTGCCCTCACAGACTACAAAGGGATGCATGTCATTATATTTTTAAATATTTATAGAGAGGGACCATAAAAATATTAAAATAATTTTTTATAAATACAGGGCTGAATTTGCCAATAGATCATATAATAAAGGGTCGTGTAATACGCCTATTATAGTATAAATCCAACACTGCGCGAATATGGAAACTATGTTAAGCGAACGTGGGCAACAGTTGTTGATTTTAGATAATTATAAGTTTAGAAAATATCGGGTTGTGAAATCAACAGAAGAAATAGTGTGGAGGTGTACTAAAAAAAATGTATGGCAAGTGTATATACATTGAATTCAGTTTTTCCGAGAAAATGTGGTGAGCACAATCATGAAGCGAATGAATTGTTGTTAGTACGCCAGAAAGTAAATAATTCGGTGAAGAGAAAAGCCCAAGAAGAGCTTACAACAAAGCCCGCGAAATTATTTCGGTATGAAATGAATGTACAAAAAGATCGCTTGAAGTTATGTGTGACTGATATGAGATATATTCGCAATAATATTAATCATGCCCGACTTCAGTTAGTGCCAAAGTTGCGGAAATCAACCCGAGAAGTGCAAGAATTTTTGAATATTACAGATGTAAAAATAACAAGAAATGAGCAGTTCTTAATGTGCAATGATTTCACGGAAAATATCGTTGTTTTCTCTTGCGAGGAAAACTTACAATTTATGTGTCAGCATTGCACAAAGTTTTTTGGGCAGCTGTTTACAATTCACGTATATACAATGGATTTTTATGTGCCAGTAGTATTCTGTCTACTAAAAGACAAGAAAAAGAATACATACAAGAAGCTATTTCAATTGTTAATAGAAAAATGCGAACTACTAGGTTATACCTTAAATCCGAGCACCGTAATAATAGATTTTGAAATTTCTATACACTTACGCTTAGAAGAAGTTTTTCCAGAAGACTTAAAAATTATTGGATGCCGTTTTCATCTTGCTCAGTCATGGTAATATTTATATATTTTGAAAAATTCAAATTTTTTCATACACTAATTGTTTACAGGTGGCGCAAACTACAGCAATTGGGACTTACGAATGAGTACAAGGATGGAAAATCAGAAATTTCAAAATGGCTAAGGCATATATTTGGACTTCCTTTTCTTCCACCATCCGAAGTCGGCGATTGTTTCGTAGATTTTATGACTGAAAAACTAGATGATGCTAGAGTCGAACAATTTGTGGATTACTTGGTCGAAAATTATATTGACAGTGAATCTATGTTTCCTCCGACAACATGGGCGGAAAAAACATCAAGCATCTCACGAACGACGAATGCTTGTGAATCTTTTCACTTTAAATTTAAGAGTGAAATGTGTCGTCTCATCCAAATATTCATTGCTTTTTAAAAGTTTTATTGGAAATGCAGACCGATACATATTATGTTAAAATAAATTCTATTAACCGAAATGAAAAAAGATATGTAAGACGCGAAGTGTTATTAAAGCAACAATTTATAGAAGAAAAAATCATACAGTTAGATAGGAATGAAATATCACGATACAATTTTGTAAAATGTGTTTCATACAAATTTGGTAAAATTGTAATTTCCTAAATTGTAAATAAGATACATACAGGGTGTCCAACTTTATAACTGTACAAATCCGTAACATCTTCATTTTTGGAGATAATCGCCTAAACTTTTTTTTGTTTGAAAGGCCTTCAAAACCCGCTTCTTTTGGCTTTCCTGCCATTTTCAAAATGCAAATCCAGGGCCGGCTGCGATTTTTTTATACCCCCGATTTTCACGAAAACCATTTAGCGATATTTTTATTTAAAATCTGACCCCACAGCGTTAATCAGGATACAAAACAAAAATGAACAAAAAATATACAGGGAGTTCCATTCTGTAGGGTGTCAAAATTGAGCAAAATAGGAATTTTAAAGACATCTGGCGAGTCAAGTGTGCCGTGGAATCCCTTCAAAACAGTTGAATGGTCAATAGGACCACTCAAAATGTTGGTGTGAAAAGATTTACTACAAAAATATACAGGGCATTTTTCTCTGAGCCATCTCAAAATTCTGAAATTTTATGAAACTTATACGGATCAAGAGTGCTCTGGAATCATTGACAAAATATTGATAAACACAAAAGTAATGTATTTCTGTACAAAATGATAACTAAAAAATAAAAGCAATTAAAATTATTGGACCTTTCTCAACAAAGTCGCTGTCTAAGATGATACATTTTCTGTGCGTTTCGTGTTGTGGCACACCAGCCACCTTAACTGATATGGACTTAGAGACTGGCAGGCTTCTGTATTTTTTAGATTTAGTTCGTTTATAGTGTGTGGAGCGGTTTTGATATATTCGATTTTTGACCCGTATGAAGTTCCAAAAATTTAGTAATTTGAGATGGCACATATAAGAACACTCTGTATACAGGGTGTAACTTTGATAAGTACAGAAATTTTAAGGGCAGGTCGGGAAAAATGCGCTTGTTACGCCTATGCAATTAAAATTTTTCTAAAGTGCATATTAACGTCAGAAATAATTTTTTTAAAAACGCTATTAAAACCCCCTTTTCCGACGCCACAGCCAGGGACCTTGACCTTGCCGGGACCAGCTGGAACTGAGGCCGCTTCCCGCGGATCCCCCCCAATTCCGCCGTGCAGCGTTGTCAGACGTATAGCTCTTTCACAGTATTTCAGGAATAGCCTTTCAACTAATTTTTGAACAAATCTTTAATGGTTCTTTTAGCGAATAGAATGCAAAAAACTACCTTTCGGATGCCTGCATGATTTTCCTTGCGGGTGTCGTACTTCTTTCTTATGTTATCCAAAAATCCTCTCGAAAATCACAAGAAGCACTACCTAGGTAACTAGTTGCCAGTCGAATCGCTTTTTCCGATGCTTTTTCGCAGTATTTGAAGAATATTGACGCAACCATGTATCATTGGGTGTATGTGGAGATTAAATAAATAAATAAATAATTTTTGGACAACTCCTTAATGGTTCTTTTAGCGAATGGCTCGACGAATAGCATGAAAAAGCCTACCTTTGAGATGCATCGATTATTTTTACAATTTTCTTGTGTTTAGATACTATCCAAAAATCTTCACAAAATCACATAAAGCACTAAGTACCTACCCAACTAGTGGCACTCTTTTTATACGATGGTCTGCATTTCTTAACGGAAATATGAAAAAATCACTTGTTATTTCACTGCAAATTCGTAGCGGCAATTGCAACAGGTTTGGACATCACTGCTGGTTCAAAAAATGACGAACGGGTCTGGAAAAATGTACAGAAGCAGGTTCACTTCCGACGACAGTTCGTAAAACAAAGCAAAGCAACAGAACACTATCGGTTAGCACGACGCGACGTTTGCATACGCGTCCCGGTTTTGGAAACAGAATTATTATACCACAGAATAGCCACACGTAAGGCATTCTGTATAATAATAAATTGCTTGTTGAAGCGGACGCGGATCGATATCAATCAGCTGTTAAATCCCATAATAATCGGACGATCTTCGACTAGCGCGTCGGCTACGGCGCGGCGGTACGGTGACGGAGACCGCCTGCGTGCGCACAAGCTTTCTCCCATACCATCCAATACCACTATTCGGTGTTGCCGTTTATGCCGACATGTCCCCAAACTGACTTAAAGTCCCTTAAACCCGATTTTTGATTTTCGCGGATTTATACGGGGTTTCATTCGTTATTAGTTCATCTACTATCTCGTATAATTATTACGCACAAAAACGGGTAAATCCATGTAAAAATCCACTACACAATTAAATTTATACGGAATTAAATTACTAAATCAGGTAAATTTTCAGCACACTTGGCAACATAGTAGCGCCGCCCCGAGAGAAGTAGGGGCCGCGAGCCGCGATTGGCTAATATCGCGCACAAATTATGAATGGTGGGAATCACCTGTGGTGTCGATGTTTGAAGTGGGTAGCCGGCGCCCCGCACCCGCGCCCCTCGCCCCGCTGTGCTGAAATTTAGTAGATCGGCCACGCGGCGTGGAATTGGAGCAAAATCGAGTGAATCCGTGAATTTATTCGTAATTATTGCGCGATTCGGCCCGGCGTCGTTCTCGTGGTGTGCAAAAAGCGACGCAAAAAGTGTTTTAAGTTTTTAGTGTTGTGGTAGGTGATAATAGTGATAAAAGATGGCATTTTATTCCAATGCAGAAATGGTAGATATGATGAGAGCATATTTTTTGTCAGGAGAGGTAGCAATGGCCGCACAAAGAATGTATCGTGAAGAATTTCCACAAAGGAATACTCCGAATGCGCGAACTTTTGTTAGAATTGTCCAAAGGTTAAGAGATTTTGGAAACTTTGAACACCAAAGGCAAGATATTGGCCGTGAGCAAACCGCCCGAGTAAGAGAGTTAGAACCTCAAATTTTAGATGCAATTGAAGAAACTCCTGGAACGAGTACAAGAAGATTGGCCGCTAGATTCAACATTTCGCACATGACTGTTTTTCGCACATTGAAAGTTCAAGGTTTACATCCTTATCACGTGCAAAAAGTGCAAGCTCTCAAGGAGGAAGATTTGCCAAGAAGAGTAGCGTTTTGTGAATGGTACAGGCAAAAGAGCACTGAAAATGATAATTTTGGGAAACATGTCTTATGGACAGATGAGGCCGCCTTTACCCGAGAGGGAATTTTTAATGTGCACAATACTCATGTCTGGGCAGATGAAAATCCGCATGAAGTACGGGAAAGCCATTTTCAAGAAAGATTTTCTTTAAATGTGTGGGCAGGAATTGTTAATGACAATCTTGTTGGACCACATATTTTTGAAGGGCGGCTAAACGGAGCTATGTACTTGGACTTTCTGAGGAATAATTTGGAAAATTTTTTGGACGATTTGCCATTAGATTTGATCAGAAATTTGTGGATACAGCACGATGGTGCCCCGCCCCACCGGGCAAGAATAGTACGAGAATGGCTAGATAATAATTTTCACGATCAATGGATCGGTCAAGGAGGGCCTGTTGCCTGGCCACCGAGGTCACCGGACTTAAATCCATGTGATTTTTTCTTGTGGGGTCACATGAAACAAATCGTTTACTCCACTCCTGCAAATACATTAGAAGAGCTACGAGCTCGTGTAGAAGCCGCTGCAAATGATATAAAAAATAGCCACGATACATTAGACAAAATAAAAGAATCTATGCAGCGAAGAGTTGAGGCTTGTATCAGGAATGGAGGACGACATTTCGAACAACTTCTGTGAAAAGACATTGATTAAATTCTATGGAAAAAGCTCGGGAAAAAGTTAGGTAGGTACCTACGTCGCGTCGTGAGTGAGAAGTGGTGAGCTGTGTAATGAACTTAATATTGTGAAAAGTGAAACAAGTTGTAGTTAAGTGGTAAATGTGATTATTACTAAGTTACCTACGATGAGTGCTTCTGTGCTAGGTGAGTTTGATATTATTTTCGGTAATTATTTAGCATAGTGCGCCCCCCCCCCCCCAATTTTCTTGAAATTTTGGCTACCCTCAGTTTTCGAAGTCCTTGAACACGAATCGCTTGCCTTGGTTTTTGGTGCTAGGGCGTAGTTTCCGAGAAAATGAATTTGAATTTTCAACTTTGTGAAAATGTGAAAACTCATTTTCTCGGAAACTACTCCCGAGCACCAAAAGCTAAGGTCAGATTCGTGTTCAGGGAACTCAGGAATAGGGGGTAGCCAAAATTTCAAGAAAATCAGCGGGTGCCTGCACTAAATAATTACCAATTTTTCTTTACGCGGGATGATAGGGCTACAGGCGAACACCCGCTAAAAAAAGTAACGCGCCGCTGCTCTACCCCATGGGTGGTGTGGAAATTTGCATATTTTTACAGATAATTTGTATTTTAAAACGATACTTTATTCAGTTGATTGTTGATCAGAAATTTATTGTCCCAAGGTGTCCCAAGAGATGGCTAATTATTATGATAAAAAATTGCGGCCTGAAAATCAGTTGTAAAGTAGATAGGATAGGTACTCCACAAAAGACTTGTCAAATAATTATGAGCGTGAAAGCAGCAACGAGTTTTGTAGCAATGACTTCTCCGGGCGGCGCTCGGATACATTTCTGCTGCCTAGGTACTTAAAATATCGGTAGTGATAAAAAGTGACGTGTTTGTTAAATTATTGTATGCGCGCGTGAAGAAGCAATAAATAACGCGTGAAGAAGCAATAAAAAACGTGGAAACCTACCAACAGGAATTTTCAAAGGTAGCTAGGTACCTAATTCTGCAAGCAGATTTATTCCACTCTGACATGCGGCAACGTCGCGGTATTGCCCCTCCTAATCTAATGTTATTCCCCCTCCATCTCCTAGGAAGAGGTTAGACCTCCCCTCTAAGCGCTTCTAGTGACGATCCAGCGGCGTGCATTGAGCACGGATAAAGATTGATTTGCCCCATTTTCTAAACATCGAGTAAAAAAATTTTTTTTTTCATTTTTCGGTTTTATGAACGTCCCCGATTACGTGGTTAAAATTTCTGTACCTATCAAAGATACACCCTGTATTTTGTATTAGACTTTTGCACACCAACACCTTAAGCAGTCTTATGGACCATTCAACTGTTTTGAGGGGATTCCATGGCACACTTGACTTGGCAGATGTCTTTAAAATTCGTATTTTGCTCAACTTTGACACCCTGCAGAATGGAACTCCCTGTATATTTTTTATTCAAATTTGGTATATGGGGGTTTTGGGGCGTTCTGATTAACGCTGTAGGGTCAGATTTTAAATAAAAAAATCGCTAAATGGTTTTCGTGAAAAACGGGGGTATTAAAAAATCGCAGCCGGTCCTGCATTAGCATTTTGAAAATGGCAGGAAGGTCAAAAGAAGCCGCTTTTGAAGGCCTTTCAAACAAAAAAAGTTTAGGGAATTATCTCCAAAAATTAAGATTTTACGGATTTGTACAGTTTTAAAGTTGGACACCCTGTAGATATTATATAATATCAAAATGTATATAAAATACATTCTAATGAAGTATATATTTGTGTTGTTTTTATTTTGGTTGCTGCAGAGGTATAAATTTAATATTTACAATTTTCCACACTAATGAGCCTGAGCGTAATTCGAGTGATTTTTAGGACCTTCTACAGGTATAGAAAATTGTGTGCGCAGTTCCAGTGTTGGATTAAGGGGTTCTTGGGGTTGTGTGCGCAATTCAGTTGCACCGCTCTGTAAAATCTAATGCAGCAAAAATACCTACCTAGATATTACTTTGTACAGAACTAATAACTTACCTGTAAAATTTAATAGAACTTTCAGGAGGCACCAGTCTTTTGAGATTTTTACAATGCTTCACAAAGCAAGCCATTGTTCTCGTCTAGTCGTAATAATCACAGCAAAACACTTTCTTGTATGTAAGCACTAGACTGTCACTAAAAAACGGTTAGTAACAGGCTATTTTCGAAATACCTACATAACAAAAACTTGTGGGAAAACCGAAAACGAGCAGGGAAAACGAATAAACACAAAACAGCTGTTCCGATAAATGTCAATATAAGGTTACAAATGGCGGCATCATGCATCCTTTACTATGACCCGCGCACTAGCGTGCGCAGACCGTTAAAAATCAGTATATGTATTATATAGGTATGTGGCTGGAGCTCGTGGTTCCCCTACTTCCTACCTCACCGGGCTGCATCACATACCTATACGGGTGGCCCACCACGAACTGCATCCATCTATATATGGAAAACTAAAAGTAGGAAAATTTTGAAAATTTGGCACCTCACCAATGCCGATGGGCGCTGCTCAACTAAAATATTTTGGTGAATCTGGCACTTCCGGTTATACCGGAAGTCGATATCAACTTTCTTATCTCAAATGGAACACCCTGTATATTATTGCATTTTGGATTCCAGGCATCATTTTGGAACAAAAACATGCAACATGTCCTATGTCTAAATGCAACCGTTTTTGAGATATTTGCATTTTTACATTCAAAATGTGCTTAAATCCCTAAATTTTCAAATGGAAACCCCCTTTTTTTAATGCGATCTTATTCACCACTAAAAATGATGACAACTTTGTGTAAGGTTTCTTATATACCTAAATGGCAGTAATTTTCAATTAATTTACGAAAAACCCACTTTTCGGCCATAAAATGATCATATTAGAAGTGGAAGTTGAAAAGACAATCGCGGCTGAGGAAATGTCACTTGGTTTATAAATAATTATTGTCAACAATAATGCCGGCGCGCTTAAATTACACAAACGAAGATTATTTAAATTTGTTTATTATCTACGGAGAATGCAACAAAGTAAATATCAAGAACGTGCGATACATTTGGGGCTCGCTATCCACAAAAAACAAAACCATCATCAAACACAGTTAAAAAAATAATACAAAATTTTAAACAGTATGGATGTGTCAGAGAAAAATCACGTTTGGCGATGGTTTTGTTTTTTGTGGATAGCGAGCCCCAAATGTATCGCACGTTCTTGATATTACTTTGTTGCATTCTCCGTAGATAATAAACAAATTTAAATAATCTTCGTTTGTGTAATTTAAGCGCGCCGGCATTATTGTTTTATAAACCAAGGGACATTTCCTCAGCCGCGGCTAATATGATTTTCCAAGCGTTAAGCAAACCCCGCATTTTATGGGCGAAAAGTGGGTTTTTCGTAAATTAATTGAAAATTACTGCATTTAGGTATAGGAAACCTTACACAAAGTTGTCATCATTTTTAGCGTTGATAAGATCGCATTTAAAAAAATGGGGGTTTCCATTTGAAAATTTCGAGATTTAAGCACATTTTGAATGTAATATTTATTCATATTTTGTGAACACCCTGTATAAGTTATTACTTCTGTACAAAGTAATATCTAGGTAGATATTTTACAGAGTACCTATTGCGTTTTTTTAATAAAAATGATTCTGCCTTGAAGTTGTATAATTTATACAGCTGCCTTTTTTTACGTTTTGCTTTCTTCTGTAAGTAAAATATAAGACATTTTGTGTTATGTGAAAACAAGCTTATTAAAAAAATGAAAATATATACCAAGCATAATACTTACATATTTGGAGCAATGAAATGCTTAGGCTCGGTTTCTATCTACTTCTTAGCGTTAATAAACCACTCTCACTCACATATCTAAATACAGTATACCTATATGCCTTCATCTTACGTAAAAATATAACGATTTAATTTTAAGCGTTTTAAAATTCCCGCGTTAAATAAGGTTTCAAATGGCCGTCGTCCTTGATTGAAAAGTTACCCCGGTCGGTTGTGTTGTCAAATAATTACTTTAGTTCAACTGTACAAACACGTATATTAATAGAAACGAAGAGAGATCGAGAATGACAATACTTCTTATATAGTCAAATTATTTTAAGAAGTCCTTACTGGGACTGTCAATTGGTAATTTCGCCATCCTAAGTTGGCATTAATGCAGCAACCGGGTCATAAGTCCAGGTCAGTAACGAGCTCATTTGCACAATCACTAACTACTAATAACACGAACAAGAACAACACGGATAACGGAAAAACTCACGAAACGTAGAAAACCCACGAATATTTTCAATGCCCAAAGTTTGAACCCTTTTGAACGATCCGGAAAACCTTCACGGTCACTTCACAACACCGAAATAAAATTTGCCTGAGTACGCACCTGAGCTAACATTTAATTCTACACAGTGATTTAGTGAATGAAATATTTTTCTCTTTTTTTGTAAGGCAGAGAGTCTTCCTTCCTGCCTACAACCGCCTTTTACCAATTGCCAGTATTTTTCTTCGTGCCACTGATGTCGGTTGCACACTTATTTTTATACCCTTCCTTTTTGCCTTTTTACACAACCTTACAGGATCAGATTGTTGAAACTAAAACATTTGAAACGATGCACTTCGACGTACAATAGGCTACGTCCGATACGAATATGCCACCGGGCTGGGGAACCACGGCAGGGGAACTTTCAATCGATATCAGATGTTTTATTTATTTTATTGAAAATATTTCAGAGTACCTACCCGAAGATGAAGAAAATATTTTCTATCGCGACTTATGTATGCCGACTGGCACATATTATAAGGTTTGTTTTGGTTGGAATTTTATGAACAGTTCTGGAATTGCGCAGAACCAGATGCGCACTGTAACTGCTCCAACAGAAAATCCTAGAACGGTTTTGAACCGGTTCGAGACCAGTTTAAACCAAAAAACCACTTTTAAGAAATTTCAGTTTATTTATTGTATTTTTATTTACCATCAATATAGTATTATCCATTTGAAGAAATCCTCAAAAAATAACGGGTTTTTCAAGAAAATCGCACTGATAACTACTGATAATAAAAATAATAAAAAGAAAATGTACCTAACCCAACCTAACCACAAACAAAAACTCTTAACTTTTATACCACAAAACATCCAGCGAGATCTTTGTACCATTTGCGCATGTGCGAACTGATAGTTCAGAAATGGTTCTTACAGCAGAGCGAAAACTGTTTGAACCGTTCTAGAACGGTTCAAACTAATTCTAAAATCGTAACCAAAACAACGAACTAAAAATAATTCAGAACCGATCCTGACAGAACCAAAACACTTAAAACGGTACTGCGCATGTGCGAACCGTTCTAGAACGGTTCTAGGGAAGAACCAAAACAAACCTATTATCATTATTATTATTCCTCCAGGAATAATAAATAAATAATTATTATTCACAAAGTACTTTTTGCTTTTGTGAAAATGGTTTAATCCCTAGGGCATAAAATGGCCTGGTCGTGCAAAAAAGAGTAAATTTAAATTCTAGACCGTATTGTGCGCTTGATGTTTACTTTAAAAATGTGATAGGTAAAAGCAATATTTTTGTCAAATAAATGGGTCATGTGATGCATTTTTTGAAAACAAATAATATCCTATGTAATACGATTATTGTGTCAAATCGCTGCATGATAAAAGCTAATTTATATACTTTCCAGAGAGAAGGATAATAATTCTAACATCCAGTCAGATTTAGAAACTTCTTCGTTAGAAGATTGTTCGAAAGTCATTGGAGTTGAAAATCCAGTCAGTCGCAGCCAACGAAAAATACCGGCCGTGGCGCGGCGCGAACTCACGTGACTCTAGGAGTTTCTCAAGGTTAGGTATTTTGTTGTTACTATTTTTTAGCCTTGAGTGCCTAAATTTATCCAAATAAAATAATAAAATATTTACAATAATTCCAATGTATTGCATTTTTCCTACACTATTTTACGAGTGAAGCAATGGTAAACGTATGCAATGCTAGAACTCCTAATGTCACGTGGGTTCGCGCCGCGCCAGGACCGTTATTTTTCGTTGACTGCGCAGTCAGTGGAATTTATGACATTTTCATACATTTTCTAGGAAGTTCGATAATTCAGATTTGTCAAAAGGTTCGGAAATTGAACGGCAGTCAAGGTAAAATTACCTAATGTTTGATGATGATGTCACAACAGTCACAGGTCACATTGAAACCAATAGGAGTAATTTGTGCGCTAGGGGGCAGCGGTGCACGAGTGGGTTATTGGTATTACCCACGCTTTGGCATCGGATGTCGTGGGTTCGATTCCCACCACAGGACGTGCCCTGGGTGTTGTGTGTTTGTATTTAGTTTTAAGGTAGGATAGGTGCCAAAGCGTGGGTAATACCAATAACTCACTCGTGCACCGCTGCCCCCTAGCGCACAAATTACTCCTATTGGTTTCACTGTGACCTGTGACTGTTGTGACATCACCATCAAACATTAGGTAATTTTACCCTGACTGCCGTTCAATTTCAGAACCTTCTGACAAATCTGAATTATCGAACTTCCTCGGGTTTAGATGTAAGAAATTTGAAAGACTAATAGTTGGTGGGAATGATTTAGAGCCAGACAACCCCCTTCTTCTTCTTCTTCTGCGTTCTTGGTTGAGGACGACCAGTTGTGGTTTTGTCCTCTGTTTTTTACGTTTAGTCAATAAATTGGGGTTTTGGTTTTGAAAAATTAGTTAAAATTTGTTTCATTTGGGGCATGGTTGGTTAGTCAATGAGTTCTTGCAAAAACCTCACAAACTATAATTTTGTTTCTTGTAAGTTATTGAAAAATGAATAAATTCGCTATTTAAAAACAGTAAATTTCGAATAATTTTCTTTATGGAGGAGGTACAGGGAGAAAATCTTTTATTCTATCGTAAGGCTTGTTTCTGTCAGGTATATAGCCTATGGCTTGTCTTAGGAGATTGTTAGGATGTTGAGGGCCTACATTCTCGTAGATTTGCACCGTCTCTGACCTAATAAAGTCAGAGAGGGTGAAAATCCCGAGGTCCCTCCTTATAGTATCGTTGCGGACATACCAGGGTGCGCCGGCCACTAGTCTTAATGCTTTATTTTGCAACGTTTCAAGTTTATTGAAATTTGTTTTGGCCACTGTAGACCATACTGGACCAGCGTATGCGATAAGTGGTCTTATAATCATCGTGTATATTAGCAGTCTATTTTCTAAGGATAATTTTGAATTATAGCAGAGTAGATGGAAAAGAGAGCGGATCGCCCCGCGGGCTAGATTTACCCTTTTTTCAATATGTGAACGCCAATTTAATTTTCTATCTAAAATTAATCCGAGATATTTTGCTTGGGGTAGCCAGTCTTTATAAGTGTTTTGGATTTCGATTTCAGGAATTTGTCGTTTTTTAGTAAATAGTACAGCTTGTGTTTTATGGCAATTAATTTTTATCTTTTTAGTTAGAAAATAATTCTCTAATTGTTGGAAATTTCTTTGCGTCGCAAGAGTCACCCTGTTCGTGTTTCTGTTATTGTAGGTAATTGCCGTATCGTCGGCGTAGATATATATCGGCATTGTTTAACCTAGGTATATCGGCGATATATAGTATGTATAGAAGAGGAGAGAGCACGGAGCCCTGTGGTACTCCGGCTTCAACATTTAAGGTTTGCGAATATTCATTTTTAAGGCTTACTAAAAATTTTCTATTTTGGAGAAAGGCGTAGATAAGGTGAACCATTGAGGGACTAATGCCTTGACCTATTAAGGTATGCAATAGGCCCCAATGCCACACCTTATCAAACGCCTTCTCTATGTCCAAAAATATGACTCCCGTGCTCTCTCTTTCTTGTAAATTTCGTTGTATATTTTCAACAAGTTGTAGCGTGGTGCTATGTTTGTTTCGAAATCCGAATTGTTCTTCAGGTATTAAGTTTAGAGCTACTACCTCCGCTAATAATCTGGAATGAATTATCTTTTCAAGGACTTTACTTACCGATGAAAGCAAACTAATTAGCCTATAGTCAACAGGTTGTTGTGATTTACCTTTTTGAGGTATGACGATAATTTTTGCCAATTTCCATTGTTCCGGAAAATATTTTAGCCTTAGCGCGGCATTTACAATGTTTAAAAGAAGGACTTTGTATTTTGGAGGAAGCAAGTTGATGCCTTTATTAGGAATACCGTCCATACCGGGCGCTTTATGTGTATTTAAATTTTTTATTATGAATTTAAGTTCGTCCATGTCTACATGGTTAATTTGTTCTTGTTCTATAGTACGTAGCCAAATACGGACGTTATTTTCCGTATTGGCTTCGTACTGTAGATCATCGTTTGGGGTTCGATTTTCCGAGAATTGACTGGCAAAATGTTCGGCAAAAATTTCAGTTTTTTCTTGTGATTCGAAAGCTAGTCCGTTGCGCCCGAGTATCGGCGGTAATTCCTCTGGTTTGCCTTTTCTTAGGGTTTTGAAAATTTGCCAAAAAGATTTATCACCAGTTGTTAAATTTTTTAATTTTTCACTCCATTTATCGTTGAAGACGCTAAAGAGTTTTTCTTTTAATTGACGCTGTAAGTTATTTAATTCTACATTATTACCAGTAATTCGTGCTCTTTTTTTAGCTCTATTTCTATTTCTAATGAGATTTTTAATTTCGTCCGAAAAGTTAAATTTTATATCTTCTGGTGTGAAAATAGTGGTAGCTGCAGATAATGCTGCGTTTATGTCTGTCGTTAAGTTGGTAACTGCCGTCTCCAGGGCGTCCGTATCGTATATGTATGACAAGTCTGGGTTTTTGTCTAATAAAAAGTCCTTATAAATTTCCCAATTTGTTTTCTTTTTGTCAGTTTGTAAAAAATTTAGATTTTTAATTTCAAGTAAAATAGGGTTATGGTCGCTGCCCAAAGTATCGTAAATTGTTATGTCGAAGTCGTTTTCGAAATTTGTTGTAAGGAAAAAATCTATAATTGTTGGTGTTCCTATTGGGGAAGTATGCGTGGGGGCATCGGTAGCAATGATTGCTATAGGGTGATTATTTAACAAACTATAGATTTGTCTACCTCTGGTAGTATCGGGCCCAGGGGACCAGGTCCTATGTGAGGCGTTAAAGTCTCCTCCCACGAGGACGGTGACTTCCAGATCCACGGTCAAAATGTCTATAATTTCTTGTTCGATGAGTGGTTTGGTAGCCGGCTGATAAAAAGAAAAAAATTTTAATTTTTTATTGTGTAAAGGATTTTTGATTAAGATCGAAATATATTCTGAATTTTTGTCTGGATTAGATTGATTTGCTTGGTTGAATTTTATAGACGTTTTGACCGCGATCAGGACGCCACCGCCCCTACCTGTAGTCCTGTCATTTCTGATAACTATAAAATTTGGAAGTTTGAAATTTTGACTAGCTCTTAAGAAAGTTTCTACCCCCCCCCCCCCCCCCAACAAGCCGAAGGGGGATGCAACAAGCCCCGGACCCGGGTAAATGGCCTTCGATGTCTAGCCCATAAAAAAATAATTTGTGCGCTTGTGTGCTTTTATTCCCGTAATAGGGTTCCCAGAATACTATGGTACCTACTAACACATATTTTGCACACTTATTATTCGGATTTAGCTATAAGTAGTAGTGCAGGTGCGCAGAGATGCATAGGATTTGAGAAACAAACATTCTGGGAAAAATAGGGCTTTGAATGGAACATTTATTTACAAGGGATTAGAAATTAATAGCTCCTATCATCTAACAACTATTACTTTATTTAAAAACGGAGACCGGTTTCGTAACTCTATAAATTTACCTTCATCCTCAGGGCAGGTAGTAGGTATATTTATATGTATAAATAAATAAAGAAGCTTTACTTACCAAGCCATTATACATTTGAAATATATACATTCAGCCACAAGTCAAAGTTGAAACAATTAAAAACATTTACATCATTATTATCTTTTTTCAAGCATCTCCTCCAAATTTCCTGCAAGCTCTTGGATTATAAGTGATAGATTAACGAAACCGCTTACTGTTTTTAAATAAACAAATAATAATAGTTGTGATATAATAGGGCCTATTCACTTCCAATCCCTCTAAAATGAACTCTTACAGGGTAGAAAGTTTTCAATTAGATTTATTTATTATTACACAAATGTAAATATGGAATACTATATAGAACATTTTATAGAAGTAGACTCTAGTCGTAGCAACACTATTATGCAGAACAATTATCCAATCAAACATTGATATGTAGATGCTTAACTGGCCCTAATGTGGTTCAAGAAGAATTGGGTAATCGAATCGTTAATTTAGATTTTATAATTGAGCAATTAAAGAAGTTTTTTTATACACGAACCCTTCATAATATGCACCTTTGCTGATATGAAAATTATTTAACACCTGTGAAATAATAGTAAAATTTTACTGTTTTTGGTACAGTGTCTGGCTTATATCTAACAACTGTATGGATTCAATATTGGACCAGTCGGCCAATTTCTCTTAAACAGCATTTTCTTAATATTTAAACAACACTGCATGGACAGCGATACTGTGGTTTTATTCCTTTTTGGAACTATACCGACAGGACCATAAAAACCAACATGATGTCACGGTATCTTAATGCGACGTTGCCAGATCAATGAATATATGGGTCGAGTCCTACAAAATACGATAATAATTTATTCATGACATCTTTATGCTACCGTGCAAGTTCAATGAGTTATTGGATTGGATAGGCTATATTACAAATTGCATATTTTAACGCTGCAACGATAATGTGACTCACGGTAATTTGTTTGCATTGGCATTTCTTAAATTCAGTCTTTCCTAGTTTGTAATGCATAATAAATAGTTTTTTGATAGACTTCTATGTCATATATTATATGTTTTGAGATACTTATATTTACAAAATAACCTAAATCGTATAAAAAAACTGTAAATCACGAATGTGCCAACAATAACATCTTTTTAAAATCATGAGACAAAACAAGTTGCCTTTGGTAATATATCTATTCACATTTCTGCTTCAACTTTTAATGTGTTTGTACCCGTCTTTGCTTATTTAGTAATATAATTTTAATATGCAGGTATATGTACAGTCGCGGACAGTTGGTATCGAACGACCTGAAGAGGTTTCTCGTGGCTATCGTTACAGGGCGCGCGGAGACGGCAACAGCGCGCGCCTTCGGCATCGGATGGTTCGAACGGGTGTCTTGTTCCGAGAATTCTTTGCAAGCGATTAAGCCGATGTCACCGAAAGGGTTAAAAAAAATTAAGGAATCAGTATTAAACTATTTATTAAAACAGTTCACAAGTATACAGTATGATTTTTTAAACTACCACCGCGATTTCCTCGCTTATTTTGCGCCCTACAAAAAAAACATGAGAAACAAAAAGGTGACAATTTTGGACAGCTAAGTGGCCCTGAAAAAGTAATCAACATCCATGGTCAACTTGTCGCGCAATATAAAAAAACCTCCAATTGAGCAAAATTATTAAATAGCCGTAACATACCTATTTATTTTAAGATACCGAAGAAAACTTTTATATTGAAAATTGATGGCACTGAGAAGCTTTATGCAACTGGGTGCTCAGATAGTTTCTGAAAATTACACAGGCTCTTCGGCTCTGTTGAGGCCATTGTTTTAGTTATTAAAGGCCATTGTTTTAGTTTATTAAAGTAGTTATTTGGCTCCCTACTGAAAAATCTTAAGAAACAAAAACGTGTAAATTTTAGATAGTTGGTTAATGTTAAAAAAAGAAATCGGTATCCATGGCCAACTTTTCGCGCAATACCAAAAAAAACTTAAATCAACAAGAATCTGAAAACAATCAATTTATTTTGAAAGTCGAGGGAAAATTTTAATTGGAGATTAGCGGCAATTAGATCACGCAAGAACATTGACAAAAGAAAATTTTCATACAATTTGTACTAGTTTTCCCGCTAATTTGTTTAAAGTGTGAAGTCGAAATAGCAATTAAAAACATCAACAGTTATTCAAATTAAAGACAAATTTTCTCATATTAAAGATCTTGTTTGATCAAAAAAAAATTAAATAAATTGATAGTTTTGTTTTCACATTTTTGTCGACTTGAGTTTTTTTTTGTATTGCGTGAAAAGTTGGTTATGGATGCCGATTTATTTTTTAACATCACCTAGCCGTCTAAAATTGCCATATTTATTATGCTTATATAAGCTTACTTACATAAAAAAAATATATTTAATGCAGTGATAGGGCCAAAGCGAAAAATGTTTTTCAAATAAATCAAAGTGTGCCAATTGTTTCTAAAATTGGTAGTATGGAGTATCCTTTACTTTTGAACAACTTTTCCTAGCAACTTATTTCCACATAAGAAATGTTAGCAAAGTTTTTATCAAGAGTAACTTTTTGCGGTAAAATTAAAGATAAGAAAGTGTTCCTATTCAACACCTCTTCTGTGGACATACTGTATATACATAGTGTATTTGGAAATGAAAGGAAGGTTTATGGCTTATTATAAATATAAATGCAAATTCTTTATCAGAGGCTCGAGAGTCCGTCATAAAATACTACATAACTCGCCCGAATATTAATTTGCGTATTTATCCTCATCAGATTTTTAGCAAAAGAGCACGCCACTGAAATGGTCGAATTTTCCTTCTCAATCAATATTTATGGCCTCCTTTCATTTCCAAATACACTAAGTATAGTTGTCAGCGGTTTTAGACATTAAGTTAATAAATATTTTGCGTTGCAACAAAAATGTATTTTTATGTTATAATAAAAAAATATGTAGTAACACTAAAAATATATTTAGCTAATAACCCTAGAATTAAAAAAGTTAATTAAAAGGATTTTCATAAATTATTCTTTTCTTTGCAAAATAAGTATTTGTTCCAACATTTAGTTGTTGTTGTCGTAATCCTAAACATAAATGATTATAAAATAAAAGGGGTGTCCCTTTTATTTATTTTTTCTTATTTTTGAAGAAATTGGTCAGAAGTTTTAATAAATTGGTTTTCGTGGTGCTGCAATGCTCCATTGTTTCTCATAAAATGCCCTTCAACAGATAAATGAGATTAGGGGGTCACAGACATAAAATTACCCTTGTAACTTAATAGAGAGTTATTGCAGAAACTGTTTTTGGCATTAAGCAGTATTTAAGACGACCTTATTTGAATACTCTCATACGTTATTTATGATTCTGACAATAGTTATTGCAAGTCGTAATTTATGTATCCAAATTAAGGGCTTGTTTACGTTTACTTTATTGTTTTGTATTTCTACACTTTCACTAGAACATTATGTGCTTTTATAATTTTGCTCCGGAAAAAACTGGGAAAACAGCCAAATAACCACGGAACACCAAGGTGAAAGACTAATGAAAACAAACAAGGTGCAAACGCAAACAAGCAACGAACATTTTAGGTTAGGTCCTACTTTCACAGAACACTAGCGTTTTCTGACAAATCAGAATTTATTTTAAGAATTGTGACAAATAAGGTAAAAATAACGTATATTATGGTATACAGAATAAACAAAAATAAAGGAAAATAACCTTATTATGGACGACCTTATGTCAAACTACGACTGCGCATGCTCAAATGTCAAAATAACGTCAAAAAAGAGCGCGACGTTATTTATTTCTGCAATAACTCTCTATTATTTAAATTGCATACCTTTATCAATAACATCAGAAGACACGCAGCAGGGACACGTGTCAAGCTTTACACACCTCCCTGGACCTCAATGTGATTACCTGGATAAAATAAAATAATTTCAGGTGATTGAGGACTTCCACAAGCTGGATATAATGATTACGAAGTTTTATTAGAACCACCGACACAGGAAGAATCCGAAAAAACTATAAACCCATTAAAATCTTTATGACTATAACATAATTAAATAAAGGCAAGAAATCAAATGCATTTTCCATTATTATATTATATGTATATTAATATTTAGTATACCCACCTTGGGATAGGATGACTTTCTGAACTCTCCTGCTCATCGAATCTATGAGTTGGCAGCAGAGATCATGGGTTACGACTTCATCCCACGTTTGTTGAATCTTCTGCCAAAGTGCCTCCCTATTTTCGGGTACGAAGTTCTCCATTGTCCGCGCCATTCTGCCCCACACATTCTCAATGGGATTCAAGTCAGGACTCTTCGCCGGCCATTGCAACTTTTCTACGTTGTTTTCGGTGAACCATTCGCGAACTATTCTTGCTGTATGCACAGGAGCGTTATCATGCTGGAAAACGAAGCCATCGGGATACATTTCCGTTGCAGTTGGTAACAATCCGCCTTCGAGTATCTCGCAATAGCGAGCTGCTGTGAAGCGGTCGTCGATTCTCCAACAAATGCCAGGTCCACGGTAGCTTATCCAGGCCCATATGTTGACGGAAAAATGCCCACTCCTTTTCCTGGGTGACACAAATCTTTCGTCATATCTTGAACTCACCGAAGGTCTATATACTCGCACTTTGCCATTGTAATGGCTTTGAAAGATCTTTTCGTCGCTAAATATTACCTTCTCCCAATAATGTGGCGGTAAACGCTGAAACTCTCGGCATATCTGCAACCTGACTTCCTTATTAGCCTCGGTCAGCTGAATTTTGTTGCTGGCTGTGCGAGATTTCAGATTGGCTGCATCTAATCTCCTTCGGGCAGTTCTAACACTTGCTGGAAATTGTGTTGCAGATACTGCTTCAACGGCGGATTTAAACGGATTTGCAAGGCAAAAATTAGCTAGTTGCTCATCTTGTTGGTCAGACGTAATTTTCACATTTCCTCCTCTATGTATGTTTTCCACGCTTCCGGTTTCGTCATATTTCTTCTTTATATTGAAAATGGTGCTTTTAGATACACCAAATTCTTCGGCCAGTCGGGAAATAGCCCAACCATTTTCTAGTTTGGCGATGATACGGTGCTTGACGGATTCACTCAAACGAGGCATAACGAACACTGTTAGTTACTCTCTCGAATTAGGATACTGACTAAATAATTTTAGCCCACCCACCTTAGTATTTATACAAAGGGCTAGGAGCAGGTATAATCGATATTTTCAAAATCTACATCCAATTCAATATTACAATTATTAAGTTAATCCCCTAAATTTAGTTATATTAAGTGCAGGTAGGTATAATTAATAAATACCTATTTAAAAAGATATAAATATCTATGCTAAAATATTTCAACTCAGGTAATCCGATAATCCATTAATTTTGTGCCATACATTTTCTAATTAATATTAAGAGCCCCCATATCTACTTTTAAACATATTATACAAATCCTTGAAATCTTTAATTTTTGAGATAATCGCTTGATCTGTTTTTTGTCCGAAAGGACTTCAAAAGCCGCTTATTTTAGCAATCCTGCCATTTTCAAATTGCAAATCCAGGGCCGGCTACGATTTTTTTATTCCCCCGATTTTCACAAAAACCATTTAGCCATTTTTTTATTTAAAATCTGACACCACAGCGTCAATCAGGACAGTCGAAAACCCTTTATATACCAAATTTGAACAAAAAATATAGAGAGAGTTCTATTCTACAGGATGTCAAAATTGAGCAAAATAGGAAATTTAAAGAAACCTCTTCAGGCATCTCTGGCGAGTCAAGTCATAAAAATTCAGCATTTTCAGATGGGGCAGAGAAAAATACCCTGTATTGAATCTTTGCACACCAACACTTTGAGTGGTTCTGTTGACAATTAAACTATTTTGACGGGATTCCATGGCACACTTGACTCGCCAAATGCCTGTAAATTTCCTATTTTGCTGAACCTTGACATCCTGTAGAATAGATCTCTCTCTAAATTCTTTGTTCAAATTTGGTATATAAAGGGGTTTTAGGGGGATCCTGATTAACGCTGTATTGGTAGATTTTAAATAAAAAAACACTCAAAAATCGTAGCCGGACCTGGATTTGCCTTTTGAAAATGATAGGAAGGCTAAAAGAAGCGATTTTTGAAGGCCTTTCACACAAAGAATGTTCAGGGATTATCTCCAAAAATAAAGATTTTATTAATTTGCATATGTTTAAAAGTAGACACCCTGTATATTAAATTATTGTTTTTGAGAAATTCTTCGGAATTCTATTGTGGCTCAAATTGACTATGGATTTACCTAATTTCATATTCCTAATTAATACAGGGTGCTGGCAGCAAAGGAAGGAAACTCGAGAAAAAGCAACTTTTATTGTGGTGTTGATTCTAATCTCAGCCTTGATATTTATTATTTTTTTATTTCATTATCATAAATACTAGACGGTATAGTAACATGATAAAATAGTACGAAATATTAAATACCAACACTGGGGTTGGAATTATTACCAGCACAAAGTTGCATTTTCCTCGAATTTTGTTCATTTGCTGTGAGAGGCTGGAGGCTGTAATTTGCATTTTATGGTTCTATTTTTAGCAGACCGGCCGGCTGCAGACTCCAGCGCGATGTTGCCGTCTCCGCGCGCCCTGTAACGATAGCCACGAGAAACCTCTTCAGGTCGTTCGATACCAACTGTCCGCGACTGTACCAAGTCTTCGTGCACCGGTTTATTGTTATTATTAAGTATATGACGGGCATACGTTAGGTGTCAATTTTGGATTCTTAATATGTTTTCCCAGGTGAGAATTATATGCCAATATCTTTTTTTTTTTTTAATTACTTACTTTTTATGAACATGTTTTAAATTATTAGAGAAATAATTATTGTCTATGTCGTTTGTAGCTCTGAAGAAGGATTTAAAATAAAAATAGAAATGTTAGCGTGAGGAAAAAGTCTTTTATATTTGCTTGGTGTCATAAAAAAGCCGACAACATTACAAGTCGAATAAATTGAATAGTTCTGTATAGAAAATAAATAAATGAGCAAATCATATTATTAAGTTTAATGTAAACGCATGGTCGTCACCTATCAAAAAGTACATAATGTAGCCATTGTGTGTCGGTTTATCAGTATTTAGTCAATGCCGACACACTATACAAACTATTATATTTTCGAAAACAAAACTACCGAGCAAGAATTTCGGAAATCGTTTCTAAAAAGAAAGTACGGGAGAATATTGCAAAATATTATGAGAATTTATATTATACAAGATACAAGAAGATTTGAAAGTCCTTTTTGCTTCTTCACTATAGTCATCATTTTATATTATTTAATACTGTTATAAAATGGTCTCATGCAACTTTCTATAAAAAAAATAATGATAAACTAGCAAAAAGAGTGATGAAAATAGCATAGGTAGTAAAATAATTATAATTATACCATTTTGAAAACTGTTCCGTTTGGTAGAAAAGGGCTGAAAACAAAAATGAAACACCGACAATATTTTGTCTGCATGAAGTCTTTTGGACCCTATTTTGGTTTCAGCACGTGCCTAATGTAGCCCCATAGTCAGTTTTTATTTCGACGCAAAATAAAAAAAATATTTCTTGCGTACATTCTGCCGGTCACTGTATATAGATTTATTCAGAAAAGGAACGGCATAAATATTATCACCACCGAGATATTATAATTAAATCAATAGGGATATTTTGGCCTGAGCAATCTAACCATTCCAAATGGGACACCCTATATGCAGAGTGTTTCACTTTTGAGTCGAGACAATGCCCTACATTTTTCGAAAGATTGGGCGATTCTCAAAAAAAGTCTACCCGTAGTAGTCGAAGAGCTTTACATTTGGGAAACAATTTTTTGAAATAGCCTTATTCCATGGCCAACTGTTATTAAAAGAAGATCCAAAAATCACAAAACCATATTAGTCGCATAAAACATCTTTCTTTGAACATTTGTATCGCGTTTGTACAGAGTGAAGCAAACTACATTATTTTGTAATGTGAAAGATGAGACTCCATTATAATTTTATTAAGGATATAGAAGGATGATACCTCCAATTGTAAGTAAATGTTAAAATGAAATATATTTTTCGAAGAATGTAGTGAAATCAAAAATTTTAATTTTTAAAAGAAATGATTTTTTCGTTAAGTTTTATTTTTTACGAACACCTTCTATAAACCACACTGGTTATACCATATAGCATGTAGAGTAGAGTAGATCGCCAACATATGAAAACTCAATTTTTGCGAATTTTGGTCCTTTATGGTGAATGCCCTATACAGGGTGAGTCTGAAATAACTGGCATCCTTTTTTGGGTAATAGAGATGGTCATTCTGAACCACTTTTCTTAATAATTTTTTTTCCTAGCGACGAGATTTTTTTATAATTCATCCCCTCAAAATCCCCCCTCTATGAAAACACGGCACTGGCGCCCTGCCAACAACCGAGTAGAAAATGGTAAATCATCAACTAGTATAGTATTTTGAGACCGAGTTTACGCTATTATATCCGCTGTGTATGAAATAAATGTTGGTAAATTTTAAAAAAATTAGAGAAAAATTTCGGCGATAGGAAAAAAAATTATTAAGAAAAGTTGTTCAGAATGACCATCTCTCTTACCCAAAAAAAGATGCCAGTTATTTCAGACTCACGCTGTATAAGTTAAGAGTGTTGAAATTTTGTACAAAGGGTTTTGTTTTAATAACAGTAGGGCATGGAATAGGGCTATTTCAAAAAAGTATATCCGTAAATGTAGAGCTCTTCGAGTATTACAGGTTGCATTTTTTTTAATCGGCCAACCTTTTGAAAAACACGGATATGAAAGGCACTGAATGAACAGAATACCTACAATACAAATATTGTGTCCCCGGATAAGTCTCGTAATAGGTGTAAATGACAAAAAAAAGTTGGATAATGATTTTTTGGGAATAACTCCCGCTTGGTCTCAAATCGAGATGCTGTGATTGTGCATGATTAGTATTCAAGGTGATTTACGGGTTAGTTTAAAACCTATATTTTCTAAGATATGTAAAAATGACAAAAATAAAATTTATTTTTGTCATTTTTCATTAATAACATTTAATGTTATTAACAATTTTAAAATTTTAGAATACAGAATATGAGAATTACTTTGATTTTTTAAATATTTGTTCGATGTGACACTGACACTTATATTGAGAGGGGCGATAAGATCTATTAAAAATGTTTAGAATGCATAGATGTGTTCGACTAACCTTTCGTGGATTGCTCTGCCCACTTTGAATGTCTTGCAAACGACATTTTACCGGAAAAGACAAACACTTATTCCCTTTTACCATTGAGTAAAGGATTTACTCAATGCTTTTACTTTACTTAACATAGTAAACACATTTCACTAACAGGCAGCACTATGCTGCCTCAGTGAACTATCTGTTTTCAAGTTGTATTATTGGATTATGTATTGTATTGATGATGTATTGTATTGATGAATAAACATTATTATTAATATTATTATATTATTATTATGTAAAGGCTGTCACGCTAAGTCCATGTCCCTATAACTTATATTTTTTGTGTGACAGAAAAGAAAGTTTTAGATAAGAGTTGTAGGGGCTTTTATGCAGTTTAATGAGATAGTAAGACGTTTTATAATAATAATAATAATGTTTATTCAAATAAAATAAAAATAATTCACATATACATATCTACAAATATACTGTTGGTCTTAAATCATCTGAACAAACATGACTTACATGACTTACTCTGAAACCACAAGGGTTGTGAGCAATAGGTGTAATATGTTGTTGCACCAAGTTGTGCATGAACTTAAATGGTTTTTGAATGTCTTAATGCTGTAAAAACAATTCAAACAATCCTTATTCTAGTACACGTTTACTATTTAGGATGGTACGCTAACCTACATCCGACCTTACCACTTAAGACATTTGCTATACTTTTTCTTCCTACGTTTCGTAAGTAAGCGTTTAGTACCTACTTAAAACGGGCTAGCGGCCGCTCCTTAAGAGCTATATCTAGGCTATTGTAAGCACGTTCATTCAAGTTCTCATAAGACCTTTGGTTTATAGCCTTTCTGCAGAGAATCGTTCTTGCTTTCTTATCTTTTCTTTGACGTGTATCATAACTAGTCTAATAAACCAATATTAGATATATTTTTTAATAAATTTATAGCTATACTCTGGTAAAAGAGTTGCCGAATCCGTCTCCAGGAAAAGCTCCTCAGAAGAGTAGGTTCTTGGTTTACCGAGAATTATTTTCAAAAAGTATTTTTGCAATATCTCCAGTTGTTTCATATGTGCATCCAGCAACCCTCCCCATGCCAGAATACTATACTGAAATCGTGATGTACCAGGCTGTAGTACAATATCTTGCATTGCTTAGTATCTAATATGTTTTTTAAATATTTAAATGTGTACATTAGCGGTCTCAAATTTGCCACTATAGTAGTGAGGCAAAGCGGGTGCACCATCATTCCATCTCACTCGCACTCATGTATTTTCTCATATAAAGGCGGGCGCACACATCCTACTATCGAATCCGATTGTCTGAAACGATTATCGGATCCGACTATCTGAAGTTCATGTCTATAATCACCCCGCACACATTCGATGCGATATCGGGTCGCACGTCCGACTCGGATGCAAAGGAAGTGCGTCCGATCAAGTTGCCCGATAAAAAAACTGAACCGATTGTCTGAAGGCGCAATATACATGTTTGTAAATTGTTTCATCGCACACATCAGACTATTTTCATGAGTTTATAGCATTGTCGGGAGACAACCAGTGCCGGTGAGGTTTTTGTTTCCATTTCGCTTTTATAAATAAATAAATTAATTAATAAATATGTGCGTGTATTTAAGGGATGCACCCAGTTGCGACGCTTTGTCTTTTTTCTGCTTCTCAAGCAAAAAACAATAGCCACCCATTCTATGTTGTCCATTGTGGCACAAATACAAAAATACTGTGCTAAAAGCCTACTCAAAAATTGGATATGTGCGGCAGTTCTCAGATTCTCGTGTCCGATAATCGTTTCAGACAATCGGATTCGATAGTAGGACTTCCGCTGCGGTCTTATCGCTACTTTTGATCTCTCGGCCGTTGTCGCGGCGTTGCCGGATCCTCGATTCTGTCGTGTAGGTGCGACGTTGCCTTTTCCTGGAATGAAATAAAAAAAGCCCGTGCCTGGAATCGAACCTGTTCCGTTCGTGCCCCGACCCCGTCGCTCCGGCCAACTGGGCTATCGCCGCACGTCGAAGAAGTGACCTTGAAAAGCGTAAACTAGAATCTCGCCGACGTCATCCGTTTGGGTGCGCGCGCGCTTGCACCTCGAGGGACGCCTGTCAGGTAGCGTGAAAGGAGCCGGATCCGGGGGCCTGAAAGGCGGAGGAGTCTTGTCCGTCAGATGTCAAAAAATATACAGGATGGAACAAGAAGGTGAGAGAGTGGTCAAATATTAAGAGAAAAAATTAAGAGAAAAATACAGGGTGACCAAAAGTTAGGTTGAGAAAAATACAGAGTGACCAAAAGTTAGGTTGAGACAAATATAGAGTGATCAAAAGTTAGGTTAAATATACAGGGTGGGAGAGAAATGCAATAAAAAATTAAATATGCCCTTGCGGCACCTCGTTGGACTCGTCTCGATGTCGGGAACACGAAGTTGATGTTCGTTTATAAACATGAGCGCGCGTGTGGGAACATATTCATTTCGATGTTGCTAGTCACCGGTGAAGGTCTAGTAAACAGTTTAATTAACAAACTACCCGTCGAATTGCATATTCCCGGCTATCAGTTTTGCGGACCAGGAACAAAATTACGGGAAAGAATCGAAAGGGGTGATTCCGGCGTAAATAAACTTGACTCGGCCTGTAGAAATCACGATTTGGTGTACTCTAAGAATAAATCTCTAGAAGAACGACATAAGGCCGATTGGGAATTGGAAAATCGCGCTTGGGATAGGGTCAAATCAAAAGACGCTAAATTTGGAGAGAAGGCCGCCGCTTGGTTCGTCAGCACAGCCATGAAAACGAAACGAAAGCTGGGCATGGGAGCAAAACAAAAGAGACCGAGATCATTTAGTCGAGATATCGTAAAAAAAGTTGCAAAGTTCCTGAAAAGATCATTCGATGAACACCAACTCAACAATATGAAAAATTTGAAAAAATCATCATTGGCAGCCATCCGAGCCGCTCACATAGCTATTAAGAAAGCGGGAGGAAAGAAAAATATTCGGATACCGAGGATTATCCCGGTATGCCTCTACTAGGGGCCTTGGGAGCTCTTGGGTCGGTAGCAGGAGGAACTAGTTCTGTTGTAAGAACTATATTAGACGCGAAACAAGCGCAAAAGAAGTTGGAAGAGGAAAAGAGACACAATACAGCCATGGAAAAGATTGGAAAAGACGGTTCCGGACTATACCTACGAAAAAATAATCGTGGATTTGGTCTTTTTCTCAAAAAACAACAAAAAAACTACCAATAAAGCTACCTAATAGACCGCTGTCAGACAGAGATTTGATAAATTTTGCCAAAAAGTTAAAATTAAGAAATTTTAGAGGAGTCTTTATGCGAGACACTCTCCCACGGAACGGTCCACATAAAAACGAATCGGCAATTGTAAATTTAGACGTGTTGCGTAACAGCGGGACGCACTGGGTAGCTTATAAGAAATGCGGCAATCATGTGGAATATTTTGACAGTTTTGGCGGATTAAAACCGCCCCCCGAACTGATTATCTATTTAGGAAAAGGTGTGAAAATTGCATATAATAATAGTCCCTACCAAAAATACCACGAAATAAATTGTGGCCATCTTTGTTTGGAGTTTCTCTATAAAAGACGTGGTTTCATGTGAAAAACGTTCAGTCATGTCCTCGCTGATATTCACTGTGCACGGTACCTCCTCCACGTTATCTATTGATTTCGACACGCCGCGCCAATCTATTTAGATCAGGGCGCCGAATACGGATTAGCTCTATTAGGATTTCACTCCTACAACAGCATACCGAATATTGACAAGAGCGCGGGCATAAACAAATTTTACTTCATCGATAAAAATAATCAGAGAAAGACCATAGAAATTCCCACCGGTTCATATGAGATTAGCGTTATAGAATCTCAGATAATTAAATCATTAAATTTTATCAAAGGAGACAAACAACAATAGCACTCTCCAGTGCGAGATTTATAGTCAAAACGATTCGATAGATTTTCAAACAGAAGGTTCGATAGGAAAAATTTTGGGATTCTCGGAACGTATATTACAGCCGGGCATACTGCATTCGTCGGATTTACCCGTAAACATCGTTAAAGTTAGAACCGTGCATATAGACAGTAATATAACAGTCGGGGCTTATTATAATAATCGTCCCACGCATACGATATACGAGTTTGCGATAGGAGCCGATCCCGGTTACACCATTGACGAAACGCCAAGAAATCTTCTCTACGTACCGGAGACTAAGCGAGAAATCAATAATATTACCCTGTCGATTCTCGATCAAAATTTTGAATTTGTAAATTTTCGGGGAGAAGAAATCATTGTGAGGTTGGAATTAAAGAGATTATCTTGATGGGTCTAGTCTTTGACAACAGATACCAGCCATATAAAAACGACCGAAGTTATTCGCGAGGATCACAACCTGTCGCACCTTTGAGGTGTTTAGATCGTGGTAAAAATCTTACTCTCGAGAACCGTTTATTTTTGGAATCTCTCGGTTACAATGTCTCTAACGCCCCAAGTTTTCGACGTGCATCGAAACCCAAATTTTGGCGAATCCATTCAACGGCTGGAGACGCGCACCTACTATCCCTTTGTTAAATCATTCATGAACAATGATATAGTGGAGATTACTATTAATCAAGGTGATTCCTGGCTATTAATGTATGATGCGGCAATTTGTATTAAGGGAAAGTTAACTAAGACCGGTGGAACTGGTTCGTGTAAGCTCGCCAATAACGCCGCCGGATTTTTATTTGACTCTGTCTTCTATGAAATAAATAGTAAGGAATTGGAGAGCGTGCGAGACCCGGGAATTGTAAGCGCCATAAGAGCGTATTTGTGCTATCCTCCCAACTCTGACAGATATCTGGTAACTTCAGGATGGTCTTATCCCCATGAAGGTTTAGCAGTAAACGACGATGGAACGTTCAATATAAGAATGCCACTTAAACATTTATTTGGAATTTTTAACGATTATCAATACGCTATTTGTGGGAAGCAAACCATAAGACTAATAAGATCCCGCAATAATAACAACTCCTTGATGTTGAAACAAACGCTAGACACGACGGTAGAATTAACGGCAGAATTGACAATTAATAACATTGAACTAAAAGTGAAACATATTCAACCAAACGACATGATTAGGCTAGATCTGTTGGAATCCATCAAACTGGATAAACCTATAATAATTCCATTTCGAAAATGGAAAGTGCACGAGCTTCCGGCTCTCACCAAGGACTCACAAAGAGAAATCTGGTCTGTCAAAACTTCGGCGGCCGTGGAAAGTCCCCGTTATGTTAACGTAGGGTTTCAAACTGATCGTAAGGAGAACGCTAAAAAGGATTCGTCAAGATTCGATCATGTGGACATATCTGATGTAAGATTAATATTGAACGGTGACTATTATCCGTTCGAGCGGCTCAGATTGAATTTTGCAAAAAACGACTACGTGGACGCCTACCATAACTATGTGGAATTTTATCCCAGTTTTACGAACGTTCGAGACAAACAACCTCTACTAAGCTATAATGATTTTGGAGAAGATGCTCCCCTCTTTGTCATCGATTGTTCCCGAAGAAATGAATCAATGAAATCCAATACGGTCGACGTAAAACTAGACATAGAGAGCACTAAGGTTTTCCGGAAAAAACTCGAGTCTATTGCGTCATTGAGCACGATTGCGTCATGGAGTATTTGCCGTTAAGTGAAATTGTTAGGAACGTGATCTAGAAATTGCCAACCAGTTGGTGATGAGACAATGAACGTAGCGGTAGTAGATGTTCAGGGTTTCACGTTGGAGGGGTGTTTTTACCCCAAAGAATTGTCAATTAAAATCAACAAACAAACGTTACATGTGCTATTGAAACCACCCAGGGATTTTCTCACACTCGGTGATTCAGATAAAAAACAGGTGCGATATTTGGAGTTTTTGGTACTCGAGCGGTTATGTGGCGTACAAACTTCTACGAGAAATAATAGAAAAGTTTTTGTTCAATGTCGACTGCGTCTATGTCAAGGGAAAAGTGAAGGAGACATTCCTACGATCCGTCGTCGACCAAACAGTCAAAATAATAAATGTGGAGAATCTAGTGAATGGTGATTGGTTGGAAATACCGAAAAACGAGAGGGCAGTACCATTGTGTATGTACCACAGCGAAAAAACTAAATGTTTGTGTAGTTTAAACAATTGTAAAAAATTGTACGAGTGGGTCTACACGTTTCTACCGAAGGGCCATGTCGCTTAACGACCGCATCGAGAATCATCTAGTGGAAATCAAAGAGGTGAAAAGATTACTGGAAATGCGTGAGTCACGTAATCAAATGACGGCAATGTTTGGAAAACTCGATCTTGAAGAAAAATGGGAGAGGAACGTTTTTACTAATAAAAATAGATTTAAGAATTGGAATGTAGTGTCTAAAAAAATTGTTTTGAAATAAATATGTAACGCCAATGTCTGATGATTTCATACCCCCCACTCCTTTTCATAAAAAGAAAATCGCCGAGTGAATTTTTTCATTTAATATCAAAATGTTGTTG
This sequence comes from Pseudeuparius sepicola, assembly GCA_963920635.1. NCBI lineage: Eukaryota > Metazoa > Arthropoda > Insecta > Coleoptera > Anthribidae > Pseudeuparius > Pseudeuparius sepicola. The sequence continues at coordinate 49,464,165 of OY987301.1, forward strand.
AGAACAGACTATGTCATACTGTGCGCCGTAATTAATAATATTTTATATGTTCATAAACCGAGTGATGTGGCCGAAATCGGTCTATGTGTAGATGAATATGATAAGTGCCTGTCTTTATATCCGTCCGATCTGGAATCGGGGTTGATGATTACATTGCCCAAAAATATCACCGAATATAAGTTGCGAATGATGGATGGTGAATCATGGAGACACGGCGTGGAAATCTTTGAATAGTGACGTTGAAAGCAAAAACTGCGCGGATACCGTATTAATAGACGCATCGTCAGTGTTGGGATTCATTTACTACATAACGGTATGTCTGTCATTGCTCGTTTTGAAATCGACTGTTAGAACGATTCAAAGGGCTGCGATAGTGATTCGTCAACGACAGTAGTAGCATGGACTATAGAAAACTACACAATAGACTCCAATCTTTCGAAACGTGGTCGCATACTTCCGTAATTTCACCCAAAAAACTGGCTGAGGCCGGATTTTTCTACACAAATTTTGAGGATGTAGTTCAGTGTCCGTACTGTTTCATCGAAGGTTATCAATGGCAAGTCGAAGACGATCCTCTAGAAGATCACAAAAGGTGGAGCCCCAGCTGTCCTTTTATATTTAATACAAAGGATGACGATACGCCGACACAAGAAATTCTATCCATTGCCACCGTAGAAATTCGCCCCAACGCCGTGGTGGAGGATGAGAATTTAAGCTGTCAGAAAATTACGAATAAATGTGATGTTTTATGTAAAATTTGTTATGAAAATAATATAGAAATTTTGCTTGTGCCCTGTGGATATCTAGTATTTTGTGGGAAGTGTTCACCTTCGATAGATATATGTCCGCTGTGTAGAAAAATTATAATCAATAAAATACGAGCTTATCTTCCTTGAACATAAATGATTGCGTCTATTTTTTATTTCATACTTCCTGACAGACAACCCGAAAACGTTATAGGCAACCGTAAAGGGAGCGATATATAAGAGTGAAATACCCGAGTTTTCCTTAGTACTTAAGATGCGTTTGCAGCAACAACAAACGGCACTTCCCATTGAAAATTTGGATATTTTAAAGGAGGAAGGTCATTCAAAATCAAAACATGGTAAACTGCTACCAAATTCGACAAGAGCGATTTTTTGCGGACCTAGCGGCTGCGGAAAAACGAACGCGCTACTAATTCTTATCACGTTTAAAACCACACACCAATACCGTTGTTTTTGCACTCGACGCGCGTTTCGCTAATTAAGTTAGCATCATCAGGAGACGATTAAAACTCGCGCTACTAAGTTTAATATTTAACCCGAACGGACTCAAATTCGAAAACGTATATGTGTATAGTAAATCTCTGTACCAACCGAAATATCAATTATTGCAAAACGTTCTAGAAAATATCAAATGTGTGGGCTATTTTCCTTTTAAAGATAATGACGCGGTTATAGATCCTTCGGAGGCTCGTCACAATTCCATTTTCATTTTTGACGATGTGGCCTGTGATAAACAAAATAAAATAAGGGATTTCTATTCCATGGGTAGACACAGGGGTATAGATGTGGCCTATCTCTGTCAGACTTATTCGAAAATACCTAAACAATTGATCCGCGATAACTGTAATATCATTGTGCTATTTAGACAGGATGATCTTAATCTCAGACATGTGTACGACGAACACGTATCGCCCGATTTAACCTATGAAGAATTTAAGAGGCTATGTTCGCAGTGCTGGAACGACAACTATGGCACTTTGGTGATTATTAAGGATTTTAATTTGAACAATGGGCGCTATAGAAAGGGGTTCTATCAATATATAAAACTTTGATTTTATCGCGCAATTAATCATTTGTCAATATGCCTTTGACAACGCAAGAAGACATCCTAAAGGCACAACGTTCCAAAAAAATCAAAGAACTCGCGCGGTCCATCAGAAAAAAGTATACGGCCCTAAAATTGGGGAAATTCGAACAGGATGAATCTCCCGAGAAAATGTTTAAACCGGTAACACGCAAGCTTGAAAAGATTGAGGCCAATACATCCTTGATCGATAACTTAAAATTTGAACCTAAAGAAGAAGTACCAGAAATTATAGAAAAAGTAGAGCAAGAAGGAATTGAAGACAGAATAAACAGAAAACTCGCCGCGTTGAAAGCCAGCATTAAAAAATCTCGTTCGCCTTTCCTTCAAGATGAAACCTACTGGGAAGGTCCCATTCGTCCCGATGACGACACGACGTTGCGTGATGACGATGTTGACACATCACAATATCCACCACAAGTTTTTCAAGAATATATGGAGTCGTACCCGGAGATTGCTCAACCCTATATCGGAGAATATCACGATAAATCGCAGCTTATAGATAAGGTGTATGGTCCGTTTTATGATGCCTCCCAGTCAAAATAGTTTCTAGGAAACAAACTTATCGATTTTGATAAAACGACCGGAGATATTATTGTCGACGGAAAGGATAAATTTAAAGGTACAAAAGGGCTTTATAATTTAATTTTTCACGATGACCCACAAAGCAACGAGGAAGACAGGGAAAAATATAAGGCCATCTTAATTCTTACTGGAATTCATCTCGATTCGCTTGGCAGATTGAAGGGTACCACTCGTCACAAGTACATGGAAATTATTAAACCTTTTTTTAGAACACCTAGCTCCATACCCGTACCCGAAAGGAAAGCTAGTACACGTTCAAAATCGTCATCGATTGGTGGGGGTATGAAATTGGCTTTTAACAAGAAACATATAGAATACGTGTACTGGGACGATATAAACGAATTAGTGGACAGGTTGAGACTGCTAGTGGCATCCAAAAACGCCGGAAATAATTCTCACGACGAGATTGTGGCTATCTTAAACGAATTTCTAGAAAGCAACCTTATTTATTAAGTGCACGACAACATTTTCGTTTATTTTCAAAATGAGCGTGAACAAATTTGGACAGTACTCACAATCCAAAACACGTCAAAGTTCCCACCTCTCCACGCCTTTGGGTGGTGTTATTTTGGAATTAACTCCCGACGGATCAATAGATGCGAAAAATTTGAAAATTGCCAACCTAAGTGAACCTACCGAAAACGGAGACGCCGCCACCAAACAATATATCAATCGTTGCGTAAAAAACACGCAAATTAATGCAAATAAAACATTAAAGTCGGTTATTATAGATGCGAATAAGTTCATAAAAGAATCTCGGATTGAGCACGTCGCTATACAAAAAGAATTAAAGACAAAAATGGATTCCGAGCTAAATGACAGAGTGAAGGACATAAGAGACGTTAAGAAACAAATTCAACAAATGGAAACGGCCTTCATAAAACGTTTGACAGACCTTGACAGTGATATGAAAATTTTACGCGACAAAATTGAAAATGTAGAAAATGGTCTTAAAACTAAAGTAAAATCCGTCGAAATAGCAGCGGAAAAAGGCATTTTGGAAATCAATAAAAAGCTGGAAGAGGGTCGAAAAATAATAGAAACGCCCGAACAACAGGGTGAAACGTCTGCTCCTGCCGCAAAGAAACATAAAAATTAAAATATGCCCGATTATTCAAAAGAAAAAATTCAAGTTGTCGAAGAGTTGCATAAACCGGCCCGAAAAAATTATCCTCGTCGTAGGACGGTAATTAAAGGGTTAGACGATGGCAGGCAGATCTCGGTCAATTGGATCAATATGCGAAGCAAAATAGAAATTTTAAATTTATTCTGGTCGTGATCGATTGTTTTTCAAAATTCGTGTGGTGTAAACCACTTAAATCAAAGACGGGTGAAGAGGTCACAAAGGCTTTTGGTGAAATTTTAAAAAATTCTAGACACCCGCAAATCTTCAAACATACCACGGAAAGGAATTCTATAACACGCACTTTAATAAACTGATGAAGTCGTACAGCATTAACCATTACAGCACGTTTAGCAATACGAAAGCCGCCATTGTGGAAAGAGTGATCCGTACTTTAAAAGAAAAATTATTCAAATATTTCAGTTTAAGCGGGAAATATAAATCGCTCGATGTACTACCCGATCTAGTGGGAGAGTACAATAATCAAAGACATAGAACTATTCAAATGAAACCTAAAGATGCGAACAAGGACAGTGAACGACGCTTGCAGAAAACCGTTTACAGTCACATGAAGATTTTAGGCAGGCAAAAATTCAAAATCGGGGACATGGTCAGAATCAGCAAAGCCAAGCATATTTTCAATAAAGGTTATACGCCAAACTGGACCACGGAACTCTTTAAAATAGTCAAAGTACAAATGACCAATCCCGCTACGTATTTGTTGGAGGATACGACCGGAAACCCTATAAAAGGAGGTTTTCACGGTGAAGAGTTACAGAAAACTGCAAATCCCGACGTTTACCTACACTGAAAGAATTACTTTGCTATGGTTAGTAAGAACTCAATTACCACAGCAAAATATCTGCATTAAATAGGCGCCGAGCAAAGCACGCTTTGCTAAAGACAACTCAATTGCAGTAGGTAAGCAGTTTTGTTGAAAATCACTATGCTGTGATAATTCAACCCTTGTATTAAGGCAAGTGAGTCAGCTCACTAACCACAAGTGAGTTGCTTAGCTACCATAGCAAATAATTTTATTGTGGTTTTGTAGGTTTTGTTGCTGTAATTGAATCAGCTCATTAATGACAATTAAGCGGCTCACTAGCCACAAGTGAGTTGCTTACCTACCATAGCAAAAAATTTATTTGTTGCCGGCGTCTTTAAAGGTTCGGAAAAATTAATATCTTCAGACTTATTGTCCGCTTGGTAGCACATTATCATTATATTATACATAATCTGCATCCCGTCAAAAGTGTAAAACAGCGCAGCCATTTTTTGTTTTTGCTGTAGTTTCCCATTTCATGTTTTTTTAATAACATGTTGTTCACGCGGCAACCCTACAGGTTTCTTCTACACATCCTAACGTGTCCCCAAAAAATATCTTTGAGATTGAGACGGCACGTAATAAAGAATATATTAGGGATTTGTAGTGAACGACTCAACATGTTATAAAGAAGACATGAAATGGGAAAAACTACAGGAAAAACAAAAAATCTGGCTGCGCTGTTTTATACTTTTGACAGGATGCCAGATTATGTATAATATAATGATAATGTGCTACCAAGCGGACATTAACGGAAACCCTATAAAAGGAGGTTTTCACGGTGAAGAGTTACAGAAAACTGCAAATCCCGACGTTTACCTACACTGAAAGAATTACTTTGCTATGGTTAGTAAGAACTCAATTACCACAGCAAAATATCTGCATTAAATAGGCGCCGAGTGAGTTACTTTGCTACCGCAGCAAAGCACGCTTTGCTAAAGACAACTCAATTGCAGTAGGTAAGCAGTTTTGTTGAAAATCACTATGCTGTGATAATTCAACCCTTGTATTAAGGCAAGTGAGTCAGCTCACTAACCACAAGTGAGTTGCTTAGCTACCATAGCAAATAATTTTATTGTGGTTTTGTAGGTTTTGTTGCTGTAATTGAATCAGCTCATTAATGACAATTAAGCTGCTCACTAGCCACAAGTGAGTTGCTTACCTACCATAGCAAAAAATTTATTTGTTGCCGGCGTCTTTAAAGGTTCGGAAAAATTAATATATTTAGACTTATTGTCCGCTTGGTAGCACATTATCATTATATTATACATAATCTGCATCCCGTCAAAAGTGTAAAACAGCGCAGCCATTTTTTGTTTTTGTTGTAGTTTCCCATTTCATGTTTTTTTAATAACATGTTGTTCACGCGGCAACCCTACAGGTTTCTTCTATACATCCTAACGTGTCCCCAAAAAATATCTTTGAGATTGAGACGGCACGTAATAAAGAATATATTAGGGATTTGTAGTGAATGACTCAACATGTTATAAAGAAGACATGAAATGGGAAAAACTACAGGAAAAACAAAAAATCTGGCTGCGCTGTTTTATACTTTTGACAGGATGCCAGATTATGTATAATATAATGATAATGTGCTACCAAGCAGACATTAAGTATGAAAATATTAATTTTTACGTACCTTCAAAGACGGCAATGTTCCCAGAAAACAATGATGCCAGAGCTGTCTAGGTCTATGTAGACGATCAGTACGATCATCACGGACCAACAACTGCACGACGACTGCGGCGGGGCCGCCTGGCGGGCTCAGGCTTGCCGGCTAGCGCAAGCGCATTTGCAACTCACCGTTAATTTTAGCAAAGCAACTCACTTGTTGTAAGTGAGGGCTCGCTAGCCACAAATGAGCAGTTGAATTACCACAGCTGAGTGCATTGCAGCAGACTGCACTCACCTGTAGTAACAAAACGACTGGCTTCATGTAAGTAAGTGTAAAAGGAATTTCTAGTGACCTATCCTTTAACCGCAAGTAAAAATTTTGCTGTGGTAGCAAAGAAGTTTTAGCAAAACAGGTTTACTTGCCACAGCAATTTTTTTTGCTATGGCAGCATAATATCTATTTACCGCAGCAAAAAAATCTTAGCAAAGCAACTCACTTGGCGGAATTCTTTCAGTGTAGTGGAAAAAAATTTGAGAAAAAAAGGAGGGAAAGTTTTGGTACGCTGGCTTGGTCTTGACAAATCTCACGATTCGAGGATAGATGGCGTTAATGTTTTGTGATGGTGGGGATAAAAGATATCGCGCAAAAACCCTCCGCGTTAGTTTTCAAAAGATGAGCGTCGATAGCGGTTACGGTTCGTCGCGATTGCAATCACGAAGTCGGGCGCATTACGAACCTCTGCGACGAAAAGAAGAGACAACAACTTGTGTTAAACACGTGTTTTGTGTTAATTCCGAACAACGTTTTCACCATACATTGCGGTCTGAAGCCGGACTCATATTTCAAGCCCACGGTGAACATCACCAACCACTTGGATACGAGAGATTTCGCCACCATATCGTTAGATCACGAAGAATGGAACGAGCTGATTTCGTTATTGAATAAATTTACGCGAGAATTCTTCTGGATGACGTCAACACGGGACATTTCCCTGAAATTTCCCACAAACGAAAATCTGGAACTTAGCACGATGGTCGGATTGGACGGGCTCAAGATTGCAGTACTCTCCATGAACGAAGTGTGCCATTATTTTCTAGAATCCGATATTTTTGAATTAGTCAATGTAATCGATAAGTTTATTTCTACGAAATTTGACGTATTGTTAAAACTGAAAATTAACGAATTTTACGATAACTTTTTAGATAGAGTTAACAAATTACTGATTAGGTGTAATTATGTATTGAATCCCATAGAAATAATGTTAGAAATTTGTAATGCCTCTTTCACCTTGGAAACATTTTGCATATTCGCACTACTCAATTTCGATAGAAATAAGTTATCCGACCTGTACATGAGAAGATATTTTTGAATAAAGATTAAGAAAAACTCAAATCTTTCTATCCCTCTCAGGCCCCCGGACCCTCGTCCTTTAACGCTACCTGGCAGGTGCCATCTTAGGGTCGAGCGCTTTGCGCACTGCGGGAATCCCGTTCGTAATATTTCCCCGCCTTAACGGGCGCGCGACGGGCGATAAGCCTTCGCGAGTCCTCGTAGCCGAACCGAGTTTCATTGTTCGTTGTGGTCTCCTCGCGTTAACAGCTTCCTCATGGATTTCAAGAAACTAGAAGAGGCCGTTGATTTCAACCTAAATCCGATAAAAAAATTAGTCGAACTGGAACTGGGCACGGAGTACATAATTCTGGACGTGGACCGAAAACACACGGAAATCGGAGAAGCCGTCCTAGTCAATTCGGGTGAATTTAGTTGCTGGCTGCCGAAAAGATTCCCTGCACGTTTTTGATCGGGCGGCCGTGGAGGACTTCAAACAGCGATGGGCCGGTAAAATGGTGTTAGTTGTGAAGGAGGTGAAAACGGTGATGGGACAAGAGTGTGCGCTAATCGTCATCAGGACCCGAACCGATAAACAGTAAGTTTTTTTTTGTTTTTTACTGGTGAAAATCTAGATAAACACACAAAATGGATCACAGCACAATTCAGTCCGTTCAAAACTTGTATTATTTGGCGCAAACAGAGGGTGATTTATCGGACCTAATCGGAAAAAATGGAAAATACATCGATCGCTGCAGAAGCCTCCTTCTCGGATCAGCAAAACTCTCCGAAAAAAGATTGGAATTCATCCTGGCGACGTTGGAATCCTTTCAACTTAAGCTTTTTCAAAAACTGGAAAATGCAAAGGTGGGCGGCGCCATTCCTGCACCATTGCCGGAAACGTCTTCAAGCAAGAAAGTAAAGTGGATTGAGGTTGGTTTATTTAAAAAAAAATCTCTACATCTTCCTGCATTTACAGATTACTTCAGCATTACAAAGACGTCTGGTGACAGGTGCCTTAGTCAACAGCGGCGACTGCCTTCTGCTCGATGAATTTCTGTCAGCTTGTTTCCCGATTTTTAAACGTAAGATTATTTATTTTCTGTCACGTTTAAAATGTATCAAGTGTAACGTTATTTTATACGCTGTTTTTGTTAAGAAAACCGTTAGGGATTCCGAAGAGGTTGAAATAAGCGAAATTAAACATTTTTCAACACCAAACAAGGAAATTATCGAGGAAACGCACATACAAGATGTTTTTACCTTTTTCACTGATCTTATTTTCAACAGTATGTCCGAATTCGAAGAGGGGAATTCGGGATGGTCTTGAAATTATTAATTTAACTGTTAATATCAATAAGTACGATCCGATAAATGGGGGATCTTTTATCGATTTACCTGCGGAATTAAAAAGAAAACAGTGTATCTTAAATATAAAATCTGTAGATAGGCGTTGTTTTGTTTGGTGCATATTGGCGGGCGTTACCAAAATTAGATGCACCGATCCATCTGACTACCCGCAAAATTATTACGAATTTTTAAATTTGAGAAACATTGAACTACCTATGAAAATAACAGACTTGTCTAAATTTGAAAAACAAAATCCTACCATTTCGGTGAATGTTTTTGGGTACGATAGCATAAAGAAAAAATTAACGGTCCGATCTATCATACAAAAGAACTTAAGGAAATTCACGTAAATTTGCTTTATTTAACCAAGTTCAGATCGAGTTCGGGACATTTTTGCTACATTTTAGATTTAGGTACTCTGACGGGAAATCAAATTAGTGGAAATAAACGAAAAAAATTCATATGTGATCGCTGTTTGTGTAATTTCCATTCCAATGAACAACTAACGACGCATTTAGAGGATTGTCAGAGTAGATCCAGTGAAAATTATTTTACCTAATAAAAATAAAAACATTTTAAAATTTAAGGACATCAAAAAAACCGTAAAGGTTCCCTTTTCCATTTATGCAGATATAGAATGTTTAACGGTCAATATAGAAAATTGCGAAAATAATCCCTCGAAATCGTACACCAACCCTACCAAAAACATGAACCTTTTAGTATAGCTTATCAGGTAGTCTGCTCGTTCGATGAAACATTATCACACTTTGAGATATACAGGGGAGAAGCCCCAGTAAAATGGTTCGTTAACAAAATTCGTCTTGAAATGAAAACAATTGAGGACATATTAAAAACTAAATTACCGATGTCAAAAATTTCTCTAGAACAGCAAATAAATCATGATAACGTCATCAGGTGTATGATTTGCGATGAATTATTTTCGGAAAGTAACCAGAAAGTTTTCGATCACGATCATCTGACGGGTGAATATCGAAAAACACTTTGTAACAACTGTAATTTGCAATGTAAAAACGCGAATTGTGTACCTATATTTTTCCATAGTTTAAGCGGCTCTGACGCACATTTTATTATCAGAGAGTTGAATTTTGACGATCAGCCAATTTCCCTATTGCCGATTTCGTTTCAAAAATTTATTTCTTTCAGTAAAAGGTCGGGAACTCTTTATATGCGATTTTTGGACAGTTTGAGATTTTTACCCCCTTCCTTGGAAAAATTGGCCGAATCGCTCAATGCCGATCAGTTCGTTTCCAGATCCGGGACAATTTAATTTACCTATTAAGAAGGGCGTGTTTCCCTACGACTATCTCGATTCCGTTTCAAAATTAAGTGCCATGCACCATTTTAACAGTAAGTTGACGGGGGAAACAATTTCCGATGAAAAATACTTGCATGCTCAAAATGTTTGGAAAACCTTCAAAATACAAAATTTGGGGCAATATAGCGATCTATATCTCCGAATAGATGTAATCTTACTGGCGGACATTTTTCAGAACTATCGCGATTTTTGCATTAATAATTACGGTCTAGACGCTGCACATTTCTTCACCGCGGCCCATTTTTCCTGGGAAGCCATGTTAAAGATGACGAAAGTTGAAATGGAATTGTTGACCGATTACAATATGATTTTCTTTATCGAAAAGGGCATTAGAGGAGGGCTCGTTATTTGTTCCAATCGATACGCGAAAGCGAATAATAAATACATGAAAAATTATGACGAATCATCCCCAGACTCGTACATTTTTTATGGGGATGTAAATAACCTTTATGGTTTTTCTATGTCCTGTCCACTTCCCGTCTCAAATTTTGAATGGGAACATGATTTAGAAAAAATTGAAATGGTCATAAAATCTAGACACGGATATATCACGGAAACAGGTATTGATATTAACGGTTGGGGCGAAGGAATTGGGTATATTTTAGAAATAACGCTCGATTATCCTCAAGAACTTTTTGAAAAACACAGAGACTTTCCGTTGCTCCCCCACCACTATGAAACAACGCCGGGAAAGCCTAAGAAATTGACCAGTACATTTTTCAAAAGAGAAAAGTACGTTGTACATTACAAACTTCTTATTCAAGCTTTAAATTTGGGCATTAAATTGATACAAATTCATAGGGTTTTAAAATTTAAACATAGTGCCTGGTTAAAAAAATATATGGATCTAAACACGGGTTTGCGCGCTCAGGCAAAATCAGAATTTGAACAGGATTTATACAAAAGAAAAAATAACATTATTTACGGTAAAACGCTCCAGAATATAAGAAATAACAGGAATATTAGGTTAGTCACTAGCTGGGACGGGAGATATGGAGCCAGAAAACTTATTGCCCAACCCAATTTTGATTCTTTGCAAATTTTCTCGGAAAATCTGAAGCCGTAGAAATGAAAAAAACCGAATTGTTGTTTAATAAACCGATTTATGTAGGCATATCCGTGCTAGACATTTCCAAAAGCCTCGTGTACGATTTTCACTATAATTATTTCACAAAATTGCCTGTAAGGGAAATAAAGCTGCTGTATTCCGATACCGATTCCCTCATGTATCATATTTTTTGTTACGATTTTTACGAAATCATTCGAAATGACTGCATCAAATTTTTCGATACCAGCGATTATCCGGACGGGAACGTGTTTAAAATTGCAAAATTTAACAAGAAGAAAATCGGGTATATTAAAGACGAGGTAAAAGATAAAATTATTTCAGAATTTGTCGGCCTGGCCGCAAAAATGTACGCGTTCAAATTTCACAATGAAGACGATGATTCGGAAATTTCGGTAAAGAAAGCTAAGGGTGTGGGAAAATTCGCTGTTAATAACTTAACATTTCAAAATTATAAAGACATTCTTTTCGGTACTTCTTCGGACCTGTATTCCAAATTTAATACGATAAGATCCGAAAAACATAATATTTATTAATAAAAACGCCTTAAACAATTTTGACGATAAACGCAAAATCCTTGAAGATAACATCGGAACGTTTCCATTAGGCTACGATGATTCACCATAATACATTTTTCAAATTTGCATAAATCGTCAACAGGAAATGTATGCGACGCGCGGATTGATAAGAGCGTCGTCAACAGGAAATGCGGTTTAAAAACCGTTGTCTCTCAATGTAATTTAGTCACCACACAATTGTTTTTTTTATCGTTCTATTTAAGTGCACCATACAAAAATGTTGGCATTACAAAATCTCGCTAAAAAATAAATTGTGCGAAATCTCAAAATGTCGTGCCACATTCTAAAGACGAATTTGCCGCAGCTTCTACAATATGAAATTATTAGTGATTTTACGAAGTACAAGTTTCAAATTTACAAAGAAACCATTCATGATTGGGAGTATGCAGATCGGGACTCGATAAATTTTGATGAACAGCTGACGCCCAGAGAAGTGACTTTCTTAATAAATCAACCCGCGTGGGATGATCTCTGGTTCGATGAAAGAATGATTTTTTTACCGGAAGAACATGACACGCCTTTTTGTGTTTTCACGGAATATTTTGCGTTTCCACAGTTAAAAAATTTGAAAGTGTGTTTCTACTGCGAAGGTGTAGTTCAATTTTTATTTGAAGAGTATCAGAATTTTCGTCGCGCACCCAAGAGAAGACGCAAGCACTTCTCATCTCACCTTACTCAAGTCATGGACAGGTGGATTAAAAATCCAAAAGAATGGTGCAGAAATTGTTCTAGAACTCCCCTCTTCGATTTATCTGATCCCAATCAATGTTTTGAAAATATGTATAATGAAAACTACGATTCGGCTATTGAATTTTAAAAAAACTGGTGTTGGAAAATGTAAAAATATTTCAAAATTATAAGGTTTCTTTAATATAATTTTTCGCATTCGTTGTGATCTTTTTTGCGTTCGTCGTGATCTTTTTTGCGTTCGTTATGATCCTTTTGCGTTCGTTGTATTTTTGTCTTCGTTAAGCTAAAGTTTTAAATATTGCCTTTGTGAACCTGTATACCTAACCCATGAAATTACCTCAAATGTTATTTTTATATAATTGTAATTATTGTATTCTTTTTTTTTGCCTTCGTTAAGCTAAAGTTTTAAAAATTGACTTTGTGAACCTGTATACCTAACCCATGAAATTACCCCAAATGTTATTTTTATATATTTGTAATTATTGTATTCTTTTTTTGCCTTCGTTAAGCTAAAGTTTTAAATATTGACTTTGTGAACCTATTTACCTAACCCCATGAAATTACCAATTACCTTGTAATTATTGTAATTTTTTTTGCGTCTGTTTAACAATAAAAAAAATATGTATATCTATAGGTATCTTTTATTTTTCTTATCTTTTTAATCACCATCGAAACTAAAATTTTAACGAATCCATTCTTTTTATTTTTCCTTATCTTTTAATCAACCAGTCTGGTTAAAAAACATAATTTTTCTTAAGAATTTTTATAACATTCACTAAGACACAAGAAATTCACTGTTTTGTTTATTATAAATCGAGCATTCAAGTGCGAAAAATTGAACAATTTTTTATCTTTTTAAAAAGACATATATCTTAGTGATTCACTTTAGAAAAAAGAAAAGGAGATTTTTTAATGATTGTATGGATGGAGTAATGGGAAAATAAAAAATTGTTGAGTTTAATTTTTATTTATTCTGGACCAAATCTGAAAAAAAAAACAAATTTCATGTTCATGCAAAATTTAACAATTTTTCTCGCCACACAGAAATCTGAAACAAATTTGGTGGTTATACAAGAGTTAAATAACAAGAATTATTGTTATACCATTTGGGGAACACCCAAACAACCCCCAGGGGACCTTCCGTGTAGAAAAATACGTAGTGGGGGGCATGCTCCCCTATGAAAGGGGGTGCTCCCTCCTTTTCGAAAGGAACCTCCCCCTTTTCCCAAACATTACCACATACTGCCCATCTGGCTACAAAATACGCATAAATTATGATATAGTTTTAATTTTGTAACTTACTGGTAATGTTTGCACCCTTTGTTTGATGAAATTTATAAATTCTGAAATAAAAAACTTTGATTAGACGATTAATTTTTAGGAAACTTTCTCATTACTTTACCCATTTTGTTGCAACGAAACAAACGAACTAAATGAAGACTTTCTGCAATGTTTGATTTTATGGAGCTTTATCGAATGTCTCCGGAAACATTACATTGCATTCTATTTTTAACGAACAATGAAAACATTTGTCCACCCTGCAACTTTTTCTCCGCCTTTAAGGGACTCTTTCCCATAAACCTAACTTTTGTACACCATGTATTTTTTCTCTTATATTTGTCCGCCCTGTATATTTAACCTAACTTTTGATCACTCTATATTTGTCTCAACCTAACTTTTGGTCACTGTATTTTTCTCAACCTAACTTTTGGTCACCCTGTATTTTTTCTCTTAATTTTTTCTCTTAATATTTGACCACTCTCTCACCTTCTTGTTCCATCCTGTATATTTTTTGACATCTGACGGACAAGACTCCTCCGCCTTTCAGGCCCCCGGATCCGGCTCCTTTCACGCTACCTGACAGGCGTCCCTCGAGGTGCAAGCGCGCGCGCGCCCAAACGGATGACGTCGGCGAGATTGTAGTTTACGCTTTTTAAGGTCACTTCTTCGACGTGCGGCGATAGCCCAGTTGGCCGGAGCGACGGGGTCGGGGCACGAACAGAACAGGTTCGATTCCAGGCAGGGGCTTTTTTTATTTCATTCCAGGAAAAGGCAACGTCGCACTTACACGACAGAATCGAGGATCCGACAACGCCGCGACAACGGCCGAGAGATCAAAAGTAGCGATAAGACCGCAGCGGAAGTCGTTATCTTATATGGGAAAATACATGAGTGCGAGTGAGATGGAATGATGGTGCACCCGCTTTGCCTCACTACTTACTATAGTTTGTACCTACATGCTTGTCCCACCTCAGATGATTGTCAAACGTCACTCCCAAATATTTAAATTGATTAGTTGCTTTCAGAGAGAATATTTCACCTTTTCCATCAGGAATTTCCAATAATGTATAATCAGGTAGGTACATGATTTTTGTATGGCGCAAAAGGCATAAATAAAGTTTCGTCACAATTAACTGTTAGGTATTTATATTTGAAGGCATTTAATATACTTTGCATATCCAACTCTGTTTTTCTCTTTAAGTCCGGCCATGTATCATCTTGATACACTACAACTGTGTCATCTGCAAAACTCGTAAGTACGCCAGATGATCTCAAAGCAAGGATGTCATTTACGTATATGAGAAACAAGACTGGTCCCAAAACTGTTCCTTGCGGCACTCCACTGGTAATTATTTTTTCCTTACTCATTTTCCCATTTACTTCAGCTTTTTGTTTTCTCTCTGAAAGATAACTCTCAAACATTTTCAAAGGTATTCCTCGTATTCCCACTCTCTCCAAAGTTTCCAGCAATAGGCCATGGTTTAGCGTATCAAAAGCCTTCGAAAGGTCTAGAAACACTGCTAGTGTTGTGCGGCCACTTTCAAACGCTTCATGAATCTTCAATGACACTATCGCATTCTGAGCGCTTTTCCCTCTCTAAACCCATATTGGTTTGCGCTTAGCACGTTATGTTTGTTCCAGAAATCCACTAGTAGTCTGGCCTTTAAGTAATTTTTCAAAGACTTTTGTAATATTTGTTATTAGTGATACTGGCCTGTAATTTTCGGGTCTTGTTTTGTCCCCTTTCTTATATAATGATTTCACTATAGATATCTCAACCTCCTGAGGACATACTCCAGTTTCAAACATTCTATTTATAAGTTCAGATACGGTTTTGCTATTTCATTAGCTATTTCTTTTAAGCACTTTGTCGTAATTTTATCGAAACCGGGGTCTTTACCAAGCTTCAGTGTTTTTATTTGTTGTATTATTTCCTGAGAGTTGGCTTTATGAAAAATGATTTTTGTACAGGTTTATTTACAGATGGATTTTTTTCCTTTGGAGGGATAATTTGATCTGCTAACTTTTTCCCGATTCCTATATAATATTCGTTAAATATATCTGCCTTCTCATTATAATGCCTACCTTACATATTTTTGTATTTTTGAAATCTGGTCGTCAAAGCAATGAAAATGATGTAAAACTTGTATCATTATCTTCCTCCGTTTTTGAAATATTCCGTTTGCAAATTTTATACTAAGTTTATTTAACTTGAATTAAAAAAAAATCTATCACAAAAAATTAAAAAGTGATAAGGTTAGTATGAAAATTAGGGTGGATACCCTGTACAAATAATTATCCGCAAAAATTATAAAAACAGTGAGATACTGGTATAGCCGTTTATTTTTCTTCTGCCACTAATTCGAGTCTTCGAAAATACAGAAATTTAGGCAGTTTACACTTGAAGATTTTTTAAAGTAATGGGGGAGTTATTCCCAGAATATCATTAACCAACTTGAAATTTGTTTTTCATTTAGACTTATCCGGGAACACCCCAGATAAAATATAGACCAATAATAACAAAAGGCAATGTAACCATTCAACATATTATTATACAATACCAAATCGAAACAAATATTTGTTTATGAGCACGGGCCGATTGCGTTATTCTTACATGCCACCAAGACAAATAAACAAAGGTATGCCCAATGATCTGTATACCTAGATCCATCATCCAATACACAACTTCATCCTCCACATTTTGTTATTTATTTACAAAACTTTTTATGCAAAGTTGCAAATTCCCTAATGTGACAAATAATGAAAGCACGTATTTCTTACAATGTATATACAGGGTGTTTCATTAATATGGTAAAAAATGAAACTGGGAGTAGAGGGGACCAAAATATGACGATTGAGCGCAACATCGCTTATACAAATGTTGATGGTTAAAAAGTTAAAATTTTATTTGCGAATTTCTTAATAACTTCGACAGTTTTTATGATATCGGCTTAAAAATTGGTACATTGGGGTTTTTTAGGACGGCAAACAAGAATATTTTATCAGTTTTAATGTAGTCCCTAGAGGGCGCCACTTACTCCCTTAAAAAAAGTTGTGCGTACTTTTAAATTATTCTAAGGGAGTAAGAGGCGCCCTCTAGGGACTACATTAAAACTGCTAAAATATGCTTGTTTGCCGTCCTAAAAAACCCTAATGTACCAATTTTTAAGCCGATATCATAAAAACTGTCGACGTTATTAAGAAATTTATAAATAAAATTTTAACTTTGAACACCCTGTATCTTTTTAACCATCAACGTTTGTATAAGCAATGTTGCGTTCAATCGTCATATTTTGGCCCCCTCTACTCCCAGTTTCATTTTTTTACCATATTAATGAAACGCCCTGTATAGCAAAGTCAGTGATATACAGGGTGGTTCACTTTTATGTGGTAGGACTTTAACATTAGATAGAAAAAGATAATCTAAAATGAAAATTTTATATCAACATATATCGGGGAAAGCTTAGTTTCCGAGATACAGGGCGTTGAAGTGTTGGAAAAATATGAAGTATTTTTTACACTGTCCGAACCAGTGGAGATATTTAAACCAAATTTGATGTGTAGTACCACCTTTTCGACTACGATATTTAGTGATAATATGAAGGTCCTGAAATAACCAGTGGTGGAGTTATGGGTTTTCACTATCACTAAATTTAAAAAGTAATTAGTACGGACCTGTCTCACATCAACGTAAATTTTTTTTCGTAAAGTTCTTTCAATTCTCTACAAAAAGTGTATCTTGACATTTTTTTGTATCTGCCACGGTTGTGTAGTAAATAAATTATTTCGTTTCCATCTCAGCCTTTTTTGCCTAAAAATGTGTTTTCTAAGATTATTGATAAATATCGCAAATAACAGAAATTAATTATGGAACACTTATCGGATTCAGCTATTTTATTTTTAATTTTATGGAAACAATTTTAAAAATAAACTGGCACTTGGTTTGAGGTACATTACTTTATTATCATTTTAACATTTTTATCACATCTAGTATTATTTCTTAATAATTTTTATAATTCTAAATTTGTACAACATTCAACAATTGTTCAAAATGTGATCCATTCTGTTGCACATAAAATTCACTTCGACGCCTAACGGATTGAACAGCATCGATTAAATTGCCATTTCTCAATTCATCGCACGCATTTCTGATACGATCAATAAGTTGTTCCCTTGTTTCTACAGGAGTCGCATAGACTTGTTCTTTTAAAAATCCCCATACGAAGAAGTCCAGAGGTGTTATGTCCGGAGAACGTGGTGGCCAAGCGACCGGTCCCCCTCGTCCGATCCACCTATTTGGAAAGTTATTATTTAACCAGTTCCTCACATTTCGGTGAAAATGTGCAGGACAGCCGTCAAGTTGGAACCAAGCCAACAATCTTAAGTTTAAAGGAATGTCTTCCCACATATTATTATGCTCAGCTACTAAAAACTCCAAAAAATTGTCACCATTCACTCGCTGTGGCAAAAAAAAGGGTCCAAACAGATGATGGTTGTACAGTCCAATCCAAACATTGACACTAAATTCGACCTGAAAATTTCTTGGCCGGATTGCATGTGGGTTTTCTTGTGCCCAAATATGCTGATTATGAAAGTTTACTACTCCACGACGAGTAAAACACGACTCGTCCGTCCATAAAATGTTATTTAAAAATTGTCTATTTCCTTCAATTGACTCCAAAATCCATCGGCAAAACACTAATCTTCTTTCTGCATCGCCGGGCCTTAAACCTATCTAATGTTAAAATCCTACCACATAAAAGTGAACCACCCTGTATAATTATGTTAATATTATCTCATTGTTATATAATATATAATATTATAATTGGTAATATTAAAATACACATGTTGAAAATATATTAAATTATGTACTAAGCCTGGTTGTATAGAAGGAAAACTGGGGCACGCGCAACAGATTTGGCAACGACGCGGCAGTGCCAAACGTCTGTTTCTTTATAGACGCCTTGTTGTAGTACGCCGGGTACAGGTTAAAAACGCTAATAAACTCTTCACATTTGTTAACTACCAAACTATTATAGTGAATAGTGATGGGGCGCTTAAAATGCGTTGTGTGGTGCTAGAAATACTGGATCAAACCGAACTTTCCACTGGTGGGCAATATATTTACGGATCAGCTGTGCACCACTACAGGGTATGTTTTGATATTTTATTGTATATCAACGTGGATTACAATGCCATTTGAATGGGTCATCTAGGTATACAGATCATTTTATATGGAGGCTGCACAACAGGCAGCAGTTTGGATTTTCTGGTATAAAGTGCCGTGTCTCATCATCATCATACTTGACCTAGGTAGAGCGATCGTCAAAGTCAAGCAACGCCGCGCGTAGTCAGTTCATGGACGGGTGATCCCTTATGATTATTTTTTCGCCTAATAAAACATTTTTTTTCCGATTTCAAAAAAAATATAATATGTACCTCGGCACTGAAGTTCTTTTTATGACCCATGTGGTTTATTTGCCTCGGCCAGAGGCAGCAACTAAATTCCACATGAGTCATAAAAAGTTGAACTTCAGTGCCTTGGTACATAAATATCTATTTTACGCAAGGTAAATTATAAACAGCACCAAAGATTATGATATTTTGACTTTGACAGCACCTTGTAAACAGCTCATCTAACGCGTCAAGCCGACGTCTCCGCTTGTTCTGCATCGAACGTGACGTGATGCGCGGCGCGGTCGAATTTTCGTTCGCGTCTTGAGCATACCTTTGTTTATTTGTCTTGCATACCACGCACGTTTCGTGTTTTATTGTTACGTGCACCATTTGCCGGCGCACCCTTGGCGGTCAGCTACATAGTTTCTCACTTCCCTTTTGCAAAGTGCGCTACATGGAGGAAGAAAACGATCATAAAACGCGTGGTGCTTTTATACTATGTCGCAAAATATCTAAAAGTGTACAAAATTATCTTTTTTTAAAGGGGTAATTGAATATAATGGTCTTTGAGATTAAATAAAAAAACTCATAAACATTTTGACATTTATAAATAAATTATTGGAATAAGTGCACTAAAAATTTAATTTTATATGGCATATTAATTAATTATAAATTGTAAATTAAATTAGTATTGTATTATTGGAATTATCGGTTTTGAGGCCGATTAAAAAAAACGTATTTTGGCAAAATAGCCGGGTTTAGGTTTTTAGGCAGGTTTTGTTAGATTGAAGTCACGAGAATATTCCCCCTCCAAGTAAATTTTCTTATATCGCGAAAAAGGATGTTTTTTGAAAGGTGTTTTAAACTCATATTTATCAACGTGAAAAATGACAAGAACATCGAAAATATATCATTTAAATTCCAACCTCACACGATGCTACAAAACAATCCACAAAGAACGAAACCAGACAGGAATTTGCTTTACAAGGTTTTTATGGTGTTAACTTTATGATGACGGGCACCGTTGCCTCTCCTGTTATATTATATTATATTATATTACCCTGTCTCCCGAAAACGACAGGTTTTGGATAAACCTAAATAGATTTTGTAAGGTTTTGCTGGCGAAAATACGCTTTTAATAATATAGAATATTTTTATTCACAATCATGATCTGTACCTATATTGCTGCCTAAAAAAAGTTGGGACGTAGATCATTTTTTCCAGAGATCAGATAGCTCATCAAATTAGCCCACGTGATTCTGAGGGCGCGGGCCGGCGGGAATGCCTGCACCCCTGCGCCGCCTATCCGTCGAGGATGCGTGGCGCAGGGACGCAGGTAAAATCTTAGGTCGGGGTAGAGGCCTGCCCGACCAGGGGAAAATAATAATAATAATTGTAATAATTAAATAAATACGTAAGTAAAATATGTGGATACATTATTTTGCATAGTGCCTCTGAGGAAATCCGACAACAGCCTGGTTTAGCCCGTGCGTGTGGGGCTCATGGAAACTCTGCTAATGGGATACCCTATATTCAGCAGTACTTACTCCACACACTGTGCGTCTTCCACGTCAGTTTGAGCATCTAGTTTGTGTAGTGATGTCATCCAGAAAGAAGCTTTATTATAAGACAGTTAGTAGCCTGCGCTTGCATAATCAAGAAAATAAATTGTAAAGAAAATAAATCGTCGATCCCGGTGGACAAAGTAGTAGCTATTAAAATGCAATGTTGGAAGAATTGGAGGAATTGCGTTATTGCGGACATTATTTTTATTAAGAGGCTACGATACTTATGAAATCCGCCTCAAGTGCCCGACTCAATTCAGGACAAACGTCGCTCGATTAGATATGCCTATCCTTTTCCTTCCTCTAGTCCCCACGACTCCCCACTCCAGCCTGCCCCTTCATAGTGCTACGATTGAGGGGCAGCCGGCCGTAGTTACTACACTGAGAAAAATCTGTCACTTTGTAAAAAAACCCTGTTTAATTCAATATGAGATATTATTCCTCAAACTCAAGCAAAAGCTTTTTTGCAACTAACAATAATCAATTCAATGACAATTGATATTGAATTCTAATGAATAATTTAAATGTAATATTTTATTTCAATAAATAGCATGTTCTGGAATTGATTTTATAATACTTCTTTTCTAAGCACATTCTTTTGTCAGAACAACATAACATAACGTTTCACAACTACTGTCACTGAATTTTTGCTGGATTTGTAATAATTGTGGGTACTAATATCGATTATAATTATTAGTAATATATCATATTATTGCCTAAATAATAAGCAAATGATGTGTAAAATGCAAATCAAGTTGCTAGTGTAGCAACTTATAATTGACAAAACAGAAATGTTGCAGATGAGATCAATAAATTAATAACATTTAATTTTAGTGGATACAAGTTCTAGTAACCCCCAGTTTGTTAATAGCCATTCACTTGCACAGTATTCATTATGACTACGAACGATATAAAATGTATGGTTGATTCAAAACCTTTGCGATCATTAATTTGCGATAATTGATTTTGGTAAATTACTCAGTCAAGGTCACAGCTTTTTTTACTAACGTGTTTGTAATAGGATATTAGTTCAGTCGAGTAAAAAGTACTTGATTCAATCTAACTTGTATTGGACATGAATTCTAATATGAAAATTCTAAGAATTTCTTGAATACCATAAAAATTGAAAAACATGATTTACTGATTATATTGATGAATAGGTACCTATAAAAGTTGCAATTAAGTTGTTTTCTTCATCCAATGAATTATAATGTTTTTTCAGTTGCTTCTGGGGTACTCTTAGATAGTTTGGAGTAGTCTGAGGGTGAGAATTATCATTATTTAAATAAAATAAATTTAATTGTTTAAATAAAACATGAGACATTTTAAAACCGAGGTTATGCTTTCATTGTAGTATGCCAATTTTAGTATCGAAGTGACAATACGTCTTCTTAACGGAAATTTAAACTATTTTAAACTTATTGGTTCATCTGCAATTAAGTCAAAAGTATAGATTAGATTAGAAAAGTGACTATATACACGAACTCACTAAAATCACAACAGTCTTTTTTTCCTGTGTAGATAATATGAAATAATAAGTCAGGTGCCGGCCGCCGCCGACGGGTCACACGAGTCTCGCCGATGCCGACGAAGAAGCGCGAATATTTAAAAAACGGCGGTGGCCTGTTTGCTTTATTGCAAAAATGATATTTTTGGGAGTTATAGAGGGCGTTCACTTTTCGTTGGCAACACACTGCATAGCTTTTTGGCGTCGAAGCAATTTTACTATTATTTTTCATATCAGCAAAGGTGCATAGGTACTATGAAGAGTTCGTGTATAAAAAACTTCTGTAATTGCTCAATTATAAAATCTAAATTAACGATTCGATTACCGAATTCTTCTTGAACCACGTTAGGGTCAGTTGAACATCTATCAATGTTTGATTGGATAATTATTGTTCTGCATAATAGTGTTGTTACGACCAAAAAAGTGCATTTAAATTCTACTTCTATAAAATGTTTTATATACCTAGTATTCCATATTAATATTTGTGTAATAATAAATAAATCTAACTGAAAACTTTCTACACTGTAACAGCAGCGTCCAGAGATATACTTTCTAGACTTTGGTAAGAGTTAGGTATAATATCACAACTATGATTTGTTTATTTAAAAACAGTAAGCGGTTTCGTTAATCTATAAAATTACATCATCAAGGACTACAATATAAGATTTAAAAAAGTAAATAAATAAAGGATAATCATTACATTATAGTCCAAGAGCTTCCAGGAAATTTGAAGGAGATACTTGAAAAAAGATTATAATTATGTAAATGTTTTTAATTGTTTCAACTTTGACTTGTGGCTGAATGTATATATTTCAAATATATAATGAGGATGTAGGTAAATTTATAGAGTTGCGAAACCGGTCTCCGTTTTCAAATAAAGTAATAGTTTTGAGATGTTTTTCCCAGAAAGTTTGTTTCTCAAACCCTATGCACCTGCACTTATACCTAAATCCGAATAATAAGTGTGCAAAATGCAAAATATGTGTTAGTACCCTAGTACCCCTCTCTCAGATTCTGGGAACCATATTAGGTACGGGAATAAAAGCACACAAGCTCACAAATTACTCCTATTGGTTTCACTGTGACTGTTGCGACATCATTATCAAACATTATAGGTATTCTTGCCCTGACTGCCGTTCAGTTTCAGAACCTTCTGACAAATCTGAATTATCGAACATCCTAGAAAATGTATTAAAATGTCATAAATTCGACAGACTGGAACAATAAAATGTACCCTCTATTTTTATTTTGCCCGATTTTCAACTTAAATGACTTTCGAACAATCTTCTAACGAAGAAGTTTCTAAAACTGACTGGATGTCAGAATTATTATCGTTCCCTCTGGAAAGTATATAAATTAGCTTTTATCATGCAGCGATTTGACACAATAATCGTATTACATAGGATATTATTCGTTTTCAAAAAATGCTTCACATGACCCATTTATTTGACAAAAATATTACTTGTACCTATCACATTTTTAAAGTAAAAATCAAGCGCACAATTTGGTCTAGAATTTAAATTTACTCTTTTTGCACGACCAGGCCATTTTCTGCCCTAGGGATTAAACCATTTTACACAAAAGCAAAAAGTACTTTGTGAATAATAATTATTTATTTATTACTCCTGGAGGAATAATAATAATGAGTATTATTATATGCCAGTCGACATACATAATGTAATATTCCAACATTCAAAACAAGCGAAACACAAATAAGGGAGACTGAGAGTAATAAAATGAAAAATGAAACATCTGATATCGATTGAAAGTTCCCCTGACGTTGTTCCCGAGCCCGGTGAGGTAGGCCGAAGTAGGGGGAGTAGGGGAACCACGAGTTCCAGCGAACGCCCGCCCGCCCGTCTATCTCCGTACGTCTAATTCCTGCTCGGATGGCCAATTCACGGATCATTTTATTGCCGGGCAATGGGTTCGTAGTTTTCAAATCATAGCCAAACGAACAAACGTATCGACTTGAAGGTAGTCTTAAAATAATGTTATCGAATGCCTCAATCGTCGTTGTGTCTTTCGAATTATTTTTGAGCGGCGGAAATACTCGAAATTCTTAACCGAATATAGTCGAATTTCGGGTATGTTTGGCATTTTTTTTAACAGTGTCGCATTAGTCCTGCACAGTTCGTGATACACAACGACGATTCTTCATAGTTTTATCTAAGCCACAAAAAAAAATCAAGTGAAAATATTAAGAAATGCAAGTAGGAGATGTAAACTACGAAACCCTTGAAAATGGGGGGTATCGTAGCGCCTTAAGAAAACGAAAGAGAGCCACCTGCTACCACGAGCACGAGAACTTGTGGGCGTGCCAATGTCAAAAAAATGAAGGGCACAACGACTTGGCGCATCCCTGCGCGGTTTTAATTGCCCACGCTAAAATTCAAAAAATAGGTTTTCATTCAGCACATTCAGTGCATTCTAAAGATTTGGCCCCATTCCATAATGCATTTGAAAACTGTACCTTGCATGTTGTACAGTTACGTCTTGAGTCTTCCCTCTCTGTGTGTGGGCAGCTTAAGTTGTTTTGCGACTATTTATGACGTGTCCGTTTTCTTATTTCTGATGTGATTCTAATTGAAAAGTAGGTGCACAGTGTGCACTCAGAAAACATTTGGGAGGGACCGAAGTCCAGGGCCTTAGCACGATATTGTCGATTGGGGGGGGGGGGTGTCACCTAATATATGCATAAAATATTAATAAAAATGAAAGTTTTTGTGGAACAGCAGGTAGCAACGTGATACAAATATTGAACGTGGAAATTCTAACCTCGCGACGGTTCGATGCTTGATACAATACAAACAAAACCATCTTATCAGTTTGTGACTTAGTTGTAGAAAATTGAATCCAGAACATTCGAAATGATTTCAGATCATAGTGAAAGTGAAGACATTGGTACGCCTTCTGAAATATTCGAGGTGTCAAAAGCAAATATTTGAAAGTTTGTTGCCGGAGAGCTCTAAAGACATTTTTTTTAAATCGGCATTAAGGAGCCTCAAAATCGTTATCATTAAAAGTTCAGAAATCGGCAATAAAGTAAGTCATTATTGTACGATTTTTTCTATCAGTTGAAAATCAAATGTCAGACATTCGTTGAAGAAAGTTCAACATACTCAACAAAACGCAATATTTCAGTACAAGTATTTTATTTTCGGTTTTAACAAGAATATTTTTCATGCAGACTGCAAGAGAGGGACCAGAGGAGTCCTGCAAGTAAATTGCGCCGTACTGCATCGAGCTCGATCTAGGTAAAGCAATATAGAGGCAAAGCAGCGGCCCGCGCGGTCGGCTCGTAGATGGGTGACATTTTTTAATTATTTTGCCTAATAACACTTCTTTTTTTCCCGATTAAAAAAATAGAATGTGTTCATCGGCACACAAGTTCCCTTTCTCAAATTACCTATATGGTTTATTATATAAATTCTACATTCGTTATAGAAAGTTCAACATACTCAACAAAACGCAATATTTCAGTACAAGTATTTTATTTTCGGTTTTAACAAGAATATTTTTCATGCAGACTGCAAGAGAGGGAGCAGAGGAGTCCTGCAAGTAAATTGCCCCGTATTGCATCGAGCTCGATCTAGGTAAAGCAATATAGAGGCAAAGCAGCGGCGCGCGCGGTCGGCTCATAGATGGGCGACATTTTTTAATTATTTTGCCTAATAACACTTCTTTTTTTTCCCGATTAAAAAAATATAATGTGTTCATCGGCACACAAGTTCCCTTTCTCAACTTACCTATATGGTTTATTATATAAATTCCACATTCGTTATAGAAAGTTCAACATACTCTTGGTACACAAATAAATATTATAGAGTAGTAGAGTGTAAACTATGTACAAAGTTCAGACTATAGGTACTTGATACATATTTAATTTCAATATAATATTTTGCTATCCTACTACTCGTATGTAAATTAAAGAGTTCTATATTTTTTAAATTTTGGCATTTTAGGCAGTGAAATTCTGAAAAATGACATTCAGATATCTCAAAACTAATATTGATAGTCTAATTAATTTACGAAGAAAAGACCCCTCGAGCTTGCATTAAATTGTAACTGGATGAAACAAATTGTATCTTATGTATTTTGATGCGCTCTGTCCAAAAAAAAATAAAATGTAGCCCCGTGTCGAAATTTTCTAAATTGGGAAAAACCGGGTTTTCCGGATTTTCCCACGGAAAATTGCTAATTATCTCGCCAAGTACTGCCCCTATGGTAAAAATAAATGCACCAGTCGAAAGAGGAGGCAAAAATAGTTTGGAAATTCATATACCCATGTTTTTAAGGCGTATTTCTCGCCACCAGAGGCGCTTATACCAAAAAGTTGCTTTTTTCGTTTTTTTGATCAGAACCATGAAAACGAAATTCACGTTGAATTT
Source organism: Pseudeuparius sepicola (assembly GCA_963920635.1). Taxonomy (NCBI): domain Eukaryota; kingdom Metazoa; phylum Arthropoda; class Insecta; order Coleoptera; family Anthribidae; genus Pseudeuparius; species Pseudeuparius sepicola. Next base: position 49,490,652 of record OY987301.1, read on the forward strand.
GTGGCGAAACCAGATTTTTTAGATTTTTTCTTTTCTTTATTATAATAACAATTAAATGTAGATAATGTAATTTTTTAATAAAACAAGATATAGATTTTTTATAAAAATATAAATAAAGTCATAACTCTCATAAAAGACATAAAACTTTTTTCTGTATATATAAATATACAGGGTGTAACTGAAGTGATGGTCAAAAATTAATCCACGTATTCTTGGGGTCAAAATAAAGGCACTTATTCATATATTATGCGATTATACAGGGTATTCATATTTTTCTGAACTAATTAATTTTAATAACACCCTGTATCTCCGCAATTGGGGGCCTCAGAAGCTGCATATCAACCTTAAGTTTGACGGCTCATCTGCTCATGTTACACGCCAAGTTTGAAGAAAATATCTCATATACTTCTAGAGATACTAAGAAATATGTGTATTTTTCTCCAAACTTCTACGCTCTGTATAAAAAAACTATGGCCCGTAGGAGAAAAAAATATATGAAGAAGTACCCTTGTTTTGACTCCAAGAATACGTGGTTTCATTTTTGACCATCAGTTCAGTTACACCCTGTATAAAAAATATCAAAAAGTTCAACTTTTTAAAGTCGAAATTACGACTTTCAAAGTCGATATTCAAAGTCGAAACTTTGAGTTGAAAATAGGAATTTCGAGATCAAAGTCGGAGTTCGACTTTTTAAAGTCGGAATTTCGAGTTCAAAGTCGGAATTTCGACTCCAAGTCGGACTTCAACTTTAAAAGTCGAAATTTCGAGTTCAATAAAAATAAAATAATGGTATGGCCCTTCTACACTTCCGTAAAAACACGTAAAGAAATAATAAAACAAAAAATAACAAAACAAAAATACCTCAAATAACAAAACAAAAATACTTATGGCCAGTTGCACCGTCGTATCTTAAATTAACTACTTAACAACGATTATTGTAACAATGGTTGTCTTATCTTGTCAAATAGTTAAGACTGTCTTAAATTTTAAGATACGATGGTGCGATGGCCGATGAGCCTCCAGGCCTGCGGCCCTCCGGCCCTTCGAATGACCGGCCCACCGGGCATTTGCCCGGTGTCCCGGTGAAACTATAAGTGTTAGGCCATAATATGTGCCTATGAGAGATTTTGTTTTTTTTTGGCTTTCAAACAAAATAGGTCCCGCGCCGAAATCTCCCATAGTTTTTCGGAAATTTGCAAAAAACCGGAAAGGGAATTTTTTTTTAAATTCTTTCTCGTGCGATTTTGGCGCGGTTTTCCGGGAATATCTAAAAAAAATTTTTTTTGGTAGAAAGCTTACTTCACCTTCGGAAAGAGCGCAAAAAAATACACAAAAAATATACTGTAAATAATTTTAGAAAATTAATCCTAAGCCTGTGTGTATGTTCCAACTTGGTGATAAGTTTGTTTTTTGTTCTCTAAAATCTGGTTTTTCGTGATTTCCAAAAAAAACTTGAAATACGGGAAGATATATATGCTAAACAAAAAATACGTATTTTCTGGTTACCTTTCGAATGAGATAGGTCGGGCGGCGAAATCTGTAATATTTTGCGAAAAATTTGCAAAACATCAATTTTTTGACCTACTGATTATTATGTATTTTCAGGCACTCTTGTAGATGGAAACAAAACGAAATTGCGCTATTGTCTGTAAGGTGCCCAAATTACGGAAAAGGTCGACACTGTGCTTGTTCTTACTCGAAAAAATTGAAAATGTTGGATTTAAGAGAAAACCATTTTTGTTTTATGAGCAATTTCCTAAGACCAACAAATGAGTATTTTTCGGATATATTTTGAATGTGATAGGTCGCATGCCCAAATCTGCAATAGTATGCGAAAACATGACCAAAAGTTTTTTCTGAATTGGGAATCGCAAGAAAACCCAATTTTAATTTTCTTATTTTGGTTTGACAGGCTTAAAATTTATTCAATTACATTTTTAATGATGACAAATATGAACACAAGCCTAGTAATTGGTATGTAGGCCAAAAATTGCAAAATAAACAACTTTTTCTAATAACTTTTATCGGAAATGTGTCAAATAAAGCCGATTGCGGATAATTTTTGAAAAAAATGTCAATTTTGACTGATACCGCAAGTCTCGTGGTCGACTCTTGTGACGTCATTTTCATCCTCTGACAAGCACAAATCGATGGCAAAGTCAAATTAACATTTTATCCAAAAATAAAAAAAAATCCCTTATGGTGCCTACTTCAATAGTGACACTGTACGATTTTTGGATCCCGCGGAGCGCGTGTAACGGAACTTTTGTCGGGAGAATTCTACAACTTAGGATAGACATACAGACTTGTAACTTCGTACACATGTTGAGACGACATCCAGTTTAGGTTTGCCCACCTTTCAGATCAAGTAATTGAAAATTGCCAATTTTATTGTGTGCATTTTTGGCATTTTTGTGCCATTTAAAAAAAAAATTTTTTTTGGGAAAAAAAAATATTTTAATTCTTTGATATCTTTGCCAATTAAAGTCCGATTTCGGTAAAACTCATACAAACATAAGAATGGACATTCAAGAGTAAGCTCTGTAAGTGGCATTAAAAAATTTCAAATAGTTTGCCTATTACAGGCAACCAATGAAATTAGGTCATGGGTACACTTTGCCCCTCCGCCATATGCCCAATTTTGGGATTCTTGCGTCCCTCTGGATATCAATAGTCTCGACCCTTACATTCAAAACGCATTTTTGTTTTTTCAAATATCTTAATTTTTACCAAAGTTATGAAAACTTTAGTGTTCGAACATTCAAATTTTCGGCCTTCAGCACCCAATTTTTTCTCAACTACTACATACATTTCAATCGTCTATATCTCGGGAACGGTGCCTCGGATCAAAATTTTTCAAGGGACATGAAAATTGCCATTTTTCCTATGCTTTAAAATGGTGTAAACCCCGTTTCAAAATATCGATTCGTTTCCAAGATACGTCTGCGCAAAATTGAAAAATGAACATAACCCCAAATTTGGGCAATTTCGACCCGGGGCTACATTTTTTTTTTTTGCTTTTTTTCGGAAAGACCGCCTCAAAATACATAAGATTCACTTTAATTCATAATGTTATACAATTTTTTGCAAGCTTAAGTCCGTAATTTAATTCGACTATGACTTTTGCATAAAATGACATATTATGGTCAAATCGATGGTGAATAAGCTCCTTTAACACAACGTCAAAAGAATACCAGTACCAGTCATATGCGTCTGCAATTTTTCAAATGATGATCCTGTACATTATAACACGCCGACTCGCTGACTTTCCCAATAAAGATCTGTTGTATGAATGAGTTTTTATTATAGTTCGATAACAGTAGGCGCTCGGCCCGGTCGACCGTGGTAGTGCGAACTCGCCAGTTTATTATCGTGACGGTTGATATCGGATACAGCGTGGAGTTACTAATAATATGTAAATGTGTTAATACGCCCGGGAAACTCAACAAAACATCGAACAGTCATTGCTTATTTACTTGGTATGTATTTTATTTACAAATTTTATTCATAATCTTCTCACACGGAAAAAATATGCCATGCTCATTAGAGTTTAATTAAATGTTTTGTACCTGAATGAGAAACGGCTATGGAATCTTTTTCAGGAGACGACCGCATGGCTTTAGGAATTAAAAATCCATTGATTTTTTAACTTTGATTTATCAGAAAGGATACGCTTGTTTGTTTCCCAAGAACTATATTGAAAGCTGGTTTGTAAGTTTAGTCTGCGATGTAGATTAACCCACTTGAATATCACCAAAATCAAAGAGAGTTTGATCTTGAAACATACCAAGAAAACCTCAGACATTGTCTGAGAAGGAAACATATTTAGATAGTCAGAAGTTTAGTCTCTGGATAAGCATTGTTATTGCTGAAACCGCCAACAAAAAAATCTCGGCATACCAGCTTTCAAACTTTAATTTTTGGAACAAATTTAAACAGATAAACTTTCATGTCTTGGAATTCTTAAGACTTGATACTAAGTTGAGTCGTTGAGTGAGGAATAATCCTTCATTCAACGGTTGAGTTTAATTTAGTTATCAGTTATTAGGTACATAAAATTTGATGCAAAATATTTTGTCCACCACCTACTGGCGAAGGTAGGTTATTCTGTCACAGCTGACAGTTTTGCAATGAGTGACTTTGCTACACAAACGCGCAATTTGACATTTCATGGCGCCCTAGTAGAATTTAAAGCTATTTTTATTTCTATTCAGAGATTGTGGATGCTCAACATTAGTTAATTGAAATTGACTTGAATTACTGAATTTGTATTATAAATAATAGCGATACTTACTTGTGGTAAAATAATAAAATCATGGAATCATTAAATATAGTTTTTGATTTCGTGCCAGTATTCATTTGGTATTGTCTGGCAGGACCGTATAGCTATACTTTGTTGACGCCGGAAAAAAATAATTGCGCCGCAGGCAGAAATTTGAAAATGAAAAAAAATCCAAGTACATATGGTAACTTTTCTTTATTATCAATGGGCTCTCATTTTTTAAATTTGCAGTAACCACAGATAACGTACCCTCATCTGTGCAGTAACTAAGAAGTAGGTAGCTACAGCTACCTAGAACGTTTTTCTTTTATAGAAAAGACTAAAGTGTTAACGAAGTTATTATTAATAAATTGTTGATTTTTAACTGACAAGAATTCAATCATTATCAGTAACGACACTTAACAATCCTTAGTGATGTGGAAGTAAAAATATAAGTTACTTATTGCCTATAAAATGTTTGCAACACCCTATAAATTATCAGGTCCATTATGTGGCCCCTGTCCCTGTCACATTAATTTAGGTGTACGTTTTTCATAAAACACGTTTTTTTCTGGCCCAAGTATGGTAGGTACATAGAAATTTAATAAATGTTTTTCTAAACTGGTGTAACGTCCCAACCCCCGGCCCCTTACGGTGCCGAAGAAAGGAAGCTTTAATTGGCGTGATCGTCTAGTTTAATTGGTTAGGACCTTGTTCTACGTTGTGTTTTGTTTATTTGTAACCTAAGTAATTTTTAAAGTATTGATTGCATATTTGTTAATCTAACTGTAGGGTGTAGTCATAAACACTTGTTCACTGGTTATTTTATGATAGTATTAGGTAGACGAGGCTACCGCAATAAAATTTGGTTTGACCTAGTTCGGATAGTCAGCTGTGAGGGAAAATAGTAAATAAGACAAAGATTTGTTCGTTGCATAATTAATAGGTCTCGTTTATTAATTATGTTGCGGTTTAGGACCCGACTTCGTATTACATTGTGTTGGTAGGGCATTAGCCCGGACACGGCGAGGAAAACCTAAATAAAACCCCGCCGGACTCCCAACGAAAACCTATCCAAGGCAGCACATACACGACTTATACTCCTTCGCCCTGGGAAGGTTAAGCGTTTGGCTGATATTGACCACAAAACTCGTGTGGGTAAATACTGGGTCGTACGAGGTGTATATCGGCGGCCACACCGCCGATTGGTTCAGGTAACACCCGTAGGTAGATATATAGTTATGTAGGCACCTATAGAATCGTGGCCGTCGTTACCAGGTCACATTGGACCTTCGGCCTCTCTCGGACCAGGATAGCCAGCTGTAGCCACAGGGGTTCTCCTTTCTTCCGGTAACGACGGATCGCAGGGATTCAGGTGCGTGCAGGTAAACCCGTCCAGTCGCGGACCGGGTTTGACATCCCTCGGTCGGGGAGTCTCCCCCGGGACCTTAACAGGTCGGGTTACGTTCGGTAACAAAGGTGTTAACTGACAACCAATAGGACAGGGCGTCCTCCAACATAGCACCACGCTTGGTCGAGTGTTTAACTACACGGCTGGTTTACTGAATTAATTAATTCTCACAAGAATAAATCATGTAGTACTGGAACATATTATTTAGGAATGGTGTAGTTCAGAAACAACTCCCTAATTTAAATTTAGGTGGGTGTCCTCTCGGCGAGAGCGACACGTACAGCGGAGAACAGCTAAATTTGAATATATAGTACACATATGTACAAGAGCATCTAAGAATGAAAGGTTATTGTTGTTTAGCCTGTCGCCTATGGTATTTACATTAACATTGTTATCGTATCCATGACCATGGGTCCCCTGACGTTGGTAAGGCGTGTGTGTGTACAACACGCGGCGCGTGCGCCGTGCTAAACATGTAAATGAAAGGTTGAGTGAGTGATGGCGGAATACAGATCTCGTCGGTATTGAAAAAATATGAGAAAGCTTGTCTCGACAATGTCCTGCCGTTTAGTTGACAGTTCGCTACTGGGCGAAGTGTTTTTAGTACCATATTGACTTCAGAATAATTAATGTTTTTGGTAAGGATAAACAATACAAAAATACACGTACGCCGACAGCAGCTGTTACTGGAATTAGAGGTAATTTGTAATCCTGATTAAAAATATAATAGAACATATTATAAAAATGGTTTGCATGACAGCTGTATTTCCAGTGGCGCTCGGCGTACAAAGAACAAAATGCAAATAGTTTATTTACTCGACGAGATACATATTCCCGCAATAGATAGAATAAAATATATCTCCCTCCAAGACCCCTTTTATAAGAGACTACTCGTCCATGCTATGCATACATTAAAGGTGACGGAAATGAATCAAAGAAATCGTGAATAAATTAGAGATGCCGTGAATGAATTGGGCAAGCTGTAAACATACCAGAGAAGCCGGGAAAATAAAGGATGTCGTGGAAATTAAAGAAGCTGCACCTACATTAGAGCTCCGTGAATAAATTAGAGAAGCCGTGAGTATATGAAGGATGCCGTGACCAGAGGACAGAAGCAAAATGGAAATTAGTGGTTTATACTCACCTAGCTCTAGGTTCATGGTCTCGCGGGTCAACTCGCGGCTACACCGCGGGTCCGGCCCGACTTTCATTGCGATACACGCACTTACGCGACTGAATACGAGATCCACAAAGGCCAACCGCGATTAGGAAAAACAATTATGAACGTAGCTGATACGAAAATCTCGCAACGCACTAGTACCTCCGGTCAATCGAGGTAGCGCTTATGCAGGTGGGTGAACACCTTACAACGCACTGGTACCTCTAATTAGTTGGAGGGAGCGCTTATGCGGGTAGGTAAACGTTGCAACGCACTGGTACCTCTGATAGAGGGAGCACTTATGAAGTGTTGGCCCGTATATGGATCAGTGAAAACTGTTCCTCGAGGACTCCGCGCGGACGCTATTTATGGGAGTTCGAACAAAGCCGAGGAAAGGGCTCGGCGTCACCTGTTTTTGGGTGGTCTCCCAGAAGTGGCGACGGGACTCGCAAGTTTTTAGAAAAGGCTAGATGTGACCGGGCGTTATTCTATAGGCTACATAACAGATGTGGGCATTGACGGACAAAAAACAGACTTCATTTCGCTTTCCCAAAAAGCGGCGAATTCTGAGGAGTGCCTCGACAATGGCGTAGGTCGAAAACAAAAGGGCTCTGGAGACTAGGTGCGAGTGTCGACCAGATGTGGCGGAGGGCCCCAGCGCAGGTTGCTCTGCCTGGTTCTTTATAGGCGGCTATTGGAAAAGCTGTTTATCTCGAAAGAAATATTTATAATTTGAAGAGGACAACATCGTAAATATAAAATAGGAATAAGAAAATATTACCAGAAAAAATTTACGAAACAACGGCCCTGGGGCCGGGGTGTTTCACTGGGTATTAAAAAAGTAGATGTGTTTGTTCGCTAAAATGCGCTGCAGGTGAAATTTTTTAAAAATTGGATGGACAAAATTTGTAATATTTTGAATGAGCCACATAGGAAATTACAAAATCGCATTAACATTATATTTTTTCTTTTTTCTTATCTCACCCCCCCCCCCCCTCCGAATATCTATGTCTACGACCCTGTTTATCCGCTTATCTGCAAAAAGGTACCCACAAAGATGTTTAGATAATGATTTTACCATAGAACAAAACATATTTTTCATTGAATTAAACAATTAATAGGCAGTTGCTGTTCAGTTCAAATTAATGATTGGAGCTTACTAAATTATGTATATGAATAGCTCACTCAACGGTATATAGTTTGCTGGATAATACAAAAATAGAAAATATGCGGAGAATTTAATATCCTGTCAAACTTGTAGGAAAATTCAATGACGTACCAATTTCATTTTTTTAACAAGTGCTTTAAAACAACAATTACTTTTTAGAGCTTACATGCCAAAATTTCTCTCAATTATTTGCACTAGGTTGTGTAAAACGTAGTGTAGTGTACAGTGTTGCCATTTTCTTTGAAAATTTGAAGATCCTCTCTACCTCTACCAAAGTCTAGAGAACTTTGCCTCTACCTCATATTAATTGTGAAATATATACACAATAAAATTTTTGAATTGATCGGGTAGATATTTATTATAATTTCTGGATATTCCCAGCACCACTAATTCTAAGAACCACATAGTCTAATTCCAAATATTTAATAACGAATATTTACATGTCATATTTCTAATAGGTAATTTACCTGAGATCTTTTGTTAGAAACCAGACAGAGGTATAGAAGAGAAGATGTAATAATAATATAGAATGTTTCTATAATTATTGCAAAGGACCAAGTAATTTTTGTTGCCTGGTTGCCTGTTAAACACAGACACAAAACAATTTAAAACACATTACATAGTATTTATTACCTCGTGGTATTTCACAATCTGATGAAATATCATATAAAATATTCGTTGCAGTAATTTAAATAAATACTGCACGGATTACGTAGGTAACGCTAAAAACATTGTGATAATGACATAACATAATTGTTAATTGCTAATTTTCTATTAAAAAAAATCACAAATAGTTGCAATCATATTTACGTATAATTTAAGATAAAATCTTGTAGGTCAGTAGATTTAATAAAAATATCTAATATAAAATAAATTCTATAACTCTATACGAGTATAAAGGAGCCCATCGACCTCGAAGGAAGCTTTAGTTTGTACAGGGTGGTTCATTACAAATTGTTAGTTTTTGAGGTTAGAAAAAAAAGTTTTTGACAAAAGTTTTAGATACTAATACAAAGTTTTTTGTGGCGCTATTGGACCTTATACAGTGTGTTCTAGAAAGCCGTGGCAGTCATAACTTATGTTTTTTAAATGGAACACCCTATATATTTTTGCATTTTTGAAATCTGCTCATCAAGGCAATCAAAATGATATAAACTTTGTGGCATTACCTTTTCCGTTTTTGAAAAATTCCGTATTCAAATTTTATACTAAATTTATTTAACTCGAATTTGTGGATCTCATGATAAAGATAGACGATCAATGTAATAACGAAAAATATCTGTTTTAGACAAGAGAGTAATATAGTGAAACTCCAAAATGTTTAGGAGCTTTTACGATTTTCCTGAAATTCTTTATTTCGAGAATATAATCAGTAAAATTTGTCTTAAATTTGCATTGTGAACATTTTTTTCTGATAAAATTTTTCGATAAATGTACTTGATTTGCGCTAAAACCGCAAAAGTTGAAAAAATAAAAAAAATCAAAATGTGCCGATTGTTTTAAAATCTGGTACGGGGACTTGGATTTACATTCTGAACAACTTTTTCTAATAAAATTTTTCGATACCTCTTAAGGAAAAGGTAGTATACCTGAACTGAAAATAAATAATTTGCCCCTGTCAAGGCTTGCTTGATTTTTAAAATATAATAATATGGTGCAAATTAGTTTCTAATCAAGCAAGGCTGATCCCCAAAAGGTCAAGTTTCAACTCGAAATTTTTTGTCTTTTACACCTATCGTATAGTCCATCTGGGTCCACCCTGTATAAGCATCGTGTTTGTTCTACTCGTATAAAATCAATATGATAACGACAAATTATTATTATTATAGAGCAATAACAACGTGTATCGAGAAATAGTCGAACTTTGGTTCAGGCATGAAGTGTAAAGTGAATCTTTCCATAAATACGTATGAGAAAGTAGATAATACCTGAATCAGACCTTGAAACACAGGCACACTTCTCATCAAACAATAATGAATATTATAGTTTTATGACAGAACACACACGCTGCCTGAATTTTATCTACACTATCTACAAATGTTTAAAATAAAATGTTGTCCGAAATGAAATACGTACCTACAAAAATGATAATATTTTGTAATCGTATCTCCCAGAGAAGTTATATAGGGCGAACGTGAAGTGTTGGCCGAACGATACTCCGTTCGGCTATGGTTTTACCGTTGACTGAAGGGTTTTACTGTATGCAAGGAGGGTTCAAAATTAAAGACGCACTTTAATTAAAAACTACTGGATATTTTGATATTTCCCGTCGTATGTCCCCATCCAGATTTTTTCTATACTCCAAACTAGTAACCGTAGTAGTAGAAGTACAGTACAAACATCTGATGAGGGAGATATGCCAGATATGCGTTTGTTTAGTTCGTGCAGTGATTAGTGTCGGGGATGTCGGTAATCAGTTACAAATCTATTGCAAAAATTCACAGGTTGCGCAATCTTTGCAACCATCGGAGACATAGGAAATGATAACACCATATTATATGGAATATAATGAACACAATTATTCAAAATAATGATTTTTGATGTCGTACCAGCTACCAGCGATGTCAAATTGGGATATCAACTTTTTGAGATATCAAACACGCAAAATTAACAGTCTGTCAAATCCAAGGGTGGAAACTTTTTTAGAAAGTTTTCCCTTTTTCTTATGAAATTGATCCCACATGGGGTTTGAGTAATCTGTATCCATTTCACAATTTTTATTTTAATGTCAAAATTACATTGCTATGTCGAATTTTTGAGATATCCACAATATGATTTGGTGAACTGGATATTTTTCACGTTTTTTGTTGAAAACTATAAATTCTATTAAAACCTATGTTTAATGAAGCCAAATGATAAATTCCTTAAATATTTCTAGGTTTTTAAATCTATAAATTTCTCGATTGTAGGCTATTATAACTATTAAAAAAACATATAAAATCTCTAAATTCCTATTATAATTTTATTAAAACAAACTCTTACAAATAAATAGTGTAAATGAGAAATGATAATTACCTTGATTATTAGATTACACAAAAAAATTTTAAGAGGTCACCCTTCCGGTATTAGTACCTTTCCTTTAACATTCTGTCCAAGTGTGTTCACCATCTCAATATTGAGATTTGCATAATTAAGATTTAGGTACCTATATTGCTATTATAAAAATATCTTGACAAGTAATTTTTGTGGAACTGTGGCAATATAATAAACGAATGGATTGAAAGTTCTGCAGGCACACTATGCAATGTAGCCTTGACCAGAAAAAAGTTAAATAGTTCAACCAATTACCTTGTAGCAGTTGTAGCATAGAAATTTGGTATTTTCGTCAGAAATAAATGGTTTATACTCGGATTTAATTAACAAAATAAATTTTCAACTAGTATTTGGTGTGCCGTAGATTATTGCCCACCAAAAAAGTTACTACTGGCCACAAATTTTTGAATGTATGGTAAAAAAGGCATCTGTGAAAATAGTGCAATTATTATTAGCCGTTTTTTTTTGGAGAGTAGGGTTTAGGTTTTGTTTGATTTAAATCTGACGCCATGAAAATATTTTCCCTCCAAGTATGTACATATTATTATATCGCGAAATAGTTATTTTTGTAACAAGTACCTAAAATGAAGTTTTTCAGGACGAATCATTGCTGTCTCCGGACGAGGCGTTAGCCGAGTGCGGAATAGCAGATGAGCCTTGAAAAACTTCATTTAGGTACATACGTGTGACAAACACTATTTTTTGTCATACGCTCCCAAAATTTTGTTACATATATGCTTTTTATTACAATTCTTCAGAACGCTTAAATTTGCAAATTTTCCATAATTTTCGAAATCATAGCAACAAGTTTGTTTATTTGAAAATTTTGTCATGTCATTTGAAATTTGTCAAAAAGTGACATAAATTTTAAAATGTTCCAAAATCCCGAATATAGGTATATTGCTAATAAGGCCAAAGAAATCGTGTTGGACTTACTTCCTGTGAAGTCTCGTGTCAAAGAAATCGTGTTGGATTTACTTCCCGTGTAGTTTCGTGCCATTTACTATAAAGAATATTTCAAGGAATTTTGGAATAGTCCGTAAAGGTTGCCATGCCGACTTTTGGGGACTAGGCATTTATTATATTAACCTTTCACAATGCTACAAAACAATCCGCGAACAACAAAACGACATCTCCTCTCTGATAAAACCGCCTCGCGAAAATTACAGGTTTTGGGATAAACCTAAAAACATATTGCAGGGTTTTGCTCGCGAAAATAAGCTTATTGATCCAAAGACCACTAGCAAAGTCTAGAGATCTCTGGTCGCTGCCACTAGTTTCTAGTGAAGTTTTTAATTTTAAACAACTGTTATTATAATTTTATTTGTTTGGGCGATTCTCGCAAAATATGACGATTAAACATTCATGTTAAAAAGTAGATATAACAAAATTGAAATGAATGAAATTGTTACTCGTTACTGATCTATGATGTACAGGGTGGAACTGAATCATGGCACACCCCACTTTTTCCCTTGTTTTTTGAGATACAATTTTGAAATTTGGCATGTCGATGTTACTTTATAAATGTCACTTTTTGACGTGTAAATTCATTTATTTCCGCTTCCGGTTTTACCGGAAGTGACATTCACTTTTGTTTTTTAAATGGAACACCCTGTATATTATTTAAGTTTCGGATTCTCCTCGATGTACTGAAACCAACGATGCCTCACAAGTGACATTTTGGCTGACAGAAAGTGGTTTTTCTTTAACTTATTTGGGATTTGCAATAATAAACTAAAGGTGGCTATGAAACAAATGAACTTCGACAAACTGAACATCTTTAATGAACTGTCAAACCGTCTATCTACAGAAAAGTACTTCTCTTATAATAAACTACGGTATCAATGTGTTGTCGATTAAAACAACGGCAAAAATAGTGTTTGCAAAATGCCGCAAACTTACACGAGATCAGAGAAAGTGGATATGTTGAATCCAAAAAAGCATTCAAGTGAATGGCGGGCATTTCGAACACTTACTATAAAATCGGTGCAGAGTTGCCATTTGTTTGTATTGACATTGTTTTCAATAAATATTTGATGTTACAATTTCATAGCCACCTTTATAGTTTATTATTGCAAATCCAAATAAGTTAAAGAAAAACCACTTTCTGTCAGCCAAAATGTCACTTGGGAAGCATCGTTGGTTTCAGTACATCGAGGAGAACGATCTTAAATAATATACAGGGTATTCCATTTAAAAAACAAAAGTGAATATCACTTCCGGTAAAACCGGAAGCGGAAATAAATGAATTTACACGTCAAAAAGTGACATTTATAAAGTAACATCGACATTCCAAAGTTCAAAATTGTATCTCAAAAAACAAGGGAAAAAAGTGGGGTGTACCATGATTCAGTTCCACCCTGTATAGTCATACTAAGGAACGTAAGCAAAATAATATTTGTTAACGTATAGTACATAATGAACTCTTCATATCTGCAACTGTTCCTCTTCACATATTAGTAAATTATACCGAATTAAGGCTATATCAATAAAATATTATACTGTGTTTAGGGCAAACATCATGTCAATGAAATTTACTTTTCATGAAACCAAAAGCATGGTAAATTTTTGAAATTTATGAAACATCCCTTGATCACTCCCTCCATCGCGATTAAAAAAAAAGTGTGGCTGCGCTGTTTGGATGTAAAAAACACAGAAAAACGTTGTTAAAGCCTGTTTTACATTGACAATTTTTTTCAATATCAAAATTTATGAATTAATTCACTAATGAAGAAATTGATGAATTTTTTTGTCACGTTATGTCAGATTCTAGCGAATACCAACACAAGAGAATAAATAACAAAATAGTTTTTTGTGCTGCATTTCCCCTACCAGAACATATTTTCTAACCGTATCCATCTTCATCCAAAGCATCTTAAACTACAGATTAAGTCTGACTAGAAGAGTAGTAGAAAATGCATTTGGCATTTTAGCCAAACCATTTAGAGTTTTTTTGACTACAATTAATTTGAATGTGGAAAAAGTGCAAACCATAACATTGGCAGAGGAAGCTGTGCCTTGGCAGCGGAATACATAAATAAAACATATTGTAACATTTCACACACTTTTTATCTAAGTATATTAGGTATCTTTAAAATTATGTACTCTCCTCTTCCTCGTGTAATGCCTCAAACAAAATCCAGTATGAAAATATAACCTACGTTGTGTTCAAATTTTCAATGTTAGTACTCCTGAAGTTCACGCGAAACTTGTCGGAAAATAGAACATGCTCTAATTCGTGAAGTAACTTCATGAAGAAATTCATGAATTAATTCATGAAGAAATTGCCAGTTTAATACACGATTTTTTATATTAATTTGTCCTTGAAGTGGCTTCATGAATTAATTCATGAAGAAATTGTCAATGTTCAACAGGCTTAACAGGTTGTAATACAGGGACCGGCAGTTGGACACAAAAATTTAATATTTTAAACTCTGATTTCGATTAATTTAAATTTCTAGCTGCTTATCGAACAAAATTAAAGTTTAGTAGCAAATTCATGTGTTATCCGATAATAAGTTGGGCTTGCGGTATTTTGTTTTTTTTGTAATACACAGGGATACAAAAAAGTTCAATTTCTTTTTTTTGACAAGGTGGCTGTGACTTTAAATCTGACATCCACCTTTGATTCCAATCAACTTTTGTAAGTAACTTTTTACCATATTTTAAGAAATAAGGGTACTTTACTCTTTAATTATTTTGACATTTTTGAATCTACCTCGTATCCAAAAAGAGATATTTAAATTTTGATATGTGCGTTTTGAGTTTCAACTTTTATCAAGAATAAAATTTTCTGAGAAATTAATAATAAAAAAGTTTTCCATTTGTGTCCAACTTTCTGCCGGTCACTGTATAAAAACAAATAACCAAATACTTAATCGCATTTCGTGAAGAACATAGAAATGTCAATAAACATGCCTTGCTGCAGATGATATCAGAGAATACAAAAAATACAAAAAAATTGTATCACAAAACTAACTTTGCAATACCATACCACCATGCAATACCACATAGAAAACTAGATAAATAATATAAGACATCTAGTAGTCGGCTCCTCATAATTTAGAAAGAATTGAGTGAATGATAAAAACAATTTTTCTTTCCTCTTGGTGCGTTTCACTGTTTTGATAGTAGATTGTCCTGAATCAACAATTGTTTTGGTTTTTATTTGATATATTTATTCTCTTTCCAGTTAAGTGGAAGAACAGCTCTGGTGGCATTTTGCTACTTTTAGCTGAACTTTGCCGTCTCAAAATTGGTTTTCTTTAAACACTTATTGTATATTGAGTTGGAATAAAGATTATTATTATTATTTATAAAAATAAATGGGACTAACTTCGAGTCCCACCACGGTAATTTCGTCAAATATAAAGATTTCTTCTGCATATTTTTTCTTTCTACATTTACTTCTTCCATGTGAATTACTTGAAGATTATAAAAGTGAATAAATTCCTATCAGAAAGTTTTTATTTAACTAAGGCAGAACAGGTGAAACGTCATTACCATCCCTTGTCCTACTCTCAATAGTATAAATTTATCTACTTTTATTTTTTAAATGAGGTACTCTGGAAATTGAATAAAATTTGTATTCGATTTTAGATATGTGAAACATAAAGGTGGGGTTCAAAATATAGCAGTAACCTTTAAATCCTTTATCTTTAAATACCACTTTCTGTCAGTAGATGGCGCTTTAAGCCACTATTCAAAAAACCATCACTACCGTCCCCATCATTACCATTCCTCCAAATATAGATAACACAGATAATTAAAAAAATAGTGAAAATAAATAATTTAACTTTCAGGGAATTATAAAAGTAAATGAAAAGAAAATATAGCAGTTAAAGGAAAAGTTAAAAAGTATAAAAAGATTACTATTCATCATATAAATGAAAATAATGGGGGTTTGCAGCCAATTCTACAATTAGTTAAAAAAGCCGTAATACAAGACGTTAATTTCTATTCATATTCATGGACATTGCCGTCCTTTCCTTCTTACAAGCATCGTGATTAATTTCTTTATAACACATTTTCTAACGACCGTTTTTTTTTAATTAAAATGAAGAATCTGTGAGTTCTCACTATTTTCAGGAATAAAGTTGTAAGACTAGACACTTTTTGACAAATTTTCCAGAAAAAATATCTTTCAAATTCCCATAATGTTTATAATTTCCATTTATTTTATTATTATACTTATTATAATGGTATAAAAATTTGTTATATTTATATTTTTAACATATTTTAAATAAACATATACATACAATATAATATTTACAAACATCCGACATGGAATAAGAAAAGAGAATGATAAAATAAAAAAAACACTACTGTCCTGCCAGTACTATCTGCTTAATGGATTAATATTTGCAGAAATTAAACATAGAGAGTTTTCATTTCAAAATGAACCACCTTAAATATCTTTAAGATTTGAAGAACAAAAAAATTCCAAAATGCGTCGATTTATACAGGTTGAGTTTTTTTTGACAGTATGGGGATCTCAGAAACTAGCGGAGATAGAAGGAAGGTTAAATGGGGAAAGAATTGCAGTTTTGTAGGCCCAAATTTAAAGCACCTTGTGGATTTTTGAAAAAAGTCATGGCTTACTAGATATTTTGAAAACACGAAATTTTGGCAATTTAGTCTTATCCATCTAGCTTCGTTGTTTCTGATTTTAGATAAAAAGTGTAAATACAAAAGTTGGAGGGAATTGTGTCCCCAATGCGGTTATCATGTCTCACTTTCCGTGACAGCTGCCATTTTCGAGATATGACACAAACTTGTGTCTTTTTTAATGGAAATCATAGTTATTTCCGTTATTTTTCCGAATAACCATATCGAGTATTATATCTTTGGAAAGCTCTAAAAATGCCCGATTTTTTGAGACCAAGGCCAACTTTACCAAGACCAAATTTACATTTAAAAAACACAAGTCTGTGTCATATCACGAAAATGGCAGCGGTCACGGAAAGTACGACAAGACACATTTACCTCCAACTTTTGTATTTTCACTTTGTGTCTAAAATCAGACGAAGCTAGACGGATTAGAATAAATCATCAAAATTCCGTTTTTTCAAAACATTTAGTAAGCCATGACTTTTTTAAAAATTCTCCGCTAGTTACCGAGATCCCCATACTGATCATAAAAAAAACTCACCTTGTATAAGGAGAGGGAACTTCTATCACATTATTTATTTTAATCTATAAATAGGCATAAAATTCTTTATCTAATGGTGTAGGGAAACAATAAAGCGGATGGTCGGTTCACGATTTGGAAGACAAAATGTGTCCTGATACGGCAGAAATTATTAATCGACATTTTACTGTTTTCAAAATTTTTGAAATTTCAATTTGAAAAAATTAATATACTAAAACTTATTTTTTCCGGATATAAAAAATATATAATGTCCCTCATGTGGTTTATTTTCCTTGGCCTTCGGAGGTCTTGGCAACTAAATTCCAAATTCGTTATAAAAAGTTCAATTTTAGTGCCTTGGTACACAAATAACTACTGTTGTTCGAATGTATCTAATATTGGCGTTTCTCTTTGAGCATGCACAAAAGTACTTTCCACATGCTCTCAATAACATCTACGTTGAGATTTGAGTACTAAATTTCGATATTTTAATATTACTTTAAATTAACCAAATTTTGCTACCTCCCTTTATCTCTAGATGTGTTCCAATACTTAATGCATTCTTCAGGAGAATCATTTCATCATTAATTTTTATTTTATATATTTTTTCAACTATAGTAATTTTGACCTGATTGACACCAGCATTATTGACAGTTAAAACATCATAGGTTCCGTCCGTGAAAAGTCAATATTTGACACTCAGTTTGACACATTTTAACAATAGTTATTTATGTACCAAGGCACTGAAGTTCAACTTTTTATGACTCTTGTGGAATTTAGTTGCCGAGGCCTCTGACCGAGGCAAATAAATCACATGAGTCATAAAAAAAACTTCACTGCCGAGGTACATATTATATATATTTTATTAATTGGAAAAAAAGTTTTCTTAAGCAAGAAAATAATCATGCGGGATCACCCGTCCATGAACCAACTGCGCGCGGCGTTGCTTGACTTTGACGATCGCTCTACCTAGGTCAAGTATGACAAGAGAGCCTTCGAACAGAAAAACTAAACTGCTGCTTGTTGTGCAGCCTCCATAACAAATCTATTGATATTCAAACCTACTAAAATATTTATCCTGAAAGATTGCGCTGCTATAGATAACAATTTCGCAATGCGTACGAAAAGTTAAATGGGCCTTTATTGGCCGGGTTTTGAATATTTGGTCACTTTTGACGGGCGATGGCTCCGCGTCTGCGTTTGATGTTTACATCTCGCCAAGGCCTACTTCTACTTATTGAAAAAATCGTACAATAATGGGCTACTTCAGTGCCGATTTCTGAGCTTTTGAGGAATTCACTTAACGGTTGAAGCCACCTGACATTTCTGGTATCCTTTACTGACACTATTGATCCAGGCTAGGGAAACGTGGTTTAATTATACATTTAGAGATAGCATAGAAAACGCTTAGTGATACTAATACACGAAAAAAGAATTAGTCCAAGATAATTAGATACGTCTTATAAGGGGCGCAAAAAAATAAATGCTGGCAAGTTGAATTTTTCAGGGTTGGTCGAGGACTGCCTCCTGAGTATCCAACCAAAAAATCACACTCGAACTCCTTCAGGGTTTTGTGCAATAGGGGTGGTTTCTTATTTATTTATTTTTTTGAAAATTTTTTTTTCAGCCTGTGCATAATAATAGGCTCTACGACTTTGCCTTATAAAACTTTTTTATAACTTTCATATCTCATCAGTTACAGCGCATTTCATTTTTTAAAAAATTCAATATTTAATACGAATGCTTCGTTCGTTCAATGTTTGAAAACTGGTGAGATATGAAAGTTACAAAAAAAAGTTTTATAAGGCAAAGTTGTAGAGCTTATTATTATGCACAGGCTGGAAAAAAAATTTCAAAAAAAAATAAATAAATAAGAAACCACCCCTATTGCACAAAACCCTGAAGGGGTTCGAGTGTGATTTTTTGGTTGGATACTCAGGAGGCAGTCCCCGACCAACCCTGAAAAAATCAGCTTGCCAGCATTTATTTTTTTGCACAATGGATAAATATCCTGGATTAAATACAAACTATTACCTCGAGAAAAGTAAAGCAACTTTTTATTTGAAATAGCTAATCATTAATGGTTTGCAGTAAAAGTAAGTTACAAAAATGATTAAATTTATATAAAGTATATAAGCATTAAACATCAAAAAGTTGCAAATCACTTTAAAAATTTTCAAGATTTGACCATTTTAGAAACTAATTTATGAAAATTTTAGTTTCGAATAATCAAATAGGTACTTGTGCCTTGGAAATTTAAAAAAAAACTGGTTTTCCCTGCAAAGAGTAGTTTTTGTAGGATTTATGACAAAATGTTATTAAGGAAAGTTGTTTAGAATTAAACACTAAGTACTTAATTGTGTAAAATTTCAAACTCCTAGGCCTACTTGGGTTTATTTTCAATTGTCCACTCGTTTTCTTGGAGATACCACAAAATGTTACCAATTCTGCACTCTGAACAATTTGTATTAGTAACATTTTGTAGTATCTCCCACACTTTTTCAAGAAACTGAGGGAAACATTGAAAAGCAATCTAAGTAGGCCTAGACTATTACAATTTTACACAATTACTTAGTAGTCTGAACAACTTTCCCTAATCATATCGAGGGCTTCATAACATAGGGGCATAACCCCAAAAATTAACAAAATGATACTTTTGGGTCTTAATAAGTTATAATGGACTGCATATCCTGAAAAAAGAGCGTACTTTGTATTGCCATAGTTTTTGATTTGTACCTTCAAAGTCATAACATACAGACGTGAGGTGACTACTCAATTTTAGGTGATACTCCTTTACATTCTTAATAGATGGTGAATCAGCATAACCTCAAATTTAGAACTGTCAATTGTATGTTAAAAAATATAAAAAACCTTTTTAAAAACAAGACAAACATACTTAAGAGGGGGTTGCCGACAGCAAAAGTGACGTTAGATTTCGTATTTTTTTAAGTTGTATAGCATAAAATCTAATAACATTTTACCTGGCAAAAATTTAGTACAAACATCTCTGTCTTCATTTTAATCATAAGATCTTAAAAGCATATGCACTGGAATTATTATTAAATTTTTGCCAGGTAAAATCTTATTAGATTTTATGCTATACAACTTTAAAAAATACGAAATCTAACGTCACTTTCGCTGTCGGCAACCCCCTCAATAAGTTTGTTATCAATAAGCTTGTCACTCGAAATGTCAATAAAAATACATACCAATTAATTTTATTGAGCACTGATTGGTTGATAGGCAAGTACTTATGTACTTACCTACTTACATTTTCTGTACAATTCGGATGACAAGTTTTTTGCATATTTATTTATTTATTTAAAAATGAATTAGTATATACTTTTATGAACATTTCGCGGGACTAGCTTTTTGATTTCAATTAACAATTTTTGTGAAATTAGTAATAAAAAGAACTTTAACCAAGACAACTTTATTAGCAAAAACAGAGAAAAAGCGCTTCAACGTTTAGTAGCCTTTGAAAACAATTGTGGGTTACTAATTTCACAAAAATTTTTAATTTAGGACAATACCTACTGTAAATAAAGAATTCCAAATGAATAAATCCCATTTCTCAGCCTACTACGAAATTTTAATTTTTTCGAATTCACGCGCACCGCGACACAAAATTGCGTTTTTCATGAAAACGGTTAAGGTTTTCGTATTTTTACAAGAGACATTTTTTGTTCAAAATCGAATGTAATTTAATACTCCGCTGTCTAAAATGCAGATTTTTCAACGACAAAAAAGTTTAAAACACTTTTGTTCGAAAGTAACGACGTAGCCAACGCCCTCTAGCGGCTAGAAGAAAGTTGATAGAAAATTCATAATCGCCGTCCCAGAAAACATAAAAGTACCAATTTTCAACTCGATAGCATAAATGGAACCGAAAATACTAATTTTTTTCTGTTTTTAAAAGAAAACTTTGACGCCCTGTATGTCGAAAACAAAGCGTTTTTGGACAAAATGTTATATGAAGAACCCCATTTATTTTTAAAAATACTACTCAAATTTTGAGTATGGCGGTTTAACTTCGACTCACCCTGTATAGACGATTTTTAAAATTATTGATGTTTTTAAGAATTTTCAACTCTCTTGGTAAACAATTATACAGTTTAATGCAGGCATAATGCGGACCCTTTTCAGTACTAGTTAGCTTGTGTATTGGAAAATTATAGGTGGTGTGCTCTTCGTTTCTATATCTGTGGTTAGCAATTTCGGAGTGGAAATAATTTGGGTATCGTTTTATGAATAGGATGCATTCGTAAATATAGCAAGCCGTAACAGTTAGAAATTGATTCTTTGTGAACACTCCTCTGCAAGATTGTCTAAATTTCATTTTTAGCATAATCCGTAGAGCCGTCTTCTGTATCTTGAAAATTTGGTCAATTGTAGAAGACTGGCCCCAGAAAATTATACCATACCTTATTAAAGAATGAAAGTTACTGAAGTAAACAGTTCTTGCAACTTTAAAGTTAGCATACTTCACAAGTACTCGTAATGTGAAACAACAAGTTGACAATTTTTTGCTCAAGTGCATTATATGTGGTTTCCAGTTTAGGTTTGAGTCTATATATTCCTAGGAACTTGGTGTGTTCCGCTATATTTATTTTCGTGTTTTGAAGGTAAACTACATCAGGAAAGTTAGGTATATTATTATTACGAGTTTTATGTAAAAGACATTGTGTTTTCTCTTTATTTAGATGAAGCTTATTGCTTTTAAACCAATTTGACAATTCATTAAACTGACAGTTTCTAATATCCGTAATTCCTTCGAGATTTCAATATTATATTTGTATCATCTGCGTAGTTGATTAACGTACTTTGAGCTCCAAGTAATGTAGATGGTAAATCATTGAGGAATATTATAAATAGAAGAGGACCCAAAATACTGCCCTGGGGTACACCTATAGACATTTTTCGTTTTTCCGAAAGTATGGAAACATTGGAAACGACAAGCTCCACTCTCTGTTGTCTGTCTTTCAGATAACTTGAAAACCACAAATGAGCAGGGCCCCCTTATTCCATATTGGTATAACTTGTGCAGTAGAGCTGTATGGCTGAGACAGTCAAAGGCCTTACTCAGGTCTAAGAAAATGCCTTCCACTATCTCCCCCTTTTCAAAGCCTCTTAGTACTTCATTTACATATTCGAATATAGCTGTACTTGTTGACTTATTTTGATAGAAACCATGTTGGAAATTTGCGAACAAGTGACTGGCTTTGAAGAAGCTGATAACTCTGTTATGGATTACTTTTTCGAAAAATTTGGAAAAAGCAGACAATAAACTTATGGGTCGATAATTTTGAATTACATTAGAATCACCCTTTTTATATATTGGGACAATTTTAGCCTCCTTTAGATCTTCCGGGTAAATACCGCCTCTTAGCGAACAATTTAATATATTGGTTAGAGGAGTGACTATTTGATGAATGCACTTTTTTAATAGAAAAATTGGCACTTCATCTATTCCTGAGGATTTTTTGCTTTTGAGATTCTTTGCAATTGCATTGCAATAGGATTTAAGTAGATTGATTTAGTGTTGCTCGATATGTTAATGTTATGAATATGATTATCTTCAGAATGAGACATATCACTAAAAAACTTATTTTTCAGCGATTAGTTTTGTATTACCCATAGGCAGTGTTTTGTTAGAGTTGGTTTTATTGGTTAACTCATTTATAATTTGCCATGTCACTTTACTCTTATTATCAGACTCTTGTATGCGAGGATATATTAAAATCTCCTACTAAGACAGGATACATATTTTCTGAATAGATTTTTTGACATAATGAATTTAAAATATTGCAAAAGTTATCTAATTGTTGTCTTGTATTATTAGGCGGGCGGTATATACAAACAACTATACACCACACTTTCCCAATCAATACTTGAACGGCGGTACAGTCTACATAAAACGGCTCGATCAATTTCAAAAGATCATCTCTTGGCAAACAGTTTATCTCCTTCTTTGCATAAATTGCGGGACCCCCATGCTTGGCTGGTCCTCTGCAAAAGCTAGAAATGAGCTTGTATTGTTTAGGAACATACAGATTTATGGTGTCTTCTGTTTGCCAGTGTTCCGTAACACAAACCAACTGTGGCTTCTCCTCCTCTATTATGACTTCTAGAGCACAAAAGGCAGTAGTGATACATTGCACATTTTGGTGAAGAATTTTGATGGTTTTGTTCTGTGAATGCAAGGTGTTCTTTAATCCTATTCCATTGTTTGTCTTTAATTGGGGTATATCATATGTACTGTGGGGTTGGCTCTTATTTATAAAAAATCTGCTCCTGCTTGGAAAATGTCTTTGTGCTGTTTGAAGTCAAATCTTTTTATACCCACATTTTCAGGTCAAAAGTTAGAGTCATACATTTGGTATTTAAAGTTTAATGGAGCCGTGACTACAAAACACTTTAGGCACCCTTCATCTGAAGGAATTTCTTTTGCTTGAACTGTAGTGTTCTCAAAATTTGGCTTTTTCTTTATGTAGTTTATGATACAGTCTGTGGTAACATGTTTGCTAACTCTATAGATATAGAGCCACACTTTCCTTTGTCCTCCAGTGAATCCACTTCCATCATCTGCAGGAGTTACTAGTCTTCCTAGGCGTTTTTTGGCTCTCCGTGTCTGTCTTCTTTGTTGTTTAAAATCCGCTTCATCATGTACCTCTAGGTCATCTTCTCCTGCCTCCACAGATGCTTCTTCGATAAGGTTATCTTTTTTTTGAATGTTTACAACTGCATTTGCATTTGTCTGTCTTTTAATTTCGTTTTGTAAATTTTGCTTAGGACACTGTATAGCATTGGAATGGGTTTTGTTTACTGTTCTTATCGATGTTTCTTTTTTAGAGTCTCGATTTATTTCTGGCTGTTTTTTATCTTCCTCTGCGATTTTATTTGCTTATAGCTTTTATAGGCTAATTGTTTTGTACAATAATTCCTTTTCTTGGCGTAATTGAGTGATTAGTTCCTCTTTAGTTTCCAACAGCTTCTCCCATAGTTGTCCCTGTTGTTCCGTGAATAATGTGGGTGTTAATGCCTCTTCAGCTTGTGATTGTGTTAATTTTGTTTTTCATGTCCTTGAGAGCAACAATTTACCATGTTATCCTTTCCAATCACCATCAGGCCAGGAATTCGCATGGCACATGATGTATGGTACACTTTTTTGCACGTTATGCACTCCGCTATAGCAATTGAGACACTTTTTTTGCTATTTGCATGACAATTTTTGATCAGCACAGCTTTGTGCATCCTTTTTGTCAGCCATGAATGAAATAGCTGATTAAAGTATCAAGTTGGTAGAGGTTATTACAAATACGAATCTTTACATAAAATGGTGTCACTAATGGGGATTACACTATGTTTTGTTGAAGGTTTTGCAATCTAAAGCTATCAGAACTAGGAAGCATATAATTTCATCTCAGATTTAGGTACTTAGGTACATCTTCGTGTAAACATGCAGAAACTTAATCTGCCTTGCAAATTAAAATCTAGATGTTAGAGATGAATTTAGGAAATCACCTATAGAAGGTCACATTTAGAATTCAAGCCATTTGTATTTTTGGAGGTTTCAATCTTGTCCTCGATGTTATCAGTTTCTGAAGTTTACATGATACAAAAGTTAAATTTATATACATACCTAACTCTTAGCTTTAAATAAATAGATTAAGATACCTAATATGTAGAATGAGATACAATGTAGGACAGTAGGTACTGTACCAAGTTTTACTGGGTTAAGTTAGATTGTAGTTTATATTTAATTCTCAAACACGAAAAAGGTAACCTCAGAATCAACACAACTGTTTCAAAATGTGTTTGAGGGGAACGGATGGAACAAACATCGTTGACAGAATGTAGATGTAATCAATATGAAATTGCATGGTGACATGTACGGGAATTGTTCAAAACTTTGTTCAATCGTTTTTGAGAAAATAATTATGTATTAACAACGAAGTACATGTATTAAATAATAGGAAGTGGCTATTTATACGTCCGACGTATATGAAAGTCGGTATACGTCTTGTGCTCTGATTGGCGAGTTGAGTCACGTGACTTCTGTGGACGTACATTTAGCTGTATACACGTCCGAAGTAAGAACTAAACTGATTTAGATACGTCAGAAGTGCATTGTGCATTTTTCTCAAGCATCGTTGCAATAACGAGCGTGTATTCCTCCTTTTTCGGCGATGGGTGCTGCAGTATGAAAAAAGAAGTGGTAATTATTTCCAATGGTGTAACCCACCCCCCATTTTCTTGAATTATTAAGCTCGATTTATAAACTTTTCCGTTTGACGTTTGAAAGTTGGACATCGAAGATTAATTATTATAAAACTCAAATTCCGTCAGGGATAACCTGGAGGTCCGTTGGGACAACCAACATTTATCTTTTTCCGTTTGCCGTTGCCTCTCCAGCCAATGAAGTGCCTTCTTAAGGGTCACGTGGGAGGTCACATGGTTTCCCAGTTTTTCAGCTGATCATCTGTATTGATTTTGTGTAATATTTTTAATATTAATTATGCAAAATAACGATAAATAGTAGTTAACAAAATGTATTTAGAGTTGCTAAATCAGAATATTGAAATCGAACGACTTCGCTCCGATGACGATTGTTGTTCTATGCTTTATTTTTCTGGCGTTGATAACACAGGCATACAGAAAATTCTAAACGGAACGGAAAAAGTTTATAAACGACTTGGAAACAGCAGCTGCATCAACGTCAAACGGAAACTTCAAAGTTTATAAATCCGGCTTTTTTACAGCGCCGAACGGCGGGCGGAAATAGGGGGTACCTAGCCAAAATTTCAAGAAAATCGGGGGTGGGTTACACTATTGGAAATAATTACCACTTATTTCTTCATATCGCAGTGCCCATCGCCGAAAAAGGAGGGCATACAGGCTCCTTATTGCAACGATGCTTGAAAAAAATGCACTTCCGACGTTTAATCCGTTTACTTCGGACGTGTATGGAGCTAAATGTACGTCCAAAGAAGTCACGTGACTCAACTCGCCAATGAGAGCGCAAGACGTATACCGACTTTCATATACTTCGGACGTATAAATAGCCACTTCCTAAATAATATGTCAGTTTTTGTATATCTGCCCCTCTGTGTGACTTAATTTAGTTTTTTGCAAAGTTGGAGTTATGATATGTACTTATGATATGATCGATATACCTATGTATAGGAACTAACCTGGTGACGGGTTGACAATTTTAGAGGGAACTGTGTTTAATGCAGGGCCCAACAATTTATTTAGTTCCTCTTCATTTGACTGAGCCTACAAAAAAAGAAGGGAAAAAATAGAACCCTGCCTAACCTAAAACGATTCTAGAGTTCAGAAAATAGTATCTGTTCAGCCGCACTTACAATTCGAAGGTTGTTTTCGACGATACTGGAATCAACGTCCAAAAATACAGCATTCGGTCTTTTAAACATCCTTTGAAATTCCGATAAGCTTTGAAAAATCACAATACACCAGTTCCTTTATTTCTCTTCTGACAGTTGTTCCACAAAATATATAGGTTATAGGTTAAGTTGTTCCTTCCGTCCATGCGATTGCGCAGTTTCCATAGCAACAGTGTCAAAAAAAATTAAGAATTCATGTATAGGCAACCAGGTATACTCATTCAAAGTCAAAACGTGACCCCCCACCACTCATGATTCATGAAATTAATTAAATAAATTATTATTAAATTATGAGGTTTAGAATTATACATCCACGCAAATTAACGAAAGAAAATCCTGTTATAAAAACTGGTCGTCAAAACAGCTAAGAATCCGGTTATTGTGTTGATTATTTATCTTTCCTTTTTATTTTTAGAAAATCACTCATGCGCCTGCGCATTCACAGTTTCGAAGAAAATGGCAAGTGTGGCACTTGACAATTTTTGTGGTTCAACATTTTGGGTAAGAATTCTTTTAATAATTAAGTAAATGTATTATTGAATACGAAATTTTACTTGTTAATCGTACTCTTTAATTAAATATCTCAAAAACTTGAGTGATTTATTGTAATTTGTTTGGTTTTAGGATTAGGTACCTACAGCCAATTTTTTTACATAATTATAACCATACTTTTTTAAATAATATAAATATGTTGAGATTATTGTGTGATATTAATATAATAAATATACCTATTTTCATATTTACAGAACAGGTCACTAACATGGGACACCGACGATCCAGATTTTACGCCGTGCTTCGAAAAAACCATACTAGTTTGGATACCATGCATATTTCTATGGGTGTTCACTGGTTTAGATGGTTATTATTTATTACACAGTAAAAAGAAAGACATTCCTTGGAATTTTTTAAACATTGGCAAAATAGTGATAACTGTGGCGCTCTGTATTTTAACCCTTTGTGATTTGGTGTCAAATATTAGGAATGCTACCGAAGATAAGCCGGTCTATAATGTAGACATTTATTCGCCACTTATTAAGTTGCTGAGCTTTGTAAGTATATAATGGCCGTTTTCGATTGGCAATAAAGAAGTGATCTGGATTGATCCAAACAGTATAATGTGTTCAATTGACAGTGATTTAGCAATCTGGGATCATCGTTGTTGAACCTGCTAGGGTTCCTTAAAGGAACCCTAGAACCTGCTAATTCGTGAGATCAGCTATTGCGATCTGATATTAGTTTTGGCGGGAAGCTATTAATTGGTTTGATGCACACATATTAGGAAACAAATATTAAAATGGTGGTGTTAGTGTGTTTTTCTATCAAAATTTTACCATTGCTATTATAAACCAAAACTAAAATAAACCACAGAATATTATCTAACTTGTTTTTAAGGTTAAGTGTGTTATGAGATGAATACCTGCGTGCGCGATCACGTTCATTTGACTCACGAAAATTGCTTTGATTCTGCTGATCTACCGATTCAGGATCACCTGATCCCGTTTTTTTCTTTTTATCAATCGAATACGGCCAATATAAATATAATATCAATATCTGATAGTTCTCTCAACTTTTAATTTTTAGGTGCTGACGATAATTTTAATTTATTACAATAGGAAATATGGAATGCAAACATCAGGTCTGCTGTTTTTGTACTGGTTTATGTTGGGTATATGCGGGATACCGCAGTTTAGATCGGAAATCAGATATGCTCAAAAAACTGTGCCCGAATCGTACTATAATTATGTTAGCTACTTAATTTACTATCCTCTAGTTTTACTTATGTTTTTGCTTAATTGTTTTGCTGACCAGCCACCGAGAATGACAAAATATCCTAAAACGCAGGTGAGTACAAAATATAATCTTACAGCAAGTTATTACTTAGGTGTAAGATCGTAAAATATTTCATTATTGCAAAAATTAGTTGCAAACAAAAGATACCTACTTAACTAAAATTTGTACAAAAGTTTTGAAATATTAGAATAATAAGTAGGTATGATTTTTATTTACAATTATTATTTCTAGAGAAATATGTGTATTTTTTTATGTACCTACTACAAGCCATCAGTTGTGTTAAATATAGGGTGTATGTACCTATTTTTTCCATTTTTTTCACACTTTGATAAAATTTTTGCTAGAATATATCCAGGAGCAAAAACCTAAATTTTTATCCATATATACAGGGTGTTCACTTTTAAGTGGACACATCGATAAAAAATTGATTTGTTGGGATATTTTCAAAAATTTTTTTTGATACAAAGGTCTTCAAAATGCGCAACTTTCTACGTGAACACATTTGTCAAATTGCAATTCCAGGGCCGGCTAAGATTTTTTTAAACCCCGATTTTTACTAAATCTATTTAGGCATTTTTTTTATTTAAAATCTGACCATACAGTGTTAATTAGGACCGAAAAAAAGTCTGAACTTTCAGCAGCGGTAGAGAAAAACATCCTGTATTATTTTTTCTTGCAGTCTCGTCCATCAATACTTTGGGTGGTCCTGTTAATTCTTCAATTGTTTTAAAATCATTCCATGGCACGCTTGACTCTCCAGGGGCCCTCGAAATCACTACTTTGCGCAACTTTAAGGCGCTATAAAACCAAACTCCCTGTATATTTTTAGTTCAAATTTTGAACTTAGGGGTTTTAGAGGGTCCTAATTAACGCTGTATGGTCAGATTTTAAATAAAAAAATGCCTAAATAGATTTTGTGAAAATCGGGGTTTAAAAAAAATCTTAGCCGGCCCTGGAATTGCAATTTGACAAATGTGTTCACCTATACTTCAGTCTGGATAAAATAGAAAGTAGGTCAGTCATGCGCAGTATATGAAGGTGTTTCGTGCATTTTTAACGTATAATTATTACAATAAACACTCCGAAATAAGGTGGCATAATCTACATCTACATCACATATCTACATCTACATAATCGCCCCTTGCCATAATGCAAAACCGCGGTTTTCAGTATGCACGGGAGAAAGTATTCGCGACATGATGCGCCCATGGATTGCGGACCCTCTAAAAATAGATATTTGGCGCGCTCGGCCTTTAAGCCAATCAGAGGCGCTAGAGCTGACAGAAGGAGAACCTGGAATTCGACGTTGCCATATCAACGAGGCAAGTGATCAGAAATCGCGGGTTATGGATTATATTTCGACGTGGAAAGAAAGCTTTATATGCCACATTTGGCAACTCTGTTTTTGATCATCGATCCAAATGCCGCAAGACCTTTGTATAAAAAAAAATTTTTACACTTAAAAGTGAACACCCTGTATATACCCAAAGACAATGCCATCTATAGACCCGCAGAAGGTCGGGGCGATTCTCCGCACCTGCCCTCATGCCCCATCTAGTCGTCACTAGCTGAACTTGATTGCAAAGATGATCTATATTGATTGAAATGAACTGGCCGGTTACAAATTTCGTAACAGCTGTGAAACTATCACGCGTTTTTAAAGCAGGTCCATACTAAACCAATTTGAGATTTTAACAACGAAATACGAATCTTGGCTTCACAATTAACATACAGGACGTTCCCGAAAAGTTGAGGCGGAGAAACTATTTTTTCGAAAAAATAAAAATATTGATTGTTTGCATTTTTTATGTTAAGGACCAAAAAATTGTAAATCTCACCGGGGTGAAGACCTACATTGTTTTTGAGTGGTCCAAAATGAACCCAGATGAATGAATCTGCAGTTGAAAATTTTTCAGCGACAAAAACTACCCCTCATAATCCCCGAGAGAATTGTTTTTGGTCTGATTCTCGCTGTTTTTTTGAGAGGACGTTCATTATACTCCCTATTCCATAAAATCAGGTATATCAGATTTGCTGTTTGTACAATTTTGAAAAGAGCATTTATTACAGCGAAATTTTTTTGTTTGCTTAACTATTTAAAATTTGACTTTGCCAACAATATACAGTGTGTCTGACTTCAAGTCAAGACAATTCATTATTTTTTTACCGGTTGACAGAGTTTCATTTTTTTAAAATATATTCTACTTCAAAAGATCTACAACTGCAATTACATTTTTTTTCTACACTTTTAACTTATACCTATTAAAAAACAAACAATATTAAATTTTAGTAAGTATTTTCAAATTCTTCGATTTTTTGTATTTTTATTGTGAACAGGGCAGGGCCATGACATCGTAGGAATCGATGGCTTATGTGAGCCCTAATCAAACTGCAAAGAAATAATTTTGAAATATCTCTCGGTGTTTGTATGTACAGGATACTCCGAAAATCCGTATTTTTGCTATGTTTGAAGCTATTTTGTGAACGTTCTGTATAAGCTATGACCCTGAAACTTGGTATGTGGGGTTTCCGGGTGTGGTCAATATGACTGTAATATTCATTTTTTTCCTAAAAAAATGCCTAATGTACTTTTGCAGTTTTTAGGGGTCTAATTTTGATCGTAGTAGGTCATGGAAAAGACGAATTGGAAAAAAATCAGTATGAAAATGTAGATCTTTTGAAGTAGAATACATTACTTTTTTTTGAAAATCGGTCAAACAGTAAAAAAATTATGAATTGTCTCGACTGAAAGTGAAACACACTGTAGCTATAAAAAAAATGACCAACCCACAAGTAGTCACGTCAATTGCCGCAAGTATTAAATCTGACATTTAACTTTAAAAACGCCACTTATTTGTCGAAATGTCGAAAAAATTATTAGGAATATGTTTTCCTAGCACTTACTTATCCCGTATAAGTACCGATTTTCGTAAACTTACAACATTAATTTTTTGTATTTTTTAATTACTTAGTTTTGTTAATTTTTTCACAGATTATACCTGTATAAAGTCTTTATTGTAAAGAAAATCTGGGTTTAAATATATTTTCTTAGCTAAATTTAGTCACATAAGTAGTGCTATTTAATTTATATTTAATGAAAAATAACTGGTTTATTAGTGTAGATCAATAGTAGATCAGGAGAATGCAGGGAGTCATATCATGCAGGATATATTCAAAAACTGATAAAGTGACACCCACTTCCAGTAAAACTGGAAGTCAGATGTAAAAACTGACAATTTTAATACACTCCTGTTAATATTCAATCAAAAAATTTTCTTCTTGTAACACCCTGAATATAATCGGTAACTCCATATATGTATTCCTTATTTTTTCCGAATAATAAATAGTAAACAAAATATATGCAATAGAAAAAGAGTTATGGGACTCCCTGTAGAGTATATTTTAAAAATCCATATCGGGCGGGTCGGTCAAAGAACAATGTTATCATTATTTTTTTCTTAAAGGTTAATTCTTGTCATGCACATTTTTTCAACTACGCATATTCGTGAAACAAGGGGTATTATAAAGAACGTCCTCTCAAAAAATGGTGATAATCGGAACAAAAACTATTCTCTCAGGGGTGGTGAGGGGTAGTTTTGGCCAGAAAATATTTGTCAACTACTGATTCTCAAAAAAAAAAACGTCGAGAATTGGACCAAAAACCGTCTTCTTGGAGGTGGTGAGGGGTAGCTTTTTTTGCCAGAAAATTTTTTCACTGCGGATTCGTGAAACAGAGGGTGTAATGATTATCCTCTCAAAAAACGAGAGTAGCACCAAAAACAATTCTCTTGGTGGTGGTGAGGGGTAGTTTTGCCCAGAAAAGATTATTTAACTACGGATTTGTGAAACGGGGTATAACGAAAAAGAAAAAGGCAAGAATGGCACCAAAAACAATTCTCGCTGGAGTGTTGAGGGGTAGTTTTTTGCCAGAAAATTGTATTCACTACGTTTTCTTGCTACAGAGAGTATAATGAACGTACTGTGAAAAAACGGTGGGAATCAGTCCAAAAACAATTCTCTCGGGATGCTGAGGGGTAGTTTTTTGCCAGAAAATTGTTTTCACTACGGATTCATGAAACAGAGGGTATATTGAACGTCTTCTCAAAAAATGGCGAGAATTGCACCAAAAACAATTCTCTCGGGGGTGGTTAGGGGTAGTTTTGGTCAGAAAATATTTTCAACTACGGATCCGTGAGACAGAGGGTATAATGAACGTACTCTCAAAAGAACAGGGAGAATCGGATCAAAAACAATCCTTTTGGGGGTGGTGAGGGGTAGTTTTTTTCCAGAAAATAAAACTGAATAACTATATAAAGGATAATTGTATTTACTCTGGAATAATAATTGAAGATGTTATGGCGGCCATACACGTAAGGATATACTTGCGCAAGTTTAGACTTGCGCAAGCACACATCATTCGGTAGAGAGCACAGACGGCACAAGTATACTTGAACAACATCATTTTTGATGAGAAAGTCAGTGGAGCAGGCAGTTGTGTTTTGTGTTACAAAAAATCTGAAAAGACTTTAAAAGACACCGAACTATATAGGTATGGTGTAAAGACTGGTTAATGAAAAGTGAACATTATTCACACATCAATTTATTGACTAAACTGAAATTTGCACCCAAAGACTGGCATAACAACTATCTGCGTATGGACGAAGACACTTATTTGAAGGTTCTGTCGATGATTACGCCATTTATTATAAAGCGTTGATTCCTTCCTCCATCGACGTTATAAAGCAAGATACTGTTATGTGAAGAGCCATATCACCACTTGGATCTATTTTTTTATAATACACTTCAACTAATTTGTTATAAGCGGTTGTTTTTTTATCTCTATTGTGGTAATCTTTGTTCTTTACTTGCCAGAGGCATAGTAATCTTCCAAATTTTCTTGCACTCCACATGTCTCGTCACTCATTTTGGCGCGAAAAAACCAAACAGACGTGCATACGAACGTCAATGAGTTCATCTGCGCAATGGTGCCACACACGTTCAAGTAAACTTGTGCAAACGTAAACTTGCCCAAGTCTGGAATCGAAAATTGAAACTTTCTGAAGACTTGTACAAGTCTAGAATTTGCGCAAAAATCTTCCAACACACGTTACTGTATATTTGTGCAAGTCTAAACTTGCGCAAGTATATCGTTACGTGTATGACTGGCGTTCGATGGTTCTCAATTCAACAAATCAACGAATAGCGTAAAATAAATCCTCAATATGCCGAGAAATGTCTCTGGTCATATAGCAGTTAAAAACGCCATTTTCTCCGTCTTTGTCTTACAACCCGCTATGAAACGTGCGTTCTCTCTCGCGATATCGATCGGTGGTTGGGTCGCAAACGGTGTAGCTACCACCTGCTTTTGGTGTAGTTCACGGAGAGCTACAGCAATGGTTTTGTGTGTCTATAGATGGGATTGTCTTTGATATACCTACAGTGGTATGGAAGTATAGCGGCTTGCTATTTGTTGGAAAGCTCATTGAACGACGAACTCGGCACACTATATTATCTACTTTTTAATTATCAAAAGATTATTTCAGCTTTTTTGGAAAGAAAAACGTTGAAGCATGTAGGGTTGTTTGTGTATACATACGATTTTCCCTTTTAATAGTTTTCGGTGGACTTCCTCATAGCCTCTTTTATTTAGGGAAGAGAAAATAGGACCTTCGGCGGAGCGGTTGCTCAGGCGCCAGTTTTTTAGAGCGGTATGCTTCGCTATGCCCAGATAACTTTCAATCAGAGAAAATGTAATTTCCAAAGGTCAGTGGTGTATTGAGGACAGGGTGTAAGTAAATATTTGAGACAAATTTTACATGGTTTATTATGTACAATATTTTGAGTATCAGAGTATTTAATAACTGTTTGACAATGGAAAGTAATTAAGTCGGCCGGCCCAGAGTGGTCCACAAATCTGAAAGCAAGAAGTAAGCGTGTAAGCTTCTGGTTGTAAAACTACTTTAACAGGCTGAACAAATAAGTGAACGTGGTGAGTGTCATGCGGAAAGCAAGCTCAACAAAAATGTTTGGGTGAAAACTAGCAAGCTTGTGAAGTTGTTTAGAATGACTAGCACTGGGGAACTTTTGGGACGGATGTTGGTCAAAGAAAAGCTCGTTCTCCCAACAGGTTAGGGTAGGTTCTAGGAGGGGGGGAAGGCTAGGGCGGAACAGTCTAAACCTAAGTCTGCTCATCAGGACTTGGATCGGAAGCAAGAGAGCAGATATCGGTCGAAGAGGACCTCCTTGGCAGCCGCAGCCTATTTATTAGGTTGAGTCCCCACCTCGCGGCGAGTGCGCCAGCCATCCATTGGTCGAGGCCGCGGCGATGGATCGGGGGGTCATCCCAACCCCTCTGGTCTCAAAAACAGCAGTCAGAGGCTAGGCGGGCAGTTAGGGGGTGACAGCTCTCTGACGGTGGTCTCTCTGGGTTGGGCAGGTCTCAATTACCTAGTTTCAAAAAAAAAACGGTTCTCCTAGGTTACAATTAGGTTATATATCAGTTTTACCCCTTTTAGGCATCCCTCATCCCTCTGGCAAAATAAACAATTATTAACAAGCGGCGGAAAGCCTGAAAACAATCAAAGCCAAAGGTTAATTAAATGCAATTAAAATATCGAACACCGGTCTCTGGTAAAAAAACTCATTGATAGGAATATAAAAAACTCCATAGCGTGGTGAAGGAATTAAGCCAGCATAAAGTAAAAATGCCGAGTTCTTTTTATATGTCGATCGACCGGTCGATATATACACACTCACATTGCTTTGGTTTTGGCAGTACCAGCTAGATGGCGTTGGATGGTAAATGCTCACCGCATTATACTAGTTCCTTTTCCACTAAGCCAACGTGTTTGGGTCTTTTCGGCTGAGGTGCGCTACGTCTGCCTGATGAGGGCCAACAAGCCCGAAACAGGTACCTGTCATGGTCTGCACACCTCCGAAGGACCCATACACAATTTCCATTAGATATTGGAAACTAGTTTGGTGTTGACAATTACCAAAGCATTTTGTCCCATATGCCACAAGCCATTTCTTTTAAAATTATAATGGGGACACTAAATATTCATTCTGTTTAAAGTAAAAATGAATATTCCAAAACTGGTAACTTCGTTACAAGCAGTTAATATTTTCTTTATAGATTATTCCAACCGTACTTCTAAAAATCGCAAATTTTCCTAAAAGTCATTTCATTGACATGAAATGAAAGTCACTACATAAAATAGCATAATGGGCTTGTATACTTCGGACAAAAATAATTTTTTTTTATCTATCGGTAGAAAATGACAAAAAAATTGACCCGTGTCTTTCATTTTTTTCATTTTCGCTTTATATTTGCTGTAATTTTATAAATAAAACTTTCCCGCCAAAGGTTGTGATGTAGTTGCCCTTCTTTATGCAAGGGGTATTTGATAAATTTTACTGGAATTCTGATATATTTTTTAGCATGTTATGGTATTATTAAATACCTGATGTAACTTTTATTAAAAGAATTTATAATTGTTAATATCTTTCAATATAATTTCAGTGCAGATCATGGTTCGAATTTCGTGGTCACCGCTGGAGGGAGCAATTTGAAAAATTTCCCTTTTATTACAATTTTCTCCGAAATTTTAAATGCAATGACACATTTATTCTGTTATAATCGAAAAGTAGATTAAATTTATAAGAAAAATTACCCAAGGTTCAAATTGATATCTTCATTAATTTCGGAGTCATCGCCAAAAGAATAATTATTAACATGTTATTTGAAAGAAGAAGGTAAGTATTTGCTATCAAAGATTTCCGTGGTCAAGCATGCCATGAAATAAATAAAAATCTGCTTGAGCTTTTCGTATATTGCTATTTTTCTCACTTTTTATTCCGTTAAACGTATTTCTAATTTACTTACTTACCTGTCGTATCCATAAGAAATTATGTCAGAAATCATGTAGTAAGCCATGAAATAAAATCGTTTGGTTTCTAGAAAATAGTAGTTCCTGGACCAAGTTCCACTTCTAAAGCATTTACAAACCGAAATAAACCAAGCCTAAAAAGTTTAGGCCATCGGGTAATAGCCAGGCAACTACGGTCTGGATCACAGAGCAGCCAGAAGTAGTCCCCAAGGCGTTGTGTGATAGATTCTAGTCTGGATTCTTTTTTCCAATAGATTTTAAAAACATAACAAATATTATCCGTTTCGCATTTTATACTTTTGTTTTAAATATATTTTTGTATTTTCCTAGAGTCTATCACTGGTAGCGCATTGGAGTAACATACACGTTTGGTGTTTTGTTCCTATGCTTTTTTTTATTTGTATCTTGGAGTATATTATATTTATATTAAGTGCCAGCTGAGGGCATGTATGAATCTATTGTTGTTGTTGTTGTGTTGACATTTATCATTCTTAAAATGGATAACTACATTAGAGACTTTGAAGTTGATTCGATTCGGTCATATACGTGGGATAATGTGCATCAGTTTCAGTCATTGAATGACAATACTGTAACCAACTCAGATTTTTTTAATATATTCTATAACAATATTCGCAGTGTTGCAAAAAAATTGGATGAGTTGACATTAGTCTTAGATCAATTTAAATTTAAATTTGATTGTGTCATTCTGACCGAGTCTTGGCAAATCTCCAACACAGATTTCTTTCAGATTCCTAAGTACGACATGATTTATAACAATGGAACTCTTAATAAAAGTGATGGAGTGGTGGTGTATGTCAGAAATGATTTAAATTATTCACATGAAATTGTTGAACTTACTCCCAAGGTGAGAATTATTAAGATACGTATTTGTTTAGGGTGTGAGAAGATTCAAATACTAGCAATATATAGATCGCCATCGCTCTGCCCCTTTGAATTGAATGGCAGCTTGAACAATTATCTTATGAACGATCAGGATTTCTGTGATACTAAAGTTATTGTAGGGGACCGAATATGGATATTCTTGATCCTAATAATGTATGTGTTCAGGAATACCTAAATATTTTATATGAACATGATTATATATCTGCTATCAATAATTATACGAGAGTTCACAAAAATAGTAAATCATGCCTGGATCATATATTCGTTAAAACCAAAAAGTCGCACAATAAATTTACCTCAATTATTTTAAGAACTAACATCACTGATCATTTTTCCACTATTCTTCATTACGAAGTAAAAAAGATTAGGGATAAAAAAAACAAAAAATCCACTTCATCAAAAACATATAAAGAGTACATAAATTATGATTTACTATACAGTAAATTAAGTAACGAAAATTGGCTGGAAATGTATTCTAAGGATACCGCCGACACTGCAATGACAACGTTTATTGAAATCTTACAGAATATTATAACGAGCTGTACACATCGAGTAAAATTAAGAAAACAAGAAGTGAAAAGAAACGCTTGGGTTACTAAAGCAATTTTGAATTCTATAAACCAGAAAAATTATGTACATAAAAAAGTAATATCACATCCTACTTAACTAATCAATATAAACGTTACCGTAAGCAATTAACTAATTTAATTAAAATTACTAAAACCAATTATTATAAAAATCAGATTTCGAAAAATCAAAACAACTCAAAGCGTATATGGAACTGTATTAAAATGTTCCAGAACAAAAGGTCGGACAAAACCCAAATAAAAAGTATTCTCAGTGAGCAAAATGACACCATCTACGATAAAAAAGTTATAGCTTAAAATTTTAATACATACTTCAGCGAAATAGGAACAAAATTGGTGGAAAAAATAACACAATATGAACCCAAAAGGCAGAATAATACCAGACTGCCAAACTCATTTGTGTTGTTAGACACTGATTCTACAGAGGTTAAAAGAACAATATTTGAATTAAAGGATGTGAAGGCAGCTGGTACTGACGGACTGCACCCCGAGACTGAAAAATTTTCTGAATATATTGTAGATCCTCTAATCTACATTTTTAATCTTTGTTTACAAACCGGATATTTTCCAAGAAGCTTCAAGACTTCTATAATCAAGCCAATATTCAAATCAGGAGACAAAAGTAAAGTAGAAAACTATAGACCAATATCCCTATTACCTAACTTGTCTAAGGTGTTTGAAAAGATTTTTAAGAAGCGCATATTCGCATACCTAAATAAATATAAAGTTATCTCGGAAAATCAGTTTGGATTCATGGAAGCCAGGTCGACGACTGATGCAATAGCGAATTTAACCCAAAAAATTGACAATGCGCTAGACATTGGTGAATTTTCGCTTTGCATATTTATCGACCTGGCGAAGGCATTCGATACTATCAGCCACCCAGACCTGTTAGATGTCTTGGAGAGTCTTGGTTTTCGAGGTCAAGCGGGGCAGTTATTGAAAAGCTATTTGACAGATCGTTAACAGTGCGTTATGATTGATGATGCTCTTAGTAGTACCAAACCAGTCTGTTACGGGGTTCCTCAGGGCACAGTATTGGGCCCGGTTTTGTTTAATTTGTATGATAACGATCTCTTCAGGATCGAGAGTCGGGGAACAATAACAAGTTTTGCCGATGACACTGTAGTGTTTTATAGGGATGTATCTTGGGCAACGCTTAAGAACAAAATTGAGTGCAATTTTGGAAAGATAATTAACTTCTTCAATAGCAAGTTGTTGACAATAAATTTCGGGAAAACCCAGTACCTACCATTCACGTGTTATGAAAGGAACCCTCCAAGCTTTGACTCCCTAACTATACGTATTAGCAATAAAAACAGAATCTCGTTAAGGTCGTGTGACTCAGTCAAATATTTAGGAATCACAATTGACAGTCACCTCAAATGGGACAGTCACATACAAAATACTGTATCAAAATTAAGATGTCTGATCTCTAAGATAAAGTAGGTATCTCAAACAATTTTTTGACACTCACCAACTTAAGATTATTTACCATTCCTTGGTCGAGTCCCATATTTCTTATGGAATCATTGGATGGGGCGGAGTTTCCAAAAGTTCTCTGAAAAATTTAAAGGTTATGCAAAAATGGATATTGAAAATAATTTTTGAAAAAAACTATACTTACCCCTCCGATCGCTTATATAAGGAGAGCAACATTTTTGACCCACGACAGCTTTTTTGCAAAGCAATTTTGGTGCATTACTACAAAACCAAAACAAGTTTTGACAAAGTTGGACATGGCCACTCAACACGACAAAGAAACACATTGTTACAAATTCCTAAAATGAAAAAAACTATCGGCCAGCGAAGTTTGGCTTATCTCACTCCTAAAGTATTCAACAAAGTTTCTCCGGAAATAAGAGATACAAATTGTACACCGAGCCTGTTTAAGAAGAACATTATTTCTTGGATTCATTCAGTACCACGTATACAAATTCATCAAATGATTGATACCAAAAATACTTACACTGTATTTGATTAGGTCTTGAAAAAATATATATATCTCAGAATAATAACAATATTGTTGTACCTTTACCATGACTTGCTTTCTTTACATGATCGCATAAATGTGGATTATATTGTTGTCGGTAGTCCACGCACAAGGTTTCTTTTGTGGACGTCCTACAGTTTATTTGCTGCCTTGTTATGACTGTTTCATGTGTGTCATCATAAATTATTGATTGTTTGATTGTGTTTGATTAATAAAAAAAATTATTGTATAATCGAGGTCATTATTGTTGCATTGTTGCATAATTGTTACTGTTGTTGCATAATTGTTATCAAATAAACTTATTATTATTATTATCTCGACTTAGCCAAAAGGCACTCCCTCTACGGGGAACATTCACTCAGATCCCGGGTATCCCGGATACCAAAAGGATCTGGCTCGGACGAGACCCTTGCCATGTTATCGGGCCTTAGGTGACATTGATGTTGTTGGATGATCCTGCATTCCCCATGAATTTCCTGACGGTTCGGGCTGTCGCAAGTAGTACCGCTTTCTGCATGGGCCTGTAAAGACTATCAGTTAGACCCAGCTCCTTGATGTTTCTCAGCAAACTTTTTGGTATAACACCAGTTGTTGACATGATGATTGGAATCGTCTGGACGTTCTCCATTTCCCATTGCCTTCTAATTCGTTCTTCTAAATCTCTGTACTTCGCGATCTTCTCGACTTGCTTCACACGCAGGTTGTTGTTGTTCGGGATGGCCACATCAATCAGAGTTGTCTGCCTAGAAATTTTGTCAACTATTATAAGGTCCGGTCTGTTATGGGCAACTCGTTGATCTGTCAGAAATGTACGATCCCAGTACATCTTGTAGTTGTTGTTCTCAAGAACAGGCTCAGGTGTGTAGTTGTAATATGGGACCCTCTCTGCCTGCACAAGCAGCAGCTTTTCCGCCAGTTCCTGGTGCAAGATCTTGGCAACCGAATCGTGTCGTTCCTTATATTCCGTTGATGTGAACATCTGACATCCTCCTGTTATGTGCTGGATTGTTTCTGAAGTTGGGCACCCGTATCTGCATCTGTCATCCACTACCGATGCATCTCCTACAATGAATTTTAGGTAGATGCGAGTTGGTATAACCTGATCTTGTATGGCCAGTAGGAAGCCTTCCGTCTCGGGGAACATTCGTCCCGAGGTCAGCCAATAGTTCGACGCTAACTTGTCGACATGTTCCTGGTTAACCTCATTAGGATGCCTCCCATGCAGCGGCTTCCCCAACCACCTCTGTAGTTTATCGTTGTCGGTTCGGTGGTGATTTTGACGCCCGTGTTCCGTCAGACGTAGCGGTGTTGAGACGTCTGCTCCGCATATAGCCCTATGTAGTGTGGAGCTGTTGGCCTGCCTGTAGAAATAATTACGCAGATTTAATATTTGTTGGTCCAATTGCTTGCTGAGATCTGCCAATCCTCTTCCTCCTAGTTGACGTGGCAGAGTTGTTCTTTCTACGGCGCTACGGGGATGATGTTTATGAGCTTTTGTCAGTAGTGTCCTAACTTTTCGTTGCAGGTTGTTGATGTCCGTGTTGGTCCAATTCACTATTCCGAACGAATAGCTGAGTACAGAGCACGCATACGTGTTCAGGGCCTTAAACAAATTCCTGCTGTTAAGATCAGTTCGCACTACTTGTCTTACTCTCTTGATGAATTCATTCGTTAAATCAGTCTTCATTGTTCGATGGTCTATCCTTTGAGCTTGTTTCATCCCGAAATACTTGTATGTATCTCCCTTGCTCATTGCTTCGATCTCCTGGCCGTCCTGCATCTCGTGTGCGCTTTGTTCGAGCTTTCCCCGGATGATATTAAGGGTGCGGCACTTGTCCAGTCCAAACAGCATTCCGATGTCCCTGGAGAACTCCTCTACAATTTTAAGCATTTGCGTTAGTTGGTTTTTGGTTGCTGCGATCAGTTTTAAATCATCCATATATAATAGGTGATTCAACTTGATCG
The DNA here is from genome assembly GCA_963920635.1 of Pseudeuparius sepicola. NCBI lineage: Eukaryota > Metazoa > Arthropoda > Insecta > Coleoptera > Anthribidae > Pseudeuparius > Pseudeuparius sepicola. Next base: position 49,532,349 of record OY987301.1, read on the forward strand.
CTTCTGCGTTGTTGCTTTTGATAGCGAAGCCATATTTTGTAGAGTTCAACCGATGTGATAGAGGGTTCATCGCCATGCAGAACCACAGTGGACCGAGTGAATCTCCTTGGAAAATCCCTCTTCGGATGTTGATTGTGTCGGTCTCGATGTTACTGTCTGCGGTTCTGAGTTGTATCTTAGTGCGCCAGGTTGTCATAACGTGTTCTAAAAAGGAAACTGTATGATGATCTATTTTATACAGCTTTAAGATACCTGTGAGCCAGTCGTGAGGTACGGAATCAAATGCTTTTTTGTAGTCCACATAAGCCATGTGGAGGTTTCGTTGCTTGGAATGAGCCTGGTTGCAGATGACAGAGTCTATGATGAGTTGCTCTTTGCATCCCATTGCGCCCTTCGAGCAGCCCTTCTGCTGCATTGCAATGATGTTGTTCCGCTCGCAGTGAGCATATATTCGCTGCGTAAGGCAAGATGTGATTATCTTGTACAGCGTAGGCAAGCAGGTTATTGGGCGGTACTTGGCAGGGTTATCCGTATTCCGCTGGTCTTTTGGTAACAGGTAGGTTGCACCCTGTGTAAGAAACAATGGCATTTTCAGAGGATCGAGCAAGACTTCATTAATTAAGGTAGTTATTTGTTCATGTGTGCACCACAACTTCTTAATCCAATAATTTTGGAGATGATCTGGACCTGGTGCCTTCCAGTTGTGGGAATTCTTGATGACATCGGAGACCTCAGCGGTTGTGAATTGCTCGTGTTGCATCTGGCTATAGTTCCGGCCCATCTCGCGTTCTTCGCTGATCCAGCTTGCACTGACATTGTATGGACCTGGTGTGGCAAGTTGATTTCTCCAGAAACCGTCGACCTGTTCTCTGCTAGGGTAACTCGCATTTGTGGCATCGGTGCTAGAATTAAAAGCACGGTAGAAACCCTTTTCTGATCATTCAAAGAGTTTGTTGTCTCGTTTCCTGTTGTTACTAGCCTTGTATCTCCTCAGACGCCCTGCGAAAACAGAAAGTTTTTGTTTTAATGTGTCAAGACATTGTTGAGCAGTGATGTTCGCGGGGTCATGCCGAGAATGCATTTGGGTGCGGCTCATTATTGCCTGCACCGCCCTCTGGATCCTTCTAGTTCTAACTCCTCTGATATATTCCGTCACTTGTCCTATGTCTTTACGGAGACTCTCGATCTTCCGATTTAGTCGCATTTCCCATTGAGCCATTCGTGGTTCTGGTCTTGCACGATTCAACTCTTGGGCCGTTCGGATCTTGGCACCCATTACAGTGGTGACTGCCGTTGCGGCACAGTAGATTAACATGTGCATACGTTCTAATGTTGGTGTCACTGAAACATAGTTTGGTAAAATTCGTGTGTTCATAAGATCGAGCACGATCGCAAGTTTCCTGGAAGAATTTAATCTTGGTAGCGGTGGCCTGCTCAGTGGGTCTGTGCCTTCGTATCGCAATACTGCCTGTCTCATATGTGCGTTTAAGCCTTCAAAATGTTCTTCGTTAACCGATTCCAGACTCTCGGTTGTTGGTTCTACCGTTTCGGCTTCTAGTTGTTGTCCAGGCGCTTGAAGTTCCCCATTGTTGTTGTTGTCATCTATGTCTATGTATTCGCCGTGGATCTCTAGCTCAACTTCCCGTTTGATAGCGTTAAGTCGCGTTTCTGGAATTCGGTTATTTCTTAGAATAGTTCGATACTGATCTGACACTCTTTGTTCAGACACTTGCTTGTGTGGAATTATTATTATTATTATTATTATCGACTTAGCCAAAAGGCATTCGCACTCCCTCTACGGGGAACATTCACTCAGATCCCGGGTATCCCGGATACCATAAGGATCTGGCTCGGACGAGACCCTTGCCATGTTATCGGGCCTTAGGTGACATTGATGTTGTCGGACGTTCCTGCATTCCCCATGAATTTCCTGACGGTTCAGGCTGTCGCAAGTAGTACCGCTTTCTGCATGGACCTGTAAAGACTATCAGTTAGACCCAGCTCCTTAATGTTTCTCAGCAAACTTTTTGGTATAACACCAGTTGTTGACACGATAATTGGAATCGTCTTGACGTTTTCCATTTCCCATTGCCTTCTAATTCGTTCTTCTAAGTCTCTGTACTTCGCGATCTTCTCGACTTGCTTCACACGCAGGTTGTTGTTGTTCGGGATGGCCACATCAGTCAGAGTTGTCTTCCTAGAAATTTTATCAACTATTATAAGGTCCGGTCTGTTATGGGCAACTCGTTGATCTGTCAGAACTGTACGATCCCAGTACATCTTGTAGTTGCTGTTCTCAAGAACAGGCTCTGGTGTGTAGCTGTAATATGGGACCCTCTCTGCCTGCACAAGCAGCAGTTTTTCCCCCAGTTCCTGGTGCAAGATCTTGGCAACCGAATCGTGTCGTTCCTTATATTCCGTTGATGCGAACATCTGACATCCTCCTGTTATGTGCTGGATTGTTTCTGAAGTTGGGCACCCGTATCTGCATCTGTCATCCACTACCGATGCATCTCCTACAATGAATTTTAGGTAGTTGCGAGTTGGTATAACCTGATCTTGTATGGGGAACATTCTTCCCGAGGTCAGCCAGTAGTTCGACGCTAACTTGTCGACATGTTCCTGGCTGACCTCATTAGGATGCCTCCCGTGCAGCGGCTTCTCCAACCACCTCTGTAGTGTATTGTTGTCGGTTCGGTGGTGATTTTGATGCTCGTGTTCCGTCAGACGTAGCGGTGTTGAGACGTCTGCTCCGCATATAGCTTTATGTAGTGTGGAGCTGTTGGCCTGTCTCTGGAAATAATTACGCAGATTTATTATTTGTTGGTCCAATTGCTTGCTGAGGTCTGCCAATCCTCTTCCTCCTAGTTGACGTGGCAGAGTTGTTCTTTCTACGGCGCTACGGGGATGATGTTTATGAGCTTTTGTCAGTAGTGTCCTAACTTTTCGCTGCAGGTTGTTGATGTCCGTGTTGGTCCAATTCACTATTCCAAACGAATAGCTGAGTACAGAGCACGCATACGTGTTCAGGGCCTTAAACAAATTCCTGCTGTTAAGATCAGTTCGCACTACTTGTCTTACTCTCTTGATGAATTCATTCGTTAAATCAGTCTTCATTGTTCGATGGTCTATCCTTTGAGCTTGTTTCATCCCGAGATACTTGTATGTATCTCCCTTGCTCATTGCTTCGATCTCCTGGCCGTCCTGCATCTCGTGTGCGCTTTGTTCGAGCTTTCCCCGGATGATATTAAGGGTGCGGCACTTGTCCAGTCCAAACAGCATTCCGATGTCCCTGGAGAACTCCTCTACAATTTTAAGCATTTGCGTTAGTTGGTTTTTGGTTGCGGCCATCAGTTTTAAATCATCCATATATAATAGGTGATTCAACTTGATCGCTTCTGCGTTGTTGCTTTTGATAGCGAAGCCGTATTTTGTAGAGTTCAACCGATGTGATAGAGGGTTCATCGCCATGCAGAACCACAGTGGACTGAGTGAATCTCCTTGGAAAATCCCTCTTCGGATGTTGATTGTGTCGGTCTCGATGTTGCTGCTTGCGGTTCTGAGTTGTATCTTAGTGCGCCAGGTTGTCATAGCGTGTTCTAAAAAGGAAACTGTATGATGATCTATTTTATACAGCTTTAAGATACCTGTTAGCCAGTCGTGAGGTACGGAATCAAATGCTTTTTTGTAGTCCACATAAGCCATGTGGAGGTTTCGTTGCTTGGAATGAGCCTGGTTGCAGATGACAGAGTCTATGATGAGTTGCTCTTTGCATCCCATTGCGCCCTTCGCGCAGCCCTTCTGCTGCATTGCCATGATGTTATTCCGCTCGCAGTGAGCATATATTCGCTGCGTAAGGCAAGAAGTGATTATCTTGTACAGCGTAGGCAAGCAGGTTATTGGGCGGTACTTGGCAGGGTTATCCGTATTCCGCTGGTCTTTTGGTAACAAGTAGGTGGCACCCTGTGTAAGAAACAATGGCATTTTCAGAGGATCGAGCAAGACTTCATTAATTAAGGTAGTTATCTGTTCATGCGTGCACCACAACTTCTTAATCCAATAATTTTGGAGATGATCTGGACCTGGTGCCTTCCAGTTGTGGGAATTCTTGATGACATCGGAGACCTCAGCGGTTGTGAATTGCTCGTGTTGCATCTGGCTATAGTTCTGGCCCATCTCGCGTTCTTCACTGATCCAGCTTGCACTGACATTGCATGGACCTGGTGTGGCAAGCTGATTTCTCCAGAAACCGTCGACCTGTTCTCTGCTAGGGTAACTCGTATTTGTGGCATCGGCGCTAGAATTCAAAGTACGGTAGAAAACTTTTTCTGATCGGTCAAAAAGTTTATTATTATTATTATTATCTCGACTTAGCCAAAAGGCATTCGCACTCCCTCTACGGGGAACATTCACTCAGATCCCGGGTATCCCGGATACCAAAAGGATCTGGCTCAGACGAGACCCTTGCCATGTTATCGGGCCTTAGGTGACATTGATGTTGTTGGATGATCCTGCATTCCCCATGAATTTCCTGACGGTTCGGGCTGTCGCAAGTAGTACCGCTTTCTGCATGGACCTGTAAAGACTATCAGTTAGACCCAGCTCCTTGATGTTTCTCAGCAAACTTTTTGGTATAACACCAGTTGTTGACATGATGATTGGAATCGTCTGGACGTTCTCCATTTCCCATTGCCTTCTAATTCGTTCTTCTAAATCTCTGTACTTCGCGATCTTCTCGACTTGCTTCACACGCAGGTTGTTGTTGTTCAGGATGGCCACATCAATCAGAGTTGTCTGCCTAGAAATTTTATCAACTATTATAAGGTCCGGTCTGTTATGGGCAACTCGTTGATCTGTCAGAACTGTACGATCCCAGTACATCTTGTAGTTGCTGTTCTCAAGAACAGGCTCAGGTGTGTAGTTGTAATATGGGACCCTCTCTGCCTGCACAAGCAGCAGCTTTTCCGCCAGTTCCTGGTGCAAGATCTTGGCAACCGAATCGTGTCGTTCCTTATATTCCGTTGATGCGAACATCTGACATCCTCCTGTTATGTGCTGGATTGTTTCTGAAGTTGGGCACCCGTATCTGCATCTGTCATCCACTACCGATGCATCTCCTACAATGAATTTTAGGTAGTTGCGAGTTGGTATAACCTGATCTTGTATGGCCAGTAGGAAGCCTTCCGTCTCGGGGAACATTCGTCCCGAGGTCAGCCAATAGTTCGACGCTAACTTGTCGACATGTTCCTGGTTAACCTCATTAGGATGCCTCCCGTGCAGCGGCTTCCCCAACCACCTCTGTAGTTTATCGTTGTCGGTTCGGTGGTGATTTTGACGCTCGTGTTCCGTCAGACGTAGCGGTGTTGAGACGTCTGCTCCGCATATAGCCCTATGTAGTGTGGTGCTGTTGGCCTGCCTGTAGAAATAATTACGCAGCTTTAATATTTGTTGGTCCAATTGCTTGCTGAGATCTGCCAATCCTCTTCCTCCTAGTTGACGTGGCAGAGTTGTTCTTTCTACGGCGCTACGGGGATGATGTTTATGAGCTTTTGTCAGTAGTGTCCTAACTTTTCGTTGCAGGTTGTTGATGTCCGTGTTGGTCCAATTCACTATTCCGAACGAATAGCTGAGTACAGAGCACGCATACGTGTTCAGGGCCTTAAACAAATTCCTGCTGTTAAGATCAGTTCGCACTACTTGTCTTACTCTCTTGATGAATTCATTCGTTAAATCAGTCTTCATTGTTCGATGGTCTATCCTTTGAGCTTGTTTCATCCCGAGATACTTGTATGTATCTCCCTTGCTCATTACTTCGATCTCCTGGCCGTCCTGCATCTCGTGTGCGCTTTGTTCGAGCTTTCCCCGGATGATATTAACGGTGCGGCACTTGTCCAGTCCAAACAGCATTCCGATGTCCCTGGAGAACTCCTCTACAATTTTAAGCATTTGCGTTAGTTGGTTTTTGGTTGCTGCGATCAGTTTTAAATCATCCATATATAATAGGTGATTCAACTTGATCGCTTCTGCTTTGTTGCTTTTGATAGCGAAGCCATATTTTGTAGAGTTCAACCGATGTGATAGAGGGTTCATCGCCATGCAGAACCACAGTGGACTGAGTGAATCTCCTTGGAAAATCCCTCTTCGGATGTTGATTGTGTCGGTCTCGATGTTACTGTCCGCGGTTCTGAGTTGTATCTTAGTGCGCCAGGTTGTCATAACGTGTTCTAAAAAGGAAACTGTATGATGATCTATTTTATACAGCTTTAAGACACCTGTGAGCCAGTCGTGAGGTACGGAATCAAATGCTTTTTTGTAGTCCACATAAGCCATGTGGAGGTTTCGTTGCTTGGAATGAGCCTGGTTGCAGATGACAGAGTCTATGATGAGTTGCTCTTTGCATCCCATTGCGCCCTTCGAGCAGCCCTTCTGCTGCATTGCAATGATGTTGTTCCGCTCGCAGTGAGCATATATTCGCTGCGTAAGGCAAGATGTGATTATCTTGTAAAGCGTAGGCAAGCAGGTTATTGGGCGGTACTTGGCAGGGTTATCCGTATTCCGCTGGTCTTTTGGTAACAGGTAGGTTGCACCCTGTGTAAGAAACAATGGCATTTTCAGAGGATCGAGCAAGACTTCATTAATTAAGGTAGTTATCTGTTCATGCGTGCACCACAACTTCTTAATCCAATAATTTTGGAGATGATCTGGACCTGGTGCCTTCCAGTTGTGGGAATTCTTGATGACATCGGAGACCTCAGCGGTTGTGAATTGCTCGTGTTGCATCTGGCTATAGTTCCGGCCCATCTCGCGTTCTTCGCTGATCCAGCTTGCACTGACATTGTATGGACCTGGTGTGGCAAGTTGATTTCTCCAGAAACCGTCAACCTGTTCTCTGCTAGGGTAACTCGCATTTGTGGCATCGGCGCTAGAATTAAAAGCACGGTAGAAACCCTTTTCTGATCGTTCGAAGAGTTTGTTGTCTCGTTTCCTGTTGTTACTAGCCTTGTATCTCCTCAGACGCCCTGCGAAAACGGAAAGTTTTTGTTTTAATGTGTCAAGACATTGTTGAGCAGTGATGTTCGCGGGGTCATGCCGAGAATGCATTTGGGTGCGGCTCATTATTGCCTGCACCGCCCTCTGGATCCTTCTAGTTCTAACTCCTCTGATATATTCCGTCACTTGTCCTATGTCTTTACGGAGACTCTCGATCTTCCGATTCAGTCGCATTTCCCATTGAGCCATTCGTGGTTCTGGTCTTGCACGATTCAACTCTTGGGCCGTTCGGATCTTGGCACCCATTACAGTGGTGACTGCCGTTGCGGCACAGTAGATTAACATGTGCATACGTTCTAATGTTGGTGTCACTGAAACATAGTTTGGTAAAATTCGTGTGTTCATAAGATCGAGCACGATCGCAAGTTTCCTGGAAGAATTTAATCTTGGTAGCGGTGGCCTGCTCAGTGGGTCTGTGCCTTCGTATCGCAATACTGCCTGTCTCATATGTGCGTTTAAGCCTTCAAAATGTTCTTCGTTAACCGATTCCAGACTCTCGGTTGTTGGTTCTACCGTTTCGGCTTCTAGTTGTTGTCCAGGCGCTTGAAGTTCCCCATTGTTGTTGTTGTCATCTATGTCTATGTGTTCGCCGTGGATCTCTAGCTCAACTTCCCGTTTGATAGCGTTAAGTCGCGTTTCTGGAATTCGGTTATTTCTTAGAATAGTTCGATACTGATCTGACACTCTTTGTTCAGACACTTGCATGTGTGGAAACTCCCTGCAGAACTCGGCATGCAGTTGTTGTCGGTAGCCTATCATCTCTTGTCCTAAGTTTGTCACCCTGTAAAAAATACGCATAATCGATTCATTCATGGACACAGTCCATTTCATGCGTCGTCGTTGTAATCCCGCCTCTGTGAACGCTGGCTGAAGTTCCCGCGCAGCACCTTCGGTGTGTGGAACCCTAGTTTTCGTTTGGCTCCCATGTTGTAGATGTTCGTGTTGTTGTGTTATTATTATTATTATTATTATTATCTCGACTTAGCCAAAAGGCATTCGCACTCCCTCTACGGGGAACATTCACTCAGATCCCGGGTATCCCGGATACCAAAGGATCTGGCTCGGACGAGACCCTTGCCATGTTATCGGGCCCTAGGTGACACCGATGTTGTTGGATGATCCTGCATTCCCCATGAATTTCCTGACGGTTCGGGCTGTCGCAAGTAGTACCGCTTTCTGCATGGACCTGTAAAGACTATCAGTTAGACCCAGCTCCTTGATGTTTCTCAGCAAACTTTTTGGTATGACACCAGTTGTTGACATGATGATTGGAATCGTCTGGACGTTCTCCATTTCCCATTGCCTTCTAATTCGTTCTTCTAAATCTCTGTACTTCGCGATCTTCTCGACTTGCTTCACACGCAGGTTGTTGTTGTTCGGGATGGCCACATCAATCAGAGTCGTCTGCCTAGAAATTTTATCAACTATTATAAGGTCCGGTCTGTTATGGGCAACTCGTTGATCTGTCAGAACTGTACGATCCCAGTACATCTTGTAGTTGCTGTTCTCAAGAACAGGCTCAGGTGTGTAGTTGTAATATGGGACCCTCTCTGCCTGCACAAGCAGCAGCTTTTCCGCCAGTTCCTGGTGCAAGATCTTGGCAACCGAATCGTGTCGTTCCTTATATTCCGTTGATGCGAACATCTGACATCCTCCTGTTATGTGCTGGATTGTTTCTGAAGTTGGGCACCCGTATCTGCATCTGTCATCCACTACCGATGCATCTCCTACAATGAATTTTAGGTAGTTGCGAGTTGGTATAACCTGATCTTGTATGGCCAGTAGGAAGCCTTCCGTCTCGGGGAACATTCGTCCCGAGGTCAGCCAATAGTTCGACGCTAACTTGTCGACATGTTCCTGGTTAACCTCGTTAGGATGCCTCCCGTGCAGCGGCTTCCCCAACCACCTCTGTAGTTTATCGTTGTCGGTTCGGTGGTGATTTTGACGCTCGTGTTCCGTCAGACGTAGCGGTGTTAAGACGTCTGCTCCGCATATAGCCCTATGTAGTGTGGAGCTGTTGGCCTGCCTGTAGAAATAATTACGCAGCTTTAATATTTGTTGGTCCAATTGCTTGCTGAGATCTGCCAATCCTCTTCCTCCTAGTTGACGTGGCAGAGTTGTTCTTTCTACGGCGCTACGGGGATGATGTTTATGAGCTTTTGTCAGTAGTGTCCTAACTTTTCGTTGCAGGTTGTTGATGTCCGTGTTGGTCCAATTCACTATTCCGAACGAATAGCTGAGTACAGAGCACGCATACGTGTTCAGGACCTTAAACAAATTCCTGCTGTTAAGATCAGTTCGCACTACTTGTCTTACTCTCTTGATGAATTCATTCGTTAAATCAGTCTTCATTGTTCGATGGTCTATCCTTTGAGCTTGTTTCATCCCGAGATACTTGTATGTATCTCCCTTGCTCATTGCTTCGATCTCCTGGCCGTCCTGCATCTCGTGTGCGCTTTGTTCGAGCTTTCCCCGGATGATATTAAGGGTGCGGCACTTGTCCAGTCCAAACAGCATTCCGATGTCCCTGGAGAACTCCTCTACAATTTTAAGCATTTGCGTTAGTTGGTTTTTGGTTGCGGCGATCAGTTTTAAATCATCCATATATAATAGGTGATTCAACTTGATAGCTTCTGCGTTGTTGCTTTTGATAGCGAAGCCATATTTTGTAGAGTTCAACCGATGTGATAGAGGGTTCATCGCCATGCAGAACCACAGTGGACTGAGTGAATCTCCTTGGAAAATCCCTCTTCGGATGTTGATTGTGTCGGTCTCGATGTTACTGTCTGCGGTTCTGAGTTGTATCTTAGTGCGCCAGGTTGTCATAACGTGTTCTAAAAAGGAAACTGTATGATGCTCTATTTTATACAGCTTTAAGATACCTGTGAGCCAGTCGTGAGGTACGGAATCAAATGCTTTTTTGTAGTCCACATAAGCCATGTGGAGGTTTCGTTGCTTGGAATGAGCCTGGTTGCAGATGACAGAGTCTATGATGAGTTGCTCTTTGCATCCCATTGCGCCCTTCGAGCAGCCCTTCTGCTGCATTGCAATGATGTTGTTCCGCTCGCAGTGAGCATATATTCGCTGCGTAAGGCAAGATGTGATTATCTTGTACAGCGTAGGCAAGCAGGTTATTGGGCGGTACTTGGCAGGGTTATCCGTATTCCGCTGGTCTTTTGGTAACAGGTAGGTTGCACCCTGTGTAAGAAACAATGGCATTTTCAGAGGATCGAGCAAGACTTCATTAATTAAGGTAGTTATCTGTTCATGCGTGCACCACAACTTCTTAATCCAATAATTTTGGAGATGATCTGGACCTGGTGCCTTCCAGTTGTGGGAATTCTTGATGACATCGGAGACCTCAGCGGTTGTGAATTGCTCGTGTTGCATCTGGCTATAGTTCCGGCCCATCTCGCGTTCTTCGCTGATCCAACTTGCACTGACATTGTATGGACCTGGTGTGGCAAGTTGATTTCTCCAGAAACCGTCGACCTGTTCTCTGCTAGGGTAACTCGCATTTGTGGCATCGGCGCTAGAATTAAAAGCACGGTAGAAACCCTTTTCTGATCGTTCAAAGAGTTTGTTGTCTCGTTTCCTGTTGTTACTAGCCTTGTATCTCCTCAGATGCCCTGCGAAAACAGAAAGTTTTTGTTTTAATGTGTCAAGACATTGTTGAGCAGTGATGTTCGCGGGGTCATGCCGAGAATGCATTTGGGTGCGGCTCATTATTGCCTGCACCGCCCTCTGGATCCTTCTAGTTCTAACTCCTCTGATATATTCCGTCACTTGTCCTATGTCTTTATTATTATTATTATTATTATTATTATTATTATCATTAATTAACTATCTTCTTCCAAATAAAATGTTAATAATTATTATTCTTTTGGCGATAACTTCGAAACTAATGAAGATATCGATTTGAACCTGGTATTTTTTGTTGTAAATTTAACCTTTTGGAGAAAATTGTAATAAAAGGGAAATTTTTCAAATTGCGCCCTCTAGCGGTGACCACGAAATTCGAAATAACCTTACTGCTCTCTTCAACAAGCCCAAATTCGACCAATTCGGTTAGGCCAAACCGGAGTTAGAAGCATTTTTTCAAGTCAAGGTTTATACGCCCGTTTCACCTCTATTTGAAGAGCTAGAGCAAAAAATCCTCAACGAAAATTGTTCAGAATTTGCTGAGGAGTACAATAAAATTATTTTTGATATACCTTTATTAGTATTTTTTTTGAGAAAACTTGAGAAATTTTTTTTCACATAGCTCCAGAACTATTAATTCCTGAGATATGGTACCTCTTTTCTCTTAATGAAACACCCTGTACAGTACGGGGAGGAGTGGGGTGATGCGAGGGAATGTAGGGGAAGTTGTTGATTTGAGAAGCCCTACCAGAGTAATTTGGTGCAACTTTGTCCCATTTACCCGAAATTCTTGATTTCTTGCTCATTCAAGTAAGTAAGTAAGTTTATTCATGAAACTCAGAGGACATACATTTCGTCGAATACATAATACAGTACATATTAAAATAATAAGAACATTCACCTAATTAAAGTACATCTTTTGGGCATTAACCCACAATCACAAAGTGAATTGACTGAGCCCTTCCTCAATTTCTTCATAAGAGAAATGGGCACTCTTCAAAAATAAATGCCTAATGATTTCACAGGCATATCTTTGACTCTCCTAGGGAGAATGTTAAAAAACCTAACTCCATGGTGTGCAGACCCAGTCTGTCCTCTAGTCAGCCTCGTAAACTCAACACAGATATTTCCCCCATTACGTGTGACATGGTTATGTAAGTTAGAACCTCTTAAGTACTTATCCTGATGTTTTTTTTTATGTAGGTAAGACACTCCAGAATGTAAGCACATGGAAAAGTTAACACCCCCAGTCGCTGAAACGTTGATCATGTGTCATTCCTATAATTCAGCCCTCCTAAACTCTCAATATAGGACACATTTCACACCAGGCAACGCCCTAGGTAGGTCGTTCATGTACAACGGAAACAACAAGGGCCCAATGTGGAGCCCTGCGGTACCCCTACCGTTACACCCAGCAACCGGGACCAGGTATTGCCCACCCGCACTGACTGCCTCCTATTTGTAAGATATGACTCAAGCAGCCTCACAGTAGAGTCACCAAAACAGAATTAACTCGAGGGACACCCAGTCGAAGGCTTTGCTAAGGTCGAAAACCATGTGTCAGCTCGACAAACCGCAAGATAGCATCCATCTTACCACTATGTTCCCTGAAACCAAACTGATTTTTGTTTATTATGGAATTATCCTCAAGAAACTTATTTACTTGAGAGCTTAAGAGCATCTGGAAAAATCTCCATCAATAAACATTCATTAATTAATCTGGTCAAGGGTACCATTATTATGTATTTAATGGTAACTAGTGCCTAGTAGAAACATTTATGAGGCCACACCTGTACATCACAAGTACTAGATCTCAAAGTTATTCATTTACAGGGTGAGTCGAAGTTAAACCGCCATACTCAAAGTTTGAGTAGTATTTTTAAAAATAAATGGGGTTCTTCATATAACATTTTGTCCAAAAACGCTTCGTTTTCGACATACAGGGCGTCAAAGTTTTCTTTTAAAAACAGAAAAAAATTAGTATTTTTGGTTCCATTTATGCTATCGAGTTGAAAATTGGTACTTTTATGTTTTCTGGGACGGCGATTATGAATTTTCTATCAACTTTCTTCTAGCCGCTAGAGGGCGTTGGCTACGTCGTTACTTTCGAACAAATGTGTTTTAAACTTTTTTGTCGTTGAAAAATCTGCATTTTAGACAGCGGAATATTAAATTACATTCGATTTTGAACAAAAAATGTCTCTTGTAAAAATACGAAAACCTTAACCGTTTTCATGAAAAACGGTGCGCGTGAATTCGAAAAAATTAAAATTTCGTGGTAGGCTGAGAAATGGGATTTATTCATTTGGAATTCTTTATTTACAGTATGTATTGTCCTAAATTAACAATTTTTGTGAAATTAGTAACCCACAATTGTTTTCAAAGCCTACTAAACGTTGAAGCGCTTTTTCTCTGTTTTTGCTAATAAAGTTGTCTTGGTTAAAGTTATTTTTATTACTAATTTCACAAAAATTGTTAATTTAGGACAATACCTACTGTAAATAAAGAATTCCAAATGAATAAATCCCATTTCTCAGCCTACTACGAAATTTTAATTTTTTCGAATTCACGCGCACCGCGACACAAAATTGCGTTTTTCATGAAAACGATTAAGGTTTTCGTATTTTTACAAGAGACATTTTTTGTTCAAAATCGAATGTAATTTAATACTCCGCTGTCTAAAATGCAGATTTTTCAACGACAAAAAAGTTTAAAACACTTTTGTTCGAAAGTAACGACGTAGCCAACGCCCTCTAGCGGCTAGAAGAAAGTTGATAGAAAATTCATAATCGCCATCCCAGAAAACAAAAGTACCAATTTTCAACTCGATAGCATAAATGGAACCAAAAATACTATTTTTTTCTGTTTTAAAAGAAAACTTTGACGCCCTGTATGTCGAAAACGAAGCGTTTTTGGACAAAATGTTATATGAAGAACCCCATTTATTTTTAAAAATACTACTCAAATTTTGAGTATGGCGGTTTAACTTCGACTCACCCTGTATATGTATAATAAAGCAAATTAATAAGTAATTCGTTGCTATAATATGGGAAGGTTGTAGGTTCATATGGGGGTTCAAATCTCATGTGATGACCAAAATTGATCGGAAAGGTGTTCGTATACCATTTTTATTGGGGAATAAAAAAAAGTTTTCAATATTAAAAACAACCTAAACATTGCCTTTGTAATACTTACATCAAAATAAGTTGTGGTACTGCCTCTTTTCTCAAATATGTAATCCCACTCGTTTTTTCTTATTAGGTCTTCACTAGAAAATGATCTGAGCATATTCTGTATTCTGTGTTCGGGTAAATTTTTTCATTTCCTATGATATTAATCCACTGGGTTCTTAAATTTGTATCTTTTGGAAATCTAAAAATTAAAATATAAAAATAATATCAGCTGTTTACTCTGAATAGGTACTGATATACGAAATACTTTGTCCCTTTATTTCTTTGTCTGAGGCTTTCATGGAAAACCCCAAAGTCTACGCTCATGTAAAGATTTACTTACCTGTGCCAACTCCGCTGCTTTTCCGAATCAGCGAGATTTTCACATAGGACTCAACTTTTGAACATACTGGCAGGGTTTAGTTGAAATAAAACTAATACTTTCCACCACCACTAAATTCAGACGTTTTTACAAATTCAAGAAGTAACATTATTTCTTCTCGATTATTTGCTCCCTTCAGAATTTTGAAAACCCGGCACCTTTGTACTTGGGTCGTAATAGTAAACAGATACCTGTTGATTTCTTATATTCTTGGCCACGGTTTATTTATTGTATGCTGTAGCTATGGATATTTGATTGGAGGGTGGGACAAATGATTGTATTGGAAAAGCAGTCCAGTTTATTTTACGAGGGCCATGGTCTTACTCCATAATGGCAACTGCCAAAAGGTGACCAAATTTTTAGTGGTGGGACACCCCCTCTGACAGTAAAATAGGAAGAAATAAAAACGGTTATTTTGTGACAACTATTTCTAATACAAAATATGTATGGTCGAAATATGCACCGTTTACACTCCAATGACAGGTATAGTTGGTGTAGCTGGTGCATTTCATACCAGATAAATAGAAAATTCTTTTTTCATTTTTTTGTTTCATTCTTTCGATAGGAATTATAAAGTAGATGATTCACCAAACTCGTCTTTCAATTACCTTTCCATTGAGGTGTCGCAAACTAGTGCTGGCAAAAACTGGAAAAAATCAAAACCGATTAATCGGTTTCTGTTAAAATCGGTTTTGTTAAAATCGGTTAACCGAAACTCGACTTCAAAACTGGTTTTCGGTTTAACCGATTAAGCGGTTAACCGTTTTTGGGTTTACCCGATTAAGCGGTTAACCGTTTTTTCGGTTAACCGGTTTTCGGTTAACCGGTTTTTGGTTGACCGGTTACCTACACCATTTGTCTTGTAGTATTAAAAAAAGTTGAGGTGAGGTTTTTGCCACCTGGACATGCTAAAATTTCTACAATGGTACCAAAATGTGTGAATTTTGCCCTTAAAAATATCAAATATCTGTAATGAGTTAATGACCATGAAAAAATCTTTTAGCATCCATGTCCAGAAGAAGGTGCGAGTTTTCTATCGAAACTCTTATTTACTTGGTTCGATTCTATGACATGGAAAGGATTTCACAGGGCCTTAGAATCGAGAGATTTGTGGGATATGATGCCCGAAGATTCAGCACAAGAAGTGGTGCCTTTGTTCGAGAAACATTGGAAGAACACCTTAGCAAAATGTGGAGTGTAAGTCTCTAACATGTATTAGAATGATGGTTTAGCTTTTGCTTTTGTTTGCTTTTCATAAATTTATTAATTTTCTATGACCACTAATAAAAATTAAATTTGAGGAAAAAATGCACATTTGACACTAGTTTACCAGATGTGAAAATTGACAATTTCCCATACCCATGGGATAAGCCCGTGTTTGATACTATTTATAATGCCTAACTAGCTTGCAAAATTAAAAAAAATAATAATAAAATTTTTTTCTTTTAGAATTAAAAACTTATGTATCTCAAAAATGAGGCCGCTGTGAAAAAAGTTATACTACAAAATAGCTTTAAGCTATGTTTATACAGTCGCAAATCATGAACTGCAGTAACAAATATTCTCACAATAAAATTGTATAAACTGCGTTTATTTTGCTCTGTGTTGAAATATAGGGACTCCTAGCACAGTGTGAACATCACAGTTTTTTGGACATCCTGTCTCTAAGCTAGATGCCCTTTTGACATGTGTTCTTTTACCTTATGATTTCTAAAGCAGGGACTAAAATTTTTGGTTGTTTTGGTCCTACACCCTTTTCTCCTGCATTATTGTGTCTCGTACCGTTTTGTTGCATTAGGTATAAGGATCAGTTCACTTATATAATATCATTTTATTAGAAAAACTAACCTATCTCTTGAAATAACAAATTCATATTAAAGAAAGCTGATTTACAAGACGAAAGTTACCTACTAAAGTTGATAGATTTAGCATCCAAATAATGAAATGTACTCTGATTTTTGCATCCATGGCCAACTTTTCAAACAATACTAAAAAAAAAACCTAAAATCAATAAAAATTGTCATGGCTTCAAGAGAGCCGAGCCTGTGCAATTTTTTGAAACTATCTGTGCACATGTTACAATAAACATGCTAGGATACTAATAGTTTTGTCTAATTTGAGTTTTTTTTATTTTGCATGACAAGTTGACCATAGATGCCGATTTCCCTTTCAGCATAACCTAGCCTAGATATCCAACAATTCCACGTTTTTGTTTCTTAGCTTTTTTGTGGGATTTAAAAGCGATAGAATTGCAGTGGTAAGCATAAAAAATCAACTGTAGATGAAAGGAGTCAAGGTAGTCAGAAGCATTGTTGAATGTGTCAGCAAAAGATCCTGGCACACCAACTTTCAAACTCTAATTTTAGAACGAAAATAAATTGATACAGATAATTGTAATGACTTGCACTTCTTAATACTAAGTTGAGCTATAGGTATTTTAATATAGTTATTAGTTTTTATATAAAATTTTGTAGACTATTTTTGTAGAATATTACTCAGTCTATGTGTAGCTTTGTCTAGGATATGAGCGAAATACCACTGCCTGCAAACTTTAAATTTGACAGGTTGGTTTCTTATACAACAAAGACACATGGGCATCCACTAAAAAAGGATTTTCCAAAATTCAATCCAAAAGAAAACGTGAATTTGCACGCCAACGAAGTTGCAGACTTCAGCTAGTACCTTAATATTATCATGCTCCTTCTAACTTCTGAAAGTTTTTCATAAACCACCCTCCACATATAAACATAATAATACAGCCATAGCATAACCCAAAAAATAATCGGAGGGAATCTGAGTTTCCGCGCATATGTCAATGTCAATTTCGTGCTTTATAATTCCTGCGAAATCTGCCAAAACTTCTTGAACCACAGTCAATTTTCCCGATCCCTAGATTTTAAATTTTGCGAATTTGCTAGAAATTGGAACTTCCCTGGAATATTCTCAATTCAAATTAAGCAATCAGGACTATTTTCACAATCTGCAATTTACGATTCGCAACTGTATAAACCTAGCCTTATAGATTTCTATCACCTATTGAAGTTTCCCAGATGAAACTAAATCCCCCTATATGTCAACAAATTGATATGTATACAGGGTGTTTACTTTTAGCGTGTACACCAAGGTTAGTTTATAGGAAGGTTAGGACATTCCCCCTAGTGTTAAACAAAACCAAAAGTAGTCCCTCACCACCGGCAAAGTCGCTTGACAGTGCCTCTTCCACCAACTGTTCTTGTTCTTCTCCTCACAGCTTGATGCCAGTGACGTATCAGGAAGAGTGTCTTTCTGAAATGTACTGAAAAAACTGAAATTGGTCATTTTTTTTGTATTTAATATCTTGTACAATATAGGAACCTACTGAAACTTGGTACATTTACATAAGTTGATTTTGATTTTCTTATGGGTGCCATATTTTTTAATAAAATTTTAATAAAATCATAGGCGGCTATGCCCAAAGAAGCTCCCGAGTCATCCGATCAAGAAACATCAAATTTAATTAACGTTAGTGTTTTACATCTTAGCTTTCATTGTTATGAAGGGATGTCCTAACTGGACCGAGACTATATTAAAGACCCGAGCAAACTAAGCAATCACAAACAAACTTTCCTACACACGTTACCCTGTTTGACTCACAAGTTGTTTTGTCTGAGGCAACTAAATTTCTGGGGGTACATATAGATCAGAATATCTATTGGAGTCATCATGTTGAGAATCTTTGCAAGACACTCAACTCAGTACTCTATACTTTTAGAGTTTTGCATAGTTATCTAAATCTAAGCACTTTGAGGGTCATTTATCATGCAAATATCCACTCGAGGATGTGTTTTGGTATAATTTTCTGAAGAAGTTGTTCTTTGGTAAACAAGGTTTTCAAGGTACAGAAGCGGCTGATTAGGATTATGGTTGGCCTAAGGGCCAGGGAGTCATGTCGGGGGGGGGGGGGTCTTTCGGAGTTTGAACTTACTGACACTGCCTGGTACATACATTTATGAATGTCTTGTTTTCTCACACAGACAAAGCTCTAAACTGCAATCCAATGTTTACAACACCAGGAATCTCAACTTCATTCTGCCAAGCCATCGATTGGCTTTAACAGAAAAACAGCCAACATATACCTGTCTCAAGTTTTTTAATAAACTGCCTCAGCGCATAAAAGCTATTTCGGAACTTAAACTGTTTAAATCACAGGTACTGCGGCTCTTAATATCACTAGAACCTTATGATGTTCTGGGATACTTAAATACAAACCTATAAAGTTAGAAACCGAGACTGTTTTGTGTGCTCGGGCAGCCATTTGTATTGACGCTGATTTGATTTAATGTACACTGTCTTGTGTCTTTCTCTCAAATAAAGAGTATTATTATTATTATGACATCATATTTCGCCGTTGTGTGCGGACTGGAGTGGCGCTACCTGATGAAAAAAAATGGCGTCGTATTATAGGTTATAGGGGATATTCTGTGGTTATAGGTAGTTTTTGCCATGTAGAATGTCACATATTTTAAATATACATCTTTATTACAATTTACATTATTTTTTCGGTAACGAATTGTCTTTGCAGTCAATATTTTTTAGTTCTGTCATATTAACAGAGTTTTGATAGCTAGATTTATTTGTGAGAACATGAAATTTTCATACACATGAAGAAAATCGTATGCGCAGACCATTACGTGAATTGCAGAAGAATAAACACTTTTGGAATCATGGGATGATCTGTTCAACCAGGTGAAGAAGCAGGAATTCTAGATATTATATTTTGGAAGAGTATTTTGTAACATATACAAGAATGAAAATAGAAAAATTTGTTTCTAGCCCCAAAACAAACCAATGGTCCACTATATAAAGAAGAAACTGAAAAATCGAATGCGCTTTTCTTAAGAAAATGTATAGAAATATGCCATTTAAACTTGTCAAATTAAAGGGACATAACAAACAAGCTTTTTATTTTATTTTCCATATTAAATTCGTTTTAACAGACACATTTTACAAAGATTCTGCAACAATCGAGTTTTTAACATTAAACCACCCTGTTGATTTTTTCGTCATGTGGTGCCAGTTGCGATCGCTTGAAACAGGGCTATGCACAGGTTTTTAATATGTAATACGTGTTTCGTTTTCTTACAGAATTTACCGAGCACTTTCTGTCAATTGTAATCAAAAATAACTTTCAAAACGGAATGCCTTCGTTACTTCATCAACCTAACCTATTTGTGTTTTTTGAGTTGTTAAGAGTTGAGGTTAGAACTTTATTATTATTGTAGTTGTGTTGAGGGTGTTCTGTGGATGAATCCGACCGGGACGTGCATAATGAATTACAAAGAAGCAAATATGTTTATATCCGCCAAACAAATAAAAAATAACAGCTCTCCCTCGACTTTCACATTTCATAAACAAACACAAAACACCAAGGTTATAAACAACTACAACCACAAAACACCGAATAAATAGGAAAATAGGTTACAAATGTTTACCCCCACCACAAGTTACAGAACTTATTGTGGTCGGGAGCTCGATTGCTTCGGTAATTTCCGGTAACTTCATGTATCGTTCCGTAATGTTACCGAAATGTTATTGAAACCAATTACGAAACGATTTCTGTTACTTCGGTAAGAAAACAGAACACGTATGTAGTGTCAGTCCAGGTTCTAATAATGAAAGACTAGGCATGTACAATGTGCACATTCGAAGTTACTGAAACACTAGCTGCAGCGAGAAATTATCAAAAAATTATTGTGAAATTTTGTGAACTTGTGCCAATAGTATCTACATTAATCTTATCGATAGTTCCTCTTTTAGTACAGTGTATTAAATTATTTGATAACGTACAGAGGTGTCTGCGAACACGTGGAAAATCCTAATTGGCCTGTCTTCTTTCAGGATACTATTCTTGATAATTTCTTGCTGCAGCTACAGCGTTTCAGTAATTTTCAGTGTACAGGGTGGCCCACATATGTCCTATCTTTACTGTTAGGGAAAATAATCCGTATTATTTTTTGGCAATGCCGTGCCACTTCCGAAGTCGGGTGGTCCGTTTTTTTTTGCCACTAAATAAATTCAGTGTGAACAGTACAGCTTTAGAAGTTAAATATACCACTTAGGCACGTTCACGGCAGGCGTTCTAGAATTATTTTGATTTAAACTATTTGGTTTCATTCACCGGCATAATTCAAGCTTTTTTACAAGGTGTTTCTCCCAAGAATTCCTTTCCCCTTTTCCCTCCTTTCCACCTTAACACCACCGGACAAATCGGGACCAGAAACCAATGCCATTTTGGTAAGTAAAAATTCCTTTCGTTCCAGCAACCATTGTTAATTCTTATTACTACCGGTGCACAAAACATTTGTTGAAATGAAATATAAAACAGATTTAAAAACAGTGACAAACCTGAAACAGGGTTTTGAACCTGTTTAGGAAGAACTGCAAATTATTTGAAAGTTTTATTTAAAAGAAGAGATCCCTCTTAAATTATCATTCTCTAACATTGAAATTCCCCGATACCTCCATACACCTCTTTTCTTACTTGCGATTAGGGCCCGCCCACTGCAATAGGTTGAACCACAGAAAATATACGCTACGCGGACAGAAGTTCCACACAATGCAATTATTTGGCAGCCCGAAAGGAAGCCGGCTCTCAAAAGCCGGCTTCTCCTGGCTTTCAGCAGTGTCTATAGAAGAATTCTTCCATAGTTCTGCCTTCACGGCCGTGGTACTTTCATTACTCAATACTAGGCGGCAGCACGCTAGGAAAAAGCATCCGAAAGCGGCGTTGCCGGATTGTGCAAACAGTCTGTGGTTTTACCGAACTATAAAAATAAAGAGAAGATCTTTAATAAAATGAGCTTGCCCATTTAGAATTCAAGGTTAACAGTGAGGCTGTCAGCAGTAACTATAGAATTCTTCCCTCGAGAGATTTATTTTTATCGTCGTTTTTAGAAATGATATCCAATATTTTACGAATCATGGCTGAAAAAATTACGGCGCAAAAACACCCCTCAAGGAAAAAAAATTATAACGACATTGTTGTTGGTCCGATTATCTGCCCCGTTTTTAGTAACGACGTTGCAAATTATTCCAGATGCTTGAACCCGTGTTAGAAAAAATTTACAGGCAAAAATCCCTTCCAACCCTCAGATAGATTTGCTTTTGGTCCGACTATCGTAGTTTTTGGAAAGCGTAGCCACTATAAACTATAACTCTTATTTCACGAATCCGTGGTAGAAAAAATTTACAAGACAAAAACTACCCCATGCGCCCTCTGAAAAATTGATAATTCCATTGTTCTTAGTTCGATCTTCACCGTTTTAGCAAGGACGTTACAAATGATACCAAATTCACGAATTAGTGGTTGAAAAAAATTGTTAGGAAAAAACTACACCCTCCCCCAGATATTGCTTTTGAGACGATTAGGTATTTAGTCGTTTTTTGAAGGGGCATTTATTATTTACTATAACCGTATTTCACCAATAGGTGGTTGAAAACATTTGCGGGCAAAAACTACCCGTCCCCACCCCCGGAAGTTTGTTTTTAATTTGATTATTGTCGTTTTTTGAAAACACATTCACTACATCCTTTATTTCACGAATCCATGGTTGAAAACATTTGCGGGGCAAAAACTACCCCTTCCCACCCCCGGAAGTTCGTTTTTAATTTGATTATTGCCGTTTTTTGAAAATGCAATCACTATATTCCTTATTTCACGAATGCGTGGTTGAAAACATTTGCGGGGCAAAAACTACCCCTTCCCACCCCCGAAAGTTTGTTTTTAATTTTATTATTGTCTTTTTTGAAAACCCATTCACTACATCCCTTATTTCACGAATCTGGGGGTTGAAAACATTTACGGGGCAAAAACTACCCCTTCCAACCCCCGGAAGTTCGTTTATAATTTGATTATTGCCGTTTTTTGAAAATGCAATCACTATATTCCTTATTATCACGAATGCGTGGTTGAAAACATTTGGGGGGCAAAAACTACCCCTTCCCACCCCGAAAGTTTGTTTTTAATTTGATTATTGTCATTTTTTGAAAATGCAATCACTATATTCCTTATATCGCGAATGCGTGGTTGAAAACATTTGGGGGCAAAAACTAACCCTTCCCACCCCCGAAAGTTTGTTTTTAATTTTATTATTGTCGTTTTTTGAAAACACATTCACTGCATGTCTTATTTCACGAATCTGGGGTTGAAAACATTTACGGGGCAAAAACTACCCCTTCCCACCCCCGGAAGTTCGTTTTTAATTTGATTATTGCCGTTTTATGAAAATGCAATCACTGTATTCCTTATTTCACGAATCCGTGGTTGAAAACATTTTCGGGGCAAAAACTACCCCTTCCCACGCCAGAAAGTTTGTTTTTAATTTGATTATTGTCGTTTTTTGAGAACACATTCACTACATCCTTTATTTCACGAATCCGTGGTTGAAAACATTTACGGGGCAAAAACTACCCCTTCCCACCCCCGAAAGTTTGTTTTTAATTTTATTATTGTCGTTTTTTGAAAACACATTCACTACATCCCTTATTTCACGAATCTGGGGTTGAAAACATTTACGGGGCAAAAACTACCCCTTCCCACCCCCGGAAGTTCGTTTTTAATTTGATTATTGCCGTTTTATGAAAATGCAATCACTATATTCCTTATTTCACGAATCCGTGGTTGAAAACATTTTCGGGGGAAAAACTTCCCACGCCAGAAAGTTTGTTTTTAATTTGATTATTGTCGTTTTTTGAGAACACATTCACTACACTACATCCTTTATTTCACGAATCCATGGTTGAAAACATTTGCGGGGCAAAAACTACCCCTTCCCACCCCCGGAAGTTCGTTTTTAATTTGATTATTGCCGTTTTTTGAAAATGCAATCACTATATCCCTTATTTCACGAATCCGTGGTTGAAAACATTTGCGGGGTAGAAACTACCCCTTTCGACCCCGAAAGTTTGTTTTTAATTTGATTATTGTGGTTTTTTGAAGGGGTGCTGGGGGTAGTTTTCGACCAACAATTTTTTTAACCACGAATTGGAATCATTGCAAACATCCTTGCTAAAATTGGCGAGGATCCGACAATGAAGTTATC
Organism: Pseudeuparius sepicola; assembly: GCA_963920635.1. Classification (NCBI taxonomy): domain Eukaryota; kingdom Metazoa; phylum Arthropoda; class Insecta; order Coleoptera; family Anthribidae; genus Pseudeuparius; species Pseudeuparius sepicola. The sequence continues at coordinate 49,555,673 of OY987301.1, forward strand.
ATTTTTGTTCTTAAAGGGGTGCTGGGGGTTGTTTTCGCCCAAGAATTTTTTCCAAGCGCAAATTCGTGAATCTAGAGTCATTTAGAACGTACTTTCTAAAATCGACCTACAATCAAGTTATAATTTTTTTTAAAGAGGTGCTGGGGGTAATTTTCGCCCAACAATTTTTTAAAGTACAAATTTGTGCATCTGTGCTAAAAACGGTGGGAATCGTACCATGAAAGTTTCCTTTTTTTCTTTAAGGGGTAGTGGGGGTGGTTTTTGCCCAAGAAATTTTTTTCAACCACGAATTCGCGCATCTAGAATCATTATAGGACCGTCCTTGCTAAAATTGGCGAGGATTTGACAATGAAGTTATCATTTTTGTTCTTAAAGGGCTGCTGAGGGTAGTTTTCGAAAAAGAATGTTTTCAAACGCAAATTCGTGAATCTAGAATTATTTAGAACGTACTTGCTAAAATCAGCCAAGATTCGATAATTAACTTATAATTGCTTTGGTGCTGGGGGTAGTTTACGGCCAACAATTTTTTTAAAGCACAAATAATTTGTGCATCTGTAATCACTAGGTACGTCCTTGCCAAAAACTGTGGGAATTTACCATGGAAGTTATATATTTTTTCTTTAAGGGGTAGTGGGGGTAGTTTTCGCCCAACAAATTTTTTTGAACCACAAATTCGCGCATCTGGAATCATTAGGAACGTCCTTGCTAAAATTGCCGAGGATCCGACAATAAACTTGTCATATTTGTTTTTAAAAGGCTGCTGATGGTAGTTTTCGCACAAGAAATTTTTTCAACCGCGAGTTCGTGAATCTAGAGACAATGAAGTTATAATTTTTCAAAGGGATGCTGGAGTAGTTCCCGCCCAATAATTTGCTAAAAACGGTGCTAATCGTACCATGAAAGTTAGCTTTCTTTAAGGGGTAGCGGGGGGCCCAACAAATTTTTTCAACCACGAATTCGCGCATCTATAGAATCATTATAGGAACGTCCTTGGTAAAATTGGCGAGGAGCCGACAATGAAGTTATCATTTTTGTTCTTAAAGGGGTGCTGAGGGTAGTTTTCGAACAAGAAATTTTTTCAACCGCGAATTCGTGAATCTAGAGTCATTAAGAATGTACCTACTTGCTAAAATCGGCCAGGATCCGACAATGAAGTTATAATTTTTTTAAAGGGGTGCTTGGGGTAGTTTTCGACCAACAAGTTTTTTAAGGTAGATACAAATTTGTACATTATCTGGAATCATTAGGAACGTCCTTGCTAAAACGGTGGGAATCGTACCATGAAAGTTATATTTTTTTCTTTAATACGGGGTAGTGGGGGTAGTTTTCGCACAACACATTTTTTCAACTACGAATTCGCGCATCTGGAATCATTAGGAACGTTCCTTGCTAAAATTGGAGAGGATTCGACAATGAAGTTATCATTTTTGTTCTTAAAGGGGCGTTGAGGGTAGTTTATTTCGCACAAGAAATTTTTTCAGCCACGATTTAGTGCATCTGGAATCATTACGAACGTCCTTGCTAAAATCAGCGAGGATCCGACAATAAAGTTATCATTTTTTTCCTAAAGGGGTGCTGGGGTAGTTTATTCGCCCAACAATTTTTTTAAAGCACGAATTTGAGCATCTGGGATCGTTAGCTAAAAATCGTGGTGGTAGTCGGGGTAACTTTCGCCCAACAAATTTTTTCAACCACGAATTCGTGCATTTGGAATGATTAGGAACGTCCTTGCGGGGATCATGATATTCATGATATCAAATGAATATTTCAATAATACAACAATACTTATAGGTAGAAAAAACATTTGGAAACAGAGATTTGAATGATAAATTTAATATGCAACAAGTATTATTCATGATTTATGATTTTATTCTGTAAACTTTGGTTAGGCCCAAAATTATAAATAGTAAAAACCCATAAAATTGGTATCATTGACATCCTGTACATATTTTCTACATTGTAGAACAAATATTTACCGTATACTAAGTGTATAATTAGTAAATAAGATACGAATAAACTATATTATTTGTAACATCTTAATATATTTTAATCGGATAATTAATATTGGCTCTGAAGCACTCTGTATAGCTTAGTATACGTCTTACGGATTCTACAAAGACGAAGCAAATAATAAAATAGCTATGCTCCCACTCGGTTATATTTCGTATAGTTCAAGGCCTCTGCCCGTCTGCCCGGAAATAGATTTTGATGACTGAAAGCCGCCGCCAGCATAGGCGCGTTTATGAAACCTTTATTCCTAAACCACCGGCAACACGGTTAGGCTCTTCAGCTGACTGCTGGCGCCTCTAGCAGTGACTTTTATCGGAGGTTATTTTACGGTTTTAAAAATAGAACGATTCTGCATCCGAGCGCCATCTGTTAGGCCAAGGCAAAACCAACTTTCAGTGTGCTATACATATTTTACGAGCCCAATGCTACTGACACTTCTGTCCGCGTAGCGTATATTTTCTGTGGGTTGAACCTCTTTGATTGGGATATTAGAAAGTAGTGGCAACTGGCAATGTCACATTTATACCTATCCCTTTTCTACTTATTTCACTTCTCATTATGGATATATTCTTAGACATTGAACGCCAGACAACCACCCTTAGAGCTGCCAGTACAGTATAAGGGTTACATATTGCAATCAGATTTCAAAAATTGTACCTAATAATAAAAAAAATCGCATATGATGCCAACTTTCTTGGACACACTGTATAACTTCTTATCGGCAGAGTATAGAGAAAAAAAATTTATTTGGAAAAATACTTTAAATAAAACAGGCTTTCAAATGGCAGACTCGAAATATGTTCTTGCAAAAAAAGTTGACGCCGTAGCGATGCTCGATGTCATAAATTTATTTAACCAGTGTTACGCTAGAACTAAAATAACTACATTCTCAAAAAAAAATCTACTTCTGTTTACGGAAAACTGAGGTGCGCATGATTGATGTATCCCCCTGTAGGACCTATATTTTCACTTTATTAGACTTATCCCCTCGTAAGCATTTAAAAACATAGAAAACAACATATCAGTCACTATTTTCGCCCCTTTTGGCCCTCTCTTAACACTCAACGCCCTCCTGTAATTATCTTATACGGGCAAGGTTTTATTGGTTATCTAAGGTTTTTAAAGACTTTTTTTGTTTTCATGTTCTTGTAGTTCTTATACATACATTTTCCCTGATATTTAGTTTAATTTTTTTTTTCTTGGGACACTAAAAAATACCAATACTTAAAAATAAGAAGTTTCCTTGATTACAAACAACTTTTGTACGAAACTTTTTTCCGTAGCTTCCCGAATTCTCGAGATAAGGGGATATGACGTTATATGTGGGCCACCCTGTACCTGCACATTGCATTTGCGTAATCTTCCATTACTATTATAACCCGTCTTAACAATGAAAGCAAAGTAATCACTGATATTAATTAAATTCGACATTTCGTGATCGGACAAATTGAGAGCTTGTTTTCTGCATAGCCAGCTGGGTTCCCAAATCCCGGCACCGAAAAGGTATTCGGGGCTTTACTCCCAAATTCTAAGTCCCGGTACTAGTCCCGAAAGTCCCGAAAAATGGTCCCAAAATCAAGATGATGTTTCTTTACAACACATTTTGTAAGAAATAGTTTATTAGAATTAAATATTTCTATTTAAATGTGCCTACAACTTTTGATCGTTATTTCTCTTTGGATGTAGCACGTTAATTGTAGAAACCAAATTCATTTTAATGGAGGTGTTGCAGATAATATAGGCACATAAAAATATTTCCGTTTAAAACCTAAAAATTGTAATAATTCCACAATTTTATGTATCAATTAAAGAACTATACAGTGTGTCCCAAATTTGACCCTCACCATTGGGATCTCAGTCACTACAAGAGATAGAGAGTCGGTTAAATGCAGAATGTTTGAGACAATTTTATGGCCGCTGAGAAATCAACCCTAACTGAGATTGTTTTCGACGCTTGTACAAAGACAGGGCTGTGACATTATTTAGGCACTTTTATCCAAAACTTTTTAGCAGTGATGTCTGTTTTTTGAAAAATGTTTTTGTTTTCGAGATATGACACACAACTTTTGATTTTCTTATAGACGCCATCTTTGATTTAAAAATTTAAAATCTACATAAAATTATCTTTCCAATGATGCATCACACTGATGATTTTTGATAGTTAAAAGCCGGATAAAAGTGCCTTGATAATTTCAAGGACATGTCTTTGCATAACTATCGATTTCTGGGATATTCAACAAAAACAAAAATGGGAAAAATTCAGTTTTTTTGGAAATAACTCGAAAACGATCATAGTTAGCTTTGATTTCTCAGTGGCATCAGAGTAGCCATAAAATTGTCTAAAACTTTCCCCATTTAACCGACTCTCTATCTCTTGTAGTTACCCAATGGTGACGGTTGAATTTGGGACACACTGTATACATATGGATACGGTTAATCATGCCACATGACCACACGGTACTGTATTACACTAAGGGCTAAGGTCACAGGCCACAGCATCACGAGCGTTACAGCCCAGAATCATAATAATACTAAATACGATCGCATAATGCCAGTGAATCCTTTACAACCAATACCCTAATAATTCTTTAGGCTTTCAGGGGAATTATTGTTCTAACCTATTCATCGCATCATGTCGGCCTGTTGGCCATTCAGTGGTGGCATATTCATGTCATAATAAAAAAAATCGGGACTTAAGGTTTTGGGACCATGAAGAAAATCCCGGGACTACAACTGAATACCAGGACTGGAAATCCTACCAGCTATGATTTTAATTAAAAAAACATATATTTAACATTTTCCGCCAATTAGTTAAGGTAATTTATTACATTTTAACCACAATTGGAAAAAATAGCTTAATCCAAATATGAAATTTAAAAAATTCTAAAATATCTATCAAAATTATTTTCCGAAGTGCACCCCTACATATCGATGCTTGCCTCGTCAGATGGTAAGCTCGCTCGTTAAGGCCGGTTTCTACTTGCACAACATATCTTAAATGTAGGTTTTTAAGTTTTCACAGAAATCTCATAAAATGTCGAAATATTCTGCTGTGACGATAAAAACATCATGGTCTAAGTTAATTTATTACCTTTTTGATTTCCAATGTCAATTCTTTTCTTATTTTGTAATAGTATATTTCATTACACGTCTGGAAAGAAAGATTTTCCGTGCGCGCGTGACAAATTCCCATATGAGGCGCAGCCGAACACGGGAAGTCATGCAAGCACGGAAAAATCTATTTCTGGACGTGTAATGAACGATATTTTTTATTATACAGGGTGGTTCACTTTTATGTGGTAGGACTTTAACATTAGATAGAAAAAGATAATCTAAAATGAAAATTTTATATCAACATATATCGGGGAAAGCTTAGTTTCCGAGATACAGGGCGTTGAAGTGTTGGAAAAAATATGAAGTATTTTTTACACTGTCCGAACCAGTGGAGATATTTAAACCAAATTTGATGTGTAGTACCACCTTTTTGACTACGATATTTAGTGATAATATGAAGGTCCTGAAATAACCAGTGGTGGAGTTATGGGTTTTAACTATCACTAAATTTAAAAAGTAATTAGTACGGACCTGTCTCACATCAACGTAAATTTTTTTTCGTAAAGTTCTTTCAATTCTCTACAAAAAGTGTATCTTGACATTTTTTTGTATCTGCCACGGTTGTGTAGTAAATAAATTATTTCGTTTCCATCTCAGCCTTTTTTGCCTAAAAATGTGTTTTCTAAGATTATTGATAAATATCGCAAATAACAGAAATTAATTATGGAACACTTATCGGATTCAGCTATTTTATTTTTAATTTTATGGAAACAATTTTAAAAATAAACTGTCACTTGGTTTGAGGTACATTACTTTATTATCATTTTAACATTTTTATCAAATCTAGTATTATTTCTTAATAATTTTTATAATTCTAAATTTGTACAACATTCAACAATTGTTCAAAATGTGATCCATTCTGTTGCACACATAATTCACTTCGACGCCTAACGGATTGAACAGCATCGATTAAATTGCCATTTCTCAATTCATCGCACGCATTTCTGATACGATCAATAAGTTGTTCCCTTGTTTCTACAGGAGTCGCATAGATTTGTTCTTTTAAAAATCCCCATACGAAGAAGTCCAGAGGTGTTATGTCCGGAGAACGTGGTGGCCAAGCGACCGGTCCCCCTCGTCCGATCCACCTATTTGGAAAGTTATTATTTAACCAGTTCCTCACATTTCGGTGAAAATGTGCAGGACAGCCGTCAAGTTGGAACCAAGCCAACAATCTTAAGTTTAAAGGAATGTCTTCCCACATATTATGCTCAGCTACTAAAAACTCCAAAAAATTGTCACCATTCACTCGCTGTGGCAAAAAAAAGGGTCCAAACAGATGATGGTTGTACAGTCCAATCCAAACATTGACACTAAATTCGACCTGAAAATTTCTTGGCCGGATTGCATGTGGGTTTTCTTGTGCCCAAATATGCTGATTATGAAAGTTTACTACTCCACGACGAGTAAAACACGACTCGTCCGTCCATAAAATGTTATTTAAAAATTGTCTATTTCCTTCAATTGACTCCAAAATCCATCGGCAAAACACTAATCTTCTTTCTGCATCGCCGGGCCTTAAACCTTGTACGGGTTGTAGATGATACGCATGCCTGTGATCTCTTTTTAAAGCTCGCAAAATTGCAGACTTTGAAACACGTAGGGCCACTGACACTCTTCTGCTACTTGTAGGATTCCTATCGAATTCACGAAGAATCTCATTGTTGCGTCTGACTTGTTGGATATTGTTTTCATTTCCTCGTTCGACCATTCTAGTTCTCAGACCGCGAGTTCTGAATTGCCGGTGCATGTTAACAAACACCGAGGGACGCGGATGGCGCCTATTTGGAAATCGCCTCCGGTATTCTCTGGCTGCTTCTGCAGAGTTCCCATTTGCAACTCCATAGCAGAAATGGATGTCAGCCTGCTCTTCATTTGTAAATTGGAACGGCATTTTAATTATTAACAAAGACAAACTGCGGCTCTGCTACGTTCATCTACTGGATGACAGATTATTGTATTATTAACTGTCAATAAGATTTTCTTTTCCATGGCACACTTATCTTCACCAGTACGGCGATGCAGAAAGGACATTAGTATTTTGCCGATGGATTTTGTAGTCAAAGGAAATAAGACAATTTTTAAATAACATTTTATGGGCGGAAGAATCATGTTTTACTCGTCGTGGTATAATTTAGAATTCTACAAATTTAGAATTATAAAAATTATTAAGAAATAATACTAGATTTGATAAAAATGTTAAAATGATAATAAAGTAATGTACCTCAAACAAAGTGCCAGTTTATTTTTAAAATTGTTTCCATAAAATTAAAAATAAAATAGCTGAATCCGATAAGTGTTAAATAATTAATTTCTGTTATTTGCGATATTTATCAATAATCTTAGAAAACACATTTTTAGGCAAAAAAGGCTGAGATGGAAACGAAATAATTTATTTACTACACAACTGTGGCAGATACAAAAAAATGTCAAGATACACTTTTTGTAGAGAATTGAAAGAACTTTACGAAAAAAAAAATACGTTGATGTGAGACAGGTCCGTACTAATTACTTTTTAAATTTAGTGATAGTGAAAACCCATAACTCCACCACTGGTTATTTCAGGACCTTCATATTATCACTAAATATCGTAGTCAAAAAGGTGGTACTACACATCAAATTTGGTTTAAATATCTCCACTGGTTCGGACAGTGTAAAAAATACTTCATATTTTTTCCAACACTTCAACGCCCTGTATCTCGGAAACTAAGCTTTCCCCGATATATGTTGATATAAAATTTTCATTTTAGATTATCTTTTTCTATCTAATGTTAAAGTCCTACCACATAAAAGTGAACCACCCTGTACTTCTTTGAAAACGGAAACTTAAAACATTTTATCGGCATATTATACTATATTAATAGCTGACTGCATTTCTATTATCGTTTTGGGCCGGAAAAAGGGTCGATTTGTTAGTCCCGTTTTTCGGCGAGGCGGTCGCGAAGCGGTCGCCGAGCGGTACGCGCGCCTCCGGCCGTCCTCGCTTCATCGAACGCCCATACTCTCGACGGGCGAAAGCGTCTCTTCGCCGAGAAAAGACGCCAGAAGCGGGGGTAAGTTTCGGTCCTCCGGCGCCGGCGGTCGGGCCCGGGGGTGGGACAGTTCCGCCGAAAACCGTCTCGGTCGGGAGCGGGGCGAAAATGATTCGTAAGTAGGGTGGTAGGGGGAAGGAAATCGCGATGGGAAGGAAGAGGAAGGTTCGATTAAGAGATTTAACACTTTTTCGGATTTTTAAAGAGGTGAAAGCGAGAGATATTAAGCTTTTTTCCCGGCAGAAATCGGATCGTTTTTATGTAACACGCTGCGCCCAAAAATTTGTCAGAAAAGTCGCGAGATTGTCAGAAATTGCCCTTTTTCGTCGGGCCGTAGCCGCGTTATTTAGGCTCGGGGCCGCGAGGTCGCAATTTTTGAAGCTTCCTCCATGTCTTCGGGTCAGGTTCGGACGGCTCCGGCGCCCCCGAAAAATCGAGAAATAGGAAAAACCACGCAATTTCCGAGAGTGGTTTCGGAGGCTTCTCGGACGGATTTTTTCGAAACCGCCGGGTATGAGATTTCTTCGACTTTCATATTTCGACAGGCCGGAGGTTGGAATTTCCCGTCAGGTACGCCAAAAATCGTCCTTTTAGGTTACGGCGAGCTTTCAAACCGCGACTCGAGGGTGCATACCGGGCGTCCACATGTGAATTTTCGGGCCGGCCGAAGGCGATTCGGAAGAGTTCGGGTCGTTTCGGCGAAACCCACACCTGTTGAATATTTGCAATTTCGAACCGGACGATACGGGGGTGAGAATTCGAGGTAACGGAACCGAGGATAGGCGCACCTGTTGAACGCTGGCGTTTTTTTCGAAGCGGTCGATGCGGAAGGTTGGAATCCTTGCCGCCAAAAAAAAAACGTCTTTTAGGTTACGGAGAACTTTCAAATTGCGAATGCGTACCGGGTGTCTCTTTCTGGAAAATGCGATGGGCGAAAATTTTTGATTTTTGCCGCCAAAACCACGTCCCCTAGGTTATGGACGACTTTCAGACTGCGAATTTAACTAATTTCTAAGACACAACATAACCTGGAAATTCTTTAAGCGGCCGTAACTCCTATGCCGTCAGAGATACGGGGTTGCCGTTTGTTTTGATTGTAAGCAGATAGGGAGAGGAAAAAAATGGACGACGAAAATTTTCCATGGCCACCTCGATTTTGACAAAACAAATGCAACATTGCTATCTTTAGTGATAGGAGATCCGGGTTTCCTTTGTTGGGTTGCCCGGGCGAAATGATTGAGAAATGTGAAAAAAAATTCCATGGCCTACTTGATTTCGCCGGAAAATACAACTTTTCTATGCGACGAGATAGAAAGACGGGACAAAGTGCGTTAGGTAGAGGATGTAAAATGACGCTGCGCCGAAAAAATTTTTTTTCCATGGCCTACTTGGATTATTCTTAGGTGAATAACTTTCTTATTAATAAAGATAGAGACTTGCGGTTTTCTTTGATCGGCCCCATATGCCGAGGGGAAAATTATCGAAAAAAAAAATTTTCCACCGCACGCTAGATTTCCCAGATCAGACACAACTCTTTTGTTTGGCGAGATAAAAATTTCGCTTCTGCTGCTATGTAATGTGTACGGGAAAGAAAGGAAACCGACGTGAAAAAATTTTCCCCCGCCTACTTGGTTTTCGAGAAAATACGCGCAACTTTTTGATTTTCGAGGATAGGGAAAAACGGAAAAGTGCACGCTCACTTTCTCGCAACACCCTGTATATTTTACCCGAAAAAAATTTTTCGTCCGCCTGCCGCATCTTCGAGGAAACGCGTGCAACTTTTTCGTTTTCAAAGGTAGAAACTTGGTTCCTTCGGGGATGTAAAGGGCACGCGAAAAAAAAATATAAGTTACTTGAAACAATTTTTTACAGCCTACTTGATTTTCAAGAAAAACGTTAAAACAGATTCCCGGGACTTGACAGTTTTTTGAGAAGATTTTTTCTTTCAGAACCCTCAGGTATACAAGACTTTTATACTTTCAAAATGATGGCTAACCTACATTCAGGTTAGGTTCCTATGACAGGGGTGTTGCCTGCAAACGAAATGAACTTTCTCATTAGTGGAGATAGAGACTTCCGGTTTTTTTCGATCTGCCCCGAATGCCAAGGGGAAAATTATCGATAAGAAAATTTTTACACCGCACGCTCGGTTTTCCTAGAACAGACACAACTCTTTTGTTTGGCGAGATAAAAATTTCGCTTCTGCTGCTATGTAATGTGTACGGGAAAGAAAGGAAACCGACGTGAAAAAATTTTCCCCCGCCTACTTGGTTTTCGAGAAAATACGCGCAACTTTTTGATTTTCGAGGATAGGGAAAAACGGAAAAGTGCACGCTCACTTTCTCGCAACACCCTGTATATTTTACCCGAAAAAAATTTTTCGTCCGCCTGCCGCATCTTCGAGGAAACGCGTGCAACTTTTTCGTTTTCAAAGGTAGAAACTTGGTTCCTTCGGGGATGTAAAGGGCACGCGAAAGAAAATATAAGTTACTTGAAACAATTTTTTACAGCCTACTTGATTTTCAAGAAAAACGTTAAAACAGATTCCCGGGACTTGACAGTTTTTTGAGAAGATTTTTTCTTTCAGAACCCTCAGGTATACAAGACTTTTATACTTTCAAAATGACGGCTAACCTACATTCAGGTCAGATTCCTATGAAAGGGGTGTAAAGCAAAGGAAATGATCTAGGGGTTAGGATTAGACGTCAATATACGACTTGAGAAGAAGTACCTGGTGTCGATATGAGAATTTATGCACTTTTAAACTGGACGATGGGAAGTTAGAATTCGCCTTCACGTTACTGCCAAGCAAAAGGGCCATTGAGGTTATAGACATTTCAAACTGCGAATGCGTACCGGGTGTCTGTTTCTGAAAAATGTGATGGGCGAAACAACGCGGAATTTTACAATACATTTCGGAGGTGAATAACTTTATTATTAGTGGGGATAGAGACTGTTTATTTTTTCGATGCCAAGTGCGAGGAAAATTTTCCATGGTTTTTGACGATTTTTTGGACGTGTACATCTTTTTTATTGGTAGAGATAAAGACTTTTTTTTTCTACTCCAAATGCCGAGGGGATAATTATCGATAATTTGTTTTTTCTTATGACACTCTCAGTTGTCCCAGAACAGATACCACTCTTTTGTTTAGCGAAATAAAAATTTCCTTTCTGTTGGGATGGAATGTGTACGGGAAAGGAAGGAAACCGACGTGAAAAAATTTCCCCCGCCTACTTGGTTTTCGAGAAAATACGCGCAACTTTTTCATTTTCGGAGATAGGAAATAACGGAAAAGTGCAGGCTCACTTTCTCGCAACACCCTGTATATTTTACACGAAAAAAAATTTTTCGTCCACCTACTGGATTTTAGAGAAGACGCGTGCGACTTTTTCGTTTTCAAAGGTAGAAACTTGGTTCCTTCGGGGATGTAAAGGGCACGCGAACGTAAAATAAAAGGTACTTGGAACAATTTTTTCCCAGCCTACTTGATTTTCGAGAAAAATCTTAAAACAGATTCCCGGGACTTGGCCGTTTTTTGAGATTTTTTTCTTTCAGAACCCTCAGGTATACAAGACTTTTATACTTCCAAAATGATGGCTAACCTACATTCAGGTTAGGTTCCTATGACAGGGGTGTTGCCTGCAAACGAAATGAACTTTCTCATTAGTGGAGATAGAGACTTCCGGTTTTTTTCGATCGGCCTCGAATGCCAAGGGGAAAATTATCGAAAAGAAAATTTTTTCAACGCACGCTCGGTTTTCCCAGAACAGACACAACTCTTTTGTTTGGCGAGATAAAAATTTCGCTTCTGCTGGTATGGAACGTGTACGGGAAAGAAAGGGAACCGACCTGAAAAACAATTCACCCGCCTACTTGGTTTTCGAGAAAATACGCGAAACGTTTTCATTTTCGGAGATAGGGAAAACGGAAAAGTGCACGCTCCCTTTCTCGCTACACCCTGTATATTTTACCCGAAAAAATTTTTTCGTCCACCTGCCGCATTTTCGAGGAAACGCGTGCAACTTTTTCGTTTTCAAAGGTAGAAACTTGGTTCCTTCGGGGATGTAAAGGGCATGCGACAGAAAATATAAGTTACTTGAAACAATTTTTTCCAGCCTACTTGATTTTCAAGAAAAACGTTAAAACAGATTCCCGGGACTTAGCCGTTTTTTGAGAAGATTTTTTCTTTCAGAACCCTCAGGTATACAAGACTTTTATACTTTCAAAATGATGGCTAACCTACATTCAGGTTAGATTCCCATGACAGGGGTGTAAAGCAAAGGAAATGATCTAGAGGTTAGGATTAGACGTCAATATGCGACTTGAGAAGAAGTGCCTGGTGTCGATATGAGAATTTTTGCACTTTTAAACTGGACGATGGGAAGTTAGAATTCGCCTTCACGTTACTGCCAAGCAAAAGGGCCTTTGAGGTTATAGACATTTCAAACTGCGAATGCGTACCGAGTGTCTGTTTCTGGAAAACGTGATGGGCGAAACAACGCGGAATTTTACGATACATTTCGGAGGTGAATAACTTTATTATTAGTAGAGATAGAGACTGTTTATTTTTTCGATGCCAAATGCGAGGAAAATTTTCCATGGTTTTTGACGATTTTTTGGACGTGTATAACTTTTTTATTGGTAGAGATACAGACTTCGTTTTTTCTACTCCAAATGCCGAGGGGATAATTGTCTATAATTTTTTTTTCTTATGGCACTCTCAGTTTTCCCAGAACAGATACAACTCTTTTGTTAGGCGAAATAAAAATTTCGCTTCTGCTGGTATGGAATGTGTACGGGAAAGGAAGGAAACCGACGTGAAAGAAATTTTCCCCGCCTACTTGGTTTTCGAGAAAATACGAGAAACTTTTTCATTTTCGGAGATAGGGAAAAACGGAAAAGTGCAGCTCACTTTCTCGCTACACCCTGTATATTTTACCCGAAAAAAATTTTTCGTCCACCTGCCGCATTTTCCAGGAATCGCGTGCAACTTTTTCGTTTTCAAAGGTAGAAACTTGGTTCCTTCGGGGATGTAAAGGGCACGCGACAGAAAATATAAGTTGAAACAATTTTTTCCAGATTACTTGATTTTCAAGAAAAACGTTAAAACAGATTCCCGGGACTTAGCCGTTTTTTAGAAGATTTTTTCTTTCAGAACCCTCAGGTATACAAGACTTTTATACTTTCAAAATGATGGCTAACCTACATTCAGTTAGGTTCTAATGTCAAGGGTGTTGCCTGCAAAGGAAATGATCAAGAGGTTAGGATTAGACGTCTCTTTGCGACTTGGGAAGGCGTACCTGGTGTCGATATGAGAATTTTTGCACTTTGAAACTGACGATGGAGGTTAGAATTCGCCTTAACGTTACTGCCAAGCAAAAGGGCCTTTGAGGTTATAGAAATTTCGAACTGCGAATGCGTACCGGGTGTCTCTTTCTGGAAAATGTGAAGGGCGAAACACCGTGGAATTTTACGATACATTTCGGAGGTTAGATTCGCCGTCAGTCGCGCCTTCGAGGTTATGGCGGGAAGTCAAACCGCCACTTGAGGGTGCATATACGCGGTGTCGACATGCGGATTTTTTCGCCGGCCGAAGAACTCGCACCTGTTGAATATCTGCCACTTCGAAACGGACGTATACGGGGGTGACAATTTCAAGTTACCGAACACCTGTTGAATAATTGCGCTTTTTCGAAGCGGTCGACGCGGAGGGTTGGAATTTTGATTTTTGCCGCCAAAACAACATCTCTTAGGTTATGGACGACTTTCAGACTGCGAATTTAGTTGGAAATTTACGATACAACATAACCTCGAAATTCTTTAAGCGACCGTTACTCCTCTGCCATTAAAGATACGGGGTTGCCGTTTGTTTTGATTGTAAGCAGATAGGGAAAGGAAAAAAAAATGGATGACGAAAATTGTTCATGGCTACCTCGATTTTGACTGAACAAGTGCAATTTTGCTATCTTTAGAGATAGGAGATCCGGGTTTCCTTTGTTGGGATGCCAGGGCGAAATGATTGAGAAATGCGAAAAAAAAAATTCCATGGCCTACTCGATTTTGCCGGAAAACACAACTTTTTTATGCGACGAGATAGAAAGACGAGACAAAGTGCGTTAGGTAGATGATGTAAAATGACGCTACGCCGAAAATTTTTTTTTTCCATGGCCTACTTGGATTTTTCTTAGGCGAATAACTTTCTTATTAATAGAGATAGAGACTTGCGGCTTTTTTTGATCGGCCCCATATGACAAGGGAAAAATTATCGAAAAAAAATTTTTTCCATGGCACACTCGGTTTTCCCAGAACAGATACAATTATTTTGTTTGGCGAGGTAAAAATTTCGTTTCAGCGGCGATCGAATAGGTGGGGGGATAGAAGAAAAACGACGATAAAGAAAATTTCCCCGCCTACTTGATTTTAGAGAAAACAACGGAAACTTTTTCATTTTCAGAGCTAGAGACTTTCCTCCTGCTGGTATGAGAAGAGCACCGAAGAACAAAAAAAAGTTACCTGAAACATTTTTTCTCAGCCGCTTTGATTACATAGAAAATATGGATTTTAGCAAATCGCGACGAGCGAAGTGAGGAGCAATGGCCGGCAGAGCCCACGCGCGAGTTACCCAAAAGAAGCCCGTCGCGACGAGCGAAGCGAGGAGCAATGTCCGGCAGAGCCCACGCGCGAGTTACCTAAGAGAAGCCTGTCGCGACGAGCGAAGCGAGGAGCAATGGCCGGCAGAGCCCACGCGCGAGTTACCCAAAAGAAGCCTGTCGCGACGAGCGAAGCGAGGAGCAATGGCCGGCAGAGCCCACACGCGAGTTACCTAAATGAAGCCTGTCGCGACGAGCGAAGCGAGGAGCAATGGCCGGCAGAGCCCACGCGCGAATTACCCAAAAGAAACCTGTCGCGACGAGTGAAGCGAAGAGCAATGGCCGGCAGAGCCCACGCGCGAATTAACCAAAAGAAGCCTACTGTCGCGACGAGCGAAGCGAGGAACAATGGCCGGCAGAGCCCCCGCGCGAGTTACCTAAAAGAAGCCTGTCGCGACGAGCGAAGCGAGGAGCAATATCCGGCAGAGCCCACGCGCGGGTTACAAAAAAGAAGCCTGTCGCGACGAGCGAAGCGAGGAGCAATGTGCGGCAGAGCCCACGCGCGAGTTACCGAAAAGAAGCCTGTCGCGACGAGCGAAGCGAGGAGCAATGGCCGGCAGAGCCCACGCGCGAGTTACCCAAAAGAAGCCTGTCGCGACGAGCGAAGCGAGGAGCAATGTACGGCAGAGCCCACGCGCGAGTTACCCAAAAGAAGCCTGTCGCGACGAGCGAAGCGAGGAGCAATGTACGGCAGAGCCCACGCGCGAGTTACCCAAAAGAAGCCTGTCGCGACGAGCGAAGCGAGGAGCAATGTGCGGCAGAGCCCACGCGCGAGTTACCGAAAAGAAGCCTGTCGCGACGAGCGAAGCGAGGAGCAATGGCCGGCAGAGCCCACGCGCGAGTTACCCAAAAGAAGCCTGTCGCGACGAGCGAAGCGAGGAGCAATGTACGGCAGAGCCCACGCGCGAGTTACCCAAAAGAAGCCTGTCGCGACGAGCGAAGCGAGGAGCAATGGCCGGCAGAGCCCACGCGCGAATTACCCAAAAGAAGCCTGTCGCGACGAGCGAAGCGAGGAGCAATGTCCGCCAGAGCCCACGCGCGAATTACCCAAAAGAAGCCTGTCGCGACGAGCGAAGCGAGGAGCAATGGCCGGCAGAGCCCACGCGCGAGTTACCCAAAAGAAGCCTGTCGCGACGAGCGAAGCGAGGAGCAATGGCCGGCAGAGCCCACGCGCGAATTACCCAAAAGAAACCTGTCGCGACGAGCGAAGCGAAGAGCAATGGCCGGCAGAGCCCACGCGCGAATTAACCAAAAGAAGCCTGTCGCGACGAGCGAAGCGAGGAGCAATATCCGGCAGAGCCCACGCGCGGGTTACAAAAAAGAAGCCTGTCGCGACGAGCGAAGCGAGGAGCAATGTGCGGCAGAGCCCACGCGCGAGTTACCGAAAACAAGCCTGTCGCGACGAGCGAAGCGAGGAGCAATGTACGGCAGAGCCCACGCGCGAGTTACCCAAAAGAAGCCTGTCGCGACGAGCGAAGCTAGGAGCAATGTACGGCAGAGCCCACGCGCGAGTTACCCAATAGAAGCCTGTCGCGACGAGCGAAGCGAGGAGCAATGTACGGCAGAGCCCACGCGCGAGTTACCCAAAAGAAGCCTGTCGCGACGGGCGAAGCGAGGAGCAATGTACGGCAGAGCCCACGCGCGAGTTACCCAAAAGAAGCCTGTCGCGACGAGCGAAGCGAAGAGCAATGGCCGGCAGAGCCCACGCGCGAGTCGCCCAAAAGAAGCCTGTCGCGACGAGCGAAGCGAGGAGCAATGGCCGGCAGAGCCCACGCGCGAATTACCCAAAAGAAACCTGTCGCGACGAGCGAAGCGAAGAGCAATGGCCGGCAGAGCCCACGCGCGAATTAACCAAAAGAAGCCTGTCGCGACGAGCGAAGCGAGGAGCAATGGCCGGCAGAGCCCCCGCGCGAGTTACCTAAAAGAAGCCTGTCGCGACGAGCGAAGCGAGGAGCAATATCCGGCAGAGCCCACGCGCGGGTTACAAAAAAGAAGCCTGTCGCGATGAGCGAAGCGAGGAGCAATGTGCGGCAGAGCCCACGCGCGAGTTACCGAAAAGAAGCCTGTCGCGACGAGCGAAGCGAGGAGCAATGTACGGCAGAGCCCACGCGCGAGTTACCCAAAAGAAGCCTGTCGCGACGAGCGAAGCGAGGAGCAATGTACGGCAGAGCCCACGCGCGAGTTACCCAAAAAAGCCTGTCGCGACGAGCGAAGCGAGGAGCAATGTCCGGCAGAGCCCACGCGCGAATTACCCAAAAGAAGCCTGTCGCGATGAGCGAAGCGAGGAGCAATGTACGGCAGAGCCCACGCGCGAGTTACCCAAAAGAAGCCTGTCGCGACGAGCGAAGCGAAGAGCAATGGCCGGCAGAGCCCACGCGCGAGTCGCCCAAAAGAAGCCTGTCGCGACGAGCGATGCGAGGAGCAATGGCCGGCAGAGCCCACGCGCGAATTACCCAAAAGAAGCCAGTCGCGACGAGCGAAGCGAGGAGCAATGGCCGGCAGAGCCCAGCAGCTTGCGCACGAGGCCGAAGGCCGAGTGAGGCAATAAGCTGAGGGGCATCCATCGCGAGGGGGATGTGAGGCCGCGAAGCGGCCGAACTTCGGCGGCGGCGAAGACGCCGCACTGACCAGACGTTCGAAGTCCCCGCGTGAGTTGTAGTAAAGAAGGTTGCGGCGGCGAAGCCGCCGCCCGCCGCAGGCCTGGGGAGACGCCCACCCTGCGCGCCAGCGCAGGTGGGCGAATTGCTAGTTATAATAAATTTAATTGACAAGAAATAAACAATGCAGACAATATAGTGTTTGGTATGTATGATGCGTTTCCATGGTTACTCTCAAATTATTTCGAAGGTGCTTTGTTGTAAATTAGTTATTGTCAGATAAGGTGAATAAAAGGTCAAAAATATTACAGAAATGTATCTAAATATTGAAACACTTACGAATTAAAATACAAAAAAAGGTACATGTTAAATATCAGAGAGCATATAGAGTTTCTTAAATTTAGTTTACTTCGCTGTATATTTCTATTTTAAAGCCATATATTCGGTATTTTTATTCAGCGCACGGAAAGTTTTTCTGTGCGCTGTTTCCGTGCGCTAGCTCGAAAAACCCCATTTTTCATTAATGCCCAAAATAGTTTAGCATCAATTAAAACTGTACAAAATGCACAAACGCACTACCTCTATTTCCATGAGATTGTACAGGTAGTATTATTTCGTGTAGCAAGCCGATTCTACATATACTATGGTAGACCAATTAACAAGGTATACAAGAGCACGAACTGTGAGTAGAGTCCGGCGCCAGCGGCTTCTATGGCCCACTGCGCGAAATGGCAAGAGAAGCGGTGTTCTTCCCCCTGTCTTCGACTCGGCTTTACTGGTGACTGCACCTTGCTGCTCGTGCCTGCCTTCCGGGCCGCACCGCCGGTCGATCACTTGAACAGCTGTCGGCGGCGAGTGGGCTGGTTATTGGTACGCCGTAACTGCACCGTGCGCACAAGCGGCAACATAGCATACTGGAGCACTGAGTTACTGGGGTAATACAATTGATTTGCCCCATGTTTTAAACTTCGGCAAAAACCTCATGATTGAATTAGCCTGTATACATGGTTGAATTCGTACATTTTTACTCTATCTAAGAAAATCAAAAGTTGGCTATAAAATCATCTAGATCTAGTGAGCTTGGAAATTTTCTAAAACTTCCTGGTGATACGCGACTGAATTTAAGATGCCAACACCCCGACGGGCACTATGCGAACTAACTATATGGGCCATTGTCACCTCTAGCTTTGGGCACACTTTCGGTTTACACTGCTTTGTTCTTTGTTCTTGTTCATCGTTCTTGTCGTCTTCTATATAATTTTGTGGTCTTCTTCATAAATTTATTTGGTTATTAGGTAAAAGTTCCCCCGACAATCGGCGCGCGCAGATTGTGGGGCGAAAACAGCGGCCGGGTCGGACGTAAACACGGCACAAATCTTTCAAAATTTCGGATTTTCCGCGGGTTTCCGCGAAGTTTCGATGTTACAAAAGGTGCAAAATAGTGTGGTGATCAGTTTGAGCTGCATATAGTAAAAATTCATCCGGATTATAACCACAAATATCGCCATGAAAAGTGAGGTGTCAAAGGAAATTTGAAAATTCATTTTCTCGGAAACTACGCCCGAGCACCAAAAACTAAGGTCAGATTCGTGTTCAGGGACCCCGAAAATAGGGGGGTAGCCAAAATTTTAAAAAAATCGGGGCAGACATACACCGCGGGAAACTGTACTTACCGGTTATTATAAAGTTTAAACATTATTGTTTATGATTTATGTAATTGCAAAGGCAACAGGCAACTAAAAATGAACTAAAAGCAGAATTCGAAATAGAGAACTTTGTTGGTTAAATTAAATTGATTCGAAACTTGTTCCATCTCGAAAATGTTTTCAGGGACAAAAAATGTTTGGTTAGGACCTCGGCGATCGAATCAAGACGGTTTTTCGTCCGAATCTCGGACTAAAACTTCATAATTACACTGCATAACACTTTAGCATGTCCAAATTCCACTTCTGATAACTGTGGGAGGCCTTTTGGGCGTGGTAATCATAATAAAAATCACATTTTACTTGCTTTATTTCATTTTCTAACAACTCTTCTTTAACTCTTCTCTCTTTTTTGGCACAAGCGTGGCGGGAATATTTAAACATTTGAATTCAACTGTTGTTATTTACCACATTATTATAATAGTCAACTTTAGAAAATAAAGCTTTTTTGACTGATTTTGAACAAAAAAGAAAACATAATATACGGATCAACAAAATGGCATGGCCCATATACTTAGTTTAGCATTGAGCCTACAGGGGGCGTATTTCTTATATTCAATCACGTATAGCTCATGTCGACTTATGTAAACTTACCAAGTTTCTTCCAGTTCTTATATTTAGTGTAGAAGATATTAAATAAAAAATGAAAGGACCATTTTTTTTTATGTTTAGGAAACGACTTGACTATCTTCGATTTCTTTGCAGGGTCTTAAAGAGCCTTGAAATTTAGAACTTTTTTAATTTAATGCACTCTGTATCTCTTCAAATTTAGAAGTTTACCAATGGTGTACACGCTAAAAGTAAACACCCTGTATATCGAGCGTCAACTCTAATAATTTTTGAAACTTACTACAAATAGTTTATGTGCTTGTTTTTCTTCAAAGCACTTTATCAACTACACATATTTCTCGACAGTATGTGGTGTTGCACAATTATTATTGAAAAAAATATGTGCTTACAGAAAAAGTATAGTGTACAATATAATGGAAAATACCTTACCTGACCAATGTGGACACAACTTTTAAAAAACAAAATATCTGTGTTAGGTCTTGCACTTAGTCATTCATCAGGAGGTTCAATTAAAGGGCTTATAGCAAATTCCAGATTTCCAGGAATTATTTTCTTATTGGGTGTCTTTATACTCCCTGATGCGTGGCCTATGTATCCTTAGTATCTGCATGGCTATTGTTTTATATTCCGCTTGTGTAGAGCTCGAAGTGCTGACTAATAAAAAATATTTACTTTACTCAAACGAAAACTCCGATTACAGTTCTGGTCATTCCCAAAACGCACGAGCGGAGTTCAAGTCTGACTCCGCCCATGTGGCATTTGTCAACAGCGGCAAGAAAAGGGAGGCGTCCATCCTGCCAGCACTCTTCAAGTCTTTTGGGACGATGTTTGTGTTCGGAGCATCGCTGAAGCTGTTCCAAGACCTGTTGACTTTCATCAGTCCACAGATTTTGGGGTAAGTTTTCAAATTGCCTAAATCGATTTTTGGAATGTGTCGATTTTTACATTTAGGTTTTTGAATACACTTTTATTAGATTTACTTGTACGTTTATCATTTGTGCAATCAAGGGTACAGTTCATGAGATTTTGTTCTGACTGCAATATCTCGTTATTTCCAATGCAGTATATCGTGTAACAGATATTATGACACCCGCCTACCCGGCAATAAAATAAGTGGCTTCCACCTATTTTTGTTTCTATGAGTCAATAAAATTAAAGAGTTTATTTTTCAAAGTTTATTACAGTTTTATACTGAAATTTGTTTGTTTATTTGTTTATTTGTAGCAATAGCACAGAATATTACAATTACAATTACAATTAAATTACAATTACAATTAAATTACATAATAATAATATAACAAACTTCATACTCAACAAGAATAAATACCTAGCAAAGGTATAATATACTTTAAACTTCATAGGAATAAATTGTAAAACAAATTTAAATTTATATTTATTACATTTCTCACTATTGCTAAAATTTTAGCACACAATGATATTTATAATATTGTGTGTGTGCTATAGTCTATATTATAACAGTAATTATGAGGTTTTGAGTGATTGTTGTGATACTCAATTGAAGGATTGAAAGTGTTTTACAATGCTAAAATGTTAATTATGTGACATAGCTTATAACTATATTATTATCAAATATCCACCTATTAATTTCATTTTTAACTTTATAATATGGTTTTGTTTTAATGTTCGGAGGCAACATATTATAAATTTTTGGACCTGTACAGTAAATATGATTTTGACATATATTATGTCGTGGGTTTTGCAGTACAACATTGTTTATTGTTGCAAATCTTGTATTTAGACCATGGCTTACATCTACTTTATAATAATTGTATTTTAACATAAACCTAATTATGGATTTTGTATACAGTTGATATGGTGTGAATAGTTGACTGTCTTTATAAACTAGCTCTGTAGGATACCTTTTATTTTTAAAAAGCATAACTTTAATTACCCATTTTTGTGCTATTTGTAGTTTTTGCAAAATAGTTGAGCCTGCATTTCCCCATACTATTATTCCATAGTTGATAATTGATTCAATAAGAGCAAAGTAGACTGCTTTTAGTGTATTTAGTGTTAGGACATGCCTTAGTTCATAAAATTTAAATATTAATTTCCTAATTTTGTTAGTAACATATTGAACATGTTCTTTCCATGTAAAGGTTTCATCTAGAATAACCCCTAGATATTTTATACTAGTTTTTCGTTCTATTACACGACTACAGTTGCATGTCCTATTATTTGGTTGACACTGCGTATCATGCATTATGAGAGTTTGAAAAGCAGGCAAAGAACGTGATGACAAGGAGAATGCAACAAATTTGGTTTTATTTATATTAAGTGAGAGTAAAGAATTATCCAACCACTCCTTGATTTTTATTAAAGCTAATTCCGCCATTTGCTTGGCCGAATCCCAGTCGTTTCCACAGATTATCACCCCAGCATCATCCGCAAAGCAATATATATTTTCATCCTTCAATACAGAGAATATTCCGTTAATATACAGGTTAAAAAGCACCGGAGAAAGTACTGTGCCCTGCGGCAAACCAATACCCACCTCCTGTATGGTACTTTCTTTCCCAGAGACATTTACACTTTGTTTTCTGTGCGATAAGTAAGATTCTATAATGTTTCTAGGATTTCCTCTGAGTCCAACAATGTCCAAAACTCTAAGTAGGATATGATGTGGCACAGTATCAAATGCCTTCTGTAAGTCTAGAAGGACGGCTATGACCTTCTTGCCTTGATCTAAGTTTTTCAGTATTTTCTCAGTGACCTTACAGAGTGCATTCTCAGTGCTTAAACCCTCGCGAAAAGCAAATTGGTTATCATTTAAAATTTTATTCTTTTCTAGGAAGTTTAGTAATTTACATTTAAAGCATTTCTCAATCACTTTGCTAACCGTGCTGGTTAGGGCTATTGGCCTATAGTTGTTTGTTAATTTTCTGTCTCCCTGTTTATATAGTGGAATAATTACTGTGGTTTTCAATTTTTGGGGAAAGGTACCTGTATTAAAGTGTGAAGTGTTTTAAACTTGTGGAATTTTTTTTAGATAACTCACTAAACAAATATTTAGGAGGTTTTCTAAAAACCTGTTAACGTCATTTTTGTCCCTCCAATGCTTAAACTGAAAAAGTTGTTCATATGTTTTTGCCTGTTTTACGGGTAATAAATTATACCAAGATAGCTGAGCCTGAACTAAACTACAAGGAGAAAAAAATCTGCAAATATTGAATTAAAGTAATGAATTATTGTGTGAGTTGTATACAGTGTGATGGCTATTATCACTATGCATGTGCATTTAGAGAAGTCAGTCTGAAAGTCCTTCCAAAGAATACCGTGAGCTGTTGCATGAAGCCGCATCGCTTGGGAAGTCAGTGCAGTACAGAAAAACAAACAGACACAGAGGTGTGATCAGCTCAGGTTCATGAAAGCATTGTGAATAGAAACAACTCGGTTAGTTGGTCGTTGATAGATTACTATATTGAATACTTTTGGACTGTACATTATATACAGAGTGTCGTATTTAAGATGAAGAAACCCCCTTATTTTCGCTATTTGAAGGAATACAGACTTGGATTTTTGCACAGCCATACAGGTTGATGGGATCACATTTTTTACAGATAAAATCTGAACTTTAAACTCAGCCTACTATGAATTCTCAAACACGGTTTGATTTGTGTTAGAGTATCGAAAACAATAATTATTAGAAAAAGTTGTTTAGAATATTATTCTAACCACATACCTGGTTTCATGGCAATATTTGCATTTTTTATTTTGTCATTATTTTGGTCTTACAAACAATTAATAGTTTATTTTTTAATTTAATAATAAGTCTGGCATGGAAAGTAATAATTTGACCTTGGTGTTAAATGTCAGTCAGTGATCAGTGATCACAGAATTAAACAGTCGGCGAACATTAATACTTTTTAATATTATCATACATTCGATTTGTTTTCCAGCATGCCCGCCTGTGGTCAGATTACGAAAATTATTAAGTATTAATTGTCTGATTTCTTTATCTTCTAGGTTTTGCTCCTCTAACAATACATATTTGAATATCACTAATTTGCAATTTCTTGTTTATATCACGATAATTATTGTTTTATGAGTTCTTTACTTGGCACATTTTTTACAATACATAATTCATGAATTTAGTACTTTCCCTATTTTTTCATATTTTTCCGGATCCTCAACACTACCTACCTATATTGAGCGGTGATCTTGGTTATAATAAATAATTTAAGTTACCTCATCATATAAAGGATTATCATTATTCGTATTTTTCATAAGACTAAATAATTTTATAGAACCTCTCGTAAAACCATTGTTTATTTTGCTTTTCAATTTAATTAATACTTTTACCTGCCGTAATTTGATGCTATCTGCAGGTCGCACTAATATTTCTACAAGTCCAGGGTGATCAAGCCTTTCCTTGGCAGAATTTAATAACTCCTGCTCTTTGGACACATTTTATTTTGATTTGGCTCACGTCAATATATTCACTCTTTCACTCATATCTTTCATCCGAATTAATTGTTATACACGACAAGGCATCCTCAGCCACTTTATTTGAGCACTTAGTATGAGTTATCGTAAAATCATATTCTTCCGAAATTAATCTAAATTTAATTAGTTAGTCACTGTCAAGATGGCAGGTGACATAAACAATGATTCAGAGATCTCCGAAAAAAATAATGAATTTTTAATGGAAACTGCATAACCTACAAAGTAAACAAACCCTTTTTCTGATGTCCAGAGGAGGACCAATCCAACTGGACAAGAAACCTACGAAAAAATGTCCCTGCTGTAATAGTTAAACCTAAAGATGACCAAGATGTAAAGAAAACAAGAAATGAATTAGACCAAAGTAGGTATCCATCCAGCCCAATTACAAGTAGGTATTAAATCCACGCAGAACATAAAAATGGTGGAGTAATTATCAAATGTACTACAATGCAGAAAATAGAAAACATTAAAAAGGCGTAGTAAAACTTACCATATTGAATTGACAAAATTATTAAAACCCGAAATTAAAATAATTGGTTACAATGGAAGCATCGAAAGCAAAAAATAATGATGAATAAATAAATGATAAAGATAGCTTAAAAGGACAATCGAAATACGAGCAGGTCTGTATATTCTATGTTTTCAAGAAATATGTTATTCAGTTTCTACAAAAACGCTGACAATTTCACAACTATTATTGTCAAAACTAAATATACTAACAATTAATCATTTACCTGACACTAAGCCCGTGACACTTTTAATTTTAACAATAAATAAGTAACAAACGGATTTGCTTCAAAACGAGCGGCAGCGGTTTTGCACTTGAACTGACAACAAATTGTTTTCACTGGCTGCACTCGCAGAGCCACCTAGTGAGCCAGGTTAGAAACAACACCTAAAAGGCATCCGCTACAACTCTTTAGACGACTTACCCAGATGAAGACAATTTATGTTGGATGGCAGAGATTAACAATTTACGAAACTCTCAAGATACATAAGTGCTTTAAATGTCAACAATACAACCACAAAAAAGGACCAGTGCCCTATCAAGGTTTATGCTCACACTTGGGAAAAATTATGAATATAAGGACTGCAAACAACAAACTAAAAATTGTGCAAATTGTCTCAAGGCAAATAACAGGTTTGGACTAACTCATGATACTGATCACACATCATAATAATGATGTCAAATGTCCTACAATATCCTTTTATAGACAGAAACTTAAAACTATGATAGACTATGGAGTAGAACCATTTTAAATTGCTCGCATTTGTTTGTCCTCTTTTTAACTTAAACTTTTATATTTTTCTACTTTAAATTCTTACTAACAAATGCAATTAGTAATGGTGAAATAGTTATAGAAACTAAACGAAATAGGTAAAGATGAAGCTGATCTTGATTTAATCAAAGATAATCGTTATGATGTCAATGAGTTTAAAATACACATACAAGATTTTCATTCAGAGAGAAAAATGTTACACATTGTTCATTTAAACATTAGAAGCATAAGAAAAAAATTGACAAACTTGTTAACATTTGTTAACCTTTTGTACATATAAATTTAATATTATTATATTGTCACACTGCGTGCCTCGCACACGGGGCTTCTACCTCGTGCCGCACTCTTCGTGTGTGCCGGAGGGTTTAGACTGACCCTCGCGGCTTGCCGGGATCACTGGGAGGGGTCGCTACCGACGACAGAGCGTAATCCAACGAGACACAGGTATACACGAAACGAACGTATATTGTTCCAAACTCACAGAAACGTTTTCAACAGCATCTTGACTGGGACGCGTAGCGGAACTGTGGACCAGCGGGACCACGATTGACCGGCGGGAACCTAAGAGCAGAGGTTCCTTGGCTCGCGATTTGCAGAGACCGATCTCCAACAGCCCGGCGATCACCAACACTCCAGCATGACCCCCGAGGGAATCTGCCGTCAAACCCTCTCGACGTCGAGTCAGAACACAGGCTGGCTGAACAGCCGCACCTTATGTCCGATTCGACCCCTCGGGGGTGGTTGGCGATCTGGTGGCTGCTGAAAAGCGGGATCCACTGATACCCAGCTTGGAAACTGAGCTATACTTATACCCGCAGATTCTGCCGAGTCGGCGGGTGGACTTTGATCTAATTATTATTTAACTTATTAATTCATCCTCGTATTTACTGTATTGACTGTCCCTCGTACTCATTCAATTTGTTATTGTTATCTTTACTTTTGTTTTGTTTGGTAGAAGTTGGTTTTAATAATTCGGTCACTGGTCCACAGATGTCACTTTGGTGACATATGCCCCCCCTCTCGAAGCCTTGGTCCCCAAGGTCAAGATGTTGTTTTGTATAAAAGAAAAAATTAGATTTACAAAAAATACAATTAGAAATATCTGAAGTTAATACTCAACAATTTGTGACTTAAAAGTCAATGAAAAAGAAGAAAAAAAACTTAAAACTATAACACCAATCGTACACTACCACGATTTCTGGAGTTCATCAGCCCACTGATACCGTTTCTAATCACTTTTCATTTCATCCATGCTGCTGGTCATTTTTCTGGTTCACCTGGTACATATGGTATAGGTACATTGTTTTGGGCTGACGTTCCTCGTGTAGTTGGTTGTTTACATGCGTGAAACAAAAATACAAAATAAAAATTAGTCTACATATCAAGAGAAAGACTCTAAAAAAATGTTATTGTTTTGTGATAGTGAACATCATGAACCGCAAGTTCAATATTTTTTCTATTAGTGCCTTAAAAATTTTTCCTAGAATTTTTCCTAAAATAGAAACTTTCGCAACTTCGGCACCTTGTTCTCCGTATTTTTTACAAGTTGCCAGCCTGCTTATCCTATATTCTCAATTTTAATTTGTTAAAAATGATTTGATGATTATACATCTGACCTGCATAATGTATTTAAGAAAATCTATAATATCCCTGTTGAATAATAATTCTCTAAGTAATATTAACTTCTAGGAGACCGGTCTGACTAATTTAAATTATTAGTTATGCCGTGCGATTGGCGATTTATTTATAAAGTAATGTTTAATACCCTAATTTCTAATTATTTTACTTATTAGTTCCCTGTTCTTTGTAACCTAATGGCCATCTCAGCTACTCGGACCTGTCTCTAAAAAATTTTGATCTATGTTTAAAAATAAAATCCTTGTTCTAAAAATTAATAATCCCACTAAAATGTTAAAGTAATCCCAAAAAATCCTAATTTTGTCATAAAGTTTAAAAACTATCTTAAGCAAATTACTGAAATTAAAAATCCGTCATAAAAAATTATTCTATAAACTAAGTTGCATGTAAAACGCGTAAATCTCTAAAAATAATTATTACTTTTAATCCTATTCCACTAAAATATTTAATTCGAGATAGATGACCTCAAAGGGGTATAAATTAAATTTCTGTAAAATACCATTTTCAGAGTTGAAAAGAAACCTAACAGTTTTCCATTTTCACTAGAACATCGAGGTAACAACCTCTCACTTAACTTAAACTTTTCCATTAAAAATTGTTCTGTTATCTCATAAGGCTAATTTTATAATATTAAATCTATTTCAGTAATTTTATTACGAACTAACCATGACCCTGTATTATTTCGCTTACATAAACTATCAAAATAATAATCTACTTACATAACTAAAATATCCACCGTAGTCGATTGTCTAGGTCGACGGCTGCGACCCTGTTGACGCTGCAGTTTTCGGTGCTGGCCTCGAAAATACCGCTGCCTGCTGCAATGGTTGTCCTGGCCGTTCGCTAAGTAGTGCCCAAGCGGAGCCTGAGCATGCTCGACGCTTGGGGTGGCCAGGCGGAGCTCTGGTTTGCTCGACGCTTGGCTAAGCGGAGCGCACCAGCGAGCTCGACGCCTCTGTCTGTATTGTCCCATTGGGCCTCTACTAAACTCGGAGAATGGCCCGGCGGAGCTCGAGCGAGCTCGACGCCTATGTTTTCTTCATGTGCGCCCAACTAGCGCTCTGGGACGCAGACGTGCCTCGTCTCGCCTGTCTTGCCACGGCTAACTAACCATCAACTTCACATTGGGGCTCCATTCCATCAACTATGGCTGCTGCACTGGTCCTCACTTTTGTTGGCGACCATACTTCCACATCGGGGCATGGATCGACCAACTGCGTGGCTGCTGACCTCGTCTTGTCGCCTTTTTCTGCATTCTTCGCCCTTTACCATAGGACGCCATTTGGACACATTCCCATTTAACTGCGGCTTCCATCGTCGTCTTCATACAAATTCCACGACGCCTCTTGCAGGGGATGACCGGTACTTTTTCTTCGGCTTCTTTTTCTTCTACTTGGGGCTTCAAGGTCCTTGCAGTTGCTTCGGCGCTGTACTTAATCTTCCCAGGCTTCTTCTTCACAGATTGTTGGTCCCCCAATTACGTGCGTGGCTGCGTGGCTGATCGACTGGATACCCACCCCCCAACAAACCGCTAGACCACCAACACTCCAGCATGACCCCCGAAGGAATCTGCCATCAAACCCTCTCGACATAGAGTCAGAACACAGGCTGGCTGAACAGCCGCACCTTATGTCCGATTCGACCCCTCGGGGGTGGTTGGCGATCTGGTGGCTGCTGAAAAGCGGGATCCACTGAAACCCAGCTTGGAAACTGAGCTATACTTATACCCGCAGATTCCGCCGAGTCGGCGGGTGGACTTTGATCTAATTATTATTTAACTTATTAATTCATCCTCGTATTTACTGTATTGACTGTCCCTCGTACTCATTCAATTTGTTATTGTTATCTTTACTTTTGTTTTGTTTGGTAGAAGTTGGTTTTAATAATTTGGTCACTGGTCCAGAGATGTCACTTTGGTGACAATATTAAGGGAGACACCACATATCCATGAAATAAAAAAAAATAGAATTCCAGGTTTTGTAACTAATTATAATAGTTCAATTAACATATTGGCTCTATACCTAAGGGATAGCATTCATTTTCAAATAAAACACACAATCCTTCATACATTTAAAGTAACAAGCATTAAACAATTAAAGTAACAATCATTAAACTGTCCAGTAGAGAGCATTCAGTATTCATTGATGGCATGTTAAAGGTGTCTGAGCACATCGGCTAACTTATAATGATCTTGACACCTATCTTAATAAAATGCCCAAAACATCCTAAATAAAACAAATATTACTAGTGTTAGATATATGTTGGTATGCTTCTCTATTACGGTTTGACATCTCTTATTGACTCGTACACTAGAATAACACCAGATTAGTAAGTTGTATAATACATATACTTAATCTTAGAAGCATATTTAACGAGTCATTACCCTATTTATCTGGGTATTTATTCCAATCAAAATTATAGTGCAAGTAGTAACACTGAACCAAATATAATTCAATATGAAGGCTATTACTTACAGTCTCAACACAATTTATTAGCACAGGAAAAACTGTACATATGTTTCAATCCACCTAGGGGGAAAAGAGCTATTGGCAATCATATGGAGTGTAGCATTTCAGATCTTATTTATAAGGCAGAAAATTTGAAATGTTGATGGACCATTGTCCACTTGTATATTTATTTGGGATGACTTACACTGGTGTTCTCCCCCAGGGACCAGGGAACACAAAAGTAAACAGCCTTGGACATCGCCGCAAATAACCACACCGCCCGATTTTGCGTTAAAATATTATCCAATATTCTTCCCAAAAACAATTATGAGCATTGATTACACCAAATTGACACATGACAGTAAAGATTATTATACTATATGTATAGCCGAGGCCGACAAGGTATAATTATAATTTGAGTGAGACGCACGAGTCTCCACTCCACATGTAAGCCCAAATGTGGAGGGAGTGATACAAAGGGCAAACAAAAATATATTTTCTTCAAATAACCCCCGGGAAGACCTTTTAAATGATGAGAGTGTGTGTGATTTTGTGCATGAAGTAGTTAGTTATCGTTCACCTGTTATAGATATATGTTTATACAATAATTTTTTACCTGCACTCATCGATTCAGGTAGCGAAATTTCGGCTATTTCAGAAAATGTGTGGTCGCAATTGGCTGACGATATAAAGAGAGAAATTCCTTGTTTTCCATGTACAGGCGTGAGAATTGTAGGCGCGTTTAAAGGAAAACAACGTAAGGTTCAATTAGAAGTTTTTTTAAGATTAAAAATAAACGATAAATTTTATGAACAGGGGTTCTTGGTGGTTCCCGACCTCATATATCCAGTCATTGTGGGAGTAGATTTTTTTAAGGCCTTGCCAGGCATTAGTTGATTTTAGAAACAAGTCGATTACTTGTGTATTAAATGGTGAAGAAGTGATCATTCCTGAAAAAAGTTATAAGCACAATTTCGAGGGTATAGAGTCTCCGCGGATTAGGTGTGTAGCAAAATATGAGGCCTGTATAAGATCAACAATAATTTCAGAATCCCACAATATACAGGATATCTCCAGAAACTGTAAGTTGACTATGCGTGAATGAGGGGTTTTTGAGTCTGTGTTATTACGATATAAAAAAGTCTTTTCGGATGAACCCGGCCGAGTAAAAGAGTATATTCACGAAATAAAGATGCACGATACCAAACCATTTTTTATAAAACCCTATCCCATACCTGTTGTACATCGTGATGCTGTACAAAAAGCACTAAAAGAAATGGAACGCTTAGGAATAATAGAGAGAGCCGCGACCCCATATATTTCACCAATAACCGTGGTCATAAAAAAGGATAGTGCCGTGCGGATATGTTTGGACGCCCGTAAATTAAATTCACACATGGAAAAAGATCACGAAGCTCCAATGCCCATTGAGGAAATTTTGAATACGTTTAATTTACATTCAACTTCGAAGAAAAAGTATTTTTCAAAACTAGACGCGACAAACGGATATTGACAAATTCCCTTAAAAGAGGAGTCTAAAAAATATACTGGTTTTATGAGAGGTTCAACTTATTTATATATATTTTTAAGGTACTGCCGTTTGGTTTGGCCACTGCAGCTTCAGCATTCGTGCGCATGATTAGTTCTATTTTTGGAGCAGAATTTCGTTCTTTTATGGTAGCATACATCAATGACCTTTTGATAGTATCAGATACTTTCGAAGAACATATTAAACACAAATGGTTTTTCAGCGGGTAAAAGAAGTTGGTCTAACACTAAAAATAACTAAATGTTCTTTTTTTGTACGGAAATAAAATTTTTGGGGTACTTATTAAATGGGGAAGGTATATAACCGGATCCAGACAGAATTCGAGCGATTGAACTTTATTCTCCTCCAAGGAATGTAAAGGAATTGCAGCGTTTTCTGGGTTTGTGCAATATTGATCTAGCTTTCTGTCCCGCGTTTTCTGAGTTGTGCGCGCCATTAACGGTTTTACTTCGGAAAAAATCGAAATGGATATGGGGTGAAGAACAAAAACAGGGTTTTGCAAAAATATAAGACGCGTTAATTAAGTCTACCTTATTATATCATCCGGAGTTGTCTGCAGTTTGGCACGTTAGCGTCGATGCGAGTGACTACGGTTTAGGAGCGCAGTTATATCAGAAAAAAAATGGTCAACGACATACCATAGCCTGGGTGAGTAGGTTACTTTTACCGCGAGAAACGAGGTATCATAGCAATGAAAAGGAGGTTCTGGCATGCATTTTTGCTCTTTTGCGGTGGAGAATCTATTTGTTAGGGAGGCATTTTATATTGCATACCGACAGTAAGGCGGTAACATACCTGAACTCATGTAGGCTTCTTTCTCCGCGCATTGTCCGCTGGGCACTTGCTTTGCAAGAATATGATTTTTCCATTGAACATACACCGGGTAAATACAATACCATTGCAGATGCTTTGTCTCGCTGCCCGAATATTGGTGCACCTACGCCGGATGAAAAATGTTTTAAAATTCTAAACACGTTAAGTTTCACGTCTACATTTTTACAGAAATTAAGGAATATACAATTTTTACAAGAACAGGATAGAAAACTAAATGATATACGAGCCAAGTGGTCGGGAGATGAAGGACTAAAATGCCATTTTGTACTACACAAAAATATTTTGTATTATAGGCAATTTGTGGATGAGCCTTACTTGCTCTGTGTCCCAGAGAGTTTGAGGCAGGAATTTTGCCAACAATATCACGGAATGTTGGGACACTGTGGTGCTTACAAAACTTGGTCTGCCATGCGGTCGGAGGCATGGTGGCCCAACATGTATGCGACTGTCAAAAAAGTGTTGAAATACTGTGATATTTGTCAAAAAACAAAGCAAGCAAAATATCCTAAACCCCCTATTCATCCTATTGTACCGGAAGGTAAGGGAGAACTCGTTGCGCTCGACCTATATGGCCCTTTACCTAGAAGTCGCGCTGGGGCAACTTATATTTTAGTCGTATTGGACGTGTTCACAAAATATGTCGCGCTGTACCCTCTAAAAAAGGCTACTACCCGGGCTCAGTTTACGGCCAGATCGTGGAAGGACACTCTAAACTGTCTCGGAGTAAAAGTGGTATTTAGTTCAATTCGGCATCCCCAAGGGAATAGTTCAGAGCGTATAATGAAAGAATTGAGTAGGTTATGCAGGGTTTACTGTGAAGGTCAACACATGCATTGGGCATATGAAATTAAAAAGTTCACCGAGTTCATGAATACTGTGACCCATGAGTCTACCGGTTTTGCTCCCAAAGAACTCCATTTTGGAGAATCGCTGAAAAAGTATTTACCTTCAAATCTACAGGGCCCTGAGTCCGCTGACCATTCGTCGACGTGGGCTCAAAAACTTATCTTGGCCAAAGAAAGCCTGCGTAGTAAAGCAGCACGTAGGGCGGTGAACTATTCATCCAGGCCTTATCCGTCTTTCGAATCTGGCACTCTGGTTCTCTTACGGGCCAATCCCATGTCTACCGCGTTGACAGCAGAAACAAAAAAATTCTTATTGCTTTTCGAAGGGCCCTACCGGGTTAAAAAGAAAATTAGTTATGATACGTACGTTCTCGAGAGCCTGGAGGGGCACAAGGAACGGGGTATTTTCCACGTTAGCCATTTGCGAACATATTATGTAGTACCGGAGAAACCTCCGTAGTTTGATTTTTGTATGTTTATGTAGATTTTATAGAATTTTTATACTTACTGTTAATATTTATTTTGCTGTGTTTTGTCATAAAGACACTTTTACATTTATATTATTGTGAAACAGCATACTTGTGTTTCCCAAGTGCTCTGTTCACAGGGAGGCAGATGAGGCAGAAGCCTTATTTTGTTCAAACCACAGTTTAGGTTTATAATTGTTTGTAATACTCGTGGTTCGAACTAGAACTGGAATTTTTCGAGTGTGGTGTTCTTTTTGCAGGTTAAAAGACCTGAAGGTAGGCACCCAACTGTTCTTGCGTATTTGCATGGTAGGACATTTCCTTTTTACTATCCTAATGCATTGTTTCCTATTTGTACCTACTTGTTAACAGAGGGAGCTGCCACCCCTATTTCAAACATTATTCATTTTTTTGGTGTGCCTAGTCTTTTTTACATCATTTATAAGAAATCAAGAATTCGTTTTGGAGAACGAAATTGCTTTCTTTGAGGATCACTTATCGTTCAACAGTTAAAGCAGCCTTTGGTAACTCACCTGAAAATAAATTGTTATCCATTTTTGGACTGTTTATTGGGCAACCTGGTGTTTTAGGTAGGTACCTATACGTATAAATTAAAAAGTAATCCCCTTTTTTTAAGTCCTATATTTAACAAAATGTATTTTAGTCTGTTGAAACCAAGAAATATATGCGCACCACCTCGATGTCTTACTTTTTCTGTCAGAGTCCTCGCAATCCACATCCCACACAAGAGTCTCACATTACAGTATTTTAACTTTAATTCAAAGTACCTATAAAATAAAAATTGTCAAAAGCAGGAAAGATGTGATATATGTACAGGGTGTCCAACTGTAAAACTGTACAAATCCGTAAAATTTTCATTTTTGGAGATCGTCTAAACTTTTTCTTGTTTGAAAGGCCTTCAAAAACTGCTTCTTTTGACCTTCCTGTCACTTTTAAGATGGAAATCCAGGGCCGGCTTCAATTTTTTATACCCCCGATTTTCACGACAACCATTTAGCGATTTTTTTATTTAAAATCTGACCCCACAGCGTTAATCAGAACACCCCAAAACCCTAAAATACCAAATTTGAACAAAAAATATACAGGGAGTTCCACTCTGCAGGATGTCCAAGTTGGGCAAAATAGGAATTTTAAAGGCATCTGCCAAGTCAAGTGTGAAGTGTGCCATGGAATCCCCTCAAAATAGTTGAATGGTCAATAGGACCACTCAAAGTGTTGGTGTGCAAAGGTCCAATACAAAATATACAGAGTGCTGTGCTGTGCCACCTCAAATTACTAAATTTTTGGAACATCATACGGGTCAAAAATCGAGTATATCAAAACCGCTCCACACACTATAAACAAACTAAATCTAAAAAATACAGAAGCCTGCCAGTCAGTAAGTCCATATCAGTTAAGGTGGCTGGTGTGCCACAACAGGAAACGCGCAGAAAATGTATCATCTTAGACAGCGACTTTGTTGAGAAAGGTCCAATAATTTAAATTGTTTTTATTTGTTGGTTGGCATTTTGTAAAGGAATAAATTACTTTTGGGTTTATTTATATTTTTTCAATGATTCCAGAGCACTCCTGACCAGTATAAAGTTTAATAAAAATTCAGAATTTTGAGATGGCTCAGAGAAAAATACCCTGTATATTTTTGTAGTAAATCTTTTCAAACCAACATTTTGAGTGGTCCTGTTGACCATTCAACTGTTTTGAAGGGATTCCATGGCACATCTTTAAAATCCCTATTTTGCTCAACTTTGACACCCTACAGAATGGAACTCGCTGTAAATTTTTTATTCAATTTTGGTATATGGGGGTTTTGGGGTGTTCTGATTAATGCTGTGGGGTCACATTTTAAATAAAAAATCGCTAAATGGTTTTCGTGAAAATCGGGTGTGTAAAAAAATCGCAGCCGGCCCTGGATTTGCATTTTGAAAATGGCAGCAAGGTCAAAAGAAGCGGGTTTTGAAGGCCTTTCAAAAAAAAAAGTTTAGGCGACTATCTCCAAAAATGAAGATTTTACGGATTTGTACAGTTTTAAAGTTGGACACCCTGTATATTACACGATGAATAAGTTCTTTGTTTTGCATTGGAGGTGCTTTTAAGGGGGCAACGCCCATGTTGTCTCGGTCCTTAAACAACATTGTCAACTAACAAAGTGGACTTATCCGTACTGCAATGTAAATAAAATTAAATGTTATTTGCATATCCAACCAGTACACCCTTCTCTTATGAACAAAAGAAAGTACATCGGTTTGGCATCAAGTTTAAGTATGTCATATGATTCATATACAGTTTGTTCAGCGAATGTTCGGCCCTACGTCACAACAGCCGTCCTTGTCTAACTGGTGAATATACGACCGATATCCATTGGATATTCATGAATAAGACAAGAATGGGAGTTGCGACGTAGGGCCGAACATTCGCTGAACAAACTGTATACACAATATAAGTGTGCTAAAATTGGGCATAAAAAGGTTGCACATTTAAAACTTACAAGCTATCTTATTAAAGAAGATTAACATTATTCATATACATCATTGAACTTATACATGGTGAGTCAGAATGTATAGTAAATACTTTAAAGGGGTGTTCGGCAGGTGGTTTTAAGGGGGGTCTTTCATATAAAATTTTTCGATTTGGGCTTTCCTTGCCGAGTTACTTAAAAATTTGAAATTTGGTATGTGTTATGTACCTACTGGAAGATGCCTTAAGGTAGTTTATTCATTTACACAGTGCCCTAAAAAATGGTAAAAACTAACAATCCCTATTAATTTTTTTGCTCAAACTTTTTTGAGGTTATCTTTTTGGTCTTGCAGGTCCATCATTTCAGTGGATCTTTTCATTTTGCAACAAAAGTGTACTCTTGTTTCATAACAATAAAATCAACCGTTTGCGTTGAAATTGGCAAAACGTGCCCCAAAACACTTGTTAACTTCAACATTCGAAAAATAAAATTTTTACCTACCACTTTCAAACGTTACACATCGACTGTACCATTTAAACTGAGAAAAAAATTCCTATGAATAATGTACCAAAACTTATTAGATTTCAAAATGGAAAAAATTGAATTTAACAAAATTTGAACAACCTATTTCAAGAAAACCAATGCTGTTTTGACCAATGTCCAATTGGTATTTTTTTCCTTATTTTGAATGTACAGTCGATCTGTAACGTTTGAAAGCGGTAGATAAAAATTTTATGTTTCGAATGTTGAAGTTAACAGGTGTTTTGGGGCACGTTTTGCCAATTTCAACGCAAACGGTTGATTTTATCGTTATGAAATAAGAGTACACTTTTGTTGCAAAATGAAAAGATACACCGAAATGACGGACCTGCAAGGCCAAATTTGATACGAAAGACCCCCCTTAAAACCACCTGCCGAACACCCCTTTAAAGTATTTACTATACATTCTGACTTACCTGTATAATGTAAATAAATAAGTACTATCAAACTACTTTCACATCACAATATACAATATATTATGCTCTGTTTTCTATACAATAACAGTGTCCAGGAATTCTTGTATATGGGCTTATGGCAAACAGTAATTTTTTATTTTAAATATAAAAAATGTCTTTGCAGTCATATTCTTAATTCTATCCGAAAGATGGTTAAAATATTTCACAGCCAATGAACCTGCAGAATCGCAACTTACTGGGAAGTGCTTTAAAATCTAGCATTGAATTTACAAAGAACCTTGATTGTAAAATTATCAAAAAACTGTCTTTGACACTCCCTGCTTCATCCTGTCATTTGAAGATATGAAATAGTTATTTACTGTGCGATATTTAGTAACAAATTTATTTAGTAACAAATGTTTAAAATCAAACAATTATTAACTTACCATAATTTTAATTTTTTTTGAAAATAGTTTAGTTCTTATTCCGAATAATAGGGGGCAGTAGTTAACTTTGTAGATTGTTTGTCAACTTGACAGTCATTAATTCTTTCCAAGCGAATCTCCAAGTAAGCACGTTACTATGTTTTCTTCCAGATACTTGATAAGTTTTGCGAGGAAGAAAGACAAACACATGTGGCAGGGATATTTTTACGCAATCCTTCTGCTTGCTGTCTCAACCACACAAACTTTATTTCTCTCCCAATACTTCAATCGAATGTTCGTTGTCGGCATGCGCATCCGAACAGCTCTCGTTTCGACTATCTATCGCAAAGCCTTAAAAATTTCAAATTCCGCTCGCAAAGAGAGCACTGTTGGAGAAATCGTTAACTTAATGGCTGTGGATGCTCAAAAGTTTGTAGATTTAACGACATATTTAAACATGATCTGGTCAGGGCCGCTTCAGATTTGCGTAGCATTATATTTTCTCTGGCAAGAACTTGGTCCGTCAGTACTAGCTGGTCTAGCTGTGATGATAATATTGATCCCAATAAACGGGTACATAGCCGATAAAATGAAGAATCTTCAAATCAAGCAGATGAAGAACAAAGATGAGAGGGTAAAGTTGATGAATGAAGTGTTGAACGGGATAAAAGTGCTGAAGCTATATGCATGGGAGCCGAGCTTTGAGGCACAGATCCTGAAGATAAGGAACAAGGAGATCAGGGTATTGAGGAAAGCGGCATACTTGAATGCTGGCACGTCATTTATTTGGTCCTGTGCCCCTTTCTTGGTGAGTAACTGTCATTTATTTTTATTGTTGAGTATTATATAATAATAATAATAAATTATTATTATAATAAATTATTATTATTATCACCCTCACATTACTCCAAACTAGGAGTGCCCCAGAAGCAACCACATGCTTTGTGCCATGTACCGCATGTTTGTGCCATGTACCTTAAGAAAACATGCATATTGATTAGGTAAATATTGTGTTTTCAGGATATTTTCAGTGTTTATTCTAGGGGTGCACTGAATAATCTGCTAATTTTTCAGCCCTAGAAAGCTGAATAGTAAAAAAATGAATATTCACTATTTGCTCAAACATTTGAATGCATTTCTAGCAATAAAATCCTATTTTGAGAGCACTGCTGAAAATTTAAATAACTTTAACCTGATATTTTAAGGTTAATCAAAAAATAATAATAATAATAATTAATAACTGCAAATGAATTTGCTTTGACTTTATGATATAATAAGTATTTCTTCACTTGACATGATCACGGACCCAGATTAACAAAAGAAAAACACAAAGTTAATGTAACCTCAAATTTATTGTTTTGCGCTTTTCTAGTTCTGTTCTGTTTGATAGGTATTTGCTGGTAAAATTAATATATTGGAAGTATTTTCAAACAAACTCATGTCCAGCCAAACCCAACTAGCATTATTATGTTGCAACAACGTTTCAAATTCCGACCAAACGTTGGGACCCGACGTCGTGTTTTCCTCGATATAACCCTACTTTGCACCAAAATGGAGAACAAAATTCGAGCCGTCACGACGTTGCTGACCGACTTTTGGTACAGGGTGTTCCCGTATATTTTGACCCACTCCTAGAGCCTCTATTTGTCGAGTTAGAAAATAATTACTTAAATGAAAGTTATAGGGTACCAAGGTGTATTGTCCCAAAAATAATGGATTGACAGGAATGCCCTTGCCTAAATCGAAATGTTTTTCCATGGCAACCTTGATTAAATAGAAAGATCGTATTTATCTGCAATTTGGAATATGATGCGAATGCTTAGAGCAAACATATAACATATTTATATTGTTGGAATCGGAAAAATGCGTGCAATTCAAAAATCCACAAATATACAGCGTGTTTCATTAAAAAAGTAAGTTTATATTTTTTCATAAATTTGCAACGCTCATTTGTTTTATCTAGTAACAGATCCTAGCGGTTCAGAAAAACCCCTATAACTTTCATTTAACTCGAAAAATATAGACTCTAGGGGTGGATCAAAATATACGGGAACACCCTGTACATTATCACACTCTCAATATGACCTATTTATGCACCAAAAAGGGGTATGAAGTTTGGGTCGACACGACACGGGCGCAATGACTTTTGGTGCAAATTTTTGTTTCAAATCCTACTTTTTCACAACGCGACGTCGGGATTTTGGAGAGAGGTTGCGACGAAATAATTCCCACAAACGCCAAAGCAATATGGATATAACTTATAGGTAGGAATCCTTTGTAGGTACAGGCTTTGTAACAACATGAACGGATAACCACTGTACTTAAATTTGGAAACGCAGACAAGTTTATTGATGAATGTGGAGATGATAGGCGGAAATATTACAGATCCCTTTTGAAAATACAAACATATTGTATAAAAAAATCTACCTAAAAATGTGAATCTTAATAAAACATTTTTGTGGCTATTGAAAATTAGAAAAATTAACAGTATGGTCAATTCTCATTGTATTTGTGAGAAATTGTTTATTTAATTTCACATTTGTAACAATTTTGTATGATGGGAGATTTCAACATATTTTTAGGTTGGTTTTTAAAGATGGTGGTCGAGGCTGCATTGACATAAAATGGCAAGGTCGTAAAAAAGTCACGATAATACTAAAATCTTACTAATAGTCGGTTCTCACAACCATTGGTATAATATTAATTACTTCAGGTAGGATAGACTTTACAAAACGTCCTCATTACCGACCTGTAGTTGGTAAAAGGTAAAATGACACGGCGTGACATGACAAGTTTGACATTTGACAAATGAGGAACGCCAGTGGCCAGCACCTTTATTTTATTTCCGTTTTTGTGGCGAACGCAGGCCGGCTGACCAAAGAAATTCTCTGTTTGCAGTTTGCACGTGGTTTGCACAACACCAAAGTCTTTTAAATGGAGGAAGTACTCCATATCTTAAAGTGGTGTAGGAGAAAGGAGAATATACGACGAAAAAGGTAAGACTTGTAGTCAAGTCGAGGAAGCTAGGAAGCTTTGTTGGCTTACTAAAATAATTTTGCTGCTGAAGATGACCCGCTAGGTGGGTTGAAACATATGTACAGTTTCCCCTGAATAAACTGTGTTTGTAGAGCTAAGACTACAAGTTTTACCCTTTTCGTCTTTTAGTTCCTGCTATATTTTTAATTTTCTGTCTATAAAAGGTGGCGGAATGTCTAAATAGCCTCTTTTTTGGTTGGTTGTTCATTCACTATTTTTATGTTTTCCGGCAGACAGCTGTCAACAGCTGACGGCGAATTTTTACAGGTTAGGTTATTCTTCTGAGGTGTTCGAGAACGAGGTTGAAAATACGTTGTAGATATGTCGTATGATGTGTTATCGAGAATTGAGTCAGTAAACAACATTGTAAGAACGTGACTAGGCGACGATAAAAATACGTCTGGCCATAGTCGGCTATTGACGTTATGCCAACGTTGGATATAGAGAAATAATATATTTCTATTTTTTGGTTGTCTGCAAACGTCTAACCATCGTTATATACGTTCACCAAAACTGGAAAAAACGTTAGGACAACGACAATACAAAGTTGGGAATTGTATCATATATCGGTGACCATTATTTACACTGATTGCCAACGTTGCGCTAGTCGATAATTAGTCAGACTAGTCCACAGTACAGCCCCCCCCCCCCCCCCCCCGGAGAGATGATTACCACATACCTTATACTTCGCGATGAGCTTTGGTTTGACGAGTCTACCACACTTTTCCTCTGCGACTTTTCACGATTCCTCTGCTTTTCCGCTCTGGAAAGTCTCAGACATGGCGATTTCCCGGGGTCTTAAAAACTCATGACCACATGTTTTTATTTTAGCTTAAATTAATGCAAATTTCGTTTCAAATGCGAATTTAAATTTGTCCGACAAAATTTTTTCTGCTATTGGCGTGTCTACCGTCCTAAACAGGGAAAGATGACAGGGTATTGAAAACCAATGACCAGATACGTCCTTTTTGGATGAATTGCTTGTGAATTATTAGTAAAATCAAAATGTATTGTTGTCCGACAAATTTCAGGCCGCGTTTTTCCAGTCCGACCGCGGAAAGTCGGAAACTTCACAGGGTATCGAAAACCGATTACCACATAGCTAATTTTCAGTTTATTCCTTTTTAAATTAAGTGTTCAAAATTAGTGATGCAAGTGTCCGACAAGCAACTGTCTGCAAATTAAAAAAAAAATCAATAATAATAATTTGCCTGAATAGTTTAGAAACTATAATATGTTTAGTAGCACCCGAACCAGTATAGTATAATTCTATCGGTATCCCGGGGTAACGCATTGCATCGATCTAAACATCCTGTCAGAACGTGTCTGTTTTTCGGATTGTGTGCATCGTGTGGTGCATCGCTACCCGCTACTGGCATCGTATACAAAAGTGCTAGTGAATTATGGAGTGCTTTTTGTGCAATACGTTGGCGGATAATCCAAATTTCCATCCAAAAATAGAAGAAATTAAAAAATTTACGAGAGAAATTTGGAATGTGTGTCAAAAATATTTGAAAGCTCGGAAATATCATAACCATAAATACAATAACGTCGAACTGCCGGACAATTGTGACGATGATATTGTGGGATATCATTCTACCTGTTACAAAGAGTTCAATGTGAAGAAAAAATATTTGAACGTCAACTATGAAAAGTAAGTGGAATAAGTTTAATTAAAGATATAGATTTAATCAAACATTTTAATGACATTGCATGATTAAAATTTTGATCGAATGTCCCTCAAAAAATTGTTGAGTTATTTATGATTTTATAATTGTGAAATGCATGAAAAATGTAACATAGCGATTTTTTTATCGTTCTTGTTTTTTTAATAAATAAAATAGTATTTCCAAGAAGTCAACCTTTTACTACAGTAGAAACTCGAAGTACATGTAAAAAACTATAATTAAAAATGATGACAATGTTTTTGTGTAAATCACATTGAACGGAACGAATTACCATTTACAGTTCCGAATAATCTACTGCATCGCCAGCAGCAAATACTAGTATAGTATCTGAAGACACGTCTAATCCAGGAACTTCCAGTTCAAGGTTTCGTATTCTCTTTTTGTTATAATAAATAAACTTTCAAAAATAAATGAATAATATTTTTTATGGTAGAATATCAGTCCGTTTTTTGCGAAGTGAACTTGATGCTTCTATTAATGTTCCAACAGAAATTGCTGAACATAGCACATCTGAGTAAGTGTATATTTTAATAACTACATTGGCTATTTTGTGCAACATTGTTCTCAATTTGTTAAAATACAAATACTATTTCCAGATTGATGAGCGACAGATCTATTATTGAAGAACATGGTAGTAGCACTTACCTAGAAAATGATGATGACTCCAATGCTACTGTGGAAAGTTTCTCAAATGAAGAATCGGCTGAAGCATGCTTTTTTTTGCAACAAAATTTGTATCACTCGCAACTATAAGAAAGTTTTTTGCCGACGAATTAAAGACAAACAATCATGCTTGTCAACCATAAAAAAGTATGCTACAGAAATGAGCGACATTGATATGTTACAAAAAATTGCTGATGAAAACTTAGTCGCACGAGAAAGTGTGTGTTATCACGGTCCTTGTCACTTGCAATATTTTTCAAAATATAAGAAGTACATAAATCGTCCAGACACTAACATCTGGGCTACCAAACGTGATATTTATAAGCTTGCTCGAAGTAGACTGGCTGAATATGTTACGTGCGAAGTCATAGAAAATTTGCGAGTTTTGTCCTTACTCCACATAAAAAATTGTTTGATCGAATTTTTGCGAGAACTTCATGAAATTGAAGACATGGATTACGGTTCTAGTTTCTTCAATACTGGTAATTTAAAAGCTTA
This sequence comes from Pseudeuparius sepicola, assembly GCA_963920635.1. Taxonomy (NCBI): domain Eukaryota; kingdom Metazoa; phylum Arthropoda; class Insecta; order Coleoptera; family Anthribidae; genus Pseudeuparius; species Pseudeuparius sepicola. The sequence goes on from OY987301.1 coordinate 49,598,598, forward strand.
CCTACAGCAGTTCTTCAAAAGTGAAATAAAATTTATAACTTTGGGTCTCAAGTTGTACGTGATGTCATCAAAAATAGATATTGAATGTATTGATGACGAAAAGATTCAAGAAATAGTATTTGAGCAAGAAGCTGAAGAATTCGCAATGAAATATCGATCCCATATATTAAAAATAAAAAAAATCCTTTACCAGATTATCTCGACAGCGAATCTTTGAACAAAGGGGAGTGCAAGGTACCCAATTGGCTACAACTGTTTTGGCTCACAGCTTTAAGTGGTGTTGACAACCGAATCAATGATCGCGTCAAACGCTTAGCTTCTTGTTATTCACAGGATTCCATTTATAGTATCACAAGAGGTAAAATTAAGCCAAGAAAACAAATTTTATTAGGAATAGGCATTAAAAGTCTGACTGGTAGTGAAAAAATTATAAATATTTTAAATAAACAAGGATACTGTCTCAGTTATTCAAGTATACTTCAGTTAGAAACTTCTGCAGCTTATTCGACCATTTCAAATGTCCTTCTGGAATACATCCAACATCCATATTGTCTTCGGGAATAGCATGGGATAATTTTGATAGATTTGTAGAGACTTCAGGAAATTCAACAACAGGGAAAGATACTCTCCATGACACAGTAGGCATAATATATCAAAGTATACCTACAGAAGAGCAACTAAATGCTATTCAAAGAAATGACGAATACTCTAGTAGAGAATTTATTTCATCGTCGTTCAATGTGCTCAATCGATCTGGTCGAAGAAAAAGATCTTTCGCCTTTGATAATTTAGAAGATTTTGGCCACGCGAAGCAAGTTCGCCCAGTATTTTGGCAAAGCAGTATTCCTTCAATAGAACATCCTCAAAATGCAGTTTATTTTCACCAGCTCAATTTTATGTGGTTATTGTCACATCTGAATAAAATCGACAACACCCCCATGTGGGTAGGATATCACGCGAAAATATTAAAAGATGCTAGTGATATACAAAAAATTGAGTATTTGACACAAATTAATGATAGCCCTACGAATCCTGCTGTTGTCAAAGAAACTTTGCGAAGAAGTTTACAAATCGCAGAAAAATGTGGGAAAACTTACTATAATGTCACTTATGACCTAGCTATGGCATATAATGATGTTGTATTTTAAAGCACTAGGAAAATTCATAAATGGATCTGGTTTGACGAACTTGCTGTTGACAGCGGTATTTTAGCAAGTGGTTCAGTAAATGCATTTTTAACAGGAAAGCATTTCAATAGGTGCAGGAAAGTCCATACTCTACTATCTCTCGTTATTCAAATCCTCCATTTTGATAGTTTTACGCAATACTCACATTTAGATGATTCATACTTCGAAGACATTAAAACTCACTTGTTACAATTTAATGCTCAAAGCAATAATGATCATCCACAGATAACTGATAATATCACGAAATCTTTATGCAAAAATTATGAAAATTTTAAAAATGGCACTTTGCAAGGAAAGCAAGGCCAAACACCACAGATTTATCTCATGTATGTTCAGCTCGTAGATTATTATCTAATGTTGGAATATAGCATTCGCACAGCAGATTTGGATATGTACAAATTTGTATTAACGAAAATGGCAAATATTTTTTTTATCATGAACCACCAAAATTACGCTAGATATCTGACTATTTACGTCGATAAATTATCCGCCATAGAAGAAACTCATCCAGGATTACTCAACGATTATAAAGATTGTTTCTTTGGCATTCGAAGAACATCAAAACCTTTTTCGCGAATCCCGATTGATTTGACCTTAGAGCAGACGATAAATGCAGATGCAGCTTCTAGGTCATCAGGAATTATCAACATCACCAATTCGTTTTCTGCTCGGCAAAAATGGTCAGTTACTCATTCTTTGAGAACAAGTTTAACAACAAATTTGTTAAACTTCTGTAACATGCGAAAAAGAGACGATATCTCGAAAGATTTAAAGAAATCAGCTATAGTACATTGGACTAAAAATGTAGATACCCTATTAGATTTTATCAAACAATGTACAAACCCTTTTTCTTCAAGTTTGCAAGAAGATCATTTATACAATGTATCATCTGGACAGTCAGTATCTAACGAAATATACCAGTTTTTATCAAACGTTGAAATTGAAGGAGAGAAGCAACGACATCAATTCGCAACTGAAACAACTACTGATCCAGATAGATTCGATCGAGCCATCTCAAAAAATAAAATAATAAATTTTGATTACAAAAATACGAAGAAAGTTAAAATCAATAGAGCTGTAAAAGAAGTAAAAATTCAAAGATATGTTTTCGGCAGACTATTATATGCATCAATACAAAATAAAATAGATCTACAAAAGGCTTTATTGTACCCTTTAGCTCCTATTTCTTTTGCTTTCTGTCACATAGATGGTTCAATCTGCAAGACTCAAAAGTCAGTAGTTATCAACGAATTAGTTTCACATCAAGAAAAAACTTTTAGTCCTCCAGAAGCAGACTTGCGTATTGTAGATTGTTTTTATTTGCTGCACACCATGAAAAATGTTCCAAATAGTTATGGCAAAATTTCTCAGCGTATTTTTCAACTCATCAGCAATAATAGAAAAGAGGTCCACATAATTTTTGATAAATATAAAGTGCCCAGCCTAAAAGATTATGAACACCAACTGAGAGGCAAAGAAGAGACGCACTTTGACATTCGGAGAGAAAACAAGAGTACGACAGATTTTAATAAGCTATTAAGAAGCGCAAATTTTAAAGGAAAATTAGTGGAATTCTTAATTGAAGATTGGATCCATCATGAATTTGTAGTTTTATGCCAAAATAAAGAAGTGATCTTGAATTACGATCGATGCTATGTTTTTGAGGTAGCACCTAACAATGTAATGAGAAGGACCATCAATTACGATCTAACATGTGATTTTGAGGAAGCTGACACAAAAATTGTTTACCACGTTTGCAGCTTGAATACTAATCAACGCATATGTGTTCACTGCACAGACTCCGACATTCCCGTGATTATGTTAACAAACTTTCAATTGCGAAAAGGAGATACTGAAGTAGTCATCGATATGAGTACAAGAAACAAAGGTTTATACCTTGATATCAATACAATTTACAACAGTCTTGGTCCCCAAATCTCAAGGTCACTTGCAGTGTGTCACATCTTTACTGGGAATGATTTTAATCCGTCTTTTTATCGAAAAGGCAAAAAGAAGCCTTTTAATATTTTGAAAAAAAAAAAATGTTAAATTTCAAGAAGCGTTCATCACGCTGATTCAGATTTCACCATCGCAAATAGATTTTTCAAGTGAGGTGTTCAAAACTATTGAAGAATTTGTAAGCAGAATGTATTCTTTGAAATCAAGAGGCGTAAACCAAGGGCGGTATGAACTTTTTGAAAAAGGAGACAACTGTCGAAGTGATTCTGAAAGCATTTTAAAAAAGAAAATTGTTGGATACGATGCATCATGTTTACCACCAACAAAACAAGAGTTACTTCAGCAGATTAGAAGAACTATATACCTCAGCAGTATTTGGTGCAAGTCATTTTTGAGAACACCCACAGAAAAAGATCCCGCCGAGTGCGGTTGGAGTTTGATTGACAATAAATATCAGTTTTATTGGTTCGATGGATCAGAAAGTCCATCATTAAGTCAATTATACACCGATAATCAGGGTATATTTATTCTATTCATATATTGCTTTATTTATTCTAATAATAATAAAATATTCTATATTATGTAAATTTGTTGTGATGAAATGTGCAGTAGCGATGAAAATGAAACATCAAGCAAAACAGAATAGTGTGCATGATGTAAAATTAAAAAAAAATGTATTTGTTTATATTTGTAATAATATTCCTATATCTAGAATATAACCGTTTGAAGATTTTTAATTTTTTCCCGGCTTTTCCAATAATATATATCGCAACTCTGTATGTCATCGCAGTACTCAGTGCAAAAAAAAACATTGAAAATGTATTTATTCACTTCACCTAGAGTAATGTTGTAGTGTAGTCGAAATTTTTGCACTTTTTTTGTCGGACTAAGAATTCGCAGATGTATTTTTGTCGGTCATTCTGATTTTTGTTTAAAACAACAATTTTCTATTGTCTGGTACTTTTGTCCGACATGTGGTAATCGGTTTTCGATACCCTGTTTAGTTTCCGACTTTCCGCGGTCGGACTGGAAAAACGCGGCCTGAAATTTGTCGGACAACAATACATTTTGATTTTACTAATAATTCACAAGCAATTCGTCCAAAAAGGACGTATGTGGTCATTGGTTTTCAATACCCTGTCATCTTTCCCTGTTTAGGACGGTAGACACGCCAATAGCGGAAAAAATTTTGTCGGACATATTTAAATTCGCATTTGAAACGAAATTTGCAGTAATTTAAGCTAAAATAAAAACATGTGGTCATGAGTTTTTAAGACCCCGGGAAATTGCCATGTCTGAGACTTTCCAGAGCGGAAAAGCAGAGGAATCGTGAAAAGTCGCAGAGGAAAAGTGTGGTAGACTCGTCAAACCGAAGCTCATCGCGAAGTATAAGGTATGTGGTAATCATCTCTCCGGGGGGGGGGGGGGGGGCTGTACTGTGGACTAGACGTTGGGTATGGTCATCCAAAATGCTAGTTGGGAAGGAGAAACAAAAAAAACGTTGAACTCAATTATACTGAAACAATTTTAGCAAACCACTCTCTACAGCAATTAGATAATAAAATTATTTATTAATAAAGTAAATGCAATATAGACAAGAAAGTAATAGGTGAAAATGACAATTTCAATCAGCTGTAATCTAATATTTTTGATTCACTTTCAAATATGAGTGATCAGGTTAAATTTCTTATATCAATAATCAGCCATGCTCAGAAAATATTTCAGCTGAACGTTCGGTATTCGGCCAATGCAACATTTCATTGTTCGGCACACCTCTAGTTTATACTGATTGTTATCCTTTTTAATCCTCCAAGCCATGATTTTGAGGAAAATAATCTATGTGAACCTTTGGATAAAGAACTCCAGAATACCGGGGATAATCTCTGCATAAGGCGGGATGCTTTTCCTTTTTTACAGTGGCGCGCTCCTTTGAGTTGTTTCGATAAAGTGATCAAGGCAGAAATCCTCATTTTTCGTGAAATCAGTACCTATAATACAGAGAAACATTATAAGGCACGTTTATGTCTATAAGTTTAGGAACCCTTTATAATACAGCAATTCTAATTTTACATTTCCAATTATGAAGAAGTAGCTGCCTACAAAAACGCCTATTCCACTTTGGTGCATGGCCTCAAAAGTTAATTTAAGTTACAAAATTACTTACCGATGGACGATTATCCTCAAAGATTTTAGTTTTAGCAGTCAGGAAAGTGCCACAAGCCGCACAGCTAAGCATAATAACTCGAGTTATTATGCTTCTATGAACTTAGTAACAGAGTCCGTGGTAGGTTTTAGCGTCTTCAGCCTCCCCCCCCCCAAATATTTCTGGAGTGAATTTTGTTAAAAATTTAAACTAGTCGCTGCAATTTTATTGGTAATTTGAAAATTGAATATTGACGTCCTGTATAATGAAAACCGTTAGGAACTAAGAAAAAACTACTTATTTTGACATTTTCTATCTATTTTGGAAGTTATGCAGGTAAAAGTTTGTATATTATGTTTCTAATCTTTCTAAAATATTGTCAATTCTGTTAATGAAATTCAGAATAATATTGGGATATGAATTCAGAATAATATTGGGTGACGAATTTTTCGGAGGTGGCTAGCGATGTTGCCGAATGGCCTCCCAGCTGCCCACACAATATTGCAAGTTGAAATTGGCCGCAGCTGTACTTCTCTAAGATCGGACACTCTACTACTAAATTTGTCTTAAAGTTAGCCACCTTAGTTATAAAAGTCACGCTATGCCACTGTCTCCCAGACCACCCTTAATTAATCTTCAATTCCATTTTACTTCTAAATTCTGAAATATTGCTAAGCGACACTTCACCTTTCATCCAATTTTCAATTGCTTATTTGATATTTCGCCTCCTTTCTTTTTATGTTATTTCCTCTTTTCATTTACTTGAAATTCTTTATATGGATAAACAATTAGGTATCATTATTTGCATTTCACAAAGATGACCTTGAATTTATCAAAATTCGATTTTTGAGCTTTCCTAAAGAATTGTTATTAGTAACAACTTTTATCAGTAATATTTTTATTAGCATTTAAAATAGTTATTTTACTCTTGAGGCAATCTTAGGTATCACATTTTTGAACGCTTTGCGTGCATTTTTGAAATTCTATTTCTCAAAGTTTTGGGACAAACAAAAGGTTTTATGGCGTACTGTATAAAAACACATACAGACAATAAAAGAGACAATTTTTAATAAAAATAAAAAAAATGTTATTAATTCAACCTGTTTTGAATCGTACTTTGTTATTAGAAATCTCAATATTTACACAGATTATTAGTCTAAAGCATAAGGCAATGGAATGCGGAAACTTTAACTTCCTATACTTCAATTAGAAAACATATTTTTGCTTATTTCAGGAAGACCTACATTGAGGACAAGTTTAGCGCAAATTTAATAGCGTATTTATTTTTAATTTTCATACATTGAAAATTCTTTATACATAATTTTAGGGGTATATCCCATACAGGGTGGTGAAAATTTCGATGCCCACCATTGATATCTCGGAAACTATGAAAGATACAACATCAGTCAAATTAGACAAAAGTTGCGCTATTATACTCTACAATATTCTGTTATTAAATCTCAGATATCTTCATTCGTTTGTGATTCATATTCAAAAAAAAAAACACAAAATTAGCTTTTTGAAGCCTTTCTAGGCCTCTTAGATTTCAAGGAACCACAGCTGAGATACCATTGGTGGGCATCGAAATTGTCACCACACTGTGTATATGAACTATTATGCATATTTCTTAAATATATTTATTAGATTTTGTGAAATTTTTCATTTTTGAAGAACATGAACTTTAATCAGACATGCTACAAATCACATCAATGCCCCAAATCTGAAACCTTTACTCACAAAACAAAAAATACTAAGGAATGTAAAGTGTTTTTTACATCCAGTAGACCCAGAACTGATTTCCACAAAATTTTACACAGCTTATGAAGATGAAGTTACTCTAATTTTACTTCCAAATTATTCACAAGCATTCAGTTGCTTCTGGGGTACTCGTAGTTTAGAATATTATGAGGGTGGGAATTATTATTATAAAGGTTTCGATTTAAGTTGGGCCTGCAACAGGAATAGGTATTTTACATGTCCATTATGTATACCCACAAAAGCATGCTTACAAACATACGCAGAAGCATTGTTGAAACCATCCACAAAAAATCCCGCTACACCAACTTTCAAACTTTAATTTTGAAGCAAACACAAATGAAAACAGATAAATTGCAATGCAATGTGTTTTAATTTATAGCAGATAACACGAATCTTGATCCCTGCGTCACAATGGTCGACAATGCAATCTCCATTGTCGACCATTGTGATGCACAGATCAAGGTTCATGGTATCCAGTAGCTATTAGTTTTGATATAAATCTTTATGCAAAATATTCGGTGTGCCTCACAGAAATTTCAACAGTGGTTCTGACAGTCTATGTGTAGCTTTGCCTATGCTACACACAATAATGTCAAAATTTACCCTGAAAATTTTATAGTTAATCAAATATATACCGGGTGTCAACAGTTTATGAGATATAAATAAACAATATATGCCTATCCATACTTAGAATGAAAGGGCAGTGTCATCAATGGTCTAACTTTTTTTAGTTATTTGTAGTGTTTACTGCCTGTCAAAGTTGTAAATTTTCAATTTTTCTTACTCACAGAGATGTTACACGCACTTACATGTTATTGTTGTGTTTTTATTTTTGTTACAATTGCAATCTAGGTTGTACTCTTCACATTCTTGACATACGTCTACAGCAGCGACGAGAACATCCTGACCCCAGAGAAAGTTTTTAAATCTATAGCACTTTTCTGTATTATGAGCATGCCGATGGGCCTGCTGCCTATGCTGGTCGTGTTCACCATTGAGGTAATCCTTCTAGGTCTGCTGGAGATAGAAAATAATTGCTGAATGACCCATATAACATCAGCGTTTGAATTTTTCACTGCTAAACTTGATTTACGCAAATCAGAACACACCTCATGGAATCTGCTTCAAATTTATCCATAACCAACTATGCCGGTCCTGCAGAAAGGAATAAAGTAATTCGAATTTACTATTATTTTCTCATTGATATGATATGAATTCTGTTCCATTTCAAACAACTCTCATTGATATTTAGCAGTGACAAACTCAAGGAACGACCATACCCCGCCACTGAGAATGTTTGATATTTAGATCATTACATCCCATTTATCATAACAAGGTCTACGGTTCTTATAGACTTCCCTAACACAAAGCGACTCGACCCATTAAAGCCTAACAGCCATGTTTTTGTCTTGCATGCAGGTGTCGTTGGTGACTTTTGCCACTTACGTTCTGGTGGATGATAACAATGTGTTAGATGCGAACAAGGCCTATGTCTCTATATCTCTATTTAACATTCTAAGGTTTCCAATGAGCATGCTGCCGATGATGATTTCAAATCTTATCCAAGTAAGCATTTTCAGACGTCATTATTTGTTGTAGAGCATCAGTAATACATTATTTCATTTAGTTGTTTCTATCCTTAAGATTTAAGTTTGACTGAAATTGATTTGTATAGTTTCATAAAATTCATCTCAATAGATTTTGAGACCAGGATTTCATCTAGTTGCCATTTCTAGTGTGTTTTATTGATATATGTTAGTGTCATTGCTGGTAATTTTTTGACAGTTTTTATTTTATAAAAGCATGTAATAATAGGTCTGTTTCGTAAGAACGTCAAACCGTTTGAAACTGTCAGGCATTACACAGTTTTACTTTTTTAAAACGAAACAGTGCATACTCCTGACAATTTCAAACTGGTTTCAAATGGTTTGAAGTACTGCTAAAACCTACTTAACAGTTCCTTTAAAAACACGAATGTAAAACTTAATTTTTGGATAGATATTCCAATTTTCAAATAACATTTTGTCTGTCAACGTAACAAAAAAAAATTACCTGCAAGTTAACATAGTGAAGTAAAGGACATTCTTTTAAATTTTATTCCATTAATAATTAATACATCAGTATCAATTTTACAAAAATGAATTGGGATGTTATTTGGCTGAAACTATTTAAATGTTGGATGTAAGCAACAAGAGAAAGTACAACTTATTTAATCTGGATAGCAACAACCATAAGTAAATATAAGCATTTAGAGTCATAGAAAGCTTTTCTATAAATATAAAATGTTGTCAATACCGAAAATTCCATATAACTGTTTTTTTTATGAATGAACATAAATCACTAATGGAACTAGCTTTGGTTGAATAATTTGACCATACAGAAATAATGGTCAAATGGTCTTTATAACAAGATTCGCAAATTCGAGTTCAAGAAATTTAGTATAAAATTTAAAAAGAAATATTTCAAAATGGTCAGAGGACTAAAATGTTCTGTTTTTTTGTTAAATTTATTCCAGGGCATTTCTAGAACCGTTCAAACCAGTACCTGCTCAAGAGTTATATTTGAATAGAATTAACTGAAGAAGTTAAAAATTTCGCAAGATCGGGCACATGGTGATAACCATCTGGTAAATGCCATTCATTGCAGGGAAATTTTATTTTAGTCATAAAAATCTCGACAAATTCATCACTATTTTGGCACGTAATTTGAATATGAACCAAGTTCCAACCTTTATGCTCCAAGGATGCATTGGTAACATTCATATGCTCCCAAGTGTATTCGCTGGCCCATCTCTAGTTCAGGTTAACAAAAACCAGGAACTGTTCTGGAACAGTTTACGAATGTCGCTTGACTTAGTACTGTGCAGTTTGCGAATAATCCAAGAACTGTCTAGTTTTTTAGCTCAAAAATGTCTCAAAATGTAAGGAAAGGCTTTGTAAAAAAAACTTATTCTCAGGCATTTTGAACAATTTCTACATGTTTACACCCATTCTGAGACAATAAATTGAAATCGATCTATTGAGAATCCTAATTGGCATAAGTTATATGGAATTTTTTCTATTTATTATTTTTATCAAATTGAGTTGTTTATTAACAATTTTCTTTAGACATATGTATCCGTAAAAAGGATAAACAAATTCATGAATGCCGAAGAGTTAGAAAAATACGTTAGCCAGGATATCTCGGAGGGTAATATATTTAATTATTTATTTTGTAACATTACACATTTGTGTAAATTTTAGGACATCCATTGGTTATTGAAAACGGCACATTCTCTTGGGGTGAAGACCCAATTTTGAGAAACATTAACATCCGGGTGCCTAAAAACCACCTGATTGCCGTTGTGGGAACAGTAGGATCTGGAAAATCCAGTCTTGTCTCGGCCTTCTTAGGCGAAATGGACAAAGTTTCCGGAAGAGTAAATACTGTTGGATCTATTGCTTATGTGCCACAACAAGCATGGATTCAAAATGCCACACTAAGAGATAATATTTTGTTTGGTAGAGCATACAATAAAGTTTTGTATGATAAAGTTATAGAAGCATGTGCTCTTAAACCAGATTTTGATATGTTGCCAGCTGGCGATGAAACAGAAATTGGAGAGAAGGGTATAAATCTTTCCGGAGGTCAAAAACAAAGAGTTAGTTTGGCTAGAGCAGTATATTCTGATGCGGATATATATTTTTTGGATGATCCTCTAAGTGCAGTTGATTCACATGTGGGAAAACATATATTTGAGCAAGTTTTGGGGCCAAAAGGATTGCTTAAGGACAAAACGAGACTTTTGGTTACACATGGCATTACTTTCCTGCATCAAACTGATAAAATAATAGTACTGAAAAGCGGAGAAATATCGGAAACAGGGTCCTATCAAGAATTGATGAATTCCAAAGGGGCATTTGCAGAATTTTTGCTTCAGCATATACAAGAGGATTTGGATAATGTTGAAGGTAAGAATAAAATGGATTTTCAAATATTGTAGCCTATGTTAGAGTAGATTTTATTATAAAATGGATTTTCAAATATTGTAGCCTATGTTAGAGTAGATTTTATTAGATCTAGGAAATAGGAATAGAAACCTACAGATGTGTAATTTATCAAGTTTTAAAAAGAGTTTTCTTTTTAATCTTTATAGATGATGGGGATGTTTCGCATTCTAAAGGTATGTAAGTGAGATAGCATCCCAGTTTGCATATCATCTATCCTCTCCATTGTAGATAACAACAAATCATAAACCATTTAATGACTTTTATTCTTTATTAGAAATGTGATGATATAATTCATATGCATTTAGAAATAATAATTTATGTTATTTTTTTACAATTTTTATGTTTCATTCACATTCACTTCAAATTAGCTGTAGTTTTTTTTAATACTTTTCTATTTTTGATAGTTTGGGTTATGTAGTTACTAATTTTGGTATGCTTGGTAACAAAATATGTGTGCAATGGTTACGGCCAAGAGATAAAAATATAGAAAAAACTGGGTGTCTACTAATTTTGAAAATTTGTTTGAACAACATATATATATATATATATAACAAGAACCAAATTTAGTGGGAAATAAGCCAATTTTTAAGTGTGAAGACTCTTTTTATTGGTGAAAGCTTTCGCAGTTGTTTAACTGCTTCTTCAGTCACTAATTAAGTGAGTTCCTAATATAATGTAAAGATGTTAATGTTTGAATTTTGCATTGGACAGGGCAAAAGTACAAAATTTTTTAAATTTAGTTTTGACAAAAATCTAGTTCAATATGACACTTAAAAATAGTTTTTAACTATTATTATTATTTTTAACTATTTTTAAGTGTCATATTGAACTAGATTTTTGTCAAAACTAAATTTAAAAAATTTTGTACTTTTGCCCTGTCCAATGCAAAATTCAAACATTAACATCTTTACATTATATTAGGAACTCACTTAATTAGTGACTGAAGAAGCAGTTAAACAACTGCGAAAGCTTTCACCAATAAAAAGAGTCTTCACACTTAAAAATTGGCTTATTTCCCACTAAATTTGGTTCTTGTTGTTTAACTAGTCAAGCCACGACTACCCCTCCTCTTAATTATATATATATATATATATATATATATATATATATATATATATATATATATATATATATATATATATGTATACAACATATTAACAATGGCATTAGAATTTGATTCTTTCAAAACTTCTATCAAACCATAAACAAATATTTTTATTTATAATCTCCCTAGTGATTGAATTATTACCAGACTTTCCCAAGTGCATGAACATTCTGGAAATTATTCGCAAGGTGAGAAATAATGTTTTCAACATATTTGTGACCGAGGAAGGGTTCTTTGTTGAGAAAATCTCACATATTGTACAGGGTGTCCAACTTTAAAACTTTACAAATCCGTAAAAGGCCTTCAAAAGCCGCTTCTTTTGACCTTCCTGTCATTTTCAAAATACTAATGCAGGACCGGCTGCGATTTTTTTATACCCCCGATTTTCACGAAAACCTTTTAGCGATTTTTTTATTTAAAATCTGACCCCACAGCGTTAATCAGAACGCCCCAAAACCTTCATATACCAAATTTGAATAAAAAATATACAGGGAGTTCCATTCTGCAGGGTGTCAAAGTTGAGCAAATTACGAATTTTAAAGGCATCTGCCAAGTCAAGTGTGCCATGGAATCCCCTCAAAACAGTTGAATGGTCAATAAGACCACTCAAGGTGTTGGTGTGCAAAGGTCCAATACAAAATATACAGAGTGTTCTTATCAGTGCCATCTCAAATTACTAAATTTTTGGAACTTCATACGGGTCAAAAATCGAGTATATCAAAACCGCTCCACACACTATAAACGAACTAAATCTAAAAAATACAGAAGCCTGCCAGTCAGTAAGTCCATATCAGTTAAGGTGGCTGGTGTGCCACAACAGGAAACACACAGAAAATGTATCATCTTAGACAGCGACTTTGTTGAGAAAGGTCCAATAATTTTAATTGCTTTTATTTGTTAGTTATCATTTTGTACAGAAATACATTACTTTTGTGTTTATCAATATTTTCTCAATGATTCCAGAGCACTCTTGATCCGTATAAGTTTCATAAAATTTCAGAATTTTGAGATGGCTCAGAGAAAAATGCCCTGTATATTTTTGTATTAAATCTTTTCACACCAACATTTTGAGTGGTCCTATTGACCATTTAACTGTTTTGAAGGGATTCCATGGCACACTTGACTCGCCAGATGTCTTTAAAATTCCTATTTTGCTCAATTTTGACACCCTACAGAATGGAACTCCCTGTATATTTTTTGTTCAAATTTGGTATATGGGGGTTTTGGCGTATCCTGATTAACGCTGTGGGGTCAGATTTTAAATGAAAAAATCGCTAAATGGTTATAGTGAAAATCGGGGGTATAAAAAAATCGCAGCCGGCCCTGGATTTGCATTTTGAAAATGGCAGGAAAGCCAAAAGAAGCGGGTTTTGAAGCCCTTTCGAACAAAAAAAAATAGGCGATTATCTCCAAAAATGAAGATGTTACGGATTTATACAGTTATAAAGTTGGGCACCCTGTATAAATAGAATAAAAAGAAAACACAAAACACTATCGCGTTCCAAATCTTGTCAGAATTGTACAGAAAAACCAGTTTAATCAGACAGGAGCCCCAAATCCTGGAAATTTTCTCATTGATAAAGGTTCAACAAAAAAGATCAGTCAGAAAATGGTGTGAAATCTTCACTTATAATTTGTTTAGCTTTTTAAATGGTTTCGTTTTAGCTAGCATCAATCCTTATGTATTTTTGGTTTTAAATACTGTTGTGACATTCAGTGTAGTTCAGGTTTTGTGGCGAAAAACCCAATTAAAAATTAAAATTAAGAACATTTTTCACTTTCCAAATCTGCCAAAATTTCACTTTCTAGTTATTAGTTTCTGAGATATTCTTGACAACGAAAAGAAAAACACCCCCATTATTTTTTTTTCCAACATATTCACATTCGACTTAAAAAAAAAATACCACTTATTTCAACATCTTTTACCGGCACCTTATCCTGTTTAATAATCGAAAAATACTATTTATAATATATCCAAAAAATTATGTTTAGTCCAGTTTTGGTATGTTACAGATTATAACCTGAAACACTAAAAAGAAATAAAAAATATTATATTAAATATAAACTGAGATATTTAAAAAAATTCAAACCAACTAGATATAGCAACAGAAACATTATACAGGATATTTCGGAAAACTAAATCATTCAACTGCAGGTAGGCCTATGATCTATAGGGAAAAAAACAGATTATTTTTGTCTTTCTCCCTGTTGTAGAATTATTGGACCCTGTATAAATACTTTGTTTCTGAAAATATCTAAATACTAATCGTTAATCAATATCAAGGACTGAACTCCACTCTGATTTATTTTAAACATTCTGTAAATTTAATAAACACTTGAAGATAAAAAGTTTGTAATGCATAAAAACGCACTGAAACTTCTCGACCCTCTCATTTATTTATAAATTTCTTATAGAACTAGAAGAGCTTCAAAGTCAGCTAGGTGATCAAGTCTCAAAAGAAATTTCTCGGGAACTTGTGAGGCACCGTTCGCGAGTGTCTGAATCCCACTCGGAAAGCGGTTCCAATTTAGTACTGAATGGTTCTCTGCAACGTCAAAAATCTGTGGACAGCTCCAAGAGCTTGAAAACACGATCTGGATCTATGGACACTGCTAAAGTGGCCCCGAAAGAAGGAGAAAAACTCATTGAAGCTGAAAAGGCGGAAACAGGCAGTGTTAGTTGGGCTGTGTACAAGCATTACTTAAAGTCGATTGGGTTGTTCTTGACTCTGGCCACAATTTTTTTGAATATGTGCTTCCAAGGTTTCAGCATAGGCTCGAATATATGGTTGGGGGTATGGTCGGAAGATTCGAAAATTCGAGTCAATGGAACTATCGATCGTGGACGGAGAGACATGTATCTTGGGGTGTATGGAGCGCTCGGTTTCGGCCAAGGTAAGTGTAGTTTTTAAGTCGTGTTTGCCATTATTATTATGATTTGCGGTCATTTTATTTTTACATACTGCTGCATGTTTTCTGTTATTTTTATTATTTACTTTCGCGATTATTAATGAGTTTAAGACAGTTGACAATACTGAATACTGATTTTTTGTTGCAAATATGATTAGGCAGCATGGGCCTTACTATGCTATTGTAATATATTTTGAAATTTAGGAAATTAACATTATTAAAAATCATTCTAGATTTACATTTTAATCTTGTTGATTGTATTTTATGGTAATCTATTATTCATTCATTTAAACAGGGTTTCTCACATTTAAAAGCTAATTTTCACAGACTATTAGAGTAGAGAACTACCTAGCGTTTACCTCAATATCGTAGGTGAAATAATAGAGAGCCTGGATAAAATACTTTTATGTTTGGAAAGGCCTTGTATCGTTGACTGACATATTAATAAAGACTGCTCACAGCTGTCATGTTTGACAGTTCTCTGGCTCACCATGCGCTTCCCGGAGACGAAATACAATGCAAAATACATTGTTGACCACAGGCGCCATCTACTTTCCAGGACATGAAACGATAGCCGTGAGAAGTCTTATTAATACGGCAGTCAACGCTTGTATCTTTCTTATGAAGCTAGATAAACGATTTGGAATAATGTATTACTGTACTTGCCTGTGAAGTTTTGCCCTTATAACTTTGAGCACCCTGTATATTATCATTAGAGGGATATATGGTATTCTTGTAAATAAAATATCTATGGAATATGACTTAACCAAAATAAATAAAACTTAAGCACTAACCTAACAATACTAAGTAGCTGCTGTTTGAAAATTTTGAAATGTTTCTACATTTTGCATTAAGCTAGGTATAGGTACTATCTCAGAGAGGTTTACTTGTGTCAAAACATGAGTTGTCATTTTGTTCAAAATTAACTATCACTTTACTTGCAACATTTATGTGAAAATAAAGCTTAACCTGGATGGATAAAAATTACATAATATGTAATGTCACAGAATAAATAGCTTCACAACAGAAGCGTCTATAAAGACATGTGTCAAAAGGATGCTCGCTTCGACGTGAAATATCTTCTAAAGGGATAAACATTGTGCATTTTATTTGATTTTACATTAATCCACATTGCAAAGAGATTGTATTAGGACCAAATTTATGTATAAGTTATTGGTTATTTTTCTGTAAATTGAAATGGAGGCTTGCTTATTTTTGACACATGTCTTTATGGACGCTTCTGTTGTGAAGCTATTTATTCTGTGGTAATGTTTAATATACAGATTGGCCCATATGAAATGGAAGCACCCCATAAAATTTTTATTTTCATCCAATTTTAGCCAGTTTTTTTCTGAAGTAAGATCACAAAAAACTCCACTTTGGTGTAAAATTTCAGGTCTTAATTTCAATTTTCAAGGCTTATTACGAATTATTTTCTAGTAAAAAATTACGAAAATCATTTAGCGTTTTTTTTATTTATAATCTAATCTTATTTAATCAGGGCACCCCAACCCCCCACATACCAAATTTGGTCAAAAAATTTGCAGGGAGTTCCCCATTCTGCAGGGTTCCAAAGATTAGCAAAATAGGGATTTTAAAGGCATCTGGTGAGTCAAGTGTGTCAAAGATTAAATACAAAAATCTACAGGGTATTTAAAAAATTTTGTATGGGTCTTTTGGAGGTGTGCAGACCACAACAGGTACCTGTTTCAGGCTTGTTGGCCCTCATCAGGCAGACACCGCGCCTCAGCGAAAAACCCAAATTTAGTTGGCTATGTGGAATAGGAAATAGTATAACGCGGTGAGCATTTACCATCCAATGCCATCTAGTGGGTACTGCCAAGACCAAAACAATGTGAGTGTGTATATATCGAAGAGAGTTGAGAGTGCTCTGAAATTATTGAAAAAACATTAATAAGCACAAAAGTAATTTAGTTCTTTACAAAATTCCAACAAACAAATAAATAATTTAAATAATTGGACCTTTCTCGATAAAATCACTGTCTAAGATTTTAACACCAGCCACTTTATCTTATATGCACTTATAGTGACTGGCAGCCTTCTGTACTTTTAGATTTAGTTCGTTTGTAGTGTCTGGGGTGGTTTTGATATACTTAATTTTTGAACCATATAAAGTTCCAAAAATTTAGTATTTGACCTTTGCCCATGAACACTTTGAGTTCTTCTGTTGATCATTCAACTTTTTTGAGAGGATTCCATGGCACACTTGACTTACCAGATGCCTTTAAAATTTCTATTTTGCTCAACTATGACAACTGGCAGAATGGAACTCCCTATATATTTTTTGTTCCAATTTGATGTGTGGAGGTTTTGGGGTATCCCTAACACTGTGTTATCAGATTTTATATAAAAAAGCTAAATGATTTTTGTTATTTTTTATTATTAGAAAAAATGTGTAGTAGGCCTTGAAAATTGAGATTAAGACCTGAAATTTTGCACCAAAGTAAAAAAAGAGTTTCGTGTAACTTATCTTAAAAAAAAACGGCTAAAATCGGATAAAATAGCACTTTTTCGACACAGATAGTCACGAGCAAAAATATTTCTTATAAAATTCTACACAAAAAAGATCATTATACTTTTTTTTTGTCGGGTAAATCGTTTTTGAATTAAAGTTGTGGAAAAAGACAATGTCCGTATTGTTTGAACAAATACGTACTCTTTTCCACACGATCTCAGGGGTAGAGTACTAGGCCCGCTTTTTTTATATGATATCCCCACTAGAACTAATCCACATCTGACACTCAAAACAACCCTTTGTATAAATCATTCGTTCTCCTCCACCAGATCTAATTCCGTGTCAACTTCATCGTCCTCTTCATAAACAGATTCATCAATTGGCTGATCAGTTGATGGTATCATCTATATCTCTGTTGCTACTAACTCTTTCTTCCATTGCGGCATTCAAACAGATTGCCCACAGCAATGCCCACATACTGCAAGACAGCGGAGGCCTAGTTTTCACTGCTACAACTAGTGTTACAGCCTTTGATACAGTTGCAGAATATAGTTTTGATTAAGAGGTTTTGAATAGCTTCTAATCTATTGTTGATGATCTTCCATCCTCAGTCTTCAGGATTTAACTCATCCTCAAGCAATTTTTGGACCTGGAGATACACTCTGAATAAATGTTGTTGTGCTGCACTGAATGTGGGTGGTAGATTGCACAATTTCACTGGTCTGTTAAATTTGATTGCCTTTACTAAAGACTTAATGGAAGATCATCAACAATAGATTCAGTTGATCAATACTATATTCTGCAACTGTACCAAATGCCGCTACGGAAGAAATACTAAAAACAGAGATATAAATTAAGATATAGTTGAAAACAGGATACCATCAACCGATCAGCCAATTGACGAAGCTGTTTATGAAGAGGATGATAAAGTTTATACTGAATTAGATCTGGTGGAGGAGAAGGAATGATTTATGAAAAGGGTTGTTTGTGCGTGTCAGATGTGTATTACACCTACTGAGGATACCACAAAAAAGCGCGCCTTGTACTCTTCCGCTGCCATAGTGTGTGCCTATGCATTTGTTCAAAAAACAAAGACATTGTATCTTTTCGCAACTTTAACTCAAAAATGATATGAAAAAATGGTAATGATCTTTTTTGTTTAGAATTATATAAGAAATATTTATGCTCATGGCTATTTTTGTAGGAAAATTGCTACTTTTCAATATAATGACACCCTAAAAAACCATGGCTCAAATTGCTCAAACTTCTCAGGATATACTAAGGGCACCTCAGATAAGGTCTCAACAAAAAAAAAACAACTTTCTTGCAATTTTTTCAACTCTAAATGTCTTCATTTACTGGTCTAATAAATCACACATATTAAACATATCTGTATCTGCAATTTCAGAGGCACTCCCAAATAAAAATGCTGTATCTACCGCTTGTCGATCATAAGTGCCATAAATTTGTGGTAGATATAGCGTTTTTACCTCAGACAAATAATAAACATAGACTAAATTCAATACAGTACAGATCCTGCCAAGATAAAAAATGTTTAGTAACATTATTTGTCTGAGTTTGTTACAGATATCTGAAACAAAACAATGCAATGATTGCACCATTGCCAAACTTCTTCATAACTTTATCTTGTACTTGCGCATTTGCTTTATTATGCCCCAACAGCTGATCCAGAGTTTGTTAAGATTTCGCCGGTTTGCGTTGATGATGTTTTTCGAGTGTTTACTTTTTTTTGAGAGTTATCAGACAAAAGACATATAGTTAAGTTAGTAATTAGTGAATTAGTGTAGTTTTAAGAACGATGGGAAGAGTAAAATGTTTGATTTGTGGCATAGGACACGTAATCTCTGGTTATCATATGATGCAGGCTTAAGTGTCAAATTTGTTGTTTTTGTTTAGGGTAGGCATTTTTTATGTTGGATGATTACAATGCGGCGTTTAGGTTAGTCTATGTTTATTTTTTGTCTGAGGTTTTTACATCGTACCAAGCATATACCATGTTCTTATTAAGGAAGAGGGGTCACAGTGTAGATATAACATTTAAAGTTTGTGGCAGAAGCATATATCGGATATTTTGTGTCCTAACATATATTATTTCTACCCAAACCTATTTGTTTTAAAATAAATATTTTTTAATATATTGTTATAATATGAATAAAGTTAAAAATAGGTACTTAACACAATCAGCGGCTTCCTTATATTTTCTCGAATTTTTTAAATTAAAGTATTAGTCTAATTTTTATTCATAGCTCCCCCGAAAAAGCATTCAATACATCATGAACTATGTTGAACAGAAGGTGCAAAAATATTTGTTTCCAATTTTTTGCTAAACTTAAATATTAAGATCAAATTTTTTAGGGGCTTGGCGTGATGCCCCTAAAACATTGATTACTTAGATTTTAGCGTTGTTGTCATTGAGCTGTTTGAAATGTCAATATTTCAAATTTGGAATGAATGATAAAAATCTAAAGGAAATTGCAGGGCAAATCGGTACGTACTCTCATTGATCCAAAATGTGGCGGAATATTTAAATTTTGTTAAAACTTTCTTGTCCAAGAAAAAATTGAATAATGCGTTAATGAAAAATCGGGCCGCAAAAAATTCAGGGAAATATGAACAGAGTCAGGAAAGTTTGCTGGAATCCACTGATAGTCATGGAATTTGACTTTTTGATATTTTACATTTTTTCTGCTTTCAAATATTGAGTGTTAGAAATATATTTTTTTCAAATTTTGTTGCCAAGTGATTGTATTATATTTGGCATGGGAGAACTGGGAAAAGTTGGGGAATTTCAAATTAGAAATGTGGTGGCAACCCAGTGAATATGTTGTGTTTAAAATAAAAATTTGAGTTGCTGTTAGATCCGTAAAAACAGAGTTTCTTCATATAAAATGAGATTTGCATCATCTAGCTATAATAGTTGTAAACCTCTGATACCTAGTCATGAACGGATGGTGCTGGGAGTATCACTCCCACCCACTAGACATGAGAAATGAGCAAGAAATCAAGAATTTCGGGTAAGTGCGGCAACTTTGCGCCATTTGTCAAATCAACAACTTCCCTGCATTCCCTCGCACAACCCCGCTCCTCCCCATACCATATAGGTAGAAAATAGCATTGACTGACATTAATACATCAGTCAACGAAAATAGGTTAAATGGCTGCATTATTATTATAATAATAATTTATAAGTGGATTTAAAGTTTTACACTGTTTCTTGGTGATTTGAGATTCACATAACGTGAAATTAAGCGGATTTCCATGATTGTCAAAGTGGTATTAGTTAAATAAGGTATGATTGTGTTTGTGTTATAGAAGATTCTCGTAGTGGTTTTTTACATCGGGGTATTGCACTTCTGTATCTTAACCGCGAACCAAAACTTTGATTTAATTTAATATTAAAGCTTCCCTGGAGTCTTCGGGTGAGATCTTGATGCTTCCCGGGCCCCCGAAAAATAATAAGAGAAATAAGAAAAATACGCAATTTCCAGGAGTGGTTTCAGAGGATTTTCCGTCGGTTTCGTTGATTCTACAGCCGTCCCGTTTCTCGAAAGTGGTTAATCCTGAATCAGGAAATTCTCTTAGATATCGGATTTTCGAGGTTCTTTTTGGTACCAGAGGAAAGTACGACATCCAATTACGAGATTTACCACCTCCTTCGATTTTTGGAACGGCTCTATTCGAGGTTGTTGAAAGACTTTTGCGATTAAAGGCTCCAATGTCCGTGGGCAGGGTTGTAAGATTTTCCACTATTATTCGGGCAATCTATGGCCAACGTAAAGGCACCTAATTTACTGTGTTTCGCACTCTAATTGGCAGTGTCGCGTAAGGCAATGTCACGTAAGGCAATGTCATGTAATAAGATGATAGATTTGCCATCTCTTACGCCTTTGAGGTTATGGCTGGCTTTCAAACTGCGAGAGAGGGGAGGGGTAATTTCAACGTTGTCAGTTGAACTCCTTTGCGATCGCACGTATTGGAACGATTTCAAGGGCCGTGCCTGTACAGGGTGTTCCCGTATATTTTGACCCACTCCTAGAGCCTTTATTTTTTGAGTTAGAAAAAAATTACTTAAATGAAAGTTGTAGGGTTTTTTCTGAACCGCTAGGATCTCTTACTAGATAAAACAACTGAGCGTCGCAAATTTATGAAAAAATATAAACTTATTTTTTTTATGGAACACCCTGAATATTTGTGGATTTTTGAATTGCCCGCATTTTTCCGATTTCAACAATATAAATATGTTATATGTTTGCTCTAAGCATTCGCATGATATTCCAAATTGCAGTTAAATACGATCTTTATATTTAATCAAGGTTGCCATGGAAAAACATATCAACTTAGGCAAGAGCATTCCTGTCAATCCATTATTTTTGGGACAATACTCCTTGGTACCCTACAACTTTCATTTAAGCAATTTTTTTCTAACTTGAAAAATAAAGGCTCTAGGGGTGGGTCAAAATATACGGGAACACCCTGTACATACATATTATTCTTCAAAGAGCAATGGGCCTTGTTCACTCAATCGAATTTCGATATTTCTTACTACTAGAATGAAATTAATCACATAACTCTTTAATAAAATCCCCCTCGGCATATTTCTCATCAATACCTAATATATAAAAATTTTAAACTGCGCACCTTTATTTGGAGTAATGAAATTGCGTTTGCGACGTTTCCGGTTATACTAGTAATCGAAGCCCCAAAAATCCAATCTCCATTCTAATCTCAGACGAGTACATTGAATCGAAATCGATTCTCTAGAGAAAGACAGTTGTACAGGGTGACCCCCCCAAAGAGTACCACCCCCTTTATTTTCTTAATTTTAGGGTATTTTAACCGAAGAAAAGGCATTTCTTTACTAATTCTGTCCAAATTTTCAGAATCTGCTGTCAAAAAAGCAATTGAGCATTAAACAAAAAGGTTACGGACCTAACCTCACTTTTTTTGAAATTGAAGCCCAACTCTTTTTTCCATATTTGTAAACCACCTTATAACTTCTTTAATTTTTAACCGACCAGAACGAAATTTTTACCAAAGGTAGATGTCATTGTTGCATACCTACTTATTTCCAAAAAATTAGTTGTCTACATCCAAGTCAAAGCCCACTGCGATGCCACAATCGAAACTAAAAACCCAAAAGACATATTAGGCATTTTATTCAAAAAAATGTAATAAAAAGAGTTGTCCAGAATCGATCCAGAACCCTAAATCTAAAATTTTGTCAAAATCAAAAAATATTAAATAAAAAAAGTAAAAATTAAAAAAAAATTATTTTGTAGCTTTTAATTTTATTCTGAAATGATTACTTTTTGAAAACAAATAGCCTTCAAAACTTCCATGGCACACTTTTCTAAAAGCAGCAAATTCTTAAATTGCTATTTTTGGACTTTAAATTTTTTTTATTTAATATTTTTTGATTTTAACAAAACTTTGGATTTGGGGTCCTGGATCGATTCTAAACAACTACATTTAGTAATTTTTTTTTAAAATAAACCTAATATGATATTTGGATTTTTAGCCTCGATTGTGACATCGCAGGTGCCATCTACCTTTGGTAAAAATGCCATCTACCTTTGGTAAAAATTTCGTTCTGGTCAGTTACAAATTAGTTATAAGGTTGTTTCACTCTTAAGTGAGACACTCTGTATATATGTATATGTATACAGGGTGAGTTTTTTTCGATGCCCGCTATGGGGATCTCGGAAACTAGCAGAGCTAGAACAAAGGTTAAATGGGGAAAGAATTGCAGTTTTGAATGCTCAATCTAATGCCCCTTTTGGACTTTTAAAAAAGTTTATGGCTCACTAGATATTTTAAAAAGAGTGATTTTTTGCTATTTCATCAGATCTCTGTTGCTCCGTTATTTCTGATTATACAGAAAAACTGTAGAGTCAAAAATTGTAGATAATTTTGGGCTTAATAAGATAATCTGATTCATTTTTTTTATATTGTTTGTGATTTTTGAGATATGACATAAACTTGTGTTTTTTAAATGTAAATCATAGTTGGCTGTGGCCTTATCAAATCTGCCATTTTTTGAGCTTTCCAAAAATATAATACTCTGCATAGTTATTATAAAAAATAGCTATGGCTAATTTTCTGATTTTTTTTAAATTTTCACAAATTTCCATAATTATTATGTTTTATTTTATAATAAGACATACTTCAAACTTTCAAATATTTTATTTTTAGCTGGTAACAAAATGTAACAAAATAAAACGAAAATTATCATGATGGAGCTCCACCACATAATTATTTGCCTGTAAGAAATTACCTAGATCAGCTCTGTCCAAATAGTTGGATAGGGAGAAAGAGACCTATTTCCTGGCAGCCCCGATCCCCCGATTTGTCTGTTTTGGATTTCTTTTTGTGGGGAACAGTACAAAATAAAGTATTAGACAATTGTTGAATTGTTTTAGAAGCAATTGCCAGTATTGACAGTCGCTCTCTAAGAAAGGCGACAAATTCAGTTTTAAAAAGATGCAATATTTGCATAAATAATAATGGTGGATTGTTTGAACACCTTTTTTATTTTAAAAGGTGACCTTTTAAAATAATAATTTGAATTTGAGTTTTTTGATTTTTGTTTTATTTTGTTACATTTTGTTACCAGCTAGAAACAAAATATTAGAAAGTTGGAGGTACGTCTAATTATATTTTATTAAAATATTCCTTGGCTGACTATGTGAAAATTTAAAAAAATCAGAAAATTGTCCATAGCTCTTTTATTTTTTATAATAACTATGCCGAGTATTATATCTTTGGAATGCTCAAAAAATGGCTGATTTTATTAGGTCGTAGCTAACTATGGTTTACATTTAAAAAAACACAAGTTTATGTCCTATCTCAAAAATCACAAACAACATAAAAAATTTGATTAGATTATCTTAGCCCAAAATTATCTACAATTTTTGTCTCTACAGTTTTTCTGTATAATCAGAAATAACGGAGCTACAGAGATCTGATGAAATAGCAAAAAATCACTCCTTTCAAAATATCTTTCAAAAGGGGCATTAGACTGAGCATTCAAAACTGCAATTCTTTCCCATTTAACCTTTGTTCTAGCTCTGCTAGTTTCCGAGATCCCCATAGTGGGCATCGAAAAAAACTCACCCTGTATATCTTTGTATAGAGATTTCAATTGCCTATCCAAATATGGAAAAAAGAGTTGGGCTTCAATTTCAAAAAAAGTGAAGTTAAGTCCGTAACTTTTTTGTTTGATGCTCAATTGTTTTTTTTTTGACAGCAGATTCTGAAAATTTGGACAGAATTAGTAAAGAAATGCCTTTTCTCCAGTTAAAATACCCTAAAATTAAGAAAATAAAGGGGGGTGGTACTCTTTGTGGGGTCACCCTGCACAAACGGTTGTCGGAGCTCGACCGTACAGTCACAGGTGGGTCTTGTGTCATGTCTAACAATTATGTGGTCTGGTCATGTCATCCTGTCATTCTTTAATGTAAACCCAAGGTATAAACTAACCTTGATGTAAACCGAACTAATAAAACTAAAAAAATGTTCTTCTGAAAACCTGCAAAAGTTAAAGTGTATACCGTATGCTGGTTTGA
The DNA here is from genome assembly GCA_963920635.1 of Pseudeuparius sepicola. Taxonomy (NCBI): domain Eukaryota; kingdom Metazoa; phylum Arthropoda; class Insecta; order Coleoptera; family Anthribidae; genus Pseudeuparius; species Pseudeuparius sepicola. The sequence continues at coordinate 49,623,711 of OY987301.1, forward strand.
AATTAAATGCAATTGGTCCTGTATTGTAATAAGGATGGTGCTAGGCACTTATTTAGCATTATCAGCAAATATTGCTACCTCTCTGAAGAACTGAAAAAAGTGATAGATCCCATAATTGAGAGAAAGGAATATTTTGGTCATCCAGAAAACCTTTTGATAGCCATGTTAGGGAATGATAGAAAGCACATTTGAAAGTTGCCTTTAAGAATAATTGTAAAATGAAGATCAAACGGCAAAAACCAAGGATGTCAGAATATTTCGAGTTAACAAACTGAATTTTGATTGTCAAGATTATGTATAGTTAATTAACTGGCAAAATGTTTTTATAACTAGATTTATTTAGGTTGGGACAACATACAAGTGAGTGACCATTCTGCAAGTAACTAAGTAACTTTTAATTCAACAAAGGGGAAAACATTGCGTTTTTGGTATATTATTAAATTAATTGATATTGAGGTTATTTTTTTATTTATTTTTATGGACTCTGCTCTTTTCGAGCAATCTAGCCACTTGGGGCATTCGCCGCCTTATAATTTTTGGGGATAAATTCTAAACCTAAAGACAAACGCACAACACCCAATCGTGCACCACCGCACTGCCCCCTGATATAGAGGTCATGTGTTATGTCTATTTGGCTTTTGCCACAAAATATAAGTTGGGTAAATTTTCTTCTTCTTCAGTCTTCACAAATCTCAAATAGAAACATATATATTGCTGTAAATCGTGTCAATGTCGCAAAACAGTAGCCAATCAGCGTTTTGGGCCCGTGACGTCACAGGCCCAAGGAATTTGAATTTCAAAAACATTTTTAAGGCATTTCCCGTCCGAAAAAAATCGAAAAAATATTTTCGTGTTTTATTTACTATTAAGATTCATAATCAAAAATTAAAAAAAAAAGTGTGAAACTGGCCCATTCTTATCTAAATTAATTTTTATTTTGTACAGGGAAATAGTTCATTTCCAGTTAAAAATAATTGTATTTTGAGGTTTTCAGATATATTTTCTCATAAAATTCTTTGATAAACATATTTATGTCCTTTTTGATATTATGTGTAATTTTTTTATTACTAAAATGTGAATAATTAACTTTTTCCGCGTTTTACGCGAATTGATACTTCAGGGTGTTTATGCTATTCTGAACAGTTTTGCCTAATATCACTAGAAAAAATAGAAATGCCAAATATAAATCGATGTGGCCCTTTCCCGTTACTTCTTTTTCTTGTTTTTTGAGCTCTTTTTTCATGTATAATGTCTTTAAAGTCTCAAAATGGGTCCAATTTGTCCCTCTTTCTTAACTAAGCCAAAAACCTTAATTGAAATTTGAATAGCAAGAACCCACACTGGGGTTTCTATTTCCAGCTAAATGATTTAATAGGTTTACCTATTTTTTAAATGGTTATAATTAATGAAAGGAATAATACTTGATTGTATTAATTATACTGTATAGGTACGTATTTCTAAAAATATGAGTGGAACCTAAAGAAACAAGTGCACGCTTATCTGCATTGTAATAACACATTAGCAAAAACAAGCAATAATTTTAACATTATACAGAGTATTACAGTTTTTGGGTTAATACGTTGACTGCCGAACTTAGTTGTTTTTTTTTTCCAGGACGCCAACTACGAGTTCTCTCGTATTTGTCATCGTTTTCTTTGATGTCACCTACGAGCAAGCTCATAGTATATGCACGGGATCAGACTGTGCCCGGCGTCCACAGACACTTCGAATAATAATAATATGGCTTCATAGAACGTAAATAAATTTACTTCGATATTTTTTGTCTATATAAAAATGTAGTACAAAAATTACAACCTAGGTACGCATACAAAAAAGGTTTTGAAAATACTTATGTGTGATATTGTTTGAAACGTTCTTCTACTCATATTGCAGGTTTTTCTTCACACACAGGACAATAGTAGCGTGTTTCCCGGCGTTTTTTTTTTTCGAAATTCGAAAGGGTAAAAAAAAGACAAAAATGGGGTGGAAAATACAAAAATATATATGAAATGTTTTTTTTTGAGTAGAAATCTACAAGAAAAAGTTATTTAAACGTTTTGGCATCTGGGACAAACATTTCCTTGCTTATGTGTCGCAGTCAACGTGTTAAATTAAGGGTGTCGACCACCTATACCTCCGCCACTGGTTGGGTAATATACAACATACTGCACTCACACTGTATACCAAATTTGGATTAAATACCTTTTGTAGTTTGGATTTTATGTTAATATATATATTTTTTAATTCAACAATGTGGTATTTAAAAGACAGAGCTTTTGAAGACGTATATATAGGTTTCAGGGTATTAAAGCAATGGATACCATCATGAACAATTTAGTATTTGCGCCATTTTTTATATAAAAATACTTATCAGGTACAATAACTATTTTTTTATATTTTTCAATTGACATTTTCAAATAAAAATAATGTTATTTGCTTATACTTTCAAGTGGGTATCTTAAGCCCCATATGTATGGACATAAGTATGAAAGAGCGTTTGACAAAGAATTGTATGTGCCAAATCACTATCAGAAAATCATTTTTTGTAAATTTCACCATCCTAATGCATCTTCCTCATGCATTAAGAAAGCCTTGCAAGATTTGGGATATGAATGTCAAAAACTGTTTAGTTATTAACAAAAATTTGATTCCTGCAAAATTGAATCTTGGTGGTTACAATGTTTTGTCAAACACTCATCAATACTCTTAGAATTAGGTTACTTTGAGAATTATTATTAGTCACAAAGACAATGTGCTTACTTAGAACAAGAAAGTTTCAAATTGATTTATGACATGAGTGTGGCATAACTTTTATGTCCAAAACTAATACTATATTGATCTATATAAGGGAAGATAACAAGGATGTAAGATTAGTGAGTGCAAATGTAATTTACAAGAAAAAGTGACAATGGGCATAAGAACTCAAAGTTAAAAAAAAACTTGTAATCGCATACACATATTTCACGCTATTTGGCAATCATCAGTACGGTGTAACATTAACCAAATCCAGGCTCCTGCCTGGATTTGCTGCTTCCCAAATCACTCATATCTTTTTGATTTGGTTACTGTTACACCGTACTGATGATTGCCAAATAGCATGAAATACGTGCATGCGGTTACAAGTTTTTTTTTGTTAACTTTGAGTGCTTATGCCCATTATCACTTTTTCTTGTAAATTATATTTACACTCACTAATCTTACATCGTTGTTGTCATTGCATCGTGGGTTATGAAGATTTCCATGCAGGTCGCATTAGCAGCCTCCGTGGTGATGTTAGTACAAGCCCCAAATCCAGGGGATGTGCTGACTGAAGCTGCAATTGTGCTATTGGCTCCTGCCTGGACTTCATTTGTTGCTTCCCAAATCATGCCTATCTTTTTGATTTGCATGAAACACGTGTATGCGATTACAAGTTTTTTTTGTTAACTTTGAGTTAACTATTGCCCATTATCACTTTTTCTTGTAAGGAAAGATAAGTATACAAATTTTCAGCTCAATTGCCTAATGGTAAATGGGATTTGTAGCAAATTTTCTCTAAAACACATGTAATAGATTCAATGAAACATACAGTAACCTAAGAGACACATTCTTAGTAGGTACTTTTTATAACTTAAGCAAAATGTAGAAACATCCTTCTACTTCCTATCTTAGAGAGGTATTGGGCGTTTCAAAAACCCGGGGCTTCCTTATACCGTAAACAGCTTTCCGCTTGGTTCTGCCTGTTGCTTTGCTTTATAATTTTCTACATTGCTGTTACGGCTTCCCACATCATATTTAACACACCGCGTGTAACCCACCTGATTTTCCAGTTTTTTCGATATTTTTGTCATCGCTCGGTCTGTACGTTGGCACGCTCCGGGCGGCCAAGGTGCTCCATGCCGTTCTGGTGTCAAACGTGTTGAGGACTCCGTGCAACACGTTCTTCGACATAACGCCCCTAGGCCGGATCCTGAACCGGTTCTCCAAAGACATCGACGTCTTGGATAATGTGTTGCCGATGACGCTCCGAGGATGGGTCACCTGCCTGTTTTCGGTTAGTGAACTGGTTTTTTCTTGGTCTGCAAGAAGGTGTAGGTATTGTGGGAAGGTTAGGGTATTTTCCGATTTTGAAGTAGAGGAAATACCTGGCCACGAAAATAAATAACCCATCCCTTCCCATCTGTTTAACCTCTCGATTAAGAGCCAAGTGACAGCTGAAGCTGTAGTCGAAGACCTGTTATCAAAGATCAAAGATGATCTATTCTACAACAACAATAATAACTTCTTTGGAAGAATCAAAGAAAGTTACTTTTATATTGTGCAACAGAAATTTGATACAAGTACGTTTTTAAACAAAATGTTACCTTAGTAATGTGATTCTTTCCTTCGGCATCAGATTCCACAAAAATACTTAATAGGGTACTTGACAATATTTTTAATTGCTCTAAAATTGTAGGTACTCTGTTTACAGTAGGTTCACCAACATAACACGTAATAAATGAAACAACGGCTTTTAACCCTTATTTATTGATGATAATTAAAGTTGCACAATTTTGTTCAGGCTGAAATCTATAGTTTCGTCGTTCTATTGTCCAGAACGCCAAACGTGGCAACTCTGTGCCTCTCAGGAGAAACAGAACTGTAACGTTGCCGGTGCCCGTTTGCAATAATTCGTGGAACAAGGGCAAATTGCAGTTTTCTATTCAAGTATCTCCAGCTTGCCTATGAATATCTGTTACTTAATGTATTGCAACCTTTGAGCTTTAACTAACACAATTGCACACACAAATTTTGTCACATAAAGACTTTTTTATTATTAATATGTTCCATATATTGACTCCTTTATAGCAAAATGGTGTCTGTTTATGATGCACACACTGGAAACTATATGTCACATAACACTTTAGTTAAAATATCTGTATACAGAACATACTATAAATATTCAGGTATCAATAATGGGGGAAATATTCGCATATGTGGCAACGTTACCCGCCCACCTAGGCATCTAACCATATTCATATATCCACATGTCATCTAACACGTATGGTTTTCTGCAGATGACATCCCGTGATGCCAACTGTCATTCCGTATCACGCTGAATCAAAACATAAGTAGATAATATCTGTGTGATTTATTATAGTTGGTTATTGATATTTACTATTATATGTATATTGTTTGCGGACCTAGTTATCGTGTTGTTAGGCAAGGTATCATGGACCCTGAAAGGACAATCCGTAATTTGACGAAATTTGATTCTTTTTTAGTAGCACAATTTGTAGTAATAGTACAGTATTATTAGTTATTAATGTAGAGAGAACCTCAGCCTAGGGACCATTTTGAAGGCGCGTTTATAAAGGCGCCATAGTGCTTAGAAGTACTGAGCCTGAATTCCGGACTTTAGGCCCAACCTAGCCAAAAAAATTTGCAGAAAAATGATTGAATAGGTATTTACGAAAAAAACACTTCTTGACTAAATGTGGTTTCACGGGGCATCATAAGTTAGAATTTAGAAATTTCAACTTGCCTTGCAACTTTCACTGCCGAATAAGGTTATGTCTCAGAACACTTCAGTGGTATCGATATGTTGCTTTCCCGCCAAATTTCGAAGAAAGTCTAATAACTTGCTAATTACGTAAATATATATTTTTTAAATAATCTTAGGGTCTTAGGCAAGTGTCCAGGAATTGTTTTATCAAGTTTGTAAAATTTCGTCAAGTACCCTATTCTGTATTTATTAAAACACTGAAAGGTAGAAAAATTAACAAAATAAATGTTGCTTCTAAAACCACTATTAAAATTTGCAACACCAATAAAAAAATGTAGCAGGTAGGTATATTATCTTTGCCATTATTTTCAGCATATAATTATTATTACTAGTAAATGAACAATACCTTTTTATCGTTTTTCTTAAGGCAACTTTTTTGAAAACTAGAATTTTAGGAAATGTTTCAAAATCTTTTTTAATGCTCAGATCACTTCATTGTTGCTTTGTGATTTCCCTGCTTGGTCTTGATTACATAATGTTTCCCATACATGTCCAAAAGCTAAATCTTACAGAAAATTTTAAAATTTTAACACAACCCTGAATATATTATTAGTGGTTACCTTATGTTTACCGTTATTTTCAGCATATAATTATTATCAATAATAAAGGGAAAAAATACCTTTTTATCATTTTTCTTAAGTCGAATTTTTTTAAAACAGCAGAATTTTGGAAAGTGGTTCAAAATCTTTTTTTATGTTCAGATCACACTTTATTATTGTTTTGTGGTTTCCTTGCTTGGTCTTGATTACAAAATGTTTCACAAACATGCCTGAAAGCCAAATCTTAGAGAAAATTATGAAAACCATGCATTTTAACACAACCCTTCTTAAGAGGGGGTTGCCGACAGCGAAAGTGATATTAGATTTCGTATTTTTTTAAGTTGTTTTGTGGTTTCCTTGCTTGGTCTTGATTACAAAATGTTTCACAAACATGCCTGAAAGCCAAATCTTAGAGAAAATTATGAAAACCATGCATTATAACACAACCCTTCTTAAGAGGGGGTTGCCGACAGCGAAAGTGACATTAGATTTCGTATTTTTTTAAGTTGTATAGCATAAAATCTAATAACATTTTACCTGGCAAAAATTTAATACAAACATCTCTGTCTTCATTTTAATCATAAGATATTACAAGCAGTGTTTTGTTTTATAGGTTATGAAAACCTTGGGAAAAATAATAATTCCAGTGCATATGCTTTTAAGATGTTATGATTAAAATGAAGACAGAGATGTTTGTACCAAATTTTTGCCAGGTAAAATGTTATTAGATTTTATGGTATACAACTTAAAAAAATACGAAATCTAACGTCATTTTCTTTGTCGGCAACCCCCTCTTAAGGGTGTCTAACAAAACTAGAACACAACAATAAAACAAGGAACTAAACGAAGACCAAACAGTTGATCAAAGAAATAACACAAAAATTATGTCTAAAAGTCAACCGACTTGGATGAATGGCATTCAAAGATTTAAAACGGCTAGTGTAGGGCATTTATAACACCAGGTCCTAATTGGCAAAAATTTTTGATCGCGCGAGCGAACGATGCGATGATCGCGTCGTCCATGTTGCGCGATCATCACGCTTGGGTCCTAATTACAGTGTCTTTTCGCGAACGCGATTGTGTCGATCAGTGGCAAAATGACACGCGACACACGCATTCGTCAAATGTTGTGTGAGAACGTTTACATTAAATATTTTACTTTGATTAAAAAGTGAAACTTAAAGCTTCCCATTCCTTATCTACGGCCACCCGGTTTTTATACAGTGGGGACAACTTATTCCACACAGTGGGCCGTTTCTGCACTTCATTTATTAATTGTTCTATTAATATATATGGTTGGACATATTAATAACGTACGCTCGCGTGACCAAGACGTACGCTCGCGCGACCAAAATCAAACTGGTTTGAAAAACAAACAAACGCGATCACGCGATGCGACGTGCGAGCGCGCGATCATCTCCGATTTGGCCACATGCGTTTCGCTATATATGTTTGTTTTTCCATAGCGTCGCTCGCTCGCGCGATAAAAATTTTTGCCAATTAGGACCCGGCCTAAGGATTTCCTAGATGTACAACTTTATCTCCCAATGATGTCATTAAAAGAGAACTCTTAATACTCCCCTCCCACACTTTATCCACTCCAAAATCAGTAAATACTCTGACCTACCTGTAATAACTACCTTGGTCTGTAATGTGTTTCTATCAAGGCAGTTATATACGAAAGGGGCGGGGAGGGGGGCAATGCGTTTGAGGAACACAATATTTATAGGTTTGAGATAATGATATTGATGAACTCTAAACATATTCGAAGAAGATAGGTTGAGTAGTGGCTCCTACAGCTAGACATTGCCTATTAACAAAGCCTCTTATTGTCATTATTGTTGTTATTATTATTATATTATCATGGTAAGATAAGTATATATTAATATCTGTTATTCGTATTAAACAGTATATAACACACTGTATAGTCCTTTGTTTGTTTAAAATTGAAGCATTTGAATTGAAGCTTTTGTTCCTTTTGCTTAAGTTACAGTAGTAGTGCCCACATCCACACACATACAGAGTGTCCACTTTTATACCTATACAAATCCATAAAATCTTGATTTTTGGAGAAATTTGCCTGAAATTTATTGTTTGAAATATCTTTAAAAAAACGCTTCTTTTGACCTTCCCTTCATTGTGAAAATGCAAATCCAGGGCCACCTACGATTTTTTATAGAATCATTTAGTGATTTTTTTATTTAAAATCTAACATCACAGCGTTAATCAGGTCACCCAAAAACCCATAATATACAAAATTTGAAGAAACAATACAGGGGGTTCTATTCTACAGGATGTCAAACTCGAGCAAAATAGCAAAATAGGGATTTTCAAAGGCATCTGGCAAGTCAAATGTGCCATGGAATTACTTCAAAACAATTACCATGGAATTAGGTACTTAAACAATTTAATGCTCAACAGGACTACTCAAGTGTTGGTGTGCAATAAAAAAATATACAGATTGTTTTTCTCTGTGCCATCTCAAAGTGGCGAATTTTTTGACACTATACGGACCAAGAGTGATTAAAATCAAAGCATATTAAAACTGCTCCAGAAATTATAAACAAACTACAACTGAAAATCACAGAAGCCTGTCAATCGATAAGTCCAGATGAGTTAAGGTGGTTGGTGTGCCACACCAGAAAACTCACACAAAATGTATTATCTTAGGCTTTGTTGAGAAAGGCCCAATAATTTAATTCGTGTTTTACTTGTTGGTTGGTATTTTGTAGCAAAATAAATTACTTGTGCATTTATTAATATTTTTTAAATAATTCCGAAGCGCTCCTGACCCATATAAAGTTTCGTAAAAATTACACATTTTGGGATAGCCCAGAGAAAAATACCCTGTATATTTTTTATTGGATCTTTACACACCAATACAATGAGTGAACCATTCAATTGTTTTGAGATAATTTGTTGGCACACTACCACTCACCAGATGCCTTGAAAATCCCTACCTTGGCTTCCTATACAGTGGAACTCCTTGTATATTTTTTATTCAAATTTTGCAAATGGGATTTTTGGGTGTTCTGATTATCGCTGTGGTGTGAGACTATATAAAAAAGTGATAAATGGTTTTAGTGAAAATCGGGAGTATAAAAAATCATAGCTGGCCCTAGATTTACATTTTCACAATGGTAGGAATGTCAAAACAAGCATTTTTTAAAGACCTTTTGAACAAAAAAAAGTTTTGTAAAATATCTCAAATTCTTTATACCTCCGATTATCACCTGTGTGAAAAAGTTCGGGCAAATATCTCCAAAAATAGAGATTTCATGGATTTGTAAAGGTATAAAAGTAGACACTCTTATATGTTTATGTTATGTTTGCTTCTTGCCTGTTTTAATTTATAGTAGATGTTATAGATGACAACGATAATTATTACTCAGTTAAATACACACTTTAACAACAAACTCAGTTTTTTTTCTTAAAATGTCAACTTATTCTTTTGGCTGTCTTTGACAGATGGACCATTGCTCAAGTTTTCAGAGATTGTTCAGAAATTTTAATTTATACACTTATAAAAATTCTTTATATTTAAACCAGATATTTTCTTTGTGTAAAATATTTGGCCAATCCTTGAACATTTTAGCTCATCCATCCTTCATGTGTACTTAATTTATTGTCAAAACTGTGTGTGTTTAATTTAAGTTTGAGATACGATGTAGATAGTGAGAGCAGTGGTCCCACATGATCCATTTTACTATGCCAATACGAATCTTCAACTATGTGGACAATGAGCGAAACATTTTTTTTTAAGCAACAGCCATGGTTGTCAAGTTCACAGAAAACCCTCACTGAAACACTCACCTGCCATTAGGGATGGATTAAAGTTATTTTACAAAAAATGGTGGTGTGGTTTTTAAGTATTCATAGGTTTGTTGTCAACTTGACAGTCGTCAACTCTATTAATCTCTCACCCTATCTGCTGGCAACTTTAAATGATTAATAGTGGAGTGTGATCACTCTTCTCCACTGTCCACATTGTGGTTGTCACCTTGTGGATAAAGATACTAACCGTGCACATTTGTTAAGTGGAACTAACACTTTATAGCTGTGTCGGTATGTTCGTCTGAGGTAAATCTAACACTTGCGTGTCTTAATGCTGTCAGCAACATTCACAAATGTCTGCTCGTAAACGTCCTGCGCCAGCCGATGTTGTTCTTTGAAATTTACCCAAAGGGGCGCATCTTGAGCCGCTTCTCGAAGGACGTAGAGGTGCTCGACGTCGACTTGCCGTTCAACCTCTACGAGGTCATCGAGAGCGGCTTTATAGTAAGTGGGGTACTTTCCCTGGTCAAGTTTTAAAGACAAATACCATTTTTTATGTCGCAATTGATGCAGTTTTTGCAGTGTAAATGTCATTTAAAATTACAGCAAACATGTATATTACTTACATGAACCATTTCCTTGTACAGGGTGATTCAACAGTGTGATATCCAACTTCATAATAAATTAGATATTAGACAAGAATAATAGGTAGTTATTTGTTTAACTAGCCAGCAGATTAATTGATTAACAACGACTCCGGCTGGAGTTTCATAGCCAAGGTTTGCCCTCTGCCGTGGCTATCAAGCCAGCCAAGGGAGTTAATCACCTTAGCTGTTGTGTCGAACATATAATATTTTCACCAATTGTGTAGACTGATTAAAAAATATTGGAATGTCTAAACTTTCTAAAGACAGGTGTGTTATGCAATCACTTAATCCCTGTTTGTATTGCAGGTTGCGTAATAATTATTGTGTTTGGAGAACGGATGTTTGGAGTGTTTCAGTACATGAGACATGGGACTAGTCGTCAATAGTGCATTCCTATAGGAACATATTATTAACTGAACGCTGTGAGTCCCGGGTATAAATATTAATCCTCCAGTCAGCACTTGTTTCATAGCTTCCTTGTCGTTTATCTCTAGTTATTATTAAAATAAGTCTGCCATTTTTTGTGTGGTGTTGGATACATGATTTTTTCACCAATTGTTTGGAATTGGAAGGTAAAGCCGTGCCCAGATATGTAACAATGATACGTAACATAACACTGCCATGTATCTTCAAGGCTTATCAGAAGCGTTATGGGACGGGGTTACGGCGTATTAACTGTTTCCACAGTGCGTAACTTTGCCGTATTATAGGTTATAGAGGGATATGCTGTGGTTATAGGTATGTCAGTTTCTGACATTTAGAATGTCCCATCTTTAAAATTATGTGCTTTAGTACCATTTACATTCTTTTTACGGTAACGAATTCCTTTTGCGGACAATGTTCCTCAGTTTTGTCATATTAACAGAGCTTTTATAGGTAGATTTGTTTGTGATAACATGAAATTTCCATACTCATGAAGAAAATCGTATGCACAGACCATTACGTGAATTGCAGAAGAATAAACACTATTTTGGAATTATGATCTGTCCAACCAGTTGAAGAAGCTGGAATTTTGTAACGTATGCAAGAACTAAAGCAGTCTATAGCCCCAAAGTGACCAATGGTCCAATATATAAAGAAGAAACTGGAAAATCTAATGCGTTCTGTACTTACTTACACTACAGCTAGCTAAATAGTACCAAAATATTCTTCCTTGCTTTTTAGACTCGCTTTTCTTAAGAAATTTAAGAAAATATGTCATGTAAACTTTTCAAATTAAAGGAACATAAGAAACAATCATTTTATTTTATTTTGGGTATTAAATTCGTTATAACAGATTAGGGTTTCCAGTCTCGGTATTTAGTACCGGGATTGTCCTGGGATTTTACCAAAAAAAAGTGTGGTCCCGAGATTTTCGTCATGGTCCCGAAACCTTAAAAGTCCCAAATTTTTTAATTACATCATAAACACGCTACCATTGAACGGCTAATAGGCCAACGGGGCCGACACGACGCAACGAAGTTGTTAGAGCGGTAATTCCCCTGAAAGCCTAAAGAACTAGGGTAGGGGTCATAGGGGATTCACTGGCATTCGTCTTCGTCTTTTGTATTATAACGATTCTAGGCCGTGAAGCCCGTGATGCTGTGGCCTGTGACCCTACCTTTTAGTGTAATACAGTACCGTGTGGTTGTGTGGTGAGTTTAACCATTTCTTTAATTAATACATAAAATTGAGGAATTATTACAATTTTTAGATTTTAAACTGAAATAAGAATACTTACTTGTATACTTAGTAATACATTTAAATTAGTGGGAGTTGGAGCTACTTTAGTTGTGTGTTGTGGTTTTTTTAAGTAATCTCAGTTTTAGTTTGTTATTTTATGTTTGGTATTTTGTAGGTAGGTACTACCCACATCTAAATAGAAACATTTCATTTTTAGAAATTTTCTCTTGCAAAATTTGTTGTAAGGAAACAAAATTTTGATTTCGGGACCATTTTTCGGGATTTTTGGGACCAGTACCGGGACTTAAAATTTGAGACCAAAGTCCAGTATATCTTTTTGGGCCCAGGATTTGGGAACCCTAAAACAGATATATTTGCATGTTTTTATTTTCTAAAAGATTCTACAACAATGGCATTTTAACATTAAACCACCCTGTCGATTTTTTTCGTCGTGTGGCGCCAGTGGCGATAGCTTGAAACAGGGCTATGCACAGGTCTTCAATATAGTGTTGGTCCAGTCCCTGCCCCGTAACATTTTGCCGTTCCACTTTTATTGTTAGATATGATCATTTTTAGAAATGTTTAGTATTGAAATAAAAAATGTACAGTGTTCAACATGAAAGTCACTAAAGATCATTTCTTTTGCAATCTCAGTTCAGGCGTTTGTTTTTGATTTGTTGTAATATACAGGATTCCATGTATTTCGAAGAATCTGTCATGTTCTATATCTCTATCAACTTCAATGCATTTTTTTGAGTCCATTCCATCATTTAAATGCAATAAAATGACAAGATGGTCGACTCCACAGCAGACAAAACTGCTCCCGTAGAAATTAATATTATAACATTGACGCCGTGAAGACACGCAACCAGCGGCGCTCTGCTTCAGTCCATCCAAACAGAAAAGACAAGCGCGACATAGTGGCATATCATTTTTTTTGTTCCAATACGAGAAAACTTACAAGAAATGGAACGCCGTGATGTTGTGGTGTTACGGGGTGCCGTCCAAACTATATGCGATGGTGTTATGCTGTGGTGTTACGTTACCGAGCGTTGTTACATGCCTGGACACGGCTTTACAGAAAAAAGCAAAAAAATTATGATTTTTCTTCTAATTTCTAGGTTATTCTTCATTCATGTTCGTATCTTGCGTTGCCTAGATATAATGCATAACAGCTACTATTTTATCGGGGTCATGATAGTAGGCATTTTCTTTAGTTGCCCAGACATTTGACAGGTTTTAATTGAATTGGGAGTCAAGGGGACTCCAGAATAGTTTTTTTTTAGCTACTACTACTTGCAGAATTTTTCTTGTTGTTGAGAAAAATCAAAATAGACCTCATTAAAATTATATGTATATCATTTTTTTCTTACAACATGTTTCAATACATGGGATCAGTTTACCTATACAGAATGTTGAAAAAAATCCACAAAATCAAAGTGTCAACATTTTATTTTAAGGTTAACACTGACGATAGTAAAATTTACAAGCCTATTTTAGTAAATAGATGCACGATTTATCTGATTGATGACAAGAAGGAAAATAAGAACAGAAATTGCAAACTTAAAATTCTAATTATAAAATAGGAAATAATAAACGAACTAAACTTACTTTCCCCATCAAAATAATAATACTAGACCTGCCAAAATCTGTGGCAAAATCACAATTAACGCGAATAAATGTCAATTTGAAGGTTTTGAATATGACATGTTATTTTCAGCTATAGGAATGGAAGTATATTGTTCCGGCAAAAAATCATGTTTCAAATTCTGATTCCCTAAATGAGTTTAAAATATTCTAAAAAAACAAATCTAAAGTCTGAACAAAAAAACTGGTGTAATTTGTAAACAACTGTCAGTAAAAGGGTATATTCTATATTGTTATGGAAAATGGATGGTTAAAAAGGGGTGCAATGGAAAATAGCGAGTGATATGTCATTTTCTATGTCACCGTGGTCAAGAAATTCAATTTTGACATTGACATAGTGGAACAAAATGATTGAGAAATGTTACAAGAAGAAGAATGTAAAAGAATGTCATTATACCAGTTTCATACATGTGCGGATTGGATCATCCAACATTCAGGGACCATAGTCGTGCTCGTGGAGTAATTCAATTCATCAGTTTTCAATTTTAAAATGATTTATAGTTTAAAATGTATTTATTGTAAATTGATACACAGTTATACATTGTGCAACATGTCCTGGATACAATTTATGAACTGTTTATTGTTGTTAAACATCTACAAAAGTAAAAGGAAAATTACAATAATAGCACAAAAAATTTCCGACAGTATATTACAATAATACAGTTTGTCCCAATTTGATTCTGGACACCTCAGAAATATATGAAGGGCAAGGAAAACAAATGGTCTCTATTGTTATATTGGTAGTACCAAGGGAGAGTATCTCATGGGCCGTGATATATGGATGGGGTCATTATTTCATGGCCTGCGATGATTTTTTAAAATAGCAAATTTTCAAGAAAACTTGTTCAGAATGAAAAACTGAGTAGATACGCAAAATTTCAAAAGGCTAGGCCTACTTTGATTTTTATATTTATCTCTCACTTTTTCTTAGAAAAATGTCCTTTTTGGAGCTCTCACGTCAAAATTTTATTTTTTCACGATAATCAAGTTTCTTTAATAATATTTTGACGTGAAAGCTCCAGAAAGGACACATTTCTAAGAAAAAGTGTGAGAAAAGGCGAAAAAGCTAAAAATCAAAGTAGGCCCTAGACTTTTGAAATTTTGCAGTTCTAATCAGTTTTTCATTCTGAACAAGTTTTCTTAATAACATTTTGTCGTAAAAAAATCCCTAATGAGGTTTCTTGAAAATTTGCTATTTTAAAAAATCATAGCAGGCCATGAAATAATTACCCCATCCAAATACCACCGCCTATCAGATACTTTCCCTTGTGACTACCAATAAAAAAATAGAGACCATTTGTTTTCCTTGTCCTTCATATAGTTCTGAGGTGTCCAGTATCAAAATGGGACACACTGTATATCACCCACACACATGCCTATGATTGCCTCGCCTCCGGCCATCCCAAATGCTACTACGCAACTTCCCCCACTATTTCACGAAAGTATTCAGCTGTATTACATAATATTATGTGGAAGTAATGATTCTATTGGCAGCATTTTTTAAATATTCCAAAGCATATTTGCAGTTTCATTTTGGTTTCACATTGCTGAATCATCCAGATATTTCTTGGTATTTATAAAATTAAAATAATTGCAATAAAACATGGTGTTTGAACAGTATTATTTTGTTTAGTAATGTTTGGTCAGAGGGTAGATTTCAATGGTGCCACCACATTCCAGCAGTTATATTTAAATTAACAATACTTCACTTTTATTTCCCCTTTTTCGTAAATATGTATATTTTTTGCTATTAGCAGTTAGCACAGCCTGCTGCGGAGAGCAACAGCGAAATGCAATTGTTAGGATATTAAATTAAATTTGAGTTTCATTAAAAAAAACTTCAGAATTGCAGATGTGATATCAATGATTTATTATTTATTAACCAAATTTTGTACCTGATTATTTTTTATTATTATTTAGGTCTTTCATTGGTCATAATGAATATCGTTTTCACGAAAGGTAGTTTGAATGCCGCAAAAATTTTGCATAATTTTCTGTTGAGCAACGTGCTCCACCTGCCGATGGCGTTCTTTGACATAACGCCCACGGGGAGGATTCTAGCACGTTTCTCAAGCGACATAATTGGCATAGATCTTAGACTCCCAGCAGTGGTCCATGCTCTGATGGGCAATATTTTGAGGGTATGTTACTAACATTGGAAATTTTCGTTTTTGGGGATGTGAAAAGTCAAAATGTTTGTCTTTTATCGACGAATAGAGATGGCATGATTTTAGCTGGCTCATTGTTAGAACAATTTTTTTAACATGGGGTGTTAAGGTACTTCCACATTTAAAAATGATGAATTGATGCACAAATTATACTCTCTTTCAATATATAAAGAAGCCATATGTATCACTGTCAAAATATTCAAAGTTCAAAGCATGACGGGCAAAATATCCAAGGTGTTGTCTCTATTCAGAAGGTATTAGATTTGTTGGTCCAAATAAAATGGTAAGCTTTTGATGTCATGTAAGTCAGGGAACACAGCTGTTTTATTTAATTCTAATATACAGGGTAATTTATTTAGTTATCAAATTTTAACCAACAAAAGAAAGTTATTGTTGAGAAAGTTCCTATTAACTAGTGAATGTATTAAAATTATTTGCCTTGTTTGTGAAAAAGTAAAGTTTTGCTCCAAATTTTTTAGCATGGAAGCAAATTATCACCCCACATTAGGAAAAGTTAGAATGTATGTAAATAATTGCACATCACAAATAGATCATCATATTTTCAGTATACAGGGTCCGCCACCTAAAACTTCCCAAGCTTATGACTTGGTCTATTTTTGAGATAATTTAGCATGTGGGGCGTCAAATTGTAGGTGTTTCCAAGGTCTTTTAAAACAAGCTCGATTTTAATAAAAATGGCACTATAACTACTACAAATATTATCGCTTAGTAGGAAATTTTATTAGTTTTGATCTGACATCATATAGTGGGTTTAACGCACCTGGTTCACAAGTAATATCTGTTTTAACCGTATCGCTACCGACCCGCTTCAAACTTTTAGTGTCATCATTCCCAGTCAATTTACATGGCTACAGACCCACTGTCATATAAATTTTAATTTTTGTTTGTATATTTTTTAACAATTCAAATTCACACAAACTCCATTTGTGCATTTCTCAACAGCAGAATAGGATAAAAACGTGACTGACGAAATCCCAGCAGAGCAGCGAGGGTAAGTGTTTCATCCGCTGGAGGCGAACATACGTTGTTTAGACCATTCTGAAACTGAACATATATATAAGGCAGTGAGTGCGGTGGCCCGCTTCTTTCTGTTGGATATATTCGGTGTTGGTAGCGGAAGGGTTAAAATAATTAGGTAAGTAGCCGGCATAAATTACATCAATCATTATTAAGTGAGTCAAACTCTTAAAATATGAAAAAGTAAACAATTTATTATGAAATAAATATATTTTTATAAAGAGCAATTACAATTAACGCACATTTAGAGGAGTTAATCTTAAATCTTAAGTAATAAAGAATAAAGCCTTCTGCTCAACCGCTAATTTTTGTCGAATTTTCTGGAAATTAGGACCATCATAATTGAACGCAACTTAAACTTAAAAGCTTGAAAATAATAACTTTTTACACTTTTTTTATAGTATTATTATTTTATATTCTTTTGAAACTTAAATAATATTGCTAGTAATGAACTGTCAACAACTTGACAACGACCTTCATTTGTTTCATGGCTATGTTGATTACGTAAGATTGACCTTAAATTGAAATTTTGAGTAGGACCTTTAAATGTTGAACTGAGGAAATAGTCCATGTTTTGCACTGGAGGTGTAAATAATAACAAAAAGAAGAAGGGTAAAACTTACAGTCTCAGCTCCACAAACACAGTTTTTATTTTAACTGTACATACATATGTTTCAACCCACCTAGGGGGTCATCTTCAGCAGTATAACATTATAACATCAAAAGCTAGAACAAATTACATAAATTAGGAAGGTAACCTATTTAGTGAATTCAAAAATTGTATACTTAACAATATGGGGCTTACCTTTCTAGACGTAGTCAACTTTTTAGTATGCGAATGTGGAAAAATTGAATTTTAAGTTATTGTGTAAAAGGCTTGGTCAAAAATTCCAAAAACATTAAATATAAAATCGAGAATCTGAAAAAGTAAAGGTAAAAAACCGGCCGAAGAAGGTAATCAAGAATCATGCATCTTACCCCAAGAAAATGAATTAAGTCGTTGTAATATCTTTGAAGAGAACTTGGGAAACATTGGCATTTGTAACGAGATTTTTTGGGGGTTCCGTAGAACCAAATATTCATATTAAAAGATCCGAAATATATATTTCAAGTCACCATTACCATCGAAACATTAAAATATGTCTGTCGATTGTCAGTGTCAATCGTAGGTTCCATGCTGTCAAAACGGAAAATTAAGACTGATCATGCGCGAGACAGATTAAGAAAATAATTTAGCGGGAGCTATGAGATTCAAGTTCAAGTAAATTCGAATGTGGTGTCAAACTGGTGCATTCACCAAAAATTAATTAATAAAAGTGAAATTACCGAGGAAATTACTGTTCAGCACCCTTCTTCTGAAAATGTAAGTAAGAAACATCGTCACACATGTCAAACTTATGTTTATTATTAACAATATGTTCAGCAAAAGTTGACTTAAAAAACGGGGGATTAAACTGAGAACTCTTTAGAATTTCTTTGTTGTGTTCATTAATTCTAGTGGAAAACTTTCTACCTGTTTGACCTATATAAATCTTGTTACAATTGTGAGAACCACAATTCAAACTATAAACACCGGACCTGTCTGAAAAAGGGACAACATCTTTATTATTAACTAATTTAGACCTTAAAGAATTTTTGGTTTTAAGGGAAGCAGTGTAATTATATTTATTGAAAACCTCCCTAATATGCAGTGAAACAGAAGGTATGGAAAAGAACTAGTTTTTTTGTCTTTAACAAGTAATGTCTTATTTAAACATTTCTTCAAATGTTTATTGTAAATTCTGTTAACTACATATTTAGGAAATTGATTGTTAGAGGTTATCTGGAATATGACGTTCAATTCTGAGTGGAATTCAGGACGGTCCACTTTAGAACTTTAGACCATTGTCCGACCTTGTGACTGTTAAATCAAGAAAATTAATGGAATTATCAACTTCTAACTCTTTAGTAAAACTTATAGAAGGGTGTATGTTATTAAAATGATCAAAAAGAGAAGAATTCTGAATTGACTGAAAAAAGAAGGGGGCATATGCCCCTTATGGTAGCAGTCGGCAAGGATGGGCGCTGCCGTATGAAAAAAGAAGGGGGCATACGCCCCTTATGGTGGCATGTCACTTATCGTGGCAAACGAAGGTTCCGCCTCGGGGGCACATAGCAGCCCTTGTTATAGCCTAAAATAACTAAAAGATCATGCTAAATTTTATAGGGACACAATAAAAAATCTTGAGTTTGTCACTAGCTTTTTCCTAAACATGTAGGTACCTACAATAAAAACAAAGGAGTGCGGGGCTGTGTGCACGTATATATAGGTGAAAAGGGAAAGAAATGTATTTCCGTGCAAATAATTTAATTAAAAATTAAGGTCACACCAAGTCACATTTTAAAAACTTTAAAATATTAACAAATTATACAACTGTGGGCAGCCAAGCTACCCAAATTATTTAAACAAAAGACCAGCCGAAGTGCCAAATGCATCGTGGAAGGTGGACTTCCAGGTGGACTTCTACCTTCCAATGCATCGTGGAAGGTGGACTTCCAGGTGGACTTCCACCTTCCATGATGCATTTGGCACTTCGGCTGGTCTTTTGTTTAAATAATTTGGGTAGCTTGGCTGCCCACAGTTGTATAATTTGTTAATATTTTAAAGTTTTTAAAATGTGACTTGGTGCGACCTATTTTATGGGTTTTTTACTGTTGTATAATGCTTTATGCTCCAATTTTCCTGTACACACTTGACAAGTGGTACTGAGGATGGCTTAACAGCCGAAAGCGCTTTACCATGATTTTTAATTAAATTATTTGCACGGAAATACATTTCTTTCCCTTTTCACCTACAATAAAAACTAAATATTAATAAAAGCCATTGTACTTAATGCATAAATAATTTTTTCTTGATTAGAGATTTTCACAGGTTGTATTATTTGATGATTCCTGCATCGATGTAGCTGATATAGACATGTTTTTGTTCTTAAATGCACAGGAACTGGGAACTCATTATTAAATATTTGATTGTTTGAAAATTTACAAAAATCAAGCAAGGTTGTCTCTAATCAAGCCATCTAAAATCTAACCCAACTTTTTTTTGAGACATTTAGATGTGTTTTGTGGTGACATTGACATGCGTCAAAAATCATAAAACAACTGAAAATAATACAGGCGGTTTGTAATGGAAGTACCTCAAAACAGGGATTTACAAAGGCGTAGCTCGAAAACTAGGACTTTCTGACAAAAAAATTCTTGCAGATTCATGTTCAGCACCCCAAAGTACGTAAGTATGTAAAAAATCGCAACAACCTGAGATAGGTAGTGAAAGTAAAAAATTACCAAATAAAAAACTGTGTTTGTGGAGTTGAGACTGTAAGTTTTACCCTTCTTCTTTTCGTTAACCTTTAAATGTTGGTTAATTGCAATTGATGTTTCTAAAAATACATTTATTTCTTAAAAAAATGTTTACTTTTTCATATTTTAAGAGCTTTACTTACTTACCAATAACTGATGTAATTTATGCCGCCTACTTCTTTTAAAACCGATTTTTATGTGCGAACCAAGCACGTTTATGCCACTGTATAATATGTCGGATCAAAGCTAATAAAAGTTCCTACTAGACGTTAATATTTGTTTTAGTACAGGGTGTTTCAGAAAAAGTGCCCAGAAAACCAGTTTTGGAAACCTTGGAAACACCGACAATTTGTCGCCCCACGAGCTATATCTTCTTAAAAATTGACCTAGTTATAGGCCTGGGGAGTTTTAAGTGGGGTACCCTGTATATTAAAACTTTCACACATTTTCTAGAGGAAAAGTTCCTTTTAATGTTCTTTCTTATTAGTAAACTTTTTTATCCAAAGGACAAAAAAATTACAAAAACAGACATTCCTGATTTTTTTTCTAAAAAAGTACATTGTACCTACATTCTATCGATAGCATCAGTTAATTTTAAAAGTTTTGTTCGAGTAATTTTAAGTTACTCGGCTGTTAGTCAAGCAAGGGGAATCTATTCTCAATACAGAAATTTAAATATTTTTTAAATCGTCAGTGAAGAATGCCAAATTGTCATTAAAATACGTCAAATGGGCAGTGGAGTAATCCGTTATTGTACAATTTTTTTTTAAGTTAGCATTGGCAATCGTGGAAAGCTTGGTTCGCTGTAAACACCATGTTTCCCAACATAATCCAAAAGAAATAGCACAGCATTCAAACGCTTTAATTTCCATATTATTTCAAAGAAACTATTATGTTCCTTTTATAACGTGGAAGTTCAATTCCACATTCATTATAAACAGTTGAACTTCAGTGCCTTGATACACAAATAACTAGTGTGTAGACAGGGTAGTCACAATTATTTTGACCCCTATCTACAGCCGTATTTATTTTTGAAGTTTCAAAAAAAAGAGGTGTATTATCTTTTGGTGATATGATATTAAACAAAAGAGCATCGCAAAGTAAAGAAAAATATGCAACTTGTCTTTTTCAAATGGAACACCCTATATATTTTGGTTGGTTTTAAAGAGTATATTTTTTTGATTCCAACGATATACAGTGTGTCCCAATTTGATACTGGACACCTGATAAATATATGAAGGGCAAGGAAAACAAATGTTCTCTATTTTTTTATTGGTAGTCCCAAGGCAGAGTATCTCATAGGCGTTATTTGGATGGGGTAATTATTTCATGGCCTGCTATGATTTTTTAAAATAGCAAATTTTCAAGAAACCCTATTAGGAATTTCTTAACGACAAAATGTTGTTAAGAAAACTTGTTCAGAATGAAAAACTGAGTAGACTTTCAAAATTTCAAAAGTCTAGGCCTACTTTAATTTATAGCATTTTCGCCTTTTTCTTCCATTTTTTTCTTAGAAATATCTCCTTTCTGGAGCTTTCTCGTCAAAATATTATTAAGGAAACTTGATCATCGTGAAAAAATAAAATTTTGACGTGAAAGCTCCAGAAAGGACACTTTTTTAAGAAAAAAGTGGGAGATAAATCTAAAAATCAAAGTAGGTCTAGACTTTTGAAATTTTGCGAATCCACTCAGTGTTTCATTCTGATTCTTAATAACATTTTGTCGTAAAAAATCCCTAATGGGGTTGCTTGAAAATTTGCTATTTCAAAAAATCATAGCAGGCCATGAAATAATTATCCCATCCAAATACCATCGCCTATGAGATACTTTCCCTTGGGACTACCAATAAAAAAATAGAGACCATTTGTTATTCTTGACCTTCAAATATTTCTAAGGTGTCCAGTATCAAATTGGGACACACTATATACGAGTAGTATACTGACATTTGCTATGGTAGTTTTCGCAATGATAAAAACACATCTTGGATTGCAATGGTCACAAAAATGCTTTGAAATTAAAACTATTTATTGTGAAAAATATGAAAGCAAATGTCAAAATATATCATTGCAATCAGAAAAAGTATTGTGAAAACTATGAAAGCAAATGTCAAGATATTATATATCGTTGCAGTCAGAAAAAAATTAGCTAAAAATATAAATCTACAACAAACAGACCTAATATCTTCACACCCAGGTGAAAGAAATGTCTTTTGATCAGTCTATAACAAAGGTTAAAATTAATCAAACTAATCATGGAAACAATTATTTAACCTGACAGCCGACAATGAAGAGGAATAGGAATATTTCAATGAATTTACACCTCTGCAATGTCAGTGTCATTATTAAGCTCTTGTCAGCCTACTAAATGAAGTAAAAATTTTAATATATTCTAGTTTTTAAATTATTATATTGTTCCTGTTCGATAAAAGTTTGTACAGGGTGTCTCAGTTAACGTAATAAACCCGATTTTCTTGGTAATTTCAAAGATAAATTGATGATTTAAATACTAAATTTGTGTAGAATTTTCCGAGGAATTCAAATGTAAATATGTAATTAAAATTCAACTTCACAATTTTTTGGAAAAGTGTATTTTTTGACATAACTGTTTAACAACGCTCTGTATATTATTCGAATATTCGTATTCGAATTCCTTGGAAAATTCTATACGGGGTTAGTTTTTGAACCATCAATTTATCTTTAAAATTACCGAGAAAATATTGTTTATCATGTTAACTGAGACGTCCTGTATGTTGTTTATCTAATTTTTGTGCTATGAACATGATCATAGTAAGCCATGTTTAAAAGACTCGATGGCGCTATACGATCCCAAAAATCATCCTACCACCCCTTCACCACAAAAAAAGGAATACTCTATTAAGTATCTCAAGAACAAACATTTTATGGGAGTGTTCACACCTGAGATGGAACACCCTGTAAACGAGTAATTTATTTGCAGTGTGTATTATCTATCTTGGTGTCTTAAAGATTTTTTTACAATTTAATTACATATTTTGAAAAGGAACTCTTAAAGATTTTTTTAGAAACAAACCAAGATGGCCTTGCCAGGTAAATACAGTAAAAAGATGCTAAAATCATACTTGTGTACTACAATCAATCATTGGTTAAAGTTTGATAACTATGTTTGTTTTTCCATAATCACTAAAATATGGTTATTGGGAAATTATAAAAAGGAAATGGTATTCTGATCTGCGTGACTTAATAGTTTTTACATTTCCATGCAAAATCAAATAAAGAATAAGTTTTCACAATTGAATTTTTATGTAATTAGAATGTAATTTGATTTCTTTCTTGCTTATTTTGAACTAGAGACCTGGCGTGAAGAGAGTGTGCTGACAAATATTATAGGCACTTCAATTCCACATATGACGGATCCTGTTTATGAATAATTTTAAGATTGTAAATTCTTTTAATTATTGATATGTTAAAATTAGTGTTTACGCATGTTATGCTAAAAAAAGGCTTTGAAGGATCAATTATGATATTTCCACCCAGTCTATAGACACTAAATCAAAATTTTGTGAAAAATCGCTTTGACATTGTATTATAGAATAGAATAGAATAGTGTTTATTGGTGCTACCAAATACAAGATTTTTACACAAGTCAACAATAGTCAATAATTTACAATGAAAGTACAATATCCAATCTATGATACGAGACTAAGAAACAACACAGAGTGGAAACCTACACAAATATCATTATTTCATTTTAGCTACACATTAAAATACAAACTTATACACTCCATTTAAATATAACTACAACACATATAAAATCAGTTCATAGATGAAGGGCCACTTATAGGGTTAAAAAAAGTTTGCAAAATATATGGATACCTACTGGTATTGTCATAAAAGTATTGGCCTAAGAGCATTTTTTATTTTAAACTTGTCAGCTTAGGATCGGTCTACACATACAAATTACAATATCAAGAATAATGAATAAAAATATCTTAGATAATAATGTATGTTGCTTTTTGGTGGTAGGTGGGCATATAACTAATATCTTTTGTACATAACATTTCTGCTATCATCTTCATTAATGGCAAAAGCCATGGATTGAAATTATACATTATGGCAATTCACATTTACACAACAATTATTGTTGCCTACTAGAGAATTACTCTGCAAACTTTTTTATAGCAAATAGTCCATATAATGCAGGTTTTTTTGTATTTCTGTAAAAGGTGCATAGAAAAACATCATTGACATACTTTGGCATGCCACTTACATTTTTCTATATGGTCCATATTTCAGCCATAAGCATATTTATGACTAAGTTGACTCTGAAATATGGGACTATTAAAGCCTGCATTAGTTTGTATCAAGTTTTGCCGATAGGTATTTTGCACGTCGCCATGATGTTTTTCGATACCACCCCGACCGGTAGAGTACTCACCCGTTCGTATAAAGATATCGAAACCACTTCCCATCTCCATTTCCAATGTAATTTATTATTTTATAGAGGTACGTATATCATATGGTAATCTGCACATCATTTTTTTGTGTGTGAACAGCACCACTATATCATAACCTATTATCGGTGCCAATTTGTGGATGAAATAGTTGTGTTCCTCGTTTACAACAGGTTGGGGAACTGTGATTTGTTGTCAGTTCAAAGTGTTTAAATATAACTGCTTTGCTTATCATGTACCGTCCTTGCCCCATGTCATTGTACTAATAAAAAACTTTGTAGGTTGTTGGAACATTATTCGTAATTAGTTACACTACTCCCCTGTTCATATTCATTATCGTACCGACTGGAGTGTTATATTACTTGATTCAAAGATTCTATGTAGCCACATCTCGCCAACTTAAGAGGTTAGAATCGATTTCAAGATCTCCGATTTATTCCCATTTTGGAGAAACAATTACTGGTGTACAAACTATCAGGGCATACAACCAGCAAGGTAGATTTACACTAGAATCTGAAAAGAGAGTCGATACTAACCAAGTGTGCTACTATCCCAGCATCATATCGAACAGGTGGTTGGCAATCAGGTTGGAAATGATTGGAAACATTATTACGTTCTTTGCTGCATTTTTCGCAGTACTCGCAATGGAAAACTTAGCAATTTCGCCTGGACTTGTCGGCCTCACTGTTACTTACGCTCTGCAGGTAAGCGTCAGATATAATTTCTTTCAAAAAGGGTGTGCTGCTCACTTTTAATCACTTCATGGGTCATACTAATTGGGCTTTAAAATAAGGAGAAGATTCTAAAGTTATCAAGTAGCATTATGGTCTTAATTTGCCATTTTAGATAACGCAAACTCTGAACTGGTTAGTCCGCATGACTGCAGATGTAGAAACTAATATTGTCGCCGTCGAGAGGATAAAGGAGTATGGAGAAGCTCCCCAGGAAGCTCCATGGGAAATTCCAAGCAAAAAACCATCGCTAGCTTGGCCTGAACAGGGATCCGTTGAATTCCATAATTATGCCACCAGATACAGACCTGGTTTAGATCTGGTATTGAGAGGCGTCAATTTTAAAGTTAAAGGCGGAGAAAAAGTTGGTATTGTCGGTCGAACTGGAGCCGGGAAGTCTAGTTTGACACTAGCGTTATTCAGGTAAAGATAAAACATATACTATCATTTCAATGATCACTATGAAAAATTGCACATTTGACAACTTTACTAGATGTGAAAATTGTGAAATGCTCATGCTGTAGCATAAGTTCGTAAAAAAGTATTGCCCAAATTATTGCCCACACCCTGATCAGTATTGATTGCCTAACATGTAACCGGGCTTATCTATATTTTTTTGGATCTTGTTTTATGTGTTCTATGAAGACAAGTAACAACCTTAAACCATTAGCGCCCTAATTATTTTGTTTGCATTCTTTATTTTGTTTTTCCTTATTTTTCTCCAATTTTCCATTTTAATAATGATAATATTTATTTGGAGAAAATTGATAGTAGCTACAAAATATTATGTCAAAAAAACCAACTCTAATCAGTTGCCAAGCAAAGGCAAATATCTCAATTCAAAATAATCAGCAATGCAGTAAGATTCCATATTTAGCAGCAATTCATACACAGTTGTTTTAAAGTTAACCCAGTTATTAATTTTTTTTATGGTTACCGGAAGCTTATTAGACAATTTTAAGCAACTATGTTATGGGGTGCCTTTGTCATACAAAACCAAATTGTGCTTAGGATATATTAAACCATGGCCGTGGTGGCAATGATCATAGCATCGTGAACTCTTTAGACTACATGTTTTCTGCCTTTGACCGACCTTGGTTCAAATCGAGGTCACAGCAGAGCGTATGCTACATGTCTTTAGAAAAATACCGCTGATGGCCAAGAGTGCTTTGTAAAATGTAGATTCACGGTACTGGTCCTTAATAGCTTTATCTGTGTGGTTTACTAATTGCCTTACAGTCACTGCGGGATTACTACAGTTTTCTAGGTTTTTCCGCAGTATTTAGCTCTAGCCTGAATAATAGTAACCACCTCTCCCCCACACAAGCATGTGATTGCTTCTGGCGTACTCCTAGTTTGGAGTATTGTGAGGGTGAGAATTATTATTATTATTTAGAACTTAGAATTTTATAAGGACTAATGCTGTTTAGAAATTACCTACTAATACTTACTACTACTGCTGCTGCTAATTCTGTTTTCTTTGTTGATTTTATATAATGAGAACAAATGCTTATTTTTAAATAATACATTCCTGCAAATATTCCACAGTGATAGTTAACATTTTTTTCTCTAAATATAATAAAACCAATAGGTGGGTGAATACCTACTTATAATGGGTGAAATTTTTTAAGTACTTAGTTACAATTATTACATTCAAGCACTGTATTAATTACCCATATTTTTCCACTGCATGTCCATGCACAACATGTACAGGGTGTCCCATTTTGGGTGTTTTTGGGTGTTTTTCTCAAAAATCTCGGTTATTATTAAAGCTAGAGGGTTGCGGTTTTCACGTCACTGTGCTACTTTTTTGAGAGGAATTTGGTGGATCAATCAGATTTTAGATAAGTTTTATAGTTTCCGCGCATTGGCGCAGGACTGAAATTTTCGATTTTTTGGAAACCTCTCTCCTGGCTACAACTTATATATATAGACAAATTTAATCAACTATTTTTATAGATTTTTTGGCGTAGAATCGAATGGAATAATTAGTTTTTTGGTAGCGATAATAGTTTTTGAGATATGTACTATGGTTTCCATTTAAAAAAATATATAACTTTGGTTCATATCTCAAAAACTATTAACGCTACCAAAAAACTAATTATTCCATTCGATTCTACGCCAAAAAATCTATAAAAATAGTTGATTAAATTTGTCGATATATATAAGTTGTAGCGAGGAGAGAGGTTTCCAAAAAAATCGAAAATTTCAATCCTGCGCCAATGCGCGGAAACTATATAAAACTTATCTAAAATCTGATTGGTCCACCAAATTCCTCTCAAAAAAGTAGTACAGTGACGTGAAAACCTTAAATAATAACCGAGATTTTTGAGAAAAACACCCAAAAACACCCAAAATGGGACACCCTGTACATGTACATGTACCATACTTTTTTGCGTCAGAAAAATTGTGATATGAATATTTTGACAGGATTATTGAGGCAAGTGAGGGCCAAATAAAGATTGACAATGTGACTATATCAGAGTTGGGTCTGCACACATTACGATCACGTCTCACAATAATTCCACAAGATGCTGTCTTGTTCTCAGGATCACTTAGAATGAATTTAGATCCATTTGACAAACATTCGGATGAGGATGTGTGGAGATCCTTGGAACATGCCCATTTGAAGGACTTTGTTCAAGGTAAGTTCTTCAAGTCTATAGCTATTTAAATTCTCATTTTAAAAAATTTCAAGGAATTTGGTTTTTCCATTTTAAGTATATGAATTTATTGGGAACTCTACTTTTTACTATAAAGGAATCTCTTTATATCTTTGAAGAGCCTTTGTCATCAAGGATTGATTGATATTGATACAAAAAGATCCTAACTCACAAAAACATGGTTATCACTCAAGAGAACTACCTTTTTTCATTTTTGGGGATATTAGATATGAAAAACAGCTCAGAACCCAAAAAGATTAACTTTACATTACCATTAGTGCCTACAAAATTTCTGGACAATAATTATGGCATTAAGGTCTTACATAATGTTTGTCAAGATATCTTCGACCATCATCTTGCCATCTTCTACTATTTGGTAGGGAGGTTTCGACAAATTCAACTGCTTTTACACACCTACTAACTTGCCGCACTATAATCTACAAAAGAATGTATTATTCATATTATTCTAATTTTAATAACGGGCTAATACACTCAAAGATTTTTTTTATTATTTTTCACTTGAATTTTATGAAGAGCCCAGTGGCGGATTTACCAATGGGCGCAATGGGCGGCCGCCCGGGGCCCCCTTCATTTGGGAGCCCCGAGCTTCGGCCTGCTCTGATTCCCTGCACGGTTTGGCCTCTCAAATTTGGCCGTAGTTAGACCGTAGTGGACTAGAATCACCCTCTAGTATCTATAGTAGCTCAAACCATGTAACACGATGTCGAGACACTAGAGACCCCGGACACCCGGTAGGTAACTTTTATACAGGGATTTCCGAGCGGATTTCAGATCTGAATTTGAAATTTGAAGCACATAGCGTCCTCGCTCAAATTCTAGGTCTCAGGAGTCGCAGGTTTGTGACTGCTACTACTGCGTGAAGTACTAGCTAGTGGCTATATCAAAAGTAAAAGTAACTAATAATTTAAGTAACTAAAATACTTACCTAATAATTTAAGTAACAAGTATAGCAACCATTTTCCATTTTATATAGTTTGTGATTTGCGAAACAGGTGAGTTTATTATTGTCAATAATTAAAGGGCATTTTTTAGCGATACATCGCGTATAATCGTCAATAACCTGCTCGGTGGTAACCATATAAAATACAAAGAATTTTATATGGTGGTAACGTTGTCGCCAAAAGATAGTGGTAATTGCAGGTTATTCCATTGTTGGGTATTTTTGTCTGTGGAACGGACCTCCTAAATAAAGCTTTCCCTCTCCACCAACTTTTGTCCCACCACCAGAGGGCTCTTGGGCAGCCATGTTGTGCTGATTTTTAGGGTTTTTGTTGGTATCATTTAGGTATAAGTCTTCTTCTTCCTCTGTTTCAATTCTCTTCAAATAAACCACCAAAAATGCAGGAAAGAAAAATTTTTAATTTAAAAATTAAAAATTATGGGCATGTAGAGCATATTTCTAATGTTGTATAGTGCCATAGTGCCACCCATAAAGTTTGCACTATACAGACGCTGTATAATTAGGGTTTTTGTTGGTATCATTTAGGTATAAGTCTTCTTCTTTGTTTCAATTCACTTCAAATAAACCTCCAAAAAAGCAAGAAAGAAAAATTTTTAATTTAAAAATTAATGGACAGCTGAGACAGCATTTGGTTTAGCACATTTTAGAATTATTAGAGGTTAGACAAGTTCACAAGCCAGTAGTCATGACAAGAACGTGCAATAACGGATTGTGGGGTAGAAGCAGTTTCGCTACGATTTAGTGGTGTTTCCGTTGGTGCAATTTAAAAATCTTGAGAAATTTTTTGAACGATTTGTGGTGTGCAGAAACTCGCGAAAAGTTGTGAATAATTGCTGGTGCTTATTTGAAGTGTTATAACTCTTGCCCTTTGTACAGTCAAGCCTGACAACACCTCGGACAACATAATGAACATGAACGTCATTTTTTCTTTTTTTTTTCTTTAAATACCTGTTGAATAAAAATAAGTAAACGCTTTTACAATTTTTAGGTTATTACTTGTTGGTAAGTGAATTACAAAAGTACTTACTTGTTTTCATAAGTAAATGCTATTACTTGTCTTGATGTTAAGTATGCACTTAAAACTCGAGGATTAAACTAAAGTAAAGGCTCCTACTTGACAGTAAGCTCTCGTTTTTATGCAGGGCCTGGGCACTCTTGGCTAAACTGTCAAACTCGTCTTTTAGTTTTTACCCCCATCGCAAGAGGCGCTGTTCACAATGAACTTGAACTTTCTGTCATGTTTCTGTCTGTCTTATGTCAAAATAAATGACGTGTGTCTTGTTATTAATTCACAGATTATAGAAAGGTTTATATTAATTGTTATTAATGGCGTCTTGTGCTTTGCGTTGCTTCGTCAATTTGTCCTGTGTTCGTTGATATTTCAGTGTGGTTAGTGGTTTTCTTGTGCATTTTCCTTATTATTTGTGTTTAGAATACTTCAATTTTGATCTGAAGGTCGTTTTGTACGATGATGGATTTGCCTCATTTGCCTTCATTTGCTTTATTGTAAGTGCCTCTTGAAACATTAAATAATCACTAATAATACAGACAAAAATTCAAATGAAGTGTTATCAATAATTACTAAAAAATATAATTTTATATCCGCAGTAAGTCTTTTAATTTATTCATTTCTCATTAAATCCTAAACGCTTCCAGATTGCAGATTAAGTGAAACATTTACTCAATGTTTCGATTATCGCGCCATATTATTATTGAAGTTAGTTTTTACCCCCACCGCATTTAAGGCACCGGCACCGTTATCAGGCAATTTGGCAGGAGAGGGGGAGTGTCCAATCTCTAAACCCCTATAATCTGTCTTTTAATGTAAGGTTGGTCAGAGCCATACTCATCATAAGAATTTATTCTTATTATTATGCATGTACAGTTTGTTCACTGAATGTTCGGCCCTACTTCACAACTCCCGTCCTTGTCTGACTCGTGAATATACGACCGATATCCATCGTGTAAACTCTTGGCAAGAGAAGTAAACTCTCACAAATAAAAGGACCCTCTTATCTACTCGGGAGTAAACGCTTGTAAGTATTTCTCTGGTTTGCTGCTGGTATTAATACAACAAATCACAAAACACTTTTTACTTCCATTGCAAGAAACCAGGGACTCTTTAAAATAAGGGGACCCAGCATGTCACAGTCTATCACATAGAAAAAGTGAAGCCTTGTTTTCTGTATATCTCCAAGGAGACCACATAAGTGGGCTGGTACAAGGTTATGTTATATGTCAGTGACCAACTGCCATCAGGTTTTATGTGACATGCCAGTGCCATAGATTCCAAAGGAGGCAAAATATTTCCCATCATAATTAACAATT
This sequence comes from Pseudeuparius sepicola, assembly GCA_963920635.1. Classification (NCBI taxonomy): domain Eukaryota; kingdom Metazoa; phylum Arthropoda; class Insecta; order Coleoptera; family Anthribidae; genus Pseudeuparius; species Pseudeuparius sepicola. The sequence continues at coordinate 49,655,182 of OY987301.1, forward strand.
TTTAAGTTTTCTAACTTCCAGATAGTCAGTTAAAGGTAATGCGGCCGCCTGTAGTACTCCCAATAATTGCAACCAGATTTTTCTTGTCTCACCTTTAGTAATCCTACATTTCCCATTACGTGGGCATTACGTATAAGTAAGTAGTTCAAAACAAAAATGGTATTTCCTAAATATTAAATTATTAAGCAGGTAGCTTCAGTCAGGTCTTTTTTTAAACAGTTTTTATCTACAACTATAAGTTTATTTTACGTTTGTGAGGTACCTTGGGAGAGAAATAAAATTACAAAAATGAGCACCGAGAAAAACTACATGATTAGAACTGAGTACAAAACCTAATCTTATTAGTCCATCTCGAAATCTGTGAAAGTTCTTTGGGTAGACACATTCAACAAGGGAAGAAAGTTCAAGTACGTACATACCTATTATACCTACATAATATTACAAATGGTTCGAGGAACCTGGTAACAAGGTGCAATAGCGACAAATTCTCAAATAAGCAAAATCGGCACTGACTTACCATATTTATATTACTTAAATTCCTGAAAATAATTGCAGGAAACCAAATTCAAATATAAAATAAATTTGATTCATTTGGCACTTGCCATATCTGTGTTTGTTGACAGAACATTGTCCAGTCTAATTTTTAGAAATCATATTAATTTTTACTAACAATCAAAGTACCTGTTATATCCATAGATTCTCCAATAAAATTGCATACTTGGCATCATCGAGACCATTAGAATGGGGAAAGAAACAGCCTCACTTTGGAAAGTATAATGCTGGGTCCCCTTACTTTAAAGGGTCCCTGCGAGAAACAATTCATAGCAATGTAAATTAATAAAAATTAAATTCTGTTATTCAAATGAATGTTCATGGGCTTTGCCTTTTACGGTGGCGGGTGGCAAGGAAGTAAACGCACGTGTCCACAAAATGTCCCTTCCTTTGCGGTGGCAATACGAGCAGTCTTGCCATATGTTTTATCCGATAATAACATAGGATAAACAACTAAAACAAAATGGTGTATTATTTACCTTTTATATTACCTTACCATTAAGTAGAAGATTTGTTGAGTCTATAATCTGGTACTTCTGTTGCGTAGTCTTCATCATTAATATTTATTCATATAGGTATTATATCTATCAGATTCAGATACCATTATTATATTAATAAGTAATTCTCATTTCAAATTGAAATGAAAATTGGACTGGACCAGTGACGTCACCATTACGGAAATTTAAATTTATACAGGGTGATCTAGTCATGACGGAAACAATTTTAAGTAGGGGACAAAAAAAAGAAAAATGCAAAAAAATAACTTATGTGGGGCAAATAACCTAATCACCCGTGTTACTCGACGCCAATCTTATTTTCATATATAGAAAGTTAAACTGAAAAAATAAAAAATAACTTTCATGTGCATTATGTTGTCTGACGTGTTGTCAGCCTTAACTGTACAAAGGGCAGGCAGTGTTATAACACTTCAAACAAGCACCAGCACTTATTGGGAACTTTTCGCGAGTTTCTGCTGACCACTAATCACTCTCACACCAAATAGCATGGAAACACCACTAAATGGTAGCAAAACTGCTTCTACACCACAATCCGTTCTTGCATGTTCTTGTCATGACTACTGGCCTGTGAGCCTGTCTAACCTCTAATAATTCTAAAGTGTTCTAAACCAAATGATGTCTCAGCTGTCTATTTGGACTGTCCATGTATAGGTCTCTAACTACGTCCATCCGATAGCGCAACCTAGTTACAGAAGAAGCAACCTTGATGACACCGCTGTATTCACCACCGCATAATAAATGGTACTGATATCACACTCCCTATAATCTGGAGACATAAGCAAGTAAGTAAACATTTTTTTCAAAAGTATTACACAAAAGTGCCTTTACAAGTCAAAAATAATCTCTAAACATTGCAACTCTTTGATGGGTGGAGGGAGGACATTAAAAAAAGAGACAGAATCAGTGCCTCCTCTGGTTCAGGTACAATATTATTGTTGTTCCTTGTATTATGGTCATGAACCTCATGATTCTGTGTGAAAAGATATTGTGGTGATGATATAGCAAAGACATTCCAAGATAGAATCACAGGGAAAGGTGACCAGTCGAAACTTTCTAAAGCAGTGACGACAGCACTCGCGGTACACCCGTCCCACCATAGCATGCACACATCTTCGCTGATCCCCAAAAAATACCATCCGCCCGCGCTGAATGGCCGCAGTTGAGAATTCCATAGAGGATGTTAGATACAAAATACCCATCGTAAGCCATTATTAGCACTTCCAGCAAGATTTCATTGTTGGCTTAATTAAGGCCCAAAAAATCAAATAATTGCCGTATCCTACATATCTAGAGGCTCTTCATAAATTCCAAGTGAAAAATAAAAATTTTTCTTTGAGTCTATTAGCCCGTTATTAAAATTGGAATAATATAAATGAGAAGTGCCTAATAATATATATTTTTTGTAGATTATAGTGTGGGTGTGGCAAGTTAGTAGGTGTGTAAAAGCAGTTGAATTTGTTGAAACCTTCTAATTTTTTGTTGTATTTATTTTGGGGAGAAAACACTGTACGGAAAATTTTAATATATATTTCTAATTTTCTGTCAATTTCTGGCTACTAGTTTTGTTAATACCTAATATTTTTAACACCTCTGCTTTGGCCTTGTCACTAATAAACCAATTTTTCATGTTACCATGAAGTGAGGTTATGCTCTATCTTAATCATTTGAAAGGAGAGGCAGAGTAAAATAACAACGGTGGAAACCAGGCGTATTCACACGCGCAAAGAAAAGAGCATTCGGCATCGTCTCTTTTATGATGACCACTAATAACAAAGAGCATAACCGTAGTAATTACCGGGCCATCGAGTGAAAGTCAAATAAAGAAATAAAAACCAATAAAGCTATCAGAAACATATTTTAATAACGATATCGCTAATAAAATCAACGTTATGTAAGAACTTAATGCCATAATTATTGTCCAGAAATTTTGTAGGCAATAGTGGTATTGTAAAGTTAATCTTTTTAGGTTCTGAGCTGTTTTTCATATTTAATATCCCCAAAAATGAAAAAAGGGTAAGTTCTCTTGAGTGATTACCATGTTTTTGTGAGTTAGTAATAAAGCTATCAGAAACATATTTTAATAACGATATCGCTAATAAAATCAACGTTATGTAAGAACTTAATGCCATAATTATTGTCCAGAAATTTTGTAGGCACTAGTGGTATTGTAAAGTTAATCTTTTTAGGTTCTGAGCTGTTTTTCATATTTAATATCCCCAAAAATGAAAAAAGGGTAGTTCTCTTGAGTGATAACCATGTTTTTGTGAGTTAGTTTCTTTTTGTGTCATTGGTCTAACTGTGGTGGCAATACGAGCAGTGTTGCCATGTGTTTTACCCGATAATAACACAATCGGATACACAACTAAAACAAAATGGTGTATTATTTATCTTTTACATTACTTTACCAATAAGTAGAAGACTCGTATCTATAATCTGGTACTTCTGTTATGCAGGGGCGGCTCGTGAAGTGGGGCCACGGTGCCATAGTTTTATCACCAACCATGCCCTGTCATCGACTCTAGTTCACACAAATTCATATTAACAATTTTGCACTCCTAAAATAAACTTTCTGATATTTACTTACCGTGCGAACTGGCAACAGCGGCAGTGCGGCAGCGCCGCGTGCCAACTCGCGACGGCGCCAGTGGCACAGAGGCGTAAGAGCCGGCCGGCAGCTCTGCTATCCCATACCCCATGCTATCTTCCGATTGGACAGCATTGTAGAGAGAGACCGAAAGCGGTCCGGCGAATGTGGAAGTGAGATACACAATAATGGGGAACTTGAACAATTTTTTTTTTATTTCTTTAATATATTTGCCTATCTATATAAAGAGCACATACCAAATATCAGCCCTCAAACCGCAATATTTAACTTGCAAAAAATAATTAAAGTTGTGACCGCAAGCTATTCGTTTGAAACGACACGAAAAGGGCGGTCATGGTTGTGATGTCAAACCGCTTGATCGATCGGAAGGCAGTGACAGGAATGACAGCTACACAGAATTAGAGAAGTAAGAATGGAAATTGAACGTTAAAATAAACAGTTTCCAGGGGGATCTGATGTAGGTCAAAGATAAGAACCGCCTAAAAGTCCAAATTTAACAAGTACTTCTTTAACTTGAGAACATACTTTTATTTAAAAGTCCGCAGGTTGAAAAAGTGCGCTTTTAAAAAAAATATATAAAAAACTCAAAAAATCGATTTTTCACCAAAATTTCTCAAAAATCGTCTACAATTAATTGTAGAATCATTATTTTTCAATGAAAATGTATACTTTTATATTTTTTTTGATGCCCATTATGAATATGAAGTAAAAAAAAAAAGAAAAACAAAATGACGCCTAGTAAAAATGAAATTGAATGCAAGAATAATCGAATTTTCTTCATAATCATCATAATCTCATATATCAATACGACAGGTAAGGTAAGTAAATTAGAAATACGTTTAACGGAATAAAAAGTGAGAATCTAGCTATTTACGAGAAGCTCAGGCAGATTTTTATTTATTTCATGGCATGCTTGACCACGGACATCTTTGAAAACAAATACCTACCTTCTTCTTTCAAATAACATGTTTATAATTATTCTTTTGGCGATAACTCCGAAACTAATGAAGATATCGAAATACCAAAGTATTTTTTGTTGTAAATGTAATCTACTTTTCGATTATAACAGAATAAAAATATGTCATTGAATTTAAAATTTCCGAGAAAATTGTAATAAAAGGGAAATTTTTCGAATTGCGCCCTCTAGCGGTGACCACGAAATTCGAAATGATCTTACTGGACAATCATTTGATAGAAGAAGGAAATATCTCTTCAACAAGCCCAAATTCAACCAATTCGGTTAAACCAAACCGGAGTTAGCAGCATTTTTTCAAGTCAAGGTTTATCCCCCCCGTCTCACCCCTATTTGAAGAGCAAGCGCAAAAAAGCCTTAACGAAAATTGTTCAGAATTTGCTGAAGACTGCAATAAATTCAAATAATTATTAGTTATTTTTTTGAGAAGACTCATTTTTCAAATAAACTGTTGCGAATACGCCCCTTAGCGGCCGCCCTACAAACTTAAAAATAATTTCCAGCGATTTTTCGTGACCATATTACTTAAGAAGATTTTTTCCCAAAGCTCCAGGACTCCGATCAAATATGAGTAGATAAGTAATACCTCATTTTTACACGTATAAAATGTTCATGGCCTACAATAACGAAATACATAACCTCAATATCAGTGTTGATTGCTGTCAATAGACCCAACGACATGGGCGCGTATATTCTAAAGGTGGCCACACATTTCGCTTTTGCCGGACATTTTTGTTCGACCAACAAGTCTGTTCGAACAAAACCACAAAAGGTTGAGTTTACACACACTTCAGTTTTGTTCTCCATCCTCAGTCGACAAAATAATATCTGTGAGAGACCTCTCTCGTTATATTTGTGTGCAGTGGCGGCGGCATTAGCTAAAAAAACAAAAAATAAAAGAAAGCGTTCAAAATGGTCAAAGGAATGGCTTTTGAAGAGAACTCACTTTTCACATATTAATCTGCTGAATGAATTTAAACTAAAACCAGGAGATTGGTTTAATTATTTAAGAATGGATTACGAAACTTATTGTAGATCAGTCATTTTTGCTAACCTGCAGGTACGTTACTGCGAAAACTGTAGTCTTTTAAAAATGTTTATGCCACACACATCAGACTTGTTCGAACTCGTTTGTTCAGCGAACAATACCGGCCGCCCTAATCAAGTACAACCTGATTTTTTCGACGGTTTTGTTTGCCAGAAAAAAAAATACTACACATTTCGGTTTTGCGACGGTTTTGATCGAACTGACTTGTTCGTCGAACAAAACTGTCCGGCAAACTAAAATTATACTGCTTGTCTTCTTTATAAGTCGCGAAATTATAAGCATTGGTAAGACGTCATCCTAAGAAAAAAGTTCATATGAACATGAGGTCATAGAAGCTTTCTAAGTAACATATAGGCTGAATTCTAAATTGTTTTTTTCTTAGAATTCAAACATATTCATTATTATTATGGCAAGCATTACAGCAATAAAACAACTTTTTTATTTTGTATTTTCCTCAAAAATTAAAGAAATCGAGGTACTTTAGTGTTGGACCTTTTTCAGACTTACATTTTCTGGCAATTCTGTACCTACGTCTAAGAATGAGCCACTCTATGCCAACCTTATTTATTTTGCAAGCAAAAGTTTTTAGGAAAAATAGGTACCTATATTTTTCGCGAAGTCAAAAATGAAAAAGTTTCTCCTCTTGTCAACAATAACTTCCCTCTAATATTTTGTGGACTTACATTTTGGGTGGTAAAAACTCATTATGCATCTGAAAGCTCGGTTCAAAAGGAAGTATTGTATGTACCTCCCCATATTGTAATACCATAGCTTATTAGGGGTTCTACAAGGGCTTTGTATATTAATATAAGCAGTTTTCTGCTCAGGAACTCCCTTAGTAAATAGAATTTGTTGATCAAGAATCTTATTTTTTTACATAGAATATTGTGTGTGTTTATCCCATTTGAGGTTGCAATCAATCATGACTCCTAGGTATTTGGTAGAAAAAACCTCTTTAATGGGTTCATCTAAAGAGTCTATGTCTATTTTATTGAAACTCGGTCTGTTTGCTGCCGTGATAGAAAATGCAATATAATTGGGTTTTTTTATGTTAAGTGAGAGTTTGAGATTGTCTAGTACTATCTTAACTCTAGTGAAGCCATCTATAAATTTATCCCTTACTTCCGTCGTCGATGGAGGAAGGTAAAGATTAGTTTCCTAATGCGAAATACCGACTGACTCAATACTCTTCGGAAGAAGATGGAGCCACCGTCGAATACTTCTCGGCGCGGTGGGGGAAACGAGGCTTCCCAGTCCGACACGGTTGTTCGGTAGATGGCGCACTTGCACCATCCTCGGATTACGTCTCGGCGTTGAGGTGGAAACGAGGCTTCTGTCCTGTAGATGGCGCACTGCGCACTTGTAATGCGGCTTCCCAAGACGAACTTTTGTTCGGCAGATGGCGCGCTTCGCGGCTTGCCAAATCTGTTGATTTGACCTTGGTTGTTTGCGTTTTTTGTGCTGGTACGAATGAGTCATCGCCATCGATCGATGGCTGGAAGATATATTTTAGATTTTGTATTCCAGCGTTCGATTCTTGCCTATGGAGGCGGTTTTTTTAAAGTAGCGAGTAACGTTATTAATTGTTAATGACAAATTTCTCGAGTCTTTTTAAAATAATCTTTTTATAATGGAGTTATAACGTTGATTGATTCCTTCCTCCATCGACGGTTATAGTATTCATATACAACAAGGTGACCAACTCCTGGCTGACGAAAACCGGGACAGTAGTTAGGTACCTAGCCAGGGGCGGATGGGACCACCGGGACACCGGGCAAATGTCCGGTGGGCCGGTCATTCGTAGGGCCCCGGAGGGCCGCAGGCTCGAAGGCTCATTGGCCATCGCATCTTAAATTTTAAGACAGTCTTAACTACTTGACAAAACAAAAGGCAATCATTGTTACAATAATTGTTGTAAGTAGGTAGTTAATTTAAGATAGGACGGTGCAACTGGCCATAATTAATTATTTTTGTTTTGTTATTTTTTGTTCTACGTGTTTTACGGAAACGTAGAAGGGCCACACCATTATTTTTTTTTTATTGAACTCGAAATTTCGACTTTTAAAGTCGCAGTCTGACTTTGAAATCGAAATGCCGATTTGGAACTCAAAATTTTGACTTTGAACTTCGGCTTTGAAAGATGGAAGTTCATAAAGTTGAAACTTCGAGTTAAATGTCGAAATTTCGAGTTCAAAGTCGGATTTCGAATTTATAAAGTCGGACTTTTGACTTCAAAGTTGGCCTTTGACTTTAAAAGTCGGAATTTCGAATAAAAATAAAATAACGGTGTGGTCCTTCTACGCTTCTGAATGTTTTGTTATTTTTATATCTTTATATTTAGAGAAAAAAGTTTTATTTGTTTTACGAGAGTTATGATTTTATTTATGTTTTCATAAAACATGTATATTTTGTTTTATTAAAAAATTACATTATTTACATTGTTTTGTTTTAATTGTTATTATAATAATAATTAAGGAAAGAAAAATCTAAAGCCAAATGAGACAAATGCCCGGGCTGGTTAGGTAAAGCCCATCCGCCCCTGTACCTAGCTATTTTTTACCTATAATATGCAACTGTCAAGTTTTGTAGTTTAATCAACTTATGATTTTGTTAGAATTGATCTAGTTCATGCTTTTAACCAATAAATACCACCCAAGGGAAACAAAAAAGAATTTGTGATCAAGTAATATAACAAAAATAAAATTTAACACAAAGCCACAGATACATAAATTAAAAAAAAAAACAAATACTGGCTGTTTACAATATACAGGGTGGCCCAGGATAAGTGAGCCAATATGTGTAAAAGAAAAAAAATTTCGCGTTTAAATTTGATTGTTTGTGGTTCTGATTTGCTTGACTCATGACTGAAAACTAATTTTTAGCATATTTTCGTTTTTGAAAAATCAAGATGGCGTCGACAGTGACCATTTATTTATTTTCATTGTAGGTGAAGTGCCTTTTCCTTTAAAGATAACAAAAAATTTCATTAAGAAAAGTTGTTCCCAATTAAAATTACCCCAGGGTACCAAATTTTGGAAAGATCGGCCTACTTTGTTTTCCCTCTTTTTTTTCTAAGGCGCTAAAGAAAAAATGAAAAAATTAAGTAGGCTGATTGTCTCAAAATTTGGTACACGGCAATAAGTTTTAATTCTAAACAACTTTTTCTCATAAAATTTTTCGATACCTTGTATTTAGAAGCCACTTCAGCGCATTAGAAAAAGGAAAGAGTGAGAAAAACACAGTAGGTAGGCCCATCTTTCCAAAATTTGGTACCAGGTGGTAACTTTTAATTGGGTTTTAACAAATTACATAGGGTCTTCGGCTCTCTTGAGGGCATGAACATTTTTGTCGATTTGAAGTTTTTTTAGCACAGCGCGAAAAATTGGGCATGGAGGCCCATTTCTTTTTTAACGTCACCTGGCTGGCCAAAATTGCCATATTTTATTTTCTTATCTATTTTCTGTGCGGCCTAAAATAACCGAGAAAATCGCTTAATAAGAAATAAACAAAAAATGCATAGCCTCAAGAGAGCCGAACACCCTGTGTAATTTTCTGAAACTATCTGAGTACCCAGTTGCATAAAGCTTCTTAGTGCCATCAATTTTCAATATGATAGTTTTCCTCTATCTCTTAAAATAAATATGCTAGGGCTATTAAATTGTTTTGCTCAATTTGAGGTATTTTTTATATTGCGCGTCAAGTTGGCTATGGCTGCCGATTTCTTTTGCAGCACCACTTAGCTGTCCAAAATTGCCACATTTTTGTTTCTTCACGATTTTTTATTGTAGGGCGCAAAATAAGTGAGAAAATCGCGGTGGTATAGTTCTAAAATAATCATCCTGTATATAAAAAATAAGTTGATCAGTTATATAAAATTTATAAAAAATATTACAAAAAGTAAAGTATGAAACAAACATTTAAAAAAAACTATAAGTTTTAAGTACAGGGTGGACCAACGTTTGGTTATGATGTATGTAGGATATGATGTATTCAAATCTAAATAGATGTAAATTCTTTGCCTTGACTGTCACCAAATCCAAAGGTAACTCAATTTAGAAAGAGAAAAATATTTCTAAAATTTTAGTTGAAATGTGCATACGGGCAAATTTTTGAAGTCGGTTTTAATTTTTTCGTTAAAGTTTTGTTATATTATTTATGCTGTAAACCGTTGATCGAATCTTCCATCGACGTCTAAACCAAATTTTCTGTATGAATGACAACTATATAAATTTAGCTAGACATCATATTTTTTATGCTTAGGTATGTCAGTGTTAATACTTATGCTTATGAAATATTGTGTATAGTAAACGATATGCTTTACTAGGTATGCTACTTCAGTACCTATATCACATAGATAATCGAATAACAAAACATGAAGATAATATTATAGGTATATTCCGTTGTTTGAGAATCGATGATATAAACTTTGTTTATATACCTATTATAAACAAGGATTAAAGGTATCAAAGCGTTGATGTAGAACTTTGGAGAACAGATACGTCGTTGTTCCCTTCCTCCATCGGCTGCGAATATGAAAAAATACTAAGAGATACTTTTTGTTAAACATTTTTCTGAAGTAATAAATTCTAATAACACCCTGTATCTCCGCAACTGTGAGTCTCAGAAGCTTCATTTCAACCTTAAGTTTGACGGCTCATCCGATCATGTGACACGCCAAGTTTGAAGAAACTATCTCGTATAATTCTAGAGATACTAAAAAATACGTGTATTTTCTCTAAACTTCTATGCTCTGTATAAAAAAAAACTAAGGCACGTAGAAGAAAAAAATGTATGAAGAAGTGCCCTTATTTTGACTCCAAGAATACGTGGTTTCATTTTTGACCATCAGTTCAGTTACACCCTGTATACAGTGTCGACAGAAAGTTGGACACAAATGGGAATTTTCTTTATTTGAAGTTTCTCAAAACAAATTATTCTTGATAAAAGTTGGTGCTTGTGCTTAAACTTAAAATCGACCTGTAAAAATTTTAAAATTTCTATTCGTATACAGGGAAGGTTGAAAAATATGAAAATTCCTCAAGAGTAAAGTACCCTTATTTTTAGAACTACAGCAGTATAGCACTAAGAAAAGTTGTTTGGAATCCCAAGAAAATGTCAAATATGAATTCACAGCCACCTACTCAAAAGAAGAAGAAAAATGACACTTTCACATTTTTTATTCACTGTATAATAGATAATATTAATATTAGCTATGCATTTTGAGGCACATCTTCAAGCATGACAGTACGATACCAACGATTTTTATTTACGTTCAACTAGCATCTTAAAAACACTTAATAACTGAAACTTCTGCAAAGTTTGTCGTTTTTTTGTGTCCAGGTAAAATACTACTACAATTTCAAACATAACTTAGCAACTAATTTGTGGAACACAAAAATATTTTAATAGAGCAACAATTTAAGTTATGTAATAAATGATAATTCAACAATAAAAATATCACAACAAAAAAATTATTACGAGAATAAACATTTCAGTGACTACTCTACATGTGACCCTTCCTTCGCTTCCTTTCGCCTTCAACCAGCGACTATCCCACTAGGCAATATAACAAATTTTTGAGGTAATTATGGAACATAGTGTATGCACCGCCCGATTTTCTTGAAATTTTGGCTACCCACCTATTTTCGAGGTCCCTGACCAAGAATCTAACCTCAGTTTTTTGAGGCCGGACGTAGTTTCCGAGAAAATGAATTTTCAAATTTCCTTTTGACACCCGACACCCCATTTTTCTCGGCGACATTTGTGGTTATAATCCAGATAAATTTTTAGTGTACGCAGCTTAAACTGATCACCACCCTATGCTGCAGAAGGCGCAGAATATAGTGGTGATCAATTTGAGGTAAATTCATCTCGATTATAACCAAATATTACCGTGAAAAAGTGGGGCGTCAAAAGGAAATTTGAAAATTCATTTTCTCGGAAACTATGTCCGACCTCAAAACACCGAGGTCAGATTCGTGTTCAGGGACCTCGAAAATAGGGGGTAGCCAAAATTTCAAGAAAATCGGGCGGTGCATACACTATGCTGCATAATTACCATTTTTGAATACGCTTCCTCAATGTTTGAATACGATTTTGCAGACTTCTAAGCTTCACAACTCACAACGCTTTCGGCTACGGCTTTTTCAACCTGTCCAAGTTCAATTTTTTGTTGTTTTTTTTATTGGGGACCTTCCCTACGACTCGTGCTCGATTTGGACAAATAACTTGGGCAACCTGGTAACTTACAAGGTATTGCACCTAAAAAGTAAGTATATTTTGTAAAAATAAAATGAAATTAACTAGCCATGAAAATTTAAAACCTTTAGCTAAACGTGGAATTTTTAAAGGTGCACGTAAAGTTTCACCAGTCGATTCTACAACACACCGTTGATTGAGGACCATCGACGAACACACGTAGTCTCCCTTTCAATGTCTTGTGTTAAAAGTGTTGTTCACAGACCTACAATAACCCAAAGCTTTATGAAAAATATATAAAAATGTAACATATAACTTACCTCAGAATGTTTCTTGACTACAAAGTCAGCCCTTTTTATGGCCTGCACCCATTTTGCCCTCAAAACTGGATCCTTAGGAAAGGCAAAAACGGACACTTTTGGCTTTGGCTCGGTTAGGTTAGGCAATTTGGGCGTCGATTAATTCGTTCCTTCATCGACGAATTTGGGACACAACACTTCTCGGGCATGGCTGAGAAAACACAAGAAAACACCCATTTTGATATTATACATACAACCAGAGACTTGCCTTGATGGCAAGTCTCTGTATACAACAAAACACACTTTCACTTCCTAACCTCCGTATTTAGGTATCCTTTATCTGATGGCTCAAAACATGAAATGTTTTTGATAGGCACACACTAATTATCGGACTAGAACACCACTGGTCCTCTGCACACTACTGTATCCACCAAATACACGTAATAACAATCACAGATTACCCAGTAACAATAATATAAGTGGAAAGAAGTAAACGAGGAAAACGAGGAACAGATACAGATCAAAAACAAAAACAGCTGGACGTCGTCGCGTCGGACGATGCCTGATGTCTAAGCACTGGGGTCGATACGACACTAGTTGTATGGCCTTGTCCATAGGTGGCGGTGCGCTGACCGCGTAGTTTCCTGCGCTCTTCCATCGTCGATGGAGTGACCTTTTGCCCGAACCGTTGATTGAAGATTCCTTTCTCCATCGACCGACTCGAATGGTGGTTTCGGAATTTGACGCCACCGTACGGACGCGTGTTGGTGAAATGTAAGAGAACAAGACAGAAACATTTAGTAACAAGTGGGAATGTGACAGACAGACCATAAGGATCATATTCGCATGCCACCCTAAGGGAGGATATCTTCCCCTTCTTCAATCAACGCTTCCGTCCAGCTATCACCAGAAAATATAATTACCGTGTCATCAGCGTATGATATGACCCTGCCCTCCACGTCGAGATTGCACAGTGCATTAATGTATAAAACAAAAAGTATGGGTCCTAGTACAGTCCCTTGAGGCACTCCAATTTTAACTTTTAAAGGTTCACTAATCTGTGTTCCAACCTTAACACACAGAGTCCGATCAGAGAGGTAATTTTTAAAAACACGGAGCCCGGCACCCCTCACCCCATACCCTTCAAGGATTCTAAGAAGCAGAGGGTGGGACACCGTGTCGAATGCCTTCGCTAGATCTAGGAAGGTTGCAATTACTTTTTTGCCGATATCAAGATTATGGGTAATATCTTTTGTTAGTTCATACATTGCATCAGTGGTACTTAGACCCTCCACAAATCCAAACTGATTTTTTGAAAGCACGTTACCAATGGACATGAATTCGATGAGCCTTACCTTAATACATTTTTCAAAGATTTTCCCGAAGTTATTAATCACGCTTATTGGGCGGTAGTTGCTTATATCTTGTTTACTTCCTGAATTTTTGTATATTGGGGTTACAATTGATGTCTTAAAGTTGCTAGGCACTATTCCAGTTGCAAAAATTTGATTTATTATATGTTTATATATATTATATATATATATATATATATATATATATATATATATATATATATATATATATTTACTATTTTTGATGATATACCATCAATTCCAGGACTGCAGTTATTTTTTAGAGAATGGATATGTTTAATAAGTTCGTTTTTACACACTGGTGTTAGAAACATAGAGGAAACTGTGTTTTGAGGTATTTGTATTTGCTCGGATGGTGTTCTTATAGTTCTTGCCATTTCTGTACCTATATCGGTATAATATTTATTAGTAAAGTTTGCAACAATTTTTTCATCCGTTAAAAGAGAATTGGTTTTATTTAGTATTGAAAGTTGTGTATTCCTCTCCTTGCGTTTCTCATTTGTGGCTTCAGATACAATGTTGTATACTCTTTTTATATCGAAGGAGCTTTCATATATTTTATCCCTATAATAATTATTTTTGGTGGTTTTAATAAGCTTATCGAGGTTATTTCTGTAAGTTTTATATTCTGCTCTTTTTTCATTTGTTGAATTTGTAATTAAGCCTTTTTTTAATTTATCGCGTTTTTTTATTGAAGTAATTATTCCGATCGTTATCCAAGGTTTAATTCTTTTAAACTTGTTTAGTGAAGGTCTACAAATTTCAGAAAGTTTTGTAATGTTGCTTATTTTATTGGTTAAATCCTTTGTTGCTAGTTCTGGGTTATCGTAATTCAAGATTTCGTTCCAATTTGTTTGTTTTGCTAGATTTATTAATTTTACAAAGTCAGTAGTTTTGATATTCTTTTGTCGGTCATCGATGTTACTTTGATAATCAAGGATATTATGGTTTGATACATTAAACATTATTGCCGAGTGGTCACACACTTCATAATTTACAACGTAATAAGACAATACTATACTCTGTGAGACTTTAGTTTTTCTTTTAAAAACTTATGGTCTAAGCAGGTGCCACTTTCAGTTCGAGTAATACTTCGATGAATAGGCAGGAAGCCATGCGAGGCCATGATTGATAAGTATTTATTCGTTTCAGGATTATCATTATTTATTAGATTTATATTTACATCACCGGTCAAAATTTCTGTCATATATATTATTGTTACTATTTAGGTATTGATCGATATCTTCCAAAAAATGTTCTAAGTTTGAGGAAGGAGATCTATATAGTGCATATATTTTATATTTTTGTCTATTAATTTCTACGGATATTTGTGTTATTGATATATTAGATTTAGACAATATTCGAGTGGTTATGGTTGGATTTATATGGGTTTTTGTGTAAATAACTAGGCCATCCCAAGTATTGAAATCACCACAATCATAATATATGTTATAACCTTCAATATTAAAGTTTTCAGTTGAGTCTATTTTATTACATTCACTTAAAATTAATATATCACATGTAAAGAGATCATATGTTTCTAAAAAAAACATCAAATTGTCAAAATTTGTCTTAATACCTTTTATGTTAATATGTACTAGATTAAAAAACTTGTGTTTAATTTCACATATCTTTGACAATTCATCAGGTTCTACAATTGCACTACAGGTAGAAAATAGTTATTTATGTACCAAGGCACTGAAGTTCAACTTTTTATGACTCATGTGGAGTTTAGTTGCTGAGGCCTCTGGCCGAGGCAAATAAATCACATGAGTCATAAAAAGAACTTCAGTGCCAAGGTACATATTATATTTTTCTTGAAATCGGAAAAAAAAATGTTTTATTAGGCAAGAAAATAATAATAAGGGATCACCCGTCCACGAACCGACTACGAGCGGCGTTGCTTGACTTTACCGATCGCTCTACCTAGGACAAGTATAATGATGACAGAAAAACCAAACTGCTGCTTCTTGTGCAGCCTACACAACAAATCTATTGATTTTCAAATTTACTAAAGTATGTATACTGAAGGATTGCGCTTCTATAGGAAACAATTTCGCAATGTGTACGAAAAGTTAAATGAGCCTTTATCGGCCGGGTTTTGAATATTTGGTCACTTTTGACGAGCGATGTCTCCGCGTCTGACGTTTGATGTTTACATCTCGCCAAGGCCTACTTATTGAAAAAATCGTACAATAATGGGCTACATTATTGTACGATTTCTGTGCTTTTAATGACGATTTTGGGACATTTTAATGCCGATTTCAAGAAAAATATCTTTTGGTTCTAGATCGTTTAAAAATTTACCAGCCATTACGCAGTCCATAGTTTATTCTGGTTTTCTGGATTGCCAGGAGGTAATTGTATGTAGAGCATTCTTTGCTATCGGCTGCATCATGTATATCATAATTCTTCCCATATTTTCTATTCGCTGTGTTACAGTTGTTACATTTTATAATATTTCCATTGCACTGGTTTTCCTCGTGTTCCTCCGAACAATTTTTGCATACTTTTTTGCTTTTGCATTTATTTGACGAGTGACGATAACCTTGGCAGTGAAAACATCTCGTTAAATTAAAGTCTTCGTAAACTATCAAACGTTGCCAACCAATGTATAACTTTTTTTGACTGTTGATTTTGTGGAACAGGTTCGGTGTACATTCAGCTACGGTATCTTTTTTTTAATATATGTTACTTTTAGTTCTTCGTTATCATCTATGAAGTTATTTTGGTTTCTAATGCTTGATTCTATTTGTTGTTCAGTTAGATTTCCCCGATAACCAATAATCTTTATCCTTGGCCTTTGAAGTCTGGTTTCTTCTACATTATAATTTTTCAGGATTTGTTCGGCTGCTTTCCTCATCTTTTCCACATCCTCATTATTGTTACACTTGATAATTATGCCCCCATTTCTTATTTGTCTAATGTTGTTTATACTGACTTTTAGTTCCGTCGGGTTTAAGTTTTTGATTATGTCTTGTTCAGTTTTTTTAGAGTCTTGAGTATTTCTAGGTTTTATTATGATACCACTAATGTTGTTTTGAGTAGGTTTGCTACTATTTTTTGTAATGGATGCATAATTTGGGTTGTTTTCCATAGAACACATGCTTATTTCTAGGTTATGAATTTTTTCCTTCAGTAAAATGTTCTTTTCATTAATTTCTGAGTTTAGTTGCTTTAGTAGAACATTTTCCTTGGTTTTTACTTCTAATCCAGATACTAAAGTAGCCAGTAGATTGCATATTTTTGATTCATCTGTCTCAAGGCAACATAACCCTGATTCGCACGTGAATTGTTTAAAGGTTTTCACTCGCGATGAGCAGCTTTTGTGCCAGGATCTTTCACACTTAATACAACTTATCGCGTCTATAACTGCATTTTTGCAGTAATTATACTTTTTTTCAACTTTTTCCACTACTTTTCCGCATTTATCTGGCTCGCGACCGCTACTTGCGGACGCCATTTTCCCGAGCTTTTTTAATTGCTACTGCAACAACGTACAGAACATGACATATTTATTTTATTTTTTTTATTTATTTAGTTGAAGTAAAACTAATACTTTCCACCACCACTAAATACACGCGTTTTTACAAGAAAAAATTTTAGCTGACAAACGTAATGACAGCGTCAGCCATTAAACTGTCCTGTATTGCTTGGGTCGGCCTTGAGCCCGTAGGGACGCCTATTTCACGGGGGGAACAGGGCTCATGCCCTCCTCAGAAATTTGAAAAGGGGGCGACGTCTTCCTTGGAAAACCCGAGTGTGGCAATGCCCGTCTTTGATAACCACTATTGGGACATCGCGCATTGCATTGACAATTTAGTTCAAAATTCAAGAAATAACATTATTTCTTCTTGATTATTTACTCCCTTCAGAATTTCGACAACCCGACGCCTCTGCACTTGGGTCTTAATAGTAAACAGATACCTGTTGATTTCTTATAATCTTGGCCACGGTTTATTTATTGTATGCTTTATCTATAGATATTTGATCGGAGCTCCAGGACTATTAATTCCTGAGATATGGTACCTCTTCATCCTTAATGAAACACCCTGTATATAGCTTGGATTTTTGGAGGATATATATATATAGGCTGTGCCATTCGTCCCCACGCCAATACAAGCTGTGCTCCAAGGGAACAGAATGACATCTGCCAACTACCTGCCGACTAACACGCCTCACAAACACTCGCACATACACCCATACACACATACAAACACATGTTCTCAGTGGATCGAAAATTAGGACTATAGTAGTATACAAACATGTATGAAGTATTTACGACAAAGAAAGCGGAAATTATTATATTTATTTATATTTATTAGAGAATTCGTATTATTGTATGAAGGCTGAGAACACATGAAGAGAGGTTTTTTTTCAAAAACTGATAATCACGAGCGGAAATTATGTTTAAAAAATCTTTTGACTAGGAAATCGGAAGTTTAAAATGTGTACTTTCACTTAGGATTGGTCTCATCCCAGTAAGAAACCTCCTTCAGCTTGATTCTTGAATTTAAAAATAAGAAAAATCGAGTTCTGTTTTGGGAAATTATTTATAACGTGGTTTACTGCAAAAATAAACGAGAAAAAAGAGAAATATATTAAAATTACTTATGCTATCAAAAAAACACACGTTTTAAGCTTCAAAAAAGTCACTTATTGAGTTTCAGTATCTAATTTTATGCGGATATTATGAGCGTTTGAAATAAATATTAAATATACGATAGCAAGAATTTATGAAAAATCTATATTAGTACAGTAAAATTGGGCCAAAACCCAAACATCAAAAAAAAAAAAGTTCTTTCTAGCGCGAAATAATTCCATACCCTCCTAAGAGTTAGTACTAAAAAGTTACACCACCACCAGCTACGGGTTTCGGGGGGAGGGGGTGAAAAGGGCAGGAAATTCTTATTTTTCAGAGTTGCGTGAATATCTAGTAAACTATGAGGTTTAGCGCAAACGTCATCCTATTCGCAAATGATATACATTAAATTCCGAACAAGAATTGTTATATACAGAATTATGGTAAAGTGAACGGTTTCCATGATATGGAGGGGTAAAGATTTCTTTGTTTTTATTTCACGTAGTTTTTGTTGAAAAAATTTAAAATGATTACAGTATAAATTAGTAACTGAATAATGTATGTAGAATATATATAGATATATCTATGCATATATAGATACATATTACACCCATAGATTGTTATTTTTTGTCACAACATAACCTCATAAGTATATGACTGTAAATATATCCAATACAAGTTAGTAGCCTTTTGCCCCCATTCGTTATATTATATTATATTGAAAAAATGGGAGGGAAATCAAAATGATACAAAAGGTTATAAGTTTTAGGCGAATCATTAATTGCGTTATCAGTCAGCACCAAATAGTTCACTCGGGCTGGTGAGAGGAAACAAATCTTCGTGTTCTTTGTCCACTTGAGAATAATCATTTAAATCGTCATCGATGATTACAGTATCTCTGTTGAGACATGCAAGTCCTAAGCAATTGCTGCACATACTTGAACAATTGAGACCACTTCTTCGACACTCGCAGTTTTGGACGCATCCATCTCTGCAGAAGCATAAGATGAGGATTGTTTAATATATATTTTCTTGTTTTTCACATGAGCTTCCTATTCATGACTTTCTCATTTTTACAAGCTAAGGACAAATTAGATATGGGAATAATTTGACATAAAAGAACGAATGGAAATCAGAACGCTATAATGAATGAGGGCCAAAAGTGTGTACAAATTAACTAAGGCTACTAACTTGTATTGGACATATTTACAGTCATATACTTATGAGGTTATGTTGTGACAAAAAATAACAATCTGTGGGTGTAATATGTATCTGTATGTGCATAGATATATCTATATATATTCTACATACCTTATTTAGTTACTAATTTATACTGTAATCATTTTAAGTTTTTTCGACAAAAACTACGTGAAATAAAAACAAAGAAATCTTTACCCCTCCATATCATGGAAACCGTTCACTTTACCATAGTTCTGTATATAACAATTCTTGTCCGGAATTTAATGTATATCATTTGCGTAGAGGATGACGTTCGCGCTAAACCTCATAGTTTACTAGATATTCACGCAAAACTGTGAAAAATAAGAATTTCCTACCCTTTTCACCCCCTCCCCCCGAAACCCGACGCTGGTGGTGGTGTAACTTTTTAGTACTAACTCTTAGGAGGGTATGGAACTATTTCGCGCTAGAAAGGACCTTTTTTTTTATGTTTGGGTTTGGCCTAATTTTGTGTTAGTTTTACTGTACTATATGTTCAAAGTGAAAAAAAAACAAACGAGGTTCTATATCGTAATCTTATTTTGCTCTTTCAAAAGTACATACATTTAGTATAAACTTTCTGTAATATTGCTCAAAAATATTACAAATTGACCATGTAACATCAATTATTGTAAAAATGCATGGAATTTTGATCAATACCAACTTTACAATAATATGAGAGGCGTATCCCTTCATGGAAATTAATGCTACAAGATTTTTTTAATTGCTTTACGGTGTCACTTTCCAATAAACTTTGTTGCATATGAATTAGTTGTGTGTGTAAAAAGTTATTACTGTTTAACTGTCTCCGCTCCACGTGCCGCTGTCAATTTCGGCTGCCTCTTAAATATGAGGAAGCATGAAAACGTATGATCTTAAAAAAATTCTCATACATTACTTAATTATTTTACAAAAAATATGCAATTACATTTTTTTTTGAGAAATTGCCTGCTCTTCCGAATGGTCTTATAAAAACGCTTATTAAATAGGTAAGTTATTAACAACCCTATATTTTTGAGAGTTATTATTAAATAAAAAAAATCGCACACTATTTTGTGCTGCGGACTCTTCGGATTTTGTTTTAAGACATCAAAACGAACACATTCCCACAAAATCTAAAACTCCCGGAATTTGTTCGAAGTTATTTTCCTGGTTGACTCCACTAATTGTGCTAGTTAAGTAGTTTGTTTATAACGTTTTCAAAATGAACAGTATGAGTTTTTTATTAAGAAATTCATTTTCGTCAATGGAATTTGAGCAAAAACTGCAAATTAAAGAGTTGGGCGGGCCGTTACCCGATTTTTAACTATAGAGTAAGATCAAAAGCACGACAAATCACGTAAATTCCACAAAAGTGTCTACTTAAAAAATAATTGGTTGTTTTGTTTTGCATGTGTTTTGTTCGGCGGTGAAGAAACTTGATCAAAAAAGGGAACCAACGATGTTGTGCACATTTGGGTTAAATGAACACACACGAAAAATCAAAGGTACAGGTAGTATGCTTTATAAATAAATATAAAAACGCAGTTAAATTCAGCATATTGCAATACACTGCTTAAACATAATGAGCAGGTTAATAAAAATCGGTACGTTTTAAATCATATAATTAACTGTGTTCGTTTTTCTGAGGACTTTCGAATTAGCACTAAGAGGACACAATAAGGCAGAGGCTTCCGAAAATAAGGCTATTTTTCGAGAATTGGTGAAGTTTAGCGCTGAATTAGATAAAATAAATGTTTTAGCAGCCAATTTTCATTCAGCCAAAAATTTCAACGTTTATTTTTTGATAAATATTTCTTCATTTTCCAATTTAATCTGCTTAGAAGGTTTTAAAGAAGGATAATAATTACAATAACGAATGGCGAGGAAAATTTTTTGCTGCCAGAAAATCGGCTTCTAACTTCACACCGGTTTAGTTAGGCACATTGATTTTTAAAATGGCCCCACCTGTTTAAATACTCACGAGCCGCCACTGCTGTTATGTAGTCTTCAAAATTAATATTTATACATATATGATATCTATCAGATTCAGATACCATTATTATATTAATAAATATTTTTAATTTATTCAAGTTATTTTGAAATGAAAATTACAAATTTTGGACAGTGCCTCCCGATCTGTGTTTAACACTGGTTGTAAATGTCAAAGTTCATTCATTGAACAACGAAAATAAATACCCGTAATTACCGGTCCATTTCGGGAAATTGGCCATTTATACAGAGGTAAAAAAGCAGATTGATTGACTTACCTGTGTAACTTGCTCTCATATTTGAATTCCTCTCCACAAGAATCCTGATACCAAATTTCCTGTCAATATTTAGATTTTTGCTTGAGTTATTTGGAGAAACCAAAAATAAATATTAACATCCTGTCTCTTATTTATTGGGCATTTTTGAAGCTATGTTTATAGATTTATTTTTTTTCTTTTAGATTCTGAATTACCCCTTGAATTTTTTTCTCACTTATTTAGGTTCACCCGGTATAAAAGTGTTAAGATAATGATAAAAGCAACAATGTGTAAAACTTAACATTTCTATAAATATATTATTTGTTATTTTAAAACTTTTATGTAAGCAGTATTTTGCCAAACAATTTATTTTGGCGAGGTTTGTACCCAGTTAAAAAATGTCCCACATTCAGATTCACCCTGTATACTAATTTTAGTTATTCACCTATGTCAGAAATCTATAATATTTTGTTTTTCTTTTATATAATTTATTGTCTTACTAGGACTGTCGTCTGGTCTTCATCATGAAATCTCTGAAGGAGGCGAAAACCTGTCTGTAGGCCAACGGCAACTGATTTGCCTTGCCAGAGCCCTCTTAAGAAAAACAAAAGTGTTAATCCTCGACGAAGCCACGGCAGCCGTTGATCTCGAAACCGACGATTTAATCCAAAAGACGATCAGGAATGAGTTCAGGGAGTGTACTGTCTTGACGATAGCGCACAGGCTGAACACAATCATGGACTCCGACAGGGTCATAGTCCTTGATAAAGGGCTAATTGTTGAGTTTGATAGTCCCACCAATCTACTTGTTAACACTAAATCAATTTTCTATGGCATGTGCAAAGATGCGGGGTTGGCTTGAGGTGGGCCCCACCCAGGGCTCGAACAAACTAAAAGTGATATAAATATAGGATCTCGAAAGAGTACTTTGGAAATAACAGTCGGCCAATATACATTTTTAAGTCTACCTCGCAGTTTGTTTCACATCACATTGTTAAATTATATTGATGTTTTTTTTTTGTTTAGTACTTACCACTTGTTTTTTGTGTCAATGCACTTAGAAAACTTGCCTTACTACTTATAATGAATAAAATGTGATTTTTATAATCTTACCTACCGTTGTAAGCTACAAATATGAAATTACTTAATAACAGCATCTACTTAGGCACACAACTTATATTTTTATGTTTTAACCTCAAGTTTTACTTTGTTGTTAGTTACATGTTAGTTTTATATACAAAGAAACCTGCAGTATTTTGTTTGCCAGTTTGTTTTAATTGTTTTTATTGTGTACTATACATCCATATTACATCATTCTTTTTAATCGATGTTGTAGCGTATTAGGTAATAGATGTACATTTTTATATCATGAACTCATTAAAAATCAATATTTGTAATAGTGATTTTTTATTTGCCTATATTTGTGTGTTTGTACATGTTTCATCACTTCAAATTCTTTTAGGAATCACAGCAGTTTTAACAGACTTAGTGCCGGCACTAGGTTGCCTGTCGGCAGCAATTCAGTTACATCACTATCTGCTTGCAAACGTTTTAAGATTGCCGATTTCCTTTTTCGATACCACCCCAATTGGTAGGATTATCTCACGTTTCTCGAAAGATGTTGACATTTTGGATAATACCCTTTCGTGGTACGTGTCTGAGGGTCTGACATGTTTTTTTGAGGTACTGCTTTTATTATGTTTGGTTATGGCACACACAATACACAAGCACACAAAGTTTTTAGTTCCTAGCAGACTCTTGAGGTTCTAATACAGATAAGTGAAATTTATTTCTGGAACACTTGTCAAGTTACCAGAAAAACCATCTCTGAAACTCATTGCTGCCACTTATAATTGAAGGTATGAACTAAACCTATTTTCCCACAAAATTGCAGCTCTCTCTGAGTAGAATGTTTACTTTGTAATATCTAATACTAGACTTAAAGCAAGAAATATTTACGACCCTTTGAATTAAATCACATTTTTTAAATAGCTTAGTCCTTATTCTGGATAATAGATGGCAGCAGCTAATTTCAGATATAGTTTACTGTCAACGGAAAGTATAATCTTTCATCCAACACTTATAGTTTGTTTAATGTATAGTCTGGGAGTTTGAGTTATAATCTAATATATTTATATTTTTGATTTTTTGACTAGAAACCAAGAAATCTAAATTGACCAATAAACCATGTCTATAGAGTGAGCATTAGGAAGCATTGCAGTTTTGAAAAAATAATTAAGGCGATACACAACCCTTGAGTAAATGAAAACCACTGTCAATGTTGATAGATAACTAAAGTCGTCTGGCTACATAGTATATTTTTGTGGCAATAATTATTGTTGAATCAACAGTAAATTTTCTATGATATTTAAATCACTTTGTTCGCTACTTTCGCTGTGGTTATTCGTCTTCCCTTATTATCTTTTGTCTCAATAATAACATATTCCTAAGTGAGTCGAAGCTAACAAGCTGCATTTTGGAGTATCTACTAAATTTGTTGTCCCAAAACGAAACTGAAATTTAAAGAAAATTGTGGCCAATTCCAAAACCAACTATGTCTGGAACAGCTTGCAAAATAATCTTATGACTGTACAGGGTGTTACAAATTGGATGATTTTGGGGAGTTTCTCCTATTTCCAGAAGATATAGACAAAAAGTACCTAGCTATGGTGTACTTTGCTCAATTTTCGAGACAAATTTAATACAAACTGCATCCTGATAATTTATTGATTTGTTTGGGAGATACAGGTCGTTTTTTGTTTTGAGAAGTTTCTTAAAAATGTGCCATAACTTTTTTGTTTGTGAATACAGTACACTCCCTCTAATCCGAACCTCTATTAAAATACATACTCTTCAACTTACTATTGAAATTACCTTATTTAATCCATTTCCTTCCAAAATTAAAGTTTGAAACTTGTTGTGTCAAGATTTTTTGTCAACAGTTTGAATGTTTCCACTTCTACTGACTATGAAAGTCTCCTGTAATCTATGCTATTTCTAAGGGCCTTGCCTGTATAAATTATGGTTAACTGGATTATAAAATATACCTACATACTTTAATGATCATTTTGTTACAAAGGCCTAGAGGGTTGGGACCTACCTGCTAATACCTACTAAATGCATTAGGTAAATGTAATTCTTATTTAGAGTATTTCCGTAGGAATAATTCTGAGGTTCAACCTCACTTCAAGGCATTATCAAGGCCATTCGGATTAGGGGTATTATACTGTATTTTCGATTTTGGCAAACACATTTTTGTTTATTTGGGTGTAGATTTTTTCCTTTGAACTAACCGCAAAAATTACCTCTGGATCAGAATAATTCTAAACCAAAAATCTTTTTAAAGAAAACGAAAATATTCAAAAACAAAAAAGTTATCGGATGGATAAACCAATATTTTTTTCTCGGATGGTGAGCAAGATATAGAAAAAATGCAAGAGATGAAGAAATTGTATTTTTAATTATTTAATCTTAAAATAATAGCTAAGTATAAAAAAGCAGTGGTGTGCTCGAATTTGTTCTTAAAATATCGAGCTAGGATGCCCCAGTGCCGCCCCTGGAACAAATAAATTAAATCTATTTACATCAAACTAATCTCCTTCCTTATTCTTGTTACATGCCAAGTTTTATTAAAATCGGCCAAGTCATTTTTGAGATTTTTTTAATAATTTTTTGTATTAACTTTAACACCCTGTAATTCGAAAACTAAGATTTAATACATATAAGTTTATATAAACTGTTCTTTTTCATCCGTTTGTTGAATGGATTTTGGGTATTATTACTCCCGAAGTCACAAGATTTACATCCTTCGGTTTTGTCTGATGTCAACTGTTCTTAGGTTAACTCAGCCGGCCTCTGGCTACTCCTAATTTGTGACTTCAAATTTGAAATTTCTAATAAAAGTAAAAAAGTATGATCACATGCATCATCACTTTTATCGCATGTGCTATTTTACTATTTGATCACAAGAGTCTTCTCAAGGGTGTTTGAAAATTCGACTGATAATATGTTTTAGAGGTACTTAGATATTCGGAAAATTTTAAGCAATAAAACCCATTTTTGAGTTTCAAAAACTGCTTTTATTTAAAATCAAATTTGGTGTAGAATATGCATGGACAGAGATACATATTATTTAAAATAATTAATTTATTACAAATATTGAAATTGTTACTGAATTGTTAATAAATTAAAAAAAGAGTCAAGTGGTACCAAGATCCGCGATTATCGCGATATTAGGTCAAAAAATTCATAAATAAAAACAGTTGAGCCTTGTCCAACATAAAAAAATAACCACATCACAAATTACAACTTGCTTTTGTTTATTTATTTCAGTATTTTTATATACAGGGTGACCACAAATTATTAGATTGTCAAGTGATTTTAACAACTTTTTTCTTAAGCCTTTCGGGACTGGATCCAAACAAACACGCTTATAAATGTTGTGTCAGTGGGACTGGAACCGACTATAAAAATGCAAGTAGGGAGCCAGCAGAAAGGACTAGAACCAAATGGATAAACGTTGATTAGGTATAAGTACTTTGGAATGCTTACTTTGCATTGGTCATGCCAAAAATTAATGTTATTGGCTGATTTTCTAGTAATGACATCAAGTTGGGTGGTCCTTTTCATATCGTAAAACGCGCTCGCGCACTTATCAGAAAAATCGATTTGTATGTGGGCGCATGCACAACAATGATTTATATTGGGAAAACATATGTTATGTTAAGGCTGTTTTGCAATTATGGACTAGAACCATACATACACCCATGTGCTTTCTGCTGCGGTCCACTGCCCAGCTAGCATGCACAGGTCATTATGACGTGAATTTTTGGGCAGCTGTTACGTCTCTGTGACCAAAAACATGACGTGAATGTAACGTGAAATATGACGTCAGTATATCACAGACCAGAGACGTCATTCGGCGACGTGATTTTCACGACGTGTTAATAACGTCACATAGAACCATGCTAATCACTTCACAAAGATGACGTATTGTTTTCTGGTCACCCTGTAAAAATGTAACAATAATTGTGCGATTTAACCCGTTTTTTAATAGTAGAGCTTGATAAACTGTATTTTTTGAGCAAAAGTTGAAGTTGTTTTTGCTCAAAAATACAGTTTATTAAGCTCTACAATAATTAAAGAAATTCTTTCAAATAGCACAAAATTAATAAACTTTTTACAGGATGAGCCGAAACCAAATGGGTCACACTGTTGATACTAATATCTGACATACGGAAGCATCCTGGAACATATTAGAATAATACAATATTCTGTTCCGTGAAATACTAATAAAAAGCTATTATAATGATTGCAAAAAGTTTTGGGAAAAGAGCAACTAGGTAAAATTTAATGTTATGAATACTTTGACTCCTTTCATCAAGCGACATCTTCCTCCGGTACAAACATTTTTATTAGACTAGATCTTCATCATTACCACTAGTTTCGTCTATTTTCTATAAGTTTGAGAATCTAATTATTTTGCTCCTTGATGCTATAGGGCACTGTAAATAATTTTTGGTCCCTTTATTTCCTTAATTCGCCTATTTCTGAAGGTGTTGCTTCTGTAGTATCTGTCTTCGGTACTGTCGATGGGTGACGAATAAGAAGTGGAATGTCAGATACTAAAAAAAAACAAGTAGGTATTAGCTTCAAAACAAAAGTAAGTAATTTATAAATATTTCAGGTTTTTTTTGTAGATTTTTTAAGAATTTAATCGTTGCTTCTCTGAATAAGTGTTTTACACAATGAAGTAGATATAATATTTTACACAAAACAAGAAACATTTGTTATTTCGTTGATCATGATTTTGCCGAGAAATATATTACAGAATAATAGTAATAAATGTAGTGACCAAATTTAAAAGTTTAAATTTCGCGCCAAATTTGGGTTGGCAACAAATATGGTATGTCAAGTTAACATTCGTGGAATTAAAATAAACTCTTGGATGAAGGGGGCTTGGTTAAAGCACATAAAATTTGAATTAAATTTACGTTTGTTCAGGGCTCATCTCCTCGGCTTTCCCATTTCCCATTTTATTTGGCCAAACCTCGTGACCAACCACTATTATGATATCGCCCGGATAATCAATAACTTACCTTCTGTTGCAGTTGTATAGGTAGCCTTCTCTACCTAATTGTCACCACTCACAAAACATCGGATGAACTAATATTATACCACTGTTCGGTTTTCGGCATCAACAAAAACATCGCGTCAAGACGTCCGGGCTGTTTGTCTGCTATCTCGCCATGTCATGGGCATGGCGGTCGGCGGTCGTGAGACTTGTGCATTGGCGTGTAGCACCGCGCACGCCGCACGGCCTATAACTCAAAATGCTGCTTTATTCAAGCCACCAAGAAGAATTTTTATCGGTGTAACAATAAGCATAAAGCATTATAAACCACAGACTAAGTTAGATAGATTACATTACCGATTATAATATGCTGGTAATTTTTAATGTCTACTAGATATATCTTATCATTAAATACATGTATAAATAAATATATTAGGTATTAAAATTAAAACATTTTATAGTTTTATACCTACACTTGTCTGCAAATAATAGGTATGAGATACGAATATAAAAACAAAAAAATAACACATAAATATAGGTATATTTATTATTTATTATATAAAACACGTCTCAATGGCGTCGTAGGTCGTGACGTCATTTTAAGCTTAAAAATGACATGTGCGACCAAGATATGACGTCAAAATGACAAAATGACATGTGCATGCTAGCTGGGTGGGCACAGATCCTCATGTGGTCGCAGTCCCGAAAAGGTTAAACGTGGGTCTAGTAAGCCTTAATTTTCCCTTAACTCCCCTAACAATAAACGCAATTCGAGAACTTGAGTCACTAAAATAAATAAAAGTTTGACAAGTAAAAAACAAAAAAAAAGGTTCCATAAACGATAGATGCAATGAATCTGTATTAGTGTGTTTTGGGGAACACATTTTTTGTAGTATTCAATAAACATTTATAGCACTGTTACAGGACAGGGAATCATTTTAGGATAAATTTTCAAGAGGAATTGATTTGAATGATCATTAAATTGACTTTCCTTCCTTAAAAGCTCTATAGGTGTATGCTTCATAAGGAGTGTTCTAAGTAGAAAATAGTAAGATTCTTTTTATTTACTAATTTATGATACTGATGACACCATCCTCCCAGTTCAATTTTCAAAACACTTTACACCTTTTACTTTAAAAACTAGCCCTTCACCAACCTGTTTATAGGAAATTTATTGCTTAAAACATTTTTAAAAATTTTATCTGTTGAATTTTGAAATAAATTTTAAATTTTACACCTCCACTTTTTCTCCGATCACACTAAAAAAATACATCAATAACCTTAATGTTTTCTTCTCATTTTAGGTCATTGGCACTTTTGTCGTTATCAGTTATGCCACCCCACTATTTACATTTGTAGTAATCCCAGTTATTCTGGTATACTGCACGTTCCAAAAGTTTTATGTCACCATATCCCGCCAACTAAAAAGGCTGGAATCGATATCACGATCGCCGATTTATTCCCATTTTGGAGAAACGCTCAATGGAGTGCAGTCGATAAGAGCTTACCACCAGCAAAGGAGGTTTACTAGAGAATCCGAAAAAAAAGTGGATAATTTACAAGTGTGCTGCTATCCTGGAATGATATCAAACAGATGGTTGGCTGTTCGTTTAGAGATGATTGGGAATGTTGTTGTGTTTTTTGCTGCATTGTTTGTCGTGCTGCAACGTGATAGTATACCAGCACTTGTTGGGCTATCTATTACTTATGCTTTAGAGGTAATACGAAAAAACATTACCTACAAGGTTCAGTATTTTACACTTTCTCATCACATATTTTTAAGCTTCATAAACTTAATAATATGGATTTGAGAGCCACCATTGTCAAATATGAGAGTGGGGGACAAGAAAGCAAAGGATGCCCATGCTTGATTAGTTATAAGTCGATTTACACTGGGACTTTGTAACCACTTCTGGTACTTATTGTTAAGTACATACATTTATTTAATTTCAATATTTTTTACAACATCAAAAATACCTTATGATAATGGGAGCAAAAATTTCAAAAGTTGAAATCTTACACACTTATTCTGGGCATTATCCTTATGTGTTTTTATTTTGGGTTTTAAAAAAATGAAATGGTTATGGCAACAAAATGAATTGAACAAACATGTTGCATCGCTTTCATCACTGCTGATATTCTGTCCTCTAATAAGATGACCATATCAAAACTATTAACTTTTGGCAAAACTTTACCGGATATAAAAGCGCCTACAATTTATGTCCTTACACGTTTTCTGGTTTAACCATTAAAGCGCCATCAGGCGTGAATTCGACCTTTTATCTGCAAAATTGTTTCAGCCCTTGTGCTGGCAGCAGTGACGTTTATAGAAATTGGGGGGCAAAATTTTTGATATATCGTCGCACTAGAAATACAGTAAGAAATATTAAAAAATCAATTTTTGTTTTTTTAATTTATCTTGTACTATGTTAAGAGCCTTTTTTGGTAGTATACTCGGTTTTCTTCTAGAGTCTAGAGTATACAATAAAAATCGCAGCTACCAAAACCTACTATATGATTTTTTAGTTTAAAAGTCAAACAATGTAAAATAGTCGGTTATTTTATAATGGTCTTATTTGTTTGTGAAATGGTAAATATGAAATGCAGGTACTATAACAAGACATTTTTAAATATCTTTGTCTTGGACCATAATGTGTTTAAAAGATTAAAACATATCTCAATTTTTAAAGTTATCTTAGAGTTAATTTCGTAAGTTTGTTTGAACAATAAGGTATTTTTAAATGTCTCAGTTTTTGTCCAAATCAAGTTGGAATAATTGAAATATGTCTTTATATCCCTGGTACATCAGGACACCAACTAAAGAATTTTACTAATAGGTTAAATAATAATATCCTTAATTTAGGCATTAGTGTAACACATAGGAATATCTACAGAGTAAATGAAAAAATTAACTTTTTAGAAACTAAAGGTAATAGCACTTTACCTGAATTTAAACGTAGACAAAATCAATCTTATAAGAGAATTTTTAATCAAATAAAAGAAACTAATTTACGTAAATTTGAGCATCTTAAAAATGAAAACAAAATCAATCTTAAAATAAATCAACATTGGTTTAAAAATCTTACAAATGTTGATATTCCTATCGAAGTTAAGAATATTCTATCACTGGGTCCAAAATTTAGTTTACAAACCAACCAAAACTGACATTTCTATTAAGAATCTTTTAGCAGATGTTGAATTCTCTTTTAGTCAAATAAATAATGACGATCAAAAAAACATTCTCCTTTGTCAGATGACTAATATAATAACTAATTTCATTAATCATTTTCCAACACATTATTCTGAAATTACCTCTTGGGTATAATACTACAAAAAAGTTTTTGAAAGAGAACCCAGAAATTATTGTAGTTAAGTCTGATAAAGGTAATTTTTCAGTTATCATGTTTAAAAATCAATACAGTGAACTTGCAAATAATATGTTCAAGATCCAACAAATTTATAAGAGATCCAACTAATACCATACAACAAAAAGCTAATAATTTAGTTAGTAATTTAACTAAAACTAAAGAAATAGGAAAAGACGTTGCTAAATCTTTAAAAATATACAATTCTATTACACCAAAATTTTATGGATTGCCAAAAATCCATAAACCTAACCTAGCTCTTAGACCAATATTTGTTTCAATTGACTCACCAACTAGTAAAATCACTAAGTATTTAACTAACATCCTTAGTACTTACATTTTATGAAGAGAATAATCCTTATTTTATTAAAGATTCCTTTAGTTTTGCAGAAAAATTTCCAACTTCCCGATAATTATGTCATTATAAGTTTAAATGTTGTTTCTTTATTCACTAGTATTCCGTTAGAACTTACTTTAAGCTGTATAGAAAGAAAATGGAATTGTATCAAACATCATTGTACTATTAAGTTCGAAACAACAAGATTCAAACTAATGTTTTCTATTCTCTATAAATAAATTAAGTGATCAAAAACTGATTGTATTGTTTATTCGTATTTTCCGGTCAACTTTAACATTAACAGTTTGTATGGGCTGAAAAACTACAACTACACTAAGATAAGTTTAAAAAAGTCAGATAACTAAGCCAAAACTATTATCAGTCAAGTCCTACACTCAGATATTCAGGGTGATTCAGTTCCGGTGCTCAACATGGGGATCTCGGAATCCGTAACAGATACGAAGTCGGTCAAATGGAGGCAAACTTGCGCCTTTGGGCGCCTA
This sequence comes from Pseudeuparius sepicola, assembly GCA_963920635.1. Lineage (NCBI taxonomy): Eukaryota > Metazoa > Arthropoda > Insecta > Coleoptera > Anthribidae > Pseudeuparius > Pseudeuparius sepicola. The sequence goes on from OY987301.1 coordinate 49,687,054, forward strand.
ACAATATGCCGTTGCCATATTTTGAAATTCTTTTTTTATACTTTAGGTAAAATGTATCTCGCTATTGTTAGTAATTATTGTTGTTTTGTTATTTACCTAAAGTATAAAAAAATTTCAACATACCTATGATAAACATGTAGTATAATTAATCCAGTAGGTATTAAAATAATGATCACCTGTTATAATCGGAATATCTTTGAAAAAAAAGAGAGAAAAATGCATAGTCCAGGACCGTATTAATTTTTTTCTTGGTAAATGTGCATTTTTGCGGCTAAAACGAGAAAAAATATGTATGTGTCATACATCGTTGAACTCAGGGCAACGATTCATTTTGAAATATGCAATAAAAAATCCAGGTCCGTATTTAAAAAAATTAAGATGATCCCTCTATCTCAAAAACGAAACGTCGCCCCGAAAATCTTAAAATACTATGACGTAGTCCAGAAAAAGTTGCAATGAAAAAGTATAATTTATTTTTCAATATTAATGCAAATGGCGCCAGAAAAAAAATAAAATCTAAATTTCAAAAATTCGGTTTTTCTTAAATATCTCAGCAACCCATGAAAATATTTTAACTTTCTCAACGGCATATTTAGGCGCCCAAAGGCGCAAGTTTGCCTCCATTTGACCGACTTCGTACTTCGTAACAGATACTGTTACGGTTTCCGAGATCCCCATGTTGAGCACCGGAACTGAATCACCCTGTATATCTTCTACAAATAAACAAGATATCTTGTAATGTAATAGGCCATAAACAAAGATATCTTTAAAACAAAGTTTTTTTCAAAGAAAAAATATTTCACCTACTTATTAGAAATATAACATGTACTCACAATGACCATACACCCTTTCAGATTTAAACTTTTAAATTTTCCTATAATTAATTAAACTAATATAAAATACCTTTAAAGGTACTTAATTATCTCAAAATGGTCGTTTTAAACATAACTGACTGTAATTCAAGTGTGACGATATATTTTTTAAAGAGGTGAAATATTAAGAAACTTCTTAAAATGAGTCATGGGAAATTCCTAAATCTTCGGATTTACAAGCTGTCCCCCCTAAATATGCAACTGGCTGGCAGGATAAAAGAAAAAAAAACATTTACATGCAGCAGCAAGTTATAACCTGCTGACAAGTTATCATTTGAAAGTACTTAGTGAGATTTTTGAGACACCCTGTATATTTTGAGTAACCATATAATATAGTTTAATATTGTTATCTCTAAAAATAACCACTAATAATATAATGTTAGAGATAACTACAGTTTGTTCAGCGAATTTTCAGCCCTACATCACAACTCCCATCCTTGCCTTACTCATGAATATACGATGGACATCGGTCGTATATTCACGAGTCAGACAAGGACGGGAGTGGTGACGTAGGGCCGAACATTCGCTGAACAAACTGTACAATGGTATCTATGGTTAGAATTGGGAGAGAAAAAGAAACCTAGAAAACTCGAAATATGCAGGGTGTCTCAAAACTCTGACCAAGTTGTGCTCACTTCTGGTCAAAAGGCAAGTCTGAAATGAAAACTGACAATATTTTGTTACCACATACCTACTCATCAAGTACTAATATTGCATGTTAAACTCCAACTTTACGATTTTTTGGATAAAGGTATTGTTTTTTTAGTAACTTTTTAACAACACCCTGTTTATATATTTGACGCCATATTCGAATTCTTCAGAAAATTCTACACAAGTTTGGATTCCCAAAAATTGTACTTACTTTTTCATGTACTCGCACTTTTTTGACATTTTATAGTTAAGCCAGCCGCTTTGAGACAATCTTTAACTTCAGATAAGAGCTGCATATGTTCCTCAAACGTTTCCGAACAAACTATTATGTCATCAAGGTGACAGAAAATTTTAGGTTCATATTTTGGTCCAAATATTGAATCTACTAAACGTTGTTGCATTTGCGCAGCATTACACAACCCAAAAGGCATGGTCACAAACTGGAATTCCCCTCTCCCAATGATGCTTCGCTTTAGACTCAGAAGACAAAGGGATTTGCAAGAAACTCTTTCTCAAATAAATCTAGAAATGAAGTTAGCACTTCTCAGCATGTTCAAAATTTATCGATGTTAGACATGGGGTAACTGTCGTGTTTAGTTACTTCATTTAGAGCCCTACCATCAAAGCAGAACCTATACTCCTAATTTGATTTCTTTACTAATAAGACTGCAGAGCACCAAGAGCTCTGACAAGGTTCGACAACACCCAGTTCGAGCATGTCATCTATTTCCTTATTTAAAATTTTCATCATGTAAGGAGATAAGGCGTAATGGAGTTTCTTAAATGGCTTGTTGCCTTCTGTTTCAATTGACATAGATACTGAGTTAGTTCTTCCCAATCTATTCTCACTACTTATTTTGCTAAAAGAATCTATCACACGCCTTGCTAGAACCTTGGCCAGAACGTTGTTCAGGGTGAAGGTCATCTAAAGTGAACAAAAAGGGAGACATAAGCAAAGCTATTGATGCACGAGGGGTGCCCTCAATCTGTGGAGACCCAGACTTGGTTTTGTAGTTCACAAAGATATGAAATTTTTTCGAGAAATCGCTTTCTAAAATAAATGAATGAGGTAATGTCGATACTATCCGAGTTTTTAAAGCTTCACAGGGATTTCCTACTGTAATAGGTAAGTCAATGTAAGCTTCGAAAATCTTCAAGGTACCGTCTGCGCTAGAAACTCTAATATCGTTGCACAGATGGAAAGAGAAACCTAAACTTTTTAACATAGGGATGCCTTTACTACCCACAATTGACGTGCACCCAGAGTCTAACAAAGCTGTTATTTCTTGGTCGAAAATTTTAACTACAACATAGGGTCGATTATCGCCCTGACATCACTAAAAAGGTAATAACTATAATAATAATAATAACTATTAATAACTATTTCGTAATTGAAAACTTTATTTTTGTAAAAATCTAAGTTGGTACAATTTTTAGAAAAGCTTGAATGGTAGGTAAGCTTGGTCATATTAAAGACTTTTTTGGTATCGCAGAAATTTGTAGCCTTCAAAATACAAAATATATTAATATAAAATATATAAATAACGAAAACAAAATATTTTTCTTGAAATCGGCAGTGAAGTGTATCAAAATCGTCATTAAAAGCTCAGAAATAGGCACTGATGTAACCCATTTTTGTGCCATTTTTTCAATAAGTAGGCCTTGCCGAGATGTAAACATCAAACGTCAGACGCGGAGCCATCGCCCGTCAAAAGTGACCAAATATTCAAAACCTGGCCAATAAATCCCATTTAACTTTTCTTCGTACACATTGCGAAATTGTTACCTATAGCAGCGCAATCTTTCAGTATAAATATTTCAGTAGGTTTAAATATTAATCTATTTTATATGGAAGCTGCACAACAGGCAGCATTTGGATTTTCTGTCAGAAAGTGCCGGGTCTCAGCATATGTGACCTCGTAGTCGGTTCATGGACGGCCTAATAAAACATTTTCTTCCGATTTCAAAAAAAAAAAAATATGCACCTCGGCACTGAAGTTCTTTTTATGACTCATGTGGTTTATTTTTAGTAGGTTTTAGTAGGTTTGAATATCCATAGATTTATTATGGAGGCTGCACAACAAGCGGCAGTTTGGTTTTTCTGTTCGAAGCCGTGTCTTTGTCATACTTGACCTAGGTAGAGCGATCGTCAAAGTCAGGCAACGCCGCGCGTAGTCGGTTCATGGACGGGTGATCCCTTATTATTTTCTTGCCTAATAAAACAATTTTTTTCCGATTTAAAAAAATATATATAAAATGTATACCTACCTCAACACTGAAGTTCTTTTTATGACTCATGTGGTTTATTTGCCTCGGTCAGAGGCCTCGGCAACTAAATTCCACATGAGTCATAAAAAGTTGAACTTCAGTGCCTTGGTACATAAATAACTATTTCGCTTAAGGAGGCAATCATGATTTGGTCGTCGCCAATTCCAGCAGACAACACTCTTAGGGACTTTCGGAGGTATTGAGTTATTACTTTCCACTGAGAAGTACTTGAAATAGCCAAGGTATCAGTCCTTTTTTAAAAGGTAGTGTTTTTATTACTAAAAGATTTATTATTGTTCGCAAGATAGTTATTTGAATTTGAGGCAACCTGTTTAGGAGTACTTGGCACATCGTGTAAAGCCGATACTTCAACTAACTCATGAGCTTTTGCTTTTAGAAAAGAAGCTTCTTCTAACTTTCTACACAGTAAACTAAGTTGGTTAACCTAGTTAATTTCCGATCAAACTGAGAAATAAAATCCGGTAGTAGATCCCTTCTAATATTTTTAACTTTTGTGGATTCTACTGGTGAATAGAATAGAATAGAATAGTGTTTATTGGTGCTACCAAACACAGGATTTTTACACAAGTCAACAATAGTCAATAATTTACAATGAAAGTACAATACACAAGTCAACAACTCAAAATGAAAGTACAATATCCAATTTATGATACGAGACTAAGAAACACACAGAGTGGAACTTACACAAATATCATTATTTCATCTTAACTACACATTAAAATATAAACTTATACACTCCATTTAAATATAACTACAAAACATATAAAATCAGTCTGTCGACATGCCATCAAAGGCTGCTCTTAAACATTCATTCACCGAGTAGAAAGCTCTGCTCAACAGATACCTTTTAACAATCTTAGAAAATCTATTCAAAGGTGTTGCTCTTACAGTACCAGGCAACAAATTGTAAATCATAGGACCATAATAAGAGACTCCATTCCTAGTCTTATCTATTCTATGAGATTCAACATATATATTTGATTTGTTTCGTGTATCATAAGCATGTATACCCTCATGTGTATCGTAAGTAGGAGAGTTTTTATGAACATACATTAAGAACTGGAAAATATAAAGGCAAGGCGAACGTGATAACCGACTAAAAAGATTTTCCATTTGAGCAATAAAAATTTCTACAGATTCACAAGGTTTTTGCTTTCAAGACTTAATCTGTTCTCAGATATCCTCTTCACAATTAGCCGACAAAAAAATCAGCTTTCAGTCTACAAACTAAAGCTTCCCAACTATCAACGTAAGTCTTTATTCTCCGAACCAAGCAAAAGCATTACCTGTAAAAAGTTCAACAGCTGATTTAAATAAATCCTGATCAGATACTTTATGCGAATGTGCTAACTTGGTAACCCACTCTAAAAAATTGTGCACTTTTTATCTCCGTTCAATTTGACAGGCCATTCTTAAATATTTGGTTTATTTACATAAGTAACAACCGGGGATAACTTAGGAGATAAAAGTGACTCTCCAGGATTCTCAAGGGAATATTTGACTTCATCATGTTTAGGTAATTTTTCATATAAATCTCCCTCTAATTGAAGAACAGTCACATAAGATTCCATTTTATGCCTCCTCTTTGATATCTTTAGGGACCTGTACTCTTTTGATATGCCCCGTAATATGCATTATCCTTGACTTGATGCGTTTAAAAGCAGAGTCTGATTGATCACCTTCAAATTCAGCTATAGCAGATGTAATCGCTTCTAAAATAGAGTTAATTTCCGCAGTTTCTTCCGCATATGATTTTTTATGAACATCGAAAACTTTACTAATAATCTCCAAAAGAAAATAAATCAGTTCATGGTAGTCCATTCAAAATCCTAACAAAATAGTTGACCGCCCTGTGTAAACAAAAAGTCACTCGGAAAAACCGGCAAAAAGTATCCAAGTCCAGATTTAAAAAGGTAAAGATATCATAGGCATTTTCGGAGAGAAATCCAAAATCGTTTTAGATACTGGAGATAATGATAATGATTCATTAGTTTAATAGTCATACAGGATAGAACATGTCGTTGTGTGATTACATATATTTCATTTCTGCCATTTGGTTAAATAGGTATGTGTCAAAAAAATATACAAACTTACATAGAACTTAGATAAAACTGACATAGACAACATGACATTCGTCACACAAAAAACATCACAAGATATCACAAAACAATTATGGAGACAAAAGAAAAACAGTTCGAGAGGCAAAAACAAGATAAACTTATAAAAAATTCGGGTTCCCCAAAAACCTTCTTAATACCAAAAAACACGTTTTTCTTTCTAGAAAATTTCTTAGGCAAGAAAAATTACTTTCGAAAATTTTTTCAAAGATAAAGATAAGTTAGTTTCAAACAAAAAGGCAAGTTAACATTTCAAGGTAAATTGTGAAATTAATTAAAGAAACAAATTAGGTAAGAGATATTTCGTTATAGGCAATTTCGTTATAGGTAATTTCGTTAGAAAAAAAAACTAGTTAGGTAATAGGTATCTAGGTATAGGTAATTTCTCCCAAAAATGTTGAACAAGATAAGTAGATAGATATTTGCCTATAATAGTAAGTGTACTCAGTGTCGAAAAATTGATTACAACACTGCCAGGGTATCGAAAAAAATAGTTAAGGTAAAGTCTTAAAAACCTAGGGCCTCATTTGAGTGTAAAGCCCCACCCGTTGCAGCGCCATTTGTGTGTAGCACTTTTTGTAGTTGTGAATGGCAGCTTTGGGGTGGTTGGAGAGCAGGATTCGTGGGTAAGGAAGTTTGTTGTTAGTTCTTATGAGGCTTAGTTGAAGGAAGATATTTTGGATGCCATCTAGCTCTTTTTTTACTTTTAAAAGTGATCTTGGAGAACTGGAACAGGGTTGCTACTGCACTGGAAAACCTGGAAAACCGGGAAATGTCAGGGAATTTCAAAGTGATCAAAATTGTCATGGAATTGTCAGGGAATTTTGTGAAAATTCCTAAATGTCAGGGAAAAATACTTGCCATTTCTGGAAATGTTTCTCGGTTTCCGGCCTGCAAAACGCTATAGAAAATATTTAATCCGGTCTTCCATTTGTATAGTAGGCCAAGTGTTCCAAGACCACGCGCCTGCTTATCAGAGGGCGGGCGCTCAAAGACCACGTGCGCACCGGTCGATCGCGGATACAGATTCTATTTCTGCAGAAATATAGACTTATGTCAGAGAATATAAAACAACCAGCAGTATAACTTACTCTTGAGAAATCATCTGCAAATTCAATGACCTTGAGCTATATTGGGGGAATAGAAGTCAGAGGTGTAGTCGGGAAAAAACTGTAAAATGTCATGGAATACCTGGAAATGTCAGGTAATTTTATCGATCAACCAAAGTAGCAACCCTGTGGAAAACCAAGGAAATGGGATGGAAAACTGTTTTTTGTTTTTACCTGGCAATATTGCAAACAATGAAACACTGGCGACTCTTATACCTAATATATTTACACTTTTTTGCCGCAAATGGCAACAAAGACAAAATAATAGTAATTGCCCCCCTCCCCACATAAGCATGTGGTTGCTTCTGGGGTACTCCTAGTTTGGAGTATTGTGAGGGTAAGAATTATTATTATTATTATCGATTTAGCCCAAAAGACATTCGCACTCCCTCTATGGGGAACATTCACTACTATATTATTGGCGGACGAGACCCTTGCCATGTCTGCCAATCCTCTTCCTCCTAGTTGACGTGGCAGAGTTATTCTTTCTACGGCGGTACGGGGATAATGTTTATGAGCTTTTGTCAGTAGTGTCCTAACTTTTCGCTGTAAATTGTTGATGTCCGTGTTGGTCCAATACACTATTCCGAATGAATAATGAGTACAGAGCACACATACGTGTTTAGGGCCTTAAACAAATTCCTGCTGTTAAGATCAGTTCGCACTACTTGTCTTACTCTCTTGATGAATTCATTCGTTAAATCTGTCTTCATTGTTCGATGGTCTATTCTTTGAGCTTGTTTTATCCCGAGATACTTGTATGTATCTCCCATGCTCATTGCTTCGATCTCCTGGCCGTCCTGCATCTCGTGTGCACCTTGCTCGAGTCTTCACCCGACGATGTTAAGGGTGCGGCACTTGTCCAGTCCAAACTGCATTCCGATGTCCCTGGAGAACTCCTCACAATTTTAAGCATTTGCGTTAGTTAGTTGGTTCTTGGTTGCGGCCATCAGTTTTAAATCATCCATATATAACAGGTGATTCAACTTGATCGCTTCTGCATTGTTTCTTTTGTTAGCGAAGCCGTATTTTGTAGAGTCCAACCGATGTGATAGGGGGTTCATCGCCATGCAGAACCACAGTGGACTGAGTGAATCTCCTTGGAAAATCCCTCTTCGGATGTTGATGGTGTCGGTCTTGATGTTACCGCTTGCGGTTCTGAGTTGTATCTTAGTGCGCCAGGTTGTCATGACGTGTTCTAAAAAAGAAACTGTAGGATGATCTATTTTATACAGTTTTAAGATACCTGTGAGCCACTCATGAGGTACGGCAACAAATGCTTTTTTATAGTCCACATAAGCCATGTAGAGTTTTCGTTACTTGGAATTTCGTTACAGATGACAGAGTCTATGGTGAGTTGCTCTTTGCATCACATTGCGCCCTTCGCGCAGCCCTTCTGCTGCATTGCCATGATGTTGTTCTGCTCGCAGTGAGCATAATAATATATTCGCTGCGTAAGGCAAGATGTGATTATTTTGTACAGCGTAGGCAGGCATGTTATTGGGTGGTACTTGGCAGGGTTATCTGTATTCCGCTGGTCTTTTGGTAACAGGTACGTTGCACCCTGCATAAGAAACAATGGCATTTTCAGAGGATCGAGCAAGACTTCATTAATTAAGGTAGTTAGTTGTTTTTTTATGCACCACAATTTCTTAATTCAATAATTTTGGAGATGATCTGGACCTGATGTCTTCCAGTTGTGGGAATTCTTGATTACATTGGAGACCTCATCGGTTGTGAATTGCTCATGTTGCATCTGGCTATAGTTCCTGCCTATCTCCCATTCTTCATTGATCGTCAACCGTCAGCCTGTTTTCTGCTAGGCTAACTCGTATTAATAGCATTCAAAGTACGGTAAAAACATTTTTCTAATCGTTCAAAGAGTTTGCTGTCTCGTTTCCTGTTGTTACTAGCCTTGTTATTATTATATCGACTTAGCACTCCCTCTACGGGGAACATTCACTCAGATCCTGGGTATCCCGGATACCACAAGGATCTGGCTCGAACGAGACCCTTGCCATATTATCGGGCCTTAGGTGACATGGATATTCCCGCATTCCCCATGAATTTCCTGACAGTTCTGGCTGTCGCAAGTAGTGCCGCTTTTTGCATGGACCTGTAAAGATGATCAGTTAGGCCCAGCTCTTTGGTGTTTCTCAGCAAACTTTTTGGTATAACACCAGTTGTTGACACGATGATTGGAACTGTCTGAACGTTCTCCATTTCCCATTGCCTTCTAATTCGTTCTTCTAAGTCTCTGTACTTCACGATCTTCTCGGCCTGCTTCACACGCAGGTTGTTGTTGTTTGGGATGGCCACATCAATCAGAGTTGTCTTCCTAGAAATTTTATGAACTATTATAAGGTCCGGGCAACTTGTTGATCTGTCAGAACTGTATGATACCAGTACATCTTATAGTTGCTGTTTTCAAGAACAGGCTCTGATGTGTAGCTGTAATATGGGACCCTCTCTGCCCGCACAAGCAACAGTTTTTCTGCCAGTTTTTGGTGCAAAATCTTGGCAACCGAATCGTGTTGTTCCTTATATTCCGTTGATGCGAACATCTGACATCCTCCTATTATGTGATGGATTGTTTCTGAAGTTTGGCACCCGTATCTGCATCTATCATCCACTACCGATGCATCTCCTACAATGTTTTTTAGGTAGTTGCGAGTTGGTATAACCTGATCTTGTATGGCCAGTAAGAAGCCTTCCGTCTCGGGGAACTTAAAGTAAAATAAGATCAATCAGCTATTATGTTACGTACATACACATATAATCAAAATAATTCCCTGGTAACCTTCCTAAAGTGAGACAAGGGAATGCCCAAACTTGTCGTCATGTTCCTGGTTAACCTCATTAGGATGCCTCCCGTGCAGCATTCTCCAACCACATCTGTAGTTTATCATTGTCAGTGCGGTGGTGATTTTGATGCTCGTGTTCCCTCAGACATAGCAGTGTTGAGACGTCTGCTCCGCATATAGCCTTATTGGACCGGGAGATAGTGACAGATTTTTGGACGTGATTTTACACAGTATGCCTTGCAAAGGGCATTATGTGGCACATATTCTCACAATAATAAGGTATGAATCAGAGAGTCCTCCTGGGTTCTTCATGTGAAAAACTGAGTTTTCAATTATTCGAAAAATATGCGTTTTCATATGATTTTATACAGACTGCCATGTGTTTTATAATGAAGTTCGAAATGAAAATTCCTCGGAAAACCATAGGCATATACCATTAGGGTGGGTCCAAAGGGCTATTATTGCCACGTGATCTTGTATTTTAATAATTAATTTTTCCACGTTTCTGAAAATGCTGCCAATGAGAAGTATGCAAGTTCTTGTTATGAAAATGCTGAAAAAAGGATGGCATACCTTTCGCGCATGTCCAAGTACACTTTACATCGAATAACTCGTTTAAATGATTAAATAACATTCAATTTAAACAGTACTTGGACATGCGCGAAAGGTATGCCATCCTTTTTTCAGCATTTTCATAATAAGAACTTGCATACTTCTCATTGGCAGCCTGTTCTGAAACGTGGAAAAATTAATTATTAAAATACAAGATCACGTGGCAATAATAGCCCTTTGGACCCACCCTAAAGGTATGCCTATAGTTTTCTGAGGAATTTTCATTTTGAACTTCATTATAAAACACATGGCAGCCTGTATAAAATCATATCAAAACGCATATTTTTCGAATAATTGAAAACTCAGTTTTTCACATGAAGAACCCAGGATGACTCTCTGATTCATACCTTATTATTGTGAGAATATGTGCCACATAATGCCCTTTGCAAGGCATACTGAGTAAAATCACGTCCAAAAATCTGTCACTATCTCCCAGTCTATATGTAGTGTGGAGCTGTTGGCCTGCCTGTGGAAATAATTACGCAGATTTAATATTTGTTGGTCCAATTTTTGCAGAGGTCTGCCAATCCTCTTCCTCCTAGTTAATGTGGCAGAGTTGCTCTTTTTATGGTGCTACGGGGATGATGTTTATGGCTTTTGTCAGTAGTGTCCTAACTTTAAGATCAGTTTGCACTACTTGTCTTACTCTCTTGATGAATTTATTCGTTAAATTGGTCTTCATTGTTCGATGGTCTATTCTTTGAGCTTTTTTCGTCCCGAGATACTTGTATGTATCTCCCATGACCATTGCTTCGATCTCCTGGCCGTCCTGCATCTCGTGTGCGCCCTGTTCGAGTCTTCCCCCGACGATGTTAAGGGTGCGGCACTTGTCCAGTCCAAACTGCATTCCGATGTCCCTGGCGAACTCCTCTACAATTTTAAGCATTTGCGTTAGTTGGTTCTCGGTTGCGGCCATCAGTTTTAAATCATCCAATTATAACAGGTGATTTCACTTGATCGCTTCTGTGTTGTTGCTTTTGATAGTGAAGCTGTATTTCGTAGAGATCAACCGATGTGACAGGGGGTTCATCATCATGCAGAACCACAGTGCACTGAGTGAATCTCCTTAGAAAATCCCTCTTTGGATGTTGATTGTGTCGGTCTCGATGTTACTGCTTGTGGGTCTGAGTTGTATCTTAGTGTGCCATGTAGTCATAACATATTCTAAAAAGGAAACTGTATGATGATCTATTTTATACAGCTTTAAGATACCTGTGAGCCACTTGTGAGGTACAGAATCAAATGCTTTTTTGTAGTCCACATAAGCCATGCTTAGAATGAGCCTCATTGCAGATGACAGTCTATGATGAGTTGTTCTTTGCATCCCATTGCGCCCTTCTCACAGCCCCTCTGTTGCATTGCCATGATGTTGTTTCGCTCGCAGTGAGCATATATTCGCTGCGTAAGGCAAGATGTAATTATTTTGTACAGCGTAGGCAGGGAGGCTATTGGGTGATACTTGGCAGGGTTATCTGTATTCCTCTGGTCTTTTGGTAACAGGTACGTTGCACCCTGTGTAAGAAACAGTGGCATTTTCAGAGGATCGAGCAAGACTTCATTAATTAAGGTAGTTAGTTGTTCATGCGTGCACTACAATTTGTTAATCCAATAATTTTGGAGATGATCTGGACCTGGTGCCTTCCAGTTGTGGGAATTCTTGATGACATTGGTGACCTCATTGGTTGTGAATTGCTCATGTTGCATCTGGCTATAGTTCCGGCCTATCTCGCGTTTTTATTATTATTATTATTATTATTATTATATACAGGGTGAGTCATTAATAATGGCACATAGTGGAATCGCATATATTTTGGGCCAAAATATTAATCCAACTATGGTTTCCATTTTAAAAAACACAAGTTTGTAATGTGTGTTATAGCTGCAGATGTTTGGTTTCTTAAATCATGCAAAAGGGCCTCATAGTCTAAGAGCCAGCCGCATGATTTCAACTCTCATAAGATTATAGAATAAGATGTTACGTAAAATGTAGAGTATATTTCTTTACTTGAAGCGAGTAGATTGCCTCAGATAATATGGGCCCGATAAATTGTTATTTAAAGAAGTTGTGGTTAATTTTTAATTTTTTACTAGGCACAACCGGTCCCACGAACATATTTACTACTTTTTTGCAAAAATCTTTTGATACATTTGAAAAGTGCCATTCTAAAAATCGAAGGAGGTGGTAAATTTCTTAATTGGGTCTTGACGAGTCTTGTTGAGTATTCTAGCGTGGTTCTGCATTCAAATATCTCTGATCATACAACCCAAATATTTAGCTTTAGGGCACGAAAATGTATACACAGAGAAAGAAAAAGAAGAATATTTAACAAAAAAAAACAAAGATTGCTTGAAAAGTCTCCTACAAAATAACAATTTGCATGCATCTATTCAGAGGACAAAAAAATGTAGATAAACAGTGGTATTTGTTCATGCTCACTGCCCACCAGGGTCTCCCTCCATTGTGTGCGGTGGTGGAGTATGAGTATAACTTCCCTCTAATATTTTCTGGACTTACATTTTGGGTGGTAAAATCTCATTATGCATCTGAAAGCTCGGTTCAAAAGGAAGGAGTATATTATATAATAGTTTTGATTAGAAGCATTTTTAGGAGTTCAAACGTACGATTTAAATCTAAATACTTTTACTATAAACAATTAATTATTCTAATAAAATAAACACTTACCTTTTTGGGGCAGGGGGGATATCTGAGTGGGGTTCTTGAATGATTGATCCAGTATGTTTTTCATACAGTAAATTACAAGTAGGGGAGAGTCGGGTAATATCGGACAGTGGGTAGTATCGGACAACAGCATCTTCTCAATTTCCCTAATAGGTGGCGTTCCGAATTTGTCAGAAAATGCTTTATTAGAATTGCCGTAGACACATATGTTCAGTATGAGGCCGAGCTTTGAACGGTACAAGTCGAGTGCTTTATTTTTTATTTTTTTGTCCAAAACAAATTTCCCGGCCATAAAATTTACCAGTCTATATTTTATATAAACGTTAAGTTCTTTTAAAATGTTCATATTATATAACATTTGTTGGTTATTTTGGAATATAAAAATGGTTTTATAGAAATTATCGGAAGGTCGTAAAAAATAAGTTGGCCACTTTTTCCCAACGGTGCTGTTCGGGTAGTATCGGACACACATATTTCGGGTGATATCGGACACACTGAAATTTTAACTGAACATTCTTATTTTCATATTAACTTTAAAAAATGCCCAAGAACAAAACAGGAAAAAGAAAAATTGACCAACTAGAGGATTACATTGGAAAAAATAAAAATGTAAAGGACAAAAAATATAGCAAAGATAATGTGCTCTAAACAGCAACAAGAAGCAACAGAGTGTGGTGAAGACTTCGTCGCAAATTAGATACAATGATGATAAAATTTCACGTCCCCAATAGATTTTTACAGAAAGAAAGTTAGCGGCTTTATGGGACTATAAATTTTGGCAACTGGTAATATCATACCAACATCCAAGTTCTAATGGTGGTGTTTTCATATTTGAATCGTTCGAGAAAGTAGACTAGGACAGCTGAAACGGTAGCACTTATAATAGTGTAACTTGCACTTCCACTTGCACTACAATGCATCTAGTGCCATCGTTGGACCCATAAAAATTGTTCTGGGGCAGAAAAACATCAGGTTTTTATAAATGCAGCATTTGTAAGGGGAATTAATTCATGTCCGGTACTACCCGACGTTTTCAGAAAATTACAAAAAGAGTCCCACTTTTGTTTTTAACGAGTGGAGTGTTTGTTTAAGTTTTTTTGTTTAATTTTATTATGTATTCTATTCTGCAAAGAGTATAGTTTATTTTAAGCAAAAATATGTTAATATATCATTTTTTTGATAAAAATTATTTCTCCCCTACTAGATCTGGAAGTTTAATAATTATTATTCATTTTACTATCTAAAATACAGCAAATTAATAAGTAATGCGTTGTTATAATATGGGTAGGTTGTAGGTTCATGGGTGTTCAAATCTCACATGATGACCAAATTGATCGGAAAGGTGTTGGTATACTATTTTTATTGGGGAATAAAAAATACCTAAGTTTTTGATATTAAAAACAACCTAAATATTGTTTTTGTAATACTTACCTACATCAGAATAAGTTGTGGTACTGCCCCTTTTCTTAAATATGTAATCCACTTGTTTTTTTTTATCAGGTCTTCACTAGGAAAATGATATCTATATTCTGTATTCTATGTTCGGGTCAATTTTTTCCTTTCTTATGATATGACTGGGTTCTTAAGTTTGCGTCTTTTGGAAATCTAAAAATCAAAATATAAAAATAATAATAACAGCTGAATAGGTACCGATATATTTAATACTTTGTCCATTTATTTCTTTGTCTGAAGCTTTCATGGAAAAAAGATGAGTACGAGAAATATGACGAACCCCAAAGTCTACGTTCATGTGATGATTTATTTACCTGTGCCAACTCCGCTGCTTTCCGGATCAGCGAGATTTTCGCATAGGACACAACTTTTGAACATATACTGGCAGGATTTAGTTGAAATAAAACTAATACTTTCCACCACCACTAAATACACGCGTTTTTACAAGAAAAACTTTTAGCTGCCAAACGTAATGACAGCGTCAGCCATTAAACTGTCCTGTATTGCTTGGGTCGGCCTTGAGCCCGTAGGGACGCCGATTTCATGGGGGGAACGGGGTTCATGTCCTCCTCAGAAATTTCAAAAGGGGGCGACGTCTTCCTTGGAAAACCCGAGTGTGGCAATGCCCACCTTTGATAACCCCTACTGGGACATCGCGCATTGCACTGACAATTTAGTTTTTTACAAATTCAAGAAATAACATTATTTCTTCTTGATTATATTTACTCCCTTCAGAATTTTGACAACCCGACGCCTCTGTACATGGGTCTTAATAGTAAACAGATACCTGTTGATTTCTTATAATCTTGGCCACGGTTTATTTATTGTATGCTTTATCTATAGATATTTGATCGGAGGATAATGCTGTTTGATCACTTATTTAAAAAAACTTTTAAAAATATTACAGGAGGCTGGAAAATTGTACTATAATAAGCCATTATTATTGACATAATTATTATTATTACTTGCTTGGGACTAAAGACCCTTCATTTTAACGAAAAAACACAAGAAAGTTTACAAACTTATAATTAATTAGTCTCGTGCATGTCTGACAGATTGAGGTTGTAAAATTGACCCTTTTTTGTTGGAATAAGGCAATCCTTTGTTTTTTTACGTGGGCTAATTTTTATTGAGTGTAAATAGTTTAATTATATTAGATAACACAAACGCTAAACTGGCTGGTCCGCATGACTGCCGACGTAGAAACCAACATAGTAGCAGTGGAAAGGATAAAGGAATACACAGACAGGCCGCGAGAGGCTCCTTGGGACATTTCCAACAAGTTATCTTCAAGTTGGCCAAACGAAGGCTCACTTACATTTGAAAATTACGCCACAAGATACAGGCCAGGTTTAGACTTGGTTTTGAAAGGTATTAGTTTCGATATCAAAGGAGGTGAGAAGGTCGGCATAGTCGGTAGAACTGGTGCTGGAAAATCCAGTTTAACATTGGCGTTGTTCAGGTAAAACAGAGGTAGAACGCAAACATCTTAAAAATTACTTCAAAATAACATAAGATTTTTCTATAATTTATAGTGTAGCTACATAATTAAGTCACAGTAACAAATAATTATTTAAGTGTTGAGTAAAATATTATGTCAAGTTGGCAGAATACTGTCCGAGATTCACTGCCGCCACCTATCATTGAAGAATTTACTTAGCTACCTACCTTTCATTTCATTTACTTTGTAATATATAGTACCAAAGTCTTCAAACAATGAAATATTTATAATTATTTATGTATCAGGATTTGTGGCCACAGTTATGCAAAGGAATATTACATGGCTTCACCTCACAGTTCGGTTGCCTAGCAAGCACTAAAAGCAACCTACGCTTCTACTGCTAACAGGCACAGAGACTAACAGTTTGGCGCCTGTTGTTAATTATAGCACCCATAGGCCATATTTCTGTATGCTGTCATCATAAAGTGTGATTTAATAAACGGTCATGCATAAAGGTACTTCGCATAATATTTTTTGGAAAACAGCTTGGTTCTTATCCAATAGGTGGCGGCCATAATTTTAGAACTGTCAACTTGACAGTTGTATCATAGCCCTTTTTTTGCTATTACTACATGAAATATGGATGGGTTTGATGATTCAAAAAAGTACTCAATAAAAAGAAATCGGGAATCCAATCAAGGTTTAATTGAATTTTAACACAACACAATACAGGGTGTCCCGGTTGTAAACCACAATTTTGAAGTAAACAATATAAAATTTTGTTTTGAGCAAAAAGTTCATGTGAACATGGTTTAAAGTTTTTTTTACGGTTTATTAATAATATCTCAACAATGACAGATGATATTAACTTAAAATTTGGTTCACAGTTTTCGGGTATAAAATGCAATAAACTGAAAATACTAGCGTTTTATTGTCATAACCAGTGGCGTACGTGAAGGTAGGATACACCCCCCCAAAACAAAATTTTCTGTCATTTATTTCAAAATTGTGGTTTAAAACTGGGACACCCTGTTTAATAAAAATTGGATGGTTAGAACTGGCAGAACAAAAGGAATCTAAAAACCACAAAATATTCAGTGTTCAAAAAAAAAACTGATCAAGTGATGCTCACTTCTGGTCTAACAGGAAATCAGTTTGTTACTTCTCCTAAAGTCATTAGTCATATTCTGTGTTTAACTTCACCTACACTATTTAACGCGAAAGTTCAATTTTTAGATATTTTTTTAAACAATGACTGCACCGTGATTGGGCTCCATCCTTTTTGTATTGAATCAGTTTTGGAAACACCAAATATAGTTTGCAACATAATAGCGAAGAGAAAAAGGCACATGCAGTACTATAATATTTACTGACATATTGGACCGGGAGATACTGACAGATTTTTGGACGTGATTTTACTCAGTATGCCTTGCAAAGGGCATTATGTGGCACATATTCTCACAATAATAGGGTATGAATCAGAGAGTCATCCTGGGTTCTTCATGTGAAAAACTGAGTTTTCAATTATTCGAAAAATATGCGTTTTGATATGATTTTATACAGACTGCCATGTTTTTTAAAATGAAGTTCAAATATAAAATTTCTCGGAAAACCATAGGCATACCGTTAGGGTGGGTCCAAAGGGCTATTATTGCCACGTGATCTTGTATTTTAATAATTAATTTTTCCACGTTTCTGAACAGGCTGCCAATGAGAAGTATGCAAGTTCTTATTATGAAAATGCTGAAAAAAAGGATGGCATACCTTTCGCGCATGTCCAAGTACACTTTACATCGAATAACTCGTTTAAATGATTAAATAACATTCAATTTAAACAGTACTTGGAGATGCGCCAAAGGTATGCCATCCTTTTTTCAGCATTTTCATAATAAGAACTTGCTTACTCATTGGCAGCCTGTTCAGAAACGTGGAAAAATTAATTATTAAAATACAAGATCACGTGGCAATAATAGCCCTTTGGACCCACCCTAACGGTATGCCTATGATTTTCCGAGGAATTTTCTATTTGAACTTCATTATAAAAAACATGGCAGCCTGTATAAAATCATATCAAAACGCATATTTTTCGAACAATTGAAAACTCAGTTTTTCACATGAAGAACCTAGAATGACTCTGATTCATACTTTATTATTGTGAGAATATGTGCCACATAATGCCCTTTGCAAGGCATACTGAGTAAAATCAAGTTCAAAAATCTGTCACTATCTCCCGGTATATATACCCTGTGCAGTTATTGCCATTTGAATCTTTTTTTTTAGAATAATAGAAGCAACTGGCGGTGAAATAAAAATTGATAATGTTAACATATCTGAACTGGGACTCCATTGTCTAAGATCAAAGCTGACTATAATCCCTCAAGATGTAGTTCTGTTCTCCGGTTCACTTAGAATGAATTTCGATCCATTCGAGAAATATACTGATGATGAAATTAGGACGGCATTAGAACATGCCCATTTAAAAGACTTGGTTAAAGGTAAGTAAAGTATACCAAAATACACACTGCAAATAAATTGTAAATTATCTCATCACTTTATTGAGACATATTTTTTTTACAGATTTTTAAAAAACTTGAGTACTCGAAGAGGCCTTTTTAAAGAATAAAATTGATAGTGTACAAAATTTCAATACTCTAAGTTATACACCAAATGGGACCAAAGTTCAAACAAATTGGGTTTTCCGGAGTACCCTGTATAAATCACCGGGCATATTTTTGGTGATATTTTTTCGAGAATCAATTAACCTTTGCCTAAGGTATTATTTCACATAGTAGAGCCAATGTAGCTCATTTTGTTTGTAAAAAAAAATAAAAATTTTACAAAAAAATCATTTATTTAATATATACCTATACGTTTATACATCCTATACATTTTTTTCTTATATCCAGCCCTATTCTCACAAAAAATATGGTTTGAAAAATTATGTTGCTAAGAAAAATATCTTGAAGTACAATGGCCCTAAAAAATTTTGCATGTAAATGTAAAGCAGATTTTTCTGCACAAACTTGGCTATAAGGACAAAAAATATGCCTACAGAAAATTTTATTATTACTACTATGTCTTTTAAACAGTGTCTGCCATAAATAATATTACCACAAATAGGAAAAATTTTATTTTCAATTTCTGAAGAAAAATTACCCTTGATGCTTCTTCTAAAACTCAAAACACACTTATAAAAATTTGAAAATCTTCCGTATAAAAGGAAGGTTCAAAAATATAAAACTTGCTCTCATAATTCCGTGGTAGAGGAAGAATTAACTGAAGATAATCCAATTATTGAATGAACAGTAGTTAGTTTTTGGTAGATTAGGCCTCAGGGGAAAACCACATAAAAAACACGCCGGGAGCTCTACCTGAGCGGTGGTGTGGAAACGGGCTCGAATACATATGAAAGACATAGTAGTAATAATAAAATTTTATGTAGTCATACTTTTTGTCCTTATAGCCAGGTTTGTGTAAAAAAATCTGCTTTGCATGTGATATTTTTCTATGGCCGATGTATTTCAAGATCACTTTACTCGTTTTGCCTAACTTTAGCAACGTATCCTAATTTTCAAAACCATATTTGTAAGATTAGGGCTGGATATAGGGAAAACGGACATAAACGATGTATAATTTCATAACAAATATTTTAAGTTCTATTCGTTTTCCTCGTCAGAGTAACAGGGGAAAAATGAAAAACGGACGCCAGGTCACATAAGAGGGTGGTTTCTGAAGCAAAAGGGAATGAAGCACACCCCTGAGAGGTGGGGACTCTTTTGATCTGTATTTGTCTATTAGGACTCTGCACCCAAATTTTTAAAACTATAAAATTATTTCTCCTAAAAAACTAATTTACAGGAACTATTTTCATAGAAAACAATTAGCTAACAGATATGGATTTCTTTCCATTTGAGGAAAAAACTAAACTTTTTTTATGAAGCAAACATAATTTTGTGAAATGACTGTTTTTATCTATAGTGGTTAAAAAATATCCAATTTTAATTATTAGATTCGGCAATGAAAAGCCAAAACAAAAAAGATAAATGGACAATTATTTTCTTATTTTTATAAATTTCTATAATATTCTAACGGACTTTTCTAAACCATAACGAATTAATATAATAATATTTTTTATATTTTGTTATTTCCACTGAGGAGTTTTATTTCTAACTGAAATTGTAAAGTTTAGATTGTTGCGATATGTTGCAAATGTCTAGTTTTGAAGCTTGATCTAGTATGATGTTGTATTACGAAATTTATATTGATGGCCCTGCTCTTTCGTTTTTGAAGTGATATTTATTAGGTATTTATTTGTTTCCCATCGATATTTATTTGAGCCATAAAAACAATTTATAAATTTAAACCCATATAAATGTAAACCCAGTGAATGTATTCAACCGACCACGTCAAGATTTCAAAAAGACCTAAGTATGTTTTTTTTTGTAAAACATTATTCTGTTTTAAGAATAAAAAAAGATAAAATTAAAAAATCAAATAAGGTTTAGAAAATTGAATTTTTGAACTAAGCCATTTAATTCCGTTTGTTCGTGTCCCTTTTAAAGCTAGGCAGTTGGAGCGCTTTGTCCTTATTTTCTTTAGAACAACACAACAAAATGTTAAAGTTCCTTTGAAAATTAATTTCAATAAATTTTAAATATTTGTTACCAAAAACTAAACAAATTATTTATCTTGCTTGCATTTTATAGATTATAAATACATACCCTTGTCTGATAACGTTCAAAAAGGCTTGACATTGTAGGTAGAATATGATGAGTTGGGCCTGTATAAGCAGTCCAACAAATAATCTTTTAAAGTGCCAAAACGCCCATATTTTCATAACTGGTTATGAAGAATCATAAAGTCAAAATAATCAAACTTGTATGGAATGCGTTGTCATTATGATAATCTAGTTCCAAATACGTAATCAGCTATTTCAAAAACCTTATACCAGGTATCAGAAAAATTTGATAAATTTTCAATTTGACATCAAATTGGATCGGCCATTTCGAAAATCTAATTCCATATTCTCAATCAGCCATAAAAACCATCTTGTACCAAGTATAAAAAATTAATAACCAAATAAGGTTTTAAATTACCTATTGAATTTTTGCACTACACCACTTAATTTCTTTTGTCCGTATCTCTTTTAAAGCTACTACTGAGACACTTTGTTTTTATTTTCTTTAGAAAAATACAACAAACGTTAGAAGTTCCTTCGGCAGTTAATTTCATTACATTCTAAATATTGATTGCTAAACACAAAACAAATTTTCTGTTTCTTGCTTAAATTTGATTCCCAGGTCCAAAATGCCTTGACTTTCCAGGTAGAATATGGACGAATTGGGTCTGTATTCCCGGTTTTAAGAAGAAAATTAAAAAGTAATTACTAATAAAAAAAATTCAAATTAGGTTTATATTTGTCCTTATCTCTTTCAAATGTATAGTGCACCTGAGATAATTAAACTTTTGTATCAAAGGTCCCATTAAGCAATACAAGTTATTGAACCAATTTCACGTTTACTGATTGCTCAATGACAAGTTCCAATCTAATTTTTCTACTGGTTTCTAGTCAAGCTCAAAGGAAAAATCCCTTTCCTCAGTAACGTATTGAAACACCAAAACACAAGCTACGTAACAAATATTATAACAACATTACCAAATATGGCCAGCACCATTCCTCTGTCGACGTAAATCATTATGTAGGTAATTAGGATTGTTTCGTATTAATTTATAAACAATAAGTGCTTACTTATAAGTTACAACATTAGGTTGTGTACTGAATTCATTTCATACAATATAGTCTGTCTAAAAACCTCAACGTGTTCACTTGCTTTAACCACCTACAAATGATCACCGAACAAGGGTGATTGCATGGCGATCCTGCCAACGCAAACCTGCCAACTCAAACCTGCCAACGCCGATCTGCCAACGAAAATAACTGGAAATGGGTTTAAAAGAATCAAAAGAAGAGGTAATTATCGCACAAGCA
This sequence comes from Pseudeuparius sepicola, assembly GCA_963920635.1. NCBI lineage: Eukaryota > Metazoa > Arthropoda > Insecta > Coleoptera > Anthribidae > Pseudeuparius > Pseudeuparius sepicola. The sequence goes on from OY987301.1 coordinate 49,709,070, forward strand.
GGCAATAGCGGAGGTTCTACCACTTCACAAGAGATTCAGAGAGGAGTTTCCCTAGGAGAAGTTGTCGCACTGATAGCTGTAGCACTAGTCCTAGCAATAGTAGTCGCATATTGCTATTTACGCGGAAAGAAGAAATTGGAGCGGAAGATTCGTAGGGAAATTATAAGAAGCCAAGAAATCGCGTAAGCAGAGTTCGTCAACAATAAATATATTTTTCGATTTCTTTAAAGTACGAATTAATAACTTGTATCTCTTCTGGCTTCCTATCAACTTTAGCAACTTTTGACTTTATTTTCGTAAATTCATCCTCTAATAAACCTACTTCTAATAATAATTTGTTTAGCCTAATCTGGTTTTCTCGCCTATCTAATGGTTCTTTGCTAACCTTACCATAAAACTTTTTTACGGATTCTAATTGTTCCTTTAAATTTTCCAATTCTATAATATTCATTTGCCTATCTAACTTAAAATTTGAGATACACAGTTCTAACCTTAAACATCATTTTCTGTGCCGTTTTTTCCTCCAAGAGCAGCTTTGAGGGCTTCTGGTCCAAAACCCACGTTGCGAACTAGAGGCATTACGCCACTCTAGCCCGTTCCCACGATGCCAGCCACCGGTGTGGTACGGCCAGTTGACGAACTCTGCTTACGCGATTTCTTGGCTTCTTATAATTTCCCTACGAATCTTCCGCTCCAATTTCTTCTTTCCGCGTAAATAGCAATATGCGACTACTATTGCTAGGACTAGTGCTACAGCTATCAGTGCGACAACTTCTCCTAGGGAAACTCCTCTCTGAATCTCTTGTGAAGTGGTAGAACCTCCGCTATTGCCTGCTTGTGCGATAATTACCTCTTCTTTTGATTCTTTTAAACCCATTTCCAGTTATTTTCGTTGGCAGATCGGCGTTGGCAGGTTTGAGTTGGCAGGTTTGCGTTGGCAGGTTTGAGTTGGCAGGTTTGCGTTGGCAGGATCGCCATGCAATCACCCTTGTTCGGTGATCATTTGTAGGTGGTTAAAGCAAGTGAACACGTTGAGGTTTTTAGACAGACTATCTTGTATGAAATGAATTCAGTACACAACCTAATGTTGTAACTTATAAGTAAGCACTTATTGTTTATAAACTAATACGAAACAATCCTAATTACCTACATAATGATTTACGTCGACAGAGGAATGGTGCTGGCCATATTTGGTAATGTTGTTATAATATTTGTTACGTAGCTTGTGTTGATCCAGTACAGGATCAATAGGTTAGCGTTTGAATTCTCAGATCACAGAGTAGTAGTATTTCCTAAAATTATTTTTGGGAAAAACCCTGAATTTTACTGTTCATAATTTTAGTATCACTTTTCTTAGCATGAATTCTCAAACTGTTATTCCACACATAGTTTTATCTCGAAACCTAGGTGATTAAAAGTGTAGCATTTCAACAAAAACAAATCGGAAAATTATTTTATGAATAAAATTTAATGCCATTTTTACTAATCAAGTCTTAGTATAAAATAATATCCTAACCCCGAGTATCCCCTATACTAAACTAGTCACTAAAAAATCTATATCCCTAAAATCTGAAAATATATATTGTATATCCAATTCTCAAGTCAGAACTCGTTTGGTACCTGATCGATAAGCTCTCATTTCTCTCATTATTCCATTGCAAAAAATCCATACCTGTACATAAGTTAAAATTTCTCGCATAAATTGATCAAAGTGTATTCGGAAAATTCCTTTATTTTCACCAATAAAATCTTAGTAACACTTGTGTATGTCTTGTCTCAGATATTCCTATTATATCGACTTAGCCAAAAGGCATTCACACTCCCTCTATGGGGAACATTCACTCAGATCCCGGGTATCCAGGGTACCAAAAGGATCTGGCTCAGACGAGACCCTTTCCATGTTATCGGGCCTTAGGTGACATTGACGTTGTTGGACGTTCCTGCACTCCCCATGAATTTCCTGACTGTTTCGGCTGTCGCAAGTAGTACCGCTTTCCGCATGGACCTGTAAAGATTATCAGTTAGACCCAGCTCTTTGATGTTTCTCAGCAAACTTTTTGGTATAACACCAGTTGTTGACACGATGACACTATTATTATTATTATTATTATTATTATTGATGGCCATAAGTAGGTAACGCGGCACTTGGGACCATCCCCTCCACTTTCCTCCTAGGCCCCGCCCCCAGCCAATCGTAGCTAACCTAGCTCTGACGTCATGGCGCCAAATCCAAACCGTGGGAGATAATGGTCCAGCATCTCGTGGTCCAGCATCTCATCTCGAGGTCCAGCATCTCCAACATCTTATCTCGAGGTCTAACATCTTGGGATCCAGCATCTCCAGCATCCCTCTGACATCACAAATTCTGAAAATAAAAAAATCCGCCAGGGTTCGAACCTGCGACCATCGGATTATAAAATCGCCGCTCGAACCAACTGAGCCATCGACGCATTTGAAAATAATACTTTAAAATGGTGTAAACTAGATTCTCGGTGACGTCACAGAATTAAGAATAAGTACAAGGTGTCTCAAAAGCAACTGATTAAAATTATATACAGGATGCGTTAAATCAAGGGAAAGTCAAAAGGGCCTAATTTCACCGCGTCACAGAGCAAAACAACTGTCAATAAATCATATACAGGGTGAGACAAAAATTAAAAATGGTCTAAATTCATCACGAGACGTCTCAGACTTAAGAATAAGAAAAATACAGGGTGAATCGGAAACTAAAGCCAAAAGGACCTAGTTCGTGACAAGAATACAGGATGCATCAAAATTTATGTACAGGGTCTGACAAAAACCAATGCCAAAACGGCCTTAATAGTTTTAGCACGTGACAGAAGTAAGAATATAGGGTGTATCAAAATTCATGTACTTACAGGGTGGGACAAAAAAAAATCAAAACCAAAATGTCCTTAATAATTTAACCATGTGACATCGCAGATTTAATATGTGTCTCAAAAGCCAAAAGGACCTTAATCGATGCGTGATTTTTCTCTTACAGCGGTGGACAACAAAAATATACAGGGTGGCCAAAACAACTGCTAAAAATAATAATCGTGTACAGGGTGTGACAAAAGCCAAAAAAGTCCATATGGCTCTCAGAATTAAGAACAAATACAGGGTGTCTCAAAATTCACATTTTTACAGGATAGGCCCAAAGCTAAAACGGCGTTAATCTAAAGCTAAAAGAACCTTAATCGCTGCGTCACAGATTTTTCTCGTACATAGCTGGACAATAAAAGTATACAAGGCGGCATAGCCAAAAGGACCTAATAATCATCACGTGGCAGAATTAAAAATAAGTGAAAGACACGATGTCTCAAAATTTCATATACAGGATAGGACAAAAAACAAAGCTAAAAGGGCATTACTCGTCTCAACACTTGGAAACGTTCTGACAACTATATGCTATTTATCCTAATGATAAGATTCTTTTTAAGACCGATTTATAGAGATGTACCCATTTTAGAATTTTTGAAGATAAATAATACTGTGGTTATAAAAATAATGCGTTTTGACGTTTGCGCTGCCACATTTGGCGTTTACACGAAGTTTTGACGTTTACGCAACGTTTGGTATTCACAGGGTCTGACAAAAGACAAAACGGCCTTACGCGCTTCTCAACACCTGAAGAGGTCACGGCTGTTGACCAAGGACGATCGCTGGACAGTCGACAGGTCTAAACTTGTAGAAACGCACTTTTCGTAAACATTTCAACAGCTCAATTAGGTAGTACGAACAGGATGAGTGGTATCAATGGCTAGGAATTTTCTCAAAAAAGGTGTTATATTTATCTCCTCGTCTCTTGTACGTGAATTAAAAACTGCAAACTATCGTCAGAATTTATTTATGACAAAACGTAAACTGTTGACAGTCTCTATGCAGTATTTTACTAAAGAAATATACACGTAATATTTTAACAGTACCACCACAATACGTACACACCACGGAAAAAGTAGAATTAGCAAAAATTATATATAGGTTTGTGTAAAATACAACGCAATAGTGTCACGAATGAAAAGTAAGCAATTAAATTATAACGAAATAATTCAATGAACTCGGTTGAGTTCAGGCACCGCCGGTATTATCGAAACTTAACATAAAAATCGCTGACTGCTGATTCCGCGACAAAATCAAAGTTTACCTAAAACCATCGATCGATTCAAGGCGGCAGTCAGTCCGTACGAGTGCTAAAGAAAAGATCGACCAACCGGCGGGGCCAACCAGCAACCAGGTATTCCAGCTGCGATGACGCCTGCCCCTGCTGTCTCTTCACAAAAGTAAGTGTCTTTCTCTCATTGTGTCAATTGTCAATTGTGTCAAGCTTTCTTAACACTAAATAATAAATTAACCTATGTGAAATTAAGGCCAATTGTTATTATTTGCTACGCTCCCAGTCACGGCTATCCAGGTCGTGACATATGGTGGAGGCGCCGGTTCATTTTTTTATTTCCAAAATTTTGATAATAATTTTTTGACACTTACATCATGTTTTATACTAAACTCAATTCATTTTTTCTTAACACGATTGACATTTACTTGGCAATATTAATGCTTTTTTATTAAAAAAAAACACGTCGTAAAAATAACGCTTGTCATATTTTATTTTTTTTTAAATTGATGTAATCCTTTTCCAAATACAAAAAAAAAACAATGTTTATTTATACGACGGGTTAAATTTCATTGGGTGCATTCTGTGAACTTTTTCTCCGTAATTTCTTTGCTTAAAAGCGTTTATTTCGTCAGAGTTAATGCAATTTTTTTTTCCGTACCTTGTTATAATTTTTAAGGATATTTTATTGTTTCTTGATTTAATAATATATACAAAAACTAAATTGAATGAATAAATGACTGAGCCTACAGCTAACAAGCCCGTTACAAGACTCCAAAATAAAGAAAAAGCAAAAAATCTTAGATTAAATTTAGAGGCGGATAGTTTTAAAGATTTCGAACCGCGTCACCGCAGCATAGACATAAATCCCTTTCAACCGAGAGCGTCACTATCTCGAAGTCCAAAAGATACTGCGAAGAGTCCTAGTTTAACAAGTCCTTTTAGCGAAAAATTTAATTTTGAACACCCTTTACAGTTAGCAGAGGCAAATCAATTTGTAGATTCTTTAGCAAAATTGCCAGATAATTTAAATTTTGATATAGGTACACAAACAGCCCAAGTAATCACTATAAATCGTAGGGTACTGACAGAAATAAAATTTACAGAAACTCCCTCCCACCCTAACAAAGACATTCAAATCGATACTAACGACAAAAAACAAAAACAAACGCCGGTAGAAATTACGGACAAAGAAAAATTACAAAAAATGAATGCTACTTTGGCAGAAGCCTTAAATGACGCTAGAAACCCGACAGTGCCAAAATTTATTCCCCCTCCTAAATTTGACCCCGCTCTTGACTCACCGGTTAATTTTATAAAAAACTACGAAAGCTCGTCAACAGCAAACGGCTGGAATGACAATTACAAAATAACGTATCTCGGCAATTTTCTCGTAAGTTCTGCAAGTGTATGGTACCAAAAGTACACAAATGACGAAACAAACAGAAACAAACACTGGGGAGACATTAAGAAAGATTATAACGGAATTTAGTGGAGAACAACCGTACAGAAAACTTAAATTTCGCCTCAACACCAGAAAACAAGGTGATTCGGAGGATATAAAAAAATATTATTACGATTTAGTGTCCTTAGCATACGAAGTCGACCCAAAAATGCCATTTGAAACGTTTAGGGACCACTTTAAGAATGGTTTACATTCTTCTTTTTATGAGACGTACTATCTAATGAGTAGTGCGGATCTAGATGACAATAAATTAAAGAGCTTGGTCTTAAAACTGAGTGAAATCAGAGAGAGAGCATTAGTCTCTCAGATGGTCAGCCAAACAGCTCTTCTAACTCTAGGACTAGTCCAAAATAGAAGCGAAAACCCTCGTGCATACGATAGAGGAAATTATGTAAGCAATTATAGAGGGCATGGACCAAGAAGAGGTTCATATAACCAATACCGCGAAAGAGGAAATTATTATCAGCCAAGAGGATACTACGGTTACCCGAGGAATCAAAATTCCCAAAGAGGATATTCAAATGGACAAGGCAGCACCTACAGAGGATCTAGAGACAGAGGAAGGCAGTACGGAAATCCGAACTATCGTGGACAATCACAAAGAGGATACTTCAGACATCGTTCCACATCCAGGGAAAGTAGAAGCGAATCCGGCGACCGAGGCTACCAACAAGAGAGACGTGTGTCATTTTCAGAGTCAGACCGTCGTCCAACCCCAAACGACAACGGGCGACTCAACTAAATAGGCCCACAGGGGTCGTCCTTCACACCGGGGCCACCGATGATGCCGACAGCCAAAAACAAAAACAATACATTTTAATAGTTAAGGGTACGATTAATAATTTAGAAAAAACCGATATAGTTTTAGATACTGCCTGCAGTCAAAATGTTATTGAAAAGAGGTATGTTAGTGAAATTGAAGCTCTTCAAACAAAATATATTTTGCGCACAGCTGAAGGAAATTAATTAGTCCAGTAGGTCGCGCGAGAGTTTTTATCGCACTCGGCAGTTTATCAGGTTACATCTCGGCGTTAGTCATAGAAAAGTCGCCGAAACCATTAGGTTTAGGTACAAAATTTTTAAAAGTAAATGAAGCAAATATCGATTATAGGACATTGACAGTAACTCTAGGAGGACTTGAAAAAAAGACTAGACTACAGTTTAATTGTCCAGACGACCAAGAAGCAGTTTCCCTGATAATTGAAGAAATAAAGGAACCCCAAATTCCAATTCCAAATTTAGCCACAATACCAGAAGAGGACGAAGATGTAATTTACAAGGTCATAGCTAAACAGGATTATATTTTAAAACCCAACATTCAAGTTTGCTTAAAATTAACAACCACCGAACGGTACTATGAAAATGAACAGCTTTCCGCATATGACTTCGAAGAGAATGACAAATTGCTAAGGCCAAGGGGTATAATGTGCGTTTCATCTCCAAAATATGCGGGCGGCTCGATTACTATAGATATGGTAACTAAAAAACGGCAACCAGTAAAAATATACAAAGGAACAACTATCGGATTTTTAAAGCAACACAAATGTCATAATTTAATAAAATCCCCACTTTTGTTTTTGGACGAATCATCTGACATAGACGATGTAGTAACCATGGCAGATCACAAGATAGGACACATTCCAAGTGGAAAAATGAAAGAAGAAATTTCAAATTTATTACAAGAATTTACGGACATTTTTTCAAAATCGCCAAAATTCATGGGAAAAACGGATCTGGTTGAACACACCATCGATGTCAGAGATGCCAAACCTGTGAAAATGAAACCATACAGGGTATCCCAAAAAGAACGGGATATAATAGATAGGCAAATTAAAGACATGCTTAAGTACAACATAATAAGTCCAAGTCACTCTCCCTGGGCAAGTCCCATAGTTTTGGTAAAAAAGAAAGGTGGAGAGACCAGATTTTGTGTAGACTACAGAAAATTAAATAGTGTCACAAAAAAGAATATTTACCCATTGCCAAACATAGATGATATAATGACGTATTTGGGAAATGCAAGATATTTTTCTTCACTTGACATGTTTTCCGGATTTTGGCAAGTGAGCATTAAAGAGGAGTCAAGGCCACTCACAAGCTTTATTTGTCAAGGTCATGGATCCTATCAGTTCAATGTACTTAGTTTTGGTCTGTGCAATGCTCCCTCTACATTCCAAGAATTGGCAGACAAAGTATTCAGGGACCTAAAATGGAAGGAAGTTCTTTGCTACTTAGATGATATAATAGTTTTTTTCAGAAACTGAAGAAGAACACTTAATAAAATTAAGAAAAGTTTTTAGGAGATTGAGAGAGGCAGGTCTCACTTTAAAACCAAGCAAATGTGAATACATGAAAGAAAAAATTAAATTATTAGGATTTGTAATAAGCAAAAATGGAATTTCTCCCGATGACGAAAAACTATGTGGTATTAAAAATTTTCCTAAGCCAAAAAATGTAAAATCTGTACAAAGTTTTATCGGTTTATGCAATTGTTACAGAAAATTCATTAACAATTTTTCTCAAATAGCTCGGCCACTTCATGAACTAACTAAAAAAGATGGATTTCATTGGGAAAAAGAACAAGAGGAAGCTTTCGAAAACCTGAAAGAGGAACTTATAAACCCTCCCGTTTTAGCACACTATAACCCAAATAAAGGCTGTGAGTTGCATGTAGACGCATCCAAAATAGGAATAGGAGCCGTCATGTTACAAGAAAGTGATGACAATAAATTACATCCCGTAGCTTACATAAGCCGGAGCTTAACAAAAGCAGAAAAAAACTACACCATCACAGAACTCGAGGGATTAGCAGCGATATGGGCAATGACGTATTTGAGACACTTAATTTACGGAAAACCTGTAAAGGTTATCACTGACCATCACGCTTTATGTTGGTTAAAAACTCTTAAGGACCCCACAGGAAAACTTGCAAGATGGGCCATCAAATTGTCAGAATTCGAGTACAGCATTGTTCATAAAAGCGGTATACTGCATAGAGACGCCGATTGTATAAGTAGACATCCTGTTTTAGAACCAGAAGAAAACGAAATTTCAAATGAAGTTCCCACTTTTATTTTAGAGGACAAAGACATTTCCAAGTTACAGAGAGACGATCCGAAATTGACCGAACTAATAGAAGCTATCAAAAATCCCGAGAACTCGCCAATGGGCATTAGGCGAAGATCAAAAAATTTCAGATTGATTGACGATGTACTTTATAAAATTAACACAACTACATCTGGTCGCGAAAACCTTTTAGTAATCCCAAAGACATTAATAGGAGAGATAATGACGTCACATCATTCAGAACCACTTAGCGGACACCTCGGTATTGCCAAAACACTAATGAAAATCAAAACTAGGTTTTATTGGGACAACCAACAAAAAGATATTGAACACTTTGTAAAGGGATGCCCAGAATGTCAACTTAGAAAAGGCCAAGAAAATAGAAAACCTATAGGACTCCTTCACCCTATTCCTGTCGGCACTACATTTGAAAAAGTTGGAATCGACCTTTTAGGACCTTTCCGTAGAAGTAAAAGTGGAAAAATTTTTATAGTAGTAGCTACAGACTATGCCACCAGATGGGCGGAAACAGAGGCGTTGCCGAGTGGAAAAGCTGGCCCAGAAAGAAGATTAGTGTTTTGCCGATGGATTTTGGAGTCAATTGAAGGAAATAGACAATTTTTAAATAACATTTTATGGACGGATGAGTCGTGTTTTACTCGTCGTGGAGTAGTAAACTTTCATAATCAGCATATTTGGGCACAAGAAAACCCACATGCAATCCGGCCAAGAAATTTTCAGGTCGAATTTAGTGTCAATGTTTGGATTGGACTGTACAACCATCATCTGTTTGGACCTTTTTTTTTTTGCCACAGCGAGTGAATGGTGACAATTTTTTGGAGTTTTTAGTAGCTGAGCATAATAATATGTGGGAAGACATTCCTTTAAACTTAAGATTGTTGGCTTGGTTCCAACTTGACGGCTGTCCTGCACATTTTCACCGAAATGTGAGGAACTGGTTAAATAATAACTTTCCAAATAGGTGGATCGGACGAGGGGGACATAACACCTCTGAACTTCTTCGTATGGGGATTTTTAAAAGAACAAGTCTATGCGACTCCTGTAGAAACAAGGGAACAACTTATTGATCGTATCAGAAATGCGTGCGATGAATTGAGAAATGGCAATTTAATCGATGCTGTTCAATCCGTTAGGCGTCGAAGTGAATTATGTGTGCAACAGAATGGATCACATTTTGAACAATTGTTGAATGTTGTACAAATTTAGAATTATAAAAATTATTAAGAAATAATACTAGATTTGATAAAAATGTTAAAATGATAATAAAGTAATGTACCTCAAACCAAGTGCCAGTTTATTTTTAAAATTGTTTCCATAAAATTAAAAATAAAATAGCTGAATCCGATAAGTGTTCCATAATTAATTTCTGTTATTTGCGATATTTATCAATAATCTTAGAAAACACATTTTTAGGCAAAAAAGGCTGAGATGGAAACGAAATAATTTATTTACTACACAACCGTGGCAGATACAAAAAAATGTCAAGATACACTTTTTGTAGAGAATTGAAAGAACTTTACGAAAAAAAAATTTACGTTGATGTGAGACAGGTTCGTACTAATTACTTTTTAAATTTAGTGATAGTGAAAACCCATAACTCCACCACTGGTTATTTCAGGACCTTCATATTGTCACTAAATATCGTAGTCAAAAAGGTGGTACTACACATCAAATTTGGTTTAAATATCTCCACTGGTTCGGACAGTGTAAAAAATACTTCATATTTTTTCCAACACTTCAACGCCCTGTATCTCGGAAACTAAGCTTTCCCCGATATATGTTGATATAAAATTTTCATTTTAGATTATCTTTTTCTATCTAATGTTAAAGTCCTACCACATAAAAGTGAACCACCCTGTATATACTTAAGATAAGAATATTATACTTTAGACAATAATATTAGGCATAGAGATAACTGAAAAGGGAAATAAGAAAATTTGAAAATAGGATATTTTAACATTTGGAAATAATCTTAACGCTAGCATAAATTTTACTTAACAGGATGTTACTTACTTTGGGGATGTTATGTTTTCCAATACAGATGCACTGTAAATTGGAAATAACCGCAGGTGCCTTCTGGAGAGCACAACCTGACACCGTAAGTTACGAGTCAACGGTTCCTTTAATTTACCAATCAAATTGGGTTGAAAAACAAAATTACGACAAAATTAACAGGACATGTGGCAGCGACAGTGTGGAGTATACATTTCTAAAAAATTTTACTGCTTTGCAAAACGCTTATATTACCGATTTCAAAAATTTAGAAAGAGGATGGAGTCCATTATACTTAAAAAATCACACAGATGAATCAAATCATATACAGAAACGCTCCTTAGACTTTCTAGGAGAAGGACTTGCATGGTGTTGTGGTGTTGCTACCCATCATAATTTAGATTCTTTTATAATAAATGAGAGAGATTTGGAAAATAAAATTTTTAAATTGACAAATGCATTTTCAAACTCTATTCAAGTAATAGCAAATAATTCAGAAAAGTTCAGCGAATATCAAAATCAATCTACACACACTTTCCAAGAAATAGAATCCCATATACACAATATCGAAAATCATTTTAATGACATGAAAAGTAAAATAAATAGCCAATACGACACAATTGACTCAATATTAGAAAACCAATTTATTAATTTGAAAAATACAGTTTTATTATCAAGAGCGATTAAAAATCAATATGTAATAGCATCATGTAAGCAACACCATATACCGAGCGTTATTCTCGAGCCATTAACATTAAGCCTAGACTTAAGAAAACTTTCTGAAGAATTAATGACTTTTAATCAAGAATTGTCAATACCTAGATCACAACTTTCTAAATATTACCAACTTCCAATTTCCGATTATACATTTACTGACGAAGATATAATTATACACATTAGAATCCCCATTAAGCAAAAACTTAGATGCTGGAAACTGTACCAGTTAATAACTGTGCCATTTGCTTGGTATAATCAGGCATGTAAAATCCAACACGACACACTTTTTCTTGCTGTATCAGATACCGTTCGATCTGAACCAACCCAAATAAGGCAAATTTCTGGAGAAGGTCTTCGACATTGCCGTCCCTACGAGGATAAACTTTGTTTTTTGCCAAGATTCCCAGCTAACTCCTTGCAAGGACCAATCTGCGCTAAAAAAACTTTTTAATGGAGCCACAGTTGAGGAAATTAGCCATCACTGTTCACTATCGTGCCACAAATCCACTTCCACTATTATTTCTGAAATCGATGAAGAAACCTACATTCTTACACATATAAAACACCCAACTACAATTGAGTGTCCTCATACAACAAAAGAATTATCTAAAAAATTTTATGGATCTCCAGGAGCAACAAAAATATACTTGCCATGTGATTGCAAACTTACAATGCAAAACGAAGAGGTAATTTCCTCAAGATTTCCTTGTCCCGATAACCACCCGTTATCAGCAACTATTCACCACATTATCCCAGCATCTTGGTCAAATCTGAAATCCTTTGTCCTAAACCCCACCTTAAAATTGAGTGCTCCGATTTTTCACAACACCACAGAAGCAATAAATATGAATTGGACATTACACATTCCCCACTCAAATTTTACTTCCAATGAAGATACAATTAAGAATATTTTAAGTAACATAAATAGTGTTTTTCCAAAATTTACTTCATTAAGTTACAGCTATGGTTTACATAGCGACTCTATTTTTTTAGTATGGAATATAATTTTGTCGATTTTAGTTGCATTTCTTCTCCTAAAAATAAATAATTTAATGATAATTGCAGCAACCCCCGTAACTGCCGTTAATAGCCAAAGTTTCGGCTACGCGCCGGAACAAGATGCACTATTCATTTTATTATGTACTTGCATAACGATTTTCATTTTATACATAAGCTACCATATAATAAATAAGTGTTGCCAAAAATATAAGCAAAATAATAATTCCAATGGGCCCAACAGAAATCAAGATTTTGAAGGCATCGAACTAAGCACATTCGCATATTCTCACTAAATTCAAGAAGGAAAATAATTAAAGTAATGCATTATGTTAAAGAATATAAAAAGTACAAAAGTGGAATACAATTATTAAATGGCTGCGATAAGTTTTAAACAAAGAGAAAATAATGAAAAGTTAATGGTACCATTGTGTCTTTACCCCTTGGAGCTCCTCTAGTGCAATTTTTGTCTTGTTATTTCGACCAAGCCTTGCGCTATAAAATAGGTACTTGGTGGAATATCATCCCAAATAGCCATTGTGCTAGATTCCTTTCAAAATTCGGTGCAGGGGTCATCGAACGTTTCTAATGTTATTGAAGTAAATATTGTAGAAAGCAAAGCCAAAAATAAATAAATAAAAAAGTATGAGTTAATGAGAAAAAAAATTATATTGTGAGAATAATAGATAAAATATTAAGAATAATTTTGTACTAGTAAGAAATATTTTCCACTGTTTTTTTTAAATGGCAACACAAAAACAATTAAAAACAAACAAAACATGCAACACTTATATCATATCAGATAACTTTTATCAATTCCAAGTATTTTATTTTCATTTCTATCAGAATTATTAGAAATGAACATTTAAATTTAACGTTTCCCACTAAACTTGTGGTCAAGACAAATTTAACATTAGCATAGGATATAACGCTGCATAACAGCATATACTTACACTTAGTTTTAATTTTCATGATAAAAAACCCCATCTCCGGACACGCCGCACAAGCATGCCGATGCCACCCCACCCCCAGAGACGTACGTAGATGGTCCACAGACATCGAAGACATCGGATTAGGCCCTACAACTTCATGCAAAGCAGCCTCTTGCCACGTCTGAGACATATGCCATGCCACATTTTTCACTGCCGCAGAACCTAAGAAAAACCAGAACCTAAGAAATAGCCATACAAGAAAAGTAAACCTTACCAGAAGTAGTTACCCCACCGTTTCTAAAATGGTTAGAACACTCCAGAAAAGATACACACATCGCAACTCCACGCCGAAAAGAACTTTTCCACGCCTCAAACAGGGTACAACGAGTCAAGAAAATAACGGACACCTCCAGTGCATAAATGAAACGATAATGCACCAAAAACACTTCACTTGAATAAATATATCAGCAGTAGCAACCACACAAAAAGAAACGAATTTACCCTGTTCCAACCGAAACGACGCAACAAGAAAACTGAAGCATCTTCAAAAGAAAAAAAATGCTGAGACCAGCATTTGCAATCCCAGCAACCGCAGGAAACGAAGGCCACCAAAGCAATTCACGGCTTTATTACGCCCGCACGGATGGAAACAACGAAAACATGGCATTCTCGACGGAGGCGAGTACGGGCTTGCTAGCATAGTAGGCCTAGTTCAGTAATTCCCTACACCAAGACGAGGCGCATACTGGTAGTATTTAATTGGTACTGCCTATCCACCAGAAGATGTCGCAGCGAGTCCCAACCGAAGGTCCAGCGTATGGAAGGTAGATCATCCATAGTCCAACGCTCAGCATCCAGTATTCGAGAAACGTAGCATCTGTGCGTGCGTTTTGTGCGTGAAACGTGGCGTCCGTGCGTGCGTTTTGTGCGTGAAACATAGCGTCCGTGCGTTTTGTGCGTGAAACGTCGCATCCGTGCGTTTTGTGCGTGAAACGTGGCGTTCGTGCATGCGTTTTGTGCGTGAAACGTGGCATCCGTGCGTGCGTTTTGTGCGTGAAACGTGGCGTCCGTGCGTTTTGTGCGTGAAACGTGGCGTTCGTGCATGCGTTTTGTGCGAGAAACGTGGCGTCCGTGCGTTTTGTGCGTGAAACGTGGCGTTCGTGCATGCGTTTTGTGCGTAAATTGTGGCATCCGTGCGTGCGTTTTGTGCATGAAACGTGGCGTCCGTGCGTGCGTTTTGTGCGTGAAACGTGGCGTCCGTGCGTGCGTTTTGTGCGTCAAACATAGCGTCCGTGCGTGCGTGGTGTGCGTGAAACGTGGATCAAGCGTTGCATTCCATGGTAGTCCACGGCGTTCCAATTTTTTTCTTATCTTCCCTACATATTTGACCAATTTTTACGGCTTTTGCCGACCGGTTGTGTGATTGTAGCAGATAGCATCAATTAACTTTATTTAAATCAATTTTTCTGAAATTAATTTCTACTTAGTACAAACACTGGTAATAGAACAATTTTTTAAATCTAGTTTTCGATTTATTTTTTTTTGTCCAAGTTACAGGTCGTTTTGAGATTAGGGGGGTTTAGTACGCCGCCGTCCGTTCTTGCGTTGGCAACATTTTAGCGTGTATAAAGTTGACATTTTCTTTTGCGAGTATTTTTTCCGGGAAATACCTGCTGGAGTTTGCGTGGTGGGTAATGTCTTTTTGGCTTTCCTATTGCGTTGTATTTTACACAAACCTATATATAATTTTTGCTAATTCTACTTTTTCCGTGGTGTATACGTATCGTGGTGGTACTGTTAAAATATTACGTGTATATTTCTTTAGTAAAATACTGCATAGAGACTGTCAACAGTTTACGTTTTGTCATAAATAAATTCTGACGATAGTTTGCAGTTTTTAATTCACGTACAAGAGACGATGAGATAAATATAACATCTTTTTTGAGAAAATTCCTAGCCATTGATACCACTCATCCTGTTCGTACTACCTAATTGAGCTGTTGAAATGTTTACGAAAAGTGCGTTTCTACAAGTTTAGACCTGTCGACTGTCCAGCGATCGTCCTTGGTCAACAGTCATGACCTCTTCAGGTGTTGAGAAGCGCGTAAGGCCGTTTTGTCTTTTGTCAGACCCTGTGAATACCAAACGCTGCGTAAACGTCAAAACTTCGTGTAAACGCCAAATGTGGCAGCGCAAACATCAAAACGCATTATTTTTATAACCACAGTATTATTTATCTTCAAAAATTCTAAAATGGGTACATCTCTATAAATCGGTCTTAAAAAGAATCTTATCATTAGGATAAATAGCATATAGTTGTCAGAACGTTTCCAAGTGTTGAGACGAGTAATGCCCTTTTAGCTTTGTTTTTTGTCCTATCCTGTATATGAAATTTTGAGACATCGTGTCTTTTACTTATTTTTAATTCTGCCATGTGATGATTATTAGGTCCTTTTGGCTATGCCGCCTTGTATACTTTTGTTGTCCAGCTATGTACGAGAAAAATCTGTGACGCAGCGATTAAGGTCCTTTTAGCTTTAGATTAACGCCGTTTTAGCTTTGGTCCTATCCTGTAAAAATGTGAATTTTGAGACACCCTGTATTTGTTCTTAATTCTGAGAGCCATATGGACTTTTTTGGCTTTTGTCACACCCTGTACACGATTATTATTTTTAGCAGTTGTTTTGGCCACCCTGTATATTTTTGTTGTCCACCGCTGTAAGAGAAAAATCACGCATCGATTAAGGTGCTTTTGGCTTTTGAGACACATATTAAATCTGCGATGTCACATGGTTAAATTATTAAGGACATTTTGGTTTTGATTTTTTTTTGTCCCACCCTGTAAGTACATGAATTTTGATACACCCTATATTCTTACTTCTGTCACGTGCTAAAACTATTAAGGCCGTTTTGGCATTGGTTTTTGTCAGACCCTGTACATAAATTTTGATGCATCCTGTATTCTTGTCACGAACTAGGTCCTTTTGGCTTTAGTTTCCGATTCACCCTGTATTTTTCTTATTCTTAAGTCTGAGACGTCTCGTGATGAATTTAGACCTTTTTTAATTTTTGTCTCACCCTGTATATGATTTTTTGACAGTTGTTTTGCCTTTGTATATTTTTGTTGTCCACCCCTGTACGAGAAAAAATCTGTGATGCGGTGAAATTAGGTCCTTTTGACTTTCCCTTGATTTAACGCATCCTGTATATAATTTTAATCAGTTGCTTTTGAGACACCTTGTACTTATTCTTAATTTTGTGACGTCACCGAGAATCTAGTTTACACCATTTTAAAGTATTATTTTCAAATGCGTCGATGGCTCAGTTGGTTCGAGCGGTCAGAGCTAGGTTAGCTATGATTGGCTGGGGGCGGGGCCTAGGAGGAAAGTGGAGGGGATGGTCGCAAGTGCCGCGTTACCTACTGCCATAATATCATTAAATTCGGCTTTCATTAGTTATGCCAGTTCTGCATAAGCACCTGGTGAAATTTTAAATTTTTGTATAGTTCTTAAATTCTATATCTTTATTTTGATTGCTCTCCTATCAGCATGAGAACTTGTTCTTTAGGGAAAGAGGGGGGGGGGGGTATCTATAAGTTACGTTCTCTAAGACTTCCTATTAGCCTTGGTTTTACATGTCCGTAGGGGTTTTCACAAAGCGTGTGCTCTCCTATATCCGTAGTATTTTCGTTATTAGGGCATTTATTTTCGATAAAATTAATTACTCGTGTAAGTGTTAATTGCTGGATTGGTGTAATCTTAATAATTTCTCGTACCTCTTCGTAAACGGTTTCGTTTGTGGTGTGGGGTCTATTAAAAAAGTTAATATTCATAATCTTTCTCAGGATTTTTGATTCCTGTCCATAAATTTTCTTGAGGTATAGGTCGCAGGTCATACTCCAAACCTCGGCACCGTACATTAGTATAGGCGGAGATACGTTAAGTAAATTATTATCTTTAATTTCGGAGGTACAGGAGTAGCTGATAGACCGTCAGAGAGTGACAGATTTTCCTTACTGATTTTCTCATTTATGCCTTGGAGAGGGTGAAAAGGTAAATCGATGCTTAGTCGGAAAATAGTAATTTTAAGTTTGGCCCCCGGGGAAAACATATGGAAAATTCGATTTTTTAAAACAGAAAAAAAGGTACTAATTCTCACTTATGCCATGTTCATCATATGATTTCTTATATTATTCCGACCTCGAAAACCCAAAGGCATAAGTATATGGCGTGGAAAAAGGGTTGAATTAAGTCATTTTTGTGTGATCTGCCAACCCTTAATTCAACCCTTTTTCCAGACGCTACACTTATGCCTTTGGGTTTTCGAGGTCGCAGTAGTATAAGAAATCATACGGTGAACATGGCATAAGTGAGAATTAGTACCTTTTTTATCTGTTTTGAAAAATCGAATTTTCCATATGTTTTCTCCGGGGGCCAAACTTAAAATTACTATTTTCCGACTCAGCATCGATTTACCAAGCCATAAATAAGAAAATCAGTAAGGAAAATCTGTCACTGTCTGACGGTCTATGAGTTTATTATTCCAAACAGCTGTGTGGTAACATGTTGTACTTTTTTAACAGTTCTTGAAATATGTCCTTTAAAAGTTAATCTCTGGTCTAGCCAGATCCCCAGGTATTTAATTTCCTTCACATAGTCGATATTTTGATTTCGGATTTTTAGTTTGTTATCATATGGTAGGTTCCTTTTATTTGAAAGAATAATAACTTTAGACTTCGCTATGTTAATCCTTATTTGCCATTTTTGATAGTAACTTGAAATCAGATTTAGGTGCCTCTGGAGGTAGGTTCTAGCCATATCAGTATTTACGCTAGTAGCGGACACAGCCACATCGTCGGCGTAGATGTACATCTTGGTATTTGGACTATTTGGTATATCATTAATATAGATGTTATAAATTAGTGGACATAAAACGCGTGTCCATTTTTACTACCAACGCCTTAAGCCAGACTGTGTCATAAGCTTTAGAGTTATCAAGCATAGCTACTATTGTGGCACCTTTGGTATTAACTGATTTCACACCCTCGTCCACCAAGCGGGCTACTTGGAGGGTGCAGTCTTTATTGGGTAAAAATCCAAGCTGGTTGGGATTCCATTTATCCTCCATAGATTCCATTATTTGTGGGGCGATTATTCTCTCTAATAATTTTCCGAACATACTTGTTAGGGCTATTGGCCTATAACTTTCGGGATTGTGATAGTTTCTCCCTGGTTTCTTAAACGGTAGAATAATGGAATTCTTCCAGTTTTCTGGGAAATAATGGTTCACATAACAATACCTCAGGATATAAAACAGTTGGACGATTATTTTTTTTGGTCATACTTTTAGGTACTTGATAATAATATCATCGCTTTCAGGGGCCCTATATGGCCTGGCTTTTTTATTGAGTTGGAATAATTTATGCGGGTTAATAAACCCCTCCGAATTTCTAGGAGGGTACCTGGAAATGATTTCAGTTTATCTTTCTTCTACATCTTCTAGAGTTTCTTCGTCTGTCATGTTCCTATTGTTAATATTAACTTGGGACATATTCCTAGTAGGTTACCGAGAATGAAAATCTGAAAAAATGAATTTGGCATTGAATTACCTTAACGAAAACCTAAAGCTATTTTATTTGTTTTACTACATGGCTTATATAAAAACTTGTTTTTAAAAAGTTTTTTATTTTTAATGTTTTATTTTGTTTTGTGCCTTTTAGTAGATATTTGGTTCCCATGTCACAAGGGTGGTAAAGAAATTTAATCCATCATCTTGGTCATCCACCATATTGGATTTAGTATGACGTCACTCACCTTATCGTTTTCTATTTGTCAAACCCTTTCACTTGATACCCATGTCAAGGAGGTTAGGTAATCCGCCAGCTTGGGGCGGCCACCATATTGGATTCAGTATGACGTCACCCACCTTATCGTTTTCTACTCTTGAAACCCTTTCATGTGATACCCATCTCAAGGAGCCTGTGAAGAAATAAGTAATCCGCTATCTTGGGGTGGCCGCCATCTTGGATTTAGTATGACGTTGCTGACCTTGTCGTTTTCTATTCTCAAACCCTTTCATTTAATACTCGTGTCGAGGAGGTGGTGAAGAAATATGTAATCTACCATCTTGGAGTGGAGGACATTTTGAATAAAGTACAATACTGAGTAAACTAGATTGCATTGTCATCAGAACCAAAAATTCAGTTGCAAGATTTGACCACATTCACACTAACAGAGCAAGGTAAATAAAAGCTTATAATAAGATCATCTTGATCTAGGTCTAGAAGGTAAAACGTTTTAGTTTAATCCCAATTTTTATTTATTTATTATTTTTTCATTTTTAACAAATCTCATAAACGTAACTTAAATATTTTCTAAAATTTATTTGTGGCATAAACAGATCCATTGAATTTTAATTGGGTTTTTCGCCACCAAACTGGTTAAAAGACAACTTTTTCAAGCTGCCTGGAGAATTAATAAATTCTCAACAGTAAATGAACTAAACTTTGAACTTGTAACTCAAAAAATATCTTCAACAAATTTGTTTCCGGAGCTTTCGGAGAATAAATCTTCCTCCTTTCTCAAAGATCATGTCACGTTAAAGTGAAATGACAGATTAATAAATCTCAAGTTAAAATGTCATGACAACAGAAACAATGGCATAACACAAAATTTGAGGAGGAAATTAAACATATAAAACATGTTCTTGAGAAGAAGAATTATCCTATTGAATTTATTGAGTTTTCCAGGATTGCCAACAAAATAACAATGCTAACAGAATTAGAGAAATAAATCTGGTGCATGGACCGACCAGTAAATTTAATTATTCCTTATATTCCTGGATAAGTTTATGTCGAGAAAAGTAAAGAAATATATCATAAAATAACCTTGCACCTAATTTTCTTTGATGAATTTTAAACCAAACCTATAACAGTAAAAAGCTTAAAATTACAGCCACTAACCTTTGATCATACATTTCACCATAGATTTTATCATGTACTCCACAACTGTGGTTGCTGAAAGTTACATAGTAATAACTTTAAGCAAAGATATAGTTGTATATATCTTTGCTTTAAGTAATTCTAATCACCAATTTTAGTGACACCTAGAAACCGCCTCACACCGAGGCAATGAGCAATGGGCAACTAGCAACCGGCAACACGCAATATTATTGCTAGCGGAGAGTTTACATTGAATTGAATCAGGAGTCTCACATTGAAGCAATTTGATATCGCTTCTATGAAAATGTTGACTGTTGTGGCAATATTCATCGCCGGCACTAAAGCGCACATGTCGAAAAGCAATAATTATTATCGCGTCAGTAGAGCAATATTTTTTTTAAATAGAAATAAAAACGTCGCCAAAGATTGCCCGTACTTGGTCATTCATTGGAAAAACCATGTCGGTAGGGATGGGCAAATTTCACTTTTCCATATTTTTTTTAAATAAAAATAAAAACGTCGCCAAAGATTGCCGGTACTTGGTAATTCATTGGAAAAACCATGTCGGTAAGGATGGGCAAATTTCACTTTTCCAGGGAAAGTGAAATTTCACTTTGAAATTTTCGCGAAACTTTCGAAATTTATGAAATTTAAAGAAATTTTCGCGAAATATTTGAAACTTTCAATGTGATGTTGAAATTTATGAAATTTAAAGAAAGTTCCACGTGAAACTTTGCAATAATTTCCTATAAACAGTCCCCACCCAAGCCCAAAAATTATGTATGTGCATGAAAGTGGTATAGGTATAGGGTGTCCCAAATAGAGATAGGGATGGGTAAATTTAAATTTTCCCGGGAACGTGAAATTTCACTTTGAAGTTTTCTTGAAATATATAAAATTTATGAAATTTTCGCGAAACTTTCGAAATTTATGAAATTTAAAGACATTTTAGCGAAACCTGCAATGCGAAGTTGAAATTTATGAAATTATTGTGAAATTTGCATTGACAATTTCTTTAAATTTCTTATCAACGGTCCCAAGCCAAAAAATTATGTATGTGTATGAATAGGTACAGCCTGCACCAATTGGTACCTACAGGGTATCCCAGATAAGACGTTACGCTCGATTATCTCGGCAATTTTTGGGCTAAATTGATGGTTCAAAAACTAAGCTGGTGTAGTTTCTTTCCAAGAAATCGAATACCGTAAAGAAAAAACAATCGAGCACCAAATACAAAATTTATGGGCAAAAAACTATGCCATATAATATGCCACGCCTAGTATGATTATTCGATTAAACGAAATTTCAGATCACAGAACGTCCGACGGATACAAGTCATGCTACCGCGACCGTGCAAGGCGTAATT
The DNA here is from genome assembly GCA_963920635.1 of Pseudeuparius sepicola. Classification (NCBI taxonomy): domain Eukaryota; kingdom Metazoa; phylum Arthropoda; class Insecta; order Coleoptera; family Anthribidae; genus Pseudeuparius; species Pseudeuparius sepicola. The sequence continues at coordinate 49,730,679 of OY987301.1, forward strand.
ATTATAATGTTTTGGTTTTGGGTGGGCATTGGGTAAAGCAACGGCCGGCGCGGGCGCGTCCATATACACAGTGTCTCCCTTAAGAGTGAAACAACCTTATAACTTCTTTAATTTTTAACCGACCAGAACAAAATTTTTACCAAAGGTAGATGGCATTGTTGCCACTTACTTCCAAAAAATTAGTCGCCTACTCCGAAGTCAAAGCCACCTGCAATGCCACAATCGATGCTAAAAATCCGAAAGTAATATTAGGCTTTTTTTTTTCAAAAAAAATGTACACTCTCTATGTTTTTGCGAAACTTCCAGACTTTAACGAAATTTATGAGAAAGTTTCGCGTTTTTAAGGAAATTTCTGAGAAAGTTTTGCATTTAGTTGGAAAATTTATGAAGTGAAACTTTCGCTTGAAACATTCAAAAATTTTACTGAAATTTCACTTTATGGGATAAGTGAAATAGTTCACTTTTGAATGTTTCAAATGGGAAAATTTCAAATGAAATTTTCAAGCGGCACCACCCTATGTCGGACAATCCAGCATTCAATACCAAATTTATAAAATTGGTCAAAAAATATCCTTGTATTTAAACACTCGCAAAGATCACAGCAAAAAAAGGGAGGCTGCTGAAAAGACGACACTGCATTCAAATACAATAATACTAGGTATATAAAATAATATCTACAAGTAATAATAATAATAGTAATAATGATTGGCAGATCTCAGCAAGCAATTGGACCAACAAATATTAAATCTGCGTAATTATTTCTACAGGCAGGCCAACAGCTCCACACTACATAGGGCTATATGCGGAGCAGACGTCTCAACACCGCTACGTCTGACGGAACACGAGCGTCAAAATCACCACCGAACCGACAACGATAAACTACAGAGGTGGTTGGGGAAGCCGCTGCACGGGAGACATCCTAATGAGGTTAACCAGGAACATGTCGACAAGTTAGCGTCGAACTATTGGCTGACCTCGGGACGAATGTTCCCCGAGACGGAAGGCTTCCTACTGGCCATACAAGATCAGGTTATACCAACTCGCAACTACCTAAAATTCATTGTAGGAGATGCATCGGTAGTGGATGACAGATGCAGATACGGGTGCCCAACTTCAGAAACAATCCAGCACATAACAGGAGGATGTCAGATGTTCGCATCAACGGAATATAAGGAACGACACGATTCGGTTGCCAAGATCTTGCACCGGGAACTGGCGGAAAAGCTGCTGCTTGTGCAGACAGAAAGGGTCCCATATTACAACTACACACCTGAGCCTGTTCTTGAGAACAGCAACTACAAGATGTACTGGGATCGTACAGTTCTGACTGATCAACGAGTTGCCCATAACAGACCGGACCTTATAATAGTTGATAAAATTTCTAGGAAGACAACTCTGATTGATGTGGCCATCCCGAACAACAACAACCTGCGTGTGAAGCAAGTCGAGAAGATCGCGAAGTACAGAGACTTAGAAGAACGAATTAGAAGGCAATGGGAAATGGAGAACGTCCAGACGATTCCAATCATCATGTCAACAACTGGTGTTATACCAAAAAGTTTGCTGAGAAACATCAAGGAGCTGAATCTAACTGATAGTCTTTACAGGTCCATGCAGAAAGCGGTACTACTTGCGACAGCCCGAACCGTCAGGAAATTCATGGGGAATGCAGGATCGTCCAAGAACATCAATGTCACCTAGGGCCCGATAACATGGCAAGGGTCTCGTCCGAGCCAGATCCTTTTGGTATCCGGGATGCCCGGGATCTGAGTGAATGTTCCCCGTAGAGGGAGTGCGAATGCCTTTTGGCTAAGTCGATATAATAATAATAATATATGAGACAGGCAGTATTGCGATACGAAGGCACAGACCCACTTAGCAGGCCACCGCTACCAAGATTAAATTCTTCCAGGAAACTTGCGATCGTGCTCGATCTTATGAACACAAGAATTTTACCAAGCTATGTTTCAGTGACACCAACATTAGAACGTATGCACATGTTAATCTACTGTGCCGCAACGGCAGTCATCACTGTAATGGGTGCCAAGATCCGAACGGCCCAAGAGTTGAATCGTGCAAGACCAGAACCACGAATGGCTCAATGGGAAATGCGACTAAATCGGAAGATCGAGAGTCTCCGTAAAGACATAGGACAAGTGACGGAATATATCAGAGGAGTTAGAACTAGAAGGATCCAGAGGGCGGTGCAGGCAGTAATGAGCCGCACCCAAATGCATTCTCGGCATGACCCCGCGAACATCACTGCTCAACAATGTCTTGACACATTAAAACAAAAACTTTCTGTTTTCGCAGGGCGTCTGAGGAGATACAAGGCTAGTAACAACAGGAAACGAGACAATAAACTCTTTGAACGATCAGAAAAGGGTTTCTACCGTGCTTTTAATTCTAGCGCCGATGCCACAAATGCGAGTTACCCTAGCAGAGAACAGGTCGACGGTTTCTGGAGAAATCAACTTGCCACACCAGGTCCATACAATGTCAGTGCAAGCTGGATCAGCGAAGAACGCGAGATGGGCCGGAACTATAGCCAGATGCAACACGAGCAATTCACAACCGCTGAGGTCTCCGATGTCATCAAGAATTCCCACAACTGGAAGGCACCAGGTCCAGATCATCTCCAAAATTATTGGATTAAGAAGTTGTGGTGCACGCATGAACAAATAACTACCTTAATTAATGAAGTCTTGCTCGATCCTCTGAAAATGCCATTGTTTCTTACACAGGGTGCAACTTACCTGTTACCAAAAGACCAGCGGAATACGGATAACCCTGCCAAGTACCGCCCAATAACCTGCTTGCCTACGCTTTACAAGATAATCACATCTTGCCTTACGCAGCGAATATATGCTCACTGCGAGCGGAACAACATCATTGCAATGCAGCAGAAGGGCTGCTCGAAGGGCGCAATGGGATGCAAAGAGCAACTCATCATAGACTCTGTCATCTGCAACCAGGCTCATTCCAAGCAACGAAACCTCCACATGGCTTATGTGGACTACAAAAAAGCATTTGATTCCGTACCTCACGACTGGCTCACAGGTATCTTAAAGCTGTATAAAATAGATCATCATACAGTTTCCTTTTTAGAACACGTTATGACAACCTGGCGCACTAAGATACAACTCAGAACCGCAGACAGTAACATCGAGACCGACACAATCAACATCCGAAGAGGGATTTTCCAAGGAGATTCACTCAGTCCACTGTGGTTCTGCATGGCGATGAACCCTCTATCACATCGGTTGAACTCTACAAAATATGGCTTCGCTATCAAAAGCAACAACGCAGAAGCGATCAAGTTGAATCACCTATTATATATGGATGATTTAAAACTGATCGCCGCAACCAAAAACCAACTAACGCAAATGCTTAAAATTGTAGAGGAGTTCTCCAGGGACATCGGAATGCTGTTTGGACTGGACAAGTGCCGCACCCTTAATATCATCCGGGGAAAGCTCGAACAAAGCGCACACGAGATGCAGGACGGCCAGGAGATCGAAGCAATGAGCAAGGGAGATACATACAAGTATCTCGGGATGAAACAAGCTCAAAGGATAGACCATCGAACAATGAAGACTGATTTAACGAATGAATTCATCAAGAGAGTAAGACAAGTAGTGCGAACTGATCTTAACAGCAGGAATTTGTTTAAGGCCCTGAACACGTATGCGTGCTCTGTACTCAGCTATTCGTTCGGAATAGTGAATTGGACCAACACGGACATCAACAACCTGCAACGAAAAGTTAGGACACTACTGACAAAAGCTCATAAACATCATCCCCGTAGCGCCGTAGAAAGAACAACTCTGCCACGTCAACTAGGAGGAAGAGGATTGGCAGATCTCAGCAAGCAATTGGACCAACAAATATTAAATCTGCGTAATTATTTCTACAGGCAGGCCAACAGCTCCACACTACATAGGGCTATATGCGGAGCAGACGTCTCAACACCGCTACGTCTGACGGAACACGAGCGTCAAAATCACCACCGAACCGACAACGATAAACTACAGAGGTGGTTGGGGAAGCCGCTGCACGGGAGACATCCTAATGAGGTTAACCAGGAACATGTCGACAAGTTAGCGTCGAACTATTGGCTGACCTCGGGACGAATGTTCCCCGAGACGGAAGGCTTCCTACTGGCCATACAAGATCAGGTTATACCAACTCGCAACTACCTAAAATTCATTGTAGGAGATGCATCGGTAGTGGATGACAGATGCAGATACGGGTGCCCAACTTCAGAAACAATCCAGCACATAACAGGAGGATGTCAGATGTTCGCATCAACGGAATATAAGGAACGACACGATTCGGTTGCCAAGATCTTGCACCGGGAACTGGCGGAAAAGCTGCTGCTTGTGCAGACAGAAAGGGTCCCATATTACAACTACACACCTGAGCCTGTTCTTGAGAACAGCAACTACAAGATGTACTGGGATCGTACAGTTCTGACTGATCAACGAGTTGCCCATAACAGACCGGACCTTATAATAGTTGATAAAATTTCTAGGAAGACAACTCTGATTGATGTGGCCATCCCGAACAACAACAACCTGCGTGTGAAGCAAGTCGAGAAGATCGCGAAGTACAGAGACTTAGAAGAACGAATTAGAAGGCAATGGGAAATGGAGAACGTCCAGACGATTCCAATCATCATGTCAACAACTGGTGTTATACCAAAAAGTTTGCTGAGAAACATCAAGGAGCTGAATCTAACTGATAGTCTTTACAGGTCCATGCAGAAAGCGGTACTACTTGCGACAGCCCGAACCGTCAGGAAATTCATGGGGAATGCAGGATCGTCCAAGAACATCAATGTCACCTAGGGCCCGATAACATGGCAAGGGTCTCGTCCGAGCCAGATCCTTTTGGTATCCGGGATGCCCGGGATCTGAGTGAATGTTCCCCGTAGAGGGAGTGCGAATGCCTTTTGGCTAAGTCGAGATAATAATATAAATAATAATAGCCAGATCCTTTTGGTATCCGGGATACAAGGGATCTGAGTGAATGTTCCCCGTAGAGGGAGTGCGAATGCCTTTTGGCTAAGTCGAGATAATAATAATAATGCAGGGAGTTTCCACACATGCAAGTGTCTGAACAAAAAGTGTCAGATCAGTATCGAACTATTCTAAGAAATAACCGAATTCCAGAAACGCGACTTAATGCTATAAAACGGGAAGTTGAGCTAGAGATCCATGGCGAACACATAGACATAGACAACAACAACGGGGAAATTCAAGTGCCTGGACCACCACAAGAAGCCGGAACGGCAGAGCGAACAACTGAGAATCGGGAAATTCAAGTGCCTGGACCACAACAAGAAGCCGAGACGGCGGGACGAACAACTGAGAATCGGGAATCAGTTAACGGAGAACACTTTGAAAGCCTGGACACACAGCTGAGAAGGGCGGTATTGCGATACGAAGGCACAGACCCACTGAGCAGACCACCGCTACCAAGATTGAATTCTTCCAGGACGCTTGCAATCATGCTCGATATTATGAACACCAGAATTTTACCCAACTATGTTTCAGTAACACCCACATTAGAACATATGCACATGTTAATCTACTGTGCCGCAACGGCCAACATCACTGCAATGGGAGCCAAGATCCGGACGGCTCAAGAGTTAAATCGTGCAAGACCAGAACCACGAATGGCTCAATGGGAGATGCGACTAAATCGGAAGATCGAGAATCTCCGTAAAGACATAGGACAAGTAACGGAATATATCAGAGGAGTTAGAACTAGAAAGATCTAGAGGGCGGTGCAGGCAATAATGAGCCGCACCCAAATGCATTCTCAGCGTGACCCCGCGAACATCACTGCTCAACAATGATACATTAAAATAATTTCTGTTTTCGCAGGGCGTCTGAGGAGATACAAGGCTAGTAACAACAGGAAACGAGACAAAAAACTTTTTGAACGATCAGAAAAAGTTTTCTACCGTACTTTGAATTCTAGCGCCGATGCCACAAATACGAGTTACCGTAGCAGACAACAGGTCGACGGTTTCTGGAGAAATCAGCTTGCCACACCAGGTCCATGCAATGTCAGTGCAAGCTGGATCAGTGAAGAACGCGAGATGGGCCGGAACTATAGCCAGATGCAACACGAGCAATTCACAACTGATGAGGTCTCCAATGTCATCAAGAATTCCCACAACTGGAAGACACTAGGTCCAGATCATCTCCAAAATTATTGGATTAAGAAGTTGTGGTGCACGCATGAACAAATAACTACCTTAATTAACGAAGTCTTGCTCGATCCTTTGAAAATGCCATTTTTTCACAGGGTGCCACCTACTTGTTACCAAAAGACCAGCGGAATACGGATAACCCTGCCAAGTACCGCCCAATAACCTGCTTGCCTACGCTGTACAAGATAATCACTTCTTGCTTTACGCAGCGAATATATGCTCACTGCGAGCGGAACAACATCATGGCAATGCAGAAGAAGGGCTGCGCGAAGGGCGCAATGGGATGCAAAGAGCAACTCATCATAGACTCTGTCATCTGCAACCAGGCTCATTCCAAGCAACGAAACCTCTACATGGCTTATGTGGACTACAAAAAAGCATTTGATTCCGTACCTCACGACTGGCTAACAGGTATCTTAAAGCTGTATAAAATAGATCATCATACAGTTTCCTTTTTAGAACACGTTATGACAACCTGGCGCACTAAGATACAACTCAGAACCACAAGCAGCAACATCGAGACCGACACAATCAACATCCGAAGAGGGATTTTCCAAGGAGATTCACTTAGTCCACTGTGGTTCTGCATGGCGATGAACCCTCTATCACATCGGTTGACCTCTACAAAATACGGCTTCGCTATCAAAAGCAACAACGCAGAAGCGATCAAGTTGAATCACCTATTATATATGGATGATTTAAAACTGATGGCCGCAACCAAAAACCAACTAACGCAAATGCTTAAAATTGTAGAGGAGTTCTCCAGGGACATAGGAATGCAGTTTGGACTGGACAAATGCCGCACCCTTAACATCGTCCGGGGAAAGTTCGAACAAGGCGCACACGAGATGCAGGACGGCCAGGAGATCGAAGCAATGAGCATGGGAGATACATACAAGTATCTCGGGATGAAACAAGCTCAAAGGATAGACCATCGAACAATGAAGATCGATTTAAGGAATGAATTCATCAAGAGAGTAAGACAAGTAGTGCGAACTGATCTTAACAGCAGGAATTTGTTTAAGGCCCTGAACACGTATGCGTGCTCTGTACTCAGCTATTCTTTTGGAATAGTGAATTGGACCAACACGGACATCAACAACCTGCAGCGAAAAGTTAGGACACTACTGACAAAAGCTCATAAACATCATCCCCGTAGCGCCGTAGAAAGAACTACTCTGCCACGTCAACTAGGAGGAAGAGGATTGGCAGACCTCAGCAAGCAATTGGACCAACAAATAATAAATCTGCGTAATTATTTCCAGAGACAGGCCAACAGCTCCACACTACATATTTATGCGGAGCAGACGTCTCAACACCGCTACGTCTGACGGAACACGAGCGTCAAAATCACCACCGAACCGACAACGATAAACTACAGAGGTGGTTAGGGAAGCCGCTGCACGGGAGGCATCCTAATGAGGTTAACCAGGAACATGTCGACAAGTTAGCGTCGAACTATTGGCTGACCTCGGGACGAATGTTCCCCGAGACGGAAGGCTTCCTACTGGCCATACAAGATCAGGTTATACCAACTCGCAACTACCTAAAATTCATTGTAGGAGATGCATCGGTAGTGGATGACAGATGCAGATACGGGTGCCCAACTTCAGAAACAATCCAGCACATAACAGGAGGATGTCAGATGTTCGCATCAACGGAATATAAGGAACGACACGATTCGGTTGCCAAGATCTTGCACCAGGAACTGGCGGAAAAACTTCTGCTTGTGCAGGCAGAGAGGATCCCATCTTACAGCTACACACCAGAGCCTGTTCTTGAGAACAGCAACTACAAGATGTACTGGGATCGTACAGTTCTGACAGATCAACGAGTTGCCCATAACAGACCGGACCTTATAATAGTTGATAAAATTTCTAGGAAGACAACTCTGATTGATGTGGCCATCCCGAACAACAACAACCTGCGTGTGAAGCAAGTCGAGAAGATCGCGAAGTACAGAGACTTAGAAGAACGAATTAGAAGGCAATGGGAAATGGACAACGTTCAGACGATTCCAATCATCGTGTCAACAACTGGTGTCATACCAAAAAGTTTGCTGAGAAACATCAAAGAGCTGGGTCTAACTGATAATCTTTACAGGTCCATGCAGAAAGCGGTACTACTTGCGACAGCCCGAACCGTCAGGAAATTCATGGGGAGTGCTGGAACGTCCAACAACATCAATGTCACCTAAGGCCCGATAACATGGCAAGGGTCTCGTCCGAGCCAGATCCTTATGGTATCCGGGATCTGAGTGAATGTTCCCCAGAGAGGGAGTGTGAATGCCTTTTGGCTAAGTCGATATAATAATAATAATAATAATAATACGATAATACACATTTTCAATGTCAAGACCTGCCAATAAGTATAGAACTGATTCAATTTTTTTCCCAATTACAGCTCTTTCTCGGAGCACGAAAACACTACGTTCAGGAAGCAGTGCTAGTAAAAAAATACTATTTGAAGGAGTTTATGCAGTTTGTTCTTCCTTTCATGAAGGCAAAACCTCAAACTGGCTGCCAAAGATTGCTAACACACACTGTTGTGTTGATTGAGTGTGAGAGATGGTCAAAATAATATTGGCTATTGCTTATTGCCAGTTGCTAGTTGCCTATTGCTCATTGCGTCAGTGTGAGAGCTGACTAGTCAGGGTCTCAGAGCTGCCTAATAAGATTGCGAGCGATACTTAAATAAAACTAAAAGTAAATTTTGCAACTATTAATAATATAAGTAGTGATCCTTATATTACCAAGAGTAGCACGCACACATGCATATTCAGTAAAAACGAATATAATATAATCTCTAATTTAGTTTTTACTACCTACATCAGAAAGATTATTAATAAAATTGTGATTAGGTAGGTTTTGTGCTTTAAGAGCAAAATGCCATTTAAAATTGTGCAAACGCAAGAACCTATCAGTTGCTCCGTGTGCATGGGCAAAATGCGGAAAGCAATGGAAATTCAAATACAGTAGATTAACTAAAAACTATTCGAAATAAAGCTTTAAGAATGTACCATAATTGTTTTGATAAGAAAGAACATAAGTTACTTTTGATCTAGAAAATATTTTAAAGGTCTAATAAATACTGATGATGTTATAATTTATTTGCGGTGTAGGTATATTAGTGCAGAAAATACAGCCTACGGCCAGAGAAGTCTGATCACCATGAGGCAGGTAAAATACCTAAACTCTGTTCAACGAATGTTCATATCCATGTCACAACTCCCGTCCTTGTCTGACTCGTGAATATACGACCGATATCCATCTTAATATATTTTCATGAGTAAGACAAGGACGGGAGTTGTGACATGGGTATGAACATTCGTTGAAAAGAGTTTATATGATCTTTGATTAAACAGCCTGCCATTGAACTGGCACATTAGTTTCTTAGAATATAGAACCTTAGAAATTAGTTTTTAAGGCTGGTAGGTGGCTGGGATGTTGTTAAATGTGATGATTATTCAGTAGTGGTTTCCAGTTTGAGATGGCGTAGTGTGAAAAGAATTTAGGTAGAAAATTCAATTTGTACATGAAAAATATGCACAATCTATTTCAAATAGAATTTGCACAAGCCCACATTGAAAAGAGCCTTCTTTTTGAAGCCAGCTTCCTTAGTGCAATCATTGAGAATTCCTTTGCTCAATGGTGCAATCTATGATTTAAATATTATATTGGAACAGACTTCTGTGGCATAGCTAGGTTTTCTGTGGTATTAGATACTAAATAACATTTTTAGGTTTACCCGGTGGTCTCAACTATGAAGTATCGGAAGGTGGTGAAAACTTCTCAGTAGGACAACGACAATTGATATGTTTGGCCAGAGCCTTGTTGAGAAAAACGAAAATTTTAATCTTGGATGAAGCAACGGCTGCTGTAGACTTGGAAACTGATGATTTGATTCAAAAAACAATCAAGTTTGAGTTTATGGATTGTACAATTTTAACGATAGCACACAGGTTGAACACGATTATGGATTCGGATAGGGTATTAGTTCTTGATAATGGGAAGGTAGTTGAATTTGATTCACCCAAACAGTTGCTTTCGAAAAGCCATTCGATTTTTTATTCTATGTGCAAAGATTCGGGTTTGGCATAAGTCTTGACCCATAGTCTTTAAAATTCAGGGTGTCCATTTTAAGTGGCTCATTCAAAATAACTGGCTATTTTCTGTCACAAAACATCGGCGGTAGGTGCGATCTATAGCTTTTATTGACAGCATTCTTTGCCACCTTTTGCAAATTAAGTTAATTCTCCATAATTTTTGTTTCTTGAGAAAGAAAAATTAGCAGGCAAATAGGTCATCCTTTTCATGCAATTGAAATGACATGTTTTCTCTAAATAAAAAAGAAATACATATCCCGTAACTTATGAAACCACTATTGTTTTTGAAAAAGAAACACTTTCAAATTTTTATTAAGTAAACTTTTTGCCGTATACATTGCACATATGCCATGAAATTGATATCCAGTGAGAATAGCCCTTGTTTCCTTGATTTCTCTATCTGCATACTAATCAATACTGGCACAGAATAAATAGCTTCGCAACAGAAGCATGTCAAAGATAAACGAGTCTCCATTTCAATTTACAGGAAAACATTCTTATGCAATCTCTGCTACATAGATTAACCTAAAATCAAATAAAATGTAGAATGTTTATCTCTTTGGAAGATATTTAGCCTAAAAGGAGACTTCATTTTGACACATGTCGCTAAGGAGTTGTCTGTAGTACTTGTTAGTCTGTGATATCGCCCATGTGCAGATGAAGTACGATTCACGAATTGTGGCGTACACGTCATCAATTTACGTCACTGAATCAAGCAAATCCAGGCTGCATCCTCCAGTGTCGTAGATTTAAATGGGGAAAATTTATACTTGTAAACGCAACCAGATATTCACCCAAATTTTAATTGTAACATAATGCGTTTTACCCTGTGAATTCACCCAAATTTTAATTGTAAAATAATGCGTTTTACCATCACAGGCCTATTTAGAGAAGCTGTATTAGGTCCGTGGTTTTATTTTTATATTATATACATTTTACCATGCCTTGAAATTGTATAGTGATAGTCTGACTATCCAGTTATAGCAATGTAGGTAAGTATGGATATGTTGCTAACTATGTATGTACGTAGCTAACTAAAAGGATGTTATAAAGACAAAAGATAACTAGATACAACTAAATAAAAAAACAAAATTTATCAAACACAAAGAATATAATATATTGACTATTTAATACAAACGATAGCTTGACCACCTCCAGGGTAAATAAACAAATTTCGAAATAAGTATATGAACCCAGATAAAGTACACAGGTATATTAATAACATACATCAAACCAAAAATAAATTAAAAAATAGTTTAAATAAACTAACTAAAAAGTAAAAAAAAATAATAGCAAACCAAATTTTATTGTAAAAAAGCATGGGTGCTTTTTACTATATTTTTATGATAACTCTACTTTTATCAATAGCTACTCATGAAATATTTATAACAATTGATGTCATGCACCCCACGCTTCTTTTTTACAATAAAATTCGGTTTGCTATTATTATTTTTACCTATTAGTTGGGTTTGCTATTAAAGCGTGTTTTTTTAGTTTATTTTTAAACTAGGTATATTTTGTAACAATAAGACAAAAAAGCGGCAGGCGTATTTTTATACGCCTGAAATTATCATTCTTCTCACTCTGTATTGGATTGGGCGAATTCCTGTAAAAATTTACGTTGTGGAAAAAGAAGTGACTAGCGGAACCTCGCGACTGCTTTGACTAGCGGGACCTCATCCTGCCAAGATCGTTTTTGGTTTCCTCTTGCAAATATCCAAGTTTCGTCAAGGAAAACAACTTGCCCCTTCAACTCAGAGTTTTGATTATTTTTATATTTCCGCAGAAACTCTGCTTTTCTCAAGACAATCTGACCCTTTTCCATTAATGCCCTGCGGTTGTCGTCCTTTTTATATTTAAAACCAATCTGTGGTAATAAACGACCCAAGGATGACTTACTAATATCAAGCGGTACTTTAATAGCCAATTCCTCCCTCAAAGTCTTCAGAGTTAGGTGGTTTTCTGTAAATAATAAATGAATTTAAAATTTAAAAAATATATATGTTTAACTCTAACCCACTCCAGCTACCCTTAACCCTAAAACAAATACATTGTAAGCAAATTTTGATATTTGCAAGAATGAAAAAAGGTAATTTGTTAATTTAAAAGTTGGTGTCTAAAACATTAACCCAGATACAAAACTCCTAAATATCTTTTGTATTTTAGAATATTTTTTCAGCTCTTTTCCTTGCATTAACACATTTTACTTGTAAAACGCAACCAGATATACCAGATTACCCAGACCTTTCACCCCGGTGAATTCACCCAAATTTCAATTGTAAAATAATGTGTTTTGCCATCACCTTTTTAGAGAAGTTATAATATTAGGTCTTTGTGTGGTTTTACTTTTATATATTATAATTATACATTTTATCGTGCCTTGAAATTGTAAAGTGATAGTCTGACTATCTAGTTATAGCAATGTGGAAACGTAAAAGAAAATTTAACATTTAACTACCACACATACCGAATTCAACTAGAATGCAAACTTACTTTCTGAATACATATTATAAATAACATTTATGACTTCCATTTTCGTTTCCTCTGGCAAATCCGTGGTTTTGTTTTTTTGTCGAGGTCCATATTTCGCGGCAGAAGTAGTTGGATTTTCCTGGGGACCATCTTGACCCTCTGCTCTCTGCACTTCGTGGGAAACTAATGCCCAAAGCTTGAGAAACACGCTGAAAAATATTTGATTCCGTAATCACTATCTACTGCCATAATGTTTGCAATTTACCTCTTGGACTGCGTGAACTGGTAAAAGTGGTCCTCTGTTGCGTTTTTCATCTTTGAAATAATTTAATAACTTCGCTACAATTTCTTTGGCTTGCAAATTAAGTCTGTGGCCAGGCATCTTAAGATTATTAGGAAATGTTTATTCACAAACCCGTAACGCAGTAACAGATAGTACCAAAGCCGAACTATTATTACAAAACTTATAGCAAAAGAATCCACAACAAGAACAAGTGAAAACTTAACTTGAAAACAAAGAAAATTCTTATAAAATACGCACAAAGTCACAGAATTTTTAAATTTATGCTGTGACAGTGACATATCTTAATATCTTTCCCGAGTCGGCGGTTATGAACTCTACGCTATACGACCTATTGGCGTCTTTGTCTGACACATGCACGGACGGGTTGAAATCAGCCGAACGTATGTCGACTAATCAAAGACAAAAGGGTGTATGCAGTAAATCAGTTCTGGGCGTATAAGAATAGATCTTGTGACTCTGATTGATACAAAAATTGATGACGTGTACGCCATAATTCGTGAATCGTACTTTATATTCTTTTACGCGGGAAATTTAAAATACAACCCAATAATACCGACATTTTTGCCAACTTTCAAAATTCTCGGCTCTCTGTTTAAACGTTAAAAACAAATCGGTACTTTCTCAACATAGCTTGTAGAAACATGGCAACTACACATTTTAGCCAATTACTGTTCTAGGACCATGACGTCTCGTCCCTAGCGGGAATTTGAATAATTAATTTTTGTAGGCATTTCCCAGACTGGAAAAAGTTTAAAAAAATTGTGTCTAATGAACCCCCTACGTAGGCCCTAAAAAATTCATGAAAATAACCTTATTGTTTGCCAAAACTATCCAAATCTAAATAAGGTATCTGTTTTTAATTATTAATAAAATTTATGCCGTTGGGGTTAAAACTTAAATTATCTAACAAAAATTAATGAGAGTATTTTTTTATCAAGCAAAATGTTCCATTTAGTTTGACGTGTCACACTTGCCAGTTTGTTCCGTATTTACTTTAATTTTAACAAATTATTGGTCATATTTGTAGTTGACATAAGATCTAGGTAACCTTGGAAATAAATAATCCAATTGTTGCACTAAATTAAAGTAGGCTTTGAAAACAAAGGTTTTTTACATGGATTTAACATGGAAAAGTAAACGTTCCCAAAATCAACACCTTTTAGCAAGGCATTACTCAATAATCTCAAAATCAACAGGGTGGTTTATTGTTAAAAACCCCATAGTTGCAAAACATTTTGCTGGGGATTCGACAAAAAACAAACCAAGCGACAATATTCTTTGTTGTGTTTATTCTAGTAATTTACATACGTTTCGGCATATTTCACAAGCCAACTTCAGAATATAGTTTAAAAACAATGTTGAAAATATTCATAAAACGTCACCACAGACTAAACATGAAATACAGTCAAAAAAGGCAAAAAATGTAGTTATATTGGTTTTTTACATAAAAAAACATTTTTTAACTTTTTAATTTTTAAGGTCGAAATACTGTGAAATATTTACAAAAAATAGGGCTGGAAGTAAATACTAAGTTATATAATGACAATTATTTTCTCTTAGCACTTCTCAAAACATAATTTTATTCTAATGTTGTTTATGTATGGCGGTCAGAAGAGGAATGAGAATCAATGGTATATCGAGACAAGCAAACAAATGTTGTTTGTTTGGAATATAAAAAAGGTCGAAATACTGTGAAATACTTACAAAAAATAGGGCTGGAAGTAAATACTAAGTTATATAATGACAATTATTTTCTCTTAGCACTTCTCAAAACATAATTATTCTAACGTTTGTATGGTGGTCAGAAGAGGTCAGAATGGTATATCGATACAAGCAAACAAATGTTTGTTTGGAATATAAAAAACAGAGATATAATTTAATACAAAATTAATTTACACGAGAAGGTTGTGTCTTGGGCATATTTTCAAATTTACTTCCAAAATATATTAATTAATTTAATTTATTTTGCTTTGTTTTTATGAGACCATGCAGGAGGGATTTCCGAAACATCATAATCCAACTCCAGAATTTTTGTTATTTACACCTATTCTGATAAGTATCCAGGAACGCACTGTATACTACTAATAATAAATATGTAGTATTGTAAATGTAGATACTTTTAAGTGTAAATATACTTTTTGTGATACATTTTGCAATTAATATTTTCCCTTACTTTCTATCCCTTGGAGATTTGACTTATAGTAAAATCGAGCAACTCTTACGCCTGGCGTAAACAATAGCACGTGGCTTGATATGTTGGCCAGGGCTGCACTGCGATCTTTATTTAATTTTAGTTTTACATTTGTTTACATCAAAATATTTCGGAAAATAATTATTGGTTTCATTAAAATGGTTCAAAACATCGATAAAATTATTTGTGGCAGTGTCTAAATAGCTGAAAACAACAAGATAAAACCACGTAACTACACTTTTGCGATCGACTACGTCCCTTGTTGCCGAGTCTGGTGAAATTTTATAGCCTACCGACCAATTGCGGAACGTCATTGAACACGTGGTTTTATTTACAGCAGGCGTACGGATTGCTCAATTTTAGTATAGAGAATTTCTACTGTACTTACATCTAAACTTCCTGGGTTATCTACGGATACATATAGAGCACATCAAGAGATTTATGCACTTTATAGTTACATTATGCATGTAATAAATATATAATGGTAGATAAACCAGGACGTTTTTTTTTCACTATTCAATATCTTTAAAAAAGTACCATTTTTGCAGTTGTTATAAAAATAGCAATGCACCTCGAACATTTGACTTACGCTTTAGGGTGTGCTGGTGAGTATATAAAAGGTACTTGCAGAGGAGGGAGCAGGAAAATTATATTTATTTCCATGGATTACTTGATCTTACATCTTACCCTCCCCAGCACAAGCATGTGTGGTTGCTTCTGGGGTACTCCTAGTTTGGACTATTGTGAGAATTATTATTATTATTATTATTAATATAACCAATATCAAATTAAATGGGATATAATTATCATATTCAACATTTCAAAAGTGATTTAGAATTTAGGTTTTCACAGTAGTTGCAAATAATGTTCATGTTAATTTTATTTTGTATTTTTTATTTCCCGCCAAAATATTACAGGTGGCCAGGAACTCCAACTTTGTATTTTGGGTGAGCCACATTAAATCGACAGCCTGTAAACAGAATGATTCAGTTTTATTTGGGTGTACATCAAAAGGTGATTGAGAACCATGTGTCATAACCTTTTTCCTCAGCATTCTGGTGGTCAAGACATATGGTGTTTAAATTTTAAACAAAATTTGTTGCACAGCATACATTAACAAAGTGTCATGAAATGTGGTGATATCAAGTTCCCCAGGTATAGTGGTCGATATATGGGTGTATGCAAAATATATCAAAGATTTCATTTGAAAAAAAGATACTGTCAGATTTATACTTGGAGAGAGAATTATAAAAAAAGTTTTATATAAAAAAAATAAATAAAATTTGCCTTCCAAAAACCACTTGTGCATGTTTAATTATGACATTTTTCAATGGGACTTTCGGTGCGAAAAAATATTTGGAATTAAAAAGCCTCAAAACAGTCATTAAAAGCTCAGAAAGCAGCATTAAGGTAACCCATTATTGTACAATTTTTCCAATAAGTAGGTCTTGGTGAGATGTGAAAATCAAACGTCAGAGGAGCCCATCGCTCATCAAACGTGGTCAGATATTCAGCACCACTGCAGTATTGTTTTTATCTTTTTTAATTACTTTATACAGTGTGTCCCCGGATTAGTGTCCGGAGGGGGAATTTTCTTTATTGTTCAAAAAAAGTCATTCTTGGAAAAAAGTCATTCTTGGTGAAAAGTTTTGCTTGCAAAAATAATTGGATTGCAAGAAAAACATATTGCTTTAAATATCTACGTAGTCAGATAGTTTCAGCAAATTACACAGGGTCTTCGGCTCTCTTGAGACCATGGAAATGTTTGTAGATTCAAAGTTTTTTTAGTACACTGCGAAAAGTTGGGCATGGAGGCCCATTATTTTTTTAAAGTCGCCTCGCTGACCAAAATTGCCATATTTTGTTTTCTTACGTATCTTCTGTGCGGCCTAAAATAAGCGAGAAAATCGCTTAATAAGGAATAAACAAAAAAATTTTCATAGCCTCAAGAGAGCTGAAGACCCTGTGTAATTTGCTGAAACTATCTGACTACGTGGATGGATAAAGCTTCTCAGTGCCATCAATTTTCAATATAAAAGTTTTCCTCTATCTCTTAAAATAAACATTCCACTGCTATTAATAGTTTTGCTCAATTTGAGGTTTTTTTAATATTTAGCGACAAGTTGGCCATGGATGCCGATTTCTTTTGCAGCATCACTTAGCTGTCCAAAATTGCAACATTTTTGTTTCTTACGCTTTTTTTGTAGGGCGTAAAATAAGCGAGAAAATGGCGGCGGTAGACCTAAAAAAATTATCCTGTATATTGTTCAAGAATTTTATTTATTTAAAAAAAGCAGTTAGTACCTAATAAATATTTTGTGCCCCATTGTTGCAATATGAAACTGGTGTGACAGCACATGTCATAACATTTATAACAATATCATTGACATGTCCTAACGATGCAGTGTAATGGTTTGAGGGACTTGTATTCCTTGTGGAGGAGTGCAGAAATTTGTCAAGACCCAACATAAGCCATGTTGCATTCAAGTGAATTGTTACTCGCTTTAAAGAAACAGGATCGGTAATATAAGGAAAGAAAAGCTACATTTGAATAACTAATTAACACTCATTTATTTATTATTATTATTCCACTTACTTTTTCTTCTTTGTTCAGTTATAAAATAAATTCTTGAAAAATGACCAAATATTCAAGTTCCTTGTATACCAGCCACACTTCACCTCTTATGTCAGTGAATTTTTTCTTAATGACTTTTTACATAAAATTGAACAATAGGGGTAATTTACTCTTGAGTGATTTTCACATTTTTTAGTTTTATGTCCACCCTGTATGTTTAAACCAATATGTTTTTCTTGCAATCCAATTATTTTTGCAAGCGAAACTTTTCACCAATGACTTTTTTGAAAAAGTGAATAATAAAGAAAATTCCCCCTCCGGACTCTAATCACACTGTATATTAAAACTTCATTTTTACCAGTTTGGAAAAATATAGTGTCCCTCGCCACTCAAGTTTCGTTTTATAACTAATGTGGTTCTGCCTTGGTACACAAATAACTATTGATTGTATTAAATCACCACCATTTTCTTTTATGTCAATAAAATATTATTAAATAATGCAGCAATACTGACAGGAATTCCATTTTTCTTAGGTATCACAAGGCTTTCCAATATCCAATATTTGTTGGCATTTTTTAAATTTGATAATTTTTGCCCTAAAATATTGATATTATCAGCTCTGAAATTATTTTAAAATAATCAATTTTTTGAAGATTTCAGATGAGGGGAAACTGACTTTACGTCATTACTGTATGTCAAAATTTTTTTCTTGTCTAGTTTCTTTATACATGGTGCAACAAAATCAGAGAACTTTTTTCGAACACACTAATAATTAAACAAAAGTCTAACACTTTCATCTCACTTTCTTGGTTATTATTCTCATATGAAGGCAGCAGGTGCAAACCAATGTGGTGTGGATACGGTGGCGGGCACAGGGTTCAGTTGCGATTTTTGGAAATTCTTAGATTTTTTTGTATTTCACAGATTTAATTTGGAGGCTATTTACGGCCTTTTTATGTTATGACGTTTAAACAGAGATTATTGTTCGTGAACATCCTACTTTCATGCCAATTTTATTAACTTGTCTGTTTCTGTAATAACTTTATCGCCACCAAACATTTTCTTTTATTATTTTTCTCTTCCTCGATGAAGCTCACTTTGCAAGGGCAAGTGAGAAACTATGTAGCTTGAACACAACTGGCACGCGGGCAAACGGTACACACTTCATCCCAGAACATGAGTGGTCCAGATCGCTTTAGTGAGTTCTGATGCATGAGCATTATCTGCGCCTGGTCAATTCTGGCACCAAATTTATATTTCTGAAATTTTCTGGTTTTGGAACAGAAAATTTCCACATGGAAAACTTTACTCACTACAAAACTGTAAAATATAGATGGCTGGAGTATTTATGAGCAGAAGCATTTTGAGCATTTATGAGCAGGTCATTTTTAAAAGTGTCTGGTTATTTTTGGTCATTTTTGGTGACTGACCGGCAATTTTGGAGCATTTATGATCATTTATGTAAATGTGGTCAGTTAGAGAATTAATAAGAATTTTTGGTCACTTATGAGCATTTATGCCCATTTATAAAAAAAAACTCCTATCCTAACCTATAAAATTACAAAACCATTTCTAGCCTATAATATTGTGAACGAGAACTGCGTGTGTTTCCTAGTTTAAGTACCTACTTTGTGAAATGGTCAAACAAAATTCAATAGTCTAGAACTTCAAGAAAAAAAGTTAAGTAACTTATTTTGTTTTTAATCTATTCATCTTTTTTATAATGTACAAAATAAAATCAAAATATCTACGAAGAATTATTTTTATTTTAACAATATTTGAATATTTTATCGAGTGCTAACCTAACTAACCTACATATACCTACGCGTTGGGTCATCTAAATCTGTCTGTAACTAGAAATGTTACATATTTTATATTTTTTTTTTTTTTACCTTGTCTCTTATCTTGTACTTTTAAATCAAGCCATACAAATGGGGTCTTGTTTTAAAGGTCTTTTCACAAGCAATCGAATGGCACCATTTTCAAAAATGACCATAAATGCTCGAGGTCTCGGCGGTCATTTTTAAAAGTGATCTGCTCAAAATCATAAATGCTCAGTCATTTGCCATCTATACTGTAAAACATACTTATGAAGGGAGTATGAGGTGATATCAGTTTTTTTTTTTATAAATTTAGGGTATTTCCATATTTTGGCCATTGGTATTCACATTTGGTGACACTTGTTCAATTCATGCTTTGTACCACATTCAGTTTTAAGAGCAATAAAGGAAAAGGAAAACTTGTCCTTTTAGTATCCGACGTATAAACTGGTCTCCCACAATTTTATTAGAGCCTGTCACCCCTAACTTAACGTTTATGGTTTTTCGCCAGATTTTTTTTTATTTTCATCAACAACTACTCGTGCGTCTCATGTCTATCTCATAAAAATTCAACTTGCAAGGCCACCCAAACATTTTTATTATATTTATTATTATGCCGCGGCATATTTTAAGTGGATATTTGATGTCGGAGAAATGATTTTCGTGACTTCGTTGTTATTTCTATGGCCAGTACACATGCTATCGTGAGCGTGAACGAGAATAGTTCCCAACGTACAAGTCAATATAATTTGCTTTTACAAGTTGCTTTCATCATGCCACCTTTCTCATTTTCTTGTGAAAATGAAGTCTGCTGGTAATTTGAGTTCTAGGTTGTGCACTGTGAACTCGCGAAAAAATCTTTACATTGTCAGGAAAGAAACAGCAAATAGTTACAATTAGACACTATGATAAAATTAAGGCTATATTATAAAAAAACACTAGTTCCATTTGTTCACTTGTGAGTGTGCTTGTAAAATCATTTACACAATGAGATTATTTATTACATTGAATTTTTCAGTCCCTAGAAATTCATGTGTCTCAAATTTTATATTATTTTTTCTAAAACTTTTTTAAGGATGTATTTACAATATTAAATAAAACAACTTGCAAAAATTATACACTGCCTTTATTTGAAAAAATCAGTCAACTATGGAGGTAGGTATACATGACATTTATGATCAGGTATATTTATTTATTATGTCACTGGAACATATAAAAAATAATCCAGATAACATTGTTTTCCCAAACCAAAAAAGTTAGTAGCTCTTGCGACACATTATTAATTGCTGAAATAGCTTTATGGACATTACGAAGACACCATTAAAGCTACGTCAGCAACTGACAAGTTGTCACTCTTTCTCTTCCATTTCTCGGTCTGATAGTTTCCATGGAAATGCAAATATGAATGGAGAATATTCCTTGCGAATGTTCGATCTAGTCACAAATCGAATGGCACTGTGACTACGACTGAACACCCGTAGAAAATATCTCTTGCTGACTCTAAAATTTAAAACAGTAAATTATTAAAAGGAATGAATCTATGCAATCTGTCCAAAATACCTGAAAAATAAAATGTTACTTCTTTGTTAAAATTCTATGCAAAAATCACAACTTTATATTATGAGATTTTTTAGCAACACTCTTTAAATTAATGACCGCTGTAAGTAATAAGTAATTCACAAATCAATTATATGCAGTGACACACAGCAGCGAAGTCTAGCTTCAGCTATTCTACTTAACTACCATGCGAGACAAAAACAAAAGAAAAAAAAAAGAAATTGGTAAACATAAATCATTCAACAACAAGGGTAAAACTTACAGTCTCAGCTCCACAAACACAGTTTCTTTAATCAACAGATCAACTGTACATATGTTTCAACCTTCCTGGGGGTCATCTTCAACAGTGTAGCAATACAGGAAATTTTTT
Source organism: Pseudeuparius sepicola (assembly GCA_963920635.1). NCBI lineage: Eukaryota > Metazoa > Arthropoda > Insecta > Coleoptera > Anthribidae > Pseudeuparius > Pseudeuparius sepicola. Next base: position 49,752,296 of record OY987301.1, read on the forward strand.
TTTAAGCTTTCTAGATGTGGTCAAATAAAGTATGTGAATGTGGAAAATTAATATACGTAAAAATTATTATGAGAATTAGTTCAGTCAAAACCTTAAAACGTACTCAACTAAAATAATTCTCATAATAATTTTTACGTATATTAATTTTCCACATTCGCATACTTTCTTTGACCACGTCTAGAAAGCTTAAAAAAAATTTTTTCTGTATTGCTTCACTGCTGAAGATGACCCCCGGGAGGGTTGAAACATATATACAGTTGATCTGTTGATTAAAGAAACTGTGTTTGTGGAGCTGAGACTGTTACCCTTGTTGTATTCTCCTACTCCACTTAAATATATTGACTATTTCCTCAAGTCATAAATCATTTGCGATATTTTTTTTTCAGTGAACGCCTTATAGTTTTAGGGAGTTTCTCCTATTTCTCGATGAGGTAGTAAAAAAGTAGCTAACATCCTAGGACACTTTTTTATGTGTAATTTACTAAAGTAGACTGCAAGTTTCTAAATATTTCCGTTTCAGAGTTATAACAAAAAAGATTTTTTTTTAAAAAGGAAATCTTAATTAAAATGATTAACTAAACAGTAAACTACAGAAAATTGCCCTCTTTACTAGTGGTTTCTACGCAAAAAATTTGCACAAAAATGTTTTTAGAGAACTGAAACTGAAGGTATAGAAGAAACGGCCCATAACGACAATATCCCGACAACCTACTAACACCCTGTCACAGAATAAATAGCTTTGCAACAGAAGCCTCCTTACGGACATGTGTCAAAAATAAGCGAGCCTCCATTTCAATTTACAGAAAGACAGACAGTATTTTAAGCATAAATTTGGTTCTAATATCTTTTGTTATGTAGATTAACGTAAAATCCAATAAAATGCATATTATTAATTTCTTTAGAAGATATTTCGCTAAAAAGCGAGCCTCCTTTTGACACATGTCGCTAAGGATTTGTCTGTATTACTCGTTAGTCTGTGACCCTGTAAAGGGTGTCCAGAGTTCCAAGATAAGTGAAACAAAAGTGAAAGTGAAACAAAAGATGTGAAAAGATTTTTGTGTTGAAATTTGACCATTTGGATAATATTAAAGTAGGCCTTGGCATGAAAAAAAAAACATTTTCCTGCTCCCTCCCCCGTAAGTTCACTTTACATGCTCGCCAATAGGTCCGAAAGCGAAAGTGAAATGTTCGAGGTGCCCTGTTGCTAGGTACAAAAAGTGGTTGCTAGGTACAAAAAGTATTGCCTAGCAACCATGCAACGATTATGCAGCAGGTCCTTTAAACCATTAATAAAATATAAGTACCTAGCAACTTGAAACTGGCGTCAAATTTAATATTTTCACATCGATTGTTAATATAAACTGGTTTTGATCAAAAAGAATACGAATTATATCAAAGAAAAATTAAGAAAAATGGTTATATCTTTTAGTGGCAAATAATGTGGCTAAATAGAAAAGCCAAACAGCAGTCACCGTAGGGCTGGGTTAAAAGCGTCAGGATAGTAATCCGTAGGTCACGGGTTCGAGTCCCACACAAAAGTCATTTTTTTAATTTTTTATTATTATCGCTGCATATTCTACTTCCTATATGTATTACTGATTTTTAATTTTTAGTAATTGAGTAATGGTTATTTGAATATTATTACTCATAATCTACTCCATAGCGATTAATTAAAATTACCTATATCTTCTTTATAATAGGAACTTGTCGGAAGCAGAAAAAATATAATACATTGCACGATGCGTAAGCTCTTTTTTTACCTCGGAGGTTTTTAAGGACTGAGGTAACGCGGGCGTTGCCTCGGTCCTCAAACAACCTCCTCGGCCAAAAAAGTGGACTTACGCATCTTGCAATGTAAATAACTATTTCTGCCTACGTAAAGTGCCTTCTCTGTGCAAGATACGAAAAAATTTTACTAAGACAAGTTGTTCAGAATAAAAAATATGCTTATGTACAGGGTGGCCCATCCAAGCTTAACACCTCCCTTACTTATTTATATTTATGTCTTTAGTCGAAACAAACACATTCCTATGTAATGTTTGCCATATTAAACAAATCTGCAGTCAGAAAAACAATAAAACGTAAGTAATATCACCCTGTATAATTTTACCTTTTTGAAATCCTCGCTTCATCACACTTTACTGGTGGCTGCCAATCCCAAGGAACAGCTTAGGGTGGCAACCCCTTTTTTTATTGTTGCTTCATGAGCTTTCTTTCCGATGGTACCTGGTAATAGAGTAATTTGCTTAAAAATTAACCGTAACTTCTTTAATTAACACTGATCGGCCCATATTTATCGAGGCAACCTACTCGCTTCAAGTAAAGAAATATACTCTACATTTTACATAACATCATATTCTATAAGCTTATGAGTTGAAATCGGCACCATCGCAATGACAAGGCCCGCGGCTGAAAGCGATGAGTCATCCAAGAGAGGTGGGCCTAAGGCGCCAAATTCAAATTTCAAGATGTCAACTAGGTAAAAAAACACATTAAAATGATTATTTACATATATAGCTCATGGTTTTACAACACAGATAATAATCTACGAGTGAAAGTCACATTTTCAAGGGCATTTAGAAAATTTTCGTAAATGCCAATTATTTCTTCTTTGCGTGCCTAGATACAACTAAATTCGAATGAATAAAGCCATAAAACTTCCTGATTTCAAGGTGGTTACGTTTAATAGCGTAAAATTGCTAGGTACAACACACTCCAACAGTCCAAACCAAAACCCTGGAAGACTGTGTGGGAACAAAATCTCTTTTGATGGCCTTTAGGACCGCCTTTGCAGTTTCCCTTGCAGCTGAGAACGGAACACGTCCATGTCATGATTTAAATAAGTCCGAAACTATAGACAGAACAGAACCACTGCTGTTTTACCACCTTATTAATAAAACTTCACGTCCTATATTACTAAAAAACACAGTGCAACACGCAATAAACACAACAAACGTTCCTTAAACAGGAAAACCGCCAGACAAGTAAACAACTACAAAAAGCTACCTCCCTGTAATGACGTAGTGACGTTTCGCGTCACCAGCTGGCAGGCCTTTATCATTGCGACAGTGCCGGTTAAAATCATGTGGTCGGCTCTCGTACTGGAAGCTATAGTAGAAACTCACCTGAAAGGAACATCGTGGCTTATCTTGTTTCGCAGTGGTTCTCTGTTGGATATGGTCACCAAAGTGAAGTAACTAATGGCTGTGATATGCTTTTGAAACCACACATCACACCAATAGTTCCTTAACCTTAGCGACCCGTCCAAGGCTTCTTCAACGGTTTGACGGCAACTCCCCGCATTGCATTGGTGAAATAACCGCATGAGTATCAAATGCATCACACGGCTAGATCACCAAAGACAACAAAAAGAGTACAAACTCCATACACACTACCTAAATTAAGAAAATTAGATGGCTTCCCAAAAGCCTATCGTGAGAAAATTCCGTACTACTGGCCCATAGTTACAGTAGAGACGAAATGCTCCCCCGATGGGCATTTGGAAAGTTTTCAGGAATTGTACAGAGATACAGAGTAGCAGCTACCTCTAAGAGATCTGTCACTAAACTACCTACATAGGCCCAAAATAAAAATGACCCACATTAAAACAGGTAAAGTGTGAGATGAATACTGAGATCTGGTCATTAAAATGCAAATTAGTTTCAAGAAGGAGTCACTTAGGATTTGCCAGGTAACAGTAATTTTGGGACAAGTTTTTGTAATGTCTAATCAATAACTGAAAATAATAAGTCACAGGCTGGGTTTTTAGAGAAAGGAAAGGATTATAAATTTACTCATTTATGCAATAGGTAGTTTTCTTTTGAATTGTAGTTTAAATCAAATATGCTTAAAATATAATAATGTTTACATTGTTTTAGACACTTTGTACTAGCATTTATATGTTATAAATGTAGTGGATACCAGGAATCTTGATCCCTGCCTAACAATGTTCGACAATGGAAATTGCATTGTCAACCATTGTGAGGCAGGGATATAGTTTCGCAATATAAACTGTACAAATAAGTGGATCGGTTAATCCTTGGTGCCTTCAGAAGAAAATTAAAGTTTGACATTGTAAAAATTTTTAACTAACGGTATTTTTTCAAATATTAAAAATTTCATTGTAAAAACAGAGGTTTTAAACTGAAAATTAACCATTTTAGAAAACCAGAAACGTATAATATTAGAAAAATAATACATATTTGTTACAAATTTGGACCACAAAAAAATAACCTGATTTCTCTCATTGGTCGACTTAAGTATTTATTATGATTTTCATGTAATTAAACATTTCTGTAATTTGGGAATAATTTAAGTCAATATCAAGACATAATAATGTAAGGGTCGTTATTTCGTGATTAGAACTGGTTTGTTCTCCACCATGCTACTTGCATTTTAGCAACTATTTTTGTAAAGGATAGTATTTTCAATTACCAGAAATACTGGGTAAAAAGGGTTTGTTTACTTTTTTCCATTTCCTACATGTTAAAATATACAGCTTACAATTTCCTGTTAGGATTTATGGTGTTCATTTTATAATTTTATGTTACAAACAACTCTTTTGTATAAATAATTCTTTTTTTTATCTTAATCTCTTTTCTTCTTTTTTTCTTAACCTTAATCTTTTTATCAAAGTTTTTTCTATATGTATCACTAGCATAATACAGGGTGTCTGGTAAGTACCTCCTAATCTCTCGGAAGCATACAGGGGAGGTCAAAATAACCCTAGTTTGTCAAAGGAAAAAAATTCCTACAGTGCCCCTTAACGGAGATACAAGGCCCCAAAAGAGTACTTAGCGATTTACTTTTTTGGCTCTAACTTTTGAACCGACTTGTATAATTTAATGAAATTTTAATAGTTTATGTTGGCCATAAAGACTCATAAAACCATACTACCGTAGATGTTTCACATTGTCAGGGAAGTCAGGAACGGACTTGCCACCACACTCGTTGGGCAAAATTTTTGACAGGTGTCATTTTACAGAGCTGAAAACTGTTTTTTTAAATACTTTGGTCATTGCTCTTTAAAAAAGGTACTCTTCATTTCTTTCGACCAAATGAGCCGTTTTCGAAAAAATTAAGTTTTTGTATAACACTCAAAAGTTACTAATGCTAAACACAATTAGGTAAAAATCAGGTGGCCCTGTTTTATGGCCACCAAGGTCGCCTGATCTAAATCCTTTAGACTTTTACTTTTGGGGACATCTAAAACAACTAGTTTATTCAACACCAGTAAATACTAGAGAAGAACTACTAGCGAGAATAACACAGCATTCTAACGAAGTTCGTAATAATGCCGGAATATTATTTGCAGTGCAGCGGGAAAATATTCGAAGACTAAGCAAATGTATTGAAGTACGTGGAGCTCATATTGAACATTTGCCAAAATAACATTTAAACGTTTTCATTATTTTTGTGTTTTAATAACATTGTAAATTAATTAAGCTCCGATCAACCCTTTGAAAGGTTTTCGAGCTGGAAATCTTTCAGCATAAAGTCTTCTTGCCTTCGAAGAGTTGGACATCGCTTCACCATAAATTAAATGCATATCAGCCTAGTCTGTATTATGTTATTTTTAGGGTTCCGTACCTTTATGGACAAGCACTCGTTAATTGTGTAAACGTGTTAAAAAAAAATGAGTAAACTAGTGAAAACATTATATAGGAAAACACTGTTTATTTTACTTCATTAAAATTATGCTACACTTAATTATACCACAACTGCACCCTATCAAAAAATTTCACACGAATTGCTTCTTATTGTTCTGAAAAATATGTTTGTTTTTCTGAAATTAAACTAAACATGTTGCAATGTTCATATTATTTTCAGGAATTTTCTTCGACATTGCTGTGGAATAAAACAAAATTTTACAATGGAAGGCTTAAAAGAAAAACTTAAATATTTAGAAGGGAATATTTTTTTTGTGATTCTTTGAGTAGGTATAGCTATGAAAGTTTTTAAAAACTGATAATAATTCAATGGCCTAATGTTTTTTTTTATTGAGAAATGGATTTTGTTAAAAAATATAACTTTTTGTTTTTTTTTGTATTAAGAATTTTTTAGGAAATTTTACTTTAATATATTTCAAGTTTGATGTTAGTAAATTTTAACCTCTTTTCTCTAAAAGTGCAGCCTTAAAGAATAAAATACAAAAAGCTGACAGGAAAATTGCATATTTTATTTAAATGAAGTATTCCAAAACGTTTAACGAATATTTGACAAACACTAATAAAATAATCTTACCTTAAAACTACCAATAAATTTATTTATAGATTTTAAATTTAGATTTTCACAACAAAAAAATACATGCACTGGTATAATAAATCCACCGTAGCAGGTACTGGTAAAAAATTATAAAATCATCTTACAAATATAGACTCGATGAAAATACAATGTCCCTCTTAATCAATTTGATGGCGGTATTAAATTTATCTTCGAGATCTGTATTCCCTATTGTTTTTGATGCCTGCACCATTTGCCGCAGCAACTCCTCTAATCTCCGCATGCACCGCACGATCGAACCCTCGAAAATTTCTGTCATATTACAAATGTCGCTAAAAGACGACCCGTTGCACCAGGCAAACACCACATCCATTAAAAATGGCTTAAACTGCTCGACGTAAGTGTCTTCTTCTAGGGGCAAGCGGGCCTCTGTGCTTACTTTGGCTATCCGCCTTGCCAGATCCTACCGAAAATGCGATTCTTTAGATAAATCAAAAGTTAACCCAGAAAAAAGAGAATTTTACTTTTTGAGGATTAGTACTTCATTTATATTGCTTTAAATGCATTTTTTCCATCATTCCGGGCCAAATGTTGCCACGAATAAGATCAGCTAGCATAAAGTCCCTATCATCTAGTAAAAAGTGTTTCAAAGGAGACAGAAGTTTTATTAAATAAAGCTCATGTTAAAAACCTTTGGAATGATGTACAAAGGTCTGTATCATCACACAAACATCTTAAAATAACCTGGGGCTCTAGTCCGTCCACAGGTGGAACAATGGCAGAAAGTTTAAAAATAAAAAATGAACATTTTCATTTTACTATTCCAAGGAAGGTGAACAATATCCTACACTCAAAACTTCACCGAAAATTTATACAAAGAACAAAGAAAGCAAGTCGACCCTTATAACTCTAATTAGCAACAAGTTACTATTAGTAACTTACTAATTAGTTATACTTTCTGTCCTGCAGACCCACCTTCAAGTAGCATAACTTATTCAGTAGCACAAGATCAAAGGACAACATTGACCTTTCAAACTTTGGATTGGCTATATTTAAGAAGAGTCCTATGCATTTTTGTAGTAAAATGTATAACCACCTATCTAGATCTATATGGTTGCCAATAAATAAGGTTAAGGGGTTGGAGGCGGAAGAAAATAAAAACATTTAGGCATTCATATCGAAAATGTCTCAAAGGCAAAATTGACTGCTATAAAGTGGAAAATTGTCATGTAATAACGTGTTGTTTGCAGCACATTTTAGGGAACAATCTCCTCCAGCTTTAAAAAAACATTAATTTTTGTGGGGTTACCCTAAAACAAATTTCTATTGGTAATACTGGCCAGAAAAATGTGTTGTATATTTGAGTGAACAATTTACATAAAGAGGAACAACGGCTGTTAAATATGACAGTTATTTTTTCACGAAAAACGCATGTGTTATTAAAAAACAATTTTCAACAATATAAATGGTATTGTTGACTAATGTTGTCTGACCACTCTTGCGTTTTTCAAGAAATTATTTGACAGTCATTGGTTCTCTATCCAAATATTTCACTCAACGGTTGTATGCAAAAGTTACATAATAATGTGTGGCCATTAGAAAGAACACAATATTCAGTATGACTGAGGGAAAAGCCGGCCCTGTATTCCAATAAAAGAATAGGCCACATCGCGACCACGTGGTTGCCAATGTTTTGATTAACTGCCTCTGTAACTTGGATATAGTATAGATCAGGTGTCTCCAAACTACGGCCCATGGGCCAACACCGGCCCGCGAGCACCACCAATAGGCCCACCAAAGTTTATTTTGATTACATAGTACAATTTATAATACGTAAATAATCGATTTTCTCCCATATTTGTACCAAGCATCCTCGGTGCGTAGAACATGTTCGAAAACTCTGGAAAGTACTCAAATCTTTCAGACAAGCGATAACACAGCTGAACTTTTTTAGAACATGCTACTTGCTACAAGATGGCATTGTATACTTCTAAACCAAACATAACTGACGTTTTTGCATAATTTCGCTGCTCTCACAACATGCACTAAAATGATGGACTTTCAACACCAAAAAGGCAACCTCAAAAAAGTTAAGAGTAAAAGCGAGGTACATAGAAATTAACATTTTCAGCTTATTCTGCATCTTTAAAAACACAGGAGTGCCAAATTTCAGTTCAGCAGCTAAATTATTTTGAAAAATATTGCCATAATTCAATTTCAAAAAGAGAACTTCATCTCAGGAAACAAGAACTTTAGGGCCTATGTTTGAATGTGCAACCCACCTTAAAATGGCTTTTTCTATCAACTGAAAAAGTTTGTCCTAAACAAACCAGAAGTATATACTGTTTGGCCGCTGCTTTTATACCATTACCAAGCACTTGGCCAGTTCGTTTTAAATTATGTTAGGACTTCTGCCTGTCTTGGATGCTTCCGCTTCTGATTTTATAACTTTTTATTACAACTACTTTTCTTGCTTAAGACAATGCCAACAATATTCTATATTCTAATTGACAATAAAGAGATTATTATTATAACAGCTGGCAAAACTGAATAAATGAAATAGAATTAACGACCGCATTTTGACAAGGCGCTTTGCATTTGAGCTGAATACAATATTTTCTCTCCAGCCGTTTTAAGTTTTAAATATACAAAAAACAAGGCGAAATCATTCTAAATTTCGTGACTAATAACTGTTTACACTCGCCCTGACAGTCCTACAAATTGATGACATTTCTTATTTTCTCCGCTTCAAGCACCCGGAATCATATCGAGCAAAGTACCTATTTTGTGCAATGTTTGGAACAATAAAAAAATCTCTTAAGTTTGTGCATTGAAAACATGCCTACTTTTTTGTTGGTAGTTGCAGAAAAAACTATTTTTGTTAGGTCAGTGTCGCCAATTGAATATTGTTACACCACTAACAACAGAAAATATAAATGATTTATCACTAGGTGCACCCACGATGGCGGCCTTTTCTGCCCTCTGGTGAGTAGAGATCAATTGCGTAACAGAGGTCCAGGTTACTTTAAGAAGTTTGAGTATCAATTACCACAACAAAATCATGTGTGTTCTCTTCAAGAATAAAAGGCAAGGACAGGAGAAAATTCCAGTAGTGACAATTGACAAGTAAAATTTCATGACAACTGTATTTCTTCTGTGAAATTTTAAAATTCATGTTATTGATTCTGTTTTTTAGGGTTGTTTGATATTTTTAACTATACGTTTTTTAATCAGCACTAAAGTCTTAACATCATCATTGAAAGCTCATAAATGGGCATTAAAGTATTATTGTACGATTTTTTTCTATATGTTTGCCTTAGTGAGATTTCAACCAAACATCAGATAAGCCTGTCGCCTGTCAAACGACAATGATGGATATACAGGGTGTTTCAAAATTCAGTACAAAGATTTTAAGGGCTTATTTTTGAGGCACAAAAATAATACTTTTTTTCCTAACATGTCGTCCTAAAATGCACCCCCTCCGAGCTAAAAAAGTGTAGACCCCCCCCTAAATCAGGTTTTAGTCATTTTTGAGGCAATGCCTAAAGAAACAGGGGTTTGCAAATTTTCAGGAGGATACATAAATGTAAGCACAGTTCAAAATATTCGATTTTTTTCGCGCAACTTACGATGGCTGTAGCTCGGAGGGGGTGCATTTTAGGACATATGTTTTTAGGAAAAAAAGTCTTATTTTTGCCTCAAAAATACGCCCATAAAATCTTTGTACTGAATTTTGAAACACCCTGTATAACAAGTTGTCACAGCATCTTGCAAGTTTTTACCTAGGTATACTTATACAGTATTCGCTTTGCAAGCAGTTTCACAAGTATATTTAAACGGAACTAGGGCAGTGCAGTCACATACCACCTTGTTTATCGTCAAACATAGCCAGATATTCAATCCAAAATCCTACTAAGTCGTTTAACTTTTCAACCTCATTTCGGAACCTATAACAACGCGATCTTTCAGTAGGATGAACAGTTCAGTTGGTTAGAACAGGGTTACTTATTCTGTATCTATATTGCAGCCTTATTAACCCTTTCGGGACTGCGGCTGCCTGAGGATCTGTGCCCAGTGGACCACAGCAGGAAGCGCATGCGTGTATGTACGGTTCCGGTCCTTAATTGCAGAACAGTCATTACATAACAACAGATCTTTTTTCATTATAAATCATTTTTTGCATGCACCCACATGCAAATGAGCTTGTGTTCGAATTTATTGATGTATATTTAAGTGCACAAGTAAGTTTTTTTCTACGAGAAGGACCACCCAACTAGATTCCATTACTAGTAAATCAGCCAATGGCATTAATTGGGGGCATGACCAATGTAAAGTAGGCGTTCCAACGTATCCGTAGTCAACGCGTGCCCGTCCGGTTCTAGTCCTTTTTCATGCCTACCTGCTTGCGTTTATAGTCGGTTCCCGTCCCACTGACCCAACTTTTATATGCATGTTCATCCGGGTCCGGTCCCGAAAGGGTTAAGATGCCTGCGGCTTCATGGCACAGTAGTGCTCATTGAAGCAAGTAAAATAAAGCATGAAAATATCGAAAGTGCAGAAATGGCGGGCGAGGTCAGCTCATGGGCGACCGTCCGATTTGAATTAAATTTTTTGAATGACCCATGAATTTTTTTTATATATGACATTAGAAGAAATTGTTTTGCCTACATTAAAAAATACAAATTCAAATAAAAATCGGTATTTCAAAAATTGCAAGAATATACAGGGTGATTCAGTTTTTATTCGGGAAACTTCGTCAATGGATTAAGCACATCGAAATATGAAAAAAAGTTTATATAAACATATGCTGAAAAATTCATCGTTTTCGAGATATAGGATGTTTAAACTTCAAGAAAAAAAATCGTTTATTTTTTATAACTTCCGAGTTAGATAGATTTCAATCAAAGTTGGTACAAAACACTTCCATTATGGTTTTCCAATTTCATGAGAATTTCAAGCTGCTCAGGCCACCAGTGGCGGATTTATGGGGTTCATTTGCATATAAATTAGGAAAAAAAAATAGTACGGTCCTGCAAAATTGATTTTTTTTTAGGTTGCGTAATCCATACTATACTAAAAATCGAGCAATCCGTATGCCTGGCCTAAATAAAACCACGTGTCCAATGACGATCCGCAATTGGTCGGTAGGCTATAAAATTTCACCCGACTTGGCAACAGGGACGTACTCGATCGCAAAAGTGTAGTTATTCGGTTTTATCTTCTTGTTTTCAGCTATTTAGACACTGCCATAAATAATTTTATCGATGTTTTGAACCATTTTAATTAAGCCAATAATTCTTTTCCGAAATATTTTGATGTAAACAATTGCAAAACTAAAATTAAATAAAGGTCGTGCCTCAGTGCGGCCCTGGCAAATATTTCAAAGCACGTGCTCTTGTTTACGCCAGGCGTAAGAGTTGCTCGTTTTTAGTATAGCTTTAAATTTGTATTTTACCTAATCTAGGATTCTACTGTAATTTTTAAAATTATCGAAGACATCTGCGCACACATTTTACCCTGTACTGTCATTTCAAAGGGCAAACTATTTGTGTCATTACTTAAAGTTATGCCGAGTATTTATTAAAAATAAACATTTTTTTCTTGAAATTTAAACATCCTGTATCTCAAAAACGTTTTCCATCATATGTTTATATAAACTTTTTTCATATTTCGACATGCTTAATTCATTGAAAAATTGAACCGAATGTTTATACAGGATAGGCAAACAAAAACAAAAAGAGTAACAAATAAGGATTTTTTTAGAAAATTGCAAAAACAAGTAGATTTTGTTTGGGATGAGGACTTCTTTTGGCATGAATTTAACAGTTTTATCTGCAAACCCCTAAGCAGGGGATGCATCCAGTCAAAAATTTTAAATGGGATAGGGGGTCGAGTTGCACATCGTTAGAAAGACCTTTCAATTCTCTACACAAAAGTGGGTAATTTTTGAAATTTGATGGGTTTTTCAAAAAGTTACGGGTGATCAAACAAAAATGAAACAAGGCATCTTTGGGCATCCAGTTCTTTAAAAAGCAATAATGTTCTTTGTGCAATGCCTAAATTTCAACCCTTTCATGGGGCGAACTTTACCCCCCAATCCTTAAACCGAAAAGGGGGTTGAGTAGGTACCTTGTTTGGGAGGTGTTTTTATTGTCTTTAGAACCATGCTCAACGATTAAATTCAAATGGGGTTGATTAGGTACCTTGTTTGGGAGGTCTTTTAATTGTCTTTAGAACAATACCCAACAATTAAATTCCAATCTATGTTAAAAAAACTAAGGATGTTACACATTAGTTTATTAAGTTTTTTATTGGATTAAATTTAAAAATTGGGTATCATTGCAAACAAATTCAGACCTACCAAACAAGGTACCTACTCGACCCCCTTTTCGCTATAAGGATTGGGGGGTGAAGTTCAACCCCACAAAAAGGTTGAAATTTAGGAGTTGCACATTATGCCGGAAGAGCTTTCTCCTCGAAAAGAACATTGACATGTATGAGCGCTTTAAAAAAATCTTTATGCCCAAAGATGCCTAATGTTTCGTTTTAGTTTGATAGCCTGTAACTGAAAAACCTATCAAATTTGTGTAGAGAATTGAAGGGGCTTTCCAACAATGAGCACCTCGACCCCCTTCCCATTTAAAATTTTTGAAGGGATGCATTCTCGGCTCAGGGGTTGCAGAAAAATCTGTAAAATTCATGGCAAAAATATCCCCCTCCCAAAGAAAATCGAAGTATTTTTGTGATTTTCTAAAAAAATTCCCTGGTTGTTAAAGGGACTGTTTTGTTTTCTTTTGGCCACCCCGTATATACTAGATAGCAATGCCGCTTTCTGCGTAAACTTTCTGCGGAAACTTCTTGTTTCCTGAATTATTCATATATAATATGCCCCTCGACATTGAACTCATATAATTTATTTGCCTAGGCTATGCAGGAATCGGCAACTAAATCCCACATTCCTTGTAAAAAGTTGAATTTCAGTGCCTTGGTACACAAATAAATAGTCATTAATTATTATTAACTGGTTTAAATAAAAGTAAAAAATATTCTGTCAATAAGAACAAAACTTGTTGTTTTCTGTCACCACACCAGTCTTTGCCAACTAACAAAAGTGCAGAACTAGATATAAAAATAAAAACAGTTTCTTTTGACTGAACTTGAGGAACTATAAAAAATATTAATTAATTCTGTGACTCCAAGTGCCTATAAACATTTTTTAAACATGAAAAAAGTTCAATTATGTTTAAAAATTTAGTGAATTTTCAATCAAATTGATAACCTTTTTTTGTTTTTCCGAGTTGTTTTCCTGTCTTATATTAATTTTAAACTATAAGCTCATTGCCACTCTATCGTACTTATTAGTAAAATTGTAATTTTTATTTGATACTAGGTTAAAACCAGTTGTTGCTGAAATTCGTCGAGGATTATAAAAATTAATTGACTGCATGATACCACACAAAAAAAATCCATCAATGTATGATAAGAACAAGAAAAATTATAAGCACAATTTTTTCTGGGTCATTTTATACAGGAGTCCCATCGACAATGAGGCACTGGAAACTGCAGACTCTTGGGATGGTTCATCATGGTAAAATTTTCCTCTACAATTTTGAGATACTTAAGGGAGGGTCATCAGAAGAGCATGTCCAATTGCCAGATTAACCTATTTTAAATGTATAAGCTTCTAGAAGAAGACAAGACAGTTTCTCTGTTTAGCAATATATTTTATTGAGCATTTTATATTCCAAGTATCTCCAGTTACCCCATTATCAATGGTATGTACACAAAAAAAATTGTTCGCCGACTCAAAACTAACCTGCATTTGCCTCAAAGGCCCCGACAGTTCTTCTGACAGTTTTATGTTGTCACTGTTTGTTCTTTCGTCACACACAAAACAGCTTAGTAAGGCGCATCCTTGTTGCGGGGTTAGGTTACCGAAGACCCCGTTAAAGATCATTTCGGTAATCAGTAGTTCATCAGCACTATATGGAGTAAATAAAGATAGTGCTAAAATTTTGTCTGGCCACTAATTACAAATATACTTTTTGCCAGTGAAACAGCAACTCAATAGTTTAGCTAAGTTGGGCTTTGAAAATTCTTTAATTTAAATACAAATATCAACTCACCTACTAAGTTCACATGCAACTCTTCCTTTCAACTGTATCACGTCTGTGTTTGTACAATATCCCAGCCTCCTAAGCACCCTTTTCCTGCATTTCAATTCATCCAATTGCAACACAGACTTTGCATCAACTAGTTGCTTTTTAACTGCTTTCAACTCTTGCCCACACTTAACTTTTTGTTCAAATTTCTCGTACTCCGTATCTAGCAAAGGGTCTTTGTGCAAAGGATGCTCGTACATTCTAAAATTCTTATTTTATAAACACTACTACAATGATATATTGACGACTCGTACTTCTTTTCCAATGTTTCAATTTTGGCAACAACATCGGTAAACGTGGGATCGACAATCTTCATGTCCTTTATCGGATTTAAAAGAGGCAGACCATCCGAAAATCGCTTCTTAACCTCTTTGATAGCTTTATGCATTCCTTTTCTTGCATCTTTTGATCTCAAATCATTTGGACAGTAAAGCCGCACAGTTGACAAGTGTGTTATAAATTTTGAATCGACAGAAACAACTTCAACCTCGCCTTTCTACAAAATATTTTGAATAATTCCAACACGATAAAGAGAATCGACTGAGTCAGCTACAAACGTGTTTTTTTATCGCGTCCGGCAAGATGTTTTTATTGCGTGCATTCATGTTGATAAGGATAATTTTATAACAAATTCGTTCGCAATAACATCCAGTGGTGTTGAGACATTTAACTGGACTGAATGAGCCAAAATGAGAACAACAAACCATAACGTTTGATGCTTCCTTGTGATACTAACAAACAATTTGTTTGATAATGCAATTTTTTAATTATTATGAATGGAATGAAACTTCAAGTTTTTAGGTTTCAAAGATGGATTTTTCATTACCTAGAAATTTTTTCAAATTGGTCTTGTTGCTATGCTAGTGCAACTTTGTATTTTTAAATCGGCTCAAACTTTGCTTTTATATTATTTTAACATGGGAAATGTCTATGTTCGTATACATGGGAGTAGAGTTAGCAGTTTTCATTCAAGGCCAAAAGACAGTGGTGACGCGATGACACAACAGTAGTGAGATCCAATATAATAAGTTGGTTTAATTGAAAATTATATTTATTTTTACTACCAACTCGTAAATTGTGTTAATTATGTTACATATCATTTCCAATGTGTCAGATAGTTGCAAGGATTGCGCGATCTGTGCATTTCTTCAAATCAGTCCGTCTTTCTTTATACAGGATGTCCCAGTAGCAAATGTCATAACAAAATTTATGGTCGCACAGATAACGTAACCTAGATTGGCAGATCCTTTGTTCTCTGAATTCGGATTCGCCTCAGAGTCACCTTAATAGGTGCTCTAAGCATTCGCATGATATTCCAAATTGAAAATATTCCAAACCCCTTCTTTGTAGTCGTCAAAAGCTGTTGTTGGCAGTCAAGAAGTGCAATAAATCCATTCCCTCTGCCGGTGGCCCGTCCTCTCTCAAAATGGAAGTCTCATAGGCAATTCTACCAGGGGCGCTCATTATGAGAGTATTGTGTAAAAATACTAGTGAACTGGCACAGAGGCGATTCCAGCAATATAAATATTTTATATGTTTGCTCTAAGCATTCGCATGATATTCCAAATTGCAGATAAATACGATCTTTATATTTAATCAAGGCTGCCATGGAAAAACATTTCAAATTAGACAAGAGCATTCCTGTCCATCCATTATTTTTGGGACAATACACCTTGGTACCCTACAACTTTCATTTAAGTATTTTTTTCTAACTCGAAAAATAAATGCTCTATGGGTGGGTCATAATATACGGGAACACCCTGTACAATTGTGAACTATGCAGACGATACAAATTTGTTAGTAAGAGGTAATAACAAGTGATAAACAGGTGGTTTTTGAGTAATAAGTTAATGTTAAACAGGGACAAAACTAATGTAATAGGGCTGTCCAAAATTTTTTTTATTACCTTATTGGAAAATATAAGGTCCAATTTGTATGTGTGCAAAATATTACATTTTTTTGTAAAAGTCCTTCTATGATAAAAAAATTATTGTATGTGCGCTTGGATTAATCGCACCGCTCCTGAGGCGTGACATCACCAGTCCCTTACGCGCGCTGTCTGCTCCGGCAGATATTGCTGCCGCATACACAGGGCACGGCACCATCGACCGGTGCTTTATTTTTCGCTAGTTTGCTACAGCCTACAGCTGTTTATATTTGTGTTACAAGTAGTAGTTTGTAAAATTGCGACTCTGTAAAAGATCCATACATCGAATTCATTTAAGTAACATACAAGAGATATCGTAATATGTAGATTTAATCTTATGCTTGGGGGTAACTTTTGCCTTTAAGTAACATATATGTTGCTCTCTATCTCTCTATTCAACTGCACATACCCCACTGCATTATCAGGGCTAATATAATTAGTACTAAGCAAACAAAAATTGAGAAACCTGAGAGCATTCTGTTGGACGGGAAACATGTTTCAATTGTTGGCAATACTAATTTCCTCGGTATATGCATAGATGAGTATTTGGATTGGCAGGAACATATTAGCAAATTGGCATTAAAGTTAAATAAAATTTGTTATGCAATAAGAGTTGTTAGTAAATATATGTACGTAATTACTCTGAAAATAATTTATTATGAAAATTTTGAATCTATCATTAGGTATGGAATAATATTTTGGGCAGGCTGCTCGAATATCGAAAACCTAGAAAAAATATTTAAATGCCAGTCACACACTATGAAAGAATACCTACTAAGTATATACTGCTAAACTTCTACCAGTTTAATTATTTATACTAGTGATTCTACCTGTAATAAATGATAAACATAAAAGCTGTAAACACCATAAATCGATTAATTTAAGGGATCATTTAAATCGGGGAATTCCTACCTACCTTTCCTATATACATGTGCTTTCCTCTACTTTATTATCAGTCATTTTATAAGCAGATATACTATTCATTCTTTAATTATTTAGACTAGAAAAAATGTTCATAACCAAATGACAAAAGCTATGTTGTCCTGCACAGAACAGGTGAGGTTCTGCGCTTTCAGCTGAAAGATATTTTAAAATGTACAATTATTTGATTTCTTCTTCTTCTGAGCTAGCGTTCGGCAACTTTCGGAAAATATTGTGACCCACATCGGCCACCCGAATGAAGATTTAAAAAATCCACATGTTATTTTTAAATTATTAATTAATGCAACACTTTTGAAGAAAGTTAAATATATGCTGATAGTGTAATTTGGTGATTATTAGCATTTTATTTCTAAATTCAATTAGAGGAAACTTCCCTATTCTTCTGTGGGGAAATAGGACTTATCTATGGATTTTTGGTCGGAGGTTTCTTCAATGATAGGTTTAGTTATCACATTTAAAAAGATATTTTTTATGTGTACTTGGACTTTCATTCACAATGCTCTATACTTTCTTGCTGAGATTTATTTATGACATTTACAACTGGGACACTTTGTATAACTAAATGACAAAAATTAAGAACGAATTTATCAGTTTACATTATTGTTCGCTTTATGAATATCAACATTCCAATTTAGAAATTAACAACTATTTCCCCAACATTAAAAGAAACAATCAACTGCAGTTTCAGTTTCTATGAAGTTTTCAGTTTTCGGAGATGTTTTAATCAGAACATTTTCTAGTGGTAAAAGTTTTTGAAGATCCCATCATATGCAGTACTTTTCACTTATTTTTAAGAACAGGCACTCGTTTATCAATGGGCACGTTTAGCGAAAGCAATATATATGTTGAGTAGCTAATCTTGCTCGGTTAGATACGCTGATAATGTAATAAGCAGCCTTCACATTTTGTCAGTTTAAATATTTTGTGCAGTTTCGCAGCAGTGACCTACACACATTTGCCCTAGACTTTGTGAGTTTGTTTTCATAACTTCTTTTTGTTGTTGACAAACCATAGCAAATAGAGCCACTCTAAATGTAACTTTGTGATAGGATTTTCTATGCACATTACATGAACTTTGGCAGAGTTTAGGCTGGCCCTCTAAGCAGAACTGACTTAGCTTTTATTTTAATTTGTACTGTTTTCCTAGAAAAATGACATTTTTCTACCTGCGTTAGTTTTAGGTGTATGTCTGCACGAAGAGAATGACATTTGACACATAACTTTGGTTCATATCTCAAAAACTATTAACGCTACCAAAAAACTAATTATTCCATTCCATTCTACGCCACAAAATCTATAAAAATAGTTGATTAAATTTGTCGATATCTATAAGTTGTAGCCAGGAGAGAGGTTTCCAAAAAATCGAAAATTTCAGTCCTGCGCCAATGCGCGGAAACGGAAACTATAAAACTTATCTAAAATCCGATTGGTCCACCAAATTCCTCTCAAAAAAGTAGTACAGTGACGTGAAAACCGCAACCCTCTAGCTTTAATAATAACCGAGATTTTTGAGAAAAACACCCAAAAACACCCAAAATGGGACACCCTGTACAGCGTGTCCCAAATAGTTTGTCCTACCCCTGGATCTCAGGAACCGTAAGAGAAACGAAAAAACTTGAATACAAAAGTTGTGAGGTTGGCAGTGGACGTAACCTCTCTTTTATTTTCACATATACAGGGCGATTCGTATTTGCAGGACAAAAATTAAATATTTAGATTTTGACAATTGCATTAATCCTTTGGAATATTTGCATTCTCCATGAAATTTGCTACAGAACCGTTTTTTTGTTTTGTATTTTGGATGCAGCGTTGCCAAAATATCGAATTTTTCTTGGAAATTAGGGACTTCGTGGAGGTTATGGAAACTGAATGCTGTATCTTTATTTTAATAGATATCAAAGATATATTTTAGCCGAGGTATGACAGCACAACCGTGTGTGGTGTGGTATGTCGAAATTGGTTATTGCATATACAGTGTGTTCATAACAGGCTCTCAAATAGAGATAATTTCAAACAGCAATAACTTATTTTTTTCAAATGGAATGACCCATATTTCTATAATTTGTTGGATGCCGGCGTCCAAGCCACACATTTTATGTAAATAACATTCTATACCAAAAAGTACCCGTTTTCGAGATATTTAGTATTTAAGAAAATTTCTTTGCATTTTTCATTCAGGTGAGGTTTTATCAAGCAAGCCATAATTATTTTTCCAGACAGTGGCAGAAATAATTGCCATTTTAGATAATACGGGAAATAAAATTCCTATACCCGCATACAGCTTGTCACACTATAAAGGTCGCTTTCTTTACATTAGTGATTAGGATATGAAATAAAAAGAAGCTTTCACGGGCAACAGGAATTAATATTTATATTTTTTTAATCGATAAAACAGAAACAAAAAAATATATTTACAATAAGTTTTCGATGCCTTCCCTCGACGGTAATGCAGGTAGTATATCTCGTAAACAAATAATGAATCTATGCACGTCTGGTGTGGTATGTTGTGTAGACGCATATTATGTCCTATATTTCATGGGCAAACATTAAAATTTGATATTATATTTCCTCTGATTCAAAATAATTTTATACAATATAGCCAATTTTACAATTTTTTTGCTTCTTTTTATTTCATATCCTAATCACTAATGTAAAGAAAGCAACCTTTATAGTGTGACAAGCTGTATACAGGTATAGGAATTTTATTTCCCGTATTATCTAAAATGAAAATGAATTATTTCTGTCTGGAAAAATAGTTATGGCTTGCTTGATAAAACCTTCTCACCTGAATGAAAAATGCAAAGAAATTTTCTTAAATACTAAATATCTCGAAAACGGGTAGTTTTTGGTATAGAAAGTTATTTACATAAAATGTGGGGCTTGGACGCCTGCATCCAACAAACTATAGAAATATGGGTCATTCCATTCGAAAAAAAATAAGTTATTGCTGTTTGAAATTATCTGATTTTGAGAGCCTGTTATGAACACACTGTATATGTAAAAACCAATTTCGACATACCACACCACACACGAAGTCCCTAAATTCCAAGAAAAATTCGATATCTTGGCAACGCTCCATCCAAAATACAAAACAAAAAAACGGTTCTGTAGCAAATTTCATGGAGAATGCAAATATTCCAAAGGATTAATGCAATTGTCAAAATCTAAATATTTTATTTTTGTCCCGCAAATACGAATCGCCCTGTATATGTGAAAATAAAAGAGAGGTTACGTCCACTGCCAACCTTACAACTTTTGTATTCCAGTTTTTTTTTCATATCTCTTACGGTTCCTGAGATCCAGGGGGTAGGACAAACTATTTGGGACACGCTGTACATTGAGTCTTAATAACACGGAAAAAAATTTCAAGCTAATAGAATGAAATATTCGATTATCCAGCATTATGCAAAAGCCATAAAAAAGCTCACTATTTAGGTACACTTTCCACAAAATAAACACAACCAACACGTTAAGGTTAAGTTGTGCCGACGTCGGTGAATGATAGTAGCAACTTTGCCGAAACTCTCTGTCGGATTCGATATATTGCTTAATTTGTCTTACCATTTTATTATTACAGGGTGTCTACCAAATCGAGTTTTTAAAATTCCCTGACTTTTCCAGGTTTTCCCTGACCAAAAAGCAAAAAATTCCCTGACTAATACCTACCTACTGAGATAAATATGCGAATTTAAATATAAAATGGAAGAGTCAACAGATCCCCTAGGATGAAATTAATCTGAGCGATCGTGCTTACTAACAAAAAAATTCAAAAGTGGACTATTAGTTTTAGTGATGTCATCTGACGTTAATTAAATAAATGTGCAAATTATGTCCTGTTATGTTTTCGAAGAAAGTTATAAAGAGGCTTGGAATTTCAACTTTTTGGCAGAAACTGTTGCTAACCAGGTTAATAAAGTACAGTATAAATTGACACCCATCTTAACTTGCTAGTGTCTGAGGTTAGAAAGAAAGTTTTGTTACAAAAGTTTTAGATACTAATACGTTTTCTGTGACGCTATTGGACCTTATACAGTGTGTTCTAGAAAGCCGTGGCAAACATAACTTTTGTTTTTTTTACGCATTTTTCCGATTCCAATGAAGCATATATGTTATATGTTCGCTCCAACCGTTCGTTCAGAACAGCCTTTTTTGTGAGGGATTACTCCTTGGGTCATAGGTTGCCATGGAAGACAAAAGCCAAATTATAGTAACAATTATTGACAGTTTACAAGTATATGCTCGCTTTGGAAAACAAAATGGGCTATTTTAAGTTTTCAGAGAAAATTAAGAATGGAAATTGAGAGAAATGAGACATTTTAAATAGTAAGTGACATAGTTAATAAACTTCGTTGGATTTATTGTTCGAAATTTAATTTTTATTGAAAACGAAAATAACATTTAGAAAAAGGATATACAGGGTTAACTATCACTTAGTACAAAAATTTTTATGGCAGATAAAGAAAAATTAGACTTGCTAAAATAAATTTTCAAAAATTTTCTAACATTTGTCTTAAGCCTAAAAAAATTTTTTTTCAAATTGTATTAAACCCCTCAAAAAACGCCGCCTATGGACGCCCGCGCGACATGTCTAAAAATTTCGCATATGTCAATAGCGCGGCGTTGCCACGTCTATCAATTTATCCGAGGATTCACCACAAAATTTCGATTTCCTTTTAAAAACGATTACTTTCTGAGGAACATGTAGAATGCCTATGAAACACCTACCTTACTGACATTTCCAGGATTGTTTGCACCATTTTCTGTTTTCTTGCTTTTTTACATTAAAAGTCACACAACACAACATTCACATTTTTTAAATCTGTTGGGGATCTCTTGGTTTCCCTCTGCTATTCCTTTTGTTTGAAGCGAGGTACTCAGCCTGACGACCACGACGAGGTAGATCCCCTCCGCCAGGAAAACCCCGAAGGGTAACCGAAAAATCACAACTGCACTAGCACACATTGCACAAATGCACATGCAAAGCACTACAGTAGCTGTTCAAAGAGGCCGCCGTTAACTTCGATGCACAAATTCACTCGGTTAACTAAAGAAGTCCGGATACGTGCAAAAAGTCCATGATTATTCCGGATTTGAACAGCTGCACCTTCAATTCGTTCACGTAACTGCTGCTCGTTGTCGATTTCCTGCTCGTACACAATCGCCTTCATGAATCCCCAAATACAAAAATCCATTGGATTCAAGTCTGGTGATCGCGGCGGCCATGCAATGGGCCCTCCTCTTCCGATCCAACGGTTGGGGCATTGGTCGTCTAAAAGTGCACGAACAGGTCTCGCAAAATGGGCTGGTGCACCATCGTGCATAAACCACATGTCATGCAGTACTTGTAGTGGCAAATTATCAAACAAAACATTTGTCAGAAAATACAAGTATCGTTCAGCGTTTAAATTTTCCGGTAGAATGTATGGTCCAATTAATCAATCTCCATAAACTCCAGCCCAAACATTGATGGAAAACCGACGTTGGAAATTAAACCGCCGAACAGCATGTGGGTTCTCATCGGACCAAATATGGCTGTTGTGTCTAAAAAAAAAAACAAAAATTTAGAAATATTCACAATTTTGGCGAAGGCGTTAGGATTGACATAGCCAATTTTATAATAAATAAAAAAGATAATATGGAGGAGAGAAAGCTATAAGTAAGTAAAAATTTACATACGTGTTTAAAACCCCAGCACGTGTGAAGCAGCATTCGTCTGTCCAAAGAATGTTGAAAACAAAGTTTGGGTCTTGGGCGATTCGATCACGTAGCCAAGTGCAGTAGGTCATTCTCACCGGAAAATCATTTGCTTCTAATGCTTGGACCTTTTGTATGTGATAAGGGTGAAGGCCGTTTTCCCTTAGAATCCTCCATGCCTGTAAATAATTGTATTGTTACATTTTAAATTTTATGTAGGTATTAGGTGCAAGCAAAGACAATCCCATCACATGGGATAGTCTTTGGTAGAAGTCAGTTTTATTGGTTTTATTTTACTTGCCTTGTTCTGAGATATTCCCAATCTCCTTGCAATAGCTGTAGTGCTTATGGAAGGTTGCTCTTCCACCAAATCAAGCACTGACTCAACATCGTCCATGTTCATTTGCCCTCCAGGCCCACCCCTTCGAGCTTGCAAAACACCAGTGTTTCGCATACGTTGTACAATGTTCACGAAAGTACGTGGGTTAGGCATATTTGCCCTGTTAGGAAAACGAATACGGTATTCTGCTGCAGCTCGATGTGCACTTTCATCGCATCTCCCGTACATTATAACCATGTCCGTCAACTCGGCGTTCGAATACTCCGGCATTTTCACAAAGACGCTGAACGATTTGCCGCGAAAATCAAGACCAAACTGGGAAATAACGCCATGTTACATTCGCAAATGCCCTCCGTCGGCTACTAGCCAAACTTGAAAAGGTTTGTTCCAACAGGGTCAATAACCGTGCTCAAGTACGTTCAGCGCATGCGCACTACCCCACTGGCTGTTCCAACTGAATTATGTACCTACCGACACGGGACGATACACGCACTGTTCCAGCCGATTTATGGATCATTTGTGTATCGTCCTTGTACGATAAAAACGGTGCCTGGTCTAAAGCAATAACCGCGTGTACTGACATGCGCAGTGTATGGTCGTGTGACAGAGATAAACATTAACATCATATTTTTGTTTTTACGTAGATAGGTTTAAATCGATGGCTGGGATCGTGTTTTTTATTTCTTGTTGGTTTTTGGCTTGTTGGGTAGGGCGGGGAATCGTTGAACAATAATTTTTTAGAGTGAAGAGTGAGGTTAGCCCACCGAACATTCGGTTAGCCACATATTAAACACGCAGGTTAGGTGCGGTCGCAAAACGTGATTTGGTCGATTTGATTCACAATCCGTTCCATCTGAAATTTTCTTTGGGATCGCACATGAACGGTGCAAAACTAGCGCATGCGTTCTTTAAGGGTTATCATCTAGTTCATGTACAGTTCTGTGACGGTACGTAAATTCGAGTTGGAACAAATGATCCCAAAGAAAATTTCAGATGGAACGGAAAAATTGTTCAACGATTCCCCGCCCTACCCAACAAGCCAAAAACCAACAAGAAATAAAAAACACGATCCCAGCCATCGATTTAAACCTATCTACGTAAAAACAAAAATATGATGTTAATGTTTATCTCTGTCACACGACCATACACTGCGCATGTCAGTACACGCGGTTATTGCTTTAGACCAGGCACCGTTTTTATCGTACAAGGACGATACACAAATGATCCATAAATCGGCTGGAACAGTGCGTGTATCGTCCCGTGTCGGTAGGTACATAATTCAGTTGGAACAGCCAGTGGGGTAGTGCGCATGCGCTGAACGTACTTGAGCACGGTTATTGACCCTGTTGGAACAAACCTTGTATGTACAGTTAGTTGCCTAGCTAGGAAGTTATGAAATGACGAACGGGGCAACGCGGAGCAGTCGAAAAAACGTTTCATAGACTCGACCGGGCCGATACGTCGCTTAATTCATACCGCCGAGGCTTCAGAACAATAAATCCTTTATCTATGCTTCAGAAGAGGTTAGATGGTGGACAAGAATTCATCAGAGGAGCTCCGGGGGTATTAAGGGAGACGGCTTGTGGTGTCGCGGTAATGAGCTTTCCGCGAGAGTAGGAACCGGTCCGGATACGAGCTAAGGTAAGGGGAATCTAATAGCGCTGCATCTGTACAGATTCAAATCGATTGTTATTTATGTATTTTTTAAATTTGTTTGAGTAAAAAGGTATTTTCACCGTTCCTAAATCAACGGCAACACCGCGGAAAATCACTTCAGCTGTCAGTACCTTCAGAAGCCAAATTGGATGACGTCATTAAAGGCGGGGATTTACAGGGAAAATAGGGGTCTTTACCCGTTTTTTTAAAGATCGTAAAAAAAATCTAAAAATATTTTTCTATGTTTTCTTAAGCCATCCTGCGCACGTGGTAAAATTTTTTGTACTAAGTCATAGTTAACCCTGTATGTATGAATTTATTGATATTTGCTACTAAGTTTCTGTTTATTGGGGCAACAATAAAATTGCTATGTTCAGTATTTAATATGTGGATTTCATCCCGAATTCTAATTTTCAGTGTTTCTACATTTTTCGGTGTGTCATAATAAATCCTGTTTTTTAAATAACCCCACAAAACATATAAAAATATATCCTTTTTCTAAATGTCACTGTCGTTTTCAATAAAAATTAAATTACAAACAATAAATTTGACAAAGTTTATTACCTATGTTACTATTTAAAATTTCTTATTTTTCTCAATTTCCCTCCTTCATTTTCCCTGAAATCTTAAAAGAGCCCATTTTGTTTTCCAAAACATGAATAGGGTTACTTGCAAACTGTCAGCTATTACTATAATTTGGCATTTGTCTTTCATGGCAGCCTATGACCCAAGGAGTAATCCCTCAAAAAGGCTTAGTTCTGAACGAACGGTTGGAGCGAACAACAAAAATATACAAGATGTTCCATTTAAAGAAACATAAGTATTATGTCAGCCACGGCTTTCTAGAACACACTGTATAAGGTCCACTAGTGTCACCTAGAACACACTGTATAAGGTCCAATAGTGTCACAAAATCTTTGTATTAGTATCTATAACTTTTGTAAAAAAACTATTTTTTCTAACCTCAAAAGCTAGTAAGTTAAGGGGGGGTGTCAATTTATAATAAGCCACCCTGTAAAAAATAAAGATACAAGATATATTGTAAAAATATAAAATCACGTATAAAACAAACAAATATCTTTTACACATTCTCCAAAATAAAAAAAAAACATAAAAAATAAACACCTTCAAAACAAAAATAAATAGCTTCGTAAAATCTTATTTAGTTAGATTATCTTTGGAGTATAGTAGAAGCACAGGATCACATATAAATAAATAACATAATGTGATCTCTGTGGAGTAGAATCAAAATGAATATGATATAATTTTGATTAGTTTTTGTAAGAATTAAAGATTTCCTATTTTTATATGTATTAAACCACAAATTTCCAGGTTATTTGATAGATTTCCCTGACTTTTCCCTGATTTCCCTGACCAAAAATAATTCCGACATTTCCAGGTTTTCCAGGTTGGTAGACACCCTGTATTAATAGTTGTTTCACACCCGATTATATTACTATATTTTAAACGAAAAGTATTATTTAACAAAAGTAAAACAAATGGCAGTTTACTGTTAAATATGATGATGGTATCTTCATATCTCAAGAGCACCTTTGAAATTTGCATTTTGCAACAAAAATACCACTCAAAATTTTGAAATTGCTGTCTAGGTAAAAAATGTTTTTTAAGTTGATACATATACAACGAGCATGTAAAGGTTGGAATAAATTCGGTAAAATGTTGTAAAAATTAAGCCTGCTTAAAAATGAAACTGAGCAAAAAATAAGCACTACAAGTAGGTACAGTCGTCTAATAAAGAAATGTCTAAAACTTAATAATTTATGCTAAATTTAAAATTTATGAAATTTTTGTATGTAATATATTATTTAGGGTTCCCAGTACTAAATACCGGGATTGTCCCGGGATTTTACCGAAAAAGTGTGGTCCCGGGATTATCGTCATGGCCCCGAAACGTTAAAAGTACCGAATTTTTTTACTAAGCAATAAACATGCCACCAATTCCCCTGAAAATCTAAAGAACTATTATAGGGGTCGTAGGGGATTCACTGGCATTCATCTTTTTTAGATTATTACGATTCTAGGCCGTGAAGCCCGTGACGCTGTGGCTTGTGACCTTTCCCCTTAGTGTAATACAGTGTGGTTGTGTGGTATGGTTAACCATATCCTTATATATAGTTCTTTAATTAATACATAAAATTGTGGAATTATTAAAATTTTTAGATTTTAAACTGAAATAAAAATACTTACTTGTATACTTAGTCACACTTACATTTAAATTAGTTGGAGATGGAGCTACTTTAGTTGTGTGTTTTTCTAAAGTAATCTCAGTTTTAGTTTGTTATATTTTATGTTTGGTATTTTGAAGGTAGGTACAGGGTGGCCCATCCAAGCGGAAAAAGTGTGCTACGTGGAGACAGGTTAACATAAAATCGTCATTCAAAAAATGAGGTTGTAGTAAAAATTAAGGGGAATTCGAGGGTGTACCCTAATTTTATATACGGGGGTCAGTAAAAAAGTTATCGCGAAAAAACATTTTGTGCAAAATAAGAAAAAAATATTTTTTTACCTACACATCCATTAGAGAACCTTTAAGTAGTATTCCCGAATATTCAATTTTTTAATATAACTTCCGGTTATAGCGGAAATGAAAGTGATTTTCTCTATTTTACAACTTACACATCTCTCTTAACCATCACAGAATTCCTTTTTTAATTCTGAATCCAACGATATATAATTTGACCTATTTATCTCCAACCATTTCCGAGATATTTATCAGAGAAGCTCCATCAAACTAGATACATGGTCTCATGGTCGGTGTCTGATGTTCGATCTGAGTAGGCCAAACAATAAAACCAAATTTATGACAAATCAAGTCAGCCATGATAATAAAACTGACAAGCGAGTAGGCTGAATGTTAAAGTGGCTATAGCCATTCAACTGCGTTCAACTTAATTAAAAATCTCGTGGAAATTATGAAACATTTATTATTTTTACTACTGTCATATTTATTATAACAACAACAATATGATTAGTTATTAAAAATTAGTTAGAAGTTCATTTACATTAAATGTTCAAAATGGTTTCCATTATTATTTACACATAACCTAAGTCTTTTTAAGAATTTTTTTCGGACATTTTCAAAGATTAAGGGACGATTGTTTAAACTATCAATTTATAATTTTACTCGTATTTTAATCTCCTCAACATTTTCGGGGCGGTTCTTATAAACTTTATTTTTTAAATGCTCCCACAAGAAAAAATCCAAGGGGGTTAAATCTGGACTATGTGGCGGCCACCTTATCGTTCCATGTTTACCAATCCAATTTTCAAACGAATTGTTCAAAAATTCCGTTTTGTGCCCACAGTTATGGAAGGAAGCGCCATCTTGCTGCCATATTAATTGTCTTTCTTGGAGTTGGTTAAGAAAAATTAATGGCAACTGGTCAAAGTATTGTTCCAATTCGTTCTGGATTAAATGTAGGTATTTCCTACCTGTCATACTTCCTGAATAAAATAGAGGGCCCATTATAAAATTTCCCACGGAATTTCTGCCGGATTTCACAACTTCACGAAATGCCTGTGGATTGTCAACAGACCAAAATATACTATTTTTCCGGTTGTATATTCCCGCCGTTGCAAATGTAGCTTCATCGGACCAAATAATTCGTTTAAAAAATCCAGCTCCACCTCTTGCAAAATAAAAGTTTAACATTGTTTGACAATATTCCAGTCTTCTTGCAGCATCTCCAGGGAATAGCCTTTGAACAGGTAATATTTTGAAGGCTTTAAATTTGCTTAATTTCATTACCCTTTGTATTGTAGACCGGGGAATTTGTAAGTCTCTCGCTGCATCTCTCAGAGATTTTTCGTTATTTCTTCTGAAATAATTTAAAATTCGTTCTCTCTCGTCCTCACTAATTCTAAACCCTTTTTTTCTCTTGATAATCACACTTCCTGTCGATCTGAATCTTCGATACAGCCATAGAAGAATCTACTACGACAAGAAGGCCAATCCTTATGAGCGCACTTAAAACGCGTCGCTTGAACATAGTAGGCCAAACCGATCGATAAACCAAGCTCCGTTATCGTTCTGCCGGAGCAAGCGGCGGTTTTGATTGGATAACATTTATTTGAGATTTTTCGAACCACTGCGGGGTTCGTCGGCGGAGACGCCGTCGAGGCTGGCATACCTCAGGAGTACGAAAAACTACTTTTTATTTATGGAATCGCGGTGCGTGAGGCTTGTAATATTTTCTGTTGGGGAATATTATCTTGTAATAATAGGAAATTTAGTATGACTTAACAGAAACAAAAAAAAATATTTCATTCCTATTAGTTACATCACATTTCGGTTTTTATTAAAAAAAAAAAAACATTGAATTTATTTCAATTAAAAAATATACCTACAGGGTGTTCAGATTTGATCCGGAACTTTGGGAATATGCGCCATTGTTGGAGCACCATCAGCACTCATAACATAACACACTCCACTGCAAAATTGCGTAATGGCGAAAGTTCAGAATATTCGGAACTAATTGGTAGAATTTACTTACAAGTCACACTCGAAGGTGATATGCACTTTTTCGTATACCCCGATTACTGTAAGAAGTCTCGATGACATTCTCCACAAAATCCCTAGGAATTTTCTGTCAACCATGGGTATAACACTGGTATATGCGTCTCAACCAGTTAAGACGTCACTCATTGATTTATGATGTGAAAAGTTACCCAAGTGATACGAAAAAAAGAACATAATAAAACAAAAACCCTATTGCAATCTCGATTAAATAAAAATAACTAGGTCTACAACTAATTTTAATAATAATTTCAAACGTCATGAAAACACTATAATCAGCTGCTTTTGGTAGCGTCTATGGGCGGACTCAGGCAAATTTAGCTTCGGTGTGTCAAAGTGACAGTGAAGGTTTTCCAGATCGTTCAAACTGGTTCAAACATTCGGCAATGAAAATATTCGCGGGTTTTCTACGTTTCGTGAGTTTTACCGTTATCTGTGTTGTTCTTGTAACTTTTCGTGTTATTAGTGCAAATGGGCTTGTTACTGACCTGAACTTATGACCCGGTTGCATTTTTTGCTGCATTGACGCCAACTTAGGATATCGAAATTACCAATTGACAGTCCCAGTAAGGACTTCTAAAATAATTTGAGTATAGCTGTTAGAAACACTATCAATATTTACTTGTAAGTTCCGTGACTTTAGAGATACATTAAAGTGAATGAAGTGGATGCAACTTTGAAGTAGGATTTTAGTAATGCTAGTTTGTCCCTGCAATTATAATTTGCCACCTATAAGTTTTCATTACTATAAAGTTATTCCGAAGGTAATTACAACGTTCGCAATACCGAAAAAGGGCACGATAAAGTCGCCAACTATGAAGTAGCTATTAGCAGTTGTTAATACGTGGCAGCTACTATAATTTTTCCATAATAAGTAAGTTCTGCTTAACAGTCGCAGATTTAGTAGTGGTAATATCTACATATTCAAAGTTCCGGTCTCAGTTGTGACAACTTTGGTGCTAGTTGGATTAGGACAGTTAACAAATTTAATGCAGATAATACCCGTCTCGCCTCTGCAATTTGCGTTCAGTGAATTGCTGTGAAATGTCAACAAACAAGCTCAACACAAAAGCCACTGAATATAAACTGAGTGCTCACAAAACGTGCCCAATGATAAAGTAACTGTTTCCAAGTTTACAAATTCAGTTGCATCACAAAACACTTGCTCAAAAAATCTTGGAAATAGCTATCTATGAAAGTTCTTCACACAGTGCCTTCTTTTTCTTGCATAAGAAAAACACAAAACCATCTTTTTTCAAATTTCACAAACCTTGTACTAAAAAGTTCTTGCAAAACTCACCTGATCTTCCATACATGGTTTTGGAATCATGTTATCATGATCCTCCCCATCTGCTATCACATGCAACAAAATATCCACGTACACCTTTGTGATAGGCTTCGCCTTCCCTCTCTTCCCGGGCTGCACCTCGCTCACCTTCTTAAAGTTCACCACAGCCCCCCAGTCATACTCGTGGTCCTGAGTTTTGATTTTCAGCAACCTGCCGGGCTGCAGGAATGGTATCAAGTACTCAGATTTGGTTAAGAATAAACGGAATTCAATGCCGAGAGAGTCGAGCTGTTGGCGGATGTTGTAATAGGTCTCGACTAGATCTTCTTTTTGGACATCAAATGCCTGGTATTCTTCGCGTTTTTTGAGGTATTCTATGGCAGAAACCGAATTTCGAATTTAATAATCCAATTTTGTAGTTTCACTTCACATTCGGCTTTTTTCAAATGTATGAATATTGATCAACATATTTTTTTGTTATTACTGTTATAAATAGTAACATAAGACATAAAGAATAATGCTAATATGGTTAAAAAGTAATTTATTAATGACTTTAGGCAGTCAAAAGTTTAATATTTAAGAAAGTATTAAGGTGGATTTATAAACTCGACGTTTGCGATGGCGCTCGCAGTTGACGGTGATCTTCGTCGTTGCCTTCCGTAGCAGACATTTCGAATTGCTACGAACAGCGGGACGTGAAAGATGAAATTGGTTTATCTCGGACGGCATCTGATGCAGACGGTAACGTTCGACAAAGTTTATAAACGGTTACACGTAAAATATAGGGATTGAATTTTTGAAGCAAACGGCAACGGCGAGCACCAACGCAAAAGTCGAGTTTATAAGTCCACCTTTATCATTACAATAAAAAGCTTTTTTGACATCATTCAACTAGAATAGAGGGTGATCCAGTTTTATTCTAGAAAACTCCGAACTGGTGATATTTTTTTATATATATTTTCCTATCTATAGAAAGAGCACATACCAAATATCAGCCCTCAAATCGCAATATTTAATCTGCGATAAATAATTAAAGTTGTGACTGAAAGCTATTCATTTGAAATGATACGAAAAGCGCGGGAATGGTCGTGACGACATGCCGCTCGATCGATCGGAAGGCAGTGACAGGAGTGACAGCTACACAGAATGGAAATCAGTTCTTCGACACATTTCCATAGGGCTCCGATGTAGGTCAAAAATAAGAACCACCTATAAGTCTAAATTTAACACTTTTTTTAACTGAATGGTGAAGGCACGGGACTAGTAATTCGTAGGTCCCAGGTTATTGTCATTGTATTCTACATCTTATATTTATCTCTGATTATCATTTTTAGTAATAATTGTACGATGGTTATTATCTTTTTGGGCTCGGAGATAGTTTTAAGGCCCGAGGCAACGCGGATGTTAAACAACCTCCTCGGCCAAAAAAGTGTGCTTACACATCTCACAATGTAAATAACTATTTAATACAGCACACACTTTCCTAATGTTATCAACAATGTCAAGACTGAGATAGACTATAATAAAACAAATAGACAAGGATAGGACATCCTCGTTGCTCTTTCTAAACAAAGTGTGTTTACACATGTAAAAAACTACAGCACCAGCTGTAGTTTTTTACATGTGTTGCCCATATTACCTAGTTTATACATGGTGCTGCCACCCACCAGAGGCACCACCACCAACGATCTGCTTGACGTCACAACCAAGGATGGCACGTTACAAGAAAGATTCGAATTTTGCAGTTTTGAATTGCTTACATTTATTGCATACAAATAAAAAATGTGTTTTTTTTTAAACTGTGGTTTATTTAATGACAATAAATTACGTTTGTGAATAATATTATTCAAATTTAATTTTTGGGCAAGTTCCCCATTATAAATCACATTTTAATGAATTTCTACTGATAGCAAAGTGTGCCATGGAAATTTGAAGTGAAAAAATTAACTTTGCTAACTGTAAATATTGATTATTGTGATTTTTGGACCTTCAATTTATTTTTTCGGAAATTTTTTATTTTTTGATTTTGATAAAACTTTGGATTTGGGATTTCTGGTTCATTCTAAACAACCTTTTTTAGCAAATTTTTTTGATAAAAAAATGCCTAATATGATTTCTTGAATTTTGGGGGTATAAAAAATGTCGCAGTTAGCCAGGTGTTTGGTTTTCAAAACAATTGGAAGGTGTGTCGAATGGTATTTTCAGAGACCTATCTAACAAAAAAAAGTTTTTTAAAATCGGAGAAAAAATAACAATTTTACAGAGGTGTCTCCATTCCAAATGGGCCACACTGTATGTAACAAATTAACAAACTCTAAAATTTACAAAATAAACATAAAAATCTATTTTTACTTACTTTTTAAATCACAAACAACTACTAGAATAGTTGTTAATATAAAAATTTTAATATTCTTCACATTTATTATTATCTACGGTTTTTAATATGTTATAAATATGAAGAAGTTTTTTTGATCGTTCTTCACTTAATTTATTCCGAAGAGAAGAATGGACAAAAGACCAATTAGAAAACACTCGTTCCAATTGAGCAGTCGGGAATCCTCAATAATAAAATCACAGCACAGCAACAATCTTGTAACAGATGCAAGAGCCAAATCATGCTAACTGCTAAAATTATTAGGTTATGTGTGCAATAGGAGTTTTTCTACATATTCTACATAGTTTTCTACATTTGCATGTAATTTACATAGGTTTTCAACGTGTAATGTCGAAAACTGTTTTCTACACGTAGTTACCCAACCCTGAATATCGCTTAAGCAGTTTTACTGCAATTCAAAATAATCG
This sequence comes from Pseudeuparius sepicola, assembly GCA_963920635.1. Classification (NCBI taxonomy): domain Eukaryota; kingdom Metazoa; phylum Arthropoda; class Insecta; order Coleoptera; family Anthribidae; genus Pseudeuparius; species Pseudeuparius sepicola. The sequence goes on from OY987301.1 coordinate 49,785,866, forward strand.
ATATTTATTCATTACATTTTAGCTGCATCTTGAACAAGAAAAGTTAATATGACACATAATGCCAATGGTTGCATTCAGTGCGCTCCCAAATCTGTAATCGCTGCCAGCGCTTTACGTCAATATGCATTGAACGGGCAGAAATTATAGATAGCGCTAGCTATCGCTGCCCTCAGTTCGGCAGCGATTTCATTTTTGCTAGATGTTCTTGTAGCGGACTTATCATGTTTCTATCCTTTTTTATCGTTCCTGCTCTGTTATTCTGAAACGCTTAACCCCGAAATTCTTGTTGGGGTATCGTTAATTTTGTCCAAAAAAGAATAATTATTAACGCAATATATAAATAAAAAAAATGGAAGGTTGGGAAATTGTAAGAGACAATTGTAGGAAAGTGGTTATAACTGCTTCTTGTATCACAAACTGTGTGCAGTTGTTTATTATTTCTTGGTCGTTATTATAAAACTTAGCCAAAATGGTGAAATATAGACACAGAAAATCAAGTTATTTTAAAAATGAAAATACCGAAAATAAATACATAAACATAACCTACAAAATAAATCTGATGACAGACAACACCAAGTTATAAATTGGTCGTTAAACGTACCATGGCAGCGATTACAGTGCTGTCAAATGTTGACAGATAGCGCTACCTGGAGATTACCAAAATTCGGCCTGCATTGAACGCAACCAATACAAACTCTTTTGTGAATTTGTGACTTAGAATCCACTATTAAAATATTTCCAAGAATTTTAGATACACCCTGTTGTAATAAACTCAAAAAATTATTAAGACCATCTAAAAAAATAAAAATTGTATTTGCATTTGGAAAACTATATTCTCCACAGAAACTAACTGTCTCTTGGTATTTTCTTGTATCTGCCAGTTTCATGACAAATTAGATTTTTTGTCTATTGGTTTTTTGACATTAGACAAAACAAAAAAGAATCAAAATAAAAGCTGGTCATGAATGTCATTACTATTTTGTTTAATCACTTTCTTTATAGTCAGTTCAGACCAAATGGAAATAGCTAGTTATTTTATAATTACATAAACAAGGATTTATTGAGGACAATAATATTACGAACATAACAAAGCATTGTTTAGGTACGCTTAACATACAAGATTTCACATACAAATCCATTCATTTCATTTAAAGTTAAGAACTTTATAAATATGTCGTAGTTTTTCGGATGAATATATAGATATTAAATTTCATGTAAGTATATTTTTGTTGTTTTATTTACTTCTCAAACTAAACCCCACCCAAAACTAAATCCTGGCTACGCCCGTGACAACTACATAAACAATTTTGGCATTGACAGGTAATCGGTATACTTTATAGTAATAGTACTATAAAGAGCCATGTTATGGCTGCAAAACTGCATAAAGCACCCTGAATAATGCATTCACACATAAAGTCAGCACGTCGAGAATCTACCAAATTTCGCCAGATGACATAAATCCGAAAGTTCAATCCATATAATGCTTCTAGTAATATCAGCTAAAATTAATTGTTTAAATAAGTTCAATTTAATGTTCCCCTTTTAAAACTAAACATCCCTATCTCAGATGCGTCCATTGCCACCATAATGGTTTTGTCTCAACAGAATTACTTTTCACAGGTGGTTGGTGAAGGGATTCTCGGCACGTGGACCATAATAATAAATTGTAAGAGACAATTGTAGGAAAGTGGTTATAACTGCTTCTTGTATCACAAACTGTGTGCAGTTGTTTATTATTTCTTGGTCGTTATTATAAAACTTAGCCAAAATGGTGAAATATAGACACAGAAAATCAAGTTATTTTAAAAATGAAAATACCGAAAATAAATACATAAACATAACCTACAAAATAAATCTGATGACAGACAACACCAAGTTATAAATTGGTCGTTAAACGTACCATGGCAGCGATTACAGTGCTGTCAAATGTTGACAGATAGCGCTACCTGGAGATTACCAAAATTCGGCCTGCATTGAACGCAACCAATACAAACTCTTTTGTGAATTTGTGACTTAGAATCCACTATTAAAATATTTCCAAGAATTTTAGATACACCCTGTTGTAATAAACTCAAAAAATTATTAAGACCATCTAAAAAAATAAAAATTGTATTTGCATTTGGAAAACTATATTCTCCACAGAAACTAACTGTCTCTTGGTATTTTCTTGTATCTGCCAGTTTCATGACAAATTAGATTTTTTGTCTATTGGTTTTTTGACATTAGACAAAACAAAAAAGAATCAAAATAAAAGCTGGTCATGAATGTCATTACTATTTTGTTTAATCACTTTCTTTATAGTCAGTTCAGACCAAATGGAAATAGCTAGTTATTTTATAATTACATAAACAAGGATTTATTGAGGACAATAATATTACGAACATAACAAAGCATTGTTTAGGTACGCTTAACATACAAGATTTCACATACAAATGCATTATAAAGCAGGTAAAACTTTATGAACTATTGAGCGTTCATTTAAATTTAACCTCAAGTTGGCACTGGAAATTCAAATCTTTGGTTTCAGTAGGTTTCGATGCTTTGCTTTCTTGCATTCCGAAAACTGTGAATGTCAAACTGTCAGGGTAAAAGTCAGAAACATAAGTGTTAACTGGAATTCACGTTTGTATTCCGTTGTTCGAAATAAAGTTTCTGCACTAGAATGGTGTTTACTAAACAAAAAACGTTTATGATGGTCATATTTGAAAAATGGAAAGATGGATATCGGGAATTTTAAGAACACTTTCTTCAATATAATACATTTTAAACCGTTATCTTCGTCACACCGTTCAGTTTTTTCAGAAAACTTGAGTGAAGGACCACAGTGGGACGAAAAGCCAATCGACAGTGGTTCAAGGAAAATGTTACTTATGTTAAAAGCTTAAAAAAATTATGAGAATTTTGCCACAGCTAACTGGAGTATTGGTTGGTACCTGTCATAGCATTTTTAAAAAAGATACACACCTGCAGTCCTACAGCTCAAGAAATTCGTGAAGTCTGTTTAGAGCAGAGTTTTGCGAATGGTTCATATAACTTTGACGGCAATAACCTGGGCATGACTTTCTTCTCCGACGAAGCCTAGTTTAATCACATTCTATTCAAAAAAGGCGAAAAGTGTCTGGAACAAGGTGGAGGTTAACAATTTTTCAGGGTTTGAACTTGGGCTACCAAATTGAGAAGCAAAGAACTTGCCCCATATGCCAAATGTGTTAAAAAAAAACTTGCTTAATATGCCGTTTACATGACAGCTGTAATGAAAGAAATTAAGCAAGGACATTCGTTTTTGCTATCACAGCCTACTGTGAGGTCAAATTTAAATGAACACTTGTTATAATGAATTGTAACACAAAATCTTGCAAGTCACAAGTACCACGGGCGTAGCCAAGGGGGGGGGTTCGGGGGTTCAAACCCCCCCCCCCCCCCCCGAAATAAGCAAAATATTACCTAATATTATACCGAAAAAATACGAGGAGTGAAGAGTTAAATTATTATTACGTTTGAATATATGTAGTAATAGTAGCGCCTAGCGCCATCTTTTGATGAGAGGCAGACGCAGTTGCAGCCGAACTATTTTGTATTGTAGGGACACTTTGCGTTGTTTCTCGATTATTCGCCACGCCCCTCGGTCGAAATGAGCGGAACTTTGTGGAAGTTCGTGGAAGTTTCTGGACGGCTACTGGGCTGCTATATAAGCGGCGCCGCGGCGCGTGACCGCGCTTACGGCAGTATTGTTCCATGCGAACTCGAAGCGAATAAAAGTGAAAAGTGGTGAACGAATAGTGAAGAGAATTAAGTGTACCGTGTAAGTGAGTAATTTTAGTGCGCTGTTATTCGATGACCTTGTTAAGGACAGATACGTGAATCATTATTACTGTCGAAAAATGGAGGGGAAAAAAGGAAGGGTGATAAACTTAAAGGTATGGACTACTGGAAAAAGTGGTGTAGTCAAGGTCAAGGGGTTTCTAATAAAGAAACAAATTTGGATTTAGCTATCAAAGCTTCACCTACCTTGCATGCTGATAAGAAGACTGCCTACCCTGAAATCTAGTTTGGAATGCCTAGATATGTGCGATAAAAACCTTTATCCTAATATTTACACATTACTACAAATCTTGGCTACCATTCCTGTATCCACTGCAACCCCAGAAAGGTCTTTCTCGAGCCTAAGGAGACTGAAAAACTATTTACGAAACACTACAAGTGAAAACAGACTTAATGGTTTGGCTCTAATGAACATTCACTATGGAACAGAAATTCATGGAGATGAAGTAGTGGATATATTTAAAAGAAAAAGCCGAAGATTTCTTCTTTAATGGTTTTAGATTTAGCGCAGAGGAACGAAATTAATTTATCCATTTCATTTAAAGTTAAGAACTTTATAAATATGTCGTAGTTTTTCGGATGAATATATAGATATTAAATTTCATGTAAGTATATTTTTGTTGTTTTATTTACTTCTCAAACTAAACCCCACCCAAAACTAAATCCTGGCTACGCCCGTGACAACTACATAAACAATTTTGGCATTGACAGGTAATCGGTATACTTTATAGTAATAGTACTATAAAGAGCCATGTTATGGCTGCAAAACTGCATAAAGCACCCTGAATAATGCATTCACACATAAAGTCAGCACGTCGAGAATCTACCAAATTTCGCCAGATGACATAAATCCGAAAGTTCAATCCATATAATGCTTCTAGTAATATCAGCTAAAATTAATTGTTTAAATAAGTTCAATTTAATGTTCCCCTTTTAAAACTAAACATCCCTATCTCAGATGCGTCCATTGCCACCATAATGGTTTTGTCTCAACAGAATTACTTTTCACAGGTGGTTGGTGAAGGGATTCTCGGCACGTGGACCATAATAGTTATTTGTGTACCAAGGCACTGAAGTTCAACTTTTTATAACGAATGTGGAATTTAGTTGCCGAGGCTTTCAAGGGCTGTCTGATGTTTGGTTCTCAAATCTCGTCAAGGCTAACTTATAGAAAAATTATACAATAATGATTTCTGAGCTTTTAATGATGATTTTGTCTCTTTACTGCCTATGTCAAGAAACTTAATTTTTTTATAGATTCCTAACAATGAGAATTTCAAGAGACAGTTTTTGTTCGAATTAAAAAGAATAAAAGAAAATTTTGCTGAGAGTTGTATTAGTATTTCTTTTTAAATCAACATTTAAGTGTCTCAGAATCGCCATTGAAAGATCAGAAATCGGCACTAAACTAAGCCATTATTGTTGATTTGCCTAGTGATGGGTTTACTCCCGGAGCTTAATAATGATTCATCATTCTAACTTCTAACTAACCTATTCCTTACATGTTTCATTTTAAATTGATAGTATAGTATAGATAGTAAGTATAGTACTTGTACTGAAATGTGAAGATAAAGAACGGACTTAAAAATAAAGAATAAAATTTAAAGATTCGTTTTCAGCATTGAGCATATATGCATATATAACATCATATGATATATTTATTTATTTTAATTCAAGAAAAAATAAAATTATAAATTCTCAATCAGGTAGACAATTGACAGCATAATGGTGGCCAATTTAAAATTTGTGAATGTTCCCGGGAGTTTTTGAGTTAATGCTCCCATTTGTTCGGAATATTCCCAAATCTTTAATGCTGCCGTCCCGGGAATATTCCCAGCGACCCATCTCTAGTTTTTTCTATCAGTTGGCAAATGTGAGAACCAAACGTCAGTATAATAATTTTGGTCGGTCAATTTAAACAACAGTAATATTTTCTATGTAGACTGCAAGAGAGGTGCCAACTTGGTTATTTCTCTCGGGTTGTGCCATACCTCATTGTGCTCCATTTAGCTACAGTGACTTAAGAAGGAAAGCGAAGGAGCTCACTGTCGGCTCATGAATGGGTAATCCTTTTTTAATTATGTTACTTAACAAAACTTCTTTTTTTTTTATGAGAAAAAAGTCGAACTTCAGTGCCTTGGTACATAATTAAATATTATATTGTATAAAAAAATCTACACTGTGAAAAAAAAATTCTATTATAAAAGTCTTATTTTACGGATTTCTATCACCTGTCTCAAACAATAAAACTGAAAAAGAAGACAAATTTTGGGTAAATTTTTATTATGTACCTACTATTATTCTAGAAATTATTAATATGTCCTATTTTCTTCATATCTCATTCATACAGATATTAACATTACTACTTCATTGTAAAAGTGTTTTATAAACTTTCTGAAGGAAAATAATTATCTCAAATAAAAAAGAATGTTATTTTCCCCTGAATTTGAATTTGTCTTACGTTCGTAATACCCAGGTATCGCTGTCTGGTTCTGAAATTGGTAAAACGACCTCTCCAACATATATTCCGGGTTTATTTCCTCCACCCTCAACAAGTTCAGTACCATATTGTAAGTCAGATGGAATGCAGAATTAATGGGATCCGGGAGGCCTTTTACCATATCTCTGCCAGCTGCCGGAGGTACTTTCTCATCTACCATCAGAATTACTATGCCTTTGTCGTCCAGACCTCTCCTACCGGCACGGCCTGACATTTGTATATATTCGCCAGACGTTATCTACAAGAGAAGTCTATTTTACGTTTTTTTTTTAAGCTAAACTATGGATGAGGTTTAACTTCTCCCTAGAAATAACATTATTTGCTCAGAAATTGATATTCTCTGAAGAATTTTTGTAGTTGGATCTACCTAGAGTTCCTGCATTGGAAGAGTAGAGCACAATTCTGCGTTTTGGAGTAAAAAGAAATAGAATTTAGTTATGTATGACAGCCATTTCTATGGAATGTAAATATTACATCGAGACAGAGGTTTCGTTTGGCAGTAAGTAAATATATATGTTACGGTTAAAGTGTTTACTTGGCTAGTTTATAGACTAGCTAGATGGTATACAAACTATCCAAATGTAAAGTGTGAACTTAATATTGCTGATAATTAGTGATGGGTTTACTCCTGGGATTTTTAAAAACTCCCATTCCTCCCGCCATTTTATTTAGCTGTCAATACTCCCGGAGCTTTGTAAAAACTCCTGGGACTTTTCAAAAAACCCGGGACTTTTCAGAATAATCTAACTAACCATATTCTTTACATGTTTCATTTTAAATTGATATATGATAAGTATAGTACTTCTACTGAAATGTGAAGATAAAAAAATTGAATAAATTAAATAAAGAATAAAATTTAAAGGTTCGTTTTCAGCATTGAGCATATGCATATACAGGGTGGCCCACCACGAACTACATCGATCTATATATTTATGGAAAACTAAAAGTAGGAAAATTCTGAAAATTTGGCACCTCACCAATGACGATGGGCGCTGCTCAACTAAAATATTTAGGTGAATCTGGCACTTCCGGGTATAAAGGAAGTCGATATCAACTTTCTTTCAAATGGAACACACTGCATTTTTGGATTCTAGGCATCATTCTGGAACAAAAACATGCAACATGTCCTATGTCTAAATCCAACCGTTTTTGAGATATTTGCATTTTTCCGAAAAAAAAATACAGGTTCAGACCTAAAGTCAATTAGCAATTTATACGAGGAAACCGCGAAATTTCAAAACGAATTTTTGGCATCGTGCAACGAAGCCCTGACCTAGTGATCTCTGCTGAGAAATAAATCCGTTCTTATACAGGGTGTTCACAAAATATGAATAAAAATTACATTGAAAATGTGCTTAAATCTAAATTTTTAATGCGATCTTATTCACCACTAAAAATGATGACAACTTTGTGTAATGTTTCTTATACCTAAATGCAGTAATTTTCGATTAATTTACGAAAAGACCCACTTTTCGCCCATAAAATCACGGCTGAGGAAATGTCACTTGGTTTATAAATTATTGTCAACAATAATGCCGGCGCGCTTAAATTACACAAACGAAGATTATGTATCGCAAGTTCTTGATATTACTTTGTTGCATTCTCCGTAGACAATAAACAAATTTAAACAATCTTGCTCAGAAATTGATATTCTCTGAAGAATTTTTGCAGATGGATCTACCTAGACTTCCTGTATTGGAAGAGTAGAAATAGAACTTAAGTTATGTATGACAGCCATTTCTATGGAATATAAATAATACATCGAGACAGAGGTTTCGTTTGACAGTAAGTAAATATATATGTTACGGTTAAAGTGTTTACTTGTCTACTTTATAGACTAGCTAGATAGTATACAAACTATCCAAATGTCTGGTTATTTTGATGGAAAATCACCTTTTTACTAAAATAGCTATGAATATTGGTTGGTTTGTATACTATCCAGCTAGTTTACAAACTATACAAGATTTGTCACCAAAATAAAAGTCACAAGAAAATTACACAAATTAACCGAGATTTTTGGCTAGTTCCCCCACAGTAGTTGGGTAAAGTGTGAACTTAATATTGCTGAGAATTAGTGATGGGTTTACTCCCGGGATTTTTAAAAACTCCCATTCCTCCCGGCCTGAAACCTCCCATCCGCCATTTTATTTAGCTGTCAATACTCCCCCGGAGCTTTGTAAAAACTCCTGGGATTTTTCAAAAAAAACGAGAGTTTTGAGAATGATTCATTATTCTAACTGCAATTTATGCAATTTGCATAAATTAAATAAATAATAGAATATTAAAGGTTAGGTTTCAGCATTGAGCATAATATTATATGCATATGATATAAGTATTTAATTTTAATGATGGACATCAATAACAGTGTTCATTACAATAATCTTTAATGAACCATAATTATAATGTTCCAAGCTTTCACCCTTTAATTGAGGGCTTCATCAGGGAATTACATTAATCGCAAAATTATTGCAAAATTTATATAAATTTGGTGTTTCAATATGGGTGAAAAAGAAACAATATGGCGGAAGGAATTTGATATACGATTATACTGAAATGTGAAGATAAAAAAAATGCATAAATATCAAATTCCTTCTGCCATATTACTTTTTTTTCGGCCATATTGAAACACCAAATTTATATAATTTTTGGAATAATTGAACTATTCATATAATTTATAATTGCCTGACGAAGCCCTCAATCAAAGGGCGAAAGCTTGGAACATACAGGATGATTTTTTTAGGTCTACCACCGCGATTTTCTCGCTCATTTTGCGGCCTACAAAAAAAACGTAAGAAACAAAAATGTGGCAATCTTGGACAGCTAAGTGGTGCCGCAAAAGAAATCGGCATCCATGGCCAACTTGTCGCGCAATATTAAAAAAAGCTCAAATTGAGCAAAACTATTAATGGCCGTGGAATGTTTATTTTAAGAGACAGAGGAAAACTTTTATATTGAAAATTGATGGCACTGAGAAGCTTTATCCACCCAGGTGCTCAGATAGTTTCAGCAAATTACACAGGGTCTTCGGCTCTCTTGAGACCATGAAAATTTTTGTCGATTTTAGGTTTTTTTTAGTACACCGCGAAAAGTTGGGTATGGAGGCCCATTCCTTTTTTAATGTCGCCTCGCTGACCAAAATTGCCATATTTTGTTTTCTTACATATTTTCTGTGCGGCCCAAAATAAGATGGAAAATCGCTCAATAAGAAATAAACAAAAAAAAAATCATAACCTCAAGAGAGCCGACGACCCTGTGTAATTTTCTGAAACTATCTGAGTACCCTTTTGCATAAAGCTTCTTAGTGCCATCAATTTACAATATAAAAGTTTTTCTCTGTCTCTTAGAATAAACATTCCACGGCCATTAATAGTTTTGCTCAATTTGAGGTTTTTTTAATATTGCGCGACAAGTTGGCCATGGATGCAGATTTCTTTTGCAGCACCTCTTAGCTGTCTAAACTTGCCACATTTTTGTTTCTTACGTTTTTTTTTTGTAGGCCGAAAAATGAGCGAGAAAATCCCGGTGGTAGACCTAAAAAAATCATCCATAATAATTATGATTCATTAAAGATAATATGGTAATAAACACTGTTGCTGATAACCCTGTTATTGATTTCCATTATTGAATATCGTACACAGCAGTTACCTTTTCAACTAATTATTTAATTTTAATTAAATAAACAAAACAAAAACAACTCCAACTGAAAACTTACCTAGTACCATGTGAATAAAAGTCAAGCACGTTAAAATTTAAAATTAAAACATTAAAACAAACGTTTTATTTTTCAAAACCGAAATTTGAAGTTAAATTCTCAATCAGTTTGATAATTTACAGCTTAATATCGGCATATTTATAATTTGGGAATGTTCCTGGGAGTTTTCGAGTCAATGCTCCCATTTGTTGGGAATATTCTCAATTTTTTAATGCTCTCGTCCCGGGAATATTCCCAGCGCCCCATCTCTACTGATAATACATAATAATCAACTCGGTTAGTATGTAAACTAACCAATCCCCTTTGGTTCATTTAGTTCAGGATTGTAAAATAATTCTTTCATATGAGCTGACAATTTTCGCAAGTTTCAATGAATAATTTCACCATGTTCTGTGTTAAGTTACAATACTTTTTATTTAATAATTTTATTGTTGCTTGACGACCTCCATGTCCAGTTCCCTGGTGGGCAGCTTTAATGGCATCATAATATTCACTCAAACGTAAAAAAAAGCAATATTTCCAGATCTTTTATCTAAGATTACACAAGACGATTCTATTCTTTGTAAATTGTAAGTATTTACTACATAATAATCATCTTTGTCACTAGTGTTGGGTCCAGTTTCGCGTATTCTATGTTGCAAAAGTTCACTATAATCACTGCCATTCATTAATTTTGAATTTTGCTCCAAAAGTAGGTTTTCAAATTGTTGCTGTTGATTCATTTTTAATAACCAGATGTTATTCTTGAGCAAATTTCACAAGACACGACAGTAAACAATAAGAACACACACTTGCCATAAACATAACCTTGCTTTTATGATGAATTAACCAAAGGGAGTTGGTTAGTTGATTATTATGTATTACTAGCAATATTAAGTTCTTACTTCATCCAACTACTATGGATAGTTTGTACTTTGGCGACAAATCTTGTATACTTTGTAATCTAGCTGGATAGTACAGAAACCAACCAATATTCGTAGCTATTTTAGTTAAAAGATGATCAAAATAACCATACATTTGGATAGTTTGTATACTATGTAGCTAAACTATAAACTAGCCAAGTAAACACTAACCGTAACATATTCAATAATTCATCAAAATATCGATTTGATATTTTCTGGTTGTGATGAATGTGTGCATATTTACTGTAAAGTCCCATTAAACAAAACCTCTGTCAATATGTGCTATGTACATTTGAATCACATGGAGGCTCTATGTTTCACCTTCAAATACAGTTTTTAATTAGGTATTCTATTTTTTTTTGTTCATAAACATTCATTTAACTGACTAATTTTGTTTCACCTTCAAATACAGTTTTTAATTAGGTATTCTATTTTTTTTATTCATAAACATTCATTTAACTGACTAATTTTGTAACACTTTATATTAAATTACCAAGGAAATGCTTTAAACAGTTGCCAGTAAAGGATATAAGAACTAGGGATGGGCAACGGAAACTTTCCAAGTCGGGAAAGTTTCTGTTATTGGAAACTTTCTGGGAAGAAACTTTGAGGGATTAGGAACTTTTCCCTGAAAGTTTCCGAATTTATGTAGAAATTTTAAATTAGCCGCCATAAATGCCTGGCCAAGATTCATGACATAAAATAAAAAATACAAAAAATAACAAAGAAGAATTATGAACTGTGTGCTGTAGACCACAGATCAAATATATTTTATCATATTCTTGACTTTTTGCGTTGACTGACATATGTATTTATAAAGACTTCTCACGGCTATAGCTTTATGTCCTGGAAAACAGATGGCTCTGATGGCTAACAATGTATTCTGCATTGTATTTTATCTCCGGAAAGCGCATGGTGAGCCAAAAATGTGTCAGACGTGACAGGCGTGAGCAGGCTTTAATAATATATCAGTCAACGCTTTCTGACTTCTGAAGTTTAATAAGTTGTACAGGGTGTCGCAATTAAGATGTTATGAGCGGTTATCTCTGTAATTTTTAAGATACATTGGTGATTCAAACACTAAACTTTTTAGTTTTTTCCAAGGAATTGAACGCCGCCAAGAAAAAAACACTTGATTTTCAAACAAAAAAGTTATCGCCAAATTACCGATTTTTTAAAATTAAGATGGCAATTTTGTTGCAGTTTTCATTAGACTAGTAAAGTGAGTAAAAAATCTGCACAACCTGGTTGCACATCACTTTCGGTTCAGTGGAAGTAATATTTTTTTTTTTGTCGCAGCTAAGTCTGGAGAAAAATAATAGTATTGTACTGAATCTCAACAATCACAGTCCAAACTCATTGCTTTGGTTACCACCTTTATTATTTAGCCTTCGTAAATAAACTTCTCATATACTGTCACTGACCAAGAACATTCTTTCAGCTCCAAAATCTCACAAAAATCAAAACTTTCCACTTCCCTCAGGCCCAATTCCCAGGGCTTATTTATTCAAATGGAAGCCTGGAGAGTTGGAGACTACTCTAGAATATTCCTGGCCAATGACAGATGCACAAATCATAAAGTTCTAGCAAATTTCTAGAAACTGATGGAAGCTCTACAGAGAAAACAATGAAAACTAAAAGAAAATGGGACTCTGGGGGCCTCAGGCCAACAAAGTTGCGACGGAAAATGCCTCTAAATTAACCATAACAATAATTATAAAACTGTAAGTAGAATACCCAAACTTAAAATTTATCTGCTAAATCTTTGAGTAGGTTAGAAAACAGTGCAGACATGTTCATTGAAAGCTGATACGAGTATAACAAACTTTAGAGGCATTTTTCGTTACAGTATTTTTTTAACAAAAAAAAAACGCCACTTCCTAGGTTTTTTACTATAGGTAGTAATTAATTAATAATTTAAAGTCTGAACGTGGAAATTTGAATTATGATTATGAAATATCAATTACAAAGCAAACCTTTTACATTTTGTTATATTATACCTTTTCTGCAATATCTTTAGTAAACTTCACTCAAAATATAACATATTTGGTATTTTTGGAAAGCTCTAAGTGTGACTAATAAAAGTAAACATTAAGATCTAAGATCGCGATCTTGATCTTTTTTGTTTCACTAAAGAACGATCTTTTTAAAAAGATCGTTTCAAAAAGATATAATCTTTGATATTAATTTGACAATCTAAGATCGTTTTAAATATCTAAGATCGTTTTAAAGATCTAAGATTGTTTTAGAGATCTAAGATCGTTTTAGAGATCTAAGATCGTTTTAGAGATCTAAGATCTTTAAAAGGATCTAAGATCGTTATAATGATCTAAGATCTTTTCCTCATTTGTTTTCGTTCATTTTTGAAAGGTTTCGGTGATTTTTTTATACAAAATAATGTAGGTAGAAGGGTAGGTATATATTTTTTAGAAGAATGCATAGTTTTGTACTAACAAGGATTTTTCTTTTTATACATATAATCTACATATTATTTCTAAAATATATGTATTACGAATTAATTTACTTATGTTACTAACAAGCGTTCATTTAAAGCTGTTGACCTCAGGAGATCTCTAAGTCTCAGCTAAAGTGAAAATTGTCAGAATTCGCGAAAAATGAATATAATATAAACAAACTGACGTACATTTTACCTACAACTACAAGAACCTATTTTGAGGACAAATTTAAATGAATGCTTTATGTTAATTTGTATTTTATTTTCAATTATCTATTTCTCAAAATTCCGAATTTTATAACTTAAGTTATGAAATTATAAATTTCATAAATAATCGGTGAACACGTACTTTACGTAACTAGTTACGTAAAATTTTACTTTACACAACTAGTTACGTAAAATTTTACTTTAAACAACTAGTTACGTAAAACTGGACGAATCATCACTTGCACAGGTTTTGAAAGATGTCTCTTTATACTATGTCAAAATTAGGAAAAGTATTTATAGACATCTATATCTATTAACTATATAATATCATGAATTTTGTTCAAAGATCTTAGATCATTTAGAGGATCTTAGATCGTTTAGAAGATCGTAGATCGTTTAGAAGATCTTAGATTGTTTAGAAGATCGTAGATTGTTTAGAAGATCTTAGATCGTTTAGATCTTAGATCGTTCAAAAGATCTTAAATCTATTGATCTTTTTTAAATAGATCATTTTTAGACGATCTTTGATCTAAGATCGTTTTTGCATGAAAAGATATATTTTTAAACGATCTTAGATCTTTTTTTGAAAAATGAACTTTGGGATTCACCGGAGATCATGGAACTTCCTCGACTTCGTTTACTTGTATAATTCTTGTATACTAATCAAAAAGTAAATAAGAAGGAAATACAATTCTGTAGTTATTTACTGGTTATAAGGAACTTTGGCCATAACTAATGAACCATTTTTAGTTCAATTTCAATTTATTTGCTAATAACTCTCTCATTTATATTTTGATTTCTGATTAATATTAATTTCTAATATCTAATCTAATAGTGGACCTCAATATCGGAAAATATCAAGCTTAAAAGTTCATTTGACAGCTGACATTAAGGAGCCCTCTGTTCTGAATATATTTTCTGAGGCAATATTATTTAGCTGTAACAAGTTGATAACAGTATTGTAAAGTTTTCATTAATGGTCCTCCTATATTTTATGACTTACATTATTGTCTTACATCAAAATGATCTTCACAACAGTAATATGTTGTACTTGTGGTCAACAGTTTTTTTTTTGTTCAAATGTGTTAAATATTGTCGTTTTTCAGACGGAAGCTATGATCAAAAAGAAAGTGTTTTACCTATATAGTGTTGTGACTGATCTGCAAGCATTCGCAAAAGTACTTTTACATCGTGTATCGATATCATTTATGCTGAATAATTCTAAATGCTGATATTTTAACATCACTTTAAACTAACTAAATTTGCGCCACACAACAAAAAAATCTACAGGGTGTTTTAATGCTAAAAATACCATTGTTGCCGAATCTTGTATAAAATAAAAAAAAAACATGCAAATATGTCTGTCTCAACTAATTTAATATCCAAAATAAAATAAAATGCTAGTTTGTTAACAAAAGCGAGTCTAAAAAGCAAGCAATAGTATTTTGGTATCTCCTCAAAAGAATAAAAGGCGCCCTGGACCAGCAACCCCCTGACCTCAGTCTTGAATATAGAAAAAGACAGTCTTTAGTCTCCGCAGATAACACCTCTTCAACCTGTGGTATCTGAGTACTACATTAATCTTATCATGATCGTGTCTATCTTGTTGCGTCACATAATGATTCATGTTTTTCCTGCTATGAAGTAAATTTTCTAAGATATATCGATGACAAAGTTAATATTTTATTTGTCTTTTTTCAGTGTTCATTTTCTTGCATTTGCATTCCTCTTCAAGTTTAAGAGTCTGCAAGTAACTCAACACCTGATTTGCATCAGTCTTTGGGCAGCAGTGAGTACCATTGTATTTTCATTAGTTCCACGCCTTGGTTTAGGTGTCTTACTTTTTTCTTCAGAATCATTAGACTTTGATTTGCGATGTTGAACCAAAGTCCAGTTTTATTTGGTGTTGGGAAGGTTGTTGTAATTATCCATTTGTTCCAGATCTGGTCCAATTGGTTTTATGTTTTTGTTTCGCTGATGGTTAAGTTGTCATATACAGGGTGGTTCACTTTTATGTGGTAGGACTTTAACATTAGATAGAAAAAGATAATCTAAAATGAAAATTTTATATCAACATATATCGGGGAAAGCTTAGTTTCCGAGATACAGGGCGTTGAAGTGTTGGAAAAAATATGAAGTATTTTTTACACTGTCCGAACCAGTAAATTTTTTTTCGTAAAGTTCTTTCAATTCTCTACAAAAAGTGTATCTTGACATTTTTTTGTATCTGCCACGGTTGTGTAGTAAATAAATTATTTCGTTTCCATCTCAGCCTTTTTTGCCTAAAAATGTGTTTTCTAAGATTATTGATAAATATCGCAAATAACAGAAATTAATTATGGAACACTTATCGGATTCAGCTATTTTATTTTTAATTTTATGGAAACAATTTTAAAAATAAACTGGCACTTGGTTTGAGGTACATTACTTTATTATCATTTTAAAATTTTTATCAAATCTGTATTATTTCTTAATAATTTTTATAATTCTAAATTTGTAGAATTCTAAATTATACCACGACGAGTAAAACATGATTCTTCCGCCCATAAAATGTTATTTAAAAATTGTCTTATTTCCTTTGACTACAAAATCCATCGGCAAAATACTAATGTCCTTTCTGCATCGCCGTACTGGTGAAGATAAGTGTGCCATGGAAAAGAAAATCTTATTGACAGTTAATAATACAATAATCTGTCATCCAGTAGATGAACGTAGCAGCGCCACAGTTTGTCTTTGTTAATAATTAAAATGCCGTTCCAATTTACAAATGAAGAGCAGGCTGACATCCATTTCTGCTATGGAGTTGCAAATGGGAACTCTGCGGAAGCAGCCAGAGAATACCGGAGGCGATTTCCAAATAGGCGCCATCCGCGTCCCTCGGTGTTTGTTAACATGCACCGGCAATTCAGAATTCGCGGTCTGAGAACTAGAATCGTCGAACGAGGAAATGAAAACAATATCCAACAAGTCAGACGCAACAATGAGATTCTTCGTGAATTCGATAGGAATCCTACAACAAGTAGCAGAAGAGTGTCAGTGGCCCTACGTGTTTCAAAGTCTGCAATTTTGCGAGCTTTAAAAAGAGATCACAGGCATGCGTATCATCTACAACCCGTACAAGGTTTAAGGCCCGGCGATGCAGAAAGAAGATTAGTGTTTTGCCGATGGATTTTGGAGTCAATTGAAGGAAATAGACAATTTTTAAATAACATTTTATGGACGGACGAGTCGTGTTTTACTCGTCGTGGAGTAGTAAACTTTCATAATCAGCATATTTGGGCACAAGAAAACCCACATGCAATCCGGCTAAGAAATTTTCAGGTCGAATTTAGTGTCAATGTTTGGATTGGACTGTACAACCGTCATCTGTTTGGACCCTTTTTTTTGCCACAGCGAGTGAATGGTGACAATTTTTTGGAGTTTTTAGTAGCTGAGCATAATAATATGTGGGAAGACATTCCTTTAAACTTAAGATTGTTGGCTTGGTTCCAACTTGATGGCTGTCCTGCACATTTTCACCGAAATGTGAGGAACTGGTTAAATAATAACTTTCCAAATAGGTGGATCGGACGAGCGGGACCGGTCGCTTGGCCACCACGTTCTCCGGACATAACACCTCTGGACTTCTTCGTATGGGGATTTTTAAAAGAACAAGTCTATGCGACTCCTGTAGAAACAAGGGAACAACTTATTGATCGTATCAGAAATGCGTGCGATGAATTGAGAAATGGCAATTTAATCGATGCTGTTCAATCCGTTAGGCGTCGAAGTGAATTATGTGTGCAACAGAATGGATCACATTTTGAACAATTGTTGAATGTTGTACAAATTTAGAATTATAAAAATTATTAAGAAATAATACTAGATTTGATAAAAATGTTAAAATGATAATAAAGTAATGTACCTCAAACCAAGTGCCAGTTTATTTTTAAAATTGTTTCCATAAAATTAAAAATAAAATAGCTGAATCCGATAAGTGTTCCATAATTAATTTCTGTTATTTGCGATATTTATCAATAATCTTAGAAAACACATTTTTAGGCAAAAAAGGCTGAGATGGAAACGAAATAATTTATTTACTACACAACCGTGGCAGATACAAAAAAATGTCAAGATACACTTTTTGTAGAGAATTGAAAAAACTTTACGAAAAAAAAATTTACGTTGATGTGAGACAGGTCCGTACTAATTACTTTTTAAATTTAGTGATAGTGAAAACCCATAACTCCACCACTGGTTATTTCAGGACCTTCATATTATCACTAAATATCGTAGTCAAAAAGGTGGTACTACACATCAAATTTGGTTTAAATATCTCCACTGGTTCGGACAGTGTAAAAAATATTTCATATTTTTTCCAACACTTCAACGCCCTGTATCTCGGAAACTAAGCTTTCCCCGATATATGTTGATATAAAATTTTCATTTTAGATTATCTTTTTCTACCTAATGTTAAAGTCCTACCACATAAAAGTGAACCACCCTGTATTCTCTGTATGCGACGTCAATAATTCTTGCTGCCAGTTATTAGTTATGATTTCAGCATGGGACTCGTTTGTTTTGTGATGGCCATAATCTTTAGCTTTGTCCTCAGCGTTATTTTGAGTTTTATACTCAAATTATTTTAAGAAGTCCTTACTGGGACTGTCAATTGGTAATTTCGATATCCTAATATAAGTTGGCGTCAATGCAGCAAAAAATGCAACCGGGTCATAAGTTCAGGTCAGTAACGAGCCCATTTGCACTAATAACACGAAAAGTTACAAGAACAATAACAACACAGATAACGGTAAAACTCACGAAACGTACAAAACCCGCGAATATTTTCATTGCCGAATGTTTGAACCAGTTTGAACGATCTGGAAAACCTTCACTCTCACTTTGACACACCGAAGCTCAATTTGCCTGAGTCTGCCCATAGACGCTGCCAAAAGCAGCTGATTATACCAAAATACCAAAATGAAAGTGTTTCCATGACGTTTGAAATTATTATTAAAATGAGTTGTAGTAATAGTTATTTTTATTTATAGAGGCTATAATCGCGATTGCAATAGGGTTTTTATCTTATTATGTTCTTTTTTTCGTATCATTTGGGTAACTTTTCACATCATAAAACAATGAGTGACGTCATTAACTGGTTGAGACGCATATACCAATGTTATACCCATGGTTAACAGAAAATCCCTAGGGATTTTGTGGAGAATGTCATCTGACAAAATCGGGACTTCTTACAGTAATCGGGGTATAGGTGTATGTCGTTGGCTCTCTTAGATATTTACTATTTTTTTATTGTTGACATTGGTAACACCATCTGTCAATATTATCAGCGATGTTGACATTGGTACATTTGAACTACCAATCTCCTTCTGCCAACCTATATTTTCTGCCATATCTCTCACCTGCGATGTTGCCAGTGGAATTTGTTGTTTTTTGGTTACTTACCTAGCTGAAACGATTTTTTCACTGATAACAAGTTTCTCTAGCAGGATTTCTACATCGATTCCATTTCCATGAGGATTTTTACAAAATGTTTTATAATTTTGTTCTGGTTTTGCAATTCTAGAAATTCTTTTAGAAGAACAGATACTTCAACATCCTTCGGCGCTAATGCAATCTCGATTTCCTTGTTTACCTCCTCTTGACTGGAAACCTTAATGCACCCCAAACAAAAGAAATTAACCACCACTGACAATTTTTAGTCCAGTTATTCAGATTGCACAGGAATTATGGTAATTCGCTTTACATTCTGAGCACCTTACACTCGTTTTTTCCATATTACCTACTTTTACAATATTTGCACTTTTCGTTTTCTGCTAAGAGCAACGCGTTTTCACTCAACGCCATCTTATTTTTGCCTTAATTTCAGAGTATTCTTCAAATATTTTTTTGTCCTGCCATGGTTTAATGGTCACTTCAATTTTTGTAATTTAATATATAAATAAAAATAATAGTTATTTATGTACCAAGGCACTGAAGTTCAACTTTTTATGACTCATGTGGAATTTAGTTGCCGAGGCCTCTGACCCAGGCAAATAAACCACATGAGACATAAAAAGAACTTCAGTGCCGAGGTACATATTATATATTTTTTTGAAGTCGGAAAAAAAAAGTTTTATTAGGCGAAAAAATAATCATAAGGGATCACCCGTCCATGAACTGACTTCGCGCTGCGTTGCTTGACTTTGACGATTTCTCTAACTAGGTCAAGTGTGACGAGGCACGGCACTTTCTGACAGAAAATCCCAACTGCTGCCAATAGGCTGCACAGTAAAATAGATTAATATTCAAATCTACTAAAATATTTATACTGAAAGATTGCGCTGCAATAGGGATCGATTTGGCAATAAATGGGTTTTATTGGCCGGGTTTTGAAAATGTGGTCACTTTTGATGGGCGATGGCTCCGCATCTGACGTTTGATGTTTACATCTCGCCAAGGCCTACTTATTGAAAAAATCGTACAATAATGGGAAACTTCTTCAGTGCCGATTTCTGAGCTTTTAAAGACGATTTTGAGACACTTCACTGCCGATTTCAAGAAAAACCTGTTTTTGAAAAAAAGAGGTCCAAAGTCTAAGATTGTTTTTAGTAGAGCAGAAAACGGAGAGCAAAATTATTTTTACTTTAAAAGATCACTATACAATTAGGTTCTAGGGACATTAGATTTTGGTCCTCCTTTTTCCAGGTTTACCTATCATATTATTACAAGTGTATTAAATTTAAAAAATTAAATTATCATGAAACCATAGCAGATACAAAAAATATATGAAGAATACTTTTTTTAAGGTAAATGAAAACGTGCATCCAAATTTATTGGCACCTTGGAATCTGTAAAAGGCTGGACTACTCTTTTTCTTAAATTAGCTTCACTAATTACCCATATCTCCGTCACTGTTTTTTTGATCAGGTGGATATTTTACAATTTTACCATATTTAATTTGAATAGCTTTATTAGTTTCAGAGGTACTAAAAAATATCTTTCTTTATTTGCAAACTTTAACCCTGTAACTTCTTTAAGGAGCCCCAAAGTTGTTAAGTTTATATGAGAAAGTGGCATATTTAACACTGAAACATCCTGTATATTTAGGCACATAATAATAATAATAATTATTACCCTCACAATACTCCAAACTAGGAGTACCCCAGAAGCAACCACATGCTTGTGCAATTCAAACAAAAAATATTGTATAATACGCAGACAAAAAGTAGTTTTTGCCCTTGTATCACAAAGTTCTACAAGATTTTTATCACACATTGAAAATGAAAAGCCGGTTTAGGCAACTTTCATTAGAATCAGCCTACTATAAAAATCTAGAATGTTAGAATCTAGGGCAGAGTTAATTATCACCTCAACTTTAAATGAAGTTTCAAAATATACAATATCAAAATGTTTTAAAATAAGAAAAAAACAGTATTTTTAACGTTTATAAGTAATATGGATACACCACACAATAGTTGTGTATGAGGCTTGTTCAGTAGCCTGTGGATCTATATTACTGCTTAAATGCAAAAAAACTTTGTTTTTGATTAATCCCAGTTTGGAATGCAGAAAACAATAAAATCTGTTGACAAAACTAAATCTGCAAAATTCATCATTTGCAAACACATGACTAGAAAAACATTTTGACATTATTTTACACATATTTCAGAAACACTTCCTTAATATTTTATTTGATACCTACCCAACGATACTCTTGTCCATCAAACTTTCTCATTCCCGCAAACAACACTGTTCTTGCAGGCATATTCAGTCCCATCGCAAATGTTTCTGTAGCAAACAATGCTTTTATTAACCCTTCCCCAAACAAAATTTCTATAGTTTCTTTCAAAATCGGCAACAACCCTCCATGATGAATCCCTATACCCCTCCTCAGCAGCGGCAATAAGTTTTCTACTTGTGGCAAGTGTCTATCGTCATCCGATAGTACATCCATTGCATTGTTAAATACTTCATCCACCAGTTGTTTTTCTGATGTTGTATTAAAATCAAGCTTTGTCATTTGCATCGCATACAGTTCACAATCTTTCTTGCTGAAGCTAAAAACTATCACTGGCGCAAAGTTTCGTTCCATTATCATTTTGACAACTTTAAAGATGTCGGTTTGTGTCGGATCTTTATTTGCAAAGCCCCCTTTACGACCCTTTTGATCTCCTTTAGTTTCATCACCACCGGTTTGTAATATTGCCATGGCCGCGTTAAAGCTATCATCTTTAAAAGTTCCAGTTTCGTCAACCACCATATGAATTCCAGTACCCCCAGCTGGATATATAAAATGTTGAAGCGGCGTTGGTCTATAATCGGTATACACAACATGGCAAGGTTGTTGGTGCAAATGAGCTACCCATTCGGCAAATTGTCGGGCATTTGGAATGGTAGCAGAGAGGAAAACGAAATGTACATTATGAGGGAGCAAAATCAAAGTCTCTTCCCACACAACGCCTCGTTCTTTGTCACGCATGTAGTGGATTTCATCGAAAACAACCCAGCCAACTTCACGCATTATTTCCGAACCTCGGTACAGCATGTTTCGCAGGATCTAACAAAAAATGCAATTGTGATTTAAAATTTGTTCACCTATTCCAACATATCACCAGCAAAACAGATTTTTAGATGTTCTTAATAAATTTACAATCTTTATTTTGTGCAATTCTGGACACTTGGTTAGTTCTCATAGTACTTTTTATGTCAAAAATACAAATAATTTCCTAAAAATTGTGAAGCAAAGGGTGGACCAGAAAACAAAATGGAATTTATATTTTTCTCATATCTAGATATTTATATATTATTTTTCAAAAGATTTTTTTGTTCTAGTCTTGTTCAAAAGCCAAATGATGGGAATTTATAGTTCAATTAATGTAAGCGGGCGTTGTAGAATCTGGAATCTCACTGTATTCTCTTTGTCAACCCTATACAGGGTGAGTTTTTTTGGTGATCAGTACTGGAATCTCAGAAATTAGCAGAGATAGAAGGAAGGTTAAATGGGGAAATAATTGCAGTTTTGTGGGCCCAATTTAACGTGCTTTGTGGATTTTTGAAAAAATTCATGGCTTACTAGATATTTTGAAAAAACTAAATTTAGGCAATTTATTCTCATCTCTCTAGCTTCGAGATATGACACAAACTTGTGTTTTTTTAAATGGAAACCATAGTTGGCTACGGTCTCAAAAATCAGGCATTTTTAGAGCTTTCAACGATATAATACTCGATATGGTGATTCAGAAATATAACCGATATAACTATGGTTTCCATTTAAAAAAACACAAGTTTGTGACATATCTCGAAAAGTGCAGCTGTCGTGGAAATTAGAACATGATAACCGCATTGGGGACAGAATTCACTAAAACTTTGGTATTTACACTTTTTATCTAAAAATCAGAAACATTGAAACTAGATGGATTAGAATAAATCACCAAAATTTCGTTTTTTCTAAATATCAAGTAAGCCATGACTTTTTCAAAAATCCACAAGGCCTGTTAAATTGGGCCCACATTTTTTATTAAAGCCATTTCTCCATATTTTCTTCCGTTCAAAAGTTACTCTTCAAAATGCATTAAAATAATTATTCTTAACTTTTGTTAATCGCTATTGCCATGGATGACAGAATTTTCAATGATTTTTTGAAGATGTTTGCCTGAACTTTTTTGTTAGAAATACCTTCAAAAACCGCGTCTTTCAACCTTCCTACCTCGTCAGCATGCGAATCTGGACTGGTTACCATTTTTAGCGATTTTTTTATTTAAAATCTGACACCACAGCATCAGAACACCTCAAAACCCCAGATAGAAAATGTGAACAAAAAATATACAGCATGTTTCATCTAACAGGGAGCCAAAGTTTAGCAAAATGAGCTTTTTTTAAGGCACTTGGCGAGTAGCCAAGTGTGCTATGGAATTAGGTACGTCAAAGCAGTGGACCACACAAAGTATTGGTGTGCAAAGATAAAAAATATGGATATTTTCTCTGTGCCGTCTCAAAGCGTTGAATTTTTTGAAACTTTATATGGGCCAAGAGTGATAAAAATAATGTATATCAAAACCGCCACGGAAATTGAAAACCTCTGTGCAAAAACCGGACAAGTCCATAGTTTATAAGTTTTGGGAAAATGAAAAAAACTTCCGGACTTGTCTGGTTCTTGCACCCAAGAATGCGAGTGGCCAAGTCCTAAAGCTATATATCAACGTTATTCTGCTTTGGACTTTGCTGATTCTTGCACCAATCTATCGGCGATATTTTAATACATAAATGTAGTGGAAAGCCAATTTTACCCAAAAGTGGACTTGTCTGGTTTTTGCACCGAGGTCTTTAATTATGAACGAAATAGTTCTCAAATTTACAGAAGCCTGCCAGTCAGTAAGTCCAGAGGAGTGGTGTTTCGCTGTTGACTTGGATAAAGTTTCAAAAAATTCAGCACTTTGAGATGGACCAGAGAAAAACAACCTTATTTTTTATCCTAAGAGCAGAGATGCGCCAAATATCCAGCAGACCGAATAATTGGCAGAATATTCGGCCATTCTTTGGGCTTTGACAACTATCCAAAAAGACTGAATAATGGTTTTACGGCTGGCTGGCTGGACATGTAAGTCGGATAAAAGTTGTTTTTAAATTTGTAATTGTCTCTTTGCATCCTAAGTAGATTACATTTTTTGATAAATTTTATAATTTATCAAAAAATGCATCAACAATCGAATTGACTCGCCGAATATTTGTTTTTTTAAGCATTATTCGACCTTGCCAAATATTCGGCAATACCAAAAAAATGGCCGAATATTCGGTGCATTCCTAGTTTGTAAACTACAGATTCGTGTTTTTCATTGTTGGAATGCTTCTATACCAATTAATTAAAATTTGTAAAAAATAATAGGTCTGTTTTGGCAGAATTTCAAACTAGTTTAAAACTGTCAGGACCATACACAGTTTCATTTTAACTTTCCAAAAACAAAACTGCGGCAAGCTCCTTACAGTTTCAAACTGATTTCAAACCGTTTAAGTTCTGTTGAAACATACTTAATATTGTTTATTCATTTTGTAACTACATACCTACCTATAGGTAGAGCTGATTCATACTTTCATGAGCTATGACCTTGACCGAACAATTTACCAAAATTACGATAATCACGAGACATTACTAACAAGACTAAAAATGTTGGATATTATGCCTTCGTTATTGATGTACAAAGTCTAATCTCAAATATTTTTAGTCTCCCTAGTAATGCTTTGCAAATTTCGTCACTTTGGTAAATTGCTGAGTCAAGATCATATGCTCTGTTCGAGATCAATTTTAAGAATTGTCCCAAAACGATTCTCGTACAGTCTAAAAGAGTCCCGGGATTTTACCTTACTAATGACAGTACGAGAATCGTTTTGGGATAGTTCTTAAAATTGAATGAGAATAGAGCTATAGCTCATGATTGTTTGAATGAGCTTTACATATGTATGCAGTGAACAAATAATAAATATGTACAGTGGCACACCCAGAAAAAAAATCTTGGGGCAAATAATTTCGGAAATTCCAGAGCCGTAGTTAAGACTTTGATCAGATGGGTGGGGTGTTAAAAATATAATACAGTACAACCTCGATACTCCCGAACTAATTGGGAATGAGGGTTGTTCGGATTATTGAATTCTCATTAAAAAATTGTCTCTGAAGCCCACTGAAGACAAAAAACATTAAAACTTTTCATTGAGTCTGTGTGTTTAATTAGCCATGTTGGTCTCTCTTCTGCCTCTTCTATGCCATCATTTTGGTACACTACTTCTTGAATAATCTCTTCATCTGTAAAAGCTGTATCATGTCGCACCCTATCATTTCCGATTGTCCATTCTTCAACTTCATTAATTGTTAATTTTTTCCCTTGCGACACTTTGTTTAGAAGGCCAGTTATCAAAGTCACTTCATTCTCTGCTTCCACATTTTCATTAAATTGTTCAGAATTTTTTTTCTTAAGAGACGCTAATGGAATCAAATCTTCCTCATCGGTAGGCCAGAACTTCTTCCAAGATGTTTGGATCAAAACACAACATCTTTAAGGTTAAAAAGATTCAGTGACTCGGCAACATCTGTTTCTGTGGTAACCACATGCAAAAGCAATCGTTTTCTATAATGCAGCTTGATAGTCTTGAGTAACGTTTTAATCAATCGGCTGAAGGAGAGGTGCACAGTTTGGTGGTAAAAACGTAACACTGATTTGGCTGTCATCACTTATTAAATCTGTCTCAGAAGGATCCCCTTCGTGGCAAATTTAAAGTCGCATTTTTTTTGCTAACAGAAGGAACAAATTCCTCTTGAAAGCATTCCTTGAAAAGTTCCCTAGTAACCCTTTGGCCTCTAAAGACTACTGGCAAATTAACGAAGCAATTCGCAAATACTCGTACCCTTGGTTTTGTGGCTTTTACAATCACAAGAAGCTTCAATTTGGGTTCCCGTGGAATAAATGTTATGCGTTCCTTGCTAACTTTTCGTCCTGTTGCCGAATCTTCATTTCTGGGTACCAGTGTTTTATTTGGCAGGACCCTCCAGAATAATCCACTTTCATCAGCGTTATAAATTTGATGCAGCGATAATCCAAGTTCTTGACCTTTTTTACAAATGACGGAAACATCGCTGGATATTTTTTCTCCACTGACAGTTAATTGACGAATGCTGAATCGATTTAATTTTTAATTGGGTTTTTCGCCACCAAACTGATTGAAAGACAACTTTTTCAAGTTGCCTCGAAAATTCATAAATTCTTAACACTGAATGAACGAAACTTTAAACGTGTAACTCAAAAAATAACTTCAACAAATTTGTTTTCTGAGCTTTTGGAGGATAAATCTTCCTCCTTTCTCAAAGATCATGTCACGTCAAAGTGAAGTGAATTTTCGAGGCAACTTGAAAAAGTTGTCTTTCAATCAGTTTGGTGGCGAAAAACCCAATTAAAAATTAAATGGATCTGTTTGCGCCACAAATAAATTTTAGAAAAGAATGCTGAATCGCTTTTTAAATTTATCCAACCATCCAGAGCTTGCTAGAAAATCAGTTGTCGGGCAGGGTTGCTGTTTTTTTTATTTTTTTTTTTAGAAAAAATGAAATTAATCAGATTTTTTTGTTTTAAATCGGATTTAAATCAACAAATCTTATTATTCTTCACCCGATTTTAGCCGGTTTTTTTTTTCTAAAAATAGGCCACAAGAAACTTTTACATTGGTGCAAAATTTCAGTTCTTAATCTTAATTTTCAGGCCTACTACAATTTTTTTTCTAGTAAATAAATAAGAAAATCATTTAGCAATTTTTTTATTTAAAATCTTGACACCACAGCGTTAATTAGGTCACACCAAAACCCCCACATACCAAATTTGAACAAAAAATATACAGGGAGTTCCATTCTGCAAGGTGTGGAAGTTGAGCAAACTAGGAATTTTAAACTTATATGGCGAGTCAAGTGTGCCATGGAATTACTTCGAAAAAGTTGGATGATGAACAGGACCACTCACAGTGACGATGTGCAAAGATTTAATAAAAAATATACAAGGTGTTCTTCTCTGTAGCAACTTGAAATGCTTTTTTAAACAGGTAAAAAATCGAGTATATCAAAACCACCCCAGACATTATAAACGAACTAAGTCTAAAAAATAAAGAAGCCTGCATCAGTAAGTCCATCTAAGTTATGGTGGCTGGTGTGCCACAACAGGAAACGCACAGAAAGTGTATCATCTTAGACAGTGACTTTATTGATTTGAATTGTTTTTATTTGTTGGTTGGATGATGTAAAGAAATAAATTGCTTTTGTGTTTATTAATATTTTTTCAATGATTCCAGAACTCTCCTAACCAGTATAAAGTTTAATATAAATTCAGCATTTTGAGATTGCCCTGAGAAAAAGACCCTGTACATTTTTGTATTAAATCTTTGCTCACCGACACTTTGAGTAGTCCTGTTGATCATTCATCTGTTTTGATGGGATTCCATGGCATACTTGACTCTCCAGATGCGTTTAAAATTACTATTTTGCTCAACTGTGACACTCTGCAGAATGGAACTCCCAGTATATTTTCTGTTCAAATTCGGTATACGGGGGTCTTAGGTTGTTCTGATTAACGCTAAATGGTTTCAGTCATTTTTTACTAGAAAAAAATTCGTAGTAGGCTTTGAAAATTGAGATTAAACCTGCACCAACGTAAAAAAGAGTTTTTTGTGGGCTATTTTTAGAAAAAAACGTGGCTAAAATCGGATGAAGAATACAAATTTTACGGGGGTGTTCGCACTTAAGATGAAACACGCTGTATATGGAATTTTTTGTTTGTTTTTGTTTTTATTATTTTATTAGGAAATTATATTCGATTTTTTGAACGTATAAATAGATAATGAAAACGTTTTACTTATGTTTTTTTATTTAAGGATTTCAGCAGAAAGACAAGTTTTGCAGGCTTCTCGGTACCTAGCTTATTTCTTAATTTGGATATGAACCAAATTAAAACATGAAAAGATACGCTCTACTCCTGCTGAAGATGCTACTGCAGTATGCAGTTGCTTACGTATGCTCGTTTCCTCTTCAGTTACACAGCCAGTGGCGTGGTTTTTTACATAATGTAACTACATTTAGATTTTGATTTAAATCAAATGATTTTTTTACTTTAATCAAACTATTAAAATCGCGATTTAAATCATTGATGTAAATCAATGGGGAACTTGAACATTTTTTTTATTTCCTTAATATATTTGCCTATCTATAGAAAGAGCACATACCAAATATCAGCCCTCAAATCGCAATATTTAATTTGCAATAAATAATTAAAGTTAGGGACCGCAAGCTATTCATTTGAAACGACACGAAAAGCACGGGAATGGTTGTGACGTCACACCGCTCGATCGATCTGAAGGCAGTGACAGGAGTGACAGCTACACAGAATTAGAGAAGGAAGAATGGAAATTTAACGATAAAATAAACAGTTTATCCAATTAAAAATCGTGAGTTTTCGGTCAATATGTATTATTTATTGTCAATTAAATTTTTTTTCGATGTTTCGATAACTTAGTTATCATCATCAGGTTTCTTATAAAAATATTTTCCTTTTCCCATATAGGTACAGAAACATTTTAAAATATTTTTTCTTTCAAAAACTAAAAGAAAAAAATTTTTTTTAATAAAGAACAGATTTGAATTTTAGTTATAAAAGTACTACATGTTGAATGGTGGAATTATACAAAGTAAGGACACACATTGGAATCTTTATATAATTTTTTTTTAGGAATTTATTTTTACTTTTTTTAATTTTTAAGGAAACTCACCAAAACAAAGCAGCTAGCCCGTTGCTCCTTTTTTCCAAAAATTCATTGGTGTATACATACAACATAATTATTGTGATGTAGTTATAAAACTGTAGTTAGGTCACATATTTGTTTTTTCTCAATCAAAAGTTCTTGTTAAATTATTTCGAGGAGACAAGGCGAGAGACCAAAGAACAGTATGAAAGCATATAAATTGAAGTAGCGTTAGTGTGTTTTTTTGGTTTCAAAGGTAAAAAATATTGTGTATACAGTATGATGCTGTGAAAAGTTTGGGTAAGGAAATGGGTAGTTTTGTTTATTATTTAATTGTTTAGTATTAGATTATTGTAAATGTGGGACAACTGATTAGTATCAGAACGTAAATTTATTTATTAATTTCTAAAACATTTCTTTTGTAAAAATCATTCTCAAAATCTAAAATCTTGGGGTTGCTGAAATTAGATTTTGAGAATGATTTTTACAAAAGAAATGTTTTAGAACTCACGATTTTTAATTGGATAAATACAATTAAGGTCAAGAAAATTAATATAAAAATAAACAGTTCGGCGACCCATTTCCAGAGGGATCTGATGAAGGTCAAAAATAAGAACTGCCTAAAAGTCCAAATTTTACAAGCGCTTCTTTACCTGAATGGTGGGGCCACGGGACTAGTAATTCGTAGATTCTTTGATCAATCGCACAGAAAGTTTTTTTTTTTAATTATCACTGCATTCTACCTCTTACATTTATCACTGATTATCATTTTTAGTAATAATTGGACAATGGTTATTATGAAGATTATTACTCACAATCTACTCCATAGTGTATTTAAATTCAAAGTACTTACCTACCTAATATGAAATTGTCGGTAGCAGGAAAAATGTAATACATTGCTCGATGCGTAAGCTCTTTTTGGCCTCGAAGAGAGTTTTAAGACCTGAGGCAACACGGGCGTTAAACAACCTCCTCGGCGAAAAAAGTGCGCTTACGCATCTCGCAATGTAAATAACTAGTTAATACAGCACACTCTTTTCAAACATTATCAACAATATCTAGACTGAGATAGACTATAATAAGACTGATGGACAAGGATGGGACGTTCTCGTTGCTCTTTCTAAACAAAGCTGTAGTTTTTATACATGTGCCGCCCATATTAGTTTATACATGGTGCCGCCACCCACCAGAGGCGCCACCACCAACGATCTACTTGACGTCACAACCAAGGAGGGCGCGTTACAAGAATGATTTCAATTATGCAGTTTTTAATTTCTTATATTACATAAAAATAAAAAATGATTTTTTTTTGTGAACTGTGGTTCATTTAATGGCAATAAATTACGTTTGAAAGTAATATTTTTCAAATTTAATTTTTGTGCAAGTTCCCCATTGATTTTAATCAAAGCAACCCTATTGTCCGGTAATCTTCTTGTAGAAAAATTTCACCTTTTCCCGTAAAATTTCCCCTGACAGTGGCGTGTGACTAGCTCTCTCTTGAAGAAACCACGTATAAAGTGCAAATTCAACTTCAGGATGTTCAGCTGCCCTTAGAGTTTTTCTTTTCGTAGGACCTTTAGCAACAAAACTGACGAAATTAAGAATTTTGTCCTTGTTTTTCTTAATATCGCTTATTGTAGATTTTCCAACAGCGTAGTATTTAGCTAATTGTGTTGCACATTGTCCACTATCAAGCTTATTTAAAATTTAAGCTTTTTCAAAAACACTTAATGTACTACGTTTCCTTTTTAAAGACACTGTGAAGTAAGGTTCACTAGGGCCCAAGGATAGGTACAAAACGGGGGCAGGGGGTTTCGTATTATATATTGTACCATTGGATAGCCATAATAAAATGTATGATTTTATGATAGATCCTGGGGTTAGTCACCTTTATTGAACATCTGTGTTCTGCAATCCCAAATTTTTCTGTAGTGGGATTAACGAATTTGCGATTGGTAAGTTGTTCGGACTACTGGAGTTAACTGTCGATTTGGATTATTGGAGATTCAGAATACCATGTGTTTGGATTATGGAGGTTGCACTGTAATAATAATTTATTCGCAAAGAGGTGAACAAAGAAAACGTAAAAATGACTAGTAAATAGAAAATGTAGGTACAATACACAAAAATGTAAAAAAAAACACAGGACACTTCTGATCAAAGGTTTAGTTCATAACCAGTTAATCGATAGTAGACATGCAGAGGAAAAGGGAAAACATCCAGGTGTTGCCGATATAGTATGAGAGCCGGCCGCATGATTTCAACTCTCAGAAGATTATAGAATAAGATATTATGTAAAGTGTAGAGAGTATATTTCTATACTTGAAGCGAGTAGGTTGCCTCAATTAACATGGGCCCAATCATTGTTATTTAAAGAAGTAGTGGTTGATTTTTAGGCAGATCTACTCTCATATGATTATATAACAAAATAGGTACCATCCGAAAGAAGGCCCAATAAAAAAAGAGGATGCCACTTCCTAAGCGGTTCCTTCGTATTGGCAGCCACCAATAAAGTGGTGTTGTTTTGTTGACTTTCAACTCTCACAAGCTTATTAAATAAATTCAATGCCAAATGAAAGCTTAATTTTTTCTCTATAAGATAAGGTGATTTGCCTGCTACCAACGTCTATACAGGGTGAGTCTGAAATAACTGGCATCCTTTTTTTGGGTAATAGAGATGGCCATTCTGAACCACTTTTCTTAATAAATTTTTTCCTAGTGCCGAGATTTTTCTATAATTCGTCCCCTCAAAATCCCCCCTATATGAAAACACGGCACTGGCGCCTTGCCAACAACCGAGTAGAAAATGGTAAATCATCAACTAGTATAGTATTTTGAGACCGAGTTTACGCTATTCGTCAGTACCGTGTCTTCATATAGAGGGGGCATTTTAGGTGGGTAAATTAGAGAAAAAATTCGGCGATAGGAAAAAAATTTATTAAGAAAAGTTGTTCAGAATGACCATCTCTCTTACCCAAAAAAAGGATGCCAGTTATTTCAGACTCACCCTGTATATAAGAAGTTGGCTCACGCTCACTGCGGTCGTAATGTGACGTCTTCCGTAGACCCAAAATGATAGGCGGCCGGATTGTAAGCCACGCTGGAATCGGCGCGACGAAAATCTTCATGGGATTATCTGTTTATTTTAATAATTACCTTAGTTTTAGTTACAAAAGACACTCACGTAAATAGCATGTAAACTATCTACAATTAGATAAACATTATTATTCTCATATGTATTAGATGTTCAATGAGTGCAGGGTGTAAACATAACAGGAATGTAAATGCATTTTAAACATGAAAATGGCTTTATGTAAAATAAAAACTATGTTTTATGTAAAAAATCTTAGATTTTGTATATATGTAGGTACAAGGGGTCCTAACAAGATTTTTTCTGCTATTTATACAGGGTTATTGGTAATTCGATACATTCCTTTGGAGATGTGATAGGGGGAGGAGGTAAGGAGTAAATTTAATCCTAATATGCATTATAATGCAAAACTCAATAGTTTTTGAGATATTTCCATTTTTCTTAGTAGACTAAAAATCTACAGAACTTTTTTTAAAAGTCGTATGTTTGGAATGAAAAAAAGGCCGGAAACATTTAGATTATAGGAAAATTTTAAATAAAAAGGTGTCAAAAATATTAAAAAAAAATGAGTTTTGCATAATGCATATAGGATTAAATTTACTCCTTACTGCCTCCCCTATCACATCTCCAAAGGAATGTATCGAATTACCAATAACCCTGTATATACAGGGTGTTTACTGAGTACTTATACTAGCTTTAAAGGGTGAATCTTTGACTAATTTCAAGATAAAAAGTTCATATGGGTCGGCATTTTTATTTGGTTTTTTGATTATATTTTTGTTCAAAAACATGGTATTCGCAATACTGGAAGTATTGATGATGAGAAACTTAAATATTTACATGTTTTTTTTTGTTTAAAGTTAGAGGGCGCAACTTGCCGTGTTATACTTTGATTTAAATAAACATAATTTTTTCGCATCGCACTGTACGTAATTTTTGACTAGACAGGCCGTTATTTTCCAATCAATTTTACGCACAAAACAACTCTTACTATTTGTTGCTGACAGCAGGCGTTTTGAAAGAAAAAACGGGTTTAAAGTTAAACCTGCGTTGGAATTTTGTAAGTTTAATCATCAAGAGTTTTTGAAACACAAAAAAATGCGTCTTTTATTGATTGTATTGTGATGTGACAAACCTATATCATTTACAAACAAACTACTTCTACAAATAAGTTAATAACATTTACAATAATTAAATAAATTCCAATAGATTCCGTTTGCCGTTCCGTCTGCCTTTTTGGATCCATATTTTGCGCAGTCTCTTGTCTTTTGGAAACCTATGATATTTAATAGTCTTGCCAGTTTTCACCAAACTGTTACTGCACAAAGCAACTGTACATCGAGTACCTGGCATTTTGATATATCAATTACGTATTCCTAGCACTTTAATTATTAATAAATTTACATTTCGGTCTAAGGTCTGCACTACGACGCTATCCAATACGAGAAACTGCCGAGGTTCAGTGTCCAGATGGCATGGCGGGTCTACAATTTACGTCTCTACAATGAGCCCGGGTCCCCCACTCCATAAACAGCGAGAACCGGTTATTTGACGCTGGTGTCCAGGCATGAGCCAATTTTTCATATAGACTTTGGCCTGCTACAGGGTGGGCCCAATAACCGGCAGCTGCTACGTGCGGTACACGAGGATGACACTTTGCCGGCAATTGAATGTATGTATGTACCTACAGGGTGATCCAAATTGGTCACTTTTAGGGAGTTTCTCCTATTTCTCAAAGAGGTAGTCAAAAAGTAGCTAAGGTGTTTGGAACTCCATTTTCGAGAAAAGTTGAATGCCGCAAACCACATCTCGATATTTTGATTAGTTTAGGAGATACAGGGTGTTTCTCAAAATGTCCCGTTTTCTTCAAAGTCCCATAACTTTTTTATTTGTGAATATTTTTCATTTCTCTAAAAACATTTTTGGTGCAATTTTTTGCGTAGAATGCACTAGTGAAGAGGGCAGATTTCTGTAGTTTACTGCTTTAAAGTTAATCATTTTAATTAGGATTTCCATTTTAAAAAATATATTTGTTGTTATCTTGGTTGTTATAACTCGAAAATGGAAATATTTAAAAACTTGCCGTCTACTTTAGTAAATTACACATAAACAAGTACCCTATGGATGTTTTTACGAAAATGAAAAAAGTCACAGATAAAAAAGTTATGGGACTTTGAAGAAAATGAGACATTTTGAGAAACACCCTGTGTAGAAAAAAAACTGTACAAATAAAGCCTATGAAAATAAGTCTAAAATAAAAAAAGCTGCAGCTCTGGTTTTTCTAATTGCAACTTCACAATAATTTTACTACTGACAGCCTTAAAATTGACGCAAAAATTGATGAAATAAATTAAAAGTAAAAAAATATTTTTAAAAAAAGCTTTTATTTAAATGTGCTAAAAAGAATAAAATAATCTTTTCTTTTAAAACTTTTACTATCAACTTATAACGTCATTCCACAATTTATATGATATAAAAGCTTGTCGCGAGATTTAAGTTTTCAAACTAAGTAAATACCACTACTTAAATCTCGCGACAAGCTTTTATATCATATAAATTGTGGAATGACGTTATAAGTTGATAGTAAAAGTTTTAAAAGAAAAGATTATTTTATTCTTTTTAGCGCATTTAAATAAAAGCTTTTTTCAAAAATATTTTTTTACTTTTAATTTATTTTGTAATTTTTAGTTTGGCCAGGTGTCTGAGTCTATTCATCTCAGTTAACGCATCATTGTTGCAAGGTCGTTTGCCGGTTAGTTTAGAACAGTCTAGCTCTTCAATGAGGAGACCTTCTAATGATCTAACCCTACTTAAGGCCACGTATGCTTGACCAGGCGCGAAGAGCTTGGAGCCTAAATATACAACGAGACAGGTTGCAGACCAATGCTGTTGACGCCTATCTCACCAAACTACACAAGTCAAAGTTAACTAGTCCGCCATCTTGGGTGTTCCGCCATGTTGGATTTAGAATGACGTCACACATATAATCATGCATTGTCATCCAAATTAAACGTGTGTACAAAATTTCAGCTCGATCGGTTGAAATTTAACTAGTCCGCCATCTTGAGTGTTCCGCCATGTTGGATTTAGAATGACGTCACACATATAATCATGCATTGTCATCCAAATTAAACGTGTGTACAAAATTTCAGCTCGATCGGTTGAAATTTAACTAGTCCGCCATCTTGAGTGTTCCGCCATGTTGGATTTAGAATGACGTCACACATATAATCATGCATTGTCATCCAAATTAAACGTGTGTACAAAATTTCAGCTCGATCGGTTGAAATTTAACTAGTCCGCCATCTTGGGTGATCCGCCATGTTGGATTTAGAATGACGTCACACATATAATCATGCATTGTCATCCAAATTAAACGTGTGTACAAAATTTCAGCTCGATCGGTTGAAGATATCTGCTTCAAAATTGAGTTGCAAGATTCCACCCGAACAAATTACATACATACATACATACATACATACATACATTGCAAGTTAAATAAAAGCTTTTAAAATAGAACCTGTTCTAATCCAAGTTTTAAGCCGTCAATATATACACGCAAAGAAACAAAGTAAAACGGGCTTAATTGGTGTCACAAAAAGAATATAGGACATAAGAGTCACTCAGTTTTTAAAAATATACATATTCTACAGGGTGGTTCACTTTTATGTGGTAGGACTTTAACATTAGATAGAAAAAGATAATCTAAAATGAAAATTTTATATCAACATATATCGGGGAAAGCTTAGTTTCCGACATACAGGGCGTTGAAGTGTTGGAAAAAATATGAAGTATTTTTTACACTGTCCGAACCAGTGGAGATATTTAAACCAAATTTGATGTGTAGTACCACCTTTTTGACTACGATATTTAGTGATAATATGAAGGTCCTGAAATAACCAGTGGTGGAGTTATGGGTTTTCACTATCACTAAATTTAAAAAGTAATTAGTACGGACCTGTCTCACATCAACGTAAATTTTTTTTTCGTAAAGTTCTTTCAATTCTCTACAAAAAGTGTATCTTGACATTTTTTTGTATCTGCCACGGTTGTGTAGTAAATAAATTATTTCGTTTCCATCTCAGCCTTTTTTGCCTAAAAATGTGTTTTCTAAGATTATTGATAAATATCGCAAATAACAGAAATTAATTATGGAACACTTATCGGATTCAGCTATTTTATTTTTAATTTTATGGAAACAATTTTAAAAATAAACTGGCACTTGGTTTGAGGTACATTACTTTATTATCATTTTAACATTTTTATCAAATCTAGTATTATTTCTTAATAATTTTTATAATTCTAAATTTGTACAACATTCAACAATTGTTCAAAATGTGATCCATTCTGTTGCACACATAATTCACTTCGACGCCTAACGGATTGAACAGCATAGATTAAATTGCCATTTCTCAATTCATCGCACGCATTTCTGATACGATCAATAAGTTGTTCCCTTGTTTCTACAGGAGTCGCATAGACTTGTTCTTTTAAAAATTCCCATACGAATAAGTCCAGAGGTGTTATGTCCGGAGAACGTGGTGGCCAAGCGACCGGTCCCCCTCGTCCGATCCACCTATTTGGAAAGTTATTATTTAACCAGTTCCTCACATTTCGGTGAAATTGTGACCATTCACTCGCTGTGGCAAAAAAAAGGGTCCAAACAGATGATGGTTGTACAGTCCAATCCAAACATTGACACTAAATTCGACCTGAAAATTTCTTGGCCGGATTGCATGTGGGTTTTCTTGTGCCCAAATATGCTGATTATGAAAGTTTACTACTCCACGATGAGTAAAACACGACTCGTCCGTCCATAAAATGTTATTTAAAAATTGTCTATTTCCTTCAATTGACTCCAAAATCCATCGGCAAAACACTAATCTTCTTTCTGCATCGCCGGGCCTTAAACCTTGTACGGGTTGTAGATGATACGCATGCCTGTGATCTCTTTTTAAAGCTCGCAAAATTGCAGACTTTGAAACACGTAGGGCCACTGACACTCTTCTGCTACTTGTTGTAGGATTCCTATCGAATTCACGAAGAATCTCATTGTTGCGTCTGACTTGTTGGATATTGTTTTCATTTCCTCGTTCGACGATTCTAGTTCTCAGACCGCGAGTTCTGAATTGCCGGTGCATGTTAACAAACACCGAGGGGCGCGGATGGCGCCTATTTGGAAATCGCCTCCGGTATTCTCTGGCTGCTTCCGCAGAGTTCCCATTTGCAACTCCATAGCAGAAATGGATGTCAGCCTGCTCTTCATTTGTAAATTGGAACGGCATTTTAATTATTAACAAAGACAAACTGCGGCGCTGCTATGTTCATCTACTGGATGACAGATTATTGTATTATTAACTGTCAATAAGATTTTCTTTTCCATGGCACACTTATCTTCACCAGTACGGCGATGCAGAAAGGACATTAGTATTTTGCCGATGGATTTTGTAGTCAAAGGAAATAAGACAATTTTTAAATAACATTTTATGGGCGGAAGAATCATGTTTTACTCGTCGTGGTATAATTTAGAATTCTACAAATTTAGAATTATAAAAATTATTAAGAAATAATACAGATTTGATAAAAATGTTAAAATGATAATAAAGTAATGTACCTCAAACCAAGTGCCAGTTTATTTTTAAAATTGTTTCCATAAAATTAAAAATAAAATAGCTGAATCCGATAAGTGTTCCATAATTAATTTCTGTTATTTGCGATATTTATCAATAATCTTAGAAAACACATTTTTAGGCAAAAAAGGCTGAGATGGAAACGAAATAATTTATTTACTACACAACCGTGGCAGATACAAAAAAATGTCAAGATACACTTTTTGTAGAGAATTGAAAGAACTTTACGAAAAAAAAATTTACGTTGATGTGAGACAGGTCCATACTAATTACTTTTTAAATTTAGTGATAGTGAAAACCCATAACTCCACCACTGGTTATTTCAGGACCTTCATATTATCACTAAATATCGTAGTCAAAAAGGTGGTACTACACATCAAATTTGGTTTAAATATCTAGACTGGTTCGGACAGTGTAAAAAATACTTCATATTTTTTCCAACACTTCAACGCCCTGTATCTCGGAAACTAAGCTTTCCCCGATATATGTTGATATAAAATTTTCATTTCAGATTATCTTTTTCTATCTAATGTTAAAGTCCTACCACATAAAAGTGAACCACCCTGTACAAGCAACATAATATTTCACTTTTAACGTTTTTTTAAAGTTGGCGTCAAACACAACTTAAAATTTAATGCACCATATAAAATTGTCAAAAGGTCTCTAAAAAGTCATATTGATTGTAACTATTTACGCAAGTATATCCTTAGATATGTGAAATTATGGCACCCCTATCCACCGCATTTCGCTGCACAAGTGGCCACCTGTCGAACAGTGTAACCCATGCAAGTATTGGTGATATTATATTAGGCAAGCATGCAGCAGTCACTTATTTTTATTACAATATCTATCTTCTCTGTCTCCTACATCTCTTTTCACTACTAATAGAGCGCGTTCGGCCTTAGAATGGGCCTGGTGAGTCATCTGTACCTGCGCGTGTCTGCCGAGCAGGGATACAGACACCGCCTCTACAGCGCTGGCATGGGCGTAAGTAGTTATATTTGAAAAAGTGAAGCCAATAATTATTAGAAGAGAAATATATATAAATCTGACTATGAAAGGCAGGCATTTAACATATAGGTTGAATGGCGTCGGTGGCCTATTCTAAGGCCGAACACGCTCTACCAGGTTCGGTATAATATGGCCAAACAAGTGTTTTGTCTCATATTTTATCGCTGAGGGGCCTGTTCTCGAGCTACCCTGGTAAAGTATAAATGAAATCACTTGAACACAGTGATAAACGGGGTGCGATCTATTTCATAGCATTTACCACGCTCTGCTACTGGTAAAAATACCAGACCTATTAGCAAAATTCAAAGGTTTTTATGCTGTTCCAAGTAACTTCATTCATACCATACCTATTTTGTTCTATAATCATAAGAGAGTAGATTTCCTAAAAATTAACCACAACTTCTTTAAAAATAACAATGATCGGACCCATATTAATTGAGGCAACCTACTCGCATCAAGTAAATAAATATACTCTACATTTCACATAACATCTTATTCTATAATCTTATGAGAGTTGAAATCATGCGGCCGGCTCTTGGACTAATAGGCTGTTTTAAAACAAAAAATGAGCTCATAATCATTTTTGTGCAGTAAGAAGTAAAATTAAAAAGTAAAAACTATATTTTTCTTTTATGGAAAAACAAAAGTATTTTATTCTTTTTAAACAGGTAGGTAGGTATTAAAAAAAGTAGAGGCATTTGTTTAGGTACTCAAAATTTTGTTGAAATATTAAGGACAGTTTATAAAAAATTCTGCTGACCGGCGATAGCATGGTAAACTAGAGTCAGGAGGAGTTTGGGGGGGGGGGAGACTTGGCCCCTTGCCCCCCCCCCCTGGGTGCATCACTGACTAGGTGGTATATGATGAGACTTGGCCCCTTGCTCCCCCCCCCCCTGGGTGCATCATTGACTAGGTAGATGATAACAAAATGGCTAGGTATTTCTGTAACTTGTTACAAAATATGTGAATTTGGATAAAAAGTGGGATATTTGCAAGACAGGAATTTAAGTACCTATACCATAATCGACAATTGAAAATACATTTACTACATTTCCATGAGAGTACTGAATCCGGATTAAATGCACATAATGTATTTAATACTGCAAAGTTTCCATGAGTGCATTGAAATTGAGTTGAAATCACTTTAAATTCTAGTTTCAGAATTTGACAGTTGAGAAGTTTCAACTGTCAGAAATATGTCATATTCCCCAGCTGTCGAAATAAACCTAAGTAGCATCGTATTGATGAAAACTTATATCGCCACTTCTACCGAGTGGCCACTACGTAATCACTAAATCTACAACTTTTCAGTAAGATTTACTTTATTTTCTATGAAAATACTGGAAATCACGTCAATTTCACCGCTAGTAGTCACTATACAGGGTGATTCAGTTCCGGTGCTCAACATGGGGATCTCGGAAGCTGAAACAGATACGAAGTCGGCCAAATGGAGGCCAACTTGCGCCTTTGGGCGCCTAACAATATGCCGTTGAGAAAGTTAAAATATTTTCATGGGTTGCTGAGATATTTAAGAAAAACCGAATTTTTTTATTTTATTTTTTTCTGGCGCCATTTGCGATAATATTGAAAAATAAATTATACTTTTTCATTGCAACTTTTTCTGGACTACGTCATAGTATTTTTAGATTTTCGGGCGACGTTTCGTTTTTGAGATAGAGGGATCATCTTAATTTTTTTAAAATACGGACCTGGATTTTTTATTGCATATTTCAAAATGAATCGTTATCCTGAGTACAACGATGTATGATACATACATATTTTTTCTCGTTTTAGCTGCTAAAATGCTCATTTACTAAGAAAAAAAATTAATACGGTCCTGGACTATGCATTTTTCTCTCTTTTTTTTTTTCAAAGCTATTCCAATTATAACAGGTGATCATTATTTTAATACCTACTGGATTAAATATACCTACTCCATGTTTGTCATATTTTGAAATTCTTTTTTATACTCACTTTAGGTAAATAACAACAATAATTACTAACAATAGTGAGATACATACACTCTGTATAGTTTCATAACTTTTTAGTGGTGCTTAAGGTGTTTGGAACGTCGTGATTACTACCGAAAATCACTTTAAAGTTCTTATACTTTCAAAGTGGAAAATGGAAGCGGCGGCGACGAAACTGTATCACTAAAACATATCTTAGAAGTGGCGACAGCTTTAGCATGCGCATGATAGTGGCGGACACG
This sequence comes from Pseudeuparius sepicola, assembly GCA_963920635.1. Taxonomy (NCBI): domain Eukaryota; kingdom Metazoa; phylum Arthropoda; class Insecta; order Coleoptera; family Anthribidae; genus Pseudeuparius; species Pseudeuparius sepicola. Next base: position 49,826,651 of record OY987301.1, read on the forward strand.
TTTTGGTCACCTCTATACTAAACTTTGAAAGTGGCGAAACTTGTTGGTGATAACTAGTGGTCATCGCCAAGTTTTTGCCACTTGTAGAAGAGATTTTCATGTTCGCATATGACATCAAAGCCACTACAAAGTTATCATTACCATCAAAATTCACTGTGTAGTGACCGTCACTATCAAGTGAGGCTTCCTTGTTGTTTTGCTTTATGCGCGTGCATATTTCTGCTAACGCGGTGTCAATGTGGTGATTGTAGTGCAGTGAGATTTAGTGTTTATTATTTGAATTATTTATTCGATGTGTGCAATTTAAATAAGAGTATAGTATATATAGTATAGTAAGAGTAGTCAATATGATGATGTGTATTTTCACTTTGGGAAAGCAGGACCTGCTTCTAGAATACTGTCGCTTGAAGAGGTGTCACAGCGGTGTAAGCTTCTTAGGGATAAGGATAAGAATCTTTTAACAAGCTACCACAGTGCTGCCACTTCCAAAATTTAAAAACTATTAAGTAATTTTTGCTTTTTACTCGGTGGATGAATTCTTGAATAAAACCTTTGCCTAAATAAGTGCTTATTATTGTGAATTATTGTAAATTTATTTCGAGATACTATGTAAGTGCCTGTTTGTCTTATTATGCTTAATGTAAGTATCTTAACACGAAATAAAGAATTTGAATTTTAATAATTTTAATGTGAATGCTTTGTTCCCTAAATTTTGAGGTTATGGAAATTGACACTCGTGCCTGTAGAGATGATGATGGCTGCAGTGGTGTCTGTGACGTGGCCGCCACTTTCAAATAGTGAAAGTAACTGTGAAGTGGAATAACACAGTTTCCGTCACTATACGGCCACTAAGATCAAGTAACAAACACCTCAAATACACAAATGTATGTGGAAATCACTTTAAGGTCATATTTTAGACAAGACGCCATATTTAAGAATGAGTTTTATGCCGCCATTATGACAAAATGGACAGGCTACTGAGTAAAAATTAATTTCCTCTCAATTCTTCATTAAAATATAGTATATTAGTAAGTAATTATTGGTTTTACGCAACCTGGAAAAAAAATTGCAGTATGTAGACAGATATGTTTAAAAAAGTATGCTCCTCACTTTTTATCTTATTTTTTGAAAATATTGAATATTGCGGGAGGGCATGCTCATATTTCGAGGTATAACGTGTATGTTTGACAGTAAATTTGAAATCGTTTTGTTTTTATCCCCATCTACTAATTACATTAAAATAAAATAAATACTCATAATTGTTATATTCCCGATTGACACCGTCAATCTCAGTAATTTTGAGTTGGTAGGAGAAAGGCAGCAGGACATAACAATGTACCTATGTACCTAAATAAGTTGAACGAGAGAGACCGAGTGACATGGAAAAGAAAGAGGCAAGTAACCAAGTTTCAAGTAGGTGGCCTCATAGGTGCAAAAACGTGGTGGCAATGTGGCAGCCACCAGGCACCCAAAAATTGTTCCCCATTTTGGTGGCAGCCACGTTGTAGAAAGGTTCCTATAAAGTGTTGGCCACTAGTGATAAACACTTTAAGGTTTTTACGGTAGTGGTCAATGCGTGGCGCCCACTAAAAATGCTACTTGGGAAGAATACAAGAAATCAAAGTTTGAGAAATAATGTGTTCCCTAAATACTTCTAGCAAAATGATGATTTCTTTGTCTTTCCAAATATAGCTTTGGTTAGTATTCGTTTTTTATTGAAAATTAATCTAAATTTTGAACACTAACACGATTTGAACAATTCAAGCTTAGAAAATATTCTTCTCTTCTTCAAATCCCTTTTGAATTCGATTTCAATTCAGTTGGCGTTTACACGGCTTGTGATCTTGACACGATCCCGATACGATACCAAAAATTGCCGAATTGACCTTAAAACTGAAATCGGTTTCAATCCCACAATACAAAAGTGTCTACACGATAAAATTCAATACGGTACATATTCAGTTTGAATTGAGTCCCTCCTAAAGTTCCTAATTGTTGATTGATATGCTTGATGAAAAAATTGAGTAAATAAAGCATTACCAGAGAAAAAACCTATTATTCTAATCCCATTTCAGAAGACATTTTATTGAGGAAGTAAATTTAATGGTAATAATGTGGAATGGTTGAAATAAGATGAAATTGAATGCTGTAAATCCATTTTCCTAAGATACCTATTTAGATTCTTTTCTGACATTTGGCAATGTCACATTAGTCAGTCGCTTCGTCCCTCGGTTTGAGCTTGAATCCGTTGTTGAATGTACTTTGGGTATTATTACTCCAAAAGTCTCGAGAAAATGACTTTACATCATTTGGTTTCATCTGAGGTCAACTGCATCTAGTTACTAGATAGCGCATTTAAATAAAAGCTTTTTTCAAAAATATTTTTTTACTTTTAATTTATTTTGTAATTTTTAGTTTGGCCAGGTGTCTGAGTCTATTCATCTCAGTTAACGCATCATTGTTGCAAGGTCGTTTGCCGGTTAGTTTAGAACAGTCTAGCTCTTCAATGAGGAGACCTTCTAATGATCTAACCCTACTTAAGGCCACGTATGCTTGACCAGGCGCGAAGAGCTTGGAGCCTAAATATACAACGAGACAGGTTGCAGACCAATGCTGTTGACGCCTATCTCACCAAACTACACAAGTCAAAGTTAACTAGTCCGCCATCTTGGGTGTTCCGCCATGTTGGATTTAGAATGACGTCACACATATAATCATGCATTGTCATCCAAATTAAACGTGTGTACAAAATTTCAGCTCGATCGGTTGAAATTTAACTAGTCCGCCATCTTGAGTGTTCCGCCATGTTGGATTTAGAATGACGTCACACATATAATCATGCATTGTCATCCAAATTAAACGTGTGTACAAAATTTCAGCTCGATCGGTTGAAATTTAACTAGTCCGCCATCTTGAGTGTTCCGCCATGTTGGATTTAGAATGACGTCACACATATAATCATGCATTGTCATCCAAATTAAACGTGTGTACAAAATTTCAGCTCGATCGGTTGAAATTTAACTAGTCCGCCATCTTGGGTGATCCGCCATGTTGGATTTAGAATGACGTCACACATATAATCATGCATTGTCATCCAAATTAAACGTGTGTACAAAATTTCAGCTCGATCGGTTGAAGATATCTGCTTCAAAATTGAGTTGCAAGATTCCACCCGAACAAATTACATACATACATACATACATACATACATACATTGCAAGTTAAATAAAAGCTTTTAAAATAGAACCTGTTCTAATCCAAGTTTTAAGCCGTCAATATATACACGCAAAGAAACAAAGTAAAACGGGCTTAATTGGTGTCACAAAAAGAATATAGGACATAAGAGTCACTCAGTTTTTAAAAATATACATATTCTACAGGGTGGTTCACTTTTATGTGGTAGGACTTTAACATTAGATAGAAAAAGATAATCTAAAATGAAAATTTTATATCAACATATATCGGGGAAAGCTTAGTTTCCGACATACAGGGCGTTGAAGTGTTGGAAAAAATATGAAGTATTTTTTACACTGTCCGAACCAGTGGAGATATTTAAACCAAATTTGATGTGTAGTACCACCTTTTTGACTACGATATTTAGTGATAATATGAAGGTCCTGAAATAACCAGTGGTGGAGTTATGGGTTTTCACTATCACTAAATTTAAAAAGTAATTAGTACGGACCTGTCTCACATCAACGTAAATTTTTTTTTCGTAAAGTTCTTTCAATTCTCTACAAAAAGTGTATCTTGACATTTTTTTGTATCTGCCACGGTTGTGTAGTAAATAAATTATTTCGTTTCCATCTCAGCCTTTTTTGCCTAAAAATGTGTTTTCTAAGATTATTGATAAATATCGCAAATAACAGAAATTAATTATGGAACACTTATCGGATTCAGCTATTTTATTTTTAATTTTATGGAAACAATTTTAAAAATAAACTGGCACTTGGTTTGAGGTACATTACTTTATTATCATTTTAACATTTTTATCAAATCTAGTATTATTTCTTAATAATTTTTATAATTCTAAATTTGTACAACATTCAACAATTGTTCAAAATGTGATCCATTCTGTTGCACACATAATTCACTTCGACGCCTAACGGATTGAACAGCATAGATTAAATTGCCATTTCTCAATTCATCGCACGCATTTCTGATACGATCAATAAGTTGTTCCCTTGTTTCTACAGGAGTCGCATAGACTTGTTCTTTTAAAAATTCCCATACGAATAAGTCCAGAGGTGTTATGTCCGGAGAACGTGGTGGCCAAGCGACCGGTCCCCCTCGTCCGATCCACCTATTTGGAAAGTTATTATTTAACCAGTTCCTCACATTTCGGTGAAATTGTGACCATTCACTCGCTGTGGCAAAAAAAAGGGTCCAAACAGATGATGGTTGTACAGTCCAATCCAAACATTGACACTAAATTCGACCTGAAAATTTCTTGGCCGGATTGCATGTGGGTTTTCTTGTGCCCAAATATGCTGATTATGAAAGTTTACTACTCCACGATGAGTAAAACACGACTCGTCCGTCCATAAAATGTTATTTAAAAATTGTCTATTTCCTTCAATTGACTCCAAAATCCATCGGCAAAACACTAATCTTCTTTCTGCATCGCCGGGCCTTAAACCTTGTACGGGTTGTAGATGATACGCATGCCTGTGATCTCTTTTTAAAGCTCGCAAAATTGCAGACTTTGAAACACGTAGGGCCACTGACACTCTTCTGCTACTTGTTGTAGGATTCCTATCGAATTCACGAAGAATCTCATTGTTGCGTCTGACTTGTTGGATATTGTTTTCATTTCCTCGTTCGACGATTCTAGTTCTCAGACCGCGAGTTCTGAATTGCCGGTGCATGTTAACAAACACCGAGGGGCGCGGATGGCGCCTATTTGGAAATCGCCTCCGGTATTCTCTGGCTGCTTCCGCAGAGTTCCCATTTGCAACTCCATAGCAGAAATGGATGTCAGCCTGCTCTTCATTTGTAAATTGGAACGGCATTTTAATTATTAACAAAGACAAACTGCGGCGCTGCTATGTTCATCTACTGGATGACAGATTATTGTATTATTAACTGTCAATAAGATTTTCTTTTCCATGGCACACTTATCTTCACCAGTACGGCGATGCAGAAAGGACATTAGTATTTTGCCGATGGATTTTGTAGTCAAAGGAAATAAGACAATTTTTAAATAACATTTTATGGGCGGAAGAATCATGTTTTACTCGTCGTGGTATAATTTAGAATTCTACAAATTTAGAATTATAAAAATTATTAAGAAATAATACAGATTTGATAAAAATGTTAAAATGATAATAAAGTAATGTACCTCAAACCAAGTGCCAGTTTATTTTTAAAATTGTTTCCATAAAATTAAAAATAAAATAGCTGAATCCGATAAGTGTTCCATAATTAATTTCTGTTATTTGCGATATTTATCAATAATCTTAGAAAACACATTTTTAGGCAAAAAAGGCTGAGATGGAAACGAAATAATTTATTTACTACACAACCGTGGCAGATACAAAAAAATGTCAAGATACACTTTTTGTAGAGAATTGAAAGAACTTTACGAAAAAAAAATTTACGTTGATGTGAGACAGGTCCATACTAATTACTTTTTAAATTTAGTGATAGTGAAAACCCATAACTCCACCACTGGTTATTTCAGGACCTTCATATTATCACTAAATATCGTAGTCAAAAAGGTGGTACTACACATCAAATTTGGTTTAAATATCTAGACTGGTTCGGACAGTGTAAAAAATACTTCATATTTTTTCCAACACTTCAACGCCCTGTATCTCGGAAACTAAGCTTTCCCCGATATATGTTGATATAAAATTTTCATTTCAGATTATCTTTTTCTATCTAATGTTAAAGTCCTACCACATAAAAGTGAACCACCCTGTACAAGCAACATAATATTTCACTTTTAACGTTTTTTTAAAGTTGGCGTCAAACACAACTTAAAATTTAATGCACCATATAAAATTGTCAAAAGGTCTCTAAAAAGTCATATTGATTGTAACTATTTACGCAAGTATATCCTTAGATATGTGAAATTATGGCACCCCTATCCACCGCATTTCGCTGCACAAGTGGCCACCTGTCGAACAGTGTAACCCATGCAAGTATTGGTGATATTATATTAGGCAAGCATGCAGCAGTCACTTATTTTTATTACAATATCTATCTTCTCTGTCTCCTACATCTCTTTTCACTACTAATAGAGCGCGTTCGGCCTTAGAATGGGCCTGGTGAGTCATCTGTACCTGCGCGTGTCTGCCGAGCAGGGATACAGACACCGCCTCTACAGCGCTGGCATGGGCGTAAGTAGTTATATTTGAAAAAGTGAAGCCAATAATTATTAGAAGAGAAATATATATAAATCTGACTATGAAAGGCAGGCATTTAACATATAGGTTGAATGGCGTCGGTGGCCTATTCTAAGGCCGAACACGCTCTACCAGGTTCGGTATAATATGGCCAAACAAGTGTTTTGTCTCATATTTTATCGCTGAGGGGCCTGTTCTCGAGCTACCCTGGTAAAGTATAAATGAAATCACTTGAACACAGTGATAAACGGGGTGCGATCTATTTCATAGCATTTACCACGCTCTGCTACTGGTAAAAATACCAGACCTATTAGCAAAATTCAAAGGTTTTTATGCTGTTCCAAGTAACTTCATTCATACCATACCTATTTTGTTCTATAATCATAAGAGAGTAGATTTCCTAAAAATTAACCACAACTTCTTTAAAAATAACAATGATCGGACCCATATTAATTGAGGCAACCTACTCGCATCAAGTAAATAAATATACTCTACATTTCACATAACATCTTATTCTATAATCTTATGAGAGTTGAAATCATGCGGCCGGCTCTTGGACTAATAGGCTGTTTTAAAACAAAAAATGAGCTCATAATCATTTTTGTGCAGTAAGAAGTAAAATTAAAAAGTAAAAACTATATTTTTCTTTTATGGAAAAACAAAAGTATTTTATTCTTTTTAAACAGGTAGGTAGGTATTAAAAAAAGTAGAGGCATTTGTTTAGGTACTCAAAATTTTGTTGAAATATTAAGGACAGTTTATAAAAAATTCTGCTGACCGGCGATAGCATGGTAAACTAGAGTCAGGAGGAGTTTGGGGGGGGGGAGACTTGGCCCCTTGCCCCCCCCCCTGGGTGCATCACTGACTAGGTGGTATATGATGAGACTTGGCCCCTTGCTCCCCCCCCCCCTGGGTGCATCATTGACTAGGTAGATGATAACAAAATGGCTAGGTATTTCTGTAACTTGTTACAAAATATGTGAATTTGGATAAAAAGTGGGATATTTGCAAGACAGGAATTTAAGTACCTATACCATAATCGACAATTGAAAATACATTTACTACATTTCCATGAGAGTACTGAATCCGGATTAAATGCACATAATGTATTTAATACTGCAAAGTTTCCATGAGTGCATTGAAATTGAGTTGAAATCACTTTAAATTCTAGTTTCAGAATTTGACAGTTGAGAAGTTTCAACTGTCAGAAATATGTCATATTCCCCAGCTGTCGAAATAAACCTAAGTAGCATCGTATTGATGAAAACTTATATCGCCACTTCTACCGAGTGGCCACTACGTAATCACTAAATCTACAACTTTTCAGTAAGATTTACTTTATTTTCTATGAAAATACTGGAAATCACGTCAATTTCACCGCTAGTAGTCACTATACAGGGTGATTCAGTTCCGGTGCTCAACATGGGGATCTCGGAAGCTGAAACAGATACGAAGTCGGCCAAATGGAGGCCAACTTGCGCCTTTGGGCGCCTAACAATATGCCGTTGAGAAAGTTAAAATATTTTCATGGGTTGCTGAGATATTTAAGAAAAACCGAATTTTTTTATTTTATTTTTTTCTGGCGCCATTTGCGATAATATTGAAAAATAAATTATACTTTTTCATTGCAACTTTTTCTGGACTACGTCATAGTATTTTTAGATTTTCGGGCGACGTTTCGTTTTTGAGATAGAGGGATCATCTTAATTTTTTTAAAATACGGACCTGGATTTTTTATTGCATATTTCAAAATGAATCGTTATCCTGAGTACAACGATGTATGATACATACATATTTTTTCTCGTTTTAGCTGCTAAAATGCTCATTTACTAAGAAAAAAAATTAATACGGTCCTGGACTATGCATTTTTCTCTCTTTTTTTTTTTCAAAGCTATTCCAATTATAACAGGTGATCATTATTTTAATACCTACTGGATTAAATATACCTACTCCATGTTTGTCATATTTTGAAATTCTTTTTTATACTCACTTTAGGTAAATAACAACAATAATTACTAACAATAGTGAGATACATACACTCTGTATAGTTTCATAACTTTTTAGTGGTGCTTAAGGTGTTTGGAACGTCGTGATTACTACCGAAAATCACTTTAAAGTTCTTATACTTTCAAAGTGGAAAATGGAAGCGGCGGCGACGAAACTGTATCACTAAAACATATCTTAGAAGTGGCGACAGCTTTAGCATGCGCATGATAGTGGCGGACACGTTTTGGTCACCTCTATACTAAACTTTGAAAGTGGCGAAACTTGTTGGTGATAACTAGTGGTCATCGCCAAGTTTTTGCCACTTGTAGAAGAGATTTTCATGTTCGCATATGACATCAAAGCCACTACAAAGTTATCATTACCATCAAAATTCACTGTGTAGTGACCGTCACTATCAAGTGAGGCTTCCTTGTTGTTTTGCTTTATGCGCGTGCATATTTCTGCTAACGCGGTGTCAATGTGGTGATTGTAGTGCAGTGAGATTTAGTGTTTATTATTTGAATTATTTATTCGATGTGTGCAATTTAAATAAGAGTATAGTATATATAGTATAGTAAGAGTAGTCAATATGATGATGTGTATTTTCACTTTGGGAAAGCAGGACCTGCTTCTAGAATACTGTCGCTTGAAGAGGTGTCACAGCGGTGTAAGCTTCTTAGGGATAAGGATAAGAATCTTTTAACAAGCTACCACAGTGCTGCCACTTCCAAAATTTAAAAACTATTAAGTAATTTTTGCTTTTTACTCGGTGGATGAATTCTTGAATAAAACCTTTGCCTAAATAAGTGCTTATTATTGTGAATTATTGTAAATTTATTTCGAGATACTATGTAAGTGCCTGTTTGTCTTATTATGCTTAATGTAAGTATCTTAACACGAAATAAAGAATTTGAATTTTAATAATTTTAATGTGAATGCTTTGTTCCCTAAATTTTGAGGTTATGGAAATTGACACTCGTGCCTGTAGAGATGATGATGGCTGCAGTGGTGTCTGTGACGTGGCCGCCACTTTCAAATAGTGAAAGTAACTGTGAAGTGGAATAACACAGTTTCCGTCACTATACGGCCACTAAGATCAAGTAACAAACACCTCAAATACACAAATGTATGTGGAAATCACTTTAAGGTCATATTTTAGACAAGACGCCATATTTAAGAATGAGTTTTATGCCGCCATTATGACAAAATGGACAGGCTACTGAGTAAAAATTAATTTCCTCTCAATTCTTCATTAAAATATAGTATATTAGTAAGTAATTATTGGTTTTACGCAACCTGGAAAAAAAATTGCAGTATGTAGACAGATATGTTTAAAAAAGTATGCTCCTCACTTTTTATCTTATTTTTTGAAAATATTGAATATTGCGGGAGGGCATGCTCATATTTCGAGGTATAACGTGTATGTTTGACAGTAAATTTGAAATCGTTTTGTTTTTATCCCCATCTACTAATTACATTAAAATAAAATAAATACTCATAATTGTTATATTCCCGATTGACACCGTCAATCTCAGTAATTTTGAGTTGGTAGGAGAAAGGCAGCAGGACATAACAATGTACCTATGTACCTAAATAAGTTGAACGAGAGAGACCGAGTGACATGGAAAAGAAAGAGGCAAGTAACCAAGTTTCAAGTAGGTGGCCTCATAGGTGCAAAAACGTGGTGGCAATGTGGCAGCCACCAGGCACCCAAAAATTGTTCCCCATTTTGGTGGCAGCCACGTTGTAGAAAGGTTCCTATAAAGTGTTGGCCACTAGTGATAAACACTTTAAGGTTTTTACGGTAGTGGTCAATGCGTGGCGCCCACTAAAAATGCTACTTGGGAAGAATACAAGAAATCAAAGTTTGAGAAATAATGTGTTCCCTAAATACTTCTAGCAAAATGATGATTTCTTTGTCTTTCCAAATATAGCTTTGGTTAGTATTCGTTTTTTATTGAAAATTAATCTAAATTTTGAACACTAACACGATTTGAACAATTCAAGCTTAGAAAATATTCTTCTCTTCTTCAAATCCCTTTTGAATTCGATTTCAATTCAGTTGGCGTTTACACGGCTTGTGATCTTGACACGATCCCGATACGATACCAAAAATTGCCGAATTGACCTTAAAACTGAAATCGGTTTCAATCCCACAATACAAAAGTGTCTACACGATAAAATTCAATACGGTACATATTCAGTTTGAATTGAGTCCCTCCTAAAGTTCCTAATTGTTGATTGATATGCTTGATGAAAAAATTGAGTAAATAAAGCATTACCAGAGAAAAAACCTATTATTCTAATCCCATTTCAGAAGACATTTTATTGAGGAAGTAAATTTAATGGTAATAATGTGGAATGGTTGAAATAAGATGAAATTGAATGCTGTAAATCCATTTTCCTAAGATACCTATTTAGATTCTTTTCTGACATTTGGCAATGTCACATTAGTCAGTCGCTTCGTCCCTCGGTTTGAGCTTGAATCCGTTGTTGAATGTACTTTGGGTATTATTACTCCAAAAGTCTCGAGAAAATGACTTTACATCATTTGGTTTCATCTGAGGTCAACTGCATCTAGTTACTAGATAGGTGCCCTGTTTATATAATGGTAAAGTGAAAACTACAGGGGCGTGTTCACGGTTTTACGCGGAAGTTAAAGGTTACCCTGGTGAAATTATGCCAGAGCGTTTTGTCAGGTAAAATATACACGGATAGAACAATGAATGCCTCGGAACGTGTCCAACGGAGATTTGAAAGGCGCATTCTCTAATTTAAAATCACAAAACATACATTTTGTGACATACTGTTTAGAAATACTATACAACGCATGCTCGACAATGTTTACCTACCTCCTTGACTGGGTTAAACACTACCCTACTCCGACACTAATAGGATCAAACTTATTCCTCGTTTGTGAGCGGTGTAAGTATTACCTGGTACAACCGTAAACGACCGACGTACGCCCGGGGCGATCGTGAACGCGCCCCAGCATTGAGAATTGCCCCCACTGACATTTTTAATGATGACCCCCTTTAAACTCTACTTTAGATGTGATACCTAGGACCCTAATAGATCACATTGAAAAAAGGGTAAAAAGGCTTGGTGTTGTTCAGTTCCTAGCTGTAGTGTGAATGCTGGCGCTGTGATTTTGTAATTTGTTATGACTCATTTACACTATTAAATTCTCTCCTTGAAATTTTGGTAAAACTTTCCCGTGGTGTATGTCTGCTCCGATTTTTTTGAAATTTTGGCTACCCCCTATTTTCAGGGTCCCTGAACACGAATCTGACCTTAGTTTTCGGCGCTCGAACGTAGTTTCCGAGAAAATGAATTTTCAAATTTCCTTTGACACCTCACTTTTCACGGCGATATTTGTGGTTATAATCCGGATAAATTTTTACTATATGCAGCTCAAACTAATCACCACACTATTTTGCACCCTTTGCCACATCGAAACTTCGCGAAAACCCGCGGAAAATCCGAAATTTTGAAAGATTTATGCCGTGTTTACGTCCGGCGCCGGCTGTCGGGCAAAAAGAGTGGCCGGCCCGGACGTAAACACGGCATACATACAGGGCAGACATACACCACGGGAAAGTTTAACCGAAATTTTTAAAAAATTGCGTATGTGGCGTATTTTAGTGGGAAAATGTTTTGGAATTTAAATATAAGATGTCACACAACTATTATTATATGAAATATTTGTTAATTTCTTGGTGACTTTTTAATTCTTAAAATTCGAAGAAAACGTCTCCTGGGTTGTAATTTTTATCAAAACAAAAATATAAATTATCAATTTGGTATTAATTAAACTGTTTGAACTTGAAACTTTGAAAATTTTCGCCTGGGGTGTGACTTTATTATGATCAACAATAATAATCCTAATTAGGACCCTCCTCATTGACAAAGTCTAGGTGATACCTACTTAGCTCTAAAAACCTGTTTTGCTCAAGGACATAAAGGAATAGTCGATTTATCTAAGAAAGAAACTAAACCCAAACATATTAACGCATACTGCACGTGCACGTGATTGGGCAGTGGCACGGTGTCGCTCTCCCCACCCGGATTTTCATTGGTAGTGTATATAGACCCGACCAATTCAGCTAAATAACGTTGGTGCTCTGCGTTTCTTGCAAGATATTCATGTGCTGATCACACGCTGATAATTGTTTTGGTCTAATGTCTTTCTTTGGTAAATATACTTTCTTTGGTAAATATACTTTAGAACAAACTCTTTCATATTTACCTCTGTGGTCATTATGAGACACGATGCACTCGGATTTATAGTTACGTCCCCAGTCACTAAACCAACGTCTTTAAATTCCTCGAGAAATTCTCTGTATTTTTGGTTAGATAAAGCTTTAATTGGAGTTGTATATATCACCCGTTGCTTATTTATGAGAGAAGTTGCTACTGCATATCTAAAATAGTCCGGTTGAGAGGCATGTATAAAAAAACAGCATTTTTTTACTGTATAAAAAACTTACTCAGCTATGACTGTTTTACCCGCCGAAGTATGAGCGGAAACTAAAACCGATTGGTTATTATCGACACAGAGAATGGATTCAATCTGAAACGGATCTAAAGCAAATGCATAGGTTTTGGCAGGGTCGCTCGTTCTTGGCTGTAGAGGAACATAAGCTTGGCCAGGTGGGCAGGCCACTTCATGAGTGCAAGAATCTAACGTGTCGATTGTGTACACGATAATCCGATTTTTTAGATCCTCAAAGCTACAATGCATGTGCAAAAAACGAACAAAAAACTGGCAAATATAAATCTTACTTGATATCATCCACGTTAACATCGTCGTCGCTGCGACTACGTTTGTTGATGGGGTTTTCGCCATCTGTGTCCCTTTTCACGCCTTTTATGCTAACTTCGGCGACCCTGCAGATAGGTACAAAGAAACCTCCATATTAACGTGGTTTTTGAGGTTAGGCAACGCGAGAACAAACCTTTCGGAGACACTGCGGGATTCTGGGGCCTCCGCTTCATTTCTCTTGTCGGCCTCCTCGGCCTGCTCGTCAAAGCACTCGAACAAATCGTCTATTGACTCCGCCATCGGCGTTTCCTTGCGAAAATGCGGCCGAAAATTCACGCGGCAACAACGGCTTCCCGTGGCAAAACAAAAAAAGAGAAAGACAGATTCGCCAGATGTCGGAAGCCGAAGATTTTGCGGGAACGTTTCTCTGATTCGAATTTCGAATTTGGGGATAACGGACTGCTGTTTCAAAGGATTTTTTTAAATTCTAACCAACTGATGGATTATTTCACAAATATTTAAAAAATATACTTACAACGAATACATAAACATACTTAAATATTGATTTCACGATATTCTTTTTCTGTTTTTTTTTGCAAATTTAATCTTGTGGGCTGTGTAGATTACGAAAACCCATATACCTAATACTACAAAATAGCTACAATACGTATAAGCACACACCTATATAAGCTCAGAAAAATAAAAAATATTTTTCTGAGTATATAAGGTATAACCAAAGTCTAGAGAATAACCAAAGCACATAAAACAACCAGCAGTCTCACTCTCCTTGGCGGGAAAATTCTGCGCACCTGTTCGCGCAGCCAATTCTGTCAAATTGATGCAGTGTCGGGGCGATTGGGCAGTTCTTTTTTGGCTGTATGAGAAATATTACAGTGCCGTGGAGTGTGCTTTTTTGTAAATTGTGCTTTGTGCTAGTATTATCTTTAAATAAGGAATCCCAGGAAGGAGTCAAAGCTGCTTGTGCTTACCACACACTATATACTTACTTTACTAATACTACTCTGTATTTCTGAATTGATTTTCCGGACTACACCTCTGACTTCTATTCCACCAATATGGCTCAAGGTCAGTGAATATGCCGATGATTTCTCAAGAGAAAGATATACTGTTGGTTGTTTTATATAGGCCCTGTATGACACGAAAAGTGACAGTTATTCGTTTTAACGAATAACTGTCACTTTTTGTGTCATACAGGGCCTCTATGCTCTGGTATAACGTATAACACCAGCGTATAACTTACTCTTGAGAAATCACCCGCAAATTCAATGACCTTGAGCCATATTGGTGGAATAGAAGTCAGAGGTGTAGTCGGGAAAATCAATTCAGAAATACAGAGTAGTATTAGTAAAGTATATAGTGTGTGGTAAGTACAAGCAGCTTTTACTCCTTCCTGGGATTCTTTATTTAAAGAAAAAGCACAATTTACAAAAGGCACACTCCACGGCACTGTAATACTCTCATACAGCCAATAAAGAACTGCCCAATCGCCCCGACACTGCATCAATTTGACAGAATCTATTCCCGCATGGCGGCTGCGCGAACAGGTGCGCAGAATTTTCCCGCCGTGCGGAAAATTTAGAGAAATGGAGTAGGGAGAATACGCTACAAGCTGCGCGAACTGCCTAATACAAGTGGCGGCCATATTAAACCAACTTCATCCATGGGCGCATCATTGTTAACAGACTTTGGCACTGCAGACTGCTTTAGAGGTCTTCGTCCTCGTTCGTCACGATACACAGTAAAGGCATCAGCAGCAAAATGTTTTGAACAAACAAATTTATTTGGACTCAAAGTCCAATCAGTCCCCAAGTTACGAATTTGAATTTTTAACCACATATTCAATCATTAAAAGTATACAGATGCGCGCCTATGGTGCCCAAAATTTCGGCGATTGTTTTTACTAAACTTACCGAAAAAATGATACTCCCGGAGGTCTCCTTCTACGCGGCCTGCCTCGTGCTGGGCCTGCAGTATCTGCACGAGAACAAGATCATCAAGAGAGATCAAGAGAGCCGAAGACCCTGTGTAATTTGCTGAAACTACCTGACTATGTGGATGGATAAAACTTCTCAGTGCCATCAATTTTCAATGTAAAAGTTTTCCTCTGTCTCTTAAAATAAACATTCCACGGCTATTAATAGTTTTGCTCAATTTGAGGTTTTTTTAATATTGCGCGACAAGTTGGCCATGGATGCCGATTTCTTACGGTTTTTTGTAGAGCGCAAAATAAGCGAGAAAATCGCGGTGGTAGACCTAAAAAATCATCCTGTATAGGGATGTTGCATATTAATGGGCGTATTTAATGGGCATGTCCGTAATTCTCTTTATTGTATGATCTGTATTCCGAAATTCGGGGCTTGTTTGTAGGAATGAGAATTTTTCTATATAACCACAATTATGCAAATATTGCACAGAAAAAAGTAGTGAATTGATTAAAAAAATTACCTGCATGGCAATTTTATGTACCTGGAAGTAAATTGAGACAAATGAAATACAAATTACAAAATAAAAGTTTATTTTAAAATAAAGGCGACAAAATATCTAGGATAAGGTATACATTTTCGACTTTAATTACTTATCTTAATTGATTTATTAATTTTGAAATTCAATTTAATAGGAAAAGCATGTAAGACAGGTAGTTTTTACATATTTTTATATAATTTTTAATGTTTAGGCATCTAACAAAAATAATTACAAATAATTACCTTATTAAAGGGACCAGAACCTCAAGATTAATTCCATCTTTGACTACGAAGAGCTAGGTTCATTAGCACAATATTTTGCCAGTTTTTTCCTTGATAGTTTCTATCATGACTTGGAAAATAAAAAACTGTAGTAATTACATACTTTTTAAGTTTGCGCTGCCCACAATTCTCTATGAAATTGCTCTCAATAAATTGTTGACTACAAATGCGAGTAATAACTTGCAGACAGTACAAAATTTTTCCTTTTTATCGCTGCAATCCACTTGTCTCTAATATCACCTTATCTCTTGGAAAACTGCAAAGTTATTAGCAAAGATTTTTAAGACTTACGAATGAAAGGAAACCCCACTATTCTTATTCTTTCCGCCCCGTTTGGTACATCCAAATACGCAACAGGAGTTGACCCTCTTTTTTGTAATTTACAACTTAAACAGAAAGAATATAGCCAATAGCTAAATTAAATTTTTTCTCCAATCTAAAAATATAATATTAAACCAAACACCAACTAAGAAAACTCAACGCCGTTTTATACGAAACTGCCACCACGACACGAACTCAAATCAAATATAAATAATACAATAATTACTCCTATTCGTATTGGGACTTGGGACAGAAGGAAAATTAAAATGACGTTTGACAACGGAACTCGTTTGAAGCCACAGAACATTAAACCTGGACCAACACTATATTAAAGACCCGAGCATGCCGTCATATTTCATTGTTGTTTACGGATTGGGGTGGCGCTACACGACGAAAAAAATTATAGGTTATAGGAGGGCATTCTGGGGGTATTGGGATGTCAGTTTCTGACGTTTAAAAAATCCAAAATTTTAAATATCCAGCTTTATTACGATTTACCTTCTTTTTACGGTAATGAGTTGTCTTTGCATCCAGTATTTGGCAGTTTTATCCTATTAATACGGCTTTTCGAGGTAGATTTGTTTGTGATAACATGAAATTTTCGCGCACATGAAGAAAATGGTATGCACAGACCATTAGGTGAATTTCAGAAGAACAAACACTATTTTGGAATTATGGTATGATCTGGTCAACCAGCTGAAGAAGCGAAAATTAAAGATATTATTTTGGAAGAGTATTTTTTAACGTATGCGCAGGAATGAAAATAGAAAACTTTGTTTATAGCTTCAAAGCGAACCAATAGTCCTCCATATAAAGAAAAAACTGAAAAATCTAATGTGTTTTATGCTTTCACATACTACAACTAGCCATGGACTGCGTTTCAAACCGAAAGGTACCAAATACTCCTGCTTGCTTTTTAGACTCGCTTTTCTTAGAAAACGTATGGAAATATGCCATGTGAACTTGTCAAATTAAACTTGTCAACAAACAAATATTTTATTTTATTTTGAATATTAACTTCGTTGTAACAGGCATATTTGCATGTTTTTATTTTATAAAAGATTCTGCAACAATGGTGTTTTAACTAGAACCACCGTGTAAATTTGTTTCGTCGTGTAGCGCCAGTGGCGATCGCTTGAAACAGCGCTATGCACAGGTCTTTAATATAGTGTTGGTCCAGATTCAACACGGTTTGAAGCACAGGACACAAAAATAGACAGTTAGGACAAACACCTCTTTTGTGTTATGTGGTTTTTGCCGGAATCAGCTGATTTATTTCCTATTTCACTTACTCAAGTTTGGCTGCCAGTTTCTCTCTCTACACTCCTTCCATCTACTTGTCATTTCAATGGCTCTGGTATAGTATAACCCTTGTTTATAACAGAGACTAGTTAGCTTTTCCTTATGGCCGATTTTCTATAACCTTCAAATATGTCCTTATGGTCTGTCTGTCACATCCCCACTTGTTACTAAATGTCTCGTTCTCTTACATTTCACCGAGACGCGTCCGTACGGTGGCGCCAAATTCCGAACCACGGTTCGAGCCTCAGACTAATGAATAAAGGGGATACCGCATCAGATGTAAACAGTAAGCTGAACCTTCTCACTTTCTGAAAGAGATAAATGTATTTACAAATACTACCTATGGAACGAAATATTCTCTTTTTTCACTTTAGAGGAAAGACACTTGCACTGTATGCACCTTTTTACCATTTTTTAATATTTTAAACTTGGAACCGCACGAAAAACTCGATTTTTAGCGTTTGTTTTCTGGTAAAACTAAGCAAATACCGAAGCACAAACCAAAACAAACAAAATGGAAAACAAACAATTTGAGCAAGTGCTAACTTTGGTCCCTGTCAAACTGCCGCAACGTTGCCGATTAGTGCGAAAAGTAATGGGTGTTCTCTACTATAACCATTTTGTCAATAATAAAACACCTATACATAATCTTTCTTGAACACTAAAAGGTTGTTTTACTTTACTGTTCCGCCTGAATTTTATAAGTGGGGGCAATTTTACGTTCAATGCATCTACTAAAGAAATTGCAGGTTTTATTTATGATATTCCTATTTATTGTTACTCTTAAATGTGACAACATGTTTGGGGCAGATCAGTAAGACCAATATTTGTAAACATTGGGAAAAAAATAAACAACTATTCCTGTCAACAATTCACTTAAATTTGTAAACAAATTCGTCCCCTTTATTCATTAGTCTGAGGTTCGAGCCGTCGATGGAGGAAGCGGAATCCGCAATCGACGGTTCGAGGAAAGCGTCGATGGACGGTTAAATTTTACAGGGCAGGAAACTGTGTGTACGTACGCGGGTATCGATCGACCCAGCGCATAGTCATCACGCATCGTCACGTCCGAGGTCCAGCTGTTTTTGCTTTTTGCTGCCGGTTATTAATTTGCTGTGATTCTCGTTTTCTTATTTCCACTTATATTATTGTTACGTGTATTTGGTGGATAGTGTGCGGTGGTGTTCTAGTCCGATAATTAGTGTGTGCATATAAAAAACATTTCGTGTTTTGAGCCATCAGATAAACTATAAATAGGTACAGAGGTTAGGAAGTGAAAATTTGTTTTGTTGTATCAAAATGAGTGTTTCCTTGTGGTTTTAGAATCGATGGAAATCAACGGTTCTAGCCATGCCCGAGAAGTGTTGTGTCCCAAATTCGTCGATGGAGGAAGGAATCAATCGACGCCCAAATTGGAAAGGCAATTACCTAACCGGGCCAAAGCCAAAGGTGTCCGTTTTTGCCAGTTTTGAGGGCAAAATGGGGCAAGAATTATTTATACAAACAAGGGTGCATCGGTGCAAGCCATAAAAAGTGCTTACTTTGTAGTCAAGAAACATTCAAGGTATGTTATATGTTAGATTTTTTATATATTTTTCATAAAGCTTCGGGTTATTGTAGGTCTGTGAACAACACTTATTTTTAACACAAGACATTGAAAGGGAGACTACGTATGTTCGTCGATGGTCCTCAATTAACGGTGTGTTTAGAATCGACTGGTGAAACTACGTGCACCTTTAAAAATTCCACGTTTAGCTAAAGGTTTTAAATTTTCATGGCAAGTTAATTTTATTATATTTTTACAAAGTATACTTACTTTTTTGGTGCAATACCTTGTAAGTTAGCAGGTTGCCCAAGTTATTTGTCCAAATCGAGCACGAGTCGTAGGGAAGGCCCCCAAATAAAAAAAAACAAAAAATTGATCTTGGACAGGTTGAAAAAGCCATAGCTGAAAGCGTTGAGAGTTGTGAAGCTTAAAAGTCTGCAAAACCGTATTCAAACATTGAGGAAGCGTATTCAAAAATTTGTTATATTGCCGAGTGGGGTAGGAGCTGTCTGAAGGCGAAAGGAAGCGAAGGAAGGGGCACACGTAGAGTAGTCACTGAAATGTTTATTATCATAATATTTTTTTGTTGTTGTGATATTTTTATTGTTGAATTATCATTTATTAAATAACTCTTAAATTGTTGCTGTTATAAAATATTTTTTTGTTCCACAGATTAGTTACTATGTTATGTTTGAAACTGTACCTAGTAGTATTTTACCTGGACACAAAAAAACCACAAACTTTGCAGAAGTTTCAGTTATTAAGTGTTTTTAAGATGCTAGTTGAACGTAAATAAAAATCGTTGGTATCGTACTGTCATTCTCGAAGATGTGCCTCAAAATAGGTACATAGCTAATATTAATATTATCTATTATACAGCGTGGTGAATAAAAAATGTGAAAGTGTGATTTTTCTTCTTCTTTTGAGTAGGTGCCTGTGAATTAATATTTGACGTTGTCTTGGGATTCCAAACAACTTTCCTTAGTGCCATAGTGCTGTAGTTCTAAAAAAAATAAAGGTACTTTACTCTTGAGGAATTTTCATAAGTATTTTTCAACCTTCCCTGTATAAAAATAGAAATTTTAAAATTTTTACGGGTAGATTTTGAGTTTAAGCACAAGCACCAACTTTTATCAAGAATGCTTTTTTTTTGAGAAATTTCAAATAAAGAAAATTCCCATTTGTGTCCAACTTTCTGGCAGACACTGTACCTATATATATGTCGATGGAAATCAACGCTATATTTCACAACATATAACTACTATTTTGCAAATCTTGGAAATTTCTCAAGAGGTATTGGTAAAGGTATCTGGGACATTTTTAAGATTTTCTAGCATGCCAGCTGAGTTTTTTCTAGTGCTATAAACGGGGTGGCCTTTTTCCAAATTCTAATAAAGTAAGCTGAAAGCAGTCAGTTTTGCCCGCAAACGCCATTAAGAATTTTTTCAGTAACTCTTAAAACAAGGCGGTTTTTACAAAGGTTTTTCAAAAATATCTCGGAAAGTAGGCCGTAATTCTCGAATATGCTTTTGCATAAAGTTAGACCATAAAAAAAGCAATCTCTTCTTTCAAAGAAAGTTCTCCGAAACCGAAAAATTCATATTTATCAAGATATTCTTGACTGGCTCCACTTAAATAGACATCCTGTATAGGTCTGAAATAGCATGCACGAGCAAATTTTTCTTGAGGATTATTTCAGTTTATTATTTAAAATGTTTTCAATACCAAGGTATAGCCAAAGTTTACAGAATTTCTGTAAACTTTGGTATAGCCAAAGTTTACAGATATTTTATTCTGTAAACTTTGGTATAGCTAGGTATAATATGTACAGGGTCCGTCAAATGTATGGAATAATGGGTGTATATTTTTTATTTTTGTTTTTGAAAAAAAATGTGTTATACAAAAGTGACCTTGAATTTTTTCCATCCGCCATAGTTACGTTGCTAGGAGACCAAATTTTTTTTCAAATGGCACCCCTTATTTTTTATTTAGATTTTGAGATTAGCGTTCATTTCTGCATTAGGTACTTCAAAAATATCTAATGGTTGCATCAGAAAATAATCGACAAAAATCACTTTCACGAAAAATCAGCGTTAATTTATTTTTACCACCTTAATAAAACTTAACTTAAAGATAATGTTCAAAGTGTGCACCGTCACGCTCTATACAAAGTTCCAGTCTTTCTACAAACGATCTTACATTTTGAAATAAATACCTACTTCATCAACTAACAACAATGGAGGTACTAGTTGCCCAGATCCACGGGTACCTCGAAATGCAAAAAAGTGCAAAAAACCGCAAACAGAAAAAGAGGACAATAAAAAGTGCAAAAAACCGAAAACAGAAAAAGAGGACAATAACATGAAACCACACCTTGCTGTTAACGCTGATTTTTCGTGAAAGTGATTTTTGTCGATTATTTTCTTATGCAACCATTAGATATTTTTGAAGAAACTTTTGTATAACACATTTTCTTTTCAAAAGCAAAAATAAAAAAGATACACCCATTATTCCATACATTTGACGGACCCTGTATAATTGTAAATATCTGAATAAACTTCATTATAATTATTGTTTCCGTAATTATTTTCAACACCTAAAATTTATTTGTAATATAATGCGTCGACCTAGGGAAGAATATAATGACCTTGGTAGGGTAGGCACTGTTGTTCGGGGACGGTTCGGCCGACCGATGATGACTCAGCGATCGATGATATCTGGCCTTGGTCTTTTGTGTCACCCTTGCAGGGCCGTTCCTAACCCTTTTGGCGCCCCGTGCAAAATAAAATTTGCCTTCCCCCCCTAAAAAATTAGTTTGTTCGTTCAAATATAGAAAAATAAATCAAAATATCGTGAAAATCCTTAGCATACTACAGATTCACTTCATTAAAGACGTAAACTTACTTTGTAATTAGGTACAAGCAGTGACTATATAACTAGGTATAGTCACTGGTACAGGGTGGTTCATTATAAATTGACACTCCCCTTAACTTGCTAGTTTTTGAGGTTAGAAAAAAAGTTTTTTACAAAAGTTTTAGATACTAATACAAAGTTTTTCGTGACGCTATTGGACCGTGTACAGCGTGTCCCAAATAGTTTGTCCTACTCCCTGGATCTCAGGAACCGTAAGAGATACGAAAAAAACTCGAATACAAAAGTTGTAAGGTTGGCAGTGGACGTAACCTCTCTTTTATTTTCACATATACAGAGCGATTCGTATTTGCAGGATAAAAATAAAATATTTAGATTTTGACAATTGCATTAATCCTTTTTTTGTCCTACTCCCTGGATCTCAGGAACCGTAAGAGATACGAAAAAAACTCGAATACAAAAGTTGTAAGGTTGGCAGTGGACGTAACCTCTCTTTTATTTTCACATATACAGAGCGATTCGTATTTGCAGGATAAAAATAAAATATTTAGATTTTGACAATTGCATTAATCCTTTTCAAATATTTGCATTCTCCATGAAATTTGCTGCAGAATCGTTTTTTTGTTTTGTATTTTGGATGCTGCGTTGCCAAGATATCGAATTTTTCTTAGAATTTAGGGAAATAAAGATACAGCATTCAGTTTCCATAACCTCCACGAAGTCCCTAAATTCCAAAAAAAATTCCATATCTTGGCAACGCTGCATCCAAAATAAAAAACAAAAAAACGGTTCTGTAGAAAATTTCATGGTGAATGTAAATATTCCAAAGGATTAATGCAATTGTCAAAATCTAAATATTTTATTTTTGTCCTGCAAATACGTATCGCCTTGTATATGTGAAAATAAAAGAGAAGTTACGTCCACTGCCAACCTTACAACTTTTGTATTTAAGTTTTTTTCGTATCTATTACGGTTCCTGAGATCCAGGGGGTAGGACAAACTATTTGGGACACGCTGTACATGTGTTTTAGAAAGCCGTGGCAGACATAACTTATGTTTTTTAAATGGAACACCCTATATATTTTTGCATTTTTTGAAATCTGCTCATCAAGGCGATCAAAATGATATTAAACTTTGTGGCTTATCTTTTTCCGTTTTTGAAAAATTCCGTATTAAAATTTTATACTAAATTTATTTAACTCGAATTTGTGGATCTCGTGATAAAGATAGACGATCAATGTAATAACGAAAAATATTTGTTTTAAACAAGAGAGTAACATAGTGAAACTCCAAAATGAAGAATTTCAGGAAAATCGTAAAAGCTCCTAAACATTTTGGAGTTTCACTATGTTACTCTCTTGTTTAAAACAAATATTTTTCGTTATTACATTGATCGCCTATCTTTATCACGAGATCCACAAATTCGAGATAAATAAATTTAGTATAAAATTTGAATACGGACTTTTTCAAAAACGGAAAACGATAATGCCTTTAATATCATTTTGATTGCCTTGATGAGCAGATTTCAAAAATGCAAAAATATATAGGGTGTTCCATTTAAAAAAACATAAGGTATGTCTGCCACGGCTTTCTAGAACACACTGTACACGGTCCAATAGCGTCACAAAAAACTCTGTGTTAGTATCTAAAACTTTTGTCAAAAACTTTTTCCTAACCTCAAAAACTAACAAGTTAAGGGGGGGGGGGGGTGTCAATTTATAATAAACCACCCTGTACAAGGAACATGTATACATTATAGTACATACAAAGGTAAAAAAATTCTCAGTTCTAATCATGTTACCCTTAGCTAAAAGAAACACAAAAATATAGGAATACTTACAAATCTAACAAACTAGGTATTAAGAAAATATGATATACTTTATTAAAGCAACACTCTCCGCGCTTTCATTGAAGCAAAACTGAGACGGTGTTTTTTTAAGACGGCAAACATTTTTTATTATTTTTTTTGCCGCCCCCCTGATTGTGCCGCCCCGTGCAAGTGTACGTTCTGTCCCCCCGCTAGGAACGGCCCTGCACCCTTGTCTTTGTATAAATAAGGGTGTCACAGAATAGGGAATATATAGGGGCATTATTCTGTGTTTGTGTGCTGGGTGCTAATAGACGGAAAATGGTGAAATTTTAGCTCTGGATATTTTTGCTTGCTTTTCCCACATTTCCAGAACACCCACTTGTTTTCAGACATTTCCAGACACAATAATAAACAGTACGGTCAGTACACCGAGAAAAACCGGCCAGTACAACAGTTGTACTACGAAAAATTGAACAAAGTCAGAACACTGCTTATTATAATCTAGATATACATGTTAACTTGGTGTGGAATAAAAAAGATTTCTATAGTTTTACACTGTAGACCTAAAACAGGTGTAGTGCTTGTACAGCTTAATGTTGTTCTAAATCTGTAGTACAGAACTTGTTGTTAGATTAGCTTGGTATAGTAAAACAGATAAACTGTATTCTGTTTTGGTTAAGGTCTTTTTAAAAAATCGTACGAAATATGCCGAATGCCTTCCGAATAGATACGAACCTATCTATGAGGACTGGTGCCTGGGTGAATCGATAGAAAGATTGGAAATTATGGAACGTACTGTATGCACCGCCTGATTTTCTTGAAATTTTGGCTACCCCTCTATTTTCGAGGTCCCTGAACACGAATCTGACCTCAGTTTTTTGAGGTCGGCCGTAGTTTCCGAGAAAATGGATTTTCAAATTTCGTTTTGACCCCAGTTTTCACGGCGATATTTGTGGTTATAATCCGCCCCGAATGTCGGGCGAAAACAGCGGCCGGGCAGGACGTAAACACTACGGCATAAATCTTTCAAAATTTCGGTTTTTCCGCGGGTTTTCGCGAAGTTTCGATGTTGCAGAAGGTGCAAAATAGGGTGGTGATCAGTTTGAGCTGCGTACAGTAAAAATTTATCCGGATTATAACCACAAATATCGCCGTGAAAAGTGGGGTCAAAACATAGACTTATTATAAGTCTATGGGTCAAAACGAAATTTGAAAATTCATTTCGATTCATTTTCTCGGAAACTACGGCCGACCTCAAAAAACTGAGGCCAGGTTCGTGTTCAGGGACCTCGAAAATAGGGGGGGGGGGGGTAGCCAAAATTTCAAGAAAATCGGGCGGTGCATACAGTACGTTCCATAATTACCCAATCTTTTTTTCAGAAACACAAATAAAGTTTATCTGTTTTAGTATATTTTTTAAGTAAACTTAGCAATAATGTTATACTGATTTAAATTTACATTAATACATACAACAGAATGATTTTATACTATTCTAGTACAACTTGTTGATATAAAACAAACCCAAATTAATATAGGTACCCTCAGATTCTTATAAATCAGTTGTAGTACAATTTTTTTTTCAGAAACGGAAGTACAGTTTATCTGCTTTAATGTATATTTGTATATTTTTTAAGTAAATTTACGACTACTGTTGTACTGATTTATATGTACTTGTTGACTGATTTAAAAATAGAAAATAAGTTGTACTGATTCTGAATATCATGTTAGAATAATGGTTTATGCTGAAACAGTACAACCGTTTTCCTGTCCCATATAGAGTACAACCATTGAGTAAAGGAATAAATAGGGGTTACTCAATGGTACAACTTTTAACTCAAAGCATTGAGTAAAGGAATAATTATTCCTTTACTCAATGCTCAAAGTAATACAATTTTTAACTTAAACCAGTACAAATTTTTTCTCAGTGTACGTCTCTTTGTTTAGGCTAAAAAAACACACGGCTACGGGCGCTACGGCACACGTTTCCTTATTTTGTAAAAATTTTGCTCTGTATGTCCGACCGGCCAGCCCGTTACAATTTTTTGTAGCAGCATCGTTCTTGGCGTAGCGCAGGTTTCTAACGACCGACATCGAGTAAGAAGCGCTAAGGTTTTTGATTTTGATAATAGGTGGCGCCCTTGTGAATCCGATCATGAGATCTCCGTTAGTTGTAGATTTTGATAATAGGTGGCGCCTTGTGAATCCGATCATGAGATCTCCGTTAGTTTTAGATTTTGATAATAGGTGGCGCCTTGTGAATCAGGTCTCTGTTAGTTTTAGATTTTGATAATAGGTGGCGCCTTGTGATTCAGATCTCCGTTAGTTTTAGATTTGGTCCATAGAGGCCGACACAAGCAACTAAATCTATTAATATATAGAAATTCCGCCATAAGGAAAAGCTAACTACAGTCTATCCAAGATACAGCGGCAGTAGATATAAACAAAGTCACATGACCGCCTTGCGATCGATTACCAGGGTTGGACTAATATGAGATTCCAAGTGGCTTGTAATTCTGAACTAATTCTTTTAGAAGTTCGAAAATGTGTGTTTCTGCCTTTCGTGGATCTTTATAAATTTCCTTAAATTAAGTAGCAAAATAAATTTACAGAATATACTGCTCGCGATCCGATCTAAAATGTACAGAAAACTCGACTGAGGGAAGAGCCGGCCCTGCATTCTGCTCGACGAGTAAACACTTGACATTTTATGACGGCCAGACCAATAAGAGAATAGGTCACGTGGTGGCCAATGTTTTGATCTACTGCCACTGTATCTTGGATAGACTTAAGTCTCTGTTATAAACAAGGGTATAACACAATAATGACTTACAAAAGTAAAGTCAAATTTAAAAGAAATCCTTACTGGGACTGTCAATTGGTAATTTCGCCATCCTAAGTTGGCATCAATATCAATGCAGCAAAAAATGCAACCGGGGTCGCTTTCGGGTATTACACTTAGAGCACTCCAGAGCTACTCAGGAGTACTCCACTTCCATTTCATTATTTCGGGTATGCTTGAGCTTGATGCTCCAGAGTTGCTCTTTCTTCCTCCCCCCTGCCCCCTCGAGCACCAGCCCTTTATTAGGTACGTGGTACGTGACGCTCCGAGTTGCGCAATAGAATAATTGATTGTCAGTTTGATGTTTTATGGACCTTCGCTTGATTCTCTTGCGGAATCAATGCTAACTAACGAAAAATATAACTTACCAAAATTTCACTGTAATTTTTTTTCCATTTCTATTTGCAAATTATAGCATTTGTATCGTAAATTTAAGGTTAGTTCATAGACATAAAACAAAAGTAATTACTGGATCCCAGGGTTCCTTTATTAAGAAGGAACCCTACTGGATCCTATATAGCGTTCGGGTATGAACGGCACACAAGCAAAACGGAGTCTCAAACACACAGAGCCTGACATATCATAGCCGAAAGCGCCTCGGTCATAAGTCCAGGTCAGTAACGAGCCCATTTGCACAATGAATAACTAAAGTACGATTCGCGAATTATGGAGTACACGTCATCAATTCACGTCACCGAATCAAGCAAATCGAGGCTGCATCCTCCAGTGCCGTAGATTTAAATGGGGAAAATTTATACTTGTAAACGCAACCAGATATACCAGATAAGTACCCCATACCCCAGTCCTTTCACCCCGGTGAATTCACCCAAATTTTAATTGTAAAATAATGCGTTTTACCATCACATACCTATTTAGAGAAGATGTAATATTAGGTCCATGGTTTCATTTTTATATATTACGTACATTTTACCATGCCTTGAAATTGTAAAATCAGGGTGAATAAACAAATTTCGAAATAAATATATGAACGCAGATAAAGTACATAGGTATATTAATAGCAGATACATCAAACCAAAAATAAATGTTAAGGATAATATTGATTATTGTTTAAATTAAAATAGTGACCATTGTTTTGTATTTAAAATAAAAGAGAAACGGAGATAATAATATGTACATAGTTATGAAAGTAGTAGTATAAATAGTTACATAAAAACCTGTAGGTACAAAGTAAAAGTAATACCTACATTATATTTGGATATAAAATAAAAACTATCACATAATATAATAAAGAAGACATTCATTTAAAATAACAACGTATATTACCCAATAAAATAAAAACCTGAACAGGTTACGGGCCCAGAATAAACAAAATAATCAACAATTATAAACCTGAATATAAAGAGAAAGACATCAACGAAAATAAAATATATTATAAGTTTCCATTTCTTCCAGGTTTATTACATAAAACTTCAAATTTAATTAAAACAAAGAATGGTTCAGTACAATTAGGCTTTTATAACTATAAGTCCACGAAAAATCTTTTTTCACGTTTGAAAGATCAGACCTTTCTGCAAGATTGTTCCAATTTAATATATGAAATACCTTGCCAAAATTGCCATCTTAGTTATGTAGGGCAAACAAAGCAGTATTTAAAAAATAGAATCAGACAGCACAAATATGACTGTAGCGACAAGAACAGGGATAAAAGGGAAAAATCTGCTTTGGCCTGTCATCACTTTCAACAGGGTCATAATTTTGATTTTGAGAAACCTAGTATACTTGACAATCAAACTAATTATTCTAAACGTGTTATTAGTGAAATGATTCACATAAAGTTACGTAATACGGTAAATGATAGGATGGACGCTAATAACCTGAGCTTAGTTTACACTAATCTAATTGATTCATACGGGCGTACACATTTCAATAATGTATGAGCATGTATTTATTTAACTGAGTTTGTATATATTGTTTGTTACCGTGTGTGTGTTTATCTATATAGTGTTTAATGCTCGAATGACGGGTCAGAAAAGGATAAGTTTTTATTAAAAAGGAAAAAAAAAAGAAAAAAATTAATGATAGGAACGTTGGCTGTGTTTGGTTTGTCGCATTAATGCATTTTAAATTCTATATTGATCTGTTGGTCGTCAGTGGGGTTTTTAATAATTGTTGCAAGTAGCAATTTTTTAAATAATTTGACAAGATGTCTGTTTCAACACAATGCTTGTGCCGAAATGCAAATGCATTAAACTGTTATGGGCCTGTTTCACACTTTCTTTTTATTTTTGATTATGAATCTTAATAATAAATAAAACACGAAAATATTTTTTCTTGAAATCGGCATTAAAATGTCCCAAAATCGTCATTAAAAGCACAGAAATCGTACAATAATGTAGTATTGTACGATTTTTTCAATAAGTAGGCCTTGGCGAGATGTAAACATCAAACGTCAGATGCGGAGAAATCGCCCGTCAAGTGACCAAATATTCAAAACCCGGCCGATAAAGGCTTATTTAACTTTTCGTACACATTGCGAAATTGTTTCCTATAGAAGCACAATCCTTCAGTATACATATTTTAGTAAATTTGAATATCAATAGATTTGTTGCGTAGGCTGCACAAGAAGCAGCAGTTTGGTTTTTCTGTCAGAAGGTGCCGTACGTCCTTATACTTGTCCTAGGTAGAGCGATCGGTAAAGTCAAGCAACGCCGCGCGTAGTTGGTTCGTGGACGGGTGATCCCTTATTATTATTTTCTTGCCTATATGACGCGCACCTTTGTTTTTGATGTTAGTTGGTCGAGCGGTATGTTTAAAGGTGGTCCATAAGTTTATTTATTTTTGGTGTGGGCCTAAGGATTAACGGAAACAACAGGGGAATTTTAATACATATATTTAAAAGTAAATGGTACGCCTATGGCGTAATAATATACAGGTTACGAATTACACAGTAAATGAATTGAGGATGCACAGACGTGAACAAAATGAATTATTAAAATATTCCTAAGTAAATATTACAGAAAAGAATCGATAATAAAAGGTTTAGCGCAAAATAAGTATCTTTAAATTTTAGTAACTGGTTTCAAACCTAAGTGGCGAACAATACTAGCTTATAGCATAAACTAATAACAAAACCTGCAGAAATACTACGTGAATTTAGCTCAAATTATTCCAAGAAATAACACCAAAATTATTGGCACACAAGTTAGTTAGCCTGATCACACAAACGATAATAAAAACATGTAAATTCTTAAAAATGATTCGAAATTGATAATAGAGACACACAATTATTAAAATAACTTGAAATTGGCACAAAAACGTATTTAAAAATACCCAAAATTTAGCGTAAAATATTAATATTGAACTTAATACGGCATGCGGCACTGCTATGCTAACAGCTTTTAAAATACCCAAAATTTAGCGTAAAATATTCAGAACTATAACGACACTGTTTTAAAATATGACAAAATATAACAATCCTTTTCAAATAAACACTACTAGCACTCTAAATAAAATAAAATCAATCAAATTACTTAACTAGAAATAGAAAGGCAACTCAGTCGACAAAACCCAACAAAACAAAATTCAATCGCTTACTCTGTGGTCAGTTCAACGGGCAGCATACTTGTACTAAGGTTGGTTCTTCTCGGGCAGTACTTCGCCCAACCATTGGTGGTCGGAGACTTCTTCTCATAGCTGGTTCTGCATCGGACACTCGCTGGTCTCTCGGGCAGGACTTAGCCCTACAAGTGATGTTCGGCGACTTCCTCGACTCTTGGGAGAAACCCCCCTTTTATAGCAGCCAAGTTCTTTGTTCTCGCCTCGATTCCAGGATTTGCACGTGTGCTTGTGTGGGCGGATGGAATGTATAACAACATGATTTTAGCGTAAGTTTTTCCAAGAATACTAATAACCGTAGCGAACTTTTCTGGCGTTTTGATAATTACAAGATGTAAACAACATGGTTTTTCGTTTAACTTAATGTTCCTAGTTTCCGGTGGTTTGACTCATAACCCGATGATTCCTCGCTGAAGAATTTCATGGCTTTGGCTAACATTGCCTCGTGTTATTTGGTAAAATAAAAATGAGAATTTTGGTTGGTATATACGGGGTACCTCATTGGTATGGGGGCATCACATTCCTCCCTCCTTAATTTGAAAAGGAATTACGATACAATTACTTTTCTGTTAATACGATCTTGATTCTGGCTCTCTTGATTTGATTGCTTTTTGCTTCTTTCCTTTACTCTCTTACATTGAACTGACCTTTTACATATTGAACTGAGTTGCTCTTATGCCTTTAAAATACTATGCCTTCTTTGTTTCCCCTATAAAATTTTTATTTCCTAACATACCTACTCTCTTAATTATTTTTCCTAACCTACCTATTTCTTAACCACTCTTGACTTATCTACGCTTACATACAAGTACAACTACTATCTACTAACATCTTATTGCTTCTTATAATACAATGTTACACAACTTAAATCTAAATTTCTCAAACGATGCACTTACACTTAAACACGCGAGCTTTCTTTCATCGTCACTCACTGTGCTTGCGTCTTCTTCTCCTCTCCCAACTCCTTTTTCAAGAAGTCATGGCCGTATAACTTACGACTCGAAATTTCCTCAAGGTGCTGGCGGTGCCTCAACCCCAGTGATGCTCCATTATTTGTTCCATATACCATTCGGTGTGGTACCATTGTAGCTATCTCCATTTCCATCGAAGACCATGTCCATTTCCACTTGCTCTAGTAGCAGCGCTGCGGGCGTTGACTGCGGCGGCGATGCGTCTGGCGCCTGCGAGGCGACTCTCTCCGCGATGCGGCTCTCTCCCTGGTGGCGGCGCGGCGTTGCTTGCGGCGGCCCCGGCCACGTCACAGGAGGTGATTCCAGATTGCTAAATACCTGCACCTGCTACAGTTGTAGGCGCTTGGATGTACCTACTTCCCACTAAACGAGGTACCACGCATGTCACGCGCGTACCAACTCTCGACACTACTCCCAATAAACTAACCAATTGGCGACCGACTTCTGTTTCCAAGTTTTCATCTGCCTGAGTTACCTTCCTTGCTTTATTATTATTATACTTGTAATACATCGGTGCGGCATGTTCTGTTTATTTATGCCTTGAATTTTGGGTCTCGGGAGTCATTGACTTTGTTTACAATACCTACGTGCTGATAGTATATACAACTTTGGGCCTGATAATTTTCGTATTATTTTCATGAAATTTACCTAGTCACCTGTGCGGAGAGGATTTACAGTTAAATTTAAAATTCTCGTTTCATTTTGGAATGTCTTTGCGTTCGAATCTGATAGCTGCGCGCTATTATTTACCTAAACCTATCTACTTAACCTATTCTCAACCTATTATCTACCTGATTTACTCAAATCGCTTTTCTTAAAACCCAAGGATGTCTTTCCTCAATCGGTCCCCTCGAACGCGTTTGATATAATGTATACTCTTGACGGTTATTATTTTCATTCCCAACCGGCGTGTCGTGTCCCGCTAAGACACTGTTATAAAAAAAACATTATGTCATTTGTAATCGATCTCGGCGCATATAAGTTATCGCTTCTTTCTGACCCACTTCTAGTCACGTATTATAGGTCATCGTCTCCCAAATAGCATTCGGGTCGGTATTTGTTTATGTTTTGAATTATAACAGATGCTTCCTTGTCTTCTCGTTGCCTTTTAGAATTTCTTCGGTCAACTATTATACCCTGTGTCCTGATTTTGTTCAGTGACTAAAATTGCTGTTTTCATTTCTTAATTTTCTTACAGTTGTCATGCATACTTCTTGACATATCGGGGAATTACTAAATCCTTTTTGGTTCACGTTCATCCCTTTTTGAGTTAGTGTTCCATCTCTTTTCCTTAGAAATTCAGGTAGTGGTCCAGTTTGACAGACTATCCTTAAGACGGCGTACACACACTCTTGGCTTGTACTTCGAACCTATCGAACTTTTGTAATTTTCCTTCTTTTAAGGTACAACTTCCTTCCTGTCGCGTTGAGTGTTCCATTTCTCTTCTTACGAAAATTAAGAGGTATGGCCCTTGGGCAAATATCCTCAAAAATGGCAAAAACACTCCTGGATTTGTACTTGTACCTGTCTAACTCTCTCATCCCCTTCTATTATCTCCCTCTCTCTTTTTTGCTCTACAATTTTATTTTTTCCCTTTTTTCTCACTTACTTTCTCCTTACCTTCCTCCTCACTTCGTTTTTCTACTTTCTGGGAACTTCGCGCTTCCCTGAATGTTGCTAACTTCACCTGTTGGTCTACCTGGTTGTTGTTAACCTGGTTGTGCCCAAAACGAGTACCAATCGTTTGAACACTTGCATTCTGGGTCTTTGGTACAGACCAAGAATGAGCGGCGGCCTCTAACAGGCGAGTCAACTCCTTCCCCAAACTCCTAACTTCACTTCCTAACTCTTTAACTCCTCCCTTCACTTCACTAACTTCACTTTTTAACAACTTAACTTCATTAACTTCACTTTTTAATTCCTTAACTTCACCTTATAACTTCACTTTTTACTTTGTTCACACAGAACTTCACTTTTTTACCTCCATACTTTGTTCACACAGAACTTCGTTCACACAGAACTTCACTTTTTACCTCCTTACTTTTTTCACACAGAACTTCACTTAGAACCACTTTTTCTACTTCTCTTCTAATTACACTGTCACTAATCACAACACTCGCTTGTTTCCCTTTAACTTCACTAGCTAACTTTCAACTATAACTCTCAACTCTTGAACTTCGTCGTATAATTTATTCTTCATAATAATACTTCTTTTACGCCTTTTAACTACACTTTTGATTCTCCATTTTCCTTGATCTACCATGTGGATAATTTATTTTTCCTGTTAACTTTTAATTTACCATCTAGCTATTTCCTTTTTTTTATAATTTCTAGTCTTAATCTCAAACTAAATTTCTGCATTCGATTTTCTTGTTTCTCAATATTGTAGCCTATGCTTTGCTTATGCAATACTTTCTCATATCTGATGACGCGCACCTTTGTTTTTGATGTTAGTTGGTCGAGCGGTATGTTTAAAGGTGGTCCATAAGTTTATTTATTTTTGGTGTGGGCCTAAGGATTAACGGAAACAACAGGGGAATTTTAATACATATTTTTAAAAGTAAATGGTACGCCTATGGCGTAATAATATACAGGTTACGAATTACACAGTAAATGAATTGAGGATGCACAGACGTGAACAAAATGAATTATTAAAATATTCCTAAGTAAATATTACAGAAAAGAATCGATAATAAAAGGTTTAGCGCAAAATAAGTATCTTTAAATTTTAGTAACTGGTTTCAAACCTAAGTGGCGAACAATACTAGCTTATAGCATAAACTAATAACAAAACCTGCAGAAATACTACGTGAATTTAGCTCAAATTATTCCAAGAAATAATACCAAAATTATTGGCACACAAGTTAGTTAGCCTGATCACACAAACGATAATAAAAACATGTAAATTCTTAAAAATGATTCGAAATTGATAAGAGAGACACACAATTATTAAAATAACTTGAAATTGGCACAAAAACGTATTTAAAAATACCCAAAATTTAGCGTAAAATATTAATATTTCAGGAAAATCGTAAAAGCTCCTAAACATTTTGGAGTTTCACTATGTTACTCTCTTGTTTAAAACAAATATTTTTCGTTATTACATTGATCGCCTATCTTTATCACGAGATCCACAAATTCGAGATAAATAAATTTAGTATAAAATTTGAATACGGACTTTTTCAAAAACGGAAAACGATAATGCCTTTAATATCATTTTGATTGCCTTGATGAGCAGATTTCAAAAATGCAAAAATATATAGGGTGTTCCATTTAAAAAAACATAAGGTATGTCTGCCACGGCTTTCTAGAACACACTGTACACGGTCCAATAGCGTCACAAAAAACTCTGTGTTAGTATCTAAAACTTTTGTCAAAAACTTTTTCCTAACCTCAAAAACTAACAAGTTAAGGGGGGGGGGGGGTGTCAATTTATAATAAACCACCCTGTACAAGGAACATGTATACATTATAGTACATACAAAGGTAAAAAAATTCTCAGTTCTAATCATGTTACCCTTAGCTAAAAGAAACACAAAAATATAGGAATACTTACAAATCTAACAAACTAGGTATTAAGAAAATATGATATACTTTATTAAAGCAACACTCTCCGCGCTTTCATTGAAGCAAAACTGAGACGGTGTTTTTTTAAGACGGCAAACATTTTTTATTATTTTTTTTGCCGCCCCCCTGATTGTGCCGCCCCGTGCAAGTGTACGTTCTGTCCCCCCGCTAGGAACGGCCCTGCACCCTTGTCTTTGTATAAATAAGGGTGTCACAGAATAGGGAATATATAGGGGCATTATTCTGTGTTTGTGTGCTGGGTGCTAATAGACGGAAAATGGTGAAATTTTAGCTCTGGATATTTTTGCTTGCTTTTCCCACATTTCCAGAACACCCACTTGTTTTCAGACATTTCCAGACACAATAATAAACAGTACGGTCAGTACACCGAGAAAAACCGGCCAGTACAACAGTTGTACTACGAAAAATTGAACAAAGTCAGAACACTGCTTATTATAATCTAGATATACATGTTAACTTGGTGTGGAATAAAAAAGATTTCTATAGTTTTACACTGTAGACCTAAAACAGGTGTAGTGCTTGTACAGCTTAATGTTGTTCTAAATCTGTAGTACAGAACTTGTTGTTAGATTAGCTTGGTATAGTAAAACAGATAAACTGTATTCTGTTTTGGTTAAGGTCTTTTTAAAAAATCGTACGAAATATGCCGAATGCCTTCCGAATAGATACGAACCTATCTATGAGGACTGGTGCCTGGGTGAATCGATAGAAAGATTGGAAATTATGGAACGTACTGTATGCACCGCCTGATTTTCTTGAAATTTTGGCTACCCCTCTATTTTCGAGGTCCCTGAACACGAATCTGACCTCAGTTTTTTGAGGTCGGCCGTAGTTTCCGAGAAAATGGATTTTCAAATTTCGTTTTGACCCCAGTTTTCACGGCGATATTTGTGGTTATAATCCGCCCCGAATGTCGGGCGAAAACAGCGGCCGGGCAGGACGTAAACACTACGGCATAAATCTTTCAAAATTTCGGTTTTTCCGCGGGTTTTCGCGAAGTTTCGATGTTGCAGAAGGTGCAAAATAGGGTGGTGATCAGTTTGAGCTGCGTACAGTAAAAATTTATCCGGATTATAACCACAAATATCGCCGTGAAAAGTGGGGTCAAAACATAGACTTATTATAAGTCTATGGGTCAAAACGAAATTTGAAAATTCATTTCGATTCATTTTCTCGGAAACTACGGCCGACCTCAAAAAACTGAGGCCAGGTTCGTGTTCAGGGACCTCGAAAATAGGGGGGGGGGGGGGTAGCCAAAATTTCAAGAAAATCGGGCGGTGCATACAGTACGTTCCATAATTACCCAATCTTTTTTTCAGAAACACAAATAAAGTTTATCTGTTTTAGTATATTTTTTAAGTAAACTTAGCAATAATGTTATACTGATTTAAATTTACATTAATACATACAACAGAATGATTTTATACTATTCTAGTACAACTTGTTGATATAAAACAAACCCAAATTAATATAGGTACCCTCAGATTCTTATAAATCAGTTGTAGTACAATTTTTTTTTCAGAAACGGAAGTACAGTTTATCTGCTTTAATGTATATTTGTATATTTTTTAAGTAAATTTACGACTACTGTTGTACTGATTTATATGTACTTGTTGACTGATTTAAAAATAGAAAATAAGTTGTACTGATTCTGAATATCATGTTAGAATAATGGTTTATGCTGAAACAGTACAACCGTTTTCCTGTCCCATATAGAGTACAACCATTGAGTAAAGGAATAAATAGGGGTTACTCAATGGTACAACTTTTAACTCAAAGCATTGAGTAAAGGAATAATTATTCCTTTACTCAATGCTCAAAGTAATACAATTTTTAACTTAAACCAGTACAAATTTTTTCTCAGTGTACGTCTCTTTGTTTAGGCTAAAAAAACACACGGCTACGGGCGCTACGGCACACGTTTCCTTATTTTGTAAAAATTTTGCTCTGTATGTCCGACCGGCCAGCCCGTTACAATTTTTTGTAGCAGCATCGTTCTTGGCGTAGCGCAGGTTTCTAACGACCGACATCGAGTAAGAAGCGCTAAGGTTTTTGATTTTGATAATAGGTGGCGCCCTTGTGAATCCGATCATGAGATCTCCGTTAGTTGTAGATTTTGATAATAGGTGGCGCCTTGTGAATCCGATCATGAGATCTCCGTTAGTTTTAGATTTTGATAATAGGTGGCGCCTTGTGAATCAGGTCTCTGTTAGTTTTAGATTTTGATAATAGGTGGCGCCTTGTGATTCAGATCTCCGTTAGTTTTAGATTTGGTCCATAGAGGCCGACACAAGCAACTAAATCTATTAATATATAGAAATTCCGCCATAAGGAAAAGCTAACTACAGTCTATCCAAGATACAGCGGCAGTAGATATAAACAAAGTCACATGACCGCCTTGCGATCGATTACCAGGGTTGGACTAATATGAGATTCCAAGTGG
Source organism: Pseudeuparius sepicola (assembly GCA_963920635.1). NCBI lineage: Eukaryota > Metazoa > Arthropoda > Insecta > Coleoptera > Anthribidae > Pseudeuparius > Pseudeuparius sepicola. The sequence continues at coordinate 49,863,784 of OY987301.1, forward strand.
CTTGTAATTCTGAACTAATTCTTTTAGAAGTTCGAAAATGTGTGTTTCTGCCTTTCGTGGATCTTTATAAATTTCCTTAAATTAAGTAGCAAAATAAATTTACAGAATATACTGCTCGCGATCCGATCTAAAATGTACAGAAAACTCGACTGAGGGAAGAGCCGGCCCTGCATTCTGCTCGACGAGTAAACACTTGACATTTTATGACGGCCAGACCAATAAGAGAATAGGTCACGTGGTGGCCAATGTTTTGATCTACTGCCACTGTATCTTGGATAGACTTAAGTCTCTGTTATAAACAAGGGTATAACACAATAATGACTTACAAAAGTAAAGTCAAATTTAAAAGAAATCCTTACTGGGACTGTCAATTGGTAATTTCGCCATCCTAAGTTGGCATCAATATCAATGCAGCAAAAAATGCAACCGGGGTCGCTTTCGGGTATTACACTTAGAGCACTCCAGAGCTACTCAGGAGTACTCCACTTCCATTTCATTATTTCGGGTATGCTTGAGCTTGATGCTCCAGAGTTGCTCTTTCTTCCTCCCCCCTGCCCCCTCGAGCACCAGCCCTTTATTAGGTACGTGGTACGTGACGCTCCGAGTTGCGCAATAGAATAATTGATTGTCAGTTTGATGTTTTATGGACCTTCGCTTGATTCTCTTGCGGAATCAATGCTAACTAACGAAAAATATAACTTACCAAAATTTCACTGTAATTTTTTTTCCATTTCTATTTGCAAATTATAGCATTTGTATCGTAAATTTAAGGTTAGTTCATAGACATAAAACAAAAGTAATTACTGGATCCCAGGGTTCCTTTATTAAGAAGGAACCCTACTGGATCCTATATAGCGTTCGGGTATGAACGGCACACAAGCAAAACGGAGTCTCAAACACACAGAGCCTGACATATCATAGCCGAAAGCGCCTCGGTCATAAGTCCAGGTCAGTAACGAGCCCATTTGCACAATGAATAACTAAAGTACGATTCGCGAATTATGGAGTACACGTCATCAATTCACGTCACCGAATCAAGCAAATCGAGGCTGCATCCTCCAGTGCCGTAGATTTAAATGGGGAAAATTTATACTTGTAAACGCAACCAGATATACCAGATAAGTACCCCATACCCCAGTCCTTTCACCCCGGTGAATTCACCCAAATTTTAATTGTAAAATAATGCGTTTTACCATCACATACCTATTTAGAGAAGATGTAATATTAGGTCCATGGTTTCATTTTTATATATTACGTACATTTTACCATGCCTTGAAATTGTAAAATCAGGGTGAATAAACAAATTTCGAAATAAATATATGAACGCAGATAAAGTACATAGGTATATTAATAGCAGATACATCAAACCAAAAATAAATGTTAAGGATAATATTGATTATTGTTTAAATTAAAATAGTGACCATTGTTTTGTATTTAAAATAAAAGAGAAACGGAGATAATAATATGTACATAGTTATGAAAGTAGTAGTATAAATAGTTACATAAAAACCTGTAGGTACAAAGTAAAAGTAATACCTACATTATATTTGGATATAAAATAAAAACTATCACATAATATAATAAAGAAGACATTCATTTAAAATAACAACGTATATTACCCAATAAAATAAAAACCTGAACAGGTTACGGGCCCAGAATAAACAAAATAATCAACAATTATAAACCTGAATATAAAGAGAAAGACATCAACGAAAATAAAATATATTATAAGTTTCCATTTCTTCCAGGTTTATTACATAAAACTTCAAATTTAATTAAAACAAAGAATGGTTCAGTACAATTAGGCTTTTATAACTATAAGTCCACGAAAAATCTTTTTTCACGTTTGAAAGATCAGACCTTTCTGCAAGATTGTTCCAATTTAATATATGAAATACCTTGCCAAAATTGCCATCTTAGTTATGTAGGGCAAACAAAGCAGTATTTAAAAAATAGAATCAGACAGCACAAATATGACTGTAGCGACAAGAACAGGGATAAAAGGGAAAAATCTGCTTTGGCCTGTCATCACTTTCAACAGGGTCATAATTTTGATTTTGAGAAACCTAGTATACTTGACAATCAAACTAATTATTCTAAACGTGTTATTAGTGAAATGATTCACATAAAGTTACGTAATACGGTAAATGATAGGATGGACGCTAATAACCTGAGCTTAGTTTACACTAATCTAATTGATTCATACGGGCGTACACATTTCAATAATGTATGAGCATGTATTTATTTAACTGAGTTTGTATATATTGTTTGTTACCGTGTGTGTGTTTATCTATATAGTGTTTAATGCTCGAATGACGGGTCAGAAAAGGATAAGTTTTTATTAAAAAGGAAAAAAAAAAGAAAAAAATTAATGATAGGAACGTTGGCTGTGTTTGGTTTGTCGCATTAATGCATTTTAAATTCTATATTGATCTGTTGGTCGTCAGTGGGGTTTTTAATAATTGTTGCAAGTAGCAATTTTTTAAATAATTTGACAAGATGTCTGTTTCAACACAATGCTTGTGCCGAAATGCAAATGCATTAAACTGTTATGGGCCTGTTTCACACTTTCTTTTTATTTTTGATTATGAATCTTAATAATAAATAAAACACGAAAATATTTTTTCTTGAAATCGGCATTAAAATGTCCCAAAATCGTCATTAAAAGCACAGAAATCGTACAATAATGTAGTATTGTACGATTTTTTCAATAAGTAGGCCTTGGCGAGATGTAAACATCAAACGTCAGATGCGGAGAAATCGCCCGTCAAGTGACCAAATATTCAAAACCCGGCCGATAAAGGCTTATTTAACTTTTCGTACACATTGCGAAATTGTTTCCTATAGAAGCACAATCCTTCAGTATACATATTTTAGTAAATTTGAATATCAATAGATTTGTTGCGTAGGCTGCACAAGAAGCAGCAGTTTGGTTTTTCTGTCAGAAGGTGCCGTACGTCCTTATACTTGTCCTAGGTAGAGCGATCGGTAAAGTCAAGCAACGCCGCGCGTAGTTGGTTCGTGGACGGGTGATCCCTTATTATTATTTTCTTGCCTATATGACGCGCACCTTTGTTTTTGATGTTAGTTGGTCGAGCGGTATGTTTAAAGGTGGTCCATAAGTTTATTTATTTTTGGTGTGGGCCTAAGGATTAACGGAAACAACAGGGGAATTTTAATACATATATTTAAAAGTAAATGGTACGCCTATGGCGTAATAATATACAGGTTACGAATTACACAGTAAATGAATTGAGGATGCACAGACGTGAACAAAATGAATTATTAAAATATTCCTAAGTAAATATTACAGAAAAGAATCGATAATAAAAGGTTTAGCGCAAAATAAGTATCTTTAAATTTTAGTAACTGGTTTCAAACCTAAGTGGCGAACAATACTAGCTTATAGCATAAACTAATAACAAAACCTGCAGAAATACTACGTGAATTTAGCTCAAATTATTCCAAGAAATAACACCAAAATTATTGGCACACAAGTTAGTTAGCCTGATCACACAAACGATAATAAAAACATGTAAATTCTTAAAAATGATTCGAAATTGATAATAGAGACACACAATTATTAAAATAACTTGAAATTGGCACAAAAACGTATTTAAAAATACCCAAAATTTAGCGTAAAATATTAATATTGAACTTAATACGGCATGCGGCACTGCTATGCTAACAGCTTTTAAAATACCCAAAATTTAGCGTAAAATATTCAGAACTATAACGACACTGTTTTAAAATATGACAAAATATAACAATCCTTTTCAAATAAACACTACTAGCACTCTAAATAAAATAAAATCAATCAAATTACTTAACTAGAAATAGAAAGGCAACTCAGTCGACAAAACCCAACAAAACAAAATTCAATCGCTTACTCTGTGGTCAGTTCAACGGGCAGCATACTTGTACTAAGGTTGGTTCTTCTCGGGCAGTACTTCGCCCAACCATTGGTGGTCGGAGACTTCTTCTCATAGCTGGTTCTGCATCGGACACTCGCTGGTCTCTCGGGCAGGACTTAGCCCTACAAGTGATGTTCGGCGACTTCCTCGACTCTTGGGAGAAACCCCCCTTTTATAGCAGCCAAGTTCTTTGTTCTCGCCTCGATTCCAGGATTTGCACGTGTGCTTGTGTGGGCGGATGGAATGTATAACAACATGATTTTAGCGTAAGTTTTTCCAAGAATACTAATAACCGTAGCGAACTTTTCTGGCGTTTTGATAATTACAAGATGTAAACAACATGGTTTTTCGTTTAACTTAATGTTCCTAGTTTCCGGTGGTTTGACTCATAACCCGATGATTCCTCGCTGAAGAATTTCATGGCTTTGGCTAACATTGCCTCGTGTTATTTGGTAAAATAAAAATGAGAATTTTGGTTGGTATATACGGGGTACCTCATTGGTATGGGGGCATCACATTCCTCCCTCCTTAATTTGAAAAGGAATTACGATACAATTACTTTTCTGTTAATACGATCTTGATTCTGGCTCTCTTGATTTGATTGCTTTTTGCTTCTTTCCTTTACTCTCTTACATTGAACTGACCTTTTACATATTGAACTGAGTTGCTCTTATGCCTTTAAAATACTATGCCTTCTTTGTTTCCCCTATAAAATTTTTATTTCCTAACATACCTACTCTCTTAATTATTTTTCCTAACCTACCTATTTCTTAACCACTCTTGACTTATCTACGCTTACATACAAGTACAACTACTATCTACTAACATCTTATTGCTTCTTATAATACAATGTTACACAACTTAAATCTAAATTTCTCAAACGATGCACTTACACTTAAACACGCGAGCTTTCTTTCATCGTCACTCACTGTGCTTGCGTCTTCTTCTCCTCTCCCAACTCCTTTTTCAAGAAGTCATGGCCGTATAACTTACGACTCGAAATTTCCTCAAGGTGCTGGCGGTGCCTCAACCCCAGTGATGCTCCATTATTTGTTCCATATACCATTCGGTGTGGTACCATTGTAGCTATCTCCATTTCCATCGAAGACCATGTCCATTTCCACTTGCTCTAGTAGCAGCGCTGCGGGCGTTGACTGCGGCGGCGATGCGTCTGGCGCCTGCGAGGCGACTCTCTCCGCGATGCGGCTCTCTCCCTGGTGGCGGCGCGGCGTTGCTTGCGGCGGCCCCGGCCACGTCACAGGAGGTGATTCCAGATTGCTAAATACCTGCACCTGCTACAGTTGTAGGCGCTTGGATGTACCTACTTCCCACTAAACGAGGTACCACGCATGTCACGCGCGTACCAACTCTCGACACTACTCCCAATAAACTAACCAATTGGCGACCGACTTCTGTTTCCAAGTTTTCATCTGCCTGAGTTACCTTCCTTGCTTTATTATTATTATACTTGTAATACATCGGTGCGGCATGTTCTGTTTATTTATGCCTTGAATTTTGGGTCTCGGGAGTCATTGACTTTGTTTACAATACCTACGTGCTGATAGTATATACAACTTTGGGCCTGATAATTTTCGTATTATTTTCATGAAATTTACCTAGTCACCTGTGCGGAGAGGATTTACAGTTAAATTTAAAATTCTCGTTTCATTTTGGAATGTCTTTGCGTTCGAATCTGATAGCTGCGCGCTATTATTTACCTAAACCTATCTACTTAACCTATTCTCAACCTATTATCTACCTGATTTACTCAAATCGCTTTTCTTAAAACCCAAGGATGTCTTTCCTCAATCGGTCCCCTCGAACGCGTTTGATATAATGTATACTCTTGACGGTTATTATTTTCATTCCCAACCGGCGTGTCGTGTCCCGCTAAGACACTGTTATAAAAAAAACATTATGTCATTTGTAATCGATCTCGGCGCATATAAGTTATCGCTTCTTTCTGACCCACTTCTAGTCACGTATTATAGGTCATCGTCTCCCAAATAGCATTCGGGTCGGTATTTGTTTATGTTTTGAATTATAACAGATGCTTCCTTGTCTTCTCGTTGCCTTTTAGAATTTCTTCGGTCAACTATTATACCCTGTGTCCTGATTTTGTTCAGTGACTAAAATTGCTGTTTTCATTTCTTAATTTTCTTACAGTTGTCATGCATACTTCTTGACATATCGGGGAATTACTAAATCCTTTTTGGTTCACGTTCATCCCTTTTTGAGTTAGTGTTCCATCTCTTTTCCTTAGAAATTCAGGTAGTGGTCCAGTTTGACAGACTATCCTTAAGACGGCGTACACACACTCTTGGCTTGTACTTCGAACCTATCGAACTTTTGTAATTTTCCTTCTTTTAAGGTACAACTTCCTTCCTGTCGCGTTGAGTGTTCCATTTCTCTTCTTACGAAAATTAAGAGGTATGGCCCTTGGGCAAATATCCTCAAAAATGGCAAAAACACTCCTGGATTTGTACTTGTACCTGTCTAACTCTCTCATCCCCTTCTATTATCTCCCTCTCTCTTTTTTGCTCTACAATTTTATTTTTTCCCTTTTTTCTCACTTACTTTCTCCTTACCTTCCTCCTCACTTCGTTTTTCTACTTTCTGGGAACTTCGCGCTTCCCTGAATGTTGCTAACTTCACCTGTTGGTCTACCTGGTTGTTGTTAACCTGGTTGTGCCCAAAACGAGTACCAATCGTTTGAACACTTGCATTCTGGGTCTTTGGTACAGACCAAGAATGAGCGGCGGCCTCTAACAGGCGAGTCAACTCCTTCCCCAAACTCCTAACTTCACTTCCTAACTCTTTAACTCCTCCCTTCACTTCACTAACTTCACTTTTTAACAACTTAACTTCATTAACTTCACTTTTTAATTCCTTAACTTCACCTTATAACTTCACTTTTTACTTTGTTCACACAGAACTTCACTTTTTTACCTCCATACTTTGTTCACACAGAACTTCGTTCACACAGAACTTCACTTTTTACCTCCTTACTTTTTTCACACAGAACTTCACTTAGAACCACTTTTTCTACTTCTCTTCTAATTACACTGTCACTAATCACAACACTCGCTTGTTTCCCTTTAACTTCACTAGCTAACTTTCAACTATAACTCTCAACTCTTGAACTTCGTCGTATAATTTATTCTTCATAATAATACTTCTTTTACGCCTTTTAACTACACTTTTGATTCTCCATTTTCCTTGATCTACCATGTGGATAATTTATTTTTCCTGTTAACTTTTAATTTACCATCTAGCTATTTCCTTTTTTTTATAATTTCTAGTCTTAATCTCAAACTAAATTTCTGCATTCGATTTTCTTGTTTCTCAATATTGTAGCCTATGCTTTGCTTATGCAATACTTTCTCATATCTGATGATTCAATAATTTTTAAATTAATATCCCCTAAATTCGCTATATTACTTCCCTGTGGTATATTACCTACTTGTAATTTTATTTTGCTTAATTTCATTTGCCAATTTTCGCGTCTATTTTTGAGGCGGTTTTCTGTGCATTTCCGTACAAAATGGTCTAATTTCCTTGCTATTTTAGCAAACTTGATTATTACTCTGCAGCGACTTTTCTCTAAATTTTTGAGCAAAAATATCCTATTTGTATTAGCTAAAACACTTGAAGGCGATTCGTGGTGACGTTCTCTCTTATTTATGATTCATGCAATATTGCGCAATCATGCGTGCTCTCCGCGGTAAAATCAGGCTGTATAACATCTACTTCGCGACATTTCCTATTGTGTTGCAGCGGCCTAATCGTATGTTCTTTTCCCGCATAATTTAAGCTTCTATCATATGTTGCTGTTCTAGAGATAATACTCGTTGTTTAATATGCCTTAAAAATCCTAACACAAATTGCGTAGTAACGTCCAGTTCTAGTTTTGTTTTCTTGGAGAATGCTATTTTTTTACTTGACCGTTAACGAAGGTTACTGTTCTATTTCCTAAAAATTTTTTGTCGTGTTAAAATTTGCCTATAATTTTTGCCGTATTTTTGCCTAACTTCCATAAATTTTTATTTAAATTTCTGTTCTTGCTGTAATTCGCTTTTTGAAATATTTATGTAATGTAGCCCTAAACTTAAGCCAATCCGTTGTTCTTTTTGTAACTCTGGCTCCGCTTTGATTTATTGTTTCGCGCTGCTTCTTAGTTTTAACCTGACTATAGCTATTTTCTGTCCTTCAGACCAAGTTTGCCAATAATGCCGTTTCTTTATACAAAAATATTCTATTTTTAGCTTTCCCGTTGAATATTGGTACAGTTTCTATTCCATTATTAATTTTGACGCACTACCTAACCTCTAAATTTTACCTATATTCCTATTAACAGTTTCCAGGTTACCTCCCTCCTTACCTCACCTTCCGCGCCGTTTGGCCCTGCCATTGCCTCCTCTTGTTCGTTTGGCATTTCAAAATTCTTTACTAAAAATAAATTCTAAATTTTCTTTACTTATTTACCTCTATTTTTGGATGGAATTTTTCTTCACCCTTAAATAGTTCCTCCTAGCCTCTCTTTTCCTAATTTTCTAAACCGTTATCTCACACAGTTATGTCACACTGTCTTCCTAAAATTTTCGTTTTCCTTTTTGCGCTTTTTCCTATTATTTTCCTACCAAAATATCCGTAAAAATTTTATTGACCCTACAACTCTCTTAGAACATTTTCTCTGCTAAATTTCTGACAAATTTTCTTTAAATTTCTGTTTCCTTCTGCCCCTACTACTACATTTTCTTCTCTGTTTTGCATTTTTATTTTATTTTCTATATTTTCTATAAATTACTTTAATTCACCCAATAATATTTTTAGTTGCTCCTAGTTTTCTTGATGGAATTTTTCTTCGCCTAACCCTGGATTTTCCCTAGCACCGTTGTCTATTCCTTTTTTTTTTAATTTTTCTAACCATTGTCTCTAAGCACCGTTTAGTTTCCTTTAAAATTTTTCCTTTAATAATTGTTCCGATAAAAAAAACATTTTCTGACAATTGTCTTACAATTTTCTAAAAAGTTCCTGTCAATTTTGACAATTCACCACTATTGAACCACAATACCGTCATACTTTTTCTATGCCTCAGATTCGCTATAAAAAATTTAATTCCTGAAATTTTCTGAAAAATTAATTTTCCTGTAAAATTTTTCTAATTTTCCCCAAACTTCCCCTATCCGTTATCCTTATTAGCAGAACTCCGTTATCCTTATTGTACCACACAATTCTCTTAAAATTTTCCTTTTTCCGAAATTTTCCTAAAAATTTTCCGTTATCCTTTCTACCCCTCCGTTATCCTTATTGGACCCCACAATATTGTTCCACAAAAATTTATTCTGACAATTTTTCGAAATTTTTCCAATTTTTCCGACAAATTAAAAATTTTCCTGTCAATTTGACACTCACCCCTATCCGTTATCCTTATTGCACCCCACACCTGACACCATTTATGACGCGCACCTTTGTTTTTGATGTTAGTTGGTCGAGCGGTATGTTTAAAGGTGGTCCATAAGTTTATTTATTTTTGGTGTGGGCCTAAGGATTAACGGAAACAACAGGGGAATTTTAATACATATTTTTAAAAGTAAATGGTACGCCTATGGCGTAATAATATACAGGTTACGAATTACACAGTAAATGAATTGAGGATGCACAGACGTGAACAAAATGAATTATTAAAATATTCCTAAGTAAATATTACAGAAAAGAATCGATAATAAAAGGTTTAGCGCAAAATAAGTATCTTTAAATTTTAGTAACTGGTTTCAAACCTAAGTGGCGAACAATACTAGCTTATAGCATAAACTAATAACAAAACCTGCAGAAATACTACGTGAATTTAGCTCAAATTATTCCAAGAAATAATACCAAAATTATTGGCACACAAGTTAGTTAGCCTGATCACACAAACGATAATAAAAACATGTAAATTCTTAAAAATGATTCGAAATTGATAAGAGAGACACACAATTATTAAAATAACTTGAAATTGGCACAAAAACGTATTTAAAAATACCCAAAATTTAGCGTAAAATATTAATATTGAACTTAATACGGCATGCGGCACTGCTATGCTAACAGCTTTTAAAATACCCAAAATTTAGCGTAAAATATTCAGAACTATAACGACACTGTTTTAAAATATGACAAAATATAACAATCCTTTTCAAATAAACACTACTAGCACTCTAAATAAAATAAAATCAATCAAATTACTTAACTAGAAATAGAAAGGCAACTCAGTCGACAAAACCCAACAAAACAAAATTCAATCGCTTACTCTGTGGTCAGTTCAACGGGCAGCATACTTGTACTAAGGTTGGTTCTTGGTGTGACTCTGGGCAGGCAAGGCGGCAGACTCTAGTTGACTTCTCGGGCAGTACTTCGCCCAACCATTGGTGGTCGGAGACGTCTTCTCATAGCTGGTTCTGCATCGGACACTCGCTGGTCTCTCGGGCAGGACTTAGCCCTACAAGTGATGTTCGGCGACTTCCTCGACTCTTGGGAGAAACCCCCCTTTTATAGCAGCCAAGTTCTTTGTTCTCGCCTCGATTCCAGGATTTGCACGTGTGCTTGTGTGGGCGGATGGAATGTATAACAACATGATTTTAGCGTAAGTTTTTCCAAGAATACTAATAACCGTAGCGAACTTTTCTGGCGTTTTGATAATTACAAGATGTAAACAACATGGTTTTTCGTTTAACTTAATGTTCCTAGTTTCCGGTGGTTTGACTCATAACCCGATGATTCCTCGCTGAAGAATTTCATGGCTTTGGCTAACATTGCCTCGTGTTATTTGGTAAAATAAAAATTAGAATTTTGGTTGGTATATACGGGGTACCTCATTGGTATCTACGGGGCATCACACCTAATAAAACTTTTTTTTTTTCGATTTCAAAAAAATATAATATGTACCTCGGCACTGAAGTTGTTTTTATGACTCATGTGGTTTATTTGCCTCGGCCAGAGGCCTCAGCAACTAAACTCCACATGAGTCATAAAAAGTTGAACTTCAGTGCCTTGGTACATAAATAACTATTTTCCGATTTTTTTTCGACCGGGAAATGCCCTAAAAACGTTTTTGAAATTCAAATTTCGTCACGGGCCCAAAAAGCTGACTGGCTACTGTTTTACGACGTAGACACGATTTACGGCAATATCGATAGTAGAGATACTAAGAGAGCACCAGACCAGACTTGTCGAAACCTGTCTGGTCTGGTACTCTCCTAGGTTTTGACCGTCTCCCCACTCTCTGCCCACTCCTATTAAAACAGCTAAATAGGAGAGGTTCAACTAAGATCTCATCAGACACGCAGATCATTTACAACATGTCCTTCTTAAATAGTTTAAACAATTTGCTGGTGAAAAATCTGGTGAATGTTCGGGATTTGGAAGTAAATAAAAAATTTGAGATCCAGTGTTTTAAGAGAATAAATACCAAGTTTGGGGAAAAGGTAGTGGCGGAATTTGCCGACTTCAAGACTATCCTGCCTCAGCGTTTTACGGAGCAATTAACTCGAGAGCGAATTGACGAATTGAATGGTGACGACAAAAGGTATTTTTTAACAAGCTTGGGGCCCGTCGGCAAGACTACAAATATTATATTTTCTGAAGCATGAGCGAGAGACTGCGGCGATATATGGAGGCACTCGAAGAGCTGAGACGCTTGATTATTATGTATGAACTAACTAAAAAGTTTAGAAATGTAAAATTGTAAAAATAAAAAATATTATTTGTTTGTGTGTTTTTTATTTCTCTAAGAGGGTGTGATTGAATAAACTTGTGTCAATCCAATGCCGGTTGTTAGGCAATTTTGCTTCAATTATGTCCGGACACAAATATTCTGACAATTTAAACAGCAAAACATAAAAAATTGACTAGTGAATTATCCAGTGAGAAAATTTTCTACATAATATCCAATTGGGCAATTGCTCAAGTCGGTCCTCCAAATTTCTCGAATATGCGTTTTTCCAAAATATTGTTTGTGTTTTTTACTTTGGATTTGAGGGGTATATCGATTGGTTTGATGCCGAGGGGTGAGAAAATATTGTCTGTGTTTTTTACTTCTGATTTGAGGGGTATATCGATTGGTTTGATGCTGAGGGGTGAGAGGTTCGACCAACAGAGAAGTAAAAAATTCTAGAGTTTTAAGAGGATAAATATTAACACGTTGACTGCCATGTGTATATATATTATGCACAGATTGGTCTGGTGCTGCGGGTCGATCAACAGAGAAGTAAAAAATTCGAGAGTTTTAAGAGGATAAATATGAACACGTTGACTGCCATGTGTATATAATATTATGCATAGATTCGTCTGCTGCTGCGGTTCGATTAACAGAGAAGTAAAAAATTCGAGATTTTTAAGAGGATAAATATTAACACGCCTTGTGTATATATATTATGCACAGATTGGTCTGCTGCTGCGGTTCGATCAACAGAGGAGTAAAAAATTCGAGACTTTTAAGAGGATAAATATTAACACGTTGACTGCCATGTGTATATATATTATGCACAGATTGGTCTGGTGCTGCGGGTCGATCAACAGCGAAGTAAAAAATTCCAGAGTTTTAAGAGGATAACTATTAACACGCCTTGTGTATATTATGCACGGGTCTGGTTCTGCGGTTCGACCAGGTAAAAAATTCGAGAGTCTTAAGAGGATAGTGGTTGTCGAATTTGCATGAAAAAAATTTGTGTGAAAATTATGTGTTTTTTACTACCCAATAATGGCTTTCAGGCTGCGGCCATGGAGGCAATGTCTGAGAAGCATGATTATGAGCGAAATAAAAAGTTTAAATTATGAAAATATTTGTTAATAATAGTTAAAATAGTCCTCAAGTTGTGTGAATTTCAGATGATAGAACTTGTCAGGAAAAAATCAATACTACGGCAGAGCGCCCATAATCGGCCGCCGTAGGGCTCCGCATCATAAACCCTCTAAAGGGGCCATTTACCGCAAAGGATTGCTTCAAGAATTTTGTCTGAAGTTTTAAACGTGGGAATATGTCGCGTATTTAGTTTTTCTACATAGATGATTTTAATTTGGTCTGTAGTACCATGATTGTTTAAATCTAAAAAATAACTTATTATTTGTTACATGAGTAGTACCATGATGGTTTAAATCTAAAAATAACTTGTTTATTATTAATGAGTAGCACCGTGATTAAATCTAAAAAATAACTTTATATAGCTAACGCCCTCTGGGTGCCAGCGTCTGCTTTACTAGTCGAGAAATTTTAACCGTTACTAATGGCGGGTGGCTTTCTATTGAGACTATTCGAGCGCCGGTATTTTGTATTCTTTTTTCTTCCTCGGTCCGCCAGATGGGTCTAGTGTGCAACTTCCCGACACGAGCTTGTTTGAAATAGATAAGTTCTTGTCCTGGACCTCTCAACGGTCGAGCTGGGGTTCAAAAGGTACAGCACTATTAGATATTAGTCAGTTATCAAGGAACCCCAATCAGCTCCCCGCCCCTTCTCCGTCACAATTCCGTCCGATCTGTACAGTTCCGGAAGGAATGGTCTGTCGGTTGGGGAACCGCCACCCTTTTTTTGGGTGGCGGTGGTGGTTATTAAAAGCTCGAACCCCCCGCGCGAGGCTCGGCAATAATGTATCTGCTAGATCCAGCTCTATGTTAAAAATGTTCGATCTAATGAAGTAAACATTTTTGCAGTCCTATTGGACTCTAAGTATATCCTGACTCGAAATATAACAGTCACATTCAAACAGAATTATGCAATAACTTTTTTGAATATCCATGTTTATCATCCGGTATATTGTCCGGATGCGGCACGTGCCAAGCAGAGGATATTACCTAGACCCATAGACCTTACTCTCCCTTCAAGATTTATGACTTGGCAATTATAGCTTCTTCGGTACAATAAGGTACGTAATAAATATTCTTGGCGATAAAAACCTTAACACGTTGAGTGTCGAACTTGCCCAACGCGCCATGTGCATATTCAGGCAGCGCTTTATGTCAGGCTGCGTAATGTACATATGTACCGTGCAGGAATCTGATGGTGCGGCATGGAATTAACACCATCTTAGTTGGTGATATCTTACTATTTTGATTTTTGTTAGATATTAGCTGTGGTAATATAAATAACTAAATACAGGGAAATAAATGAACTGCGGTGGTGGTTAAAAAAGCACGAACCCATCGCGCGAGGCTCGGCAATAATGTATCTGCTAGATCCAGCTCTATGTTAAAAATGTTCGATCTTATTATTTTGTCAGTTTAGAAATCCTACTCTCCATTCAATATTAAAAACTTGATTTTCAAACAAATTATAAAAGGAGCGTGCACGCTTAGATTCCCTGACTTAGAATAAAATTTAAAAGATTTGTTATACAATTTCGAATCTGACGCTGAACTTAATCTACTTGAAGTATTTTTTCAAAATATGAAGATAGTCAAATTCTAAACACATTTGCAAGTGATCATCACATGTTTGAATACACAATGTATTATTTCAAATGTTGGATCTAATATAATAAAGTAAAAATTTTGACAGTTTACCTAATAGCACAGAATAAATAGCTTTGCAACAGAAGCCTCCTTACGGACATGTATCAAAAATAAGCGAGTCTCCATTTCAATTTACAGAAAGATAAACAGTATATTAATCATAAATTTGGTTCTAATACAATCTCTTTGCTATGTAGATTAACGTAAAATCGAATAAAATGCAAATTATTCATGACTTTAGAAGATATTTCGCTAAAAAGCGAGTCTCCTTTTGACACATGTCGCTAAGAAATTGTCTGTATTACTCGTTAGTCTGTGCTAATAGGACCTCCCAACTCGATAATCCAGCTATAAAAGTCGCATTCAGGATTATGCTTTTTCAATATCCAGGTATATCATCGCGGCACGTGCCGCAGAGGGTATTAGACCTATAGACCTGTAATTATTATTCTCACTTCAAGATTTATGACTTAGCAATTACAGCTTCTTCGGTACAATAAGGTATAATAACGTATTCGAAGTTCTCGGATTGTAGCACCGTGTATGTTTAACATTAATAGGAAACTTAGCATAATAAAATACAGTAAAATTTTTTAATTATTTATTAATGAAAAATATTCTTATTCTAATTTTGTCTCATATACAAGAGGATTGAAGCAAACTTTAATTTTAGAATCTATGCAATTTGAGTTCGATGTTGTCGATATTTATAATCGAATTTAAATAATTACAACCTATTAAGTCTCACACATCACAAGTTTTACACAATTTGTATGCAAAACCTTGTATGAATGTATGCAAAACATTGAAAGTCGCAAAAATTGGACGCAACTCGCAAGCAACGCAAGATGTATGCAAATCCTTGAGAGACGCAAAAATTGGACTCGCAAGCTGTATATATAGTACGCAATTAAAAGACATTTGACCTACCTTGAAAGCTAATGGACATTTTTTCGACTTTTAAGTGTTAACTACTATAGTTACTTTTCGAAAGAGAGAGTACCTGCGAGCTATTTCAACAAACTGAGCGGTATAATACATGTAAAAAATTATAAGTTAAAGTTTAAGCTTAGGAATCATTCATAATATAGCAATTTTCCGATTATGAATTCATACTTGCAAAAACATCTTAGTTTGAGGGAAGAGTCGCGTATAAACATAATAAGTACCACATACCCACCAAATATTTCACCAAAATTGTCATATTTTCTCACCTGTTGTGTGGAGAAATAAACAAAACATCATAGCCTCAAGGGAGCCGAAGACCCTGTGTAATTTCTGAAACTAAGTGCCATCAAAGTTTTCTTCTTCTTAAAATAAGCTACGTTTTTGCTAAATTTGTTTTTTATATTGTGCCGATTTGCAGCATCACTTAGCTGTCTACTGACACATCTTTACGTTTTAGGACGCAAAATCGAGGTACTAAAAAATCATCCTGTATAGAAAAGTTGATCGGTTAAAGTTACAAAAACAGATTCTAAAAACAATAATATGAATGTTACACATCCAGATCCTGACGTTTCAAAACTTAAACAGACGTTAAACAAAAATTGAAATGAGTTTCTATAGTCTACTTGTCTTGGAAATTTGTAAATAATAGTAAAATCTTTTTTCATCCTAGGCGTTTGTAAGGCAAAATACTAACCATACAGTATGCGCAGGGAAAATGTGAGACCTGTCATACCTAGAATATATGTTTTATGGTAGAATTGTGGTGTATTTAACTTATTCGTTTCCCAAAGCACCACATGTTTCATATAGCTGGCGGTACAACTTTTTGATGCAGGTGAAAGCGACGTTAATCTAGAACGATCCAATTGCTATTGTATTATTTTTTGGACAAAATTTATGACGGCTTTACACTATCAGGTGAAGGGTACCCCTTCAGACGTATTTCCCACCATAAAGCATGTCACAAAAGTATATTGTCCGTTTTAGAAAGTCCAAACATCCCCAAAGCGAGCTGTTTAAATATTAAATCATTTAGAATATACAGGCAATTTGTAGATATACATGTATCCATTTTCCCTTAACTCGAGGTGCTTAGGTATAAACTTCAATAACTCTATGCAAAAAAACATGTATATTTGCTACATATGCAGCATTTCGTACTCTAACTCGAGGTAATTATAAGACATATTTTTATTAAGATAGAAATGAACCCTACAGAAAAATTTAGAACAAAATTCCTAAAATATAAACTAACCTCAGATGCTTTTAACAGAAAAAATCTTTGCTGTGTAGAAGAAGTTGTAACAAACAACATACTTATAAAATATACTCTCAATTCATACAAAACCATCTATTTTTTAACATGTTGACTGTCATGTGCATATATGCACAGACAACTTGCACGCCATTTGTATATTCACAGCGCTTTATGTCAGACCGCGTAATGTGCATACCGTGCATTTCTTATGGGGAATCTGTTGACATGTGATTAACACCATCTTAGTTGGTCTCGTGATATCTTACCATTTACGTTTTTGTTACAAATTTTAAACTTTTAATTTCAGTCTATAAGATATTTATTCTTGTAAATAACTAAATACAGGAAAATAAATGTACTGCAATATTCCCCTTTCAAGTTATATTTTCTGTCGACAAGTTTTATGCAAAAGTAAATAATGTTGGCAACAAAAAATGGCTTTTCTGGTAACAAAAAATGTTTTTCTACATAGATTGACATAGAAATATACCTACTGTATACAAACAAAAAGATTATTTTAATTTTGAATTGTGAACAGTAAAAACACATTCCACACAAATCGCTGGACTTTCTGAACAAGCTGGACGTACGTAGAGAGAACTTGCTTACTGTGAGCTATAGCGTATTTTCTGTCATGGTCTTTTGCATGCTTTTTAACAAAACTTACATCGGTGTCTATTTTCTGATGTCTGCATTTTATGATCTGTATTGTTTTCTTCTGGGATCGGTTGTTTATTACTCTCCAATAATAGCATGCAAAGTATTTCTCTAAAAGTTGTAATCTGCATAGATGAATTGTTAACAACTTTGTACAAATGCCAAGCATTTACCAGCGATATTTCTGTCAATACCTCTACGGCTATCTTACGAAACCATTTTACCGACCTATGCAATGAAGTAGAATATGAAGACATTTGGTCAGCCACATATATGTATGGTTTTGCAGAATTATAGGCACAAATAGCTGTTGCCTTCATTGGGATACCTTCTCTGGCAGGAGCTTCTGTTAATTCATCACCATTATTAGCTACTGGCATGCCATCTGTTTTCTCAAATCCACAATAAACTTTTAGATGATATGTGTAACCACCTTTTATGCACAATTTAAAAACTTTAAAGTTAAACTTGTGTCTCTTTCCTTTCACATATTGTTTGAAAGATATTGGATCACGGAACGGTACCATGCTTTCATCAATACAAACATTTTCTGCAGGAACCATACAAACTTTAATGTTTTTATTTATAACGTCGATAAGTGGTTGTATTTTATAAAGTCTGTCTGCAGGAGGACATTCTTTATTGTTTGAAAAATGCCACATTTGCAATAGTATTTCAAAACGATTTCTTGGTATCTGTTTCGAAATTTGATTTGCATAAAGAGCAGATCGACTCCAGTAATCTTTCAAAGTAGGTTTTCGGTCCAGTCCCATCCAAATAATTATTCCCAGAAACATTTTCATTTCAGCTGCATTCGTAGGTATCCAGTTATTGAGTCTTGATTTTCTTCCTATACTGTTATCAACAATTTTCTCGACAATCTTCTGCTCGGCATAGATATTAGTTTGTTGCGCCATTAACTCAAAAACTTCTTCAGTCGCAATTTTTAAGAAACAATCCAATTCGTTAAGACCTCTAAGTTCCTTTTTAAGATCTACAGGTATATCGACAGGTACATCAAATGCAAAATCTTAAAATTTTCTTTCAATGGGTCCCCAGCTGGCTACGTTCGGTATATCATCAATATCCTCGGTATCGGAGAGAGAACTTGAATCTGAGCTACTGCTACTTACTGTATTTGAAGTTAAAGGAACGGATTGCCTAATATCAACTTTCTGTTTCTTTCTTTCTTGGTACTTGTTGCCCTGACTCTGAACCACTACTTTCACTTTCTTGCACATATTCCGGATCGCCATCAGAGTCGGCGGCAAACGGCTCTTCATCACTTATGTCACAGTCCTTCAAACATTCTTCCATTAGTACTTCTAACCTTCTTATTTTCTTTTCTTGACTTGCGAGCGACATGACCACTACCAATAAGTTATTAGTAACTAATAACTGCCGATAGAACCAACAATACGACGATTTTACTGACAACAATACGACGATTTTACTGTCACGTGTAAACGTCAAACACACGTCTATACAGCTCACGCTAACAGCCCACTCTGACTTGGCGCAAATGTTGAAGGTCGTCAACGGTATTGACGACAGGGCTGTACTTTACCTGTTTACAAGGTGTATTTGAAATTTGAAATGATTTAATCAGGCGCCATGTGCATATATTTTATGCACACTTCTATTGCATACTATAAGTATAAATTTGTATTCAGTCTTAAACTATTTTGCTCCCAAAACGTAAAAATAAATAAAATTTTCAATAAAACTACGAGTACTTCGGCGCAGCGGACCCGATCACGAAATTCGCTTTGGCAGTCAACATGTTAAAAAATAATGGATGTGACTTTCTAAAACGGACAATAATATCAAAGTCTAGAGAATACTCTCTAGACTTTGATAATATGTCTACTTTTGTTAACTAGGCATGTTTTATGGGGGTCAATACGTCTGAAGCGATACCCCCTTTTTACCTAATAGTGTAAAGCCGTCGGTATCATAGATTTTGTCCAAAAATAATACAATAGCAATTGGATCGTTCTAGATTAGCAAATGCCGCTTTCACCTACTTCAAAAAGTTGTAATATACAGGGTACCGCCAGCGTGTGACAAGAAATATGAGTTTAAAACATGTGGTGCTTTGGAAAGCGATGGAAAATTACCGTGCTTAACAAGTGGGTCAATCTCACGAAAATACACCTTTTTAATTCTACCATAAAACATATATTCTAGGTATTTTACGATGGGTCTCACATTTTACCTGTTTTATTGTGGGTTACAAATACTTCTGTATGGTTAGAATTTTGCCGGATTTTACGAACGGCTAGGATGAAAAAATAAAGATTTTACAAGTATTATTTACAAAATTTCCATAATATGTTGTAAAAGAGAGACACATATAATTCAGTTGTTCTCTACAACAGTCTAAATAATGAAATAAAAATAAGCGGATCCACATTCATGTTCAAACAAAAACTTAAAAGACATCTTTTGAAAGCGCAAACCTCTTGGTTCTCACTACATCATTATCTATGCAGACACATTGAATTTATAACGAATTTACCTTTACTTAATTAATAAGAATGTTTCATAGTTTTATACCTGTTTAAGTTAATTTAATATTATCATGTATTGGGGTTAGACGTAAGAGTAGCATCATGCTAAATCTCATCCCCTAATCTAGTAAGTAGTTTATTATTATTATTAAGTAGACTATAGAAACTCGTTACAATTTTTGTTAAGGCCGCTCCGGCGGTTGGTCCTGTACTTAAAAAAGTATATTGGATTTATACACTGGGCTCGTCGAATGGCACACAAGTAGAAACTATCCGAACTGAATAACAATAGTCTGTACTATCTGTTAATGAATGCCATCTTCTATCTGAATGTGGTTCTTGATTCTGAAATAAAATGCATAGACAATAGATCTTTCTAGAGAAAAACATAAGTATAATTTGGGAACTATTAACAGAAATCTGTATACGGGAAAGAGCAATTCGTGGTAAATATGATAACTAATGCATAGTGAAACGTCAGGATCTGGATGTGTAACATTCATATTATTGTTTTTAGAATCTGTTTTTGTAACTTTAACCGATCAACTTTTCTATACAGGATGATTTTTTAGTACCTCGATTTTGCGTCCTAAAACGTAAAGATGTGTCAGTAGACAGCTAAGTGATGCTGCAAATCGGCACAATATAAAAAACAAATTTAGCAAAAACGTAGCTTATTTTAAGAAGAAGAAAACTTTGATGGCACTTAGTTTCAGAAATTACACAGGGTCTTCGGCTCCCTTGAGGCTATGATGTTTTGTTTATTTCTCCACACAACAGGTGAGAAAATATGACAATTTTGGTGAAATATTTGGTGGGTATGTGGTACTTATTATGTTTATACGCGACTCTTCCCTCAAACTAAGATGTTTTTGCAAGTATGAATTCATAATCGGAAAATTGCTATATTATGAATGATTCCTAAGCTTAAACTTTAACTTATAATTTTTTACATGTATTATACCGCTCAGTTTGTTGAAATAGCTCGCAGGTACTCTCTCTTTCGAAAAGTAACTATAGTAGTTAACACTTAAAAGTCGAAAAAATGTCCATTAGCTTTCAAGGTAGGTCAAATGTCTTTTAATTGCGTACTATATATACAGCTTGCGAGTCCAATTTTTGCGTCTCTCAAGGATTTGCATACATCTTGCGTTGCTTGCGAGTTGCGTCCAATTTTTGCGACTTTCAATGTTTTGCATACATTCATACAAGGTTTTGCATACAAATTGTGTAAAACTTGTGATGTGTGAGACTTAATAGGTTGTAATTATTTAAATTCGATTATAAATATCGACAACATCGAACTCAAATTGCATAGATTCTAAAATTAAAGTTTGCTTCAATCCTCTTGTATATGAGACAAAATTAGAATAAGAATATTTTTCATTAATAAATAATTAAAAAATTTTACTGTATTTTATTATGCTAAGTTTCCTATTAATGTTAAACATACACGGTGCTACAATCCGAGAACTTCGAATACGTTATTATACCTTATTGTACCGAAGAAGCTGTAATTGCTAAGTCATAAATCTTGAAGTGAGAATAATAATTACAGGTCTATAGGTCTAATACCCTCTGCGGCACGTGCCGCGATGATATACCTGGATATTGAAAAAGCATAATCCTGAATGCGACTTTTATAGCTGGATTATCGAGTTGGGAGGCCCTATTAGCACAGACTAACGAGTAATACAGACAATTTCTTAGCGACATGTGTCAAAAGGAGACTCGCTTTTTAGCGAAATATCTTCTAAAGTCATGAATAATTTGCATTTTATTCGATTTTACGTTAATCTACATAGCAAAGAGATTGTATTAGAACCAAATTTATGATTAATATACTGTTTGTCTTTCTGTAAATTGAAATGGAGACTCGCTTATTTTTGATACATGTCCGTAAGGAGGCTTCTGTTGCAAAGCTATTTATTCTGTGCTATTAGGTAAACTGTCAAAATTTTTACTTTATTATATTAGATCCAACATTTGAAATAATACATTGTGTATTCAAACATGTGATGATCACTTGCAAATGTGTTTAGAATTTGACTATCTTCATATTTTGAAAAAATACTTCAAGTAGATTAAGTTCAGCGTCAGATTCGAAATTGTATAACAAATCTTTTAAATTTTATTCTAAGTCAGGGAATCTAAGCGTGCACGCTCCTTTTATAATTTGTTTGAAAATCAAGTTTTTAATATTGAATGGAGAGTAGGATTTCTAAACTGACAAAATAATAAGATCGAACATTTTTAACATAGAGCTGGATCTAGCAGATACATTATTGCCGAGCCTCGCGCGATGGGTTCGTGCTTTTTTAACCACCACCGCAGTTCATTTATTTCCCTGTATTTAGTTATTTATATTACCACAGCTAATATCTAACAAAAATCAAAATAGTAAGATATCACCAACTAAGATGGTGTTAATTCCATGCCGCACCATCAGATTCCTGCACGGTACATATGTACAGTCGCGGACAGTTGGTATCGAACGACCTGAAGAGGTTTCTCGTGGCTATCGTTACAGGGCGCGCGGAGACGGCAACAGCGCGCGCCTTCGGCATCGGATGGTTCGAACGGGTGTCTTGTTCCGAGAATTCTTTGCAAGCGATTAAGCCGATGTCACCGAAAGGGTTAAAAAAAATTAAGGAATCAGTATTAAACTATTTATTAAAACAGTTCACAAGTATACAGTATGATTTTTTAAACTACCACCGCGATTTCCTCGCTTATTTTGCGCCCTACAAAAAAAAACATGAGAAACAAAAAGGTGACAATTTTGGACAGCTAAGTGGCCCTGAAAAAGTAATCAACATCCATGGTCAACTTGTCGCGCAATATAAAAAAACCTCCAATTGAGCAAAATTATTAAATAGCCGTAACATACCTATTTATTTTAAGATACCGAAGAAAACTTTTATATTGAAAATTGATGGCACTGAGAAGCTTTATGCAACTGGGTGCTCAGATAGTTTCTGAAAATTACACAGGCTCTTCGGCTCTGTTGAGGCCATTGTTTTAGTTATTAAAGGCCATTGTTTTAGTTTATTAAAGTAGTTATTTGGCTCCCTACTGAAAAATCTTAAGAAACAAAAACGTGTAAATTTTAGATAGTTGGTTAATGTTAAAAAAAGAAGTCGGTATCCATGGCCAACTTTTCGCGCAATACCAAAAAAAACTTAAATCAACAAGAATCTGAAAACAATCAATTTATTTTGAAAGTCGAGGGAAAATTTTAATTGGAGATTAGCGGCAATTAGATCACGCAAGAACATTGACAAAAGAAAATTTTCATACAATTTGTACTAGTTTTCCCGCTAATTTGTTTAAAGTGTGAAGTCGAAATAGCAATTAAAAACATCAACAGTTATTCAAATTAAAGACAAATTTTCTCATATTAAAGATCTTGTTTGATCAAAAAAAAATTAAATAAATTGATAGTTTTGTTTTCACATTTTTGTCGACTTGAGTTTTTTTTTGTATTGCGTGAAAAGTTGGTTATGGATGCCGATTTATTTTTTAACATCACCTAGCCGTCTAAAATTGCCATATTTATTATGCTTATATAAGCTTACTTACATAAAAAAAATATATTTAATGCAGTGATAGGGCCAAAGCGAAAAATGTTTTTCAAATAAATCAAAGTGTGCCAATTGTTTCTAAAATTGGTAGTATGGAGTATCCTTTACTTTTGAACAACTTTTCCTAGCAACTTATTTCCACATAAGAAATGTTAGCAAAGTTTTTATCAAGAGTAACTTTTTGCGGTAAAATTAAAGATAAGAAAGTGTTCCTATTCAACACCTCTTCTGTGGACATACTGTATATACATAGTGTATTTGGAAATGAAAGGAAGGTTTATGGCTTATTATAAATATAAATGCAAATTCTTTATCAGAGGCTCGAGAGTCCGTCATAAAATACTACATAACTCGCCCGAATATTAATTTGCGTATTTATCCTCATCAGATTTTTAGCAAAAGAGCACGCCACTGAAATGGTCGAATTTTCCTTCTCAATCAATATTTATGGCCTCCTTTCATTTCCAAATACACTAAGTATAGTTGTCAGCGGTTTTAGACATTAAGTTAATAAATATTTTGCGTTGCAACAAAAATGTATTTTTATGTTATAATAAAAAAATATGTAGTAACACTAAAAATATATTTAGCTAATAACCCTAGAATTAAAAAAGTTAATTAAAAGGATTTTCATAAATTATTCTTTTCTTTGCAAAATAAGTATTTGTTCCAACATTTAGTTGTTAGGTCTCGTAGTCCTAAACATAAATGATTATAAAATAAAAGGGGTGTCCCTTTTATTTATTTTTTCTTATTTTTGAAGAAATTGGTCAGAAGTTTTAATAAATTGGTTTTCGTGGTGCTGCAATGCTCCATTGTTTCTCATAAAATGCCCTTCAACAGATAAATGAGATTAGGGGGTCACAGACATAAAATTACCCTTGTAACTTAATAGAGAGTTATTGCAGAAACTGTTTTTGGCATTAAGCAGTATTTAAGACGACCTTATTTGAATACTCTCATACGTTATTTATGATTCTGACAATAGTTATTGCAAGTCGTAATTTATGTATCCAAATTAAGGGCTTGTTTACGTTTACTTTATTGTTTTGTATTTCTACACTTTCACTAGAATATTATGTGCTTTTATAATTTTGCTCCGGAAAAAACTGGGAAAACAGCCAAATAACCACGGAACACCAAGGTGAAAGACTAATGAAAACAAACAAGGTGCAAACGCAAACAAGCAACGAACATTTTAGGTTAAGTCCTACTTTCACAGAACACTAGCGTTTTCTGACAAATCAGAATTTATTTTAAGAATTGTGACAAATAAGGTAAAAATAACGTATATTATGGTATACACAATAAACAAAAATAAAGGAAAATAACCTTATTATGGACGACCTTATGTCAAACTACGACTGCGCATGCTCAAATGTCAAAATAACGTCAAAAAAGAGCGCGACGTTATTTATTTCTGCAATAACTCTCTATTATTTAAATTGCATACCTTTATCAATAACATCAGAAGACACACAGCAGGGACACGTGTCAAGCTTTACACACCTCCCTGGACCTCAATGTGATTACCTGGATAAAATAAAATAATTTCAGGTGATTGAGGACTTCCACAAGCTGGATATAATGATTACGAAGTTTTATTAGAACCACCGACACAGGAAGAATCCGAAAAAACTATAAACCCATTAAAATCTTTATGACTATAACATAATTAAATAAAGGCAAGAAATCAAATGCATTTTCCATTATTATATTATATGTATATTAATATTTAGTATACCCACCTTGGGATAGGATGACTTTCTGAACTCTCCTGCCCATCGAATCTATGAGTTGGCAGCAGAGATCATGGGTTACGACTTCATCCCACGTTTGTTGAATCTTCTGCCAAAGTGCCTCCCTATTTTCGGGTATGAAGTTCTCCATTGTCCGCGCCATTCTGCCCCACACATTCTCAATGGGATTCAAGTCAGGACTCTTCGCCGGCCATTGCAACTTTTCTACGTTGTTTTCGGTGAACCATTCGCGAACTATTCTTGCTGTATGCACAGGAGCGTTATCATGCTGGAAAACGAAGCCATCGGGATACATTTCCGTTGCAGTTGGTAACAATCCGCCTTCGAGTATCTCGCAATAGCGAGCTGCTGTGAAGCGGTCGTCGATTCTCCAACAAATGCCAGGTCCACGGTAGCTTATCCAGGCCCATATGTTGACGGAAAAATGCCCACTCCTTTTCCTGGGTGACACAAATCTTTCGTCATATCTTGAACTCACCGAAGGTCTATATACTCGCACTTTGCCATTGTAATGGCTTTGAAAGATCTTTTCGTCGCTAAATATTACCTTCTCCCAATAATGTGGCGGTAAACGCTGAAACTCTCGGCATATCTGCAACCTGACTTCCTTATTAGCCTCGGTCAGCTGAATTTTGTTGCTGGCCGTGCGAGATTTCAGATTGGCTGCATCTAATCTCCTTCGGGCAGTTCTAACACTTGCTGGAAATTGTGTTGCAGATACTGCTTCAACGGCGGATTTAAACGGATTTGCAAGGCAAAAATTAGCTAGTTGCTCATCTTGTTGGTCAGACGTAATTTTCACATTTCCTCCTCTATGTATGTTTTCCACGCTTCCGGTTTCGTCATATTTCTTCTTTATATTGAAAATGGTGCTTTTAGATACACCAAATTCTTCGGCCAGTCGGGAAATAGCCCAACCATTTTCTAGTTTGGCGATGATACGGTGCTTGACGGATTCACTCAAACGAGGCATAACGAACACTGTTAGTTACTCTCTCGAATTAGGATACTGACTAAATAATTTTAGCCCACCCACCTTAGTATTTATACAAAGGGCTAGGAGCAGGTATAATCGATATTTTCAAAATCTACATCCAATTCAATATTACAATTATTAAGTTAATCCCCTAAATTTAGTTATATTAAGTGCAAGTTATGTTCATCGACCCCACAGCACACCGACCTGGACGAAAACCCCGAATCAGCGGAATCAGCTTTTTATTTTTCGTACACCGCATTTCCAATTTATATAAATATCGCGACCGCAATTAATCGATCAGTAATAGTAATAGTTTATACCCTACGTTCAATAAACCTTTTTAAAAACGAAGATTTTCGACCCCGGAACATAACTGGCGCTGCGAACAGGATAGCTGCACGGAATCCAAAGGAGGATCATCGGTTCGTCTCAACGATTTGGCAGTTATCAACGACCTGGGAGAAGAAACCTGTGCAGAGATTGGAGAACCATACGGCAGGGATGTCCAGAGCGATTCTCCTTGTCCTGTAAGTTCACTTCCTTTTTCTCATGAGTTCTGATTACCCTGAAGGTTCATTATTAGAAGATTTAGCTCATTTTTCTATTACTCCAAAAGCTCCTAAACAAAAACCTCGTTTTAAACCATATTCTAAAAATTTACCTGAAGATTTAAAAAACCCTCAAATTTTAATTTCTCAGCCCTCAACTTCAAAAACTCAAGAAATGGCTTTAACAAATACCGACATTAATAATTTGTGCAACACTCTTCCAGAATATAAACCGGGAGATAACCTCTCCACATTTATAAATTCAGTTGATAATTTAATTGCTTTTTTCACTCAACAAGGTGCTAATGCCACTCAACTATATATAATTAACACTCATATCGTTTCCAAAATTAAAAATGAGGCTCGTGATTTCTTAAATTTACACAATAAAACTTCTTGGGCAGAAATAAAGCCCCTTTTACTCCAAAAATATGGCGACCGTCGCACAGAAGAAATTTTATTAACACAATTAACCACCACAGTTCAAAAGCGTTCTGAATCTTATGATGACTATTACAACCGAATAACTTTAGCACTTAATGATCTTTTACAGCATGTTTCTTTACATGAAAATAACGCTCAGGCAATCGAGTTTAAAGCTTCGTTTTTCAGAAAACAAGCCCTTAGAACATTTTGTACTGGCATAAACAATCCCTATTGCGATCATTTATCTCATTTTGAATTAAACTCTCTCGACGAAGCACTTCAAAAATGCATAGCTTTAGATAACCACAAACAGCAACAGCAATATATGTCTTATCTTAAATCTACCACCTATCCCCGCGATTATCAAAGAAACAGTCAACCTACCACTACCAATCGCCCTACTAATCAAAATCCTCAACCACCTCGCAACCCACAACCTAATCATAATACGAATATGAACCCAAATTTTAATCAACAATTCCCTCAAAACTTTAATCAAGGTCCTTCAAACTCACCTAGAAATTTTGGCAACACAAATAGGCCCATTCCTCAAAGACAAAACCCTCCACCTAATAGACAAGTATTCAGCCCACCATCTAATAGACCCAACAATAATTACTTCCAAAATCAATATCGTCCAACTCCAACTCCTATGTCCATAACTTCAAAATTGCCGTCACAGCAAACTTACAAACCAACCCCAATGTCCACACGTACTTTCCATAATAATATAGAATGCGATTCCAATTTAGAAACCGAAGAATACTTTTCCGAAAATTTTCGAGAACAAGCCTCGGAATCTCCTCCCAATCCCGAATTATCGAATTAAATAATATTTCAAAAGCCACCAAACTTCCATTTTTCTATCTCCCTTATTCTAATCTTAAAGTATTAATAGATTCTGGTGGATCCGATACTGTAATAACTCCCGAAGCTGCACAAAATTTCGATCCAAAATATCAATTTTTTGAACCCTTTACTCTTATTTCTATGAAAACTCCTAAAACCTACTCCGAAAACCTCTATTTTCCCGTTTTTAACGAAATTGGCATTGATCAACCGTTTATAGTTAGAATTGCCGACTGGCACAATGATTTCGATATTATTTTAGGTACTGGTGAACTCGACCAATTAGGTGCAAATATAGATTATGAAACTCATATATTTTCTATTCGTAAATTAGGCGTTTCCGTTCCATTTGAAGTTATATATCGTTCGAATAATCGACTCCGTATCCCAGTAAATATCAATAATGGTGAAGTTGTACTCCCAGAAATTACCCTTGATAACCAAACTGTACTCCCAATTTCAATACACCATGCCAATGATGGGTTTGTAGAAATACCACAACCAGAAAATTTAAATATTGACTTCCCTGAACCAATATCTGTTTATCCACTATCCGATTTTGAAGAATTATCACCTCCCTTCTCCAATAACTCATTTGATCCCAACTCTATTCGAACAAAACATCTGAATTCCGAAGAAAAGCAAAAAATTCTTGATCTATGTCATAAATTTAAAGATATTTTTTACAATGAATCATCTGATCTGTCATTTACTAGTTCTGTCAAACACGAAATCCGCACAAAAGACGAAACTCCTATTTTTTCCCGTTCTTTCCGACATCCTAAAGTCATGCAAAGCGAAATTTCTTCCCAAATTAATAAACTCTTAGAACAAAATATAATCCGACCTTCAATTTCCCCTTATTCTTCGCCCGTTTGGATCGTTCCAAAGAAAATGGATGCATCCGGTAAACGCAAGTTTCGCATGGTTATAGACTATCGCAAACTAAACGATAATACGGTTGAAGACAAATATCCCCTTTCCCGTATCGAACTCAATATGCATGAATTAGACTCGATCTGTGTAAATCCTCCCTCACATGACGATGACTTTAATATTGACGACTTTATTAACGAAACTTATGAAAAACAAACTGGACTATCCACACAACACTCCACACACGAAAACCCTATTGCAACTATTCCATTTTCCGAAGAACCCATTAATTATTTTCCTAATCAAATTATCTTAAAATTTGGAAACAAACATGACGTTCAATACATCCTTAAATTCAAAAGTAAACACCAATATTACGTAACTCTTACTGAAAAAGATTGGAAAACTGACATTAAAAACACTCTCCATTCTATAATATCTCCTAATCAACGCTACCATATCCTCACAGAACAAACGGATATCCAAAAATTTATATCTGAATATGTCCGCAATACTTTTAATGAAACCGTTCGTATCTCTTTCTGCTCTAAACAAACTCAAGACATAGAGAATCCCGATAAACAACTTCAATGTGTTCAAGATTACCACAAGCAAAATCATAATGGCATACTCGAAACTCTCAATCACTTAAAACTCCATTATTATTGGCCAAATATGCGCACTACGATTTCCGATTATATTAATAAATGCGATATATGCCTCCGAAATAAATATGAAAGACACCCTTATAAACTTCCCTTCAAAGGCCCCCTATTAGGACAAAAACCTTTTGATATTATCCACATAGACACCTTTTGCTGTAATCGTCAAAGTTTTCTAACAATCATAGATTCATTTTCCAAATACGCTCAAGTTTACAATATACAAGACAAAATGAATATATCCATTCTCAGCAAATTACGTCATTACTTTTCTCATCACAATTATCCGCGCAAAATTGTCTGTGACGAAGGAACTGAATTTTCCAATAATCTCTTTAAAGAATTTTGTAAACTCCACAAAATAGAACTCCATTTTACCACAGTTAATAATCCTAACTCTAACAGTCCTATCGAACGATTCCATTCCACATTTACAGAAAAACTGCGCGTTATGCAAGATGAACGACCTAGAGAATATTTCCAAGACCTAATCACCCACTGTGTCCTTATTTATAACCAATCCATCCACTCAGCTACTGGCTACTCCCCTTTCTCAATCCTCTACGGCCCCTATATCGATGAAATACAATTCGACGACGACTTACCTATTTATGAAAAATATAATCAACGACATAAAGATGAACTCCGCCCTTTTATTGATTCCCTTTACACTAAACTTCACGAAAAAGAAACCCGCATTTTAGAAAACCGCAACAAAAATCTACCAGATCCCACTCCTACTCCAGAACAAGGACAAACCGTGTACCTTTCCAAAAACACTCGTAACAAACTCGACGCACCCTATATACCCGCTACTGTTACCTCTACTGACAATACAAAAATTAAAGTCTTAACTACTAAGAATAAACCCACTAACTCTCATCCTAGAAAAATCAAACGCTTACGCAAACCTCCCTTGTTACAGAAACACCCTCCTAATAACCAACTGCCTGGCCCTTCAAGTGCACCCGATCCCTAATAATGGATACTATCAAGAATTGGTAGGCCAAGCACAATTATTTGACCACTTTCACCGTCACATACTTACTTTCAACTTAAGCACTATAGATAATACCCTTAAACTTTACCCCGTTAATTTAGTTCTTTTTAATACTTCAACGACTTCGTCTTATTACAAAATGTTTAATCAATATCAACTGCTTTATCATGAAACTCTTGACAATTTTCATAAACTAATTCGCCCTAGACAGAAACGTGGAATTATGAACTATATAGGTACTTTCATTAAATCAATCACAGGTAATCTCGACGAGAATGATCGTATATTTTTGGAAAAACATATTCAAGCTATCGAAAACAAGCAATCTCAAATTATTGGCACCCTCAATAACTCTACAACTTATGCCTCACAAACAATAAAACGATATAACATGTTAGTTGAAACTATTAATAATAACACAGTTAAAATTGCACAAGATATTAATCTCCTCAGCGACGAATTTGACAAATATCTCTCACTTCATAGCGAAATACTTAATCTCGATCGTTTAAATCAATTCCTTCAAAAATTACTTCGAACTATTAATTTAGCTGCATTGCAACAGTCGAACATTGAACTCTTTTCTCTCTCTGAAATTATTAAACTAGAAAATCAACTCAAATCAATCTATAATAAAGCCTCTCTCTTATCCGATAACATGCACCCTTTTGAACTAATCGAAACTGCTCAAAGTACAATAATCTCTACAGAAAGTCAGATACTCATTATCCTAAAAATTCCTATCCTTGATGAACTTGTATTCCCACTCTACCAAGTTTACCCAATCCATAACAAAGAAGATATCGTTTTGGTACCCCCTGCTGTTTACTATGGGAATAATCGTTGGTATTCCACATGCACACCTACAGAAAGAAAAATCACCTGTCAAACTATGTCAACAACCAGATGTCAACTGCCCACATTAGAAAACTGCACCACTGCCATTCTCCTGCAACCGATCATACATCAAACTAAGAGAAGCCTCATTGCCAGCACAAATCACCCACTCCGTATCACCGAAAAATGCTCAAAAACAGAAAAAATCATAAAGCAACCAGCAATCATCCAATCACCCTGTCCAATTCAAATTGAAAATCAATGGTATACCGCCACGCAAGAAGAAGCCGAAATCCCAGCCATCGTTCCTGTCAAAATTAATCCCAAGTATCGTCTACAACTAAATCATTTACAGTCTCTTCAAGAAACACCGCAATTGTCGGCTATCCAACCCATACACCTAGATCCAGTCGTCATCTCCACAACAACCTGGTCAGCCACACTTCTTATCATCACTCTAATGTGTGTCATCATCTACTTCATCCTAAGAAAACGAAAAAGACTCCAAACACTCTTTTTCAAACCAAGAATATCACTCTCAGAACTCCAAGAACTTCAACAACTCAACAAGAAGCCCGAGGACGAACTTCCATCCTAAGGGGGGAAGAGTTATGTTCATCGACCCCACAGCACACCGACCTGGACGAAAACCCCGAATCAGCGGAATCAGCTTTTTATTTTTCGTACACCGCATTTCCAATTTATATAAATATCGCGACCGCAATTAATCGATCAGTAATAGTAATAG
The DNA here is from genome assembly GCA_963920635.1 of Pseudeuparius sepicola. Lineage (NCBI taxonomy): Eukaryota > Metazoa > Arthropoda > Insecta > Coleoptera > Anthribidae > Pseudeuparius > Pseudeuparius sepicola. The sequence continues at coordinate 49,895,828 of OY987301.1, forward strand.
TTTATACCCTACGTTCAATAAACCTTTTTAAAAACGAAGATTTTCGACCCCGGAACATAACTTGCAGGTAGGTATAATTAATAAATACCTATTTAAAAAGATATAAATATCTATGCTAAAATATTTCAACTCAGGTAATCCGATAATCCATTAATTTTGTGCCATACATTTTCTAATTAATATTAAGAGCCCCCATATCTACTTTTAAACATATTATACAAATCCTTGAAATCTTTAATTTTTGAGATAATCGCTTGATCTGTTTTTTGTCCGAAAGGACTTCAAAAGCCGCTTATTTTAGCAATCCTGCCATTTTCAAATTGCAAATCCAGGGCCGGCTACGATTTTTTTATTCCCCCGATTTTCACAAAAACCATTTAGCCATTTTTTTATTTAAAATCTGACACCACAGCGTCAATCAGGACAGTCGAAAACCCTTTATATACCAAATTTGAACAAAAAATATAGAGAGAGTTCTATTCTACAGGATGTCAAAATTGAGCAAAATAGGAAATTTAAAGAAACCTCTTCAGGCATCTCTGGCGAGTCGAGTCATAAAAATTCAGCATTTTCAGATGGGGCAGAGAAAAATACCCTGTATTGAATCTTTGCACACCAACACTTTGAGTGGTTCTGTTGACAATTAAACTATTTTGACGGGATTCCATGGCACACTTGACTCGCCAAATGCCTGTAAATTTCCTATTTTGCTGAACCTTGACATCCTGTAGAATAGATCTCTCTCTAAATTCTTTGTTCAAATTTGGTATATAAAGGGGTTTTAGGGGGATCCTGATTAACGCTGTATTGGTAGATTTTAAATAAAAAAACACTCAAAAATCGTAGCCGGACCTGGATTTGCCTTTTGAAAATGATAGGAAGGCTAAAAGAAGCGATTTTTGAAGGCCTTTCACACAAAGAATGTTCAGGGATTATCTCCAAAAATAAAGATTTTATTAATTTGCATATGTTTAAAAGTAGACACCCTGTATATTAAATTATTGTTTTTGAGAAATTCTTCGGAATTCTATTGTGGCTCAAATTGACTATGGATTTACCTAATTTCATATTCCTAATTAATACAGGGTGCTGGCAGCAAAGGAAGGAAACTCGAGAAAAAGCAACTTTTATTGTGGTGTTGATTCTAATCTCAGCCTTGATATTTATTATTTTTTTATTTCATTATCATAAATACTAGACGGTATAGTAACATGATAAAATAGTACGAAATATTAAATACCAACACTGGGGTTGGAATTATTACCAGCACAAAGTTGCATTTTCCTCGAATTTTGTTCCTTTGCTGTGAGAGGCTGGAGGCTGTAATTTGCATTTTATGGTTCTATTTTTAGCAGACCGGCCGGCTGCAGACTCCAGCGCGATGTTGCCGTCTCCGCGCGCCCTGTAACGATAGCCACGAGAAACCTCTTCAGGTCGTTCGATACCAACTGTCCGCGACTGTACATTACGCAGCCTGACATAAAGCGCTGCCTGAATATGCACATGGCGCGTTGGGCAAGTTCGACACTCAACGTGTTAAGGTTTTTATCGCCAAGAATATTTATTACGTACCTTATTGTACCGAAGAAGCTATAATTGCCAAGTCATAAATCTTGAAGGGAGAGTAAGGTCTATGGGTCTAGGTAATATCCTCTGCTTCGCACGTGCCGCATCCGGACAATATACCGGATGATAAACATGGATATTCAAAAAAGTTATTGCATAATTCTGTTTGAATGTGACTGTTATATTTCGAGTCAGGATATACTTAGAGTCCAATAGGACTGCAAAAATGTTTACTTCATTAGATCGAACATTTTTAACATAGAGCTGGATCTAGCAGATACATTATTGCCGAGCCTCGCGCGGGGGGTTCGAGCTTTTAATAACCACCACCGCCACCCAAAAAAAGGGTGGCGGTTCCCCAACCGACAGACCATTCCTTCCGGAACTGTACAGATCGGACGGAATTGTGACGGAGAAGGGGCGGGGAGCTGATTGGGGTTCCTTGATAACTGACTAATATCTAATAGTGCTGTACCTTTTGAACCCCAGCTCGACCGTTGAGAGGTCCAGGACAAGAACTTATCTATTTCAAACAAGCTCGTGTCGGGAAGTTGCACACTAGACCCATCTGGCGGACCGAGGAAGAAAAAAGAATACAAAATACCGGCGCTCGAATAGTCTCAATAGAAAGCCACCCGCCATTAGTAACGGTTAAAATTTCTCGACTAGTAAAGCAGACGCTGGCACCCAGAGGGCGTTAGCTATATAAAGTTATTTTTTAGATTTAATCACTGTGCTACTCATTAATAATAAACAAGTTATTTTTAGATTTAAACCATCATGGTACTACTCATGTAACAAATAATAAGTTATTTTTTAGATTTAAACAATCATGGTACTACAGACCAAATTAAAATCATCTATGTAGAAAAACTAAATACGCGACATATTCCCACGTTTAAAACTTCAGACAAAATTCTTGAAGCAATCCTTTGCGGTAAATGGCCCCTTTAGAGGGTTTATGATGCGGAGCCCTACGGCGGCCGATTATGGGCGCTCTGCCGTAGTATTGATTTTTTCCTGACAAGTTCTATCATCTGAAATTCACACAACTTGAGGACTATTTTAACTATTATTAACAAATATTTTCATAATTTAAACTTTTTATTTCGCTCATAATCATGCTTCTCAGACATTGCCTCCATGGCCGCAGCCTGAAAGCCATTATTGGGTAGTAAAAAACACATAATTTTCACACAAATTTTTTTCATGCAAATTCGACAACCACTATCCTCTTAAGACTCTCGAATTTTTTACCTGGTCGAACCGCAGAACCAGACCCGTGCATAATATACACAAGGCGTGTTAATAGTTATCCTCTTAAAACTCTGGAATTTTTTACTTCGCTGTTGATCGACCCGCAGCACCAGACCAATCTGTGCATAATATATATACACATGGCAGTCAACGTGTTAATATTTATCCTCTTAAAAGTCTCGAATTTTTTACTCCTCTGTTGATCGAACCGCAGCAGCAGACCAATCTGTGCATAATATATATACACAAGGCGTGTTAATATTTATCCTCTTAAAAATCTCGAATTTTTTACTTCTCTGTTAATCGAACCGCAGCAGCAGACGAATCTATGCATAATATTATACAGGGTGTCCGGTAAGTTCGGGGAAATCTCTCGCCAGCGTGTTGGTGACGTCAAAATATACCTGGTGTTTCATATATTTTTTTCCCCTAAAGTACTCCGTAACAGAACTACAGGGTCCCAAAGGGGTACTCACTGCTTTACATTTTTTGATTTAACTTTTGAACGCCCTTGTATATTTTGATGAAATTTTGGAATTTTGCATAGACGGTAAAAACCAATTACCTCATATTTGAATCATGCTTGGACAATGCCGTGGAAGTCAGGAACGGACTTCACGCAATACCCATGGGCTCAAAATTTTGACTGGTATAAATTTAAAAAGCCGAAAACAATTTTTTTTAAAGCCTTGAACATTTCTCTTCAAAAAAGGTACTCTTTATTCGTTTCGAAAAAGTCAACCGTTTTCATGGAAAAATCGCTTTTTTGAAATCCGTAACTTAAGATGCAATAATGGAAACTATCAGAATTTAGTGTTTTCACCTGACGGATAACAACAATTACGTGTGACAAGATTTGTCAATAATTTTTATTAGCACACTGCAATTTTCAGTAGGCATTAATATCGAGAAAATGAAAAAAAAACAATGAAACTGTTTAAAAATAGTTTAATAAAGTTTGGTTATAAAGAAAATGTTTCGTTTAGTCGGGCAAATGTTCAAAGTGAGCTCCTTCTACCCGAATACATTTTCTTATCCTGCGAATTTTTTCTTGCTGCACCCTAAACAGCATTTCAGGATCATTTCGAATTTGATCAGAATAGTGAAATATTCTTTCCAATAACTCTTCCCTGGTATTTACAGGAGTTGAATATACTAGTCCCTTGAGATGACCCCAGAAAAAAAAATCTAACGGATTGAGGTCAGGAGACCTAGGTGGCCACAAAACAGGTCCTCCTCGGCCTATCCAACGATTGTCAAAGTGCTGGGTTAAGTAGAGACGTACCTCCCGGGAATAATGTGGGGGAGCGCCATCGTGCATAAACCACATTTGATTCCTTATTTGTAAGGGCACATTTTCCAGTAAATCATTTAAATTATTTTGTAAAAAATGTAAATACAGAGCTCCATTCAAACGTTCATCCAAAACAAAAGGACCAATCAAATTATTCCCAATTATCCCTGCCCAAACATTAACCAGAAATCTTTGTTGGTGCTTGATCTGAACTATGGCGTGAGGGTTTTCGTCATGCCAAATGTGCAGATTTCGACTGTTGGTAATACCGTCTCTCGTGAAGCCAGCTTCGTCGCTAAATAAAACAATTTCTGTGAAACTCGGATCGCCTATAAATTGTTGCAAAAACCAGTTTGCATAGTTAAGCCGTGGACGATAATCATTCGGAGACATTGCATGCACTTTTTGGACGTGATAAGGATAAAGTAGCTGTTCTCGCAATGTTTCATGAACAACCCCCTTTGTGGTATTTAACTGAGCTGCAAGCTTACGAACGCTATTAGAAGGGTTTTCGGATATTTCATCCAATATGTGCTCTTCTAAGTTTTGATTTCTTGCTCTCCTTTGCGGCCCTTCCCCACCACGACGAGGTAAAAAACTACCTAATGTAAATTTTAGGAGACTGATTTAAGACATTCTAAACTCGGTTTGTTTACTACCTGTTTCTCTTAAACGACGATCAACTCTCACAAATGTTTTTCGATTTGGCAAATTGCGATTTGGAAATCTTTGAGCATAAATTCTGCTTGCCTCCAGAGAATTGCAGTGTGCTTGTCCATAAATTAAATGCATGTCTGCATATTCGGCATAAGTATAAAAATGCTCCATTGCTAATAAAAATTATTGACAAATCTTGTCACACGTAATTGTTGTTATCCGTCAGGTGAAAACACTAAATTCTGGTAGTTTCCATTATTGCATCTTAAGTTACGGATTTCAAAAAAGCGATTTTTCCATGAAAACGGTTGACTTTTTCGAAACGAATAAAGAGTACCTTTTTTGAAGAGAAATGTTCAAGGCTTTAAAAAAATTTGTTTTCGGCTTTTTAAATTTATACCAGTCAAAATTTTGAGCCCATGGGTATTGCGTGAAGTCCGTTCCTGACTTCCACGGCATTGTCCAAGCATGATTCAAATATGAGGTAATTGGTTTTTACCGTCTATGCAAAATTCCAAAATTTCATCAAAATATACAAGGGCGTTCAAAAGTTAAATCAAAAAATGTAAAGCAGTGAGTACCCCTTTGGGACCCTGTAGTTCTGTTACGGAGTACTTTAGGGGAAAAAAATATATGAAACACCAGGTATATTTTGACGTCACCAACACGCTGGCGAGAGATTTCCCCGAACTTACCGGACACCCTGTATACACATGGCAGTCAACGTGTTCATATTTATCCTCTTAAAACTCTGGAGTTTTTTACTTCTCTGTTGATCGACCCGCAGCACCAGACCAATCTGTGCATAATATATATACACATGGCAGTCAACGTGTTAATATTTATCCTCTTAAAACTCTAGAATTTTTTACTTCTCTGTTGGTCGAACCTCTCACCCCTCGGCATCAAACCAATCGATATACCCCTCAAATCCGAAGTAAAAAACACAGACAATATTTTCTCACCCCTCGGCATCAAACCAATCGATATACCCCTCAAATCCAAAGTAAAAAACACAAACAATATTTTGGAAAAACGCATATTTTATAATAAGACATACTTCAAACTTTCAAATATTTTATTTTTAGCTGGTAACAAAATGTAATAAATAAAACAAAAATTAAAAAACTCAAATTTAAATTATTAGATATTGTTTTAAAAAGTCACCTTTTAAAATAAAAAAGGTGTTCAAACAATCCACCATTATTATTTATGCAAATATTGCATCTTTTTAAAACTGAATTTGTCGCCTTTCTTAGAGAGCGCCTGTCAATACTGGCAATTGCTTCTAAAACAGCTGCTCTTAATTTAGCAATTGCCTCATACTTTATTTTGTACTGTTCCCCACAAAAAGAAATCCAAAACAGACAAATCGGGGGATTGGGGCGGCCAGGAAATAGGTTTATTTCTCCCTATCAAAATTTTGATAGAGCTGATCTAGGTAATTTCTTACGTGCAAATAATTATGTGGTGGACCTCCATCATGATAATTTTTGTTTTATTTTGTTACATTTTGTTACCAGCTAAAAATAAAATATTTGAAAGTTTGAAGTATGTCTAATTATAAAATAGAACGTAATTATGAAAATATTCCATATTCCATGTGAAAATTATTCCATATTCCATGTGAAAATTATTCCATATTCCATGTGAAAATTAAAAAAATCGGAAAATTAGCCAGCCATAGCTCTTTTCTTTTTTATAATAGCTATATGCCGAGTATTATATCTTTGGAAAGCTCAAAAAATGGCCGATTCGATAAGGTCACAGCCAACTATGATTTACATTTAAAAAAACACAAGTTTATGTCATATCGAAAAAATCACAAAGAACATAAAAATTGGATTGGATTATTTTATTAAGCCCAAATATATCTACAATTCAACAATTTTTCTGTATAATCAGAAATAACGGAGCTACAAAAATCTGATGAAATAGCAAAAAATCACTCTTTTCAAAATATCTATATAGTGTGCCATGAACTTTTTTACAAATCCAAAAGGGGCATTACATTGAGCATGCAAGACCGCAATTCTTTTCCCATTTAACCCTTGTTCTAGCTCTGCTAGTTTCCGAAATCCTATTACTGGTCATAGAAAAAACTCACCCTGTATATTGCCAAACGCAAACGCTTGACCTTTATTGGCATGTTACATCCTTACTTATACAGGTATAAACAAGGGTTACATGTTATTACAATCATCCAAGCAGTACAATCGGCCAGCACGATTATTTATTTTTCCATTTTGGCGGGCGCCGGGCGTGTTAATTAATTTTATATAATATATCATCATGGGGGGGGGGGGAGGTTTGAACACCCTAAACCCCCCCCTTATATACGGCCCTGCATCCCACGTTTCTTTTTTTACAATAAAATTCGATTTGCCATTATTATTTTTTACTTATTGAGATGAGAAGACGGGGTATCGACGAGTCTCATATCCCTTGTGGCTTCCTACCTGTCAGACAGAGTGGTGATCCTCGAAGCGGAGGGAACCTCGCGTCAAAGAAGAGTTAACAGTGGCGTACCACAAGGGTCGGTACTAGGCCCAACGTTATGGAACATCATGTACGACAGTTTGCTGCGCATGGAACTACCAGCGGGAGCCACCCTCATCGGCTTCGCAGATGACGTAGCCTTGGTGGTGACTGGTAGGAGAGAGGTCCAGATTATGAATGCAGCGAATAGTGCACTACAAAGAGTATACGACTGGATGGAGACGAAAGGGTTGCAGCTGGCTCCTGAAAAGACAGAGGCAGCTCTCCTGACAACTAAGAGGAAGTTAGCACCAATATCTTTCGACGCACAGGGGGTGGATGTAACGCCTAAAAGGACCATAAAATACCTTGGGATCTGGTTGGACACTAAACTGACATTCGCAGTGCAAGTCGAAAAAGCAGTCGGAAAAGCCGAGAAAACAATGGCAGCGATAGCTGGCCTTATGCCCAATATTGGGGGACCTAGATCATCCAAAAGAAGATTGCTGGCCAGCGTTGTTCATTCGCAAATATTGTACGCGGCTCCAGCATGGATCAGAGCAATTAGAAACCAGAGGCTGCTGGGAAAACTGAAAGGGATACAGCGCAAGGTAAATATCAGGGTTTGCTCTGCATACAGAACAATATCCTCAGACGCCGCAGGGGTTATAGCAGGGGTACCACCCATAGAACTCATGTTCCAGGAAAGAGAGGAGAAATATCGAGGAGTGGAAAAGAAAGTCGCGAAATCCAACCTCCTGACGAGGTGGCAGAACATGTGGACCCATGCAAGGCATGGAAGGTGGACCTTCTGCCTTATACCAGATATCCAGATTTGGATAAACAGACCGTACGGGGAAGTCGATTACTTTCTGACGCAGGCACTATCCGGACACGGCTGCTTCAGGAAGTACCTGCACGACCGTCAAAGAGCTGACACAGAGACGTGCACGTATTGCGGTGCAATGGATGACGCGGAGCATACGCTCTTCTTGTGCCCGAAATGGGAGGACGACAGAAACCAATTTGCCGCGGCAACAGGAAGGCCTTTTAACATCGAAAGTATGATGATCAATCTACTGTCCGACGAAAGGGGATGGAACTCAGCCTATGGCGCAGTAAGAACCATAATAGAGAAGAAAGAAAAATGTGGCAGGGGTTAACACAGACAGCTTCCCCACTGAAGTAATGCGAGAGTGGTGCCGGTAGGGAGAGCGAAGAGGTGGGGAGTTTTAGTGGGTAGGGGCATAGGTAGGTAGGTAGGTAGGTAGGTAGGTAGGTAGGTAGGTAGGTAGGTAGGTAGGTAGGTAGAGGTAGGTAGGTAGGTAGGTAGGTAGGTAGGTAGGTAGGTAGGTAGGTAGGTAGGTAGGTAGGTAGGTAGGTAGGTAGGTAGGTAGGTAGGTAGGTAGGTAGGTAGGTAGGTAGGTAGGTAGGTAGGTAGGTAGGTAGGTAGGTAGGTAGGTAGGTAGGTAGGTAGGTAGGTAGGTAGGTAGGTAGGTAGGTAGGTAGGTAGGTAGGTAGGTAGCTAGGTAGGTAGGTAGGTAGGTAGGTAGGTAGGTAGGTAGGTAGGTAGGTAGGTAGGTAGGTAGGTAGGTAGGTAGGTAGATAGGTAGGTAGGTAGGTAGGTAGGTAGGTAGGTAGGTAGGTAGGTAGGTAGGTAGGTAGGTAGGTAGGTAGGTATTTTTAAAATTATTAATTTCATTGTAACCCTTACCGTTTACAGGATTAAAAAGGTTAAAAACATTCTTCATTCCATTAATAATGTGGTTAGGAAAAAGTCCAAGTCTTCTACATTCTAACAGGAAAATCCAAAACCAGAGTTAAAAGAGAAGGTAAATGAATGTTTGGTAATGTAATCCAAATGAAAGACGTAGTGTATGAATTTTCTTGAAATTCTTGATGGATTGCTTAAAAACTCAATTTCTTCAATAAATAGCTAGTTTACGGCTGTGTAGTTTTACTTAGTAGATAAAATAACGAGTTTTGCAGCCAGAAAGGTATATATTAACTTCTTTTTATAATACCAAGCTTTCGGTCTACTTCGTGACCTTCATCAGGGCTAGAAAATTATTTAAATTATTAGAAAATATTGAGAAAAGGTTGAAATTTTACTCACAATTATGTTGAAGTTTTTTACCAATATTAAAACCAGATAGATTTTAGGTTTAAAAGGGCCAGAAAAAGGTTTTTACATAATTTCGTGTGAAAATTTATACCGTCAATTTTGTTTGTAATTGTTTTTTGTTAATAAGGTAATTTAGTTTCAAAAAACAAAAGATAAATTTATAATAAGAAAAAATGTTTTTTAGGTTATCTTAAAAAAGTGTCAGAAAACTTGGTGTGATACAAGGTTAGAAATAACCTTAGTTGATATAAGGTTATGTTACAACATTCTGGAAATCCAAATTTTTATATATAATTATTATAAGATGTAAGAGTTACAATGAAATATTAGTAGATGTATTGTTATTAGAATTATTTAAAGATAAAATAAAACAGTATATGGAACTTAAATCTTTGATGTCTGTTTTTTTATTAATAGACTTGTTATCATTATTAATTTCAACCATTTCAAGAAATAACCTTTTATTAAGATTTTTTTCCCTATGTAATATTGAAACATTGTCAAATTTAAAATGATGACCTGTTATAAAAGCATGTTCACTTAAAGCAGTAGTAGTTTTTTGTAATTTGACATCACTTTTATGTCCTGAAATTCTATTTTTTAAATTTTGTGATGTTTGACCAATATATGAATTATTACAGTTGTTACAAGGTATTGAATAAACAACATTAGATTGGTTATTTATAGGTGTCTTATCTTTCAATTTTGTGTATAAACTTCCAATCGATTTAACATTTTTTAGAGCTATTTTAACATTTTCATTTTTAAAAATTTTAGTTATTTTAGGGGTAAGTTCTTTAATATAAGGTAATGACCTATAAAAGAAATGATTAGGAATGTTATCAACCTCTTGAATTGCAGTAATATTATCATTATTATCATTATTATAAACATTATTTGAAATTTCGTGGGGACGTGTATTGAAAAGTAATTTGTTAAGGAATTTTTCAGGGTAAGAATTATCCAAAAATATAGATTTAATTTTGACTAAATTATTATGCAGTAAAGTTGGATGAACTAGTTTTATTATTCTATTTTTTAAAGCCAAGAAAAGATTCGTTTTCATTTTATTGCTATGATAAGAATGATAATTTAAGTATCTATTAGTTAGTCGGTTTGATATACCAATCAGTAATTAGAGTGTTATTAGCAAGTTTAATAATTTTAGTGTCCAAAAAAGGAATAGTGTTGTTTGTTTCCATTTCTATTGTAAATTGTAAATATTGATTATAATTATTGAAGATATCTAAAGTTTCTTCAATTTTATTGAAAGGTATACAACATATAATATCATCTACATATTTTTTTAGAAAAATAACGTTATATGAAAGTTTTGAAATACAGTAATCTAATAAATCATCCATAACATACTGCGCAATAATAGGAGAAATTGAGTTACCCATAGGTGTACCAAAAATGGTTAGAGTTAAAAATAAAATTCAAAATATCAATAAATTTTTCTTTGTTGATTGTACAATTATCTTCAATATTGTCCCAATGTTTGTTAATACTGTTAACAATTAAATTTATTGGAATGTTAGTGAAAAGAGATTTGACATCAAGACTAATAAGAACATGATAATTAGGGATTTGTTTGTTATTAATAAATTCTGCAAATTCAAAAGAATCTTTAATACAGTAATCATTCGATTTATTGTAAGAACGTGTCAAAATATCACATATTAAGTCGGTGATTTTATTATTAGGTGATTCAATGCAGGAAATTATAGGTCTAAGAGATAAATTAGGTTTATGTATTTTGGGTAAACCGTAAAATTTTGGGCATGTAGAGTTATAAGTCATAAGTTTTTTAGCAAAATTAGCATCAATCATGTTATCTCTAACTAAATTTTTAATTAGTTGATTTGCACAATTTTGTGTTGATAAAGTTGGATCCCTGTTAACTTTCTTATAAAAATTTTCATCAGATAATAAAACATTAGCCAATGTCATATATTGTTCTTTAGAAATAATTACAGTTACATTACCTTTATCAGACCTAGTTATGAAAATATTTGGATTGTCCTTCAAAAATTTTTTTTAATTTTATAAAAAAGTTTATTCATGAATTGATTACTATGCTTATTATGATGTAAAAAATTAGTAATCGTATTAGTAAGTTTAGCTCTAAAAATGTTTTTTTTATGAGTATCAAAACCATGTAACATATTTTCAATATCAGCAAGTAGATGTGGAAAAGAAATATCTTTTATATAAGGAGGTACACAAAATTTGAAACCTAACGCAAGAAAATTTTTAATATCTTCAGGAAAAACAATATCAGTTAGATTTTTAATCCAAGAATTTTTAACTTTGATTTTATTATTAAATTCATCTTTTAGAAAGTTAATTTTTTGAATATTGGTACGTTTATTTTCAGAAAAAAGTCTGTTATATCTATGAGTTTCTCTATTATTGAATTCTAACCAAACGTTATTTGTCAAAATGGAAGGTATTTCTGTTGTTAGGTTAATAATAGACTTGTCAATGTCAGACAGATTGTCATGTGTGAATTTAATTTCCATATATATTTTTTTTTTTAAAAAATTTATTAACAATAAACCATAGTACACAATATAGCAAAACATCCTCTAATCAATGCTTGTAGCCTTGGTATCAAGCTAATTATAAATTTAACATATATATGACATGTTTCAGCGTAATCATCTTTCGTATATATATGCGATATAACAATAATATAACTATGTTATAAAAATACAACTATCGAGTACTTAAATATGTCTGAATTTTTCTAGAAAATTGCCCTAGATTATTAGCATTACTGAGGCATCTTACAGATTTGGGCAGCTGGTTAAATACAGTGGAAGCTCGTGATATTGGATTATTCCGACCCTTGTTAGTTCTTATTATATCCTGATGAATATTGTGATATCCTCTGGTGGAGTATGAATGCAATTCGTTGTTCATCCTTATGTTAGTGTTACATTTTAACATATTGTTTGTTATTTTAAACATCAATTTACATTGTTCAACCTCCAAGACTTTCGCCAGATTAAATATGTTTAAATTATTGTATAGGACTTGAGTGCTTGTGAGTCTATCGTAATTAAATAATACCCTTATTACTTTATTTTGAAGTACTTGTGTTCTTTTGAAGTCCGTGTCACAACATGTACCCCAAATCGGTATCAAATATCTCCATTGTGATGCAAAATAAGCGTTGTATATATTCATCTTACTGTTATTAGATAGATAGGATCTACACCTGTACAGGGCTGAGAGCATTGGAACTATCTTATTCTTAATATGAATTAAATGATCCTTCCAGTTTAATTTAGAATCAATAACGAGACCAAGATATTTGACACTCGGTACTTGTTGTATGTAACTATTGTCAATTATTATCTCTATATTAGCTATATTTTTGTTTTTTTGGGTAAAGACTAAATAGTTAGTTTTATCAATATTTATTTTCAATTTATTATTAATCAGCCAGTTCAAATACAGGTCCACATCCTCACATATTAGTGCAACGAGCTCAGTTTCGTTAGAACCAGAGTAAACTAGCACGGTGTCATCCGCGTAAGTATAGTATCTGGCTTTTATATTAGATATTTTTAAACTCAACACATATAAGGAGTAGAGGAGCGGGCCTAGAACGGACCCCTGAGGGATGCCAAAACTGTTATATTCATAGTTACTGTTAACATCTCCTATTTTTACATATTGTTGCCTACCCCTCAAGTAAGTCTCGATCAAACCGTGCACGACCCCACCAAATCCCATTCCAGACAATTTCTTTAATAGAATATCCACGCTTACCACATCAAAAGCTTTCCTTAGATCAACAAATATAGCCACCACAATATTTTTGTTATCCAAACCTGTTGACACTTGATTAATTAGGTCTGTAGTCGCACTGAGCGTACTACTATTTTTAGTAAATCCATATTGAAAATCATCTATAGGTATGTACTTATTTATGAAAATTAACATTCGGTTTTTCAAAATGATTTCGATAATCTTAGAAAAAACACATACAACCGCAATTGGTCTGTAGTTAGCCATTATATCTTTTCTTCCGGATTTATATATAGGAGATATTCTACTAATTTTAAGTTTGTCCGGGAAAATTCCATTTAGGAAGACTTCATTTATGAGTTTCTCTAGTACTGGTAAAATATAATCTATAAGATTCGTGACGTCGTACACGGTTATGCCGTCATACCCTGGTGCCGATGTTTTTTTAAGTTGTGATATTGTGTCGGTGAGTTCTTTTATATTAGTTGGTTCCAGCGACATCTCTGATTCACACGTAATTTCCTCAAATTGTAATGTTAATTTTTTATTATTTATTTCAGCTTCTATCCCCTCAACAATATTTTTACCTACGCTTGCAAAGTAAGAGTTAAAATGATTTACTACTTCAAATTCATTTTCTATCAAGACATTATTAATCGACAAACTCATCTTATCAAGCCCAGTTTTTTTTTCTTTGAAAAAATTGTTCACGAACCTCCATTGCTTTTTTACATTTGTGCCCGTTTTCTCCCACTCCTTCCTATAAAACTGATAAAGAATTTTATGTATAATATTATTTTTAAAATTATTAATTTCATTGTAACCCTTACCGTTTACAGGATTAAAAAGGTTAAAAACATTCTTCATTCCATTAATAATGTGGTTAGGAAAAAGTCCAAGTCTTCTACATTCTAACAGGAAAATCTTGCGATTTGATGTAGCTGCTTTTTGTTTAAGGAGTTTGCTGTAATTCTTCAGTTTCAGAACAGTTTCACGGCCATGAATAGCTTCAATTTCTTGGAAAATGCCATAAGACAGTAGATATAATATTCCAAAACCAGAGTTAAAAGAGAAGGTAAATGAATGTTTGGCAATGTAATCCAAATGAAAGACGTAGTGTATGAATTTTCTTGAAATTCTTGATGGATTGTTTAAAAACTCAATTTCTTCAATAAATAGCTAGTTTACGGCTGTGTAGTTTTACTTAGTAGATAAAATAACGAGTTTTGCAGCCAGAAAGGTATATATTAACTTCTTTTTATAATACCAAGCTTTCGGTCTACTTCGTGACCTTCATCAGGGCTAGAAAATTATTTAAATTATTAGAAAATATTGAGAAAAGGTTGAAATTTTACTCACAATTATGTTGAAGTTTTTTACCAATATTAAAACCAGATAGATTTTAGGTTTAAAAGGACCAGAAAAAGGTTTTTACATAATTTCGTGTGAAAATTTATACCGTCAATTTTGTTTGTAATTGTTTTTTGTTGCGCGTGGTGTGCGTGGCGTTCCATGGTAGTCCATGGCGTTCCATGGTAGTCCATGGCGTTCCATGGTAGTTCATGGCGTTCCATGACGGTATTCCTTCATTCTATGAAATTACTAAAAAACGAGAACTCCAGGCACATTGTGTTATCCGGCAGCGTTGGGGAGAAATTTCAATTTGAGATCAGTTACAGATAATTCTTTGTTTGCTTGGGTTGTATTTATTTTGTATCGAAAATGCTGACAAAAGGGTTATCTACTACAAGTCCATGCCTGTCGACAAGCTCCCAGAGGTTCATGACCGCCAATAATAAAGTTCTATCTCTCTCCAATACATGAGGTTCCCTTTGTTAGATTTCGTGAAATGTGTCGAAAATTATTACATTACACCTTTTACATACTTCTATCTTTTATTGCACCTTTTTCTTTTATTAAGTCCATATATAAATTTCCACAAAAATCCCTAAATCTGAGAAAAAAAATTTGTGCACTCTGTTACTGCGATTTAAGATTTGAATTAAGAATTTTTACGATTTTTGATGGCCGGTTTGATGGAGATGAATTAATTTATATCCATTTTTCTAAATTAATCTATACTTAATAATGCCCAAAGAGGTATTTTTACTTACGATTTTTCGACCAGGTTGTTTTGAGATTAGGGATTTAGCACACCGCCCGTTGTTGTGTTGGCAGACTTTTTTTTAACTTGAAAATTAGTATTAGGAGAAATTGCATAGTTCGGGATGTTTACAAGTATATTTCATCTGCTATTAATTTGTACGTCGTCGAAATGTAATTCTGTAACGTCACGTAAATATTACGGTTCTTTCGGTATTTGCCCCATCCTGTATATGAATTTTGACATATCAGTTGCTTTCGTCCACCCTGTATTTATTCTTAATTCTGTCATGTGATGAAATTAGTCCTCTTTTGGCTTTTGTCCCATCCGTGAATTTTTGTCCTGTATTCTAAGAAACATTAATTTCGAGACATCCTGTATCGTTAATTTTTTGAGAAAATGTTTAGTTTAGAGACCTGAAATTTTACCATTTTATCCCTCCCGTTCGTACGCCATTGCCCGTGACCTAGTTTTCATGTTTGTTGTTGCTGATGCCTTATGCGGATTTTGAAAATTTTCGTTATCGTTTCGAAATTTCATAACGCACAGTAGAAACAATATGTTTTACTTACTTAACGAATTTTCTTCCTTATCCTTTAGGGACACGTTCTTAGGCGCTTGGTGATGGATATCTACGTCGGTTTCTGAACAATCTGTACCCCGCGACCAAAGAACATACTTTTTTATTAAAACATTATGTCGCCATTTTTTTCGCTGACAATCTATGCTACTTGAGAAAAATTGTGACGCTTAAGATCATTTTGGATTTAGTCCCGTCAGAGTTGCTTTTGCCACAACCTGTATTAAATCTGTCACGTGATGAAATTAGGCTTTTTGGCTTTGGTATTTGAATCACTCTGTGCCTTTATTATTGTACTTAATTCTGAAGTTAGGCTTTTTTTTTGGCCGCCTTTGCCCATCCTGTATTAAATCTGACCTATTAATGTCCTTTTGGCTTTGGTCACATTCATACATTTTGGCACACCCTGTATTAATTCTGTCACTCTTAAAGTCCACTTGTCTTTGGTCTCCACCATGAATTTCGCCGTATCGTTAATTTTTTGAGAAAATGTTCAATTTAGAGACCTGTATTTTGCCATTTATCCTTCCGTTCGTACGCCGCTACCCGCGACCAAGATTCTCTTTTTTTGTAGCTGTTGATATACCACTTGTGAAATATTTGGGAAAAGTGCCGAGCAAGCTTTTTTTTGCAAGTCCCTGTCGGCAAGCTCCAGGGGTTAATGACCGAGCCAACGTATTGACCCAGAAATGTTCAATTTTTTCTGTCTAAATCACTAATTTCGCGACACGCTTTTGGCATATATCTTTTAAATCCCTGCGCCCTGTGTTCAGTAGCCTATCTTTATTCACGCTAAGATCTAATTTTTAACATACCTACTAATTTCGCGAAAGGTTTAGCGTATATCTTTCAATGTGCTTTTTTTTGTTAAGCCTGTGTGTCGGAAAAATGCCTTTTGAAAACAAATCCTTAGATCTGTGTGTAATTCTGCATGCCCAGACGTGAGTATAAGGTCGTTTTAATATTGTATCGCTTGTCTTTGGTAGTTTTAACTTAAAAATTAGAACAAATAGTTCAGAATTTTTGAAAATACCTATCTGTATTTTACTCGTTCTTAAATCTGTCACGTGATGAAATTAGGCCTTTTTGACCGTATTTTGCCCGTCTTGTTATAAATCTGTAACGGGATGTTAAAGTCCTATTGGCTTTGGTCCCATCCGTGAAATTAGGCTTTTTTGGCTTTTGTCGCATCCATGAATTTTTAGTTCTTTTTTTGCCCAACCTGTATTCTTAACTCTGTCATGATCTATTAAAGTCCTTTTTGGCAGTGGTCCCATCCTGTATATAAATTTTTGAAAGTTACTTTTGTGACACCCTGTATTTATTCTTAATTCTGTCACGATCTATTAAGGTCCATTTGGCTTTGGTTTTAGAGATTTTTTAATAGCTGTTTTGCCCACTTTGTTGAGAAAATAATCTGTGACGTCACGTGATGATTAAGGTCCCCATAGCCTTTTTTGGTTTTGTTTTTATATGTATATCGATTTTTTTTTATTCACGCTATTAAGCTGAAAGTCGTCTGTGGTTAGAAGGTCGTTTTGAGATTGGGAGATTTAGACTGTCTTACTTTTTGAGAGTTTTTTAATAAAAATTGTTTCTGTCCCATCCAAGAAATTCAAGACATCCTGTAACGTTAATTTTTTATGTTTAATTTAGAGATCTTTGCCATTCCTTTCGGCCGTGACCTAGATTTTTATACATGTGTTGCACTTTATATTTGGGAAACTGCTGACAAGGTTTTTTTTGCAAGTTTTTTTTTGTCGTATAGAGGTATAACGAAAAATATTCGCTTCTATTGTCGAGTACTTTTTGTACACCCCGGTATTGCGAATTAAGAGGTGTGATTTTTGTATTAACCTATTATGTGTCGTGTCATTTTACCTTCCCATCATATTCTGATCAATTTTTACGGCTTTTGTCGGCCCTTTGGTAAAAGAACCATTTTTAAAAATCAAGTTTTCGTTTTTTTGTCCATCTCACAGACCGTTTTGATATTAGGGGGTTTAGTACACCATCAGTCCCTGCGTTTTAGTTTAAAAATTCTTGTATTATTAGAATAAATAGCGAAATTTTGAATTCTTATACGACCAATACATTAATTCTGCGACTTCACATGATGTTTTATTTTTATGTCATATTTTGTGTGTTTATTTGAAGATTATAGATTATATTTCAGGCTCGTGTGTAGGTAATTATTACGAAAAAATATTCAAAGTCTTGTCTTACTACGAATTAAGTATGCATATTTTGCCCAATTTTACGGTTTGTACCGGCCGGTTTGTAGCATACAGGAGAGAACGTCAATTAATTTTGTTTGGATCTATTTTTCTAAATGAGTAATTTTTACTCGCGTTGGCTTTGGTAGTTCAGTTATTTGGTCAGATACCATAGTTCGGAATTTTTGTATGTGTTTTTATTCCCACTGTATATAAATTTTTGATATACCTTGTATTGATTTTTGGCCGGCCTATATGCAGTCTGAAAAATTCAGTGACGTCACGTGTTGAGATGTAATTTTCTTATGTTTTTATCCACTCTGTATTTACAGTTTTTGAGTTCTCTGTATACATTTTTTGACAGTTTTCTTTGAGACACCTTGTATTTCCCTTATTAATTATGATACGCCACGTGATGAAGTTAGGTCTTTTTTCGGCTTTTGTCACACCCGTGTATTTTGTTGTCCACCCTGTACTTAGCAGTCTGAAAAAGATTCTATGACCCGATGAAATTAGGCCCTTTCGGCTTTCCGTTTGCGCCGTGTTTTGACGTACCCTGTATATTAATTTTTATAATATTAGCACCATGAAAATCCGTAACGACCGGGCGCCTTAGACGATTTTTGCCGAAACCGAAGGGGTTTAGCAGATTGTAAGCAAATTATTCAAACTACCCAAAGAATACGAAAATACAATTTTATGTCAAATTTCGTACGCTTATTCGAAGTCGCTATACTCCAAACTGACGGATGTAATAATTATTACTAATAATAGTAATAATTTTGATACACTCTATATTCTTAGTTCTACAAGGTCACGTGCTGAAACTGTTAAGGCCCTTTTAGTTTTTGCCTCTCCAGTGGTCGTAGGTTCGAATCCTGGTGCCGTATTTTACTTACTTCTGAAATTATTAATTTTACAAGTGTGAAATTTCGACACCTATTTTGTCAGACGTGTCGATGCCCACAACCTACTTTTTTATTTTTGATATCGATGAAGATGCAATATTTGCCCTGTATGGTTGAAAAATGACGACAAATGCCTTCACCAGCGGCCGGTGTTGGCCGACCAGCATTTTCTTAGCTGACCTTATTTCACGATGCATTTATGCACATAATATAATTCCAATTTTTATAACAAACAATTTCGCGAAAAGTTTTGCCTCTCTTTAAATATACTTTTTGACTAAGTCTGCACGTCGTTTAGGAAAAATGCCATTTTTGGTACCTGTGGAATTCCGCGTGGAGTAACGTCTTTTTGGTTTTTGTTTTTTATACATGCTGTACCTACATCGAATTTTTTATTATCTTTCAGGTCATTAAGCGGAAAAGCGTCTGTGGTTAGAAGGCCGTCAAAACTTCGTGTAAACACCAAATACCGCCACGTAAACGCCAAAACGCAGTGAAAACGCCAAAAACGTGTGGTTAAAATTACAAAAATTATTTTTATACCCACAATATTATTTATATTTTATATCTTCAAAAATTCTAACACGGGCAAATCTATATAAAAAAATAATCCTATCAATAGGACAAATACCATAGTACACAATTTTTACAAGTATTGATATGAGTAAGACCCTTTTAGCTTTTGGTTTTTGATCTATCCTGAATTTTGAGATACCCTGTATTTTACTTATTCTTAATTCTGAGACGCCAGATGATAAGGTCTTTTGGCTTTCTTATGTTTTGGTCACCTTGTATATTTTTGTTGTCCGGCCCTGTACTAGTTGAGAAGATCTGCGACGCAATGATTAAGGTCCTTTTAGCTTTAGATTAACGTCGTTTTTGCTTTGATTTTTGCCCTATCCTGTATAAATATGAATTTTCCCATACCCTGTATGTTACTTGTTCTTAATTCTGAGACGCCACGTGATGAAATTATTAAGGTCCTTTTGACTTACCCGTGATTTAACGCATCCTGTCTATAATTTTTGACATACCAGTTTCCTTTGAGATACCCTGTATTTTACTTGTTCTTAATAACTATGATACGCCATGTGATGAATTTAGGTCTTTTTGGCTTTTGTCACACGATTTTTATTTATCAGCTGTTTTGACCACCCTGTATATTTTTGTTGTCCACCTATTTGAGAAAAATCACGCATCGATTAAGGCCCTTTTAGCCATTGCCCCAGTCTGAATTTTGAGATACATATTTAATCTGCGTCGCCGCGTGGTGAAATTAGGCCTTTTTGGCTTTGTTTTTCATCGTACCTAGATATTATTAAGGCCTTTTTGGCTTTCTTATGTCAGCTTGTATATTTTAGTTGTCCATCCCTGTACTATTTTAGACAAATCTGTGACGTCACACAACGATTAAGGTCCTTTTGACTTTAGATTAACGCCGTTTTAGCTTTAGTTTTTGTTCTATACTGTACAAATGTGAATTTTGAGACACGCAGAATTTTACTTATTCTTGATTCTGAGACGCCACGTGATGATTAAGGCCCTTTTGTTTTTATTTGTCACACATTGTATATTTTTGTTGTCCATCCTGTACTTACACTAATTGAAAAAATCTGTAACGAAAAATTATTAAGGTACTTTTTGCTTTAGTTTCCCATTTACCCTGTATTTTACTTATTCTTAAGTCTGAGACGTCACGTGTTGAAATTAGGCCTTTTTTTTATTTTTGTCTCACCCTGTATATGATTTTTTTACATATCAACTATTTTTACCTACCTTGTATATATTTGTTGTCCAGCCCTCTGCGAGAAAAATCTGTGACGCGATGAAATTATTAAGGCTGTTTTGACTTTCCCTTGATTTAACGCACCCTGTATATAATTTTTGACGTATCAGTTGCTTTTGAGACACCTTGTATTTTACTTATTCTTAATTCTGTGACGTCACCGAGAATCTAGTTTACACCATTTTAAAGTATTATTTTCAAATGCGTGGATGGCTCAGTTGGTTGGAGCGTCGATTTTATAAACCGATGGTCGCAGGTTCGAACCCTGGCAGATTTTTGTTATTTTCAGAATTTGTGACGTCAGAGGGATGCTGGACCGCGAGATGTTGGAGATTTTGGACCTCGAGATGAGATGCTAGACCTCAAGATGGGATGCTGGAGATGCTGGACCTCGAGATGAGATGCTGGACCATGAGATGCTGGACCATTATCTCCCACGGTTTGAATTTGGCGCCACGAGTCGAGCGTCATAGGTTAGAGCGCTACGATTGGTCGCCAGGAAAGGGGGTCGGGGCCTAGGAGGAAAGTGGAGGGGATGGTCCCAACACCTGCCTTACCTACTCCCACACAGTCCAATAGGTAGGAGTGCAAGCCCAAGAGTAGCAGTTCGCCGTCTTAAGGTTAGTCAACCACAATGGTCCATTTCCTCTTATTTACGTAAGGAAAGAGATGGAACACTAACTTAGTAATTCCCCGATATGACAAGAAGTATGTTTGACAGCTGTAAAGAATATTGAGAAAAGAAAACAGCAATTTTAGCCGCTGAACAAAATCAGGACTTTATACACACGGTACAATAATTGACAGAAAAATGACATATGGCAGAAGGGATGGTATCAATTAATAAATATCACAGATCAAAGTTTGATGGTACAGAAAAAGTAAGTTCTAGCAAAAAGCTATGAAGCAGAGGAAAAATAGTATCCAGGAAATGGAAAGTCTACAAGAAAAATGAGTATGCAGGACTCAGAAGAGATATTAAAATCACTGCAGCTAAATAAAGTAGCGCATTGTGAAAAGAAAAGTAAGAAATTTAATAAGAAGTGAGAAGATAAAAAATGTATTTTTTTTTAAAAATTGTCCGGTAAAAATTAAATGTACAAAAATGCAGAAAAGTAATTAAAAATTAAACCACTGAGTGTCATTTTAATTAAGTAAAAAATGGAATATTTAAAGAAGCGCAAACCAAGAAAATACGTGCAGTTCCTTTTATCTGGTCTAAATAGGTGCCCGAAGCGGGGCCCCCAACAAAAGTAGATCAAGTTCAACCTAAAGTCACCCAGAGGTTATATAGGTTCCTAATAAAGGCGCGACGGAAAAACAAATCGCGAAATCAAAAGGCGTCCGAGATGTCGATGAAGGAATATAAAAAAATGAAGTGAAGTCATATGCAATCGCAAAGGGAATTAGAAAATAAAATACAACCAGGGAAACACAATAACTAAAATTTAAGCCTTAGGGAAGGTAGGAAAATAAGATGAAAAATAGCGAATGAAAAAGCAACTAGTAAGAAAAGTTGAGAATGAAACTAGGTATTTAAAAAGAAAGTCAATAAATTATAATATACAAAAATGTCAAGAATTCAGAGTTAAACATTTTGAGGTGCTTAACTCTTTAATCCATACGTGTCTAGAATTAGTTAGATTTAGGCAAGCATTAAGAAAATAAGATAGGAAAATAAGTTACGTAAAAATTAATTAACTAGCTAGATATTAGAAAAACAGACGTCAGCAATTTTGCTTTAGGGCGAAACAGAAAGACAATAACCACAGAGAAAAAATCTAAACAGACTATAGAAGGGGGAAAAGAGGTAGCTTAATTTATTGGAAGCCGTCTGCGTTCAACTAGATATAGGTCAGGAAAGGAAAGAACATTTTAAGAGTGCTTTATAGTCTCTAAGTATAGTACTGGGAAACTGATAAGTGCATTTTACTGAGTTATTTTCGCAGTCCGAGTAATAAAATAATTTTTAGCTGCTGGACAACGTTGACAATATACGCTGTATATTTTCTGTGGTTGACACCCTTTATTGTTTTAAAGCCAAAATTTAATTTAAAAAAGTCAATCCCGGAGGAAAAGCTAACCAGTATAGGCCAGTCGGCAGGTGCACTGATAGCGGGAGCAAATCCGGACAAGCTGGAATAAATTTAATTTTGCTTGATTTGGTGTTAGAAAGCACGTATTAAATTTGCACCCCTGTCAAAGCCCGGATTTGGCCGCCATCTTGAAAGAAGTGGCTAAAAATGCATTTTTTCCCCAGTATTTGTGAATAACTCGATTCCTATCAACTTTAGTGCAAAATATGTAGTTACCGAAATTGAAGAAGAGTAACAAACTCTATAAAAAATGTTCTATTTTTTTTCCGTGCGACTACCCGAAGTATCGAATTCTAAGGGAACAAAACTAAAGTTCGATATAATATACCTACGTGTTCGAGTAGCCGGGGTTAGCTGTACTTGTTTCCACACCACCTTGAGCGGCACCCCCAAGAGATAAGGTCTACAAACTTAGTTTGCTACTGGTTGGCATAACAATGAAAATTAAACCTGCTGCGGGAGATAGGCAAACCGAAAATCATACGGCCACGAAAAAATCCATTTCTGAAAGGGGTGGCTACCCGCTATATTGGAAACGGCAAATAATTCGAATCTGGCGCCAGGGAAGATGAGCGTTGATGGAATTTGGTGCAAGAAGACTTCTGGAGATAGGCAAACGGAAAATCATACGACCACGAAAAAAATCTATTCCTGAAAGGGGTGGATACCCCGTATATTGGGAACGGCAAATAATTGGAATCTGGCGCCATGGAAGATGTGCGTTGATGGAATTTGGTGCAACAACCCTCCGGAGATAGGCAAACGGAAAATCATACGGCCTCGAAAAAATCTATTTCTGAAAGGGGCGACTACCCCCTATATTGGGAACGGCAAATAATTCGAATTTGGCGCCAGGGAAGAAACAGAAAATCATACGGCCACGAAAAAATCCGTTTCTCAAATGGGTAACTGCCCCGTATATTCAGAACCCGTATTCTGTAAATACACTTTTAAAGTGAGTTATTGTTTCAAAGGTGTTTTTACAGATTTTGTTTGTTTTCACAGATTTTTTTAGATAATGAAAAATAAGGTAGGGGAAAGTTACCTATGACGGCCCCTTGCCTGTGACGGCCCTCAGCTCATATTTACTGCTATGAATGTTGGGTTGCCTAAATTTATTACTGTATTTGAACCTCTTGTTGGGTACTGTACTCTAACGAATTTGTGATAGTCGGCATTGCTCTGGTGTTTTGTTTTCAAGAAAAAATGAATCAGGTGAGTGGTGATGTAATAATAATGTAATTTCAAATGTGTCTAGCGAGTTACGAGGCGGGTTGACGCAAAGTCGTTTTTAAAAAGAACTGATCTTTATTGAATACAAGTAGGAAGTGTTTGCTCTTAGTCTATGGCCCGTATATAATACCTCTGCTGGGCTTACGTTGTATTTCCTTATCTTATGCTGCATATACAAGTTTCTATGCTACCTAAACAATATACAGCTTATAACTCCTCCCCTCTTAAAACCCTAAAGGTTTTCACGACCTAAATTATTATTTCGTTTTCATTTTCTTTGATAATGTTTTTTGGTTTAAAATATTTTATTTGAATAATAGGTCGTAAATACCTGTACAAAAGGTAAAATATGACAACTGATATGATTACATAAATTAAAATTGTCCAGACACCAATTTTATGATAATATACAGGGGTTGATAATAAGTTTTCATTTTCTATTTTCTGATTTTCAATTTCCTTTATAATGCTATTAATTTTTTCAGTATGCAAGGTATTTAAACTTATTGGTGGAATGTTTCGTAACTTTAGCGTTTTTTCACTGCCAAATTTTAATTTTGGTAATGGAATTATTTGAAAGTTATTTCTTTGATTTTTATATGATTTTATAGTGATATCGCCTAGGGTTAATAAACATTGCATTTCTAGTTCTACCAAATATGTTCCTTTCATAAGTATATTATTTTTGTTATTTTCACATTCTTTGAAAGCTAATGTTTCTTTAGGAACTATAATAATCCATTTATTGATTTCAACATATTTAACTTGAATTTCCGTTATATTGACAGGAATCTGATTACAGGTGTTATTGTGTTTATATCTTAGCAATTCAATTTCGCAAGGGGAATTTGAAGAAAAACTTTCTGTATTTATATTAGTACATAAATATTCGTTATTTAATATTTTCTTACAAGGATTTGTTGAGAATCCATAAGATTTTTCATTATACAATAAGTAGTTAGAAGTTGGAAAAATTACTTTAAATAGGTTTTCATGTGGCGTGGGTAAAGGGAACATATGGAATAAACTATAGGCTTTCTTTTCAGCTAAAGGTACTTCGATTATAAATATGATTTCTTAAAATTTTACATAACTTTTAATTTCCAAAATTTCTTCAAACATTAATGTGTTCTCTGCTACAGGCTCAAAGGGCAGTTTTTCATTTTTTATTTTCAAAGCAACATTTTTGATTTCTTTTATTAATAATTTCGGGTGAATAATAGCATTATGAAAGTTATTTAATTTTGCAAAAGATATAGCAACCTCAATTTCATCTAGGATATCGTATATGTTCTGATACATTAAATAGATTTGTGTTAAAATAGTGTGTGTTTGTATCTTAAAAGACATATCAATCGCATCCAACTGATATTCTCTCATTATACTTATTATTTCATTTATTTTTGTTTCCAGGATTTGTTGGTTATGAGAAATAAATAACAATAACAATAAAGTTAATTGTTTCTGCATGGCTATTTTCAAGTTATTTTGATTTTGTTTTAACGTTAAAATTTCTGTGTCATATCTTTCGGCGTCTTCTTGATCAAGGTTTCCTGTTATACTTTTAACTATGCTGCCTAAACCATTTATTAAACCGCGTTTATTCCGATGATTTAATGAGATTGAAGGAGTTATTTGAAATATTTGTTGTTCAATTTTTTCTTCTATATTATTTATTAAAACAAAAGAATTATAGTATTCATTATTCAATTCAGAGGTGTTCCGTAATGTAGCGATTAAATTTCTATATTTTAGGGATATATTTTTAAATTCCTTGATTATACTACTAATATTGAATATTTGTACAAAAGTCCAATGATTTATAATTCTTTGAGCATTTCCTAACTTGTAGGGTAGTATACCTGGATTTTCATTCAGGATGTGGAACTGGGAATCGACTCGGGTGGAGCATCCAAGGATGAAGTAGGTCCATCTGTAATAAGTGGCCTTTTAAGTTCTTTTATATGTATAATTTCATGTTTAGTGGGATCGCCTATTTTCTCGATTTTTACTTTATTATTTTCTATCATTTCAATTATTTTATAGGGACCACAAAATTTCTTTTTACTTTTGTTTCTAGAACTTGGAGAAAACTTTTTATAGACGGTTTGATTGAGTTTAAATTCGGTTTCATCGCCTTTTTTATTATGTTTCTCAAGCATTCTTATTTTTTGTGTTTCAGTATTTTGTAAAGCGGTTTCATATAATGTATCCAATTTTTCTTTATGGGAACTGACATAGTCTGTATAGAAAGTTGTAGATATTAAGTCAAAAGGATCTCGGGAGTTCGTATGACCTAAAATTAGTTCATGTGGAGAAAATTTGGTTGTGTTATGAGTAGTGCTATTATAAGCAATTATTGCATATGGGATTATTTCTGAGATTGGTTTTGATTTTTCCTTTTGTCTTAGAATTCGCAAATGTTCAATTAAAGTAGAATGAAACCTTTCTACGGGAGAGTTAGATTCATGGTGACCTGTTGTCGTAAAGTGGATATTAATTTTTTGTGTTTTTAGAAGCTCTTTTAAAAGATCGTTATTAAATTCTGTTCCTTTATCTGTAACTATATTTTCGGGACAGCCGAAAAATGAAAAGAATAATATTAATTTATCGCATACAGATTTAGCGTTTTTGTCGTAAGGAAAAGCTTGTCCAAATTTGGAAAATTTATCAAATATAGTGAGAAAATTTTGATTCTCAAAAATAAAAGTATCCATATGTAGGATTTGAAAAGGTTTTGTAGGCGTTTCTGTTTTTACTAGAGGTACATACGATTTTTGTCTACTATATTTTAAAGTTTGACACGTTACACAGTCATTAATAAATTTTGTTACATTATCCTTTAAATGGGGCCAATAATAATTTGACTTTATTCTTTCATAAGTTTCTGAAATACCACGATGGTTTGTTTTACTTTCATGTTGGTGTAGTAAAAGTAATTTTTTATCTTCTTCACTGGATACATTATTTAGTAATTTTGTACAGCGTATTAATTTTAACTTTCTAAAATTTTTTAGATATACGTTATTGAATATATTAAATAAATCTTCTTCATAAAAATATAGATATGCTTGTTGTTTTCCTGAAAAATATTCTTTAATAAAATTTGAGATAATTTGTGGATTTTTAGGAATTTCGCAATAATTTATATTATGACTTTCAAATTTTTCAAAAGTAACTTTAATTCTTTCAAGGGGATTCTTTTTAATTAAATATTGATATGTTTTATTATTAATCATTTCGTCTAGTATAGGGATTCCGTCATTTTCAGTTTCGGTGTTAGTTGTATGAACAGTATCAGATTTTTGTATGTTAGGAGGTCTTATTTGGATGTCAGAAATTATTTTTATTTTTCGTGAAGTCTCTGGAATAGGGTTTTCAGGTGGTTTGTCTTCGTCTAGTTCAGGATTTTCACAAATATTTTTTAAATAGTCAAAAATTTCTTTATTTACTTCGCCAGGGTTATTAATTGTTGATTGATTTTCGTAAATATTCAGTTGTATTCGCGATAGTGCATCTGCGTTTAAATTTTGAGAGCCTTTTTTATATACGATTTCAAAGTCAAATTCTACTAAATTCTACTAATTTCGAATTGGGTTCTTTTAGGTTGAAAAGCCATACGAGGGGTCTGTGATCGGTATAGATATAAAATTTACGTCCGAATAGGTAAGGCCGAAAATATTTACATGCATAGACTATACTTAATAATTCTTTCTCAATAGTCGAGTATTTTATTTCGGATTCATTTAGGGTCCTAGATGCATAAGCTATTGGATTATCATGGGGAACTTGTCCTTGAGAAAGTACGGCTCCTAGGGCGTAATTACTCGCGTCTGTAGTCAAAATAAAAGGTTTTGAAAAGTCGGGGTAAATTAATATAGGGTGATTAATTAATAAATTCTTACTGTGTTCAAAAGCTTGCATAAATTCAGGTGTGTGCTCTATTTTCGCGTCTTTCTTTAAACACTTAGTCATGGGTTTTGTAATCTTAGCGAAGTCTTTGATAAAGCGTCTGTAGTAACCGAGTAAGCCGAGAAAGGATTTAATTTCGTTACACGTTCGTGGAACGGGAAAATTTTTTACTGCTGCTATTTTGCTTGGATCGGGTTTAATACCATCTGTTGTAACCAGGTGACCTAAATATTGGACTTCCTTTCGTAGGAATTCTGATTTGTCGAGTTGGATTTTGAATCTTGCATTT
This sequence comes from Pseudeuparius sepicola, assembly GCA_963920635.1. Lineage (NCBI taxonomy): Eukaryota > Metazoa > Arthropoda > Insecta > Coleoptera > Anthribidae > Pseudeuparius > Pseudeuparius sepicola. Next base: position 49,924,091 of record OY987301.1, read on the forward strand.
CGAAGTCTGGTAAAAATTTCGCGGAGTCTAGAGATGTGTTCTTGGAGGGATGTACTAAAAATAATAATATCGTCTAAATAGACAAAGCATATTTCATTTTGTAAGCCTCTTAATATGTTATTCATAACTCTTTGGAAGGTACTAGGGCTATTTTTAAGACCAAAAGGCATTCGTAGAAACTCATAGTGCCCGGTATCAGTACTAAATGCGGTTTTTGGAATATCGGAAGGGTTCATTTCGATTTGGTGAAATCCATTCGCTAAATCAAGTGTAGTAAAATAACAACTGCGTCCTAGTTTATCTAAAATTTCAGTAATATTCGGGAGAGGGTATTTATCGTCAATTGTTTTTTGATTTAATTTTCTATAATCAATAACCATACGCCATTTGGTTTTTCCAGATGCGTCTTGCTTTTTAGGAACTATCCAGATTGGTGATGACCACGGGGAGTTTGAGTCTCGAATAATATTTTGAGCTAATAGTTTTGAAATTTGGGATTTAACTTCCTCACGATGTACTTCTGGGTATCGATAAATTTTTGTAAAAATAGGAGAATCATTAGTTAAATTTATATGGTGTTTAATTTGGTTTGTAAAAGTTAAAGGAATGTCCTCGCAATAAAAAATATCTTTGAATTCTAGGCAAAGTTTTCGAATTTGGTTGCGCTCTTCAGAATTGCAGTGTTGTAGACGTAAGTTTTTTAGATTTTCTTTTAATTTGTTCTCCAAGTGTATTTCTAAATTTTGGTAACTATCAGATTCATAATCGGAATTTTCTATAAAATTTACTTCGTTAGCGTTGACAGGTTCGACTTCAAAGGGTTCAAAAATATCAAGTTGAATTGGGTTATCCGTAGGGTTTAAAATTGTAGTTAGAGCAAAATTATCTTCTATATTTACTAAACAATGGGGAATTTCCATTTCACCTAATTGTGTGTAATTTAGAATACCTATGCTAGATTATATTAACAGGGATTTTAATTTTTTGTATTGTTCTTGGCGGTATAACTTCTGTTGTGGGTTTTAAAATTGGGTTCGGTTGTGGTAAATTTTCTTCGGTGATTTGCGAATATATCGGTATTTTCGCGTTTGGTGATTCTAGAGCTTTTTGACTAAATCGAATATCAGCATTTAATTGTTTTATTAGGTCTAGTCCAATTAATCCGTCAAATTTATCTGAAAAGTCGAAAATAAAATATTTATGATATCCTTCAGTGTTGAAAGTTGGAAATAAGGGTAAAATTGCTATTTGATCATGAAAAGAAGTAGCATGTGCGGTTTGCACCAAAAATATCTCATTTTGAATGTAATTTTGAAAATATGTATGCGCTAATTTTTGATTAATAAATGAACGTGTACTACCAGTATCTATTAGAAATTTTGCATCGAGTTCGGGTAAATATATATATACATGGTTTATTGAAAGATTGTTTAAAACTATCACTTCATATTGTTGGTCTGTCCAGTATTGGGAAAATCCAAAAGGATATCGGGATTAGTCTGGATATTAGTTTCAAAATTTTGAATTTCTTCGTTTTGGGTGTCGGGTTGTAAATAGTCTAAATTATTGTAAAATTCGCTCATGTCAAAAGAAGTATCTTCTTCGGGAGTTTGTTCATAAGGGTTGTTATAAGTTTGTTTAGGTTGGTTTATGTTTTCGGTAGGGAATGATTCCATGAAATTGCTAAATAATCGAGTTTGATAAGGTTTTTTCTGTTGAGTTACATAAGTGGTTGTGTCCATTGGTTCGGGCTTAAAAGTATTTTTTGTTACAGTACTTTGCTGTGGAATTTTTTGATTTTGGAACATTGAAGGTCTCATTTGAAAGGTTGGTTTTTGGAAATTAGGTTGACTATTTTGAAAGGGTGGTCTTTGAAAATTTTGTTGGTTATTTTGGAAAATTGGTCTTTGTAAGCTTGATTGATTTGTTTGAAAATTATTTTGAAAGGGGGGCTTGTACATAATTTGTGGAGAATATGGTTGTACGAAATTTGATGTACTTGGTAAGGATCTAAATTGTGGTAGTGGTGGAATTATATTATGATTGGCTAGTTATGTTCATCGACCCCACAGCACACCGACCTGGACGAAAACCCCGAATCAGCGGAATCAGCTTTTTATTTTTCGTACACCGAATTTCCAATTTATATAAATATCGCGACCGCAATTAATCGAGCAGTAATAGTTTATACCCTACGTTCAATAAACCTTTTTAAAAACGAAGATTTTCGACCCCGGAACATAACTGGCGCTGCGAACAGGATAGCTGCACGGAATCCAAAGGAGGATCATCGGTTCGTCTCAACGATTTGGCAGTTATCAACGACCTGGGAGAAGAAACCTGTGCAGAGATTGGAGAACCATACGGCAGGGATGTCCAGAGCGATTCTTCTTGTCCTGTAAGTTCACTTCCTTTTTCTCATGAGTTCTGATTACCCTGAAGGTTCATTATTAGAAGATTTAGCTCATTTTTCTATTACTCCAAAAGCTCCTAAACAAAAACCTCGTTTTAAACCATATTCTAAAAATTTATCTGAAGATTTAAAAAACCCTCAAATTTTAATTTCTCAGCCCTCAACTTCAAAAACTCAAGAAATGGCTTTAACAAATACCGACATTAATAATTTGTGCAACACTCTTCCAGAATATAAACCGGGAGATAACCTCTCCACATTTATAAATTCAGTTGATAATTTAATTGCTTTTTTCACTCAACAAGGTGCTAATGCCACTCAACTATATATAATTAACACTCATATCGTTTCCAAAATTAAAAATGAGGCTCGTGATTTCTTAAATTTACACAATAAAACTTCTTGGGCAGAAATAAAGCCCCTTTTACTCCAAAAATATGGCGACCGTCGCACAGAAGAAATTTTATTAACACAATTAACCACCACAGTTCAAAAGCGTTCTGAATCTTATGATGACTATTACAACCGAATAACTTTAGCACTTAATGATCTTTTACAGCATGTTTCTTTACATGAAAATAACGCTCAGGCAATCGAGTTTAAAGCTTCGTTTTTCAGAAAACAAGCCCTTAGAACATTTTGTACTGGCATAAACAATCCCTATTGCGATCATTTATCTCATTTTGAATTAAACTCTCTCGACGAAGCACTTCAAAAATGCATAGCTTTAGATAACCACAAACAGCAACAGCAATATATGTCTTATCTTAAATCTACCACCTATCCCCGCGATTATCAAAGAAACAGTCAACCTACCACTACCAATCGCCCTACTAATCAAAATCCTCAACCACCTCGCAACCCACAACCTAATCATAATACGAATATGAACCCAAATTTTAATCAACAATTCCCTCAAAACTTTAATCAAGGTCCTTCAAACTCACCTAGAAATTTTGGCAACACAAATAGGCCCATTCCTCAAAGACAAAACCCTCCACCTAATAGACAAGTATTCAGCCCACCATCTAATAGACCCAACAATAATTACTTCCAAAATCAATATCGTCCAACTCCAACTCCCATGTCCATAACTTCAAAATTGCCGTCACAGCAAACTTACAAACCAACCCCAATGTCCACACGTACTTTCCATAATAATATAGAATGCGATTCCAATTTAGAAACCGAAGAATACTTTTCCGAAAATTTTCGAGAACAAGCCTCGGAATCTCCTCCCAATCCCGAATTATCGAATTAAATAATATTTCAAAAGCCACCAAACTTCCATTTTTCTATCTCCCTTATTCTAATCTTAAAGTATTAATAGATTCTGGTGGATCCGATACTGTAATAACTCCCGAAGCTGCACGAAATTTCGATCCAAGATATCAATTTTTTGAACCCTTTACTCTTATTTCTATGAAAACTCCTAAAACCTACTCCGAAAACCTTTATTTTCCCGTTTTTAACGAAATTGGCATTGATCAACCGTTTATAGTTAGAATTGCCGACTGGCACAATGATTTCGATATTCTTTTAGGTACTGGTGAACTCGACCAATTAGGTGCAAATATAGATTATGAAACTCATATATTTTCTATTCGTAAATTAGGCGTTTCCGTTCCATTTGAAGTTATATATCGTTCGAATAATCGACTCCGTATCCCAGTAAATATCAATAATGGTGAAGTTGTACTCCCAGAAATTACCCTTGATAACCAAACTGTACTCCCAATTTCAATACACCATGCCAATGATGGGTTTGTAGAAATACCACAACCAGAAAATTTAAATATTGACTTCCCTGAACCAATATCTGTTTATCCACTATCCGATCTTGAAGAATTATCACCTCCCTTCTCCAATAACTCATTTGATCCCAACTCTATTCGAACAAAACATCTGAATTCCGAAGAAAAGCAAAAAATTCTTGATCTATGTCATAAATTTAAAGATATTTTTTACAATGAATCATCTGATCTGTCATTTACTAGTTCTGTCAAACACGAAATCCGCACAAAAGACGAAACTCCTATTTTTTCCCGTTCTTTCCGACATCCTAAAGTCATGCAAAGCGAAATTTCTTCCCAAATTGATAAACTCTTAGAACAAAATATAATCCGACCTTCAATTTCCCCTTATTCTTCGCCCGTTTGGATCGTTCCAAAGAAAATGGATGCATCCGGTAAACGCAAGTTTCGCATGGTTATAGACTATCGCAAACTAAACGATAATACGGTTGAAGACAAATATCCCCTTCCCCGCATCGACGAAATACTTGACAATTTAGGCAAATGCACATACTTCACAACCCTCGACTTAGCCCAAGGTTTTCACCAAATTGAAGTACACCCCAACTCCGTTGAAAAAACCGCCTTCACAGTTCCCAATGGCCACTTCGAATATACAAGAATGCCGTTTGGTCTAAAAAACGCCCCAGCGACCTTCCAACGCATGATGGATGAAATTCTAAGAGAATACCTTTACAAATCATGTTTTGTCTATATGGATGACGTCATTATATTTTCCAAATCTTTACAAGAACATCTTATACATATAAAATCCATCTTTCAAAAATTCCGTGAAGTAAACCTAAAAATTCAACTCGACAAATCTGAATTCCTAAACAAAGAAGTAGCTTTCCTTGGCCACGTGATTACTCCCGAAGGCATTAAACCCAATCCAAACAAAATATCCGCAATCCAAAACTTCCCCATTCCTAAAACTACTAAGGAAATTAAAAGTTTCTTGGGACTAATAGGCTATTATCGCCGCTTCATTCCTAATTTCTCAAAAATGACAACACCCATGACACGTTGTTTACGAAAAGACACCAAAATTGAAATTGACCACCCTCAATATATAGATTGTTTTGAAAAATGTAAATCCGCTCTAAGTAACTCCCCAATTCTCCAATACCCTGACTTTTCTCTACCTTTTACACTAACTACTGACGCCTCTAACGTTGCTATTGGCTCTGTCCTATCCCAAAAAGGAAAACCAATCGCTTACTACTCCCGCACCCTTATTACCGCAGAACGAAACTACTCCACAATCGAGAAAGAACTCCTTGCAATCATAGAATCCTGTAAACATTTCCGGCCCTATCTTTTTGTTGTAAAATTCACCATAGAAACCGATCACAACCCCTTAGTCTGGCTCTATAAAATTAAGGAACCCCATTCTCGTCTCGCCCGGTGGAAACTCAAATTAGAAGAATATAATTTTGAAATTGTATATCGCAAAGGTAAAGAAAATTTTGTAGCCGACGCTCTTTCCCGTATCGAACTCAATATGCATGAATTAGACTCGATCTGTGTAAATCCTCCCTCACATGACGATGACTTTAATATTGACGACTTTATTAACGAAACTTATGAAAAACAAACTGGACTATCCACACAACACTCCACACACGAAAACCCTATTGCAACTATTCCATTTTCCGAAGAACCCATTAATTATTTTCCTAATCAAATTATCTTAAAATTTGGAAACAAACATGACGTTCAATACATCCTTAAATTCAAAAGTAAACACCAATATTACGTAACTCTTACTGAAAAAGATTGGAAAAATGACATTAAAAACACTCTCCATTCTATAATATCTCCTAATCAACGCTACCATATCCTCACAGAACAAACGGATATCCAAAAATTTATATCTGAATATGTCCGCAATACTTTTAATGAAACCGTTCGTATCTCTTTCTGCTCTAAACAAACTCAAGACATAGAGAATCCCGATAAACAACTTCAATGTGTTCAAGATTACCACAAGCAAAATCATAATGGCATACTCGAAACTCTCAATCACTTAAAACTCCATTATTATTGGCCAAATATGCGCACTACGATTTCCGATTATATTAATAAATGCGATATATGCCTCCGAAATAAATATGAAAGACACCCTTATAAACTTCCCTTCAAAGGCCCCCTATTAGGACAAAAACCTTTTGATATTATCCACATAGACACCTTTTGCTGTAATCGTCAAAGTTTTCTAACAATCATAGATTCATTTTCCAAATACGCTCAAGTTTGCAATATACAAGACAAAATGAATATATCCATTCTCAGCAAATTACGTCATTACTTTTCTCATCACAATTATCCGCGCAAAATTGTCTGTGACGAAGGAACTGAATTTTCCAATAATCTCTTTAAAGAATTTTGTAAACTCCACAAAATAGAACTCCATTTTACCACAGTTAATAATCCTAACTCTAACAGTCCTATCGAACGATTCCATTCCACATTTACAGAAAAACTGCGCGTTATGCAAGATGAACGACCTAGAGAATATTTCCAAGACCTAATCACCCACTGTGTCCTTATTTATAACCAATCCATCCACTCAGCTACTGGCTACTCCCCTTTCTCAATCCTCTACGGCCCCTATATCGAAGAAATACAATTCGACGACGACTTACCTATTTATGAAAAATATAATCAACGACATAAAGATGAACTCCGCCCTTTTATTGATTCCCTTTACACTAAACTTCACGAAAAAGAAACCCGCATTTTAGAAAACCGCAACAAAAATCTACCAGATCCCACTCCTACTCCAGAACAAGGACAAACCGTGTACCTTTCCAAAAACACTCGTAACAAACTCGACGCACCCTATATACCCGCTACTGTTACCTCTACTGACAATACAAAAATTAAAGTCTTAACTACTAAGAATAAACCCACTAACTCTCATCCTAGAAAAATCAAACGCTTACGCAAACCTCCCTTGTTACAGAAACACCCTCCTAATAACCAACTGCCTGGCCCTTCAAGTGCACCCGATCCCTAATAATGGATACTATCAAGAATTGGTAGGCCAAGCACAATTATTTGACCACTTTCACCGTCACATACTTACTTTCAACTTAAGCACTATAGATAATACCCTTAAACTTTACCCCGTTAATTTAGTTCTTTTTAATACTTCAACGACTTCGTCTTATTACAAAATGTTTAATCAATATCAACTGCTTTATCATGAAACTCTTGACAATTTTCATAAACTAATTCGCCCTAGACAGAAACGTGGAATTATGAACTATATAGGTACTTTCATTAAATCAATCACAGGTAATCTCGACGAGAATGATCGTATATTTTTGGAAAAACATATTCAAGCTATCGAAAACAAGCAATCTCAAATTATTGGCACCCTCAATAACTCTACAACTTATGCCTCACAAACAATAAAACGATATAACATGTTAGTTGAAACTATTAATAATAACACAGTTAAAATTGCATATTAATCTCCTCAGCGACGAATTTGACAAATATCTCTCACTTCATAGCGAAATACTTAATCTCGATCGTTTAAATCAATTCCTTCAAAAATTACTTCGAACTATTAATTTAGCTGCATTGCAACAGTCGAACATTGAACTCTTTTCTCTCTCTGAAATTATTAAACTAGAAAATCAACTCAAATCAATCTATAATAAAGCCTCTCTCTTATCCGATAACATGCACCCTTTTGAACTAATCGAAACTGCTCAAAGTACAATAATCTCTACAGAAAGTCAGATACTCATTATCCTAAAAATTCCTATCCTTGATGAACTTGTATTCCCACTCTACCAAGTTTACCCAATCCATAACAAAGAAGATATCGTTTTGGTACCCCCTGCTGTTTACTATGGGAATAATCGTTGGTATTCCACATGCACACCTACAGAAAGAAAAATCACCTGTCAAACTATGTCAACAACCAGATGTCAACTGCCCACATTAGAAAACTGCACCACTGCCATTCTCCTGCAACCGATCATACATCAAACTAAGAGAAGCCTCATTGCCAGCACAAACCACCCACTCCGTATCACCGAAAAATGTTCAAAAACAGAAAAAATCATAAAGCAACCAGCAATCATCCAATCACCCTGTCCAATTCAAATTGAAAATCAATGGTATACCGCCACGCAAGAAGAAGCCGAAATCCCAGCCATCGTTCCTGTCAAAATTAATCCCAAGTATCGTCTACAACTAAATCATTTACAGTCTCTTCAAGAAACACCGCAATTGTCGGCTATCCAACCCATACACCTAGATCCAGTCGTCATCTCCACAACAACCTGGTCAGCCACACTTCTTATCATCACTCTAATGTGTGTCATCATCTACTTCATCCTAAGAAAACGAAAAAGACTCCAAACACTCTTTTTCAAACCAAGAATATCACTCTCAGAACTCCAAGAACTTCAACAACTCAACAAGAAGCCCGAGGACGAACTTCCATCCTAAGGGGGGAAGAGTTATGTTCATCGACCCCACAGCACACCGACCTGGACGAAAACCCCGAATCAGCGGAATCAGCTTTTTATTTTTCGTACACCGCATTTCCAATTTATATAAATATCGCGACCGCAATTAATCGAGCAGTAATAGTTTATACCCTACGTTCAATAAACCTTTTTAAAAACGAAGATTTTCGACCCCGGAACATAACTGGCTGGTAAAAAGCTAGGTGTATAGGTAGGTAATCTTGGTGGGAAAAATTTTGGTTTTTGTTTATTTATGGTACTGTAGGTTGGTTGTTTCAGATTTTGATTCTGAGATGTTTTAAAATATACGAAATTTTCTTCTTCGACTACAAATGACATTGCTTGCTCGAGAGAATTTGGATTTTTTAACCTTACTACCAGTTGCATGTTATAGGGTAAACCATTTATAAATGTTTTTAACGCAAATTCATCGTAATGTGTAATTTTTACCAATTTAACGTTATTGTCTCGTTCAGAAGCATTCAATTTTGCAAAAAGTAAACTTCTCACATCTTGAATTCTCATACCAAATTGAGTGGGTGTTTCATTTTTGAATGGCTTTAAATTGATTAAGTCTTGAATGATGCAATCGATAGATCTTTGATCTGCGAAAGTCGAAATTAGGGAGGTTTTTACTAAATTCCATGTATTTAGTTCTGATCGCGAAGCAATCAAATCTGCTGCTCGATCTCTGAGTTTTCCTAAGATAGTGTCGAAAATACAAATATTAATTGGATCGTTTAAATTTTGTAAATTTTGAAAAGCCTTAATAAAATTTTCACAAGAATTTACGAAACGTTGCAAAAGTCTGGGGTTTCCGTCAAATAAAGGGATATTGTCCGCCTGATATCTTAATAGATTATAATTAATTGCAGGTGCTCCGTTTGGCATTTTGAAAAATTATTTAAAAATGACAAAAATGTGGAAATTGGGAAAATACAAAAATTGTGCAAATATACAAAGCAAAGAAAAACTTACAGTTGTAAGAAAATCGAAGTCTTCATGTGATTTTTCTTCTTCGTTGTCTTCTTTTTCTGTCTTCTTAATCCTAAGGTCCTTAACTTAGCCTCTGACAGTGCCGATGTGTGGATGCCAAAGGGGTGGAAACAGTGCCGATGTGGGGATGCTTCCGATGGGTGGTGACAGTGCCGATGTGTGGATGTCGTCCCCTGTGACGTTCCTCCTTGTCTTCTCAACAACCTTGGGCCAACTCCTCGGGGTGTGGAACCAGGTGTCCGTCCGCGACAGTGCCGATTTTTGGATAACGCGGCGGATCGCGAGATTCCGTTTTGGTTCTTTCTTGTGACTAAATCGTTGAAACGAACCGAAGGTGCCGAATTTTGGACTTCGTGTCACGAAAAAAATCCTACCGACTGCGCCAGTTACGAGGCGGGTTGACGCAAAGTCGTTTTTAAAAAGAACTGATCTTTATTGAATACAAGTGTGTTTGCTCTTAGTCTATGGCCCGTATATAATACCTCTGCTGGGCTTACGTTGTATTTCCTTATCTTATGCTGCATATACAAGTTTCTATGCTACCTAAACAATATACAGCTTATAACTAGCGCAATGACAAATTGGGCTATAGAGGTTAAATTTGAACGAAACTGTTAACGCTGCTTTTGTAATATAACCTCTGTGTCAGTTTTGAGGTTATGTTTGCTTATAAGGGGAGTGACCTTCGTGTAGTATGAAACGTGTTTTTGCCTATGATGGCCCCCAAAGTGAAATATAATTTGTCTTTTTTTATTTATTTTAGAATCGAAATAAAGAGAGGCGGCAGCAGTGGAGTGAACAGGATATGGCTGCTGCTATACAATCCGTGCAAAATAATGATATGGGATATACAATTGCGTCAAAAACATTTAATGTTCCTCGAACTACGTTACGTAGAAGACTTCGGTTAAATCAAGGTAGTATGAAGGGGTACTTAGGTGGTTACAAAGCTACATTTAATCCGGATATCGAAGCAGAAATTGCCAAACATATAGTGAATTTAGAAACAAGATTTTTTGGACTTAGCAGTGGAGAATTAAGAAAACTTGTATTCCAAATAGCAGAAAAACACCACCTTAAGCATCGATTCAATAGAGAAAAAGGTATTGCTGGCAGAAAATGGTTAAAAGGTTTTCTTCTCCGAAACCGAAGAATAGCGATTAGAACACCCGAACACACCTCTCTTGCAAGAGCTCAGGCCTTCAATAAGCCTTCATTTTTCCGTTCTTTGGCAGAAGTTACAGGTAAGTATCAGTTTCCTCCTCAGAACATTTTCAATGTGGACGAGACAGGAATGAGTAGGTACAGTTCCAACCAAACCACAAAAAATACTCGCAACGAAAGGACGCAAACAAATTGGAGCGATCAGTAGTGCCGAACGTGGACAAAATTACACTGCTGTGTGTTGTATGAATGCTATCGGAACATTTGTTCCTCCAGCATTTATTTTTCCACGTAAACGTTTTAAGGCAGAATTGATGGACGACGCGGTGCGCCCGATAGCGGTGACCAAACAAAAGCGTTACATACATACTACATTTTTGAGAAGCGAGCGCGACTATAAACACCTAGGAGGTCCGGCAGAGCCGGACTAGGCGTTTATAACAAGTAAAAAACAAGTACGAACCTCGGAGCGCCACCAACTTGATGGGTGCCAAGTAGTCGTCGCGCTGAAACCGCGCCAGGCTTATAAACGCCTATGCGGATTTTTTTTGTGATGCCACTGTCGCTTGTCACAGCACTTCTACAAGTTTTTTCTATACTCCTATATCCCCTACCTGCCCCCCACACCTTTGAGATATATTTGCACAACAATTTCAGAATTTTCTTCTTTGGGATTTTTTTGCGAAGCCACCGTCGTTTGTTGCGGCACCCATACCTACAGGTTTTTTCGATACACCTACATCCCCTACGAGTTTCCCACAAATATCGTTGAGATTCAGATTAATTTACAAAATAGCCGTGACCAAACAAGAGCGTTACATACATACTACATTTTTTGAGAAGCGAGGGCGACTATAAACACCTAGTAGGTCCGGCAGGACCAGACTATTATTAGACCGGGAGATAGTGACAGATTTTTGGACGTGATTTTACTCAGTATGCCTTTCAAAGATTATGTGGCACATATTCTCACAATAATACGGTATGAATCAGAGAGTCATCCTGGGTTCTTCATGTGAAAAACTGAGTTTTCAATTATTCGAAAAATAGTGGTAGTGTGGCATTTTGTCAGGACAACGGGTGGATGAATAGCGAGACCTTTTTAAAATACTTGCAACACTTTGTTGAGCATGTTAAACCATCACGAGAAAATAAAGTTCTCTTAATTTTGGATGGCCATAGTAGCCATAAGGGTTTGGATGTTCTGGAGTACACTAAAAATAATGGGATCGTCTTATTTTGTCTTCCTGCACACTGTTCGCATAGGCTACAACCCCTAGATGTAGGATTTTTCTCTCCGTTACAAACATTTTACAATATAGCAATCCAAAGATGGCTAAAAGATAATCCAGGTCGAAGTGTTACCCATTTTCAAGTCACAAAACTATTTAACCACGCTTATTTAAAGGCTGCTTCAGCATCAAATGCTGTGAGTTCTTTTTAAAAAAACGGGCATATACCCATTCAACCCAGATATATTTGAAGAGTGGGAATTTGCTGCCGCAATAACCACTGATAACCCTGAAGATGTACGAGTAGACCAACATGTCAGAAATGAAGAAAGTGATGACAATGAATCTGAGGAGTTCAAAGATCAGAACAAAAAACAGTCTGACAATATTGAAAATGATCGGAATGAAGCGAATTCGTCAACAACAAATATAAGCAGAGAGCAAATAGAAGAACTGTCACCTCTTCCAAAAGCTCCAAAGAAGAACACTGTAGTAATTAAAAGGAAGCGTGGTAAAACAGGAGTGATCAACACCACACCCGATGTAGAAGAATTAAAGGAAAAGAAGAAAGATGCGTTGGAAAAAGAACGAAGAAAGACAGCAAAACTAGCGAAAAAAAAATTACTGAACAAGTTGAAGAAGACAGTAACGGGCAGAATTTTGAATCTGACGATTCAGATGATCCTGCTTGTTTATATTGTAATGGACTTTATTCTCGTTCCCGTCCAAAAGAATTTTGGATAAGGTGCCAAACATGTAAAAATTGGAGCCACACCGAATGCGCCGGTGTCCTTAAATCTACAAAAATGTTTACATGCGACGTTTGTAAGTAATGAGTGGCAAGTTTAACTTTATAAGAAATTTAAGTTCCTTTTCAAGTACCTACAGAAAGAGTTGTTATTTTTCAGAGTATAAAGTTTAGTTTGTATTTTGACATATTTTATTTATAATAAATGTTTTTTTCTCTATTTTGTGTTTATTTCGTGGCCAATTACCTCAAAAAAAATATAACTTTTTTTTAAGGGTCCATCACAGGAGCCTCGGTGCCTATGATGGCCCCATCAACATTTAAAAAATAATAATAATAATTTGTGTTAAAAAATAATATTTAAATATTCTTATTGTTGATTAGTAAAAAGACTCCATAACTGCTTACATTAGGCGCAAATTCGTTTTGAAATTTTCACCGGTGTCAATATTATAGCCAATTAATGTTAGGGGGGGCATCAAAGGTAACCTTCCTATATTCGAAAATGCCCGATTTATAATCATTCGCACGAATCGATCTGTTTTGTTGGAATGCGGCCTATTAGAGCGGCGCCGGCGGTTACATTAGATGCGAATTCGTAGATACAAATTATTTGTATTGGATGAATTCGTACGCAAATTCAGGCAGCGGTTACATTGGATGAGAATTCGTACGAATTTGTACGAAAACAAACAAAATGCTTCTTTACGTTGGAATAAGTTACACTGCATAAAAACATTTTCGTACGAATTCGTAGATACGTTACTTTAATACCTCCAAACAATTTCGTACGAATTCGCATCCAATGTAACCGCCGCGCCGTGCCGCTTTCGTAATTGGTCGCATCAGAATATAGTTGATTCCACGAATGTTGAGGTCTAAGTATACCATATCGTAAAGACGAAAATGCTGTTGTTTTGCAGTGTAACTTGTTTCCTTCAGACGAGTTCGAACAATAAAATTTCGTACGAATTCTCATCAAATGTATATTCCACCACACGAAAGAATGTCCACTTCAGGCACAGTCTAAGCGTTTAGCAGGTTGGCTTAAGCAAACACAGCACTTGGCCCCTGTTGGAAGTGGATATTCTTTCGTGTAGTGGGCTTTATCCGCCGCCTAATCTGTCAACTCATAAGCAGCTATTCATCACTTCTTCCACTTCATTAATATCATTTATATAATTAATAATTATAAAACCACCTGATATTTTTAAAAATTGACTTAAGTAGTTACCTAAATATTTACTAAGATATTTTTTTCCGACCACCCTGCAAAAATCCTATCTAATGTTCGAGTTCTCGTAAGACATCGTCTAGTGTATATGGTTCCGGAAAATCAAAATTGAATTCCTCAATTTCGTACAACTCTCTATATTTTCCCACTAAATCACATTGCTTATCATCAATCCCGTAATAGCGACATATCAGTTTTGCATTTGTAATGCCCAGAAGCACATACACCACTATGTCTGTCTCGTTAGTATATTTCATAACATACTTGCATATTTGAATAGATGTGCTATGATCAATAAAAGCTACTGAGTAGTCCCACCTGATATAGGACTTGTTAACTGTTGTTCGAAATCTGGCACATTCAGCGTTACGATCTTTGGAATTTAAAATTTCTTCCAAAAATGATTTATAATGCGCTACAAAATATTCAGCCTCTATAACATTTATAATGACGTATTTATTATTTGTCATGCTTTTAAAAGGATCATCTCCATAAATCTTACAGAGATCGCATTTATATATAAATTCTGAAGACCTCACCTTCTCCACTGTGACTGTTTCTCCTATATTTCTGAACATTTTTGTATGTGTAACCATCTGTTACATATTTGACATGCAACATAGTCATCTTGATCTTGGGTGTTAAGCCCGCACTTTAGGCATTTATCTCAATAACAAAATATTTTGAATGGAAATTCTAAATAGTTCTGGATTGAATGGATTTCTCGTGGACATGTTAATAAACTCGTTTACACTTTTAGCTTTTGCAAAAAGGAATATATAAAAGCTGACCTAGACACCGCAATTAATTGAATCGCCTTCATCCTGCATCGGAAAATTTGAAATCTCCATCTCTAGTAGTTAAAACTCGTTTATTTTTTTTCAAAATCTCATCTTTTTATATGGCGTAGTTTTTCACGGGATTTAATAAATGAATTGCATCATTTGACATGTCCAAAATTATTAAAACCCAATGATGCCCTCCACAATTATTTGGTAAAAAAATGAATTGAATGTTAAATGTTGTCAAAGGTGCATCCTCATTTAGCAGCAGATGTGTCGAAAGCGTGTCAATGTAATATATATCGGCTCCGTCTTGCAAAACTGAAAAAGCCATCCCATAAAGACAATAATCTGATAGCCATTTTGATGCCCCGCCTGTGACACAGTCGTTAGTCGTTATCGGCTTTAAATTTCGAAATAATAGAGTTACGAAATCAGAACTTGATAGTGTTATACTTTGACCATAATAACTATACCGTGATAGAACAAAATTAGCCTTCCTTGCGACTGAAATATGATAGTCGTTGTTGTACAGAAGCCGTTTATAAGAGCCCGCCCGTCTGGACTGTCTGTATTATCCTTTTCAAATATATCTGGCTCCGGTTTAGGAGGAACTTCTGAAACGTCGGTAATTATTTTTAGTTTTTTGTTTGACAAGTCCTCTTGGGTTAAGGGTTGAGGAATTTCATTAGACGTCAAAACTTTTAAGTATTTGTTGTAAAAGAATCCCTTTTGCTTCTTCGGTCTCTTCCAAGTTTCTTCGGTTGTTGTTGCGTCTTCAGAGTCACCGATTTTGGAATCCACTCTTCCCTTTGACTTTCCTTTGGGCTTCTTACCATTATTTAGACGTAAAGCTTTCAAATCTGATTTTATCATATCACCTACGACCGATATGAATCTACCGGACTTTATGAAGATATATATATATATATATATATAGATTCGAGGAAGGGTAAGGAAGGTGGGAAGGTATAACCCCACTAATCTGAATGAATTTCCTGCCTGGGTTACGGCCATTCACCCGAAGACATGTGTGCACTGTTATCATCCCCCAGGGATCCAAAGCATCAACCAGGAAACCCGTCCAGAATAGCTTCGAACCAAAAAATAAAAACCAAAAAGGAGAAGAATTCAAGGGAATATCTAATACCTAAACTCTATTCAAACTAAACAAAAGTTGTTGCATGGCTAGAGCCTGATACGCACGTGATCGGCTTGCTATTGGCTAGTTGGCAATAAAGTTTTTCCCGGCGGGCGAGTTCAGCGAGTCGTTATTAATTACAGAGGTGTATTGAGTTGCAAGTGGACTTTTAATTTTTTGCGATATAATTCTTTCGCTGTTTATTAATTGTTGGAGCTACGATTTGTGTTAATAGTCGAAATTTGCAGGTAAGTGAATGACTAATAGGTGTGCCATAAAAGTTTGTTTTTAAAGTTCTTAATATTGGGGCATATTATTTTAATATTTTATATTATAAAATTCACAGAGATCGTCCTTAATGCGACCCTGCCTCGTATTAGCCCTCAGAATTGTTCACGTGCGTCCATCGTGTAAATGTTTACGCGCCACTTGCATTTTGATTGAATAGAGTGTACAACAATGTATTTCACAGGAAGAAAAATTTCTACTCAAAGAGAGGCAAAACAATATAATCGCAAAAAGATAACCTTAAAAAGACCAATCCAAAATTACAGGGACCTCAAAAAATTTACCAAAGACCTATAGATTGCCCAGTGAGCAAATCTACAAAAATTCAAAAATAACGTACCTATATATGCTAGTCATATATTCTTACAATATTTTCACGCATAAAACCAACCAAAGTGAAAATAATTGCACGCCACTGTCATCTGGTATATACCAAAGTAACACAATGTATCAAACAACAAGGTAAACCAAACAATACGACAGCTATCAGTTGTAATGTCAGCTATGATATCATACGATCATCCAAAATAAAAGATATCACACGATAAGCTAACCTATGATTTACAAAGCTATACCAGATAAGCTCAACAAAACTCAAAATAGTTACCTACCAAAATACACACTGCGCAAACCAACTTGGACTAAAGTTACACTTGAAGTTGCAACAAGAAAACTTCAAATGTACAGGTACATGATGTTTTGCAACCTAGCTCATAAGGCCTCCTAGCCCAAACAAAATGTGCTTCGCCACTGCGAACACATAACGAAACGGTACTTAGCACTAAACCAACCATAATAATATATAATAATAATAAAGTCTTTATTTTCCATGGAGAACACATGAACAGTGTTATGGAAGAAGCTAAATACATCACAGACATCTACATACAAGTAACTTAAAATTATTCAGGTATACATCATAATGCACCAGTTTTGTCATCTGCTAACTATGGTCTATACAAAAGAATTCATCCACACTATACACAGTGTGGCCCACTAAAAAAGATTTCAGTTTACGTCTAAAAATATTTAAGTTTGCTGAGCTTTTAATATCGTCGTTTAGTTTATTAAACAGTTTCATGCCCAAGAAGATCGGTGACTGGCGTCCTATCCGATGTCGAAAAAATGGAATCCGAAGCAAGTCTTGGTTTCTGGTATTAATGAATGAATGAACATGAGAGTTGACTTGATATTTTTCTTTATTAGAAAATATGTATGAACAAAGTTCGATAATCGTGATTGAAGGCAGCGTCAGGATGTTAAGTTGTCTGAAAATGTCTCTGCATGATCTCCTCTGCGGGGCACCCACAATACACCTTACTATTTTCTTTTGAGATATGAAAACGTCGTTGGAGTAAGAGGAAGATCCCAAAAGTACACACCGTATCTCAACCTTGACTCTACATGAGCGTAGTAAACCGATATTAGTTGATCAATTGTAAATACCCTAGCCAAATTTCAGGTAGCACATAGAGTTAAGCTTTGATACCAAACTTTCACAATGCAACTTCCAGTTCAGATGTTCATCCAAGATGACACCCAAAAATTTTGCAGATCTAGTTTTGGATATATCGATATCATTAATAGTCAATTTATAGTCTAGATTGGATCTATTATAATAATTGTGGAAAGTAATGTAATTTGTTTTGGATGCATTTATAAATAAGGAGTTTACACTAAACCATCTATACAGTGTATCCAGATTAGTGTTGCCCTTAAGTTCAAGGAAAATCTTTTTATCTGCCGATATAATTAAAAAAATCGCAATCAAGTTGTGAACCTAAGTCATTCGTATACAAAACAAAAAGTACAGGTCCCAAAACGGAGCCCTGGGGCACCCCCATCGTTACCTCCAGGGGCTCGGAATTAAATGCATGTGCCACACCATCGCGCGACTCATTAATTGAAACATATTGAGTCCTACCATGCAAGTATTCCCACAACCAACTCAAGCTCCCCCCCTCTAAGCCCATATGCATCTGCCTTGGACAAAAGTCACTCGTGATCCACACAGTCGAATGCCTTGCTGAGGTCACAAAAGACCCCAGCAGGGCACTCGCCATCCTCCACGTATCGCACTATCTTGTCCAGCAAATAATGAATTGCATTGCCTGTGGAGCAATTTGAGCGAAATCCAAATTGATTCTCGACAAATATTTTATTTACCTCAAAAACGTATAAGAAGCAATACTCAAAAATTTTCGAAAATGCTGTCGACAATGCCACTGGACTTTAATTCTCTCATAAAACGTTCCATATTACATTCACTGAAATCCCGTTTAAAATGCCCAACTTTTTGTGTTATATATTGACATTTTTAAATCTTAACCAAAATAGCTCTGTGATCGGAAAAATGTACGTCGACTACACCGCACTTCAAGCTATCAAAATTGTTCGACCATACATAATCCAAAATATAATTCTAACGTGTTTTTATATTAAAACTATCTAAGATATTTATTATGAGTTTATAATCCATTGCATCCCTTGCGGGGTCAATGTTAAAGTCACCATATATATCGGGATCGGGACACGAACGGTACCGGTTCGATTCGCGACAAGGACTTTTTTTTATTTCATTCCAGGAAAAGGTAACGTCGCACCAACACGACAGTATCGAGGATTCGGCAACGCCGCCACTGAACTGACAGACAGCATCACGATTAGACTCGGCCGGAAGTCGTTATCTTATATGAGAAAATACATGAGTGCGAGTGAGATGGAAGATGGAGCTACCGCTTTGCCTCACTACTTGTGTATTTTTTATACATATAACTCTAGGCAAGTTACCTCCACACAAGCATTGCTAATAATTTTCACTGTAAGCAATATTTGATGCTTTACTCTTTGTGTTTTGCCCCCACCGCGATAGCAATGGCTGTATTTGTTAAAGGTAACAGGTATAGGGATAATTTTTAGTTTATAACAACAGTTTCGGCCCAGCTATCGAATCTGGTTATATGACTTGATTATTGACACCAAGAAATAAAACACACATTTAAAATTATTTACAAAGGTTGTTTATTAGAAACGTGAGAATTGTTTATAAAGAATTGACTAAAATTTGTTAACAATAAAAAATTGTGAAATGTTTTACAATAAAAGTGTTCGACAGAATTCAATTTATTTAAATTAATAACAAATAACAATTTGATTGATATGTTTGATGCAAAAAACAAAGAAGTACAGTTTACTTATATTAGGGATAAATGTGCCACTCGTATTGATAGAATATACATTCAAAAAAATAGCGAGCAAAAAATATACGAAGTTAAAACACTACCAATTCCATTTTCAGATCATGCGGCGGTCATAGCCAAGCTAGAAACAGACAACATTCTTCCAATAAATAAGCACGGCTGGGGGGTATGGAAAATTATGCCATCTGTGCTAAACACAGATGAAAATATACAATATTTTGAATCAATAATAACAACATTAAAAAATACAGAATTGTATAGAAGTAATCACTTGCATGGTGGACCAAATCTTTCAAAATAAACTTAAAAAGATACTTTCAAAATATAGAAATTACTAGAGCAATAGACAGGAAAAGAAACCTAGACTTTTATAATGAAATTTTAATTAATCTATCCAAAGACCAACAAAAAAATAAAAATGTATCTAATAAAATAAAAGAAATTAAACTGCAGATATTAAGTTACAAAGAAAAATATTTGGAGGAAGATTTTGAAGATAAAAATATAGATTATTTTAACGAAAGAAATTCCATGTTTGAAATAATAAAAAGACAAAAGCAAACGAACCAAATGACAATAAAATATCTAATAGATAACAACGGACACCAAAAAAGAGAAAATGAACTAAAAAACACGTGCATGATTACTTCTTCAATAAATTTAAAGAAAAAAAAACGGAAGAAAAAGAAATGAGATGTATACTAGCACACTTATCTAAAACACTTGACGAGTCAAGTCAAAATTGGTTAATGGAACAAATAACAGAATCCGAAATTTTAGAAACTCTAAAAGGAAGTCAGAAGAAAAAAGCCCCGGGTCCAGACGGAATATCATATGAAACATATTCAAAATTATGGAATATAATAAAAGAAGACCTAACTAAATTATACAACCAATTCCTGGCAAATTGCCAAAATATCCCAAAAAAATTTTCAGAAGGGATTGTCATATTGCTCCCTAAAATAAAAAATGCCAATAAGATAGAACAGTTTAGACCCATTACATTACTTAATACTGATTATAACATATTTACAAAAATCTTAATAAAAAGATTAATTACTGAAATAAATAAAAACGATATTATCGGAATAGAACAAAATGGAATAAACGGAAAATCTATAATGTCTAATCTCTTGAACAACAGAGATATAATAGAAAACTTCGAAAACAAAAGTTGTAACGGAAATTTTGTCTCATTCCGTTACAGCATTTTA
This sequence comes from Pseudeuparius sepicola, assembly GCA_963920635.1. NCBI lineage: Eukaryota > Metazoa > Arthropoda > Insecta > Coleoptera > Anthribidae > Pseudeuparius > Pseudeuparius sepicola. Next base: position 49,944,789 of record OY987301.1, read on the forward strand.
ATTTCATTAAATTTATCAATTCATTATTGAACCACCCCTGTAACCGAAAGATAATGCTACGCTTATCGCGCATACGATCAGACTCTTCTTCTTCTGACGTGGATTTGTATTTTGTGGTTGTGTGAATATTGGTCGGCGAGCCAGATTCCAAAGTTCAGGTATGTAACTAAATAATTCCCTTTGATTGCTTGTTAAAGTAAAATACCTTTTAATTCGTTGGGCTTACTTTTGGCAATAAATACCTGATATTATTCCGATCATATCAAATTTATCTAACTAAAGTGATTTGTGATTAGTCGATTCCCCGGTCAAGTGTCGATTTTGTCGTTCATCTACCTAACCTTTTTTGTGGTACGAATCACAAACACAAACGGAAATTATATTAAAAAAATGTTAGTTTTTCATAGTGCCTTTCTATTAAGAATTTTCGCGGGTTATCTATAGAATTCGATAGAACATTTCATAATCTCGAACCGGATATCGTACCACAAAAAGTTCTGATTAAGTTCTCGTTCCGAAGACACTTTCCGTTGCGTTCTCGAGGTGCTCGCATCGTATTTTTGGCTTGGCCACTTTTTTCAATTTTTCATCCATAATTTAGCGGTGTGATCAAGAGTGTATCGTTGAAATTTTACTATTCATTAATTAATATTTGTTATCTTTCAATTTCATGTGAAACTTATCTACTGGAGCCCTGGTTTTCTGGTGTAGTCAACCACGTGTACTACCCCAAGAGTTCAACTTCATTTCAGCCAGCACAGAAGGGGTCCACAGGGGCTCGAGCGCCGTGGAAGTCCGTGGAAACCCTGGTGAGTAGATTTTATCTCATTTATCTTTTTCTTATCGTATTTTTTGTACCGTTTTCTCGAGATATCTACTCACCTAGGTTCTACGAACTCAAGCTGTCCTCTGGATTTCGGCCTGTGTTCTGCACCTGATTATATTGCCGTATCTTAAACTTTTTTAACCTTATTAATTTTCAACGATACCTCTCTGAGTCACCTCAGTTTATTTTTATGCTATTATCATTATATCATTGAATTTTCTCTTTTACGAACTAAATTTGTTTTACCTACCCAGAGAACATATAAGCGTGTGTTAATATAACTTTTAATCAAAGACAAAAATCATTCTCTTGTTCTAGTCTGAGGTTCAGATTTGTTTTAAATATCAAGTTTCAAATTGTATATCTCATTTTTACTAGTAAATATTTTGCATTATTTTCGCTATCTCTGTGCACAGTGTTTTTTTAAATAATTATAAAGATAGCCTAATTAAATTAGTCATACATTGTTGTAATTAAGATAGTTTTACTGACTAAAAGTTTAAAATTATAAGTAACATAAACAACATCGCCTATTAGTTGTCTGAATATTTTCTCAACTTAAGAGATTGGGTACTGCTTGGTTTTCGACTTCACAGATAATTCAAAGCTGTTACAACACACCTCCTCCTACGGCATCACAAGCTCTGGTTTGGTCACGTGCAGCTAAGCGACAGACCCACCAGCCACAGCAAACACCCACGTCCCAGCTAGTCGGCACTGCAGCGTTGCAGCTAAAAGTGGTCTGGTTTGGTTCTCGCATATTGGGCACAGGCTTATATGAATGTGGAGTTGAGGTATTGTGTTGGACTATATCACTTTTACCCAAGTCGAAAGGACAGAATTGAGCCGCAGTAAAAATCTCAGTCGGTATAACCTAAGGCGATTGTTTAATCTCAAATTTCAAATTTACTTCTGTTTAAATTTTCAGAAACTCTCTTTTGTAAGGCAATTTAATGCAAGAACGTTCAAATTGTAATAAAACTTGTTTTTAGAATATTGTGTTTTATTTGATCGCCTCATAACTAGTTCCAAGAGAAAATATACAAATCAATAGCAAAAATAATAGAAGTAAGAAAATATAAATATGAGGATAATTTAACCACTAAACAAATATATGTAGCCATGATGGACAAAGAACATAATATTAAACCGAAAATCGAAAACAGAATGGGAAAAAATATGGAAAATAACAAAATGCAAATTAATTAATAACAAAGCAGTAAATGATATTTACCCCATAGCCACAAAACTTACTAAACATAACATAATAAATAATGTAATGTGTGAAAAATGTAATAAAATTGATAGCTTACTACACAGGATATCAATGTACAGGGGTATGTGTATGGGAGTGGACAAAAATGCAGATAAAAAACATTTCGATATAAATTTGGAAGCAAAGAAGGAAATAGTCGATATTTTGTCACCTACTATACACAAAAAGGCAAATAAAAATATATATGTGCGGTATATTGGAGCCTTAATATACTGGAATTTAGAAGTTAAAAATAATAATAAGGAAGAATTTGTAAATATGATGAGGAAAGAAAGATTAAAACTAATAAACAGTAAAAATAAGAAATTAAGTAAAGAACTATTTAGTTTTTAATATATATATATTTCTTTACGGCATCACCGAGCGTCCGCAATGAAAAATCTTAGGTTCACTCGGCGTCCGACGTCACCCAGCGTCCGATATACGGGCGCCGGGTGACCAACACCTGAAAATCTACTAATCTACTTCTCTTCAAGGTTTTATATCGTTTGCACATAAATTTGGGAGGACGCTGAATGACGCCGAAATTGACAAAATGTATAAACCACAGTTCAGGACTTGACCGCTATGCGGCGCTTTAAAATTCTCCTATATACACGGTGAATATAAAAATCACGGCTTAGGTCCTCCTGGCGCTGTATAAAATAATCGTAGTAGCGGCCTAACGAGCGTATTATATTACATAGAATAACAGCAGGTGTTCATTCGGCACCCTGTTTTTTCTTTCACATTCCATTTCTCAATTTCCAATGTGACTGCGATGTGGCCACGTGATTTGTAGTTTGATAGCAAATTCATGCAACTTCGGACAATTGTGTTGCTGAATGTTGAGTGGAATTCGGTAAAATATAATTGCCACTTATTCAAAGAGAAGATAGTATAGATAATAAGATAGAACACAGGGTACAATATCAGACAGGTGGGAAGGCTGTTGTCATGACATTTAACCCGAAATTTATTAATCTGTCATTTCACTTTGACCTAACATGATCTTTGAGAAAGGAGGAAGATTTATTCTCCGAAACCTCAGAAAACAAATTTGTTGAAGTTATTTTTTGAGTTCAAAGTTTCGTTCAGTTACTGTTAAAAATTTATTAATTTTCCAGGCAACTTGAAAAAGTTGTCTTTTAACCAGTTTGGTGGCAAAAAACAAATTAAAAAATTTAATGGATGTTTCATTTGTGTTACATAGTGTAATGTTTTCAAGCAATAATGGAATATATATTTTTTATTAATTTTTCCTTATTTTTTTAGTATAATTAACCAACCCACATTATTGGCGATATTATAAAAACATTCATTTCTAAGTATATTTCATCCACACTGTTAAGTTGTCAAAATTTGTTTGTAATATTGCTGGTTGGTGTTCTTGCCTGGAATGGAAGCATTTCTTGAGATATACCTCACCCTGCTCGATCTGGACGACTTCCTCTCCTGTACAACAGTACTGTTGCAGCATGGCGCGTTATGATGACCACAAATAGTCTTACAACGTACTTTTTTTGTTTTTAAATTGGAATGATGAAACAGCGTTTATCAAAAATAAATACGAATACGTTTCCTTCTTCCAATCGTGGAAACCAGGCTAGTGTAATTATTTTCAGAATTTTAGAAAACTTATGATAGGCCAGGGTAGATAATTTTTGAGAACAAAAAAATCTAGAACAGAATGACACCCATTGGAAAAGAAAGAAAATATAGCAAAAATAACAGAAAAAAAATTAAGGGCGATTTGAGGTGCGGGGGTTGTAGGTTTATCACGTTTTCCGGCAAAACTGCAACTCCTATCGAAAAAAGTTAAATGGCAAAGTTGTAGGCAATAAAAAGATCTACAACTTTTATAGTTACACTTTTTTCACGTAACCTCAAAATATCCGCGAAAAATTGTAATAACCGATTTTTTGGTTTTTAATTTTTATCTCCCACAAAAAAAAATTCAAAAAAATTTAGTGGAAACTTACCTTCTTATGTCCCGAATACGCTGTAATTTTTTCTAATAAAAATATTTATTTTTACCCCTTTTTTTTAATTTTAAACCGAAAAAGTAACCTCATTTTCAATCGAAAATGCCCACGTAAAAAACCTGCTTTTTAAAAAAAGTCGGTACGCTTTTTGTTCGCTGAAACCTCTACTTTCTGATGGTGTAGAAAAATATACATCACTATGGAACATTTTCTCAGAAAATGCAAAAAACGAAAAAAATCGATTTCGAAAATTTTTTTTTAATCATTGTTTAAAATTTTACGCTATTTATTGAAATTTACACTTTAATTAGGTACTTGAAAAATTTAAGATTCCTTGTTATATTGATAAACCAAGAAATTGCAAATCGATATACAATGTGTCCCGGATAAGAATGGGGATCTTGCAAACGGAGAGATAGAACAACGGTTAAATGGGGAAAAAGTTGCGCAATTTTGAGGTCAATAAAATGACAAAACAGATTTCTAATATCTCTTTTCGTTTTTGAGTTATTTTGAAAAAAGTGAAATTTTGCATTTTCCATTTTATTTTTTTCTGAAGTTAGGATAGGAAAAAAAAACACTTTATTATGTCACTTTTTAACGGGCTTTAAGAGAAACCATCTTCAACTTAATTTTTTTAAAGACGGACCTGGATTTTTTCCTGGAAATTTTTTTTTGTGAGAGATAAAAATTAAAAACCAAAAAATCGGTTATTACAATTTTTCGCGGATATTTTGAGATTACGTGAAAAAAGTCAAATACAAAAGTTGTAGATCTTTTTATTGCCTACAACTTTGCCTATTAACTTTTTTCGATAGGAGTTGCAGTTTTGCCGGAAATCGTGAAAAACCGTTTTTACCCTTATAAAATCACCCCCTGCAACCCCCGTACCTCAAATCGCCCTTAAATTATTTTTTCTGTTATTTTTGCTATATTTTCTTCCTTTTCCAATGGTTTTGATACTGTTCTAAATTTTTTTCACTCTTTGTCATTTATAGAACAATAACATGTTTTAGATCATACCCATATTATAACTAAATTAATTATCGATTTAGTTGGACACCAGTGTATTTCGTTCAACATTTTTTGTTTCAACTACGCTTTTTGCTCAGAGAAAAAAATTATCGCAATAAACATTCCAAAGCTGTCAATTTTAAGACCGTAGTATTATGACTTATTTAGTTAGCATTGATTCTATTGATTTTTAATTCAAAATTTGTATTGAAAATGGTAGATAATTTATCATTTGAAGAACTTACTGATATCCACGTTGCTTATGGTACAGCAAATTGTAACGTATGCTTAATTATGAAAAGCTGCACCATCATTTATTTTTATTTATCAATGAAATAAAGTCCTCATGAACATTTTTTGTGAAATTAAATTAATTATTTATCACTGCAATGAATATAACCCACCAAAACAATTTTTCCTTTGTTCCGTCCAAACGGCTCATTTGCGTGTTAATTAAACAAAAAAGATTTGTTTTCATGTCCCCTTTCCATCCCTTAAAGTTTGTCGATATGTTTTTGGGACACCCTGTACAAATTTATGTTTGCAGTGAAGAACCATGATAAATGTTTCAAGCATAAATAATAAACAATAACTTGTTGACTGCTAGTTTTACAGGGTGTTCCGTAAATATGTTTAAAAAATGGAACTGCGTAGTGCTTGGAGTATTTTAGGAAGGTTGTTTAATAAAAAAAGTCCAATTTGCCCTAACCTTAACCCCCACTTTTTTATCTGTAGTAAAGTTTTAGCGTTCCACTTGGATTTTGCACGAAATATAAAATCTCTCAACATAGTTTACTGCAACATTAATGCAGAGAAAAAATTAAAACCTGAGATTTTAAGTAATTACAGTGCCGTAGCCAGCATTTAAGGGCGGGGGGGAGGTGGGCGAAATTTTCCGAAAGCTTTTTTGTCTACTGTGCTTAGTCTGATTGAAATAGGTATACAAAAATTATAAAAATCCACAGAAAATACAATGCTATCCATAAAATTTGCACCAAATGGCATGGGCTGTGTCGTCACGACTCTCTTTAGGCGCAATATACTCCAATATCCCGAAATCATGTTTTCAAGAAAATTGAATAATACAAATTTTTTCCTATTTGGTGCAAACTTTATGAATAGCACTGTATATTATTTATTAAAAAATAATGCCTATACAAAAAATATGCTGTTCTTTGGTTTAAAATAAAAGTAACACATCTCTCATACAGTGTGTCTACGGATCGAGTTCACATAAGGTGTAAATAACAAAAAAAGGGTTGAAATTTGAGCTTCTGGGGATCACCCCTGCCCTGCTTGGGTTAAAACTAATTTGTGACATAATTTTACTTTTTCAAAAATCCCGTATGCCTTGGAAATTATTAAAAAACTAATCAGATCAGTAAAATGCCCTCTTTGTAGGTTTTACGACAAAATGTTATTAAGGAAACTTGTTCAGAATAAAAAACTGAGAAGGTAGGTTTTCGAAATTTCGAAGGTCTAGTCTACTTCGATTTTTTGGCATTTTTTGGCAACAACATCAAAATGTTACTAAGAAACTGCATAGGTGTGAAAAAATTCAAAAGCCTAGGTCGACTTGGATTTTTTCTGCTAAAAAATTAAAACGCCCAAAATTAAAGTAGGTCTAGGTTTTTAAATTTTTTCACACCTCTCCAGTTTTTCATTGTGAACAAGTTTTCTTTATATCATTTTGATGTGAAAGCTACACAAAGTGCACTTTTCTAAAAAAGTGGGAAAATGACAAAAAATCAAAAAAGGCCTAGACTTTCGAAATTTCGCAAACGTACTCAGTTTTTCATTCTGAACAAGTTTCCTTAATAACATTTTGTCGTAGAACCTACAAAAAGGACATTTTGCTGATGTGGAAAATTAGTTTTTTCATCAAAGGCATGCGTGATTTTTCGAATGTAAAATTATGTCACAAATTAGTTTCAGGGCTGATCCCAGAAGCTCAAATTTCAACTAGATTTTTTTTTATTTCTATGTTGTTCCTGGTAAGTTTAGTTTATTCAAGACGAAAATTCCTGGGATTCTACCATTTATATTTGTGGGTTCGACGAAATTATATATATTTATTTACATTTTGCATGTAGATTTTTTATTATTATACTTATTATTTGTAGGAAAAACTACGTACGTTTCGGCTTCATTTCAGCCATCATCAGGTTTATAAAAAACATTTACAAATCACATTTTTGTTAAACAATCAAATGTTAACCTAAAAATTAATACAATTATTAATCTATGATAAAAATTAACATTTTTGGCGAAAAAAGTTAAAATTTTTTGATTTTCATCAATTTTCTAGAAACAAGTTAAAAGAAATACTTACAAAAATGAAGGACGAAGTAAACATAACATTACAAATTAAAATAAGCATATGTCAAGAATCTAGTTTACATGGTTCGAATTCATTTACTTTAATAACGTCTATTGTGTTAAAATTTAATTTTTTTAATTTTTAAATGACAGCAGTGTGTTAGAATAAGGAATGTTGAGAAATGTGTTGTTCGGTTCTACATTTGGTTTATACAAAAAAGGCTGCAAGTTTTTTCTTCAAACTAAAAAGAGAAGCAATTCGATTTTATACAATTAAAAAAATATATTCTCTATACAGGGTAATAAGCGAGGTGAGACAAGAAAACATACAGTGAAAGCTGCAAAAACCTAAGTATCGAAATTTTTTAATTTAACTCCATTTTTGAAAGTTAATAATTAATAAGTTAAAACTTTAGGAAATTAAGTTATAATAAATATGCGAAAGACCATCAGTGTCGGTTCTAAAGTTAATTGTGTTTTTATGTTTCTTAATATGAATCATCTCCAATACGTTTCGCTTGAGGAAATCCTTTTCTCTGCATAATATTTCAGTGTTTTCAAAATCAAAATAATGGGATACCTCAATTGCATGTTTACTAAGTGCAGTTGAATTTTCATTTTTATTTTTAATGTCGTACTTGTGTTTATATAATCTCTTATGAAGGTATTGTCTGGTTTGGCCAATATAAGTTGATGGACAATCAAGACAATTAACTTTATAAACAAGATTTGTTTGTAGATCGTTAGTTTTTTTAGGTTTAAGTTTGGAGAAAAATGTTTTTGTATCATTCTGTGTTTTATGGGCAACGTGAATATTAACTTCTTTGAAAATTTTGGTAATTGGTTCTGAAATACCTTTAACAAATGGCATAGAAAAAAACTTATTTGGGTTCTGTGAATGAGAGTCATTAGTATTATTATAAATTTTGTGAATTCGTTTTTTTATAATAGGATTGAAAAAAATTTCGTCGAACCCACAAATATAAATGGTAGAATCCCAGGAATTTTCGTCTTAAATAGATTTTTTTTTTGTTATTTACACCTTATACAGTGTGTCCCAATTTGATACTGGACACCTCAGAAATATATGAAGAGCAAAGAAAACAAATGGTCCCTATTTTTTATTGGTAGTACCAAGGGAGAGTATCACATAGGTGGTGGTATTTGGATGGGGTAATTATTTCATTGCCTGCTATGATTTTTTAAAATAGCAAATTTTCAAGAAACCCCTACGACAAAATATTATTAAGAAAACTTGTTCAGAATAAAAAACCAAGTAGACTCGCAAAATTTTAAAAGGCTAGGCCTACTTTGATTTTTAGATTTATCTCCCACTTTTTTCTTAGAAAAGTGTTCTTTCTGGAGCTTTCACGACAAAATTTTATTTTTTCACGATGATCAACTTTCCTTAATAATATTTTGACGTGAAAGCTCCAGAAAGGACACATTTCAAGGAAAAAGGTGGGAGAAAAAGGCTAGGGTTCCCAAATCCCGGGACCGAAAATGTATTCGGGACTTTGGTCCCAAATTTTAAGTTCCGGTACTAGTCCCGAAAGTCCCAAAAATAGTCCCGAAATCAAAATTTTGTTTCTCTACTACAAATTTTGTAAGAAACAATTTGTAAAAATGAATAAATAATAAAAATAAATAATACCAAACATGAAATAGCAAATTAAAACTGACATTACTTAAAAAACACAACACACAACTAAAGTAGTTCCAACTCCAACTAATTTAATTATATGACTAAGTATACAAGTAAGTATTCTTATTTCAGTAAAATCTAAAAATTTTCATAATTCCACAATTTTATGTATTAATTAAAGAACTATATATGATTAACCACACCACACAACCACACGCGTATTACAAGGGGTAAGGCTTCACGGCCTAGAATCGTAATAATATTAGAAAAGATGAATACCAGTGAATCCCCTACGACCCCTGCCCTAGTTTTTTTAGGTTTTCTGGGGAATTGGTGGCGTGTTTATGATGTAATAAAAAAATTCGGGACTTTTAAGGTTTCGGGACCATGAGGAAAATCCTGGGACCACACTTTTCGGGTAAAATCCCGGGACAATCCCGATACTAAATACCGGGACTGGAGACCCTAAAAAGGCGAAAAAACTAAAAATCAAAGTAGGCCTAGACTTTTGAAATTTTGCAATTCTACTCAGTTTTTCATTCTGAACAAGTTTTCTTTTGTCGTAAAAAATCCCTAAGAGGGATTTTTTTTAAAAATTAGCTATTTTGAAAAATCATAGCAGGCCATGAAATACTTACCCCATCCAAATACCACCACCTCCCCTTGGGACCACCAATAAAAAATAGAGGTCATTTGTTATCCTTGTCCTTCATATAGTTCTGAGGTGTCCAGTATCAAATTGGGACACACTGTATGTGAACTCAATCTGTGGAAACATTGTATATAAAAAAACTAAAAAATAAATAATTTTTTTAATAGGTAGGTAAGTATAACACGTACTGAAAAAACGTGGGGCGCATGCAATAGATAATAATAATAATAATTTGATGCATGCACTAATTGAGTCACTAAAAGCTTATTGTAGGTACTGCAAATACCTAATGTTTTCCAATGTCAGCTGCTTCTCTACACTCTTTACTATTATCTATAGCACGCGCCCCACGTTTGTCGAATCTACGGAAGCGTGGAAGGGCCACGTTGTATTTTTTTAGATTTTTTTCTCAAAATTTTAAATGTTTAGATCTTTCTTAAAATTTTGAGAGTTTTCTCAAAATTTGGACTTTTTCTCCGAATTTTAAAATTCAGACTTTTTCTCAACATTTTGACTTTATTCTCAAAATGTTGAGATTGTTTGAGAAAAAGTCTGAATTTTAAAATTCAGAGAAAAAGTCTGACTTTTAAAATTCAGAGAAAAAGTCAAAATTTTGAGAATAATCTTAAATATTGAGACTAAAGTCAAAATTTTGAGAAAAAAATAAGAATTTTAAAATTCCAAGAAAAAATTCAGAATTTTAAAATTCAGAGCAAAAGTCTGAAAACTTGTTCAGAATGAAAAACTGAGTAGAACTCTAAATTTCATACTTTGATTTTTAGCTTTTTCGCCTTTTTCTCCCATTTTTTTCTTAGAAATGTGTCCTTTCTGGAGCTTTCACGTCAAAATATTATTAAGGAAACTTGATCATCGCGAAAAAATAAAATTTTGAAGTGTAAGCTCTAGAAAGGACACTTTTCTAAGAAAAAAGTGGGAGATAAATCTAAAAATCAAAGTAGGCCTAGTCTTTTGAAATTTTGTGAATCCACTCAGTTTTTCATTTTGAACAAGTTTTCTTAATAACATTTTGTCGTAAAAAAACCCTAATCTGGTTTCTTGAAAATTTGCTATTTTAAAAAATCATAGCAGGCCATGAAATAATTACCCCATCCAAATACCACCGCCTATGAGATACTCTCCATTGGTACTACCCCTCATATATTTCTGAGATGTCCAATATCAAACTGGGACACACTGTATATGGCCATTTTTTTATTGAAAGTCCTAAAATGCACCAAACAATACGTGGTTCAATTTTTAGACCTAGTCCAGTAGCACCCTGTAGAGCAACGCAAATATTTGACTTGATCAGACTTTTGCGGTATCCCAACTCAAAAACCATCGTGCAGCGATTTTTCTGGATATTAAAAAACTAGTTTTTGAATGTGGAACTCTCTGTCTATTAATGAATCCATTTAATCACATTATACGAGTATCTGTTAAAGTAAGGAATGCGAAACATATCAAATTTTTTCTATATGCATAGCTTTTTTTGCCACTTTGCCACGAAACCATGTCAGATTGTAGCATCCCTCGGTCGTACTGGTATTAAATAGCTTTAATTGTTTATTATTTTGTTGACTAGCAAGAATAAATAACGGTTTTGATCTTTCTGATAAGTTCTTTTGCAATTTAATTTTAAAATTCAGGTTTTCGTTTTCGGTTTGCTCGGATACCTAGGTACCAGATTTTTTTTAAGTAGTTTACTCACCCAACCGTCTGCCCAGGCCAGCTTATTAGTCAACGTGAAACAAATCAAAAAGATAGCTATTATTTGGGAAGCAACAAATGGAAGTCCAGGCAGGAGCCAACAGCACATTTGCAGCTTCAGTTGTTAGCACATCTCCTGGATTTGTGGCTTGTACTCAGGCGCGGTCTTGGGGGGGCATGGGGGCCATGGCCCCCCTAATAAAATAAAAAAATAATAATAAATAAAAAATAAATACAAAATATTATTCTAATATTATGTAACCTACAGTGTCCACGAATCGAGTTCACGTAAGGTGAAAATAACAAAAAAAATTCGAGTTGAAACTTGAGCTTCTGGGATCAGCGCTGCTTGGTTTGAAACTAATTTGTGACATATACTTTCGAAAAATCACCTTGGAAATTATGAAGAAATTAATTTTCCACATCAGTAAAGTGCCCTTTTTGTAGGTTTTACGGCAAAATGTTATAAAGAAAACGTGCTCAGAATGCAAAACTGAGTAAATCTAGACCTGCTTTGATTTTTTGGGATTTTTCCCACTTTTTTAGAAAAGTGCATTTTGTGTAGTTTCACAACAAAATGTTATTAAGAAAACTCACAATGAAAAACTCGATAGATGTGAAAAATTCCAACAGCCTAGGTCTACTTTGATTTTTGTGCGTTTTAATTTTTTAGGAGAAAAACTCTTGTTATTTTTCGAAAAACTTTATCGCTTTCGCCAAAAACGCGAATAACTGAAAACACGTATTGCAGATCTGATATTTAAAATTTTTGAAAATTCAAAATTTGGCTATGAAATTAAACGTCAAACTTGAATAACAACCGTTTAATGGAGAAAGAATCTAAACAACAGGAATAACAATAATTTGCACTGAATAAGAGTTATTAGAGAAATTGTTGAAAATGATCACCGTTTTCTCTGAGGCATAAAATTATTCTTCGTCGAAAATTACTAATACAATTACTAAAATTAAATGACATTTTTCCTTATAGTCAAGTTTGACGTTTAATTTCATAGCCAACCTTCGAATTTTAAATATCACATCTGCAATACGTGTGTCAGTTATTCGCGTTTTTAGCGAAAGCGATAAAGTTTTTTGAAAAATAACAACCGTAAAAAAAGTTTCAGAATTAAATTCTTCATAACACAAGGTAACAATTTTGTAAGTCTACCAACGGACAAAAAAGTTGTCACTTTTTAAGGTGCATCACTCTGTATCAACCCTTTATACAATTGAACTATGTTTTCTGTCGATTAATTCTCTTGGTACATAAACAACGTGTACCAAATTTGGGTTTTCCGAGTTCAAAAATAACTGAGATATTGATTTTTTCGAAATTTCAAAGCCCACTTTCAAGGCCTATAACTTTTCAAGGGTGCAACTTGAACTTAGTATAGAGGTAAGTTGCCTTAAATCACCTTATTTTGGGCTCCTCTGTATACTCCTGCTCCTTGTCGGTTCTTATGCGGAACACCCTGTATAACCAACGTACATGAAAAAAATTTGTTTGCATAATTTTTATTTAAAATATATTTTTTTGATTTTTATTTTTTTTGTGATATTGCCTGATTGCCTTATTGAATTTCTATTGTTATAGTAGGTACCTACCTAAAACCGCCTAAAGGAATACATACACAGGTATGGATATAACCGCGTCTGGTTGTACTAACGTCGCCACGAAGGCTGCTAAAGCGACGTACGTGGAAATCTACATATCTGCATATCTCTCATACGTTACACCGAACTGATTGACATATAGCATGAAACACGTATACAGGATGATTTTTTTAGGTCTACCACCGCGATTTTCTCGCTCATTTTGCGGCCTACAAAAAAACGTAATAAACAAAAATGTGGCAATTTTGGACAGCTAAGTGGTGCTGCAAAAGAAATCGGCATCCATGGCCAACTTGTCGTGCAATACTAAAAAAACCTCAAATTGAGCAAAACTATTAATGGCCGTGGAATGTTTATTTTAAGAGACAGAGAAAAACTTTTATATTGAAAATTGATGGCACTAAGAAGCTTTATGCAAAAGGGTACTCAGATAGTTTCAGAAAATTACACAGGGTCTTCGGCTCTCTTGAGGCTATCAATTTTTTTTGTTTATTTCTTGTTAAGCGATTTTCTCGCTTATTTTGGGCCGCTCAGAAAATATGTAAGAAAACAAAATATGGAAATTTTGGTCAGCGAGGCGACATTAAAAAAGGAATGGGCCATACCCAACTTTTCGCGGTGTCCTAAAAAAACCTAAAATCGACAAAAATTTTCATGGTCTCAAGAGAGCCGAAGACCCTGTGTAATTTGCTGAAACTATCTGAGCACCTGGGAGGATAAAGCTTCTCAGTGCCATCAATTTTCAATATAAAAGTTTTCCTCTGTCTCTTAAAATAAACATTCCACGGCCATTAATAGTTTTGCTCAATTTGAGGTTATTTTAATAATGCGCAACAAGTTGGCCATGGATGCCGATTTCTTTTGCAGCACCACTTAGCTGTCCAAAATTGCCACATTTTTGTTTCTTACGTTTTTTTTTGTAGGCCGCAAAATGAGCGAGAAAATCGCGGTGGTAGACCTAAAAAAATCATCCTGTATATGATTACTACTTTTTTGTTGTTTTTGAGTGCTTGCCCTTTACCGCTTTTTCTTGTATGTTTTACACTCACTAATCTTATTCTAATTTTTAATTTAAAATAAGTATTTTATTTATAAGTACTCTCAATGATCTACATCTTAGAGGATCTGAAACATTGCATTAAAATATTGGGAGCGCCACATGAACCCTACAATGGTTTCTGAAAATACATGGCGTTTAAAATAACTTCTTTAATCGTTGTGAAGCGGATATAATATGCAATGGTTTTCATTTTTTTACGTTGGACGCTCAGTGAACCTACAAATAAATTATGTGCCACGTGGACTCTTAAATAAATTCTCGAAATACAGGGCGTATATGGCCGGACGCCGCGTGAGAACGTTTTTAGACTGGACGCTCAGTGATGCTCTACATACAGTGTGACCCATTTGTTTTGGGGTCAGTCTGTAAAAAGTGTATCAATCGTGCGATTTGGCTGATTTTTTTTTTTAAATTGTAGAGCTCGATGAACTGCACATTTTGAACAAAAATTGCCTGGTTCGCATAAAATCCAAAGCCTACTATGACCGTTTTTATGAGCAAAATTTTAAGAAACCATATTAGCGTTTTTTTTTTGAAAAAATCTGTGTGCGCCAATGGATTGAGCACCCCTCGAAATGGGTATGTACAAAATTTCATCAAAATATTTCAAGTAATAACGATTTTGTAGAAAAATTAAAAATGCAGCCAAGGTACGTCTTTATTTTCAAAAATTCAAAGTTGGCCATGGAAAATAATTGAATTGTTTACTTTTATTAAGTGTCAAACTGTCTAAATTGAGTTCAGAAATTGTTTGTGCTCAATACAATTAATTATCATAATTATGGAATATTTAAGCATAAGAGACAAAATAGAAATTGTTCGACTCGTGGGCGACAACGAGCGCTCGGCAGCAGAAGCTGCGGCCGAATTTAACAATAGACACCCAGGTAGATCAGTGAGTCGAAGTACTGTACAACGTATAAACAATATTTTTGATGAAACTGGATCGATTTCTAAAAATTTATTAAAAACTAGGCAAAATGGACGCCGTGGACTTGTTGAAAATAACAATCAAATTCTGCAATACTTTAGTGACAATCCTCGAAATAGTGTTCGAACGGCTAGTTTAGACCTTCATATACCCAGAGAGAGTATAAGGAGATGTTTGAGACAAAACAAAATAAAACCGTTTAAGCCAAAATTTTTGCACACCCTGGAACCAGGAGATGAGGAGAGAAGATTAGAATTTTGCTATTGGCTGCAAGGTGAATATCTCCATAATGGCAACTTTTTAAATGAAATTTTATTCACCGACGAAGCCACGTTTACTACAAATGGTGTAGTATCAAGTCAAAACTGCCGTCACTGGTCAGCTGAAAATCCAGAGTTTATAATAAATGCAAGGAGACAATATTCACAAAAAATTAACGTTTGGTGTGGAATACTACGCGACAGAATAATTGGCCCATTTTTCTTTGAAGGGAATTTGAATGCGGCTGGCTTCTTGAATTTTCTAGAAATTGAATTTAGAAATGCTTTAGATGAGTTACCATTAAGATACCGTTTAAATTTAAAGTTACAGTTAGATGGCAGTCCTATTCATAATGCTCGTTTAATCAGAAACTGGCTAGATAATAATTTTGAAAACTGTTGGATAGGGCGAAATAGTCCTTTCTGTGAGTGGCCACCGAGATCTCCGGACTTAACTCCTTTAGATTTTTTTCTTTGGGGTACACTTAAGCAAAATGTTTATAAGTCAAGACCCCATAATTTACAAGAACTGCAAGCTAGGATAAACCGTAGTTGTGAGGAAATTACTCCACAGCAAATACGAAATGTAATTTTGAATGTACGCAAGAGGAACGACAAATGCATTGTAGAAAATGGAGGCTTGGTAGAAGTTACAAAAATGTTATAATTTTAATTGTTTTTATGTTTTGTGTTTATAAGCATAAGGTTGTATTATTACAATTCAATTATTTTCCATGGCCAACTTTGAATTTTTGAAAATAAAGACGTACCTTGGCTGCATTTTTAATTTTTCTACAAAATCGTTATTACTTGAAATATTTTGATGAAATTTTGTACACACCCATTTCGAGGGGTGCTCAATCCATTGGCGCACACAGATTTTTTCAAAAAAAAACGCTAATATGGTTTCTTAAAATTTTGCTCATAAAAACGGTCATAGTAGGCTTTGGATTTTATGCGAACCAGGCAATTTTTGTTCAAAATGTGCAGTTCATCGAGCTCTACAATTTAAAAAAAAAATCAGCCAAATCGCACGATTGATACACTTTTTACAGACTGACCCCAAAACAAATGGGTCATATATATATATTTGTACATACATACATACATACATATAAATTTGTTTTAAATGGTAAATTCAATGGTTAACAAAAAGTATCTCTTAGTATTTTTTCATATTCGCAGCCGTTTTTTAATTATTTTCAAAGAACGGCAATGCTGCAATAAAAAAGTCACTTTAAGAATAAATCTAACAATCTGTGGATGTCAATTAAACTTGGCATTATTTGACTCATTTGGCTGCCAACTTTGCACCTTAGTATCGATATTTTGAAAAATTATATTTTCATTTGAAGAATTGACTGATATGCACTTTTGCTATGGACTTGCGAATGGCAATAATAAACATGCGGAAACGCATAGTTGCGTGTATTGAAAGAGACGGCGGTCATTTCGAACATTTAATAATTTAATTTTCTAATAGCAATACGTTTCTCTTATTATTGTTTTTGCTTTTGTATTTTGTTAAATAAAGTTTAATTGACATCCACAGATTGCTAGATTTATTCTTAAAGTGACTATTGTTCATCATTTGTTCATCGTAGCATCAAGTCTACTATCGTAGATCGTCAAAATAGGTGCGTAGATACACGTTTTTTATTAATAAACTATACGCCATGCCCTTCACTAAACAACAAAAACAGGACACAAAAAGCGAGTTATGTTCTAGAAGTTGCTACCTCATCATAGAAATTACGCCGTAGAAACTACAAACTCAGCAGAGTCTAGATGGACTCTCGAACACCTTGAAATCTTGCGAATTCTGCTTTCCTTAATTTATATAAACTATCGCGCTCCACATTTTTCGACTTTTGACTATCAGACTCTGTACTAGTTGCCAATAAAAAAACTTTGCATTTTTTTAAAAAGGTCTTGTTCCGATCCCGTAAGTTAAGTGGCGCAGTCGTGCGGATTGTTTGAGTTGCGTGGCGCCATCGGTCTCGCGCTTCTGGAGTATCGAACTCCCAACAAACAAGAACTTCAAGATCCGATTGAAGCTGCAGAGCCAGGAAGAGACCAAGGTAAGGGCCAATCCGTGTTTCCTTTCCCTTGTCCTTTCTGTGGCAAACAGGTCAGTCTTAGGTCTCTAGAAATCCAGTGTATATGTTTTTCTAGTTGAATCTATTCATAAGATTGCGTCTTGCGAAATATTAGAGCATATAATACTTCAAAAGATATAATTAAGTTAGGTTAAGAAGTTCAATTTCATTTTAAGTTTCAATTTTAAATTTCAA
Organism: Pseudeuparius sepicola; assembly: GCA_963920635.1. NCBI lineage: Eukaryota > Metazoa > Arthropoda > Insecta > Coleoptera > Anthribidae > Pseudeuparius > Pseudeuparius sepicola. The sequence goes on from OY987301.1 coordinate 49,962,357, forward strand.
AATTGATTCACTCGAAGATATTTCAAACTCGTTCCGTTCTCTAGATTTAAGTGATAGTGATAGTATTGGTACAATTGAAGAAGAAATCATGAATAATCAACCTCAACCTGCACAAATCAATTATAGTCTGCTTAGATTGTATGTCGATACAATTCCAAATTTTAATGGAGACCCACACACTCTCGAAATTTTTATAGAACATTGTGATTTTCTTATTTCCACATATTCCAATGCAAACCCCGCTGATCCCATAAATACCTTCCTAATACGTGCTGTTATTGGAAAATTAACAGGACACGCTTTAGTTATTGCTGGTAGTAGACCTGACGTAAGAAATTGGGCAAATTTAAAAGAATTATTAAGACTAAGTTTCGGTGACCAAAGAAACCTTGATTGCTTAGTGCAAGAAATGCTTGTTTCGCGACCCTTCAAAAATGAATCTTTTCGTAATTTTGGGCAGAGATTACAAAAGTGCCGTAGTTCCATCGCTTCTAAAATAATTTCAATGGAAATGACTAACGAAGAACGTGCTTTTAAAATTAAAAATTATGATGAACTTTCACTAAAAACCTTTATAAGAGGTCTATCTGGACGTATCCAAGATATGGTTCGTTTAAGAAATCCTGACAGTCTAGAACTCGCAATATCGTATGTTATTGAAGAAGAAAACTTTATTTTATTTCAAAAGTCTCAAACAAGTAATTTCCAAAATTCAACATTACCAAATAAAAATCCTCAACACTTTCCAAAAATGAATTCTTATAATAATCAACAAGCTATAACACCACGACAACAATCAATGTTTCCGCCAAATAATAACAATTTTTCGCAAAATCAAAATTATTCCCAAAATCAAAATTTTCCCGAAAGAGCTCAATTCCCATCTCAACCTATAAACATCCAACCTCGACAGAATATGCCTTCCCCTAAATTTTTTACCAATAAACAAGTATTTGGAGCCCCTAACACTTCCAGAAATGTTTTTAAACCCACCGGTATAACTCCGCAACATAAACCTGAACCGATGTCTACTACATCACGAATTCCTACTATACAAACTCAATTCAGAAATAATTTTCCAAAAAATTACCAAACTCCACAACTCCACAATATTGAAGAGGCAGATTTTAGCTTCGACGAAAATCTCGAAAACCCGGAAAATCCCGATGAAATTTTTCCCGATTTTTACCATGAAAACTCCGATGAAAATTTCGTACCGAACGAAACTTATGAAAGTTTTGAAAATTTTTCCCAGGCTTCGAATCCACAGAACCCAACGTAATAATTGACTTAAATCATCTACATAAGAGCGATTTAACGTATATAGAAATTCCAGAAATTAATGCCAGATTCCTTATAGATACAGGTAGTTCCCGTAGTATAATTAACCCCGATGCAGCTTATAAGTTTTACAGTAATTGCATTTTTCATGAAGATTTTAGTATTCAGACCTCTCACGATATTACTTTTCACAATGAAATTGCCATAATTCCACTTTTCGACATTTTTAACGTAAATCGATTTTATAAATTTTATATCTATGATTTTTCCCCAAAATATCACGGTCTTATTGGCATGGACTTATTGAAAAGACTACGATCAAATATAGATCTCGACAATAAATTACTAAAGACTCCCAAAGTTCAAATACCTCTACTTTCGGAAAACTCCAATTCAAAACAACAGAAAAATTTCCAAAAATGTTATCACTCTTTAATTATACCACCTCGAACTCAAAAAATAGTTAAAGTTCCAGTATGCTATAAAAATGGCCTCGGTATTTTAGATTACAATAATTTTGATAACAATTTAGAATCCCCTCGTGCTGTAGTTGATATTCAAAATTATTTCGCGACAACAACAATTATAAATCCAAATTTAGAACCCTTTGAAGTCATAATTACTGAACCTTTAGACGTTGAAATTTTAAACCCTAATGAGATTAACTTTATCGACAAAATCGAAGATAATTCGGAACTCTCAGAAACTGAAGATAATCTACTAAAACAAAATTTAAAAAATATTAGACTTGATTATTGCAATTATGAAGAAAAGTCCGCTTTACGTAAACTTTGTTATTCATACAGGGACATCTTTTACTGTGAAAAAATACCTCTTAGCTTTACAAATAAAGTCAAACATAAAATTAATCTCACAGACGAAAAACCTATTTTTACTAAATCGTATAAGTTTCCCGAAATCCATCGACAAGAAGTAAAATCCCAAATAGATAAAATGTTACAACAAAAAATTATTGAACCATCCACATCCCCGTGGAGCAGTCCAATCTGGATCGTTCCAAAGAAACTCGACGCTAGTAAAAAAAGGAAATGGCGAGTAGTCATCGACTATCGTAAGTTAAATGACAAAACTATTAGTGACAAATATCCCCTTCCAAACATAACGGACTTATTAGACAGACTAGGACGTGCGAATTACTTTACAACACTCGATTTGGCCTCCGGTTATCATCAAATTGAAGTTGACGAAAATGATGTACCCAAAACTGCATTTTCTACTGATTCTGGACATTATCAATTCTTACGAATGCCATTCGGTCTTAAAAATGCACCCAGTACATTTCAGAGATTAATAGATAATATTTTACGTGGTTTAACAAACGAAATTTGTCTCGTATATTTAGATGACATAATATAATAATTAATCTCAAAAAAGTTTTCGACAGACTACGTGACGCGAATTTTAAAGTACAACTTGACAAATGCGACTTTCTACAAAAAACTGTTGCTTACCTCGGACACATTATTACATCAGAAGGAGTGAAACCCAATCCCGAAAAAATTTCCTGTATTCAAAAATTCCCCATTCCTAAAACTCAAAAAGAAATAAAATCATTCCTTGGATTACTTGGATATTACCGCCGCTTTATTAAAGATTTCGCAAAAATAACTAAACCTTTAACTCTCTGTTTAAAGAAGAACGCTCAAGTTACTCATAGTCAAAAATTCATAGAAGCTTTCAACACATGTAAGAAAATTTTGTGTAATGATCCGATATTACAGTATCCTGACTTTTCCAAAGAATTCATTCTAACTACTGATGCTTCCAACATCGCTATCGGCGCAGTATTATCCCAAGGCACCATTGGACAAGACAAACCTATTGCCTATGCCTCACGCACCCTAAATGACAGTGAACAAAATTACAGTACTATTGAGAAAGAGTTATTGAGCATTGTTTGGGCTTGTAAGTACTTTCGTCCCTACCTCTATGGTCGAAAATTTACAATAGTTACCGATCACCGCCCCCTCACGTGGCTTTTTAATTTAAAAGAACCCAATTCGAAATTGGTTCGTTGGCGTCTCAAATTAGAAGAGTATGATTACAAAATTGTTTATAAAAAGGGAAAGTTAAACTCCAATGCCGACGCACTCTCTCGTATAAATTTGAATATTCATGAAACCCAATCTGTTATCAATAATCCAGGAGATATAAATCAAGAAACTTTCGAATTTTTAAGGAACTATGTAGAAAACCCAGAAAATTTTGAACTACCCAGTACAAGCCAAGAAATTTCTAACAGTAATGTAAACAATACCCAAGCAAGTTCATTAACGCCAGACACTCACACAGCTGACGCCGTCCCGCGAACGAAACCTAAGATAATAATTCACTCCGACATACAAATCCGACCTCCTGATAAACCTAGACCGACAATATTAAATAACGCACCTATTGAAATTAGTGATGACGAAACTGCCCATTCCCTCTCAAAAGAAATATGTAATGAAAGTTTACCTATTTTGGACGAAATTATCAATAATAAAACGAATCAAATACATATTTTCAAAAATAACGTCGATAAACTTTCAGTAGAACAAGAAAACTACTTGCACCAAAAAATTATGACAGTCAAAATTCCTTTAATTTCAAATGAGCAATTAATCCTAGATTTTCTAAAACAATATCTAAGACCAAACACTACGTATCATATTTATTTTAATCATTCGCAATTTATAACACAATTTTCAAATATTTACTCAGAGCATTTCAATCGATTAGGTCCCAAACTGATAATATGTACAAAATTAATTAATACCATAAAAGACAAAGAGGAACAGTTATTACTAATAAAAAATCACCATTTAGGAAAAACGAATCATCGCGGAATACAAGAAACACTAAATTATTTAAAGAGAAACTATTTTTGGATAAATATGAAGTCCGATATTACTGCATATATAAATGCATGCGAAATTTGTCAGAGAACCAAATACGGTAGAAACCCTCCATATGTACCTCAAGTATTAACTGAAACTCCTTGTAAACCATTCCAGTTAGTTCATGTCGATGTGTTCTATTATGACACCAGAAACTATTTAACTTTCGTTGACGCTTTCTCGAAATTCGCGCAAGCTACATTAATTCCCGGAAAATCCGCTACAACCATATGTGATGCTCTTGTAAAATATTTTTGTTCTTTTGGTACTCCTCAACAGATCATTTTAGACAATGGACGTGAATTCAATAATGAAACGGTTAAGGAATTATTAAAATTACATAAAATAGATATTCATTTCACTACACCAGGCCACCACGAGTCAAACAGTATAGTAGAACGTTTCCATTCCACAATAATAGAACACCTGCGAATTTTAAAAGAATCTTTCCCTAACGAAACCGACTTAATAAATTACGCCGTTTTAGGTTATAATTGCTCAATACACAGTTCGACGACATTCACGCCTTTTGAATTAGTATACGGTCATACGGACTTAAGAAACCCCGAAATTTTTACTCCTAAACACTTCTTCTCAAACTATGTCGAAAATCACGCGGAAAAATTAAAACACGTATATGGTGACGTCCAAACGAGGTTAATAAAAGAAAAAGAAAAGATTGTTAATACGAAAAATGCAAAGGGCAATACAAATCCTACTTTTAAAATTAATCAAATTGTATTTAAGAAAAATCCCCTTAACAGAAATAAAAAGAGCAACAAATTTATAGGTCCATACGTAATTATCGAAATTTTAGAACATAATAAATTCAAAATAAAAAACAAAAATAATAATAAAGAAGAAATAATTCATATGAAGGAGCTAAAACAACCTCCTTTGTTACAGGAAAATGAAGCTGAGAATCCTTCTACTTCTGCTGCAAATAATAGTGACATTTCAGAATAAAATAGAAATATTCAAAATCAACTCTCCCGGAATTCTCCCCTTTGAATTAGGCCAAGCTCGCGTTATAAAAAGTAAACATGTTTTCTTATATGATATAAATTTACTAGACATAAAACTCAAATTGATGGGATAACAAACATTTTTCAAAACATTAATTCCTCACTCGACTTTGGAAGTTGGAATTTTCTACTTAGAAATTCTCGTAATATTTCAGAACACTTATATCCTTTAATTATCGAACTTAACGAAAAATATGAAAATTTAAATTTTAATCACAAACGGAAACGACGAGGTCTTGTAAATTTAGCAGGCACTGTACAAAAATGGCTTTTTGGCACCCTGGATGCTAATGACGGTCAACGCTATGATAATGCTTTAAAATTACTAAAATCTAATCAACAAAAAATTGTCTCAGAAGTTAATTTACAAATGTCTCTTTCTAAACAGTTAATTCAAAAGCAATCTAAAATTATAGAAGACATTAATTCCAATCAAAGGAAAATCGCAAAGTTAGTTAATGAAATCCAAAACAATATCTCCAATATTACCAATGAATTTTACCGATATACGACCTACATGTCGATAGTTGAACAAATTTTTATAAATACTAATATCATTATTACTTTACTAGATAATTTAGAGAATGCTGTCACCTTTTCAAAATTACATGTAGCACACCCCGACATTTTGACAAGGCGAAATCTTGTGGATATTTTGAACGAACTTTCTAATCAATTTAAAAAATAAGAAATTCTTAATATAAAATTAGAATCTTGGTATTCAATAATTAAGACTAATTGCCATTTTTCGGAAAATAATATAATATTTGCCATGGAATTCCCTATAATACATCCTAGTACCTTTCAATATTTTCATTTATTTCCAATCCCTACGGATAAAAACCTAATTATTATACCCCCAAAACCTTACTTGGCCCTAGAAGAAAAGGCTCATCAATACATGGAAGAACCATGCCCGCAACTTGACGAAATATACATCTGTAACCTAGATATTCAAGAAAATAATGACTGCATAACCACCTTAATAAATGGTCATCCAAATCAATGCAACCAAATTCCGATCGTACCACCAAAATTTATCATCAATAAAATTAATAATAAATATTTCATAATAATCAGCGAAGAAGAAATTCAAGCCACTTCTACATGTCCAGAAAAGAAGTTTCATACTCTACAAGGCAACAACTTACTTCAGATACCCTACAACTGTACATTTCAATACAAATCTTATGAAATTGGTAACAAAGAAACAAAAACCATTGGAAATCCTTTATTAATACCTAAAATTCAAAATCCATCAATAATCAAGATCGAAACAAGAAGAAGCCCCCTGAAAATCGAAAATGTAAACCTTCAAGATATTCACCAATTGGAAAAACAAATTCAAGCGTCAAACCCGATCAGCATAGTCGACATCGATACTTCAACTCCGATAGATTGGATATTATGGATCACCGTAGGAAGCATCGTCATCATCCTGATCACCTATACTATTTGGAAAATGAAAAATAAATTCAAAATTTTGAAGAAAGAAGAGAAGACAACGTCGCCTTCCATCCTGTTTACTCCGGAAGTCTCCACTTAAGGCGGGAGGAGTTATGTTCTAGAAGTTGCTACCTCATCATAGAAATTACGCCGTAGAAACTACAAACTCAGCACAGTCTAGATGGACTCTCGAACACCTTGAAATCTTGCGAATTCTGCTTTCCTTAATTTATATAAACTATCGCGCTCCACATTTTTCGACTTTTGACTATCAGACTCTGTACTAGTTGCCAATAAAAAAACTTTGCATTTTTTAAAAAAGGTCTTGTTCCGATCCCGTAAGTTAAGTAGCGTAATCGAAGAATGTCTCAACGACTGCAAATTTGTGGACGCGCTGGCGGTCAAAGTAGCTAACATTGTATCGGACAAAATGAAAGACATTGTTGAAGCACTTAATAACCAAGTGAAGCATCTAGAGAATAAATTACTTGAAACTATGGCTGAGAGCGCGGAACTTAGAAGAAAAGTTGATGATTTGGAGCAAAATAGTAAGCTGGATAGTATCAGGCTTTATGGGGTACCTGAAACTAATACTAATACCAATAATAAATTAATAGATCAGGTTGTCTCTGTGTTCGATAAATATTTTGGTGTTGCCAATTTGGACATAGTGAGCTGTTATCGTCTTGGCCCAAAAAATGTCAAAATTAAATCTAGACCTATTCTTCTGAAGTTTTCTTCGGTCGCCCAGAGGAATGAGTTATTTTACAACAAAAGGAAATTAAAAGGTTCTAAACTAGTAATTGTGGAAGATTTGACCAAGAGTAGATATGACCTCTTCAATTGGGTAAAAGAAAAGGTTGGGAAATCGAATACATGGACGAAGAATGGAAAGATTCAGGTCAGAATAAAAGATAAAAATTATATTGTCAATACTGCTGAGGATCTGGAAAAATTGCTCGATTAATATGAACGTTTTTTCTGTTTATTTTGTTTTTTGCATGCCACACGAGACGTGTATATTTGAATCACTGTTTCTTAAACACTGTACCCACTTATATACGATTTAAGTTTTTACGTTATATTATATACCTACATTTTGATACTACATTGTATTGCATTGTATTTGCAGGATGCATAATTTAAGTTTCGCTTTTTACAATATAGCAACGTTACCGGGTAGATTTGCAGATCTTAAGGCTTTCATAATCCAAAGGAGATTTGACGTCGTTGGTCTCTGTGAGACACGACTATCAGAGTACTATACAAATAAAATGCTGTATATTGAGGGTTATAATCTGTTGAGGCATGATAGATCAACCAGGGGTGGTGGTATTGCTATTTATTTTAGGTCCAAACTCAAATGTCATATGATTCGTAGCACTCTAGAATCCTCATGTGAACAGTTGTGGGTGAACATTGAAGTTGGACATATAAAGTGTGGATTTGGTACTGTTTACAGACCACCCAACACTAACCGTGCCAATTTTTTCGACTCATTTGAGGAGGCTGTATCGGAGTGTGTAACATCATCTGATTACGTGATTCTTGGTGGTGATTTAAATATTAATGTACTTAAAGTCGATGACGGTATGACTAGTAAGCTTGGACAGATACTTGAATGCTTTGATTTGAAACAGATCATCGATACTCCTACACGTATTACAAATAAATCGTCTACTCTCATTGATTTGATTTAATTATAATATCCGAACAATGTACAAATTTTTCATGTGGTTCCGAGATGGTGTACAACTCATCAGATCACTTACTAGTTTATTGTAGATTTGGTCAACAGACCCCCACATCTCAACCAATAAAGATTAAGTCAAGGTGCTTAGGAAATTTAGATAAAAATTTATTTACCCAACTTGTTAACGTCACTCCGTTTGAGAACATTATTCAAATACAAGATGTTAACTTAAAAGTGCTAGCACTAAATAATTTCATAAAGGAAATTTATGACATTTTAGCACCTACGAAAGAAATTATTATAAAAAAACGTAATCCACCATGGTTTACACCTATTATTAGACAATTAATTGTAATTCAAGATAAAGCTTTCAAAAAGTTTAAAAATAGCAGGTCTCCTCAGCACTGGGAATACTACAAACAAATTAAAAATTATATGACTAAAGCAATCAGACAGGAGAAAAATGCGTATTTACACTTCTGTGTAGGAAATGGAAAACCTGGCGGGAAACAATTATGGAAGAAGTTGGATGAACTCGACATACATAGGCGCAGGCGTAGTTCAAGTAACTTATTACCTGATAGTATTAACGATTCGAATAGAATAAATTCCTACTTTCTAGAAATCTTTAAAAACAGACCAGCTGATGTAGATTTACTAAATTTCTATAACTCCAATGTAAGAGCTGCATTTGATTCTCAATTTGATTTCATGCTTGTTGATGATAAAGCTGTTAAAGAAACCTTGTTCTCCATAAAATCAAATTCTTCTGGATATGATGATATCAATATTGAGATGATAACTAGATGTTGCCCCCGTATAATTCCCTTTCTGGTGCACATCATAAATACTTGTTTTCTTGAGTGTACTGTTCCCGGTGCTTGGAAGTTAGGTAAAGTCATACCTGTTCCTAAAGTGGTGAATGCAAAAACTTTTGGTGATCTGCGCCCCATCACTATATTGCCAACTCTGTCGAAGGTTCTTGAGAAGATTATGGTTGGGCAGATTAAGCAGCATTTGACTAAATATGGTATTTTGCCTAAGAGACAGTAAGGTTTCCGTAAAGGTTTCAGTTGTCAGTCTGCTATGCTTGATCTCATTGACGATATTCTGCAGTGCAGTGATGATGGCAAATCAACTGTTCTGGTTCTTTTGGATTACTCTAAGGCCTTCGACAGAATTAATCATAGTGTTATGATCAGTGTACTGCGATATATAGGCTTCTCAAACGACGCAGTCAACCTGCTAGCTTCTTATTTGACTCAGAGAGAGCAATTTGTTGAGACTGACAAAGGACAATCTGTAATTCAACCCGTGGTGTGTGGGGTACCTCAAGGGTCGATTCTGGGGCCCTTGCTATTTTGTATATATACCTGTGGCATATTGGATTCCCTGGAACACTGCCAACCTTACATGTATGCAGATGATACCCAATTAAGATATTCCTTTTTACCGGAAGAAGTGAATATGGCGAATTCTATTATTAATAAAGAACTTGAAACTCTGTTGAATAATTCTTCCAAGCATCAATTATCCATAAATCCAACTAAGAGTCAAGTAATGGTTTTTGGTAAAAGTAAGAAGTTGGTAAGTGATAGGTTAAATATTAAGATTAACAATGAAGCCCTACAATCCACACCTTTGGCGAAAAGTCTTGGGGTTATTATCGAAGTTTAATGACCATCACTGCCAAACTAAAGATCGCATATGCTAATTTGAAAAAAGTATATCCACACAGACGTTTACTTAATGTTAAGTTAAAATTATTACTTGCGGAGACTACTGTTTTATGCCATCTTAATTACTGTGATGTCCTTTATGGATCCTGCTTATCTGTGTATGATGCTGAGCGTATTGAAAGACTTCAGAAGTGTTGCCTTAGATTTGTATATGGTCATTGAGTAAAGGAATTATTCCTTTACTCAATGATATGGTATAAGGAAGTATGAACGAATATCTCATAAACTTGTCTCTGCTTGTTGGTTGAATATGAGAGACCGAAGAAAATTACATTCTGCCTGTTTCTTTCATTCCGTTATTCACTTGAAAACTCCACCATATCTATACCATACAATAAGATTTCGATGTGATGTGCACACTCTGAACACTATATTCAGGGGACAGTTGTCACCGCCTCTATTCCATTTATCGTTATTCTTTAAATCATTTTCGTACAATATTTGCAAAGTCTACAATGGCATCCCACAAGAATATAAATGTCTCAATGCGAAGCAATTCAAGGTGTCTTACAGAAATTACCTCCTCTCTAAGTATAAATAGATCTTCAATTTCCTAACCCTGCGAATCTCGTTGGTACATTCCGATTATTGATATTTAATTCAATTTTGTATTTTATTTTGTCTTATGTAGGTTATTTAGGTATTTACATGAGAGAACATCTATTATTAATTGTATTTTAGTTGTACATTTATATTAGGTAAAGAAGGGCTGGGATTAATTATCAGTAGTACTGCCATCCCAGTCCTTTTGTAGTTGTAAGTTAAAAAAATTTCCCTATATTTATTGTACCTGCTACATATTTGCAACTACAATAAAGTTATTATTATTATTATTATTAACAAAAATGGAACACCTGTAAGTTTTAAATTAAATCAAAATGAATTACTGCGAGACGGTTAAGAAAGTCCAAAACAACTTAGCACTGCACAAGACGTGTGAACGTTAACGGGTCACTGAAAATGTTCGAAAACATTTGTTCGAAGAAATATTTCTTCGAATGATATTTGTTCGAAAAAACATTTGTTCGAAAAACATTTATTCGAAAAACATATAATATGTTCGAAAAAACATTTGTTCGAAAAAACATTTGTTCGAAAAAAACATTTGTTCGAAAAAACATTTGTTTGATTTGATAATAGATACTCCCTTATCCTATTCCAACTAGGAAAACATAGAAAAACATCTCGCAAAAGGGTAAGAGAAGACTATAATATTGCATATCTTTGAAAAGTTGGGATCCTTTCCGACAATATGAAAGCCTGGCCGTAAGAACGCGGTCTGGTAGCACATGTACTGTAACACTGCTTGAATAAGATGCATCTCGATTTGTAGCTTCTTTGGAATCCGTCAGAGGAGTAGGTTTGGCCGCAAGTGAGAGTCACAGTTTTTTAAACACGAAATATACAGGGTGTCTAAAAATTGTTTTTAACACCCTGTATATTTGGAGCGCAAGTTAGAGTCACAGTTTTTGAGACACCCTGTATATTTTGGGCAAAACATGTTCGAAAACAATTGTTCGAAAAACATCTGTTCGAAAAAACATTCGTTCGAGAAAAACATTTGTTTAATTTAATAGGAGATACTTCCTTATCCTATGCAAACTAGGAAAACAGAAAAACTTTTCAAAGATATGAAATATTAATCTCTTACCCTTTTGCGAGACGTTTTTCTATATTTTCCTAGTTGGGAATATGATAAGGAGGTATCTCTTATTAAATCAAACAAATGTTTTTTCGAACAAATGTCATTTGAACAAATGTTTTTTCGAACAAATGTCATTCGAACAAATATGTTTTCAAACAATTTTCCGTGACCACAGTATAAAGTTTGACTCGCCAGTCGCCAGATGCCTTTAAAATTCCCATTTTGCTCATCTTTGGAACCCTGAACAATAGAACTTCCTGTATATTTTTTGTTCAAATTTGGTATTTAGGATTTTTGGGCTGTCCCTAGTTAACGCTGTCGTTTCAGATTTGAAATAAAAAAATCGCTAAATGGTTTTCGTCATTTTTTACTAGAAAAAAAAATCGTAGTAGGCCTTGAAAATTGGGATTTAAACCTGAAATTCTGCACCAAACTAAAGAGTTTTTGCCACCTATCTTCAGAAATAAAAACGGTTCAAATTGGATGAAGAATAAAAAATATACGGGGGTGCTTCCATTTCAAATATGAGCCACCTTCATTATTTTTCGGTTATAAATTATTTTAATAGTCATAATTCATACCTTTATAAAAAAAATAGGAAGACAAAATAAACAAAATGTAGTTTTTGATATTTATTTATGAATTAGTATTTCTCCGAATGTACTATCTACTTCTTACATTCATCAAATTTTACAAGGATAGATTGTACTAAGGACTAGTACGACACTGTCAACATATATATTATTATGTACATATCTCCGAAATTGTCGTGGTTTATTCAAATTTAGACTTTTTCCATTTTTTTTATAAATAACAACAAAAAGTAAGCAACTGATACAGTAATAAATAAAAATGAGGCAGATAAAAAATGTAAATTAAAGCTAACATTACCTATTAAGTAACTATGTCGTAAGAATACCTACATTTTAAAATTCAAGAAAAATCTCTTTTGGTGAAAGGTCAACGATTGCCCAACAGGATCATATTTTTCGAAATCTGGTGACTATAATAAGCCGGCAAAATATTTTTTCAACCGTTATTTTCTTTCTACATTTGTTGGGCAAAATATTTATAACAAGATTCTATATTGTAGACCTCTAATAAATAAGGAGTTAAACTTTAGTTTACAGTTTGATGTAAATAATAAGTAATTAGTTTTTTGATAAATAATAAATACTTCACCCAACAATGTTGTCTCAACAATGTAATACTTAACAGACCTAATCAACAATTCGATGTTTAAAATATAAAACAAAATGTAACAAAAAATCCGCAAACGCTCTTACTATACAAAATTTCTCTGTATTGTATACAGGATTACTCATATTTAAATATAGAAAGTTTTATGAATAAATCCTACGTATCTTGTAATTATTTAGAAAACCAATGATTTTAAAAAATAAGTCGGTAAGTAATATTTGGAGAGTTACAATGTTGTAATTTAAAAATTTTCTGTATTTAAAAGCGAATCACCCTGTACATGCATAGAGGAAAATCTAAAAATAAACAGTCAACAATAGGTCTACATTATAATATAGAAAAAACTCTTTACCCAAAACATTTGCTAGAAAAACTCGAAAAACAATAATAAAGCCACAATTAGATCTATACAGGGTGGTTCACTTTTATGTGGTAGGACTTTAACATTAGATAGAAAAAGATAATCTAAAATGAAAATTTTATATCAACATATATCGGGGAAAGCTTAGTTTCCGAGATACAGGGCGTTGAAGTGTTGGAAAAAATATGAAGTATTTTTTACACTGTCCGAACCAGTGGAGATATTTAAACCAAATTTGATGTGTAGTACCACCTTTTTGACTACGATATTTAGTGATAATATGGAGGTCCTGAAATAACCAGTGGTGGAGTTATGGGTTTTCGCTATCACTAAATTTAAAAAGTAATTAGTACGGACCTGTCTCACATCAACGTAAATTTTTTTTCGTAAAGTTCTTTCAATTCTCTACAAAAAGTGTATCTTGACATTTTTTTGTATCTGCCACGGTTGTGTAGTAAATAAATTATTTCGTTTCCATCTCAGCCTTTTTTGCCTAAAAATGTGTTTTCTAAGATTATTGATAAATATCGCAAATAACAGAAATTAATTATGGAACACTTATCGGATTCAGCTATTTTATTTTTAATTTTATGGAAACAATTTTAAAAATAAACTGGCACTTGGTTTGAGGTACATTACTTTATTATCATTTTAACATTTTTATCAAATCTAGTATTATTTCTTAATAATTTTTATAATTCTAAATTTGTACAACATTCAACAATTGTTCAAAATGTGATCCATTCTGTTGCACACATAATTCACTTCGACGCCTAACGGATTGAACAGTATCGATTAAATTGCCATTTCTCAATTCATCGCACGCATTTCTGTTACGATCAATAAGTTGTTCCGTTGTTTCTACAGGAGTCGCATAGACTTGTTCTTTTAAAAATCCCCATACGAAGAATTCCAGAGGTGTTATGTCCGGAGAACGTGGTGGCCAAGCGACCGGTCCCCCTCGTCCGATCCACCTATTTGGAAAGTTATTATTTAACCAGTTCCTCACATTTCGGTGAAAATGTGCAGGACAGCCGTCAAGTTGGAACCAAGCCAACAATCTTAAGTTTAAAGGAATGTCTTCCCACATATTATTATGCTCAGCTACTAAAAACTCCAAAAAATTGTCACCATTCACTCGCTGTGGCAAAAAAAAGGGTCCAAACAGATGATGGTTGTACAGTCCAATCCAAACATTGACACTAAATTCGACCTGAAAATTTCTTGGCCGGATTGCATGTGGGTTTTCTTGTGCCCAAATATGCTGATTATGAAAGTTTACTACTCCACGACGAGTAAAACACGACTCGTCCGTCCATAAAATGTTATTTAAAAATTGTCTATTTCCTTCAATTGACTCCAAAATCCATCGGCAAAACACTAATCTTCTTTCTGCATCGCCGGGCCTTAAACCTTGTACGGGTTGTAGATGATACGCATGCCTGTGATCTCTTTTTAAAGCTCGCAAAATTGCAGACTTTGAAACACGTAGGGCCACTGACACTCTTCTGCTACTTGTTGTAGGATTCCTATCGAATTCACGAAGAATCTCATTGTTGCGTCTGACTTGTTGGATATTGTTTTCATTTCCTCGTTCGACGATTCTAGTTCTCAGACCGCGAGTTCTGAATTGCCGGTGCATGTTAACAAACACCGAGGGACGCGGATGGCGCCTATTTGGAAATCGCCTCCGGTATTCTCTGGCTGCTTCCGCAGAGTTCCCATTTGCAACTCCATAGCAGAAATGGATGTCAGCCTGCTCTTCATTTGTAAATTGGAACGGCATTTTAATTATTAACAAAGACAAACTGCGGCGCTGCTACGTTCATCTACTGGATGACAGATTATTGTATTATTAACTGTCAATAAGATTTTCTTTTCCATGGCACACTTATCTTCACCAGTACGGCGATGCAGAAAGGACATTAGTATTTTGCCGATGGATTTTGTAGTCAAAGGAAATAAGACAATTTTTAAATAACATTTTATGGGCGGAAGAATCATGTTTTACTCGTCGTTTTGAACAATTGTTGAATGTTGTACAAATTTAGAATTATAAAAATTATTAAGAAATAATACTAGATTTGATAAAAATGTTAAAATGATAATAAAGTAATGTACCTCAAACCAAGTGCCAGTTTATTTTTAAAATTGTTTCCATAAAATTAAAAATAAAATAGCTGAATCCGATAAGTGTTCCATAATTAATTTCTGTTATTTGCGATATTTATCAATAATCTTAGAAAACACATTTTTAGGCAAAAAAGGCTGAGATGGAAACAAAATAATTTATTTACTACACAACCGTGGCAGATACAAAAAAATGTCAAGATATACTTTTTGTAGAGAATTGAAAGAACTTTACGAAAAAAAAATTTACGTTGATGTGAGACAGGTCCGTACTAATTACTTTTTAAATTTAGTGATAGTGAAAACCCATAACTCCACCACTGGTTATTTCAGGACCTTCATATTATCACTAAATATCGTAGTCAAAAAGGTGGTACTACACATCAAATTTGGTTTAAATATCTCCACTGGTTCGGACAGTGTAAAAAATACTTCATATTTTTTCCAACACTTCAACGCCCTGTATCTCGGAAACTAAGCTTTCCCCGATATATGTTGATATAAAATTTTCATTTTAGATTCTCTTTTTCTATCTAATGTTAAAGTCCTACCACATAAAAGTGAACCACCCTGTACAGTTTTCGAGGAAAAAGTTTTCAAAACAGCATTGACCAGCAATGGCACATCACACTGCACACTCAGGGAGGGGTCTCTTGGTATTCTCTCGCAGACAAGAACTTCTTCTTCTTAATAAAATTGGATTGCTGCTAATAATAATCATATTGGAAAAGTAAAAAATTATTTTGGCAAGAATTTACTACGTACTATTGAATTACTTGAAGTACTTAGTGTTCAGCATCAGTCCAATTTTTCAAGAAGTTCATTAGACATCGCCTATCACTCAGTGTCCGAACTGTCACAGCCGCGAGGAGTGCGAGGGTCAGTGGTGGTGTTCAATTATGGGAGGTGTGATGGGTGGTACATGGTTCCCGCACCTAGGGAAGGTGTGAGGTACCGGGGGTAGGTCTGACTGCGTCCCTACGTGGACGATCAAGTTCATGCCGATCACGATGTGAAAGAGGAAGTGACAGTGGAACAGCCAGTAACCTACGAGAGAAGAAGGTTTTTAGTGGTATCGTTAAGTAAGAGGCACTACCTTCATGTATAATAAGCGAAAGAAAAATCTCAATGCCGATAAATTCCGGTCAATTACTTTTGGGACGAATTGAAGGGGTTTCTCGTCGATTAAGCCGTTCTAAAGCAATTTACCGGACCATAGATCTCAATGCCGATAGATCCTGATCAATATTGCTTAAGGTCGACTTGTTGATTAAGTCGTCCTAAAGCAATTGGCCGGGAAGTAGAAATCTGGCTTGAAATCTCCGCATTAGATCCGCCTCTTATTATTCCTTCCCTCAACGGTGGTCTCTAGTTAGTAAGGTTCCTTTCAGGAGGCAAGAGTTTTTTTATCAATCCAGCCAATTTCTCGGTCAGTTATTCGTCTTTTGATCTGTTTTGAATAACAAAAATATTAGGCCGTAGTGACTCGATAAAAATTTTCAAATCTTCAAAGTCAAATAGTTTAAATGAATGAAAAAAATGAAGTAGTCTAATATGAGCATCAAATTTTACATAAGTCAACTGGTGTTAATTTTTCTTTGTTAACTGTGGACCCAGAATCATTTGTAGAGTCACCATGAAGTACCCTTTTGTTCCTTTATGAAAAACACAAAATTGTTATCACCTTTACTATCTATCTACTAAAATGGGGCGCAGGAGAAACTTTTTTTTATAAATTTTAAGGACAAATATTTTAATTGAGGCATAGCAAAATACAAAATTGCTTGATCATTACATATGTATTTTTTCTTTTCTTTTTCTCAATGGGGAAAGGGTTTGAACCCCAACCACCCCCCCAAGTAACTACGGCCTTCTTGGTTTTTCCTTCAAAGGTTGATAACAGATTGTGCACCAAAACAATATGACAGAAAATTATATGGATAGTGATATTCTTGTAAAGAGATACAAAAAAACTTATCTAAAAAAGTTGTTCGCGATTAAAAAATATGTCCTAATACAGTGACCGGCAGAAAGTTGGACACAAATGGAAAACTTTTTTATTATTAATTTCTCAGAAAATTTTATCTTGATAAAAGTTGGCGCATCATTTCAAACTCAAAACGCACATATCAAAATTTAAATATCTCTTTTTGGATACGAGGTAGATTAAAAAATGTCAAAATAACTCGAGTAAAGTACCCTTATTTTTTATAATACGGTAAAAAGTTACTTACAAAAGTTGTTTGTAGTCAAAGGTGGATGTCAGATTTAAAGTCACAGCTACCTAGTAAAAAAAAAAGAAATTTAACTTTTTCTATATTTATTTCGACTACCCTGTGTATTACAAAAAAAAACAAAATACTGCAAGCGCAACTTATCATCGAATAACACATGAATTTGCTACTAAACTTTAATTTTGTTCGATTAGCAGCTAGAAATTTAAATTAATCGAAATCACAGTTTAAAAATATTAAATTTTTGTGTCCAACTTTCTGCCGGTCCCTGTATAACACCTACTGTTTTTTACGTTTTAGTTTATTATTGAAACGCGGTAGATAAAGTATATATTTTATAATTTCAAACAACTTTTCCCAATAAGAGCTTTATTTTTACACCAAGATCGACAAAATCACTCAAACATTAAAGCAGTAACGGGCCTGGAGAATTTTAAGTGACTAGTCTTAGATGTCAATCGAGAAAATTTAATAGGCGATAGAAATTTCTAGAAATAATAAGTTTTATTATTTGTTTCACAATTTTGCGATGGTGAAATTCTTAGGATTATTGGAATTGCTGACTAGGAATTACAAAATTTTAAAATATTACAATGGCTTATTGGAGAAGAATATATTTTATTGTTATTTTTATTTGTGGAATCGCGAGGAAGTATAAACATAATTTATTTTGTTTTATTCAAAAAGTAAGCAAGATAGACAAAAAAATGTATTTTAAATTATTATTAATTAATCTTAAAACCTATAAACAAGCGTGCTGTGTTCAAATTTTTTTCATAAAATATCTCTTAGGATATACCAGCTCCGTCCCTGGAACAAATAGAGTGTGTTCCCAGATTGAGTTCACATAAGGCAGTGTTAATAACAAAAAGTTGAAATTTGAGCTTCTGGGGATCAGACAGGCTTGGTTTGAAACTAATTGGTGACATAATTTTACTTTCGAAAAATAACGTACCTATGTCTTGTACCAGTAAAATGCTCTTTTTGTAGGTTTTACCCCAAATGTCATTAAGGAAACTTGTTCAGAACGAAAATCTGAGTAGGTATGTGTGCGAAATTTCAAATGCCTAAGTCAACGAAAAGTGCACTTTGTGTAGTTTTCACATCAAAATGTTGTTAAGAAAACTTGTTCACAATGAAAAACCAGATAGATGTCAAATTTTTTTACATCTATCCAATTATTCCTTGTGAACAAGTTTTCATTTTGATGTGAAAGCTACACAAAGTGCAATTTTCTAAAAAAAGTGAAAAATTACAAAAAATCAAAGTAGGACTAGCCTTTCGAAATTTCGCAGACCTACTCAGATTTTCATTCTGAACAAGTTTTCTTAATAACATTTTGCCCTAAAACCTACAAAAAGGATACTTTACTAGTGCAAAGTTTTTTCAAAATATCCAAGGCATACGTGATTTTTCGAAAGTAAAATTATGTCAAACCAAGCAGGGCTGATCCACAGAAGCTCAAATTTCAACTCGATTTTTTTTTTTGTTATTTACACCTTATGTGAACTCAATGCGGGGACACTATATTAAATCTAATTGCATCGAATTAGGCTCTTTACCGATTAATATAAACGTGCAAGTTTATCAAAGTCGACCAAGTATTTTTTGAGATTTCTGAAAAAAAAAGGTTTTCTTTGTTAATTTTAACATCCTGTATGTCGAAAACGAAAACATAGGAGTTCATATGAAATTTTCTTTTTATTTTTACGAGTTCTATCGCCTATCAAATGTTCTCGATTAAAACTTGAGACACGCTGTATATTGGTATGTTGGTTTCGAAGATATTCGCATGTGATATTAATTAGGTACCTACCAGGATTGTCTGCTCTAAACCTGAAAATGACGTATCCATTGTTTGGCACCGCCAAAGTGTCTTTCAGTGGCGGTAACTGGAACTGCCTGTGTAACAGACCTCTCCTGTCAAGGTCCAACGCGTGTTTCAAGTTGATTTTCTTCACGTTCTGGTCAGGTGACCTTCCTATACCAATCACGTTGAAGGAGTATCCGTGCAAATGGAACGGATGTGATAAGTTTGGTGATTGTACTGCAAACAAAAAGAACTTACGGTCAATTTAAGGAAAATAACAAACAAAAAATTAAATTGTCCGAAAGTATTTTTTAGGAATTACGAGGGAATATTATTGCATTTCTAGAGTCTCTCCTACCTCCGTCAATACCAAAGTGTCTTATATCTCACCTTCATCTACTAGGACCACTTCCACGATGGCGTTGAGTGGAATATCTACCATGTGAGTACATTGGCAGTTGGCGCCACATTCTGGGGGTCTGTTATCCCCATTGCAGAATGTTTCTGGTGCAATGTCGTCTATTTGTGACAGAGGAGGAGACGATGGAAACTCAAATGAAATTTCGTCGATCAAACTGATGACGTGGTCTCCACCAACGGCAGCTGTATACAGATATAATAAAATACTCGTTTAAAATTTTTAAATCAGAAAATGTACAATGTGGTTCACATTACTCACTGATGGGTACATTTAATTAACTCTAGCATTTTTAATTCCTACCAATTTTTTCTAGACAATAACGAGAAAAGCCCAATATCGTTGACTTATATATTATTAAGGAGTGCTCACGGCTGTCACGTCTGACGCATTTTTGGCTCACCATGCGCTTTCCGGAGATAAAATACAATGCAGAATACATTGTTAGCCATCAAAGCCATCTGTTTTCCAGGACATAAAGCTATAGCCGTGAGAAGTCTTTATAAATACGTCAGTCAATATAACTTCCAAAGTCCAAGCATTCCAAATTCTTGCCAGCACGTCCACCTCTCGACAGGCCCACCTTTGCAATACCTCATTAGCCACACGATATCGTCGCAAAAAGAAGGATCATTTTAGATTCTGGGGCGTAGATCATCTGTGCAACACATAACGGTGTCACATCAAAGGCAGGCCTGGCGAGACAGTGCTGCAGGTGCGGGCCTCCTGGGATTTTGGAAAACTGCGAGGTTCCCATGATGCTCCGAAATTTATTTCACATAACTAATAATTTCTTTCCAGCGAAAATCCATGTACAGATTAGCAATGTAACTTTCGCCGAGAAACATATTTTAATTCGTTTTTATCAGCTTACCTAAGAATTTGTTGTAAGTGTTGGGGTGGAACAGTTCTTCAGGTTTGTAGAACAAAAACCTGAACGGCAAGAAGATCTTTACATCCGGCCGCTCTTGAAGAATGGCCTCGTCGACTTTTTTGGCGTTTTTCAGTTGGCTCACGCAAATGGCATCTTTTCTTGGTTTGTTACAGATGGCATCCAGAGGATTCATTACCTGAATAGTAGTGGGGGAGAAACGTTGATAAAAATTATGTTGACGGATTCTGTGGTAAATCGATATATTTACAGAACATTATAAAAACTTGTACAAACCAATAGCAGCCATATTTTAGGAACTGTTTAGTTCATGATACGTTTATATCATTAACAGCTATTTATATTACTTGGGCGGAAAGTGTATCATCTTCTCTCGAGGATAGTTTGAGACACGATGCGGTGCAGCGCATTAAAATCTAATGGAGAAGATGACACATTCCTCCAGTGTTATACAAGGTGTCCCAACTGCATATATTTTGTGTCAAAATTTTGTGATTAATGTTTACTGATATACAGGGTGGTCCAAACTTTAACAGCAATACTTTAAAAACTGCTAGAAAATTCCAAAAAAGGAGATTTTTTATATAAACATGTATAGAAATCCTATATATTCATTATTCGCAAAGTTCAATTTTTTTCAATTTTTTTTATTTTTCCTTAAGGGCGATAGCTATGGCAGACATATTTGGTACAGTTTAGAAAAACATTAAGTGCTATAAATTAAAAATAATTTGACTTGTCTACTTTCACCAGTGCCGGAGACTCGGGGTCAACCATAATATTTTTTAATAAAAAATGGTACGCCACTGGTAAAGTTTGGAAAATTCATTTTCGAGTGTTTTATTTTTTTTAGCAGAAAAAATTAACAATTTTCCTTAATAACATTTTGTCATGAAACCTACAAAAAAGGTTTCTAGATTCGAAAAATCATGTGTCTTGGAAATTTTGAAAGAATAAATTGTTGGCACTAGTAAAGTGCCCTTTAAGTATGTAGGTTCTATGACAAAATTATATTAAGGAAAGTTGTTCAGAATTAAAAACTGAGTGGCTGTGCAAAATTTCAAAAGCCTACACCTACTTTGATTTTCTTCTGCTAAAAAATTTAAAACAGTAAAAATAATTTTTAAAAAAAGTACCTTTTTTGAAAAAAGTCAAGAATACTTTTTTCTTAGAATTGATTGGAAAATTTAGTTAAGGCAGAAAAATAATAAATTGAAAAAATAGTCCATTTTCTTACAGTGGAGCAGGAAGATAAAATTAAAACAAATTAGAATTCTTATAGCTTATAGTCAAAACTCCACATACAGTTTCTTTAATGAAAACTGTACATGTTTCAAACCTCTAAGGGTTCATCATTAGAAGAAAAATTTCTTTAGTAATAAATGACAAAGCTTCCCATCAACTCTGAAGATATTAAATCATTTTAGTAAACTTCGAAACGAAAACTAAAGGTTTATGGAGTTAAGTGACATATTTATATATATAAAAAACCCAAATTTGAAAACCAAGCCAAAAGGCCTCAATCCAACACCAACAAAATACTTCCAACTTAAATGCCATTTACCCTTAAGTTTTTGATGTGATTTCCTTAAGTATTTTACTGGTGTTGGATTGAGGCCTTTTGGTTTGGTTTTCAAATTTGGGTTTTTTATATATATAAATATGTCACTTAACTCCATAAACCTTTAGTTTTCGTTTCGAAGTTTACTAAAATGATTTAATATCTTCAGAGTTGATTGGAAGCTTTGTAATTTATTACTAAAGAAATTTTACTGCTGAACCCTTAGAGGTTTGAAACATGTACAGTTTTCATTAAAGAAACTGATTGTGGAGTTTTGACTATAAGAATTCTACTTTGTTTTAAGAAAAATATTAGTTTTCCAGTGGCGAACCATTTTTTTATTGAAAAATATGATGTTGACCCCCCCTCTCTGGCACCGGTGGAGGTACAAGCCGAATTATATTTAATTCAGAGCATTTAATTTGTGTCTAAACTCTACCAAATATGTCTCCCATAGATGTCGTTCTTTGGGAAAAATAAAAGAAAACTTGAAAAAAAGTTTTCAAATTTTAGGTCCCGTATAACGAAAACCGCTGAGATTTCAATAAATGTTTATATAAAAAAATCTCCTTTTTTGAAATTTTCTAGCAGTTTTTAAAGTATTGCTGATAAAGTTTGGACCACCCTATATTGATTTTTTCTTAAAATTGTATTAAGTATGGCCAAAATAATCAAGCTTCTGAACTCAAATTGGCACTGCTGGGTTTTTGGAGGTGGAGAATAACCTAAGAAATAAATGGCAGTTTCTACGTACCTCACAGGAGATGCCACTTGCGCTGTTTTTGGATCGTGCTTTTATTAATAACTTTTCGGTCTTGCAGGTCCATTATTTTAGTGTGTTTTTCATTTTGCAAAAAAGTGTAGGTACTGTAATATTTAAAAGCGCTAGGAGAAAATTTTTTGTTTCGAATGTAGGAGCTAACAGGTGTTTTTGGGCATATTTTGCCAATTTCAACGCAAAACGGTTGATTTTATCGTTATGAAACAATAGTACCTTTTAAAAGATAGAAACAACTACTCCGAGGGCAAATACCCCTACCGGCATTAAATTCCACTGTTGGTTCTCGATTTTCGTTAGTACCTTTTTATTGCAGAATGAAGAAGTGCACTAAAATGATGGACCTGCACCAAAGAGATAATCTCAAAAAACTTACGATTAAAAGTACGATCGAAAACAGCGCAACTGGCGTATTTCTGTAAGGTACGTACCTATAAATTGTTAACTGATTTTCTATCCCAAAAAAAAAACAGCAGTGCCAAATTTCAGTTCAGCATTTCGATAATTTTGGCAGATATTGCCACAATTCAATTTCAAAAAGAAGCTACAGCGTCCTGTATCTCAGTAATTATTGAGATCTGACCAGTAGTTTTTAAGCTCAATAGTAATATTTTCACAAAATATATTAGTAGGACATCCCGAATAAGCTCGACTTACCCTCATCTGCATTCCAAATGAAATACATTTTTTTATAAAAGATAATGTATAAACAAATCATATCCTTGCACAGTTACCAATTAAAAATTATTTAACTGACTTTTTTTAGAAGAGATTTCTAATTTTTACGCGTACCCAATCTTTTATCATGAATAAATTTCCTAAATAACGTTTTGACGCGAAAGCTAGGTGCAGAAAGGACACAAGTGGGGAAAAGGCTAAAAATGAAAGCAGGCTTAGACTTTTGAAACTTCGCAAACCTACTCAGTTTTTCATTATGAACAAGTTTCCTTAAAAACATGGCGTAAAACCTAAAAAACGTCATTTTTGGTGTGAAAAATTAGTTTTTTTAGGAAAAAATCAGAGTGGGCCTAGGCTTTTGAAAATTTTTCACTCGTCCCCTATTTTTCATCATGAACAAGTTTCCTTAAAACATTTTAACATGAAGGCTACAGAATTGGCACTCTTAAAAAAAAATAATTAAAGTTATCTAGCTGAGCAAGAATATTATTAGGCAACCCATCGTTGTTTGTTTATACATTAATTTTATAAAAAAAAACTTTGATAGAAATACAAATGAGGGTAGTTTGAGCCTATTCGGGATCTTAGACTATATACACTTGCTCTATGTACCATTATTAATGGGACACCCTGTATATTATAAAAAAAATTCTACGTAATCTCTTGAAGAAATAATGAAAATTAATGGAAGAATAAAAAAAATTATATCTTCCAATAGGATGAAGAGGGTCAAAAACATTTACCTAGATATTGTTAATTCTTAAGGCATTTATTTTACAAATAGGTTCTTTATTACTACTTACATTTGTTTTGAAAAAAGAGCAGGTATGGTTTGCCTCTCAAGATATCAAATTAATTTTATGACTAGTTTTTGAGATGCATGTAGGTTCAAGAGAGGTAAATGTAAATGTCTTATAAAAATTTTCACTTAGACGCTTGTTGACATAAATACAGGTGTTTTGGGAAATTTTGCCAATTTCTGCGCAAATGGTTGATTTAATATCCTTGTGAAACAAAGAGTACACTTTTGTTGCAAAATAAAGGGAAGAACCTTCAAGACCAAAAAATAACCTCGAAAAAGTTACGAGTAAAAGCACGATCCAAACAGTGACAAGTGTCTGTGAGATACGTAGAAATTGACATTTTCAGCTTATTCTCCATCCAGTGCCAAATTTCACATCAACAGCTTGATTGTTTCGAGAGATATTGCTATAATTCAATTAAAAAAAAAATTCAACGCCCCTAGTTCAGTCAAAAAGCATTTAATACGACAAACTCACATTTTTTTAGCACGGGGTACCCGCACAAGCATTTTTTTTTAACATAAATGATACATCCTGTGCAGTCCTACAATTTTATTCAAAACAACTGGGTTTGGTTTGGATATATACAAATTAAAGAATCATATTTTGATATCACTTCAAAAGTAAAATGATAACAATTGGAATGACAATTGATTGACGTTTAATATAAGTACCTCTCTTATTTCCTTGTTTTAAAGTCACCCTGTATAGCATTGACTCAGTAGAAAGTAATAATATACAGATCAGATACACGACGGTTTAATATTTTCATTGGAATTTGTGTTTTTGATTTTATTGTGAGAGTTTTAAATAATTTTAAGCATAGAGAATAATAAATCAGAAATGAATCAGAACTTTGTAACCAATATTAAGTCTTTGAAATCTACCAATAAATGAATAAAAGGAAAGGGTGGCTTAACTGCCCTTTAAACTGGTCTAGATATGTAAATATAAAGTGGAGAAGAAAAAAGTACTTACCTTGTATTGCATATTTACAAAATCTACATTACAATATAGTATTTACACATTTTTACATTGTACTTTTTATACATGATTTACACAGACCTCAGGCTTACTTGGAAAGAATGAAAAACGAGTATAATAAGTTTATCAAGTGTTGGGGAAGCCAAAATGCACCAACACTTTGAATTTTTGAGCTTCTTCATAATTACATATAAAAAACTATTTAACTATTGTTGAAATTATTAGAATTTTTCAATGAAAAAAAAGTGTTCGTCAGAAAATGTCTTGTCCAAATATTTAAATGCTTTCAAATTTTTGGGATGCCCAATTTCACACTAGATTGAGAACCTGAGAGGTCAAGTTTGAAAAATCTGTAGAAAAATTTAAATGCAGAAACTCCAATTTGAGTTTCACGCAAATATGTTACACTTTATGCTATATCTTAAAGATCCGAAAAATATATAGTATATTTTATTTACAGACTGTCATTCATTGTCCGTTAATGTTAATGTTAAGTTAATGCCCCACTTTGGTATTTAACATGTACCTATTTTGTATTTTAATTCGTAAGTGTTTCAATATTTAGATACATTTCTGTAATATTTTTGACGTTTTATTCACCTTATCTGACAATAACTAATTTACAACAATGCACCTTTGAAATAATTTGAGAGTAACCATGGAAACGCATCATACATACCAAACATATTGTCTGCATTGTTTATTTTTTGTCAATTATAGTTATTTACGAGTATGTATCAAGGGAATTATAAGGGCCTTAATTACCAATGGCAAAGTTTGCGTCCCGAGGGCCTCCGGCCCGAGGGACAGCAATTGCCTGAGGTTATTAAGGCCCATTAATTCCCGCGGTACATAGATAATTTTAATTCTGACCGATTTCAATAAAATATTGTTCATTTTTAAAACGGAAAAAATGTATCAATTTATAACCTTCCCGGTATATTTGAATCAGGTACCATTGATTATAAGAGTTTTGTTGTTGCTAGGTTGTTGCTATGTTACATTTTTTATTTTATTTTTACTTGTGAAAGGTAGAGGGAATTATAGAATCTATAATGTCCCAAGGGAGTTGTGACCCTCTTTATTGATAGCGTAACTATGATGATATAAGCTTATAATATCCCGGTCAGAAATAAAATTTATTATAATATGCCCATAAAATGTTTTCCGTTTTCCGTTTTCAAAGAAGTATAATAAAAAATGTCGTTCATTACACGTCCAGAAATAGATTTCTCCGTGCTTGCATGATATGTCACGCGCGCACGGAAAAATCTTGATTTCTAGACTCGTAATGAAATATACTATTGTTTAATTGGAACTCATTTCCTCATTATCTCGTCCTCTGGTCGCCCGTCGATGTTCAAACTGTGAAAAACAGAACCTATTTCCCTAAGGTGTACCATGTACAAAAAAACAAAAACGCGTGGGTTAAAGAGGGGTTAATCATTTTCCAAAAACCCTAAATAATAATAATGGGTGAATTTTTGAACCCATGTCTATAACTTCTTAAATATGTATGGTATAGAAAAAACGTTTAATACGCGAGTTTGTTTGCTACCTTTTTCATTTTTGTACTTCTTGAATAGTTCAATTGCTACAATTTCGAGAGAAAAAAAGTAAATTTCGATGAGTTTGCCTGTTAATGAAACATTGTTTCTTAAACAAATATTTAGACAGAAAGCACTTGCAATCTATGCACTTGTAATCTATGCTCTTCCAGGTCAAGAGAAAGCAAAATAAATTACCACTTAAAACAAAACTCAAAGAAAAACAGAAAAATTACTTTGTATGAGTGAAGCGATCTTTCTGATTTTACTGAAAGTACGAATTTTATGGTAAGTACCTACCTATTATAACGAACGTCACTTTAAAATACCTATGCCTACCAATATAAGAGTCTTGTAAGCCAATATACTTACAGCTTTGCTACTATATACAGCTTTCACTTTAAAAAGGACGAAAGAGAATGCCAACACCATCTATTTACATGTAAATAAACATTTATTATATATATAATAAAATATTTATCTTTAAAATAACAGTAACTTCGATCGAAAGTTATTCAAGACTGTTTAAGACTAGTACAATCTTACAATAACTACATCAGTAAAAAAATGGTAACACCTTCGTTTTCCAAAAAATATCTATAACTCTGTACAAATGTATTAAAAAATATACTACGTTAAATATACTACAATCTAAGTACAAGATGACAGGATAAATTTAAATTTCTAAAAATACTGATAGACCTTAATTTACACGGTAAGAAGAAATCGCAACTGGTAATACTAAAATTTGAGTGTAATCTACTATACCTAAATAAAAAATTCAAAGCTATTGCGATTTATTTTTACCAAGAAAATATTTACATGTGGTAACGCAGCCTTATTTTTCTGCACTTTCAGCACCGATCGTTCAAAGGTAACTTTAAGTTATAGCTCGATTTAACTGAATGAAAGAGTGGTTAGTTTTGAAGAGGTAGGAGCTTCTACTTACCTTATCTTTAATTATGGCGAAATAAAACCATTATAGATAAAAATAAATTACAAACAAAGTACACGTCAACAAGTACGCCGAAAAATTAATAATGGTCTCCAGATGGCAAGACAGGAAATAAACAACTGAATCAATGCATTGTTATACGAGGAAACAAGACTAATTTTGGTAATAATTATTGTTAAGGCTAACTTAAGTCGACCTGATTCGGTCCCTAGTTTGGCAGAGTTTGACATATTTTACTAGATTGTTAGCAAATAATTTTGAACGTAACATCTACGATAGTGATTTGATATCACAACCCTCCAAACCACGAATGTATGCATTCACGTTATCATAATTTCATGATAACGCAACTGCTAGCAATCGTAGTCAGAACACTATTATTATATAATAAGTAACTGTTAACTGGTAACTATAAAAATGAAATTGCAATTCTCCTACAGATTATGCAGTATGTAGAGAAGGTGTCATAACTCTTTTATTTCCGCTAATATTTCGAGATTGTTATGATTTAAAAAATGATTCGAGGCAAAAATCAATAACCAACAACGGTATACAGTGGTTTATACACACAATATAGCTAAAACATTTATGCATAAAATTTTGAAGTCGAATGGGAACATGGAATATTACTAATGACTATTATGGAGTAAGAGAAAATTACTAGTCTCCATTTTTGAATTTCGGTTTGACCGGAAGGGAGTCACACTAGGTCGATTTTTGAGATACTCTGTATATTCTGCGGGTTTCATTCTCCTTTTGTTCTCTCCTTTCCATGAAAATCTCATATTTTACGAAATTAGAGTTATGACACACCCTGTACTAATAGGTACATACACTGAAGTAAAAAACGGATTTCTATTTTTCCCTACAAATTCTTTTAAAAACTAATGCTAAACCTATGCCGATCTACTGTAGCATACCCAATTTACAAATACTTAGATACTTCACGAATAAAACAAGTTTGTACCAAATTCTGGATGAGAATTGCAGAAAAGATTACTTTACACGATGGGTGCCTCTCATAGGTTTAAATAACTTCAATTTTGTCAAAACTCTGCCGTAAGAACCGGCCCTTAACTTATATCTTCGTGAGGTCTAACGAGATTGGTGGCCTGTGGTCCCCACACGTGGGGAAGCCTGGTGGAATTGGTGGTAGGTCTGTTAGTGTTCCAACCTAAAAGGAAAAAGGAAATTTGTTTTAAATTAGGTAGAATGTTTCGAAGTTGAAATTAATGATAATTTTTAAGTTGATCTAAGAAAATCGCTGTCACTTCCTTCATTTTGTAACAATTAAAATCTAGTCAAATAATTCATAGTACCGTCGGACATTTATTTGTGGCTCGAACAGCTCCATTTAATATTTAACTGTTTTTTTTGCCACAGAAACCTGAACCAGACTGATTAAACGACAAATTTTTCAAGCTGCCAGGACAATTCCAAAATACCTACCACTAAGAGAACGAAAATTTGACCGTTAACTGAAAAAAAATATGTCTTTATATATACACCTTCAATACCTTTGTTTTCTGAGATTTTGGAGAATAAACCATCCTCCTTTCTCAAATCTGGACCAACACTATATTAAAGACCTATGCATAGCGCTGTTTCAAGCGATCGCCACTGGCGCCACACGGCGAAACAAATTTACACGGTGGTTTAATGTTAAAACACCATTGTTGCAGAATCATTTATAAAATAAAAACAGGCAAATGTGTCTGTTACAACGAATTTACTATCCAAAATAAAATAAAATAAAATAAAATATTTGTTTCTTATGTCCATCTAATTTGACAAGCTCACATGGCATATTTCCATACATGTTCTTAAGAAAAGCGAGTCTAAAAAGCAAGCAAGAGTATTTGGTACCTTTTGGTTTGAAATGATGGCCATGGCTAGTTGTAGTGTAGTGTGTGTAAGCATAAAACGCATTATATTTTTCAGTTTCTTCTTTATATGGAGGACTATTAGTTCGCTTTGGAGCTGTAAACAAAATTTTCTATTTTCATTCTTGCATACGTTACAAAATACTCTTCCAAAATAATATCTAGAATTTTCGCTTCTTCAGCTGGTTGATCAGATCATCCCATAATTCCAAAATAGTGTTTATTCCTCTGCAATTCACCTAATGGTCTGTGCAGTGTGCATACCATTTTCTTCATGTGCATGGAAATTTAATGTTATCACAAACAAATCTACCTATATAAAAGCTGTGTTAATAGGATAAAACTGCTAAATACTGAACGCAAAGACAATTCGTTAGGTGCCGTAAATATATATACAGGGTGTCTACTTTTAAGTGTATACAAATCGATAAAAAATGTATTTTGTGAGATATTTTCAAAAACCTTTTTTTTGTTCGAAAGGCCTTCAAAAACCGCTTCTTTTGACTTTTCTGCCATTTTCAAAATGCAAATACAGGGCCGGCTGCGATTTTTTTATACCCCCGATTTTTACGAAAACCATTTAGCGATTTTTTTATTTAAAATCTGACCCCACAGCGTTATGCAGAACACCCAGAAACCCAAATTTGAATAAAAAATATACAGAGAGTTCTATTCTGCAGGGTGTCAAAGTTGAGCAAAATAGGAATTTTAAAGGCATCTGCCAAGTCAAGAGTGCCATGGAATCCCCTCAAAACAGTTGAATGGTCAATAGGACCACTCAAGGTGTTGGTGTGCAAAGATCCAATACAAAATACTCTCAAATTACTGAATTTTTCGAACTTTATACTGGTCAAAAATCGAGTATATCAAAACCGCTACACACACTATAAACGAACTAAATCTAAAAAATACAGAAGTCTGCCAGTCAGTAAGTCCATATCAGTTAAGGTGGCAGGTGTGCCACAACAGGAAACGCACAGAAAATGTATCATCTTAGACAGTGACTTTGTTGAGTAAGGTCCAATAATTTAAATTGTTTTTATTTGTTAGTTGGCATTTTGTAAAGAAACACATTACTTTTGTGTTTATCAATATTTTTTTCAATGATTCTACAGCACTCATGACCCGTATAAAGTTTCATAAAAATTCAGCATTTTGAGATGGCACAGATAAGAATATTCTGTATATTTTGAATTGGACCTTTGCACACCAACACCTTGAGTGGTCCTATTAACCATTTAAGTGTTTTGAGGGGATTCCATGGCACACTTGACTTTGCAGGTGCCTTTAAAATTCCTATTTTGCTCAACTTTGACACCCTGCAGAATAGAACTCCCTGTACATTTTTTGTTCAAATTTGGTATATAGGGGTTTTTGGGTGTTCTGATTAACGCTGTGGGGTCAGATTTTAAATAAAAAAAAATCGCTAAATGGTTTTTGTGAAAATCGGGATATAAAAAAAATCGTAGCCGTCTCTGGATTTGCATTTTGACAAAAGTAAAAACGTCAAAAGAGGAGTTTTTTGAAGACCATTCGAACAAAAAAAGGTTTTTGAAAATATCTCACAAAATACATTTTTTATCGATTTGTATACACTTAAAAGTAGACACCCTGTAGATATTTAAAATTTGGGACATTTTAAACGTCAGTAACTGACATACCAATAACCACAGGATACCCACTTTATAGCCTATAATAAGTCGCCATTTTTTTCGTCGAGTGGCGCCACCTCAGTCTGTAAACAACAATGAAATATTACGTCATGCTCGGGTCTCTAACGCAGCCAACGAAAAATACCGGCCGTGGCGCGGCGCGAACCCACGTGACTCTAGGAGTTCTCATTTAGGTTAGGTTAGGTATTTTGTTGTTAATATTTTTTAGTCTTGAGTGCCTAAATTTATCAAAAAATAAATAAATAAAATATTTACAATAATTCCAATGTATTGCATTTCTCCTACACTATTTTACAAGTGAAGCAATGGTAAACGTATGCAATGCTAGAACTCCTAATGTCACGTAAGTTCGCGCCGCCCCACGGCCGGTATTTTTCGTTGGCTGCGGTCTTTAATATAGTGTCGGTCCAGCTCAAACATAATGTCAGGTCAAAAAGAAATGACAGAATAATAAGTGCCAAGTCAAAGTGTCATGACAACAGAACAATAACCTAATCACCTCTCTGATATTGCACCCTGTGTTCTAATTATCTAATATATTTATCTTCTTTCTTCTTTTTGCAGAATTGATTGGGACCTATCCCACAAATTCTATGATTATTATTAAAAGAGTGTTCGCATATTTTTAACTTTGAAATTTGATTATGCCTGATATAATTTTTATATTCTTTTAAACGAACAAAGGAACAAAGTCTCTCCAATATAGAACCTTCCACATTCACAAGGAATTTCATAAATGCAATTAAATGGTTTCATTTTAACTAGCATCGATCTTAATGTATTTTTGGTTTTAAATACTGTTCTGACATTAAAACGATTGCC
Organism: Pseudeuparius sepicola; assembly: GCA_963920635.1. Lineage (NCBI taxonomy): Eukaryota > Metazoa > Arthropoda > Insecta > Coleoptera > Anthribidae > Pseudeuparius > Pseudeuparius sepicola. The sequence continues at coordinate 49,994,815 of OY987301.1, forward strand.
TATGCGTTTTAACTTATCTGATAGTCCGGAAATATTATAATAATAATAAGGTACCTATAATTAAATTTTACTGGTCGGACCAACAGATTTATTTTTCTAATTCTATTAGCATTGTTATTTTGTTGGCAATCCTGAAAAACTTGCTCAACAAATTCAATAGGATAACTACTATTCTTCTCAAGAACATGTTTTATATGTTTAATGTCCTCCTCAAATTTTGTATTATTAGAACAAATCGTTTTAGCCATTGTGGAAAATTAAAATAATAAATACGAGTTAAAACAGTTTTCAAAACTTCCATTTTCGCCATATAAAAAATTTACTTTAAAGGGGAATATTTTCGCGGCGTCGGGCTTAAACATTTTTTATACGTCTTTTATAAATATCTAACTCAAATTAGGCGTGATTTTTTGGACAAACACAATCTCCCAATTTGCAATGAGAAATTAAAAGGTTTTGAGGGTTTTGTACACGTTGTTCCCCACCCAGAATCGTACTAAAGTGTATTACTTCCGAAATGTTGGTGGGCAATCGCAGTCAGCAGAAAAGCAGCAAGCATGCTTTGTCCTGACGTCATTCTACAATATCACAAAGTATTAAGTCGTTTGCAGATCCTTTTTCTCAGCCAGACGGCTTCTAAATAATGCGGGCGACGTCTCACAGTCTAAACGCGTATAACCTGGACCAACACTATATTAATATAGTGTTGGGCCAGGTATAACTCGAAGATCGTTTTTTGATGTTTATTTCATATTGGCACAGACTAACGAGTACAGAGAAAATTCCGCAGCGACATACGTGTCAAAAAGGAAATTCGCTTTCGACATTGTGCATTAGAACCAAATTTATGATTATATAGGTATTAAAATACTAGAAATTGAAATCTAGACTGTTCTTTTTGACATAATATAGTATATAGTAAGGAGGCTTCTGTTGTGAAGCTATTTATTCTGTGAAATTAGGAAAAAATAGATAGTAGGTCTATAGGTCTTGCACGCCTACGAATCTAAAAACTCTGAATTTCTCAAATTTGGTATACGACATTGTGTGAAAACTTTATACCATATTTTAGCTCGATATTCCAAATACAACTTATAAATCTGTTGCAGATGTGTGTTTCAAAATCGATCAATAATAATATAAATTAAAAACATAATAACATGTAGTTAACCACTACGTATACAGGGTTATTATTTAAAGATTGCTCACCCCTTAGCTTTTTAAATTTTAAACTCAGAAAAAAATTATAAACTACTATATCCTATAAGTTATTGTAATAATTAAAACTTTTAGTGGCTAGAAATGTGTTTCATTTAATTTTTTTAGAGGATGCAAACAACTGATCCTATGCTCTACATGGCAATCTTGATATATGGTAAATGTGGTTGTAAATGTGTCAGCAATGAGTGTGAAAGCAGCAACGGGTTTTCTGGCAACGACTTTGCCGCGGCGCTCTCTGTGGGAGCGGGGGACGGCTTGCACCAATATGTATTAGGTCGTTCACTCAACGATTAGATTCATAATTTCCTTAATATTATAGTCTTGCGATTTATTGCTGTTATTGAGCACACATATATAAACAAAAAATAAGTAAATACCTTTGGAATGCGCGATATTTTGGAATATTAGTGTGTACTTATATAAAGATTTAAAGGGAACAAAGTATTGCAAATCGTTATTTTGAGTTGCATTAAATCTATTTTTCGTTAGATAGGCACACCTTGCCACCTTCTACCGTATCCCAGAAGTGCATTCGTGCATTCCAACGGTATTTACTTATTTTTTATTTATATATCTTTGTGTTGTGCTCAATAACAGCAATAAATCGCAAGACTATAATATAGGGAAATTATGAATCCAATCGTTGAGTGAATGACGTAAAAGAGAGCGCCGCGGCAAAGTCGTTGCCAGAAAACCCGTTGCTGCTTTCACACTGATCTGTAAACTGGCAAACGGTTCGGCTAATAGATTATAACACACATATCATTGAACTCGCAATTTTATGTAGATTTTAAATATCTCTTAATGTACTGGGTGATCCATTAAAAACACATGGTTTGTCTTTTGATTTTTGATCAGTGCATTGATATCGCAAGGAAATTTCCTACAACTTTCATATTTATCATTTTTTGCTAGGTCCCAAATATAAGAAGTTAAGGGTGAACATGCAATCTTTAAACAATGCCCCTGTACGTACTGGTGGTTCAGGTCACTGAGTAAATGACTACAACAAAGAGGCGCAGCCAATAGCTGTAAAAATTTAAGACAGAGGCGCACCTACTTTCGTTCACTGAACGCTTAGAGACTCTACACACTACACTCACCTGCAGCACCAGGCTCATGCCGATTACGATGTGAAAGAGGAAGTGACAGTGGAACAGCCAGAAGCCGGGGTTGTCCGCCCTGAACCTCAACACCACGTATCCGTTGTTGGGCACGGCGATGGTGTCCTTGCCGGGTGGCAGGTTGAACTGCCTGTGGAGCAGACCCTGCCTGTCCAGGTCCAGAGCGTGCTTCAGGTTGATCTTCTTCACGTTCTGGTCAGGCGACCGGCCGATACCGATCACGTTGAACGCGTAGCCGTGCAGATGGAAGGGATGGGACAAGTTGGGTTGTTGCACTGGAAGAGATAGTTCATGTTTTAGAATACCCAAAGGCATCGTGACAGTACCCAATGACGTCATAGGTTCTGACGTCATTGACAGTACCTAATAGCCTTGTTAAGAAAAAAAATTCTTATCAGGTAGATATTTTCAGGGTTGGTTGTGAAGCGCGTCCTGAGTATCACCCCAAAAAATCATCATCGAAGTCGTGTTACGAACCCCGCAACAGGGGTGGTGTTGCAAACATTTTTTTGCAATGTTTTTTCTTATGTGTACACGGTGGTTCATTATAAATTGACACCCCCCTAACTTGCTAGTTTTTGAGATTAGAAAAAAAGTTTTAGATACTAATACAAAGTTTTTTGTGACGCTATTGTACCGTGTACAGTGTGTTCTAGAAAGCCAGGGCAGACATAACTTATGTTTTTTTTTATGGAACACCCTATAAATTTTTGCATTTTTGAAATCTGCTCATCAAGGCAATTAAAATGATATTAAACTTTGTGGCATTATCTTTTTCCGTTTTTGAAAAATTCCGTTTATTTAACTCGAATTTGTGGATCTCGTGATAAAGATAGATGATCGATGTAATAACAAAAAATATTTGTTTTAAACAAGAGAGTAATATAGTAAAACTCCAAAATGTTTAGGAGCCTTTTCAAATTTTACTGATTATATTCTCGAAATAAAGAATTTCAGGAAAATCGTAAAAGCTTGTGGAGTTTCACTATGTTACTGTCTTGTTTAAAACAAATATTTTTTGTTATTACATTGATCGTCTATCTTTATCACGAGATCCACAAATTGTGTTCCATTTACATAAGTTACAATAACGTCACAAAAAACTTTGTATTAGTATCTAAAACTGTTATCAAAAACTTTTTTCTAACCTAAAAACTAACAAGTTAAGGGGGGTGTCAATCTATAATGAACCACCCTGTACATTATTACATCCTCTACAACTTTCCCTTATGAAGTTTTTTTTTAAACTTCAATACTTCACGAGATATAGGTAAAAGATCACCACTAGCTAAAGTGCTTTATAAGGGTGCAAATTTTTTTTTAAAAACAAGCTGATTTTTTCAGGGTTAACTGGGGGTGCACTCCTAAGTACCCTCAGTTAGGAACCCACCTTCTAGTCTAATCAGAATTTCGAAATTACTATCGGTTTCAATTTTGAAAGTATTCATAAAAATAAAGTGGAATTTTATATTTTTTTCAGATGGAAGGCGATAAATTATTACTTCCACTACTCTCACCATGTGAGAGGAAGTATTATCGTATGTAATATCACTAGTGCCGGAAATTGTATCGATAATTTTTTCGAAAGCGCTATTTTGCCTAGAAAGATCACGAGTATAAATTGGGCTTTTATTTTCTGATAAAATCCCGAGAGCGAAGCTCGAGGGATTTTATCTCTGAAAATAAAAGCCCAATTTGTACGAATGGTTTTGCTAATGGGCAAAATAGGGCTTGAGAATAAAATTATCTAGAAAAAATTCCGACACGAGTGGTATTTGTCGAGATTATTTCACGAATACGATTTAATAATTTCTGTATTAATTTTTTCTATGTTTACATTTCCAAAACGACTCATTTTGAACGAGTTTATTGACAGCTTCGACTGTAGCGTTCGAGTAAACAAACATGACGCTTGGCTATCCAAGGCAAATGCGATTATACCTACACCCTGTCGGCGTTGGTTTATTTTCTGAATGTGTCATAAATTTAAACGGAGGCGGAGGTCTAAATAACAAGAATTTAGCAATGTAAAAGTTATATAAATTCATTGATATAATGCTTAATAATACCGCCACATAATTTATAAGCTGCATAATTTAGAACAGTGTGAAACACACAAACTTTAAGAAGTAGGTACGTGTTTGTATCCAACAGATTCGCGGCTGCTAAGCAACGAAGTGATAATTTGCACAAGTGCGATTACCGGAAATTGCACTAGTGCAAATACCGGTAATTGCACTAGTGCAAATACCGGTAATTGGACTAGTGCAAATTATCGCTAGCAGACGCATATCATTGGTTGGATTTTTATGGAAGGAGCTACCTTATTGGATGCAAGCAGTATGAGATAAATAATCGGTTTAAAATGTTTCATAACACGAAAACCAAAGTTTCAGTAAAAAAAATATTGGTGTCTGTATGGGTGTGGGTACTGTGGTTGTTCCCATATAATTTATTTTGGTACGTACAGAAATACATTAACAATCACAACAACAAGGCTCACTGACTTTCCAACAGTTGTACTCTGAGTAGCTTTTTGAATGTTGAAACTGGCTTCAGTTTCCAATCGCTGGGAAGGGATTTATACAACAACGTAGCGGCAGTGTACAGAAAACTCTTTTGAAATAGATTAGTTTTAAAAGCTGGCATGTGGAGAATGTGACAGTTACGAAGATTACTCTAACGAAGTGTACCTCTTTCTAACATGAGTTTTTTAATATATAACGGAATTGATGAATTTGCCATTAAAAGCTTCCTTCTATTTTCCATAATTAACCACGACAGTTCTTTAATTTTGGCCCTGTTGTTACCAGTATCATTAATTGTCTTGAAATTAATTATTTTTCTTATTCTTGGAAACTAGCCGTTGTAAATCCATTGCCAAAGATTTCTAGCTAGATTTAATAGCTAGATCATTGTCTGATTTGAGGCCAATCAGTAATCTCTCCGTGCTCTCTAAAATAGTGGAACGGGTTATGTATAAACAAATTTATGAATATGCCTTAGTACACGAGATTTTCCCCGAGAATCAATCTGGCTTTAGAACGGGTTATAGTCAATCAGCTGTTTTGGCAGATATCATGAAGTGCTGTCAGTATCAGACTACTCAAAGGCATTTGATACCAACAACCACGAGGTGATGCTCTCTCTACTTCATTTTTATGGTTTTTAACTCCGATGCCTGCAATATGTTGCGAAATTATTTAAGTGATCGTCATCAATGTGTAATCGCCAATGGTTCTTTGTCTGCTTTTGCCGCGCTTCCTACCGGAGTACATCAGGGTTCAATACTTGGGCCTTTGCTATATTATGTATACTGCAGAAATTGTTAGGACGATGGTTAATAGCATTTCACATACCTACGCTGACTATACCCAATTATTATTGTATCATTGAGGCAAAGGATCTTGGTATTATTGTCGATGACAAGCTTAAATTCAAATCTCACATGAACGAACTATTTAAAAGATAATATCTCTCTTTACTCCTTCTCTACTCCTGCCGTCAATTTTTGGACGCAAACCTCAGAACGATTCTGTCAGAGTCAACTGTTCTGTCACTTTTCAATTATGGCTGTTTTGTTTATGGTTCCTGTTTGGATTTGGTGGAGAGAACCCGAATCCAACGTGTTCAAAATAATTGTTGCCGATATATTTTTGCATCAATTCTATTATATATTAAAAAACTCATGTTAGAAAGAGGTACACTTCGTTTGCGTAATCTTCTTAACTGTCACATTCTCCACATACCAGCTTTAAAAACTAATCTATTTCGAAAGAGTTTTCTGTACACTGAAGCCAGTTCCAACATTCAAAAAGCTACTCAGATCACAACTGTTGGAAAGTCAGTGAGCCTTGTTGTTGATGTATTTCTGTATGTGCCAAAAAAATATTTGTTTTTTTTTGTTGAGGTTAAGTGTAAGAGTAGCTTACAGCTAAACTTCGCCTCATGCCTGTCTTGTTATTTATAGATAAAATAAAGAAGATTTGTTATTATTATTAATTATAAATAAGTCAGAATTATTTAATTCCGTGATAGTAAGTGAGAATTATTTAATTCCGAGTTAGTATGTCAGAATTCTGAGATAGTAAGTCGGAATAAACTTCAAAAAAAATTTTGGTTGATTGGCCCTTCTACGCCGTCGTAGATTTGCGATGTGTGGAAGTGCTGAGAACTGAGAATACAACTGCCAATAAAGGGAATATTTAATGACGAATTCAATGGTGATACTAAAAAGTACGGTTCCATTTGAAAAAAAGTGAAATCCCATGTATAAATTTTTCCGAAACCAGCTAACTTGATATGTCAAGCAGTCCCAAAATAAACCACTCTATATGTATAGCTGCAGAACGTTTTCCTAGCCTGGACCTGGACCAATAGTATCAAGTGGTGTCCAGAAATATGAGGTAGCGTCAGTCAGTGGCGTAGCCAGCATTTAAGGGCAAATTAAGGGAAATATAAATAAAAATTAGAAAACTCCACAGAAAATACAATGCTATTCAAAAACTTTGCACGAAATGGGAAAAAAATATTAGATTTTTTGATAATCTGATTTCTGGCTACGTTGATGCATGTTTTGGGTACACTATTGCGCCTGAAGAGAGTCGTGACGTTACAGCCCATGCCTGTCAAAAATGACATTTAAAATAAAAATTAGGAATATTGGGGTTTTACCTTGGAAATCGGAAAAGGTTGTTAAGAAAATGTATTCGTATTGTAATATTGTGCGTCTATGTCAATTTTTAGAAGGATATTCGTTTTTGTCTTAATTGATATTCCAGGAATTGAAACTGAAACCATAAAATTCAATACAAAACTGTATACCTTATCATTTTGCTTAACTTAGCTTAAAATTAAAGAGTCATATTGTGTTGTTACACAACAAATATTTTAAAAAATCTTAGTTTTCCCCTGTTTTGCGTTGAAATTTATTTTTTTCATTCTTTATTATTATCTATTGCACGTGTAAGAGAAATTATTTTATATACTTTTTAGTCCGATTTTGTACCTTTTAGTTCGTCTTAAAAGCACCCGGAAAGGACTAGTCTGGTACACAGGAACTGCAGGGAACTACACACTACGGTGTTCCAGGCGGAGCTGTTTGCCATTATGCTGGGGGCGGAGGAATCACTCAAACTCCAGGTCAGGAGGCGCGAGTTGACCTTCTACTCCGACAGCAAAGCAGGTCGCCTAGCGCTGCGAGCACACCGCACAAGTGTTTCACAAGACAAGATTTCTTGTCTTGTAAGGCCCTTTCATGTCTTGTCTTGCAAAGCAAGACAAGAAATTAAAATCATTCTTGTCTTGCACGACTCTTGCTGGAAAAAATCTTGTCTTGCAAGCAAGATTTCTTGCAATTTCTTGTTCTTGCATTTTTTGTTTAGTGACGTCATCGCAAGACTCTTGTTTGCAAGAGTCTTGCTACCAAGACTCTTGTTAGCAAGACTCTTGCATTATTTATTACGTGTAAAGCTTATCGAGACAAGACTGCATAGCCGCGGAGCGGCAGGGCGAAGGGTCCACAGTGCCAGAGAACAAGGAAGGGGAGAATATAAACTCGACGGCGGCGCCTTTGATGTTTGGCAGCCGGTGGTCGCCATGTTCTCTGTTTAGAAGACAGGGCCGTATTTAGAATTTAGTGAAGGGATAGTGTAGGTCTGTACTCAGACATTTTAAATCATTCATTGATAAACACAAAACAAATCATACATACTGAAATGATGATTGGAACAGGCAAAAATGTTAATTGGATTTTGAAGGAATATTTTTAATTTAAGGTAGTTAGATTTAGATAACTGAAATATTTAGTAGGTATGGAAAGGCGATTTTCCTTATCTTATTTTAAAATTTTAATATTTTATTGATCTTAAAATTTGATGACTGCCTGATCAATATTTTTTAAGCCATCATTTTGTAGAATACAAATGAAATTGATTATCATAAAAACTTAAAATGGTGCTATTACGCACTATATTACGCGTGTTTGTCGCTATTACTTTAGAGGGGTGCATAACTTCTTGATAAAAAAAAAACTAAGCAATTAGTGTCCATAATAGATGCATAGCAATGACCACAGGTAAACAGAGTAAACCCACACTGGTAACAATAACTTATGGCCTGTTTATGCAGACTTAATTTCAAGACAGGATTCATGATTTAATTTAACCCTTTAAATCGCACAAGCATGTGGTTGCTTCTGGGGTACTCCTAGTTTAAGTATTGTGAGGGTGAGAATTATTATTATTATCATTATTATATCAACTTAGCCAAAAGGCATCCGCACTCCCTCTCTGGGGAACATTCACTCAGATCCCGGGTGTCCCGGATACCATAAGGATCTGGCTCGGATGAGACCCTTGCCATGTTATCGGGCCTTAGGTGACATTGATGTTGTTGGACGTTCCTGCACTCCCCATGAATTTCCTGACGGTTCGGGCTGTCGCAAGTAGTACCGCTTTCTGCATGGACCTGTAAAGATTATCAGTTAGACCCAGCTCTTTGATGTTTCTCAGCAAACTTTTTGGTATGACACCAGTTGTTGACACGATGATTGGAATCGTCTGAACGTTGTCCATTTCCCATTGCCTTCTAATTCATTCTTCTAAGTCTCTGTACTTCGCGATCTTCTCGACTTGCTTCACACGCAGGTTGTACGGGATGGCCACATCAATCAGAGTTGTCTTCCTAGAAATTTTATCAACTATTATAAGGTCCGGTCTGTTATGGGCAACTCGTTGATCTGTCAGAACTGTACGATCCCAGTACATCTTGTAGTTGCTGTTCTCAAGAACAGGCTCCGGTGTGTAGCTGTAATATGGGATCCTCTCTGCCTGCACAAGCAGAAGTTTTTCCGCCAGTTCCTGGTGCAAGATCTTGGCAACCGAATCGTGTCGTTCCTTATATTCCGTTGACGCGAACATCTGACATCCTCCTGTTATGTGCTGGATTGTTTCTGAAGTTGGGCACCCGTATCTGCATTTGTCATCCACTACCGATGCATCTCCTACAATGAATTTTAGGTAGTTGCGAGTTGGTATAACCTGATCTTGTATGGCCAGTAGGAAGCCTTCCGTCTCGGGGAACATTCGTCCCGAGGTCAGCCAATAGTTCGACGCTAACTTGTCGACATGTTCCTGGTTAACCTCATTAGGATGACTCCCGTGCAGCGGCTTCCCCAACCACCTCTGTAGTTTATCGTTGTCGGTTCGGTGCTGATTTTGACGCTCGTGTTCCGTCAGACGTAGCGGTGTTGAGACGTCTGCTCCGCTGTTGGCCTGCCTGTAGAAATAATTACGCAGATTTAATATTTGTTTTTCCAATTGCTTGCTGAGATCTGCCAATCCTCTTCCTCCTAGTTGACGTGGCAGAGTTGTTCTTTCTACGGCGCTACGGGGATGATGTTTATGAGCTTTTGTCAGTAGTGTCCTAACTTTTCGTTGCAGGTTGTTGATGTCCGTGTTGGTCCAATTCACTATTCCGAACGAATATCTGAGTACAGAGCACGCATACGTGTTCAGGGCCTTAAACAAATTCCTGCTGTTAAGATCAGTTCGCACTACTTGCCTTACTCTCTTGATGAATTCATTCGTTAAATCAGTCTTCATTGTTCGATGGTCTATCCTTTGTGCTTGTTTCATCCCGAGACACGGGCGTAGCCAGGATTTAGTTTTGGGGGGGGGGGTTTAGTTTGAGAAGTAAATAAAACAACAAAAATATACTTACATGAAATTTAATATCTATATATTCATCCGAAAAACTACGACATATTTATAAAGTTCTTAACTTTAAATGAAATGGATAAATTAATTTCGTTCCTCTGCGCTAAATCTAAAACCATTAAAGAAGAAATCTTCGGCTTTTTCTTTTAAATATATCCACTAATTCATCTGCATGAATTTCTGTTCCATAGTGAATGGTCATTAGAGCCAAACCATTAAGTCTGTTTTCACTTGTAGTGTTTCGTAAATAGTTTTTCAGTCTCCTTAGGCTCGAGAAAGACCTTTCTGGGGTAGCAGTGGATACAGGAATGGTAGCCAAGATTTGTAGTAATGTGTAAATATTAGGATAAAGGTTTTTATCGCACATATCTAGGCATTCCAAACTAGATTTCGGGGTAGGCAGTCTTCTTATCAGCATGCAAGGTAGCTGAAGCTTTGATAGCTAAATCCAAATTTGTTTCTTTATTAGAAACCCCTTGACCTTGACTACACCACTTTTTCCAGTAGTCCATACCTTTAAGTTTATCACCCTTCCTTTTTTCCCCTCCAGTTTTCGACAGTAATAATGATTCACGTATCTGTCCTTAACAAGGTCATCGAGTAACAGCGCACTAAAATTACTCACTTACACGGTACACTTAATTCTCTTCACTATTCGTTCACCACTTTTCACTTTTATTCGCTTCGAGTTCGCATGGAACAATACTGCCGTAAGCGCGGTCACGCGCCGCGGCGCCGCTTATATAGCAGCCCAGTAGCCGTCCAGAAACTTCCACGAACTTCCACAAAGTTCCGCTCATTTCGACCGAGGGGCGTGGCGAATAATCGAGAAACAACGCAAAGTGTCCCTACAATACAAAATAGTTCGGCTGCAACTGCGTCTGCCTCTCGTCAAAAGATGGCGCTAGGCGCTACTATTACTACATATATTCAAACGTAATAATAATTTAACTCTTCACTCCTCGTATTTTTTCGGTATAATATTAGGTAATATTTTGCTTATTTCGGGAGGTTTGAACCCCCGAAACCCCCCCCTTGGCTACGCCCGTGTCCCGAGATACTTGTATGTATCTCCCATGCTCATTGCTTCGATCTCCTAGCCGTCCTGCAACTCGTGTGCGCTTTGTTCGAGCTTTCCCCGGACGATATTAAGGGTGCGGCACTTGTCCAGTCCAAACAGCATTCCGATGTCCCTGGAGAACTCCTCTACAATTTTAAGCATTTGCGTTAGTTGGTTTTTGGTTGCGGCGATCAGTTTTAAATCATCCATATATAATAGGTGATTCAACTTGATCGCTTCTGCGTTGTTGCTTTTGATAGCGAAGCCATATTTTGTAGAGTTCAACCGATGTGATAGAGGGTTCATCGCCATGCAGAACCACAGTGGACTGAGTGAATCTCCTTGGAAAATCCCTCTTCGGATGTTGATTGTGTCGGTCTCGATGTTACTGTTTGCGGTTCTGAGTTGTATCTTAGTGCGCCAGGTTGTCATAACGTGTTCTAAAAAAGAAACTGTATGATGATCTATTTTATACAGCTTTAAGATACCTGTGAGCCAGTCGTGGGGTACGGAATCAAATGCTTTTTTGTAGTCCACATAAGCCATGTGGAGGTTTCGTTGCTTGGAATGAGCCTGGTTGCAGATGACAGAGTCTATGATGAGTTGCTCTTTGCATCCCATTGCGCCCTTCGAGCAGCCCTTCTGCTGAATTGCAATGATGTTGTTCCGCTCGCAGTGAGCATATATTCGCTGCGTAAGGCAAGATGTGATTATCTTGTACAGCGTAGGCAAGCAGGTTATTGGGCGGTACTTGGCAGGGTTATCCGTATTCCGCTGGTCTTTTGGTAACAGGTAGGTTGCACCCTGTGTTAGAAACAATGGCATTTTCAGAGGATCGAGCAAGACTTCATTAATTAAGGTAGTTATTTGTTCATGCGTGCACCACAACTTCTTAATCCAATAATTTTGGAGATGATCTGGACCTGGTGCCTTCCAGTTGTGGGAATTCTTGATGACATCGGAGACCTCAGCGGTTGTGAATTGCTCGTGTTGCATCTGGCTATAGTTCCGGCCCATCTCGCGTTCTTCGCTGATCCAGCTTGCACTGACATTGTATGGACCTGGTGTGACAAGTTGATTTCTCCAGAAACCATCGACCTGTTCTCTGCTAGGGTAACTCGCATTTGTGGCATCGGCGCTAGAGTTAAAAGCACGGTAGAAACCCTTTTCTGATCGTTCAAAGAGTTTGTTGTCTCGTTTCCTGTTGTTACTAGCCTTGTATCTTCTCAGACGCCCTGCGAAAACAGAAAGTTTTTGTTTTAATGTGTCAAGACATTGTTGAGCAGTGATGTTCGCGGGGTCATGCCGAGAATGCATTTGGGTGCGGCTCATTATTGCCTGCACCGCCCTCTGGATCCTTCTAGTTCTAACTCCTCTGATATATTCCGTCACTTGTCCTATGTCTTTACGGAGACTCTCGATCTTCCGATTTAGTCGCATTTCCCATTGAGCCATTCGTGGTTCTGGTCTTGCACGATTCAACTCTTGGGCCGTTCGGATCTTGGCACCCATTACAGTGATGACTGCCGTTGCGGCACAGTAGATTAACATGTGCATACGTTCTAATGTTGGTGTCACTGAAACATAGCTTGGTAAAATTCTTGTGTTCATAAGATCGAGCACGATCGCAAGTTTCCTGGAAGAATTTAATCTTGGTAGCGGTGGCCTGCTAAGTGGGTCTGTGCCTTCGTATCGCAATACTGCCTGTCTCATATGTGTGTCCAAGCCTTCAAAATGTTCTTCGTTAACCGATTCCAGACTCTCGGTTGTTGGTTCTACCGTTTCGGCTTCTAGTTGTTGTCCAGGCTCTTGAAGTTCCCCATTGTTGTTGTCATCTATGTCTATGTGTTCGCCGTGGATCTCTAGCTCAACTTCCCGTTTGATAGCGTTAAGTCGCGTTTCTGGAATTCGGTTATTTCTTAGAATAGTTCGATACTGATCTGATACTCTTTGTTCAGACACTTGCATGTGTGGAAACTCCCTGCAGAACTCGGCATGCAGTTGTTGTCGGTAGCCGATCATCTCTTGTCCTAAGTTTGTCACCCTGTAAAAAATACGCATAATCGATTCATTCATGGACACAGTCCATTTCATGCGTCGTCGTTGTAATCCCGCCTCTGTGAACGCTGGCTGAAGTTCCCGCGCAGCACCTTCGGTGGGTGGAACCCTAGTTCTCGTTTGGCTCCCATGTTGTAGATGTTCGTGTTGTTGTTGGGCTGTAGCTGTTTGTGCAACAGGGGCCCGCCTCATCAGCGCCCTGTCACCGACGTCCCGCTCGCTGTCATGCCCAGCGCCGGCTCCAGACATGCCCTGGCGATCCCCAGGCAGCGGCCCTATGACAATTATCCTATTATTCTCCATTCCATAGTTTTCTCCCGTAACGTGGGAGTGACGGCCCTCGGTCGCCTTTTATGACTCGCGGAGCCACGATAGGAGTATTCTAACCCGCTACCCATACGGGTCAACTAGGATAACGCGGGATCGTTACTCCCGAGGATCTGCCCCTGTCACCGGCCAAACCCCTCCTTGCGTTTACTGGGAAACACGGGATCGTTACACCCGAGGATCTGCCCCTCTCACAGGCTAGACCCATCCCTGTGTAACTGGGAGTCGCGGGATTGTCACCCCCGAGGATCAGCCCCCGTCACCGGCTAGACCCCTCCCTGCGCAACTGGATATCGCGGGATTGTCACACCCGTAGGTCTGCCCCTGTCACAGGCCAAGCCTCTCCATGCGTAACTGGGAATCGCGGGATCGTTACACCCGTGAATCTGCCCCTCTCACAGGCCAGACCCATCCCTGCGTAACTGGGGAGCGCGGGATTGTCACACCCGTGGATCTGCCTCTCTCACAGGTCAGATCCCCCCTGCGTATTTATTATTATTATTATTATTATTATTATTATAAATAAAATTAGTTATTCTATTTATCCACATTTGATTCATGATATTTAGCCCAAAAAGGTTTTTTGTTGTTTTTGTGCCCTTTTGTCTTAAATTACATGAAGTTCAATAATTTTATTTACGAATGACTTAAGATATTAAGTGAAATCGCATGAACTACACCATGCATTTTCAGTGTTTTAACTTAAGAATTTTTAAATTAAATCCTTAAATTAAGTCTGCCTTTAGATACTTAGGTGGAAGGTTGTGATAATACAGTAAATTGCACCTGAACAGCGACTAATCCCCAGAGATTTCACAAATAATTATGTACCAAAATTAACTTACCTTGCATGCTCTTTTGGAAAGGAGAAGAACGATAACCTAATTACAGATAATGATTTTTGCAAGACTTTTTGCTTTTAGCAAGATTTCTTGCAAACTTGCAAGACTCTTGCAGAATAATTTCTTGTCTTGTCTTGCAAAACAAGACAAGAAACTTAAAAAAGTCTTGTCTTGTTCTTGCAGCAAGAACAAGACAAGAACAAGAAATTTGCAAGAGTCTTGTGAAACACTACACGGCACCACATCTCCTCTGGTGGAGGGATGTCGAGCGAGTCTGCTTAAACTGGTGGCTGAAGGGAATAAGGTGACTCTGTCCTGGGTGCCTGGGCATTCGGGCATCGAGGGAAATGAGACCGCCGACCTCTTGGCCAGGGAGGGATCCATGAGCAGGCCGATGGGACCGGAACCCCTTTTGGGGATCGAACCTCGGAGTGCGATTGGATTCTTGGACGAGTGGCTGCAAGGCAGATTCCTCGAGGAATGGCTCAGAGCTTCGGGGATGAGGCAGACGAGACTCATGATTCGTGGGCCATCGCCTGCCTTGTCCCGAGAATTGCTGTGTCTGCCAAGAAAGGAGGTTAAGGGTTTGGTGAGGGTCCTCACTGGGCACTGTCGCCTGGCCCGCCACCTACACCTCATTGGGGTGGAGGAGGAGCGGGGAGTGCAGATGGTGCCTGGAAGAAGAGGAGACCCCCCACTACCTAGTAACAGAGTGCCCCGCGCTCGACAGGGTCAGATTCGAGTCCTTCGGCATGGCTAGGCTGTGCGATGAGGATGTGTATGGTGTCAGGTTGGGGGGGCTGCGGGCCTTCATCAAGAAGCCGGACATGCTGGAAGCCCTGTGATACCGGCCGTGGGGGCACAATCGGCCCATGGAGGCCTACGTGCCGGACCGATCAGAGGCGGCCACCCCTTGTACTGATGATGATGAGGGCGGGGGGGGGGGGGCGATCGTCCCCCTCGCCCTCACCTAGCTACGCCACTGGCGTCAGTGTAAGCAAACACGGCGCTAAAACGGATTTACGGACATTGTCTTCCAAAAAAACTACAAATTTGTCCGCTATTTTTAAACAAATTTCTCTGGAAGTAAAAATTATTTTTCAGTGTCCTAGGTAAAAGTATCCAGCCCTTCTAATTCAGCTCATACGCGGTTTTTGAAAAATCGCTAGCACCCGTCGATTGTTTGGAGGGGTACCTACATTTTTTGAATCAAATTTCATTTGGGCAAAGGTTGTTATCCCCTCTCCCCCACAGTCACCAACCCCATTTTTTAAATGGGACCATAAGACTTGTGGCCGTTATTGTCAAGCCCTTTCAGTTAGCAATAATGACTTATCCTTAAAAGAATACTACTGGACGTATTCGGTATTATTTAGTGCTAGCATAGCTAGACAGTATCTAGCTGCTAGTGGCCTTTTTTCACAAATGCCGCTGTATTCGAACTACTTTTTAAATGTCAAAACTTCTTGCTGTTGCTACTATATTTTTCCACTAAGTTACGGTGGGAAAGCGAATAGCGGCTCAAAGCTAATAAAAACATTTAAGTTGCTTGGGGTAATTTAAATTTTAAATTTATTATTATTTTTCTAGTAAAGCGTTCTAGTTAACGATATATAGGAATAGATGACTCACGGAAATACAAATACCACTGTTTTGTTTTGCTTTTACATTAGCGGGAAGAAGAAAGGTAATTGTTTACATTGGCATTTCTTAAATTCAGTTTTTCTTATTTTGTAATGCATAATTAGTTTTTTGATAGACTTGTATGTCGTATATGCTTTGAGATACTAATATTTACAAAATAACTTAAATCATATCGAAAAACTGGAAACCTTGAATGTGCCAACTATTACATCTTTTTAAAATCATGAAACAAACAAGTTGCCTTTGGTAATGTATCTAATCCTATATACCAGTACCAGATCGTTGGTTCTAGTAAATTAAAGCTATTTGGTTTGGTTGGCTTTACTTATTCACAGTAGCTTAGTCTCTCTAAAATGGCATAGATGGTTAACTCTCTAAAATGGCAAAGTAATTAGCTACTTTTCAAAAGTAAGTTATCGGTATACCAGGTGGGAAAATTATGATAAATTATTTTATTTCAGTATTATAATTATGTCACATTCGTTATAAAATTGCCATGAAACTATTTATTTAGAGGTAAAATTATATTTTGAAATTGCGGTATGTAGTATGTAATGTTTTACTCAAAAAACGCTGAAAACATAATTTGAGGTTGGACACAAATGGACATAACATTGCGTAACCATGCGAAATTATTTCTCTAAGTGCCACTTAATCACTAATTATTACCTGGAATGTAAAACGTGAAATAATTTTTTTCTGGTAGCACACGGTAAATCTATTTCAAATCACCCGTGTGTGCAATTTCGGTGAAAATACTTTTAAGATAATCTATGGAATTAGACCCAAAGTAGAAATGCTAATTTAGTTAGATAATAATGGGAAAACTAACGTTATAGGTTCAATTAACATAGATCTCGTTTCTATAGCTTAAAAAATGTAACTATTGAAATTTCATTCCTTAATGTGAAAATTACCTGTATAAATCTGATTGGTAACGCTCACTCAGGGATCAATTATTTATTATTTTATTTAAAATCTCGGAATTTAGCAACCACTGTGATATGCCACTAATTCAACCAAAATTAATTGCTCATTGTTTTAAAATTATGTAAGATATTTTTAGCACCTGATTTCAGGCCTACATATGCAGTTTTGTGATTATTATCTTGAACGGAATGAAAATTGACACAATATAGGTATTCCCAGTGATTTTAAGATTAGTTGGTGGAAACGAAAAACACCTTTCAATGGGCAATATGTAACAAAATATATTATTTGTGTCATTTTCCCATGTTTCTTGTTGCAAAATCATGTGACACAATAACTGCGAAAATTATGCGCATGGAAAAATAGCATAATTTGTAGAGAATCCTCTTTTTTATTGGAAATATTTGGCCCAAAATTAAAGTAGGTATGCATAAGGTATACATTGTATTATTTCTGTGGTATACTATTGTTTTACAACGAGTTCTTATATCCTTCAGATATATGAAGCATACGTACCTATATAAGCAATACCTAGTTCAATGTCATATTTAATAGTACATTATACCACGAGTTAATAATAGCCATTATTGCGAGTAGTATACTCTACTTTATTTACGATTAATTATTGTACAATTTCTGGAGGTGTACAAGAAAAAGACTCTTCATTTTCATCCATCTCAATACAATTACACAAAACTACGCGTTTGACACTGACACTTTTAAGTATTCATTATTAGTGGAGTCAACGTAGACGAAAAATGGTGTTAATTAGGAATTAATTAGGGAAGTCATGGATTTGAATAAAACCTTTTGAAACACCTTCAAACATACTTTTATTTAAAAGTCCGCAGGTTGAAAAAGTGCGCTTTTTATTTTAAGAATAAAAAAAAACAAAAAATCGATCTTTCACCGAAATTTCTCAAAAATCGTCTACAATTAATTGCAGAATCATTATTTTTCAATGAAAATGTATATTTTTATGTTTTTTGAGATTCTGATTATGAATATGAAGTAAAAAAATGAAAAATAAAATGACGCCTAGTAAAAATGGAGTTTAATGCAAGAATAATCGAATTTTAAATTTTAAATTTTTTTCCCGAGACAATCTCATATCAATACGACAGGTAAGGTAAGTAAATTAGAAATACGTTTAAGGGAATAAAAAATGAAAATCTAGCTATTTACGAAAAGCTCAAGCAGATTTTTATTTATTTCATGGCATGCTTGACCACGAAAATCTTTGAAAACAAATACCTACCTTCTTTCAAATAACATGTTAATAATTATTCTTTTGGCGATAACTCCGAAACTAATGAAGATATCAAAATACCAAAGTATTTTTTGTTGCAAATGTAATCTACTTTTTGAATTGCGCCCTCTAGCAGTGACCACTAAAATCGAAATGAACTTACTGCACAATCTTTTGATAGAAGAAGAAAATCTCTCTTCAACAAGCCCAAATTCAACCAATTCGGTTAAACCAAACCGGAGTTAGCAGCATTCTTTCAAGTAAATGTTTATCCCCCCGTCCAACCTCTATTTGAAGAGCAAGAGCAAAAAATCCTGAACGAAAATTGTTCAGTATTTGCTGAAGAGTACAATAAAATTATTTTTGATATTTATTAGATATTTTTTTTTGAGAAAACTCATTTTTCAAATTTTCTGTTGCGAATACGCCCCCTAGCGGCCGACCTACAAACTTAAATATAATTTCCAGCGATTTTTCGTGACCATATTACTTAAGAAGATTTTTCCCCGAAGCTCCAGGACTATTAATTCCTGAGATATGGTACCTCTTCATCCTTAATAAAACACCCTGTATGAAAGTGGAAATTATTATATTTATTATTGAATTCGTATTATTGTATGAAAGCTGAGAACACATGAAGAGAGGTTTTTTTTTCCAAAAGCTGATAATCACGAGCGGAAGTTATGTGGAAAAAATCTTTTGACTAGGAAATCGGAAGTTTAAAACGTGTACTTTCACTTAGGCTTGGTCTCATCCCAGTAAGAAACCTCCTTCAGCTTGATGCTTGGATTTAAAAATAAGAAAAATTGAGTTCTGCGTTTTGGGAAATTAATTATAACGCAATTTACTGCAAAAATAAACGAGAAAAAAGAGAAATACATTAAAATAACTTATGCTATCAAAAAGAAAACGTTTTAAGCTTCAAAAAAGTCACCTATCGAGTTTCAATACCTAATTTTATGCGGATATTATGAGCGTTTGAAATAAATATTAAATATACGGTAGCAAGAATTTATGAAAAATCTCTATGTTCAAAGTGAAAAAAAAAAAAAAACAAAAAACAAACGAGGTTTGCTATCGTAATCTTATATTGCTCATTCAAAACTACATACATTTAGTAGAAACATTCTGTAATATTGCTCAAAAATATTACAAATTGACCATGTAACGTCAATTATTGTGAAAATGCATGAAATTTTGATCAAGGTCAACTTTACAATAATATGACAGGCGTATCCCTTCATGGAAATTAATGCTACAAGATTTTTTTAATTGCTTTACGGTGTCACTTTCCAATAAACTTTGTTGCATATGAATTAGTTGTGTGTGTAAAAAGTTATTACTGTTTAACTGTCTCGCGCTCCACGGGCCGCTCTCAATTTCGGCTGCCTGTTAAATACGAGGAAGCATGAAAACGTATGATCTTAAAAAAATTCTCATTCATTACTTAATTATTTTACAAAAAATATGTAAATACATTTTTTTTTTGAGAAATTGCCTGCTCTTTCGAATGGTCTTACTTAAATTCCATAAAAACGCTTATTAAATAAGTTATTAACAAAAAACCTATATTTTTGACAGTTATTGTCAAATAAACAAAATCGCACACTATTTTGCGCTGCGGACTCTTCGGATTTTGTTTCAAGACCTCAAAATGAACACATTCCAACAAAATCTAAAACTCCCGGAATTTTTTCGAAGTTATTTTCCTAGTTGACTCCACTATATATTGTTTCCATGTGGACTAATAATCCCTAGTCGTTATTCCCTAAGGGATTCATATATTATGGCATTATAATGCAAAAACAATAAGTATAATACTTATTATATTATACATTAGTACCGTAAATAAATATGCTTAAGTACTCTGATTTTTGCAATCTATAGGTAGGTACTTAGGTAGGTATAGGCGAGTTATGTTCCGGGGTCGAAAATCTTCGTTTTTTAAAAAGGTTTATTGAACGTAGGGTATAAACTATTACTATTACTAATCGATTAATTGCGGTCGCGATATTTATATAAATTGGAAATGCGGTGTACGAAAAATAAAAAGCTGATTCCGCTGATTCGGGGTTTTCGTCCAGGTCGGTGTGCTGTGGGGTCGATGAACATAACTCTTCCCCCCTTAGGATGGAAGTTCGTCCTCGGGCTTCTTGTTGAGTTGTTGAAGTTCTTGGAGTTCTGAGAGTGATATTCTTGGTTTGAAAAAGAGTGTTTGGAGTCTTTTTCGTTTTCTTAGGATGAAGTAGATGATGACACACATTAGAGTGATGATAAGAAGTGTGGCTGACCAGGTTGTTGTGGAGATGACGACTGGATCTAGGTGTATGGGTTGGATAGCCGACAATTGCGGTGTTTCTTGAAGAGACTGTAAATGATTTAGTTGTAGACGATACTTGGGATTAATTTTGACAGGAACGATGGCTGGGATTTCGGCTTCTTCTTGCGTGGCGGTATACCATTGATTTTCAATTTGAATTGGACAGGGTGATTGGATGATTGCTGGTTGCTTTATGATTTTTTCTGTTTTTGAACATTTTTCGGTGATACGGAGTGGGTGATTTGTGCTGGCAATGAGGCTTCTCTTAGTTTGATGTATGATCGGTTGCAGGAGAATGGCAGTGGTGCAGTTTTCTAATGTGGGCAGTTGACATCTGGTTGTTGACATAGTTTGACAGGTGATTTTTCTTTCTGTAGGTGTGCATGTGGAATACCAACGATTATTCCCATAGTAAACAGCAGGGGGTACCAAAACGATATCTTCTTTGTTATGGATTGGGTAAACTTGGTAGAGTGGGAATACAAGTTCATCAAGGATAGGAATTTTTAGGATAATGAGTATCTGACTTTCTGTAGAGATTATTGTACTTTGAGCAGTTTCGATTAGTTCAAAAGGGTGCATGTTATCGGATAAGAGAGAGGCTTTATTATAGATTGATTTGAGTTGATTTTCTAGTTTAATAATTTCAGAGAGAGAAAAGAGTTCAATGTTCGACTGTTGCAATGCAGCTAAATTAATAGTTCGAAGTAATTTTTGAAGGAATTGATTTAAACGATCGAGATTAAGTATTTCGCTATGAAGTGAGAGATATTTGTCAAATTCGTCGCTGAGGAGATTAATATCTTGTGCAATTTTAACTGTGTTATTATTAATAGTTTCAACTAACATGTTATATCGTTTTATTGTTTGTGAGGCATAAGTTGTAGAGTTATTGAGGGTGCCAATAATTTGAGATTGCTTGTTTTCGATAGCTTGAATATGTTTTTCCAAAAATATACGATCATTCTCGTCGAGATTACCTGTGATTGATTTAATGAAAGTACCTATATAGTTCATAATTCCACGTTTCTGTCTAGGGCGAATTAGTTTATGAAAATTGTCAAGAGTTTCATGATAAAGCAGTTGATATTGATTAAACATTTTGTAATAAGACGAAGTCGTTGAAGTATTAAAAAGAACTAAATTAACGGGGTAAAGTTTAAGGGTATTATCTATAGTGCTTAAGTTGAAAGTAAGTATGTGACGGTGAAAGTGGTCAAATAATTGTGCTTGGCCTACCAATTCTTGATAGTATCCATTATTAGGGATCGGGTGCACTTGAAGGGCCAGGCAGTTGGTTATTAGGAGGGTGTTTCTGTAACAAGGGAGGTTTGCGTAAGCGTTTGATTTTTCTAGGATGAGAGTTAGTGGGTTTATTCTTAGTAGTTAAGACTTTAATTTTTGTATTGTCAGTAGAGGTAACAGTAGCGGGTATATAGGGTGCGTCGAGTTTGTTACGAGTGTTTTTGGAAAGGTACACGGTTTGTCCTTGTTCTGGAGTAGGAGTGGGATCTGGTAGATTTTTGTTGCGGTTTTCTAAAATGCGGGTTTCTTTTTCGTGAAGTTTAGTGTAAAGGGAATCAATAAAAGGGCGGAGTTCATCTTTATGTCGTTGATTATATTTTTCATAAATAGGTAAGTCGTCGTCGAATTGTATTTCTTCGATATAGGGGCCGTAGAGGATTGAGAAAGGGGAGTAGCCAGTAGCTGAGTGGATGGATTGGTTATAAATAAGGACACAGTGGGTGATTAGGTCTTGGAAATATTCTCTAGGTCGTTCATCTTGCATAACGCGCAGTTTTTCTGTAAATGTGGAATGGAATCGTTCGATAGGACTGTTAGAGTTAGGATTATTAACTGTGGTAAAATGGAGTTCTATTTTGTGGAGTTTACAAAATTCTTTAAAGAGATTATTGGAAAATTCAGTTCCTTCGTCACAGACAATTTTGCGCGGATAATTGTGATGAGAAAAGTAATGACGTAATTTGCTGAGAATGGATATATTCATTTTGTCTTGTATATTGTAAACTTGAGCGTATTTGGAAAATGAATCTATGATTGTTAGAAAACTTTGACGATTACAGCAAAAGGTGTCTATGTGGATAATATCAAAAGGTTTTTGTCCTAATAGGGGGCCTTTGAAGGGAAGTTTATAAGGGTGTCTTTCATATTTATTTCGGAGGCATATATCGCATTTATTAATATAATCGGAAATCGTAGTGCGCATATTTGGCCAATAATAATGGAGTTTTAAGTGATTGAGAGTTTCGAGTATGCCATTATGATTTTGCTTGTGGTAATCTTGAACACATTGAAGTTGTTTATCGGGATTCTCTATGTCTTGAGTTTGTTTAGAGCAGAAAGAGATACGAACGGTTTCATTAAAAGTATTGCGGACATATTCAGATATAAATTTTTGGATATCCGTTTGTTCTGTGAGGATATGGTAGCGTTGATTAGGAGATATTATAGAATGGAGAGTGTTTTTAATGTCAGTTTTCCAATCTTTTTCAGTAAGAGTTACGTAATATTGGTGTTTACTTTTGAATTTAAGGATGTATTGAACGTCATGTTTGTTTCCAAATTTTAAGATAATTTGATTAGGAAAATAATTAATGGGTTCTTCGGAAAATGGAATAGTTGCAATAGGGTTTTCGTGTGTGGAGTGTTGTGTGGATAGTCCAGTTTGTTTTTCATAAGTTTCGTTAATAAAGTCGTCAATATTAAAGTCATCGTCATGTGAGGGAGGATTTACACAGATCGAGTCTAATTCATGCATATTGAGTTCGAAACGGGAAAGAGCGTCGGCTACAAAATTTTCTTTACCTTTGCGATATACAATTTCAAAATTATATTCTTCTAATTTGAGTTTCCACCGGGCGAGACGAGAATGGGGTTCCTTAATTTTATAGAGCCAGACTAAGGGGTTGTGATCGGTTTCTATGGTGAATTTTACACCAAAAAGATAGGGCCGGAAATGTTTACAGGATTCTATGATTGCAAGGAGTTCTTTCTCGATTGTGGAGTAGTTTCGTTCTGCGGTAATAAGGGTGCGGGAGTAGTAAGCGATTGGTTTTCCTTTTTGGGATAGGACAGAGCCAATAACAACGTTAGAGGCGTCAGTAGTTAGTGTAAAAGGTAGAGAAAAGTCAGGGTATTGGAGAATTGGGGAGTTACTTAGAGCGGATTTACATTTTTCAAAACAATCTATATATTGAGGGTGGTCAATTTCAATTTTGGTGTCTTTTCGTAAACAACGTGTCATGGGTGTTGTCATTTTTGAGAAATTAGGAATGAAGCGGCGATAATAGCCTATTAGTCCCAAGAAACTTTTAATTTCCTTAGTAGTTTTAGGAATGGGGAAGTTTTGGATTGCGGATATTTTGTTTGGATTGGGTTTAATGCCTTCGGGAGTAATCACGTGGCCAAGGAAAGCTACTTCTTTGTTTAGGAATTCAGATTTGTCGAGTTGAATTTTTAGGTTTACTTCACGGAATTTTTGAAAGATGGATTTTATATGTATAAGATGTTCTTGTAAAGATTTGGAAAATATAATGACGTCATCCATATAGACAAAACATGATTTGTAAAGATATTCTCTTAGAATTTCATCCATCATGCGTTGGAAGGTCGCTGGGGCGTTTTTTAGACCAAACGGCATTCTTGTATATTCGAAGTGGCCATTGGGAACTGTGAAGGCGGTTTTTTCAACGGAGTTGGGGTGTACTTCAATTTGGTGAAAACCTTGGGCTAAGTCGAGGGTTGTGAAGTATGTGCATTTGCCTAAATTGTCAAGTATTTCGTCGATGCGGGGAAGGGGATATTTGTCTTCAACCGTATTATCGTTTAGTTTGCGATAGTCTATAACCATGCGAAACTTGCGTTTACCGGATGCATCCATTTTCTTTGGAACGATCCAAACGGGCGAAGAATAAGGGGAAATTGAAGGTCGGATTATATTTTGTTCTAAGAGTTTATCAATTTGGGAAGAAATTTCGCTTTGCATGACTTTAGGATGTCGGAAAGAACGGGAAAAAATAGGAGTTTCGTCTTTTGTGCGGATTTCGTGTTTGACAGAACTAGTAAATGACAGATCAGATGATTCATTGTAAAAAATATCTTTAAATTTATGACATAGATCAAGAATTTTTTGCTTTTCTTCGGAATTCAGATGTTTTGTTCGAATAGAGTTGGGATCAAATGAGTTATTGGAGAAGGGAGGTGATAATTCTTCAAAATCGGATAGTGGATAAACAGATATTGGTTCAGGGAAGTCAATATTTAAATTTTCTGGTTGTGGTATTTCTACAAACCCATCATTGGCATGGTGTATTGAAATTGGGAGTACAGTTTGGTTATCAAGGGTAATTTCTGGGAGTACAACTTCACCATTATTGATATTTACTGGGATACGGAGTCGATTATTCGAACGATATATAACTTCAAATGGAACGGAAACGCCTAATTTACGAATAGAAAATATATGAGTTTCATAATCTATATTTGCACCTAATTGGTCGAGTTCACCAGTACCTAAAAGAATATCGAAATCGTTGTGCCAGTCGGCAATTCTAACTATAAACGGTTGATCAATGCCAATTTCGTTAAAAACGGGAAAATAAAGGTTTTCGGAGTAGGTTTTAGGAGTTTTCATAGAAATAAGAGTAAAGGGTTCAAAAAATTGATATTTTGGATCGAAATTTTGTGCAGCTTCGGGAGTTATTACAGTATCGGATCCACCAGAATCTATTAATACTTTAAGATTAGAATAAGGGAGATAGAAAAATGGAAGTTTGGTGGCTTTTGAAATATTATTTAATTCGATAATTCGGGATTGGGAGGAGATTCCGAGGCTTGTTCTCGAAAATTTTCGGAAAAGTATTCTTCGGTTTCTAAATTGGAATCGCATTCTATATTATTATGGAAAGTACGTGTGGACATTGGGGTTGGTTTGTAAGTTTGCTGTGACGGCAATTTTGAAGTTATGGACATGGGAGTTGGAGTTGGACGATATTGATTTTGGAAGTAATTATTGTTGGGTCTATTAGATGGTGGGCTGAATACTTGTCTATTAGGTGGAGGGTTTTGTCTTTGAGGAATGGGCCTATTTGTGTTGCCAAAATTTCTAGGTGAGTTTGAAGGACCTTGATTAAAGTTTTGAGGGAATTGTTGATTAAAATTTGGGTTCATATTCGTATTATGATTAGGTTGTGGGTTGCGAGGTGGTTGAGGATTTTGATTAGTAGGGCGATTGGTAGTGGTAGGTTGACTGTTTCTTTGATAATCGCGGGGATAGGTGGTAGATTTAAGATAAGACATATATTGCTGTTGCTGTTTGTGGTTATCTAAAGCTATGCATTTTTGAAGTGCTTCGTCGAGAGAGTTTAATTCAAAATGAGATAAATGATCGCAATAGGGATTGTTTATGCCAGTACAAAATGTTCTAAGGGCTTGTTTTCTGAAAAACGAAGCTTTAAACTCGATTGCCTGAGCGTTATTTTCATGTAAAGAAACATGCTGTAAAAGATCATTAAGTGCTAAAGTTATTCGGTTGTAATAGTCATCATAAGATTCAGAACGCTTTTGAACTGTGGTGGTTAATTGTGTTAATAAAATTTCTTCTGTGCGACGGTCGCCATATTTTTGGAGTAAAAGGGGCTTTATTTCTGCCCAAGAAGTTTTATTGTGTAAATTTAAGAAATCACGAGCCTCATTTTTAATTTTGGAAACGATATGAGTGTTAATTATATATAGTTGAGTGGCATTAGCACCTTGTTGAGTGAAAAAAGCAATTAAATTATCAACTGAATTTATAAATGTGGAGAGGTTATCTCCCGGTTTATATTCTGGAAGAGTGTTGCACAAATTATTAATGTCGGTATTTGTTAAAGCCATTTCTTGAGTTTTTGAAGTTGAGGGCTGAGAAATTAAAATTTGAGGGTTTTTTAAATCTTCAGATAAATTTTTAGAATATGGTTTAAAACGAGGTTTTTGTTTAGGAGCTTTTGGAGTAATAGAAAAATGAGCTAAATCTTCTAATAATGAACCTTCAGGGTAATCAGAACTCATGAGAAAAAGGAAGTGAACTTACAGGACAAGAAGAATCGCTCTGGACATCCCTGCCGTATGGTTCTCCAATCTCTGCACAGGTTTCTTCTCCCAGGTCGTTGATAACTGCCAAATCGTTGAGACGAACCGATGATCCTCCTTTGGATTCCGTGCAGCTATCCTGTTCGCAGCGCCAGTTATGTTCCGGGGTCGAAAATCTTCGTTTTTTAAAAAGGTTTATTGAACGTAGGGTATAAACTATTACTATTACTAATCGATTAATTGCGGTCGCGATATTTATATAAATTGGAAATGCGGTGTACGAAAAATAAAAAGCTGATTCCGCTGATTCGGGGTTTTCGTCCAGGTCGGTGTGCTGTGGGGTCGATGAACATAACTGGCGAAGGGAGCACATGCAAACTCGTCGCCGGGCAGGTAGTTAATCCCTATGGTCAAATTTCACATATTTACAAACTTGCATTTTCGTCGCCAAGACCCTTATAGGTAGAAAAGGATTGAGATTGTGGTTGATTAATTTCTAATAGACATATAATATCATAATGAGAAGATTTAATATCATAGTCATATATAAACGAAAACAAGATGTAAGAGGGATTATTTCTCTTCGACGGTTATTGTTGTTAGTATCAGTGATGGAGGCTGAAATTATTTCCAGTATTCGAGGAAAGCCAATGTTAGTTAAAGACAATTTCAAGTTTAACTTGGATAAAAATGTACAGTCAACGGGTGAAAAGTACTGGAGGTGCATGCAAAGCAACAGTTCACACACTTGGATCATCAGACAATACCTATTGTCGTAACGAAATACAAAGGTGATCAGTTATGATACAAAAAAAATCCGGATTTTCCATTTTCTGAGTGTAGCACTGGGAAAATGGACTATTTAATTTGTAGGACAATGTTGGCATTAAACTATACAAACATTTAGTAAGCCCCAGACAAAAAATTAGCTTGTTATTATACAGTTTTTTTTATCTCGTTAGTTCGACATTTTTTGGATGGGGGACAAGGTTGTAGGATGAACGTTTTAGGATTCTTTTTCAAATGTCCTCTCGATTTAACCAAACAACTAATTGTTATGATACAAAATTTTAAAATTACCGGAACATGTTTCACGCCGGCGCGTTGCCTTAGCGACTATTATTGAGAATTCTCTTAGAGAGACAAGTTGTAGGACTCGCCAAAACGAAGCTATTCAAAAAAATTCAGCCCGTTATGATACTAAATGGAAAAAGCCCCTCGGCCCAAGCACTATAAAAAAATCACAATTAAAAACTAAAAACGCATATCTTAAAAAAGCATAGGTATGTCATGGAGACTTTATGATTTTACCGGCGCATTCAAAAAGTATAATGCAATTTTATTCACGCTGTATAAAAAATTAAACAAGGAATAAGGTAGCCACCGTTCAAACTGACAAAATAGGGTTAAAATGGCGGCGAATTCCATCTCTTTTCATTCTCTGCGCTTGCCATGCGCAAAAGGACCAAAAGTTAATATACAGGTATGGGGGGTATACGCATCTTCGATAATGAAAAATTAAACTAATTATGCGAAAATGTGGCATTT
This sequence comes from Pseudeuparius sepicola, assembly GCA_963920635.1. Lineage (NCBI taxonomy): Eukaryota > Metazoa > Arthropoda > Insecta > Coleoptera > Anthribidae > Pseudeuparius > Pseudeuparius sepicola. The sequence goes on from OY987301.1 coordinate 50,022,946, forward strand.
GAAAGTATTTTTTTAATAATTGATGGCAATTTTTTCTACATATTTTTAGTAGGTATGTTTTAGGAAAAATAGTTTTCACGTACCAGAAAATATCGAAAATTCTGAAAATGCCAAGAATAAAAGTAGGTGTACTTTTAAATGTCTAAGAAATATGTTTAATAAAAAAATCGTATAGGTACCTTACAAGAAAATGTCTGAAAAAATCAATAAAAGATTTTAGGATTTGTAAATTTCGAGAGTTTTGGAAGGTTTTGATGCCAAGATCGTTAAAGAAATAAAGAGTTTTATTATAATTTCCTATGCATGTAGGGATGAGTACATTTTTATGTTAGTTCTGACTTTTTTCTCAAAACTTTGACTATTTCCTCAACATTCTGACTTGTTTCTGGGGATTTTTATTTTCAATTTTTGACTTTTGTAACGTTCAAAATTTGGACTAAATTTTTAATAAAGTCAGAATTCTAAAAAAAAATGTCAAAATCATGAGAATAACGTCAAAATTTTGAGATAAAATAGTTCAAAATTTTAAAATTTGCTGGAAAAATTAAAGCCTGGTTAATGCAGCTTCTTTATCTTTTAATTTTACTTTATCTTTAAGAAATAACCAATGGCATTTGTCCCTTGATTTGAACTGACCAATGGCATTTAATATTTCTTAAAGATAAAGAAAAATTAAAAGATAAAGAAGCCGTATGAACCAGGCCTTAGAGTTGTAGTCAGATTTTTAAGAAAAAAGTAAAAAATCATCATACAATAGTCACAATAATGAATAGGAAAAGCTTTGAACTAATATAGATTCATGGCATGCCCTTCTATGTCTATGCTTCCTAGTTGCGGGATGCAGAGATTGCTTACCTTCATCTACAAGAACGACCTCCACGATGGCATTAAGAGGAATGTCAACTTTATGCGCACACATGCAGTTCTGTCCACAGTCTGGTGGAATGTTGTCACCGTTGCAGAATGAGTCAGGATTAATATCGTTGTACTGAGATATCATTGGTGATGAAGGAGCCATATACGAGATTTCGTCGATCAAACTTATCACGTGATCGCCATTTGGTGCAACTGTAAGACAAAGAAGATTAGATTAGTCAGAACGGAATGATGTTTTGTTTACCTAAGTGTCTGTTGTAGGTGTTCGGGGCGAACAGATCCTCTGGTGTGTACAGGTGGAACCTGAATGGCAAGAAGATTTTCACATTTGGTTTTTCTTGGAGTATGCCAGGGTCAACATCTCTGGCATTCTTCAACTGATTGACGCAGATGGCGTCCGATCTTCTTTCGTTGCATCTGGCGTCCAAAGGATTTAGAACCTAGCGGGAAGCTGTTTTATTTGTTATATACAAAATATACACGGTATTTCAGAAGCCTGCCCTGAGAATTAAATTCTTTTTGGTTTCTTTACAAATTTACATTTTTTGTGGCCTTCGGCCAGTTCAAGCGAAATGTATATGCTTTTCACCCACACCAATTTGTTGCCAGTTTTTGTATAGATAGTTCTATCTACAATGAAAAATATTTACAATAATCTTCCCCAGATCGAAAATATCAAAACAAAATGTAACACATTTACAGGTGTGTACAAATATGTACAGTTCGTAATTTGATAGATACTATCTAGAATATAAAGCAAATTCTTACTATTCTATACAATTATAACAGTCATTTTCTCAGTCCCATTTACTCAACAATCAATCTCAGACTTAACGTACTATTTACACGAATGCATCTACTTACAACACCCTGTGGAATTCCAAAGTCATAGGTTGGCGGTGCCGATCCAGGAGTGTAAGCTTCTTTGGCATATCTCAAAACAGCAAGTTGTTGAACTCTCCTAATACCACATTCTCCAAGACCTCTGACTTGGATCCAGTATGCTCCAGCCAGTTGATCGGCGTTGATCACGAAGTCGTAACGTTCACCTGGAGAAGAAGAAAGAAACTACTTCTTCACAATACCATCACTGACAAACCAAAGCAATCAAAATGAAAAATATTCGAATGATTGAACTGATATCGAAATGAACCAATCACAGATAAGCTTGTCTGGCGCGTGTTCACTTGTTGGAGCAACTCTTGAATTTAATTTATTCCAAAAGATAGATGTAGAATTTTCCGTGGAATTCGAGCATGAAGTCAAAGTTAATATACAGGGCATCGTTAAAAGTTAGGTATGTCAAAAATATACTTTTCCAGAAAAACTGTGGAATTGAATATCACTATGAAATGTTACTAAGGGGTACAACAAAAAATTGTTGGTTCCGAGATGCAATTTCCGGTTTATAACCACAAATATGGACATAAAAAGTGATTTGTCAAAAGGAAATTTCAAAATATATTTTCTCGAAAACTACGTCCGACCGAAGAACACTAAGGTCAGATTCGAGTTAAGGAAACTCGAAAATAGGAGGATAGTCCAAATTTCAAGAAAATCGGGTGTGGGTTATTCCATGAGAAATAATTACCATAACCTGTGAATTTCTTCCTTTTGCGTCTTGGCCGGCAACATGGATTCGCCCGTGGCGCGCCATCTCCAGTTTGCGCATTCGCACACCGAACGAAGCTCGCTCTAGAAAGCTTGGTATTTTGCCTGACGGTACCTGCCTGTTTAATGCATTGTATTATAATACTTCTGTTTGTTGCCCTGCGTCTCTACTCTCCGACCCGCGGATCCGTGCTGTGAATCAATGCTACCTCCAGATTCGTGGATACCATACTCACCATGCTCGCGCTTCCACTCCTACATACCGTGTACGACGTATCGCAAATAACGGTGGTGATATTTAAAAGTGAACAAAAAGCCGATGCACTTTGTTAACTGTACAAAACGAAGCGATGCACACTTGTCTGAAGCTGATGAACACCAGTGTGAGTGAGCTAAGGGATTTCCAATGAACGAACAGGGCACATTTTATCCCCCCCATTAATAATTTCTAGTGCTAAATTTCAAATTAACATCGTTATGGGTGTAGGATAAACGGAGGTGAGAATGCAACTAGGGACAGTGAATATAAACCAACTGTTGAGCTTTATGCTATATGTAACCAAAATGGGGTTTCACTATTAGATTAAATAAACTTTGATGTTTATAAACAAATAACTTTAATGTCAAGACTTTAAACTTTTCTCTCGCAATGTTTGAAGCGGGGACACGTAACGGAGGTGAGATTTTACTCCTAGTTTTCCTGTTTCGGCAGTACAAAAAATAATATTTCTGATGCATATTTTAGGAATAAGATGTTATAGTTTTTTTTTAAAGAGATCCACCAAAGGTGGCCCACTTAAGTGATAACATAAAAATAAATAGTAAGGGGACGTGAGAAGGCAGAATTCTGTGAGACTTACTCATAAAACTATATATGGTTGGAATTGGGAGAACAAAAGGAACCAAAAAATCCACAATACACTTGTTTAACATTTCCCGGTGAAATTGAAGTAAGTACAGTTTGTTCGGCGAATGTTCGGCCCTACGTCACAACTCCCGTCCTTGTCTTACTCATGTTGTGACGTAGGGCCGAACATTCGCTGAACAAACTGTACTTACTTTAATTTCACCGGGAAATGTTAAACAAGTGTATTGTGGATTTTTTGAAAGTATATGGTTGCTAAGAAATTAAAACCGGTTGTTTTTATTGGGTAAGTATTTGATATATCTTTTTGTTCAACAAATTTTTGTATTTTTCTGAATGTACTTATACTTATACAAAAATGTACTACGCATTGTGACAAGCTAATATTTTTAGGCATGTAAGCGCACGAATTCAATGGAACAAAGACCACCTCGGAAGGTACCTACTTACATGTAAGAGAAGGAAGCGTGAAGGAAAACAAGCTTTTGCCCTCAACTTACCAGAGAAAGAAATGATGGTGTTAATCTTGACAGGATGGACTGGTTCACCGTCTGCGGCGATGAGAGTCAAGTCATGCCCTTGTATTGTCATCTGTGCTGGACACACGGAGGCCAAAGAGTTAATCATCCTGAACCGGTATCTCCTTCCTGGGGTGATGGTGAACACCTCCAACGGCGTATTCGTTTGGAAGCCAGTATTGGGGTCTCTGAACTGACCTTTACCGTTGATTAGAAGCGATTCTGGGTCTTGACCTGAATCAAAGCAAATAGGTTAGAGAATATTTTAAAGAAAAATAAAGAGTTCCAACCTGTGTTGACAGCAAGTCTACCAGGGAACCTTTCGGCGGCGTCCTCGTGCATCCAATCAGAAAGAAGCATCACGTGAGTGGTTAAGTCGTAGTCGTAGAGGTTGCTGTTGGGGTCACGTGACGGCGGTTGACGGATTACGATGCTGCCGTAGAGACCGTCCATTTTTTGAAGACCTGTGTGCGCGTGCCAAAAGTGGGTACCAGCGTTACCTGCGGTCCACTGGTATCTGAATAAGACACCAGGAAAGAAAGGAATAAGATACTGAATTTAATATTTATTTTAGTTCTTATGTGAGTATTAAGAGGTTTACTCAAGTGCGAGATTTTCAAGCAAAAATGAACAATAAAACAATATGAACTAGGTAGGTAGTCCTACGATAGAAATAAAATTTAGATAGGCACTTGCTACGTTGTAAAAGTTGCCTGTCATTGTTTGTTTTCAAACAGCGGAGAACATTTGCCTTAAATTAATTATTCATGCTTTATTTAGTTCTGTTCTATTTCTCATACAAGAAAAGTAGAAATAAACACCTTTAAAAATTTCTTAGAGTTTATTTCGTATAAGATAACATTCTCGTTAATTGCCCAGGCATTGGACTATTTAACTGGAATTAAGAGCACAATCACCAATTAAAGTTAAGCTTTCTGCTTCTCGCTCTATCTGCAAAACACTTTCACGAGTTCGGATGCTTGAGGCAAAATATTGAAAAAAAAAATGAACTAGTTCTAATACTAACTATTTTATTTCCAAAATAGTATCTTGTTTATACTCCGATACCGATAAATTGGTGATTTTCTGCGCCAAATTCGGAAGTAGGTAGGATCGTACCTTTTCGCGTGAAAGGCCGCGCACATAACCGTGCGAGGTAACATGACGTCACGATCTGGTGATTAAAGTAACTAAATAATGTAGGTAGTTAGGTATAGATATAATCTTACCTGAAGGTAGTACCTTCTTGGATAGGACACTGTGTAACGAAGGGGACACCGTCGTAGTACTGGGATCCTCTCTGCCATATACCGTGCCAATGGAGAGTAACTTCCATTCCTTCCATGTGATTTTCAACGTCGATGACTACTTTATCGTTTTCACAGACTTGAATACTTGGTCCTGGAATCATTCTGTTGGCAGTCAATATACCTCTCTCTACACCATCGGCCAAGACGCACTGACAGTTAGACCATACTGGGTTTGTTGCGTTTGGTGTGCACACTTGACAAGCACTGGAAGAAAAAAAAAACAAGAGAGAAGAATTAGTGACTTGGTGGGACTAATTATTTCGGCATGTAGTAATATCATATCAGCATCCAAGATCTAATGGATATAACGGTTTTCCAAATTTCGATTGTTTGAGGAGGCAGACTACGACAGCTATTATTTCTTCTTATTAGATTTCATACTCGAACAATTAATACGGAAGTGGTAGAGTTATTATAATTACATGTTAAATTCCCGACCTCCGAAAGCAAGAGTAAATCAATAGGCTATGGCTATTAGCTTTAAAAATATCTTTACCACTGACTGACTTTTATCTGGGTTAGCATAATATTCTTTTATATATTTTTAAAAAGAACATAAATTCATATGATGTTCTACTTTGTAAATAAACTATTTTCTGACATATCTGTGTCTTTAGGTCTTTCATAGCTATACTCATAATTTAACAGTTAAACATTATTATTCAACAAAGACCTTTGAAACGATAAAGCACTAATCAAAACATAAACTAAAAAAGCGGCATTTTAAAATTCAAGGGATGTAGGTACGTAAATGCTGGAACAATAAAAATGTAAATCCGTTTCGAATCTATACTCTTTAAGATGCATTAAAAATAACTAATTTATAACGTAGATTTTTATCTACAACGTTATTATGATACGTGGTACTTATGTATAAGTTATAAGCCGTATGGCCTGAAATTTTAGTGGTTCTTAAGGTAAATTAATTATTGATGTCCCAGAAATTACTACCACTATAGACAAAACTACACATATATAATACTGTCAGAACTATTGTCAAAATTTCCGCACGTTTGCATCAAATATTTTGCTTAAAATTTGAAAGTTGGTGTACCAGGATTTTTTGCGGACGGTTTCAACAATGCTTCTGACTATGGCTGCTTTAATATATGCCACCACTAATTAAGAAATATGTTTCAAAATGTTCGACAACTATTAGCTTATGCTTTTCTGTGTGTTTTAGGTATTTTAGAAAAATAGAAAAAACAATGTATCCTTTCGCTTTCCAAGTTTAACAACCGAAAATATAATAAAAGTAGGTACTGAAGGATTCTCAAATAGGCACATTACACCATATCCAATTTATTCCTGTTGTACAATCACTTCGAGAAAACGGATATTTTCCCGATCATGGCAAGCGACGCGACGCCCCCATCTTATCGGTGTAAATATTCTAAATTTTTCTGACATTAACATTCGTAGTGTAGTAGTTGACTGATGGCTCTACAGCACAATTTATCAAAAAGTTTTTTCAACTGGTGTCAGAAACTACGCCAGTTGATAGTTGAATAATAACAACGTTGATATTTTTGTTATGTGAAAAGTGTGGCAGTTTTAATAATTTTGATTTTTTTACTTTGGTTTATCACAGATTATTTTGAAATAGTAAATACGAATTTAACAAACCAAATTCGTTCCCATTCTTTGTGCTTTTTGCACTTTGTGCACCGCGTCCACACTCACACAAGCAGGCCGCGCGGCTTTGCCGCATTTTGCGGCATTTTGCGGGCGCGGTGTGGACGCGTCTTAAATATTATATTACTTAGCCAACCAAGAGTTTCGACTTGCTCCAGTGGCGGGTAACAGAAACACATTAAAACTTTAAAAATATTTATCTTGAAAACTTCTTAGGTCATCGAAAAAAAATATTTGAAAAAAAGTGGTTGCTTTTGTATAGTAATACCTACGTGGTTAACGTTTCGGCACTTTTCAGGGACACCCTGAATACCTATTATAAGTACTCTCGATGGTTTTGGTTTATTCTGCATTAATAAGGGTATAACCACAACAGTTCCACTCGGCTTGCTCTCAGCTTGCAGAGGCCTCAGTTGTAACAGATTTTTGCTTGCGACAGAGAATCCCATTAATAACTATTGCGCTCCTAGCTTTTTCTTGAACGGGAAAAGGGTTATATTTTTAGGATTTTTGCCAAGCATCGATTTATAAAATATTATGGTCTTGTCATTCGCGGCGTAGAAATAGCCTCGAGTAGCCTGTCTAAATCGGGAACGGAAGATCGTCGATAGAGTGCGGCTACTGTGCGTGATATTACTTTTGTTGCATTTAATAACTTGGATATATCAGTGATAAGAAATCATGGATACCTAGGAACCCTGCGACCTATTATTATATAGGTATAAAGAATAACCTAAAAACTGCAAACACTGGTCAGTTTTGTTTTTGCAATCTAAAGTTGTAAAATATGTTCGACAGCCGTAGTCTCAAAATGCATTCTTATTTTACCTAGAAAGCGTGAATGTCAAACGACAGGCAAAAAAAAGCTTAATTACTACATTGATCTAGACACATTAAGCAATTTGTCTTGAATTAATACGCCTGGATAGTGAAAGTAGTATTTTGATCGATCGGTTAAATCTTCAGTTTTCTCTAAAGTCTAGCGTCTCGCCTAGTATTTTAATAAAGAAAAATAAATCAGAAATAATTCAAGAGCCAAAACGTCGATAAAATAACTATTCTAACCTATACCACTGAGTAAAAGAATATATATTTTAATAAATATATATTCTTTTACTCAATGCCTATACTTACACGATAAATTGCCATATATAAAATATTGAGAAGTTTAGTTGCGTAACAAATAGAATACTTACCTATTTTTTTAAATAATCACTATTATGTTTGTATAAGCATGGGACAATTATTTTGGGTTTTCGAGAATAAAGGAATTTTAATAACGACCACGTCTAATTTTCCATATTTCGCAAATAAGTCTAACAATCAATTAAGGCTTAAAACGAAAATAATTACTCTAAAATTTTTGTCTGAAACACGTGGCTAATTTGTACAAAAATGTAAAAATAAAAACCATTTTAAAAACAAGCTTTTAGGAAACAAATAATTCAGCATTTTGCATTGAATTGGCTTAACGAAAACTTATTTTCTTTTTATTTAAAAGTTGACGAACAAATGAAAGGAAAGGGGGACGTGTAGACGTTTGAGTTTTTATTTCTTTTTTACCCGTTTTTAGTCTCCCCAATTAGCAACTTTTCCGCGGTATTACGACTTCGAAAAAATTGGAATTTTTTCGGCCCACCCTATTGTCCAGGCTCGATATTGACCTTAGCTGTCCAAGATATTCTTTTGACCTCGACCTTCTTGTCCAAAAATGTTGTTGCAGCATTTGAGTTAGCGTTTGATACATATTGAAGCGATTGTTTGGCTCGTCGCATATGTCAGATTCGGGAATGGTTGAAGGATAAGATAAGCTTCTATTTCAGTACACACAGTATGGAACTCTTCAAATGATAACGTCTGATTAACAACTCGCTTGAGATGATACTTTGCGTTCTTTACAGCAGCTTCCCAGATGCCTCCATAATGAGGGGTAATAAATTAACAACCTTCTCGCATATAATTATTTGCACCAACTAAATTAGAAGCATTGTCCGAATATATTTTTGTAGGTTTTCCATGTCCACTAATAAATATTTTAAGACAATTTAAAAACCTGTCTTTCGCAGATCACTCACAATTTCAATACGTGTGACCTAAGTACTAAAACAGCCAGATGCACAGATATACTTTGATAAGTTTAGAGTTCCTAAGTCGGTTAGATTTGGTGATAAAAGGTCCGCAAAATTCTAAACCTGTATGCGAGAATGGCCGAGATGGAGTGATTCGTTCCTTGGGAAGATCACCCATGATTTGGTTTGCAGAAATTGGTTTATTTCTGATCAATTCATAAGGCTTCGATCCTCTCGAAATTTCCTCTCCTTCACCTTTAACATGCCTCCATTCATTTATGTTTTTAATTATTGTATTTGGTTACTCAGTTCGAGACAAAAGTTTTCCATTAGTATCTATGGTTCACTATATATCCAATTAAGAGCAATTGTTGAGCCTGTCCAATAGTTTATTTTGTCAATTGGACCTTCAATTGTTTCTTTTACTTTGGCTACAAGATTGGCTAATATCACTGATCCACAGAGTTCAAGTTTGGGAATGCTCATGCTTTCCAAAGGTGCAATCCTGCAGTTGGTATCTACATATAAAAGGTTAATTTGCGTAAAATTTTGAGTATTTATAAGCATGCTCCATATCTTCGTTCTGATGCTATAACTAAAGCCGTGAATTTATATATTAGTTGCTTCATATGTGAGTTGGGTAAGAGCACAGAAGAGTACGCAGCCCCTAAAAGTACGCACTGGCATTTTTAATTAGTTCCAATGCTATTCGGGCAGAGGTCGCTATTCAGTGTAGACGCCTTCAATTGACAAGTTTTGATTATAGTCGCGTGGTGCTCCGTAAAAGATTCGACGAATTACAGGCAATTAACCAATTTTATACATAATTTTATAATTTTTGGCTGTACCGACTACCTCGGACATGGCGTTTTTATATGTGACTTTATATCGCAAGAATAATACAATGATGTTATTTGATTTTTTTTTAGTGCGTACTCTTAAATCCAACACTGTGATCTTTCGATCTCGCGTTGATAAGAGTACGCAAAATGTTTCTTTTTATTAAAGATGTAATATTTCTTATGTTGATAATTATAAAAAAAACTATTTCTTTGCACTCTACCTGCCATATTCTTAAATGTAATAGGAATTTATACTGTGCCCAATAAATCTGTATTACTTATTGTTGTCGATTTATTTAACTTTAAATATTAAATTAAGTGGTAATACTCTTACCCACATATCTTGGAACTTTCCAATTATTGATTAATTATAAGTTATGTTCGAACTTTTAATTTACACCTTTGTAGAAATAATTTTGCTTGCAAAATGCACGGTCCCACCGACCAAACCGAATGGGGTGAAATTTTTTGAAATTGTAGAAAGGATGCGCTTTTTAGTAACTGTGCTACGTATTTTCGGTAAATTTATTGAATAATTGAAAGAGACTTGTTTTGCATTTTGCAAAGAGTTTTATTAACATGATTTTATGAAATAAAATGTGATACTGTCATCCTGTATTAATGGCTTTGCTTGCTTCTGGATATTGTGATTCGTCTTCATTTGCTATTTCTTGCAAACATCGAATTGCTAAATATGGAGAACTTGATAGACCATAAGTAATATTTAGTTCATAAACTTTGACTTTCTCCGAACTGTTTGATCTCCTCTGCAGCCTGAATTTAATTAAAATAGTAAATAATTCTGGTTGAATTGCAGGACCTATACCATTAAAATGGCATTTAGTAATATATCTGTTGAAGTTTTTGCTGATTCTCCGAAAACAACCCTGAGTTTTGTATTGCTGCTGTTTTCCGTAAGCACTCCATGATGTGGCAAGTAGTAGTTTGTTCCTGAATGACTGTCATTTATTATCTTGGTCATATGATTTCAATTCATTTTCCTTTCAAACTTATTTCTAGATAAATAAATCTCTTCAATTATGAGTTATAAGAATCATCCAAATGTCCTATATTTCCTTACAATAATAGTGGAAAAATGTGTCTCTCTGATTGATCTTTCTGAATTAATTTTTTATTTCATCTTCACACTCTTGCTCTTCTTTGCTGAACTTATTCTGTTTTGTTTCAATGCCTATATTATCTAACTCCCAAAATCGTCGAAGTTCTTCATGAATCCACATTGTTGAAGAATTACATATTTGCTTGTTTTCTTTTTTTACCACCGAAATTGGTGGGAATATTTCCAGCTATTATCCAACCAATTTTTAATGACAGGTTGATATTTGCTCCGTTGAATTCGACCAGAACATAATATTTCATAGAAATACTAGCTCCTAATAGAATATCTATTTCACTTACTTGACATGCAAAAATGATTGTCCGCTAATGTGACTATTTTAGGAATGTAAAACATTTATCAACATTGGCAACTGATGTTGGTAAATCTTATTCAATAGCAAAAAAGTAGCGCTTGTTTGATACGAGTTAATGCGAGATTCTAACGTCGCTGTTACAGAGTGTTTTACATACAGGGTGCCATCGTCGGTCCCTATACAACAGGTATATTAATTTCCCGTTTATATAAACCGAGAAGGTCACTGAGTTCATGAGTGATCAAATGTGATTATGATCCTGCATTGAGTAGAACGCTAGCCACATGCTGTCTCATAACTGTCAAAAATGTTTATTACTGCTGTAGCTAACAGAACATCAGAATGTTCGTATTTTGCAGAATTTAGTAACAAAAAAGACTACAGTTTGTTCAGCGAATGTTCGGCCCTACGTCACAACTCCCGTCCTTGTCTGGCTCGTGAATATACGACCGACATCCGTCGTATAGTCACGAGTAAGACAAGGACGGGAGTTGTGACGTGGGGCCGAACATTCGCTGAACAAACTGTAGGTCAGTTTGTTTCAAAAATAAAAGATTCCAGTTTTGTGCACCTCTAATTGAAACTATAGAAACTGTCCCGCTACTCCGTGGATACTCACGCTCCCAACACCGTGTAGTACTCCAGAGTGAAGTGGTAGTAGCACACTCTCGGCGGCTCGCCTTCCCTGCACGCGCGTGCGCACTCGTCGGGTGCCGACAGGCTGGGGTTCCTCCTCAGCTCCGCAGTCGCGGACGTGCGGTAGTCGAGGTGGCGGCTCCCGCCGCCCCCCCTACCTCCACCGCTGCCGCCTCTGACCCTCTGGGGCCCGATGCCGGGGTGCGTCTGCACCACGCCGTGCTGCGACGCGAAGAAATCGTCGCCGAGGTCGGCGTTTAACGTGTCCGGCTGCCACCAGGAGGACGCCGTCTGTTGGTCGGCGGCTCCGGCTGAAATGGAGGACACCGAGTTAGCTTGTACTGCAGAAAAGTTTAATTTTTTAGAAAAACAGAAGGGTGCTCCATTGCAGTATGCGTTCTACCTGTCATTATAGTATGCCATCTAGAGCAATGTAGTATGCGGTCTTTTCAGAAGTAGACCACTGGAGACAGGTAGACGGCATACTGTAATAGAAACATGACAGTAGAACCTCCAGAAATGAAATTTTGCAGAATAATAAAAGTTGGCAGTTATAAAAACCCAAGCAAACCAATATAGAACAACTCAATAGGCTCGTGGTTGGCTCCATGATGTTTATGTAAGTAAGTTTAAGTCACTACACTTCTAGTATTTACAAACTTCCAGTTACTCCATGTTCACACTTTTGAGGTCTCTATGAATACAGAAGTTTGGTACTAGGCGGGTAAGTTATGGACATCGAAATTGCCGACTTGCAAACGCCGCAAATCGGCATATCATAAGTATTATCCTTGTTTATGGATTCCATAAACGCAAGGTGGCCCCAGATCGACTATACGATAGGTGCGCTATAAAAGACAAAAAATTTGGAAGTCCAAATGCCAACTATTGGGGATGACCTTGTTTTGAGAAAAATTTCTACCAAATTTTTATTTCCGAAAAATTAAGTAGGCGTTGACAGGAGCATGTTCGGCCCTAAGTCACATTTCCCTTGTCCTTGTCTTACTCATGAATATACGATGGATATCGGGTTAGACAAGGACGGGAGTTGTGACGTAGCAGGGCCGAACATTCGCTGAACAAACTGTAATAGGTATGTCTAAAGTAGGCATAAAAATAACCAAATAATACCTATTACTGAAGCAATTAATAATAATGAACTTACATGAAATATTCTATGCAGGGTGAATGTTGTTAGCATTTATTGGATTAGTTTTAAAAAACTGTATTAATTAATGTTAAATACTGCACTTACTTTCATTCCTATGCGTAATAAAGAGCCATACGTTACTTAGGTACCTACTTACATTTAAATAAATTATATTACCAGGCGTTCTTGGTGAAACTGATTTTATAAAGTGAAAATTGTTGTACGTTTGATAATAATTATTCCTTCCAGTCAAAGAAAGTGTAAAATATGAACGTTAAGAAATCTCTATTATTTTATTGCAATTCTATAATTCTAGTTATCAAATATCAACAGACTTTTCTCGCTGGCCAGCTTTAGGCTGAAACTCATATTTGTTGAAAACTTTCTACATTAATGGTAACTTTTGTGGAATATTATTTTATTGCATGCAGGTCGTAAAATTACTTTATATTGAAAAGTGTAATTTTCCTTAGATCGCTGCCATCCTAAAAAAAAACATACAAAATTGTTCGTTTTTTAATAGTCTGATTATTTTACTTTCTATGCTCATTCCCTCTTTCAATATGCTCAAGGCTGTCTCAGCCATTCAAGAGATTTTAGACTGAAAAGGATATAAGTCCTATTATCCTAACGGATAAAACTAACGACGCGATACCGAGCGAGACGAATGGAGGTCAGAATATATTTTTATGCAGATTTGATGATCAGAACATTCTACACCCATCATATCTTTAAATTAATAATAATTCGCTCACAAAGTACCACACAAGCAACCATACAACCATATAACATAGACAAGTAGGTATAGCATTTGCTCAAGTAGGTACTAAGTACTATTAAAAATTAGTGCAGGCATGTCGTGTTGCATAAGAGGTAAAAAATGCATGCTTTGGAACAAAAAACCTACAATTTCATGTCAATAATTAAAATTCGTTCACTGCAATTATACGCCCTCTTTTAATTCTGCTGCAAATATTATTTAATTAACAATAATTATCATTATCCTGATATTGTTGGCTTATCGGTATAAAATGAGTCATTAATGTACCTACATGAGCTGTGTTTTTATACTTTTGTGTAGATATCTACTCTGTTGCAGTTTTGCAATAAAATGTAAGTGGACCTAGACCGTGGCATTTAAATACACGTTGAACATAGTACTATACAAGAGAACGAAATACTATTAGTTTTTTTTTATCTACCTATATCAAACATTCTATAAATATTTACGACAATTAACTTACTTAAGTGTTTTTCTCAGAGTATATTTGACTAAGACTTTCTCCGATTTTCATTGCCCAAAATATTCTTGAAGAGGCCCAACTCCCATTCTATAAACAAATTAGCTAACACCACAGACAACACAATTATTAAAGTATAAATATGGAGCTACGTTCCTTATAAGGAAAACAAAAAATATCCAATTGAACACTAATAGTAGGACCTAATAAATAAACGTATGCGAGCATGTACAGGGTGATCTTTTTAAACGACCGGCTTCTGTTCGTTGAAAACGGACGAAGATATATTGCAAATACGACACCAAAACATATTTTTCCCACCAACATACATACTACTTTTGGTACATCACTCGAAAGCCCCAACTTTTCTGAACATTTTTCATTGAAGCCATTTTTCTTTATTCTCTTCCATTCAGTGCTGGTTTAAGGTACTTTTGCGCAATGTGTTAATTTTAACCGGAGCCACTTCCCCCTACGCAGAAATTAGTAATTTATAAAATAAAATTTTTGTTTTTATATACCTAAATACTCTTTAACAAAAAATCGAAAATCATAAATTATTTATTACCTATATTTTTTATAACTTGACACATACCTAAACCTAAACTGTAGTCAGTATACCGCTTGATGCATGATACATCGGCTTAAGCAAAGTTTACAGAATATTTTATTCTGTAAACTTTGGCTTAAGACAATATTTCATAGGAAATCCAATGTAAATTTTTACGGGTCAGTTAGTGTCCATTATTGGCTCCCGAAACTTTTCCTGAAAGTAGCCACTGGATTAGACTAGAATACCTACCAACATTGAACGCATCCTAATAAATCGTTTTAAAGTTATTTGCGAGTTATTTGCAAAACCAAATCTTCAAAAATACCCGTTTGTCAACATAACGTCGTGTCAATAACTTTGATAGTAGTTGCTGGTGGCTTAACCTAAGGATTACCGCATTAAAAATTTGCTGGCAGTTATTCTTGTCTCAGTAAGTATTTTAGTGATTAGCCAATGATTTACCTCCTTTTAATTTTTTCTATACCTATGTATGTCGAATATATCCTAAGCCGATTCATCACCCCAATCATCCACCCGTATGTAGGTATTCTTTAGACTTTGAATTTTATCTATTATATGTTTCTATATGGTTACTTCAAAGCGAATGTGCTTAACATGGGGTTAAATTAAAACTTTGTCATGGAAAATCCTAAGTCCGTCGTTAAAAAAACCTAGGTACCTATACCGGGTCAAAGTTTACAGAATAAAATATAAGTTGGGTCACTTGGCGCGGCTCCTTTATAAATCGGACATCAAAGAGAGTTCGCCGACGTAGACTTTTTGCTCCGTATATACCCGGCATATACCATGCAAGAGCTCGCCAGGAACTGGCTGCGAAACACCTGCTCGGCGCTGCCTTTGATGTCGGCCGCCGGCTCGAGTGACCCAACTGCTATTTTATTCTGTAAACTTTGACCGGGTGATCTTTTGAAAAGTTTCAATGGGACCACAGCTATATCTCCGAAACTAAAAAAGATAAAGAAAACGGCAAAACCCGTTTCGGTAGTGGTAGTATAGAGGGGGAACCAAAATTTCGTATTAAGTGACGCCCTTCCTCCAACCTCATAAGCCCCGACCACCCCAACTTTAAATTTAGACCAAGGGAGAAGCAGAAATAAACTAGCCACTGGAAATGAAAGAAGTTGAATATTTAAAACTGCCAGGCCGCCCAGCCAATCAGAGTATAATGAAATCACATGGAATGCGGCGGATACTATACGCGACACTAGAGAAGGTGACATCATAGCCGTCGCCTCGGTACTATAGTAAGAATAATTTGGGAGAGTCGTGTTAAAATAAACTAAATAACTTCCTATATTTCTATTTGCCTATTTCAGGATAATTTTGTATGCAACAGCTGAGTATAACATAGCCCTATTACGATTTGCCACCTGGAGCTACAGCACCAAAGAGCACCCATGTAAAACCGACACTGCTTCCATTAAAAAGTTATTTTTCAAAAACGTATTAAACTATTAATTTTTGTTTATCACTATTGCCGCGGATGACATAGAGTTTTGCACATTGTACTTTGAGATGCCACCGAGAAAAATCACCCTCTACGTCATCTCTATGGCAATAGCGATTAAAAAATAACAACAATTTATTTAAGACTTAATGTACAGCACGTAGGTATGTGGTGATTCAACAATTTTACCCATAAAATGGCTTTTTTCGATCTGCAGCGAGTAACACGCATAATTTAAAACTTTTGGTCAATACAAATTTTAATCTAAGTAATTACTCACATTTTGAGACAAAAAATATTTAAAAATATTTATCACAATGATTAGAACTTGGATGTTGGTATGATATTACCAGTTGCCAAAATTTATAGTCCCATAAAGCCGCTAACTTTCTTTCTGTAAAAATCTATTGGGGACGTGAAATTTTATCATCGCAGTAATTAAGCTTTTTGCGCAAATGCTAATAACGGCCATTGTGATAAATATTTTTAAATAATTTGTGTCACAAAATGTGAGTAATTGCATAGAATAAAATTTGTATTGACCAAAAAGCCACTTTATGGGTCAAAATGTTGAATCACCACGCACGTGCTGTAGTCTTAATGCGTTTTTAAAGAATAACTTTTTAACGGAGAAGAATAAAGAAAATGGCCTTAATAAAAAATGTTGAGACAAACTAGGGCTTTCGAGTGCTGTAACAAAAATGGTCTGTTGGTGGGAAAAATATCTTTTGGTCTGGCTACGCCTACCGTATAGGTGGTTAAATAACTTCTAAAATTGAAGAAAATGCACAACACGCATTTTATTTTGTTATGCAAAAATCATTTAAAGGTTTCGGCACCTTATTTGCAGGGTCTTTTAGCGTTGGGTGAATTCACTCATCAGTCAACGAATTTAGTTAATCTTAGGAAAGCAGGTGGTTGAGCACAAATACCACCTTAACTTATTAATTTTAGAAGTTAGAAAAAAGTGTTAGGTTGTAGTTGTAGTTATTTATCTGAAGTTTTCTACGGACGTATCTTTAACTATGGAAGGGAATGTATAAAACTTTCTATGGGGTGTTCAAAAAAATCGTGGCATACCAAGCTTATGATTTTTTTAATTAGAACGCCGCGCCGTGTATACTTTTACATTTTTGAAATGTAACCATTCTTACGATTTTACTAATATATGTTATGTTTGGTCCAGCCGTTTATAGCAATATGGGATTTTGAATCTTTCAATTTTGCCATAGACAGATGAGGAAAAGGATATTAAATTATTTAATGTATGTGACTGATACTTCTGTGAACCAAGTTAGTCCTAGTGGGAAAATTATAATATGAATTTCCGCATAGCACTTTTTCTATAATTAATATCGTTGTTTGAAGTGCTTTCCAATAAATCTAAATTACCTTCGTGAATGTGTTCCGAACAATTAAAAAACGACTATCTACATCGCTAACCGTTAAAAACAAAGTCTACAAATCTTCATAAAAATTAACCGCACGAAACTAATTTCGAAAGTCACTTGTTCCCAGAAATTTATCTCCAAGTATTCACAGTGACTACTCGGAAGCCATAAAAAATCACTGACCATTTTTATGAGCCACCGGAGTTTTGTTCCATTTATTTTTATGAAATGCAACGATTACATTGACTGTACTTAAGGCCGTAAGCAGACTCAAGAATAATTATTATAATAATTAGGGTCTCACAGGTTTCGCCAATAGGAAAATAGAAATGGAATTAAAGAATAGCCTTTGTATTATCTACTAGGGAGGAAAGTGTATCATCTCCTCGTTCGGATAGTTTCGTTTCCCACGCCAATATCATATTATGATATTTTTTATGACATCTTTTGAAAACAAGAAAATGAGCTATCAAAACAAAATCATGCTGTCCTGTAGCCTCAAGATGAAAATGTCAAAAAATTATTTCGAAAATCAATGTAGCAGCATCGCGCGAACTTCTAAATTAATGTCAAACATGCAACTCTGCATGGGTTTTCTCGTCCATCGGTGCCCTAAAGCTTTTATTAGATACAGTAATTTAAAATAATTTCAACTTTTTGCACCGAATTGCGGTCGGGTGTAAAAAGTTAAACCATTTAAACTACACCGGCATTATGGAACGCAAGCATTGCGCATAGTGCAAAGAGTGGGATAATTAAAAGACAGGACAGGTAAAAAAGTGCAAGTAGTTGCACTTATCGTACGCAGCAATTGTATTGCTGTTCGCGTATATGTATTATAGGTATAGTCGCCGAATAGGAATAGCGAGGATGTTAACAGTTCATTTGACATTTGCCAAACACCCTAGATTGCCTGAAATAACAAGGAGAAACCAGGGACGTATTAGGGCGTATTGCGGATAAGCTGAATTTTCGGACCTTTACAAAATGTCGAATATTATTTCTGAGTTATGTAGTATAAAAAATGTGACAAAAAATGAAATACCGCCCTGGCACCCCTGATTTTTTGGTTGGCATGTCAATGCTATGGTCCCGTTATTCGGCAAGACGAGTAAATTTGTTGTGTCAAAACATTGTTTTGAATTATTTTCGCTGAAAGAGTTAGAACGTACAAAGTGTCCAAGCGAAGTGTCCTACCACCCTTATATCTTTTTTATTTTTTTGGGATAAAAAAGTTTAAGATAAAAGCTGTAGGAAATTTATGCATCAGTTTTCTGGGATAGTATGAAATTTTATAGAGGTTGTTTGGCAACTGCGTAAAAACCAAACTCATGTGTTTTAAAATGGAACTCTGTACCTATATATTTTGCATGTTTAAAATCTGCTCATCAATGCAATCAAAATGATATATAAAGCTTTGTAGGTCTCATTCTTTCTTTTCTAGTTTTGAAATTTTCCGTTCTCAAATTTTGCGCTAAATTTATTTAACTTGAATTTGTAGATCTCGAGACAAAAAGAGAAGGAAATGCAATAAAAAATTGTTTTTACATAATAAAATCTCAAAATGTTTAAGAGCTTGTAAGATTTTCCTAATTTATTAAATTTTCCGTTTTTAAATTTTAGGCTAAATTTATTTAACTGGAATTTGTAGGTCTCGCGACAAAGAGAGAGAAACAATGCAATAAAAAATTATTTTAACATAATAAAATCACAAAATGTTTAGGATACAATTTTTTACTAAATCGCATAAAATTCGCTATAACTTATCTAAAAACCTTTGTATCACAAAAAATTAAAAAGTTGTAGGGTATTATAGTGTCCACTTCACGACGCCACCCTGTTCATGGCCGCCACCTATTGACTACTAAACACAACATTTTTCTGGTTCATTTGATGAGTTTTCTGACCTCTGGTACGAAATGACCTACTTCCCAAAATCCAAACTTTTCTTTAGGAATGAACCTATGTACCTATAATATATACAGTACAGCATGATTGTGAATAAAATCTTTTCACCCCTACTATTCCCTATGGAGGAAAGAAAGTACATAATACTATCGAATAAGATAGATCGATGTATAGGACCTAAAATAATGTTATATGCGAAAGAGGCCGTGAAAACGTCCACACGCCCAGGAAATATTTTGCACGGAAACGACAGCTGCAGTTATTTGGGAATTCGACTGTTCCCACAAATATTATGAAATATTGCGGTGCTAGTATATATCTATGTATGTAAACTTAGTAGATATCCGCGTACACTTTCGTTTTATTATTGTCAATGAGAACATATATACCTAGTAGTACCAACCTAATTGCTTAAATTGCAATATCGCTATTTCGTAACAACATAATGTGCACATTCTACTTTTGTTCCTGCAAATAGTTCACTTTACATAATAATAATTTAATTCGATTTGACCACTATACAGGGTGTTACAGAATGGGCCATATAAAAAAAATCTAGCCCAAAACAATATAAATCGAGATTCTTTCACTATTAAAATATACATATACATTCTTTGATTAGTACAGAAATTTTAACCACTGGTAAAGTTGAACCCCTGGACTCCTATGAAGTTATATTTTAAAACACTCAAAAATAGTTCTGGGGTCGCCGACTTTGTTTCTTGTTCCATCCTAATTAACGAATAATATTCGATAAATATTAATTATTTATAGCAAATAGCAATTTTTGAGAATTGTATATTTAATTTATTTTTAAGTTAACAAAACTTCATCAGCCTACTCCAGGAGTTCAACTTGGTTAAAATTTCTGTGCTAATCAAAGAAACACTCTGTATTATATGTTACCCGGAAAACTGAAATTAAGAAAAAAATAACTTGCTCCTCAAATTTATGAAGAAAACAACGTCTTTATTTTTTCATGCCAATCATTCAGAAAAGACTCGCCAGCGAACACAACCTTGAAATGTTTGACAAAATGTTACTAATGATAATATTATGGCAACAATACAAAGAGGTAACTCTTATACACGTTCACTGCACATCTGGGTGAGGCTTTACCTAGTTATTATAGTTGCTTCAAAATAATTTTTTTCAATTAGGTACCTGAAATTTGGTAAGAGTAAAATAACTAAATGAAATTGTTAAAATGTTAATTACAACGGGTCATGCATACACGTAGGTACTTTGTTTTAAACATTTCCTTTTTCATGATAAAAAAACTAGTTTTACAAATAATGTATATTTTAACAGATGACAATATTGAAAAGATCGGCTCACAGATCCATATGAGCTCAAAAAAAATTACACCGTAAATAAAATATCCTCTATTATTTTTACATAACATTTAGTTTCCATTAATTGAATTTTCGTTCAATGAACATAGAAATTACTCGGAATAGTATAGAGTATACGATGTCATATAGGTACCCATATTCTGTGTGTGTCCCCGGATTGTGAGTAGAGTAGGAGAGGCATTTCATTCTGACTCACTATGAAGCATACACACTTGAAATTGGGGAGGTAATTCTTTAAACGACGCGACGTAGGTATTTGCGCGTGTTGATTTGGTGTAAAATATAGCAACCCTTGAAGTTATTCTATTCCAAAACATTTGTTAAACCTGGACCAACACTATAGACCTGTGCATAGCTCTGTTTCAAGCGATCGCCACACGACGAAAAAACCGACAGGTTAAAACAATCTTTTAGAAAATAAAAACGTGCAAATATGTCTGTTAATATCCAAAATAAAATAAAACAATTTTGTTTTATGTCCTTTTAATTGACAAGTTTAGATGACATATTTACTTAGATTTCTTAAAAAAAGCGAGTCTAAAAAGCAAGTAAGAATATTTTGCTACCTTTTGGCTTGAAATAAGTCCATGGCTATAGCTGTAGTATAAGTAAGTAGAGAACGCATTAGATTTTCCAGTTTCTTTCTAGTGGTTCGGTTTGGGGTATCCGGGCTATAGACCAAATTTTCTACGTAAGTTCTTGCATATGTTACAAAACACTCTTTCAAAATATAATATCCAGAATTCTCGCTTCTTCAACTGGTTGGACAGATCATCACCATAGACGTAACTAGGAAGGGAGCTAGGGGGGGGCTTAGCCCCCCTACATTTCTATTAGCCCTCCCTAAAATGTAAAGGATGTGCGAAGATATTATGCTTCTCGTAGACAGAATAGATCTAACATTCTGACAACGCAACGTTACGCAACACGGCGAACACCGCACGCGCCTTTTTAAATTCACCAGTTTCGACGAATCGCTTGTTCTTCTGGAATCTTGCGCCTTGTGCCCCCACAAAATCCGACTGAAATTTAAACGCGCAAGCGCGCAAGCGAGAGCAAACACACCCTGCCTGCTGCCGAGAGAAAGAGAGACGAGACGGGCGTCGGAGAATGTACTTTTGCTGTGCCAGACTTCAGACTTTTATTTTGTTATTCGTCCAGTGTATTGTTGTTTCGTTGTAATATGTACTATGTAAATAATCTTGCATCACAAAATAGCAGACATTCCCAACATTTTTTCTCTGGTTTCTACTCGGAAACCTCTACTTTTACATAATGTTTTTTCTTATGAATTAAAGATGATTCAAAATTACCAGTAGATAGACCAATACATTATTTTTTGAAGCCTTAAAAAAAGACACAAAAATTGTCCCACCACCACTCGAAATTAATTTCTATAAGTAGAGGAAAGTCGCTTAATATGGGGATAGTTCCTAATATGGGGTACCTTAATTTCTCAGGATCTAAGGTGCTGCCATCTATTTGGTGGGGACTATACTAAGCTTCTAGAAGTGACATGTAACTAGTAAACATCTCTCGATGCAGAGAGCTACAGTTCCAATTTAACATGACCAACAAAATTAGTAAGCCTATTGAAAATTTTCTGCTTTTAGAAAATCGTGTGAATTTGGCTACAAAAAAGGTAAGTTAAATTATTGCTTGTTGTTCAAAACCTGTATTATGGTCTAGTTTTGGCTTAGACTGGTTCTTTTATATATAAATTTGCTTATTTTTCAAAATCTACTGTTTTATTTTTACTATACTGCCCTAGGCCTAATATGGGGTACTCTGGAAATCCTAATTTGGGATACCCCATAATAAGTTGCATTTAATTTAATCTTGCTTTCCTTTTTAATTTCAGATGCCAAATAAAAAAAGGAATGGGAAAGGAACGTTGGAAAGATGTAAAAATGAATGGAGCAGCAGAAGACATTGTTTATGGTAGTCTTGGGCGGAAACCTGTTTTTCCATTGACACGGAAAATTCAATCGTCAATCATGCTATGGAAACGGAGAAAAAAATATTTAATTTTGTGCGAATTGAAAATTTAAATAGTTTTATAATTGTCTTAAAGAATTATTTTTTGATAATTATTGTTTTGTTTTTAAAATAACACCAAATAAAGACATACTTACCCAACCCACCCCCACCGTGTTTCTTTCGTAGGTATTTTATTTAAACACCAATTTTCTTCTTCCAATCATTTCTTAGGTACCCCATATTAGGAAATAGAAGTACCCCATATTAGGGATAGAGTTTCCTAATATGGCGTAGTTGCCTAAAAAAGTTTAAAAGCAAAAAACTAAAAAGTTAGAGTTTCAAGTAGACAATCAGGTTGCGTAAGGGATGAAGTCCAAATTTGAAAAAAAGTTGCGTTGATTCTTTCAAAAACACTTAACTCTTAGGGGGATAACAAAAATGTACCCCATATTAGGCGACTTTCCTCTATACGTCACAGAAGTGATCCAAACTCGTAGCCCCGGCCTACCATTTTACAGAATGACATGTAAAAAATATACCTTTGTAAGTAGCGTACCGACTTTCAAAAATTTCTTCTTAATGGATTAAATAATTCCTTGTCGGGGCCCCGCATTTTCATGCGGCACCCGACCCGTAAAATCTTGAGCCGGTCCTGATCAGCCCCCACTAAAAATACGACTTAGTTACGTCTATGATCATCACGTAATCGAAAATAGTGTTTATCCTTCTGAAATTTACGTAATCGTCTGTCCATACGATTTTCTTCATGAGCATGGAAATTTCATGTTATCACAAACAAATCTACCTATAAAAGCTCTGCTAATATGACAAAACTGCGAAATATTGACCGCAAAAGGATTGCGTTACCGTAAAAAGAACGTAAATGGTACCTACTATACCTATAACCACAGAATATGCTTCTATAATCTATAATAAGTAGCCATTTTTATCGTTGAGTAGCGCCATCTCAGTCCGCAAACAACAAGGAAATATGATGCTCGGGTCTTTAATATAGTATCCATCCAGGTTAAATAGCTCAAAAACGTGAAAACCAGATATGCCTAATACCAAAATTTACAACAATGCTATAAAGTCGATGCAATCAGCGTTTGAGGATCACGCTCCTCGTAGGCCGTAGAAAATTTGAAGATAATATACAAAAATTTGAAAAAAATATATTTTTTAGCTTTACTTGTAGCGAAGCTATATACTGCCCTGCTTATTAGAAACGCGGTATCTGCAAAAATATCTGAAATCGTCTTTTCTGTATCATTGGGTTCACATTGGACTTATCTCTTTCCATGCTACTTATAAAAGCGGTATCTGCAATATTAACAGTGAAATAATAAATGTTTTATATGCCGTATGTGCTAAATGCAAAGGTTTACTTAATGAAAATGCCGTATATCCATTTTGCTTAGCAAAAAAGCGGTACCTGCATATGAGACACTTGCAATTACCGCATTTTGTCTAAGCATACTGCACGTGCCGCTTTTTGTCTTAGCTTTGCCTGTTAATTCCCGTCCTATATTGTACATTCATTAGTCGTAAATGATTCGTTGGGCGAGGTAGAAAAGGAGTTCAACTAAACGGTACGGGAAGAGCGGGGTGGTGCGAGGGTATGTAGAGGAAGCTGTTGATTTGAGAAGCCGTACCACAGAGTAAAATTTGGCGCAACGTTGCCGCACTTACTCGAAATTCTTGATTTTTTGCTCATTTCTCATGCCTAGTGGACCGATTTGGGCCGCGCATGTACAGGGTGTCCAGATTTGGTTGTAAATGCTGGGTATCTCGGTTATTTGTAGAGATAGGGAGTTGCGGTTTTCGCGAATTGTTGCTACTTTTTTGTGAAACCAAAGATACCGTTAACAGATTTTTCATAGGCACCTCCGTTTTTAAGATACAGGGCGAAATTGAAAATTTGCGCTTTTGGGGCATACCTCGTATCTTGGAAACGGTTAATGATATTGAAATGGAAAAAACTGTATCTTATAGACATTTTCATGTAGAATTCAGTGCCGTATTCAGTTTTTTACTAAAATTGATAGTGTTCGATATATGGATCAAACTTAGATTTTTTACATATAACACCCTGTATATTTTCTACTAGTTATATTCAGATTGTCGAAAGCTTTACAAAAATAATAACACTATGTAGTTATTATCTATATTAGGCTCTAAAAATAACCGAGATACCCCGCATTTACAACCACACCCTGTACATATTCAATGATATAAATGTATCCTACTAAGAACAATAGTAATTATCGAAAATGTAACGCATCTCGTTATGTTCAGCGATAGTAAAAAGAATGAGTACAGAACTTCTTTTCTCGAAGATAAAACAAAAACATTGGATTTTCTTATGAAAAAAGCAATGAAGAAAAGTGACCTACTTAAGAATGTTCCGTGCCTCGATAGAAAGAATAAAATGGTGTGCTACCACAAAATCAGCAAATATTTTGGGAAAACCTGCCCCGTACTTTTGATGTATAAATAAAGATTGCAAAGAATACCTTGTTCCTATTATTTGCCTAGATGCCATTCTTGAAAAAATTGATTTAATATAAGATATATTATTGTTATAAATATAGAGGATAAATCATGCCTCTATTACTTGTAATAATGGAAACGTTCGTGACAAGTAGGCCTAAGTATTACGTCATAGTAAATTCTTCTATGGTATTACCTACTCGTATTACACCTTCCTTGTGCCTGAAATGCCATGAACGTTTCCATTATTATATATTGTTATGAGTAGGTATGTAGATACTGCATTTTGCTTAAAAAAGGTCGCAACTCAATTGGTATGTTTACGAAGTAAATCCGCGGTATCTGACTTTTTAGTAAAAAAATTAAATATACGTTTTTTACGACGTCTATAGTATAATTCTGATATTAGTTAGTTCACACAAACACAGTTTTTGTTAGCGAAAAAGTATTAGTTTCCAAGATATTAACCAAAAACTTTAACGTCCGATTTCTCATTTTAGCGCAGTACGTAGATACTGCGTTTCTAATAAGCACGGCAGTATAGGTCTGTGCTTGTAGGTAGTTATAGATACAATAATTTATGATGCACTTAAAAAAGGTGTGGCGAGAGCTGATTTGTAATATTTGTACTCTGTACACGAAATTTACCTATATTAGTAGTTGTACTTGTACGCCCTCTGTAATTCTATAGAGAAAACTTATTTGCAGTTTTTTAATGTAACTGGCAAAGGTTTCCCTAACCAAATTTTACGTTAAGGTAGTAATTGTTGTTTGCTCCGATATATGTATATAAAATTTTGACTTTCTCTATTCGACTATTATTTTTTGCCAAACAACACTTTTTATGAAGATATACCTTTAAAAAAAGAAAATGTTTCTAATACAATCCTTGTCAAAAATCAGTTTCTCAAGAGTTATAGCTATTTCGTCCAGTAATAATAATACCGTCTTTTCCAGTAAGGTCCAAACTGTGGGAGAAAATTCTTTATAAGCAAGACTTTGAGATTTTTATGTCTCATAAAATTACACTTTGGACTTTTTATATACCAAGCTGACGCTGACTATTAAAGTTAATTGCAAGTTTCTTTTCCTTTGAATAGCACCAAGCAGAAACTGTGACAAAGACATAATCTAAACATTAACTAAGACAAATCTGCAGTAGATAATTTTCCTTGGTGGCAGCGGAGCTGTTGAGAATAATATCCATTAAGTTGCTGATGATGTAGCAATACCAATAAAACAGTTGTAAAATCGTTGGCTGAACAAAGATCTTCAAAGTTTGAGCAGCATGTAAGTTCTATCAATAAACAAATATTATGACATCCTAAAATTGTTATTATATTATCAAGAAAAATAAGAACAGTCTTAGTCGAATTCATGGTATCAAGGGTATCAAATATCAATTGTTTCGTGCATGATCTACTTTTGAGTAAAAGCGTCAGCCAGATCCAGAAACTTCAAAGCTCATGTTGTAGCGGTGGTGCACCCAGAAAGATCTGGGAAGGGGCCGAATTCCAAGGTCGCAGTTAGACATAACATATAAAAATTCTCCTAAAAGATAAAAAAACATACGGTCTATTTTGCGATTGTATTTAAAGAAAGCACAAAGACGACTGAGAAACCGAAAATAATGGTATCAAAAATATATAGAACAGATGCCGATAGATAAGAGAGGGTTTGGGGATTGAAACCATTGAGAAAAACAAAAAGAAGAAGAAATGCATCATATCTATGATTATGTGATTTTGTAATTTGCTATGTGACTCATTCTGTTTTTATAAGTATTTTTTAAAAATTATTTCTGCGACGCATTCTTTTTACAAGCTTTTATTTAACTTGCCCTATTTGTTAGTGTGTATATGTGGTCAAATCTTGCAACTGAATTTTAAACCAGTTCCACCCAACATCTAAAATTTTGCACACGCTTTTGGTGCTTGTACAGTATACTCAATATTGTAATTTCTGCAAGATGGCCGCCGCTCCAAGATGGCAGACTACCTTTTACAACCCCCTTGGTGAAAGGGTTTGATTAGTGTAAAACGAAAAGCAGAGTGATGTCATATAAATAGAATATTATGGCGGATGACCCAAGATGGCGGACTAAATTTCTTTACCACCCTCATGACATGGGAACCAAATACCTACTAAAAAGCACAAAATAAAACAAAAGAAAATACCTTTTTAAAACAGGCTTTTATTTAATCGATGTACTAAAACGAATAAAATAAATTTTGGTTTTCGTTAAGGTAATGCCAAACGCCAAAGTAGGACAAGCTGCACAATTGTAAAGAAGCACTTGTCTTGCAAGTACTTGCTTATCAAACAATCATTGTCCAATAAATTTAAGTGGTATATACGTACTTTTATGAACATTTCGCGTGACAAGCGTTTTGAAGTCACAATTTGGCATTGAATTACCATTACTGTTTTGAATACCACTGGCCTGTCAAAATTAGGTAGGTATATGTAGATGTTTGATAGGACATATGCGGTGTCTCAAAAAATTATAGTCTTACTTATTATTTTTACTTCTACATTACTAAGGCTATGAGTCTTGTAATTGGTAATAATTGGTAAACTTTTTTGTCAGTTAAAAATTAACAATAAACAATAACTTTGTTAATACTTTGTCTTCCTAAAAAAGATAAAATGATAGGTAGGTGTAGGCACGATACACTTACCCACGGTATGTCATTGCGCATCTTGTGGCGTCAGTTGCGAATCAGAATTTTAAATTGCTCCATATGTTTTACACAGCAATAGATACTTTTTTATGGGTTTTTGCTTATTTTGAACGTTTCCTTTTAAATAAATGTTGTTAAAAATATGTAGATTATATTACTAGATAAATGAATGAATATTCTGTTGATAAAAAACACATTTAATTTGATAATTATAATTTTACAAATAATTTGTTTTCTTTGCGTTTTAGCTAATCGAATGCATGCAAATAAAATTGATGTATATTTTGTTAAATTAACAGGATTTTTCTTTTAAAAGACCGTATATTGGTAGACAATAAAAAAAATATCATATAGGTATCTAAATAATATCATTGAGTAAAGGATAGGGGAAGGTCGCCTAAGAGTACGCACTTAATTTTTTTTGGGGTATTACTTGCCTCTGCATAAATTTAGACATATAAAATACTTGTTCTGGGACGGATTACACTTTAATATAGGTATTTTTAATACAAACAACATTTTTATCTTATACAAATGAACACGGCATTCTAAAAACTTATTTCTCACAAGTGCGCACTCTTAGGACACGGTGTGCCTATGAGTGCGCAGGGGCAGTATTCAAGAGTGCGCACGTATCCTAAGAGTACGCATATTTATTATAATACATATAAGTACTAAGTACTTATGTTATGCAAAAGTCGCACATAAAATTTCCAGTTCCTTCATACGATGTACAAATTTCGTGATACCATTGTAAACACTTATTACATTGAATCAAATCAATGTCTTGCGGGTCCGTATAAGTTTCACTACAGGCAGGACAAATTCAATTTTCTACTTGCTTCTCATTTGCTTGTGCTTCATCTTTTTTCTTTTGAACTCTTTTTTTCATTGTATGTTTTTGCTTCGTTTGATTATTAACCAATTTTCTTTTAATATTTTTCTTGGATGTATTAGCTACTTCTTTTTCTTCAAGAGACTTTTTATAAGGAGTGCTAGTTAAAATTTCTGATTTTTTGGAAACTCTCTTCCGCTTCTGATTCTCTTTAGTAGCCTTTGGAAGAGGGCAAAGTTTGGACAATGTATCATCCGCTTCAACCAAACCTGTAGAAAAAGTTTCTAAGAAAAAATAAACTCTCTAGGTATATTTTCGCAAAGTAATTACTATGTCTATTTAAAATTATTAATGTAAGGCAGCCTAATGCCCCGAGTAGATAAGATAAAAAGAGAATAGCCTTATTTTAAATAACCATCGTAATTCAATGGAGAGAATATGTCATATATATATATACCAATAGATCATAATCTTTTTTCATAATACCTTTATTGTTTTCAGAGTTGCTTTTCTGTTTTTCCATACTCTCAGGATTGTCATACTCTATCGGTTCACGCTGGGTAACTTTAGATGTCTCGGCAAATACTGTAACCTAATTA
Organism: Pseudeuparius sepicola; assembly: GCA_963920635.1. Classification (NCBI taxonomy): domain Eukaryota; kingdom Metazoa; phylum Arthropoda; class Insecta; order Coleoptera; family Anthribidae; genus Pseudeuparius; species Pseudeuparius sepicola. Next base: position 50,052,398 of record OY987301.1, read on the forward strand.
ATTAGATCAGTACATCGATCTGGTAGATTTCTGGTGACTTCTGAAATATTCAAAATATTTCGTTTACAAGAAGGAGAAATATACTATCACTTTTAATTAACCAAATGAGAAAAATTACCTTTAGGGAGATCACCATTATTGTCTATTTTCTTGTTATTCTGAATGTCTGTCGGAAATAATTCAAAATTATTCAGGTCATAATCCAAATGTCTGGAAAAATATTCGGAACTATCTTCAGTTACATCTAAAACACATTATTAGATATTAGCTACATTTTTACATTAATAGGAGACCTCTATCTTACCATTCTCTGTCTCTGTTGGTATAAAATATTGACTTTCAATTTCGTCTAATGACTGGTCATCCCTTTTTTGTGTCATTGTTTGACTGGATGAAAATTTAGATATTACAATATCTGGTGACGTCTCATTCCGATTTTCTGGATCCACCGGTGCAGAAGCGATAACAACAGCATGTGGGGGGCGATTACTTAAAAGAACCTGAAGAGCAGGGTCTTCTTCAATTTCAATTTTTTTGTTCTCTGTTATGATTGGCGTGTCAGTGACCAAGGAGGGAGCAAATTGTTCATCCCCAAAAGTTTCTGGATTGTATGGCCAAATTCCACTGTACTCAAAACTTTTAGCAGCTTTTCCAACCGAAGCTATTCTTGAGTACGCTTGTCCAAAAAGCGACGCAACTTCAGACTGAGTAATAACTTTCCCAGGGTGAGAAGTCATCCACTTATCTGCCTCCTGTGAATATGCCGACTTCAACGGCCCAAATATTCCAACATCCAACGGTTGGAGTTTGTGGCTTCTGTGAGGAGGTAGACTTAGTAAGTGGATTCCATTTTGTTTACAGAAATTTATTACAGGCAAACTAATATGGGCTGAGTGGTTATCAAGAATTAGAAGAACTGGTTCTGTAACACTAGGTTTTACATGATCTTTAAAATGTTGCAACCATTTAATAAATAAATCAGAATTAATAAATCCACTTTCAGATACCATTAATAGTGTGTCGGTTGGTGCACCAAAAATAAGTTCTTTTTTTTCTCGTTTCCTGGGATAGATAAGAGCTGGAGGTACAAAAAATCCACTTGCACTAAGACAACAAACAGCAGTAATAAGTTGTCCACGTTCCGCAGAAACAACCTTGCTAACACTTTTCTTCCCTTTGGGAGCTAATACCTTAGGAATTTTATTGGGTACAGTTAAAAGACCAGTCTCGTCCATGTTAAATATGGATTTTGCAGTAAATGCAAATTTGTTAAGACACTCCTTAAGATTTTGAAAAAATCGGGATACTTGCACCTTATTAAAACCTATTGCACGCGCAGCACTAACTTTTTCAGGCTGCCTCAACGTTAAATGATATCTTCTACAGAAACATTCCATCCATTTTTTACCCGCAAGTTTTAAAACTATTAAATGGATGATTAAGTTTCTGTTCTTCGGCAAATTGGTATACAATTGCTTGTAAATCTTTGTATTTTAATCCGAAAAATAATTCATCCAACTTTCTTAAACGACTGGCCAACAATTCTTCCATTTCTTTACTAAACACGGGTTTATATCGCCCCAGAGAAACCGGAACGGTGCCTAGTTTTAGTCTTTTGCGTAGGGTTGACTCACTTATCCCGTATTCTCTTGCTAAAGATCTTTTAGACTGACCACTTTGGACTTTTCTTTTTATTTCTGCCAATAATTCCGCTGTAAAACGCAGCCTATGATTTGACTTTCGCTGATATGGGGCCATGTAAAAAGAGAGATTAATTAAATAAAGCGAAGCCAACCTAAGAGTGCGCTCTGCGCACTCTTGGGCATTTTCATAGTGCGCACTCTTAGGTTTTGGACACATATTTAGAAGTTTTCAAGTTTCTTCAATTGTTTAATAGATGGCACTACGCTAATTCATGAAAACAGTAGGTGAATCATCTGGCACTACTAGACAATCAATGGTTTATAAACATAACCTCAACAATGGCGCCGGGACTCAAATGGAAAACAACCAAATATTACAAGTCCAAGGCAGAAAAAAAAATAGATCGTAGAAACAACAAAGCCTAATAGTAAAATCAGAACGATTTATGCATGCTACTCACCTTTTTTTAAACACTAAATATAGAAAAAATCTGGAGTCTGAAAACACTGACGCAACTGCCAATAACTGCCAATGCGCACTCTTAGGAGCTTGCGTACTCTTAGGCGACCTTCCCCTATAATATATCCTCCGCCGATTACATTTTTGGCGAGAGCGCAGGGATATGACCGGTTTTCAGAGTTTCCAATTGATTGACTCTCTTACCCTATATAGAATATATTATATATTATTTAATAATCCTTTAAAAAGAAAGGCCCTATCACCTATCACCCTTTGGGAGGTTATTCCACATAATACATTTATTTTATGTAAGAACTGAGTCTTGCAGTGCACAACAAAATTGCGGTTGTCTTCTGCCCAGTGACGGGTGTTTTGAGACGAAACTGGCGAAACTATACCATTTGTAGTAAAAGTGGCTTTATAGAAAATATTTTCTTAGGACACCGTCATCCTTTAAATATTCCCCGATAAAAAATCTTCATTTTGAACAAACATCCTGTATAATATTGGATCTTTGCACTACAATACTTTGAGTGGTTCTGTTGACTATTCAATTGTTTTCAGGTGATTCCATGGCCTACTTGATTCGCAAGATGCCTTTAAGATTACCATTTTTCTCCATTTTGACAACCCAAATTTGGTATATGGGGCTTTGGGGTGTCCTGCTATGGTCCCTGGATTTGCATTTTGAAAATGGTAGAAAAGTCAACAGAATGGATTTTTGAAGGCTTTTTAAACAAAAAAGTTCAGGCGATTATCTCCAAAAATAAAGATTTTATGGATTTGTATATGTTTGAAAGTAGACACCCTGTATATTCGACACTTCTTATTACTTACTTCACAATGTTATTTTCTAACATTGGAGCAAAAAAAGAGAAACACTGAACTGTTGCAAATACCTAGAATAAGGAACGCCACTGCGATCCTACGTCCTGGTTAATCTGTGCCTACGTGTTCAGGCCATTTTTTGCTATTACCTCTCGTAATACCACATAAGTGTTTATTATCATATTTGTATCTGGAATAGGGAAATTAAAAAGTTTACCTTCGACCACTAGTGTAAACGATAAAAGAAACGCACTACCTACCGTTATGTAAGTTGAACTTTAGTAAAGTGTTTACAACGTGTAAAGTTACTTTAGATGGCGCCTATGGTCAACAATGAATTTTGCATTTTATTTTGTTTCCGGGAAGCGCATGGTGAGCCAGAGAACTGTCAAACACGACAGCCGTGAGCAGTCTTTATTAATACGTCAGTCAACGACAATAGGTTACCTACTACCTAGGTACTTTAAAATTGTATAAGAAACTTATGTGTTTTTGACGAAATAATAACAAGTTTTAACAGAAAAAATCTGGTATTTGTTTGAAAAAATTATTTAAATATTTCATGAGTGTTTAAATACTTTTGGAATATTTAAACGCCCATAGCAAGTATTTAAATACCAAAAATTAATCTTCATTAGAAACTTCCACAGGCAGAATATGATGATACTAGTTTCTCTTCTGGATAATACTGTATGATCTAGTATACCAAGAGCAAAAAGTATTTAAATATCAAAAAGTATTTATTTCAACAAATACTTGGACAGCTCTAAATGACACTATCCTTCAATAAAAAGAAAAAAAACTTGAAAAGTCGCTGTAAACAAATTGAAGTATCTAGTAATTTAAAGAAATTTATAAAATCCAGGAAAGGTTTCAAAACTTCTAAAAAATAAAATTAATTTCGAATTACAAGCGCGCTATTGAGTCCTGTATACCTACGAGCTGCCGCTATTACTTGGATTGACTGTCAATGTATCATGTCAATCATTGACATGATACATCTTTTTATTGTATCATGTTAGATTGACTATATTATACCCGTACGATAGTCGACCTTTCCGCTCTCCGCTTTATACCGACCGAGCAACATGCACCAGTATTAGGGAGCCGTTTTATACCGAACAGGCACCGGACTCCTTCTCAGGAGAAGGGCGTTGACTGAAGAGTATCCTCACCCAACGAGAAGGGACTTTAAATCGGCGCGGCAGCTTACTTACTTAAGCGCCTGTCATGGTTAAGTAATAAAGTAGTGCACATTGGACAGATGTATGGACATAAATAAATTATAGCCTTGTCTATACGCAGGTAACTTATCTCAGAATGTTCAGATAGGACTGCGCGCTTTAATGGAAATACCAACCATTACATAATTATTATTAATTTATCGGGCGTTTTGATGCGGAATTCAAGGGTCTGTCTGCGCCTGCCGAGGCGAACGCTGCGGCGACAAAATGATGGTGCGCCACGTGCCACGTGTCGTTATTACTGTTTCCTCTGAATCGGCGGGCGGAGGAAGGCTCCGGGGGCGATGCAACTATAGTTTCAACCAAACTTGTAAATTAATGAATAATATGGCAGGACATGGTGTAAAGCCAGACGGGTTCCTGTCAGGTGCAGACGGGGCCGCGTACCGTCGGCGTTGGTCCCCGGAACTGGATGAATGGCCATTGTAGCCGAAGTATAGTAATATCTATGATTTGAATTGACGCGGAATTAAATTCAAGTAAAGCGTGTCCAGTCTTTGCCGATAAATCAAAGAAAAGCCGTCGCGTTGCGTGCCGATATATCGAGAATTTATCACGAATTACAATTATCTTGCTATACCGGAAATGTGTAAGAGAATATATTACGCACATGCGCGAAAGGCGATAGGGAGGCAAGGATAGGCTATAATATACTAGTCATCAGAATAATAGTCCAAAAACATTTTTCTGATAATGTTATTAGAAGTTAACTTGAAAGTATATAGATTTTATTATTGTTTCCGAATATTTTCCGAATATTTGTAAAACAATTTAACAATATAAATTCGAACGTGATTGAAAATGCACATACTTTATAAATTTCTCTTTTTTTAAAAGTAATATGGAATGGCCACCCCTTTAATATTGAATGGGGTAGTCTAATTGTTTGTTGAAATTTGGGCAAGAAATAGGGAAATACCTATATAGGGTGTTACGAGAAGGTACATACAGGTCAATCAATGCTCACTACAGATTTTTTTGGCTAGAATATTGTCTCTTTTATTATTTACACGCGTTTCTTTTATATAAAAAGTAGGGTGTTAATTAAAGAAAAACGAATTAAACGAACTTATTTCTTTTCAAGATATTTAGTTAAAATTGTACACAGACATCTTTGTTACAGACACATTTTTGGTATAGTTTGAGTCGAAACATGTATGGTTTCAACGATTTTTTTTACGTCATGAGTTTATTTTCTGATTTTTTAAATTTATTTTAGGTTTGGCACCTTTAAACAAGCAGGAATAATTTATTCGTGTGTTTTTTTTTAATTTCGACGACAGAAATGGTGTAAGTTTTTGCTAAACACAATCCTGTAATTTGCCTAATCTAATTTGAGAAAATCACAGACGCCGAGGGATCATGTTTAAAAAACTTCAAAAATTTTTTAATTTCCTATTTTATAGGTTAGGAACACGAGATGGTGTTTATAGAATATTTCACAGAAACTTAACAGAAAAAAGCTGGAATCAAAGGCTACAAAAAAACGTGGAAAACTTCAACTAAAATATTTCAGTTTTAATATAAAATTTTAACACAATGGATTTTGTAGTAGAAGCGCTTAAACGAAAAAATATATTTTTTAAATAACATAAAGGAAACTATGCAACGGGCGCAGGGTGAATGAGCGGGCCGCAACTTTCTGACTGCAAGTATAGCTAACGTTTTTAAACCCGGTGGCCGAAAAATACAGTCTTTACCCTTTACCACTACTAATTTCTTGGCATATTAGAGCATTTATTTGCATTGCAATAAGGTTGTTTCGTGCTATTTCAAATAACTAAAAGCTGTGTAAATCGACCATAAATAATAACAATGCTTGAAATTACGCTACACTTATAGTCTTAAAAATGTAAGTAGAGTTTTAGAGCAGAACCAACGGTGATTGATGTTATATAAATTTCGTTAATTCGCGAACGAATGAAAATAATTGAATGTTAAAATTTCGTTTCTATTATGTTGCAAGACGACGCACGCAAAAGAAAATTATATTTACAAATAGAATGAAGTGCGAAAGGAAGTCACGGGACGTTTTCACGAGTTTGGTTTTCCATTTGGTTTGATGTTGCATTAACGATGGTTAATATAAATAAGAAGATAATTTTTTTAACAACATTGGGATATTTCCTGTTTCTGCATGGGACTGCCAGAAACCCCACCAAATATCTAAAGTTATCTACAATTTTTATTATCTTTTGGTCGATAGTCAAGGAACGTCTGTCGTGGCATTGACTTTGCTTCACCCTTGTGGATATTTTTTTAATCAATTTGTATTACAAACATAATCGCACTACTGTTTCCATAGAGTAATCGGTTTAAAAATTGTCGTATAGATTCCAAATTTGCAAAATATAAATATTTTTCAAGCAAAGAAATGAATATACCAGTACCCCAAGGAAAAATTTTAGGCGCTCTTCAATAGGTATACATAAATGAAATTCCAAGAGGTGCGGATAACTATTCGGTGCAGATTAAAATTGGCTAAACATAGATAAAGAAATTAAGATTAAATATTTCAATAATTTTAATATTTTCCAACCATCTTAGGCAAAAAACAACTTTTAGGAAATTCCTATATTAAAATTGGTGGTAAAAAGTAGATGCAGTAAATGCGTTTTTCTACTCCTATGCTAGTAACATACCTATTAAGTGACGGTTGAGGTTATAAGTAAGCCCATTGTTACGAACACTGACACGTAATGACTGACACGTAATGACTGATACGTAATAAAAAAAATTACGTATCTGTTCTTAATTACAACGCAATTATCACGGGTGCCTTGTTAGCGCGGTTTCCGCGTCACCATAGCAACTAACCAACATACTAATTGTTGCCTGTCAGATAATCAGAAGTATAGTTTATCTATTATAATAGTTTTTCTTTCGTCGAAGAACAATTATAATACAAAACTCGAGTTGTAAGCTTATTACATACTCGTGGAATTACAGCACTCGCCGCTGCGCGGCTCGTGCGCAACTTTTCCACTCATACGTTATAAGCTGTTTACAACTCTCGCTATGTAATATCCTACTATGAAATATTTTTAGGCTTTGACATAGATGTCAAATGGAAGTTTGATGTAGGTAGGCTTTTCGTTTTTTATTACCTAGGTATTAGTAGAAATTACGTACCTATTTTTGCAAAATTAATATAAAAGGTGCATAAAACAATAATTCCCGTTTTTTAAGATGTTAATAACGCAAAACAGTGCATATAATTTGGCCACTTGTTCTTGTCGTACACATTTCTATATAAGTGTCGCGTAAAATTGAGAGTTGCAACTTTTTCCGGTTGAGATAATTGCAAATCTGGAGTTGGTCTCCCAAAAGTTTTTGTTTCGACTTTTTCAGTACGAAAAATAATATGTAAAATAGCATCTGCAGTTGGATATTATTATGTGAAAAGAGTACATCAAAATTTAAGTTTATTTTCGAAGAAACTTGTATTGTTCATCAATCTTGTTTAGAGCCCTTGACTGGATGTTTTTCCCACCTATACATTTTTCATTGTGAATAAGTTTAGTTACATTTTGCCGTAAAGGCTACAAAAATGCCACTTTTCTAAAAAAAGTGAGAAAATGACAAAAAATCAAAGTGCAAACCTACTCAGTTTTTCATTCTGAACTAGTTTCCTTAATAATATTTTGATGTAAAACTTACAAAAAGGGTACTTTACTGTTGTGATAAATTAGTTTCTTCCTACGTGATTTTTCGAAACTAAAATTATGTCACAAATTAGTTTCAAATCAAGCAGGGCTGATCACCAGAAACTCAAATTTCAACTCGATTTTTTTTTGTAATTTTCACCTTATGTGAATTCAATCCGGGGACACACTGTAACGAAGTTACCAAATTTTGCCAAGTATTCCGCTTACTTCTCACCGCTAAGTCCATGCCGGCAAACATTACATCTTACCGCGAAGCCCTAGTCCAAAAGTGTCCGCCCGAACCGCCGATAGCGGACACCACGGACGCAACTAACCGTCGGCCACTAGTTAAATGTGTCCGCCCGAACCGCCGATAGATGGCGCTGAGTGTCGATATTTAACCGCCGGGTCCTAGTCCGCTGGTAATAAGAGAGTAATCGGCCATTCCGTCTGGTGTCTTCCGCCTACCAGGTATGAGAGACAGACACCGTTAGATATTTGACGGAACTATCCCGCATCACCTAGCTCTAGCTGATAAATCTCACCGTTGCTCGGGTAGTGCCGGGAGATCTATGCCAGGGCCACCCTACGCCGCCAAATAGCCGATCGCTGCTAGGAGAGCACCGCTATAGGTAGAGTAGCGGGACTGTCCTATCCTGCCGTTCAGAACCGATTATCTGCTTCGCTAATAAGACTTTAGGCTTACCTCTGTAGCTGTCACCGGTGCCGTTCCTGTAAGACGTATACTGCTAGCCTTCCCCAGCCTGCTGACTCTAATTATTTAGGCCCTGTGAACTCCGCATGCTTTTCTAATACGCACTGGCCTTTTTCAGAATTCGGTGCCATCCGCCGGAGGCAGGGAGCAGCCTAGTTGTTAAGAATTGTTTTAGTTACTTATTTTCTTTCTTGTACATAGTTTGGCGCAATATAATATATGGGATAATTAAGGTGTAAACTGTTGGTTTGATTTCACCCCCCCTGCAAACTTGCCTGGCTCGACAAATTCTGGACCGCACGAGTACCACTCCTGGCGCATGAGCAGAAGACGATAAAAGAGGCTGAATAACATCTTAAGGCCCAAACTACCTTACAACACTATATATTTTTCGATTATCATATTATTATACTTATCATACCTCGGCAATAATACAGGGTGTTCCATTAACAATGGTATATTTCTTAACATGGAGATTCGCGATGACAAAATAAGTAACGTTAGTTCCAAATAAAAAAAAATAACAAAACAATTAAAACCGAATTCAAAAATTTGCCCGTATGCAAACTCCACTAAAAATTAAAAAAAATAACACCGACTTCACAAATTTGCCCGTATGCACATTTCAAATACATAAATGTTTTTCTCTTTCTAAATTGAGTTATCTTTATAGTCAGTGACAGTAAGTTATCATGTATGTAGGATATGATTTATTCATATCTAAATAGATTTCAATTCCTTGCCTTTACTGTCACCAAATCCAAAGATAACTCAATTTAGAAAGAGAAAAATATTTCTAAAATTTTAGTTCAAATGTGCATGCGGGCAAATTTGTGAAGTCGGTGTTATTTATTGTTATTTTTTTTTAATTTTTAGTGGAGTATGCATACGGGCAAATTGTTGAAGTCGGTTTTAATTTTTTTGTTAATTTTTTTTATCGTAAAAACAAAGTTAAGCAGGCCGTTCCATTTTAACCTAACTTTTTAGTTTAAAGTCAGAAGCGTTCACAAGATACATCGCGGCTTAGTACTACGTGTTTTAGTGTTCTAGTTCACGTGATGAAATTAGGCCTTTCTGGCTTTGGTTTTTTGTCGCACCCTGTATATGAATTTGTTGTTGTCCACCCTATGCTATTTGAGAAAAAACTCTGACGTCATGTGATGAAATTATTAAGGTCCTTTTAGCTGTTATTTGTTATTGGTTCACCCTGTATACATTTTTGACATGTCAGTTGCTTTTGAGACACCTGTATTTTCCTTATTCTTAATTCTGTGACGTCACTGAGATTCTAGTTTACACCATTTTAAGGTAATATTTTCATATGCGTTGATGGCTCAGTTGGTTGGAGCGTCGACCTTGTAAATCGATGGTAACAGGTTCGAACCCTGGGGATTTTTTATTTTCAGAATTTAGAATTTGGCGCCAGAACCACGTGCCGAGGCGCGCGTCATGGGTTAGAGCGATGTGATTGGCCAGCCAGGTAAGGGGCGGGGCCTAGAAGGAAAGGGGAGGGGGCCGTCCAAGTGCCGCGTTACCTAAAACTGAAACCTATCGAACAAAAAAATTTCAAAATCGGTGCGCAAATATAAATTTTAACACACTGTATATGACATTCGCGGAAATTTATAGGGAAGTCTAAGGATATCCGGGAGAAGTCCACTGGAAGTCCTAGGAAGTTCGGGGAAGTTCGGGGAATTTTAGGGAAGTTTGGGGAAGTTTAAGGAAATCTACCAGTATTTCCCTTTCAGAGGGAAGTTTTGTACGTTTTTTGATCAGTGAAACGCCCCTCGCCCTTAGGGGTGGAATTTTTTCTTCAAATTTAAATGGGACCACCTCTGAGGTACTCCCTTTCTATTAAAAAAATAATCATCGAAATCGGTTCAACATGAAATTTCATCTCCTATTTGTCTACCCTTAGGGGCGGAATTTTTTCTTCAAATTTAAATGGGACCATTCGGTAGGTACACCCTTTCAAATAAAAAAAGAATTGACCAAATCGGTCTATAAATGACGTAGTTCTGAGGTAACAAACATAAAAAATAAACCTACAACCGAATTGATAACCTGCTCCTTCTTTGAAGTCGGTTAAAAAATGGTATACAAGTCGAAACTGTGGAAATCTCACAGTTTATGCAATAATTAATTCTTTTTTAAGTAGGGTGCTGTTATCATGAGGATTTATAACAGGAAACGGGACAACAAACTTTTTGAACGATCAGAAAAAGGTTTCTACCGTACTTTGAATTCTAGCGCCGATGCCACAAATACAAGTTAACCCTAACAGAGAACAAGTTGACGGTTTCTGGAGAAATCAACGTGCCACACCATCAGGTCCGTGCAATGTCGGTGCAAGCTGGATCAATGAAGAACGCGAGATAGGCCGGAACTATAGCCAGATGCAACGTGAGCGTGAGCAATTCACAACCGATGAGGTCTCCAATGTCATCAACAATTCCCACAACTGGAAGGCTCCAGGTCCAGATCATCTCCAAAATTATTAGATTAAGAAATTGTGGTGCACGACACGATTCGGTTGCCAAGATCTTGCACCAGGAACTTGCGGAAAAACTGCTGCTTGTGCAGGCAGAGAGCCTGTTCTAGAAAACAGCAACTACAAGATGTACTGGGATCGTACAGTTCTGACAGTTCTGACAGATCAACGAGTTGCCCATAACAGGCCGGACCTTATAATAGTTGATAAAATTTCTAGGAAGACAACTCTGATTGATGTGGCCATCCCAAACATTAACAACTTGCGTGTGAAGCAGGCAGAGATCGCAAAGTACAGAGACATAGAAGAACGAATTAGAAGGCAATGGGAAATGGAGAACGTTCAGACGGTTCCAATCATCGTGTCAACAACTGGTGTTATACCAAAAAGTTTGATGAGAAACATCAAAGAGCTGGGTCTAACTGATAATATTTACAGCTTTTTCTCTTGAAATAATAGACTTGTTGGGTATGTTTTCTTTTTATGATAGATCATTTTGATAAACAATTTTTGTATTGTATTTAAATTCCTTATATAATTTTCGGATATCCCGCTCCAACTCAGTAAGCCATCATGTTTCTACTATTACAGATAAACGCGTAATAGTGTAAAAATGTAGATTTTTATATTGTTCGTCAGTAATTTACATCAAATGTGAATTAAATCAAACTACTTAGGTACTTGTTGATAAGGAAAAGTTAACGGTTAATTCTTAAATAACCTCTAACTGAAAACGCCATCTTTTCAAAGACAACAAAATATTGTTTGGATGTTAAGAAGCGACATTCGTACTACCTGCACCATTTCTTGCCTATTAAACAACCACGTCTAAGTATAAAAAATATCACAATGAGCAATTGAAAATAATTATGTGTTATAGTTTGCTTCTCGTTAGTAATAAGGATGTAGGTAATAATGCATTCTCAGTTCTGATAAAAACGTGGGAATATGTCGATGTCTTATTTGTTAAGACTAACAAATAGCCTGTTGTTTTCCAACAGATTAGTAATTGTAATAGTGCAAAAGCGGTAGTAGGAATATTCGGCTAACTACTAGAGGCGTTAAATTATGTTACTTGAAACTCTTCAGTTGAGTGCAACGTCGTCTACTCGTGCTTACCTGAAGCGGATGAGCTAGCTGAAAATAAAAGAAAACATTGTTAATTTTAAACACCAGAAAACTCTACAACAAATTAAATTATAATTAAACAGATTTACTAACTATACTAAAATCGAGCAACTCTTACGCCTGCCGTAAACAAGAGCACGTGCGTTGAAATATCTGCCATAGCCGCACGGAGGTACGACCTTTATTTAATTTTAGTCTTACAATTGTGTACATCAAAATATTTCAGACAAGAATTATTGGCTTAATTAAAATGGTTCAAAACATCGATAAAATTATTTGTGGCAGTGTCTAAATAGCTGAAAACAACAAAATAAAACCGAATATCTACATTTTTGCGATCGAGCACGTCCCTGTTGCCGAGTCGGGTGAAATTTTATAGCCTACCGACCAATCGCGGATCGTCATTGAACACGTGGTTTTATTTACGCCAGGCGTACGGATTGCTCGATTTTACTATAGGTATATAAGGCAAAATGTATCTAGGTATTAGAAATGTAAAAATTCCTAATATATTGTTTTTAATTAAGAGATAAAATGATATTCGTGAACAAAGAAACCAGTATTGATGATACCACAATAGAAATCTTACTCTAAGGCATCAAGCTGAAAACGCGATAGTTTTAAAAATGAAACTAGACTCCCGGCCCACTAACAAATGAGACAAAAATATTAACAGAGCGATTTTAACACGAGTGAAAGTTATCCGAATTAAAACACATTTATCGTTAATTACAAAATTGCTATTGGAGCGTGCAGTTTTGGAACAGAATTAACAAAGACCCTCGGCGCGCTACGGTTGCTGCTTTAATAAACTATATTTCTTTGACCGAAGATCATAATCTCTGTGTGAAAGATTTCGTATTTTTGACAACTTATTTAGGATGACGAGAGAATCGAAATTATAATAGCCGATCTGACCGTATCTGACCGTGGCCATCAAATTGAAATATAAATATAATAAGATAGATAGGGAACTCCCCAAAAAGTTCAGACTGCTCCTAGTATAGCTGACTATGGCTTCGAAATATTAAAAATAAAAAAGTGCCATGTTAATTAAAATGAAACGAGAAGAAATAATTATTTTTTAAAAGTTAAAAGAAGATCCCGTAGTAACCAGAACCGCGAAATCGAACATGCGCGCATGGTTCTTTATAGTATCATAATATACTACCGCTGAATGATTATGTTTCTTCACTCAATGTTTAGGGTGCTGAAAGTTGTAGGTAAACGATAAAAAAGTCTAATTGATCACGTTCATAGGTTGTATCCCAATAAACATTTTTGGTTTTATTAGAATAACCACAACTATTAGATTGCCTAAGTTAAACCACTGTTAGTTATTTAATATAGTTCCGGAAATATTTCGGTTACCTTTGTAAACCCATTAAAACACTTAAATGGAGCAATTTATAAAGGTCACCAGCACCTATTTTAGTACCGTTATACGACTTTAAAGTATATAACCAATAGTAGAGTAAATGTTTCCATCACCTTTATATAACCTACTTATACAACCCGGCTACTTTCAGTGTTAAATTTGGTTCTATAAGGCATGCAGTTACCCTTATAAATTTTGCCTATAATGGTGTTAGTAATATTTCATGGGATTTAGATATCGGACGCCTACTTCCATCTCTGTTTAACTATTGTTGTGCGCCTATCCTTTCCATTCACTTCAAAATTCTATGGTTGGGCATGTCACAGGGCATGTGAATATTTTTGCCAAGTATAATAATAGATGTTTCGCTAACCATACTTGAAATTGTGTGTGGCAAGAAAAATTTTACGCAAATATGAACAAGATACCTTCAAAAAATTCACGGGCCTTCGAAATACTCCTAAATAAGCAAGGTTGTTTGCATTAAAAAAACTTATTTTTTTTATTTGCTAAAATTACGAGAAAAAAGTTTAAAAAAATATGCCCATGTCACATAATAGTTATTTATGTACCAAGGCACTGAAGTTCAACTTTTTATGACTCATGTGGAGTTTAGTTGCTGAGGCCTCTGGCCGAGGCAAATAAACCACATGAGTCATAAAAAGAACTTCAGTGCCGAGGTACATATTATATATTTTTTTGAAATCGGAAAAAAAAAGTTTTATTAGGCAAGAAAATTAAAATTAACAAGGGATCACCCGTCCACGAACCCACTACGCGCGGCGTTGCTTGACTTTACCGATCGCTCTACCTAGGACAAGTATAATGATGTACGGCACCTTCTGACAGAAAAACCAAACTGCTACTTCTTGTGCAGCCTACACAACAAATCTATTGATTTCCAAATTTACTAAAATATGTATACTGAAGGATTGCGCTTCTATAGGAAACAATTTCGCAATGTGTATGAAAAGTTAAATGAGCCTTTATCGGCCGGGTTTTGAATATTTGGTCACTTTTACGGGCGATTTCTCCGCGTCTGACGTTTGATGTTTACATCTCGCCAAGGCCTACTTATTGAAAAAATCGTACAATAATGGGCTACATTATTGTACGATTTCTGTGCTTTTAATGACGATTTTGGGACATTTTAATGCCGATTTCAAGAAAAAGTATATTTTGTTAAAGTTTCCGCGGAATAAAATAAAATATGCTAATAAATTCCGTAACTGTGGGTCGTGTCGATTCTATTCTATATTTGCATCATGGCGTCTCTTAGTAGATTACCCTTAAAAGCTTTGGCGACAATAATATCACTTAGAGTAACGTTACATAAATTGAAACAATGCTATAAACCTTCTGTAGTATTTTTTTTATAAAACTATAAGTTTCCTATATATCCTTAGGTAATATAACGCTACCAATAGTGTTACTATAAAACCAAAGGTAATATAACGCTACCAGTAGTGTTACTATAAAACCAAAGGTAATATAACGCTACCAGTAGTGTTACTATAAAACCAAAGGTAATATAATGCTACCAGTAGTGTTACTATAAAATCAAAGCTATTTTAAAGACCTCTCGGAGATGTAGGGCTGCAATAATTTCATAACTTTCGGTAGATAACCCGTTAAACACTAATTTTCACGTTCTGAACTAAATTTGTGTTTGTTTTTGTTTTTAATAAAGGTATGTGTCACTAGTGCATGGGGCTCATTTATACCGGTGGATACATCGACAATGATTTTCAATTTATTTTAACCCGTTTCACTTTTACACAGTTTCAAACAATTTCTTCTCATTAACAACACATACTTCACTTATTTTTACTCTCCTCCTGTTATACATTTTTCATTCGTTTTTTAATATAATGCTCTACATCATGCCGGTATCAACAATAATAAGTGCTTAATCAGCCATCTTTAAAATGAAAACATATTTGTATAAGAGTAATTTATATCACTAAAAGTTGTAAAAGCCTATAAAGGTCATTTTGGTACGAAATTGGCAACCAAAAGGTATATAATGTGTTCAGTAAAACACCATTAGCTCCAGGGTTTTATAGAAGTAATTAGGAATGCTGTTATATAACTCGGGAAATCATAGTTTTATAACATAGGTATTGGAAACTCTTATACAAACATGTTATATATCTTGTAGTAATGGTCACTCCAAGTGCTATAAAATGGTGTTGGAAACATTTACAGCACTTAATTATAACCCTAGTACCCATATTGATATTATATAACCCTTATAAACTCCAATTACTGGAGGTGATAACCGGTTCCTTTCATATAAAACTCCGCAACCTTTATATGACATTTATATAATTAGGTATCACTTGTGGTAACGAAAAATGTTTATTGGGATGCAAGATAAGCCATAAACTATATGAACGAAGATAGGAAGATTTTTATATACGGTGACCGGCAGAACGGACGCAACAAATGTGATTTTATTTTATTCTCCGCCGAAATGAAAAACTGACTATGGGGCTATGGTGGGCATGTCCCGAAAGGAAAATATAGCCAGAAAAACTTGGACATGTCTGATATAACTCAATATATTCAGTTTTTTATTTGGGGCAAATTAAAATAAAATCCCATTTGTTGTGCCCGTTCTGCCACTGTTTAAAGAGTTTCTATACCTAAAGGTAACTCTGGAGCATTGACTGGCTTAGTCCAAGCTCTCCATCAAGGTCGTGTATTTAAAGATAATGAAAATTATTAAATTTATCGTGCACATTTTTTTTTACAATTCTGCAGTGAGAAGCCAAATGTGTTATTTATATAATATGTAACACATTTTGGTAAGTGTAATAAATCTCAATTCAAGAAAATAAAGCGTAATAGTTTGACTTTAATTGCTATCAACATCGTAAAATATGTTATGCAAATTGTAGCTTATGGTAACAATAAATATAACAATCACGCCAATACAAAAAAATGAACGGCCGACTATTAAGGTTGCATAATATTTTATTGCGAATTTTATACGGGCAAGATATCAAGGATGCAGTGAAGGGTTCGCAAGACGTGTTCTCTCATGTTAGTCATGCGAGATGAAAAATTAATTATAAGATCATTTATTGAGGAAAGACATCTTGAAATTAGTGATGATGACTTTTAATATGATCAAAACCTTCTGATTGGTGTAACTGTTTTTTAATAATCGTTTCTTTGTCACTAGTCACAAATATTCCATACTGTTATTTGCTCAAATTAAACACATATTTATTTTTATCTATTAAACTCTCTACAATTCACGCACATACCTACCACTCTGTAATAAACAATAACGACTGTTATAATTCATAATATATATTAAAGGGGACCAAGTGTTAATTTAAGTGCATTATTGCAGAAAATGAACGAGCTGAGTATCAACGGAGCTGTTACTTGTTCGCTTGTCTCTATAATTTCCTGCGTATCGATCCAAATTATATGTAACTTTTCGATTAACTAGTCGTAATTATTGAAAATATAGGGTATATGAATTTGTTATACAGGGCGAGTCTGAAATAACTGGCATCCTTTTTTTGGGTAATAGAGATGGTCATTCTGAACTAATTTTCTTAATACATTTTTTCCTAGCGCCGAGATTTTTCTATAATTCATCCCCTCAAATTCCCCTCTCTATGAAAACACGGCACTGGCGCCCTGCCAATAACCGAGTTAAAAATGGTAAATCATCAACTAGTATAGTATTTTGAAACCGAATTTACGCTATTCTATCCGCTGTGTATGAAATAAATGTTGGTAAATTTTAAAAACATTAGAGAAAAATTTCGGCGATAGGAAAAAAATTATTAAGAAAAGTTGTTCAGAATGACCATCTCTCTTACCCAAAAAAGGATGCCAGTTATTTCAGACTCACCCTCTATAATATCTAGAAATAAGAAAAAAAACTATTTTTCTTGAAATCCTAAAGTGTCCCAAAATCGTCATTAAAAGCTCAGAAATCGGCACTGAAGTAACCCATTATTGTACGATTTTTTCAATAAGTAGGCCTTGGCGAGATGTAAACATGAAACGCCAGACGCGGAGCCATCGCCAGTCAAAAGTGACCAAATATTCAAAACTCGGCCAATAAAGGCCCATTTAACTATTCGTACACATTGCGAAATTGTTACCTATAGCAGCGCAATCTATCAGTATAAATATTTTAGTAGGTTTTAATATCAATAGATTTATTATAGAGGCTGCACAACAAGCAACAGTTTGGTTTTTCTGTCTTTGTCTTTGTCATACTTGACCTAGGTAGAGCGATCGTCAAAGTCAAGCAACGCCGCGCGTAGTCGGTTCATGGACGGGTGATCCCTTATTATTTATTTTCTTGCCTAATAAAACATTTTTTCCCGATTTCAAAAAAATATATAATATGTACCTCGGCACTGAAGTTCTTTTTGTGACTCATGTGGTTTATTTGCCTCGGCAACTAAATTCTACATGAGTCATAAAAAGTTGAACTTCAGTGCCTTGGTACATAAATAACTATTTCGGGATATTTATTTGTGCGTGTAAATTATGTATAATATGTAGACGTAGATAAGTTCAAACTTAAGTCACGACATAAGCAAAGCTATTTTTTTATGACTTAACGACATCTTTTACGTACAGGTGCAAATTTTTAGAATGAGATACTAGGTACTGTTTCTGTTGAGGTGCCTATCCACCTCTGCTTTGTTGGGCGTGTGCAGTTGGAAGTAGAGCACAAGTATCAAGTAGCTCATTTTTTAAAACACGACGTTAAATTTTGTCTATAGAAATGCCTGTAGATACGGCTCTGTACGTAATTCAACCAGCAAATATATAGACTGTAAAATGCTATAGGCATATTTTAATAACAAGTCATGATCATAAATCTATCTACCTATCTAAAAACTACATTAACGTGTTAACCTAATAGTTTTGCTTGGGGGTTTCGTGTTGGAATCGTATTATTTTTTCCATTCGATTTCAAGAAAATTAATGTTGAATTTATTAATGAATATTATAATAAAATTGGAGCTAAGAAAATATTCCGGGTCATTTTTTGTGCTAGAATTTAAAGTAAGATTCAGTTCTCGGTCACAGTAAATTAATTGCAGTCGAAATATCTCATACCGCAACAACAATCATGATACACACAAAACGAGTTTCAGACAGGGAATCCCGCATTTAGCTGGTGAAGATCAAGGCTCACCTTGTTTATATTTTGATCAACGAGAAGGTTTATTATTCTCTGGCATTTTAGCGACCAGGCAATGCCATTAATTTGTGTATAGAGAGGATCAATTAAACACGCACCTATTGTATCACTTTGTAATGAACTCGAACGTGGTGAAAACTCATCCGTGCGATTACAATTAAATTAGCGCAAAGAGAAATTTTTATATACGCAGCTGGGATTCGAAGAATCTTGTCATCTGGTTGATATCTTTGCCCGTTTTATTCCTGACATACATTATCGATTAAAGTCGGATATTTTTGAATGCCTTCTTCATTCTTCATAATGGTAAGATATTGCATACAAAAGCAAAAAATATAAATTGAAACTCTTTATTGTCAGAGTGCGTTATAAAAGAAATTGTTTCCAATAGAAAGACGGCCACAGAAAGGAACACACGCTCCAAGATGAAGTAGCTTAAGAAATTCAGAAAAATATCCCGCACGTAATGACGTTAGAATATATGAACTCATTTGCCTTCTACAGGCTGTTCCAAATTAAGTCGGCTAATGGTAACCTTTTTGTTATTGAAGATAGGCCGTAGGTTATTTGTGAAAGTATTGTATTTTTTTGCGCTGATTACGATGGTGAAAACAGAAAAAAATTGAACATCGCGTTTACGAAATATTGCAAAAAATGTACTTTTTATAAATGGAACTATGTATAAGTATACACTTGCATTCTGTTCTGACATTTGGCAACGTCGCATTCGTCGATCGCTTAGTCCATCGGTCTGAGCTTGAATCCGTTGTTTATTGTTAGTCTGTTGAATGTTGAATATGGATTTTGGGTATTATTACTACAAAAGTCTCAAAAAATGGGTTTACATTTTTCGATTTCGTCTGACGTCAACTGTAGGTACTTCTGCTTTTCAAATTATTAAAACCCACAAAACTGAAAGTGCGTTCACCTGCAACCTGTAATAAAGATGATGGGCTTACTTGCGATTCGATGTTTCACTCGAGCGAAGATTTCTCGAAGAAAGTAAACGACCAGAAATAGAACGCGACTGTTGCTTATCAATCTGTCAGGATTCCGAACGCAAAAAATATTCATCTAGACCGGCCATTCGCTCTAGTTTGCCCATCGGCGTATTTTCAGGTCGAACCTAAACAAGAATCGCGCTTTTTTTTCGAATCGAATCGAAAATTACACGGTGCGGCACGCCGTGCTTCTGTTTCGCATTGATTTGATTTCCTCTTGACATAACGTTAGTTCTGATTCGGCTTTAGTTGCCATTGGCATCCTGGTAATGAACACGTACGGCAGTATTATTGGTTGACTATTTTGAAATAATTAATTTGTAGAGGCTTTATGCTTTTATTATGCATATATACGAGGTGATTTCCTTTCATTTCGACAATTTGATATAGATACTTTACATTATGATAGGAATGTTTATAAACAAATATATCACCTTATGTACCTATAGGTAGACAGATAATTTAGGGCAAATCCGCTGAGAAATGTCCTGTGCAAAACTACCTACTTTTGTGGCCACTAAATTTAAATTCAAATGTATGGACATATTTGTAACAATCTTTCAGTGGTTTAAAGGTGCAGTGAAGGAAAATTTACGATGGGATAAAAAAAATTCTGTCCACAATAATTGTGCCAAACTATTATCTGGCGATGACAGCAGTATATAGTTCAGTGTGGACAAAAACACTTTCAAATGTATGTCCGTCAGATAAACGCCAAACTAGAGAAAATTGCCAGGACCGTACTCTAAATTTTCCTTCTAATTAATTTGGAAACACAGGGTATATTCTATCAATTCTATGGAAATATCAGCTAAAACTAATTGTTTGAATAAGTCCATTTGAAAATTCCTTATTTACAATGCTCCCCTGTATCAAGACGCGTGCATTGCCACCATACCGGTTTTGGCTTACAAAATAATTATTACAACAACGGGGGTAAAACTTACAGTCTCAGCTCCACAAACACAGCTTCTTTAATCAACAGATGAACTGTACATATGTTTCGGCCCTCCTAGGGGTCATCTTTAGCAGTAAAGCAATACAGAGAAATAATTATTAGTTTTCAAAGGGGACGGTGAAAATATTTTCGGCACCTGATAAAATATAAAATATACATAATATAACTATAGTTCAGTCGAATGGTACACATGGAGGGCTCGAAGTGTAATAGTTTTTAATGGTTTATTTTATGTTTTTTGAGGTGCTCAACACGAATCTGAAGTTGTCCAACAAAAACTTTCGCGGCAAATATGAGAAATAAAAAAAACACTAAAAATAATGTTTTTTTAGTTATTTTCAGCTTATAACATGCAAAGCATGATATTTATGCAAAAAGTGGTCCTGTAGTAAAACAAAGAGGAGAAAATTATCTACAATTTATGTCTCTTAATATTTTTTTGTACGTCATATATTTTCTACGCAAAAGAGTGTTGAAATATCAGGGAAATGGGTAGTTTTTGGCAAATAGCAAAAAGTGAAACTTTCCCTTTAACTGAATTATTTTACCTTTCAACATACAGAACAATATCACATTTGGCGTCCCTACCTCCTACCGATGCTACAACACAGTAGCAACATTCTTTGAGAGTAGATATACTTTCAAGTACAACAATGGCTTGGAAGTAAAAAAGATCATACAAGAAGAGCAAAAAGATCATGCAAGAGCAATGGGGTTGGAAGAAAACCAAAGGGGGTCTGTAGCCAGTACCAACCCTACCCACCAGCACCAGAAGCAGTTTTAAAACTTATTTCTTGCAAATGCATGAAGACCTGTCAGACCAACTGTGGATTCAAAAAAGAAGGCCTTAACTGTTCTCATAATATGTGCCCGAACGGCGAGAACAGCTGTAGTAACATGCCCGTTGCAGAAATTGAAGAAGAAGCATAGGATGATCCGGAGTTCCCTGAATCACTTGAAGGAAACTATATGCATGGATAATTATATACCACATTTATTTATTCACTCACTATTTATTTGTGTGTTCAAAATATGTTACGAAATAGGTATTCATATTATGCGTATTCGATAAATTGTCAAATAAGTATTTGGAATTAAGCTATTTTATCGGTTTTAGGCGTACAAGAACTGGGAGTCTGCCCTGAAAAAAGTATGGAACAGAAATTCACGTCTTTAGAAAAATATTTATCTACTTGAAATAAAAAATATAAATTAATGGTGTTTTTTGCTATTTTCCAAAAATTACCGAAGTTCCTCCATGTTTCAACACTCTTTTGCAAGGAAACCATACGATGTACAAAAAAATGTTAAGAGAGGTAAATTGTAGATAATTCTATTCTCTTTATTTTACTACGGGAACACTTTTTGCATAAATACCTTTCTTTGCCAGTTATAAGGTGAAAATCGCCAAAAAACATAATTTTTGTTTTTTTTTTTGGTAATTCGTCATGTTTGCGGGGAAACTTTTTGTTGGACAACTTTAGATTCGTCTTAAGCGCCCAAAAAAACATAAAATAAACCACTAGAAACAATTACACCAGAACTTTCCACTTTAATCTACCGTTTGACTGAACTACTAGCGATCAAGAGAGACGTTCGACAGGCGGGACTTTTAGAGCCGTCATTTTTGCATGGAATGTGTATATCGAGTCTTGACAAAGGCTTCATTTGACAGGATTTGATAGTAAATATTATTTAGCAAACGCGATTTTTTGTAAATATTATTTACAGTCAAATCCTGTCAAGACGCGTTATATTACACATTCTAATTCCATACAAATGGTGGCACTATTCCGCGAGTCGGACATGTTTCTTGATCGGTATAATATGTATGCTATATACTTATAAATATGGTATTTTGAAGAATCGTTGTATATTATGTAACTACTGTCAAATTCGGTCAAACGAAGCCTCTGTCACGACGCGCTACGTACATAAATTCAATACAAATCACTGCCATTGTATATACAGCGAAGGCAAAAATTAGAGGATATTTTGAAATTTCAAAGAAAGGCCCCCGAATTCATTTCAAGAACTGAAGTTACCATGTGAAATATTTGAAAAATTAAGATATCTTCTAATTTTTGCCTGCAGTGTATAAAAGCAAATTATATCTCTTTTTATTCAAAAGCACAGAATCGTGCGATGGGAAATTCTAGTTGGCGCATGACATGTATGCTTGTGCGCAATATGGATGTGAAACAACACCTATTGAAAAAAATTGGACAAAAATGTCTGGACAAGTTTATTACGAATTACAAAACAATATCATACATCCTACAAATAAAAATGACATTGTTTGATTTACAAAATGGATGCATCAATAACAAGCAGAATCTATCTAATTATATATACAAGTGCTGTTGAGGTGAGGTATATATGCTATAAAATTTACAGAAACAATAAAAAACAACGGTGAACGTGCCAACCCGATGGTGAAGGCAACGCGTTGGTGTAATAGGCATAGCATGTTACTCACATCAGGTGCCACATTTTTTATCGATACCTACACCACAGATACAAGGAAAGCCGAGTGAGACACCTTCACTTTTGCTCCGTATCGGTATGGAGCTACTGAACAGGATGTTTATGAGTTTTCTTGGACGAAGGATTTCTGATAAAATCTGAAGATTTGATTGTTATTTGCCTCACGAGCATAGGGTTGGGTAAATCGCCTTGCGACTAATGACAGGTCGTTTAAAAAATGTACACATTCGATATTTTAATCATTGCACCAGTAATTATTATGTTAACGAACGGTTAATTAGTTTTTCTAGCAATTGCGGAAATATCGGAATCGATATTTCACACACGCCGCATGTGCAGTTTCCAAGGTTAGTCGATGACAATAATTTGTGGATTTAAAAGTTATATACCTGTTTTGGGTATGGATTAGATCAGACTAGATTAAATTATGGGATGTTCCGATATTAACCAAAACAGTTCCGGTACTGAACAGTGTTTCATACACTTGCGAGATCTTGAAACACTGCACCCTAACGCAGTTCAGAACTACAGGAGGATTTGTGATTTCTTCTGTTCTCCAAGCCGGTCACTCTAGTTACCAGTTGGTTAAGAGTTACAGAAGGTTTTCTGAGTTATTCTGTTAAATAAACCTGTAGTCAGGTTACCTGTTTCTTAATTTCGACCTGTACCATAAATGAAATGATCCAGAAATGTCTATAGCCTGAAAACCAAAGAAATTGGAGACAACAACTGTGTCCATATATAAACCGTATTCGAGAATGCGCATACTATGAACAGGGTAGTGCGGTGTCAGTCACCTAACCTAAACCTTATAGTGGATGTTTTGCACTCTTGCTTTAGAATATTAGAATATATTCTGTAGCTTGTAGATCCCAAAAACTTTAATAAATAAGGGACAAAATAGTTAAATACTTCTGAAAATTATAAAAATGCGGATGCGTCCAAATATGTACACAGAGTATCCTACCGCCAAGCCCGGACATTGTACTGCATCGGGCAGTTCCAACGCAATGATGTTATAAAACAGAGTGCAAATTAAAACGCGATTGTCTACGAATATTGAGCACCGTGTATTTACTGAGAATACGCGAACAATATATGTTGATAAAACTTTGACCAATCACTGACAAATTCTTGCGTTACAAAATTCAGGTATCTAAAAACAAAACTTGAGGGCGTACCTATCTTTCTTCTTGCTTCCTTGGCAACAAAATAGCTGCATGACCACTCCTACTACCTTGGTTCCTTTATCGAAAACGCATAGGTACTTTAAAAAAATTATAAATATTCCTTAATAATTCTCAAGGTCCGCTATCCTGCAATCTAATACGTGTACCTGCTTCTATTCAATAATAGATTCGAAAGTATAGCCCAAACAAAAAATAATAATTAGGTACAAACTTTACCTAATATACTTTTGACTAATACCTTCTGACAATAAATTTGATTGTTGGGAAACCCGTTCGCCGGGGTGTGGCCCGTGCCTAGCGTTACAATTGCTTTTGTTGTCCGAAAAAAATTGGTTGCTAAACTGTACTGTTTCGAGATATGAAAATTCTTTAGCAAAATGGGCCGAACGAATCGGCGGGGTGGTTATGTAAGTTAAGCCACTGCCGATAAATCGAGCAGCTGTAGATTCGTTTTTAATTGTTTCGCCTGTTTTTTGTGTTTGCTTAAAATCGGTTGCTCAAAGGCGTTGACAGATGGGAGTGACTTAACTCTGGATAGATAATAGGTATATATTATTGTGAAAGTCAACTGTATAGCACAGGTATACAGGGTGTTAATAAAGTATGTCACAAAATTTCAAGGAAAGATTTCCGGGTTGATCTTAAGAAAAAAGTTCATATGAATATAGTTCCTTATATAAGGGCTTCCTTTTTGAGATACAGGAAGTTGAAAGTTCCATAAAAATGTCGAAAATTTTGAATAATTTTTCTGTAAATGAATAAATCGAAGAACTTGATAGTCCTTGGGCCTAAATGTAGTGCCATATTATGGTAGTATACTGGTCTTCTGCGATCGACAGTAGCGTAGTTACGAGGGATCAACATCATTTAATTTGGAAAAAAAATAGTCCGGCCCTGTGTTATACAACATTTTATTACATTTTTGGGTAGACCATAAAATTCTCTACAAAAGTCTTTTTTTGACTTTTTTCTCTATCTGTCAAGGTTTCAAGGCAAACAGGAGTTTTGTGATCGAATTGGTGATGTTATTTTGCTACACGAGCGAAAAACACAGGTTTCTTTAGAACAAATAATGGTATATTACAACTTTACACCATAACTTTTAGTTATACAAGCTTTGGCTCTTACTTTGAAATTACATCTTATTTTGGCACTTAAAAATAGAATTCACAAAATTGTTCATCCATCATTAGTACAAACAAATTTAATTAAATTAAAAAATATACTTACTAATAACAGTTATCCTGAAAAGTTAATAAACAAATTATTATTTAATATATGAAACAACAATAATTTGAATAGTAGAACTCAACAAAGAAATCAAAACAATCCTCAATTGTTTATAATATTAATATTTAATTGTGTGATTTGACAAACCCATAATTCAATACTTGTTCCACACGCTACACTTATGCCTTTGGATTTTCGAGGTCGGAATAGTATAAGAAATCATACGGTGAACATGGCATAAGTGAGAATTAGTATCTTTTTTTTCTGATGTTTTGAAAAATCGAATTTTCCATATGTTTTCCCCGGGGGGCAATCTTAAAAGTACTATTTTCCGATTCAGCATCGATTTACCTTTCTACCCTCTCCAAGGCTTAAATGGGAAAATCAGTAAGGAAAATCTGTCACTGTCTATTTCGGTTTCCTGCCGCTATTCCACGATTTTCGGCCATTTTGTACCAAATGTCATAAAATTTATTATTACATCATAACCATTTGTAAGTATGTTTTGAAAAATTTCCATAGCCATTTATTAGAATTACTACCTTTTAGCCCTGACGAAGCTCTCAAAGTAAGAGCGAAAGCTTGGATAACTGAGAGTTATGGTGTAAAGTTGTAATGTACCATTATTTGTGCTAAAGAAACCTGTCAATTTCCTTCGATTGTAAATCTTCATAGCAGTGATCTTCTATATAATTATTTTGCTATACTGTTAAATAACACACTTGCAACCAGCTATAGGACAACTTATTAAATAACCCACTTGCTACCAGCTAGGACAACTTATTATATTGGCTCAGTTTGGCTTCAGTTTATTCATTATTTACAGAAAAGCTATTCAAAATATTTTTCTGGAAATTTCAACATTCTGTATCTCAAACGGGAAGCTCTTAAGGAATTATATTCATATGATCTTTTTTCTTTTCTACGACCCAGGAATCTGACCTTAAAATTGTGTGAAATACTTAACATAACTCTTTTGGATGAATTATCTCATACTTGCTGGAATTAATGTTATTAGTTGTGAAATTAAAGGTTTTGGAAATTTCTTATCTAAATTATGGTGAGTCGTCTAACAGTCAAGTATATTAGATACATATACCCAGAAGTAGGTAAGTGACAAAATTGTAACCCTGTTTGCGCTGTACTATGGACATGTGTACTCTCTGCTGTGGTATGGTGTTGTTTGCTGGGGCAACGCCCCCACATCAAACTCTGTTTTTATTTCACAAAAAAACATTGTCCGCCAAATTGCACGTGTGCCGAGACGTAGGTACCTCTTGTAGGCAACTCTTCGTTAAACTCAATTTTCTAATGCTCCCAAGTAGGTATATACATATTTTCTTGCGCATTGCATGTTAGAAATAATCTTAAGAGCTCCTGAAAAATGAAGATATCCATTCTCATGACACAAGGAGCAAAGGCAACTTACGTATTCCGCGTTGTAGGACCAGTTCTAGCCAGAATGGTCCTCATCAAATTATTATGTCAATAAAGATATTCAATCACCTACCGGATTACCCTAAAACCATTCAGTCTGAAAAGCAATTTAAAGCTGAACTAAAAAAAAATCCTCCTGACTCGTGCCCTTTACTCGTTATATGAATACTTTAACAATTAATACATGACATGTAATGTACTTATTTATTATAATTGTGATAATTTTGTGATATTTGGTACTTGTACTACTTCTTGTGACGTGTCCTATATTAAGAATCTGTATATAATGTACTTTTTCTTGATTTGAATTGAATTGAATTAACTTTTTTCAAAGATTTATTTCTTCGGGAAAATTTTAGTATCATTTTTTTTAGCCACTGGAGCGTAATTCGAAACTCTTGGTTATAAAGAAGCACAAAGAATGGGGACGAATTAAATTTTCAAATTCTTATGTAATATTTCAAAATGACTTAGTAAAAAATATCATAAATTTGCGTTACTAGCTGCGTTCTCGGTGCGAAATATATGAAGATAGCTTAATCGTCGTAATGTCGTTCGTATGCAAGTTCAGGCGCGTGATATATATTAAAATGTGATATATAGTTATAATTATTTTTAACCTAGCGCATTTATGTTATCCATTTAATTTTTATTGGGTTTTTCGCCACCAAACTGATCGAAAGACAACTTTTTCAAGTTGCCTGGAAAATTCATAAATTCTTAACAGTGAATGAACGAAACTTTAAACGTGTAACTCAAAAAATAACTTCAACAAATTTGTTTTCTGAGCTTTTGGAGAATAATTCTTCCTCCTTTCTCAAAGATCATGCCACGTCAAAGTGAAGTGACAGATTAATAAATTTCAGGTTAAAATGTCATGACAACAGAAACAAAATAGCCTAGCCACCTGCCTGATATTGTATACCCTGTGTTCTATCTAATTATCTAAAAAAAAGCATTTATGTTATATTTATGCTGCGCGACCAATTTAAAAAATGAACAAACTATGAAAGAAATGTGTCATATATGTTTATTGCTTTACAAAACTAAATTCCTCAGCAACATTAGGTATTTATCTTAAGCCGATATTATGAAGCTTTTACCATATACAACAACCTTAAACACACTGATGCATACCTGACAGGCGCGAGGGCCTCGTAGCTTTTGAAATACTCGCCAAATTCGAGTCGCCAATTAAGCACACCCTGCATTGCATTTCCACATCAGAACCGCGACAGTTAATTTCACGGTGGCCGAAAGCGAAAACGTTTAAAGCCGTTCTTAAAGTGCTTTTACCCGGGAGCACTCACCGACGTATTGTTTGACTTACGCAAAGAAAAAATCAACGGAATACCACACGTTTCCTGATGTCTTATTAACCACTTCGCCAGCACGCTAACAGTCCGAGTACGTGCGAAGAATCGTGGAACCACTCGAAAGGAAAACATCTCGTTTTTGTAAAATAAAAGTGATTACCTAGGTATCTAATAAAAAAAATTACCCCCTCCGAATATTAATTCGACGACCCACTTTTACTATATAGATTTACGTGCAGTTTTCCTCTGACAAGCAATAGACAAATATGTAAATTTATTCAAAAAATTTTTGTCGTTAAATAAAGAGGAGCTACAAAAGCTCCCTTCTAAAAATGTCACGTTGTCTGTGGATATACCTATAGCTTTACCTACTGTGTATATAATTTAGTCTAGAACAGACTTTCCGTGATATCTTTGGTGATATTTGAATAGTTAGCTCAGGAGACTACAATGATCGATCAGACGAGGAAACCGAAACCATAGATACCCAAACAATGCAACTATCCGGAATATGCATATTATAATATGCAGAAAAGACAAAGTTCACGGTATCGGACACGCCTTCTAAGTCGACACAAAAGTATCTGAGTATTTGCAGAGAATGGCTAACACGCAACCGCTGAGTCAGTGCTACGGTAATACCAATACCTATAAGTTATAGTTGGGCGAATTGTGCTTTTTCGATTCGCCAACTGACTAATATGGACACTATTGACCGCATTTGTGTTATATAATAGTAAAATTATTTACATTGAATAGTTATGGTTGTTCAGCCAATCATCACAACAATAATTATATACGCATATAGAGTTGAAGAAGCTAGTAAGAATAAAGTAAATCCTTTTTAAGATAAAAATGCACTGTACACCTATGATATCTAAATAAGTACAGTTTTTCTGTACAATCAGAAATAACGGAGCTATAGAGATCTGAAGAAATAGCAAAAAAATCACTTTTTTCAAAATATCTAGTGAGACGTGAACTTTTTTAAAAATCCAAAAGGGGCATTGGATTGAGCATTCACAACTGCAATTCTTTCCCCATTTAACCTTTGTTCTATCTCTGCTAGTTTCCGAGATCCCCATAGTGGGCATAAAAAAAACTCACCCTGTATACCTATGCCACTTAACTTTTAATAGCCGGTTGTCTGCCTTCGTTTAAGTAGTAGGTATATTATATGAAAAAATCACA
The DNA here is from genome assembly GCA_963920635.1 of Pseudeuparius sepicola. Lineage (NCBI taxonomy): Eukaryota > Metazoa > Arthropoda > Insecta > Coleoptera > Anthribidae > Pseudeuparius > Pseudeuparius sepicola. Next base: position 50,081,933 of record OY987301.1, read on the forward strand.
GGAAGGAGTCTCTAGGAGTCTCAGGAACCTATGTGGGCATTATAAAATACGTCAGGTAGAAATCGCCTGTACAGGAGCCAAGTTTTGACACAATATTTTAATATCTGACACGGTGACAGGTGCCAGTATGTGGTACTTGGATACTTTTTCGAGTTATTATGCTTAGCTCTGCGGCTTGTGGGATAATAATCCATCAGTATCTAAGTAATTTTGTAATTTAAATTACTTTTGTGGTCACGCTCCAAAGTGGCATATGTAAGTACCTAACCTACTCCTTCATAATTGAAAATTTAAAATTACAGTTGCTATATTATGATGGATTCCTAAACTTAAATATGAAAAAAGTGCCTTATAATTTTTTGCGTGTATTGTAGATATTGATTTTACGAAAAATGAGGATTTCTGCCTCGATTAGTTTGTCGAAACGACTCAAAGGTGCGCGACACTGTAAAAACGGAAACGGCATCCCGCCATAATATGCAGGAACTATCCCGGTCGCGCGTAATCCCGTTGCTCCTTCCTGGGATTCTTTTAGTCAAAGGTACATTATGTATAGGTAGGTATTTTAAAAGAAAGAATTTTTTTTATAACTATATATCCGTTAGACTGTCCGAGACACGTAGCCCCGATGTCAGCGATATCTCGAGACTGTAATGAAACTTCCGCCGAGGTATGTACATGCCAACAGATGAAACCGAACGATGGAAAGATATTTTCTTTAGACTTTTGGAGCCAAAATCCACTCAACAAACAACTTATTCAAGCTCGGGACTACGCGACCGTTGGACGGGAAGTTGCCAAAAAATGTCATAACAATATAGATTTTGCAAAAATATATTATTCACTACCTAGTGCTTGAATTATTGCCGGAAATTTTTCGAGTACACGAATTTTCTTAAAAAATTCGTGTTAGAGAAAAATTTCCGGATATTAATTCAAGAACGTGGGGGATTCTGTAAGAAAATTCCATACCTACGAGGGGGTTGCCGACAGCGAAAGTGACGTCAGATTTCGTATTTTTTAAGTTGTATAGCATAAAATCTAATAACATTTTACCTGGCAAAAATTTAGTACAAACATCTCTGCCTTCATTCTAATCATAAGATCTTAAAAGCACATGTACTGGAATTATTATTTTTCCCAAGGTTTTCATAAACCATAAAACAAAGCACTGTTTGTAATGTCTTATGATTAAAATTAAGACAGAGATGTTTGTACTAAATTTTTGCCAGGTAAAATGTTTTTAGATTTTATGCTATACAACTTAAAAAAATACGAAATCTAACGTCACTTTCGCTGTCGGCAACCCCCTCAAACGAAATTATTATCAAAATTTTTGTCGGGTATCTAATTGTTACAATGTCACATTATAATAATGACATTTGTCAAAAAAAATTCCGCTGTAATCACCTCCTGCTGCCTAGAGCAAGTGAGAATATTTCCGGAAATTTTTTGAATTGCCATGACAACGAAGCAAAAAACGAGCCTCTGATCAAAAAAGGTAAGTATGGAATTTTCACTTATAATCTCCCTAGCGCATGAATTATTTCCGGAAAATTTTTCGAGGGGCGAATTTTTTGAAAATTTTTTAAAAATGGAATCATAGGTATGGTAAGGGGCATGCTATTTATTCTGGGTTTCTCTTGTTCGAAAATAATATAAGAGATGTTTCTGCAAATTATAATATGTATAATATAGTAGGTATCGAGGAAAATTTTCATGTCAGAGAAATTTTAGGGAAATTTTTTTGACGTGAAAGTCAGCGGTATGTTCTTATAAGAGACCTCCTGTGTTATTATACCTAATATCCTTGAACTTGTTTATGATAGGCATAAAGCACAAAATCAATTTAGAAAAATATCTCTACTATATTTGCTCGCACTCACTTGTGAAATTCCACACGCGGTACCGGACACGTGCGTACGTGTAGTCACAATTCAGAAAGTATTTCAACGCATTTTTGAATCGCTCATTTTATTGGTTTAGCTTACTTTTACTGCTTGATCACTTACAAAAACAAAACGCGCGTCTATTCCACAAGAAAGGCCTGCTTAATATGCAAAGATTAGCAGTTACTTTCGTCCCGGAGTAACCTGCTCTTAAGACATCACACGCGGCGAAGTGGAAGCGGGCTAATTTAGATTTGGACGGAGTTATTTGGTTTTAGAATAACGAGCAGTGAAATTGATTGATGGTTGGAATACCTCGGTCTCGGTAGGTAGGTACGTATAGGCGCGGTGGTCTACGAACTGATTAGTTAAAGAAAGTGGTTGTCAAACGCCCCGGGAACAGATATCTAAAATGCTCGTAATTATTTTGATAACAAAACCAAATTCGACTAATTGAATTCATGGGTGTGTAAAATCGAGTGCACCGGAAGTTCGTTGACGCAAGTAGGTCACATTATTGTATCGGCTATTAAATTAATTTGAAGACGATCACTTCCCATCATATCTCGTATTATAAGTGAAGCAATGCAATTAATGCGCCGATTAAAATTATAAATAAAGTTCAATCTCAAAAATCAGTTTTTGGTTACCTCTTTGTTGAGTTGAGTTGAGACTTGATACAAGTTATTACTATTTATGTCCAATTTGACCATTTGGGTTCCTTTGTTGTAATTAAAAACAAATCGCGGGGAGACACGATCTTTTATTCCTCCAACTTTTTCTGTGGTGTCTATGGATTCTGTGAAATATGTTTATGCTTTAGAGTTTAATTTTCCTTGATTCTCGTACGTTGTAAATTAGGTGTTAGGTACAAACTATGGTTTTTGGAGATGAAGAAGGTTTTTAGAATAAGCTAGGTACCTGATTTTCAGGTGCGTCTAACGTCGTTGTGGTACATAAACTATTGTTTTCGAGATAAACAGGGTTTTTACAATAAGATAGTTGCAATGGTCAGAACATCCCCGCTAAATCATACTTTCCTTATCACATATTTCACAGCCAATATAATAACTAGGGCATGTTTTTTTCTTGAGTCATTTTAAAAAGAAAGAATTAAATTATGCATTAATGAAAATGTTATGGTTATTTTGAACCTTTGCAATACCTAATAGCTGGTTTGTATTTCTTAGCTTTTTGTTGTTGTTATTGACGTTATTGTTATTTACCAGAATTTCAATTAACAATTACAGGATATTGAGGATAATTTGCCGCGAAGTAGGTATAATGACAAGTACTTAAACACTAGTGAAACTAGGTTACTTGCCGCCCTCAGCATATAACCGCAGGTGTACCAAATTTCAGTGAAATATGTTACCAACCTAACCAAAGACAAATTCGATATGTTTATGGAAAACAAATTTTTGACGTTCTACGTGGCGTATACCTAATTATTTATGAAACACCTTGTAAAAATAAACAGGGTTTTAACTAATTTGTCACATTTCACTTGTCCAATTAGTGCAAATTATAGGCATTGTTAACCATGCATTGGTCAATCCGCAGCAGAATCTCTTGAAAAATTATAATACATATATTCCAACAATGGCGGTAATCGGAAAGTATTTATTTGTATTGTAATGCCTAGATGTTTGTTTTATAAAGCCAAGGTTGCTCACGAAGAACAGTGTGTTTTGCCATAATTTCACTTGGTTATTATTAATGACGTAGCACTGGCAGTACACCGGTTGATATAGAACCATTACTGTTATTAGGATGATGTAATGCGTCTGCAGAACTTGATCTTCGTGTTGACCTATATTGTAGGTGGCAGTATGTTGTTACTGAATGCACGGTTATTATGTCAGTTCCGTTGCGGAAAAGAAACAAGAATAATATACAAAAAAAATAAAATACATTCTCCATTTTTGTTCTATCCAGAATTCAAAATACATTAGGTATACAAAAGTATCTTCTTCGCAATAAAAGATGCAGTCAAAGCACACAATTTTTAAAATCTGGACCAGTGAAAACAAACTTACAGGGAAATTTACAAACTAGATGAATTTTTTTTAGTAATTCCACTGGACATCACAAACTTACCTACTTCAACTGTCTAATTTTATATCTCAATCTCTATTTACAGGTATAATAAAAAATGGAAAATAGCAAAACCACTATAGGATTTTCATACTGACCATTAGATAATCTCAGTTTTGACAATTAAACTAATAATGAACAGCAGCAGAGCGGGTGATGAAGAATGCACGCGCACGGGACTACACGTACCTATATCTGTAGTTGCACACTTGTAAATAGGAGCGAATTTATGTGACAATGGTACTATGCTTTTTTATTTTTGCCCAGTATAAATACTATAACAAATAAAATATTGTTATAGATATATTCCCTCCAAATTTCCTCTTACTTTCTTTAGAAGATGATTGCTGACAGGCAACACGGTCTATTTTCAGTGGCGTGGCTACCGGATTGCTGGGCGGTGGCGGTGCCGTGCACCGGGGCCCCCAAGCTCAGGGGGCCCTCGAACCCTAACCAGCAAACCTCAAATTGAACTAGCGAAAAATTCTCCTACCTTTGGAACGTAAATAAAATAGATTGCAACACGACTTTAATCATGGCACCTCATTTGCAAGAATACAGGGGACTTCCAAACAAGTTTCGAACTTCTGTTCAGGGGAATTCCCCTGTTCAACGGATGTTCATACCTACGTCATATTTCCCGTTATTGTCTTACTTATGAATATACGATCGATATCGGTCGTATATTCACGAGTCAGACAAGGACGGAAGTTGCGACGTAGGTATGAACATTCGTTGAACAGAGTTATGTTTGCTACCGCCATCTAGCGAATCGATCGACGATCGTGTCGAATGTCGAACGACAATCGATATAAATCGTTTGACGGGGATTCCCAATGATGTTTCGTAGCGTAGAATTACATTACGTTTCTTGTTTCCTGTCTGTGACATCAGGGCAGAGGCGGATTAATTGTCGAGAGCGCCCTAGGCAAGCACCTCATCGGCGCCCCAAGAATGAAAGTTCCTAAGGACGAAGAATTGTCTCATTGCATAGCTGGTAGTACGCTTCGGAAGCTCTAAATCTCTATAGAATTAAAGAATCTTTTATATTGTGTAAGTAGGTGCATACTTACTGACAAAATTAATTTTATGTTATTTTTTTTCTTTGCTTAAAAATTCCGCGCGCGCGCCCTTTTGTAACCTCGCGCCCCTAGGCACGTGCCTAGTTTGTCTTAGGGATAATCCGCCTCTGCATCAGGGAGTACTCGAGCACACACGAATATTTTTTTCTGTACCATAAAGTGTTTTTCATACATAACTCTTTTGATTTACTTCGTTTTATTGCTTAATACCAATATTGTTAATCCAAGCAATCCTAAACTCTTCACCTGTAGAACCTGGGCTATCATTAAATCTCACACAAGAACACTCGTGCACATACATGTAGTAAGTAGCTTTGCTTTGTTGTGCCCTGCAGTGCACGACAAATAATGATAAAGTAGCTTTGCACCTTTTATGTATTTTATATATATTTATATTTTATATGAAAAAGCGAGTTGCATTTTCGTGCAAAAAATATATTTTTATTTAAATTGGCATGGTGGAGCGCTTTCGACTTTCGCCATCATCAGTACCTCCTGGAAGAGAGCATGACACAATGAAGAGGATGGAAAATGTATAATAGTGTTGGGATACTGAATTTCTTTTTAATTTGCGTTATACTCACTTGTCAGAGGCGTACAAAAATCTTTTCGAGATGCCACACGTTGTATAATAGAGGACGATAGAACAACTTTGTCACATGTTAAAAAACGTTAAATTATTCAAACATACACAGCTTATTAGCTAGATGATTGGACATATTTTAATTTAATAATAATTATAAAAGATAGCCAATAGCCATTTTGTTGAACAGCTGGGAGGACGGATGGCCTGGAGGAAGGTGACTGGGGAATTTCAACATTACCAACTCGAGTGGAAACTATGAATAACACTAAAAAGCCCGCGCAATATGAAATTGACATGGGCGTCTAAGTATTTTTTTTTTGTTTTGTAATAGAAATATTTCAATTACAAAACAAAAAATTTACTTACACAGTATTTTTTTTGTTTTTTTTTTGTTTTGTAATTGAAATATTTCAATTACAAAACAAACAATTTACTTATAGACGCCCATGTCAATTTCATATTGCGCGGGCTTTTTAGTGTTATTCATGGTTTCCACTCGAGTTGGTAATGCCGAAATTCCCCCGTCACCTTCTACGATGGGCCCTCCAGGCCATCCGGCCTCCCAGCTGTTCAACAAAATGGCTATTGGCTATCTTTTATAATTATTATTAAATTATAATATGTCCAATCATCTAGCTTATAAGCTGTGATATGTTTGAATAATTTAACGTTTTTTAACATGTGAGAAAGTTGTTCTATCGTCCTCTTTGGTTTTATATAACATGGGGCATCTCGAAAAATTTTTTGTACATCTCTAACAAGTGAGTATAACGCAAGTTGAAAAGAAATTCAGTTTCCCAACGCTATTATACGTTTTCCGTCCTCTACATTGTGTCATGCTCTCTTCCAGGTGGGACTGATGATGGCGAAAGCCGAAAGCGCTCTACCATGCCAATTTAAATAAAAATATATTTTTTGCACGAAAATAACACCTCGCTTTTTCATATATGTAATTACGTGCACACAGCCGACATTTTTAATTTATTTATATTTTGACTAGATAAAAGCTAAACAGTTTAGTTAGGGCCCCAGTTTTCCTTTGCACCAGGGCCTTTGGTTACCTATAGCTACGCATCTGTCTATAATTTTTCTAGAGAAATTTTCGAACCGGTGCCTTCTCTCACGTAACTCAAGGCGTGCTCTTCCTCAATTAGAATCCAAACTAATGTCATTACGGCACGTTTGCAGATATAGAAAGAGAAAAATCCGCTGATTTGCAGCGAGCGATTTCGTTACAGATGATCGGGCGTTGCGCAATCCGTTCGCACTATAGGAAGAAATCGATTACGCACTTGTACATATTTAAATGGACTTATATTGCCCATAACATAAGTGTTTATATTGTATATCGTCTCATGTTAGTCAGTTAATTACTTCCAACTGCGTATATGGTGGGAAGGAAGAATCTCATATTATTATATGATGGCCTCTCCGAGATGTTAGGTAGATTAGGTATGTATCTACATGCATTGATTTCATAAAGTAGTGGAAAACTCGATAAAAATCTATCAGATTTGGGAGAAATCGCTAATTCCGACTGAGTTCTTGATAACTTTCTATAGTTTTATAGTAACGAAATCCGTTTTCTGTGTCTCCCCATTTCTTTAGAACAACATGTAGGAAGAAGTTAGGTGGTTATTCATTAATTAAATTAATATTAATTGAACAGTTGTGCAAACCTCCGTCTCCATAGTATTTGGCAGTGGCGTAACTACGGAAGAGTAGGCCCGTGTTCAAAGTTTCAGGTGGGCCCCTGTGATTTGTTTTATATTTTAGGTGAAAAAATCTATAATGGTCGATTTGTATCATTTCAACAGGTTAGCGTATAACGGATATACGGGGGGGGGGGGGCTGAAAATGGTAAATTTTAAAAATCGCCTTGGATCTTATGAAAAAGTATGTCCGAAAACCGCAACTCCCTATTTCTAACAATAACCGAGATACCTCGCAAAAGTATCGAAAATGGGACTCCCTATAATAGGTACAACAAAATAATTCAACTTCAATTTTGTATTGACCAAAAGTTAAAAATTATGCGCATTGCTCACTACAGATCGAAAGACGCCATTTTATGGGTCAAAATTCGATTCACCATGTACGTGCTGTACAGGGAGATCTAAACTCGACGCCTCAGGCCTACTGCGGGAACACGAAAACTGAAAATAAAATTTCGAACAGGGGTTTTTGAATGGGACATACTATAAGGTCCAATTATGACCGAAATGGTTTTCCCTATATATTGAAAGTCCTTATCTTTCTCAAAAACTTTTGCTGGAAAAGACTTTCTGTATTTTTATTGTTCAAAATCTACCAGGTCAAATATGTAAAAACATGGAATTTTTTGTATTCCATGTCAGAAATTATTTAAGAGTATGTTAGAGTGCCTTGTGCACCCTTAAATGTATTCAACTAGAATATTTTCTAAATTTTTGAATTGTGCTTGTTACTAACTTGTTCTCTACAAACAAATTTTAAAAAATATTCCAGTTGAATAAATTTAAGGGTGTACAGACACCCTAACATACTCTTAAATAGATTCTTACTATCAATTGTTTCCATGGCTAGCTAGACAATATGGCGAAAACCTATAGACTTATTTTATTTTATTCATTTTTTTACTACATGGCTCAAATAAAAGCTTGTTTTTAAAAAGGATTTTTATTTTTTATTTTATTTTGTACAATATTGAGTATTGCATATTGTATTGTCACCACAACTAAAGGTGTATGCAAAATTTCAGCACAATCGGATGTCAACAAGTGGTTCTAATTCAGCTTGCAAAATTCGACCTACACTAACAGGGCAGTAAATGTTTTTTACATATTTGATCCTGTACATTTTGAACAAAAAAGGATACAGAAAATATTTCAATATATAGGGAAAATATAGTAGGTATGTTTCTGGGGAAAATATCGATGACGTCACAGCGGCCATTTCCCCAAACATCGAAAAAGCGAATTTTTGGTCATAATTGGACGTTAGTATGTCCCATTTAAGGACCACTGTTCGAAATTTTATTTTTAGTTTTCGCGTTCCCGCAGTAGGCCTGGGGCCAACCCTTGCATTTTTATTGTTGTGAAATTTCAATTTGCCTTCTATATAACCGATTATAGATTCTGAGTCGTCGGTTACGCAGCACCACATCAATCGGCTCGCATCGGAAAAACCGAGTGGACGCGGATCGTCGGGTAGGTACTTAAATTTATGTGCCCTGCATGAATCTTGGTGGCGGTGGGCCCCTAGCAGCTCTGGGCCCGTGTTCACTGAACACTCTGAACACCCTGTAGTTACGCCACTGGTATTTGGATAGTGTAGATATGCGTGTAAAAATAATAAATCTTGCGATTGATCAATCAAGTCTTATTTAAGCAAGTGTTGCAACTTGTAACTATTGTAGCGAGTAGGTAGATAATATACATAAAATTGGAATTCAGAAATGCGTAGGTTTTGGTAAGACAATCACAGTGTTTTCTATAACAATCTATACAGGGCTATTGGTAATTCTATACATTCCTTTGCAGATGTGATAGGGGAGGAGGTATAAGGAGTAAATTTAATCCTATATGCATTATGCAAAACTCAATTTTTTAAAATATTTTTGACAAATTTTTATTATAATTTTCCTATGATCTAAATGTTTCCGGAGTTTTTTCATTCAGAACATAAGACCATAGTGTTGGGCAAGTTTTAAAAATTTTCTGTAGATTTTTTTTCTACTAAGAAAAATTGAAATATCTCAAAATCTATTGAGTTTTGCATATAGTGCATATTAGGATCAAATTTCCTCCTTACCTCGTCCCTTCTGACATCTCCAAAGGAATGTATCGATTTACCAATAACCCTGTATAATGCAATTGGTAGCATTGTTTAGCCTGTGTAGAGAATCGTTTTAGCTTATTATATACGGCGGAAATAATTTCAACATAACTGATCGCTAAATACCTACTAGAAGGGTCGCAAATGAATGGAGTTTCCGCTCGGTTTCGCAATAGACAAATTCCTAGAAAATCAGGTTATAAATTTTGTTTAATTCGGCACTTCCTCCGCGATATTTAATTTTTCCCCTTTTAAAGAGATTGTATTAGGTACTATTACGAACGCTAAACGCAAGACGCCAACCAGTTTATCAGGGTGGTCAATTAAGACTTTAATTAAGCTTTCCATCGCTCAATTATACAAACAGAGAAGATGATAATTTTTGGAAGAGGCAAATGGACAATGCGGAGAAGGAAAGCAGTAGTAGCAAAGAAAGTTGCGGCTTTTAGGATCACAATGGGTTTGTAGGTTAATTCATTTTCGATATCATATCACAAGGACTGGCTAAATAACTTAAGTAATATCAATCTCTTATAATATACAGTGTGTCTTCACGTAAGGATTTACCCCCCTTGTAAAAATCTTAATTTGTTGACCGATTATGGTGAACTGTTTTTTTGGTGCAGTACCTAATCCTATACAAGAATCTGCACGTCGTATTTAATTATAATAATTATTGTACAGGGTGATTAAGTATATGTGTCACCCCCTCCTTTAGCTTTTAAACTTTTGAAGTTAGAAAAAAAGTTTTTTGAAAAAGTTAGGGTACGTAATATTATCTAAAGTTAACTGTGTCAAACTTTCTACCCAGCTAATGATTCTAAAGTTCATCCATATTTTAAATGCAAATGCTCAACATCATTTATGATATTTTTTCTATATAGGTACTTCACATACTTGCCCCGAAAAGGTGTTATTTTTCAAACAATGGGCATCAAAGTGCAAAACTGAAAGTTTCAATGTCGAATATTTTCCAAATGGCAGGACTAAATATTATATAGCTAACATTTATTACTGGTGAATTCGGAAAAATGATTAGGTAGTTGTGTTGTGATTAAAAATCATACGCTAGATAGGTACGCGGTACGCCACGGCACAGATAACCCAACGCCACGGTTTTTAGGAACACACTTAGAACATTTCTTCGTTGATCCTGGAAAACAGATGACGATAACTGATGGCTAACAATGTATTTTGCAATGCATTTTGTCCCCGGAACCTGCATGGTGAGCCAAAAAAGTGTCACACGTGACTGCCATGAGCAGCCTTTAATATTATTCCATTTCCATTCTTTAAATAGATGGATAAGGTCGATAGTAACTATCTTTTTCCTTTTGTATACAGTAAAATTATAGTTGATTTTGAGACTGTAGCATGGAGTTTGAAATAAGTAGGTAGGTATTTACAATTTTTGTGTATTAGTAAAAACTTTTTCTAACCTCAAAAATTGAAAGTTAAGTAGGGATGCCATTTACATTCAATCACTGTGTTCTAGGGCAAAAATGTTCAAGAAATCAAGTGCTGTAGGACAGAATAATAAGAATTAGATGCTAAATAAATGGTAGGAACATATATAGGTCATTCTTGATTCATCCTTATAAGTGACTAGGAAGAATTCATTTGGCCCCGTTTAATTATATACCTTTTATGTAAGATGATTCATACGTGCACATTGCACATGCAGGATTTTAAAAATACGATTGCCACCTTTCACAAGTTCGCGAGGAAGGTATATTCCCTTCAAACAAACACGCACTTCACAATGGCTATCTTTGGCATTGAACTTGAGATCAAGCGGATATCAAACGAATTCTGATGGATTTTTTTAAACCTCATATATATGGCGAAGAAAAGAACTATTTTATTTCTCTATCCAATATGCTAGAAAACAGAATGCTGTTATTTGATTGAAAGAAGGTTCATTATTAGAACGCACATTGAGGATTTAATCAAAAATTGTGAAAGCATATTGGTATCACATGGTATTGGAGAAAGTCTGATTTCAAGTTCACTTACTAACGAAAACAAGGTGATATACGCCAATACCAAGCAGATGCCTGTTACATTTCTGTTTGTAGGCATTTTTTAACACTAACTCCATCTGAGTCTTAGTACTTTATTATGTTGCCATCTCGACACTTTATAGCCAAATGTAGAAAATATGTGGAAAATTTAAAAATAAATATCAAAAACAATACAGGAAATAACAGGTAATATATATACACGTAGATAAATGATTAAGTCTTGTGATAGCTACCAAGTTTTTTTACGTGTAATGCACTGAATTGGAACACATGTGACGGGGTCGGCGGTGTACGAGTGGGTCTTTCGATGGATCAACGCTTTGACATCGCATGTCGTGGGTTCGATTCCCACCCTGGGTGTTTATGTTTGTCTTTAGTTTTAAGATTAGGATAAGAATAAATGAACCAGATAAGAAACATAAATATATAAATAAATATGAACCAGACAAAGTAGATAAGGGGGACGCCTAACCGCGTATCGTGGGCGTGGTCCCCGGAGCTGGGTAAATGGATAAAGGCCGTAAGGTAAAACCGAGCCCAAAACATTACTTCCCACTACTTACGAATCACGCAAAAAGGTAAAGAATATGTTTCAAGTGACAAACCGAATAGGTAATGTTGATGGCGCCTGTTATAACCTATAACAATAAGGGCATTTTTGGTTGTTTTTTTATTTCTCCCCAAAATTATATCTGTCAGAATTTTTTTTAAGATATAAAGGTGGATTTATAAACTCGACGTTTGCGTTGGCGCTCGAAGTAGACGGTGATCTTCGCAGTTTGCGTCCAGAAATGTGAATGACGGAACGTGAAAAATATGAAATTAGTTTATCTCGGACGGCATTGGACGCAGACGGCAGCATTCGACGGCATTTTATAAACGGTTACACGTAAAATATTGGGATTGAATTTTCGACGCAAACGGCAACGGCGAGCGCCAACGCAAACGTCAAGTTTATAAATCCACCTTAAACCTATATAATAGCACAGAGAATACCAGAATATAGTGAGTTCATCTTGTCAAATATGTCAAATGGAGCCCAACTTTAAACGGTAATTAATACATTGTAGGTTGCTGTGGATCTTCTTTCTCAGTTTTAAATTAATCTATAATAAATGAAAAACGCTATTTACTTCCTAGTTTTACAGAACGATCTTATGGGGTGTGTGAAAAATTACGTAAAAGTTGGGCTCTATTTGACATATTTGACAAGATGGACTCTCTGTATTCTGGTCTTCTCTGTGATAAAAGAAATTGATGATTTTTTTCACCTTATCTCAGATTCTAGCGAATATACCAACACAAGAGAATAAAATAACAAAATAATTTTTTGTGCTGCACTTCCCCTATCCGAACATATTTTCTAACCATATCCACCTTCATCCAAAGCATCTTTAACTACAGATTAAGTCCGGCTAGAGGAGTAGTTCCAAATGCATTTGGCATTTTAGCCAAACGATTTAGAGTTTTTTTTTTACTACAATTAATATGAATGTGGAAAAAGTGCAAACCATAACATTAGCATGTTGCACATTACATAATTTTTAAGACCCGAGTGTCCTAGTTCCATCCTAGAAGAGCTTTATAAAGAATATATATATATATACCTACTTCAATTTGGACTTTCTTACCAAACATGCTCACCAAGACATGCTTGCGTTGCTGCCCGAGAGCAGTTTTGTGATTATTTCGTGAATGAGGGAGCTGTGCCTTGGCAACGGAATACATAAATAAAACATTGTAACGTTTCATACGCTTTTTATCTAAGTAAATTATCGTTGGGGACGCTGGGTGAGGATTATCTCTTTAGTCAGCCATACTATCTTTAAAATCATATACTCTCCTCTATTCCTCGTCTAATGTCTCAAAAAGAAAACCTTGTGTTCAAATTTTCAATGTTAGTACTCCTGAAGTTGACGCAAAACTTGACGGAAAATAGAACACGCTCTAATTCGTGAAGTAACTTCATGAAGAAATTCATGAATTAATTCATGAAGAAATTGCCAGTGTAATACACGATATTTTACATTAATTTGTCCTTGAAGTGGCTTCATGAGTTAATTCATGAAAAAATTGTCAATGTAAAACAGGCATATAATAGGCATACTTATAATAGTAAAAAAATAAACATTTATTGACATCATACAAACGTTCAGCACTGGATTGGAAGTTGAAGAAAGGCAAGTTTCCTACACAAAATTGAAGAGAAACATACCTACTTATACATAGCTATTAATTATTTAAGTAAGTATATACAGTGTGGCCCGTTTGGAATGGAGACACCTCTATAAAATTTTTATTCTTCATCCGATTGTAGCCGGGTTCTTTTCTAAAAATAGGCCACAAAAAACTCTAAGTTAGTGCAAAATTTCACGTCTAAATCTCAATTTTCAAGGCCTACTACGAATTTTTTTTTTCTAGTAAAAAAAAGACGAAAATCATTTAGCGATTTTTTTATTTAAAATCTGACACCACAGCGTTAATCAGGGTATCCCAAAACCCCCATATACAAAATTTGAACAAAAAACATAGAGGGAGTTCCATTCTGCAAGGTGTCAAAGTTGAGCAAAATAGGAATTTTAAAGGCATCTGGCGAGTCAAGTGTGTCGTGTAATCCGCTCAAAACAGTTGAATGATCAACAGGACTACTCAAAGTGTTGGTGTGTAAAGATCCAATACAAAAATGTACAGGGTCTTTTTCATATACTTTTAATTTTAAACCTTGTACCTTCTGCTTGTGCTTTAATTCAAAAGATATCTAATATTTGTATTTTTTGCATTTCACGTAAAATAAAATTTTTGTATTCTTTACTCACCCTGTATAATAAAAATAAGATTTCTCATGGTGAATCGTATTTTCTAGACCAGCAAAACTTTTATCAAGAGCAATTTTTTTCGTCTCTTGCGAAATAAGGTATGTTTACTCCTAAGCAAAACGACATTTTTGTATTCTTTACTCACCCTGTATAATAAAATTGAGATTTCTCATGGTGAATCGTATTTTCTAGACCAGCAAAAACTTTTATCAAGAGCAACTTTTTTCGTATCTTCAAATTTTTAGTTCACTTGTCCTCTTGTAAAGTTCATCTGCGGACATATTCTATACATACAGGGTGCCCCAAAATTAATGGGACAGGGAGCAACTGCATATGGTGTCCAAGTCCCATTACTTGTGTGGCCTGTTTGGAATAAAGACACCTCTGTAAAATGTTTATTCTTCATCAGATTTTAGCCGTTTTTTTTTCTAAAAATAGGTCACAAAAAACTCTACGTTAAGGCAAAATTTCAGGTCATCAAGGCCTACTACGAATTTTTTGTTCTAGTAAAAAAAGACGAAAATCATTTAGCGATTTTTTTATTTAAAATCTGACACCACCGCGTTAATCAGGGTATCCCAAAACCCCCATATACCAAATTTGAACAAAAAATATACAGGGACTTCCATTCTGCAAGGTGGCAAAGTTGAGCAAAATAGTTTGACGACAACCTTAAAAAAACCTTAAAAGTGTTGCTTGTAGAATATGTATATTATTGAAAACTGCGTGACGCTTATGTCCTAAGTATATTCTTTTTGTAACGCCAATTAGAGTTTGTTCGTTGTTTCAAGTTACTTTAGAAGTACTATACACCGCACAAAAGAAAATTTCTTCACGTGCGACTAGATGACCGTACCAAAAAATATTTCTGGGCCTAATTGGCATAATCTCGTATATGGGTTCAATAAAAAAAATGCCTCTCTGTCTAAATATTTTCAGCCACATAGCTATCTGTCATTAGGACCCATTTTTTCGATAGTTTTATTTGTGGCATCACACTTTGCCTGAAGTAGTTAAAATACCGCCTATTATATAGAGGGGAAAAATTACGTTTGAGAGACCGAACTCCGCCTATACTTTGTAAAAAATCTAATGGCATTACTTTCATAATATTAAGAGCCGGCAAAGCGTGTAGTTGATTTATTAAATCGTTCCCATAATAAACCATCGACTATTCCTAACTTCGAAAGTATAGTCACTACAATAAAAGTATAAATTTCATAGTAATATAACATATAGAAAATCGCGATTTGCAGTAGGTGTTAATTTTATTGTGAATTTTTATGGAGTTAAGCCTTTTACCACATGATTTTTCTTCTTTTTTGATACTCGCTTCCGCTTCCTAGTATAATGATTTACCTGACACACCCATTTATGTTGATGCAAAAAGATACAAAACTCAAGCAAAGTGCACGATTTTATTTTTTCTGCATTTTCTCATAAATCTGACTAACAAATTGGAGCATGTAATATTTTGTTTCGTGCGAAAAATACCATTACACTTAGAAAGTGTCTTTCAAACTACCAGTTTTTGCTTTTTGAATGAAAAATTGTTAATAAGCGTCTAATGCCAACACAATAATATGTATGCTTAACATTTTTATTTTGGGCCAATTAAGCTATAATTCTATGCGAATATAAAGTAGCACTAAACCTGTTTCAGTTTGTAGCAATGCAATAAATACTGATTTGCTGGAATAACTAACTGGCTAATGGCATTTGTTTTATGCGTCCGTTTTCCTTTTCTTAGGGTGTGTTGAAAATGTTTGTTTTTCAAGTAAATTTAACGACATTCATATATGGAAACCTTATTAATAATATCTATGCCTGCAATGACATGCATTTGCTTGGGAAATATTCAAATGGGAAACATAAAAGAAAATGAAAAGATTTGTATTACATCCAGCAAGGTCGATGAAAGAAGTAACGTGTAGTTTTAAATTGTTAAAGAAAAGTTAGAACATTTGAAAAAATCCAAGTTGTAGAGTCTTATGTACCTAATTTTGTAGCTCTACCTAAGCATTAATTAAAAGAGATACGCGTGGAACAAAAATTGCTTCTCACTGGTTCAAGTAGGAAACTACTTGAAACATACACGATACCATTATCTTCCCGATAAAAACCATCTCTTAATGAATGCTCTTAAGTTTGTTTCTCGGGTGTGTGTTCGATACGAGCTGTGGGAAAAGAGATTATTAGTTGGCTTTTGCCTGCCCGAGGCTTGTACCTTCTTACTTAATTACAAGAAGTAGCGATCAAAAATTTAAGAACCGTCAATATCTTGTCGACGTTAATGTTAATATGTAAATTATATGAAACAATCTGACACGTTTGTATCCAGCAACAGAGTCGTCAATTATAATATTTTACAATTACATATAAACCTGTTGGAGATTGGAAATGGTTTTATTCTACATGTTGTCAATCAACGCCTGTGTTCCACAGGGGTCAATCCTTCGACCGACTTTGTTTTGGGTCCATATAGTCAACTTGTGGGTACGAAGATTAAACTAAATAGGTCACATTCAAGAAGTATTATTTATTGAGATCAAATATAAGACTTTGTAAAGTATACATTTTTTTCTCGTTGTTATTCTCTTGTTCTTTATTTCGTTTCCGGGGTCGCCGCTTCCTAGATATCCAAATTGGTGATTCCTTAGTTGCAGAACGGGTTCGAGCAAGTCGCCACACCAGCCTCCCCGCGGAGACTGAAGGTTATGATAAATGACAGGGTAGGTTAACTGTCACTGTCAGGGAGAAGAAAACGAACTCGGCCTGCAGTCAGAACGGGTAGTGTATTCTGTTTGGTTCTCGTTCTGGTCGATCAAAGGCGTCTGCTGCGGGAATTCCGTAGTAGGTTCACGTGTAGCTGGGATGGTAACGAACTCAGGCGATTGCGAAGATGCGTTGATGACTTGTCTAAGTGGTACACATTGGTCAGCCTGGACAAACGCAGGTTTTACTCGATCGATGCTGATTAGGACGTTCTTTCCTTTAACCAGAACGGTGATAATTTTTGATCGCGGTCCATTACTGGGTGGGGTCCGCTATATGGAGGTTGTAGGGCACCACGTACTGTAATGTGACTGCATGTGATCAAATCACGAAATACGAAAGGTTTGTTATTGGAGTGTCGTGAACCAGGAACAGGGCAAAGTTGGGACATCTGTTGGCGTAGTCGTACGCACGTAGTTGCTGGCATCTTCATAACATTAATTTGATCTCCGATAGTGGTGTCATCAGTTCTCCAGGTAAACAAAGAGGTTCGCCGTAGACGAGTTACGCGATGGATGCTTTCAAATCTGGTTTGAACATGCTACTAATTCCAAGAAGGACTAATGGTAGAGACTGTAGCCACGTCATTTCCGGGTGACACATAATTGCTGCTTTGAGTTGCTGGTGCATGCGTTCTACCATTCCGTTGGAACGAGGGCGCCAGCTGGTGGTTCTTTTTCGGCGGGTGCCAAAAGTCGGACCAAGTAACCGAAACAGAGAAGACTCTAATTGTCGGCCCTGGTCTGTGGTGATACAGGATGGTGCGCCAAATTGGGAGATCCAGCAGGAGATAAAAGCTTCGGCTGTCTCTTCCGTGTTGATCGTTTCCATAGGCCAAACTTCTGCTCATCGTATAAATCTATCTACTGCAGTTATACAATATCGATACCGACTAACTGTGGGTAGCGGGCCGATAATATCAATGTAAACGTACCGAAAACGAGCTGATGGAGACGTGAGTATTAAGTGGAGAGTACATGGCGGGTAACTTTGGATCTTTGACGGAATTGGCCCAATTGCAACAATCGCGTTGAATATGTGGCCAAATGAAACGCTGAGAAACTAGATTTGCAGACGCTTTGGTACCTGGATGGCTAAGATTGTGCACAGAGTCAAACACCTTTCTTCGGAATGATTCAGGAACGTAGGGACGATGTAGTGGTGATGAGGTATCGCAGTAAATTTGAAAGTCGGTGCCTGGTATGCTGATTTTTTTTTAATAATAATAATATATATTACAATATACAGGGTATATTATACAGTTTATTCGCAATGTAACACCAGCGTCCGAGACGGAGAGTTCACCTAAACACATGTTGTGTTTGTTGCGTTCTTCCTCACCGTCTCGTCCGAGTACTTTGTCCATTTTTTTTCTTTTTTATGGTGGGTATACGCGAAAAACAGAGAACGCAATACTTGACAATAATTAAACCAAATTACCGAATATTGGGGGATGATGAAGGTAAAGATGTTTTCTGCTGGATCATAACAAGAGAAAAGACGAGTAGACATGATAACCAAGTGCTGTTAACTCAAAAGAAAGAAGAGATACGTTCCACGCTATCCAAAGTCAGGGACCTGGCTTCAGTTTTAAATTTAAACAATTTTTTTCAGGTGAGAAGGAGCCCAGTTCCAGATCTTAGGAGCGAGGAAAAAAATAAATCTTTGCGTATGACTTTTCTTGAAAGCGGGGAGTACCACAGAGACTTCTCGAGGGGTTTTAGTGCAAATGTATTTTGATGTATTTTCAAACATCCATATTAGACAATGGTAAGTATAGTTGCTTCTAACATTTAGTATTTTTGTTTCTAGGTATAGCTGTTGGGTTGGGAACAATCTCGGTTTCCTATAAATAATCTTGACCAGGGTATTTTGAATTGTCTGTAAAGACTCCAGAACTTCTCTATATGCACCGCCCCATATCTTTATTCCGTATGTTATTATCGAGTCGACAAGGGATTTGTACACAACAAGTAAGTTCTTAGTTGTTAAAATTGACCGTAGATTGTAGAATTTATGAGCAAGGTGAGACAATCTAGCTTTTATCTGAGCTACGTGTCTATTCCATCTTAAATGCTGGTCAACAATAATTATTCCCAAGTATTTAACTTCTTCTACGCTGTTTATTGTTGCGCAGTTGCATAAGTATTTACTGTTACAATCTGGTATGTGGATTTTTAAATTTTTTGGTAGATCTATGCTTCGTTTGGTTAGATGGAATGCTATACAATTTGTTTTGCTTACATTTAAACTCGGAATGTTATGATTGCGCCATAACCTGATTTTGGCTAGACCATCCTCAGCCACATGACACACTTCCTGCCATGACGGGCCCTTAAATATTAGTGCAGTATCAGCAGCATATGAAACTATTTTACATTCCAAGTTATTAATACTACTCAAGCTATTTATATAAGTGACAAAAAGTAGAGGCCCAAGTATGGTCCCCTGAGGTACACCTATCTTTAACTCCCACCCTTCGGCCACTCTGACTCTTTGAAATCTATGAGTCAAGTAATCTTTTAGTAGGTCAAGGAAGGGACCCCTTATGCCATAATCAATTAGTTTATATATGAGAAGTTCATGGGAGACCGTGTCAAAAGCCTTGGCCAGATCCAGAAATACCGCTAAACATGCTTCGGATCCGTCCAAGGCCCCCACCACGGTCTCTGTAAAATTTAGTACGGCTTTCTCAGTGTTGCTATTATTTACAAACCCGAATTGAGTTTTGCTGATGTTCTTTGAAAAAAAGGTTGTAAGTCTAGTTTTAATGGTGTGTTCAAATATTTTTGCAAAATTATTCAGAACAGATATAGGTCGATAATTATTTGTGCTTTCCTTTGTACCACATTTGAATATGGGAGTCACCATGGTCTCCTTCCATTGCCTTGGTATTTTGCCCTGTTCATATACTAAGTTTATAATATATACTAGAGGGAAGACGATGTTTCGATGTATAAATTTTATAAGTTTTGTTTCAATTCTATCAATTCCGGGGGAACAGTTATTTTCTAAATTAGCTATTATGTTAACAATTTCCCTTTCTGTTACAGGTTCTAAAAATATTGAAGAATTTGTTATAAAACCTGCAGGCAGCTCTGGGCAAGGGCTTACTCCTTGAGCCATTTTAGAACTGATGCTAATGAAGAAATCACCAAACAGGTCGGCTAGTTTCAATGACTGAGTCACTTGAGAGTAGGTCGTCCTCTTGAGCATTTCGAAGTGCACGAAAATCGACAGGTGCGACGCATGCCAAAGCATCAACAGGGGAAAAGGCATCAGCGACTACGTTCACTGATCCCTCTATATACCTACTGGATATCTGTTGTAAATTGTGCAATTAAAGATAGGTAATTGTCGTACAGTTGATAGTGACGGTGAAGTGGCGGGAATGTTGTACAGCGGCGTAGACAGCAAACAATTCTCTGTAATAAGCTAGCCACTCTGTTTGTCATGGCCTCAACTTCTTACAGAAAAATGAAAGAGGCTGGCATTAGTTATCTATGTGTTGCTGCAGGGTAGCTCCAGCGGCAGAGTTGATCGCATCCGTAAATAGTCCTAGTGATGTGTCTGGTTCGGGATGGGCCAGTAAAGTGGCGTTGGCAAGATTTATTAGGTACCTACGTGGTAAAAGCATTTCGTGTTCTAATGCCCAGGTGGCAGGCTGATTGCCACGTAGACCAGTTAAGGCTGTGTGGAGGGGCGCTTGATGTTCAGCAACAGGAAGAAATTGGCGATAAAAATTGAGCATACCGATGAATCGACGTAGTGTGATTGTAGAGGAACCTAAAACACTTTTCTTCGTGTTTACTAAGATTTCAGAGTTGGATAGTTGCTTGAAAACAATTTTCAGATGTTCTCGGCGTTCTTCAGGGTTTCTCTAGAAACAGAAGTCCAATCCAACAAGTATTTCGTCCATAAAACCTTGAAATATTTGTGCTGCATTTCTTAATCCGAAAAACATAAATGGAATTTCGAAAGGGCGTGGTTATTGCCGTTTATTGAATGTCGTCTGTGTTCATTGGAATCTGCGTATAAGCTATGATGAGGTCGATTACTGAAAAGGTGAAACATCCTCGAAGCTGGTGAATAAAATCATGAATGTGACGAACCGGATATCGGATATTTGTCGGGGATAGTCCTCGCATTGAGAGCGCGGTAATCTCCGCAGGGTCGCCAGACATTGTTTTGTTTGGGAACCGTGTGCAGTGGTGACGACCAGACACTTTCGGATCGGGGTGCTGTCACTTCTTGTACCATGGTTTTCGAATTCCATTTTGACTACTGAGACGATCCGATTATCACGTTGTTTATTTCGACTTACCAATCATTGTTTTAGTTGCAACATGAGTGTTGCGCTGCCAAACTCTAAGGGCTAAATAGCTTTTCGAATTTCAACGGATGTCGAACGGAAAAGTGTTATATTTTTAAAGGTTTCTCTAGCGTTTTTCCAGTTCTCGATTTATTAAATAAGGTCCTGTCATTCGTATACAGGGTGAGTCTGAAATAACTGGCATCCTATTTTTGGGTAAGAGAGATGGTCATTCTGAACAACTTTTTTTAATAATTTTTTTTCCTATCGCCGAAATTTTTCTCTAATTTACCCACCTAAAATGCCCCCAGACACGGCACTGACGCGGACAGAATGGCGTAAACTCGGTCTCAAAATACATACTAGTTGATGATTTACCATTTTCTACTCGGTTGTTGGCAGGGAGCCAGTGGCGTGTTTTCATAGAGGGGGGATTTTGAGGGGATGAATTATAGAAAAATCTCGGCGCTAGGAAAAAAAATTATTAAGAAAAGTGGTTCAGAATGACCATCCCTATTACCCAAAAAAATTAAAGTTATTTCAGACTCACCCTGTACACTGTAAAAAGAATCACTGTAAAATTACATCAAATATCACTGGTTATTTGACGCCAGTAGTATTAATGTAAATTCACATATACAGACAAAAATAATTGACATCTATTGAGTACGAAAATTACATCAGCAATAAGTAAATGTTCAATTAAACTACAGTTAATTCAATGTATTATTTTAAAATTTTCATTCACGAAGACGTATATTTACATTTTAAACGTCAAAAAATCCCATTCAAATTATAGTAAATTTACACATTATACGTGACAAACTAGACTAACATTGTCTAAAAATCACAGCACATTATATAGCGGTAAAACAATTGTATGATGGCTGTGCATTTATCGTAAAATTACAATACACTGCATGTAAAACTACGGTATATATTCTGTACAATCACTGATTATTCGTTGGAAAATTACGACTGAATATATGTAAATGTGCTATTAAATCAATGCAATTTTAGAACAATTACAGCAAATTTTCTGTAAAAAGACAGTAAATGTTCTGTATAGTTTATGTAGAATCACCACTAATTCATTTGAAAATTACATTGCAATAGATGTTAACTGTATGTATATGGTTATTTTGTATCCCTTAACTTTTAAATTTTTTAAGTTAGAAAAAAATAGTTAATATAAAAGTTATAGAGAATTTACTTGTAAGTTTGGTGGTCTTATCAGATTTTTGAATATACGCGAGGTGTCAAGGTGTAAATTAAATAACTCCTCTTGATTCTGAATCAAGTTTGGTCTACATTTTGACTACTCAAGCATTTGATAGAGCCACTAAACTTACAAGTTAATTCTCTATAACTTTTGTATTACTATTTTTTTCTAACTTAAAAAATGAAAAAGTTAAGGGATACAAAATAACCATATATGTACCTACATACAGTTAACATCTATTGCAATGTAATTTTCAAATGAATTAGTGGCGATTCTACATAAACTATACAGGACATTTACTGTGTTTTTACAGAACATTTACTGTAATTGTTCTAAAATTGCATTGATTTAAGTATAAACATTTTCTTTTAATTATAGATAGATACTTACCTATCGTTTCATTAGGCACATTATTTTTGGAAGTCACAAAAAACACATAGGTAATGGATTCAGGTAAAACAAAAACGCAATTTTTTAAGCCATTTCAGTTTAATAATAAACGCTGAAACAGTAGGTAGTCTTTGTTTTTGCACATATTATGGTAATAATAATTCTTCCTGAGCAACATAAAAACTTAAAGTAGATATTTATGAAAAATCAAATAATGTTGACTCTAACTACTTACAACTAAATCTCTTAGTATAAAATAAAACTTATGCTGGTAATTATTTAAATATCATTTTTCGATACCTCTAGAAAAATAGGAATGCATTTCATAATACTTGGTTTTAACAAATCTCTGATTTAAATATTAAATATATCTCTGGAATTTAAAAACAACTTAAAAAGCTGCCAATTTAAGTGTTGTTTTAAGCCTACTTCAAAACACCATTTAATTATCGTGATGACTTCTAAGTAACATTAAATAATATAAGAAACTTAAAACACACATTCTTAGATAAAACAAACACAAAATGTTATGATTCTGAAACTGTGATTTTCTTGGATTTTGTTCCAGTATCGGGGTGTATTTTGTAGATGTACCTTTGAATAAACTACAGTGTAGTACTAACCGTTTTAGGGTACATTAAACCGTAATTAAGGTAGGTATACTGCAAAACATAATTTGAATGCATCCAGAAACGACCAAGCACTCGTGTTAGATAAAATCAATTTTTCTATCAGATCGAAGTACTCTTTACGGTCGTTGCCGTCTTCTGTGCTTGTCTCTGAAACAATAGTATATCTTTATTTTTAAATTACCTTTACAAAACATTACAAAAAATTGACAGCAAATGAAAAACTTGTGCACTTTTTATAACAATTCGTAAAAGGTAATGCTTGCTAAAAAACATCGAAATTTCAGAAAAGAATATTAAGAAATGTTTTTTACAACCAATTAAATATCTACTGAAATTTTAAGACCAGTAGGTAAAAGTAGAAAAGACCACAAAAAGAACAGGGGTACATATTTATTTACTTACCCTATTACTCTATAACATTACTAGCAGCAGTGACAAGATTGTTCACATATTGTGTACGAGAACTGATGCGGACTGGACACTGAACAAGTGGGCACTGAACACTGAACAATCTGAACATGTCTATACGCGCCGCTGACTCTGCTTCAAATGCAGCGGAGTGCGGCGGGTATACGGACGAAGCTCTGCGCAGACGCCTAGATCGTAAATTATCGGTGCTTTTGTAGTAAATGTACAATAAATTTACAATGCTGTTGTAATTTTGTTGTATATCCACAATTCCCTTGTATTTTTAATATAATTTTACTAATTTGTATTTACAACTATTAGGTAAATTTGGTGTGATTTTCAAATGAAAAGGTAAAATAATGGATGCTGATGTATTTTTATTGAGCTTTCACATACTAAGATGGTAAACTATAGTAATTTTACATAACCAGTTGTAATATTCCTGTAATTTTACAATTCAGATACGGTATTAATTCAGTAATTTTCCATATCGTACTGTACTTCTATAGTATTTTCGCATTTGAATGTACTTTTTGGATAAAAATTGTTAACAATTACAGTAAATGAAATGTAATTATGTTGTAGAATTACCCTACACTTTTTTCAGTGTATATTCGAGTGTATACTGTAGTTTTAATTTAATGTGAAGATATGAAATTTCTTGTGGCCTATTTTTTAATATTTTCTATTAATCCATGTTCTAGATAAAAATACTTAAAATCTTCATTCCATTAAGCTTCTATTGAAAATGTACTGATCCGGTTGGTTACACATAATTCATAAGACTAGGTATCGTTGAGCAACGGTGAATGAAAGTCGTTATTGAAAATATTGATTATGTTAAAAAAGAATTTATTTGAAGAAATAACGTTGAAGTTGAAAATTAATTTAGACAAAAAGTCCGTAACGTAAATATATTTGTTATGTAGCGCTGGCAAAAAGAGTCGTTGCAAAATCACGTCTGCAAATAGAAGGTATTTCTGCACAAGCCAATAACTAAAACGATATAGAGTAATAAGTGCATTACTCAATGGAAATATCTATAAACTAGATTTGATCATATCGGATGTTTTTTAATTTATATTTAACAATATATTTAAATTTTAAGTACCTACAAGTAAAAGTTGTTTCAATAGGTTATTGTGACCAGTGGGTTTTATTTAATATGTTTCCCTATGTTTTTCGAACCGTAAACCTAGACAGTTGGCAAAAAATATGTTGTCAAATTATTTATCTACAACCATTATTTTTTATATTTCTTGACATTTTATTTTTAGATTTTGACTTTTAGCATCAAAGTTTTATAGCAGCCCTTCCCAGTAAATTTTTTTCTCGATTTTTTGTGCTAATTTCACGTTGAATGCTTCCAACGTCTCCCAGTTGTATCTTTTATCATTAACTGGACTAAAAATTAGAATTTAAATATGAAAATAAGGTGACGTCAGCAATTAATACTGTATACTACTATAAATAATTAGTTATATGCTAAAGTCAGGTAATTGAAATTAGTGCTTTAAAAATATTAATCCTACCAGGTACCAGAGTATTACCCCTCAAATTTTCAGAATCGTTGAACCACTGACACATAAAATGTCCCCACCAGAGGTTAGAATTTTCTGTGGTGTTACGTTAAAAACATGCCTTTGAGGTTATCAATGCCTTTCAAATCGCGAATTCGTTTACCTGGGTTACCCCATTAGATCATTATCTCATTTAATTTATAATAATCACAGGGAAACTAATTTAATTTCAAATTTTTAGCAATGATATAAGAAAAAAAGGGTATTGTAATCATCTAAATTAATCTACAATATATTAGGATTAAGGCTATTTAGTTATTGATACACAAATTTATACCTATGTTTAAAATGTGGCCCTCGTATGGGAGGTCTATTTAAATTTGGAGCTGACCAAGATATCTTAGGAAACGTGCCGATTTTCATTTAATGTTTCTCTGTAGACCTTTTTATTTTTTTAGACACACCGAGCTTCGCAAAATTTGAAAAAAAAAAACAGAATATATTTTACCTAAGGCTATCACAATATGAGCTAATCAGCTAAAAATATGCTTTAGGCCCATCATCCTAATACATACGTTTTAAACTTTCAATAAACTACGGTTGTGACATTGTGACATATTTTTTTTATCAATCTTCAATCAATCAAGTTTTTTAAAAATAAAAACCAAAAATACATCTACTGTGTTTATATTTATACAGATTGCGGTAACTACACACGGATTCAGAAAATTCGAAACCTAAAATTGCTTTAATAACAGTAAAATGGCTCTATTTTACGTGCCACCACAGACTAAAAGGAGCAATACAGACAATTATTCCTTATCGACAAGCAACATATGTCAAAATGAGACTCCCTTTTAGGCGAAATATCTTGTAAAGAGAGGAGAATTGTGCATTTTATTTGGTTTTACCTGAATCTAAACAGCAAAGCGATTGTGAGAAAACCAAATTTATGATTAAAATACTACCTGTTTTTCTGCAATTTGAAATTGAGACTCACTTATTTTTGACAGAGTATTATGTTCTTAAGGAGGCTTCTGTTGCGAATCAATATTTATTGCGCATATGGTGCCACTAAAAATATGTGATTAATAAAATTTGCTTCTAATACCAAGGAGAGCATAAATATGAAATTTCGGTATTCGTTTGAATTTTATATAAAATGCTCATCAAGTTAAAGCTTTGTTATGAGTGACCTGGGGAGAATTAAATAATGTATCCACACATGGAGATTTCTACAGTGAAAAAACTTAAACTTTAAGTAAAGCTTCTTAATTTCAATATTCCCATGTTCCGACCAACATGGAGGAGAACTACCATGAAGAATTATTTAGGAAGAATAATAATAAGCTAACACCAAGAAACCACAATACCTCAATAATATAACTACATCCAAGATAATTAATTTTGCAAGTATAATTACCGTCAAATAAAAAGAGATTGTGATTTATGGAAAAATACAAAACTTGTCGCAAGCGAATTTCTAAAACTGCTGGGTTGCTTCCCAAAACCGCAAGATGTCCGATAGTCGCCACAACACTCTGGTGTCTTAACGAGATCATTGTGTCCGCTTACCCCACACCTTAATTTTGTAACAGTGGTAACAGTGTTTATCGCCTCCGTTACACTAAAGACCGTGGCGGAAGATAATTGCTATGCGAACAAAAAATTTTATCAAACGGGACGAAAACAATGCCGGGATGGCCTTGGGGTCCTACGTAGAGGCAAGCTTTCATTTTTCACAGAAAACGCCAGTTTCCCAACATTTATGCCTTTACATGCGCCTGCTAAAGGAAACTAAATTGATTTTGCTTTCAAACTCTAGTTGTTACAACTCTATCATGCGTGAGATGAGCAGACATCTATCGACCAGTTGGAATTTGTTATAATTAGACGTGAACAATTGGGAAGGAAAAAGGAAAGTAATCAGAGAGGGAGAATAAATAATTAACAGGTATTTTCTTTTCCTTTGATATTAACATACAATCTAGGGCTTGGGACAGATCTATAAAAGTGAGTCACTCTGGATGCAATAAACGTCTATAGTTTATTGCTATTCATAATACGGCGAAGTAGAGAATCGAGTGCATATATATTATGTTTTTATACGATCGTTATAAAAACTTTACTTTTTTAACCTTTTTAAATGCCTAAAGTATATATTTTTTTAACAAGTTAAAAAAACTTACTTTTTTTCACTCTGAGCAGTTTAGAGTCAAAAAAAGTTAACTTTTTTTCACTCTAAACTTCCTTACTACTTTTACATGGAGTTTGGAATCGAATTCAGTGTAATGCAGTTTGGTGTTTTCATAAATGGTAAATGTGGCGTTAAATCCCGAAAATAAGAAAATTTATTTTGAGATTCAAATCAATCTCAAAATCTCTTTATGCGGTTTTCAATAATTCTAGAAACATATTCAAATCGATTTCAATACTATGTGTAAACGTAGTGACACCGCGATCTAAATATTATAATCCTCGTAATTGAAAACCATAGTGCATTTATATGCCCTTTAGTAATATAACACAAAAATCCAATCCCAAATATTTCAATGTTTAAGCACGATCGTATAAAAAATAATGTATTAAACTCATCCATAAAGTGTCTTTTTTTCATTCATGGGATTGCGCGCACTCACCTGCGGTTCGTGCGCGCAACTTTCCCATTCATGAAAAAAAGTACTACTTTATGCACTTGTTGCATAAATAACTATTTTGATTACCAACTGGAAGAATAATTACAATGCCTGGTCAGTATTCAACTGGTGATGAAGTCTACAGCTCCGATTTTTTATATTCCCGATTTTCACTAAAACTATTTAGCTATTATTTATTTATTTATTTTTCAAGTACAGAGTTAAACAGGACACTCCGAAACCGCTGCATACCAAATTCGAACAAAAAATAGACAGGGAGTTTTATTCTACAGAGGGGCAATATTCTTAAATCTGGCGAGTCAAATGTGCCATGGAATTATCTCAAAGCAGTCGAATAGTCAACAGGACCACACAAAGTGTTGGTGTGTCAAGATCCAATAAGAAATATGTTTTTCATTGTTCCACCTCAAAGTCCTGATTTTTTCAACTTTATAAGGGACAAAAGCGCTTTGAAATTATTGAAAAAATATATTAACAAATCTAAAAGTAATTTCTTTAAAAAAATTAGACAACAAGGAAAAAATAATTAAATTATTTTTTACTTTTTCTATGCGCTTCCTGTTGCAAGGCACATCACAAACCTTAACTTATCTGGACTTACTCACTGACAGGCTTCTGTATTTTTTAGACGTAATTCGTTTATAATTTGTGATGTGCGGGTTTTGATATAGGTACTCTACCTGTATAAAGTTTCAAAAAATGCAACACTTTAAGATGATACAGAGAAAAACACCTTGCGCAGTTTTTACTGGATCTTTGTACATCAACACTTTCAGTGATCCTGTTGGCCGTTAAAAAAAATCCTATTTTGCTCATGTTTGGCACTCTGTAGAAGGAACTTCTTGTATATTTTTTATTCAAATTTGGCATATTATTTGGGTTTTGTGGTATGCTGATTAACACTGCGTTGTCAAATAAATAAAAAAAGATAAATTTAATGGTCGTAGTGAAAATCGGGGGTATTTGTATTTGGATTGGTAGGAAGGTCAATAAAAGCCGTGTTTAAAGGCCTTTGAAACTAAAAAGGCTTGGGCGAATATCTCCAAAAATAAAGATTTTATAGATTTGTATAATAGTTATAAAAGTAGACACCCACAATTTACGTTTTCCCATTGTTTTTATGAGGTAGTTAATCAACCAATGTCATCAAGGAGGTTAGATTAGATTCGTGAATATCATGAATGGATTAAAAAGGATAATATATTAGACACCTTGTATAATTTTATACAATAATAAAATGGTATAGGTAATAAGAATAAGTAACATATAATAAGTAAAATAAGTATAGTAAGTATTCAACTGGCTGCGGTTGAATAACCCCCATAAGAACAATGGTTTTGTTACAGAGATCGACTTGGGAACCCCCCCACCTGTCAATTCAAAATTGAGTCAGAATATTCAAACAATTTTAAAGCTCTGTAGGGACCTTGGGGATATCAGAAGGGTTGCTTATCATCTGGAAATATTCTTTTTTTCAGAATTGGTGAGAAAATCATTAGTTTTCCATACGCCCCTCAAAGTAAAAGGGCAGAACATTGCTACAGCACAGTAACCAAGCACCAGTCGGTTTTACATAATAAAAGTAACAGTGAATTCAAATCCGTATTCAGTATCAGAGTTTCGTTGCAGAGTATCGAGTGCCTGGGCACGACCTATCTAAAAACAATACGCATTAATCTACGGTACAAGCGCCTTTCATTGCAATTCTGCACTCGCTTTTTCGCTAATGCAAACAAATTGTTGTAAACAAGCCTTCCAGGCGGAAATGTCATAGTAGATGGTGGTTGTAAGTATATACTTAATACAAAAACAAAAGCTCAATTTTCTAGACTTGTTGTATCTACTAGTTACCAAATACAGTGTAAATTTAGCCATACTTACCTGTAGTAGGTGCATCATACATTTCAGAAATTTTTTAATAGACGAAATGTATTTGTAGACTATTCACGCATTCTTCATCACCAGCTCCGTTTCTCGCGGATATGTAAGTTGTCAAAATCGAGGTTAAAGATTCCATTGCAAAGAACCATTTCCTTATTTGGGAAATCTGAAGTGTTAAACCTCACAAAGTGGATAAAGTTTTGCTTTTTTCATTTTTGTTCGTAATAGATATCCGGGTAAAAATAAAAAAGTTTAAGTGTGAAGTACCTAACTTTTTAACGGATATTTTGTTGCGAAGGAGATACTCAACTTGTTTGTGCATTTCTTGTGGTATGGTACCTACTGAATGTTTTCTTGAAAATACCTATGAACAAGTCTTCTTTTCGTAGTGCGAAGACCGTAATAGCAAGTCTAGAATATACCAGTAAATCTCTTCCTAACTAACCATGTATGTGTCTTAATTGAACAAAACGCTAATCACCTATATAGGAAAGGCTCTAGATGTATTTGCGGAGTATTCTAACATTTTAAACACGTTATATGTTATAATCCCATATGACGCGGGACTCGTCGACATAGTTCGTTGACGTTAACTTATACCAAAGATATATTATATCTTGGTCATGATGAAAATATCATGATTGAATTCATTTTGCTTCCTTCCAATATATGGTACCTTGACAGAG
Organism: Pseudeuparius sepicola; assembly: GCA_963920635.1. NCBI lineage: Eukaryota > Metazoa > Arthropoda > Insecta > Coleoptera > Anthribidae > Pseudeuparius > Pseudeuparius sepicola. The sequence continues at coordinate 50,112,726 of OY987301.1, forward strand.
ACCTTTGCAAGGTAGGCTTTCAACATGTGCCTAGACTATTCAATTGCCTGCTTTTGAGTTGACAAAGTTTTATGAGGAAACACACAGTGTTTGGTATAATGTATTTTCTCAGAGGTAACAGAGATTAAATAACAAATATTAAGAGATCTGGAAATAAGTTAGTATCGTTTTATTATATTGTTATCTTGGTGCCAATTTGTCAACTATTGCGCGCACGCGATTCATTTGCAAAAAAAAATCCATAGAACTATTTCAAATTACATAGGGCGTTAAAGTAACTTACATGCTACAACTGAAGAACAAGTACGATATAAATTATTACAAACGAAATATTCCAAATTGAAATTAGTAAATTTCATACCATTTTTGTACGGTAGGTAAGTAGGTACGTTTAATTAGTTATACTTAGTTACAATAATTTTATAAGATGGTATTTTGAGTTTGGAATTTGTGTCACATTATACAAATAAATTAGATACGCACACACAGAGAGCGGGCGCTAACCTGATACTTGAGTCTATTTTTAATAATATTTTTTTAACTTTGCACACTAAGCTAATAATTAGGTAAACCTCGCTCGCGATTAAGCTGAGTTTTTTTGCGTGTCAAGTTAGGGCGTGCCAGCGTGCCCACTGTAAGAAGACTTATTATTTGCTTGAAATACAAATGTCCACATATAAAGTTATACAAACTCCTTAGAAACCAGGCATTCCATAAAAACCTCATAATTATAAAACAAAATTAAATCTAATGTTAGTATCATTATTGAGCTAAATTCTCTATACAGAAATCACCCCGTATACTAAGTAAATACGTTGGTGAAATTTGGAACATGTGATGATTAACAATATTCGTCGCTCTTTAGTTCGTTGCTAACATGGGTTTGACAAATTCTCTTATCTGCATCATTTGTCATAAGTTTACCACTAAGGGCCGCGGTGGCGTCGCTCGTACCGGCGCTGACTTTTTAGACTGCATGTTTTTCTGCCTTCGATAATTGACCTTGGTTCGAGGCAGGCGCATGCATATGTCTTTAAAGAAAAACACCGCTATGGCCAAGAGCGCTGAACAAATGTGGGTTCACGGTATTGCTCCTAAATAGCTTTATCCGTGTGATTTACTAATTGTCCTACACTCACTGGGATTACTACGGTTTTCTAGGGTTTTCCGTAGTATTTGAGCGAATGCTATCCTAGTTATATCGGAAAAAAGTCGGCCCTAGCCGCAAATGGCAACGAAGACAAAATAATAGTAATTGCCTCCCTCCCCCGCACAAGCATGTGGTTGCTTCTGGGGTACTCCTAGTTTGGAGTATTGTGAGGGTGAGAATTATTAATATTATTATTATTATTAATTACAAGAACTAGGTCATCCACGTAACCTTCACAGTAAAAACATTTCTTTACTACCTACGTTATTTATCTGAATGGGCTTGAGAGGAGGTGATGACATATATCTGCCCGTGGGCATTCTTTTAGTTACCTTGGCCGTTACATCTAATGCAATTATTGCTTTAATTCTTCCAAATTTTAGAAATAAAGATTCTAGTTACGAAATGAGATCATAGAAGCGGAGAAGCGTCTTACACGGAATATGACGTCAGTTGACCAACTATGAAAGATATAAATTTGCGACGCGATTCCCGTACTTGATAGTTATAGATACGATTGTACGCTGGGTAGGCACAAATACCTTCGTGATCGATTCTGGGCGAGTATCGAAATAGGAAAAAACCGAACCGATGGATGAAAGTGAATTTGCTCCAGTTTACATAACCGTTTTCAGTGCATTTGAATGCATTCCAGATCGGCTTTATTGGCGTTCCGACGGTGATGCGTGCAGATATACCGTTTCGTAGACGGACCGTTTGATGGAATTCAGTCAGTGAGGTAACTAGTAGTGTCTGCCAACCAGTTCGACCTGTTTTCCCGCGAACATCGTGATATACCAGACGATTTTACAGTTGCAGATCTTGCGAATAAAAAAGGTAATTAAAGAATGGGCAGGTATATCCTTGGTTGGCGGTAATGGCTTGCGTCATTTTTAAATAACATGAAACGCTATTAGAGATAAACTAAAGACCCTTCCACAATAAGAGTTCACTACAACGTCGAAGTTAACTAAATCCAACTAAATCTTGAATAATAATAATTCTCACCCTCACAATACTCCAAACTAGGAGTATCCTAGAAGGAACTAAATGCTTGTGCGGAGAGGAGGGCAATTACAATCATTTTGTCTCGCATTTTGTCTTAGTTGTCATTTACGGCTTCTGAACGGTTTTCTGAAAAACCCTGTATACAATGTCCGGCAGAAAGTACCTACGCACTTTATGAGTTTTTTTTATGTTACATTTATCAGAAAATTTCATTCTTGATAAAAGTTTGTGCATTCCTGCAAACTCAAAACGCAGTTCTCAAAATTTGAATATCTCATTTCATACGGGAGAGGTTCGGAAATATGAAAAAGGCTCAAGAGTAAATCACCCTCATTTTTAATTTTAGAGAAAACATGAATTATTGAAATTTGTTTAGAATTAGAAGATATGCCCAACAATGGAGTTTCAAGTTTTTGTATGATTTAGCCCGTATAAAAAATAAAACCACTTAATTTAATATGCCAGTTCCCTTTCAGGGAGGCTTTATCATTATTTATAAACGTGAGTGTCATAAAAATTCATTTGTTTGAACATTAGTTATGGCTCCTGCAAAATAGAAACGAAAAAAATACGAATGTCTTTAGAGCAAACTTTCTGCCGGTCATTGTATAACAGTGTCCTCCAAAAAGTTTACAGCACGAAGCATTGAGGATATAAATTTATTTACATTAAATTTTCCTGTACAAAATAATTGATGCCGAAATAATAATAAATTAAAATATAACCAAACTATTTCACGTACCTAACCAAAATTTAGGATTTTGTAACGGAAAATTTACCTTTTATCTAAATTATTGTATTTTAGCCGTAAAAAGTCTGCAAAAAAAGAAAACCTTTCAATAGAGCGTCCACCTATGTAAAATAGACAAAGAAAGAACTATTTTATATTTTATATTCTATATTTTATTTTACAAAAAATTCTTTTTTTACCTTGATGAAAAATTTCAGGTCTTAATCTCAATTTTCAAGGCCCACTACGAATTTTTTTCTAGTATAAAATGAAGAAAATCATTTAGCGATTTTTTTATTTAAAATCTGACAACCAGCGATAATCAGGACACCCCAGAACCCCCACATTCCAAATTTGAACAAACAATATACAGGAAGTTCCATTCTACATAGTTCCAAAGTTGAGCAAAATAGGAATTTGGAAATGGAATCCGTTGAATGGTCAATAGGACCACTCAAAGTGTTTATGTGCAAGGATTCAATAGAAAAATGTACAGGGTATTTTTCTCTGCGCTATCTCAAAATGCTGAATTTTTATGAAACTTTATATGGACCGAGAATGCTCCGGAATGTTTGAAAAAATATTAATAAACACAAGAGTAATTCATTTTTTTTACAAAATGCTAACCAACAAATAAAAAATGATATAAATTACTGGACCTTTCTTAACAAAGTCACTGTCTAAGATGATACATTTTCTGTGCGTTTCTGGTTGTTTCCTTAACTCATATGGACTTACTGACTGGCAGGATTCGTATTTTTTAGACTTAGTTCGTTTATAACATTTGGGGTGATTTTGATATACCTACTCGATTTTTGACCTGTACCGTTGAGTGAGGAATAATAAGAGGCGCAACGCCCGTATAAAATTGCGAGCCCGGTTTGCGTGTGATTACCCTGGAGTCCCTCGTTGCTCCCACTCGCTCTAGCCGCCTAGCAACCACGGATTTTTACAACTTGTTTAAGTTTTTGAGAACACCGATCCCTTTGCAACGGGCTAACGGTACAATTTTGTATATTTTGTATTTTACTGGCAGGATATGTAGTTTTCTATCTCGGACGCTATTTATCTCGGACGCTTTTCGGGCCGCGTTTTCGGCCTCGCTGCGGCTCGTAAGGTTGCGCCTCTTATTATTATTCACTCAACGCCTGTACAGAGTTCCGAATAATTCCATATTTTAAGTTGGCACAGAGAAGAAACCTTATATATTTTTTATTGGATCTTTGCACATTAACACTGTGAGTGATCCTGATCATCCAATTGTTTCGAAGTAATTCCATGGCACATTTAACTCCCTAGATGCCTTTAAAGTTCCTATTTTGCTCAACTTTGGCACTACAGGGTGTCCCAGGATAAGTGAGCCAATAGGTGTAAAACACAAAAAAAATTTGAGTTCAAATTTGATCGTTCGAGTTTCTGACCTGCTTGACTGGAAACTAATTTCTAGCATATTTTCGTTTTTAAAAAATCAATATGGCGTTGACAGCGACCATTTATTTATTTTCATTGTAGGTGAAGTGCCTTTTCCTTTAAAGATAGCGAAAAATTTTATTAAGAAAAGTTGTTCACAATTAAAAAATACTCCCGTGTACCAAATCTTGGAAAGATCGACTTTGTTTTTAAAAAATGAAAAAAATAAAGTAGGCTGATTTCTCAAAATTTGGTACACGGATATAACTTTTAATTCTAAACAACTTTTTCTTATAAAATTTTTCGATACCTTGTATTTAAAAGCTACTACAAAGTAGTACGATCTTTCCAAAATTTGGTACCCGGGGGTAATTTTTAACTGTGAACAACTTTTCTTAATAAAATTTTTCGCTATCTTTAAAGAAAAAGGCACTTCCCCTACAATGAAAATAAATAAATGGTCGCTGTCGGCGCCATCTTGATTTTTCAAAAACGAAACTATGCTAGAAATTAGTATCCAGTCAAGCAGGTCTGAACCTCAAACGATCAAATTTGAACTCGAAATTTTTTGTCTTTTACACCTATTGGAAATTTGGAATGTGGGGATTCTGAGGTGTCCTGATTATCGCCGTGGTGTCAGATTTTAAATAAAAAAATCCCTAAATGATTTTCTTTATTTTTTTACTAGAAAAAAATCATAGTAGGCCTTGGAAATTGAGAGTAAGACCTGAAATTTTGCGCTAGCCTAAAAATATTTTGTGACCTATTTTTAGAAAAAAGCCCGGCTAAAATCGGATGAAGAATAACAATTTTACGGGGTATTCGCACTTAAGGTTAAACACCCAGTATATACATAATAATTCTCACCCTCACAATATTCTACACTAGGAGTACCTACACTCCAGAATCAACTGAATGCTTGTGCAAGGGAGGGGGGCAATTATTATTATTTTGTCTTCGTTGCCATTTGCGGCTAGGGCTAACTTTTCCCCGGTAGAACTAGGATAACATTCGCTCGAGTATTACGGAAAACCTTAGAAAACCGTAGTACTCCCAGTGAGTGTAGGACATTTAGTAAATAACACTGATAGAGCTATTAAGGAGCAATACCGTGAATCCAATTTGTCCAGCGCTCTTGGCCACCAGCGGTGTTTTTCTATAAAGACATGTGCATTGTGCATGCATCTGCCTCGACCTCGATTCGAACCAAGATCGATCGAAGGCAGAAAAACATGCAGTCTAAAATAGTTCGGCGATGCTACGAACATAGCCACAACATAGGTATGTAAGCAGACCATAGACTGAGAGATTTTTTACATTATTGCTCATTTGGTCAATATGGATGAACATTGTATAGGATAGAATTGTCTAGGTGCAATCTTTAGAACCAGTTTTAGTTTTAGCCATAGTGCTATAGATTAAGAGCATTTTTTTGGGTTTCAACGGATTTACGATTAGCCGTGGTCACATCCATTACCCAAGTATTGCAAATAGCGTTCAGGACATCCGTTCAATAGGAAAGTAACAAAAAAAAGTGGAATAGAAATCGGTAATAACCTACAAGTAATCATTTTTATGCAACACTCATTGCCGAATTATGTTATACGTTATAGGAATTGTTGGGATCAAGGAAGAAACAACGAGATGATTTTGCAAACCGAAGCCAGTGTTTTGCAACTTGGAATTATATAGCTGATTTCTATAATAATTTATGACACAATAAAAAGATGACTAGTTTTTCTTGAAAGATTCTATTGAGATCCTAATTATTATGGCTAATATACATAATTTATTGTCAGTTTAAATATGGATGAGATATTAATCAAGTTATACGATGAAAAGAACAACGTTTACTTTTAAGCACACGTATCGTCGGCATTTTAGAAATTTTAACACCAGTTTAAAACTGCTTAAAATAGAATGTTTGGTTCGCGGTGGATAAGAATGCAAAAGAGCGGAAAGTGTTCAAAAAGTACTACAAATTTACATAATGTAAGTAGGGCAGCGATTTGCTCAAAATTTTACACTACGGAGATAAATTAATAATTTATAATTTGAATTTAGGAGAAATTTTATTTCAAGGAACGTTACAAAGTAATTTCAAATTACAATTTCTTAGTTAAAAATTAATGCCAGTTATTATACTGTGAAAGAGTATACCGAGTGTCACAGAAAATTTCAAATGGAAAAGACACTACTTTCAGAAAATATTTGTTAGAAGTGGCACCCCACAAGTTATCATTTAAAAACAGGTAGAAAATTGATTATAAATTGCCACTAGCCAAATAACTTTCTAGGAACTGATCGTAATATATTCAAATATTAAATTATTTTTATTAAATTTCTAAATTAATTAATATTATTAGATTATTGTACGGGTGTCCCAAGCTCGAAGCCCCAGTGTTATTATAGGCAAACAAAAACAGCCAGTAAAAATTTGACTTGTGGGTTTCTTGTAGGATCACTCAAGCTTGCTTTTGGACCAAAAATATAGTTTTTAATAATTTAGGAAATATCGGTTACGACGTCATCAAATATATTTTTCCCAGGACCACACCTGTTTCTCTTTACATTTGGAAAGATTACGTTTTTCTGATAAACTTTTGTAAATATATATATTTTTTGATATCTTGTTTCATTAAAAAGTTCTATGCCTATTATTTGTAGAAATATGAAAAAGATGCCATGCTATGTTTATAATGAAAACCGAGTTAGCAATGACTCATGAAGCTATATTTTTTATTGACAGAAACAATTGTCAGATGCTCGGACAGATGTATTATGGGAAAAGTATTAAAATTTTATTATTGGTAGTTATAAAAATATAACTGTATGAACCACTTTTTTTAAGAAAAACTATTATAAACACTTACTGGATATTTAAAAACCTAAAAATTTTAGCGAAAAACAAAAACCAACAATATAAAAATAAATGCTAGGTAGGTTCTTATTTATAAATAATTTTCAATGTGACAAAAATTTTTAGGTTTTTAAATACAACACCTAGGTAATAAGTGTTTATAATTTACAATTTCAGTTTTTCTTAAAAAGGCGTTCATACAGTTATATTTTTATAACTAATAATAAAATTTTAATTTTTTCCATAATACATTTGTTAATTGTTTCTGTCAAAAATATACCTTCATTAGTCATGGCTAACTCGGTTTTCATTAAAAAATACCATGGCATCTTTTTCGTATTTTTACAAATAATAAGCATATAACCTCGCATATAACTTTTTAATGGAACAAGACATCAAACAAATTTATTTACGAAAGTTTATCAGAAAAACGTGCTCTTTCCAAATAATTAGATACAGGTATGGTCCTGGGAAAATATATTTGATGACGCCATAACCTATATTCACCAAATTCACAAAAACTATCTTTTTGGCCCAAAAGCAGGCTTGAGTGGTCCTACAAGAAACCCACAAGTCAAATTTTTACTGTCTGTTTTTGTTTGCCTATAATAATCCTGGGGCGTCGAGTTTGGGATAACCTGTACATATTATAGTGTAGTGTGTCCCTTGGTGAGTAAAGAGTATGGAAAATGGCTTGTGTTTTCTGAAATAATTGTTATTTAACAATAAGCTTTTCGGATTTTTTGCGTTCTTCATTTTCTTTCTCGAAACAGGCCGAGGCATTTTTGATATTTTTGTCTAAAAATAGCAAGTAAGGTTGATAAGGTTGAATGTAGATATATACATATAATATTTTCCACAAATTAGTCTCTGGAAGGGGTAGTTTCTAGAATTAGTCCTAAAATCTTGATTTTTCCTTATTTTTTTTATCTTAAAGGTGACAAAGCAATAATGACAATAATATAGGAATACCCTCGGGGACACCCAACATTATCAATGATTGTTTTACAATGTTCCCCACATATAGTACCATTTTTTTAATAACCGGGTTACAGCAACTGTTAATTGCTTGAAATTATTTTAAACTGGAGCAAACATTGCAAAATGTTTAATTGCGAATAATGATTATAGGTATCAAATAATAAAGCGACGTGTTTGCACTTTGCCGTATGGCATACGCTTGTTTACAAAACACAAATTCAGCCATTCGTAGATATATCTACATATTTTCCTAATTGCTACCTTGATAATTGATTTTTGCACACCCAAGTAATTTCGACACAATCTTTAGAGATTTCCCGAGAAAACTTTAGCCTGTTAATAAAGTGGATTTATGTCGATTGTCATGCCAAATTAAATTCAGCTTAAAATAAACAATGTCAAAGCCACTTGATTCTCAACGGAAGGTTCGCATTTCGTTTGACACTAAAATGGTCGAATAAAGTCCCATTTAAGCAGCAGTTTTGGGAGGTCCTTTAAGTGCCGCGTGAGCTACATACAAATTATTCAAACAGATTTTTATTGGTAGAGAGAACACATAAAAATGGGCGTGAATACATTTGAATAATATATATTCGCCAGTGATTAAAAAACACATTTGAACTTAGTGGGAAATTTAACACAATAGTGTTTGAACTTATTTGAATAAACAATAATTCTATATGGTACAATCATAACCTATGAATAGATAAAAAAATGTTGCTATTATTGTCTAACAATGGAAATTATCTTGTTATTTTTATATAGTATATAAAATGTGAATAATAATTATCGATACATTTTGGATTGTGTTTAACTAAGTAGATAATAAAAGAATTTACTGCCCTGCCTTTGAAATTTTTCATTTATAAAGTTTAAACATATTTTTTCATTCGAGGGCGATGTGGAGATTTCACTCAAGTTGTACAGTATATTTTTTCTACATATATTATTATAATAGCTGCTAAGCAGATATTTGGGCAAACGGTGAAAATAATTCGACAGATCTCAGTACGGCATTTCGGAATAAAATAAATTCGTGGGTTGCTTGGAGTGGTTGATTCAAATCACATATACTACCTAGGATGGATATGAAATTGTATCCGTTTCGTTAACAAATAAAGTTTTTTGTTAATCTGTAAAAAATATACCTAACTATCCCTATTAATATGCCTTTTTCGAACATTATATTGTATTTAGTTAATTATGATATTTACAGTGGGCGACATTTTGATGATGTCTCAAACGTAAAGGTACTTAAATAGACAAACTTCAAGTAATTTTGAAAGAAAATGACATTTGACAGCCCCGCCTTGATATTTTTAAATTTAGACTTAGTTGAAAAACTTCAACCATAGTCGAAATGGAAGCAGACTATGCCACAACCTAGGAAGATTTTTGAGTAAAACAAGGTCCCATATCTTGTAACTTTTCTTGTATTTGAGTTCCAGCAAGACGACCGTAACTTCATATCTATATGTTTATTTGACTACTGGACTAGAAATAAGCTATTATTTTTAGGGCGAAATATTTTGATAATTTACGAAAGGTATATTCCAATAATTTCTCAAATTTTATAACAAAATCAGCAGTTAAAACAAGATTAACCCAAATATAAAAATCATTATTTGTAGTATCTAGTTGATTATTTGATATAAGAAGGTAGGACTTTCCGTTACATTTTCCTTTCCGAATTTATGTAGTTTTTTAAGTTTCTTATACAGGGTGAGTTACGTAGGCCGCTGTGGTATATATCTTCTACATTGTTATTGCTATAAAAAAGTCTAGACAAAACTTGTAGAGAAACATGAGAAATACCTTCCGAAAATATTTTCCAATATACAGGGTGATCCAATGAGTAGTGGCGACCCAAAGTTTTTTTTTTTTTAAATAGAACACCCCGTATTTTGTTACATTTTTAGAAAGCTCTTAAAAGAGTATGTTCTTTTTGGTACAGGGTATTAAGGGTCTATCGTCTATCTTTAAAGGGTATGGAGTTAATTTAGTTTTAAACGAAAAAGGGGGTAGGTACATTACTCAAAAACCAAATAAGATTTTGGGCTATAACTTGGACTGGAGATTGCTTGTTACGCCTAGTTTAGAATGTTGGACCGATATTGAGATAAAGTTCTGAAGAACATACCTACTGGGCAATTCATTTACGCAAATCCTAAGTTTACTCGTTAATTTTAAATAGAACACCCCATTTTATTACATGTTTGGAAAGCCCTCAAGTAGTAGAGTAGTTACTTTTTGGTATAGGGTATTATGGATCTAACTTTAAAAGTTAGGGAGTTATTTCCATTTGAGTCTAAGAAAGGGCTTTAAAAGGACCGATAACATTTTTAGGGTGTCAAAATGTGACTTTTAAAGCTGTAAAAATAAAAAAGACATATTCTTGTTAATTTATGGTGTAATGGAAATAGTTTCAAACTTACCTGTAACGCCATAAACATAAGCCGATGCCATAATTTATTATGCGGTAACTATATTTCTTCATGTGCAGTAGGTTTTTTTTTATTATTGATGGAGTTACAGTTACCAAAAATTATCAAAAATATGTCTTTTTATTTTTTATAGCTTTAAAAGTGACATTTTGACACACTAATAATGAAATTGTCCCTTTTAAAGCCCTTTCTTATAATAAAATGGAAATAACTCCCTAACCTTTAAAGTTAGACCCATAATACCATACCAAAAAGTAAGGGCTTTCCAAAAATGTAATAAAATATAAGATGTTCCATTTAAAATTAGCGAGTAAACTTAGGATTTGCGTAAGTTTAACTTTACCTCAATATCGGTCCAAAATTGTTAACTAACCGTAACGGGCAACCTCCAGTCCAAGTTATAGCCCAAAACTTTATTTGGTTTTTGAGTAATACAAAAAATACAAAAGTGAGCCCTTTTTTCGTTTAAAATTAAAATAAAACCCCTAACCTTTAAAGATAGACCCTTAATACCCTGTACCAAAAAGAACAAAATTTTTAAGGGCTTTCTAAAAATGTAACAAAATATGGGGTGTTCCATTAAAAAAACAAGACTTTGAGTCGCCACTACTTATTGGATCACCCTGTATATTGCAAAATATTTTCGGAATGTAGTAGGTACTCATGTTTCTCTACAAGTTTTGTCCACACGGCATCTTTGATCTAAATACCTAGATGTTTTTTTTAATTGAGTACCTGATAGTTTTGCATTTTTAAAATTTGCACGAAATTTTCAATTTCTTCTATATACAGTATCTCATATGATGAGATTCTTATTTTATTTTACATTTATCAGAAAATTTTATTCTCGATAAAAGGTTGTGCATTCCTGAAAACTCAAAACCCAGTTTACAAAATTTGAATATCTCATTTCGTATACGGAGGAGGTTCAAACATATGAAAAAGGCTCAAGAGAAAAGTGCCCTTATTTTTAACAATGAAGTTTTTACTTTACATTCCTTAAAACATCTTTTCGACATTTTATATGATGTTCCCCGGAGAGAAAATAAAACCCACTATATTTATTATGCCAGTTCCGTTTCAGAGAGGATTTATTATCCTTGTAAACGTGAGTGCCGTAAAAATTAATTTGTTAGGACAGTAGTTATGGCTCCGGCAAAATAAAAACTAAAAAATACTATTTTTTTGGGGCAAATTTTCTGCCTGTTACCGTATATATAGGTATTATCAAATTTTTGTTTCGTCAAAGAATGATAAGATTTGTTGTTTCCAGAAAAATTTAAGTTTTTTTTAAATATCCGATATTGAATTAAACACCTAGGTACTAGCTAGACTTGATATCGAATGTGACTCTTTATTTTATTCGATTTTATTGTTATAATTAAGCCAAAATTTTCCTAGTTATCTATAACCAATATGTACCTAGCTCTTCTAATTAAGGTCTCAATGATGAGCACCAAATATATGTTTGCAAGGACAGTCTACACAATACTTTAAATTTCGGAATGTTTTATTCTGAAATTAAAGCATCTCGCAAAGCATGTTTAAGCATTATTGTTTTTTTTTCTTGTCAAGTGAAGTAGGTATCTATTTACCTATTTCCAGAAGCGGTAAAATAAAGGCGTTGTTGCCCCATTAAAATAGTTGGTTTGTATCTTGAAAATAGAACCTTTGAAAGAAAGTTTAGAGCCAACCAGATAATTTTTTAAGTAAAAAAATAAGTTTGATAAGGGGGTAAAATGTTACGTTTATTCATCCTCTACGCAAATTAAAGCATTGAGTGATTCTGTGGGTCTCCGGTGGTCGGGGAGCAAGCTAGGTATCTTCGGGGAAGAAAACCACCACTGTCATAATTATCCTTCCGTTTGATCATCACCAAAATCCCGGATCACTACATTACACCCGATCCCTTTGCACCACTGAGCACGTTCGTAATCCTGGTCACTTCACATCACCACTCCGCGATGTCGCAGAACTCACCTTTGGCTCTGGAACCGACGCGGACGGCGCCCGCGCCCGCCACCACCGCGGCTGCTAGCAGCCACCACCGCATCGCCATCGTGGACGTCGTCATCGTCGTCCTCGTCGTGGTGCGTCGCGCGTGCGGAAAAATACTTGCACTGTTGCCGCGCGGAATGGCCGGGTGCTGCAACGCGCGACTGCGGCGGACGCGGCAGCGGCGACGGCCTTTTAAAACCTTGCAACGGACGCCAGGTGGGGGCGCCGGGGACGTGGACCCGCCGAAGGAGGCGATGCCGGAGCGCCGCCGGCGGAAAGTCCGGGTGAGAGGGTTGCTATGCCACTAAATATAGGGATGTACGCTGGCAGTCCGAAAAAAGAGTATATATCTACCAACTTGAGAGTATCTATCAACTTAAAGATAATATTCACCATTACTGAAGATATTTTTCTACTCTCATACTTTAATTGAATTGTTAGACAATGAGGTTATGTTGCCTACAGATTTTTCAATACGATACAAGTTTACAACCATCAATGCAAGTGCGATATCACAATTTGCAACCTATTGGTCGCAGCGTTACAGCATAATATTCGGTTAATCTAGATTGCCATGACCATGAAGATTTAAAATTTATCAATTTTGTCAGTCCGTAATTAGGTACCTACTGTTTATTTAGTAAATGCAGAAAATGCATGCTTTTCAAAGAAATTGGGAATTCTACGAAGGAAGAATTAATATCGGTATTCCCCAGTCTCAAAGAAGAGTGCCGTCTTATAGGTAGCGGTCAACAATAATTAGTAATTTAGCGCTTGGGTTAATGCGTCCGTCAACTAAACCATAGGTTTGTGGTTCAAATCCTACACGGATGTACAACTTTTTTTTATTATCAATATCATATCAATATCACTTTTCACCCTCACAATAATACTCCAAACTAGGAGTTAACAACCTCCTCGTTCAAAAAGAATAGATACTTATGCATTTTGCATTTGAAAATAAATACGTATATATTAGCCGTAAAATTTGCAAAAACACACGAAAGATATTATTTAAAGTACCTACATACTTTTTTTTATTATAACGACTGGTCGTAGAAAAAATTGTGTATGCAACTCTTATTTAACGACTATTAAAACAATCATATTCATCACGACACTAAACTTGCATGCAGCTCGTTTGGCAGTTCGTTTGGTGTGGCTAAGTAGAAACTCGTTGAGTTTATACAGGGTGATTTGTTATTCATAAATACATTAATTTTAACCACGTCATCAGGGTACATACATACATACATCCTATGCCGAAAACACAAAAAAATAAAGTAAATTTAACACTCTGTTAGATATTGTTGTTTTCAAAATGAGTCATATTTGCAAAACTAAATACATAGAGTGTGATGCAGTTGGAAACATACACCCATGTAACTTTTTTATTAATCCATTTTCACCAAACTTTTTTCAAATGTGTCAATTAAAATACACAAATCTATTAATAGCGCACCAGTCGTAAATCATTAAAATTTTTCGAGATGTCTCGTCTCGAGCTTGTCTAGAAGGATTTTATCTCGTGTCGTCTCGTCTCGAAATTGGAGACAGTCAGTGTGCAGGCAATTCCCGGAGATTTTTCATCTTTACCATTCGAAGAACAAAAAATAAAACAATACTTTGTTCTGTGTACTACACATTTTCTTGATCCAAACTATATTTTTCTTAATTTTATTACTCTTGCAAAATTTTGATTTAAGATTTGGTTTATGAGATTGCATCTTATTTGGCTTTCGGAGGATTTTTTTTATTTATTTCATACTTGATAGGTATGTATAAAAATGTTGTTTATTTTGTTATATATAAAATTTGGTGCGAGTCTAGTAAATTAACAAAAAAAAATTAAAATTGTCTCGACTATAAACACTATAATCATATAGGCGTTCAGAGTAAGAAGGTTGAGTGGACAAAACCCACAAATCTTATTATTTTTAAAATTTTTATGCTAGGCAAATTTCAAGATTGTTGCAACTTGTTGCAATATGTCGTAAACCAAATCCCATATCAAAATACCCAAATAATCAGTACTCAAAAATGGAATGAGAATGTTACAGGGCGAACAATTAATTTGTGTCGTTCGATTTGTTTATTAAAATTATACACAATATAAATGTTTCATATTGAATAAATATCATAAATTTCAAGAGAATATGTCAAAAAACAAACTACCAATAATAAAAATTGTTTTTACAAGCAAACGATAATTAAACTCAAACTGCTTATTTTTGTTTAAAAGACAAATGGCATGAGAAAACTCTCATTCTTTTAGCTTAAGGCGATTAACGGATTGAACTACTACTTTTAACACCGTGCAGTATCTCGAAGAATTCTTTGATTTGGTTCAAGAAATCCTTTGTTTTGGTTTAGATAATCTCCAGTAATTCGGGAAATTTTCTGTAAAGCATTTTCTTTTTAACACCATGTATTGAAAACGAGTTTAATTAGGCAGGCCAGATTTGCTTCTTGTTATAAAATATATTGTTTAAATTATCTTTATTAAAAACTTAACACATTTTATCTGGGCTTTTTGTTACTTTTGCCCTGGTAAAAACAACAAATTGCACCCACCCAATAAAAACTTATAACGTAATCTACAACTTGTCAATGACTCCAGGCACAGTTACAAAAGGAAAGAGAGAACTAATAAGTAATAAGAAACCAGCATATCCATGGAACCGACCTTGCCACAATGACTTGAAAATAATATTATAAATTAAACTTATCAAATCTATTCCGGATCAGCCTTCGTATGCGATTGTATGTGATCTTGTAATAAGACATGCCCTCTCTCAATCCATGCAATTTTTCAGATTGTTAACTTCGGTATACGGAGATTAGTATTGGCAGTTATTGATTGTAAACCAAAGGTAACAATTCGGGTGTAATTGGGCAATAGCTTTTTTTGGCGGGTAATTTTTTGCATTCCGAACCAAAAAAAATATATGTTGCAGGGTGTCCCAGTTGAAAACCGCATAAACGATAGAAAATTTTATTTTGTATCCATGGGTCCGGAAATGCTTAATAAAAAAGATACAGTTTTAAAGTTTGTTTTTATATGGTGTTTTAATAATATATCAGAAACGATAAATAAATCTAAATAAAGTACCTATTAACTTAAAATTTGAAACATAGTGTAGAGGTAAAAAATGCAATAAAATGAAGCTACCAGCGTTTTGTTGTCATAATCAGTGGCGTACGAGAAGGTAGGACACGCCACATTTCCAAAAATAATTTCTATGCCCAGGATTTTTTTTAAAGTCGACATTTTTTTAATTTGCCTATTCATCTTTTCATTCTCGTCAATTTTCCCTAAAACTACTCGATTTTGAGCAAACAAATCAAATTCAAGTTGCTGCTCAGAAAAATTGAAGAATGGATTGAAAACAATCGAGTTTGAGGTTTGAAGAGCATATACAAATTATAAAGTTAACTTAAAAAAATTGGCGAGTCCTTATATTCCACATGAGATTCCAAATTCCAAATCAATCAAAAGAACAACAAAATGTTTATAAATGTAGGCATCAAAATACGTAGTTTCTAAATCCATAGTTGAATCGAATCCAGAAGTTATCGCTTTTTTGAGCAGCAACTTGAATGGCAAATTCACAAGAGGAATTTTCTATAGAAAAATGAAAGAGCAATTTAAGAGTGCTGCCAGCTTTACCAAAAACCCATGGGCGTAGAAATTATTTTTAATATTATTTTTTGTCGTTTCTGAGATATTATTAAACATTGTCTAAGAAATTAAATTTCAATACTACACAGGTACTAATTTTCTATTGTTTGTTTTAAAATTGTGGTTTCCAACTAGGGCACCCTATAGAAATGAAGATAGTCAGTCAGGGAGCAGGTAGATAATGCATTGCTTATTCTCTGTTCATGTAGAACAACTGAAGGAGAACAATGGCTTTTTATTTAGTTCCGAATTTAATTTAAAATTCAGACGGAGAAAGTTAGACAGTCGAACAAAAACTGCATAAAATCCAATCTTTTTAAATTTTCCGGGCCCAACGCTAATAGTGTCAGATCGAACGTTCCTGTCCAAAAATCACGCTAGTAAAGTATACGTTCGCTTTCTAACTTCACAACCGAGTGAATATGTTTTGTGCGCTGATATTTTAATTAGGTTTTGCTAATATCGTTATTAAATAATGCAGTTATCGAGTAAAGGATATGTTACGAATAAATTATCATTCATTTTACGTTTGACAAGAGATATACCTTTCGGTTAATTCCTTTAATTCCTATTCGTTTTAACAGAGTTTAAATACAGTTCTATTATCTTTGTGGAACATATTCCATAAGTTTTATATTCTCGTAAAAAAATATAACAAATATTAGACATGCCAAAGTATGTTGACCAACCTTTGTTAGAACGAATAACTGAAAAGGTTCATTAAAGCTGAAGTAAAATAGAATATAATATTATCGACTCTATAATTTTGTGTATTTAAAACTATGATACCCTGTATAACCATACCATTAGGTATACAATATCATAGAATAAGCAGAAGCATTTTTAAACCGTTATCTCAACAGTCAAGTTACTCGAGTCGGTGTAACTAAGTAAGTATATACCTACCCGCCAATTAAAATGTTTTCCAATACATAATACATATGCAAACAATTACTAGGTATTGAATAATTTTTAATTCAAGGCGTCCAATAAATATACCATCTTGCCCTTGACTAACTTAATAATCGGAAGATATTTAGTAAACTCGGCCATTGACTCATTCGACATACAAAAAGTTTAAAAAGTTTCCTAATTAGGTTATGTAACTTTTTCCGAAAAAATCGCTGTTACGGATTTGAACGAAATCGACCCAAACCACTCTAAATTTGACCAAGCAAGGTCAAGCTGGGGTTGTTCCGCTTGTGGCTATTGGCTACGCAAAAAAATATATTGAAATTCGTCTAGAGGGCGGATCAAGTTGCGTCAATCGGAGCAGTAAATAAAAGAATGTGCAAATCATTTTTGTATATCGGTGAAACGTTGCTTGGTTAAGTGGTTATTGTCTGCTAAAGTCGATTTTTGGATATCGACACCAACAAACGAACACAGGTCATTCGCAGCTGTGATTAACGTTTTAAATTCAGGAAGGTCATTTGATTCGGATATTCCGTCTATTGTTCGAGTTTCAGGTTCACCCGGATGCGTTAAAAAATACATTCAGGGTGTCCGAATAATTAAAGAAATGTTGAGAGATTGTCTCTGAGAGAGTGTTAGGAGGTGGTGAGAGAGGAGGTAGGTGGATTTCCTTCGAGAAGCTTTCAGGAACGGGCGTGGCCGGAGGTACTAGACGGGGTAGACGAGTAAGAGAGGAGTTGTCGATTTTCCGTCGAACGTCGAATGTCGTCGCCTCGGGGGTTCAAAAGGATTCATGGGATGTGTTTCGTTTGAAATTTAAGTTGTTCGTTTGTTTTTGCGCCGGTGAGTTTCCCCGTAGAATTTTTGGGGCGTCGGACATTTTGGTACTTTCTGACTTTTCGGCGTTTTCGAGTTGGCACTATATTTGTTACTGCGGAATGGGGAGCGAAGAGGGGTGCTGGGTGGGGTAAACACGCAAAAGAGGCTAATCCGTGCGAGGGGATATAAATCGGCTTCCGTCGTTTCTCCCGCCGGTTTTTCGTCGAGTGTCGGTACATCAGAAGTTGGAAAGGAGTAGTGGAGAATTCGTGATTATCGCGAGTATTCTGTTTGAAATTTAGGTTGATCGTGTCTTGCTAAATTCCGTCGTCTTCCGCTTTCCACTTTTGGGTCTTTTGGCGTTTTCAAGTTGCCCGTACCTATTAGTTTCGGTACTTGTTACGGTTCGCAGTTGGTAGCTGTTCGTGATGAAAAGCCGGATAGGTGTCAATAATTTTAAAAGCCTAGGCCTACATTAATTTTGTCTGAATTATTTCCTCAATAACATTTTGTGGTAAAGCAGAAAAAAAGGCCACTTTATTGGTTTGGAAAATGGAAAATTATATATTATACCTACCGTCAAACTCTCAACATTCCTAATAATTTATTCAGACACCCTGTATGTATTTTTTACCATTCGTGGCTTCACATATCTGGGGACACACTGTATACAAAAATAAAGACGATTTCTGTTGGCCGCCTTTTTTACGAACTAACACCAATACACACTGTATATTAATCAATTTGAATAATTTTTCCAACATCTCGGTTTGAGAGCAAGTAAAAGCTATTCCCAAAATATTAAGGTCCAACTAGATATTTTCGTAGCATTTACCTCAATTTCGACGACAATCTAGGAACAAGTTAATAAAAATAAACTTATTTATCTCAAAAACTAATTGGCCAATCTTGTAAAGTTTGGTAAGTTTTTAGTTATAAAAGGAAGTTAATTTTATGCAATTAGATTTAATTTATCTGTTCCAGAGGCGAAACTGGGGCATCCTAGCGAGATACCTACCACTGATAAGTTTGATTATTTTAAGGGTAGAAAATTAAAAACAGGTAGAATTTTTCTCTCTCTTGCATTTTTTGTCTATCTTGCTTACTTTTCCAGAAAAAGATACCATCTGTTTATCTGTCCGCCCCTGAAGAAAGAAATGCAATTCCATTAATAATTAATGGCATTACAATTATTGAATTAAATAATAAATAAAAATGAAACATATAGGTACTTAGTTTTTATTAAAATAAATTATAATAATATTATTTGATAACCTCTAACATCAACACAATTCAATGACGAACAACGCAATATTGTTTTTTTTTTATTAAATTTATCACCCTGTATCTGAAAAACATACAAGTTCATGTTATGCAAGTTCATATACCTACGAACTTTTATTTTTATGAGATCTATCGCATAGTAAATTTTCTCGATTAAAACCTGAGACAACCTGTATAGGCCACAAAAAGCGGAATATGCTCCATATTTGTTTTGTAAAGATTCCCCTCATGAATTTATTAATCGAATTTATTTAAAATTAGAACATCTTTTGAAGCAGATTATATTTCGCAGATTTACATGTCGATTAGTCGTATAAACAAATAATTTTAAAACTTCAGTTATTTTTTTAAATATAAAAATATAGTAGTTATTTGTTTTTTAAATATTCAAACTACCTATAGGCTTTTATATTTATAATAGTTTCCCTAATATCTGTTACATATTAAAAATAGGTAGGTAACTATTACCTAACTATTCTAGAAATTATACACCCACTGTTTTTTAAATAAATGCACAATAGAAGAAAGTCATTGAAATTTTAGAATCTTTTTGCAAAAAAATAGATTTTTCACCTTCTCCTATATTTTAGATAATTTGAACTACGTTTCGTATTATTGAAAGAAGCAATACTTTTTTAATAACTTTTATTATTTTGTTTATCTAATACCAAGTAGAGTTGATAATGTAAGATAAGAATATAGTATACTTAATGGTTTATTTTTATTTTCCTAGAATTAACTATCGTGTAGTGGTTATTTTTTTCGAATTTCACCAATGTGTACTTATAAAGGAAATATATATCAACTGCAATTAGGTATGGTTAAAAGCTTTTTAGGTGTTTTATATTTTCCTTAAAGTTGTAACAATTTTGCAGAATTGGGTACCTACTTAGTATAGGTACCTACTTATACTAAGCACTAAATATTTCAGTGAACGATGTTCTCAACTATAAAAAACAAAATATTATGTAGCATCTAAGTAGGTATATAGGAATCAATATTATTTTTATTTTGACAGTTTAACGATTGCTTACGCAGGGGTCAGATATGTGCAGTTATTTTTATAAGAAACAAAACAAACCGCCACGTCCTGACCCGAACTCTCGACGTCCCAGGGAACACGCTACTTTGCGAAAGAGAATTGCAAATTAAAAAGTCTTGCATTTAAAATCTTCTAAAGAAGATTAGGTTTTCTATCTATTTTTTAATATCCCGCACTACCATATTATATACTTTGTGAAACTTCTGGTATACCTATATGATAAGACATAATTGTCAAAAACCGGAGACACTCTGTAGGTCTCCAAATCCTCGACCATTTGTCGAGAAAAAGGAATAGCCGTGCTCCACTCTGCGCCACTTCCAAATCACAGTTGCTCTAGGCCGATATTATGTACAACATTTAATTATAACTAATTACCATAAAGCTTTTACGCATATTAACGATACCAAAGATAAAATAATATCCGTAAATGTTGCCAGCGACAGCTGTTAATGCGGTAAAAGCTCGAATCACGATTTCATACACTTAATTATCGTGTTTCTCTATGCAAGGCATTTTATACGAACGACTATTACATACACGTGAAATAATCCGATTGTTGAACATTCGGCATTAGCATAAATATTTTTAGTTTGGAAATTGCCGTTAACATATTCATCACGAGTCCAATGAGATCTTATAGGCAAGCCCGAAGCCGCTAGTCAAATGGTATCAACCCCAAGGTCCAGGTCCACAGTACTATAATATGCTGCACTGGAAATTAATTTAGGACTTAAATTACAGGTTTTTTATTCCTTGTACTTTTCTAATAATTAGAGTTAGTTGTGGACATATGTACTACTTTTATGATACCTACTATGGTTTCCAGTAGTACCCGAACAATTGACAAATAATGTTGTTTCAGTTATAATGTCGACCGTAGCCTCAAAACGGCAATGCAGTAATAATAGTAATTGCTATTCTTCCCCTGTACGATCATCTTTGCTGCTTCTGGAAAAATTACCGGGTGTTCACATGTGAAGTAGGTACGTATAACTGCCTTATAATTTTCTTATTTTGGATGATGCTTCAAACAAAAGTTGCCTGAAATCATTAAAGTCTTAGAACTGTGTTTCAAAATCCGGACAGGATGCTTGATAAAATCAGGCCAAACCAAATTTATATTTCTAACTTCTGTTAACTTTTATGGAACAACATAAAGAGTTTAGAATGGACGGTTTGTTGGGCCTGATGGACGTGTGCAACCAAAGAACTTGTGGAGCCCAAAACAGCACAAGCTTTTACCACGACTATTTCCCTCGTCTTAATTTCCACCAATCACAAACGCGCAATTTTGAATTACAAATGGTTTCTAGATGGAAAAACTGTATGACAGCACCTGTCAGCAGTTTTTTCGAGTTTACCCGCGGCAAAACTTGAAAGCTGTTGTCACCAAAAATTACAAAACCTTTGATAACAAGTAATTATGTTCTCCTAGGACACCAGAAAACGAGCTAAACAATTTTTCTGATTTTATATTCAATAAATTTTGTAATATGGTTTTTAAACAGTGCTAGACAGCTTATGTAGTGAAAATGAGCCGCTTTGGAAGTGATTCTATGACTAATAGTGATCTGGCGATTGAGAAAAGTGTACCGTACAATACCGTTAAAACCCATACGTCAATATGGAAACAGTTTACGGAATTCTGCAAGGCAAAGGAATACGAGCTTTTGGAAACTACAAGTTTAGAGCAACTAAACCTAATCCTGAAAGATTGGGCGTGGAATATTAAGAAAGAAAACGGTGAAAATTACAAAGAACTAGTTGTGAAGACAATGTGTAACACCGTTGCAAAAAAATGCAAGAGATGTATTTTATGAAGTGGAAAATAATACTTTTTGATCCATTTAAAGAGTAGGGCTCGTAATGCGAAAGGAAGGAATTTGCAGATGTGCGCCAACAAAAGGAAATCGAGCTCTGCTTCATTAAAATTGGAAGAATACCTACTACGCAATGGTTTAGTTATGGGACGAAGACAGTCTGGCGGGACTCCAGCGAAAATTTGACCATATCGCTTCAGTAGAACTTGCCTGGAGAGGTGAGGAAGCAGTCAATTGCAGAGAAATTGCAATTTATATTTTAATTGTACCATAAATAATTAAGTTCGTAGTATTTTGAGATTAAATAAATTATCTGTTATTTTAGTTTTCAATACCTACATATTTATTATGTATGCATGTATAATAAGTAGTATGTTTTATAAGCTATGTGTATCAGAATAATTTGTTACTCATGAAATAGTCTTGTCAAATACCATTAGTCCAAGAAAATTGTCATTTTTTATAGAGGTAGAAAAAAATTCTTAACAGGTAGATATTTTCAGGGTTGGTTGTGGGTAGCGTCCTGAGTATAACCCAAAAAAATCGCCATCGAAGTCGTGTTTCGAACCCCGCAATAGGGGTGGTTTTGCAAACATTTTTGTTGCATTTTTTTCTTATGTGTACATTTTTTTTCTTATGTGTACATTATTACATTCTCTACAACTTTCCCTTATGAAGTTTTTTTTAACTTCAATACTTCACGAGATATAGGTAAAAGATCACCACACTAGTTAAAGTGCTTTACAAGGGTAAAAAAAATTATTTAAAACAAGTTGATTTTTTCAGGGTTAACTGGGGGTTAACTTAGGAGTGCACCCCGAGTTAACCTTGAAAAAAGCAGCTTGTTTTAAAGAATTTTTTTTCGCCCTTATAACGCACTTTAGCATAGTGGTGATCTTTTACCTACCTATATCTCGTGAAGTATTGAAGTTAAAAAAAAACTTCATAAGGGAAAGTTGTAGAGAATGTAATAATGTACAGATAAGAAAAGAAATTGCAAAAAAAAGTTTGCAAAACCACCCCTATTGCGGGGTTCGTAACACGACTTCGATGGTGATTTTTTGGGGTTATACTCAGGACGCTACCCACAAAAAACCCTGAAAATATCTACCTGTTAAGAATTTTTTTCTCCATGTATAGTTTTCTTGGGCTTCATTCGGACATCTAATTTTTCCTGTGAAAAAAAAAAAACACAATGCTAAGTAATATTTTTTTAACAAAATGCATTCGTGCAGGTGCAAAAATCCTCGTCTTCGACTCGGATTTTTGTTGCCACCAGCACTCATGCTTCTTGTTAAAATATTACTTAGCAATGTGTTTTTTCGATTTTTTAAGGAAAAATTAGATGCCCTTTTGATATTACTTGCAAGAATATCTTGCAGATCATTCTTTAAGTATGCATCTAAAACGTATTTTCAATAATCCAATGCACATTTCCACGTTAGATGAAAGTGATGTGTTATGTGTTATGTCTAATTTGTGCATAATTTTGAGGTTCCCGAAATAGTACATTAAGTATACGGCTGCAGGAGATATCTCGAATCTCGAACGAATCAACATCTTTCGCAATTTTAATATTTTTGTCTAAATATACTGCTGTGCTTGTGATTCTCGCCATATAAATGAATAGTGAGTAGCCCCACCGAGATTATCAAACAATCCTCTAATTTTTATGGAATATAACCTGAACATCATAAGAGAATGGTATCCTTTCCTATTTATATACTACTGTTCATTTTGGGCAGGCTTCATATATGAAAACCGTCTATTAATCCAACCACTCCTTTTTTGTTTTATTAGATTTCGTTCATTCAATGTTTCAGGTAACTGAATAAATTGGTCGGCTATATTTTCCAAAGCTGCAGTAAACACTGAACTGGCTTAGTCTACTTAAAAATTTTTCGCCAATACCTCTCTGGTACGATCCTGTGGCATAAAATCGTAATGCAGTAAAAATTTGAATGCCAATTTGTACTCCTTTCAAAGAAGTTCTTTCCGGTATATGTGGGCACAGTATATTAATTAAATTTCTCACTTATTAGGTCCTTATTCAGCCGAAAAGCTTGTATAAACCATCAGGTAAGGAAAATGGATCACTTTTGGTGCGAAGCACAATTATTTGCCTGATTAGTTTCTTTCTGGCAATATTTTGTTTTGTTCTAAATTCGATACGATCAAATTCGATATGGTATTCCGACGCGACTCGCTCCAAATGTTCGTATCGTAAAATATAATCGGTCCCCAGGAAAAGTTTATCTTGGTAATAATAATATGGGAGGACTATTAACTCCGACACATTTTTCCTAAAAACAAAAAATACAAGTCACAAAACAAACACGTAGTGGTAGGTATAGGTACACTAATTACACTATCCAATCGCCAAGGCTCAATATAATACCTTTTTACTTGTAAACCTCATACCAGCACACCTAATATTATCTTTGCTGTTAGGTATACATACAAACCTTTGCAGTTTTATCCCTCGAATTCCGGCAGACGTGAACATAGGATTATTAGTAATAAATTATGCTACCGTTACCAATTTCGGCAAATTATCGGATTGCCCTTTCACGTAATCCTTATCTATGATTACTTAACAACCAACAAACCGATAAGTACACAAGGAAGATAATAATAAATAACAATAACACTATAATAAATCGCATAGATATCTACTAATGTTTTGATTGAGTGGTATACGGAATGACAGCATGACGGAACGTCAGGTGGCGCGGCTTTCAATAACAAATCATTAGAAAACATAAATGGGTTAGATGCCTGGGTGGACGGGTGCATTGTTGTGCGAATATTTATCGTATGTCGTATGCTGGATTGGTGGTAATGATAGCCCCAAAATTAGCATAAAATGGCCGGAAATTAATATTAATAATTTCCAGGGAGGTTTCGAAAATTTGTCTAATTTTTTTGACAAATTCAATTGCCTAATTCAAGATACTCCTAATTTAGATAACTTTCAAAAATTCCATTATCTAAGAGCTTTAAAAGGTGAAGCAGCAGTTGTAATTAGCTCTATGAAAATTACTTCTGACAATTAGGAAGTAGAAATTTATGGAAATTACATTGTCGACCATTCTGACGCAGGGATCATCGTTCGTGATATGTATTAAGTATAGATAATTAGTGAATCAGAGGCGTGCTACTTTGATTTATTATTGGTAAAGACACAATATTAGTGTAATTATAAAATACCTAACTTTTAAACATTATAATAATATAATAAACTGTTGACGAACCAGAATCAGCCAGGATTTTGCCTAGACTTGTCAGCCGAATTCAAGAAAGTCCCCTCAAGCATCAACACTTGAACCAAATCCGTATACAACGTCAAGGACAAATCAATGCGTTCGACAATTTTGAAAGCTCTCAGTTTTTGTCCACTCCCTCGCATTCGGTATGTAGTACGAACGGCCTTCGAGGTGTGAAGGTTTTACTTGGAATTTTGTCAATTCATTTAATGGTAAGATAAATTTAGATGTAAGATAAATTTAGACCCGTGTGAAATATTTACAGACCTTTGAAGTCTGTATACCGATTGTTTCTCAATATAACAAAATATCTCATTTATAACTGGGAGGGCACATTCGTGACAGATTTAGTAGTATTAAAATTAGTATATAATATTTAATGGTGGTTTGTTGTTTTTCGAGGAAGAAAATAGGCGGAGAAAGTGTACTTAGGTTACCAACATTTTAATTCATAAATAACTTATATTTAATCCTATTTAAATATTAGTTGCGCCGAAGGCTAAAATTTTAGAGTTTAAATGCATGAAAAAATAAGGTAAATCAACTGGTGTTGATAGAATAGAAGTAGCTAGTGTAAATTTTTAAACACAAAAAATCTCTTCAGAAATATCCCCCGACGCTACGCCACTGCACTGCATGTAATTTTAATAGCTATCAAAATAGAGTAGGTACTTGACGAAATTTTACAAACTTGATAAAACAATTCCTGGACACTTGCCTAAGACCCTACGATTATTTAAAAATATATATATTTAGGAAATTAGCAAGTTATTAGACTTTCTTCGAAATTTGGCGGGAAAGCACTTATGACGTCATAAGTGTTTAAAAAGGCAATTTGGCAACATGGCGATACCATTGAAGTGTTCTGAGACATAACCTTAATCTGCGGTGAAAGAAAGGAAAGTTGAAATTTCAAAATTCTAACCTCAAACCCCCAGATTTAGGATGCCCCGTGAAACCACATTTAGTCAAGAAGTGTTTTTTCGTAAATATTCAGGGGCGTTTTTCTGCAATTTTTTTGGCAAGTTTGGGCCTAGGTAGAGTTCCTGGATCCAGGAACCCTAGGCCTAGGTACCTATCTACCGAATTTGGGCTCAGTATTTCTAAGCACTAAAATGGCGCCTTTATAAACGCGCCTTCAATATGGTCCCTAGCCCCAAGTTTTCCCTTTATTAATAACTCATAATAAAATACTTTACTATTACTACAACATATAGGTACAAACCTTTGGAGTTTTATCCCATGAATTTCGGCAGAAGAGAGAAAATCGGATTATTAGAAAAAAACTTGCTACCAAAAAAGCATCCAATTTCGGCAAATTACGGATTGCACTTTCAGAGACCTTACACTAACGGTCCTCCTCACTACACAACTCACAACACGATAACGACGCAAATAACAGTATATAATAATAAATATCAATTGTAGTGGTTTGGTTTCATATTTCCAATTTGGGAAAAGGAAAAATCAAACTATGTATTATAAATAAATAAATTTTAAATTCGTTCAATGTACAGTATATACAGTGACAGGCAGAAAGTTGGACACAAATGGAAAACTTTTTTATTATTAATTTCCCAGAAAATTTTATTCTTGATAAAAGTTGGTGCATCATTTCAAACTCAAAACGCACATATCAAAATTTAAATATCTCGTTTTGGATACGAGGTAGATTCAAAAATGTCAAAATACCTCAAGAGTAAAGTACCCTTATTTTTTAAAATACGGTAAAAAGTTACTTACAAAAGTTGTTTGGAATCAAAGGTGGATGTCAGATTTAAAGTCACAGCCACATGCAGCTCTTATCTGAAGTTAAAGATTGTCTCAAAGCGGCTGGCTTAACTATAAAATGTCAAAAAAGTGCGAGTACATGAAAAAGTAAGTACAATTTTTGGGAATCCAAACTTGTGTAGAATTTTCTGAAGAATTCGAATATGGCGCCAAATATATAAACAGGGTGTTGTTAAAAAGTTACTAAAAAAACAATACCTTTATCCAAAAAATCGTAAAGTTGGAGTTTAACATGCAATATTAGTACTTGATGAGTAGGTATGTGGTAACAAAATATTGTCAGTTTTCATTTCAGACTTGCCTTTTGACCAGAAGTGAGCACAACTTGGTCAGAGTTTTGAGACACCCTGCATATTTCGAGTTTTCTAGGTTTCTTTTTCTCTCCCAATTCTAACCATAGATACCATTGTACAGTTTGTTCAGCGAATGTTCGGCCCTACGTCACAACTCCCGTCCTTGTCTGACTCGTGAATATACGACCGATGTCCATCGTATATTCATGAGTAAGGCAAGGATGGGAGTTGTGATGTAGGGCTGAAAATTCGCTGAACAAACTGTAGTTATCTCTAACATTATATTATTAGTGGTTATTTTTAGAGATAACAATATTAAACTATATTATATGGTTACTCAAAATATACAGGGTGTCTCAAAAATCTCACTAAGTACTTTCAAATGATAACTTGTCAGCAGGTTATAACTTGCTGCTGCATGTAAATGTTTTTTTTTTCTTTTATCCTGCCAGCCAGTTGCATATTTAGGGGGGACAGCTTGTAAATCCGAAGATTTAGGAATTTCCCATGACTCATTTTAAGAAGTTTCTTAATATTTCACCTCTTTAAAAAATATATCGTCACACTAGAATTACAGTCAGTTATGTTTAAAACGACCATTTTGAGATAATTAAGTACCTTTAAAGGTATTTTATATTAGTTTAATTAATTATAGGAAAATTTAAAAGTTTAAATCTGAAAGGGTGTATGGTCATTGTGAGTACATGTTATATTTCTAATAAGTAGGTGAAATATTTTTTCTTTGAAAAAAACAATGTTTTAAAGATATCTTTGTTTATGGCCTATTACATTACAAGATATCTTGTTTATTTGTTGAAGATATACAGGGTGATTCAGTTCCGGTGCTCAACATGGGGATCTCGGAAACCGTAACAGTATCTGTTACGAAGTACGAAGTCGGTCAAATGGAGGCAAACTTGCGCCTTTGGGCGCCTAAATATGCCGTTGAGAAAGTTAAAATATTTTCATGGGTTGCTGAGATATTTAAGAAAAACCGAATTTTTGAAATTTAGATTTTATTTTTTTCTGGCGCCATTTGCATTAATATTGAAAAATAAATTATACTTTTTCATTGCAACTTTTTCTGGACTACGTCATAGTATTTTAAGATTTTCGGGGCGACGTTTCGTTTTTGAGATAGAGGGATCATCTTAATTTTTTTAAATACGGACCTGGATTTTTTATTGCATATTTCAAAATGAATCGTTGCCCTGAGTTCAACGATGTATGACACATACATATTTTTTCTCGTTTTAGCCGCAAAAATGCACATTTACTAAGAAAAAAATTAATACGGTCCTGGACTATGCATTTTTCTCTCTTTTTTTTCAAAGATATTCCGATTATAACAGGTGATCATTATTTTAATACCTACTGGATTAATTATACTACATGTTTATCATAGGTATGTTGAAATTTTTTTATACTTTAGGTAAATAACAAAACAACAATAATTACTAACAATAGCGAGATACATTTTACCTAAAGTATAAAAAAAGAATTTCAAAATATGGCAACGGCATATTGTTAGGCGACCAAAGGCGCAAGTTTGCCTCCATTTGACCGACTTCGTATCTGTTACGGATTCCGAGATCCCCATGTTGAGCACCGGAACTGAATCACCCTGAATATCTGAGTGTAGGACTTGACTGATAATAGTTTTGGCTTAGTTATCTGACTTTTTTAAACTTATCTTAGTGTAGTTGTAGTTTTTCAGCCCATACAAACTGTTAATGTTAAAGTTGACCGGAAAATACGAATAAACAATACAAGTCAAAATAAAAGAAATTTAAATTTTTTGTATTTTTTTCGACCACCCTGTGTATTACAAAAAAACAAAATACCGCAAGCGCAACTTATCATCGGATAATACATGAATTTGCTACTAAACTTTAATTTTGTACGACTAGCAGCTAGAAATTTAAATTTATCGAAATAAGAGTTTAAAAATATTAAATTTTTGTGTCCAACTTTCTGCCGGTCCTTGTATATGCTTGCCTATAGTTAGTCGTAACATAAATTCTTAAAAGTGTTAGTCCTAAAATACTGTTGTGTCTTTCTATATTTCCTATATAAAGAATCAAAATTTTTAAAACATTCACCTAAAGTGTCTGCGGGATTGAATGGAGATCTTTTTCTTAAAAATAAAGTTTCGGTAGGTGAGAATGGTGCAGGTTTTAGCATAATCAGAGATTCGGCAGTTTCAAACCAAAATGGCAAGGAGATAAGCACGATTGCCGTAAAAAAAAAACACGACAATAGGCTGTATGTCTCGGTACAGATTTTTGGCAAGCGAGTCGTGGCTCTGTTAGACGGTGGTCCAGGCTTGAGCTTATTGAAGTTGTTTGGCCTGCAAGCGTATGAATGTCCGCAAATGGGTGTTGGCATGGCCGACGCGAGGCCAACCGAATTGGTAGGTGTAGTTGATATTCCTATAACTATTTATGGAGGTTCAAAATTGCTTAAATTTTTGGTCACTCCGTTTATAAAACATGGTGTGATTTTGGGAGCCGATTTTTGGAAAGTTTTTGACATTTGGATTGATTACCATTCAAACGAATATTTTGTTGGTAGTCATGTCTTGGAAACCAGTAAGTGCGACCGAGTCATGGAGGTCAATACGATAAATAAAATTTGTTCAAAGGCAGAGCTTGGGACAGAGCAACTATCGGAGTTGGAAAGAGTCATTAGTGAGTTTCGTAAGTTGTCTTCACTTACATTGGGTCGTACGACCAAGATTAGTCATGGGATTGACACCGGAGATGTTGAACCAATCAAACAGAGACATCACCAGATATCGCCTTATAAGATGGAAATTCTTAACAGGGAATTAGACAAAATGTTTACGGAGAAGAAGTGCCTTGCTGTTTTATTTGCAGTAGATAAATTCAGGCCCTACGTTGATGGGATTCGTTTTACAGTGATCACAGATCACGCATCGTTGTTGTGGTTGAGTAATTTGAAAAACCTTACATGTCGTCTTGCTAGGTGGGCCATGCGGTTAAGTCAATTTAATATGGAAATTATTCACCGTCGAGGAGTTTTAAATGTAGTCCCTGATGCTCTAGGTCGAGCTCCGGTTGAGATTTGTGCACTGTCGATTGAGAAGGCCAAAGATAATTGGTATACTTCTATGTTGCAAAAGGTAACTAAGGCACCTGAAGATTTTTCTGAATGGGAAGAACGAAGTGGTCTTCTTTACAAGCACGTTCCCTATGATTTTGGAATCCGAACGAATCTTCCAGAATGGAAAATGGTAGTACCGGAATGTCGTCGTAGTGATGTCTTAAAGTCGTGTCATGATGATCCAATGGCCGCACATTTGGGAATCTATAACACATTGGCTCGTATTAAAGAGTTATACTATTGGCCACGTATGATGAAGGATATTAAGCAGTATGTGCGGAAATGCCAAATGTGTAGTGAACAAAAAGTAAGCTCGTCACTTGGACTTGGTTTCAAGGGTCAACCGAAAAAGGTTAATTTTCCTTGGCAGTATATTTCTGTTGATATTTTGGGTCTGCTTCCACGCTCATGAAGTGGCAGTCAGTTTTTATTATTGGTTTCCGATTATTTCACCAAGTTTCGGTTGCTTCATCCTATGAGAAAAGCGACTGCGGCCGCTGTTGTTAAGTTTGTGGAGGATCATGTTTTTCTTGTCTTTGGCTCACCACAAGTTCTTGCATGTGATAATGGAGTTCAGTTTTGGCAAACCAATACGGAGTCAAAATCCATTTCAATGCTCTCTACCATCCACAGGTGAATGCTGTAGAGCGTGTGAATCGTTTTCTGGGTGCTGGTATACGCTCTTATATCAAAGATGGAGATCACCGAACATGGGACCAAGAGATTCATAAAATAGGTTTCGCGCTGAGAACTGCAGTCCATGAGTCTACCGGGTATAGCCCAATGTTCCTTAATTTTGGTCGATATGTGCCCTCCTGCCGAACATACTATGTAAATTAGAGAAAGTTGCGAATTTGTATTTGGATAATTTAAATCGCAACGAGTATGGTGAAGATATTGATAAGATGCCCCAGTTATATTTAGAAGTTAGAAGACATTTTAGGGAGGCCTATACGAAAAATCAGTCACAGTATAATCTGCACACTATAATCTGCGAAAACGCCCAGCAGATGTTTATCACGTCGGAGATAAAGTCTGGAGGAGAACTCACATGCTTTCTAGTGGCGCTAACTATTTTGCATCAAAGTTGGCTCCAAAGTTTAAAATAAGTACGGTGAAGAAAGTGGTTTCTGCACTTGTATATCCGCTGGTAAATGCCGACGGTAAAGATGTGGGAAAATACCATGTCAAGGATTTAAAACATTACTATGGTTCTACTGATGCTTTGCCATAGTTCATGATAGATAGTATTAGTGTGCTAGAGGAGCGAATGTGATATGAATTTTAGGTGTATGCGATGTAGGTTTAGTTTAGGTCTAGTTCCTATATTATGGACAAGTCCCTGATTACTTCAAAATTTATTGTTTATCCCCTGTATAATTTAGATCCCTTTTTATGCTCTGCTTAGAATCGAAGATTAGCAAATGCATCTTCCATACATGTTCCGATTATGGCTTGCATAGTGCACGGTGTAAGTTATTTTTAACGGAATATGATGAGTAGTTTCCCCGATTAGGACGTTATTTCCTCTTTTGTCTAAATTATTAAGTTAATCTCAATTATCTAAACACTTGTATAATTTTCACATCCCTTGGATGGCTCAAAAAATATTTTATGGCTCAAAAAATATTTTATGATAAAAAATTTTTTTGTAGGAAGAGGGGGTGTGTAGCGGTTTAGTTTCATATTTCCAATTTGCGAAAAGGAAACATCAAACTATGTATTATAAATAAATAAATTTTAAATTCGTTCAATGTACAGTGTATATATGCTTGTCTATAGTTAGTCGTAACATAAATTCTTAAGAGTGTTAGTCCTAAAATACTTTTGTGTCTTTCTATATTTCCTATATCGGGTCCCGATGTCTCTTTCTATGTTTTTTTGTCTAGTATAATGCCAGCACCTGAAATAATTAAATATTAATGCATTTCCTGATTTTTGGCATCTATTATTACTTCTAAAATGAGATATTTTACTTTTCCAAGTAGCCAATACTCTTAAAGCAATTTTGAGGTCTTTTTTCATACACGTCATTTTTCATACTCTATGGAGTGGACATCTTTCCTAAAAGTATGGTAAATTACCATTCAATAAAATTTCAAGGGCTAAAAAAGGAAGAGATACCTAGGTTCTTTTTCGTGAGGCGACGATACGAGAAGCAAGCATTGGCAAAAGTTATAACTCAAATAAATAAAATACCGTTAATTTTGGTGAAAATGGCCTAAGAAGATCTAAGGTAACTAATAAGTTAATACTAATAATAAATTTCCGGATAAAATCTTCAATTTCCAAAGATTTTGAGAATTTCATTTTTTTATCTATTTTTTATAGGCTCCTTGGTATGGAACGTACGTAGAAAGTAATTTATAAGCACGAATCAGTACCGTTATGCATCCGAAAAATAATCAACTCGCATTAATATGATACCTACCTGAAAAGGCTGTCCACCTCCACCCCGCATAACCTCCCTTGTTCTTCTTGATCCTGGTTGAGGATGAGTTCGTAAGATCAAACTTGTGTTCCTGGTTGCTGAGAGATAAAGTACCAACCCATTAAGTAGCAGAGAGTCCCATCGCATTATTATGTAACCATGGAAAGCACTCTTCGAAGCAGTAAGTCCGTTCCAATTTATTCGCATCTCTAATGGTCCCTAAGAAATCCCAGATTAATGTAATGGATAATTATAAATAATAAATAAAAAAATAAACTTACCTATCTTGTAGAATATCAAAAGTTTTGCGGAACATTTATTAGCATCTTTCGTATTAAACGAATGTAGTCACTCCTCAAGTTTATTTAAAAATAAGTTCAACTGTCAAACAAGTGTGAACTACAAGTTAACAGCTGTTGAAATGTAGTGGTTAAAAAATCGATCTAAAGGTTGCGTAATTTTAGAAGTAATTATCTAACTGTGATACATATAGTGTGATAAAGGAGAATAACGTTACTATTTGATATGGGGAACTTTTGCTAATCAATCTAGCAAGGATATTTTTATTGGATGGCGCCAATACCAGCTTACTTAACATCTTTTCATTTTTTTTATGGGCTTGACATCGGTGGCCATTGACCCAGAGCCGAGGCTTGTTTCATCCTCCTTCTTTGTGCTGCAGGAGTTTGTCTGGCTCGGAGCCATCTTCTTGCCAGCTATGACTTGTATATATCTTAAATCTAACTTAATCCTAAAGACAAACACACAAACATAAATACAAACACAACACCCATGGCACATACCGTGGTGGGACTCGAACCCACGACGTACGGTGCCAAAGCGTGGGTCTAATCCAAAGACCCACTCGGACACCGCCGCCCCTAACATCTTTTCATCTTTTCTGATTTTGTAAAAATTCTAATGGTTTCCCAATAGTACACTTAAAATATCATTTTACCCACGACCCCAGCTTCCAACAGAGAACACCGTGCCGTGGACGTGAATCGAGTTACAGGAAACCTCCTATTCCTAAAGTTACGTCACACGTAAATTTTGGCGCCCAACGTGGGGCCAGATTACTGTTTTGATTTTGGGGATTTACTTTGGAGTTTTTGCAAAACAAATCCGGGCAAAAAGCAAGTAAGCATATTTTTTGTTTTTATAATTTTTGGGGATGATGACACACAACCACTAATCATGAAGGGGTTAAATTGCAATTTAATAACTGCAAAAAGAAAACATATTTGAACACTAGGTACTTTCTGCTATTTATGCGTCCTTGGTTTTTGATTTTTTGCTGTAATAGGTGGTATCAACACTACAACTATATACGACGTATATGATTGCGAGTTTTTTTTAAGTGTGTTTGCATTTGTGCAAGCATTATACTTGCTCCTAATTATTATAATCTGGCGATGTTTTTTTGTACTTTTTACTGTGCCAGGTAATTAATTGGGTTGAGAGTTATTTTTAGAATACTGGTTGGTTCGAGTATTGAACCGCTAGATAAATAGCTTGTTTTTCCCAGGTTGCATAAGTTTGAGAACTTTATCGCCGCTACAAACCCTGAATTTCTATTCTCACCAATATGGCTGATCGAAATTTGTATTAAATCGATCCAAACCATCTTAGAACTTACGAACTAAACTATGAGTTGAAAATTAGAAAAGTAGTAGTTGAAAAGGTAGACATTTGTCTTAAGAGAAAATCTTAGGAGAGAACTCCGAAAGGATTCTAGTAGACCAGACGCTTATGTTTATAAAGTAGAAAAATTTGACTTTGATGCGGAGAAAGCAGAAATCACAGAGAGTATAACTTCACTTACAGAATTAGTTGTAATGATTGTAATGATTAGTAATATGATGGGACAAATGAGGAGGTCGTATACATGTACAAATCATGTTCTAGGTAGGCTTAATCGGTTCCCGGTTCCCGTCTGATATTAATGATGTTGTTTCTCACTTTAGGGGTGACAAAATAGTAACTGTGTCTGTGTTAGAGGATGACTTGATGGAAATTGCCGATAGGTATAAGATGGGAGAGCAAAAACCTTCCTTGGACACTTCAGCAGCAGTCAGTGGTACTGTTGGTGGAGTTACAAAATCCATACCTGTTTTTAAGTGGGATATCGTATTTGATGGAACTTCATCTAAGGGTTCAGTTAATTTATTTTTACAGCGCGTTGAGGAATTACGGACCGCCAAAAAGGAGGAACTTTACCAGTCCGCGTCAGACATTTTTAAAGGTTTAGCTCTAGAATGGTTTCGTTCACAGTCAAGACAGAATAGGTTTGACTCACGGGATACATTAGTTAGTGCCTTACGGAAAGATTTTTTGCCAGTAGATTATGATGACCAGTTGAAGCAAGATGCCGAGATGATCCAAAATAAATTCGTTCCCCCTCCACAAAAAAATATTTCCACTTTAGAACCCGGTTTGGTGTATGATTGTGATGGCCCTT
The DNA here is from genome assembly GCA_963920635.1 of Pseudeuparius sepicola. Taxonomy (NCBI): domain Eukaryota; kingdom Metazoa; phylum Arthropoda; class Insecta; order Coleoptera; family Anthribidae; genus Pseudeuparius; species Pseudeuparius sepicola. The sequence continues at coordinate 50,148,240 of OY987301.1, forward strand.
CCACTTCTTCAGCTCCCTATCCAGGTTTTCGGAAATGTACATCTGGGAATAATAATAGCAGGCCCTCGATTACGTCATCTCCACTAAATAACCGCGATCGTTTCCAGCGCCCAAGTTTTAGAGCTAGGCAAATTTCTGAAATTCGTTGTTACAATTATTGCAATCAAGTTGGGCACACACAACAAAATTGTAGGAGGATAGTCAGCCGCGAGCCCGTCTGTTTTGGTTATGGTAAAAAAGGCGTAATTAGACCCAACTGCCTTAACTGCAAATAAAAATATGGTTCGCGGGGAGAAACACGGTAGGTCGGTGTGTATCCCAAGTTTGTAGTCTTACAATAATAGATCTTGATAGATTTGTAGTCTTACAATAGATTCAATAAACATAGAAATAAATCTAGCAAAAATGTATCATCAAAAGAATGGAAGTCTTGGCTCGAAAAAGTTAAAGAATTTTATAAATCAAAATTTTTAAAACATTCACCTAAAGTGTCTGCGGGATCAAATGGAGATTTTTTTCTTAAAAATAAAGTTTCGGTAGGTGAGAATGTTGCAGGTTTTAGCATAATCAGAGATTCGGCAGTTTCAAACCAAAATGGTAAGGAGATAAGCATGATTGCCGTAAAAAAAACACGACAATAGGCTATATGTCTCGGTACAGATTTTGTCGTGGCTCTGTTAGACGGTGGTCCAGGCTTGAGCTTATTGAAGTTGTTTGGCCTGCAAGCGTATGAATGTCCGCAAATGGGTGTTGGCATGGCCGACGCGAGGCCAACCGAATTGGTAGGTGTAGTTGATATTCCTATAACTATTTATGGAGGTTCAAAATTGCTTAAATTTTTGGTCACTCCGTCTATAAAACATGGTGTGATTTTGGGAGCCGATTTTTGGAAAGTTTTTGACATTTGGGTTGATTACCATTCAAACGAATATTTTGTTGGTAGTCATGTCTTGGAAACCAGTAAGTGCGACCGAGTCATGGAGGTCAATACGATAAATAAGATTTGTTCAAAGGCAGAGCTTGGGACAGAGCAACTATCGGAGTTGGAAAGAGTCATTAGTGAGTTTCGTAAGTTGTCATCACCTACATTGGGTCGTACGACCAAGATTAGTCATGGGATTGACACCGGAGATGTCGAACCAATCAAACAGAGACATCACCAGATATCGCCTTGTAAGATGGAAATTCTTAACAGGGAATTAGACAAAATGTTAGATTTAGGTGTCGTTTGTCCTTGAACGAGTCCTTGGTCTAGTCCGGTATTACTAGCCGAGAAGAGTAATGGTGAACCTAGGTTTTGTTTCGATGGCAGTAAACTCAATTCAGTTACAAAGAAGTGCGCATATCCTCTTCCTATTGTTGATCACATTATGAGTAAGTTATCAGGTGCGAATTTCTTAAGTAGCATTGACCTTAAGTCAGCATTCTGGCAGATCCCTCTGGATCCTGCTTCTTGCGAGAAAACAGCATTTGTGGTTCCCGGTAGAGGCTTATTTGAGTTCGTAATCATGCCGTTTGGACTTTGTAATGCGGCGCAAACACAAGTTAATGGATACGATTTTGGGGCCTGAGTTAGATCCATTCTGCTTCATGTATTTGGACATCATCGTCGCTACCCTAACATTCGTTGAGCATATTCGCATTTTGATTACCGTTTTCGAACGTTTACAGGTTGCTAACCTCACTATTAACATCGGCAATTCTTTTTGTATGACTAGTCTTCATTATTTGGGTTTTGTTGTAGATAATGAAGGTCTTCGTACGGACCCTGAAAAAGTTCGTGCCATGGTAGAGTATCCTGTGCCCACTTCTGCCACCGAAGTAAAGAGATTTATCGGGTTGATATCATGGTATAGGCGTTTCGTGAAGTCTTAAAGTACTATAACCGCTCCTATTAATGCATTGTTAAAAGGCAAAAGAAAATCACAAAAAATTATTTGGATGCCTGCAGCAGAGGCGGCATTCCTAAAGATAAAGGAGGCTTTAGTTACTGCACCAATTTTAGCATCCCCCCCAGTTTGACAAACCTTTTTACATTCAATGTGATGCGTCGAACGTTGGAGTTGGAGCAGTGCTCACACAGAAGGATGATGACATGTCTGAAGAAATAGTAGTAGCATTTGCAACGAGATCGTTGACGGAAGCTGAAAGGAAATTTACTACCACGGAGAAGAAGTACCTTGCTGTTTTATTTGCAGTAGATAAATTCAGGCCATACGTTGATGGGATTCGTTTTACAGTGATCACAGATCACGCATCGTTGTTGTGGTTGAGTAATTTGAAAAACCCTACAGGTCGTCTTGCTAGGTGGGCCAAGCGGTTAAGTCAATTTAATATGGAAATTATTCACCGTCGAGGAGTTTTAAATGTAGTCCCTGATGCTCTAAGTTGAGCTACGGTTGAGATTTGTGCACTGTCGATTGAGAAGGCCAAAGATAATTGGTATACTTCTATGTTGCAAAAGGTAACTAAGGCACCTGAGGATTTTTCTGAATGGGAAGAACGAAGTGGTCTTCTTTACAAGCACGTTCCCTATGATTTTGGAATCAGAACGAATCTTCCGGAATGGAAAATGGTAGTACCGAAATGTCGTCGTAGTGATGTCTTAAAGTCGTGTCATGATGATCCAATGGCCGCACATTTGGGAATCTATAACACATTGGCTCGTATTAAAGAGTTATACTATTGGCCACGTATGATGAAGGATATTAAGCAGTATGTGCGGAAATGCCAAATGTGTAGTGAACAAAAAGTAAGCTCGTCACTTGGACTTGGTTTCAAGGGTCAACCGAAAAAGGTTAATTTTCCTTGGCAGTATATTTCTGTTGATATTTTGGGTCTGCTTCCACGCTCATGAAGTGGCAGTCAGTTTTTATTATTGGTTTCCGATTATTTCACCAAGTTTCGGTTGCTTCATCCTATGAGAAAAGCGACTGCGGCCGCTGTTGTTAAGTTTGTGGAGGATCATGTTTTTCTTGTCTTTGGCTCACCACAAGTTCTTGCATGTGATAATGGAGTTCAGTTTTGTTCACTAGCTTTCCGCCAATTGGCAAACCAATACGGAGTCAAAATCCATTTCAATGCTCTCTACCATCCACAGTTGAATGCTGTAGAGCGTGTGAATCGTTTTCTGGGTGCTGCTATACGCTCTTATATCAAAGATGGAGATCGCCGAACAAGGGACCAAGAGATTCATAAAATAGGTTTCGCGCTGAGAACTGCAGTCCATGAGTCTACCGGGTATAGCCCAATGTTCCTTAATTTTGGTCGATATGTGCCCTCCTGCGGAACATACTATGGTAAATTAGAGAAAGTTGAAAATTTGGATTTGGATAATTGATATATTGATAAAATGCCCCAGTTATATTTAGAAGTTAGAAGACATTTTAGGGAGGTCTATACGAAAAATCAGTCACAGTATAATCTGCACAGTATAATCTGCGAAAACGCCCACCAGATGTTTATCACGTCGGAGATAAAGTCTGGAGGAGAACTCACATGCTTTCTAGTGGCGCTAACTATTTTGCATCAAAGTTGGCTCCAAAGTTTAAAATAAGTACGGTGAAGAAAGTGGTTTCTGCACTTGTATATCAGCTGGTAAATGCCGACGGTAAAGATGTGGGAAAATACCATGTCAAGGATTTAAAACATTACTATGGTTCTACTGATGCTTTGCCATAGTTCATGATAGATAGTATTAGTGTGCTAGAGGAGCGAATGTGATATGAATTTTAGGTGTATGCGATGTAGGTTTAGTTTAGGTCTAGTTCCTGTATTATGGACAAGTCCCTGATTACTTCAAAATTTATTGTTTATCCCCTGTATAATTTAGATCTCTTTTTATGCTTTGCTTAGAATCGAAGATTAGCAAATGCATCTTCCATACATGTTCCGATTATGGCTTGCATAGTGCACGGTGTATGATGAGTAGTTTCCCCGATTAGGACGTTATTTCCTCTTTTGTCTAAATTATTAAGTTAATCTCAATTATCTAAACACTTGTATAATTTTCACATCCCTTGGATGGCTCAAAAAATATTTTATGAGATAAAATATTTTTTTTTGTAGGAAGAGGGGGTGTGTAGCGGTTTGGTTTCATATTTCCAATTTGGGAAAAGGAAACATCAAACTATGTATTATAAATAAATAAGTTTTAAATTCGTTCAATGTACAGTGTATATATGCTTGCCTATAGTTAGTCTTAAGAGTGTTAGTCCTAAAATACTTTTGTGTCTTTCTATATTTCCTATATCGGGTCCCGATGTCTCTTTCTATGTTTTTTTGTCTAGTATAATGACAGCACCTGAAATAATTAAATATTAATACATTTCCTGATTTTTGGCATCTATTATTACTTCTAAAATAAGATATTTTACTTTTCCAAGTAGCCAATACTCTTAAATCAATTTTGAGGTCTCTTTTCATACACTTCATTTTTCATACTCTGTGGGGTGGACATCTTTCCTAAAAGTATGGTAAATAACCATTCAATAAAATTTCAAGGGCAGAAAAATGAAGAGATAGGTTCTTTTTCTGAGGCGACGATTCGAGAAGCATGCATTGACAAAAGTTATAACTTAAATAAATAAAATACCGTTAATTTTGGTGATAATGGCCTAAGAAGATCTAAGGTAACTAATAAGTTAATACTAATAATAAATTTCCGGATAAAATCTTTAATTTTCAAAGATTTTGAGAATTTCATTTTTTTATCTATTTTTTATAGGCTCCTTGGTATGGACCGCACGTAGAAAGTAATTTATAAGCACGAATCAGTACCGTTATGCCTCCGAAAAATAATCAACTCGCATTAATATGATACCAACCTGAAAAGGCTGTCCTCCTCCACCACGCATAACCTCCCTTGTTCTTCTTGATCCTGGTTGAGGATGAGTTCGTAATTTTTGAGACATCGAATAAATTATGTATTAAATCCTTTCAAAGGGTCAAAATTATATCTAACTTTTGCATACAACCCGTTTTTCTGACTAGTCAGCAATATATAGAAATTTGTTTTAATAAATCTATTCTTTTTAATCGGATATTAACTCGAAATTACAAAATCATATATATTCTATTTCCCTCCTTTTTTCTCAGTGGTTTCAAACCCCAACCCTCTCTTACACTGTCGCAAAATAGACCGTATGAAACTACCGATTCAATTTTTATTTAAGAATCCTTGACCTTCTAATATTCCAACATCTGTCACCCTATGGCGGTGGGGTTGATGCCCCTCTAGCCCCCATTGGGACCGCCTCTTACTGCAAATATTTTACACGCTTAATTATCTCCAGATTTGCATTATAATATATCTTTTGCCGAAATTTAATTTTAATCTATCTTTTCAATACGATATAGTAAAGTAAGATTGAAGAAGTAATACCTATATGTAGTAGCTGTCGATGATGTTTTAAAATATGTACTTTTAATTAATTCCTTCGTTGACAATAATTGTTTTTTAGTTTAAATTTACGATCAGTTATAATCGAACCTGAACCCTCTTAGAGAGATTATTTTATAGGCTTGCTTTTGACATTAATTGTTCTTTTATAATATAGGTATATAACTTCAAATTAAATTTCCTTAAACAGTCCCGCATCCCGTAGAGGAGAAGGTCCGAATATGGGCTCTGCATATAATGTGGGCCCACTAAAGAAAACTATTTAGGCAGCCCGAGCCATCTGTGTAAGAAGGCTCAAAATATTTGCTTTTGTTGACAAATTGTTTTAGAGATGACACTAGGGCTGTTTCTTGAGCAATTGTAAATATGTGACTGCGAACGTACGTATTCCAGAGATTGTGGAAATTTTGGAAGGTAAGACCTTTATAATAAATATAGATATAGTATTATAGATTTTGTTGGTAATTATTGCATGCTTCAAATAAACTGTAGTCAAGGAGTGTTGCCTTTACGGCGAAATTGTCTTATATAACCTATAAACAATTTAGGAATAATTCTATACAACATGTTTTTTTTAGATTTCGACCATGCCAGGAACGAAACCAATCTAAAAATTTAAGGAAAACTGAAACACCAATGATATGGTTAAAGCTATCTTGGCAGTAAACAATAACAAAAATGATCAAAGAATGATTATAGTTATAGAAATAAGTTTAGGCCTAGTGTATGATGTGCAATACGTGGGCTCATGAGCAGAGTTCAGGTGTTGAAAAATATTTTTATGTGTGAGATTTTTCTCAATAATGTGTTGCTTTTGCTTTTTGTTATATGAAAAACATTCTATTCGATTTTTTATCTTAATTTGCTAGGGGCCCATATTCCAAACACTCTACCTCCAACCGAAGAAGTACAAAAAAAGTGTGAAACATAAAAAACCATGTTTCCTATAACATATTAAAAATAAAATATTTAACAAACTGTTGGTAATTGAATAAACTACCAATTTGCAGATTACTATTTTCAAAACTTCAAAAATTATTAGCAAAATTCAAAAGGGGTGCCAATATTCGGACCATCTCCTCTATATCTAAGAGTATAAGGAACAGCTGCCTGAAAATACTGCTTATTTAAGGTTAATATCCATATTATTTACCGGCATAAGTAAATAACGGCTTTGCTTCCTCACGCACCCTTAAGTATAAAATGATGATCATTGATTGATATTATTTACTTTCATTTTCCTGTATAATAAATGTAAAATATTTCAAGCAAATTTGAAATAAATGGGTCTATAAAACTTCTACGAATAAGGCCAGTGTTTTTCCCAACAAAACATTAAAATATAGAATTACCTACTTTTACTATCCAAGTAGTCAGAAATTTATTTTGACCAAACTAGTTTACTTCCATATGAACTAATAATTTGGAAAGTGGAGAATGAACTAGAGGTAAGTAATTTTTAAGTTAAAATAGGTAATGTAAGTATATTTATGGGCTTTCGTTAAACTTCATAATGAAGTAAGTATGTAGTAAAAATTAGGTAATAATTAAGTAATTTAGTCTACTTGGACTTAAATCTGACCATTTAATAAAAAACAGCAGTTTTTTCTTTTATCAATATGATATAATATAACGTATATTCTATAAACGGCAGATACAATATAATATGTGTCGTCCCCCTTGGTTATCAAAAATTGTTTTGGGCTGAACTTATTTCTGTGTAATTTAGGTGCAATAATACTTCGAAAAACTCTCGTGCCTAATAAACATTGTGTATTTACAAAGATTTGCTATCTTTTTTCAAATTTTCAAAAAAAACATTTATTAACGAAGTTCGAACAGGATAAGAAAAACATAAAACATGCCAGACAAATCATTGATGAGTTAATTTGGTGCTGCAAAGTGCAACTTTCTTCTTATTTTGTAAACGAATTGCAAAAATTTTTCCTAATGATTTCAAGAAGGAGGACATCATGGTTTCTTGGATAACAAAATATGTAATAAACTCTTAACTGAAACCATTTTACGTATTTATGGACTTTGAATTATATTTTATCTATTAAACGGATAATGCAACCTACAAGTTAAAGTCAGTGTCAGGATTATTGTAGTCTCAGTAATGAAAAAAAAAACATTAAAAACAATAACAGGTCGAATATAAACATTAAATTAATTACTATATATTTTACATATTTTTGACCTAATCTATAGCGGTAATAATATGTGGATTGTAGATAAATTACAAAACTACCTACTAGCTAACCTATTTTCGGACTAACTTACAAGGTCAAAAATTGAAACAACATTTATTTCTTTATGATCACGAGCATTTTATGAATTACCTTTATACTATTTATAAGGACAGCTAGAAAGTTAAAAAGAAGGAAATATTGGCCAAAATATTCATGATAAAATTATTGTCCTTGTCTGATTGTAGGAAATGATTTATGACCGAATAAAGTTTTCTAAAAATAGGATCATACGATTTTATGAAGAAACAAATTGGTAATATTTTACCTTCATAGGTAATACTCAGTCAAACATTGGTAATCCTAAGTTTTGTTGTAAGGTTAATCCATATAGGTACCTATAGCAACCGGTTAATCACATTAAGTAAAATAATATATTGTACTCTCCGATCAAATATGACTAGACAAGTAATACCTGGTTTTTACACGTATAAAATGTTCGTGGCCTACAATAACAAAATACATAACCTCAATATCAGTGTTGATTGCTGTCAATAGACCCAACGACATGGGCGCGTATATTCTAAGGGGCAAAAAATTAAAACAATAACTATTCTAATAAAACATTGTATTTTCATTTAAGGCTACAAACATACAATACAAAAACACTTAGAAGAAATATAACTAGGTACTTATTTACATAATTTTACATAAATGATGATAAAAAAGCTAGGCTTATGGGGGATTAGGTTAAAAATATTCTAAATTTAGCTAAATCAGTTTCTTATCAGATATTTAAAATCTTTGGATATTAACTTCTATGTACTAATATATTATTGTATGATTTGAATGTTTTCTTGCATATTGCCCAAGCACGTACGTATGGATCTCTTTGGACTACTCATGTCGTCGCTTTTGATGTCCCCAAAATATCTCTGCTTTTTTAATGTATATATACGTCTGGAAATGAAAAAAAATTATACTACTGTTATTTTTAAACAAAATTTTATAATTTTATACAGGGCAATGAATTTAAGACTGTCGAATGAACAGTGGTGGAACTACCGGAATAGGTATTAACTTCTTGATCGAAATGCCCTTTTTGACATATTATTTATCCTTGTTTGGCTGAAATCGACAAACAAAAAAATTAAATTGTTCATTAAATTAGCACAAAATTTGTCCCACTTAATACACCTAAAATAGTCTAGGTATATACTGGATATTTCCCAACTTCACACAGGGTTTTATTTTGCCCTAAGCGTTTTTTTTTAACTTTATTATATGTATATTTTTAACAAATCAGCATGTGGATAACATGTTTTGGATAAGTGGTGAAACTTTATTGATAGATTTTATTCATCCTTGTGACTTGTCTCAACTAATACACTTGTTAATTTTAAGTTTGAATTATCAAAATATTTGTTGTAAAAACTTTAATATAGCATCACAGAAAATATAGTTCCACAAAAGTATATGCTATATTTTCTGTGATAATATTGGAACTTACTTCTTTGTGGATTGTCTATTCTTGGAGTTTATTGTCACCAAGGCAGTGTCAGTTAATTCTGTGGATGAACTGTTTCGTACTTCATGCAATCCTTATCGAATTTCACTTGCCGAATCTCTGATAACAGAGTTAGCAGATTCTTTCAACCTGCATTACAATTAAAATTAATTTCAGTTTTTCCAAATCAAATGATTATTGTCTAGTAATTTCACCATATAAAAAATCATATTTTAAGATAAATTAGTGCAGGTACTACTGAAATAATGGTATTTAGGAATTTAACTAAAATTATACTGCGTGTCTTCGTTTTAAGTCGCGAAATTATAAGCATTGGTAGAAGACGTCATCCTAAGAAAAAAGTTCATATGAACATGAGGCCTTAGAAGCTTTATAAGTAACATATAGGCTGAATTCTAAATTATGTTTTTTCTTACAATTCAAACATATTCATTATTATTATGGCAAGCATTACAACAATAAAACAACTTTTTTATTTTGTATTTTCCTCAAAAATTAAAGAAATCGAGGTACTTTAGTGTTGAACTATTTTCAGACTTACATGTTCTGGCAATTCTGTACCTACATCTAAGAATAAGCCACTCTATGCCAACCTTATTTATTTTGCAAGCAAAAGTTTTTAGGAAGAATACCTATATTTTTCGCGAAGTCAAAAATGAAAAAGTTTCTCCTCTTGCCAACAATAACTTCCCTCTAATATTTTGTGGACTTACATTTTGGGTGGTAAAAACTCATTATGCATCTGAAAGCTCGGTTCAAAAGGAAGGAGTATTATCTTTTTAACTCTTTAAGAGGATAATAATATTTTTGATTAGAAGCATTTTTAGGAGTTCAAACGTACGATTTAAATCTAAATACTTTTACTATAAACAATTAATTATTCCAATAAAATAAACACTTACCTTTTTGGGGCAGGGGGATACCTGAGTGGGGTTCTTGAATGATTGATCCAGTATGTTTTTCATACAGTAAATCACAAGTACTAGATCTGGAAGTTTAATAATTATTATTCATTTTACTATCTACAATACAGCAAATTAATAAGTAATGCGTTGTTATAATATGGGTAGGTTGTAGGTTCATGGGGGTTCAAATCTCACATGATGACCAAATTGATCGGAAAGGTGTTGGTATACTATTTTTATTGGGGAATAAAAATACCTATGTTTTCGATATTAAAAACAACCTATAATATTGTTTTTATAATACTTGCATCAGAATAAGTTGTGGTACTGCCCCTTTTCTTAAATATGTAATCCACTTGTTTTTTTTTATCAGGTCTTCACTAGGAAAATTATATATATATTCTGTATTCTATGTTCGGGTCAATTTTTTCATTTCCTATGGTGTATGACTGCATGGGTTTTTAAATTTGCGTCTTTTGGAAATCTAAAAATCAAAATATAAAAATAATAATAACAGCTGAATAGGTACCTACCGATATATTTAATACTTTGTCCGTTTATTTCTTTGTCTGAGGCTTTCATGGAAAAAATATGAGTACGAGAAATATGACGAACCCCAAAGTCTACGTTCATGTAATAGTACGAGATCCCACTGCAAGATTTCTACGTTCATCTGTTTTTTAATCAAAATACAGTTTTTATTAATAATTATTAATAGAGGAATATGTTTCGGCAGGGTTGCCTATCAAAATATGGCCGCAAGTATTTTTAATTAAAATTTAATTAATCAATTTTTTTCGAACAATTTCGTTCACTTGTTTTTAAGAAAAAACATAAATCATTTCAAAGAAAAATATGTAAAGATCTTTAAAAGTTTGGGTTGCCATTGCTCACTTGGCCGCAACCTCTTGGCAGCCAGGTCTAAAAAGGTATATTTTTGTCGAATTTATACGTTCATAACGTATCTTAATAAATCATATATCAAATTAAAGCTATTTTTTTTCTAAACTCGATGGAATACGGTTGCCTATGTAAAAGTGGCCGCAAATAGGGGTTGCCAACAACTGTTAAAGGTACACAATATCGAAAGAGAATAGCGCACCACACCTTCCTTTACAAGGACGCAGTGTACGTCGTTTTACAACCGTCAACTAGACAGCGATATTTGTATTTTAATATACGTTATTTTGAGTCTCCTACGGCATCGCGTTGTTTTATTTATAATCAACAATAACGTTTGTTAAAGTAAAATAAAAATTTTAAAAAATGAAGATATGTTTTTTGTCATGTAGTGAGAAGAAAAATGTGCTCGACTTCAGCGTTACATCATTTAAAAAGTGTTCTTTAATAATACTGTTTCGTCGAAAAAAAAATATTTAAGTACCATGATATTGAATTAAGGGGGGGCTCGCCATTGTATGTTTGGTTGCCTGTATCAATGTATTTTTATTTCCAACTAGCTGGAAAAAGTAGCGAATTTCAAAGGATTACAAAAAACACGGGTATTTTTAAAATATCCATAGATACTAATGACACTAGTTTAAAAGTTATGGGCGAGATTTTTTTTTGAATTTCAAACTTTATGCCGGCATAAATTCGTCTATTTTGTCTCTTGAGCCGGAATTTTACCTTCGTTAAGATTGGCATAGGTTTCGGAATATGCTCGGAACGAAAACACGGTAATAAACATTGTAATTATCCAGTCTTGTTGTAAATAAAAAACATAGGCAAAATACCCCTTAAATTATGCAGCGGGAATGCAAAAGTGTGGCTATTATTTATCAGATGGCGCGAAAAACAGACGATCGATGAACGGTTGACGCTGTTGTTACAGGTCCAGTTTAATAATTACATATATTATGTTCATATGATCAATTTTACGTTTTGGCGATATAATATTTAATCAACTAAGCTGTCTGATTACTTTTTTATGTTTTTGTATTACTTCCATATTATTATATACTATGAATTGCGAATTTTTAATATTAAAATAATATAAAACTTCAAAATGTATATTCGGGAGACCCTCGTAGCTCAAAGACTCCTATCTGTGATTTTAACCCCTCTCTTTTTAGCAATGGTTCATTGATTTTTAGCTTGAAAGGTACACGGCGGCACTAAAAACTGCTTTAGTTGACTTTGCATTATTTATACGTGTGGGTTGGGTACTATTGTTCTTATAGTTATGTCGCCGTTATGTATTTTTCGTGAGGAAAACACAATCGTTAGCATATAAACTGACATTAGGGGAGGATTCATGTCTATGTCTCTATATGTATAGGTATGTCGAAAATTCTCTATACCGGGTGTTCCATTTTAATAAATGCAGCTATTATAAATATCTCAAAAACGAAAATCACATAAAAGTTGAAGCATATTATGAGGTGTAATGTAAGACGCACGTTTTCACTTGTAGGCAGACGACGTTTTCAAGGTCACTTGAATGTCTACTGTGTTTTTTACTGTTAAAGGCATATCTTTAGTTAAAGAATGTGATTCGGCACGTTTTCTGTAGGTATAGTGTATTGCTGGCTTAAAAGTTCTGCAAAATTATGTTTAGTTTTTTCAATGAAATGAAACATGGTCTTTTATGTGTACATAAGGTGTTTCTTCGTTTGCATTAACAATACATTCAAACACACATTTTAGGTAACGCAATAATTAAGATAAATACATATCTCGAAAATAAAAAATGAAAAAAGAAAACGATATAGAACAGAACATCTTCTGTATTTTTTGAGGCAAATTAATGATTTAAAAACCAGTTTGTTGCAGTTTTTTCCAAACAATGTAATGTCGTTTGGAAAAAAACAATCGAACGTCAAACAAAAGTTATAACCAAAAAACCTTTTTGGAAAAAATGAAGATGGTGCAAAATGTATCTTTTTATTAATTTAAACATATTTTTTTATTAACGGATAATAATAGAACACATATGCATTTAACTTTGGGGTTACCTTTCGATTAAAAACAAGGAAAAATAACCGACCCAAACGTGGTCACGTGACTTTCGCTATCTGTCAAAAATTATATTTAAAAAATACAATCCCTAAAAATTGGCTTATTTGTTACAATTTCAAAACGTTTAACTTGAAAAAGTCGTTTCTATTTTAATGTTACATAAGCGCCTATTTCCTATTTATAAAATTTCTTAAAATTTTAAAAAGTCATTACTTCGTAAAAACTATTTTATATCACTAGCTATACAACATAATATACGAGTATCATTCTAGAATTTTATTAACTTTTTATTATTACTAAAAAATATTGATAAGAATATGTCTTTTTCAAAAGAAAATTATATTAACGCTTTAAAATTCTATTATGTTTGACACAAAGTTGATGTACCGGCAAGCATTTAGGTAGTACCATAGAAGAATCTACTACGTAAATTCTTCTATGGTATATTTCCTAACAAGTGCGGAAAGTGCCACTTTTCCGCACGCGATTGCAGTTGGCTGAACGACGCGTAGCGGAGTTCAGCCAAGAAATCGAGTGTGGAAAAGACACTTTCCGCAAGAGTTAGGAACACTATTTTTTCTACAAGCGTGCGGAAAAGTAAGACACTTTTCCGCACGCATTTACTTTTCCGCACGCATTTTAGTTTAGAAAGTGTCACTTTTCCGCACTAGTGCGGAAAAGTAGCGCGGAAAAGTGACACTTTCTAAACTAAAATGCGTACGGAAAAGTGTACTTTTCCGCACGCTTGTAGAAAAAATTTATTTACATTACATTTTCCATTACTCTAAATGTATGCCAAAATAATACATATATTAAGATATCAGCAAATAGTAGGTATTTCACGTATCTAACAAAATTCACAACTTTACGTCAACTTTGGATCAAATACAACAGAATTTTAATTTCTTTCGGTTTATCAATATTAAGTACCGTAGAACGGGGATATTTGAAACACTTTTTGTCTATTTTCTGGAATAACAACCTTAGTTTTAAAAAATTATTTTTTTAAAAAGGTGGCTTGATTGAAGTTAACTTAGGGCTACTATTGGCCATCCTAAAACTTTTTTTAGGCCAATAGTTTTGGAAAAAAAAATTTTTGTTGGTGTTTCAAATTACCCCGGACCCGGGGTAATATGAAACACCTTAAATTTTACATGTTAAACTTAATGTATTTTGAAATTTGTTGCAACTAACCCTTCACTTGGGGTTTCTTGAAACACCCAAAGGCAAAAAAAATCCCCTCCCCCTCAATATAAATAAGCGGTGGAGGTTTAATAACAGAATATCGTGGAGGTGTAATAACAGAATATTTAAAAATGAAAATAAAACTATATTACTCTTAAAATTCACAGAAAATAAAAGACAGAAAAGTGGTTTTGTAGATAACAAAATTAATATCAACTTCTGTGTATCAAAATAAAATAAACTCTTGTAAAATATAATAGCTAAAAACTAAAAAACATCACTTCTAAATTTCAATCGACCAAACTTTAACATATTCGGGTTTTCCAAAATAAATTTTATTTGTTGAAATTTAACATAGTTTATATCCTCTACAGAGGGGTAAATAAATACATTATTTTTAAACATATAAGGCCTTAAGCAGCTGACTAAAATACTGCTTTTCTTTATGTCTATAATTTTTGAAACAAATTGTTTTGAACGTTCTTTTTTACTACCTTGATTATAACTAAAATCAACTATCACAAACTGTCCTTTTTTCAAATCACTTAAATTTATCACAGCTTTTTTAAATTCAGGCTTATTCTCATCTTCTGATTCTCTGTCGCTTGTATCAGACTGAGACGAACTACTACTATGATCTGAGATCTGTTCAAGTCGTTTCTTCTTAGGAGAAAGGGATGTGTAAGGGGACATATTGGTTGTCTTTGAACAAGAAGGTTGATTTAGTTCATTGTCGATTTGTGAATTAACCAAAGGTTTCCTATTTCGAGCTAGTTTATTCTCTTTGCTTTTGCCACCTTTTGGGTTTTTATAAACCTCAGCTTCGGTATTTTCAAAGTCTGCTGAACTAACTGACTTTCCTGGTTGAATTTGTATCCGGTTTCTTTGTTGCCTCTTCTCTGGGCCCTTTTCAGGGACATGTAGTTTGATGACATCCGTGAAGGACTGTGTAAGAGCATTCTGGTTATTGGTAGCCTCTGCTGTCTGTGGGAGAAGTTTAAACACCTCATCTTTATTTGGTGGGTAGATTCCGCAAGCTTTGAATCCTGCTTTGATATTTATTTCACTTTTCGGCGAAAGCTTATCCAATGTTTGCTTTAACAGTGAAGGAAACACTGATTTCGGAACAACTCCCTTGTTCTTTAGCTTCCATGCAGTCAATGTTTTCCTCCACTCGGTTTTCAGTGGGCGAAAGTAGGAGACGTCTAACGGTTGGCAAAGGTGAGTGCTATGAGGGGGTAAAAATATAAAATGAATGTTTGCCTCTTCACACTTTCTTATAACGTTTATGCTGAGATGGCTGGATAAATTGTCTCCTATCATTATTTTTTTTCCTTCAAGACGACGAAGATAAGGATATGGTATTTTAAAAAACCAGTCCTCGAAGATGTTGGAGTCGAACCATCCATTTTTGCTTCTATTATAATGAGAACCACATCGTCCTCCAATAACCCACTCTTTATAAAGGTGTGTAGATTTGTACACCACATAGGGTGGTAAAGCTGTCCCATCTGCTGCAGCACAAAACATAAGAGAAGTGGACGACTTAGAAAAATCCATATTTCTTCTAGCATGTTTAACGCCCCGTCTCACAATGACCCGTTGTTTTCCAGGGTCATCAGTAAGGTTTGATTCATCATAGTTGAGTATATTGCTAGGCGACACACCATCAATTGCCTTATGAAGTTCACGAAAATAACATTCAAGCGTTTCCAGAGTTATTTCAGATTTTGCTCTTTTCATGTTTTCAGACAGTCTTATTGTTAATTCCTTATTTCTTTGCATAAAGCTTTCACGCCAGTCTGGTCCAGGTAAATTGTTTTTGAATTTAGGAATCTTTACCCCCTTTCTGTTCAGAAAGCCTTGCACAAATAGTGCTAAATCTTTTTCCGTCATTGGATATCCATAGTTAGCTGCCACAAATAAAGCATCCACTATTTGCTTCTCCTCAGTTTTTGACAAAATAGGCGGAGAACCAACGTTGTTGGGGTGCAATCCCTTAAATCGTCGATATATTGTCACATAAGGCACATTGTTTCGCTCTGCCGCTTGCCTAAACGAAAATAGTCCATCCATGACATCTCGTAAAGCATTTTCTACAGCTTCCTCTGTGTAATTTCTATTTGCTTTTACACCTAACGGACGTTTATAATGTCGAGGCATGATGTTTCAAATAACCCCTGAAATTAAGTTTTTTTGTTAATCTTGTGATATGTATATTTAACAAATTTTGTTTTTTGAAAACAACGATATCATTATGAAACTAACACATTAGACCCTAATTTGGATGGATTTGAAACTTTCTAACTATAACCATAACCAGCTGACATACAACACTTTTCGACTTACCAAAAATTCAGTGGATTTCCACCAAAATTTAAAAATTTCTCTAGCTTCACCAGAAACTCAGTCTGACATATTTGAAATTAAGTTGTCATAGTAGAAATCTGCTTTATCAACCAATATGGTTGTAGGCGCCAAAATTTAAATAAAACATCAATTTGTTTCACATTACCCCAGGTGTTTCAAATATCCCCGTTCTACGGTACTTAATGAAAAGTTAATAGAATGATAAAAGATAAAACTATAGTGACATAAATTCTAAATGTCAGTTAGGGTAAGTATTGTGATCATTCATGGGGTTTTGAGGGAGAATTATTATGTCATGACAGTAGATTTGACAGCCGGTAGGTAGTCCTCTTACTTAATATTTTACTCAACAATATTCTTAATAACTATGACAAAATATAGAAAAATAAAGGAGCGTAAATATTCATATTATTATTTTGTGTTTAACAATTCACAGTTTCAATGCCAAAATACGTCAGGATGGGAGCGATGTGCAGTTATTTGTATAAAAAAGGGGGTCGGTCCGCCTGCCTCCCCCTAGACCCCTGGTTCCGACCAACGACCTTGCTTGCCGGGCAACAAAACAACTTATAAGGAACGGAAACTTATTTTAGCGCGAAACATTACTTTTTATTCTCGCTCTGTACCAATGACCGATCTCCAACTCCAGCGCCATCTTACAGACACTTGCGGAATTTTTGCACTCCAGTAAACAATTTCTGTTTTAGCAACATTTATCCTAGTTAGGAACACGGTCAAATGAAGGTCGTCGCGAGGTGATGACGTTTTATTTCCGTCCTTAACACTAGAATCTACGAACGATTACGGATATCATTCAAGCTGTTTAAAAAAAGTCACAAGTGTAAAACAAAAATATAATCAAGAATTTGAAGATTTTTGCAAAACTCAAACGGAAGTAAAATTTTTCATTGAACTTGAGAATTATTTTGCTCATATTATTAGCTATTACATAAATAATATATTAATTTTGCGTAGGCTCTAGTTTTAACGCTAATAAGAGATATGAAACGGGTTCAGTTGATTCAGTTCCGGTGCTCAACATGGGGATCTCGGAAACCGTAACAGATACGAAGTCGGTCAAATAGAGGCTAGAGGCAAACTTGCGCCTTTGGGCACCTAACAATATGCCGTTGAGAAAGTTAAAATATTTTCATGAGTCGCTGAGATAGGTAGGTAAGTATTTAAGAAAAACCGAATTTTTGAAAATTAGATTTTATTTTTTTCTGGCGCCATTTGCGATAATATTGAAAAATAAATTATACTTTTTCATTGCAAATTTTTCTGGACTACATCATGGTATTTTTAGATTTTCGGGGCGACGTTTCATCTTAATTTTTTTAAAATACGGACCTGGATTTTTATTGCATATTTCGAAATAAATCGTTGTCCTGAGTAAAACGAAGTATGACACATGAATATATTTTTTCTTGTTTTAGCTGCTAAAATGCACATTTACTAAGAAAAAAATTAATACGGCCCTGGACTATGCATTTTTCTCTTGTTTTTATGTTTGTCATATTTTGAAATTCTTTTTTTATACTTTAGGTAACTATTGTTAATAATTATTAATCCAACGCCAATGCAAGTTGAGGATGTGCTATGTGACTCCATAAAGATATTCTGAAAATGAAGATGATGGTTTTGATATTTGTACCTATGAAAATGAGAGCTCCGATTATTCGGAGGTTGAATAAATGGCACTAAAACGTAATAGATACAGTTTTTATTAGTTATTAAACCGTTTTTTTTTTCAATGTTAACTTTATGTTTAAATAAAATTAAACTACTAAAAAAATATTTTTTTGAGTATTCTCAAGTCATTCCGTCATTCCTAATATACGCCATTGAATATAAGAAGTACGCCCCCTATAGGCTCAAGCTAAACTAGTCTATGGGCCATGGCCATGCCAACAATGAACCACGATAAGTGTATCGTGTATCGTGCAATGGACAACAACAAAGAACAACGCAGTGTAGACCTGGTGGCTAGCACCGTTCACATGGTGACGAATGTGACGATGGCCCATATGTTAGTTCGCATAGTCCTGTCGGGGCGTTGGCATCTTAAATTCAGTCGCGTATTGCTTGCGCGCTTAGTTGAGCATGCGCAATAGTTGTAAAACGACATATCTACACAACTGGCACACTGCGACCTTGTCTGATGGACGGTGTGGTGCGCTAATTATCTTTCTATATTGTGTACCTTTAACAGTTGGCAACCCCTATTTGCGGCCACTTTTACATAGGCAACCGTATTCCATCGAGTTTAGAAAAGCTTTAATTTGATATATGATTTATTAAGATACGTTATGAACGTATAAATTCGACAAAAATATACCTTTTTAGACCTGGCTGCCAAGAGGTTGCGGCCAAGTGAGCAATGGCAACCCAAACTTTTAAAGATCTTTACATATTTATCTTTGAAATGAATTATGTTTTTTCTTAAAAACAAGTGAACGGAATTGTTCGAAAAAAATAAATTAATTTAATTTTAATTAAAAATACTTGCGGCCATATTTTGATAGGCAACCCTGCCGAAACATATTCCTCTATTAATAATTATTAATAAAAACTGTAGTTTGATTAAAAAACAGATGAACGTAGAAATCTTGCAGTGGGATCTTGGACTATAATGATTTACTTACCTGTGCCAACTCCGCTGCTTTCCGGATCAGCGAGATTTTCGCATCAGACACATCTTTTGAACATATACTGGCAGGATTTAGTTGAAATAAAACTAATACTTTCCACCACCACTAAATACACGCGTTTTTACAAGAAAAACTTTTAGCTGCCAAACGTAATGACAGCGTCAGGCATGTATTGCTTGGGTCGGCCTTGAGCCCGTAGGGACGCCGATTTCACGGGGGGAACGGGGCTCATGCCCTCCTCAGAAATTTCAAAAGGGGACGACGTCTTCCTTGGAAAACCCGAGTGTGGCAATGCCCGCCTTTGATAACCCCTACTGGGACATCGCGCATTGCATTGACAATTTAGTTTTTTTACAAATTCAAGAAATAACAATATTTCTTCTTGATTATTTACTCCCTTCAGAATTTTGACAACCCGACGCCTCTGCACTTGGGTCTTAATAGTAAACAGATACCTGTTGATTTCTTATAATCTTGGCCACGGTTTATTTATTGTATGCTTTATCTATATTTGATCGGAGATTGTACTGAATTTCAACAATCAGAGTCCAACCTCGTTGCCTTGGTTACCAACTTTATTGTTTAACCTTCAAAAATCACAAATAAACTTGTCAGATTACTGTCACTGTCCAAGAATATTCTATCAGCTCCAAAAATCGCACTAAAGCGCTTTCCAACCTTTCCTTCCTTCAGGCCCAATTCCCAGGGCTTAAACATATATTCAAAAGAAAGACTGGAGAATACTAATGATAGTTCCATTTAATTTTTAATTGGGTTTTTCGCCACCAAACTGATTGAAAGACAACTTTTTCAAGTTGCCTCGAGAATTCATAAATTCTTAACACTGAATGAACGAAACTTTAAACGTGTAACTCAAAAAATAACTTCAAACAATTTGTTTTCTGAGCTTTCGGAGAATAAATCTTCCTCCTTTCTCAAAGATCATGTCACGTCAAAGTGATGTGACAGATTAATAAATTTCAGGTTAAAATGTCATGACAACAGAAACAATAGCCTAGCCACCTGCCTGATATTGTACCTTGTGTTCTATCTAATTATCTATACTAACTTCTCTTTGAATAAGTGGCAATAATATTTTACTGATAAAAAAAAAGAAAAAAAGCTCAGAAAACAAATTGTTTGAAGTTATTTTTTGAGTTACACGTTTAAAGTTTCGTTCATTCAGTGTTAAGAATTTATGAATTTTCGAGGCAACTTGAAAAAGTTGTCTTTCAATCAGTTTGGTGGCGAAAACCCCAATTAAAAATTAAATGGATCTGTTTGCGCCACAAATAAATTTTAGAAAATACTAATGATAGTTCACAAACCATAAAGTTCTAGCAAACTTTCTAGAAAGTTATGGAAGCTCTACAGAGAAAACAATGAAAACTAAAGGAAAATGGGGCCCTGGGGGCCTCAGGCCAACAAAGATGTGACGGAAAATGCCTCTAAATTAATTACATAAATTATAAACTGTAAGTAGAATACCCAAACTTAAAATTTATCTGCTAAATCTTTGAGTAGGTTAGAAACCGTGCAGACATATTCATTGAAAACTGATATAGCAACTTTAGATGCATTTTTCGTTACAATATTGTAATAATTAAACTGAATAAACTGTTAGGTATCCTATTTAAAACACTGCTTCCTGTTTTTATTTTTTGTGTCATTATGCTCAATGTCCCTTTAAAAAGAAGCCTAAAAACAAAAAATCTACTTACAAAAATTTAAAAAACATAATATATTTCTCTGAATATTGGGTTCTTAATGACATATATTTTATAATCAGAAAGAAATAAAATCAAAATTTATTTCGAGCACTAATGGGTTAATGACCTGTGCATGGTGCTCTTTCAAGCAATCGCCACTGGTGCCACCCGATAAAAAAATCGACAGGGCGGTTTAATGTTAAAAACATCATTGTTGCAGAATATTTTATAAAATAAAAACATACACAAGTAGGAATACTATGAGAGTACCAAGCCAAACCTGTCGAGACTTGTCTGGCTTGGTACTATCATAGCATTCCTCCCGGCCAAACCCCTATGAGAGTACCAAGCCAGACAAGTCTCGACAAGTTTGGCTTGGTACTCTTCATAGTATTCCTACTTACAAAAATGTGTCTGTTACAGGGAATTTAGTATCCAAAATAAAATAAAATGATTGTTATACTCCTTTAATTTGTCAAGTTTACATGGCATATTTCCATAGATTTTCTTAAGAAAACGAGTCCGAAAACAAGCAATAGTAGGTATTTTGCTACCTTTTGGTTTGATTTTTCAGTTTCTTCTTTATGCACAGGTCACAAAAGTCACAAAAATATAGAAATGTATATTTGCAAAATAAAAAAAAACAATCAAACTTTGTTGAAGCATCATAATGAATGAGGTTAAATGGAGAGTACAAAAAGCTGAATAAAGTTTTTGGCTAGGGGTTGTGGTTACCTACTTATTAAAAATTTTATTTGTGTGAAAAACAATACCTAATTTATTTAACTTAATACATTTAGATTAAGCATTATTTGAACACGAGTCTTGAATTTATTAATAACAAAATGAGATAGCGTGCAACTTCTCAAAATAATACGCAGTTAATTCAATAAGTTAAGACCTGAATCGAAAAATTTAAATTATAAATATCTCAGTCAAAAACTTTAGTCAGATTTTTGAATTATCCTTTAAATCTCTTTCATTCAGATGACACAGATATCTATCTGTGTTGATGCTTCAAAAAAGCTCGATTGATCTTTTGTGCACACGGTGAAAAAAAAAAATCGAAATTTTTCAACCTGACTTGTATTTATAACAGTGACCGGCAGAAAGTTGGACACAAATGGAAAACTTTTTTATTATTAATTTCCCAGAAAATTTTATTCTTGATAAAAGTTGGTGCATCATTTCAAACTCAAGACGCACATACCAAAATTTAAATATCTCTTTTTGGATACGAGGTAGATTCAAAAATGTCAAAATAGCTCAAGAGTAAAGTGCCCTTATTTTTTAAAATGCGGTAAAAAGTTACTTACCAAAGTTATTTGGAATCAAAAGTGGATGTCAGATTTAAAGTCTCAGCCACCTAGTCAAAAAAAAAAATTAACTTTTTTTGTATTTTTTTCGACCACCCTGTGTAATACAAAAAAAAACAAAATACCGCAAGCGCAACTTATCATCGGACAACACATGAATTTGCTACTAAACTTTAATTTTGTTCGATTAGCAGCTAGAAATTTAAATTAATCCAAATCAGAGTTTAAAAATATTAAATTTTTGTGTCCATTGAATAAAATAAGTAGTTTTTTTTTTACAAATTTTAATAATAAGTAATTTAAATGAAAACAGTAACTAAAAATAAATTGGCTTAGAGGTACCTATCGAATAAAATACGAGATTAATAGGATAATCCATGCTATAGCCAATAATAACTCTTGCAAAGTTGGCTTTGAAAACAATAATTGTCGGCGAAGAATTATTTTACATGTCAAACTCCGTTATTGTCATTCTGCAACTATACCTGCACTTAGTGTTCAAGATAAAGTTGAAATTGTTTTAATACACGGTGAAAATTATCATACTTGTCGAGAAACATCAGATATTTTCAACGAACGACATCCAGATAACAACGTCAACTACTCAACTGTGGCAAAAATTCTTAGGAGTTTTAAGCAGTTCGGTTCAGTGCAAAATAAATGTCAAGTACCACATAGAAGAAATGTAACAGGTAACGAAGATAATGAAATGGATATTGTCCTCTCCGTTGTTGAGAATCCTAAAATGCCGCTGTCCCAAAGGCAAACAGAGTTGAACGTTTCAGATCGCTCGATCAGAAGAGTACTTAAACGACATAAATTCAAACCGTACAAACCTCAGCTGATCCACACGCTCGAAGAGAGATTTCGATGCTCGTTTAGATTTTTCTTCTTGGTTCCAAGGAAAAATTGAAGACGACGGAAATTTTTCGAAAAATATTCTATACTCTGATGAATCCATATTTACATCTAATGGAACTGTGAGTTCCCAGAACTGTAGGTGGTCGGCGGATGAAAACCCTCATTTTAAAATTGAATGTCGTGATCAGTATTACTTCAAAACGAATGTGTGGTGCGGAATTCTAAATCAAGAAATTGTGGGACCCGTGCTTTTTAGACAAACGTTAAATTCTGAGAGATATTTAAATATGCTACAAACAACGTTAATGGATTATTTGGACAATTTATCCTTACAAGTTAGGGCGAATATGTTTTTTCAGCAGGATGGTGCATCTGTCCACTCCACTTTACCAGTAAGGAGGTGGTTAGACGGAGTCTTTCCAAATGCTTGGATAGGGAGATACTCAGTCAATCCTTGGCCTGCGAGGTCTCCTGGTCTCACCCCAATGGACTTTTTTCTATGGGGATATCAGAAGGAAGAAGTGTATAAAGAGCGACCATTCAGGGACATAGCGCATCTCGAAGAGACTATTACTAACTGCATCCGTACTGTAAGTCCCCAAATGCTAAGTAATGTGCATAATGAAATGCGCAGAAGAACAATAAGGTGCATAGAAAACGGTGGGGAACATATAGAGTAAAACTTAACTTTCCTTTTAAATATAGCAGATACCTAGGTACTTGATAGTGTGGTGCAGACAAGTTTATTTATTTTAGTTACTGTTTTCATTTAAATTAAGTACTTATTATTAAAATTTGTCAAAAAAACTACTTATTTTATTCAATGGACACAAGAATTTAATATTTTTAAACTCTGATTTAGATTAATTTAAATTTCTAGCTGCTAATCGAACAAAATTAAAGTTAAGTAGCAAAATCATGTGTTATCCGATGACAAGTTGCGCTTTCGGTATTTTGTTTTTTTGTATTACACAGGGTGGTCGAAAAAAAATACAAAAAAGTTAAATTTCTTTTTTTTTTGACTAGGTGGCTGTGACTTTAAATCTGACATCCCCTTTTGATTCCAAACAACTTTTGTAAGTAACTTTTTACCGTATTTTAAAAAATAAGGGTACTTTACTCTTGAGCTATTTTGACATTTTTGAATCTACCTCGTATCCAAAAAGATATATTTAAATTTTGGTATGTGCGTCTTGAGTTTGAAATGATGCACCAACTTTTATCTAAAATAAAATTTTCTGAGAAATTAATATTAAAAAAGTTTTCCATTTGTGTCCAACTTTCTGCCGGTCACTGTATAACAAGCAAAAGAAATGATGAAGGATGACTTTTTTCCAAACATTGAAAACAAAATTTTTTATTACAAGTATAGTTGAGTTCATCCATGACAGAGTAATTTTATTCAGAGAATTTCCGGAAATATTCATATTTTCCCTATTGAGAATACTACGTACAAAAAACAGACTCTAAGACCTTATAATAACGACAGTTTCGGCTCAGCCAATCGAAACCGGTTATAAATTATGTTTTGATACTAAGAAATAAAACACAAGTTTAAACTATTTACAAGGGTTGTTTATTTTAGGAAATAAGAATTGTCGAACAATAAAAAAATTATAAATGTTACAATGTACTGACTCATTTATTAATAAAATTTTCAATGAAAATGTTAAGATGAATTATAAATGTTAAGTGTGTGTCCCGTTGAGTCGGTACATACCTGGAACACAGAATCTGTGCTGGACCAACACTATATTAAAGTGTTGGTCCAGATCTGTGCCTTGGATTAGAGATGGGTTAGTATTCACTACGTCACAATAAAAATCGATATGAAAATAGAGTTGATAGCACCGAATTTGTGACAATAATTAATACAAATGTGGTAACGGAGTTTTAACACAAAAAATCCGATACAACCTAAACACAAAAGCTCTCTTGACGAAGTCGTTAATATTCAAGCTCAAATACAATATGTTCCACTTTAAATAACAAATATAATTATTATTGTTTATCACTTCAAACGGGCCGGCCGCTTCGGGTGTGAAACTATGAATAATTTATTAAGTGCCTATTTTAAAATGCTGTATGCTCCATGGTGAATAGCCGACGTGACTATACCGGTACAATATTTGTGTGCGCTGAAATAGATTGTTTGTAGCGAATAAATTATTTAAACTAAGTGTAATCGGATTATATACAAATACCCGAACAATGTGTGCATGTTATTTTTTAACGTTCAGGTTTGGTGGTGACATGTGGAATTACAAGCCCATAGGTCATCAATTTCTCTAATTAAAGAGAACCAGTTTTACTACGAATTTTAACCTATATAAAACTGCCATAGTAGTTTGATGTTCAACCCGATTATATGAGATAAAATTATTAATTTATACTTTAGCGTACGAAAATGTACAGGGTGGTGAAATAAGAGAGGAGCCGGGTATAGGCCACAAGCATGTGGTTGGTTCTGGGGTACTCCTAGTTTGGAGTATTGTGAGGGTGAGAATTATTATTATTATTTCTTATTATATCTCGGAAACCGTTTGTGGTAGCACTTCCGGAATTTTTTATAGTAATTGTAGCCTTGAAAAATGAGAGGGAAATCTTTTCAAGTTCCTAAAATGACCGATAGGGGGCGCAATGTCCATGGCAAACTAAATGATATATTAAGTTTTTCCGAAATTTTTCCAATAAAGTGGTATCTGATATATTTTTATACAAAAAATTCTAAAGTTTTAAACATTTTTCTGTAGCTCTTAAAGTAAGTGCAGACCTCTAAATTTTGATTTCTTTAAATGGTAATACTTAAGTCTAGTTAGAATGAATGGAATTTAGCCAACTTAGTGTCGTTAAAAAGGGTTTCTTTGCTGTTTCTTATGCATCGGGAAAATTGAATTTGTGATTTTTACTGTATCCGCCAGATCTCAACACAACAAATATGACCGATTTTCTTGAAAAGGCACGGTATTACTCCTTTTACACAGTTAAATATAGTCAGTGAAAACCGCAACTTGTTATCTGATTCTTAAGGAAATATATTAGCCAAAGAAATATAATTAGAGAATCCGGCGTCCTCTTCTTAATTGGCCGCATCCTCTACAGTAGTTTGATGAAGCCGGCGGCCGAGTCAAAATATCATTCGGGTGCGCTAAATGTGCTTTGCACACTTGTTGCATAAAACATTTTTTTATTATACTTCAGTAGTTAAGCAAAGCGGGCATCAGGACAGCGACGTCACGGCCTCGGCCGCTACGTGGCAGATGTTTATTTTCGACAGGTGAGGACTTGCATTTTGACCTGGCGTGACCCCCGGGAGGTTATTAACCTTTTCCGACAGGTGCGGACTTGCATTTTGACCTGACGTAACCCCGGACGGGACTTGACCTCGATAGGTTATTAAGAATTGTTATGACATGTTCAGCTCCCCCTCTCTACCACTAGGTTAGGATATAAGGTGGTCCGTTCTAGCTGGAGAACTCAGTTTAGTTTGAAAGCAGACAACATGGATCTACAAGCAATCAACAAGTTGACGTGCCTCAATCGGAAATCCAGCATCAAGTTGGCGGAATTACCGCAAGATTTGCCATTGAAAATATATTCAGGCAAGCTGGTGAAGACAAAATTCGGGGAATGCGTCTTACTGGAATTGGAGGAGAATGTTGTATTCCTAACGCAGAGAGTCACGGTAGCATTCAAGACACACTTGGAGGATTTCTCATCTGAAAGATATTCCCTCGTGTTTAAGGGACAACTCAACACAGGAAAACTTCACCCGGCAAATCAGTTTGAGATTGTAGAAAATAAAGATATTTAAACGAAAATATTTTTTAACGATTTAACCTAAACCAACTAATATGATAAATATTAATAATAGGAAGTACAGAAAAAATATAAATACATGATATTTAGAGAGAATCGACTTCAGTCTAATGTTATCATTCACTGGAGAAGAGTTATTTAACTCGTTAATAAATAAATTACCAATTGAGTTCCCCATTCCCGCATATCAATATTGTGGACCTGGTACTAGACTAGAAAAAAGATTAGCAAGGGGTGACAGTGGAATTAATAGATTAGATACTTTATGTAAAAAACACGATATATTCTACTCAAAAACCGGGTTGCTGGAAGATCGACATAAAGCTGACTTGGAATTGGAAAATCAAGCTTGGGAAAGAGTTAAAAGCAAAAACGCAAAATTACAACGGCAATGAAAGCTAAAGGGAAGTTAGGTATGGGTCTAAAAAAGCGTCCCAACTCATTCAGGCGAGATATAGTACGAAAAGTTGAAAAATCGTTGAAAAAATCATTTAACAACAATCAGCTGAATAACGTTAACAATATTAACAATACAACATTAGCTGCCATCAAAGCTGCACGACTAGCTGTTAAAAGAGTGGGAGGAAAAAGAAAGGTGCGAATACCAAGAATTATCCCATTTCAGCACAAAACCGGTGGGTTTCTACCGTTGATTCCAATCCTAGCTGCATTGGGAGCTCTTGGATCAGTAGCTGGAGGTGCTAGTGCTGTTGCTAAAACTATAATCGATGCCAAAAATGCTCAAAAAAAGATGGTTGAAGAAAAACGACATAATCGAGCAATAGAAGCTATTGGAAAAAAAGGATCAGGTCTTTATAGGCGAAAAAATAATCGTGGTGAATTTGGTTTGTTTTTTTTTTTCAAAAAAAAAAACTTAGTTCAAAAACTTCCTCTAAAGCTTCCTAATAGACCATTAACTGATGTTGACCTAAATAAATTTGCTAGAAAAATAAAAGTGCCGCATTTTAAAGGTATATTTATGAGAGACACGCTTCCAAAAACAAAACCAAATGCAAATGAGTCTGCAATTATAAATTTAGATATTCAAAGCAATAAGGGAACACACTGGGTAGCATATATAAAAAAGAATAATTTTGTACAGTATTTTGATAGTTTTGGTAACTTAAAACCACCTATAGAACTTATTCGTTACTTAGGTAAGGGGGTTAAGATTTTATACAACAACGAGTCCTATCAAAAATTTAATGAAATAAATTGTGGTCACCTGTGCCTCGCATTTCTCTATAAAAAGCAGAGGTCAGCTTAGAGTCAACTCAGTCATGTCACTGATATTCACCCTACATGGTTTCACTTCAACGCTAAGTATTGACTTTAATAATACAATATATTTAGATCCTGATGTTCAGTATGGTCTAGCATTGTTAGGATTTCATTCATACAATACTATGCCGAATATTGAGGCGCCTAATAACAAATTTTATGTTGTCAATGAAAACAATTAACGAAAAATTATAGAAATTCCTACTGGGTTATATGAAATTAGTGCTATAGAAAGACAAATATTGAAATCTTTGAAAAAGTTAGATAACAATCCAAATATATTTTCATTGAAAGCTAACAATAGTACGCTTCAGTGTGAAATTTATAGTGATCAATACAGCATTTATTTTCAGCAGGATTCGATAGGAAAATTGTTAGGTTTCTCTAACCGCTTACTACAATCAAAGAAACTTCACATATCAGATTTACTTGTAAGCATTGTTAAAGTTAGAACGATTCATATAGATAGTAATATAACGGCTGGAGCATACTATAATAATAAACCATCGCATACTATTTACGAATTTGCTGTGGGGACCGACCCCGGTTACGCGATAGACGAAACCCCAAGAAATTTGCTATACGAACCCGTTACCAAGCGTGAAATTAATAATTTATCATTATCAATTTTTGATCAAAATTCCCAGTTGGTAAATTTCAGAGGTGAAGAAATAATTGTAAGATTAGTCTAGATATCAACCGTATAAAAGGAGATCACAATATTCTCAAAAATCACTCCCTCAAAGGTCTCATAAGTGTGAACCTCGTGAGAAGAATCTTATACCTACACCTGAAAATCTAAAGTTTTTAAAATCTCTTGGGTACGATGTCGTTAACACCTCAAGTGTTCGACGTGTATCGCTCACCAAAATTCGATGAATCAATTCAACGATTGGAGACACGTACCTATTACCCATTTGTTAAGTCTTTTATGAATAACGATATAGTGGAAATAACTATCAATCAAGGTGATGCCTGGCTATTAATGTACGATGCCGCGATATTTATTAAAGGAAAAATAGAGAAAACAGGCGGAGCAGGTACTTTCAGCCTTGTCAATAATGGTGCTGCTTTTTTCTTTGAATCTATATCTTATGAACTGAATGGTAAAGAAATGGATGCTGTTAGAGATCCTGGTATCATGAGTTCAATTAGAGCATATTTGTGTTACACTCCTAATGATTATAAACATATGATGACTTCGAGTTGGACCTATCCAGACAAATTTTCTGTTTTGAATAAGGATGGTTCGTTCAGCTTAAGAATTCCTCTTAAGCACTTATTTGGTATTTTTAATGACTATCAATATGCTATTTGCGGTAAGCAAACCATAAGACTCATAAGATCCCGAAATGATGCCAACTGTTTGCTATTAAAAGAAACTCCAGGAATAATCCCAGAATTAACTGCAGAACTAACCATTAGCAGTATCGAGCTGAAGGTAAAGCATATTCAACCCAATGACATGATTAGACTGGATCTGTTGAAAGCAATCAAAAGCAATAAACCTATTTTAATTCCGTTTCGTAAATGGAAATTACACGAATTACCAAATATCACCGAAAATGCCACTAGAGAAATATGGTCGGTGAAAACATCTACAGCAGTCGAGAGTCCGAGATTTGTTATAGTTGGATTTCAGACAGATCGTAAAGAGAACTCAAAAGAAGATCCTACACAGTTCGATCATATAGATATCTCGGACGTTAGGTTAATCTTCAACGGTGATTATTATCCATTTGAACGGCTAAGGCAAGATTTCAATAAGGATTATGTAGAATCATACAATAATTATACTGATTTTCATCCAAGTTTTATGAATACTCGAGATAAGCGTCCTATTCTCAGTTACAAAGACTTTAAAGAACATGCAACGCTTTTTGTTATCGATTGTTCCAAAAGAAACGAGTCCGTAAAAACCAGCACGGTTGACGTAAAGTTAGATATCGAGAGCACCAAAGGATTTCCAGCTAAAACTAGAGTTTATTGTATTATTATTCATGATTGTATACTAGAATATTTACCGTTGAGCGAAACTGTTAGAAATATAATGATTTAAATAACAAACCCCCTCTCCTTTGCTTAACTATCAATTGGATATAAAAACGTATCGGTTAGTAAAGAAAACCATTCTCTGTAAAAGTATAGATAAAACGTAACCATGAAAATTGCAGTTATTGACATTCAAGGCTTCATGGTGGAAAATGAATTCCATCCTAAAGAGCTGACAATTAAAATTAACGAACAAATATTACACGTATTATTAAAACCGTTCAGAGATTTTAATTCACTTAGTAAATTCGATAAAAGACATGTTAGAAATCTTGAAAAAAATCGTTTAGGGATTAAATATTCCAGTGGATATGTGGACTATAGTGAATTACCCAAAATAGTAGAAAATATTTTGTTCAATGTCAATTCAGTCTACGTTAAAGGTGATCAAAAGGCAAGATTTTTACGTAATGTTATCGACAAGAAAATAGTTGATGTTGGAGATCTTCAGAACAATTGGATTCAAGTACCAAAGTTTGAGAAGGAGATACCATCATGCTTGTGTCACACAGAACATAAGAAATGGCTATGCAGTTTAAGTAATTGTGAAAAACTATATAGTTGGCTACAAACATTTTTACCATAATATATTATGTTAGTTTAATCTGTAATGTAGTATAAAAATAATTAAATTTTTAATAATACTTAGTTGTTTATTTTAATTACCCCCTCCAAATACATATAGGTATAAATTACAAAATCTTAACAAATATCCTACAGTTTTATTCAAGATGTTGTTAAAAGCAGAATACATTTTTTTGCATGCTATAATTAACAACGTGTAGACGAATTTGCAATTTGTGTGGATAAACATCCTATAAAATGGATTCCTTTTATACCTGTACCTGATACTAAGGATATTGTAATGGTAAATCTACCTAGAAGTTTTGCATACTACAAAATTAGAATGATCTAACATCTAATAATACACAAGGAACTCAGCAAGGATCTCAACGGTGTATGGGAGAAGTGAACCTGCTGTACATGATCTACTTTATAACATGTTCATCGTTATTAGTCGTGAAATTGCTTATTAAACTTATTCAGAGAGTACTTAGTGAACGAAAATGGTATACAACAATATTAAGAAAAAACTAAAATCAAAATATGTCATTGTATCGTACGTATTAAATAAAAAGTTAAAAATATATCAAGTATTTCATTTACACCCTATCTATAATTTCTATAATCTGTTGCAGAGCGACATTTTTATTTTATTCAAGTTAGAAGAGCAAAGTATAATGATATTTATTGAAGGTGGTTTTAGAGTATTAAACGCTAAAAAGTAGTATACTTACCTGTAAAGTTATCTTTTCATGATTGTCTTAACACTATCTTTATACTTAACACTTTTTAATTTTTTTATTTCAACTTTTTGGAGTAAGAATAGGGAGAAAAATAAAAGTTATGAATTTAATATATGTATTGAAAATAAAATATAGGTATATTTACAAAAATCTAATCATAATAATATATATATAAAATAAGGACTAAGACTATATATAAAATAAGACTAAAGAAAACTATAATAAAAAAATTAAAACTGACTATATACAAAAATTTATGTGAAGTCCCGTTTTGTCAAGTCGCTATTTGTCAAGTCACGTTATGTAAAGTCATTTTGCTACCAAAAAGGAATTGTGTGCGCTATGAGAGAACTAATTTTATTTGTATTTTAATCGCAGTAAAAGTTTAGTACATAATTTATCGTCCTTTTTGTGTTGATCAATTTACTTTAATAAAGTTTTCTTACGTTTTTCTAATTGGTTTAGTTCTCTCGTAGCGCGCATAACTCCTTTTTTAGCCACAGAACTTTTCTTTCGCAAAAATGTCAGAGTCTTGAACAGATATTGGGTCACGCCTAGAACTTCTTTCATACTCTCACTGTCCTCAAATTCACCTTCACTATCAACTTCATCCTGTCTAGACGTGACACCAACAGTCTGTATAGATAGTAGGCTGTAGGTATCGTCATTGTCAGAGTCATTGTCATTGTTATTATCATTATCATTGTTATTGTCCCTATACAAATTCGATAGATTCTTAGCATGTTGTCCATGTTTGCCCATGTTGTTGAGGGGGTAACTGTATCGCCAACTGCTTGCCTTTGCCCTTGCCCTTGCCCTTGCCCTTGCCCTTGCCCTTGCCTTTACAGAGCCCCGACGGACCGGCTTGGGGCTCCATGGCAACGGCGTCGGCAGCAGAAGTTCGCACCATCGACAGCGACAACCGGGATCTGGTTGGCTTCGAGGGAGCGGTGAACCGGCCTTCCATCGATGCGACAGCGGCGGAGCAGACGGGTGGTCCAAGAGCGGAGCAGGGCGGCGGCGTGGCAGCGGGGACGACGGCTGATGATGAGTCTGGGAGCGGTAATGGTATGGAGCTCGTTGCAGTCCTGGCGGACCTGAACGATCCCGGTAGCAATATTGGACTTCCCCTAACCGAACTGGACGGACCTGGCGATATTGCGTCCGCGGCGCTGATCGGGCTGAAACCCTGATCCGCATACCATTGAGATGGATCGATCTCACCCAGAGTCATGCCAGGTGGCTGTAAATTAAAATTATCTTTAATACACATGTGTATAAAGCAAATAGTTAAAAGTAGGTATACAAAAACATACTTAGAAAAACCGAAAACCTTCTACACCCTCAAATATTAAAAATGCACCTTTAATTAGAAAATGAAAAGGATTTTTTTAACTAAAAATGATAATTTTTACTTACAATCACAATCTGGTCTACGATATTAATTTTCCTTCCAGAATCCATTACAACAAACAGCACAAACACAAGCACGAAGATGCACGGAGCACGCGGAGGTACAAGGAATCGTTTTGATGTTCAGCGAATACTGAAGAAATAAGCTAACAGTGAATTATTGTATTGATACAAACTGCAGTGTCCACAATTTGTATAGGTAGGGGATTCCTTTCTATACAGCTTACTCTCAGAGTTCATCAACACAGGCGTAGAGTTACTTCCTGCAGTATCCACAATTTGTATAGGTATACGATTGCATCCTGTGCTATATGATAACTGCTTACTCGCAGAGTTCATTAACACAGGCATAGGGTTACTTCCTGAGAACTGATGAGTCGACAAAAGAGAATGCAATCTTGCATTCACACGAACAATAGAACCATGAAGTATGATACCGGAAACGTGTAATCCGACACTGGAGTATAAAATTACATTCGATTGAAACCCGACACCCGAAACGTGTAATCTGACACTGGGATATCAAATTACATTCGATTGAAACCCGACACCGGAAACATGTAATCTGACACCGGTGTATCAAATTACATTCGATTGAAATCCTACACCGGAAACGTGTAATCTGACACTGGGATATCAAATTACATTCGATTGAAACCCGACACCCGAAACGTGTAATCTGACACTGGGATATCAAATTACATTCGATTGAAACCCGACACCGGAATCATGTAATCTGACACCGGTGTATCAAATTACATTCGATTGAAACCCGACACCGGAAACGTGTAATCTGACACCGGGGATCAAATTACAAGCCCAAAATTTTCGCCTGCGGCGGGCTCGGCTCTCGAGCTACCCTCTCAGGCTTCACCCTCGAGCTTCGCCCTCGAGCTTCACCCTCGAGCTTCGCCCTCGAGCTTCGCTCTGGGGGTTTTATCAAAAATAAAAGACCAATTTGTACTCGTGATCTTTCCAGGCAAAATCGCTGGAATTTTATTGAAATAAACGATTAAGTATTATCGAAAATTTATTTTTATACTACATTACAGATTAAAATAACACACATATATATTATATTTACGGTAGAAATGCTCGCAACCTATTGGTTACAATTTGTCTACACAACGGACATGTTTCTATCGATGGTGAACACTTCATACAAAATACTAGATGTCCACAAGGTATCATCAGGATTTCTATATTATTTTCGTAACAGATTTTACATAATATGTTACTCATATACTCAGTTTCTGGAGTAGGTTTGGTGATATATACATTTTCTGGAGCAGGCTTAGAGAAAAAACTTTCATCTTCTGTAACGGCATTAGGACGAATTTCGATACCGTAAACTTCACTATCTCCACGATTTGTGATAAATGGACAATTCGGACTCCAACTTCTGTGGTCTTGCATAGGGTCATCATCAACCTTCCATTGGTAACCCTCGATGAAGCAATAGGGACACTGTACTGTATCATCGGAGCTCGTGTAAAAAAAGCCTGCCTCCGCCAGGTTTCTCGTTGCCTTAAACACATGCTCTTGCGGCCAATTTTCGAACGATTTTAGTCTATTATCAAATTTTTTATATTCCGAAATTAATACCATCCCTGTACGTAAGAAACCAACTGCTAGATTTTTATGTCTATTATATCAATTTATATCAAAATCGAAGAGTGGGGGCTTAAAATGACCTGAAAGAACCTTGACCGTAGTTTGAAAACGGATTAATATTCTATAACAATTCCATAAAGTTGACGATGCTCTAAAACTGATAATCAAGCAGAATATATTTTGTGCTTAAGGGGGGAAATTGACTATAAAAAGGTTTGAATTTACATGGATTTAATTCAGTTATCATACAACAAACATGAATTATACCCTTCAACAAGCAATTCACGAAGAAACAAGAATGTGGAAGGAGGATGAAGATAAGAATCGCATAGCTGCAGAAATTAATGAAAATAATTCTGCACTTCAACAAGCCATTAACGAAGAAACGAGAATATGGAAGGAGGATGAAGATAAGAATCGCATAGCTGCAGAAATTGATGAAAAGAATTCTGCATTTCAACAAGCCATTAACGAAGAAACGAGAATATGGAAGGAGGATGAAGATAAGAATCGAAAAGCTGCAGAAATGGAGAAGAAGAAAATATAGCAGGATTATTGGGATAATTGGGGTAATGAAGGAGAAGAGATGTACCGACCCCAACTTGAAGACAAAAACATTATCAGATTTCCGACCACGAAAAACAGAAGGGAGAAAAAGGCCTTTCGTGAAAGGGAGCGCCTTCGCATGGCAAAGTTCCTGGATAGTAAATATAAAAACAATGAAAGTATTATTATTTTTAATTAATAAATGATGAATGTAAAATTAATTCTAACATTTTTATTTTACTCCCTTTTACCCATTTGCTAATAAAATAACCAAGTTCAAATAAAGTTGAAAAAATAATGTGAAGAATGTAACAGCTCACTAGTTGTAAAACACATAAAAGATAACATTACCTACCGATATTTTATTAATATATGTTTATTCATCGTCAATACTAACAAAAAACATCTAATAAAACAAAAGTATTCAGAACAAATAAACAGGATATATACAACAAAAATTTGCTTGATTCACTCGTTACCAAAAATAATAATTATAATAATCATGATATTCTCAAATTTGAATTAATTATGGTTAGCAATAATTACTAACAATAATTGAGACAGTCAAATATTTTTAATTTAAATTTAGAATGCAGAAATAAGGTTTCAAAGTTTTATAATCAATTATATCATTCATCTTTTACTAATTATGTTTATCGCATTAAAATTCTCATTTCAAATTCATTATATATTTTTAGATGATAAGGTAAATTAAAATAGGTACTTTCATTTATTTTTTATTATAATTTTTATTATAATTTTTTTACATTAACATTAATCCTTAATCTAATTTAATATTATCAACTTTCTTATTTAATTCATATAATATAATTTCAAATTTTAATTCTTGTAAAGATTTTATATACATTTCTAATTTTCTTCTATAGTAGAGTCTATTCGACCTCTTTTTGGATTCCATTAGAGTCATTCGTAACACGAAAATTCTATGTTGGTTGTTCTACCTGGTGCTGGTCCAAGACTTGCCAAAAAAATTGTTTCTCCGCTTTCAATCTTCTTGTTTATTTCTGAGATACGTTCGGAGGTAAATTCTTCAGTAAATCTATGTGGTAACAAAGTACGGAATTCCAAAAATTCTACTAACACTTTCTCTCCATACCTTGTGCTAATTTTACTAAAAGATGATATTCTATATTTTTCTCCAATTTCCATATCTCGAACACTTACGAACTTCTTCACTAATAAATTCTTGTTTAAATAACTTAGGAATGAGTTCATGTTTTAATAAATATAGTGTTCAACAATAGTGGAATACTAATAAATTTCCGAAACACGGTTACTGAATTTATAGTACCACAAATAGGTGGAGGAAGAACAGTTATACAACATTTAAACTGGTGTAAGGTTTTCATATGCGTTTACATTTCCGAGAGATATACATCACGGTATAGATCAACTTAGAAATGTCTGACGAAGTTTCTGACGTGAGTGACAACATTATCAACGTTTGTGAAAAAGGGTTTAGACTTTTTCGAAGAAATACAAATCAACGAACTATAGAGTATTGGAAAAAGATAATAAACGCAAACATTAAGTTAATTCGTAGGGCATTAAAAAAGAAAATTTACAATCATGGTACCTTAATAAAATTGGAGACAAATTTAGGACATCTAATTAGGTTCAGAACTTATTTGAAAGCATATAGACACGAGGGGGCAGGTAAAGGTAGGATAGAAAATAGAAATGACCGGGTAAAATGGGAGGATACAAAATCGGTGTTTCAAAGTCGCATTCGCTCAGCCATTATAGTAAACTTAAAACACAAAGATATCCTACAATTTTTTAATGATGCTTTTTTCTTATTCAAAAACCGTATCAGCAGAATCCTAAAAACTCTTAGAATTATTAAAGTTAACACAGTGTTTTGTGGTGAATTTATTAAAAAAATAGGAGAAGATGAAGTGTTAGAAAATAAATATTTTAATACGAAAAACGAAATAATTGATCAAAGTACAGAGCTTAAAAAATGGTTTCAAAACTGTGTTATAGATAAAATCTTAAACAAACTAGAATCTTTTCAGGAAACAGATTCCGGTTGGGCTTTACATAAAATTTTGAGCTTGGAAATCAATATCAATAAAATTGAAGTAGGAAACGGCGGTAAGTCTTATATTAAGCTTCCGGAATCCATAGCAGCTAAGCGAGCGTGCGTTAATGTTAAAAATAATGATGATCTTTGTTTCTTATGGGTTGTAGTTTCCGCTCTATACACCCCTAATGGAAAAAAGGTACCGTCCCGCACTTCTTCACCCTTCGACGGTATTAAATTTAAGGGGCTTGAAATTTCCCTTAACTTTAAATCAAATTCCAAAATTTGAAAAATTAAATAATATATCTGTAAATGTGTACATATTAGATCTACTAAAACACGATCAGTCTGCAACGTTTATTACTTTACCTGGGCGAATTACAAAAAGTAAAATGCAAAAACATGTAAATCTCCTTTTAATTCAAGATAAATATTTTCCAAAAATTAATGATCATGAAGCTGTCCCTATCGATGAGTCAATAGAAGACATTCACTACCATTATTGTTGGATTAAAGATTTATCTAGGTTGATTTCAAGGCAAACAAACAAACATAAAGGTAAAATGTTTATATGTGACAGGTGTCTTAATTATTATTCTTCTCAAGAAAAGCTCGACGAACATATAAGCTACTGTCAAGATATAAATAATTGTAAAATATCCTTCCCTAAAGATAAATATATCGAGTTCAAAAATTATGTTCATAGAGAAAAAGTACCCTTTGTTATTTTAGCGGATTTTGAATCCATTCTGAAACCCTACAATGATCCACAAATAACGACTAAAACAGCT
Organism: Pseudeuparius sepicola; assembly: GCA_963920635.1. NCBI lineage: Eukaryota > Metazoa > Arthropoda > Insecta > Coleoptera > Anthribidae > Pseudeuparius > Pseudeuparius sepicola. The sequence continues at coordinate 50,186,186 of OY987301.1, forward strand.
AGATATCAAAAACATGAAGCTTTTAGTGCTGGATATTATTTTAAATGTAGTTACGATAACACATTATCTTTTTACAAAAGTTACCGCGGAGCTGATTGTATGACTTGGTTTGCAGATCAGCTAGATGAAATTGCAAATTTAGTTTCATCGAAATTAAAAAACATCGAACCGATGAAAGAAGCTGTCAATCTAAAAGACTCAACACCGACATGTCATATTTGTGAAAGAGAATTTAACCCTAATGATATAATTGTACGTGATCATTGTCATCTAACATCTCATTTCAGAGGTTATGCAATTATGTAATTTAAATTATAGAAATTCATTTGTAGTACCGATTGTATTTCATAATCTCAGTGGGTACGACAGTCATTTTATTATTAGAGATCTATCTAAAAGACACAACACAACTTTGCTTCCAATTAATAAGGAAAAGTACATTAGTTTTACTATTTATAATAACACAAACGTCAAATTTCGATTCATTGACTCGTTTAGATTCTTAGGTTTCTCCCTAGACACCCTAGCCTCGTCTCTCAATAGTGAAGACTTTGTTAATACTCGTATCTATTTCAAGATAGATTTAAACTGCTAACCAAGAAAGGTGTATTTTGCTATGATTACATCGATAACTTAGATAAATTGACTGAAAATTCTTTACCTTCCATAGAACAGTTTTATAATAAATTGAATGATATTGGGATCGATGAAGATGCTTATAGACATGCTCAATTAGTTTGGGATACATTTGAAATACAAAATTTAGGTGAATACTCAGACTTGTACCTAAAGACTGACATTATGTTACTTACAGATATTTTTGAAAATTTCAGAAATACCTGTCTAAAAAATTATGGTTTAGATCCAGCTTGGTACTATACTCTCCCAGGTTTTACCTGGGATTGCATGCTTAAATGTACAGGTTGTAAGTTAGAAACCTTTCAAGATATCGATATTTTAATGTTTTTCGAAAAGGGTATACGGGGTGGTATAAGTCAGTGCTGCAATCGATTTTCACAGGCGAATAATAAATATATGAATAACTATGATCCTAGTGAACCTTCCAAGTACTTATTATACCTAAATGTTAACAACTTGTACGGTTGGGCGATGTGTGAACACCTTCCTTACGGTGGGTTTCAATGGGTAGATACAACTATTGACATTACCACTATTCCAGATGATGCTCGTGAGGGATATATTTTAGAGGTTGATTTAGACTACCCTGAATACTTACATGATTTGCATAGAGATTTACCTTTTTGTGCCGAACATGGTGTACCTCCAAATTCAAAATTATGACAACCCTATATCCGAAAGAAAAATATGTCACACATTATAGAGCACTTAAACAAGCTCTGCGAAATGGTTTAGTCTTAAATAAAATTTATAGGGTTTTGAAATTTGAACAGGCTGCATGGTTAGCACCTTATATTAAATTTAATACACAGTTAAGAGCAAAGGCAACATTTGATTTTGAAAAAACTATAATTAAACTGATGAATAACGCAGTTTACGGAAAAACTATGGAAAATATTCGAAAACAGAATCGTTAAATTAGTTAGGAAATGGAATGGGAGATACGGAGCAAAGAATCTAATTGCTAGCCCAGTTTTTAAAAGCAGATTAATATTTGATGAAGACTTAGTAGCTATTGAACTAAATAATACTGAAATAGTATTTAATAAGCCTTTGTATATAGGTATGGCAATTCTCGATATTTCTAAAACTTGTGTATACGAATTTCATTATGATTATATGCTTCCAAAATTTTCATCGGAAAGTTGTAAACCACTTTATACAGATACGGATAGTTTGATTTACGAAGTAAAATGTAACGATGTCTATGATGAGACTATCAAAAGTGATTTACATCGTTTTGATACCAGCGACTACCCAATTGACAATAGATATAATATTCCACTAACAAATAAGAAAGTGCCAGGCTTGATGAAAGACGAACTTAATGGTACTGTTATGACTCATTTCGTTGGTCTCAGATCTAAAATGTATACGTATTTGATTGAGGGGGAGAAAAAATGGGTTAAAAAATCAAAAGGAATTAAACATAGTGTTATTAAAAATCATATAACATTTGATGATTATGTGAATTGTTTATTTAAGAAGAAGGAAAAGACTGCCACCCAATGCTCTATCCGTTCGTTTGCTCACAACGTCTTTAGCATAAAAGAAACTAAGATTGCTCTCAGCCCTTTTGACGATAAACGATATTTGGTAAATAATGTTGTCACTCTACCTTGGGGTCATAAAGATATAATGGATGCTGTACCAGTATAGATTTCACATGTACTTATGATATATGCAATGTATTTATTTAGGTAAGAATAAATAAAAGTCATATTAACTTTAATATTATTTTATTTCTTAAACCCTTCTTCTATACAAATCCGTTAAAACAAATTCTTTATCAAAAGAGAGAAGCTCGAATATACAATATGTTTCAATACTAAACGATAAGTTACATACAGACATTATAATATCTGCAGGATCCATAACATAATTACATTTTCTTAGCAACTCATTAACTTGATCTAAAATATTATGATAATGTTCAAGATAGTTACATTTTAGCAATAAGTTGATCTTTAAACTAATACTCTCGTCAATGGTGAGTAGCTCCAATACTTCGTTTTGGGTGAAATAATGACAGTCATCATTCTTACAGAGTATAACCATCTTGAGGTTGTTAAAACCCAGCATTGTTCTCAATTCCAGGTTGGAGCCGAACTTCATTGATGACTGTGCAATATCAGGATTAAAGAGATATTGTTCTGCGAGTTTATTTAATTGTAGTATAAACTCATTCCATTCAAAGCGGTCCATAGAAATCATACCTTGTGTTAGTTCATGTACAATTTTGACTGCTGGTCGGAAGAAGCGTACGGGACTCAACCCACAATGAATCGTTAACAAATTCTCTGGTTTTATCACAAATCGTGTACTTAAGAGCATGTGCTTTTCATTTCGAATAGCCCCTTCATAAAGCTCTAGGATTCGATTAATTTCATTGTTTTCTTCACTTCTTGTGCTGTATCCAGAGTCACTCATCTTCGAATTTTGATTTACACAACCAACAACTCACAGAACGTTTGTGGCACTTATCCATGAGTCGTGTGTTTTATCTAGACCAAGCCAGCGCACCAACACTTTCCCCCCCTCCTACGTAGTACCCTCTCTACTAAGTAATTATCTGGATCTGCCGTTTTTTGTAATTCCTCTGTATAGAATTCTCCTTTTATAGGATTTCCTCTTACATCTTCGAGTACATATGTTACCGGATTAGTTATTTGTATTTTAATAATTTTAAAGACTTCTGTCGTCCAGTTAGGAATATAACCCTTTTCAAAAATATGTTTAGCTTTACTAATTCTCACCATATCACCCACATTAAATTTTGGTTTGTTAAAAATCTTTAAGTGACTATAAACAGTTTTAAGTAAATGACTTTCGGTACTCTTATTTACATCCTTAGGCTTCATATGTATAATACGATGTCTCCTATTATTATATCCGTCGACTATTGAAAGTAACATATCAATCCATTTATATTTACCATTCAAACTAAAATATTTGAACATTTGCTCTTTCAGGGTGCGTACAACCCTCTCCACAATTGCAGCTTTTTTAATACTAAATGAACTATAATGATTTATATTAAATTGTTTCATGAGTTTCTTAAAATGCGTATTGTAAAATTCCTTTCCTAGGTCAGTTTGTAGATTTCGAGGTTGTCGTTTGTGAGATCTTTTCAGAATATTTGTAAAAGCTTTCGTAACCTCTTCCCCAGACTTTGATTTCAGCGGTTCGCACCAAACGTATTTTGAAAAACAATCAATTACTACCAATATGAATTTAAAATTTTTATTAACTGTCGCATACTGATCCATTTGCGCAAGATCAGCTTGCCAGAGATCGTCTAATCCTTTGATAATAGTTCGCCGGCGAGAATAATTTTTTCTAGCCGGTGTATGTAGTTCCTTAACCAACTGAATTTTTTCTTTGCTGTGCTGTGTTTTCATTATTATATTTGTAAAATGGTTTTAGATTATCAATTTTATTCGATAGTTCCACTATCTTTTTATCTTTCTCTTCGATACACAATTGTAGTCTATTTAATTCACTATGCAATTCTTCCTTAAAATTTTTGATGAGTGTATTTTCATGTACCGTAGCAGTAGTTATTTTATGTAACTGTCTGTGAATATAATCGAAAATTTTGGTTCTCATTTCATTAACAGTTTGATCAACATATCGCTTGTTTGTTGCGTCACTATTTTCGTTTGGAGTTTGAAGATTACTAATCTTCAAATTCTTTACATCTATATTACCATTCGGAGTAAACTCGAAAATAGTGTTACTTGTATGGATCGATGAAGATAAATGTGATGAATAAATTTTAGAATTAGAATATTGTCCAAACTTATTGACACTCATAGTGGATATGATGATAATTTTGGCTCGCCCTTATATTTATATTAGCGAATAATGTTAGCTTCTGTTAACTCATTGATAATAGCAACAATTTCATTATCGTGAGAGGTGTTTCCAGCTTGTTTGGAGGCTACGAGGAGCCTTAATCTATCTATCAACTCATTTACATCATCCCAATAAACGAATTCGATAGGCTTTTTATTGTAGGTAAGGTTCATGCCGGTACCACATGCCGTCGATTGCGAACGTGTTTTAGGTTTAGGTATTTCAGTTTCTTGTTCACCTCTAACTAGAGGCTTGATAATATCACTATATTTAAATCGAGTTGAACCTTTTAATTTACCCGCTGAGTTGAGGTGGACACTAGTTAAAGTTAAAATCTTTTTATAATTTTTTCTGTCTTCAAGGTTGCACTGTGGATCATCATAAAAAATTAAATTGTAAAGTCCTTCTGTACCCGGAAACCGATACAACCCATCAACGAGTATGTCTCCTGTAGGCTTATCAAAGTCAATAAATTTTCTTCCCAGTATCCATTTTGATTTAGAAGCATCGTAAACAGGTCCGTATACTTTATCAATTTTAGATGACTTGTCCCCATGTTCACGGATATATGGTCTTAGTATTTCCGGATAAGATTCTAGGTATTCGTCTATAACATCCTGAGGGTAGTTCGACATATCATTATCATCATCTTCTTCAAAAACGTTTCCCGGATTGGGTTCATTAGAATTTTCCCAATAACTCTCGGGTAGTGTAAACGATCCCTGTAATTTATTAATGCCCAACTTCAGCGCATCAAGCTTTTTGTTGATTCTATCTTCAATTCCATCTTGTATTAATTTTATTTGTTTATCTAAATCAATATTATCATCCTCATCTTCTTCTTCTTTAGGTTCTAGTTTGATATCATTTTCATTCTTGGATTTTATCATTTTTTCTAAAGATTTTGTTACTGGCTTAAAAACTTTCTCGATCGACTCGTCTTCTTCAAGTCTCCCTAATTTTAACGCAGTATATTTTTTTCTAATCGAGCGTGTGAGTTCTCTAATTTTCTTCGCGCGTTGCGCATTTGCAATTTGATCTTGCGATGTTAGCGGAATCTTTCCAAATTAACTTATGACACTAACTTACAGCTTTATATATTTATCGAAACCACTTCTATACCGTCCGGTATTCAACCCAAAATCCTTAACGATTACTAATGTTCCGTAAGAATCACTCCAACATCGATGACACAAATCCTTAAATTGTTCATAAGTTAAATCTGGAGTTACATGCTCGTCATATACATGTCTTAAATTGATATCGTCTTGCTTAAAAAGCACAATCATGTTGCAGTTATCTCGTATCAACTGTTTAGGTGTCTTTGAATAGGTTTGACAAAGATATGTTACATCAATACTTTTGTGACGACCCATTGAAAAGAATTCTCTTATTTTATCTTGCTTTTCGCAAGCTACATCATCAAAAATAAAAACAGAATTTTCCAGAGCCTCCGATGGATCAATAACATCATCGTTAGATTTGAATGGAAAATATTTAATTTTATCACCAACCTTTTCTAAGACATTTTGTAATAGTTGATATTTTGGTTGGAATAGCGATTTACTGTATACATATATATTCTCAAATTTAAGACCATTTTCACTGAGTATAAGACTGAGAAGGGCATTGGTTTCACCACAGTTACTCGGTCCGCAAAAAATTGCTCTAATAGAATTTGGAAGTAGTTCACCATGTTTAGATTTTTGGTGATGTCCTGCATCTGCAATATCCAAATTTTCAATGGGTAAAGTCCTTTGCTGTTGTTGAAATCGCATTTTAATGATGTTTGAAGTCACTGTATACACACGTACCTATTTATACTATCTTTTTATGGTGGGGGTTTAACTTACCGCTCTTTAATTATCAAACTGTGAAGTTCATACTTACGTAAGCAAATATTATACTAACTAGTGGGGGCAAGATTGGAGGGAGTAGCCGCATAGATCTATATATACGGCAGACAAATTTAATACAATAGTAAAGTAATAATGGATTTCATTAAAATTGAAGTAGATGCATACGTTGCTTCTCAAAAAGTGTACAACCGTTCCTGTAGTGGTGAAAAATTAATATATTTGCTTGGTAAACCAGATTTTATAATACCGAATGAAAGCTTCACAGAAGTTGCTGAAGGAGCATGTAGTGTTGCGGAGTGTTGCCTAATGTTGGAAAAGAAGCGAAAAATTGATAATTATATTAAGATCATAGCCAACATTTGTGATCAAGAAAATATTGAAGAAATGAATTTTACCACAGTCGAAAAGCTTATGAAGGATCATTTCCTGGAAGATAGCATTGCATATAAAGTACACGTTTTTAGTTTAATATCAAATTTTAATCTATACTATTTGGAGGACTCTTATCCAGTGAAAAACATAATAAAAAACTACAAGGGATTGGAAGATTGCTGTGATGCTTTTATATGTCAAGCTGCCTACTTAGCGAAACATAAAAATTTAAAAATATTTGTTGAAGCTTTAACTGCTATGAAATTATCATATAAGTTTCAACCATCTAAAAACAAAAATCATTTAAGAATCTTGGATTGGTTGGAAGAAAATGTAAGAAAATATAGGGCAAACCCAAAAGCTCTTTTAGGATGGGATTGTGGACCAGACTCCGGTCACTGGCCATCTACCAAAGTGAAGGATTATAAGAAGACAATTTTGTTCTTATCAACTCTCACAGATAAATAAACATTATTAACGTAAATATATTGTTTTATTTTCAACATTCACTTTTGTGAAGTTTCGTTGACTTTTCGTTAACGTTTCGTTGACGTTCCGTCGACGTTCGTTGACGTTTCGTTAACGTTTCGTCGACACTTCGTCGACGTTTCGTCGACGTTTCGTTAACGTTACGTCGACGTTCGTCGACGTTTCGTTGACGTTTCGTCGACGTTTCGTTAACGTTTCGTCGACGTTTCGTCCACGTTTCGTCGACGTTTCGTTGACGTTTCGTTGACGCCTTCGTTAACGTTTCATCGACGCTAGTAACAGATTTAGGTTTAATAAATAAAAAAATATTTTCATTTAAATATTTTTATTTTCTACAATCTCAAACTGATTCGCTGGATAATGCTTTCCTGTGTTGAGTTGTCCCTTAAACACGAGGGAATATCTTTCAGATGAGAAATCCTCCAAGTGTGTCTTGAATGCTACCGTGACTCTCTGCGGTAGGAATACAACATTCTCCTCCAATTCCAGTAAGACGCATTCCCCGAATTTTGTCTTCACCAGCTTGCCTGAATATATTTTCAATGGCAAATCTTGCGGTAATTCCGCCAACTTGATGCTGGATTTCCGATTGAGGCACGTCAACTTGTTGATTGCTTGTAGATCCATGTTGTCTGCTTTCAAACTAAACTGAGTTCTCCAGCTAGAACGGACCACCTTATATCCTAACCTAGTGGAAGAGAGGGGGAGCTAAACATGTCATAACAATTCTTAATAACCTATCGAGGTCAAGTCCCGTCCGGGGTTACGTCAGGTCAAAATGCAAGTCCGCACCTGTCGGAAAAGGTTAATAACCTCCCGGGGGTCACGCCAGGTCAAAATGCAAGTCCTCACCTGCCGGAAATAAACATCTGCCACGTAGCGGCCGAGGCCGTGACGTCGCTGTCCTGATGCTCGCTTTGCTTAACTACTTACTTCTTTAAAAACACCTTATTTTCATCTGTTTTAGCAATACTTAATGAAAGATGGGGTTTTTCGGGCTAGCGCACGGAAACAGCGCATGGAAAAACTTTCCGTGCGCTGAATAAAAATACCGAATATATGGCTTTAAAACAGAAATATACAGCAAAGTAAACTAAATTTAAGAAACTCTATATGCTCTCTGATATTTAACATGTACCTATTTTGTATTTTAATTCGTAAGTGTTTCAATATTTAGATACATTTCTGTAATATTTTTAACGTTTTATTCACCTTATCTGACAATAACTAATTTACAACAAAGCACCTTTGAAATAATTTGAGAGTAACCATGGAAACGCATCATACATACCAAACACTATATTGTCTGCATTGTTTATTTATTGTCAATTAAATTTATTATAATATGCCGATAAAATGTTTTAAGTTTCCGTTTTCAAAGAAGTATAACGGAAAAATCTTTATTTCCAGACTCCTAATGAAATATACTATTTTGCAACTGTTAAGTATATAAAGAAAAAAGCTGGAACCGTGACTAATAATTATTATTTACCCTCGCGGCTGGCTTATTAGATAGTTCTCTGACTTAAATACGTTTTTCTACTCCTATGCTATTTACATACCTATTAAGTGACGGATTAGGTTATAAGTAAGTCCATTGATACAAACACTGACACGTAATGACAGACACGTAATAAAAAAAATTACGTATCTGTTCTTAATTAAAAGGCAATTATCACGGGTGCCTTGTTAGCGCGGCATCCGCGCCACCATAGCAACCAACCAACATACTAATTGTTGCCTGTCAGATAATCAGAAGTATAGTTTATCTATTATAATAGTTTTTCTTTCGTCGAAGAAAAATTATAATACAAAACTCGAGTTGTAAGCTTATTACATACTCGTGGAATTAGAGCACTCGCCGCTGCGCGGCTCATGCGCAACTTTTCCACTCATACGTAATAAGCTGTTTACAACTCTCGGTATGTAATATACTATTTTTCGTCAAGCTCCCGAAATAATATCTATATACCTACCTATTTTGCACTGTTTTGAATGAAAAAAATCGCGTTATTTGTGCATTTAAAATAATGTTTTAATGTCTACTTTTGTCGACGGTTGTAGACAATAGCTTTAACAATGTATGTTAAACATATATGTCCTATAATAATATCTGTTACATAGAGGTACTCTAACGAAGTTACCGCGCTTTCCCTTGAGTTTTCCATCTTACATCTTACCGCTAAGTCCTAGTCGGCAACTAACACTCCTCGTCATTGTTTGTGGGTCCGCCTAATACGCCCGAACCGCCGATAGATGGCGCTGAGAGTCGATATCTAACCGGCGGACCTTAGTCTCCCGGCAATAAGACCTCGCCCGACCGGTCCGTTTGGTGTCTTAAACCGATGACCGACTAGGTAAGCCAGACCTATACTGGGAGTAAGCTTTCCCGATAAAGCTGGTGTCTTGCATCGTGTCGTAATTACCCGAAGTGAGATTCCGCCGAACCGATTAAGCTGCGACCCGTATCACAAAACCGGCAATCTGCTGTCCGTTCGGCGTTAGTAGGATAGTATCGGTAGCAATTGCTGGGACTATTTTACACCGCCCACTTTAGATATGTCCGTCTGCTGTTTAACCCTCCTAGCATAGTCAGCTTGCAGACTACGTAGCTTCCGCCGGTGCCGTTCCCGTAGGCTTCCGTATACATAGCCAATTCTGTTTTGCCTGCCCACAGCTAGCACTTCTGTATCTTATACTAATACGCACTGATTTGTTTTGCAGAATCCAGCACCGGCCGCCGGAAACAAGAATAGATTGTTTATTTATTTTAAAAATAGTTAAGGTTAAGTTTTGTATATGTTTTTTTTGGGTTTAAATATAGGGAATTGGTTAATTGGTTGCTTGATTTCACCCCCCTGATGCACGCAACATCCCTGGCTTGAACAACTCTGGACCAGAAAAACCACTCCTGGCGCCAGAGTAAAACGTCAAAAACGGCCAAATAAAATCTGAAGGCACAAACAACCTTATAGTACATTATTTGTTTATATAAATATGATATGATATAATAATTAGTGATTTATTTACTTTGTACGTGCTTATTAGGTTTAGGAAATATCACAGGTAAGCGCCATAGAAAGAAACACATTTTCTAATAGAACAGTTGTGCATTTTTTTTGTTAAAAATCGAGTAGGCTTTGAAATTGTTTGTCCTTCATTATTAAAAACTCGAAATCTGTAAGTTACCCATGGAAAAAATTCTACTACAGTGTTTGAAAGTAAATTTTTATTTAAAACAAGAACACCAAAGATATGCTCCTGTGTCCACATCGACCCTTTACACACGAACACAAATAAACAATTAAAAACATGGACTCCGCATTTCGCCAATGACAATGGTGCAACAAAGGAAGGAACAAACAAGATTTGTCACCCTATAGAAGTCACGTTCTCCATTTACCCAATAATAATATGCGAGCAAAGCGGAGAGCAGGTATATACATAGCCTTATACGATAAAATTTATATTCTCTGGCGGAAACAAACGCCCTACTAATAATACCAATAATAATAACATCGTAACAAAAAGAGAGCAATACGAAATACGACACATAATTGCATATCATTTCTTCTCCGAAGGAGCCGCGGACTCCGGGTCATATATAGGAAGCGCAGAGAGTACGTGGTGACCTCCGAAAAACCATATATCTTCTTCTTCTTCTTCTTATCTGGACAAGGGGCGGCCGCCTCGGAACGGTTCCGCACGTAGGCTTCAATGGGCCCGTTGTGCACCCGCAGCCTGTATCACAGGGCAGTCCGCATACCGGCTTTCTTGACGAAGGCCCGCAGCTCCCCCGTCCTGATACTATACACATCCTCCTCGCCCAGCCTGGCCGTGCCGAAGGACTCAAATCTTGCCCTATCAAGTGCAGGGCACACTGTAACCAGATGGCGATGGGTTTCATCATCCTCCAGGCACCACCTGCATTCCCGCTCCTCCCAACCCCAATGAGGTGGAGGTGGCGGGACATGCAGCAGTCCTTGGTGAGGACCCTCACCATACCCCTCAATTCTTCCCTCGGCAGACGTAGTAGCTCCTTCGTCAAGGCAGTCGATGGTCCACGAATCATGAGCCTCGTCTGCCTCATCCCCGGAGCCCTGCGCCATTCCTCAACGAATCTGTTCCACAGCCATTCGTCAAGGACTCCATCGACACCCGAGTTGCGATCCCCAGAAAGGGCTCTGGCCCCATCGGCCGGCTCGTGGATCCCTCTCTGGCAAGAAGGTCGGCGGTCTCATTCCCTACGATGCTCGAATGTCCGGGACAGTCCGGGTACCCAGAACAGAGCCACCCCGTTCCATTCAGCAACCAATCTGCCATCAGAGTAGAAGGTCAACCTACGGCCCCTCACTCGGAGCCTGAGTGATTCTTTCGCCCCCATCATAATGGCGAACACCTCCGCCTGGAACCCTGTAGAACACTTAAGAAAAAGAAACCTAAAATGAGCATATTAATTGTCAAAATTTTAAAAAGTTTTAGTTGGAATAGTTGTTGATCTTTTAATTTTACTGAAGTTTGAATGCTCTATTAGAAGATTTATTTTGCCATTTTTAAAAAAAAATTGTAAAATTTAAAAACACTTTTAACACGCACATCATACTTTTTTATTACTAGTACAATTTTTAGCAATACTGCCAGTATCAAAAATGTCATTCTAAGATACTAGTGATAAAAGTGCCTTGCTTTTAGCACTAATGTTATTAATATTTAGTAATAAAAAGTCAATAGAATGTTAAAGCTAATGATATAAAAGAGTTTTCCTATAGACGTTATTAAAAATATGATTTTTAACAGCACTGTCTTGAAATTACATATTTGTTGAAAATAATATTAAAAATTGTATTTTTAATAACGGCTATAACAAGTATTTTATATCACGCACTAGCTTTATCAATGTTTTAAAAAAAGAAGAGTGTAGAAGATTATAGTGCTTTAAAATTCTGTTACGCTTGATGCAAAGTTATGTTTAATGCAAATTGACGCCCAACTAGCAAAATGGAATTCTAAAAGGATTCAATTATTATATAATAATCGAATAGCGATGTCTTAAGGACTATTTGTTTTTATTGCGTCTTGTTGCGGTCATTTTGTTTTCTAAAGAGAATTGTTGTAGTAATCATTTTATAATGGCTTTTACAATATATCCTATAACGCATAATAAGATAATTTATTTTAAAATGATATAATAATTTCTAAGCAAGTTTATACAATAACAAAAATATTATCTTATAAGACATGTATACCTATTGTATAAGAGTTATATAATATACAATATAACTTCTAGTTATACAACATTATAAAATAGCTTGTCCTAGCTGTATAATGTTGTATAATAAATATTTTATTGCGTTGAATTGCGCTGCTTTATAAAACACTTTCTCTTTTTTAAATGTTTTATAGGATAAAACCACAGAAAATATACTTCGTAGTATATTTTCTGTGATAAAACGACGATAAAACTTTGTATGACAAAATAAATTCGTTCTAAGATCTACGTTATAAGACTCTGATGTAAACGTAACCTCAATTTTGTACTACAAATATTTTACAAATTCAAGTAAAATAATGATACGAGTACTCAGTGGAAAAAAATTAACAAGTGTAGAGCGTAGTGGCAGTACTAAAAGAGCTTCTAAGAAGAAATACCAACAAATTCTTGCAAATAATCCTGAGCTGAGATTGTATGTTCTAATTTTAATGGAAGTAGGCCTGAGACCGCAGAACTTGAGAACATAGGTACTAATTCCTCCAATCACACAAGACAAACCTGACAATAAAAGTATGGATGTTCAAAATCATGAATCTTTGGACACTTCTTTTGATATGGTAAATGCTGATACGGCTACTACTGATGACGAAAAAGAAAATATACCTACAATAATTGCTTTCTGAAACCGAGAAAAAAATGAAACTAGAATGCGGCTTATTACTTGGCCAACCTCTTATAGTACTATAATATAACATATTCAGCATTAAGGAAGCTCTTTAGTATATGGACTATAAGTAATAAAACCCTTTTCTTCAAATAGGTAGGTATAGTGAGCCTCGGGACATGCCGAGCTTCAACACACTGCTATTAAATTATTGTCTATTTTGAAAGTTTAAATACTTACCATACTTATAAGATCTGGCAACCTGCTCCACCTTTCGGGAACCTCAACATCTTATTACTTGTCAAAAATAGTTGTATAGTGCCTAAAAAATATTCTTCGCTATATATAAAACAGTTTTATCGTATACCGTTTCATTTTACAATGAAACGTTATTTAAGGCTTTTAGGTACTTGGGATAAAATTGTTGTTATTTTCTAAAATTTATTTGTGACGCAAACAGATCCATTTAATTTTTAATTGGGTTTTTCGCCACCACTGATCAACTGATTGAAAGACAACTTTTTCAAGTTGCCTCGAAAATTCATAAATTCTTAACACTGAATGAACGAAATTTTAAACGTGTAACTCAAAAAATAACTTCAACAACTTTGTTTTCCGAAAGCTCAGAAAACAAATTTGTTGAAGAAATAAAGAATTATTGTATCGCCTATCGCCGACATTATGTGCAATTGAGTTGGGGACAAACTAAATTGTAAAATGTGTCTTTATTATTATTTAGAGAATCATATTGTGAAGGGATTGTCATATACAGTAATAAATTATTCAAATCAGTTAAAAAAAGAGTATTTTAAAAATATATTATATTTTATTTTTTATTTTTACATAAATCCGAACATAAGAGCGCTTCATTTTTTTGCCAAACACATACCTACACATACAATCTATCAGTAAAATTTGCCGCGCAACAAAATTTGTGCTATCCAAAACTTCCAAATGATATTATAAAACATTTTTTATACCTACCTACCTACCTTCTCTGCCATTTTCACAACCGTCTCCATATTTACAAATGCACAACTTGATTTATTTCAAGACAGGCTTAAAACATAATTTGGTTCTAGGGGCCGCGGTGGCGTCGCTCATACCGGCGCTGACTTTTTAGACTGCATGTTTTTCTGCCTTCGATCGACCTTGGTTCGAATCGATGTCGAGGCAGGCGCATGCACGTCTTTAAAGAAAAACACCGCTATGGCCAAGAGCGCTGGACAAATGTGGGTTCACGGTATTGCTCCTAAATAGCTTTATCCGTGAGATTTACTAATTGTCCTACACTCACTGGGATTACTACGGTTTTCTAGGGTTTTCCGTAGTACTTGAGTGAATGCTATCCTAGTTCTATCGGGAAAAAAGTCATCCCTAGCCGCAAATGGCAACGAAGAGAAAATAATAGTAATTGCCCCCTCCCAAGCACAAGCATGTGGTTGCTTCTGGGGTACTCCTAGTTTGGAGTATTGTGAGGGTAAGAATTATTATATATTATATTCTTCTAAACTGCTAAATGATAAAATGATTCCATTGTGCACACAATAGCACCATTATAAAAAAAACATACCTAATGCATTATACAACCATTTTGTAAGTCTACGTGATACTATAAAACCATTTTATAGTAGCTGTATAACGCTGTATAAAACAATCGTATAAGAGTTGTATACACTTTTTTATAAAATAGAACTGTTATACTATTAAACTGTTGTATAAAAATGGGCCTCTTTTGGTTATACATATAAGGATCATTTAATTGTTTTGTAGCACGTTATAAGAATTTCGGTATCCTATAAAATATATCTTATAGATACCTAGTTATTTATACAGACCTTACAAAAAAAAATTGCTAGTTGGGCGTAGCTACCATAAAATATTTGAGAAATTTATTTAGATTAAATTTTCCAATACAAAATTGAAGCTATAATAGTAATAAATTCAGATGTAAAACTTTTGACGTATCTAAGATAAAAGGTAATTTGTTCCGAAAATTGCCCTGCATTTTGGTTTGATACGTAAAAGGGTTTGACAATATTTTACTGTGGTTTCACACTAATAAATATATTGAGTAAAAAAGTATAGCTTTATAATAGGTAAAATCAATTTCTGTTTTTGATTACTTCATTTTATTGGCATGCTTGTTAAGTTTGTTGGGAAAGTTAGGATTCTTTAAAAGTATTTTCTTGATAATTGTCTTGACAATCTTCTAAAATATGTTAGAAAGGGCATTTGACTAGTTTTCTCTAGAGCTATAATAGCTATAATTTAAGTAAAATAGTAAATTTTAAATTTTAATTAAATTTAAAAACGCATAGTTTTTCTAAAAGGAATTGTTAGTGTCAAAAAAATGTTATTTCAAGAAAGTACTGGTATCAGGTTATTAGTAGGTAATTCAATTAAAAGTAATTCACTTTTAACAATGGTGACTTAAAATAACACTTTTTGACCCTCACAATAATGTCAAAAATATTTAGTAAAATTTCTATATCATTAACGTTATCATTCTATTGTCTTTTTACAACTAAATATCGGTAACATTAAAAGTAAATCAATTTTAACCCTCTGGTGCCTTAATGACATAATTGTTACACATTGTACTTGTAATAACGCCTGTAGGAAAAACATAATATGGGATGTACCGGTTAAAAGTGTTTTTCTTTTGATCGCTACTCTGGTGACCCAATTTCCGATCTCACAAAATATAATGCCACACACTACTATTATAAATTTCTATTTATGAAGTAACAAGTTTTTAAATTTCATCAATATTATTATTTAAAAATGGCGAAAAACTAACTCTTTTAATGGAGCATTCAAACTTGGTATACTTCAGTAATGGAAAGATAAACAACTTCTCCAAGGAACACTTTTTAAAATATTGGCAAATACGCTCACTCTAGCCATATTTTTTCTTAATGTATTTTTTAACAGATAGCGAAAGCCACGTGGACACGTTTGTAGGTGTTATTTTTCATGTTTTTTAAAGAAGAAGGTCCCAAAGTAAAATTTCCAAATAAATCATTAATTAAAAATTTTCTCACTAGGTATAATGCAAACATTTTGAGGGGCACCGTTGTGTATGTTTTTAGGAATAAATCATGTTATTCTGTCATTTTTTATCGATAGTGAAAATTACGCAGAAAACAACTCTGTTTTAATCCATGTCATATCCCTACCCGAGCGCCCTGAAGAAGCAAAATAAATTGTTGAGCCGTGGGCAGATTCATTCTGTTGTAATGTCATTAATTTCCCAGATATGACGTCATTGACGTTTTTTTTTCAAATGGCAGCCTATATAGACCGGGAGATAGTGACAGATTTTTGGAAGTGATTTTACTCAGTATGCCTTGCAAAGGGCATTATGTGGCACATATTCTCACAATAATAAGGTATGAATTAGAGAGTCATCCTGGGTTCTTAATATGAAAAACTTAGTTTTCAATTATTCGGAAAATATGCGTTTTGAGATGATTGTATACAGGCTGCCATTTGTTTTATAACGAAGTCAAAATTGAAAATTCCTCGGAAAACCATAGGCATACCGTTAGGGTGGGTCCAAAGGGCTATTATTGCCACGTGATCTTGTATTTTAATAATTAATTTTTCCACGTTTCTGAACAGGCTGCCAATGAGAAGTATGCAAGTTCTTGTTATGAAACTGCTGAAGAAAAGATGGCATACAGTTTGTGCATGTTCAAGTAGGTACACTTTACATCGAATAACTCGTTTAAATGATTAAACAACATTCAATTTAAACAGTACTTGGACATGCGCGAAAGGTATGCCATCTTTTTTTTAGCATTTTCATAATAAGAACTTGTATACTTCTCATTGGCAGCCTGTTCAGAAACGTGGAAAAATTAAATATTAAAATACAAGATCACGTGGCAATAATAGCCCTTTGGACCCACCCTAACGGTATGCCTATGGTTTTCCGAGGAATTTTCAATTTTGACTTCCTTATAAAACACATGGCAGCCTGTATAAAATCATATCAAAACGCATATTTTCCGAATAATTGAAAACTCAGTTTTTCATATGAAGAACCCAGGATGACTCTCTAATTCATACCTTATTATTGTGAGAATATGTGCCACACAATGCCCTTTGCAAGGCATACTGAGTAAAATCACCTCCAAAAATCTGTCACTATCTCCCGGTCCAATACATCTGACAGTTCCATTTGAAAGGGAGGGTCTTTCTGCATATGACACATTACATTTAAGCGTGTCTTACATAAGGATATTTTCGAGATAAAAAAGGTGCCATTCTTACTTGCTCCTTTTTTATCTCGAAAATAACCTTATAAGACACCAAAAATTTAATGTGCCATATGCAGAAAGATCCCCTCTAAGTATAGGTTGCCACTTGAAAAAAACGTCAATGACGTCATATGTGAGAAATTAATGACGTTACAAATAAGATTTATATGTCGGAATATGCGCATTTAAAAATTAAGATGCCGTATCCGTGGTTTTTTTTGTATGCTGTACCGAATTATTTCCATAATGTAGCTGTTCACTGTATATTATCAGAGGCAAAAACATGCCCTCCCTATAAATTTCGTCATTGAATCAATGATTTCTTGCAACACTGCCGCCAGCGGTATACAGGGTGATTTAGTTCCGGTGCTCAACATGGGGATCTCGGAAACCGTAACAGATACGAAGTCGGTCAAATGGAGGCAAACTTGCGCCTTTGGGCGCCTAACAATATGCCGTTGAGAAAGTTAAAATATTTTCATGGGTTGCTGAGATATTGAAGAAAAACCGAATTTTTGAAATTTAGATTTTATTTTTTTCTGGCACCATTTGCGATAATATTGAAAAATAAACTACACTTTTTCATTGCAACTTTTTCTGAACTACGTCATGGTATTTTTAGATTTTCGGGGCGACGTTTCGTTTTTGAGATAGAGGGATTATCTTCATTTTTTTAAATACGGACCTGGATTTTTTATTCCATATTTCGAAATAAATCGTTGTCCTGAGTACAACGATGTATGACACATACATATTTTTTCTCGTTTTGTGCGCCAAAATGCACATTTACTACGAAAAAAATTAATACGGTCCTAGACTATGCATTTTTCTCTTTTTTTTTCAAAGCTATTCCAATTATAACAGGTGATCATTTTTTTATACCTACTGGATTAATTAAAATCTATGTTTGTCATATTTTGAAATTCTTTTTTATACTTTAGGTAAAATGTATCACTATTGTTAGGTAATAATTATTGTTATTCACCTAAAGTATAAAAAAGAATTTCAAAATATAACAGAGTATAATAATTGGAGTATAATTAATCCAGTAGGTATTAAAATGATGATCACCTGTTATAATTGGAATAGCTTTGAAAAAAAGAGAAAAATGCATAGTCCAGGACCGTATTAATTTTTTTTAGTGAATGTGCATTTTAGCAGCTAAAACGAGAAAAAATATGTATGAAAAATGCATAGACCAGGACCGTATTAATTTTTTTAGTAAATGTGCATTTTAGCAGCTAAAAAATCCAGGTCCGTATTTAAAAAAATGAAGATGATCCCTCTACCTCAAAAACGAAACATCGCCCAGAAAATCTAAAAATACTATGACATAGTCCACAAAAAGTTGCAATGAAAAAGTATAATTTATTTTTCATTATTATCGCAAATGGCGCCAGAAAAAAATAAAATCTAAATTTCAAAAATTCGGTTTTTCTTAAATATCTCAGCAACCCATGAAAATATTTTAACTTTCTCAACGGCATTTTGTTAGCCGCCCAAAGGCACAAGTTTGCCTCCATTTGACCGACTTCGTATCTGTTACGGTTTCCGAGATCCCCATGTTGAGCAGCAGAACTGAATCACCCTGTATACTATAGAACTAAAAATTTTTTTGAGGGACGATTTAAAACTCGGTCAAACCTTTGAGGTAACCCAACGTTTTTCTATTTATAAACCTAAACATTCTCGAAATCTCTCCAGTTTGGCATTCAAGGAGTCTGGACAGTATCCTAGATTGTGCTTAATATGATTACAGTAGCAAGAAGACAAAACGTCACGCGTCGGGACCAAATCATTCTCTTTTTTCTATTTTCCAATAGTAATAAGGTAATGACTGCGAAAAAAAATTTCCATTAGAGAATACATGAGCTCTCCGTAGTAAAATGCTATACAGGGTGTCTCATTTTGACCTGGAACACGGAACACCCGCGTAAAATTTGAACTGGCTTACGGATTATAACGATTTTGTTTTTTTTTTCTTAGACCTTATACTTATTAAACACTTTTCAATGACCACACAATTATTCCAGAGCCGCATTAAAAAAAATTGACACAAATTTTTGAGTTAAGGTGCCAGCGACATTTTATCAGAAATCGGATAACGTGGCGTTAATCAGGGCCCCTGAAAAGCCCCAGATTCCAAATTTCAAGAAATTATTCCCACAAATTATACTTTTTACACTGCATCACAATTGCACAAAATCAAAATTTCAATTTGGTTCAGCTATTAAGGTGGCTATGGAAACAATTGAAAATGGTAAAAATAGGTCCACATGGGACAATAATAATAGTAATAATAACACTGATCGGAAACTGTACTCGGTTTCTCTTTTCTTTATTGCTGTAGGTAGGTATAGGTATAGTAGATACAAATTGTATGCCATTTGAGACGCAAGAGAGCTCGCTGCCGTCGCAGGCTGCCGTGGAAAAACAATGGCTGGCGGAAATGTCAGTTTATGCATAAACAACAAATGTTACTTAGGGGTTGATGTTAGTAGAAGTTAGAACTTTTGTTTTATTGTGTAAAAACGTGGATTTAACCATTCAGGAGAAAGGAGAAAATTGAAATCATTCGTTTAGCGGGCCGAAGTGATAGATGTTTTAGGGAAGTAAGTAGTAGAAATGTTTAATGCCGTTTAATACTAAGAAAATCTCTATTTCTTCGGTTTCCAGAGAAAATACAATGTTTAATGAAACCGCGGTATGTAGAAACTGCTACATTGCTTTATAACGAGCTTATTATGTTTCTAATAATCATATTATTTTTTCTTTAAACGTAGAAGATATTACTTTATTCCTTTAACATAAATCCATGTATTTAAATTTTATATGACGTTTCGTGAATGTATCCACTATTGGCTTCTTACAATAGTAATGTAATTGAGTATTTGTATTTAATGTATCATCGCCAGGCAAGAGAGGTGTTGGGAGAGTGGTAGTTAATAGAAGCCAGGTTGTTTTAGAGTATTTTCAAAATAACCCCAGAAACAGTTTGTCTGATGTGGCTAGAGATTTGCCTACTATTCCGAGGTGCACTATCTGGAGATATTTAAAGAAGAACAACATCAAGCCATTCAAACCAAAGTTTTTGCATACACTTGAGGAAAGAGATATGCAAAGAAGAATGGATTTTTGTCTATGGGCCCAAGAAAATTATTTACATAGGATGTTAATTTCTTTAGAAATATTATTTACACTGATGAATCGACCTTCATGACAAATAAAACAGTATGTTTTCTTAATTCACGTTTCCCGTTACTGGGCCGCCGATAATCCGAATTACATTATCAACTGTAAGCATCAATATTTGCAGAAAGTAAATGTTTTTTGTGGGATATCTAGCTATACATTATATAGTCCTTATTTTTCCACGGTAACTTAAATAGTGCTCGGTTTTGTGAATTTTTGGAAACGGATTTTATCAACGCCTTTGACGATATTCCTTTACTGGAAAGACGAAACTCATTTTCACAAATAGACGTTGTCCATATATATACATTGCGACGCGTCCATGACAAAACGGCACAAGCGCCAAAAATTTCAAAATTAAGGTTATGGTGTTACCGGACAGATTTATTGTGTCTGCATCAAACTAACTAAAAGGAATAAGCGCCAAAAATTTTAATTTATCATAATTTGTGTTTGAATTGCGCACAAGCGCCGTTTCACCGTCTCCGTTCATGCGCAGAACCGCTCAAACGCCAGTCAGCCGTAGTACAGCATAGGGAAAAGACTCTCTGCTTTGTGCCTTCATATTTCAGCAGTAAGTAAAGTTATTTTCGTATTATATTGGTGTTAGCAAAATTGTAGAGTTTATCTTCTTTATTTTACAACACATTAACAAAAATTTGACGTGAAACTTGGTAATATTCGACAAAAACTAATTGGCGTTTGTGCCAAAATAAATAAGACGAAATGCCGGTTGGCACAAGGGCCAAGTTCAATTGTGTCTGTCTATATGTAAATAAATGTTAACGTATTATTAGCTCAATTACAATATTTTTTACAAGATATGAGTCTGATTCTTTTATTGTAACGAGTTTATGTTTTTATAGGAATAACAGAAATTATTAAAGATGTTATTTAGTATGTTAAAATAGCGATTGCTTTTTGGCGCTTATGCCAAGTATTCTCTTGCAGATATGAGCAACAAAAGAAGCAAATTAATGGTGGCTATGGCACTCCAAAATAATAATGACTGTTCTGATGGCTGTGGTGATACAGTAGTTCACAATGATTTCATGTTACAAGAGGCTTTAAATTTTGATATAATCTATGACGAAGTCCAGCAAGAAGAACCAGCACAAGATGTCATTGTAACGACTGATGTTGACTTTTCAAATTTTAATGTACAAGGGCAAGATGATATTTTATTTGAAGAAGTCATTGCTTCGGAGATTCAACAAGAAGAAACGGTACAAGATGTAACGAGTGATGGACAAGGGCAAGATAATATTTTAATCGAAGGAGTAATTGCTTCGGAGGTTCGGCAAGAAGAAACGGCACAAGGCATAACCACTGATGTTGAATTTTCAAATGTACAAGAGCGAAATGATATTTTAATCGAAGAAATAATTGTATCAGAGGTTAGGCAAGAAGATACAGCACAAGATGTAACGACTGATGTTGAATTTTCAAATGTACAGCAGAAAGCAATTGATGAAACTATACAACAAAATGAGCTGGAACGAGAGTTGGAAACAAACTTGGATGGTGACACCGATGAAGATATTATAGAAAAAGACAGTAGTGATGATTCTTCAAAGGAAAACTCAAATGCCTCAAATGAACATGAAAATGAGAAAAAAATAACTAGAAAGAGAAAAAGAAAAGTTTTAAAAGATTCTGACAAAGAATATATTAATACATCCGGGAGAACTATTGCTGCAAAAATGTTAAAAGCTAACCCTTGTCAAAACAAAAAATGTACTAACAAGTGTAATTCATTTACAGAGAAAGAACGTCAAGATCTATTCGATTATTATTGGATGCTTGGCGACAGCACTAAGCAGAAAGAGTACCTAAGCGAATGTATGTTGGTTTGCCAAGTAAGGAGACGACGCAAATCTCGTAATGAGAAAAATAGAACTGTAACTAATCAATATTATTTAAAGAAAAATAGTATACGGCAAAAAGTGTGTAGACAGTTTTTAATAAATACTTTGTGTATTAGAGTTCGAGTTCTAAGAACTGTCTGTGAGAATAAAAACGACACTAAGTTCCCTGAACGGGATTTAAGAGGAAAGCACGGAAGCGTTCTAAAACTCCGCGAAGATCAAATAGAACAATTTCATAAATTCGTAAAGTCTTTGCCTGTAGTACCTTCGCACTACTGCAGGAGTTCTTCTACAAAAAAATATTTACCAGCAGATGTAAAAAGCTTTAACAATGTGTATCGAATGTACGTGCAGAAATGTAGAAACACTCCAATAAAAAAAAGTAAATTTTTCGAAATGTTAAAACGCGATTACAACATTGGCATTCATGTTCCCAAGAAAGACAAATGCAGCAAATGTGAAAGATATAAACAATTACCAATGGATTTGAAAACTAAAGAAGAACATGAAAATTATATTAAACATATAGAAGAAAAAGACATGGCTAAAAAAATATTCTTGGACCAGCAAGAACTTGCAAAAACTTACACTACAATCCTTGTTGCCAGCTTTGATCTACAGAAAGTATTGTCAACACCCCACGGAAACTCTATGACGATCGGTTTCTCTAGAAAGTATGCGGTATACAATTTTACAGTCTACGAAATGGCATCAAGAAAAGGTTATTGTTACCTTTGGGGCGAGAAAGATGCCAAGAGGGGCAGCAATGAAATTTGCAGTAATTTATTAAAGTATCTAACTGAAGTAGACCAAAGTGGAAAATATAAAAAAGTATATTTATATTGCGACAATTGCACTGGTCAAAACAAAAATCGTTTCATGCTACTTATCCTAAGATACTTTTTAGACAACTCAACAACTATAGAACTGATTACTATAACTTTCCTTATTACAGGGCATACATATATGCCCATTGACTCTATGGACGCAGTAATAGAAAAGAGTATAAAGAATAAAATTATTTATGCCCCATCAGAGTGGTGCACTATATTGCAAAATGCAAGGCTTAATCCAGAACCTTATACTGTAACTAAATTAAGTTTTACAGATTTTTTTGACTTTAAGTCAGTGCTTACAGAAAAAGATAGTAAGACAAAAATATCCGATATAAAAATGGCAACCCTTTCTAAATCTAATTTTATTTTTTTAAACCTAAACCAGGCTATACATTGAAATCTGCATACACAAGTGAACAATGTATTAATAAACTGAAGTATCAAGACCTTATACAACTCTGTAAACAATGCATTATAAAGCCGCAATATCATATCGAATATCTTTCATTAAAGACTAGTACGGCCATTGCAGATCGCCTTGAAGAGACTGATATAGATGATGACGATAATATTAATTTAGAAGACAACAAAAATAATTAATATATAAGTGTGTTGTTATTTTTTTTATACTAATGTTAAGAAAGTTGTAAAGTGTCCCAAAGAATTCTTTGTATATTTTTTAAACAGAATACAGTTTTATTTTTGTTAGAAAAGTATTTTATTGCAATTTGGCACAACCGACAAACATTTTGTTATGGTGGTTTAAAGTTCAAAAAGGCATATTTGTATGATATCCGCCAAATCTATTTGGTTATAGTAATTATGTACGGCATAAGCGCCATAATGATTATGGCACAAACGCCTTCCACCAGAAACGATTTGGCACAAGCGACATTTTAGTGGTTTTTCCAAAATATTACTTGATTAAATCAGTTAAACGATAAATGTAAATCTCTCAAAAATAATTTAAAAAAATATCAATGTATCTAATGTTACTGTACAAGAGTATTTCAGATACAAAACGAATTATTACGTTTTAATGGCCTCCTGTAAAATTTTCCAAATGGCACTTGTGCCGTTTTGTCATGGACGCGTCGATTGTATCAGGCCTGTTATTCAATGGCTAGATGCACATTTCCCAGGGAAATGGATTGGCAGAAACAGCCAACGTATCAGGTGGCCACCAGGGTCCCCAGACCTTACACCGGCTGACACCTTCTTATGAGGCCACCTTAAAAGTGTTATGTTTATAAAAGGCGCCCACAGTAAATGAACTCTGCGCAAGAAATACGGAGGCTTGCAACGAAATAAATGGGCGCATCTTCTTAAAAGTATCGCAACACACCAAAAGAAGAATAGATAAATGTATAGAACTCGATGGTGGCTTAGTGGAGAAAGACAATTAAGCTTTATCAAGTCGTTGTTATTTATATATTTTTTAATTGCGTCTCAAATGGCATAAAATTTGTACTGCACAGCAATAATGAAAAGATAAACCGAGTACAGTTTCCGTTCATGTTTATTACTATTGTCCCCTGTAGACCTCTTTTTACTATTTTCAATTGTTCCCATATAGCCAACTCAAATTGAAATTTTGATTCTTTGCAATTGTGAGGCAGCGTAAAAAGTATAATTTGTGGGAATAATTTCTTGAAATTTTGAATCTGGGGGTTTTAATGGAAACTGATTAACGCCACGTTATCAGATTTCCGATAAAAAATCGCTGATACCCTAAGTCGAAAATTTGGGTTATTTTTTTAATCTTTCTAATCTTTAATCTAGGAAGGCCCTATATACCAAAAAAAAGTTCGTTAAGATACATAAGTCAGTACAAATTTTCCAGGGGTGTTCCAAGTCAAAATGAGACACCCTGTATTTATATTACGAGCAAACACAAAGTCTTACTCTTTGAGAACGTGCACCAAACAAGTTTTTTGATAATTAGTTCACATAATGGGAACAAACATAATTATTATGACATGACTGACAAAACCTGAAGCGTACCTACACAAACTCCACATAACTTCATGTATGAGGGGCCAGGGTCTCATACCAAAATAGCAAAGTCTCCCCAGTTTATGAATGTCGTAATTTTTAGTCATGGCGACTGGGAAAATACAAGCATAATTTCCAGTTTATTATTAATATGGAACATGATTCGATAAATAATGAATCTCAATTTTTCTTTGTTGAGATATTTCTACCTGTTTGAATATTAGTAACATCAGTTTAGGGATCCGTTGATCCGAGTATAGTAACATAATGGCAATCTAAAGAGAGGGAACGGGACAAAAACTATGCTATCTACATTTGAAAATGTGAAGAAATGCGACTAACGTTATTAAAATATTTTTTTAAATAATGGCAAAAATCAAATATAATATTGACACATTAGCACAACTACAAAAGATACAATAAGGTATTTTTGAAGTTTCACCTATTTAGTTACCTACACGTCATGGGAACAATATTATGAGCATACAATAATTGCTAATAAATGAATAGAGGAATGCAAGGAGAGTAAGAATATGATTACAAAATAATATAGACTCGTAGGCCCCACTTACCGGTACCATTCACTATCAGCCATTATGCCCATACACATTGCCCTAAATTTTCTTTTCTCTTTTAAATGTAATTATCAAAACAGATCGAACGATTTGTTAAATAGGCATTACTCACAGCAGCATACGACAAAAGCTGGTACTCTGACCTTTAGTGGATGTCTGTAACAGTGTTATTATAAGAGCTACAGTGTCAAGAGAGTTTTGAACAGTTCTCAAACCAACTATCAATCAACTGATTGAAAATTCTGGAATTATTTTCTTGTGTTTTGATTGGTTCGAGCCAGTTCTGGGATGGTTCAGAACTGTAGTTGAAACAACCCCATGCTGCTTCCTCGCTGCTCCGGATTCGAAGTCAACCAACTAAATTGTTTAGAAATACAACTAAAGGGACGCGGTAATACAAAGTCAGGCCTTTAGCGTCATTTTGCTGCGTAAACGTCGATTTCATATCTTTACACCACTACTTCCGCCAAATAAGGCAGGGTCCGAACATAACTTTATTGCACAGGTCTAGGATGAAATCATGTTTACGAACTATATCAATATATAAAATGTTTTGGTAGGACTCTTACAACAACAAATTTTATACCAGGTGTGTCTACCTTTAGCGAACCGCCAATATCCTTGATTTTGGGTGGCTGTATTACTCAAACAAAAATGGTACCTAACAAGTTTCCCAATAATTTACAATATTTCTACCCTTGCCGTAATGATTATATTATTTAGAGGAGACATAATATACCTAATGTAGCCTATATAGCTGCGTGAAAGTAGAAACAAACAACATATGAATTCAATATAATATATTATATATTGATGTCAAAAAGGGAAAAGTGCAATAACAATAAAATATAAAATTATAATACGTATTTCCAACAGTAATAATAACCATTTCACCGATAGTAGGTATGTGTAGAATATAGTATATAGTGTTAGGACCGATTTACAATTTATGGATCTGCGAATTATTTAGTTTAATATTTTGGTGATGTATTGTTTGAATATTTACCTAAATGTAATATAATTGTCTTATGATTTGTTGGTATTTATGTAACAACTGCTAAAAAATGGGAGAGGAAGCCGCGATCGGTCGGGCGAGTTAGTCACGAACGATAGCTCCGCGCGCTCGTGTTAAAGCAGCTGATTCTCCGAATAGTTAAACTGTAAATCTTTGTATCTAACAATAGGGATATTTAAAAACTCTGTTACCTATGCTATCATCAGTAAAATTCAATTAAAAATTCAATCAAGAACGCAAAATTGAAGATGCGGTATACATATTATATCTATATATTATGAAACAAGGGTACACTTTTGTTGCAAAATGAAAAGATGCACTAAAATTATGGACCTGCAAGATCAAAAATACCGAAAGTGGCGCCCTCTGTGAGATACGTATAAAACAATTTTAGATTATTTTCCAGTGTCAAATTTGAATGATGTACCTAGTATAAAGTAGAGGATTGGTCAATATTCAATTTTAAAAGTAAACTTGGACGCCCTTTATGAAAGAAACTAAATACTACAGACACATGGTCGATAAGAATTTTACTTTTATTTTCTGAAGTTCTGTATGCTCCAAAAGTTATGCCAGGTTTTTCTGAAACACTCTGTATATACAGGGTGTTTTTTTTAATAAGTGTTCTATATTTGAGAGGATGATTTCACAGGTATTTTTAAGGCAAGGCCTTCATTTTTGAGGTACAGGGTGATAAAGACTTATTTGTGGTAATCGGGTTTTATACCTCACTTGAGTTCCTTACTTCTCTCGCATGCAATAAAAACCTATAGCTACCACACTTACTATATATTATTTTATATTAATTAAAAATCAATATACTAACTGTACATATTAATAGAAATAAAGTTCCCGATTGTATATGGCAAATAAATAACAACGTTAGTTTCAATACCAGTCACCAGGTGGCGCTTTATACCAATAAGAATATGACTAACTTCCTGTCTAAATATCAAATCTAATCTATGCTGTCCATAATACACATGCCTATCAAACTATTTATATTCAGAAAAGACTAAGAACAAATTATTATTATAACGTCTTCATTTATTAAAAAATATCTATGTAAATTATACCTAATAACGAGGAAATTAATTTTAGACCAAAGTCTTTAATAATTATTCATTTAATACTCTCCCTTTCACAAGAAATTTTATATTCTGCACGGTGAGATCTTTGTTTTTCTGTTTACAATAATACCCAATTTAAATGCACTTTCCTTAAACATGGAATTCAGCAATAATTAGGTTCCGTTGTTAACTCCAACACTGTAAAACTGACGGAAAAAACGATCTTGACTTTATTATCCATTGAAATCGATTCTAAACAATCTTGCGAAGACGAGAAACCGAACCGTGTGAGGAGCGCTTTGTTTGCATTCCGCAAGGTCGATCTTGAATTTCTTCTCGGCTGCTTTCTTTGCAAGTAAATCATTTTAATTATATCTTCTAGACGGGCGCTTCAATTATTCATAGTCTTGGGATTTCTTGGCTACCTATCAAAACAATAATGAGCGTGTTTCACCGACCACAACGTATACCTGTAGGTATACCTACTTACCTACCTATATGAATGAGCTGATGTTGCAAGAAAGATGATATAGTAAATCCCCGGATCAGATGTTCATTCAGGTTTGTAAGATATTTAGAAATCATTAATGCTTGGAAAGTTCAAGTGTCCTCTGAAGCATTCGGGAATGAATTATATGAGGAAGTGAGTCACTGATTAATTGAATTTGAGAAAAAGTGGTAAATCGGGCTAACAAGTCACGCAAGTATATACAGAGTGTCTCACTTAAGAGTGAAACAACCCTATAACTTCTTTAATTTTTAACCGACCAGAACGGAATTTTTACCAAAGGTAGATGGCATTGTTGCCTACTTATTTCCAAAAAATTAGTTGCCTACTCCAAAGTCAAAGCCACCTGCGATGCCACAAACGAGGCTAAAAATCTGAAAGTCATATTAGTTGTTTTTTTTAAATTACTAGAAAAAGTTGTTCAGAATCGATTCAGAACCCTAAATCCAAAATTTTGTCAAAATAAAAAAATATTAAATAAGTAAAATTTAAGTAAAAATTTAAAATTTAAATTTTTAAAATTTGTTTTGTAGCTTTTATATTAAAATAATTACTTTATGAAAACAATTTGCCATCAAAACTTCCATCGCACACTTTTCTAAACACAGAAAATTATTAAATTGCTGTTTTTGGAATTTAATTTTTTTAAATTAATATTTTTTGATTTTGACAAAATTTTGGATTTAGGGTTTTGAATAGATTCTGAACAACTTTTTCTAGTAAATTTTTTTGAAAAAAAAGCCTAATATGACTTTCGGATTTTTAGCCTCGTTTGTGGCATCGCAGGTGGCTTTGACTTTGGAGTAGGCAACTAATTTTTTGGAAATAAGTAGGCATCAATGCCATCTACCTTTGGTAAAAATTTCGTTCTGGTTAAAAATTAAAGAAGTTATAGGGTTGTTTCACTCTTAAGTGAGACACTCTGTATTTATTATATGATTTGGGAAGCAACAAATGAAGTCCAGCCAGGAGCCAACAGCACATTTGCAGCTTCAGTGAGCATATCCCCAATTCGGGGCTTGTACTTAATTATTTCTTTAGCATCAATAGATAAATGCTGAACATCACACTAGATGACCCACTATCAGCACAAAGCACAAGCACCAGAACGCCACACTATAACACTAAGACAAGACTAATACAACGCTGATACAATTAGCTATATTTATAAGTATAAAAAAATACCTGCAAAATTGTATTTATATTACGGTTGCAGAGCGTTTTATGGTAGGCAAAAGATCAACGGTATAAATGCGTACGTACTATACAACACTGAGTAAAGCAATCTATTCTTTTACTCAATGGTATACAATCAATTAGTCCAAAACAAAAAAATAGGTACATTGAAAAAATTCCGAGAAAGCAAAATTTTTGTTTAGCTGCAGACATCCCGCTCAATTTCAATGCGTAGCGAACATTCGACTCGCCGTAATTCAGACCGTTTGAAAAAATTAATAAACAGTACTAGTCTTTTTTATAGATTTTTTTCAAGATCTACCGCTTTTGTTTAAATGGTTTTGGTTAGGTTAGATTTTTATTTATTTTTTATTATCGTAAGTGATTTTTGTTAGTCTTTGCCGTCGTTTTTCTGGTCCTCCGATTGAAAGATAAGTTGCAAGTTAAATTGTTGACAATACTGATTAATATTTAGACTTCTTATTATTAAATACAGGGTCGCAATAAAAAAAATTAATGGAAAAATAGTTATTTATGTACTAAGGCACTGAAGTTCAACTTTTTATGACTCATGTGGAATTTAGTTGCCGAGGCAACTAACATCGCCACGGAGGCTGCTAAAGCGACCTGCGTGAAAATCTTCATAGCCCAAGATACAAGACAACAAAGATGTAAGATTATGAGTGTAAATGGAAATACAAGAAAAAGTGATGATGGGCATAGCACTCAAAGTTAGAAAACAAAAAAAAACTAGTAACCGCATACACCTGTTTCATGCTATTTGGCAATCATCAGTACGGTGTAACATCAACCAAATCAAAAAGATAGGAATGATTTGGGAAGCAACAAATGAAGTCCAGCCGTACTCATGCACATGCACATAGAGGTAAAATAAAATTCCAAGCAACTTTTTCAAATAACTTTTTTCGATAAAATAAATGACAAATAAAGCGTATTTTGGCCATTTATTGAATTAAATGTCATTTTGACAGGTATGTCAAATGACGTCACGACATTTAATGATCTCATTTCGAATCATTTTGGAAGCAGAGATGATCGCCCCAGAGTAGTTTCATCTTAGCCCAAAAATTTAAAAAAATCCCTTATGGTTCTAACTTTTTGGCGGGCACTGTATATATATATTTATATATACAGGGTGTAAATGAATGAGTGCGAAAAAATTCAAGGGGTGAATCTTTGAGTGATTCTAAGACCATAAATGTATATAAACTTAGGTCCGCTAATGCTTCGTTTTCAAAATACAGGGTTTCAAACATTTTTTAATAATTATTATAATAAAACAAAATTTTTTTATAGCTAGCATTACCGTTTATAGCAATTTTTAAGACTAGAATAAACTATTAATATGGAAAAAATATCGGGTATACCCTAGTTTTTGTTAATTGGTAGTTTTAATTTTTTATTAGGTATGTTATGCCGGAGGCATATAGGCAAACCGTTTACGATTAGGGCCAGCGCTAACAAATCTAAGTTCTCTATTGGTTGGGCCGAAAGCGGGTACGCGTCCCGGAGACATGCAATAAAGTGATTTTTATTTTATTTCTCAAAAACGAGGCGAGATACGAGAATAATTCAAGAGACAAAAAAGTCGTATTTTAAAAAAGTCAGTGGTGCACATTTTTTTACAAAATTATTGGTTAAGGTTCCCCCCTCGGGACGCCACTGTACTTAATAATTTTAATCTAGTGGGGGCTACATTAGCCTCTTTCTACCGTAAACAACACTGCAAAATTTAAACAAAATCGGCTAAAAGATTATTAAGATATTTACGAAAAAGCGATTTTTTAAGAAGAGTTTGACACCTTGTATCTTGAAAAGGAAGCATTACCGGACCTATGTTTATATAAACTTTTCGTTTTAGAATCACTCAAAGATTTACCACTTGAATTTTTTCACACTTATTCATGTACACCCTGTATATATACATATATATACAACTTCACCTCTCGATGCTGTCATTTTATGGCTCCCCTATCATGTCATAACCACTTTCTTTAATTCACCGTCCCTAAGCGGAGAAGGCGCTTGCAAGCAGATTGATATCTGGTATCTGTCTTTTTCTACGCAGAAAAATTAATTAGTCATTAACTATGACATCAAGCACTTGCACGCGCTTTGGTCATGGTAGATACCTACAAAGTCACAATATGGGCCATCTCACTGCCAGATCAGAACCAACGCTAGCTTAAAGATCTGTGCATAGCGCTGTTTCAAGCGATCGCCACTGGCGCTACACGACGAAACAAATTTACACGGTGGTTTAATGTCAAAACACCGTTGTTGCAGAATCTTTTATAAAATAAAAACATGCAAATTTAATATCCAATATAAAATAAAATATTTGTTTGTTATGTCCCTCCAATTTGACAAGTTCACATGGCATATTTCCATACATTTTCTTACGAAAAGCGAGTCTAAAAAGCAAGCAAGAGTATTTGGTACATTTTGGTGAAATGAAGTCCATGGCTCGGAGGTGCAAGTAAGCATAAAACGCGCATTAGATTTTCAGTTTCTTCTTTATATGGAGAACTATTGGTTCGCTTTGGAGCTATAAAAAAAATTCTATTTTCATTCTTGCATACGTTACAAAATACTCTTCCAAAATAATATCTAGAATTTTCGCTTCTTCATCTGGTTGATCAGATCATCCCATAATTCCAAAATAGTGTTTATTCTTCTGCAATTCACATAAAGGTCTGTGCATAACATTTTCTTCGTGTGCATGGAAATTTCATGTTATCACAAACAAATCTACCTATAAAAGCTGTGTTAATAGCATAAAACTGCTAAATACTAGACAACAATGAAATATTGACAGCAATGACAATTCGTTACCGTAAAAAGAAGGCAAATCGTAATAAAGCTGGGTATTTAAAATTTGGGACATTTTAAACGTCAGTAACTAACATACCAATAACCACAGAATACCCCCCTATAACCTATAATAAGTTGCCATTTTTTTCGTCGAGTGGCGCCACCCCAGTCCGTAAACAACAATGAAAATGAAATATGTCGTCATGCTCGGTTGTAGTTGTTCCAGTAATGCCAGGAGAAAAGGGATAAAAATTCTATAGTCTCAGAGTGTGTAAGCATTATATTATAACAAACACGAAGGTACCTACATTTTTGAAAAAAAAAAAAGAAGACATAGAAATATGTGCGGAATATCTATAGCTACTATGTGGTATAGAACTAAATTATAGTACCTATATCTATCTTCCCATAAGAAAAGAAAGTCAAGCGGCATACACAGCCTGCAATAAATATCAAAAATTGCTAGTCAACAGCGCGCTGAGCCCATTTTTCATAATATTATGCATTAAAAAACAACACATTAAGATTACGCGACATCTCGGATGCTATAACGTTGACTGTAAGATAAGATTTACGAGAGATAGCATTCAATAACTCTTCTGTTATATGAGTCTAGCGGCGACCTGATCACGACAAGATCCGTATCGAGTATACAGGATGCTACAAATACGTTTTTTTATAGAGAGACAATTTTCACATCCCCAAATAATTTACGAAAATGAAAGTTGGTGACAAGCGGCTTTTCAAATTTGAATTACCTACTTGAGGCGGTCGACCATGACCTGTTTCCCCGTTTTAGCTTCATAAAGAAAACCATAACGCTCATCGAACAATTTAACTTGAAAATTGTAGTGCAATTTTCTATAGCAACAGGCACATGAAGGAGAGAGAGGTGTCACCAAGGATCGAGCTGGATAGTATCAGAGCCGAAATATACAAACTATTAAACACCAACCTACACAGCAAACAAAGGGAAAGTAGTGACACAAGAAGCGTACTAATTACTAATTATCCGTTCACCACAATCTTTCAGTTGCTTTAGGTAGTACCTAATATTTTCCATTCAACTTCAGAAAAGCGCATCTTAAAAATTAGGTCATGGGCGGTTTTCTTTTGTTAGGTACATCCCACACCGCTTCCCCTAACTTCTAGGAGATAGTGGGATTATCTATGTAGATAAGCATCATATAGTATACAACGATACTTGTGTATGCATATAAAAATAAAAAAAGTAAATAAGGAACTTTCGATTATCATAATATGGGGCTATGCGTGCGCAGAAGGTTATTCTCTGGGTATCTAAAAAAATCTTTAATAATAGTATTTTCAAAATTTAAAATGGCGCATTTATTACAATTTTTAAAATATGCTCATTTGAAAACTAGCCGCATCCTTAATATTTTGGTAATGAATATAAATTTTAAAAATCGCTGAGACAGATTTGTATTGGAAGGAGGATCGCTTTTAGTTATTACGTAATGGCAATTCACTCCTCCACCAATCTCAACTTTAAAATCTTATTATGTTTGTGACACCTTATTTTAACGGTAATTTTGTCGGGAATGCAAGACCGTTTCATTTTTTGAAATCGGTTGGAAATAAAAAAAGTAGGGCATAACCATTAGTTTCAGCACTTGGTCCTAAACAACTAAATAAGTTTGTTGTTGGTATCGGAAAAATAGGTATTGTGATATAGGTATGTATGCATGAGGAAAAGTGAGAGCAGAATTGAAAATGGAAAGTTGAGGGTGGTGGAGAATAGTGAATTTCCATTACATAATAACTAAAAAAGGTTAACATTTATTTTCATTACCGAATAAATCAAAAGTGACTAGTTTTCAAATGAACATGAAAACATATATTAGGTATGTATAAGAGGAATATATACAGCTCCCGCAATTTAACTAGACGTTGGTCTTTTTAAGTGGTATAACAATGACAAACATTGTATAGGATGTCCCATTTTCGATACTTTTGCAAGTTATATTTATATTTTGAAATTCTTACCTCCTAGAATGTGTACGCCACTGAATTCTACATGAAAAACGGTCAATTTTTACCATTTCAACAAGTTAGCGTATAACGGATATAGGGGGGGTGCCAGAAAAGGGTAAATTTTGAAAATCACCTTGTGTTTAAAAAAACTAAGGAGGCCGCATGAAAATTCGGTATACGAGCCTTTCTTTTTATGAAAAAGTAGGCCAGTGTCCCGAAAACCGCAACTCCCTATTTCTAAAAATAACCGAGATACCTCGCAGAAGCATCGAAAATGAGACACCCTGTAGGTGCATAGGGAATAATCCAACTTAAACTTTGTGTTGACCAACAGTTAAAAATAATGCACATTGCTTTGCTCACTACAGGTCGGAAAACCCCATTTTATGGGTCAAATGTTGAATCACTTTCAATATTCAGGAAAAAAGGTATGTTTCTGGGGAAAATATTTATGACGTCACAGCGGCCATTTCCCCAAACAATAAAAAAGCAAATTTTCGGTCATAATTGGGCCTTATAGTATGTCCCATTTAAGAACCCCTACTGATCGAAATTTTATTTCCAATTTTCGTGTTCCCGCAGTAGGTCTGGGGCGTCGAGTTTGGTTCATCCTGTAGGTACATTTACTCTTAAGTTATTATATATTTTTTGTACTACCCTTGAATTTTTATTGTTGCGAAATGTTAATCGCCCTCTATGTAACCGATTAGAAATTCTGACTCGTCGGCTATTACGCAGCACCACATATCAATCGGCTCGCATCGGAAAAACCGAAATTTATGCGACCTGCATGAATCTTGGCGGCGGTGGGCCCCTAGCAGCTCTGGGCCCGTGTTCACCGCACACACCCTGTAGTTACGCCACTGCTTGGGATGCATCTTCGTGGGGCACGGCGCACCATTGGATACCTTAAATCCTTACATCGATTTGCATTCACAACAAGGTTTTCAATTATACGACGCCGCATTTAAATTCACACATGCGAATAAAGACGTTTCCGATGCATTGGACAACAGTGCCCGGCTCGTGGTCTGTTGTCTTTGTCTGTTATCATTTTATCATAAACAGCACAGCGCGAAGTAGGAGTAAAATCCAGCCCACAACCCTCTGCACACCACCGGCCGCGCGACTCAGCTTGTGCCCAGTGTAGATGGGCACATTCCTAACAAAAGTTCGGGCTGTTCCCAGTTTAGCCGACTACACAGTTGTCCCTCTTATGGACCTACCCACTCACCCGTAAAATCGTTAGGTACTTGTGAACTGACTTTCACGTAATTTTTTTTATTGAATATGTCTTCGAAAAAAGGATTTCGACGACCATTTCTTGGGGTCTTAACTTCCAGAAGTACTAGATATACTTATTACGGATTGACACAAAGTAACCACCTATTCAGGAGCACCTAAAACCCAACTGTTCTGAGCTAATTGTTCTAGTATAGAGAAAGCACTAGAGAATTCAGTTTGATTTTTCAAGACTTACGAAAAAAAAAAACTGATACAAATGGACGCAATTCATATACATCTTGACAATAACTACAATAATTGTAATATAGTTCTTTTATTAAGAATGATATTTTCTCAGCAACCATATTTTCTAATATTCGATCAGATCGTTTTATTCAACTCGAATTGCTGTGAAAACGACAATAAGTAACAACATAATTAAACAAAGATATGGGGTTTCTCTCTTATTTTTCAGGGGGACATAGATGGACAGGGAGTCCCTATTTAGGAGTAAATTTTACATGAATTGAGAAATTCGTTTAACGAGATACATCAGCCCCCAGCCCACATTGCACACATCGTCTGGGACTGTGTGACATCTTTTTGGTAGATATATATAGAATTTGACATAAGAAAGGAAGATTCTTATTTACTGTCAATAAGTTTCTTTAAAGGTAACATTCACGTTTCTATTATATTATTATATACTTCCTTTTCTTTTCTATTACACCCTATAATCTAGAAGGTAGAAGTGGGCCATGTCTAGACGTTGGCATCAGAATTGTCCATAATAGGTAGCTACTCTTTTCTCTATATAACTATTATTAGGTAATCCAGTAGTGAGTTCCCAATATCGCTCACTCACGACAAGATCCCTATCGAGGTTGTTCCAAATAAATCTCGTTAATTGGCCCATGTACCTGGGGATGTAAATTAATATCTCCTCGTATAACATTATGTAAATCGGTGAAATCACTTCGAAAAGGAAGGGTATAATGGTTACGTCCCGAGAAGAATACTCCATTGATGTACAAGATAATTATTGTTGGACGGTTAAGAAATCAAACTAGTTATTTTTTGTTGTAGTGAATCGGCAAGTATGTTTTTTTAATTAAGCCTACTACTTCCGCTGTGCCTACGACAAAAATAAAGTAGACTGAAAGCAAATCAGAAATGCAAAAAATTGATTCTTCTATTTAGTGTCTGTAAGGCATAATTATTAGATTTCTCTTTCGTTCGATCAATTAGTCGGGAAGGGTTACTGAACCTAAAGTATACTGCAATAGCAAAAAGAGGTTAGAATTCGAGGCGTTACCTACAATATAAATCTAGTTGCTTTCTCGGGAGAATATTAATTCAACATCTTTGCTGGCTCAACCCGCTTAAATAGTCGCCATTACATGCCTATTTAATGTGTCATAAATTTAAACGTAACTCTGTATTTACTGCATGATTTACACTTTTTTGTCTATAGCCACATATAAGTTGGTTTAAAATGGACACCCAACAGAGGCATTTTAAAAAATAGCAAACAAAATTCGAAGAACAAAGGTTACTGAAAGTGTATTATGTTAACCCTAACTTTTTTGGAGTGAGCATATGGTCTAAAGGAATACTTCTTAGGTTCGGCATTTATCTTTTGTAATTTTTTGAATTTTATACATTTTTTATTTAGGTTTTGATGTACCTACGAGATAGGTAGGTATGTACCTATGTAACTTATTTGGCGAGGTACTGGGACTTATCTCTCTATATTATTATTTTAACATCAGGGTCAAATTTGGTACGTGTTTATATTAAAGACTATTTCCTATATTCCATTTGGACCAATCAGGTTATCCCAAATTTGAAATAGTGACCAATCACGTATATCTTCTAGTGACAAAATTCCTTAGGGACAGATACTGTCAAGAATTTTCGAGAATTCCTCTAGGGGTTTTTTCACTTTCAATGCTACGAAACATAATCTAAGAAGGCAAAATATAATTGAAATGAAATTACTAAATTAAAATATTATAGAATATGGATATATCGAAAATACCGATATATCGAAAATATCATTTGTTTCAAGATTGTTGCTTTCATTTAATACAAAGTTCCTTACCTTGGGCTTGGACTTTTTATAAAAATCTGTCTGGGGATATTTACCAAGCACCCACAGCAACAATAACTACAGTGTGTTTTTTAATAAGTGTCCGACATTAAATAATAGAGGACGATTCCTCAGGTATTTTTAAGATAAAAAGTTCATAACAAACATTGGTCAACAAGATAGCACAGCTTACCCTAATAGGGTAAGCTGTGAAGATAGTCCGAACCCGAAAAGTTGCTATCTCACTCGCTTAACCCATACGGGGACATATTTTTGAATATATTTGTGAAAAGCAGCTACTATCAAATTTATATTTTCGTAGAACATCCCTAAGCGAACAGAGGCCAAAAAGTAATAAAAAGCAAATGATTCGTCAAAAGTGTGAATATAGTTCTCAGTAGGACTAAGTACTTGCACTAGATAAGCTCTAAAATTAGCGTCTTACCTTTTCTCCATACATTTCGAATCAAGTACAATTATGACGTTAGCGAAGAATTTTCGTCGACAGAGACTGGAGGTTACGGTTTGTCAAAATTGGCGCAAAAGCTTTATCAGAACACGGTCTAATTGCCTTTTTCAAAGACCAGGTTTGTAATTCATACCAGATGTCAGTCAGTCGGCGTTCACGAACCGGACTCTTGTTGAGAAAATAACAGTTTTTTCACTTTGGCAAAACCATGCAAATCGGTCTACTAAATAATTCTACGTCTAATACATTCATCAACTAAGCTTTTGTTGAAAAAAAGAAAATTGCTGTATTAGACGGACAACCGTCACGAATTTGAAGTGTCCGCTCTTGAATGTATTTTACAATATTTGTTTATTTATTAGATACCTACAAGTAGGTAAGTGTTTATTTGGTGCAAGTCGAAACGACTTTATACGTCTCAATTTAAAATATGTCCTATATAAAAAAGTACTACATACTGGAAAACTTCTAGGGGATTATTTTTTCTGGGCGATGGTTTTCTGCCTAATAAATACAACTCTCCATTCTTGAAAAAAAAAAAACGAAATGTAAAGTTAAATTTTGTAGATTATCCATGTCTTTATTATAAACTAATGAACTTTGCTAAAAGTAAGAGGTGCAGCAAAATTTCCGATCTTTAACGACAACTTAAAAACTGATACTTTAATAGGATTTATCGTCAGAAAATATAAGTCCGAATGACCTAGGTTACGTTAAGAAAATATTTCAAAAAATGCAACATAGTTTTCACTTTTAACACCCTGTGGATTGGAAGGGAGAAGCATTTGGTGGACTTATTTTGGCCTCGAAAATGTTCCGTTAAGAAATGCGCCATTATTAATTTCTTATTATTAATGAGAGACCGTCTATAATAGCTATAGGATAAATAAATCTAAGACAGTAAAATGAGGTTTTTGATAAAAATTTCAATATGTCTTTGTTTATAACCACAGCCTCATGCTGTTTGCCAAGGACGTTCTTTAAAAATCATCACACAACCTTAATTTAAAATAATTTGCAGTAATAACACAATTTGGAATGCATGCACAAATTATATATATTTTTTACACTTTCGAGAAGGTCTGCCAGTATTATACATTATATAAAGCTTCATCGTCATTAAAAAAATTATTAAGGAAGCCATTTAGCATTTCGAGCCACTCTTCTAAAACAGATTATTTGTAATGCGTGGGTACGTATGTATGGGACCGTATAAAACAAAAGTTTGATGTAGGATGAAATTGAACAATTTTCGAGTCTAGCGACTTTCTATGAATAAATTGCAAATCGCCAAAACATAGGTAGCGCACAAAAGAGCACTTGAAATAGTTTCGGCGAAAGTTCGAAGAAGATGTAGATTGTGTCTGGTGTTCTTGACGTTATTGCCAGCTGATGCTAATTTGATGAATAATTCTGATAGTTGGGATGATAGATGTGTCTACATAGCATCGGATTGCATGTTATTTACATTTTGTGAAATGGTCCATCGGCAATTTAGCCCCTTTAGGCAATATACCTGCCTAGATAGAACATTAATTAATTAATTAGAAAATATCTAGAACATTAATTATTTTCAACCTAGGAGTCCGCAGAAGCACTAGAAGCAGCCACATATTTGTATGGGAAACCAGTGACAATTGTTATTATCTCGGTTTCTATGACACAATCACTGGTTTTATAAAAAGCTTCAAATAGCTGCCAGTAAATTTAGCTAATAATTCCAGTCACTTCAATTTCTGGCAGGAGAAGCAATGATACGTATTATTATTTATATGGTGCGCTTCTCGAGCCAGAGCATTCGTATGATTTTCATTTATATCCCGCGATGAGTGTTATTAGTTCTTAGGTAGCCGTTTGCTAGATCCTTGAATCACTAGATCATTGTAAGGTTTCGAATATCTTAATCAATGTAAATTAACCTGTAAATACACCTAATACATTTTGAAAACAAGTAAGTGCACATTTTGATTTTGTCTTATAAATAGGCCAATAACGATTTGATGTTTTATAAAATAACTAAAATTATTAGCAAAATTGAGAAATTGAGTGCTGGAGTTATATTGCCATATTATGCCAAGTCGTTTTAAATAAAGGTAATTATATGTACAGCTGCGGCCAATTTGAACTTGCAAGAACGTCGGAACTCTATAACGAAATGAGGGAGACCAGGCAACATCCGGTAACACCGCCCTTTCCCGCCCCGCACATCGCGTTTCAAAAAAGTCGACGGTGAAGTATATTGGCCGCAGCCGTACACACATGCATATATATTTAAATAAAATTTATTATTAACATTGATTTTTTATTTCACTTCTCAATTCTGCCTCCGATGCTTTTTAGCTTTTTCTCATGGAGAAATACCCAGGGAATTTTTCTAACACGCGCCGGAAAGTGATGATTTACAACGATTAAAAAAATTGCAAATTTCCGTTACCACACATTCGTCATAGGGGATTTTGCCGGACAAATAATTATGTCTCAAACTTACCTGGAAAATTCCTTATAAATAACCGAGAAAGTACGTACCTAATTTATTTCCTAGAAGCGGACAGTTAACCTTTAATGGGCACCTACGTCGCGTCGGTGCACAAAATAAAAGATTCGGTAAATGCAGCAAAAGCGTTGAGGGAAAGAATAATCTCAATATTAGGTACAAGGCAATGATCTTTTTGTTATAATATTAAATGCTTTTACTTTCATTCTCAAAGAGTACCTATATTATCGTATAAAATCGTGAGTGACAAAAGTGTTATCCAGTTATTTTCGAAGCGTTATTTTGCCTAG
Organism: Pseudeuparius sepicola; assembly: GCA_963920635.1. Taxonomy (NCBI): domain Eukaryota; kingdom Metazoa; phylum Arthropoda; class Insecta; order Coleoptera; family Anthribidae; genus Pseudeuparius; species Pseudeuparius sepicola. The sequence continues at coordinate 50,227,181 of OY987301.1, forward strand.
AAAGATTATGAGTATAAATTCGTCAGATAAAAAGGCCACTTTGTACGAGTGATCTAAGGGCAAAATAGCTCTTGAGAATAAATTTATGAAAAAAATTTTCCGGCACGTGTAGTTTTTGTTGAGAATATTTTACGAATACGATTCCTTTATTGATTTCTTGTATATTCATATCTAGTCCCAAAAGATCTATTTTGAAAAATTCCTGTTTAGAATAATCGAGAAAGTTCGACTGGCACGTCCGAGTAAACGAAGAAGACGCTTAGATGTCCGTCCAAGGAAGTGAAGGAAGGCGCGATTTTTCGACTCTTTGATACTGGTTTATTTTTTATTTATTTATATAAATAAATATATAAATTTAAACAGAGGTATAATATAAACAGTTTAGCATTGTATAAATCAAATCAAATCAAAAAACCTTTATTATACTATTAAATTTCATAAATACAGTATAAGGAAAGTAAAACAAAAAAAGGTTTGGGCAATAAATCACAGAAACGCCTATACCGTACTTTCACCGTTTTAGTAGATATAGCCATGGCTGGGCGGCGCGCCGCCGTGTATTCGGCTAGGTTCGTCAGTCGGGGGGGGGGGGGGCGTGTTTTATGCTAGCAAAACTCGACTGATAAGCGGTGCGGGACTACTGTGTACTCCCCACGCCAACGACTGACAAACCTAGCTGGACGCACGGCGACGCGCGGCCTATTCCTCTATGTCTACTAAAACGGTGAAAGTACGGTATAGGTGCTTGTTTGTGATATTCCTAAAAAACTAACTACGAATACATAAGTAAATAATATAAAAAAAAATTTCTGACAGAGTTCGAGTTAAGCTATTTATTTTCATATTCAAGGTATTTTCCTATTCGAGTGATGTTTGTCAAGATCCGGGGGTTGTCAAAATAATTTATGAATAAATTGTCTGTCCGTGGATTTAAGCCGAATTTTAAGTTTCTTCTTGAATGGTTTTAATTTGATTATATCTTTAAGTTCATGGGGTAAAATATTAAAAAGTTTTGGAGCTAGATGTTGAGCGCATTTCTGACCGATAGACTTTTGGCAGCGTGGTACCGACATATACCTTTCTTTATATCTAGTATCGCGTACATGTGTAACTGGGTCTGGGTCTGATACGTTTTTCATACATTACTTTCAGTACCCACTTTTGTAAAACATCTAATTATTTTAGATGGCATTCTCTTGCAGCTCCCCAACCTATTATACCATAAATATGTGAGAAGTGACTCTACTAGTGCATAATATACTATTTTTAATTCTCTTATCTTCAAAAAATCCTTTAAATAATAGAACCTTGATATCAAACTCCTAACTTTTTTTGACAAATGATTTATGTGAAGATCCCAACGTAAATGCCTGTCTATAATCACTCCAAGATATTTTACCGACTCAGATTCGGGTATCTCATTATTTTTATTAAGTTCTAGTGGTCCTAAATTTGGCAGCGTGTTGGAGTATGATGTAAATGGTTGGTATCTTGTTTTCTGAAAATTTATAGTAAGAGAATTGTATCTAAACCATATATCAATTTCTTGTAAGTTACTTCTCACTTTTGTTGTGTCATCGGTGTAGACTATCGCTGTATCATCCGCAAAAGAGATGATGTTACCACTGCTTCCAACTTTAAATAAGCTGTTTATGTAGACGATAAATAAGACCGGTCCCAATACCGTTCCCTGCGGAACACCATATTCAATATCTTCCGATTCTGCAAACTCTCCCTTTATGTTGACTTTTTGTTTTCTATTTGTTAAGTAACTTTTAATTAGTCTATAAGCATTTCCTCTATGCCATAGGAATCCATTTTATTTGGAGTTTTTGGTGGTCTACAGTATCGAAGGCCTTTGAGAGGTCAATAAAGACACCAATGGTAGGTTTTTCTGATCTACAGCTTCATATATATATGAGGTTAAATGCCTAATTGCATCCTCAGTCGACATGCCCTTTCTGAAGCCATACTGACCGCCTGAAATTATGTCATAAGGGTTTTATAATACCCAGTTTCAGAATGTCTGGGAATACCCCTTGAGAAAGACAACTATTTATTAAGTATACCAAAATGCTGGATATTTGTTGGGCAATTTCTTTTAGTGTTTCTGCTCTTATACCATCGTGTCCTGGTGATTTTCCCAATTTCAACTCCCTTATAATACCTATGATCTCAATATCGTCTGTTGGTTGTAAGAATATTGTGTTTGGTAACGGATCAATATTTTCAATGTAGTTCTTTGGTGGAGTTATTTTATTTGCAAAGTTTTTTCCTACCGAACTAAAAAATCTATTGAAAGCATTTGATATATCTTTCTTTGTATTGAACCTATTCCCTTTTTCATCTTCAATCGTTTCTATTTCTGTTTTAGCCCTTTCTTTATTACATATGTAGTTTACACATTGCCATAGATTTAGATTCATTTTTATTTTTTAAAATTAACGACTTTGTATATATATTTTTGAATTTACAATTTGCTTTCTTAATGCATTTTGCACATGTTATATTGATTTTTTAACACTTGATTGTTTGGTTCTTTCTGCAGTTGTATATACAAATTGTTTTTTTCTTTAACAGAAGATACCAACGCCGGCGTAATCCACTGCTTTTTACATATTTGATGTTTGTTTGTCCTGATTTTGTTTGTATTTTTTTCTATAAGGAATTGCATTTTAGAAATAAAAAGTTGTGTTGCTCTATGCACATTATTAGTACTGAATATTTGCAGCCAAGTTTCTTTTAGCAAATCATTTTTTAAACCCTTATAATTAATATATTTTTTGGAGTAATGTTGATTTTGCGGGTCTGTTGTCATTTGTTTATCACGTTCCGTTTTAAGTAACAAAGCTATTAGGCAATGATCGATAAAATTATTGGCGAATACAAATGATTCCAACTGTTCTAGGAATTTCTGCCTTGACTCAACAAAAAAGTGATCTAGACATGTCTTTGATGTTGGTCGGGTGTATAACCTATTAATAAATGGTATGAAATCCAGATAACTTAGTATGTTTTTATATTCTTCTGTTTCGGCGTCTTCTATCAACCAATCTATATTAATATCACCGGTAATAATGTGTGTTCTAACCTCCTTTTTAGTTGTGAGATACTGTAGTAAGCGTTCATTAAAAATATATTTATTTGGGTGCTCGGAGATCTATAAATACATGTGATTGTGATTTGTTCAGTCCCTTCTTGGTTTTTTGTTTCTAATTCAATGCATTTTGTGTTTCCCAGATATACAGTGTGACCCATTTGTTTTGGGGTCAGTCTGTAAAAAGTGTATCAATCGTGCGATTTGGCTGATTTTTTTTTAAATTGTAGAGCTCGATGAACTGCACATTTTGAACAAAAATTGCCTGGTTCGCATAAAATCCAAAGCCTACTATGACCGTTTTTATGAGCAAAATTTTAAGAAACCATATTAGCGTTTTTTTTTTAAAAAATCTGTGTGCGCCAATGGATTGAGCACCCCTCGAAATGGGTATGTACAAAATTTCATCAAAATATTTCAAGTAATAACGATTTTGTAGAAAAATTAAAAATGCAGCCAAGGTACGTCTTTATTTTCAAAAATTCAAAGTTGGCCATGGAAAATAATTGAATTGTTTACTTTTATTAAGTGTCAAACTGTCTAAATTGAGTTCAGAAATTGTTTGTGCTCAATACAATTAATTATCATAATTATGGAATATTTAAGCATAAGAGACAAAATAGAAATTGTTCGACTCGTGGGCGACAACGAGCGCTCGGCAGCAGAAGCTGCGGCCGAATTTAACAATAGACACCCAGGTAGATCAGTGAGTCGAAGTACTGTACAACGTATAAACAATATTTTTGATGAAACTGGATCGATTTCTAAAAATTTATTAAAAACTAGGCAAAATGGACGCCGTGGACTTGTTGAAAATAACAATCAAATTCTGCAATACTTTAGTGACAATCCTCGAAATAGTATTCGAACGGCTAGTTTAGACCTTCATATACCCAGAGAGAGTATAAGGAGATGTTTGAGACAAAACAAAATAAAACCGTTTAAGCCAAAATTTTTGCACACCCTGGAACCAGGAGATGAGGAGAGAAGATTAGAATTTTGCTATTGGCTGCAAGGTGAATATCTCCATAATGGCAACTTTTTAAATGAAATTTTATTCACCGACGAAGCCACGTTTACTACAAATGGTGTAGTATCAAGTCAAAACTGCCGTCACTGGTCAGCTGAAAATCCAGAGTTTATAATAAATGCAAGGAGACAATATTCACAAAAAATTAACGTTTGGTGTGGAATACTACGCGACAGAATAATTGGCCCATTTTTCTTTGAAGGGAATTTGAATGCGGCTGGCTTCTTGAATTTTCTAGAAATTGAATTTAGAAATGCTTTAGATGAGTTACCATTAAGATACCGTTTAAATTTAAAGTTACAGTTAGATGGCAGTCCTATTCATAATGCTCGTTTAATCAGAAACTGGCTAGATAATAATTTTGAAAACTGTTGGATAGGGCGAAATAGTCCTTTCTGTGAGTGGCCACCGAGATCTCCGGACTTAACTCCTTTAGATTTTTTTCTTTGGGGTACACTTAAGCAAAATGTTTATAAGTCAAGACCCCATAATTTACAAGAACTGCAAGCTAGGATAAACCGTAGTTGTGAGGAAATTACTCCACAGCAAATACGAAATGTAATTTTGAATGTACGCAAGAGGAACGACAAATGCATTGTAGAAAATGGAGGCTTGGTAGAAGTTACAAAAATTTTATAATTTTAATTGTTTTTATGTTTTGTGTTTATAAGCATAAGGTTGTATTATTACAATTCAATTATTTTCCATGGCCAACTTTGAATTTTTGAAAATAAAGACGTACCTTGGCTGCATTTTTAATTTTTCTACAAAATCGTTATTACTTGAAATATTTTGATGAAATTTTGTACATACCCATTTCGAGGGGTGCTCAATCCATTGGCGCACACAGATTTTTTCAAAAAAAAACGCTAATATGGTTTCTTAAAATTTTGCTCATAAAAACGGTCATAGTAGGCTTTGGATTTTATGCGAACCAGGCAATTTTTGTTCAAAATGTGCAGTTCATCGAGCTCTACAATTTAAAAAAAAAATCAGCCAAATCGCACGATTGATACACTTTTTACAGACTGACCCCAAAACAAATGGGTCACACTGTATAAACTTATAGTTTGTTTTGCGGTTTTCTTTTACGTATACCAGGACCCCGTTATACACTTATTATAGTTACCTTCATTGTAAATAACTTTTTTATATCACTTAATGTTATATATGTCGGTATCAAACAACCTATGTGTTTCAGTCAGGACTATTAGGTACTTCGAACTCGATAAGTTGGCTGAGAAAAATCTTTAATTCTGCCTAATTTGTAGCTATCCCACGGATATTGCAATGAAAATCTTTAAAAAAATCTTTCACTCCAACCAGGGAGTTCATTTGACTTTGACCCTGAAGCAGTTTTGTTTTAATAGTGAAATCTTTAAATCCTCGAATATATGGATCCATTATGGATATACCTGCATCAAAGATCAAAGCAAAGAAAGAATCACTGTAGCTGTATTCTCCTTACTTTATACCGACTTACTACCTGACCAAGTTAAATAATATAACAATACAATTTGAGAAAATTTGATGAAGATCATTCGACCATACTTTAGTAACTTCACGAAAACATCGTAATAATAAATCTAGTAGTCTATTTTGTTAATTTGACATGTTTTGATTAAGTGACTTTATTGACAGAATTCGGAAAATATCAATTTTTTAGACTGATATGACACAAATTCTATTTTAATGGGTTTCTTTTCGAAACTGCCTAGGGTGATGTCTGATTTAACTAGAGCAATGTTCAATAGTTTGTTCAGTTCTTGACAAACAGATGTGATTGTTGGAGGCGACCTATCAGACCGAAGACTACAATGTTATTTTTCTTATTTGGTATTTCCAGTGTCGCAGTGTCTCGATTTGTGTTTTCAACAATTTGTTTTCTTTTTCAAGTTCAGTGACTCTGCTTTTCAAACTTCCTATCTTCAGTAAAATTCGGGATTCGCTGGCTGGCTGGCTATTATACACTTCAAATCTTCTTTCAATTCCTGACGTAATTCTTGTTTCGTTCTCTCGAGTTCATCCAGTATAAGTGTCGTGTCTGTGCTTGGCATTGCCGTGTGTGGGTTGCTTTATTTTTCCTGCCACTAGTTTTTATGGTAAAAAAAAAACACTGATTGAACGCCGATATATCCGTTGCTTTCCACGAGATTTGCGTGGTATGGTTTAGATCTCTCAGATTTTACACTGGTACTGCTTGAATCTAGGTTTAAAAGACTCACGGTTTTCTTGTCACAAATTAACACTATTTTGGTCACTTCAATTTAACGTTTTTAGAACAGGAGCTCCAGATTCACAACAGACATAATAAAGTCACAATGTCTAGTAATTCCGCAACATAATTTTCAGCTGCATAAACTTAGAACATACAAATTTTTAATTTTCAGCTGGATAATAACTTAGAACATACAAATTTTGGCAAGTCGGCGTTTGTATTGAGCAGATCCGAGGTTTCTAGGCAACGAAGTGATAAAAGCACATGCGTGATTTGCCTCTTTGGTATTTCCCAAGAGAATTTATCGCTAGCAAAGTCATATGATTGATTGTATTTTTGCATGTTGAGCATGTTTGGGATTAAAGCGCGACAGGCGGGGTGCTGTTTCCGGTTTCAGAGTGGCGTGCACCTTTGAGTGATTTCAACAAACTAATGGAGGCAGAAATCCTCATTTTTCGTAAAATCAATACCTACAATCGAGGCCAAAAATTAAAAGGCACGTTTTTGTCTTTAAGTTTAGGAATCCTTGATAATACAACAATTCTAATTTTAAATTTCCAATTATGGAACAAAATTACTTACCGATGGATTATTATCCTCAAACATGTAAGTTTTGCAAGCCAATAAAGAGCCACAAACCGCACAGCTAAGCATAAAAGTATCGAAATAACCACATACTGGCACCTATCACTGTGTCAGATATCAAAATATTTTGTCAAAACTTGGTTCCTTCAGGGCGATTTTTATCTCACGTATTTTATAATATCCATAGAGCTTCGACTTCTCCCTAGGGTTTTTTATTGATTGAAATATGGAACCGAATTTCAACAATAATAGTCCAAACGCATTTCCTTGGTTACCACCTTTATCTTAGACAAAATTTGTCACCTAATGTCACTGACTAACAATATTTTCAGACCCTGTGGTCCTCAGGCTCAGGCCAACATATTATGCATCCAAACAAATCTTAACATCAAAAATGTAAGTTTTTAGAATATTGCGAAACATAAAATTTATCTGCCAAATCTTTGAGTAGGTTAGAAATCAGTGCAAATGTGTGCAATGTAAATAAACGGATAGATCGACTTTAGGAGCATTTTCAGGGAAAATGGATTTAATGACCCATATTATACGGAATTATTTTTTACGAGTGCCACCGCAGTTTTCTCGTATATTTTGCACTACAGCGATTAGAAATTTCCACCAATTTAATTTCATCGGTTGGGAATAAGAAGTGCAAAATAACACAGAAAATCGACACGGTAGTTACTCTTAGAAAACTGTCATTAAAATTAGTAGATGATATTAGTCCCGTAGTAGGTCCCCAGGTATAATTATTTCTGATTTATTTTCATTTTGCGGCTAAGGACCAATCTTTTCATAAATAGTGAGGAAAACCCTAGAAAGCCACAATTAGCAAACTCTTTTTACGAGTAACGCTATTTCCTGAGCAAAAATAAAAAAGAAGGTACCATAAATCATAATCCATTTACTATTAAAAACAACCACCTAGGTACGAGATTTCGCTTGCGGGCATAAAGAAGTAGGTATGTAACCAGAGATGTACCCTACTTGTCACGGCCGTGCACACGCATGCTGCATGCACTACCCGCTCTACTGCGTTGCAAAACTGAAGTCGAAGCGCGAACAATTCCTTTATTTGGGAAATCCTTGGTTAAAGCTTCCAAATTGGATACCTTATGTTTTACCTTTTTTTCTTTTCTATTGGTATATACTGCAAATATAGAGATCGATATAAATATTTAAAAAGTGGAATTAATACTTATGTGAAGTGTGAAGTGACACTTATAAACGTTGGTTACCTCAAGGTTAGTTTATAGGAAGGTTAGGACATTCCCCCACTCTTAAACAAAACCAAAGGCGGTCCCTTCAGAGCTTGATGCCAATGGCGTATCAAAAGGGACAACACGGGTATTGAAAACCGAAAACAAACACAAACATAAAACAAAAATGCGATGCACCAACATACTCCACAAAGTTCCGTTATTTTATTGCACAAACATTAAAATGAAGAAATATCCGAAAACAGCCAAAACCTTAAACAACATAAATATACACCATAAACAAAGTACATGCCAAAAACGCCTGTGTGTGCCTATGGCTGGAAGCGTTATCTATTTAGGGAGCTACTAAATCGCCAATTCTCGTGTAAATGCTACCAACTTAAATTACGACCTTTCCCCCCTTTGCCTCTCTCACCCTCCCTTCTCTTCCAAGTCGTCGAATGTCGTAGCCTTCCTATAAACTAACCTTGGGCTACCTATCATTAGTGCAATTTTCGTTGTACTTAAGTTTCTAAAAATTTTCACCCATTTTGGTTACATATTTTTTGCAAAGGAAACGGTCTCAATTGTCTTGTACAAACAAATGATTGGAATACAATATGCATTTCATTCTTATGGGGACGCGAAAAATCAGGGAAACGCTCAAGTTTTACGAATCCTCAATAAAACATCAGTGAGAGTTGTTTAGGTATTCTGTATTGCGTTTTAGAGTGCACGCATTTCGTCCCATGAATTTCTCCTTGATTTATTCCATTCAGAACCGTACTATAATTGCTGACAGTCTCCTGTCGCGCATATTGATTTTGACTACAATCTACGATAAATTGGACGCACTTGCGTTGTCTAATAGCGGTTTCAATCATTTTCAGAATAATTTGCTTATTTTGCCCATGTTGTTTAATGTTTTCTACTTTTTCAGAAAATTACGATCACCCAAGTAAATCCGCACGCAATTGTGCTATAAGCACTTATTTCCTTACATACATAGTGTTATTTATATTAAAGTCATTTAAAATGTAAGGGTGCTATGAAATCAAATCAAGGAATTAGGTCACTTCACTAAAATACTTCTAGAATTTTCACAACTCGCAGTTTAATATTTATTGTGACCTTCTATATTGTAAAGTAAGTTTTTCTGACATGTTTTATTTAACTATGCACTTGAATTTTTGTAGGAACTACCAAATAACGCGACAGAATTCTTTTTCAATACCTACTTGTTTAACGAATGCAAGAATAATAAGCAACCTATATAATCATAGAAGTGCTCCGCGAATTGAAATTTTGAAGTTATTATGAGCTGGATATGAAAAATAATAAGAGAGAAGACTAGAAATTTAATGCATGTTAATTTCAAAAATCTTATATGTATATTTTTTGTTAATTAATTTGGCATGGAGTTATTTTTTAGAGCAATAAAAACCGAATTCCCAAGTACAGCGTCCTTTTTTCATCATTATTACAAAAGTCGTAAAAATGGTATTAGGGGCTTCATTTTAAGGAGTCCACTACACGCTTTCCCGCATGCACAGCACCTAAACCTGTCATCCTGGCGCGGTTTCGATTTTTTTTTACAAAACTGCAATTTTTATGTTAATGTGATTATGGGTTAAAACAAAATATTTTTTTTGTCCGAAAAAAAGAGGGCGCAATCGTCGTGTCCGACACCCGTAATATGTCAATCTAGCGCGGTATCGTTTTTTTATTGCACAACACTTAATTTCTAATTGAAATTGCTCATATAATTGCCTAAAAAAGATAGTCGATAACTTGTCCGACAAATTTTCAGCCTCGTTTCTTTAGTCCGACAACCTGAATATGGCAGTTATGGCAGGTTACGTTTTGCAATTACAAAAGGTATAATCTTCATTTTTCTCATTTTTAAATAAAATATGTGTATTAAAAAAATAGGTGCCAGACAAAATAAATGACGAAAACTTACAAAATAAAAAAAATGAAAGTAATAGGGCCAAAGCGCGGGCTCTATACTGTACTACATAGTGTGCACGATAAAAAAGCTATTATGAATTGATATTTACATGACCACCTTCCAAGATGGAAAATTTCGGAATACGTGACTGGCGCATTTAAGCTTAGACCGCCGTTGCGCCGACGCAACGTAATTCTTCTTCCGTCAAGGGCGTCGAGTTGATCTACTGGGTAGAATTGTACTATGGCCCAATGGTCTGTCAAGCTCTACACTTGGGTGGAGCGAAAAAATTATTATTTTCTTTTTCTGGAAATTCGCGATAGGCTAGTAACCAAAAGTATCTACTTATAAACGCTGTTTACTGGGCAAAAGTGAATAATGTAGTACATACGCTATTTTTTGCACCGCAGGAACTGAAATTTAAAAATTCGCAAGACATTATGTAAAAAGAAACATTCGAAATTACCAACTTACTACTTTGCACCATTGTAGCGAAGAAACTGTTTGAGAGAGATCAAAATGAATACCACATTTCTATCTTAATTTTTCAAAAGTTGTTACCTTTGTACCAATCATCAGTTAAACCATCAGATAGCTCTTGCAAAGTTAAGATAGGAATGTGAAATTCATTTTGTTCTATCTTAACTAGTTTTGTTGCAACAACAACGGTGCAAAGTAGTAAAATGCCTATTTTCAACTGTTCATATAGCTCAGAATCTACTAATATTTAAAAAATTACATTCTTCAGTTGTATAATCCTAAAATATAATAATGGAAAAGGCTGTTCCAGTTAACAAATCATCTCATTTGTCACCACACTTTCGGCATTACTGAAAATATTTTTAAAATTTTTTTGTTTCCCCTAATTCCTCAAAATTTTTTCTTTAATATCTCTTTTCTTAGGCCAATTTTGGTACTTCCAAACAGTATTGTCCCACTCTGTATAAAATTATTATATGAACACTTAATTAATGTTATCGAATGAAGTACATAGTTGGACACAGTTTCTATTGTTTTTGTTACTTTTAATATCAAGGGACTAAAATATTTTAGTCCCAAGGTTAGGGTTTCATCAAGTCAAGTAGCTTGACATTTTAACAAATTACTTGACTTGACTTGAAAATCAAGCTTTTGACAAATTAAATACTTGACTTGACTTGATATTGGAAAATTACTACTTGACTTGAACTTGACTTGATTTCAAGTCAAGTCAAGTAGCTTGAATACCAAGTTAAGCCATGAATCTCTAAAATTGGCAATAAAATAAAATTTACCTGTGAGTATGTTTATTTATTGATAACACACAAAATAAGAACCAAATTTCCGAGAAAAATGTTTATATATTAAGATAAAAAAGTGCTTTGATCGGTGTTAACGTGAAACAAATAGAAGTTTTTGTTGACTATACACATAGTTTTGGTACGGACTTAAAATAGTTTATTTTTGTTCTTTCCTAGTTTTGCAAAAAAAGTGTACAATGCAAAGGTTTGTTATTAGTATTTACCTAACTGTCCTAACTGATAATAAAATTTGAAATTGATAAAAAATCAAGTAATCAAGTAGCTTCAAGAAAAACTTGATTTTTCAATTACTTGAGAAATAAATACTTGACTTGACTTGATATTGGAAAATTACTACTTGACTTGAACTTGACTTGATTTCAGTCAAGTCAAGTAGCTTGAATATCAAGTCAAGCCATGAATCTCTACCCAAGGTAGTAAACGCCACACTTTACTCCCGCAAAAGAGGGAGTAAAGTGATCACTTTAGTCCCTGCGGTGCAAAATTTAATTTACATATATCTAATATTTACAGCTACAAGTATTCGTGGAAATATATATTTTTGTCCGAAAATTTGTAATCGCAAAATGTAACTTGCCATAACAACTGACATATTCAGGTTGTCGGACTCAAGAAACGAGGCTGAAAATTTGTCGGACAAGTTATCGACTGTTTTTTTAGGCAGTTATGAGCAAGTTCGATTAAAAATTAGGTGTTATGCAATAAAAAAACAATACCGCGCTAGAGTGACATGTTGCGGGTGTCGGACTCGACGATTGCGCCCTCTTTTATTCGGGCAAAAAAAAAACTTTTGTTTTGACGCGTAATCTTTCAATTAACACAAACATTGCAGTTTTATAATAAACAATCGTAACCGCACTAGAATGGCAGGTTTAGGTGCTGTGCGTGCGGGAAAGCGCCCATCCCGCACTCGGAAAATTTTACAGTGTGGTAAACTCGTTAATACCATTTTTATGACTTTTGTAATAATGATGAAAAAATGACGCTGTACGGAGGACTATCTTTTTACAATTCTAAGTGGATATTAATTTATGCTCTAGGGGCACAATTTGTTTTTGATTTCATAGCACCCTAGATTCATTCCACTAATTAGAATTATTTTTGTTTCAAATTTTTTCACCGCACACAGAAAAATAACGAATACATTATGTTTTCTTCATTACTATTTTGTAGGATGCCGAACAATTTTTCAGGTTTTCGTGGCAATGCCAAACCAAATAAATCACAAATGATAACACTTCAGGGAGTTAAATTTTCCCCTTCAATTTCCGCAGCCTATTTAGCACGAAAAACCAGTCACACTGTATGTGTATTATGTTGTTGTTATAAGGTTGAAACACAAAGGCAGCAATTTAAAAAAAATCTCGAAAACAGAAAAGGCGGAATAATCGAAAGATCGAAAAACAAAAGCTAGACGCACAAAAGATCGAAACTACAAAAGTTCGAATCACAGAAGGTCGAAACACAAAAGGTTGAATCACAAGAAGTCGAGTCGCAAAAGGTCGAAACACAGAAGGTCGAACCACAAAAGGTCGAATCACAAAAGGTCGAATCACAAGAGGTCAATAACAAGAGGAATAACAAAAGATCGTATAACACAGAAGGTCGGCTCACAAGAGGTCGAATCACAAACGGTCGAATAACATAGGGTCTAAATTTTAAAAAATGCCGAAAACCGTAAGGTTTGAGTACTTAATCAAATGACCGAATCACAAAAGGCCGAACTGATAAAAATTATTAGTTAGTAATTTTTAGCGAATAATTGAAAATAATGGTTGCCTAGAAACAGGTCGAAAATAAAAAGTTTTGAAAAAAGGGTCAAAAAACAAACAGTCGAAACAATCTAAACAGGTTATCCCCGTTTTTATAGACAAACCGACATTTGGTAGAAAAGGTAATTTTGAGACAAAAAAATCCCAAAAACATGCTTATACATATATATAGTCTATCCAAGTTACAGCGGCAGTAGATATAAACAAAGTAACATGACCGCCTTGCGATCCATTAACAGGGTCGGACTAATATGAGATTCCAAGTGGCTTGTAATTCTGAACTAATTCTTTTAGAAGTTCTAAAATTTGTGTTTCTACCTTTCGTGGATCTTTATAAATTTCCTTAAATTAAGTAGCAAAATAAATTTACAGAATATACTGCTCGCGATCCGATCTAAAATATGCAGGAAACTCGACTGAGGGAGGAGCCGGCCCTGCATTCTGCTCGCCGCGTAAACACTTGACATTTTGTGACGGCCAGACCAATAAGAGAAGAGGTCACGTGGTGGCCAATGTTTTGATCCACTGCCTCTGTAACTTGGATAGACTATAGTTACTTAGTTTTCGTTGGTTTTTTCATATATTTTTTAATATCTAGAATGCAATAATAGGTCTTCAATTAAAAGTACCTACATTTTGAGCTCAAAAAGCAAACTGCAGCTATACGCCGATGTCGAAGGCTTCTTATTTGTAAACGAAAATTATTATCAGTAGGTTTACTGACTTCAGATTACGCCAGAAGTGAGCGTCACAGTTTTGTGAGACAGCCTGTATGTTTCCTTTTGCAGCAAAATATACAGGCTGTCCAAAAAAACTGTAACGCTCACTTCTGGCCTAAGCTGAAGTCAGTAATGGGTATCTAGGTACTGAATAATTTTCGTTTATACAAAATAAGCTTTTCCTGGTTTTGTGTTTCGATCTTTATCATTTTCGACCTTTGGATTATCGACCTTTTTCCTGCCAATCATCATTTTCAATTTGTTAGTCTTTTGTGATTCGACCTTTTGTGATTCGACCTTTTGTGATTCGACCTTTTGTGTTTCGACCTTTTGTAGTTTTGAACTTTTGTCTTTCCATATTTTTTGGTTCGGCCTTTTGTGATTAGACCTTTTGTAGTTTCTACGTTTTCATTTTCGGTATTTTTTCCGCCAACAGGTAGGTACATAACATGGTATAATATATGGCTGTTATCAATTTATTCTATAAATTCAAAATCAATTAACTATTACCACTTAATGTTACTACAACAGTTCCACTACTTAATTTTTACACCTTCCTTAGTATCCCATAACACGAACATAAAGCGTACCACATCCTTTGTACGTTTAAACACAGAAACAAAATTAATAATGGAGATCACAACTAGCGGTTAGGCGAGGAACCACCAGTTCTTGCTCTGAGAAACCGTTTGTCTGTTGCAAAATAAATTGAGACATAATTAAAGTTTGGGATTAGATCGATTTCTGATTGGCGTCTTTGGCGGTATTTGGAATATTTGGTCAAGGGCGATTCCTCGGTATGTGGTGAGTGCATACATAGTTTTGGTTTTTGGGCCGATACCTTTAATAATATTAAATATTTCTCAATCATTTGTGTCGCTACCATACTCGGTTTATGTAATTGGGTGTAGGTGATGTTATGAAACCTATACTTTATGTAATAGTCACAAAGTTTTTGAAAAGCTACCCAGTGACAAACAATTATTAACACCTATAATTAATTATCTCGAATGCGTTGGGTGAAAAATATAATCCAGTTCACACGCACCTTTGTGTAACTTTAAATAATCCATCATTTTTGTATTCTTCTATGTCTACAGAGTGTAGAATAGTTACTACAGAAACATGTGTAATGCGTTTAATGAAATACAATTAATTAATTGTGTGGTACATAAGTGTTTATGAGCAACAAAAAATAATTTTTAAAACACAAGATTCATTATCGTTCACTAAAATATTGAATATTTCAGTCAACGGTATTATTTTGTACAGAAACGTGAAAATTGTATCCAATATGGATTAAACACAAAATTGCGGCTGATTTACCATATAGAAATTTCAGGCAAATTCGAGGACAGAAGGTTCAGGAAACGTAAACGAAATGTACCTATACAGGGTCCTCCAAAAAGTTTGCACCATATAGGGGGGAAATTTTTAATTAACGTTTTATTTTGAAATTTAATTTTGGGGTTACCTTTTGCTTTAAAAAAGATGAAAAATGACCCCCTCAAACGTGTCATGTGACTTTCGTTATCTGTCAAAAATGACATTTAAAAAAATATATCGCCAAAAATAGGTTTATTTGTTAAAACATCAAAAAGTTTTACTTGAACAAGTTGTTTCTTTTTCAATTTTACGTAAGTATACCAAATTTCGCTCTACTAAAATATTTAGTTTTTTGGCAATTTTTAATATTTATGAAATTTCTGAAAATTTTAAAAACTCGAAACTTCGTAAAAACTATTTTATATCAATCACTACCTTTATCATTCTATTAATTTTTTATTACTAATTACCGATAAGAATAGGTATTTTTCAAAAGAAAATGATATTTACGCTTTAAAATTCTGTTATGTTTGTTGCAAATTTGATGTACCGTCTAGCATTTGGGGTATATATTTAGTTACATTACGTTTCCCAGTTCTAAATTGATGCCAAACATCAGTACGGTGTAACATTAACCAAATCAAAAGATAGGCATGATTTGGGAAGCAACAAATGAAGTCCAGGCAGGAGCCAACAGCACATTTGCAGCTTCAGTCAGCACATCCCCTATTTTGGGTCTTGTACTAACATCGCCACGGAGGCTGCTAAAGCGGCCTGCGTGGAAATCTTCATAACCCAAGATACAATGACAATAAGGATGTAAGATTAGCGAGTGTAAATGTAACAATTACAAGAAAAGGTGATAATGGGCAAACACTCAAAGTTAACAAAAAGAAAAAACTAGTAACCGCATACACGTGTTTCATGCTATTTGGCAATCATCAGTACGGTGTAACATTAACCAAATCAAAAGATAGGCATGATTTGGGAAGCAACAAATGAAGTCCAGGCAGGAGCCAACAGCACATTTGCAGCTTCAGTCAGCACATCCCCTATTTTGGGGCTTGTACTAACATCGCCACGGAGGCTGCTAAAGCGACCTGCGTGGAAATCTTCATAACCCAAGATACAATGACAATAAGGATGTAAGATTAGCGAGTGTAAATGTAACAATTACAAGAAAAGGTGATAATGGGCAAACACTCAAAGTTAACAAAAAGAAAAAACTAGTAACCGCATACACGTGTTTCATGCTATTTGGCAATCATCAGTACGGTGTAACATTAACCAAATCAAAAGATAGGCATGATTTGGGAAGCAACAAATGAAGTCCAGGCAGGAGCCAACAGCACATTTGCAGCTTCAGTCAGCACATCCCCAATTCAGAGCTTGTACTAACATCGCCACGGAGGCTGCTAAAGCGACCTGCGTGGAAATCTTCATAGCCCAAGATACAATGACAACAAAGATGTAAGATTGTGAGAGTAAATGTAAAAATACAAGAAAAAGTGATAATGGGTATATAAGCACTCAAAGTTAGAAAAAAAAACTAGTAACCGCATACACATGTTTCATGCTATTTGGCAATCATCAGTACGGTGTAACATCAACCAAATCAAAAAGATAGGAATGATTTGGGTCAGCACATCCCCAATTCGGAGCTTGTACTAACATCGCCACGGAGGCTGCTAAAGCGAATTTGAGATGTGCTGACTGAAGCTGCAAATGTGCTGTTGGCTCCTGCCTGGACTTCATTTGTTGCTTCCCAAATCATTTCTATCTTTTTGATTTGGTTGATGTTACACCGTACTGATGATTGCCAAATGACATGAAACACGTGAATGCAGTTACTAGTTTTTTTTTCTAACTTTGAGTGCTTATACCCATTATCACTTTTTCTTGTATTTTTACATTTACTCTCACAATCTTACATCTTTGTTGTCATTGTATCTTGGGCTATGAAGATTTCCACGCAGGTCGCTTTAGCAGCCTCCGTGGCGATGTTAGTACAAGCTCTGAATTGGGGATGTGCTGACTGAAGCTGCAAATGTGCTGTTGGCTCCTGCCTGGACTTCATTTGTTGCTTCCCAAATCATGCCTATCTTTTGATTTGGTTAATGTTACACCGTACTGATGATTGCCAAATAGCATGAAACACGTGTATGCGGTTACTAGTTTTTTCTTTTTGTTAACTTTGAGTGTTTGCCCATTATCACCTTTTCTTGTAATTGTTACATTTATACTCGCTAATCTTGCCTCGGCAACTAAATTCCACATGAGTCATAAAAAGTTGAACTTCAGTTCCTTAGTACATAAATAACTATTTTTCCATTAATTTTTTTTATTGCGACCCTGTATTTAATAATAAGAAGTCTAAATATTAATCAGTATTGTCAACAATTTAACTTACAACTTATCTTTCAATCGGAGGACCAGAAAAACGACGGCAAAGACTAACAAAAATCACTTACGATAATAAAAAATAAATAAAAATCTAACCTAACCAAAACCATTTAAACAAAAGCGGTAGATCTTGAAAAAAATCTATAAAAAAGATTAGTACTGTTTATTAATTTTTTCAAACGGTCTGAATTACGGCGAGTCGAATGTTCGCTACGCATTAAAATTGAGCGGGATGTCTGCAGCTAAACAAAAATTTGGCTTTCACGGAATATTTTCAATGTACCTATTTTTTTGTTTTGGACTAATTGATTGTATACCATTGAATAAAAGAATAGATTGCTTTACTCAGTGTTGTATAGTACGTACGCATTTATACTATATATAATAATTAAAAATGTGTATCAATCGTTGCTGGCAAGAGGCCTTAATTCGGGAGATGCTTTAGCGGAGACGTTTGCCACTCCTCTAACTTCGGTAAGGGACATAGTATTAAAACCTATTATTCTCAAAAATTAATATTTTGAAATAAAAATAAATAATATCTCAATAATATTTAAGCCGACCCTGCACCCCAGTAATATATTATACCTATATACAATGGGGTATTATCAGGTAGTTGATTTCTTTTCAGAAAGGTCAACGGTATAAATCGAATAACTTGGCAAGGAAAGGAAAGCCCAAATCGAAAAAAATTATATGAAAGACCCCCCTTAAAATCACCTGCCGAACACCCCTTTAAAGTATTTACTATACATTCTGACTCACCCGTACATTTTGACACGACGCTAAACATAATAGTTATACCGAAGAAATATCTTGGCATAAATTGATTGTTCATTGAAGCGTGGTATGCGTACCTAATACAGGTTCTTTTTTGATTACCTTCCTCTTGACTGATTTCTACAGTTCTAAGTATGTTACAAGTTTTTCATACTTGTGTTTTTAGTAAATTATATTGCATTGATATTTTACAGCTTTGATTTTGTTTTATGGTAAACTTGTGGTGCATTTCATGCAAATGTAACTATTTTTTATTGAATCTAAATAAAACACACATTTTGTTTTAGGTATATGTGTCCTTGGAGTTTGAAAATTGCGCAAAAAATAATCATGAGAAGAGAAATCAGGAATAAGAATATGAAATCCATATTCCTAGACAACCGCCATTGTAGTGTAACCGCTAATTTTTGTTCACTGATAGTTCTATATAAGCGCGACATAGTAGTAAATTTCGTTTTGTAATACGTAACTGCTTCCATTCGAATATGTTTTCATTTTTTCCTTTACACCAAAAGGTGGAAAGTAAAATTGGTTTTGATTAGAAGTGTTTTATATAAAAAATAATGCTGTAATGGTTGATTCGCCGTGGTTCTCAAAATAATTAATTTCAATTTTGTTATTTCTTTGGTGACGCTTTTTGTGTTGTCTATCCTTCTAAAGCGGAAATGTAGGTCCCATTATTGCGCATTGTTTTGGTTCTTTTGTTACTGTTGTTTATTGAAGCGTGATATGCGTAATATCGGTTATTTTTTGAATACCCTCCTTGTGGCCGATTTCTACAGTTTAAGTATGTTACAAGTTCGGATAAAATCGTTTTAAACAAATTAGATTGCATTGGATTACAAGATTTTTTTTGTACTATGTCAACATTCCACGAGTATTTTTTAGGTGCTGGAGCTCTGTCCCAAATTTCAGAACTATATGTATATACAAGGTGACTCACCTAAAACTCTCCAGTTTCATACATATATCTGCAACGAAATGAGATATTTTAGTTCCGTAAAAAGGATATTAGAGCCCATTGAAGACTCTATTTGTAGGCTCAAATTTAATTTTTCTATTGCAAATTATATGTAGATGGCTCTACGGTCGAAAGAAAATTTTCATTCGCAGTGACCTTGAAAAGTGGTGCATCCTAATTGTCCTTTAATTTGAAGCAAATTATATGCTACAGATAATTTTTAAAAATCAACAGTTTTTTAGTTATAGACAATCCTAAGGTTATTATTTCAAAACTATAAAGACGAGAAACTAATTTTCTGAACAGTTCTTACAGCTATAGCCTAATATCTCACAAGTTTTTTTGTTATTTTTAATGGACAGGGAGTCCCAAGGAACAATTCCATTTCTTTAACTCTATAAGTTTTTGAAATACAAAAAACTTTTCAAACAAAAATTGTAGCTTATTGTGAACACTATATATTTTATGACCCATACTGTGACTATACAGGACATTTTTGTAAAAGCGGGGAAGCGGGGCAAACCAAATATACATCTCTTAAATGGGAACACCACAGGTTTATCGTGAGATTCAGTCGGAGACAGATACAGATTACCTACAAACCGACACAGATGTATAGATGATTGGGGCAGTTCTAATAAATTGAGTTTAAATGTCAATAAGTGCTTTGTCATGACATATGCCTTAAAGGATACCCCTATATTCTGACCAACTACACCACTGGTGGTGACACCTTGTCTAGGGTTGAAAAGCATAAAGATTTGGGAGTGATCTTTAATAAAACGGTTAGTTTCTCAGAACATATAAACAGAATTGAAGGCTTATAAGTTTCTTGGTTTCGTGATAAGAAATACTAAACATTTTGGTGAGGATACGTTGATATTGTTGCATATTATAGTTTAGTTAGATCTAATTTAGAGTTTGCCGCTCCTCCGGTGTGGGGCCCAGGACCGATAGAGTGATTCTCTCAGTTGATAGAGACGGTTCAAAATAAGTTTCTAGCTTTTTTAAACGTTAAGATGTATAGGCCCAATGGCAGTAAATAAATAAATAAATATGGTTTTAGTTTCTTGAAATCCACTCGTTATTACGATTAAAACGGTATAAAACGTTATAACATTATCTTTTACTGTTTTTGAACTACTTAATGTTCAAATTTTATATTAACCTATTTAACTTGGATTTGCAGATCGCGACATAAAGATAGCAATCCATGTAATATGCGATAACGAGAAGACGAAAGAAACCAAGATAAAGTCATATTAAAATTCTACAACGTTGAAAACTATTTTAGATTTTGCTGTAATTCTCAAAATAAAAATGTTTTATATCTGAATTTCAGTAATATCTAAAATGACACCTAACATCTAACATCCTACAATTTTAATGACATATTCCTTATAATACAAAATTTGAAAATTAAATATTCCAAATATTTAACCGCAATTACGAGTGGATTTCCAAAAACTAAAATATGGGGCATTCCCATTTAAGAATATGTGTTTGGTTTGCCTTGTGTATCCATAAAAACTGTTTATAATAAACATTTCTTAATTTTTTTGTATCTCAAAAACATAAAGAGTTAAGGGGGTGAGATTGTTTCTTGGGACACCCTTGAGACACATTTATAATGAGAAAACCACTCTGTGAGGTATCAGAGTAGTTGTAAGAACTCCTCAGAAAACTTTTTCGTATTTAGTTTTGGAAATAATCTTATAGGATTGCCTACTAAGCATTTTGCACACTTTACAACTTTAAAGAGGGATACTTATTTTGCTTAACTCGACACACCAAAACTTTTTTTTGCACTCAGAATGCAAAAAACAAAGTTTTGGTGTGTGGAGTGAAGCAAAAGAAGTATTTTCTAAGTGCCAAAGGTTCCCGATTTCCAACTTAGTTAAAGAGGGATAACTAAAAACTGTTGATTTTTTAAAATTTATTAGTAACACGTGATTTGCTTCAAATTCAAGGCCAATCCGGATGCACCACTTTTTAGGATCATACTACGACCTCAAAACGATATACAATTTTGAATAGAAAAATTCATTTTGAGCCTACAAAAAATAAAGTCTATACCTAACTTTCAGCCTCTTTTTTATGGAACTAAAATATTTCATTTCGTTGCTGAGATATGAAGCCGGGAAGTTTTAGGTGAATCGCCCTGTAAATATAATAAGTAAATAATACCTACTCACCTATTATTCGTATTATTCGGGTACCTACGTCCGTATTTATATATCTTCACTTGAATTTCTTTTGTAATATGTAGTAAAATATGGTATCCTATATAAATGTTTTGTCTTCTCTACTAACACTTCCGTTTATAGAAATTTGTCGTAATAACTGCACGAATAACCACGTTTTCTGCGGTAGATCAATATCTTGTGTTATTTTCAAATCTCCCAAGATATTACATTGAGCGGTTTCCGGGTTAGTATACAGTTACCTACCTACCTACGACTTTCCTGTCAGGGCAGTACACATTTGAGAAGTGAGGGATAGGTAGGTACCTACAGGTCGCTACTTTGTCGGTGGGGACAGGAGGAGGGGGGAGTAAAAAATTGTAACGTTTTGAAAATGCTCAAAATAATTATTGTTTTTCTTTCTCAAGCACCTCGTATTTCCCCAAGTGTTTTTTTTTTGTTTGTCACTTTAATTATTTAATTTAAAATCACTCACAGATTATTACAAAACCTCAATAAATAAGTATAGGTATATTTATAGATATTTGCAGCCTCGATTCCAGGTATTTTTCTTTCTTCGGAAAGCTAAAATTAAGAACGCCGATTAATGACAAACTAGAGATAGTTTCCTAACTTAAACTTACTGCATTCCTGGTCATTTCCTAGTTTTCAATTTTGTTTCATAGTTATATCCTCTGGTGTTTTCGTCCACTGTGTAGGCTTGCTTATCTTCGAATAGTTCGTTCCCTTGTTTCGCATTCACAGTAATAAAAATAATTCCACTTAGCACCGCTAAATTGGTTATTTTATCGAGCCTTTTTGGTGCTTTCGACTATGTTTCTTTTGTATTTCGAATTTAGATAGCCAATCTGGAATGAAAATTAATAGCATTCATAGGTTATAGGTCAAGCAACAAAAATAAATATCTTGTACTACAGAAGCCTAAAGATACATACCTTAAAATTCCGGCTAATTTTCCTAACAGCATACCCCGATGATCAATGATCAATGATAGATGTCACTTGTCATGTCAATCTGTGTCAGTCAAGGGCACTGGCGCTGTCTCCCACAAAACATAAAAGAATGATGATTTTAAACCCAACCTTGCCTTGCCAGAAACAATGGTGCCAACTGCAGTCTAGTATTTTGACAGCCAAATTGGCGGGATTTTGCTGGAAGGAGTAGTTTTTTTTGCAATGAAATGTTCTTTTTCCTGTAGATGTTGCCGTGAAAGCATAGTTAGCCCTTGTGGCAGATTTTTTATTGATTTTGTTCCGATTCCCGTTTTTGGAGTGCCGATTTCGAGTTAATTGGGCTCAGTAAAGCCGTAGGCTGATTTAGAAGAACGGAATTGTTGAGTTTTCCGAGAAAATCAAGAGTTAATTACACTTTCCAGAGGCCTCCTGTCAACTGTGGTAAGTGGCCATTTTCTGCAACTTCTCTTAGTGCCTTCCTGGCTTATTCACAAGAGTAAACAAATTATCTCCTTTTAGGCCTTTATCTTTTCATCATATTATACGGACATCACCAATTGCCCGTTTGCTGTTGTTTTTTGTTGCTGCTTATCAACCGTTACGTAACCCCTACTGCTTGGCTGTAAAACTGGATGTTGTGCTGATTTGTTGTACCCCTGTTTGCTTGCTGGCTCTGCTTTCATGCTGTATATTGGAGCTTAGAGGTGCCTACTTAGAGGACAGAATACAGAAGTATGGAAGCTGCATGACCTCTCACCTCAGGAGTCTGGCAAGTTCTTTCCATATTAAATACTGCTTTTACCTAGTACTTTTATAATGGTTATGGTTCATTTATCTCAGTTTAATTGGATTGCTGCTAAGCTGCATCATTAGTGCATGTTAATCTGCTGATATATATATATATAGTCTTACGTCGATTTTTGTTTAATAAGTTCTGCCTGTCTAAATTTTGTAAACCGACTATAACGTTATAGAAGGGCCTAGATTGGTCACAGATACAATAATTTATTTATTACCTTAGCGATGGTTCTTTTTCTTTAAAAACCACCATAGGCATGATTATTACAGGGTGCACTATTTATTAGCTTTGTCTTTGTATTAGTCATAATTTTATTAGGTAATATTTTAATGTGTTTATTTCTTCTATTGGTAAAAGTAGCAAGATTAACAACATTCAAGATTTCTCTGGAGACCGCACTCCTGTCCACTTGCTTATGTAATGTTTTATATTTTATGTATGCGCGCTGTGATCCCCTTATTTGTGTTCTATATATATAATTATCTATTGATTACCTAATTTATTTCCAATATTAAACGTAGTGAACGGTGAATCTTAGTTTCATTGATTCTTTTTTTTTGAGGCTCATACATAATCTCTTTCCCGCTTTAATTTTCTGTTAGCTATAAACCCCTCTATAACAAAAACAGCTCTAACTACAAAGCGGGTGGCGCCGAACCTAATTTATGAGATATCGTCTAGTTGACCCACGCCACTCTACCGAGTGATTTGGGAAAGCCGGAAGGAGCAAAAATGGACGGGGTAAATTTGAGACTATTTGTTTTCTGGCCTTTTTGAATATCTTTGGAACTAAACAATTAACACCCGCAATTAATTACCAGATAGGATTTTACTGTTTGCCACTTCTATTTCTTAGTTTTTCCCCACCTTTGTTCCTTTGAGAGGGAAAATTGCATGGCAAAATTTGGCGCCTCAACGTGGTTATAATATTGTGGTGGGATATTTGGCACCCTACGTACAGGAGGGCGTGGATCTAGAGAACTTGAATGTTAATATTATTAGAATATTTATCTAGCAGGTGCAGCCGCGGTTTTGCAGTCAAGTGTTTTTTTTTGTCGCGGGATATTTTTTGTTTCTTGCCGCAGGTACTACTAATTTAATCCGTTGAATTAACTGAGTTTTTTTAGGCCATTTTAATAAGGTACAGTTTTGATCCATTAGCGCGACTTTTTTTTTTACTTTGATAAACTCCAGGAGACTTTTATGTGCGCGATTTCTTTTGGCCCTATCTTTGATCTGTTTGCTCGGAGTTTTTATAGTAAATATCGGTTTTTTTTCATCATATTAATTGGCCCGCATTTTAAGGTGCATCGTTGCATATACAGGGGGGTGCAAATTTAGTTAGGGTAATGGTATAGTAGGGAAAATTTTCAAAATCTCTCGACTTCTACCCCTACTTGATTGCTTTTTTTTATTGTTTTTTTTATTTGCATAGGTCGGGTTTTGTATATACCTACATTAATATTGTATTGAAAAATTGTTTTCAATTTTTTTTTGTCTCAACAAGGAGAGAACTGATATCTATGGCTATGGAGGTCAATCGATTGTTGCCAGAGGAGCTCTCGTATGAACTGAACATTCGCGGTTTACCTCTAACCGGTAACGTGGAAGAGAAACGGTCACTACTAAGGGAAGCTTTCAAATTAGAAAGATTGGGTCAAGTTAAACTTCCGGCCCTGGTAAATTTCGACCCTGTTCAAGAACTTTGCACTTGTCGGCTTAAGGTAAATACTTTGTCACACAGTATTTCTCATTTCGATCGCAATAATAGAGACAATGAATATAAGCGGATCCATACCCGTTTGTTGCATGTAAATTTCCGTCTTAGTCGAGTAAATGCAAAGGACCAAATAGATATTTCTCTTAGGCACGTACTTCTTCAGACTTGCATTCAGTTGCTTACTGATTTGGGAGCTACTTATGAGCGCAGTAAAATCCGTGACGATGATGAATCACGCTTTTTACCAACCAACTTGGCTAGGCCAACGGTCAAGGAATCGGATTCCCAACCCCCCCCATCAACATCTGAAGTCATCAGACAAGAAACTGTTGATCTTATTTCTTTTGAGGATGGTGATAAGGACCATCCCCGTTTTTCATCGTCTAGGGTTGAGAGCGGTGCTCAAGAGCAACCTATCTATCCAGAGGCTAGGCGACGGATTATTCCGCCCGCGGTGGCTACCTTCCCAACTCTTAGCACTCAGCCTCAGGCTGATTCGGGTTCTCAGCAGTCCCACAATTTTCTTATGTCAGACATTACCTCACAGCCTCAGTCAAATGAACCTAGAGTTGGCACAATTATTGGGGACCCCCACCGTCAGTCTGTGACTGTTCCGCCTTCTGATGGAGGTTACCCATACCCACACCAGGTCCCTCGTTCAAACACCAATAGTTTCGATTTGCCTTACGGACCAGCTGCAGGTCACCCACCCCCTCAATCTCGACGACCCTCGCAGGTGACATTTTCCAGTCCCATCATGGAATCTCGTTTACTTTCAAATAATATGCCACGGAGATCATCTCACCTGTGTGACTCTGGCAATTATGGCTCGAATTTGCCAAACGTAAATACACCTTTTCCCGTGAACGAAACTCTTTCTCATCCAGATCCTTATGTAGATTTAGCAAATCGTCTGGACAATTTTGGATTTTCGCCTTTAAGAGGCTTACCAAATGTTAATGAAGGTCCTCGCTATGAGGTATCACAGAGGTATGTTGATATAAGTCGATGGAATTTACAGTTTGATGGCCATGGGAGTATTAACGACTTCTTGGAACGCGTGGAGGAACTCAGAACTTCTAGAGGTGTACCAAAAACCCAATTATTACGTGCTGCTCCAGAACTTCTTACGAAGGAGGCCCTTTTGTGGTACCGCACCGGACATTTTGAAACATGGGATGAGTTGGTAACGCAACTGAGAAATGCTTTTCAGCCTTACGACTACGAGTTTATCTTATGGGATGAAATTCGGCGTAGGACGCAGGGTGCACAAGGACGTGTGGTGAACTATGTGTCAATTATGGAAAATTTATTTCGGAAGCTTCCTGGCCTGCCTTCTGAAGCAACTCGTCTCCAGCTCATTAAAAGGAATCTTCTTCCATACATACAGAGTCGTTTGGCAACTATGTCCATTACCTCGTTAACTGAGTTACTGCAATATATTCGAGCGATTGAGGAAACGGAAACCCGTATTCAGAGATTCGCACCACCCTCTACTAACTATCGTCAATTGTTGGAGCCTTCCCTTGCCTATCATAAGCCCTTGTCGGGTCATGTCGTTGCTACTGCGGAGGCCATTGAGGAAAGCCCATATACTTCTCCACCGTCTCTCCTGGATGAACCAATCCCACACATTGACGTGGTCACTTCTCGAACTGGTAACATCTGTTGGAACTGTAAGGAGTCTGGGCATAGATTTCAACAATGTCCTAAGCCTCGTCGAAAGTTCTGCTTTAGGTGTGGACGTGATGACGTCACGGTCAGAGAGTGTCCTTTGTGTACAAAAAACTTGAATCCGGGAGGGCAGTGACGGGTCGGCCGTCCCTCCCACCTCATGAAAATGTTTACTTGACCTCTCTTCGCCGAATCGTTCAGATTGATTACCTTTTGTCGCACGTGAAGGACGATATTCGACGTTATCTAGAGGTGAATATATTTGGACACACCGTCTTGGGATTGTTAGACAGTGGTTGCTCCAAGACCACGATTGGTGGCCCAGGTTGGAACCTTTTAAAACCCTTGTGTCAGTTGGATACCTCTGTATCTTTTAGTTGTGTTGTGGCAGATGGTAGACCTACATCCAGCATTGGTGTTGTTAGACTCCCTTTTCAGCTGCAAGAACGCGTTCGCATACTGGAAGTTCTCGTTGTTCCCACTTTCCCACACTGTCTACTTCTCGGCATGGATTTTTGGCTGGGTATGCGCCTTCTTCCTGACTTATATTCGGGTTCCTGGAAGTTTTGCAATCCCGCCCGTAGTCTTTCAATACCTATTTCTGCCATTCACTCCAAGGAAACCTTGGCCTCAGATCATCGACAGCGTCTCGAAACCCTTGTGGATGACACCTTTAAGGTGAGGGCGATAGACTTGGATGTACTAGCCAGGTGGAGTTGGTCATTAAAGCCGACTCACCTCCAATCAAGCAGAGGCATTACCCGCTTTCCCCCGCATTACAGAAAGAGGTTAATGCAGAACTTGAGAAAATGTTAGCGGATGATATAATCGAGTCCTCGGACTCACCGTAGTCGTCACCCATAGTCATGATAAGGAAGAAAGGTGGCGGTTGGCGCTTCTGCGTGGACTATAGGGCCCTTAACAGAGTCACCGTTCCTGACGCGTATCCTCTACCCTTCGTAAGTTCAACACTCGACAAGCTGCGTGATGCAAGGTATTTGAGCACTCTAGACATAAAATCAGCATATTGGCAGATACCTATAGCCAAGGAGTCCAGACCTCTAACTGCCTTTACTGTCCCAAATCGGGGACTCTTTCAGTTTAAGAGAATGCCTTTTGGGCTAACTAACGCCCCGGCAGTTTGGCAGAGACTAATCGATAGGGTGATAGGGGTCGATCTGGAAAGGTTTGTCTTTGTTTATCTCGACGATGTAATAATTTGTACTCCGTCATTTGAGGAACACCTTGAAGTTTTAGCTGAGGTCATCAGAAGAATCACAAATGCTGGCTTGACCCTTAACAGAGAAAAATGTAACTTTTGCAAATCCGAGCTTAAATATCTTGGCTATTTGGTTAACTCTTCAGGTCTTTTGGTTGACCCCGAAAAGGTCGAAGCAATCTTACAAATCCCAATTCCCAAGAATGTGACTGAGGTCAGACGATTCGTTGGGTTGGCTTCATGGTATCGGCGTTTTGTCCCTAACTTTTCTTCAATTGTGTCCCCTCTAACAAACCTGACAAAGAAGTATGTCAAATTTATGTGGGATGAAAGCTGTGAAAAGGCCTTTCATACCATCAGGGATAACTTAGTCAAGGCACCGGTTCCTTCGTGCCCTAACTTCGAGCTCCCCTTTGTAATTCAATGCGATGCCTCTGATTTCGGCCTCGGTGCCGTACTCTCACAAATACAACATGGTGAGGAACGAGTGATTGCGTACTTGAGTAGATACCTCACGAGGAATGAGAGAAGGTACAGCACAACAGAAAAAGAATGTCTTGCCGTTCTGTTCGTCATCGAAAAACTTAGACCATATATAGAAGGTACTAAATTTACGGTAATCACCGACCATTATAGCCTTAAGTGGTTGCATTCCATCAAGGACCCGGTAGGACGCATAGCGAGATGGGCGGTACACCTTCAACAGTACGATTTCGAAATTATACACCGAAAGGGTAAAGATCACGTCGTTCCGGACGCTTTATCACGAAGTGTTCCTGTCATCGATAGTGTTGATTGCTGCGTTGTTGACATTCCGACTGGCTCTGAGTGTTCCGATCGTTGGTACCAACAGATGTGTTCCAAGGTTGCTAAGTACCCTGCTAAATACCCTAATTGGTGGCTTGATAACGACAAACTTTATAAGCGGATCAACCATGCCTATCCGAGTGTAGTGGGATGTGAAAGTTCGTGGGTTTCGGTGATTCCCCGTCAGGAACGTTATAAGATCATTAAGGACAACCACGATCCACCCACCTGTGGGCATCTGGGTGTCTTCAAGATATTGGCCCGAATTTCGCAGAAGTACTATTGGCCGGACATGAGAGCCGACGTTGCTAAATACATCAAGAGGTGTCGGGTATGTCTGGGAACCAAGCCAACCCAAAAAGCCCGGGCTGAACAGCTCCGAAGCCTTCAACCAACTGCTTTCCGGCCATGGCAAATCATTGCTGTCGACTTAGTTGGTCCACTCCCTAGATCTTCTCAAGGGAATTCTTACATTCTCTCGGTTATTGACTGCTTTACCAAATTTGTGTTATTCTTCCCCTTGCGTAAGGCCACCACTACCAGCATTATTAAGTGGTTAGAGGATTACGTCCTGTTAATCTATGGCGTTCCCCAAAAGCTGATTGCTGACAATGGTCCCCAATTTAGAAGCTCCCTTTTTCAACATTTTCTGACCGAATATGGAGTAGAAATACGATTTACGGCTAATTATCACCCCCAGGCCAATCCGGTAGAACGAGTCCATCGTGTCCTAAAGACTGTTCTTACAAGTTACGTTTCCAATGACCACAAAAAATGGGATAAGCTTTTCGCTAAGGTGGGCTGCGCTATAAGGTCGTCCTGTCACGAAGTGACCGGTATGTCTCCTAACTTCGTTTTCTTTGGTCGAGAGTTCACCTTCTGTGGTAAGCCCGACTCTCTGCCTGATGAACTTGTTGATGTATCAGTTCAGCCCGATCCTCACGCAAAAAGTGAAGCTCTCAAGATGGTATTCGCTGACGTTCAGAAACGTATATTAAAAGCCCACGTCAACAATAGCAAAGGCTATAATCTCCGAAAACGCCCGGACCGTTTCCAACTGCTCCAATCAGTTTGGAAGCGAACTTATTATTTATCAGACGCTTCTAAGAACTTTTCAGCCAAATTAGCCCCAAAATTCTCGGGTCCTTACGTTATTTCTAAGATAGTGTCCCCTTGGACTTATGAGTTAACCGATTCACAAGGTCGCAATTGTGGCATCTAGAATGCCAAAGACTTGAAGGCTCATCCACCCGATGACTTCCCTGCATAGATATTAGAATCTTGTCCAACATTCAGAAATACTTCCCTAGATGTTTGAAAAGTTTCACCGAAACTTTTTTCAGGTGAGGGGAGTGTTGTAACGTTTTGAAAATGCTCAAAATAATTATTGTTTTTCTTTCTCAAGCACCTCGTATTTCCTCAAGTGTTTTTTTTGTTTGTCACGTTAATTATTTAATTTAAAATCACTCACAGATTATTACAAAACCTCAATAAATAAGTATAGGTATATTTATAGATATTTGCAGAATCGATTCTAGGTATTTTTCTTTCTTCGTAATGCATTCCTGATCATTTCCTAGTTTTCAATTTTGTTTCATAGTTATATCCTCTGGTGTTTTCGTCCACTGTGTAGGCTTGCTTATCTTCGAATAGTTCGTTCCCTTGTTTCGCATTCACAGTAATAAAAATAATTCCACTTAGCACCGCTAAATTGGTTATTTTATCGAGCCTTTTTGGTGCATTCGACTATGTTTCTTTTGTATTTCGAATTTAGATAGCCAATCTGGAATGAAAATTAATAGCATTCATAGGTTATAGGTCAAGCAACAAAAATAAATATCTTGTACTACAGAAGCCTAAAGATACATACCTTAAAATTCCGGCTAATTTTCCTAACAGCATACCCCGATGATCAATGTCTGATTAACTATAATAATTATTGATTTCCAGTAAATTTCTTGTTTATACCAATTGCAATAGGCTGTTTTGATAGATGTCACTTGTCATGTCAATCTGTGTCAGTCAAGGGCACTGGCGCTGTCTCCCACAAAACATAAAAGAATGATGATTTTAAACCCAACCTTGCCTTGCCAGAAACAATGGTGCCAACTGCAGTCTAGTATTTTGACAGCCAAATTGGCGGGATTTTGCTGGAAGGGGTAGTTTTTTTGCAATGAAATGCTATTTTTCCTGTAGATGTTGCCGTGAAAGCATAGTTAGCCCTTGTGGCAGATTTTTTATTGATTTTGTTCCGATTCCCGTTTTTGGAGTGCCGATTTCGAGTTAATTGGGCCCAGTAAAGCCGTGGGCTGATTTAGAAGTAGGGAATTGTTGAGTTTTCCGAGAAAATCAAGAGTTAATTACACTTTCCAGAGGCCCCCTGTCAACTGTGGTAAGTCGCCATTTTCTGCAACTTCTCTTAGTGCCTTCCTCGCTTATTCACAAGAGTAAACAAATTATCTCCTTTTAGGCCTTTATCTTTTCGTCATATTACGGACATCACCAATTGCCCGTTTGCTGTTGTTTTTTGTTGCTGCTTATCAACTGTTACGTAACCCCTACTGCTTGGCTGTAAAACTGGATGTTGTGCTGATTTGCTGTACCCCTGCTTGCTTGCTGGCTCTGCTTTCATGCTGTATATTGGAGCTTAGAGGTGCCTACTTAGAGGACAGAATACAGAAGTATGGAAGCTGCATGACCTCTCACCTCAGGAGTCTGGCAAGTTCTTTCTATATTAAATACTGCTTTTACCTAGTACTTTTATAATGGTTATGGTTCATTTATCTCAGTTTAATTGGATTGCTGCTAAGCTGCGTCATTAGTGCATGTTAATCTGCTGATATATATATAGTCTTACGTCGATTTTTGTTTAATAAGTTCTGCCTGTCCAAATTTTGTAAACCGACTATAACGTTATAGAAGGGCCTAGATTGGTCACAGATACAATAATTTATTTATTACCTTAGCGATGGTTCTTTTTCTTTAAAAACCACCACAGGCATGATTATTACAGAGTGCACTATTTATTAGCTTTGTCTTTGTATTAGTCATTATTTTATTAGGTAATATTTTAATGTGTTTATTTCTTCTATTGGTAAAAGTATTTAGTAGTAAGTAGAACAGTAGCAAGATTAACAACATTCAAGATTTCTCTGGAGACCGCACTCCTGTCCACTTGCTTATGTAATGTTTTATATTTTATGTATGCGCGCTGTGATCCCCTTATTTGTGTTCTATATATCTAATTATCTATTGATTACCTAATTTATTTCCAATATTAAACGTAGTAAACGGTGAATCTTAGTTTCATTGATTCTTTTTTTTTGAGGCTCATACATAATCTCTTTCCCGCTTTAATTTTCTGTTAGCTATAAACCCCTCTATAACAAAAACAGCTCTAACTACAACGCGGGTGGCGCCGAACCTAATTTATGAGATATCGTCTAGTTGACCCACGCCACTCTACCGAGTGATTTGGGAAAGCCAGAAGGAGCAAAAATAGACGGGGTAAATTTGAGACTATTTATTTTCTGGCCTTTTTGAATATCTTTGGAACTAAACAATTAACACCCGCAATTAATTACCCGATAGGATTTTACTGTTTGCCACTTCTATTTCTTAGTTTTTCCCCACCTTTGTTCCTTGGAGAGGGAAAATTGCGTGGCAAAATGGAATTTAATTTTCGTTATTAAAAATCGCGCTGCAGGCGAAAATTCGTGAAATTTTCAAGGTCAAATATAACATGATAATACAATTTTAAGTCAATGGTAGGTACTTTTTTTGCTAATTATGCGGGCCCATAATCATTTGTGCAGTAAGCAAGAATACTCTGTTTTCTTTCATATCAAAGTTCTATTTTATTGTTGATTTTTAACTGACAAAAATCCAGCAATAATTATCAATAACAACACTGAACACCGCCTTTTGTGTTAGTGCTCATAATGCCCATAAATTATCATATTTTTCAAAGGGCCGCGTGATGTCTATAACGTTTGCAATAATTTTCTGGCCAGTGTAGTAGGTAGGTATGGGTAAATTGAAATTTGTTTGAAGGTGCGGGGCAATAAAGATTGTTGTTTTTTAAGCGGGTAATAAAAATACTGGGATCGGCATAAGTCAGGCAACAAATTTGCATTAAGAAAAAAAAAGAGATCGGCATAAGTCAGGCAACAAATTTGCATTAAGAAAAAAAATTTTTCGAGAGCGTTGCCTGACTTATACCGATCCCTGTAGTACTTAGAGGTGTCTGCTCACTAAAATGCGCCGCAGGCAATTTTTTTTTAGAAAAGTTAAGGACAAATTCTGTTTAAATGAAGTATAATAATAATAAATTGAAAAATCATCATGATGTCTTTTTTCCTAGTTTTATTTTCTCAATGGAGCAGCGCCTTATCTAAGGCCCTGGTGAGGTGACCGGCGAACTTGTGGCAGGGCAAACATTCTGCCAGGCAGGGCAACGCCCTGCCTGCCCCCCCCATGGCTACGGCCCTGCCTGCTATCTAACTATTTCCTGGATATTCATGACAATACTAGGGAATATACCATATTTACATATTTTTTTACTACGTGGTTTATTTGGCATAAAAATCTCAAACTTTCTTATTCCTTAAATTGGTTTCAAATTTTCGAAACCTTAGATCCAACGTACACTACGTTGCCGACAGCGAAAGTGACGTTAGATTTCGCATTTTTTTAAGTTGTATAGCATAAAATCTAATAACATTTTACCTGGCAAAAATTTAGTACAAACATCTCTGTCTTCATTTTAATCATAAGATCTTAAAAGCAGTATTTTGTTTTATAGGTTATGAAAACCTTGGGAAAAATAATAATTCCAGTGCATATTATGATTAAAATGAAGACAGAGATGTTTGTACTAAATTTTTGCCAGGTAAAATGTTACTAGATTTTATGCTATACAACTTAAAAAAATACGAAATCTAACGTCACTTTCGCTGTCGGCAACCCCCTCTTACAGGGATGGTTGGAATTGATTTTCGGCGCATTCCCGGTACAGAAAGGAGCGAAAAGGGGAGATAAACAGAATTTCTTAGTGAACGAAATCTTACAAAAGTGTTAAGTATAGAGAGAATTTTTACATTATTGTAAAATGGGATGGTTGAAAATAAGTTATTCATTGGAAACTCATATCTAGCAAATAAAATTTGTAGAAGACATAATATTGTTGAAAATAATTTGAACAGTATTTTTTCCGACTAAAGAGGAAAAAACTTACAGTCTCAGCTCCACAAACACAGTTTTTTATTTCAACTGTATGTACATATGTTTCAACCCTTCTAGGGGGTCATCTTTATAGCAGTGTAGCATTATAGAGAAAGCAAAGCTTTCCAGCCAGACTCCAAATTTTTGTTATTATTAAGACGAACTCTCAGGATTCCTCCATTTTATATTACTTATAAGGTTTTTAAGGTTTCTAAAGTTTTGACCAAGCCTTTTCATCACAATTACCTACTCATATTAACTTTCCACATTCGCATTCTAAAGTATGACTACGTCTAGAAAGCTTTGATTTCTCTATAATGTTACACTGCTGAAGATGACCCCCTAAGAGGGTTGAAACATATTATGTACAGTTGAAATAGAAAAACTGTGTTTGTGGAGCTGAGACTGTAAGTTTTTTCCCCTTTCGTCGTGTTCTCCCGCTCCACTTCAAGACACGGACTATTTCCTCAGTTTAGTATTTTTTCCCTCTCCTAATACCTATGAATTTGCATGAAGTATGAAGTTTCGGTGGGCGGAACCCAGGTTGGTCCCACAAGGTAAAATTTAACGGCCGGTGTTGCGTTCCATTCTGTCGTAGGTATGGCTGCCCACTGACCGATCGAAGATCGCTGCTAGCTCACTCGCTGGTGGCCTGTGCGGCGTGCGTCACCCTATATAGCCAAAGCACCGGTGAAAGGCGCCATGGCCAACAATGTACAGGGTTGTAAACGGGTTAGATGCTAACAGTCAATAGAATAGATTGGGGGCCCCAGTTGTAAACCACAATTTTGAAATGAACGATAGGAAATTTGATTTAAGCAAAAAAGTTCATGTGGACATGGGTCCGGAAATGCTCAATAAAAAATATACAGGGTATTAAAGTGTGTTTTTTAAACTTTTTTTAATATCTCCGAAACGAATGTCAATTCTAACTTAAAATTTGGTACACAGTATGCGGATGTTTGATACGATAAAATGAAGCTACCGACGTTTTGTTATCACAACCAGTGGCGTACTGAATAGTCGACAGCATTATTTGTGAATTGCCCATTAATTTTTTCATAAAAATGTCTTTCGTCAAAATTATTTAGTGTTTCTTGATACCGTCGTTTTTAGCGAACGAAGTTAGTAGGTATCAATGCCCCCTCTTCCAGAAAACGTTTCTGGGTTATCTACAATGATGAACTTAATAATAAGAGGACCTGAACAATTCAAATCTGGCCCAAAACGATACATCCATTAAATCTTATGGATGTATGGTGTATCAGATGCCGAATTAATTATCAGTTCTAACTTTGTTTTATTTTGACCCAAGGAATATTTCCTTATATTTTTGCCGCGTGTTTAGGAAATACCCTCTATAAAGCCTCTAACTTATCTTATGGTATGGTGTAAGTATACTTGATGGACAAACGTCCCCGTAGAAAGACCAGCGGTGACTGTGGTCTGTGGTCTGTGCCCGGTGCCGGCTAGCGCAGCCAGCCGTTCTCCGCGCATTCTTCGCCGGCGTTCACCTGGGCAAGGACAACCTAGACAGTCAGACACGAGCTCAATAATAATTATTGTTACCGAATTGTCGACCAGCGGGTCGACGTCACACCTGCGCTGCGGGGTATGCCGCATTCGGTTGGGAATTTTTTTCCGCCCCGTGAACCTACTGCACGGCCGACAGCCGGAAACCGCTTAATTGAAAGCCGAGGTTCGAAAACCAGGCAAGATAACGATCTGTTCCTTGGCGGGTACAGAATCTATTGCCAGTTGAGTGCTACTGGAGTAATTATATGTGACGTGTCTCATGTCCTGTTCTTTTCGAAACAAAAATCGAGTAATTTTAGAAAAAAGTCACTGTATTTTTTTCTGAAATGCAGAACACTTAACGTTAACTTTTTGTTACAGTTCCCTATCTAAATCTCGTATATTTATGTCGTCTAGATTGGTTCCATTTAAATAGTCTTGATATGTCTCATTTAAAGACTAAATACTAATGCGATGGTATTGTGGATGTAAGTTTTTTTAATATCGCCAGAAAAACTGAACAAATTTTTTCGTTTCATCCTCGTTCGAAAATCAAATAATAAGGCTTTATGGTTCAATGGCAAGTTTGTCCATTTTCACAAAAACCAAGATGGCGGTCGCTGTTAAATTTATAAAACCACTACAAGTTTCTTAAAAAAATCAATGAATGGTTTAAAACGATACCAAAAAATGCCCAATACACAAAGCTAATTTTTTTTATTTGACCGTGGGAGCGGGGAGGGGTAATTGCAACGTTGTCGGTTGAACTCCTTTGCGACCGCACGTATTGGAACGATTTCAAGGGCTGCGCCTGTATATATTATACAATATAAAGAATACCTATTTCATTATTGTCCTAGCCACCTGGATGCTAAATATTAAGAAAACCATACTACCTAAAAAGTCTTCACAGTACACCATCCTGCTGAGTTTTCCAAAGTTATAGATTTAATAATTCAAAAAGAAGTCTCCACTTCCAGAAGAATATGCCCGACTGTAAGTCATACCATTCGTATCGTATTCCTTATTGATTTTCACATTCATTCAAAACATGTAAACCAATGTAAAATTTGAAGAAAAAAGCAACCATGACTACACCCATCTATGTTTTCTGTGTGTTCTCATTTGGAATCTGTACTTAACCTTGATATTGCACGAAATTGTTAATCTCTGCCCCACAATAATTGGAGTATCGTGACTATCCATATTAGATCGATATCATAATAGGCTGTTTGCACAATAATTTACCTCCAAATTTGGCTAGTGGCATTGAGACTGGGTGGAGTAACTGTCCATTAAGTGTTTTTCTAGCAAATTTGCCCGGTCTGTACACAAACCACCCATAATGGCAATGAACTTAATAATATCTCCTATGGAAAATATTTATCTAGTTAGGTTGTAAATAGAAAGTTCTTTGCGGTTTTATCCAAGATTCAAAAATCATTAAATAATACAGACATCTTCATACTTCTTAATTGGATCTGTTGGAAGATTTCAAGAGAAGGGCATTATTTTTAACAACAAAGAAACAAACTGCTCATGTGTATTAAAAAATTAAGATTTGATTACATACATGTCAACTACACAAAGAAATTACAAATGACACTGCACTAGTTGCATATTATTTCGTTGATCACCATGATTTTAAATTTGAGGACAGAGATAATAATAATTATTATTTTAAAGGCACTATACATGATAAGATTCATTATCCCTAGGTACTTATTTCCAACACGATTCAGTTCATGATCGATTTGGCAAACATTATCTAAGTGTTTTTAAT
Organism: Pseudeuparius sepicola; assembly: GCA_963920635.1. Classification (NCBI taxonomy): domain Eukaryota; kingdom Metazoa; phylum Arthropoda; class Insecta; order Coleoptera; family Anthribidae; genus Pseudeuparius; species Pseudeuparius sepicola. The sequence goes on from OY987301.1 coordinate 50,264,420, forward strand.
AGGGTGATCCACATTAACCCCCCCCCTTAACTTCTTTATTTTTTTGAGTTATAGAAAAATTTGTAGAGATAAAAGTTTTAAGGTTTTTGGTGAGCGATACCACGGTCTTGTTGAAATTGATACATGATATTTCGTAAAAACGGTACAAACCAAATTTATGTCGTTTTTTTTTAATTTAACACCCTGTATATTATTGAATATTTGCATAATGTTTCATCTTATGCTTCCAACTAGACAGAGTGTCCAGAAATGTGCCTTCCATAATTTACCAGCGCGTTCTGCGACCCAAAAAAAATTAAAAAAGTTCCTATAAATATAGCCTCAAAAATTCCCCCTGAGGGGACTATTATAGTCCTCGAAATGGACACTTTGGCAAACATTTTTTCTAAATATTTCCAGAGCGAACAAAGATAAAATTCCGAAATTTGGTATGTCATAGGTATACATGCCAGATTTGATATTCACCAGAGGTATAGAGATCGTTTGACGTTCTTCATTATAGGCGACCCAAATGGAGAGGTCAAAAAGTTAAAAATAAAAAAAAATGTGTGTGGTTTTTCCTGCGATTTCTGCTACATATCCAAGTGCACAAAAGAAAATTCTGTAAAGGGTCGTATTTCGTATTAGTATTTTTGTTGATAATAGCAAAGATCATAATATTCAAATATTTGAATATCATGATCTTTGATAATAGCCGCTGGCTATTTGGTCTTATCACATTTTATGACACTTGATCAATGCATGCTGTGTACCAAATTTTGTTACATACAACAAAATAGTCATATTATTTTATGATTCTGTATCATCTATTGAAGAGCCCTAGAATAAAACTAAATCAAACCTGAATATATTTTATTGCCGCCATAACCAAAAAACAAAATTGATGATGATTAAAAAGAGACGAAACGTCGGATTTAAAATCCCTAACAGCCACCTGGTACAGCAGGAAAAGTTGCTTAAAAAATACTTTCAGATTTTTAATAATATATTTAAAAAATTAAAAACAAAAAATATTTTTTTAGAAAATTTCAAGAACGGCAATAGTATATTGTATAACTAGCTCGGAATGGCATTCATTTCTCACGAGTATGACAGTTTGCGGCACGATCCGCAGGCGAGTGCTGCAAGTCATATGAGTGGGAAATTAACATTTCGTGCAACTTATAAACTATACTTTTTCTACGTCTGTTATTATAAGTGTTTGAGTTGATATTTTGGCTTCTTAGTTTTTTCATAATTTAATTATTTTTAACGTGAACAAGCGGTATTAAATTTAAGACAAATTTTTACAAAATATTGCTTAACTATACTTATTTACAATATCAAAATTATATATTAGCTTTGTTTCAACACGCAGTTCTGAACCAGTTCTAGCGAATCACAATGCATAAAAGTCATTCCAGAACTGTTTTCAACCAATCAGATCGCCGAGAATCGGTTCAGTACTGCTGTTGGAACAAACCCCTTAATAGTTAAAGTTATAAAAAATCTTTAGAAACATTTGTGTAGACACAAATCTGATAAGATCTTGAAGTCCCCTGTAATATAGTCTACAAATTATTTCTTGGGCGGTTCTTTGTAGATTTAAATACGTTATTAAGTGCTTGTTTTTTAACCGTTCATTTATAAACATATCTTCGAGGATGTGGTTAATCATAAGAAGTATCTCTCCCAATGACGTCAGAACCTATAGACAGGTTTGTTTTGATAAACGCTTGAAGCCCAGAACTAATCACAATCTAAGCGTTCCATTAAATTATTCCGAAAATATCGCGAGATTGTCAGAAATTGCCCCTTTTTGTCGAGCCGTAGCGAACTTATTTCGACTCTGGGTTCGGAGGCTGGCGTCGTTAGACTATCCCCCGAGTCTTCAGATGAGGTTCCGATGCTTCCGGCGTCCCCAAACAAGAAAAAACATGATTTTCCATTAATATCCTGGGAATCGACCATCATTTATTTATTTAAAATTCACATAAATTGCATTACGCGTTTCGGCTGATAGCCATCATCAGAATTAAATTATATAATGCTAAAAACACATACGAGGCGGGACACCCAGTACAGTTAATTTAATAAATTAAATTAGTTTGTAACATCTTGTCAACCTTTGAAATTGGACGTACGAAATAGAAACATTTTTCAACGGTTCTTAGTAAACATGCGATAGAAAATTGTCATGGTTTTGATTTTGATAATGTTGACATACTGGATTACGAAAGCCACCTAACCAAAAGAAACTTTCTTGAAATGGTATATATTAAAAAAAATCAAAATGGTATTAACTTAAAGACAGACCTAAATAATATGTCAAAAATTTATCAAAATTAATGGGAAATCATCGACCAGGAAAAAATCAAAATAAGAAAAAACATGGGATATCTAAGTGTGATTCTGGAGGAACTATAATCGGGAATCACCGGGTGGATAGTTTGTTGATGGTTGACTTTTTGTCTTTGTTTGTAGCATGTTTTTAGAGTAGTATGGATATGTTTAATCTTGGAGTCGAAATAAAGGGCATTTTAACAATGGGGCACCACGTCTATAGGTTTTGACGTCATTGATCTTTCCCAAATTTTTACAATAACTTGTTTAAAAAAATATTATTTTATTTCCTGCTTTTTAGTACCTATTTGATTCCCATGTCAGGAGAGTGATAAAGAAATTTAGTCCACTACTCGTCGAGCCCTTTCATTGGGTACCCATGTCGAGCAGGTTGTGAAGAAATAGGTAATACGTCCTCTTGGAGTGGCAGCCATTTAGAAAAAATCGCAGTACTGAGTATACTAGATTGCATCGTCACCAGAACCAAAGGTGCGTGCAAAATTTCAGCTCAATCGGTTGGGCGTACGTGGTTTAAAATTAAGTTGCAAGATTTTAGTACATACACACCATCACACACTAGAATAGCAAGCTAAATAATAGATTGTAAAAAAGACACAATCAATTCTAAAATTCTTAATATAACACCCTGTAGGTATATTGTAAGGGATGCATTTTTGTAAGTGTGCGGTAAGTTAAGCTAAATGGTCATTAGGAAGCCAAAAATACGCACTCAATGAGACATGCTTTTTTGTTACACCCTGTATACGGAAGCCACAGATTGCTGAAGATACAAATCCAAAACACATTTTTGGATGTAGCTGTTAGATGGCTTAGCGGTTTTAAATAAAATGTGTTAAACTTGTCAAATGCAACAGTAATTAAAGCACAACCATCACCGAATACTATAGATGCCGAGTATGGAGGTGGCAGGAGGCATGACGACCCTTAATGAAAAAAAAAGTCCTTTATTTTCTCACAAAAAGGTATTAGGTTTTTCCCAATGTATTCTTACTTCTAAAATTTATACATTGGCGGTATCCATTTTATTTTGTTGTACCGAAAATCATTACATCATGCATAACAATCGAAATTATATTCTGATTCGTTGTGATGTTGTCTCTAGTGTCCAACCAAAAATATATCTTATTTTTGCTTATGTTTAAGATTTATAAAATACGATTCACGAACAACAACTTAAATACATGAAAAAAAAGGCATATTCTTGCAGCAACGCCAAACACCAGTTGCTCCTAATCCTAATCCTATCCCTTTATTCAATGTCCTAATACAATTTTAAACTGCTCCGACATACTTACTTCTAATCTATCTGTATCAGTTCGGTCACGCGATCGCATTCTTCCCAAGGTAAATATGTGAAAGGCTCTTAAAGATCGGTAATAGGTGTGTGGGACAAAAATTAATATGGGATTTAAAATGCTTATATGAGACGAGAAAGTCATACGTAACGCCGCCGGGACAAAAAAGAAAATAAGGCGGAGGAAAGTGCGACGTTTAATAATCGTACCGGTTAAATCGTAAATAGATATTCATTTTCACTATAATGAATATATTAGGTTTACTATGCATGCAAATTCGTATTGCTGGCAAAGCACAAAGCATAGCTTGTTGGTAGTTGCTATACACAATGGGAGCGATTTTTCCCGTTTTTTTATTGGTTAATTTTAGATCTGAGCCTTTCTCTCGAGAAGGTATGCCCTTTTAAATTTTTGATATATTTAAGATATTGTTAAGAATTTACGTTCTCCAATTTAGGTAGGTTAAGTACTGTAGAGATTTGTCAGACCTTAGAAAGGTTAAGAGGTATGCATTAGGTAATAATAATACCTATAGGTAAAATTTCAAAACACAGTTATAAGAATAAAGTAAACTTTTTAAAGAAATGAACAAAACGGTAGGTACTATTATTGTGAGGAGGTTAGGGCATTCAAGGTCAAGCATGGTAGCCACAAAACCAAATTAGGTATAATTATTGAGTTTGATCTAGACACTAAAAAAATTGTTCTGAATCTCAGCTTCTAAAATTGGTTAGTTTCCAAGGAAGCCTCTTAGGAAAAGTGGTAAGTAAGAAACAATTTTTCTTTTATTACTGGTCAGTGGCGGCTCGTGGTAATTTAAATGGGTGTTCTATTTTTAATTTGGTGCTCTTTAGAAGAAAAAATATAATTTACACAATGTGCTAGCAGGGGCGGTTTCTCTATTGTTTCATTTGTGCTGTGAACACCCAATTAAATTTCATGAATAGAAATAACAAATAGTAATTAAATTTTAATATTTTTATTATTTTCGTATCTACGTGTTAATATCTATTTTTTTGATGCGCCACTGAACATTTTAATTTTTACTACAATCTTGCCGGCTGCCGGGTGCTCCGGCTGGTTGGTCGGTGTCGGTGCGATATCCAGGTTGAACGCGAGAGGTTTTTGCGAATGCCCGTGGTTAGAAAGAGAGGTTATAAAATCCATGAATCAAACAGTGCAGCCACGTGAATCTATGCTATTTTTAGTATAATTTTGTGCAGCACCTCATAGGACTTCGCGAGTCCGGCACGGCATGTTTTTGTGTGTGCGACTTCGGTGTTCGAAGTTTTGGCATCTTTTAATCGTCTGTTATGCGTTTGTAAATGTAAAATAGGATGTAATAATGGATAACCCGGGCCGGAGATAAACATTATTCAAGCATGTCATGTGCCATCGGAAACAAAAAGTTTAAACGTAATTTTAAGGTTGAACAATACAAAAAGCTTCTTGTTTGTGCGGGTGTGATAAACTACATGCTTAATTTTTCTTTTAAACAATCAAAAGACTACATCAGAATGGACAAAACCGGGCGTTAGGTATAGATACGTCAGTCAAGGCGTTAGGCATTTATCTCATTTATGAATAGAAATATTCTCCCGTTTAAGAAAAATATAACTTGTAGATCTTTCAGGAATTTCAACTAAATTAGAGATTTTATGTAACATTTCTTTCGGATACCTATTTTTATAGCCTTAAGTTACCCTACTGTGAATATTGGCAATGATGATGTTTGTCAGTTATTAGATTCTGGCTGTCCAATAGCAATAAAAGACTGTAACGACCACGTAAAATTTTGTGGCGTATTCGAACTAGCCGAGGATATGGCGAGTTATCGGGAATATATGATTATGAAACAACATTTTGCAAAGATGTTTTTATGGTACATCAAAATCGGTTCCAAATGACATATTATGTGCCATTAAGACTCAATGTACAGCACGTATGTGGTGATTCAACATTTTGACCCATAAAATGGCTTTTTTCGATCTGTAGCGAGCGACACGCATAATTTTAATATAAATTTTAATCTAAGTAATTACTCACATTTTGAGACAAAAATTATTTAAAAATATGTATCACAATGGCCGTTATTAGGATTTTTGCGCAAATGCTAATAACAGCTCTTGTGATAAATATTTTTAAATAATTTTTGTCTCAAAATGTGAGTAATTACTTAGATTAAAATTTGTATTGACCAAAAGTTAAAAATTATGCGTGTTGCTCGCTACAGATCGAAAAAAGCCATTTTATGGGTCAAAATGTTGAATCACCACGCACGTGGTGTACATTCAGTCTTAACAGTTTGTCAGGAAGAAATAAAAGCAGGTTTCAGAAACACAGTTAACACGTACGAAAATAATAAAAATATTAAAATTTAATTTATATTTGATATTGTTATTTATTTGATTTTAAAATACCCTGTTTTTATGAAATTTAATTGGGTATTCACTGCACAAATAAATGAACCTATGGAGAAACCGCCCCTGTTACTGATATTAGGTAAGGGTATTTCTTTTTGACTTTGTATAAATCTTGAGGGACCATTTCAAACACGGCCTAAAAAAGAGTACATCTCACTTCATTTTGTGATGTTGCAACCGTTAAGAATCATCAGTTTTCTGTGTGAAATCGTGCTTAATTTTGCATTAAGCTGTAAATAGTACAATTTACATAGTAACTTACTTGAACTAGCCACGCTTTCATAAATAGGTACTAATTAAACTGCATTACTACAAGATACTGACAATACAATGCCGCGATATAATAATGACATAAGTATTGAATAACAGAAAACCGATAGGAATCATGCAGACAGTCGACATACAATATACTTGTAGTATATTTTTTTCGAAGTACCTACCTATATCTGTAGCCTATAAAATTATCAAAGTTCTGCAGTTTCCATTTCAGACAAAAAGTAACTAACGAGGACCACTATAAGAAAGCAGGTGGGAAAATGATTTTGAGGCCAAACAATATTAATTTTTATATCATTATTTTCTTGATACAGTGCACTTATTTTATTTATAACTACTCAACAAAGTCATTAAATAACTAACTACCTGTCCACGTATTATTAACTCACGGAGGTAATCTGTATCTATGTCTGCTGTGCTCTTGTATTTTATGAATCATTCCTCCAATTAATCTACCAACATTCAACTATTACAGGATTGACTCAATATCATAATAAAATTGTTTTTTTGGTCTGTCTTGCAAGCACAACACTTTCATTTCAGGGAATTGGTACCTACTTCAAGGACTAGCACACGGATATCGTAAAAAACAATCGTAGATAGAAACAAAATGTAAACCTCAGTCGGTAGTGACTAATAAGAACAGTAGATTCCAAATTCCAAACTTCTTTTTTTGGGGAAAAATGTTATTCAAGTGAAAAAAGATTTCCTTGCGTCATAGTTTAGTTTCTAAGATTTTTGTTTTTTAACAGGTTTTCCTTGTTATAGTCTCGTTCGAAAGCCAAATGATGAGGCTTGATAGTCTGGTCATTTTCATAAAATCCAAAAAAGGGAGTGCTGTAAAGTTTTGCCTTTATAGGTGGTTACCGATTGCATTTATTTTTGACTGACTTGCATCCAGCGGGACACCTTGCCCTGCCTCGCTCCTGATAAACGACTTCCACGAAAATAGTATTAGTAATAAGTCTGCAATCATTCGAGTGCGATAAAAACCCATAACACACGTTATATTATGTATACCAGTTTTTTTATCCATTTTTTTGTTAAATGACAATATCCCCTTCAGTTCTGGTTAAAATACTGTACGAATGCCTATACGTGTCATTAAAATGAAGTACTGCCATTACCTACCGACGTATGTGAAAGCCTTACTTACCGCACGGTTATAGATAATAAAAAATTACGTTAACACCAACAACCTTCAAAGTTCACAACCAGTTCACAAGAGATCAAATCTTAGAAAAACTTGGTTGCGAAATCTTGTGAGTTCATTTCTGTCATCGACAAAACCATTTTAATTAAAATAGGAATCTCTAGCTGGCTACCTTGGATTATTCAATTGTAAAATGTGCAATTTATTTTAGCCTAATCACCTTGTATTTGACCATGATTGCGATCAATCGTAAGCCGCGTATTTTTACAATGGTTACGTTTTTCGGTGTCAGACAAATTAGATTCAAAGTAAAATTATTTCTGTTATGTTATCTCTGCAAAAGAATCTAACATTTTGAGGGTGAAATAAGACACACTAATAGCTTTCAATATAGACCATAATTTGCTACCATGATCCAGAATCAGGGATAACTACACCGAACATTAAAATAGAAACATGCAATTAAACTGACCATTTGAAATTCTAGTTTTGTACTACTATTGAAATGTGTTGCTTGTGCCTTATAGGGGCCATATTTATAACAGAAACGGTGAAAATATTTGACAGATTACAGAAGTGACCTGCTGGAATACATTAAATTCAAACATTGCTCGATTTTCCAGAACTTCAACACGCTCCGCAGAAAACTTAATTTCGATTGGTTCATATATCCCTTAAGTTTACAGGAATTGTCTACTTATTTATTCTGTACGTAGTAAATAATATTTGTGATTTTATCGAAAAAAGTTATTTGAAAAAGTTGCTTGGAATTTTATTTTACCCCTATATGCAAATTTTCAGACAACAATTCTAACAATGATAAATTTTTGATTTTTTTGAAAAAATATTTAACTAATAAATTTCATTTTTTTTTTTGGAATTGTTTACCTATCATCCAAACGTAATATTTTTTAGTTTAGCTCAAGTCAACTAACAAGGTGCAATTACAACTGGCAATACATTGTAAAAAAAAAATCGTAATATGTAAATTTGTTTACTGTATAAGTCAGGGCCATGAAATCGTGGAAATTGATGGCTTATGTGAGCCCTAATCAAACTGTAAGGAAATAGTTTTAAAATATCTCTCGGTGTTTGTACAGGGTACTACGAAAAACCGTATTTTTGCCATGTTTGAAGCTATTTTCTGAACGCCCTGTATAAGCTATGACCGTGAAACATGGTTGTGTGGTTTGCGGGTATGGCCAATACGACTGTGCTATTCATTTTTTCCCTAAAGAAATGCCGTACTTTTGCAGTTTTTGGGGGTATAATTTTGATCGTAGTAGGCCATGGAAAAGACGAATCAGAAAAAAATTAGTGTCAAAATGTAGATCTCTCGGAGCACTATATTTAAAAAAAAGTTTTTGAAAATCAGTCAACCCGTAAAAAAAAATGAATTATCTCGACTTGAAATGAAACATACTGTATATGGGCGATGTGGGAGTAGAAAAAAGCAGTAGGTAGGTAATCTTGTCCGATTTTGAGAAAATCATAATTTTTTAGGAAAACTTTGTAATACTTATACAGATTTAGGAATACGGCGCATATTACTATATACTTAATTCAGGATGCTTATGTGTTCATTTCATATATTTATATGAAAAGCAAAATTTCTAATTTACCGCATGTTTTTGCCAACGTTAGAAAACTCACGAGTATTTCATTTCCACATTGCCCAACCTTTGTCGTGTGGTATGTACCGTTTCAGCTATCGGCATTATATTCTAAATTAGTATTGTGTTACTAAACTACATCGAATTAAATGACAGAAACTCTTTCGCAAAATCTAATTAGTGCAAAAAATTGCGTGGATATCATTTGCGCTGCTGAAAGCAGCGCAACGGCAAGGACTTGGCGCATATTTACTTTTATTTTATTTGCCGAACAAAAAATAATGATAATGAAGACATGGATTGCGGATTGCATGCGAGACTGCAATCTAGATCTAGATTCAGGTGTACAGGAGACCAGGGAACATTGTAGCACAGGATAAGTTGAAACAATGCACTTATTAACAAGGTGCATGGTGGAACTCTAGAACCGATTTAGGGGTTCCTGGGCTGACTATCAAGTACGAAGGACTTTGATTGTCGGGAAGTGTCCAACGAGAAAAATAAAAAAATAAATACCTAATGATTAGGTATATATTTTGGAGTACGTTGTAACATTTTGCCTGGAGTACATTGTAACATGTTACAACACACACACACCGTAATGCGAATTAAATAGTTATTTATGTACCAAGGCACTGAAGTTCAACTTTTTATGACTCATGAGAAATTTAGTTGCCAAGGCCTCTGGCCGAGGCAAATAATCCACATGAGTCATAAACAGAACTTCAGTGACGAGGTACATATTATATTTTTTTTTGAAATCGGGAAAAAAATGTTTTATTAGGCGAAAAAATAATCATAAGGGATCACCCGTCCGTGAACCGACTATGCGCGGCGTTGCTTGACTTTGACGATCGCTCTAGGGGAAGGCGGGGTAATAAGACGCATCGGGTAATTGTACGCATTATAGAATAGCCAGACCAGGCAACATTGGAACCACGGTTAGTGCGGCAACGTTGACTTGATAGTACTAAATGTCGACGCTATTGACGCGGCGGCGCTAGCTTCAAGTGATTACGAGCAGTCGGCATGCATTTGTTTTATTGAGTTGTGGTATAATTTTTACTCGAGCCTTGTAAGACGTAAGTATATTTTTTATTGTTTTAAAATTATAACTATTATACTTTCCGGTGCCTAATGCTTCCATTGTTAGGTGGACGTGAAGTTTTCCTTGCTATTCAATATTTTAGTCATGTAATAAATATTTTTTATATAACTACATCTGGGGCAATTGGACGCATTGTGCGTACAATTGCCCCAAATGCGTATTATTGCCCCGCATCCGTTTTTATAGTAAATATGGTTGTTTTTCTTTTCAAGGAAATAATGGTGAGAACGTACCAACGAAGGACAACCAAAGCTGCTTGGAGTTCAGCTACTATGGAGGCAGCCCTTACAGCTGTGCGCAGAGCTGCTAAACGCTTCGAAATTCACGAATCCACTATCAGAAAATACCTAAAAAAAGGTGGATCTATGGAACCAACTTTGGGACGAAGACCAGTGTTCACTAAAGCCCAAGAAAAAGAGATATCAGATCATGTACTGAACCTTGCAAAGTCTTTCTACGGCATAACGAAGTCGGAACTACGTAAAGTTATTTATGAATATGCCGAACGAAACCAAATTAAGCAACCATTTTGCAAACAATCAAAGATGGCTGGATATGACTGGGTTAATGGTTTTTTCAAAAGGAACCCAGGACTTAGCGTCAGAAAGCCCGAGGCAACAAGTTTGAATCGCATCTTAGCTTTCAACAAGTCCGAGGTCACTAGATTTTTCAAAAACCTGGAAACTATTCTGGAAAAATACCCTACTCTTTCTGCGAATGATATTTACAACGTAGATGAGATTGGTATATCCACGGTCCAGAAACCATGCCCCATAATAGGGCCTAAGGGTCAAAAGCAAGTAGGTAAAGCCACCAGCTGGGAGAGGGGCCGTAATCTTACCGTTGTCTGTGCAATGGGTGCTGGTGGAAAATATATTCCTCCCATGTTTATTTATCCACGTTTGAGAATGACACCAGCATTGGAAAGAGGTGGTCCACCAGGATCTATTTATCGTTGCTCTAAATCAGGCTGGATTAATGAGGATTTGTTTATTGAGTGGTTAGTACATTTTGAAAAGCATTCAAAGCGTACATCTGATAGTCCTGTTTTGCTACTGATGGACAACCATTGCGCCCATATATCTCTAAAGTCATATACTTTTTGCAAAGAGCACCACATCGTTGTTTTGTCTATACCTCCGCACGCTCACACAGGCTACAGCCGTTAGACGTTACTTTCTTTGGTCCATTGAAGGCTGCCTTAAACCGTGAGTGCGATTTATACTTAAAAAATAACGTTTATCAAAAAATAACACCATTTGATATAGCACCAATCTTTACGAAAGCTTATTTAAAAACCGCCAATATGGAAAAAGCAATATCTGGATTCTCAAGCTGTGGAATATTTCCGGTTAAACCACAAAAATTTAGCGACGATGATTATGTAGCAGTGGCAGAGCCCGAATTAGCAGTTGTAGATGATCAAGGGTTGGAAGCTAAATGCCAGAAGTCCACCAAGACTTGCATGCTGAGCCTGATATGAAGAAGTCGATGGTGACACAGCCATTAACGAGATACCCATCCAGGAATTAACACCACTTCCTGGACCTTCTGGTATGCAATCAAAGACCACCCGTAAAAGAAAAACTCAACATTCGGAGATTATAACATCAACTCCTATGAAAGAAGTTTTAGAGGCAGCAGCCGAAAAAAAGAAAGAATTATCGAAGGGGAAGAATAAAGGAAATAAAGAAAATGAAACCAAAGAGAATCAGAAGATAAAGAAACGCACAATAAATAAGGGGAAAATTAAGCGCAGAGAATTTCCTGAGAGTTCGTCGGATGAAGAAGTCTGCGAAGAAAAGCTTTGCATTGATAGCGAATCAGATATGGATCCTGATCAAGAAGAAAATGAAGAGGTGTGTATGTATTGTGATGAATTTGGACGTGACAAAGAACTATGGTTCTGTTGTTGCAAATGCAGAAAGTGGTGTCACAAAGAATGCAGTGGGAAGAACAGCGCCATTGGATTCTTATGTGATTTTTGTACTCCTATCGTTGCAAGTAAACGGGTACTTAATAATATGTAAAAAGTTATTTTAAAATAAAGTTCATTTTTGGTTCGTTTTTTACTATTATTTAAATTAATTGCAACACTATTATGGTTTTACATGCCATTTAAATGATTCGTACAATTACCCCCACAGTATGGGTAATTGTACGCAATGCATATTTCATTTAATTTTTTTTAACTTATAGAATTATAGACCCTTTTTTTATGAAAAAATTGTTTGCATATCGTAAAGCGCAACACATATGTGCATCAAATGCTTATTTTCAAACGTCGATATTACTAAAATTAACAAAATTGTGACCTGATTAAGTTATATGCGTACAATTTCCCCGCCTTCCCCCCTAAGTCAAGTATGACGAGACACGGCACTTTCTGACAGAAAATCCAAACTGCTGCCTATTGTGCTGCCTCCATAACAAATCTATTGATATTCAGACCTACTAAAATATTTATACTGAAAGATTGCGGTGCTATAGGTAACAATTTCACAAGTGTACGAAAAGTTAAATGGGCCTTTATTGGCCGGATTCTGAATATTTGGTTACTTTTGACGGGCGATGGCTCCGCGTCTGACGTTTGATGTTTACATCTCGTCAAGGCCTACTTATTGAAAAAATCGTACAATAATGGGATACACCAGTGCCGATTTCTGAGCTTTTAATGACGATTTGGGACACTTCACTGCCGATTTTAAGAAAAAAATATTATTTTCAAAACACGAAATTGTGTTTTCCTTTATAGGTATGTATACATATACCAGACTTTTCTCTTACAGGTATACCTACTTTGTGTTTCCTACATCTATAAGGCCAATTTGTTAAAAAGTGATTAGTTAAAATTCCCAATTTATGGAAAAATATGCATTGAAGCAAATAATTTATGTTTGAATTTTAAAAGTTTTTCTGGCTTTGAAATAAAATAAATTAATAGGTTAGCCACTGGCAATGGTACTGTACGTTGAAATTACAAGCAATAAAAGAAAATATTTCCAAAATCTTCATATTCACTGTGACTACAAAGATGACGACTCATTTTAATAGATTTTTTTATATTATTTGAGATAAGATTTTCAAAACTGTGTTGTATCTGCAATAAATGGTTAAATTTATTTCTAAATCGATTATTTTATTTTGATACATATTTTATCGAATAATCTGTATGGAATATTTCAGAAAAATAAATTTGTACCACCATTATGATTTATTCTATTAGTTACAGTGTTACAATTTCCCCCGATAATATGTTATAACTTAACTTAGACACGGGTTAAAATGTAACAAATTCATGCTCACCCATTTTTTCGTTACTGCAAAAGAAATAGTTTATATTTTGAATAATAATTGACCTGCTCATACCTGTGACAGATGTGTGCGTGCATGTTGCTGCGGCCAAATTTCAAACATGTATTACAACAAACAGTTTCAAAAAAATTGATCAAAATCTAAAAAAATTAACAACTTGCCCCGGTCTCCCCTACCTAAAAAGTCAGTATTATCTGTTGTGGAGATGCCATAGGCACTTGGACTCAATTTCTTGTGATTGCATTTGTTAAATCTATGTACCTAAGAACATATTTTTTTTTAGTTATTTATGTTTAATTTCTAAAACACGAATGAAAAAAAGACATGACAAATATGTATTTAAATTACCAAAACTATATAAGTCAACAATGGTTGAATTGTTTCTTTGCTTCGAACACATCTAATGAATTTCACGCTTGTATTACTTAACTTGCACACATTTTAATGATCTTGAGAACAACAACTATTCGAAAATAAGAGTAATACTTGACCTATATTAACCAATAGTAATAATAAACAAATATGGCTAATTTTCTTGGGAAACTGTCCAATCCACTTTAGATTTTACTTGGATTTGTATTCAGTTACTTTTACACTTCAGTTACTTTTACAGATAAAATTAGACTGCTGTTAATGACAAAACAACGAAAATGGAAATAAAATGGAGGCGTAAGAAGGGTGATAAAGATTCAAGTAGCCGCACTCTAATCCCAACATTTTCGTTCTCCATTCAGTCTATTTTCATACCTACATTAGCGGCTATCGGACGCTGCTGCGTCATTTCTAAAGGCTCTCCTTGCCGAAAGCGGAGATATTGAGTGCAATAAAATATTTTACTACTAACATTGAAATATTGCCATATTTGATTAGATTTAGCCTGGGAGTTCAGTTGTCACGCTGATAAAATGAAACTAATTTTTAAATGCCATATAGAATTTTTTTCATTATTTACCTAGGTATTTTTTTATTATCATTATTTACCTAAGGAGAGAAATATTACCTACTTCTCATTAGAGGAATGAGGTAAATAATGGTGATTTCTCAGGTTAGTAGTAAAAAAATATTAAGTTAGTAAGGAATGTAGTAGAGGAAGGTCTCGGGCAAATGAGATATTAGATCGAATTACGCCTCCACAGAGGTCTAATAGAATAATAAGGAGAAAACATGTACAGGGTCTTCAGGCGAAAACACATTTCCAAAAATTATTTCCCTAATTTTTGGAGATAGAAAAAAAGTTTTATATAAAAGTTGCAAGGTATGTATCGGGCTTTACAAAGGTATGCTTTATATAGGTTTATACAGGGTGTATCGTAAAAGTGGGACAATTTTTTTTTGTTTTTAATAATAAACAACCTGTATATTTTTAGGTATTTTAAAAGAGCTAATTTTTCTGATTGCAACGATGTATAGCATGCTGATATTTGCCTTTCCTTTTAGCAAGTCATGAGGACCTAAATTTACAAAAAAAAATCATTTAAGAGATGGCAGTTGGCCATGAAATTAAGTCGGATTTTTAATAGTTAAGCTAGATCATCTCTTACTTACTTTAGTAAATCAAAATAATAACAGAATGACGATAAATATTCAATATCCATCACTTTTACTTTTTCGTCTATCCAGGATGTATAATACTCGTACCTAGGTACTTAAGAAACTGGTGGGAAGAAATTTTTAAAATTTATTGTCAGTTTGTTGTTATTTTGATTTATTAAAGTAAGTAAGAGATAATCTAGCATAGCTATCAAAAATCAGACTTAATTTCACGGCTAACTGCGGTCTATTAAATGATTTTGTTTTCTAAAATTTAGGTTCACATACCTAACATGCTAAAGGGAAACGCAAATATCAACATGTTATATATCGTTGCAATTAGAAAAATTAGATCTTTTACAATATCCGAAAAAAAAAACAGGACGTTTATTATTAAAAACAAAAAATATATTTTGACCCATATTTACGATACACCCTGTATAAACCACAAGTCTACCTTTCTAAAGCCCGATACTTACCTTGCAACATTTATATAAAACTTTTTTCTGTCTGCACAAATTATGGAAATAATAGGGGAGTTAGAGTTTTAGCGTGAAGACCCTGTACAGTGTACAGGGTGTTCCCGTATATTTTGACCCACCCCTAGAGCTTCTCTTTTTCGAGTTAGAAAAAATTACTTAAATGAAAGTTGTAGGGTACCAAGGTGTATTGTCCCAAAAATAATGGATTGACAGGAATGCAGTTGCCTAAGTTGAAATATTTTTCCATGGCAACCTTGATTAAATATAAAGATGGTATTTATCTGCAATTTGGAATATCATGCGAATGCTTAGAGCAAACATATAACATATTTATATTGTTGGAGTCGGAAAAATGCGTGCAATTCAAAAATACCCAAATATACAGGGTGTTCCATTAAAAAAAATTAAGTTTATATTTTTTCATAAATTTGCGACTCTCATTTGTTTTATCTAGTAACAGATCCTAGCGGTTCAGAAAAAACCCTACAACTTTCATTTAAGTAATTTTTTTCTAACTCGAAAAATATAGGCTCTAGGGGTGGGTCAAAATATACGGGAACACCCTGTACAGGGTGGGCCAAATTGGACACTTTTAAAGGGAACTCCTATTTTTGACGGAGATAGACGAAAACTGATATCGATGTCTGAGGCTCTGTTTTTATTTTTAACTTAATGGCTGAAACCGCAAATCGATATGTCACCGCTCTTGAGTTACAGGCCGTTTTTCGAAAATGTGCGTTTTCGAAAAGTGGCCGTAACTCTTTTTAGCGTTGAAAATTTTGTGTTTCTGTACAAACATTCCTAAAGCACTTTTTTACGTAGAATTCAATGCTACTACTACATTTTTTGTCAAGTCAATGGTTTAAGAGTTTCCAATGAAAAAAATTATTTTTTAAATGGAACACCCTGTATGTTTTTAGTATTTTAAATAGAACAAAAAATTACCATTCAAAAACTTTATACCACTTAATCCTTAAGTAGTTATCAATTACTAATAGCTTTTATGATTTCATTTGTAGCGTCGTTTCAACAAAGTAGGCTTTGGACGGTGAGACAATGAAACAAACGTGAACGTGAACAAATGTTTACTATTACCTCTCAAATTTTCCGTTAATCTGTTTTGGCAGTGTAAAGATTTTTATATTTTTGTGAAATTTATAAACTTTATAACATACCCACAATGAAATTTGAACGTTATGAAAAATGGGATGTGATAGTCAGGGGTAATATAACAAGTGGTCTGCCTATTATCGATAATACACCTTTGGTTAATTTTACGAATTATAATCCCAAAGCTGAAAATACCACGACTGGGCAGCAGGAGTGGTATTTTCTAGCAGCGAAAATACCACTAGTGGTATTATCCTATGTAATATCACTAGTGCCGGAAATTTTATCGATAATTTTTTTGAAAGCGCTATTTCGCCTAGAAAGATCACGAGTATAAATTGAGCTTTTATCTCTGAAAATAAAAGCCCAATTTGTACGAGTGGTTTTGCTAATGGGCAAAATAGGGCTTGAGAATAAAATTATCTAGAAAATTTTCCGGCACGAGTGGTATTTGTCGAGATTATTTCACGAATACGATTTAATAATTTCTGTATTAATTTTTTCTATGTTTATATTTCCAAAATGACTCATTTTGAACGAGTTTATTGACAGCTTCGACTGTAGCGTTCGAGTAAACAAACATGACGCTTGGGTATCCAAGGCAAATGCGATTATACCTACACCCTGTCGGCGTTGGTTTATTTTCTGAATGTGTCATAAATTTAAACGGAGGCGGAGGTCTAAATAACAAGAATTTAGCAATGTAGAAGTTATATAAATTCATTGATATAATGCTTAATAATACCGCAACATAATTTATAAGCTGCATAATTGAGAACAGTGTGAAACACATAAACTTTAAAAAGTAGGTACGAGTTTGTATCCAACAGATTCGTGGTTGCTAAGCAACGAAGTGATAATTTGCACAAGTGCAATTACCGGTAATTGCACTAGTGCAAATTATCGCTAGCAGAGGCATATTATTGGTTGGATTTTTATGGAAGGAGCTACCTTATTGGATGCAAGCAGTATGAGGGAAATAATCGCTGAAAATTATCACCTGATTGGTTAATATTTCAAAAATCATATCATTTCAATGGTTCATATTGGTAGGCGATGAATTCTCTATTTTATACAATCCGGGGAAAATGCTACGAAGCTGTAGAAGGACCACTTTATATTTTATTCCTAGATCTCGACTTTAAACTCGAGATCTCGACTTTGAACTCGAGATCTTGCATTTATGCTACATAGGCTTTATTTTCACTCGTATACGAATTAATAATACGAATTAATAATACAAATTAATAATACAAATTAATAATACAAATTAATATTACAAATTAATATTACAAATTAATATTACAAATTAATATTACAAATTAATATTACAAATTAATATTACAAATTAATAATACGAATTACAAATTAAATTGGCACAGGTAAACTGCTTGCTTACCTACTTAATAAAATTTTAAGACCACATTTAAATTAGGTGTTGAAATAATTTTAAGGTTTTCCAAGTACAGATAAGATTATCTATTATTATTATTCAAATTACAATTTATTACAGTCAAAAAGTTATCAAAATTAAGGAACATGACCTGCTACTCAGTGGCGGCGATAAGGATTCGCCCTTCCCCCCCCCCCCCCCCGCCAAATTTTGCCAGGATGTGGTAATAAAACATGGAAATACGGAACTTTTGGCTAAGATGCTAAATTATAAGAAAAAAGCTCGGATATATAAATTTTGTTTTGAGTTTTTCTTCGTACCTGGGAAATGTTCTGTATTATAGCGAGTATTATAGCGTAGCTTAACAAAAACTGGGTATGTCTAATGTCTTACATTTTATTTTATAAATGGGACATGATTTAATATTACATAATAATATATTTATCTTGATATTTATATTACAAAATATTTTCCAAAGAAAAATCTTTATTAAGTATAATAAAAACTTATGATATTTATAACTTATCCTAAAGGACGGAACAATAGGTGTTTTTCGGGGTGTTTTAATAATTTTCTAACAATCCACTAATTGTTTCCTGCAATAAAAATCTTCTAAGTCGTTTGGTCGACACCGATTTTCAGCCCAATAGCGTTAATATTTTGCAAAAATTAATATTAGGGGATAGATCAGTTTTTAAGCGCCCCTTCCGGAGCTGGCCCCACCCCCGCACGGTGGGCTCTGCGGGCGCCTTATCGCGCCAGATCAGCTCCTTTCAGAGGGTAAGAAAAAAGCAATTAAATGTTTTTTGTGAAAATTCTCATTTTTCTGAAAATTCTCGAGCACGTTCCTAAAATGCTCACAAATGCTCACAAAGTGCTCAAAATGCTCAAAGATGTGATGATGGCGGGATCTGCAAGCTTAAGCTTGCCCTGTTACCTCAGTTCGCAGTGCGCTTGGGTCTCTGTGTTGCCTTTGTCAATACGGAAGAACGGGTCTTACAAAAAAATGCTCCAAGCTACAACCTCTTTATTAAGTACTAAAAAAAAGGTACACATATGCTGACACACAACACATATTGATCTATAAACCTAACGGATCACCAAACTCATCATACACTGAACTGTCAGGAATAGTCTCTTCTTCAACCATGACGTCTATGACCGCATTATTGCAACTGCTGTCAATGTCAGCACTACTTTCTTCTAAATCGTAGCACTCCTAGTCGTAGCGCCTAGCATCATTCATCACAAATCACAACAGAATGCATAGATTACCCACCTACACTATGCGTGCCGCGCGCCACAGTAATATATAACTACGCGGAAGCGCAGGCGTGTGCTCCAGTGCACTGGCGCGTTCCTCCGTAGCAGCGGTGCCACGTAGATTTCGAAAATTGCGATATTGCCAAATTTTTCAAATGTCGTCACACCTTATTTCTTTTGTGCTTGAAATTTCGAGCATTTTGAGCATTTCTAAGGGAACGTTCCTTTTCGTGCTCTTTCGTGCTCTCGAGAATACGTGCGCGCACATGGGTAGTGAACGTTCGCGAATGTTCGAGAACGTTCTCCGAGCACGAACGGGAACGTTCCCACCTTCGCATCTCTAGTATAGGGTGATGATAAGAAGTGTGGTTGACCAGGTTGTCGTGGAGATGACGACTGGATCTAGATGAATAGGTTGAATGGCCGAGAGTTGTGGTGTTTCTTGGAGAGACTGCAGCTGATTTAGTTGTAGATGATATTTGGGATTGATTTTGACAGGAACGATTACTGGTACCATTGGTTTTCAATTTGAACTGGACAGGGCGAACGGATGATGGGTGTGTTTGATGATTTCTTCTGTTTTTGAACATTTTTCGATGATATGGAGCGGATAGTTTGTGTTGGCAATAAGGCTTCGCTTAGTTTGATGTATGATGGGTTGCAGGAGAATGGCTGTGGTGCAGTTTTCTAACGTGGGAAGTTGTCATTTGGTTGTTGACATAGTTTGACAGGTTATTTTTCTTTCTGCGGGTGTGCATGTGGAATACCAGCGATTATTCCCATAGTAAACGGCAGGGGGTACCAAAACGATATCTTCTTTGTTGTGGATTGGGTAAATATGGTAGAGTGGGAATAACAGTTCATCAAGGATATGAATTTTTATAGGATAATAAGTATCTGATTTTCCGTAGAGATTATAGTGCTTTGAGCAGATTCAATTAGTTCAAAACGGTGCATGTAAGAGACATTCTTTATTATAGATAGATTTGAGATAATTTTCTAGTTGAATAATTTCAGAGAGAGAAAATAGTTCAATGTTTGACTGTTGTAATGCAGCTAGATTAATAAATAGTTCGAATTATTTTTTGAATAAATTGATTCAGACAATCGAGATTAAGTATTTCTCTGTGAAGAGAGATATTTGTCAAATTCATCACTGAGTAGATTAATATCTTGTGCAATTTTAACTGTATTATTATTAATAGTTTCAACTAACAGGTTATATCGTTTTATTGTTTGTGAGGCATAAGTTGTGGAGTTATTGAGTGTACCAATGATTTCAGACTGTTTGTTTTCGAGAGCTTGAATATTTCCAAAAATTTTCCAAAAATATGCGATCATTTTCGTCGAGATTTCCTGTGATTGATTTAATAAATGTACCTAAATAGTTTATAATTCCACGTTTCTGTCTAGGGCGATTTAATAGTAAACATTTTGTAGTAAGATGAATTTGTTGAAGTGTTAAAAAGAACTAGATTAACTAGCAAAGTTTAAGATTATTGTCTATAGTGCTTAAATTAAAGGTAAGTATGTGACGGTGAAAGTGATCAAATAACTGTGCTTGACCTACCAATTCTGGATAGTATCCATTATTAGGGATCGGGTGCACTGGAAGGGCCAGGCAGTTGGATATTAGGAGTGTGTTTCTGTAACAAGGGAGGTTTGCGTAAGCGTTTGGTTTTTCTAGGATGAGAGTTAGTGGGCTTATTCCTAGTGGTTAAAACTTTAATTTTTGTATTGTCAGTAGAGGTAACAGTAGCGGGTGCGTCGAGTTTGTTACGAGTATTTTTGGAAAGGTACACGGTTTGTCCTTGTTCTGGAGTAGGAGTGGGATCTGGTAGATTTTTGTTGCGGTTTTCTAAAATGCGGGTTTCTTTTTCGTGAAGTTTAGAGTAAAGGGAATCAATAAAAGGTCGCAGTTAATCTTTATGTCGTTGATTATATTTTTCATAAATAGGTAAGTCATCGTCAAATTGTATTTCTTCAATATAGGGGCCGTAGAGGATTGAGAAAGGAGAGTAGCCAGTGGCTGAGTGGATTGATTGATTATAAATAAGGACACAGTGTGTGATTAGATCTTGGAAATATTCTTTAGGTCGTTCATCTTGCATAACTCGGAGTTTTTCTGTAAATGTGGAATGGAATCGTTCGATAGGACTGTTAGAATTAGGATTGTTAACGGTGGTAAAGTGGAGTTTTATTTTGTGGAGTTTACAAACTTCTTTAAAGAGATTATTAGAAAATTCAGTGCCTTCGTCACAAACAATTTTGCGCGGATAATTGTGATGAGAAAAGTAATGACGTAATTTGCTTAAAATGGAAATATTCATTTTATCTTGAATATTGTAAACTTGGGCATATTTGGAAAATGAATGTATGATTGTTAGGCAACTTTTACGATTGCAGGAAAAGGTATCTATGTGGATAATATCAAAAGGTTTTTGTCCTAATAGTGGGCCTTTGAAGGGAAGTTTATAAGGGTGTCTTTCATATTTATTTCGTAAACACATATCGCATTTATTAATATAATCGGAAATTGTGGTGCACATATTGGGCCAATAATAATGGAGTTTTAAGTGATTTAAAGTTTCGAGTATGCCATTATGATTTTGTTTGTGATAGTTCTCAACACATTGGAGTTGTTTATCGGGATTTTCTATATCTTGAGTGTGTTTAGAGCAGAAAGAGATACGAACGGATTCATTGAAAGTATTGGGGACATATTCAGATATAAATTTTTGGATATCAACTTGCTCAGTAAGGATATGATAGCGTTGGTTAGGAGATATTATAGAATGAAAGGTATTTTTAATGTCAGTTTTCCAGCCTTTTTCAGTAAGAGTTACGGCATAT
Organism: Pseudeuparius sepicola; assembly: GCA_963920635.1. NCBI lineage: Eukaryota > Metazoa > Arthropoda > Insecta > Coleoptera > Anthribidae > Pseudeuparius > Pseudeuparius sepicola. Next base: position 50,286,577 of record OY987301.1, read on the forward strand.
TGATGTTTACTTTTAAATTTAAGTTTGTATTGGACGTCGTGTTTATTTCCAAATTTTAAAATAATTTGATTAGGGAAATAGTTAATAGGTTCTTCGGAATAGGGAGTAGTAGTAATAGGGTTTTCATGAGTGGAGTGTTGTGTGGATAGTCCAGTTTGTTTTTCGAAACCTTCGTTAACAAAATCGTCAATATTAAAGTCGTCGTCGGGAAGGGCGTCGGCGACAAAATTTTCTTTTCCTTTGCGATAAACAATTTCGAAATTGAATTCTTCTAATTTGAGTTTCCATCGTGCAAGACGTGAATGGGGTTCTTTAATTCTATAGAGCCAAACTAAAGGATTGTGATCGGTTTCTATAGTGAATTTTACACCAAAAAGATAGGGCCGGAAATGTTTACAGGATTCAATTATTGATTGTGGAATAATTTCGTTCTGCGGTAATAAGGGTGCGGGAGTAGTAAGCGATTGGTTTTCCTTTTTGGGATAGGACAGAGCCAATAGCAACGTTAGAGGCGTCAGTAGTAAATGTAAAAGGTAGAGAAAAGCCAGGGTACTGGAGAATTGGGGAGTTACTTAGAGCGGATTTACATTTTTCAAAACAATCTATATATTGTGGGTGATCAATTTCTATTTTTGTGCCTTTTCGTAGACAACGTGACATGGGTGCTGTCATTTTTGAGAAATTAGGAATGAAGCGGCGATAATAGCCTATTAGTCCTAAGAAACTCTTAATTTACTTAGTAGTTTTCGAAATGGGGAAGTTTTGGATTGCAGATATTTTGTTTGGATTGGGTTTAATGCCTTCTGGGGTAATGACGTGGCCAAGGAAAGCTACTTCTTTTCTTAGAAATTCGGACGTGTCGAGTAGAATTTTTAGGTTTACTTAGCGGAATTTTTGAAAAAATGATTTTATACGAATAAGATGTTCTTGTAAAGATTTGAAAATATAATGACGTCATCCATATAGACAAAACATGATTTATAAAGGACTTCTCGTAAAATTTCGTCCATCATGCGCTGAAAACTCGCGGGGGCGTTTTTCAAACCGAACGATAGTCTTGTATATTCGAAGTGGCCATGGGGAACTGTGAAGGCGTTTTTTTCGACGGAGTTCGGGTGAACTTCAATTTGGTGAAAACTTTGGGCTAAGTCGAGGGTTGTGAAATATGTGCATTTACCTAAATTGTCGAGTATTTCATCAATGCGTGGAAGGGGATATTTGTCTTCAACTGTATTGTCATTAAGTTTGCGATAGTCTATAACCATGCGAAATTTGCGTTTACCGGATGCATCCATTTTCTTTGGAACGATCCAAACAGGAGAAGAATAAGGGGAAATTGAAGGTCGGATAATTTTTTGATCTAAGAGTTTTTCGATTTGGGAAGAAATTTCGCTTTGCATGACTTTAGGACATCGGAAAGAACGGGAAAATATAGGAGTTTCGTCCTTCGTGCGGATTTCGTGTTTGACAAAACTTGTAAATGACAAGTTGTAGAAAATATCTTTAAATTGATGACAAAGATTAAGAATTTTTTGTTTTTCTTCGGAATTTAACTGTTGTGTTCGAATAGAATTGGGATCAAAAGAATTGTGAGAGAAGTAAGGTGGTAATTCTTCAAAATCAGATAGTGGATAAACAGGTATTGGTTGAGGGAAGTCAATGTTTAAATTTTCTGGTTGTGTAATTTCTACAAATCCATCATTGGCATGATGTATTGAGATTGGGAATAAAGTTTGATTATTATGGATAATTTCTGGGAGTACAACTTCACCATTATTGATACTTACTGGGATACGGAGTCGATTATTTGAACCATATAAAACTTCAAATGGGACGGAAAAGCCTAATTTACGAATGGAAAATATATGAGTTTCGTAATCTATGTTTGCATTTAGTTGGTCCAGTTCACCTGTACCAAGGAGTATGTCAAAATCATTGTGCCAATCGGCAATTCTGACTATGAAAGGTTGATTAATACCAATTTCGTCAAAAATGGGAAAATAACGATTTTCGGAGTATGTTTTAGGTGTTTTCATTGAAATAAGAGTAAAGGGTTCAAATTTTGGGCAGCTTTAGGAGTTATTACTGTATCAGATCCACCAGAGTCTATTAGTACTTTAAGATTAGAAATAGAAGATTAGAGATAGAAAAATGGAAGTTTGGGGGCTTTTGAAAGATTATTTAATTCGATAATTCGGGAGTGGGTGGAGGTTCCGAGGCTGGTTCCTGAAAATTTTCGGAAAAGTATTCTTCGTTCTCCAAAGTGGGATTACACTCTATATTATTGTGAAAAGTACGTGTGGACATTGGGGTTGGTTTATAAGTTTGTTGCGATGGCAATTTTGAAGTTGTGGACATAGGAGTTGGACGATATTGATTTTGATAATGATTGTTGGGTCTGAAGGTTGGACTGAATGCCTGTCGATTGGTTGGATGATTTTGTCTTTGAGGAATGGCTTTCATATTATTAAAATTTCTAGTTCCGAAAGTGTTTTGATTAAAGGGTTGAGGGAATGGTTGATTAAAATTGGGGTTTATATTCATATTATGGTTAGGTTGTAGGTTGCGAGGTGGTTGAGGATTTTGTTGAGTAGGGCGGTTGGTTGATTGATTATTTCTTTGATAATCACGGGGATAAGTGGTAGATTTAAGATAAGACATATATTGCTGTTGCTGTTTGTGGTTATCTAAAGCTATGCATTTTTGAAGTGCCTCATCAAGAGAGTTTAATTCAAAATGGGATAAATGATCACAATAGGGATTATGTATGCCAGTGCAAAAGGTTCGAAGGGCTTGTTTTCGGAAAAACGAAGCTTTAAACTCAATTGCCTGAGGGTTATTTTCGTGCAAAGAAGCGTGCTGTAAAAGATCATTAGTGCTAAAGTTATTCGGTTATATTAATCATCATAGCATTATGAACGTTTTTGTACTGTTGTTGTTAATTGTGTTAATAAAATTTCTTCGGTGCGACGATCGCCTTATTTTTGAAGTAAAAGGGGGCCTAACTTCTACCCAAGCAGTTTTATTATGTAGATTTAAGAAATCACGGGCCTCATTTTTAATTTTTGAAACGATATGAGAGTTAATTATATAAGTAGAGTTGTTGAGTGAAAAAAGCAATTAAATTATCCACTGAATTTATAAACTTGGAGAGATTGTCTCCTGGTTTATATTCTGGAGGAGTATTGCACAAGTTATTAATGTCAGAATTTGTTAAAGCCATTTTTTGAACTGTTTCTTGAGATTTAAAAGTTGAGGGTTGAGAAATTAAGCTTTGAGAGGGTTTTAAAATTTCGGATAAATTTTTAGAATATGGTTTGAAACGAGGTTTTTGTTTAGGAGCTTTTGGAGTAATAGAAAAATCAGCCAAATCTTCTAATAATAAACCTTCGGGATAATAAGAACTCATGAAAAAAAGGAAGTGAACTTACAGGACAAGAAGAATCGCTCTGGACATCCTCGCCGTATGGTTCTCCAAATTTCTGCGCAGGTTTCTTCTCCCAGGTCGTTGAAAACTGCCAAATCGTTGAGACGAACCGATGATCCTCCTTTGGATGTCGTGCAACTATCCTGTTCGCAGCGCCAGTTATAGATGGAGATGGTGATTCTTTTTTTTTAAAAGCTTTATTGAACACACGTACAAACTATATTGAACTGTTAATTGATTTCGCGGTATTTATATAATTTGGAAGTGCGGTGTGTTACAAGAAATAAATGATGATTATGCTGATCCGTGGTTTCGTCGGGTCGGTGTACTGTGGGGTCGATGAACATAACTTGCTAGAAGGCTTAAATTAGGTGGACAATACTTACTTGATAAATAATTTTACTAGCTATGCCAATTTACCTGGATCCTTCCATAGTGGGTATAAAATAAATTTACTTTGGGACTCGCCTTCATTTTCATAGTAGATTTTGCCAAAGTATCTTCAATATTTTCCTGTTATCATGGTTTACACTGTAGCCGAAAGGGTTGAAATGATTTTTATCTACGGGCAAGAAGCTAAATGTGCATTGAGAACAGCTAATACTTTTAATACAAGATTCACATAGTGTGCCATGGAATATTTTCACAATTACGTTCTATTTTATAATAAGACATACTGCAAACTTCCAATTATTTTATTTTTAGCTGGTAACAAAATGTAACAAAATAAAACAAAAATTATCATGATGGAGCCCCAACACATAATTATTTGCCCGCAAGAAATTACCTAGATCAGCTCTATCCAATTAGATGGATAGGGAGAAATAGATCTATTTCCTGGCAGTCCCGATCCCCCGATTTGTCTGTTTTGGATTTCTTTTTGTGGGGAACAGTACAAAATAAAGTATTAGACAATTGTTGAATTAAGAGCAGCTGTTTTAGAAGCAATTGACAGTATTGACAGGGGCGCTCTCTAAGAAAGGCAACCAATTCAGTTTTAAAAAGATGCAATATTTGCATAAATAATAATGGTGGATTGTTTGAACCAATTTTTTTATTTTAAAATAATAATAATTTGAATTTGAGTTTTTTAATTTTTGTTTTATTTTGTTACATTTTGTTACCAGCCAAAAACAAAATATTAGGAAGTTTGAATTATATCTAATTATAAAATAGAACGTAATTATGGAAATATTCCATGGCTGACTATGTGATAATTAAAAAAAATCAGCAAATTAGATATAGCTGCCCTTTTATTTTTTATAAGAACTATGCCGAGTATTATATCTCGGAAAGCTCAAAAAATGGGATTTTATAAGGCCACAGCCAACTATCATTTACATTTAAAAAAACAAAAGTTTATGTCATACCTCAAAAATCACACACAACATAAAAAATTAGATAAGATTATCTTATTAAGCCCAAAATTATCTACAATTTTTGTCTCTGAAGTTTTTCTGTATAAACAGAAATAACGGAGCTACAGAGATCTGATGAAATAGCAAAATCAAAATATCTAGTGAGCCATAAACTTTTTTAAAAATCCGAAAGAGGCATTAGATTCAGCATTCGAAACTGCAATTCTTTCTCCATTTAACCTTTGTTCTAGCTCTGCTAGTTCCCTAGATCCCTATAGTGGGCATCGAAAAAAAAACTCACCCTGTATATTTTTAGAATGGTAATTTTTTGCTCTATTAAAAAATGCAAAAATATACAGGGTGTTCCATTTAAAAAAATAATTTTATCGCTAACTCTTAAACTATTGATTAAAAAAAATGCGGTAGCAGCACTGGATTCTACGTAAAAAATTGCTTTAGGAATGTTTTTACAGAAACAAAATTTTCAACCCGAAAAAAGTTACGGCCACTTTTCGAAAACGTACATTTTCCAAAAACGCCCTGTAACTCAAGAACGGTGCCATTAAGTTTATCAAAAAAAAATGAGCCTCAGACACCGATATCACTTTTCGTCCATCTCCGTTAAAAACAGAAGTTTCCCTTCAAAAGTGGCCAATTTGGCCCACCCTGTACATACCCAGGAGGCAACAACATAGTACTGACTTTCCACTTGCACATTTTATTGATTTTGGGGACCATTAGACTGTAACCTATATTTTTCCTATTTACAGTTGCCCACCAGTCGGGATAGGTTCAATCGCGATTGTCCCTCTTATATTTATTTGATTTCTTATTCTTTCACATTGTAGGTACGCCAGACAACACTTCTGGGCCAACCATCTGTATACATAATTACGAGGCACTATAATATTTATAGATATTTCTAATATATTATGAGGCCTGCACGTTTTCACAAGTAGAACAATGAAAATAATCATAATTCATAATGATTTATCAAAATTTTGTGAATTGCATTGTGAATTTTGATCGATACGAGAGGAAGTGAGTGGCAAGTAGAGTTGCTTAAAAGTAAGGTAAAACATTATAATTATTGCAGGGTTTGTGACTGCAAAGAAGCAGAGATAAATACATCCAAGATGTTTTAATACATTGCATTGTTTAATAATAATGCGGTAGGTACATATTCTCCAAATTCTCATCGTAAGCAGTTGCCGAAAAAATTATATGATTTAAAGCAATTTATCTTGCAATGTTATTTAATTTATTATATTTGTTGAATAGTATGTAATAAAATTCTATAGGTATAGATATTAGGTACTTACCTATTCTCGTACTGTTAGCATCTGAAGCCTTATCTATAAATGATCATTATTATTATGTGATAGAAATTTTGGCATTTTTATTACAAAACCAACCCCATAAGTATGAAATACGAGAAGCTATTTCTTTTAACGGTTATTCGTTATCTTGTTTTACTTTCTATTATTATAGCAATCGCTATTTTTCCTTCCATTGCCATGAACAGTTCCTGCGGTGTGATAACAAGTTGTATTATTGTGCAGAAACCACATACCTACTTAATAGGTACAAAATATGAACGACAGTATGAAAGCAAATTTGTCTAGGGTCAAACGTTTTCAGGAATTCCATAACGACCCGCACCCATACTGTCTATTGTTGTTTCTTCACAGTTATTAGCCATGGATGAAGGAAAGATATACTTATTGTGCGTACCTACTACCTACTTCTGCAGAACCGTATGGATTTTAACTTATTGTTACTGATCCTGGTGAAAGAAACTTGGACGCAACCAGCGAACCAGCTGAAATTAATTTTATTCGAGGTAGGAATGCTGGGCGAGCTCTAGATGAAGGCCGCCCGTTTTGTAATTAAGCACATTCTAATTGAATTTAAATTGTGGGCAATTGGCGTTAGTTTGGTTCCTTTAACGACCTGTGAATCTATTGCTTAGGTGTTATGGGAATCGGAGGTTAGATTCCATTGTTGGCAATAAATTAGTCGAAAATTTCAAGCTTCAACGAATGATGAGGGATATGACTAGGAGCAAATGAAATGGTAGGTCATGAACACCTTGTAGGTATTTAATCAAATGCCACAAAGGCAGGAGAGCACAAGCGGGTGGTATTGTAATGTTGGAAAATTTGCTTTTTAAATTTTCAACCATTTTTTAGTGACAAATGAAGTGGTATTTCAGGTAACATAATATGTTTTCTTGGTAGGAACCCCTAGTGCCAACCTGAAACCACGCAGTCCCTGTTGTTCGGAGATGCCTGACAATAAACAAACGAAACAAATTTCATTGAACTATATAAAAATGTCGTCTTAGAAACACCATTTCTAGCAAATCATTACGTTAGAAAGTGAATGATATTTTATAGGGTGATTGAACAGTTCGTTTTTAATTGGGAAATGTACACGGTTTTTGGCAATCGGTGTGGGTTGCGATAGAAAACAGTGCGGGAATATCATTCCGCACGGGTCTGGTATTAAGTGAAGTAGTAGGAAGCCATGGAAAACAAACGCGACTATACACAAGCGCTGCTGCGAATGTGAGAGTTCAGCTTGGTTGATTTATGTCAATTTGCGTGGGTATATTTTTAAAGGGGAAAAATTAAATTAGTTTGTTAATTACAACAAAAGTGGATATTCCAGCGGCAATAAGATAGAATTGACACTATTTCATATTTTGGAAGCTGTAAATGTGACGTCAGAAAATTTCCAAAACATTGTCAAAATATTTTTAGAACTGTAAGCATGGTATAAATGAAGTCACTTGGAACAGCATAAAAACGCTTGGGGGGCGGTTGCTGAGTCTTAGACGGCACGCGGCCATTAATAATATTATAAAATTTTCATTTAAATGCTCTAAAAAATAAACTTTGAAATAATTTAAACCAAAGCAAACCAAAAATTTTGTTTCTCACAAAACAACACGACACAAAACTCTATACATAAAAACACAATCCGTAAAATAAAGGGCAATCGTTATTTCCGTGCACGGCACTGGTTACACTGGCCTAACTGGCATACGTCGACACCTGCTCCGTGGATCTCCGAAACGCCGACCAATCAAATCGCTACGCTCGCTTTCTTATTGGCTGCCTCCTTGACTAGGTCTACGTCGACCGCATAAAAACCTTTGAATTTTATATGGGTGATTTCTGCTGATAAGTCTGGTATTTTTACCAGTAGCAGGGCGTCGTAATTGCTATGATATAGATCGCTATCTCTCTATATCACTGTGTTCCAAGTAAGTTCATTTATACTTTACCAGGGTACCTCGAGAACAGGCGCCTCGGCAATAAAATACGAGACAAAACACTTTTTTAACCATATTAAACCGAACCTGGTATTAGTAGTAAAAAGAGATGAAGGAGACAGAGATGTTAGATATTGTAGTAAAAACAAGTGACTGCATGCTCGCCTAATATAATATCACCAATAACTTGCATGGGTTACACTGTTCGACGGCTGGTTACTTGTGCAGAGAAATGCGGTGGATAGCAGTGCCATAATTTCACAGATCTTAGGATATACTTGCGTAAATAGTTATAATTGATATGGCTTTTTAGAGACCTTTTGACAATATTATATGGTGCCTTAACCTTTACGTTGTGTTTGACGACAACCTTTAAAAAACCTTAAAAGTGAAATATTATGTTGCGGGAAATGAATGAAATTCAGTGCTAGTTATCAGTGATTATAGTATTGAATAAGGTTCCTTACCATACCTACGAGTATTCGAAAGGAATTTATAGCACAGATGAGGTTCCAGGGCCATGAAATGACAGGCGGCGTCATTTTATTTTATTAAAAAAAATTATATAAAAAATAAAAAATAGAAACAATACCTTTAAAAACATGGTTGTTGCCTAACAAGTGAGGTACTTATGCTGAATTTTGTTTTTATTGTCAAAATCTCTTTGAGATAATAACCATATTTTTAACGATAATTTATCATTATCGTGATATTAATTCCCAGTAATTTTAATAATCATAAAGGTGAAATTTTAATTTTTCGCTTGGCAGTATTCTAGTAGTATGGCTTCGATTGTATGTTTTATACCAAGACCCTCGAATCAGGTTTGCAAAAGTCATTTTTCTGCAAACTATAATTTTAAATGTTCACTGGTATAACATCAACAGCCCCCTAGCACTGTTCGTAGCATAGTTGTGGCATGTTCGAATTATGATTGGAGACGCAACCACAGGTGAACTTAATGAAGCTAAGAAGAAACCAGGGAAGAGGCCAACGCAAATCGACAGCCATGCTAAGTATGCCATAAGAAGGATAGTTAGGTACTTCATAAGTTTTATTTCAAAAAAAGAGCTACCAACATTAAATAACATCTTACAAGCTCTGAATAAAGTCGACTACTTGCCTGTAGAGATTAGAAAAACATTAAAGTCATAGATAACCCTGAAATTATTTGTTGGAGGAGGGAATACCTACGGTAGATAGAAGATTTAGAAATAAGAGAAAAAACATTTTTTACTTAGATGAAACCCGATTTTCAAATATTTCCAAAGCATTCCTGATTTTTGATTAAAAATAAAATGTAAATTTTCCCAAATATAAGGACGTTTTGTTAGGCGACTATGTAAATCAAGAAAATTTAGGACATTGGGGTTTCAGCGGGTGCTGAAGAAAGTTACGTTTGCAATAAATCGCATCGAAGAAAAATCAGAGCAGGCCGTGAAATAGTGTTGTCACCATAACAATGGCCCGTATGAATAAAAAGAAAGCAAATACTCATGATCAAATGCTCCAAGCAAAAGTTTAGAGTAAAAGGTCGGTGCATGAGGATCTACTCCAATTTGTATGAATAATGATTTGCTTATACTCAAGGGGATTTGCTTAAACAAAATAAGCATCTGCTTATGGCGTGATTGTCAAACCTGTCGAAACTCACATAAATTAGTCTCGAAATTAGTGTAAACTCGTGTTGAGTCTACATTAATTTGGCCGCATTGTGACTGCAAGTGTAATTAAAATGTCTTCAGATAGTGGAAATATGAAGAAAGGGGTACCAATCTGTTTGTAGAGTCGCCACCACATTTCTAACTTTAAATTCCCTGACTTTTCCCGGTTTTCCCTGACCAACTACAGTGCGTCCCCCTGCATAAACCAACAAAGAAGGGTAAAAGACAAAAAAAAATGCGAGTTGAAATTTCATCATTCGGAAATAAGAGCTGCTTTATCTTAGAAACTAATTGGTGACATAATTTTAGTTTCGAAAATCAAGTATGCCTTGGCAATTTTGAAAAAACTGACTTTTCCCACTTACAAAAGGCTGTTCCTGTAGGTTTTACGACAAAATATTATTAAGGAAACTTGTTCAGAATTAAACACCGAGTAATTGTGTAAAATTTCAAAATCTTTGACCTACTTTGATTACTTTTTAATGTTATTTTAGAAAAAACAATTAAAAATTCAAAGTAGGTGGACGGTTTTTAAACTTTCTAGAGGACCCTAATTTTGCATCCTGAACAATTTTTCTTAGTAACATTTGATGAAAATGAGGGAAAAATTAAAAAGAAAACAAAGTAGGCCTAGGATTTTGAAATTTCACACACTTACTCAATGATGAAGTGCATTTGTTTCAAATGCTAAATGTTTAAATTTCATTAAATTACTGCTTAAAATGCTTTGTTTTTGTTGTGTTGTTAATTGAAGGAGTAGAGGAAGTCGGGATAACGTTAGTTTTACTCTAATTCCAAGTGCAAATTTCATAACAAAAAGCAGATTAAAGTTTTCTGACGTATGTTCAAAACATTTTATTTCAGGTGAATCATGATTTTTCTTGAAATCATGCTGCCCTTCGTTTACTTTGGGCAACGTTGACGGAAATTTGATCCACAAATGGACCTTTTGAATTATTTTGTTCATAACAGATGAAATCGTTTTTGAAACAGTCTACTGATCGATTCCCAGTTCACCTGTAACTCCCGTCAACATTGGAGCTGCTGTAATGTCCACGCATCAGCGGCTCCAACAATGCATTGACTGTGATGGAAGACAGTTCCAGCATTTAAGGAAGCATTAGTTTTATTTAAAAAAAGTATTTTCAGTTAGGAATAAGATTTTAATATTTGTTGACAATTTGATTTTAGGCATTTGTTTTTCTTCCATGGCCTACCCTTCGTATTTTGCCTACCTTGCACTTGCATATTAAATGCATTGATTATTATGCCCCTACACTTTTTTTTTTAATTTTTTGAACTAAGTATACTTTTATAATTAAAAAATGATAAAATTATGAAAGTTTATCATTAAATCTTAAAAAAAGACAAATAAGAATAAATACCGGTGTATTTTAACAGCGTCTTTTTAAAATTTTATGACTAACCTATTTGGTTATAATTTCACTACATTTTTATGAAAAAAAGTAATTTTTATTGCATATAATTTTCTGTTATTATATCAAAAAACGCGCCCTAGCGGCATCACTGAGACTTAGACATATCACAGGTAAGATGGGTTTGATGGACCAATAAATGCTTTTTCCAGCGAGACCAAGTTTGTTAAAATCCGTTCAGTCAATTAGGAGTACAGCTGTTTATTTAAAAAACATTGAATCACTCCCCACCACTTTATTTTAATAAAGTGTTAAAAAAGTGTTAAACAAAAATTACTCGAATAAAGCTTACCTTTAAAAACCATATATTATTTTGGTAACATTACTAGGTGGATTTCAGTGAAAAATCACTTTAAAAGTTTAAGATGGCGGTTACGCCCCCTAGTGACTATCTTGGGAATCTGAAAATAATTTCTAGGTTTTTCTCTTGGCCACTTTATTCTAAAAATTTTTTTACAGCAAGTCTCTACGACGAATAGTTTCCGAGATACAGCACTTTGCATTCTTATCTGACCACCCTGTACACTATGTACTATGTACGACTACTATGTACTATGTACTATGTACTATGTTCTATGTTCTGTGTTCTGTGTACTGTGTACTGTGTACTGTGTACTGTGTACTGTGTACTGTGTACTGTGTACTGTGTACTGTGTACTGTGTACTGTGTACTGTGTACTGTGTACTGTGTACTGTGTACTTTGTACTGTGTACTTTGTACTGTGTACTATGTACTATGTACTATGTACTATGTACTATGTACTATGTACTATGTACTATGTACTATGTAATATGTACTATGTACTATGTACTATGTACTATGTACTATGTACTATGTACTATGTACTATGTACTATGTACTATGTACTATGTACTATGTACTATGTACTATGTACTATGTACTATGTACTATGTACTATGTACTATGTACTATGTACTATGTACTATGTACTATGTACTATGTACTATGTACTATGTACTATGTACTATGTACTATGTACTATGTACTATGTACTATGTACTATGTACTATGTACTATGTACTATGTACTATGTACTATGTACTATGTACTATGTACTATGTACTATGTACTATGTACTATGTACTATGTACTATGTACTATGTACTATGTACTATGTACTATGTACTATGTACTATGTACTATGTACTATGTACCTACTATGTACTATGTACACCATATACTATTTACACTATGTACTATGTACATTATAATTGACACCCCCCTTAACTTGTTAGTTTTTGAGGTTAGAAAAAAGTTTTTGACAAAAGTTTTAGATACTAATACAAACTTTTTTGTCACGCTATTGGACCGTGTACGGTGTGTTCTAGAAAGCCGTGGCAGACATAACTTATGTTTTTTGAAATGGAACACCCTATATGTTTTTGTATTTTTGAAATATGCTCATCAAGGCAATCAAAATAATATCATTATCTTTTTCCGTTTTTGAAAAATTCCGTATTCAAATTTTATACTACATTTATTTAACTCGAATTTGTGGATCTCGTGATAAAGATAGACGATCAATGTACTAATGAAAAATATTTTTTTAAACAAGAGAGTAACATAGTGAAACTCCAAAATGTTTAGGAGCTTTTACGATTTTCCTGAAATTCTTTATTTCCAGAATATAATCAGTAAAATTTGAAAAGACTCCTAAACATTTTGGAGTTTCACTACATTAGTATCTTGTCTAAAACAAATATTTTTTGTTATTACATCGATCATCTATCTTTATCACGAGATCCACAAATTCTTGTTTAAATAAATTTAGTATAAAATTTGAAAACGGAATTTTTCAAAAACGGAAAAAGATAATGCCACAAAGTTTAATATCATTTTAATTGCCTTGATGAACAGATTTCAAAAATGCAAAAATATATAGGGTGTTCCACTTAAAAAAACATAAGTTACGTCTGCCACGGCTTTCTAGAACACACTGTAGTACACGGTCCAATAGCGCCACAAAAAAACTTTGTATTGGTATCTAAAACTTTTGTAAAAAAACTTTTTTTTCTAACCTCGAAAACTAACAAGAGCAAGTTAAGGGGGGGGGGGTGTCAATTTATAACGAACCACCCTGTACAAGTAATTTTTTTTTTCATAGGACAAGTTTGTGCGTCAAAAAACATTGGACGTCAAACAGTATCATACAGAGACGTACCACAACAAACGCAAAATGATAAAAGTTTGTTAACTTTACCATTATGTTAAAGATACGCTGCATAAACATTTCCATATAATAAGATGTGTTTCAACTTATTTCTTAAATCTTAAATTGTCTTGCATAAACCCACCTTTATTATCTTCTATTTGTAATCACTTTCATCTTCAAAGACATGTGTCGGTACTAATAACTTCATACGTTTCCACCGTTTCATTATCATTTTAGATTACTCCGGCTCCATATTCCCTGGCCACTTTTCCATAAAAAAAGATATAGTTATATAGCCCTTTTCCGGTGATACCATGCATGCCCATCCATCCTGCTTGTTAATGTCTACGGAACAAGAAATGTATTTCCCAGTGCTTTCATTGTTTACGCCTACAAGACACAAGACCTATCCTCTATGAGACCCATCTTGTAAGAATATATAAATCTGAAAAACTAGAAACCAGATTTTATCATTTTAAATTCACATTCAGCGAAGGCTTATCGCTTAAATTAAATATGCCAAAAATAGGACGTATCCAAAAATGTTGATATTTATAGGTAAGTAAAGATATGTAAAACCTTTTAAAATAATGCTTCTTCTTATTTATTATTCACAGAATATTTGGGAAGTTATCTATTAGGTATATTAATTACACTTATCAAGAATTTAAAAAGTCCATCCATCCTCACTATGGCCTTTCTATCTTTCTAGAATCGCCTATTTTGTTGGATATACGATTTTTATTATTGTTTTTATAGACGCAAACTGGCAAAACTTCAAAATCTAGACAAACGCAAGAGTATGTTTTTTCGTAATAACCCATAAACAAAATCTCATTCTAATTCTAATTGGAAAGGCTTAGAATGTAATAATGTAATTATGTACTTATCTACGTGTCTAAACTGCCGAAATAATGTTACGTTGATTAGAAAGTGCAATATTTGCGAAAATAAAATTCACCTGAGAACCAGTAGGTATATATCTGGATTTGTATCGGTCACTGTACATTATGCAACGATATTTCATATCGATCTAGTTGCACCTGCAATAATTGAATTTTGGCAATCAGATACCTGGCAGTTTTGAAACTGAATGGTACAAACAAAAGTTATTATTAAAATGTGTTAGATAATATGCTAAGAAAAGTACTGGCGGACACACATTCTAATAAAATTTTGGAACGAATTGGGTGGGTTCAATGAATTGTTAGTGTAATGAGTGGAATATAAAAAAATTAATATCTGATAATAGGAGCAATATTGCAATATACTTACATTTAACAATAAAAAACAATTCACAGGAAAAACTACATTCTGTTACTTTTATTTTTGTTTTTGATCGGGCAGTAAGTAAAATGTTTAAGCGAATTCGAAGCTAACTCTCTAAGGGATGTATTCTAATATTTTGTCGGACTTGTCCGCAGGTACCACTGTCCTTCCCAACAGTTAAATTAGAAGAGTAATATAATTCTGTTTTTTGGATGTGATCTAAAAATAGTCCGGGAGCTGGCGACACTAAATTTTGTAAGATTTCCTAAAGATTAATTTTATCTTATCATTTGTGTTATATCGGAGCTAAGAATACCTGAAATCGATTCCTGCAGGGGTAACAGTGGGACAGCGATTTACAGCGGCCTGCCAATTATATTAAAAAAAGGTGAATATTGACAATTCTAAAAGCTGAAACTTTTTCTATTATTTAATCATATTTCAGTAAGATGTAATTTCGTATCGATTTTGGACTTTGGGGGCTCAGAGGCCCATCTGTTATGCCGTGGGTGACTTTTTCAGGTACGGGCTAGCTGTATTTTTATGTAAAATCTCGTAGAATATTTTAGAAAATCCCACGGGACACCAACTTAACCTTATAGGGCTGTATCTTTTGAATCGTAATAGGTAGACACTTGAAATTTTCACAGAATGTGTATGGCCGCTATAACAACAAATAGTAAAAGTAAAATAAAGGTAATGTAATAGTTCCTATTTTTTTTAACAATGATGCCAACTAATATTTCTCAAACAGCGAAGTAGCGCAGTGGAAGCTTGCTGGGCTCATAACCCAGAGGTCTGGCGTTCGAAACCACGCTCTGGGCCAAACTTTTTTTATTTTTTTTTATTTTTTACTAAAGTATTTTTTAAGTTCGACTCGCACTTGGCCGATTTTTAACTTTATACCTACTTACTTGTATTGTTATAGATAGCTGCAGTATTTGGCATTGCAGGAGCATGCCGCAGGAGACTAATTACAGACATTACCATTAAATGATATGGATTCTATCATAACTGTCAAAATTCCCGATAGCAAGACAAACAAACCTCGATCATTATTTATAATAAGCGGTAAAATTAGAAGTTTTAATTTTGTTGAAATGTATCGCAAAAATACATCCCTTCGTCCCCAGTCTACCAGTTACACTAGATTCTTTATAAGATATTATAAGTTACTTCGACTGCGTCTCGAGCTGAAAACTTCATGCCTGGTGCAAAAAATATATGCACTTTTTGCACTAGTTACACAAATAACTATTTTTCTAAGTATAATAAAATTGTGTTTTTCGCATAGCAAGAAACTTTTTCAGGGTATATTAGGTGTCTCAAATAAAGTCCGATTATATCCTTAGTTTTTTAAATGAAAAGACTAGCTTAAAATCAGGATGATGCAGTTTTCTCTGGATAATCCGAATCTAGCTTCAGAATTTATATACCTACAGGGTGTTCTCGAAAAGTTAAGGACAAAAATACAGGGTGTCTATTTAAGAAGGGCCATTCGAGAAAATTTTGACAAATATGCATTTTTCTGAGAACTTTATTTGAAAAAGAAATTGCTTTTTTGATGAGCTAACTTTGCGTAAAATCACACTTGAGATCCATGGCCTACTTTCCGAGATATTTTTCAAAATCCCGAAAATCGCCGAAATTTCTTCGGTATGTACTAGCTAACTTTTTTGTTTCAAGAGTTACCAAAAAAATTCTTAATGAAATTTGTGGGCAAAACTGATTACTTTAAACCTAGTTTATCAGAATTTGGAAAAATACCATCGATTGTTGTGTGCTTTCTTAACACTTAAATTTTTGTTTTATTTATAGCTGTCATGCATACTAGAAAATTTAAAAAATGTGAAAAATGTGCAAGATACCGATACCTCGTAGGAAATTTCCAAGATTTCCAATGTAGTATGTTGGGAAAAAATACCTAAAACATGAAGGTACAGGATCGAGGCCACGGCTCGCTACAATAAAATGGGCACATTTTTCGGTGGGTGCTAAGAGAGCACCCATTAAACCGTGGCATTGTTTTAAATCCTGATAAAGTAGGCTTAAAGCAATTAGTTTTGCCCACAAATGACATTGGGGCAAATTTTTCGGTAACTCTTGAAACAAAAAAGTTACAAACCGAAGAAATTTTGGCAGTTTTCGGGTTTTTCAAAATATCTCTGAAAGTAGGCCATGGATCTCAAATGTTACACAAAGTTACCCTATCAAAAAGCAATCATTTATTTCAAATAAAGTTCTCAGAAAAATAAATGGTAAGATTTATCGGGGGATTTGTTGGACGAAAATTGTTATTTGTAAAAAGGCTTTAATAAATGGAGTATTGTGTATAGGCGCTTGTAAGCCTACGGTGGTTTCAGCACGGCCACAACTGGGCATTCCTCAAGTTGGTGGCGCTCCGAGGTCTGTACTTGTTACTAACTTTTTCTGCTATTATTGTTTGATACAAAAAAATTTTTAGATAATTTAAAAAATAGGTAACCTAGCTGTATAAATTTAAAGGTGCACAATGCCCCGATAGGATGTATGATAATACGCCAGATGGTCGGGCCCCGAGTATTCACCCTCTTTATATTCCTTATAGGTACGGGGAGGTCCCGTCAGAGACTTAACCCTCCTGATAGGTGGTGGCGGCATGGAGTAGGTATACTACGTGGCGGAGTAGGGTAAGGTCACCCAAGAGTACGCACTTAATATTTAAAGTTAAATAAATCGACAAAAATAAGTAATACAGATTTATTCGACACAGTATAAATTCCTTATTACATTTAAGAATATGTAATGCAAAAAAATATTTTTTTACAATTATCGACATGAGAGATATTACATCTTTAATAAAAAAAAACAGTTTGCGTACTCTTAGGAACGAGAGCTCGAAAGAGTACGAAGTGCTGGATTTAAAAGTACTCGCCAAAAAAATTTCAAATAACAATATATTATTCTTGACATAAGTCACATATTATAAAGAGCCATGTCTGAGGTAGTTCGTACCACAAATATAGACCTAGGTTAGTTGGTACAGTCTTCGTGCCACCATGCACCTCATGAATCACACTTAATCCATTCTGAAATGCTCTAGTGGTCCCTCCAGAGAGAAAAAAGAATATCGTATTGAAATTTTCTAGTTTTTTTCAACAAGTGGCAACCCCTTTTTTTAATTCCTTTTTTAATAGACCTGTTTGTGCGTGCGTACTCTTTACATGCGTACTATTGCGGACATGTCAGCGATGATTGAATAATCTATTTAACTAAAACAGGCAACTATAATTACACATCGTATGCTGTGCGAAACATGCCTATCTAAAGCCTTTTTAAGATGCACAGTCGAAAAATATAGTTAAGCATTCACAGTGTGAGATACTCCTTATAGCAAAGATGCAAAAAATTATAAAATTATGTATAAAATTGGTTAATTGCCTGTAATTCGTCGAATCTTTTACGGAGCACCACGCGACTATAATCAAAACTAGTTGTCAATTGAAGGCGTCTACACTGAATAGCGACCTCTATCCGAACAGCATTGGAACTAATAAAAAATACCAGTGCGTACTCTTATTAGGGGCTGCGTACTCTTATGTGATCTAACCCTACTGTTTAGTAAACATAATCTTTTATAACCTTCGAACAGACAAACCAAACTGCTGCTTGTTGTGCAGCCTCCATAACAAATCTATTGACATTCAAACCTACTAAAATATTTATACTGAAAGAATGTGCTGCTATAGGTAACGATTTCGCAATGTGTACGAAAAGTTAAATGGGCCTTTCCTGAATATTTGGTCACTTTTGACGGGCGATGGCTCCGCGTCTGACGTTTGATGTTTACATCATAAGTAGTTATTGAAAAAATCGTACAATAATGGGCTACTTCAGTGCCGATTTCTGAGCTTTTAATGACGATTTTGAGACACTTCACTGCCGACTTCAAGAAAACCATTATTATATAATAAAAGAAGTTCAGCTTTTATAGAATATTTAACATTTACATTTTTTTGACATAATTTGCAGGCCGCTGTCTATCGTTGCCCGCCACCGCGATGGCAGGAGTTCATTTTATTAATGAGTGTCACTAATATTATCAAATAAAAGATAAATTAAGCTTTAGGAAATGTGACAATGAAAAGTGTCGCCAGCTTCCGGTCTATAACTGACCTGTTCTGCACACAAAATTAGGGACGTGCTAAAAAATGTTAGCGTGCTAAACTGAATTACCTTACATGGGTTTCTTCGACCAATCTACATTTTTGTGATATAGCTATAACATAACCAACTATTATTTTAAAAAGTAGCTATTGTATAATGCTTGGTTTGGACCGTATGATTACCACGATTTTTTTATATTTTGGGCATGCTTCCGGATTTTGATAAATTAAGTTTTAACCATATTTTCACGCATGCACAGCGCGTTTTGTTATTTTTTTGCGGTAATCAGGGCGCAGCTCACCATTTCGTGACTACCTAAAAAGCGGCACCATAATTATTATTATTTAGATCCAAAGAGTAAGCCCAGTATAATTTTCTTTTTTGCATAATACCTAAGTAATTCGAATCCGGCTAGGCGAATACTTAAGTGGTCTTGTTGTTTTGCATAACTATTTTACAGGGTGTTCTATTACATCATATTGTATATAGGCAACTAAAACTCATACCAGAAACGAATATACAGGGTGATTCAGTCATGATGTAAACAAATTTAAGAGTAGGTCGGAAAAAATAATACGAATCCGAAACTTAAAAATTATATAATCAACCAAAAACAAAAATTTTATAGTTGATTAACGTCCTTGTTGTATAGTAGTGACTTGCCGTTTGTTCATATTCTGGTTCGCAACTATTATAGATGTCTTGTATGTTACATGTTACTGACTTGGGTGGTTATTATACTTTACCCATGAAAAGACAAACAATAAATCCTAAATACCTCAGATGCTCTGATGAAGACTTATGTCATTAAAGTCGAAACGTTAGCGGAATGTTGTGACTGATTTATTTAATTGTCCATTGTCTTATACCCAGAATAACAACTTATTAAAAACAAAAATAAATGAAAAATTTCAGAATTTTATTAAAATCCTTAATTAACGGCGCTTATTGCTGGTCAGATGGTAAATTTGCGCGTCGAGACTGGTGACCCCGGCGCAGTTGCACAACGGGTAAAATTTACTTATTTTCTCTTATTACCGCAGAAATTTAAAAATATGATACAGTTAGATAATTTTTCTGGAGTTTAAAATTTTTGGGGAAACAGTTTCTGCTGTGGCGATAAATTTACAGCATGGCTTAAGTAGATGTATTTATTTATTATTTGTAAACGATCTCATCCCGACTTAATTTAGTATGGAGCAACCTCCCTGTCAATGTAGTTGCTGTGGGGTCGCTCAATCCACTCGCATTGTCGCGGGCAACAGCAGAATAACAGAAAGCAACACGCCACCTGTCTAATGCAGGCGTGAAGACATCCGTGAACTGAAGCACCACACAGTCGCGAACAGCGAGACACAATTCATCGGAAATGTTGAATATTGCAGGGCATCCCGCGGTGTCGCGCGAATTACGGAATCACCACATTCCCTTATCTGTGTTTAGATAAATAAACAACCCCATTAGGTAGGATAAGAATCCACTTATCTGTGAAAAACAAGAAGGCACTTTTGGAGCAACCTTCGCCTTTTTAAGTTAGTCTAGATTTTAGATTCCTGATGTTAAGACCTCTCTTTGTAATCTAGTGTGTAGAAAAGAAATAAAAAACCTTTTTTAAAAGTTACTCAATCGGGTACATCATTTAACTGGCGCTGCGAACAGGATCCGCTGCACGTACAAGCTTCCGTTTAAGCCAAAAGGCCGGGATTGCACAGTACGGTCGATTTTTATCGTTCGGCGCGGATCTCCAAAAGAAGTAAGATCGGAAAACCTCCACTGCATCCACAAAGGAAAAGGACGGCCTCCGAGACAACTTCCACGAACATTTCTTCACGCTGCACCACGACTACAAGAGAGACTTCACCAGCAGAAGCTGTTCCACTAAGGCACACCGAGGACTCGGCTTTTGAACAAATCTTGGGTGAGAAAAGTGTGTGAATTTCTCATTGCGACTCTGTCATAGTTTAAGCAACCCGTAATATTTTATTTGCAAAAATTGATCTACAAATCGAAAGAAAGAAATTTATTGAAAAGAAAGTTGAAAGGTTTTCACCATATTTAAAACCAGACGAGATGCCTACACACGGTGAATCGTCCAATGCTGTTCAAATGACTTACAATGATATTAACGCGAAATTTAATTTGTTAAAAAATACTGTCCCTACATTTTGCGGTGGTACCGAAGAGTTGAACTTTTTCTTAAAACGAGCAGAAAAATTTCTAAACGAATTAAGATTTTCTGATGTGAGTTTAAATGACACTTTTTTCAATTTCGTTTTGTCTCAAATACAAGGAGACGCACGTAGGCAGATAATTTTGCATGATCCCGAAGATTGGCCCACCTTAAAGACACTGCTTTTACAAAAATTCGCTGATAATAGGTCTGAACTTACTCTCCAAAATAGGCTAACCTCTTGTTACCAATTTCCAGGTCAAAATATTGAAAATTACGCTAATGAAATAACAAAACGGTTAATACAATTGAAGGAACATATATCTCTTCACGAAAATAACGTTACGGTTAAAGAAACAAAAAACAAAATGTATGAAGAACAAGCCCTTAACTGTTTAATGGCAGGTATAAACGAGCCATATCGCTCTTACCTTCTAAATAATAAACCCGCTTCTATTGAAAATGCTATTAATTTATGTCAAGATTATGACAATGTTCAAAACCAAGCCAATTGGTTAAATTTCGTAAGAAACAATTCCAATAAAAGATCGAATAATTTCCAAAGTTTCCAGCAACCACCTAAACAAAATTTCCAAAGACAGTCTATACCACGTAATAATTACCACAATAGGAATTATAGTCGTAATAATGAACAATTTAATAGGCATAATTTCAGTCAACCACGACAAAGTTATACAAGGCAAAATTTCCAAAACCAAAATCAGAGGAATTTCAATCAAAATAACTTCAAGTCAAACTCTCCCATGTGGAAATATAACCCTAGTAATAATAATTACCACGATAGGAATAACTACAATAATGGAAATAATTATAATAATAGTAACAATCGCTATAATAATAACTTTAATCCCCAATACAGAAATGATCAACAAACAAACATGTCTAGAGCACCAACCCGCCAGTACGAACCTATGTCAACGCGTACGATTCCGGCAACACAAATAAATAACATGGAATTTGAACCCAGTAGCTCGTCAAAAACAAATACAGCACATTCACAAATCGAAAATTTTCTAATGACGGCCTCGAGCAGTTCGAAAAACCCGTAGTAACTCACAATGTCAATAGTCTAACCGATTTCGAAAATCTACCGCTCATTTTCTCTGAAGATTACAAATTAAAAATTTTAATTGACACTGGAGCTTCAATATCGGTAATAAACTCAAAAATTGCGCAAAAATTATTCCCAAACCAAGCTTTTTCTTTCAATTGCGAAATTTTAGCATGTAATAATAAAATTTTAAGTAAACAAGCCATACTAGCCCCTATCTTAAAAGAATTTGATATTTTCGAACCCATTATATTCATAATAATAGATTGGCACGACAGTTTTGATTGTCTTTTAGCTTGGAAGGATTTAGTTAAGTTTAAAGCAAAAATAGACGCAGGCAGGCACCTTTTGCAATTTCCTCATCTTGATATACCACTACAATCTCACTTACAGCAATGCGTTATAACAAATATCCAAAACGGAATTGTGATAATCCCTCAAATGAAAAATGACTCAGAAACTTATCCCGAATATATTTGCCACGTAGAAAATTTTAGAGCACCTTTCCCGTTCAATAACAAACCTAATAAAAATTTCTCCACAATAGAAAGTGAACCCATTGAGAATTTTGAATTATTAAGCCCAGAAATAATTAAGCCCGAAAGTTTAAGCGCAAAACTTAATGTACCTATACGTACAGAGCACATGAACGACGAAGAAAAATATAAAATTATCACCCTATGCAAAGAATTTAAAGAAGTTTTCCACGACCCAGAAACTACCTTACAACCTTGTAAAGCAACCACTCATTCTATTAGGACTTCCGATGATAACCCTATATATATAAAAAATTATCGATACCCTTTCCATTTAAAACAAGAGATTCAAAAACAAGTGCAAACGCTTTTAAAAAATGATATAATACAACCTTCCATATCGCCATACTCATCCCCTGTTTGGATAGTACCGAAAAAGATAGATGCGTCGGGACAAAGAAAATTCCGTATGGTTATAGATTTTAGAAAACTAAACGAAAAAACGATAGAAGATAAGTACCCTCTTCCCCGCATTGAAGAAATCCTAGATAACTTAGGTAAATCACAATATTTTAGTACTCTTGATTTGGCCCAAGGATTCCATCAGATCCCCTTACATTCTGATTCGGTGGAAAAAACCGCATTCACGGTAGAAAATGGACATTATGAATATACACGCTTACCTTTTGGATTAAAAAACGCACCCGCGGCTTTCCAGCGAATGATGGACCATGTTCTACACAAATACCTTCATAAAACTTGTTTTGTTTACATGGATGACGTAGTAGTATTCTCAAAATCCTTACAAGAACATTTAAATCACCTCAGACAAATTTTCAAATGTTTATTGCAAAATAATTTACGCGTACAGTTAGACAAAAGTGAATTTTTAAGAAAAGAAGTACCTTTCCTAGGACACGTAATTTCAACCAAAGGAATAAAACCTAACCCGGAAAAAATAAAAGCTATAGACGAATTCCCACTTCCGAAATCACAAAAAGAAATCAAATCATTTTTAGGACTTTTAGGATTTTATCGAAAATTTATCCCAAATTTCGCGGATGTTACAAAACCTTTTACACATTGTTTGAAAAAAAATACTAAAATAAATACCGAAGATCCAAAATACATTGAAGCTTTTAAACTTTCCAAAGAACTATTATCCAATCACCCTATTTTAGCATATCCGGATTTCGAACAACCTTTCGTCCTAACCACAGATGCTAGCAACGTCGCTATAGGAGCTGTATTATCGCAAAACCAACACCCAATATCGTACTTTTCTAGAACTTTGAACTCAGCAGAAAAAAATTATGCCACAATAGAAAAAGAACTTTTAGCCATTGTAGATGCTTGTAAACATTTTAGACCGTATGTTTTTGGACAGAAATTTCTAATAGAAACTGATCATAAACCTTTAGTTTGGCTATTTTCTCTCAAAGAACCCAACTCTCGACTAGCTAGATGGAAGCTCAGGCTAGAGGAATATAATTTCGAAATTAAATATAAAAAGGGAAAAGATAACCACGTAGCAGACGCACTATCCAGAATTGAAATTAACGCAATCCACCCTCTTGTTGATGACGCAGATTCAATCACCCCTGAACCTCCAGAAGAAAACTTATATGACTTAATCGACGAATTAACTGATCAACTTTCCCAACGAGAACTCGAAAAAGAAACAGCACAAACCATTCACTCTAATGCCGAAGACCCAATTGTCGAAATTCCTATATCAGAAAAGTCCCTTTCTCAGTATAATTCCGCTATTTACATTAAGTTAGGAGATAAATACGAAGTAAAAATTGTAAAAAGAAATAGAGTAGCGAAACGTTACAATCTTACAATTAGAATAGGCTCAGAAAAAGAACAATTAACTACTTTCATTAAAGAATATTTGTTACCAGATAAAATCCATGGCATATATTTCAGTGATAACGAAATCGAAAAAATATTCCAAAAAGTAATTAAAGAACAATTTTCCTCAAACCTTAAATTTCATAAAGTACTCTATGCCCCTAACACTATAAATACAGATTTGTTTATGAAAGTTTTAGAAAAATATCATTCAACAAATCATAATGGAATAAATGAAACTTATGAACATTTTAGGAAAATATATGATGCGTATAAATTAAAAACGATAATCTCTAACTATATAAATCAATGTGAAACCTGTTTGCTTTCCAAATATGAAAGAAACCCTTTAAAACCCCCGTTTGAAGGACCCTTAGTTTCTAATCGCCCATTTGCCCACATATTTCTTGATATATTTACCTTTGATAACCAAAACTTTTTAACAATATTCGACCTTTTTTCAAAATACGCACAAGCATACGCAGTTGAGAACAAAACAGCTATCACTATTACTAATAAATTAAGACATTTTTTCACACACCATAATTTGCCATCAAAAATAACAGTAGATAATGGTACAGAATTCAACAACGATCTTCTAAAAGAATTTTGCGCTCTATTCAAAATAAATTTACATTTATCCACAACAAAAAACCCAAATTCCCTCTCACCAATCGAACGTCTTCATAGCACTTTAAAAGAAAAATTGATTATATTACGCAATCAAGATAAAAATGAAAGCACTTCAAATTTAATGACCACAGCTGTCTTAATATACAATCAATCCGTACATTCTACGCATGGTTTTACCCCTTTTACATTATTATACGGCCCTTACGATGATTTAAACGCTCACGAAATTAATCTAGACAAAGGAATTTATCAAAAATATAATCAGACACGAAAGAAAGAAATATTACCCTTCTATGAATCCCTTTATGATAAAAAAAAACGATCTAAAACACGAAGAATAGAAAAGGCAAACGAAAATAGAAAACAAAATCTTCCGGAAATAAGCGGAACAACTTATGTAAAAACAAAAGACAAACAATTCCACAAAAAATCCAAACCCTTGTATACGAAAACGCAAATGAAAACAATAACCGCAAAACCCTCCTTCGTCTCAGGCAAAGTAAAAGGTATAGTTAGACGCTATAAAATAGATAAAATTAAAACCCCAAGAAAGATAATAAAAATTTCTTCCTTTGCAGAAAATGAAAATACTGATACTTCTGATTATATGCAACCTAGTACGTCTACATCAGTCGACGATACAGATAAGTAGAATCCCATCAAATTCTCATTATATAGCTGAGTATATCTCTCCGGCAAAATTAACTTCTATTTACCATAATATTTACTTTAGGATAAATTTAGGACAAATAAATGTAGTCATTAGGAATATATTAACCAACAATTATTTACTCCAACACAAAATTAGCAGTCATTTAACCGAACAATTGAATAATAAGATAATGCACGTTCAAAATCTTTATGACTCAATTAAACCCCCGAGAACAAAAAGAGGAATGTTTAACTTCCTAGGATCCGTAGTAAAAACTGTCACTGGAAATTTAGATCAGGAAGATTTTCAGGAAATAAAAACTAACATGGAAACTTAATAAAAATAATCAAGCTCTCCTAAAAGATCAAAATTCGAAAACAGTCACGTTGCTTTCACATTTAGAAAATCAGTTTGAAAATCAGATAGAAACTCTTTCGCAATATTTTTCTCAAACTGCTGAAAGACTTTCTAACGCATCGCAAACAATAGAAATGGAAAATCTTATTTTACAAGAAAATCTACATATCGAATCATTGGCTCACTTTTTAGAAACTTTAACTCTAACTCTCCAATACTCACATAAAAATGAACTATATCCCCTTATTATGTTTGAAAACACTCAAAGAGAAATTCAAAACGAATTACAAAAAATTTATTCTCCTGAACAATTAAGAACTCTTCAATTAACTTTAACAGAATTTATTTCAGTATTAAGAAGCCATGTCATCATTACAAATAGTTTAATGATAATAATTATTCGCGTACCAATTTTCTCAGAAATCACTTATCAATTCTTAAAAATACATTTTACTATTTTTGACTCAAAAATGATTATAAATAAAAATACCAACGCTCTTAGGTATGCCAATACTTCGTTGATTGCAGACACTAGTTCTTGTATAACCTTAAGTAATCTGACCATTTGTAACAATGTTCAATTCGACCCATGTAACTTAATAACGTTCCAAAATTGTATAGTAGCTAGAATTAAAAATTATTCAGAAATTGTATTACTAAATAGTCAATCTGTTCTTGTAAACACTAATGTAAATCAAAAAATACTTGACTTAGATACATTAGATACTCACTATGTAACAACACCAAGCTTAATAAGTAATTATTCGCTAATTGAGATCAATAATACCATATATAAACAGAAAGAAACTTATGTAAATATACAAACACCTCATATAATGTCATTCGAAAAAACTGTTCAACATAATGTATCCTTACCGCACATCGAAAACTACAGTGAAATAAAAAGACAATTATTCGTTCAAAATCAAGAATTACTCTTGAACAAAATTCAATGGAAAACATACATTTCGATAATACCTATACTTATTATAGTTTTTATTACATTTATTGTTTTGTATCATTTTAGGAAAAGTATAATCAAATTATGTAAACGCAATTCGAAACCCCAAGAGGAGATACCTCTAGAAAAAATAAATCCAGTAGAGCAAATACAATTAATCTCTGAGTCTCAAAGAATTAATAGTATTTACCCGGTCTCAATGTAGGCAATTGAGAACTTATGGGGGGACGAATTACGGAATCACCACATTCCCTTATCTGTGTTTAGATAAATAAACAACCCCATTAGGTAGGATAAGAATCCACTTATCTGTGAAAAACAAGAAGGCACTTTTGGAGCAACCTTCGCCTTTTTAAGTTAGTCTAGATTTTAGATTCCTGATGTTAAGACCTCTCTTTGTAATCTAGTGTGTAGAAAAGAAATAAAAAACCTTTTTTAAAAGTTACTCAATCGGGTACATCATTTAACTCGCGCGTTTCTTCGGGACGGACACACACCGTTTATCACCCGACAGAACATCGCTTATTTTCTTTCAATCTTCCTGCGCTTTGCTACTGACCAATCAATGAGCCGAATCCCCTTTCTATATTTGTTTGTCTGAAGCTGAATCAAGAGTTGGACCATACCACCGGCATTAAGTAGGTACTTCATGTGATTTCCCCTGCCTATTTTAACGTTTTTCCGAGAAACTGTGCCACTTTTTCAAAATACATACTTTATGCGCTATATACAGTAGATTCCATAAGACTGCGGGGTAGTAAGTAATAAAGTGTTGCATACACTGCTACTTCTGTCATCACACCAACGGTAGAGTAGGTGACTGAAGCCATGGTCATCACAACCCTCAGGCTTATTTGTGTCTTACTTAAAAAACCAAGAAAACCGAAAATGTGCAAAACGGATCTGGGTGTAGACGTCGTTACGATTTTGTATTTTGTAGTTGTAATTTAAGAATTATAAGATAATATGTGTGTGCGGAAATTCGGAAAAGTCCTCAAGCAAATACTGCAGCTTGTGATGTAAACACAACAATATACAACACTTAGGGGAACGTGGGTAATATCAACTGCTGGATAATATCGACCTCATTGATATCTACATTCTACCTTGTTTAAGGCCGTAAGATCCCAGGGCCCTCTGCCGCCGTTAGTAGACGTGCGTCGTTTGTAAGTATAGTATTTCTAAAGTCACTTGGAACAGCATAAAAACCTGTGAATTTTATACGGGTGATTTCGGCTGATAAATCTGGTATTTTTACCAGTAGCAGAGCGTGGTAAAAGCTATGAAATAGATCGCGCCTCGTATATCACTGTGTTCTCGACTGTGTTCCAAGTGAATTCATTTATATTTTACCAGGGTAGCTCGGAACAGGCTCTTCCGGCAATAAAATACGAGTCAAAACACTTTTTTAACCATATTAAACCGCACCTGGTATTATAAGTAAAAGGAGATGAAGGAGACAGAGACGATAGATATTGTAGTAAAAACAATTTACTGCATGCTCGCCTAATATAATATATCACCAACACTTGCATGGGCTACACTGTTCGACGGCCGGCCACTTGTACAGCGAAATGCGGTGGATAGGCGTGCGATAATTTCACAGATTTTAGGATATACTTGCGTAAATAGTTGTAATCGATATGACTTTTTAGAGACCTTTTGACAATATTATACGGTGCATTAACCTTTACGTTGTGTTTGAGGACAACCTTAAAAAACCTTAAAAGTGAAATATTATGTTGCTTTTAGAATATATATATATATCTTTAAAAAACTGCGTGACGCTTATGTATGAGGCGCCATTTCGGACTAAATTATTATTTTTGAATATATAAATTTCTCGGGCTAATATGATATTTATAGTAATTGGCGTGAATAATCTTTTTTTAGTCAAATTTATATATTACGCATCGCCCAAAAGAATATATTACAGTAAACGCAAAAAAATATATCAAAACACGACATATTAATTTGGTGCACCAATATATAATAATTTAGGGTACCACTGGTCGTCACCAGAGGTCGCGCCGCGCATTCCTAAAGTGCACCGGCAACGCTGCAGCAGAAAGTGCAGAAGCCCGAAGTCGAATTTTTTTTTATATGATATTTATAGAAATTTGCGTGAATATTCTTTTTTTAGTCAAATTTATATATTACGCATCGCCCAAAAGTATATATTACAGTAAACGCAAAAAAATATATCAAAACACGATATATTAATTTGGTGCGCCAATATATAATAATTTGGGGTACCACGGAACGACACCAGAGGTCGCGCCGCGCATCCCTAAAGTGCACCGGTAACGCTGCAGCAGAAAGCGCAGAATGGTGTAAAACCAGGGACTCTAAAATAAAAAGGGTCCCTGTGTAAAACCCACCCCCGATTTTCTTGAAATTTTGGCTAGATAGGTTCCTATCCCTTATTTTCGCCCGACGTTACACCATTGGAATAGATTACCTACCACTTCTTTTTTCATAAGGCAGCGCGCATCCCTGCCGACTGTCACAATATGATGCGAATATCCCCTTATTTTTTCATACGGCAGCGCTTATCCCCCAAAAAGGAGGGAATACGCTCCTTATTGCAAAGATGCTTGAGAAAAATGCACTTCCGACTGCTTCCGACGTAGACGTATCAAATGTTTACTTCGGCTTCGGACGTGTACGGAGTTAAATGTACGGTCAAAGAAGTCACGTGACTCAATCCACCAATGACAGTGAAAGACGTATACCGACTTTTATATACGTCGGACGTATAAATATCCACTTCCTACAACAAAACGAAGGCGAAACGAAAACGATCATGCGGGCAGGAAACTAATATGTAAGATGATTGTGGGGTTATACACCACAAAACATCAAATCCCAAACCTGACACAGAAAAAGAACATCCAGTACGTCGGTAATCATAGTCACTTCGACTTCGGGCTTCTGCGCTTTCTACTGCAGCGTTACCGGTGCACTTTAGGGATGCGCCGCGCCCTCTGGTGATGACCGGTGGTACCCTAAATTATTATATATTGGCGCACCAAATTAATATATCGTGTTTTGATATATTTTTTTGCGTTTACTGTAATATATACTTTTGGGCGATGCGTAATATATAAATTTGACTAAAAAAAGATTATTCAAGCAAATTTCTATAAATATCATATTAAAAAAATATATTAGCGCGAGAAATTTATATATTCAAAAATAATGATTTAGTCCGAAATGGCGCCTCATACTTATGTCCTATATTGAGTTTTTTTTATGCAATTAGAGTTTTTTATGCTGTTTCAAGTGACTTTAAAAATACTATACTAGCCATGTGGAGTTCGGCGTTTCCACTCTTCGTATCGACTTGGTTGTACAATATCGAAAATCGGTAGATTCCTTATAATGTTTCCACTGTTGTTGATAAGAGGGAGTGGTGATATGTATATTCTATAGATTTTTGTCCATTAGGAGCAATAGCCAACTAGGTCGATATGGCCTTAAATTCTGCTTACAGATTTTAGGTTTTTCCAATATAATATGTTTAATTTTTAGGTTATTAGTAGGCTTTGGGGTAATTTCGATCAGATCGATTTACATATTACTCGCTTGATTGATATTACCCTTCTGATTGATATTACCGGCAGTATTTTATATGCAATTGTCAAATTTTTAATTAATTTCGATCAGATCGATTTACATATTACCCGCTTGATTGATATTACCCGTCTGATTGATATTACCGGCAGCATTTTATATGCAATTGTCAAATTTTTAAATATTTTAAGTTCTGTAAAGGAAAAACATACGAAAAGTTGATATAATTTTCTGTTTGGTCGATATTAACAGATTTTCTCTGGCTTTTTAAAATAATATTAGAAAGAAAGTTATTGAATTTGTATAAAATTTTCAATACAGATCTAAAAGAAGAGTTCTTATACAGGCCTCTGTAGAAATTCCCGGCATTAATATAGATTAATTAAGTACTTATATTAAAAATTTGAAATAATTGTTCTTAGGTAGTCGTTATTTCCACACGTTCCCCTACCATTATTTGTAGAACCAAGGTTCAAACCAAGGCTGATAAAATGCAAATGAGAAGAGATAATGAAATGTGACAACAGCGCAAAACTTTCAACCATGAGCGTCGAGTTATTGATGTGCTAAGGTTGATATGCTCCTCAGTTGAATCTTCCGCAAAAAAATATTTTTCGCACTTTTCTTTTTAGTAGGCTTCTCCCAGTTTGTGGTTAAAATTTGTTACATCATGACATGACGGAATTACAAAGTAAATCTGGTGAAATCCTGGAAAAAAGTTTGTTTGCACTGGATATTAAAAAATCGAGTTAATAATCATTTACAGTAGTCCATGCATAGAACAAATTACAATGATGATAAAATAAATCGTCTTCATTAATTAATATCAGATTAGTGTAGAAATATGACTAAATCCTTATCACTGTTTAGGGAGAAATTCGGCTATGTCCTTATGTTGTGAGTGCAGCGACTCGAGTAGGGAATTAATTTCATAATTATCATTGCGGAGTTTCGAGAATAAGAAATTACATATAGCTTTGTGCCATTGCCATATCATAATAAATATAAATTTATTATTTATGACGATGGTATAAACCCTAAGTTAACTGTTCTCGTGTTCTACCCGAGTAGGTAGGTACTACCCGGGAATTCGTGGAACAAATCTAAAAAATTTCCGTTTATTTCGCATGTTCCAATGAGATCAAAAGGTAAATGGCACCTGTTGGTATATAGTATCCTAAAATTTTGCAGGTTGTCGGCAGGTTTTGCCCCAATTTTAAAAACAATTTGTTACTGTCAAGCCTATAAATAATTAAGAATATTATATATGTTCATAATATTGTCTGTTTGAAGTTTGAAGGACACATACTCGTGTATTCATTAATAACAACTTTCTGCTACCGTTTAATTTTTTTTTAAATTTTCCACTATTAATAAATTATATAATAACAATGCGGACTATAACACACTAACATTTTTGCAATATACAAAGCCATACATTGCTTTTCTCTCTTTTCTTAAGCTCTTCTAAAAATATTATAGTCTAAGAGATATTTAGGTATAGAATAAAAGTACAAGATAAATCAACATTGAAATAAAATTACTGATATTTAACTTTGGTTGTGTCATATGATTAATAATTATTGATCATAGCTATGGTTCATTATACACATCTGAAACTAAGTATTTCCCCCCTATAGGAAATAGAAAAAAATCAAATTTGAAAATTTACATAGTAAATCTATATCCATTCATACAACGTCTTCAGTTTCAAATTCCTTGCAAACACCGAATTCTCACGGGTTTTATGAAATTTATGAGGATCCTGACAGCAAAACTAATGCGTGAACTATTGAATACGGAATCACTTGAAATCGGCTGGATGAATTTATGATAAATTGGTACGTATAGTGAGGACCAAATGTGGGTTTCAATTTAATTTTTAAACGAGAACGAGCAAGAAGTAGGACGAAATACTAAATACCTAAAAGAAAAAAATTTGACCGAAAATCAAAAGTAATAAAACAATCCCAATCAAATTTACCGAACTATAAGTAGTGTCACTGTCTTAACACTAACCAATTATTAACTATTTCAGAAAATCGAGGAAGTGCAACTGACTTTTGTTGCTTCCTGTATAAATCGTCTACTTGAAGAAATTACATTTCAAGCTCATCTACATTACGCATCTTCCCGTCATTATACACTTGTTTCAATTTTGTAGGTATGCTCGATATTATGCTATAGAAATCATGTTAATGATCTTCATGAAAGTTTACAGCAACACGAAAGAAATTAAATGAAAGCGAGAGTAGGTACTCATGATATTCGTTCGTTTAGTGAGTTCCTTGTGCCTAATAACCATAAAATTATTTATAAAGAAACTGTGAACAAAATCACACATTAATTTAATTTGGTCACCTCCGACAAATTTGCAATTGGTGCAAAAAACTGCCACCCCGCAATCTTTTACGATTTATTATTAACTAATAATATAGTAATAATGGAATTTCAGGTTTGATGTTTCACGCTTAATATAAAATTTGCCCCTCGTTCCGTGAAATGTGATTTATGAATATTGATTTCTCTAAACTTTGCATCATTGCTTTTGTTTGCCAAGTATAATGACAGTTAAGGATTTTTTGCAAAAATCTGTTTAAATGGATGATAATTTTGTATTTACCAATCCAAAATTCGCAGTTCAGTTTAGGTAACTAACTTAATTACTCTCGTATTGTTTCATATATGTCGTAATGTCACAATGAGTTTACAATCAGTCTAACCATAATACAACATACAGTGCGTCCGCATCAGAAACTACCACCCTTGAAAAATAATATATACCTAATCAAATGTCACCAATACCGGAAGTACCTAGTACAGCGGTATTCTACTCGAAGAATAAAGTGACAACTATTTTTTCATTTGCTCGGAGCCTTCGAAGCTCTATATTGAGGCTCTACAGGCCGTTAAAACGGGCCCGAAAATGTTGTTTTTTCGCTATATCCTCTAAACGGCTTGATAGATTTCGATGATTTTTGGCATGTGCCCATAGATAATTATCTCACACAAATCTATCGTAGTGCAATGTCCGCAACCGCTCGAGGGTGCCACTTATGCCCACTAATCTGTTTTATTATGAGCATAATTTTTTTCGCATATAATTGAAGCCACTTTGTAGAAAATTTAATTATCTACAAAAACTAGTGTACTTACCATTTTTTGCAAAAGTTATGTAGTTTCGGGCATAGCGCCCAAAATTCAGCTACCATGCAGGTACCCACGCATATTAAACATTAGTCCCAATAATTCGGATAACTTTTGCAAACAAAAGTTGAAGTGGTTAAATGTTAAAAATTTAACTAGCTATCTAACCTTCATTTTTGTAATTAAAATTAAAACTAAATTTTTCCCAATTGTTTGAAGGAATATACAGGGTGTTTCTAAATTATGGTGCCAACGTAATATGACAGATAGAAAATGTCATTTTAGACAAAAAGTTTTCTATAAACATGGGTCCGAATATGCATAATAAAAAAAGTTACAGGGTTATAAAGGTACAGTTTAAAAAACATATTTTTCGCAAAAACTTCTACAGAAGTTACGCAATTTAAATGAAACTTGGTGCAGTCCATTAGTCGCTGACTTGCTACAATTTGCTACAAAGTGCTGACATTGCAATATTCAACCGCTAGAATTTTCCAGAAAAGAATCCCTAAAAATAGCAGAGCATATGTGTGAACGCTAAATCAGTAGAAGTTTCTAGGGGGGCTTTTCCAGAGGGCCTTAACTGATCACGCTGTATATATTATATATAGATCTTTCAAAGTTAAATCCTTTTTGTGTTCACGCCTCTATTGCAGTTAACCTTCGCGGGAAGTTCGAGTTTGAATTTTGGTTTCAAGACGAAAACATAAAAAATTCATTGCTAAAGGCTTAAAAAAAATTAACTCTAAGCTCAAAGGATACAGATCTCAAAAAAAAGTCCGCCAGTTTCATAAACCTATATGCCAACGATATTACTCATATGGTGATCTTTTCTGTCCGTCCAAATATGTAAACATATCCGAAATGCTACCTACATTCCGAAAACTTTTGACCGCGGCTATAGGCAATTAATATGCATGTGTTTATCGTTCATTCTAATAATATTTACACTAAAATAAAAGTACTTTCTGCGGGCAATCAAAGCCGAGAGCAAAAATAACACATATGACTTTTGAATACGATCGACGACTTCGAGTTAAATAATTAAAAATAATTAGAATTGCGATCTTTTGTCAGTGAGAACATAATTTCAAAACTTTTCTAGAATTTTCGATGTAAATGACCGGATGTTGAATCATCAGAATTTTTTCCCGGAACGTGCTTTTGAAAATTATACCGTATTTCTCAGGAAAATGCTGACATTACAATATTCAACCGAATTTTCTAGACCTTTCAGCAAAAATGACGTAGGAGTAACGACATATAAATAGGGGGCGAAAATCTAAAAATTTTAGTTACTGACATCACCTAGCTTAAATAAGTGTTCTAAGAAAAGATTTTGCGCTTTCTTCGGTGGTCGCACGAATGCAGCCAAGTTGAAGGTTACGGGAAAGCAAATGAAATATATAGATGTTGTCTCCTTGTACCCAACCGTACAGTATCATGATCCTTATCCTGTGGGACATCCGATAAAAATTTACAAACCCTCTGCTTATGATTTTAACTGGTTCGGTTTGGTCAAATGTACAGTTTTGCCACCACGCCGTCTTTACCACCCGGTGTTGCCTGTGAAAGCGCACGACAAATTAACATTCGGCCTATGTCGTACGTGTATCGATGAGGAACCAGAGGGACCGTGCTGTCACACAGAAGAGCAGCGTGCGCTCACTGGCACTTGGACTACACTGGAAATAAATAAAGCAATAGAAAAAGGCTATAAAATAGTAAAGATCCAAGAGGTGTGGCATTTTAAAGAGGTGTCCACGGATCTATTTAAGGAGTATGTGAGAGACTTTATGAAAATCAAACTTGAGACAAGCCCCCACGGCTATGAAACAAACGAAGATTACGCATATGCTATTAAACAACAAATGAGCATTGATTTAGATATTGAAAATATTGGTGTCAATCCTGGCAAGAGGGCGGTCGCAAAGGTATGTTTGAACTCACTATGGGGGAAATTCGGTCAGAGACTAAACATGTGCCAAACTGAATACATTACGGATGTCAAGCGCTGGTACGAAGTACTGTTGGATGATAAAATCGAAATAACTAGCTGTGTCTTTATCAACGAGGACGTGGTACAAGTAGCATAAAAATTTAAGGACGTGTTTATAGAGAACTCTACATCTACAAACGTATTTATTGCCTCTTTTACGACATCCAATGCCCGTCTACGTTTATACAATATGCTAGACAGATTAGGTGATGACATAGTGTATTACGACACAGATAGCGTTGTTTACATTGATAATAACCAGAATATAACAACTGGTTCTACGCTGGACGAGTGGGCGAATGAGTTGGCAGACGATGATTACATCATCGAGTGGCTGTCAACCGGCCCCAAAAGCTAATATTTTAGAACCTTAAAAGGTGTCGAAGTTACCAAGGTTAAGGGCTTCACTCTTAATTTTGAGAACACACAAAAATTAAACGCTACTGCCATGCGTACGTTGCTGGAAGACCCCTCTCAGTGTCTCGAGCTAACGTTTGATCAGCTGGCTCGAGATACCAAAACTAAAGATATTGTCACACGAAAAAGGGTATCCAAGACCTTCAGGATGGACTACAAAAAACGCAAAGTTGATAATACATCTGATGTTTTGAACACCTTCCCTTGGGGTTATTAAGTAGAACATAGATGTCTTGTATTTTTATGACATTTAATAAAAGTCTTAACTTTTTAATGGTTTTTTATTTTCCTTCTACAGCTACTACAAAAAACTGTTTCGATCATAGGTTTCGTCCAGGCCTTCAGCACTTCCCTAATCACTAAATCAAACATTTATATTTTTCAAATTCTACAGGTCTTTCAGACCTTTTAAACAGAACATAATTTTTATTATCTAGAATTACAGACCAAAAGTCTCTGAATATCAACTGAATAACTGATTTTAATCCCTTCCCTGTTAAAACGTATAGTTCATACGTTAACAGTTGAAGCATTTAAAAATTGTTGATATTAGATAAAACTTTCCCAAATTACCTAGAATTACAGACCAAAAGTACCTGACAAAATGACCAGAAAACTACTACCTTTCCAGAAAACCACTACTATTCTCAGACATATATTTCCAGAAAATATCTATTCAGAGAAAACTAGAATTCCAGAAAAACATTGAAAATTCCAATAATATAAATTTGAATTAGGACTTCCGGCCTCTTCATGACCCAGCACCCCCCCACAGCCTCTGGAAATTTCCTTTCCTATTAGGAAGAAATTCCCTAGTTTAACCTGAAAAATTTCCTATGTCGAGATTATTGCCCCACTGCATTTCCTAGAATTTTACATGTCAAGTGTTTGGCTTTGGAATGTTAGGTTTGACTCCCAGCTGCAGACCCTCAGGAAAAGGAAAATAAAAATGTGTGTGCGCAGAAACTGTAGTCGAGTTCACAATGGGTTAGGACCATGGATGCAACGCTTGACCTTGATTTCAAAAACCAAGAATGTTCAACATATCTATTGTTCTTAGAATATTTAATGTGTGTAAAAATAAAAATCTATGCAAAACAATTAATTTGTTTTCTTTCGGCAACACTTTTCTTGTACCTGTTAAAAATAATAGTAGAAATTTCTAGAAAATTACGCTTTTCCAAGAATGTTAAGTTTTTAGAAACTGG
Source organism: Pseudeuparius sepicola (assembly GCA_963920635.1). NCBI lineage: Eukaryota > Metazoa > Arthropoda > Insecta > Coleoptera > Anthribidae > Pseudeuparius > Pseudeuparius sepicola. The sequence continues at coordinate 50,323,856 of OY987301.1, forward strand.
GAGCTTTTCCAGGGGCCTGCGGGAGCCAGCCCGGTTCGAATCCTGGTATTTTTTTAATAGCAATTTTCTGGGGCAGGGGCGGAACCCTGGGCGGGGGGCTTTTTTAATAGTAATTTTCTGGGGCCGGGGGCGGAACCAAGGGGCCTAGGGGCTGGGGGGGGGGGCAAGTTCATGACCTAGGCCAAGTTCATGACCTCAAGGGGCGGGGACCTAGGTCAAGGCCCCTAGGTCAAGGTTCATGACCTCAAGGGGGCGGCGACCTAGGTCAAGGTCAAGGGGGCGGGGCCGGTGGAGGGGGTAAGGGGTCAAGGTGCGGGGGCCAAGGGGGCGGGGGCTGGGGTTCATGACCTAGGTCAAGGGGTTGACCTTGAGATCTCAATGACCTTGACCTGGATCTCAAGGTCATGGCCTTGAGCTAGATCATATGACCTTGAGATCTCAAGGTCATGACCTTGACCTTGATCAGGATCAGCTGTCAAGGTCAAAGGTCAAAGTGTACTGAAGTGTCTTACTTACTACTAACGCAGCCTTACAAAATTTAAAGCAAAACTTAAAACACATTTTTTAAGTTTACAAAAGATAGTTACTAATTTTTGGTGTTATTAAGCTATATTATGGTGATAATATTATTGTAAAAGAAGGAAGTTTTAATGTCCATATTGAAATAATCATTGTTTAATTTTGTATTTAGTAATTACATGTATGTAGCCTTATGTGCTAAATAAACTTGTTATCTAGGGGAAGGTGGGGTAATTACGACACCTTAAGAAAAGATGCGTCTATTTTCCGAAAATAAAATAAGAATTGAAAATTAAAAAAAATGAGTGAAGCTTTGAACCTTCATCTATTATAAAAACAAGTAAACAAAAAATCTACTTTCATAAGAAAAACGAAAAAACACAAATTTAAAGAAAGTTCAAACATCGGTAGTACCCCAACCCTGCGGGTAATTCCGGTAGTCTTGTGGGGTAATTGCGGTTTGGTATTTACCGACAGTTGCCGCATATATAGCCCTCTGGACTTTTAGAATCAGTGCAAGCAGCATGGGCCCACTGGCGGCACATTGCAAAAAGGAACCAAAGTTCGTTGTCTTGTCCAAATTCTTGGCAAAACAAACCCAAGTGTTCGATTTCATTACAATTTTGAGTTGTGAAAGGTTTGGTGTTAACCTTTCCTCGTTTCCTTTCTTCTTCACAGTTTTTGTTATCCGAAACCAGTTTATCGTTATCCCATAAAATGTGTTAGCTAACACTTTCACATGTTCCGCAAAGCTCTTTCATCTTCCAAGGTAAAAGCAGTTTTCCTTCCCATCCTTGAATCGGCAGTTCCTTGCTTTAACTTGCCCCACAAAGTGCTATATGGTACATTAAATTGTTCTGAAGCACGCTTTATAGTATTTTTGTGCCTGTTTCTTTGATATTTACGTGGCATACTAAAAAAATATCATTACCGATTTACCTACTTAATATCTGGTAGGGTAATGCCGATAGTTTGTATCGGCATTACCCCACATATCCGTTATAAACAAAACCAACATTAGTTTTTATGTAAAGCTTTTTATGATACCTTCAAAGCCCAGAAACTTGTTGTCTGCACCCCAAATGTTTGCTAACTATCACCAGATCACGAATTTAATCGCAAAAACCGTCTGATCGTTTGATGGACTCCATTCAATTACGCCATCTAGCGGTGTAGGGAAAAATTTCGGTTTGCGGCGTGTTCACGTTTATACTGAGGCTAATAAGGTAGGCTTTCATTACAGGTATCTATAACTGTTTCTGAGAAATGACTGATGTCGGTATTACCCCGCAATCGCTATTACCCCGCGTTCCACCCCGCCCCTCTGTACCTGTACTGTACCTTTATCACCCTGTAACTTTTTTACTATGCATTTTCGGACCCATGTTTATAGGAAACTTTTTGTTCAAAATTACATTTTCTACCTGTCATATTACTTTGGCACCATAATTTAGAAACACCCTGTATATCATATAATTGTAATCATCATAGCTATCCGACTCAATCTTGTGAAGATTTTCATCTTCAAAATTGTAGTAAAAGTATATCTTATAGGTCAATATTTCAAAAAGGAATAATTAACTACAATAGATTAAATATAACCACAAAAAATGAACGCAGCCTTACAAAATTTAAAGCAAAACTTAAAACACATTTTTTAAATTTACAAAAGATAGTTACTAATTTTTGGTGTTATTAAGCTATATTATGGTGATAATATTGTTGTAAAAGAAGGAAGTTTTAATGTCCATATTGAAATAATCATTGTTTAATTTTGTATTTAGTAATTACATGTATGTAGCCTTATGTGCTAAATAAACTTGTTATCTACTACTAAAAGAATCTCACTATAATATGACATCTTGTTTGAGTCTAGATTTTGCCCAAACTCACGCGTTTTTTTATTTAAGCTTAAGTTTAGATCATAAAATCATTTATTAAAAATATTGAAATTTCTACAAAAAAGGGACCAAAGGGTAGAAAATTTAGACTAAAACTAAATGTGAAACGACAGACATGTTTAATATGCGTATGGGTACGTGCATGATCTGAAACGACATAATTCATGAAAAAAATAATAGAATTTTTTTGTATAGAACTAAATTTTCAACAAAGTGGTTTAAAGTTCATTTAAAAAATAAATGTGAGAAAAACGTTTTGCTTATAAAAAAATTGTTTGTTGAGCATTCAGTGGCGCCCTCTAACGGTTGTGGACATTTCACTACAATAGAATTGTGCAAGATAATTATCTATGTACACATGTCCAAAATCATCAAAATCGATCAAGTCGTTTAGAAGATATATGTAGAGAAAAACAAAAAAATCCTAAGAGTACTTTTTGAAATTTTGGCACATAAAAGTGGTCGTAGTTGGCTATGATTACAACCCAAAAATAAAGTTACCTTCTCATTTAATGCAAATAAAGATTTTACAAGGGTGGAAACTCCTTAACATTTACACGCTGAATAATAATTGTGTACTGGTTTTTCTCATCAAAATCGATCAAGTCGTTTAGAAGATATATGTAGAGAAAAACAAAAAAATCCTAAGAGTACTTTTTGAAATTTTGGCACATAAAAGTGGTCGTAGTTGGCTATGATTACTACCCAAAAATAAAGTTACCTTCTCATAAAGATTTTACAAGGGTGGAAACTCCTTAACATATACACGCTGAATAATTATTGTGTATTGGTTTTTCTAAGTTGACCTCTCATCAAAAGTCGCCTGTTTGACACCTAATGGAGCCGATTTGTCTTGTCATTGGGAACAAAAAAACCTTTATAACAATTTTTTGTCCGAGTGGCACATTATTTGTTATTAACAAAAAGCTGTCAAATAAAACAAATACAAAAGTGCTCCGAAAATAACTTCATTAGGTAAGTTGGGCAAAAATTTATACTTTTTGTCTCTTGATAGTTTTTTTTTCGAAAAACGCACTATTTTCGATCTACTGGCGATTTAAAATGCAAAAATTGCTAAAAGTCGTAAAATTTAAAAACTCATATCTCATATTCTACCAAAGCTACGAAACGTTCAAAATCGCAAAGTGATCCTCGAGACTTTCATGTGATATTTTTTTATATAAGCCACTTTTTGTTTTTTTTTTAATTTGCAGTTAAATTTCCATTAAATTATCCAGTTTCCTTCGAGGGGGTAAAATATAATGCTGACGAAAAATCGATCTACAAAAACTGTTTTCATAATAGATAAAGTTGATTGAATGTAATATTTTCTAACTCTATAGTTATAAAAAAGCTTTGTTGATAAATGTGAGCATATTATAATCAAAAATTAAAATCGTTAAAAAAATAACAAAATTTTAAATATGCGCGCAAACGTCTCTATTCGTTTGTTTTAACTTGGTAACAAAACACATGACGGTCTATGCACGATTGACGTTTATATCACCTTCATGCAGTGATAGTGATTAATTGATTATTGTAATGTGTCAATAAAATGACAGTCAATGAAACTACTAGTAGTTATGTACCTACTTTTATTCTTTTTATTTTTAATATTCCAGTAATTAAAAATGAATTTTTGATGTTTTCTTAATATGTAGATTAGCCAATTATTTCTAATAGTGGACCTCAATATCAAATCATTTGGAAAATATTAAGCTTAAAAGTTAAAGTCCATTATAATTTTTACAAAAATTTATTTGTTCGTGTAGTGGTAGAACATTTGATCGTGCTTCTCACAAGGATTCAAATGTTGCGAGCTTTGCACTTGTTCTATATAATGCAAAAATGCGGAAAATGTACGTACAGTCGCTGCCAATTTGAACTTGCAAGACCGTCTGAACTCTGTGCCGAAATGTGGGAGACCAGGCGACATCCGGCAACACCGCCCTTTCCTGCCCTGCACATCGCGTTTCAAAAGAGCCGACGCGACGGTGAAGGGAAGGCAGACGAAAGCGACTGGCGTTTAGCGATGTAGCCGGATGGCCTCTCAGAAACCCCCTAGATATTGCAAGTTCAAATTGGCCGCAGCCGTACCTGATTAGTTGAGGTGCATAATGCACATTTACCTCCTCCGTGTTTTTTTTTTGTGAAGGGCAGTTGCGACTATGTGGAATCTCTTTATTGCATGCTACGTAAAGGCGTAGTACCGGGTTATATTCGTATCGTTATATTTTGGCCCGAAATATGTGTAAGTTGCTATTTGGACATTGGACTCCCTGTATGTATTATAAAGTGTGTTTCATTTCATACCAGTGTAATATTAAAGTTATTGTGAGTAAATAGCAGCACAATCATTAATTATTATTAATCATTTTCCACTCTTAACAAATAACCGATGGTTCTAAACCGATGGTTCTAAACCGATGGAGACACTTATAATGGATCATAACTCGTAAACGGTAGAAGATATGGATAAATTTATAATTACTGAATTTGTTCGTCTGCTCATGCAGAATAGAAAATGTTCTATGCCCATTTTGCGTGTGAATCCTCTGGAAGGAGTTATTATTGATGGAATGAATAAATGTCTTGTTTGGCGGCCATTTTGGATTTATGGCTTCGTAAAAAACAAACAGCGCAACTCGAAGGTAAACACCCGGTACTACGCAATTACGTAGCATACAATAAAAAGATTCCACATAGTCTCAACTTCCCTTCACAAAAGGTCCCACGGAATACATTATGCTCCTGTACTAGATGATTATAATATATTGACAGAGGAAAGTGATACCGAAGATAACGTATTATAAAATTAAATTTGCTATGTTTACAATGCAAACATTATGTAATAATATTCGAAATTATTTAATAAAATGTAAATATTTTAAGCAATTATTAATTGAATAATATATGCTATTAATTATTAATTGAATAATATATGTTTTGCTTTGTGAATATACTCACTGTAACATACTTCAACCTGTTGAAAGAAAGTGGATAATTTAATGCAAATTCAATTGTAAATTTAACGGGTGAAACAAAAAGTCCACCCCCATATAAAAAAATACCACATGAAAATACAAGTCTCAGTACAAGGATCATTTTGCGCTTTCAAACGTTCCGATAGCTTCGGTAGAAGCTGCGATACGAATTTTTAAAGTTGACCGCTTTTAACCATTTTTGCACCTTAAATCGTCCGTAGCTCGAAAAGGGTGCGTTTTTCGAAAAATTATCAAGAGACAAAAAGTGTTAATTTTTACCCAATAAAGTTATTTTCGGAGCGTTTCTTTCGGTTTTATTTTGACAGCTTTTTGGTAATAACAAATAATGTGCCACTCGGACAAAACATTGTTATAAAGGTTTTTTGTTCCCAAAGACATGACAAATCGGTGCCACTAGTTATAGACCGTCAGATAGCGACAGATTTAGGTGCCCCATTTTTGCATACTACCCTCGAAGAGGGTTGAAAAGTACATCGATGCTGAGTAGAATGAACGGAAATTTACGAGTGGCCCCTGGGGATAACACCTGGAAAATTCGATTTTCCTGAACAGAAATAAAAGGTGTATGTTGCTCATATTTCCACGCTAGCCATGTTCACTAAATGATTAATTAATAGAACCTGACTTCGGAAAACCAAAGGCTTGAGTGTTGCAGGGTTGAAAAAAGGGCGTAGTCTTGTAAGGAAAAATCGAAATTTTGACCGATTTTTCCACACAAGCCCATCGAACTTATGAAAATGTACACGGCCACTAGCCCGAAAAACATATTAGCTTGAGTGGCGCGAATGGATAAATACATTTTGGGGTCGGAAAATTTAACAGAATTTTTTTTCGATTTTTCAGTTATTTTTCCATGCAAGCCTCTGAAACTATAGAAAGTTGTTGATGTGTTAGACATTATAATGAAATTGGCATGACTATCGGATGTGGACGGAACGAAGACTTGCGTCGGAAAGTTGCAGGAAAATTTATGAAAATTGCCATCATTTTCTCACGCAAGCCATTTGACACATGCTTAGAAAAAGTGATTCTAAGACTATATAACAAAAGGCTTGCGTGTCGGACATGGTCACCATATTAATTATACATAATTTATTTATCAAAGAGCAAACAAAAAAGTTTAGAAATTTCCACAATTTTCCCGCACAAGCCGTTTGACATATTATTATATGATTAGAAAAAGTGATTGTAAAACTACTGCAATAGAAGGCTTGACTGCCGGATATGGAGCATATTATTATATGTATATGTGATATGTGCAAAGAAGAGCTGACAAAAATCTAGAAATGTTCATGCAGGGTTATTAGTTTGATTGTATAATTTAGCATACATTTTCTTGCTTATGTATAATAATGTTTTATATTTTTCATGTTTAGTAGATGCAGTATTGTTTTATACATATCTACATTAATTTTATAATAATTAAAAATGCACGAACCTAACTTTCTAACGAATCTGTTAAAATTATTTAACGGATTTTAAAGTGGTGAAAGTGAAAAACATATAAAATCAAATATTACCAAAGACTTTCTTTTAAATGGTTTGTCTTTAATTTTATACAAATCCACCCTTTCTTGTCATACATGTTTTTACTGCAGCCCCTTGAAAGAATATATAAATTTTTCTATAAAATAAACATGTGAGCCATACTTACGCACAAAATCCATATTAGAATAATTTACATCTCAAATATAAATATTTGCCTTGAATAATACTATATATTCAAGGTTATGAATAAAGGTATAATCACAGACCTATATGTGGTATAATGTTAGAAAAACTTAAAATATTATACGAATAATAACCGAATAATAATACGAATAGTAAATAATAATAATAATAATAATAAAAATAACAATAATTATATACAGGGTGAGTTTTTTTCGATGCCCACTATGGGGATCTCGGAAACTAGCAGAGCTAGAACAAAGGTTAAATGGGGAAATAATTGCAGTTTTGAATGCTCAATCTAAAGCCCCTTTTGGATTTTTAAAAAAGTTCATGGCTCACTAGATATTTTAAAAAGAGTGATTTTTTGCTATTTCATCAGATCTCTGTAGCTCCGTTATTTCTGATTATACAGAAAAACTGTAGAGACAAAAATTGTAGATAATTTTGGGCTTAATAAGATAATCTTATCAAATTTTTTATGTTGTTTGTGATTTTTGAGATATGACATAAACTTGTGTTTTTTTAAATGTAAATCATAGTTGGCTGTGACCTTATTAAATCGGTCATTTTTTGAGCTTTCCAAAGATATAATACTCGGCATAGTTATTATAAAAAATAAAAGAGCTATGGCTAATTTTCTGTTTTTTTTTTAATTTTCACATAGTCAGCCATGGAATATTTTCATAATTATGTTCTATTTTATAATAAGACACTTCAAACTTTCAATTATTTTATTTTTAGCTGGTAACAAAATGTAACAAAATAAAACAAACATTATCATGATGGAGCTCCACCATATAATTATTTGGCCGTAAGAAATTACCTAGGTCAGCTGCTCTATCCAAATAGTTGGATAGGGCGAAATAGACCTATTTCCTGGAAGCCCCGATTTGTCTGTTTTGGATTTCTTTTTGTGGGGAACAGTACAAAATAAAGTATGAGACAATTGCTGAATTAAGAGCAGCTGTTTTAGAAGCAATTGCCAATTGCCAGTATTGACAGGCGCTCTCTAAGAAAGGCGACAAATTCAGTTTTAAAAAGATGCAACATTTGCATAAATAATAATGGTGTATTGTTTGAACACCTTTTTTATTTTAAAAGGTGACCTTTTAAAATAATAATAATTTTACCTTTTTTTAACTTTTGTTTTATTTTGTTACATTTTGTTACCAGCTAAAAACAAAATATTAGAAAGTTTGAAGTATGTCTAATTATAAAATAGAACGTAACTATGAAAATATTCCATGGCTGACTTGTGAAATTTAAAAAAAAATCAGAAAATTAGCCGTAGTTCTTTTATTTTTTATAATAACTATGCCGAGTATTATATCTTTGGAAAGCTCAAAAAATGGCCGATTTGATAAGGCCACAGCCAACTATTATTTACATTTAAAAAAACAAAAGTTTATGTCATATCTTAAAAATCACAAACAACATAAAAAATTTGATTAGATTATCTTATTAAGCCCAAAATTATCTACAATTTTTGTCTGAACGGTTTTTCTGTATAATCAGAAATAACGGAGCTACAGAGATCTGATGAAATAGCAAAATCACTCTTTTCAAAATATCTAGTGAGCCATGAACTTTTTTAAAAATCCAAAAGGGGCTATAGATTGAGCATTCAAAACTGCAATTCTTTCCCCATTTAACCTTTGTTCTAGCTCTGCTAGTTTCCGAGATCCCCATAGTGGGCATCGAAAAAAAACTCACCCTGCATAATATAATTATATAAAGAATATTCTTCATGTCCGACACTCAAGCCTTTTGTTACAATAGTCTTACAATCCCTTTTTCTAAGCATATGCTAAACGGCTTGTGTGAGAAAATGGTAGAAATTTCTAGATTTTTTTAAAATTATGTATAATTATTAATGTGATGACCATGTCCGACACGCAAGCCTTTTGCTATCTAGTCTTAGAATCACTTTTTCTAAGCATATCTCAAACGGCTTGCGTGAGAAAATGGTGGCAATTTTCATAAATTTTCCTGCAACTTTCCTATGTTCTGAAAATATGAAGGCCACACTCTACACTCAAGCCAAATTTTTTTTAAATACTCTGAAATTCGTAACTTTTTATTGCAATTAATTTCGTTCATGGAAAAATAACTGAAAAATCGAAAAAAATTTCCGTTCAATTTTCCGACCCCAAAATGTACTTATCCATTCGCGCCACTCAAGCCAATATGTTTTTCGGGCTAGTGACGATGTACGTTTTCATACGTTCGATGGGCTTGTGTGGAAAAATCGGTCAAAATTTCGATTTTTCCTTACAAGACTACGCCCTTATTTCAACCTTTTAGCCACCTGCAACACTCAAGCCTTTGGTTTTCCGAAGTCAGGTTCTATTAATTAATCATTTAATGGACATGGCTAGCGTGGAAATATGGGCAACAAACACCTTTTATTTCTGTTCAGGAAAATCGAATTTTCCAGGTGTTATCCCCAGAGGCTACTCGTAAATTTCCCTTCATTCTACTCAGCATCGATGTACTTTTCAACCCTCTTCGAGGCTAGTGTGCGAAAATGGGGCACCTAAATATGTCGCTAGCTGACGGTCTATTATCAAACAGGCGACTTTCGATGAGAGGTCAACTTGATTTTCTGTGCATCAAAATAGGGGCAGGTATACCACTCGCCTAGGAGGGGATGGCTGGATACCTTGTATTCCCGTGTGCCAGTGGCGGTTCGTGGGTTAATGCACAAGGAGGGCTACGTTTTGAAAATGAAAAGGAATACACTCGTGCGATCAATAAAAAAATAGGTGAGTACCGAGGTAATTGATATAAAAATGTATAAAACAATAATTCCCGCTTTTTCTCGCATTTTTTTAAGAAGTTAATAACGCAAAATCCGTAGGTAATTCCTACTAAAAGAATATACGCCGAAATGGGTACTTACTCCTTCTCAATGTTTATTATTTAAAAATAAATAGTAAATAGACCTACGTAGAAACTTCGGTAAAAAAACTTTAGTTATTAAAAACTTAAAACTCACCTTTATTTTGTAGCTTTGAAGTAGTTAATGCAGGTACGGGTACGGAATTATTGTTTTTAATTATATATTGTACACTGGCACTGTCTAACTCTAACACACTAACACTTATCAAGGTTTATATTTTATATGTAAAATATAGTCTTTTTTTTCGAAATAAAATGTTCTATAACTTTTTCGTCAAAGTTGCTGATATTATACATATGTACAAAGTTTTTATTTACAGACATCATCGCTACGAATTAAGGCGTTCATCCAGAACTGCTAGTTCATGTGCCCAAGAGAAAGTTCGTTTTTTTCTTATTTTTTTACTTTTTATACATATGTTTTAAATCTTTGGATCCTATTCTAGCCCATATCTTATCCACTCCTTCTTTATAAAACAGTAAACAGGTAAAACAAAAAAATACATTTAATTCCTCGCATCCACATATCCACTGGTTCTTGTATATATTTCTAGAAAATTGTCGTGTAAAATTGCGACCTGCAGCTTTTCCTGATTGAGATTGGAGTTGGTCTCCCAAGAGTTTTTATTTCAACTTTCTGTCAATGAAAGACTTAAAACGTTACCTTTTAAAATATCCTGTACACTATTTCTATTTGCCATTTTGCAAGACGCGTGACAAGGGTCGACCGGATCCGCGTTCGTGTAATGAGAACAGGCGGAGACGGGCCGCGGGTGAGCCACAGGCGTGGCGAAACTAAATACTAAAGACTCGGGCATAGAGACTAGGAGCCCCTTGTTTACTTGAAAGAGTGGGGGGAGAAGCAGAGTTGGCCCGAGAGCAGTCCGCGTCTTGTTTAATGTAATTAATACACGGGCAGTGGCGGCAGTAACTAATTCAACGCGTGCTTCAAACTGCGCTATTTAGATAAGAGAGAGAGAGAGAGAAGAGACAGAGAGAAGAGAGAGAGAGTAGAGAGAGAAGAGAGAGAGGGAGAGAGGAGAGAGAGGCACCGATTGAAGTAAGGATAGAAGGCGCAGCGAATGCCGCGAATCGTGCGCAGTTTCTCCACGTCACGGACCGGACGTAGACGTATTGCAAGCACGATATACAGGGTGTTTCCAAGCATTCCTGTGGAGTGTCTATAGTTAAATGTTAAATTACCCGAAGTAAAATATAGAATATTGCAGTCGCGAAACTAAAATATATGTTTCTCATGTTCTACTGGGGGGAGCAGCTGCAGCCCCACAGCCTCTATGGACGAGCCGCCACTGCCGTGTGCCTCGGCTGGTCGCCCCGAAAATTTGAGGCAGAGGCGCCATCTGCTGTCTAATATTATAATCAGTAAAACTCTTTCATTTTTTGATATCCATATCAAGGGAAATTTAAAGAAAAAAGATAATCCGCCATCTTGGAGCTGCGGCGATTTTGAACAAATTACAATATTGAGAATACTAAATTGCATTGTTATCAGCGGCAGCAAAAGTGTGTGCAAAATTTTAGCGCAATCGGTTGGGTGGAAGAGGTAAGAGGTTCAAAATTCAGTTGCAAGATTTGACCCACACATAAGTAACTAACAATGTTTAGTTAGGCTATGACACTAACTAACATACTAACAGGTGAAGTTAAATAAAAGTTTATAAATAATTGAAGAATAATGCAAACTTTATTTTTACATTTGGTATTTTAGTTTGTGTAAAATTACCTGTAAAATTTATTTTGAAATATACTTTTTTAATTTAAGAGCCTAAATTCAAACGACTGATTTCAATTATTATTTTTTAGTTTTAATCTGAAGGTATCTACAAGATAAAAAATCATATTCTATATAATATGCAACACAGAAAAATATTCTGTGTTGCATATTATATAGAATATGATTTTTTATCTTGTAGATACCTTCAGATTAAAACTAAAAAATAATATAATATAATATAAGTTTTATGGGTTGCTTAGTACCTACCTACCTAATTATACAAGATGGATGTAAGATTGTGAGTGTAAATGTATTTACAAGAAAAAGTGATAATGGGCATAAGCACTCAAAGAGAAACTAGCAAATATGCTGTTGGCTCCTGCCTGGACTTCATTTGTTGCTACACAAATTATGCCTATCTTTTTGATTTGGTGATGTTACACTGTACTGATGATTGCCAAATAGCATGAAACACGTATATGCGGTTACTAGTTTTTTCATAACTTTGAGTGCTTATGCCTTTTATCACTTTTTCTTGTAATTCTACCAACATAGTTTATTCCATAAGGTTGATTTTCCCATTTTCTATAAACATCGAGTAATTTTTTTGCGTTTTCTGTCTTTATGGGCGTCCCCGATTACGTGGTTAAAATTAATGCACTGACAACCGATACACCCTGTATCTTCCAGAAGTCCAAAATTTTGGACGAGCTAGATAATATATAAAACCTTGTCCTCAAAAACTTCTGTATACCTGATGTTGAAGTTAGGGGTGCTTGTTGTAAATAGTTTGAAGTATATTTTGCATATGGGTTTCGTTTATTTTGATCAATTATTTAAATTTTAACAGCAGCTTAAAAATCATTCAATGTATTTTCAATCATGCAAGTTAATTGTTGCATTCGGTTGCATTTGTAACCATTAGACTGGCTCTATTTTGTATCTATTTTTATTGCGAATGAATTGAATACCGGGCATTTTTGCCATAGAAAGTCATCCTGAAAATGTATCGAAACATATTTTGATAACTGCTATTTTTATTATCTTTAATTGTTAATAACACGAATTTAGTAAGCATTCACATATTGTTATTTATACACATTATTCTGAACTGAATAGACTCCAACATTGATCCAGCTGTTACGACGAAAATGGACTTTCGATTCCCTATCGACTGGACTACCTAGTTTGTCAGTGGAATATGCTGTTTAGGAAGGTGCTTCGAGATATACGACCAAAACCCCGAGTTTCAGTTCGGTGTTTCTGTTTACTATGTGCATTTTCTTGTTTGATTTTTTGTAAGTTACCAATCCAAAATCGCACCATTCTAAAACCTTGTACCAAAACACGGACATTAAAAATATTTAATCAAACTGGAAAAAGTGTTTTGCGTCTTTTGCATATTATTTAGTATCTAATTTTGTTACGGCCACAGTATGAACTATACTCCTGAGTTCAAGCCGTTTTATTTTTAGTAAATATAACATTAATGTTTTACTACGATTCCACAAGAATAGAGAGGGGGATAAAGGTGGTATGACACAGGTCAGACGTTCGCTGTACACCACTTTATCCCCCGAACAATAAATAAAGGTCCTGAATTTCGGGACGAGTATGGATAATGGTCCTAGTTACCGAATCCAATAAGACAAATGCACAACAACAACAACAACAACATTTTCCAACCTCTCTTTATAGAAATTGCTGCAAAAGAAAAACAAAACTAGTGAATGTGACGGATCTGGAAAATGATGGTGCTGCTCTTGTGTAGGTACATCACAAATCCCGTTAGTGGTATTTCGTTGTTATTTCGATTTCTGTAGATTTAGATATATATTCCATTATTATCAATCAATCAAATAATCACCCTTATACCTCTAATGCAATAATGTTATTTTTAGAGCATTTTCCAGTACTTTGATCGAACATATCAGATGCGGTATTATGTAGGCGATTTTTTCTTGCATGTACAGGGTGTTCCTCAACCTATACGCATAAACTTGGGAAATTGTAGCAGAGGACAAATAATGTCCAATTATCGAAAAAAAAAATGTAATACATAAAATATTTTTTGTTCTGGAGATTATATCAATTTATTTCAAATTAAAAACCCAGAACTAGAATTTAGTGTAATAAAATAAAAATGATGTAACCTTATTATGTTAACTTCAAAGTTATTTCCTTGATTTTCGATACACAGTTGAGCCCTGCGAATCCATGAAGGCCCCACACGATAGGCCCGTTTTGTTTTGTTTTTTGTTGTGCCAGTTTCTCTGCCTCACTGAATCATACGCAAAAAAACCTCAATTCCTGGATGTTATCTTTGATGAAATCTTTGGACATAAAGATGAGATGCAGCCACTGAATTTTGATGTGCTTCTCCATTATGCTAGTACTATGTCCATAAGTTCTTCGTTTACGAAATTACGTGCCATACTTATGTTCTAATCGCGTGAAAATAAACACGAATAGCGTCTTAGAGTTAAGACGTCATTGAAGACAGCTAACAACAAAGTAGGTACTGCTAAATACCCTACGTGCTATCATGAGTTGTTATCTTCTTAATTTTTTATTATCTGTAAAAGTTTTTTCACTGTATCTCCAAAACAAAAAATATTTTATTATATTTTTTTCGATAATTGGTCATTATTTGTCCTCTGCTACAATTTCCCAAGTTTATGCGTATAGGTTGAGGAACACCCTGTATATTGAGTTTTAATGCTTCCAAAATTTCGGGACTATTTATTACAAAACCCGATTTTCCAAATACTCGGATTTGGAATCCAGATATACGAAATTTGGTTAGGTACCTACCCTAAATCACGCACTGTTTCATTCGAAAATCCTTTGATTTACCTACAGATAAAAATCGGACTTGTTTGTTCGGAAGATGGATTCCATTCCATTGTCAAGCCGAAATGCAAAATATGACCGCCGATGCGATTTATACATGTATTGTTTTAGAGTTCGACGATCGTTTATCTTAATTAAAGGCTGCACTTTTTCTTATGAAAGGGGTTTTCGTCAACAAACAGAAGCTGGTGAACGGATCGACACACTTTTCGCCAAAGTTCTCGAAATTCCGAATATGATGATATAGACGATCGGTCACATTATGGTGTCGGAAAGGTGAATGAAAGGTGAGTGAATATTTTTCTAACTCCTATATTTCACAAGTTACTTTTCAGAATTTGTTAATTTCACTTAATTAATGATAATTTAATAAAGAAACTCTATATTAGGTCCTTTATATATAACACCAACAGTTTTATGAAGATTTATTCATTCATTTATTGAGTGTAATTATAATAAATTGCTCAAATTGAACATAATATGGACTTGTTCCAGGATTTTCTATAACACTTTCTTTTATAGCAAAAGTTCTGTTATCAGATTGGATGATGCTTCTGAGATTTTTGAATAACAAAGTGAAATAATTGAAACAGGTTACAAGGTGTCTCAATTAGATGTTAATTTTGATATTAAAATTTGTTGTCTCTTTCAGATTGAACCGCCAGCCGGAGTTATCAAGAATTTTTGGAAACGTAGTATCAAGTAAACTTTAAAAAAAGGTTAATACCAAAAATATTGCTGATACATCTGACTTGCCAGTGACTTGCGGAATTGGCTCTTCCATATAGGCGAATTCTGTAAGGATCTCTTATGTAATAATTTAAATGGTCTTACGGCTTATATATTTTTTAGAGGTAAGTTGCATTTAATTGAAATGCTAAAAACTAACAATTCTTTCGAAATAACAAACTGTTCAAGGCATTTATAATTATTAGAAGACATCTTTTATTTATTTAAAAAAATGAAAGGAAAAATAGATGGGACGTGCGCTGGCTACTTTGAGTAGGAAATAACATATTCGCAAAGTTATGAAGCAAAAAATCAAAGTATGTAGTCCGTTTAGTTCAGAAATTCTGCTATATCTTTTAATAATTCTAAATAGACCAGTCGGTAGTATATCGAAACACATTTTTATCATATAAGTAATTGAAGTAATGGTTGAATGTGAAGGACAGTGGTAACATCTAGGTTCATTTGAAATACGCTAAATTAATGTTGGAATCTGTTTAGAATAATCTATCTAATAACATTTGTGAATGTGTATTATATTCGTGTGCCGTTAAAAAAGTTTAAGAGAAAAGTAGCAGTTATAATAAAAAAAATTTCGATACATGTTCGATACAAAATGGCGCTGGTCTGACCGTTATGTAATGAATAATAAGTATAAATCAGTTAATAACAACATTAGTATTAATGTTGAGGGTCATTCCATTGAAGATCCAGTAAAAATTGCAAGTAGTTTCAATGAGTTCTTTAGGGACTCTGTAAAGAATATCATCGACAAAATTCCTAAAATTAATTGTATCAGCAACAACGTTTCTCCCAATGATAGTAGTATATTTTTGTTTCCTTTCGTGGAGGAGGAATTTGTTTCGATGATAAGTGGAAAACTAAAATATAAACATTCGTCGGGATTTGACGGGGTGTCGGCGTTTCTCGTAAAGAAGTGTGTAACCATTTTAACCAAGCCTCTAGTCTACCTTGTTAATAGGTCATTTGTGGATGGGGTGTTTCCTAATCGGCTAAAGATGAGTAAAATCATACCTTTACATAAAAAAGGTGACCAGAATGCTCTTGAAAACTATCGCCCAATAGCACTGTCTCCAATTTTTTCGAAAATCTTTGAATATTGTTACCTCAGCCGACTCGAATCATTTCTAAATAGGAACAATATCTTCATTAAAAACCAATTCGGTTTTCGCTCAAAGTGTTCTACAAGTGATGCAATTCACTGTTTCTTGGAAAAGGTAGTGCAACATGTGGAGGAGGGTGAATGCCCTGCTGGGGTCTTCTGCGACCTCAGCAAGGCATTTGACTGTGTGGATCACGGGCGGCTTTTGCTTAAGGCTGAGACATATGGAGTTAGAGGAGGGGCCTTGAATTGGCTGCGAAGCTACTTGCTTGACAGAACTCAGTATGTCTCAATTGACATTTCAAGTGATGGTGTAACGCGTACTTCGGTTTCCGAGCCCCTGGCAATGACAGTTGGAGTGCCCCAAGGATCCATTTTGGGCCCTGTACTGTTTATCTTGTACATAAACGATGTTGGATTACAGCTTGACTGCAGTTTTTCATTATATGCGGATGATTCTTCCATAGTTGTTTCGGCAAAAAATAAAAATGAACTTGAATTTAGAGGAAACACTAATTTGGATTCGTTGTATAGATGGTTCAGTTTGAACTCCCTATATATTAACAGCTCAAAAACAAATTATATTTCGTTTCACAATTATAATAATAAATCAAATTTAGATTATAAACTAAGTATAAATGGTACTAACATTGATAGAATTAGATCCACTAAATTTCTTGGTGTTATTATAGATGAAAACCTAAACTGGAAGCTGCACTGTGAATATTTGGTCACAAAGCTTAATTCCATGTGCTATCTAATTAGAAACCTAAGAGAAGTTTTAACAGTTAGTCAATTGGTGTCAGTTTACTATGCCCATATAGAATCACGGTTAAGATATGGCGTATGTTTTTGGGGATCTTCCTCTTTTGCTGAAGATGTTTTCATATGTCAAAAAAGAATATTAAGATGTATTGTGGGTGCTTCTCCAAGAAAATCCTGTAGAAATATTTTCAAGAAGCTTGACATCCAGACGCTCCCCTCACTCCTGATTATTGAACTTTGTTCTTACATATTTGAAAATAGAGATAATTTTCTGGCTAACTCTGACGTGCACAGTTTTAATACGAGAACCCAGGGTTTGCTCCGAACTCCTTTCTTCCGCTACCGAAAAGGGCGTCAATCTCCAATCTTTCTAGGTACTAAACTTTTCAACAGATTGAATTTGGAGATTGTAGGCTCACCTGACATAAATATTTTTCGACGACGCTTAAGATCCTATTTGTTGAGACACAGTGTGTATAGCCTAAGTGAATTTCTTAAAATAAAGGATGTATTTTGATAGGTTTCTTCTTTTTTTTTTATTCGTATTTTTAATATGTTACACTTGGTGTATGTTTGTATACCTATGTATATTTTTAATGTATATTTTTAATGTGTATAATAATAATATGACGTTTTCCATAATACCTTTGTGTGTTCGTTTTTTTGGAAAATAAAGAGGGTATTTATTTATTTATTTATTTATTTATAAATGCAAAATTGAAAACACTTCAGTCTTTACTCTTTACACGAAAATTAAGAGTTTTTTTTTAAGTTGCTGCGGAAATTTGATTAGTTGATCAAAATGAAGGCAACCCATTCAAATATACTTCAAAACTATTTACAATAAGCAACCCTAACTCCAATACCAAGTATGCAAAACTTTTTGTTTAACGAGGTTTTATACTTCATCTAGCGCGCATATAACTTTAGACTTTTGTACAATACAATACAAGCTTAGCATACTATTGGGATTGTGCATAAATATAGTGTAAGATGTTAGGAATCGGACCCTTCTTGCAAAATTCGATGAAATCAATGTATTATTACGATCTCCGCTGCGAGCGTGCCTCGTTACCCCCACTCCGGTCGATCGCAAGGTTTTCGGGCGCGCACCTCGTTTCTTTTGCATCGATTTTATATTTTACAATTATTTTTGCTACAAATATGCAAGTAACAAATTTGATAAATTGCTGTACCTACTAAACTAAATAAAAATCGAGTCAATTAAGTTAAAATTGTAAAATTAATGCACCCGTATAAAACGACATTAAATATGCTAAAATAAACCAAATGGAATTTTGCAAAATGGTGAGATTTACAACATCGTACACTATATTTCTGCGCAATCCCAATACTCTGCGAACCTTGTATTATATTGTACAGGGTGATCCAAACTCGACGCCCCAGGCCTACAGCGGGAACACGAAAACTCAAAATAAAATTTCGAAAAGGGGTTCTTAAATGGGACATACTAAGGTCCAATTTTGACCGAAAATTAGCTATTTTGATGTTTGGGAAAATGGCTGCTGTGATGTCATCGATATTATTTTCCCAGAAACATACCAGTTTTTCTCCATATGTTGAAAGTCCTTATCATTCTCAACAACTTTTGTAGGAAAAGATTTTCTGTATATTTTATTGTTCAAAGTATACAGGGTCAAATATGTAAAAAATTGATATTCAAACCTACTAAAATATTTATACTGAAAGATTGCGGTGCTCTAGGTAACAATTTCGCATTGTGTACGAAAAGTTAAATGGACCTTTAATGGCCGGGTTTTGAATATTTGGTCACTTTTGACGGGTGATGGCTCCACGTCTGACGTTTGATGTTTACATCTCGCCAAGGCCTACTTATTGAAAAAATCGTACAATAATGGGCGACTTCAGTGCCGATTTCTGAGCCTTTAATGACGATTTTGGGACACTTCAGTGCCGATTTCAAGAAAAATTCGTTCTAAAGTTCATATGAAGGTGTTATAAACAATTTAATTATATAGGCTGAAATGATTTATAACATAATCATGGAAACGTTTCTATTATGATTTCTTTACTACTTTATAAACAATTTTATAATTCAGTTGTAGAAACATTGTTACAAGTATTTTTTATATTACGCTAAAATGCTTCAAGATAAAATAACGATATTGGCTTCAACTATTCTCACGATAGTCTAAATATTATGAGCATTCTACTAGTATTTCAAATATTTCTCAAAAAAAAAAGGTAGCCTCCAAAGAAACAAAGATTTAATACAATAAATTGTCTTTTATTAGTTCCACCGCCTTAACGTATGAAAGTCGTACTATATCGTATCTGGTACCCATTCCAGCTATAGGCTACCACACATACACCTGAAAATAAATAACACATTTTAAGATTAATCAATTATAAGTTTAGTTGTTAACTTAATTACCTTTATGGTTTAGAATTATCCTCCAGTCACCAGGGGCGTCCTAGAAATTCTGGCACCCCCCTCGTATTGCTTCTTTTTTTAGAAACCTTGTGCTGGCTGTCTTTGTTTATACCCACTACTTGCGATGTCACCGGTATTAAGCATTCTCCTTATTACGCAACCGCTGACCATGCCTTGTCGATAGTGCAGTAAATTTAGTTGTTAGGTCGAGCTTACGACTGTGCTAGTAGCGTTATGTAATTTTGAACCTCGCGTGGCTTATATTACTGTCGTCTGAGAAATAAAATAGCAGTCAACACTTCTACTTAAATATTATCATATTTGTTACTTTACCTTCATATAAATCATTTCATCCCGCACTTTTATAAGGCCAGTTGTGATGATTAGATACTACTAAATTGTTTATGTCGCCCCGCTTTGGTTAGGAAATTCGAGTAATGGTGTTTGGCTGACATTCGTTTGACGTGGTTCTGTCAAAACTTAAAGTGCCAACCGTGGTACCCTTCAAGCATAAAATTTACTAAGCCTTTCAATTTATAAGACCTCTGATTGGTTGGAATGGCCCCCTTCCTTTTTTTGAAAGAAAAACGGAACGACGGTTCATTTTAAATTTAACGTTTGTGGTGTAAAGATCCAACAATCAAACGTAAGGCGATTTTGCCGATTTTTCAAGAAAGTCAGTTAGAAGTTCCTCCATACCGTTTCGTAATATCGTATAGACGATTGTTGTCAATTTGAATTGAGGAATGTTCGTTTAAAACTGATATTTTCTGGATTTTCCCAACCTCCCAACCACGAGGCCACACACTGACTCCGGTGAGTAAATTTCAGGGAAAATATTAAACCCGTCAAGTTAATAATCATGTTTTCGCTTAGTACATTTTATGTTTTGGCTTTTAGGCCTCACTAGCTCACTGGCTCACTAGCTCACTGGCTCACTAGCTCGCGGGCTCACTAGCTCACTGGCTCACTGGCTCACTGGCTCACTGGCTCACCGCTCGCTCGATCGCACTTCCATATTTGGCAACGATAAATCTCACCAAGGGAAATAGACTCCTGGAAATACGTCACCACCCGCCCCGTACTCGTCACAGGCCGTGTACCTAGCCACCTGTACGAGTACGTCATAACTTGACGTCATTGGCGGCCATCTTGTGCTCCATCACCAAACCGGCAAGTCCATTCCGATTTATTTGCAAATTGCTTTATCAAAGTCCAACACAATACTTAATAGTACTTTCAAACGTCCTCAATACCTGTGCCTATCACGTGTAAACCGAATATAACGTTATACCAGGTGCCAAAATTAATAAGTTGTCCTTTTTCTCATAATCGATTAAGCTTTAAATATTTAATTTAATAATAAATTATCATCCTTACTATTTAATGTGATACACTCAAGCAGGGATGAGGCTATTCGCCGACCTAGAACTAACTGTGATTTCCTGAAATTAACTGTGATTTTTCCTGTCTTTATTTTTGATCAAATATAGTACTTATTGGCATTGTTAATTTCCCGTTTTTTTTTTATATCAACTAAGGCATTGCTTTCTCTGTTCTGGGGGTTTACGTAAAACGGGTGGCGCTTTCTTATGATTATGAATAATTCCTTTTTAACCCACACCACTCGCCGTGTGAGTTAGCCAGGGCAACCCCCCCATAAAAGCGTGCTTGATTTAAATTTCAGTAAGTATTATTGTTGTTTATTATTTTATGCCACCCCTAATTTGAATAATATCACCGTTTTCTGCTTCACCTCCTAGAAAAGGTGTAGCAACATTTTAAAGATAAATTAATAAAATAAGACTATTTAGTTAAGGTTAAGGTAAAATTGTGGTATAGTCTTGAAATTATAAAACAATTTCGCTGGTTGGGTACCGGTTTGAAACCAAGAGTTAGCTCCCATAATACCATGATCCAAATTAGTTTTCGCATTTTTAATACCCATTATTCCACACCACTCTAGGGACACACTGTGTCTATAGAAGATACCCACTATGCAAGGAATCAAAAATTTAAGAACTCATTATTTAAAAAATAGTGTGTAAAACCAATATTCTCCCACTTGACTTAAGAAATACAAAAAAAAACAATTCTGTTTCGTAATTGCCTTCAATATTTTGTAATACGTACTGGCAGCAAAGATGTAAGTTTATGAAGATGGCATTCACGGTACTAATAGCAAATAATAGGTAATAGATATAAAAATAAAAATGCTATTATAGCCCTGATCGGAGTTATGTTGTATACCTATATTTATACAAGGTGATTGAGTTTTATTCTTGGACACTTCAACAAGTGATAGAAAACCAAAAAGTAACCGCACTTTCTTGTATAGACTATATTTTTTAAGGTCTTATAAAAAAGTTACACGGTGTTATAGTTGTAAAAAATATGTGGACTTTATTGATTAAATACCAAACTAGTTGAGATATTTAAGTCATATTTGGTACACCTCAAGTACACCTTATAACGGGATGGGTTAGCATAAAACCTGTTAATATCAAACACCTTTAACAACCAGTGGCGAAGAAGGGTGTATAATTATTATAGGTATTACAATTGTTTTTAGAAAAGAATGAATCCGCTTTTATATAGCAATAAAATGTATTCAATTTCATATGTAAATTTTAATTGTAAACAAAAACGCCCTCTTGACATTTTTATGTGTCATGGTTTCATGGCAAATTTGGTTTTTATTTCGGGGTATTTCTGAAAATTACCTAAAATATAAAGTCTTTTTCTAATACAGTTTTTCAGGTTGCCTACTTTTTGGGATGCATTTTACATAGTATTGTAAGAAATCCTTGAAGATTTGCTCTTTAGAGAAGTATTATTTGATTTCTCAATTTGAAAGGAAAATTTAATAATTATAAGAAATAAATTAACTTTACCACAACATTTGCAACATTTAAATAATTTCTAAATTTTCTCAGAAACTACCTTTAACGCATGGAAAATGCAAAACAATGAGTGTAATATTAATTAACAAGTAATCGTCCTTGAAGCGTTTTACGCCAACAAAACGGGCTATTAATATTTCAAAATTGTAAAATTTTAAAGTTTTCTAATCTCAATTTTGTTTATTGAGAATATAGTAAAGAGCATCAGCTATTTCACTGAATATTTTTCGAGAAACAGATTTTTTTTTTATTAGCAGGTAATTTAAATTTGTTCAGGCTACCAAAATATATGTACGACATTTTTGTATCTTGTCCTGGGACAGATTATTTATAACAGTTCAATGACACAAACCGCATCCTGATATTTTGCTTCTTTTGATAAAATGTAGAAAGAGTATAAACAGAGGTGTCCAACTTTATAATTGTACAAATCCGTAAAATCTTCAATTTTGGAGATAATCGCCTAAACTTTTTTTGTTTCAAAGGCCTTCAAAAACCGCTTCTTCTGACCATCCTGCCATTTTCAAAATGCAAATCCAGCTCCGACTGCGACTTTTTTATACACTCGATTTTCACGAAAACCATTTAGTGATTTTTATTTAAAATCTGACCACACAGCATTAATCAGAACACCTCAAAACCCACCAAAACCACTCAAAATGTTGGTGTGAATATATTTACTACAAAAATATACAGGGTATGTTTCTCTGAGCCATCTCAAAATTCTGAAATTTTATAAAACTTACTATTTTGCTCAACTTTGACACCCTGCAGAATGGAACTACCTGTATATTTTTTTTATTCAAATTTGGTAAGTGGGGGTTTTGGGACATTCTGATTAACAACGTGGGATCAGATTTTAAATAAAAAATAAAAATCGGGGTATACAAAAATCGCAGCCGACCCTGGATTTGCATTTTGAAAATGGCAGGGAAGTCAAAAGAAGCGGCTTTTGAAGGCCTTGCAAACAAAAAAATATTTAGGCGATTATCTCCAAAAATGAAGGTTTTACGGATTTGTACCACCCTGTACGTTTGGTTTCGCGCCTTTTTCAACATTTCAATTTTTTTTGTTTCTTTGAATATTTTCCATTTAGTATGTGTGTGTGCGTGTTCGTGAATGTGGTCAAATCTTGCAACTGAATTTTAAACCAGTTCCTGCTAATCGATTGAGATGAACCACAGCCGACTCTAGGAGAAGCCCTGAAGTAGAGAAAACTGGCAACAAGGGATGCGGGTCCACGTCGCGTGCCCTGACACTATGCCTGTCAGTTGATTTTACAAGAAATTTACCAGAATTACTTTGTGTAGTGTGGGTAGTGCTATCGTCGCCAGATTGCTACGGCGGCGATGCAGTGAGTCTCTGGGTGGAAACAGATAGCCCGAAGTGCTGGCGACAGCTTTTTTATAAATTTGTTTTGCTTGTGCAAAAGTGAAACATTTCCATAAAAGTTCGAAGTGAAGAATCGTTTCTTTACAATTGCAAGCTTCAAGATGCCTAGAACCGTCGAGGGAAGCTGGAACTTAGTTATATACCTGGATGTAAGCCAAATCGTAATAATAACTTGAAGTAGCTAAGTTTTCTTTGCTTGATGGCAAGCGGTCAACTTGTATTCATTTTGGGCTTTCCAAAGTACGAGAATTTAAGAATAAGATGATTAAGGAGCAATTGCAGAGGCAAACTAAAGTACCTTTTAAAATTAAAGGAGCTTTCTAACAATCCAACCATTGTTTAGTATTGTTGCAAAAGTTTCTTTACCTAATGTTAGGTCAAAAGATCGGTCAAAAGATAATTTAGTTGAATGTAGGTATTATGAAATTTACCCTAACTCCCATTTCAATCAGAAGAGATTAATCCGAGGATTACTCTACTTGTTTGTATTTTTATGAAAATTTAACCATAAGGGAAGATAGATCATTTGCCTGATCGCGCACTTTGCGAAAAATTATCACAAAATTTCGACTTACAACAAAATTTTGTCCCCTCTATTTGCCCAAATTTACCATATTATTTGTCGAAAATATACTTATCCACACCAGGAATCGTACTTATTATAAATAGGTACCTACTTATACTTCTGTGTATATTTTGTTACTTGTTACTG
Organism: Pseudeuparius sepicola; assembly: GCA_963920635.1. Taxonomy (NCBI): domain Eukaryota; kingdom Metazoa; phylum Arthropoda; class Insecta; order Coleoptera; family Anthribidae; genus Pseudeuparius; species Pseudeuparius sepicola. Next base: position 50,348,481 of record OY987301.1, read on the forward strand.
CTTTTATTGTCTGTTAAACAAATGTGCCTACTTAGGTACCCAATTATTGAAACAAAGTTCACAAATACATTTAATTATAATTAAAAAGTGCGTTGAACATCTATTAGAACAGATAAACTAAGCCAAAGTGCAGACTGTTCTATACTGCATAGACCCGTTGAACCGTCCCGCTGCGGCGTTGCCACATGTTTGCACAGGGCTTGTAAGCTAGAGAAGGTTGTGGCTGAACCATTATATTTCACTTGGGTTTTTCGCCACAGAACCTGAACCAAACTGATTAAAAGACAACTTTTTCAAGTTGCCAGGAAAATTCATAAATGCTTAACAGTAAAAGAACGAAACTTTGAACCTTTTACTCAAAAAGAAGCTTCAACAACTCCGTTATCTGAGCTGAGCTGAGAATAAATCGTCCTCCTGTCTCAAAGATAATGTCACGTCCTCCGATCAAACATATTTGATCGGAGGTCACGTCAAAGTGAAGTAACAGAATAATAAATGTAAAGTTAAAGTGTCATGACAACAGAAACAATAGCCTAGCCACCTGCCTGATATTGTACCCTGTGTTTTATCTAATTATCTATACCAACTTCTCTTTGAATAATTGGCAATAAAATTTTATCTTCTGTTATCAGTTGTTCCTATTTCCAAGAATAAATGCATAGGTATTCCTTAATTTTTCACCTATTTCCTACTTTTTCTTTGAGAAATTTTTGGGACATATTCCACAAAATTATGATGATTATGATTATGATTAATATTAAAATATTGTTCATATATTTTTGATATTGAAACTTGATTTTGCCTGATATAATTTTAGGTAGTGCCTCCGATGACGGCAACGGTGCCCGCTAAATAAACTAATGGCTTATTGCCCGGTTGCTCCCTCAATGTTTTACTCGGATGCCGGCAATGGCGCCCCAAAAAGAGACTGGAGGCTGTCGATTTTTAGTGCCAACTATGACCGCGAAATCAGGCCACACGGAATAAGCGGAAAACTGAAAAACTGTTGCATCGAATTAAGTTTCGAAAACTGAAATGTCGCATCTAAAAACCGTCGCCGAAACGCGTAGAAGATAGACATCATTTGGAAAACGAGATATTATTTTTGAACCCTATATTTTACAAGATTAAATAGGGTTGCTTTAAAACCGGCAACGTCGACGCCCTTCTTCCCAAATGCGATATAGGAATCAAATTTAAACCACAAAAAAAAAATAAACAACCTTTTTAAAAACAACATTTTATTTAAGCCATGTACCTACTGAAACAAATAAAACGTGTAGGTTTTCATTAAGACACTGTTCAATAAAGTTAATTGGTACCAACTACTTACTTTTATGAAATTTGGCGCGACAAGCATTTCGATTTCAAAAAGCTTGTCGCAATTTGGCATTGAATCACCTTAACGAAAACATAAGCTTACTTTATTCGTTTTAGTATAAAAGCTTGTTTTTAAAAAGGTTTTTTATTTTTGCAAGTTAGATTACTATAAAATTCCTATTCTATAACCCAATCAATAATAAAAAAAGAAACTTTTTTTACTCTTGATATTTTTCATTAACTTGATAGTTTGACTGAAAAAAAAAACAGAATTAATTTTTTGTTCCATATTTATTAAAAATTAAATACTAGGCCGGTTTACTTTTGTCACTTTCTTATTTTACTATTTACGCGGTAGTGAATACTTTTCCAATATTCGGAAACATTTAAATAAAAACATATTTTAAGCAAATTTAAAAAAAGATATTTGTAGGGAAATTCAATTTTTTTATGTAAAAATGTTTGTTTATAGGAGCAACCCACCTTACAATGAGGTTTTCTACAAAATGTCGAAGTCCTGATAGAAAAAACTGGGACACCCTGTAAACATCTTTGTAATGCATTAAGAATGAATATGCATAATAATTAAAAGAATGTTCGGTTGCCTGTGTCAATAGAATTTTATTTACAATTAGCTGAAAAAACTAGTGCATTTTAAACGTTTACAAAAAATGCGGGTATTTTTAAAATACTTATAGATACTAATGGCACTACTTTAAAAGTTATAGCTGCTATTAATTAAAAAATACAGGGTGGTCCAACTTTTAGGGGCAAAACTTTAGGAATCTATAGAACACGTCAAAATAAGTAGATTTTTTCATATAAACATGTATCGAAATTCTAACTATTTTCGTTATACAGGGCATCAAAGTTAACTTTTTTTAAGTTTTCTTTTATTTTTCATAGACAGCTAACCCAAACAGTATTTGGTACAGTTTAGACACACATTAAATAAATCATATAAATTAAAAATAATGAAACATTCCACCGGGGCTGGAGAGGCGGGGGTCAACCATAATATACATAATAAAAAAACTAATTCAGCAGCTATGACTTTTAAAATAGCCTGGTTAGTATCTATGCATATTTTAGAAATACTGTTTCAAATAAATAAACCTTTCAAATCCACTAGTCTTTGCCATCGGTCGTAAATAAAATTCTATTGATACAGGCAACCGAGCATTAGTGTTTCACAAGACCTATAATACTTGTCTTGTCTTGCAAAGCAAAACAAGATATTAGATTCATTCTTGTCTTGCCCAAGTCTTGCTGGAAACAATCTTGTCTTGCAAGCAAGACTTCTTGCGCAACTTTTTTTTTTGCATTTTTTTTATTTAGTCATCGCAGCACGAGTATTGCTACCAAGACTCTTGTTAGCAAGACTCTTGCATTATTTATTTCGTGCAAAGCGTGTCGGGACAAGTTGGCACAGGCTGCAGAGCCGCGGTGCAGCGGCTCGATTATTTGTTTTATAATGACAATTATTTTTTTGTTAGGTACTATTTGTATTTCTTTTTTTTTGTATTTTAATAATAATTTTGTTTCCAAGTTTTCATGATTTTTAATTCGAAATACCTCTTAAGTCGAAGACTTTCCTTTCTGTTAAAGTTATTTTGAAGTCTGTGGCTGTTGATATATGTGTGGACAAAAACCGCGAAAACCACTCTGTCAAAATGGCCCACAAATATAAAACGAAATAACGCTTTAGGAAGTACAATTGACCCGAGAAACAGCTAGTCTATGTAGTCATTTAAGTATTTTAGCAAAAATAGAGTTGAAGCAAACTTGTAAAAAATAAATTAATAAATAAATTATAAGAATTAAAATTATAATGATTTTGTTTGTTGGGAGTCGGGAAGTATGCATTTCCTGTTGTGCGTAATACGTTAATAATTCTCAATTTATTTTTGTGTACCTGTAATGCCTGGAAACATGAATTAGTAGATATTACTTACTAGGAGTATTGTAAATAAAATATATTTACTAGGTAATATACTAGTATTATATTTACTAGATAATATACTAGTATATAGATACAGTAATTATTCTTAAATAACCGTTTATATTTATGCTCATTTTTAAAAATCGATATTATCGTCACCTACATTAATTATATATCTTATTAAAATTTTACAGAAGATATAATAATTACAGATCCATAGTGGTCTTTGCAACATATCTTGTTTTTAGCAAGATTTCTTGCAAAATTGCAAGAGTCTTGCAGAATGATTTCTTGCCTTGTCTTGCAAAGCAAGACAAGAAATTTAAAAGAGTCTTGTCTTGTTCTTGCAGCAAGGACAAGACAAGAACAAGAAATTTGCAGGAGTCTTGTGAAACACTAACCGAGCATACTTTTGATGGCGTTTTATTTCCAACTTTAAATAGGTACACTATTATTATTATCCTTGCCCTTGCACTACTTAAGTACTATATTATTACAGTGAATGAGAATTTGAATCTTCAGAAAATTATTTAAGTCAATGTATACTCTGTGGAAAACCCTAAGAATTCTTTGCCGGCAGCTTATTCTGGTACCGGTGTCGATGCCGGCAGCTCATTCGGGAGCCTTTGCCGACAGCGGAGGCACGGCCATAGTATTTTGTATGTAGCCTGCAAGTGGGTGGTCAGCGCTATGGTCGAGGGTTCAAAAAATACTAAGCTTAATTCTATTATGGTGCCAGGCCTTGGCTGAGGACCATGCGCAGAGCGAGGCTCGACACTGTATTATTAGTCTGTGTTACAAAGGCTTGCGATAGTAGCAAGCCTTAAATTTAGGGCACAACGTAGGCTTCAGGCTTCTTTCGGACTACTGTGTCTGGGGAACCCTGTAGATCTTCAATAGGTAGAATCCCACTTTTAGCATTGTTCTCTTTATTAACGAAGATTTTTTTCACATTCATACTTATAATATTATGACCAAGAAAGGGCGATAATATTAACTTTAGCAACATGTGTCAAAAGGAGACTTGACTTTAGATAAAATATCTTTCAAAGAGATAAATATGATGTGCACTTTATTTGACTGAAGTTAATCTACTGTGAAAATAGATCGTAATTATTAGAATCAAATTTATTTCTAAAAGTCCGTACTATTTTTCTGTAAACTGAAGTGGAGACTAGCTTATTTTTGACACGCGCCATCAAGGCGAGTTCTATATTGAAGCTATTTAATCTGTGGTTTTTGGAAACGCACCAGTGAGAACAAAATGATATTACAGATATAATCACTCACTCAGAACATTATTGGCTTTGACGCCAGGATCGTATAATTTATTATATTATATTCGCCTACCTTTCTTCCCTGCATAAAAGAACAATGGCGAATAAAGATTAACAATGAGTAATTACGAGATTTCAATGTTTTAATAACAGGTGGATTGTAATGATTAGTTTAGATTGACTATTAAGCATTATTGAGTCGCCAAAACCGCAGTGTACAATCTCTCGGGCAGAGGCAAAAACCGGCTCGCTTGCGAAATCGGCAAGTCAACTGCAAATTAACTTATTATTTGTCAATATCAGGAAATTAATTGGCGCTATTATCTTAGGGACACATAGAAAGTGGTTGGAACATTTTTGAGAAATAGTGGCTTTATATCTATAATTTATATTTATATTTATACTTAATCTATACCCTTCACCAAGATTTTAACATATTGACGGAAGTGGCCTAAACATATTTTGAAAAAAGAACATGTTTTTAATATAATATATAAGTTCTGATCACATAGTTACTTGAATATTAATATATTATACAGCTCTTGGCCCGCTTTTGCATGTTAACGCACAGGGCACAAACACAGGTAGGTACGCGACGCCATTTTGATCCTTAAATTGGCAGTTTGTAGTTTATACTGCGGCTATTTCTCTACCTATATATTTGAAATCAATCGGCATAATCCCCAAAGAATCAGTGACAGTTCCGTTGCCAGACAGAAACTTCAGACAGGGCAAACAACTTTCCTATCAAGCCAGTGTATACATTTGAGAATAAGTTAGGTTTAAGTACCTATAGATATGCAATACTTTGTAGATGGGAGGGGGGGTACAAACAAACGTAAAATAAAATTTAATATTTGTTGCTAAAAATTGCGCCGCAGGCGGAAATTTCTCGAATTTTCACGGTCAAACAGCTTAAATGAAAAAAACATTCGAAAGTAAATCCATTTTAAATTTTGTTGTTAATAATTAAATTGGAAAATGTTTTGAAGATGGGGCCATAATACTTACTCGTCTATACCAAAATCTCTCTTTAACTAGACACTAGAAATGGCATTTTTAAAATTTAGTGACCCAAAGTTGGCGGCATTGAGACCAGGGGCACATTAAGCCGCTTCGCATATTGACAGAAGTCGGATATTTAAACTTGATTTTCTATGTGTCACATACCTAGGTACATACCTCAATTTTGCACGAGTTATATTTTTATTAAATTCGCAAAGGGATATATTGACAAACAGTAACAATAAGACAAAATTTATTTTTTTAATAATACTCGTAAGTAACAATAACTTTTGATACCTAGTAAAACAGACAATTAAATTTATACGTAGCTAATTAAGAAAGGATCTTCCAAAAGTCCCACTATAAGAGTAAGTACCTACCAAATATTTCAATTATATTCTTTTATTCTTCTTTCTTGTTTAAGATTTTAATGTCCTGCGAAGAAAATACGCAGAAATAATTGTAATAACGGATGTTTTAGTGGCATATCAGGTAAAGGATACCAATTGAAAAAAAAGCACTCCAGCCGGGACTCGAACCCGGGACTCCTACTGTAGCCGTAGGCACTTAACCAATTAAGTTACCAGAGGTACGAGTTCCATCAGCTAGGTGTTATTATTTATTCAAATTGATATTAGTTGTTAGTAGCGGTGAGATGTAGGAGACTTCCGTGTCTTCTACTTCTACTAGAAGAGGTTAGAGGGTGTAGGGTAACTAGTGGCGGCTCGTGGGTATTTAAACGGGTGGGGCCAAATATCGGAAGACATTTTAAAAACCAATGTGCCTAACTAAACCGGTGTGAGGTTAGCAGCAGATTTTCTGGCAGCAAAAAATTTTCCTCGCCCTTCCTTATCTATCTATAGATTTATTTTGATAAAACCTTCTAAGCAGATTAAACTGGAAAGTGACCAAAAAATAAACATTGGCTGTCAGAAAATTGGCTGCTAAGTTCACACCGCCCCTAAATAATACAGGAAAAAACTTACCAAAGTTTTTCAGTGGCATTTATTTCCATGGGCGTCTGGCGTCTCAGAAAAATGAACATCAGACACCATCACAAAATGTAGACTATTAAAGTTGGATTTAAACGAGTTTTTGAATTGAACCACTTTGTTTTTGAATAAATACCTAACTCGAGATACCTACTCGTAGAACACAAACTGAGACACAATTTTAAAAGTTTACCTCGGTTGTCATAAATGTTTGAGTAAATGTTATTAAAAAAGTATATTCGCAATTCACACGTCTAATTTTACATTTTTTTATAAACAAAATCCATTCTCCTCTGTTTTTTATTAGTAAATTTTTCAATAACTTTATTATTAAAATTGTCTACGTTGTTTACAAAATGTTTTTCAGTGGATAACATTCCTAAAGCACTGAGTCGCTCTTCTTGCATCGTGTTTCTTAGAAATGTTTTTATCCGCTTTAGCATAGAAAAACATCTTTCGGCTTAACTGCGTTTTTAGATTTATTTTTCCCAGCATACTAAAATTAAAAATGTTATTCATGTGTACCTTCGATTTTTCGTGTGTCTTCATTTTATCCCAAATGTGTACAACATCGTTTGTTCCCTTTTTTGACCAAGTTTCTTCACCGCCGAACAAAACACATACAAAACAAAACAAGTTGTTTGTTTGTTCACATCCGCACAATCAATTATTTTTTAAGTACCTATACACTTTTGTTGAATTTACGTGATCATCTTTTTTGTCCTGCCTTTTGATTTTTCTCTATAGTTAAATCGGGTACCGGCCTGCCCAACTCTTTAATTTGCAGTTTTTGCTCAAATTCCATTGACGAAAATGAATTTCTTAATAAAAAACTTACACTGTTCATTTTGAAAACGTTACAAACACACTACACTACACTAAGCAGGACGGTCTATCGGCTCGCGAAAACAACAAAACATACGATCTGTGCCTGGCCTGCCTGGCACCGGAGAATTGCTGTTTTTGGGCATATAATATAACTCAATGTACACTCTATCTGGACATACAAGTGTAATTAGTGCAGATTATTATCAATCGATAGAGTTGGATTCAAACTGCAACTATGGTCTTGGACTAATTAAATGTGAAATTTTTTCAATGTATTATGAGATTGATTTTACACGTAAAAATTCTATAGGAACATTGTTAGGTTTCGAACGAACGTTTCTAAAACCACATGTCGTTCACCAGTCGACGTTACCTGTGGATATAATGAGAGTGAGGATAATCTGTATTGATTGTAATATAATTGGTCGTACATATCAAAATTCTGCCGAGTCTCGCACGCTCTTCCAATTTGATATTAACGTAGAACCACGATATAAACTAACAAAGGAGCCTCAGAATATTATATACATGCCAATAAATCCTAGAGAACGTCAGTACATCGAAAACATTACACTGCGCATCTTGGATGATAATGGTAACTTGATCAATTTTCGCGGTGAAAAAATCGTTGTAAAACTAGAGCTAAAAAAATAATCTAATATAGGATTTGCTTTTAAGAAACAGACATAAAATATATGACAACAAACAAGAAGTATTCGATAATAAAAGTAAAAATATCGGGGATGTAGATTCAGTTCATGTAAAGTATCTGGAGCATCAAGACGTCTTTCACGGGAAGATCGCAAATTTTTACAATATATTGGCCTACATCTACGTAAATAAATCATGGTTGTCACCAGTGAAAAATGGGAGGTGTTCGAAGAACCTGTATTTGATCAATCACTCATCAGTCTACACGAACACGCTTACAAACCGTATGGGTCACCAAAATACAACAACTCGGATGAAATACGGATCCCAGTAAATTTTCAGGACCTTATTCTTGATATTGCCGATAGTTAAATTTATATTGAAGGTAAATTTACACCTAATGATGTGTCAAAGAAGTGTCACCTTGCCAATAACGCATTTGCATTTCTTTTCGATGAAATACGTTATGAAATGGGCGGAGATCAAGTCTGCGTGGTTAGAAAACCCGGTATAACAACAGCCTTAAAAACTATGGTATCATTCAGTAAGATACAATCTAATTTCCTTACTACTTGTGGGTGGGGTTTGTCTGAAGAAAATAATGCCGTCCTAGATTCTACTAGCCACACATTTCATGGAAAACTCCCACTTAAATTTTTGATGGGTTTTGCTGAAGATTATTCCAAAGGAATTTTGAACGTAAAACAGGAGTTAATATTGATTATTGCCCGATCCTTTAAAAACTCTTTTATCGGAGAAGTTGATGCTGCATTAGAAATCACAAAGATCGAGTGGAAAATTCGTCACATTGTACCCGAGGATAAAAACTTAGACTACTCTCACGAATAAATAAAGGTGGGAACAATGCAGTAGTTATGGTGCCATATCGTACATGGGACCTCTATGAATTATTTACTTCAACCAATGTTTGGGCAATAAGGACGAGCACAAGTTTGGAAAGACCTCGCTATATTAATATTGGATTCCAATCTACAGATCCTTACAGATATCCTTATATTATTCTTCTTAGGAGTACCTTTTCAGTTTGTACAATCAGTACAATCAGTATGTACAATCCTTTGTTTCAGAATTTTCCAAGGCGTGGCTGTGACGTCACATGCTAATTACGTGGAAAGTAGTAGCTTATTTTTTATTAGATCTGGAACAAATAGAAGTTAATTATACGTAAATAGAGTCTAATACGCTATACAGTGTAGTACATGTAATGTTTTTCATTGCAAAGGGGATAAATTATTGTGTAATTAGTCGAAACTGTTGGGGAAATGAGAGTAAGAGCTTATTTTTAAAAAGTTATGTAGGTATAAACGGTACGTAGCCAATAAAATAACATTTATTATGCGTAAATAGAGTATAATATAGTATACAGACTGACAGAGCAGTAAATGTAATGTTTTTTTTTTCATTGCAAGGGGGTAAAAAGTGTAATTAGTAAAAAACGCGGGAAATGAGAGTGATTATATCTATTGTAAATATTTCTTCCTGTACACACGGTACTTAACCAATAAATTAACATTTATTGCGCGAATTTCGCGGAAATATGGACCCACGGCATTGTAATTACACATTACGTCGCAATTACCCGGTATGATGGGTGTGGGGTGCGGGGAAAGGTCATGCGCTCGGTGCGCATGCGCGAGGGAAAAGTGGGCGTGGCCTATCAGGGGCGTAGGAGTGGGGGGTAATGTACTACTCTCACGAATAAATAAAGGTAGGAACAATGCAGTAGTTATGGTGCCATATCGTACATGGGACCTCTATGAATTACTTACTTCATCCGATATTCGGGCAATAAGGACGAGCACAAGTTTGGAAAGACCTCGCTATATTAATATTGGATTCCAATCTACAGATCAATCCGATAATTACACAAAAGATGTCACTCAGTTTACTAACGCCGACATTGGCAATGTTTTTGTTATCGACTGCTCCTACCAATCAGATTTGTTAAAAACTTTAACAGTGGACATCAAGTTGGAGTTTGATACACGTAAAAATAGGTTCCCAACGGGCACCAGAGCTTATGCTTTAATTATACATGATTCATATTTGAGCTATAATATTTATGATGGTACTGTAAATACGGGTATTCAGTATTGAATCCATTTTATGATCTTGTATTTTATGTACTTGTATTTTTTCATAATAGATCAATAAAGAATTATAATATCTTTGGTGTGTATTATTTTCAGTCGTTACATAACCCAAAACGAAATAAAAACATATTTAAATATACCACAGTTTTATTGAGTACAATGAGATATGTATAAAACTATATTATTTTATAACATATTTATTACAAACAAATCAGCCTAGTCATCTTCCTCGTCGAATGAGTAGCATCCACCTTCTTTTAATTCTGCGAGCCCATAATTTTCTATTATGTGTTCGGGTAAAAAATCCGAAATATTAAATAAAAATCGTTTCAAGTTAATATCCAACATATTAACGCAAAAATTGTTTAGGTCTATGCTCCCACCCAAATACCTACTTGTCACATATTGTCACTCCTTCACTGAATCTTCTCTCTAGGGTTAAAATTTCCCGAAGAGCCTCCAAGTGAGTACACAACCGTGAATCATAATTGGAGGCGTAGGAGCTATAAAATTCTAGGTTGTGTAATTCTGCTCTAATTATTTCAATACCCGTCTCGGCATCTACGGCATCACCCCAACTCTGGCGTGAATATGGAGCCCACATATTGGTTATAATTTTACGAGACTAGCAAATAAATTACTAGGTAAAATATACAATGTCGAATTCAAAGTTCAAAATAGAATGATTTTAGGCGCTTCCACCCTCACATTTTATCTGTAACCTATACCGCCACTTCTCAAAAATATATATTATTACAACAGAGCTTGAGTTTAATAATAGTTGATAAAATATTTGGGTGTATGTCTTCACATAGATTATAATATGTGAATTACGTCGTTGGTTTTCCGTAAATTACCTTATCAGCTATCTTTAATTCCACTAGTACGTGTACCTATACGTATATTCTGAAATAATATCAAAGCACTGCAATGTATCCGCTTTTAATTTATTTCATTCCAAATTATACTGTTAAATATTTTCTAATACGGCTTTGGGCACCGGCTACCGTTCGAGTACGGTCCATCCGACCCCACGGCGGGCCGGCGGCTACCTACCCTGGGGGTGGTCGGTAATGGGATAGCGCCCCCTAGACATCGTCTCGTTGGTACCGCCATCCGATGCCTAGGGGGCGCGCCACAGGTACAAAGCGGGATTTTCGGTGAGCGCGAAATGCATCTTCCTTGTTCTTTGGAAGTGAGATAGTTATAGGTACAGCTCGCGGTTGTGAGCAAAGGAGAGAAAAAAATCAATATTAATCTTGCGTTGCCGGATCCGCTGAAAATCAGCCGCACTTATGTGCGTGGAATCGTTGGGCAACGTTGCGTCGACACCCGAGAATGTGCGGTCCGGTAAGGGTGAGAGTCGTTCTGTATTAAAAAATGGTCGCCGTGGCTCCGTTTTGTTTGTTTCGTGTGCAGTAGCGATATTTTGGCATAATTAAATAACGCGCGTTTAATGTAGTAGTACTCGCTTTGATAAATCGCGCATGTACTATAGAGAGACTGCTTTCTAGGCGGTAGTAACTGTTTTTGGGAAAGTGAATGCAGTTATATGTTTGGAATGTTATAGGACACTCAGCGGCGTAGATATGTTTTTTTTCTGGGGGGGGGGGTAAAGCAAAAAACAATATATTTTTAAAATTTTTATTAAAAAAAGAATAGGTACTTAAGACAAAAAAAATCAATAAAATAATAAGTATCTAAACTTTGACTTATTCTATCTTTGGTTGTTATTTAAGTAAGTACTTATACATAATGTCTAACAAAAATAATCTAAACTAATTTAAATAAAACTTTATTGGAAGACGTAAAGATCTTAAAGTTTTTATAACAAACAACGAAAATATGTTAATAGGTATATTTATATTATGTTATCAGTTTATAATATATTTTTTAGGAAGATACAGTTTATATACAGTGTGTCCCAGGATAAGTGAAACGACAGGTGTAAAATACCAAAAATTTTCGAGTTCGAATATAGCCATTCGAGGTCCCGGCCTGCTTGCCTAGAAAATAATTTTCACCATATTTTTAATTTTGAAAAATAAAGTAGGCACTGACAGGAACGATTTATTTATTTTCTGTGTGGGTTAAGTGCCCTTTCTCGACAAGATATCGAACAATTTCATTAGAAAAAGTTGCTGAGAATTGAAAATTATGCCCCTATGCCAATTTTCAAAATAATTGGCCAACTTTGATTTTCTTCCATTTTATTTCCTATAGGTAGGTTAAATATCCTTGTCGTTTAAAATATCGAAAAATTTCATAAAAAAAAGTTGCTTAGAATTGAAAACTATGACCCTGTGTCAATTTTCAAAATAATTGGCCTACTTTGATTTTTGTCCACTTTATTATAATTTCTTATTATTATAATTATAATTTTTTATTATTAATAATTTCGCAGTATTGCATACTTTTTTATTGTGAATAGCTTTTTCTAATGAAATTTTTCGATATTTTAAACGGCAAGGATAGTTCACCTACTTACAGGAAATAAAATGTTCGAAAATCAAAGTAGGCCAATTAATTTGAAAATTGGCATAGCGACATAATTTTGAATTCTCAGCAACTTTTTCAAATGAAATTTTTCGATATCTTGTCGAGAAAGGGCACTTAACCTACACAGAAAATAAATAAATCGTTCCTGTCCGTGCCTACTTTATTTTTCAAAATTAAAAATATGGTGAAAATTATTTTCTAGACAAGCAGGCCTGGACCCCAAATGGCCAATTTCGAACTCGAAAATTTTTGGTCTTTTACACCTCTCGTTTCACTTATCCTGGGACACACTGTATAAGTCAAGTAAAAGTTAAGCTCAATATCTATTAACCAAGGTATTCACAGGACATAGGAACTTATTATGTAAAACCACTTCTATTTTTAATCCTAATCTAAATAAATTAAAATAATTTTTCTTAAGAAGAAAACAGTCTAGAGTATTTTGCCCTGAACGTTTATCCATTGCTCTGAAATAAAAACCCGGAATGTACTAACTGAAACTAACCCTGAATTTACACTTTACACAAATACACAACATGCATAGGAGGCGGAGGCAGTGAGTAAAATAATTGCAAATACTGAATACGTAATACAAAAAGTTTTCGATAAAATCAGTAAAATAACACTGTATTTACTTACCCGAATCGTGGAAAATCTGTCACAAAAAAGACACGATACGTGCGTAGTACGTGCGAACCTACACGGCTGTCACGGCGACGGTATTATCTAATAGTATTATGGCACTAGTATTTTACTTTATCACTATGTCTCTACTCTGACACTGCACTGACTGTTCTATTTCTCGCTTGGCTCGCGAACGACGTCGAATCGCCTCTCTCTCTTGCTGGAACGTTCTCGAATGTTTCTACTGCTTCTACAACGTTCATGACGTCACGCAGTGGACGCGTATTTGTGAAGGGCTGGTCAAGCGAATTGAACGCCACCGCCACACGCCACATTCTTTTTAGTTTTATTTTTTATTATCATGGTCCTCTGGTGGGGTAATTACCCCCTTTACCCCCCCATATCTACGCCCTTGAGGGCACTCATGCTTTGAAACTGTTTTTTAATTGTTTCTTTGATTGAGTGTTTTCCGATATCCTTACATTATTCTTCTTAGGAGTACCTTTTCAGTTTGTACAATAAGTACAATCAGTATGTACAATCCTTTGTTTCAGAATTTTCCAAGGCGTGGCTGTGAGGTCACATGCTAATTATACATGGAAAGTAGTAGCTTATTTTTTATTAGATCTGGGACAAATAGAAGTTAATTATGCGTAAATAGAGTCTATACTATACAGTGTAGTACATGTAATGTTTTTCATTGCAAAGGGGATAAATTATTGTGTAATTAGTCGAAACTGTTGGGGAAATGAGAGTAAGAGCTTATTTTTAAATAGTTATGTAGGTATAAACGGTACGTAGCCAATAAATTAACATTTATTATGCGTAAATAGAGTATAATATAGTATACAGACTGACGGAGCAGTAAATGTAATGTTTTTTTCATTGCAAGGGGGTAAAAAGTGTAATTAGTCAAAAAACGCGGGAAATGAGAGTACTTGCACCTATTTTATTAGATCTGGGACAAAATAGAAGTTAATTATGCGTAAATAGAGTCTAATACAGTATACAGAGCAGTACATGTAATGCTTTCTCATTGCAAAGGAGATAAATCATGTAATTAGTAAAAAAACGCGGGAAATGAGAGTGATTATATCTATTGTAAATATTTCTTCGTGTACACACGGTACTTAACCAATAAATTAACATTTATTGTGCGAATTTCGCGGAAATATGGACCCACGGCATTGTAATTACACATTACGCCGCAATTACCCGGTATGATGGGTGCGGGGTGCGGGGGAAGGTGATGCGCTCGGTGCGCATGCGCGGGGAAAAAGTGGGCTTGGCCTACCAGGGGCGTAGGAGTGGGGGGGGGGGTAATGTACGAAAAAGGAGTGGGGGGATAAAAAAAGGGGGGGGGATCAGACAGAACACCCAATCTACCACTACTATGTTTACTGTTGTATATAGAATAGATATTAGTGTATATATTTAAGCTTTAGGTGTTTATTGTATTTTTTAATTTTAACATATAATACATACATTTCTCTTGTTAACAAGCGCCTACCAGCCCTGCCAGACCATAGCCACCATAGGCCTTGTTTTGGCCTCCACCCCTTTGTAGTAATACGTGTACCTATGGTCTCGTCTACAGGACGCAGTTTTCGATATTTCAAGCCCAAATTTGGCGAACGGCCGCCCGAGCTCGTGGGCAACAACCCTATTGAAGGGCGTCCGAATCGGAAGAGCCGTTCGGCCCCGGAATTTTTTCGGGAAAAATGGCTAACGATTGGAAGGGGGAGCGCCGGTCGAGTTCAATTTTCGCGTGGGGCCGCCGACAGATACGGGCCTCTCGCCTGCGAATTTCTCAGGTACGGGCGCGCTGTATTTTTATGTAAAATCTCGTAGAATATTGTAGAAAACTCCACGGGAGACCATCTAACCTCTATAGGGCTCTATCTTTTGAATCGTAATAGGTAGGCAAATTTTTACACAGTGTGTACCACTATGGCCGCTATAACAACAAATAATATAAGTAAAATAAAGTTAATGTAATATTTTCAATTTTCGTTAACAATGATGACACGGCTAACTAACTAGTATCGAACATTTCTGAAACAGCGAAATGGCGCAGTGGAAGCGTGCTGAGCTCATAACTCAGAGGTCCGGGGTTCGAAACCACGCCCTGGGATAAACTTTTATTTCTTTTTTAATTTTTACTAAAGTATTTTTAAAAAAATATCTAGTGGTAAATATTGTAAGGTGGTACGGAACTACGTGTGCGAGTTCGACTCGCACTTGGCCGATTTTTAACTTTATACCTACTTACTTGTGTATTGTTATAGATAGTTGCAGTATTTGGCATTGCAGGAGCATGCCGCGGAGACGAGTTACAGAAATTACCATTAAATGATATTAACGACATGGATTCTGTTCTAACAAAAATTCCCGATAGAAAGAACAACAAACCTCGATCATTATTTGTAATAAGCTGTAAAATTAACAAATATGCACTATATTGCATAGATCAAAGTTTTCTCCTTTACCAACGTAACGTCAAAGATACTGCTATCTTTGTTGGGACATGTCCTGACATGCTGCAGGCACAATGATCCCAGCCAGCCCATTACCGGTTTCATCCCCTTTGGGAATCATCAGATGGACGTATAGGCAAAATCCAGAGTGCAGATAGATTCAAAAGATAGAACCAACAGAAACAACTACTCCGAGGGCTAATACCCCTACCAGCATTGAACTACGCCATTGATTCTCGATTTTCGTTGGGAATAAACATTGCATAGATCAAAGTTTTCTCCTTTACCAACGTAACGTCAAAGATACTGCTATCTTTGTTGGGACATGTCCTGACATGCTGCAGGCACAATGATCCCAGCTAGCCCATTACCGGTTTCATAATGGGCTGGCTGGGATCATTGTGCCTGCAGCATGTCAGGACATGTCCCAACAAAGATAGCAGTATCTTTGACGTTACGTTGGTAAAGGAGAAAACTTTGATCTATGCAATGTTTATTCCCAACGAAAATCGAGAATCAATGGTGTAATTCAATGCTGGTAGGGGTATTAGCCCTCGGAGTAGTTGTTTCTGTTGGTTCTATCTTTTGAATCTATCTGCACTCCGGATTTTGCCTACGTCCATCTGATGATTCCCAAAGAGGATGAAACCGGTAATGGGCTGGCTGGGATCATTGTGCCTGCAGCATGTCAGGACATGTCCCAACAAAGATAGCCGTATCTTTGACGTTACGTTGGTAAAGGAGAAAACTTTGATCTATGCAATGTTTATTCCCAACGAAAATCGAGAATCAATGGTGTAGTTCAATGCTGGTAGGGGTATTAGCCCTCGGAGTAGTTGTTTCTGTTGGTTCTATCTTTTTTAAATATGCACTAGTTACACAAATAACTATTTTTCTAAGTATAATAGAATTGTGTTTTTCGCATTGCAAAAAGATAAAGTTTTTCAGTGTATATTAGGTGTCTCAAATAAAGCCCGATTATATCCTTAGTTTTTTAAATAAAAGATCAGCTTAAAACCAGGATGATGCAGTTTTCTCTGGAGAGTCCGAATCCAGCTTCAGAATTGATATACAGGGTGTTCTCGAAAAGTTACGGACAAAAATACAGGGTGTCTATTTAAGAAGGGCCACTCGAAAAATCTATATTTGAAAAAAAAAATCTTTATTTGAAAAAAAAATCTTTTTTGATGAGCTAAGTTTGCGTAAAAACAAACTTGAGATCCATGGCCTCCTTTCCGAGATATTTTTCAAAATCCCGAAAATCGTCGAAATTCCTTTGGCATGTAAATTTTGTGTTTCAAGAGTTACAAAAAAAAATTTATTAATGAAATTTGTGGAGAAAACTGATTGCTTTAAACCTAGTTTATTAGAATTTGGAAAAATACCATCGATTGTTGTGTGCTCTCTTAACACTTAAATTTTTGTTTTATTTATAGCTGTCATGCATCCTAAAAAATTTTAAAAATGCGAAAAATGTGCAAGATACCGATACCTTGCAGGAAATTTCCAAGATTTCCAATGTAGTATGTTGAGAAAAAAATATCTAAAACATGAAGGTACAGGATTCGAGGCCACGGCTCGCTACAATAAAATGGGTGGATGATAAAAGAGCACCGATTAAATAGTGATAAAGTAGGCTTAAAGCAATTAGTTTTGCTCACAAATGACATTGGGAAAAAAATTTTGAAACAAAAAAGTTACAAACCGAAGAAATTTCGACAGTTTTCGGGTTTTTCAAAAATAGCTCTGAAAGTAGGCCATTGATCTCAAATGTTACACAAAGTTACCCTATCAAAGAAGCAATCATTTATTTCAAATAAAGTTCTCAGAAAATAAATTGTAAGATTTATTGGGGGATTTGTTGGACGAAAATTGTTATAATTAATAAATGATGTTTAGTGGCATATCAGGTAAAGGATATCAATTGAAAAAAATTCACTCCAGTCGGGACTTGAACCCGGGACTCCTACTGTGGCCGTAGGCACTTTAACCAACTAAGCTACCGGAGATATGGGTTCAATCGGCTAGGTGTTATTTATTCCAATTGATATATAGTTAGTACCGGTGAGATGTAGAAGACATCGGCGTCTTCTAAACCTACTAGAAAGGGTTAGAGGGTGTAGGGAAACCATTCATTATTGTTGGTTATGTAAACTTCCTATTTGTTCTTCCACCCACAATATTCGACATAATATAGCGACTTAATGCAAGTATCGAACGTGGAAATTCTAACCTACAATGTCAAAGCCAGAATATGAAACACAGAAAGATTTTTAGTACCTGTAATAATTATAAATAATAAATGATGTTTAGTGGCATATCAGGTGAAGGATATCAATTGAAAAAATGCACTCCAGCCGGGACTTGAACCCGGGACTCCTACTGAGGCCGTAGGCACTTTAACCAACTAAGCTCCCGGAGATATGGGTTATATCGGCTAGGTGTTATTTATTCCAATTGATATATAGTTATAGTAGCGGTGAGATGTAGAAGACTTCGGCGTCTTCTACAGCTACTAGAAAGGGTTAGAGGGTGTAGGGAAACCATTCATTATTGTTGGTTATGTAAACTTCCTATTTGTTCTTCCACCCACAATAATCGACATAATATAGCGACTTAATGCAAGTATCGAACGTGGAAATTCTAACCTACAATGTCAAAGCCAGAATATGAAACACAGAAAGATTTTTAGTACCTGTAATAATTATAAATAATAAATGATGTTTAGTGGCATATCAGGTGAAGGATATCAATTGAAAAAATGCACTCCAGCCGGGACTTGAACCCGGGACTCCTACTGAGGCCGTAGGCACTTTAACCAACTAAGCTCCCGGAGATATGGGTTATATCGGCTAGGTGTTATTTATTCCAATTGATATATAGTTATAGTAGCGGTGAGATGTAGAAGACTTCGGCGTCTTCTACAGCTACTAGAAAGGGTTAGAGGGTGTAGGGAAACCATTCATTATTGTTGGTTATGTAAACTTCCTATTTGTTCTTCCACCCACAATAATCGACATAATATAGCGACTTAATGCAAGTATCGAACGTGGAAATTCTAACCTACAATGTCAAAGCCAGAATATGAAACACAGAAAGATTTTTAGTACCTGTAATAATTATAAATAATAAATGATGTTTAGTGGCATATTAGGTAAAGGATATCAATTGAAAAAAATGCACTCCAGCCGGGACTTGAACCCGGGACTCCTACTGTGGCCGTAGGCACTTTAACCAACTAAGCTACCGGATATGGGTTCCATCGGCTAGGTGTTATTTATTCCAATTGATATATAGTTAGTAGCGGTGAGATGTAGAAGATTTCGGCGTCTTCTACAGCTACTAGAAGGGGTTAGAGGGGAAGCCATTCATTATTGTTGGTTATGTAAAGTGTGAAAACAAAAACCCTAAAAAAAACGGGAATACACCGTAGGTACAGGGTTATCTAACGAAAGGTCACCCCAATTTTTATTTTTTTCTCCAAAAACCAAAGTTCGATATAAATAAAAGTTATAAATGGTGGTCTAATTTAAGTATGCACTGACTGTTATTTTTGAGCTAAAAATAAAATTTTATGGGAAATTCGAATATTATTTCAAGTTTTTTTATATAAGGATCGCCAAAAAGTTATTAAAAAAAAACAAATTTTTCGGAAAAAATTGAGGGCGACTTTTATCATGGAATGTTAGTAATGACTATACAGGGAGTAGCAAAAAATGGTCGGTTATTGATTCTGTCTTCCGGTTTGACTGGAAGTGAGTATTACTTTGACAATTATGTTATTTTTCGAAAATCATTCCAAAAATTTTACGGAAAATTTCTTAAAAATTTTTCGATTTTAATTCCGTCGCAAAAAAACCCAGGATGTAGGACTAGGTATAGAAAAAAAACTTGTAGGTGTGCTGTGAGTAAGGACAGTGGCGTCGAGAAAATCCAACAAAAAAGTCTTATTGTTTGTGTAAATCAATCTCAATCTCAAAGATATTTTTGGGAGACGCATAGGGAATGTAGTAATATAGAAAAAACCTGTAAGACGTGCCGTGACAAACGACAGTGGCGTCGCAAAAAATCCAAAAAATATTATTTTTGTGTAAATCAATCTTAATCGCAAATATATTTTTGGGAGACGCATAGGGGATGTAGTAATATAGAAAAAACTGTAGGGGTGCCGTGACAAACGAGAGTGGCGTCCCAAAAAAATTCCAAAAATATTATTTTTGTGTAAATCAATCTTAATCTCGAATATATTTTTTGAAGACCCATAGGGGATGTAGTAATGTAGTAATATACAAAGAAACCTGCAGGAGGCACAATGACAAACGACACTGGCGTCGCAAAAAATCCCAAAAATCTTGATTTTTTGTTGTAAATCAATGGCAATTTGAAATATATTTTGTGGGGACGCGTAGGAGATGTAGGACTATTGAAAAAATCTGTAGGAATGCCGTGGTAAACGACAGTATCGTCACAAAAAGATCCAAAGAAGAAATTCTGAATAATTTTTTTTGTGTAAATTAATATGAATCTCAAAGATATTTGTGGAAAAATCGTAGGGGATGTAGGATTATCAAAAAACCTGTATGCGTGGGTGCCGTAAGAAACGTCGATAGTTTCGCAAAAAAAACGCGTAGGCGTATAGAAGCCTGCCGCGGTTTCAGCACGGCGACAACTTGGCTCCCCTCAAGTTGTTGGCGCTCCGAGGTCGGTACTTGTTTGACATTTGCTACACTCCCTAAAATGCCTGAATTGTCAGGAAAAAACAAGGACGCATACGAAATACGGACGGACCTACGCTCCTCGCAAGTGACAAATTGTCATTTGGTAAGTATGAACTAAATTACCAATATGTTAATTCTGTGGTCGGCTTATTCGACAAGGCGAGTACAGCGAGTATACCTAACGTATAAGAGATCGCGAAATTGGTTGGCAATTATGCCAGCATTCGTTGTAAAATTAATACCAACAAAAAATGTTTTCGATTCGTAGGTACTTTGGACGGGTAGTGTTGGAATGTTCGTTTTATCCCGTGGACGTTATATCCGAGTTCGATTGATTTTTTCACTTTAGGTTCAATTGGTGATGATGCTCGTGATATTTTCAGAAAATGCTAAATTTGATTTAGAGAGTAAATGAATAAACACATAAATATTGTCAATAAATTAGCTGAAATATTTAATAAATTTGCTCCTTGATTAGATTGTTGTTTGAGGTGGAAACTGAGAAGTCATTCCGATAATTTCAAAACCATAAAATTAATTTCAAGTTGCAAAGTCAAGTTTGGATTATTTGCCGGGGTCGGGATTACGAAGTTATACAAGGAAAAACCTACAAAATGTATATAAAATAGATAAAAGGTGAGCCCAAGAATACCTGGATTCTACATTATCCCTTCAGTAGATTTAGGTAGGTATAGGTTGTTCTATGCAAGGAAGCTGAAAAGGAAAGACAAACGCTCATAATAACAGAAACATAATAACCGACTTGCAATTGAAAATGGTCCCAATTAAAGTTTGCGTTGCAACATTTTTACGGGCGGCGGCGTTTTGAAATCCGTATGACAATAGCATATTAAACTATAACAAATTTTAGACAATTAGAGGGAGAGGTTCTCAAGATTAAGATTACTTACTATACAGAATGCGTTGCGACGTCACATTTTGCAATGTCAGTTATATTGTGTTTTTAAACAGGAAAACAAGGAACATAGGGATTGGGAAATGGCAGATTTTCAACGCATTACGTTTTTATGGTTTTATTTCATATCCTCACAGTAACAAACGGCCATAAAGCCATCCGATACGTTTGATAGTATCATTCAAGTTGCTGATTTATGTCTTTTGAGTTATTTCAAGTGGATTTGATTATTATGAAAGGTGATTGCAGAAAAAATATTATGTGCAAAATTAGTTCGAAACTCTAGTGAAACTTTTGTGCTTTTCTTCTTAGTCAATTAACTGTGATTTCGATCTCATTGCAAATAATGTAACAAACCTTCGATACCATACATTTTCAGTCACGGAAAATGTTATTAGTTATAAGTTAGAACGTTTGTGTAATAATTAATTATCCTATACAAGATATAAATCATGAGTAGTTAAGTGGGCGTTTTATTAATACGATACAATATATTTTAACCTGCAATAGTGCACAGTCAGTGCAATTTTTCCACTGACTAGACAAACAATGAATTTATTGTAGTGTTAATTGCTATTTTAAACTTTTACTTTATGCTCGCTCCGCGGAATACACCTCGTTATAGAAAATTAAATCTGTAAGTCTAATGAAATAAAAAGTGTTGTTTAAATGCGAATATCTGTTTCCTATTTCATTGCTTTGCAGAAATAGCAGGTTATACAGAGTGCGAAAAATGTATGCAACAAATTTTATAAAAAAATTACCCCTTTCTCATAATTGTCATAATCTGCTTTTCATTCTTTGATTTTTGAATGTGCGTAATATTTAATATTTCTATGATAATTTTAAAAGGATCACTTGAGAAAATACCCGCCCATATCCTCGGGGACTTACTTATTTACAACTATTAAATTGAGGTTATGTATTATGTTATTGCTAAACCAAAACTATTGGATCAACACTATATTAAAAGACTCGAGCATGACGTCATAACTTCATTGTTGTTTGCGAACTGCAGTGGAGTTATTATAGGTTATAATATGGGTATTCTGTGGTTATAGGTAGGTATGTAGGTTTCTGAATATCCAGTTTCAATAAACAGTAGGTATAGGTTTTTCTCCTCTGGGTCCACATCGATCCTACATAACACACAAAGACGATAGGAAGGAAAATCGAGAGGAAAATCATATGATTGCGGGTCATTAATACTCTTTTCCGAGACTCACAAGAGCCTTTTAATATTTAAATAATTATGCAATAATTAGGGCGCAATCATACGATATGCTAGTCGTAGGACTGCCCCGTTGACTGTGTATGTCCGAGGCACACGGGACGTCACAGGCCGATTATAACTAACATATTCTATGCGTGCGGTATTTTGGGGGAGTTTTAGAGCCATTTTTTTATTTTCCAGATTGTTTATTAATAAATACCATAGGAAACTCCAAAATGTTAGGTACAACAGAAAATAAATTATTCTAAACAATTAAGTTCGTAGTAATAATAACCATAACACAATAAACTCAATGAAAGTCAACAATTATTAAAGGTGGCTTTATGCAGCACTCATTATCACTTTCCTATCACTCCATTATCATTTTATAGAGCAGATTACAGCAGATTACAAAGATAAAGTAGGTTATCTTCTAGTGAGATAGTAATGAAATTTTAAGGAAATGAAAACTGCATAAAAACCTTGTGCAACAAGCAACATTATGAACACTTATCTTTTTAATAATGATAATGAAGCGGCACTGAAGTGATAATACGTAGAAACAAACGTAATAAGCTCAATGAAAATAAAAAAAGACTTACTCCCAAATTGTTTTAGCGATTAACTACTTAGAAATATAGGTATATAATATTCTCTCAACCTTTTGCGCCATTATTCATTCCATCATTTTGAATCTTTCGATAATTGTCGAGATATACATACAGGGTGTTTCATTAAGTGTGAAGAGGTACCATATCTCAGGAATTAATAGTCCTGGAGCTTTGGGAAAAAATCTTTTTAAGTAACGTGGTCACGAAAATCGCTGGAAATTATTTTTAAGTTCGTAGGTCGGTCGCTAGGGGGCGTATGCGCGAAAATAAATTTGAAAAATTAGTTTTCTCAAAAAAATGACTAATAAAGGTATATCAAAAATACTTTTATTGCACCCTTCAGCAAATTCTGAACAACTTTCGTTAAAGATTTTTTGCTCTATCTTTTCAAATAGAGGTGAAACGGGCGGGTAAACCTTGACTTGAAAAAATGCTGCTAACTCCGGTTTGGCTTAACAGAATTGGCCGAATTTGGGCTTGTTGAAGAGAGCGTTCCTTCTTCTATCAAATAATTGTCCAGTAAGGTCATTTCAAATTTCGTGATAACCGATAGAGGGCACAATTTGAAAAATTTCCCTTTTATTACAAATTTCTCCGAAATTTTAAATGCAATGACATATTAAATTTACAACAAAAAATACCCAAGGTTCAAATCGATATCTTCATTAGTTTCGGAGTTGTCGCCAAAAGAATAATTTATTAACATGTTATTTGAAAGAAGAAGGTAGGTATTTGTTGTCAAAGATTTCCGTGGATAAGCATGCTATGAAATAAATAAAAATCTGCTTGAGCTTTTCGCAAATTGCTATTTTTCTCACTTTTTATTCCGTTAAACGTATTTCTAATTTACGTACCTCACCTTGCCGTATTGATATAAAATTATCTCGGAAATCATCTAGTAAGCCATGAAATAAAATCGTTTGGAATCTAGGAAAGCAAAAAAGTAAACGTCACATAAATCAAGCTTTAATATTAATATCGTGTCAAATCTTGGATTTTTGTAAATTTTGAGTTAAAATTGTGTGTTGCATTTATTAAAAAATGCCTTATATGAATACTTACAATATGCTTGGCGTATATTTTCGATGTTTTGAACATACTCCACTTATTATTAATTATTTTTTTGAGAAAACTAATTTTTCAAATTTACTGTTGCGAATACGCCTCCTAGCGGCCGACTTACGAACTTAAAAATAATTTCCAGCGATTGTTCGTGACCACATTATTTAAGAAGATTTTTTCCAAAGCTCCAGGACTATTAGTTTCTGAGATATGGTACTTCTTCACCCTTAATGAAACACCCTGTATATAAGTTTGCCAATATAGCCAAACATTTTACAATTAACTGATGATAGGATACATCGCAAGAACAATAATTATTTTCTCCTGTTAACAACGACATATTTTGCAGACTTTTAAGACAAATTTCCAGTAGTTTTCCACATTTGTAAATACGTAGACGTAGTGCCCCTGTTTTTTTTTTTTTCAATTAAATGATGATATAGATTTTGGGACCGATGTTGTTTACTTTATATATATTCGATTTAAAGGCGGCAGTCAGGTATTGTTCTGTGCATTCCTATGCGGATGATACGCAACTGTATCTGGCATTCCATCCCGATGGTGCAGCCATGTTATCTTCAGATGTATCCAGTCTTCATGGTTGGTTTAAGTCGCATGGGCTGCAAGTCAATCCAAAAAAATCAGCTGTGATAACTTTTGCATCGAAAAACACACCCTTTGACACCAGTGCGTTGAAAATTGAATTAGATGATGAAGAACTACCACACAAGACATCTGTAAAAAATCTCGGAGTAATCTTTGCTGGCCTTTTGACTTTTCATGGTCATGTTCCGAAAGTCGTTCAAAGTGCTACGCCAAGTTAAAGGCTATATATAGTTCCTGGAAGACTAAAATTAAGTTGACTAACAGTTTGATTTTGAGCAGAATTGAATATGCTGACTTAATGTTTGGCCCTTGTTTAACTCAGTTTGAGGCTTATAGACTTCAAAAAGTGCAGAAATCTTGTGTTCGTTATGCTACGGGAATCCCTAGAAGGGGACATGTGAGTCCTCATATTAGGAGTATCGGTTGGTTAACTGTGCGACAGAGATGGTTGCTCCACCTAGCTTGTCTGGTATATTCCGTACTTCAAAAAAAGATTCCGATCTATCTTAGCCATAAACTTGATTTGCGATCAGATTTGCATAATTCCAATTTGCGTTTTGTGGGTCGTACTATTAGCGTACCGGGTCACAAAACTGCCCAATTTAAATAATCTTTCTCATTTATATTATTTATTATATTATGGCCCCTTATATATATTATCAGGTTCCCGCTTCTCTCAAATCATCTTCATTTACATTGTTTAGGAAGCAGCTTAAGAAACTTACTCTAAATAACTCAATCGTCTAATATGAATGGAGCGTTATACTTGTATCTTTATGTCCCTTTTGTCTGTGTCTCTGTCTCGTTCTTACACTGTACAGAGTGCTTATATGTTATTAGTTAGCGAATAAACTTCAGTGTCTAATAATGTTTGTAGATATTTCTTTGCTATAATTGTATTTTTCATGCCCTGGTTGGACCTAATAGCAGCCATGGCTGAACTCCCGCCAGGTAAAATAAAGGCTATTTATTATTATTATACTGCCTGATCATCATCTTGCGCTAAACACTATATAAGAAAAGATAATCGAATATGAGGATTTGTAGCTGTATATTCACGAACACCGTGCCGTACCGCCGCGTGCCTCGGTGCGACCAAAGTCTAGAGAATACTATAAGTCGGATCACTCCTTTGAATTCGTCGAAAAGCCGCCGATTTTTTGCAACCGGCCGTAAATTAATGTCAGCTCGCCACTCAGTTATCTACGAGGGAGGCAGTGGCGTCGCGTCGGGGGAGCCAGGGGGGGCACAGGCCCCCCCAGATTTTTTTAGGTGGGAATTTTATAATACTACTAATATATTCAGAGCAAACACTTAATTAATTACATGAGCGGTGATGGTGCTTAGTTTTGGCCTCATTGGCTGCGGTAGGCACCGCATGGCCGCGCGTGCATAGATTTGTCTTAACCTGACTCGCCTCGCACTTGATAGAATGTTTTGCCCAAAAAAGCAGTCGAAGAATGATGTTTTTATTGAGTAAATACGAGGTGCCTGTCCTGTAAAAGATGTGATATTTTTACAAGCCTTTATTAAACTTGTCCTGTTAGTATGTAGGTGTGTAGGTATGTATGTATACATATCACGAACGATGATCCCCGCGTCACAATGGTCGATAAGTAATTTCCATTGTCGACCATTGTGACGCAGGAATCATCGTTCGTGATATCCACTATAATATGTGGGTCGAATCTTGCAAGCTGAATTAGAAGCACTTATTGACATCCGATTGAGCTGAAATTTTGCATACACCTTTAGTTTTGGTGACAATACAATATGCAATACTCAATATTGTAATACTTTCAAAATGGCCGACGTCACTAGATGGCGGATGATGTGTTTTTTGCCAACGCCCTTAATATGGGTATCAAATGAAATGGCTTGAAGAGCAAAAAATGATAAAGTTAGTGGCATCACACTAAATTCAATATGGCCGCCGCTCCAAAATGGCGGATTACATTTTCTCTTCAATCCTTTTAATATGGGTATCAAATAAAAGGGCTTGAAGAGTAGAAAACGATAAAGTTAGTGACATCACACTAAATTCATAATGGCGGCCGCCCGAAGATAGTGGGTTACCTATTTCTGCACAACCTACTTGACATGGGAATGAAATGAAAGGTATGACGAGTACCAAAAAAAAGGTACCCTAAGTGATATCATACTAAATCCAATATAGCGGATGTCCCAAGATGGTGGACTAAATTTCTTTACTACCCTCCTAATATGGGAATCAAATAAGAACTAAAAAGCACAAAATAAAATAAAAGGTAAAAATCTTTTTAAAAACAAGCTTTTATTTAAACCATATACTAAAACGAATAAAGTAATATAAAATAAGTCTAGGTTTTCGTTAAGATAATTCAATGCCAAATTGCGACAAGTTTTTGTAAATCAAAAAGCATGTCGCGTGAGATGTTCATAAAAGTAGGTAGGTACCAATTAATTTTATTGGACAGTGATTGGTTGATAAGCAAGTCCCTATTTGCCAAAATATGTATTTTCTTTAAAATTCGCGTGAAAAGGTTTTAAATTTATAAAAACTTGTCGCAATTTGGCATTGAATTATCTTAACGAAAACCTAGACTTATTTTATTCATTTTAGTACCTACATGGCTTAAATAAAAGCTCGTTTTTAAAAAGTTTTTTTTTACATTTTATTTTTTAGATGTTATTTATTTTTTGTTTGTATTAATGATAGGACAGTACATACAAGTTGTTTTATTTTGGAAGTGTTTTTTGACATTGACAGTACAAGTTTTTTATTTCGGAAGTATTTTTTTGTTTTTGTTTCATGTATTATTTGTCTCATTGGTTTATTAAAAATATGAAAATAAAAATAAAAGTGTAATTGTTTTTTTCCCACTTTTGTTTCAGGTAAACTAAAATTGCGATAAAAATATTATTGAAATGTTGTTCATTGTCTTGAGAAAAAAAATTAAGGTGCCCCCCTGCTTCTGAAGTCACGCGACGCCACTGGAGGGAGGACTACCCAAAACAAAGCTGGTTGCACCAAGTTATACGGGGGCACCTCTATATTGACTTTCCATTATGCACAATAGGAGTAATAGGTATAGCAGACTAATAATAAAAATGCAGGTATTTTACTTTTCCCGTTTAAATAACGCAAGATATACCTAACTAAACATAGGGTAAGTAAAAATTTACATAAGTGTGTACCTAGGAGCAAACAAAATTATTTATATAGTTTACAAGTTTAGCAAATTGTAATTGATTTATTTTGTCTTTGGGGTTTTAATTCCCTATTCGCAAATTTAAGTGTGTAGTAAATACGAACTTGCGTATAGTATAATGAAACCAAATAGTCGTGGGAAAAAATTGCACACGGATATATTGTGTATTTTACTGATCGGAATTCCTTTAAAAGGCTAGAACCTAAGCCATCCTGATGCGATAAGTCGTTAAATTTTGATAAAAAAATATTTTCTAACTTGATTATATATATTCACTAAATTATCGTGGAGGTACTGTCAAACTGCCAAATGGTTCTGAGTATTAATAGGCTTTTAGTTCAGAAAATATTAAATTGAAAAAATAGTCCATCTTCTTACAGTGGAGTGAAAAGTTTAATTAAAATTGAAAGTCTTTAAGTCAAAACTCTACAAATAGTTTTTAATAAAATTCAAAACTGTAAAAACTGTACACGTTTCGCACCACTAGGGGTTCATCTTCAGCAGTAAATAATATGGTAAGAAAAATTGGCAAAGCTAGAAGAATAACGTATAGGTGAGGGTCAAAATACTAAAAAACTTATAAAAACAAAAAATATTTGTGTAAATAAAATTTGGTTGAAAAATGTTGAAAGGAATAAAATGACAAATAATATAAAACTTTCGATTTTAATTCACAAAATATTGTTGACTTGTCTCTGCCTGCCAGATTACGCATACGAATATGCGTATAATCATAAGATAAGCTTCTAATAACAATCTTAATGGAACAACAGTTGTTAATAAACTTTTTCCGGACGAAGTGAATGATTGGTCATCAATATTCGCAAATTTATGGTCTTCCATTGCTAACATCTGCAATTATCAATATTTTTATTTACAACAAAGAAAGAAACACACCTGTGATATGCTGGCTTTATATTATTCAACATACACAATGTATGTCATATAATATTATGCATATTACTAGTAGGTATTGTGCGATGACTATAGAAATAATTGATTAAGACATTTTTCTTAATTATACGTCAAACTAAATCTTACCTTTCAGGGTCTTTAGGAGTATGAAAAAAAAAAGTAACAAAGCCACGCTCGGAATCGCCCGCTCAGCGGGATATCAATCGAGGGATAAGGCCCAATTGATCGGGCAAGAGGGAAATATTTGTTTACACAGGCCAAGTGAGCGGACTTATAGTATTCTCTAGACTTTGGTGTCACGTTGTAGCGGAGGGGAGGGAATGGCTGCAGGTCTTCTATCCCGTGTGCCTCGGTATGTCCCGACAAAAGAAAAGCAGGTAAATTTACTGTTTACATTTGCTTAATGATAATAGGGTAACAATGAAGGGGTCAGACACAAAGTCATGCCCAATTTCCCCATGAAGGACACATGGACCTCACCTTTTCCCAATAATAATATGACAACGAAGGGGGGCGCAGTCACATGACTTGACGACCAAATTTTGCTCTTGGACGATAGACGTGAACTTCACATTTACTTAATAAAAATAAGCAGCAGGCTTACAAGCGCCTATACACAATGCTCCATTTATTA
This sequence comes from Pseudeuparius sepicola, assembly GCA_963920635.1. Lineage (NCBI taxonomy): Eukaryota > Metazoa > Arthropoda > Insecta > Coleoptera > Anthribidae > Pseudeuparius > Pseudeuparius sepicola. The sequence goes on from OY987301.1 coordinate 50,378,076, forward strand.
AAGCCTGTTTTACAAATAACAATTTTCGTCCAACAAATCCACCAATAAATCATACCATTTATTTTTCTGAGAACTTTATTTGAAATAAATGGTTGCTTTTTTGATAGGGTAACTTTGTGTAACATTTGAGATCCATGGCCTATTTTCAGAGATATTTTTGAAAAACCCGAAAACTGATGAAATTTCTTCGTTTTGTAACTTTTTTGTTTCAAGAGTTACCGAAAAAATTTCCCCAGTGTCATTTGTGGGCAAAACTAATTGCTTTAAGCCTAAATTATCAGAATTTAAAACAATGCCACGGTTTAATGGGTGTTCTCTTAGTACCCACCGAAAAATGTGCCCATTTTATTGTAGCGAGCCGTGGCCTCGAATCCAGTACCTTCATGTTTTAGGTATTTTTTTTCCAACATACTACATTGGAAATCTTTGAAATTTCTTGCGAGGTATCGGTATCTTTCACATTTTTCACATTTTTAAAATTTTCTAGTATGCATGACAGCTATAAATAAAAAAAATTAAATGTTAAGAGAGCACACAACAAACCATGTTTTTTTCCAAACTTTGATAAACTAGGTTTAAAGCAATTAGTTTTGCCCACAAATTTCATTAAGAACTTTTTTCGATAACTCTTGAAACAAAAAAGTTACATGCCGAAGAAATTTCGGCGATTTTCGGGATTTTGAAAAATATCTCGGAAAGTAGGCCATGGATTTCAAGTGTGTTTTTACGCAAAGCTAGCTCATCAAAAAGCATTTTTTTTTTCAAATAAAGTTCTCAGAAAATGCATATTTATCAAGATTTTCTCGAGTGGCCCTTCTTAAATAGACACCCTGTATTTTTGTCTCTAACTTTTCGAGAACACCCTGTATATAAATTCTGAAGCTAGATTCGGATTCTCCAGAGAAAACTGCATCATCCTGGTTTTAAGCTGGTCTTTTCATTTAAAAAACTGAGGATATAATCGGACTTTATTTGAGACACCTAATATACCCTGAAAAAGTTTCTCTTTTTGCTATGCGAAAAACACAATTCTATTATACTTAAGAAAAATAGTTATTTGTGTAAATAGTGAAGAAAGTGCATATTTGTTGCACGAGGCATGAAGTTTTCAGCTCGAGACGCAGTCCAGGTAACTGATGGACAAACTTCATTTCCAGTATTTTTTTTTAAATTTTGTTTTCTTCATTGCCTGTGAAGGTCTCAGGTTCTTGACATGAAACTCTTTTTGGAATTGTTGTGAAGTTTTCGCTATTGGTACTTGGTTCACCTTCCAGAATTTGGGCAGCTATTTCAGTTTTTTTTTAGAAATTGAAATTTTTCTAAAAGTATTTATACCAACAGGTTGAACTGAGCATTTTCCGTTATAACATTTTATAAAGAATCTAGTGTGACTGGTAGACTGGGGACGAAGGGATGTATTTTTGCGATACATTTCAACAAAATTAAAACTTCTAATTTTACCGCTTATTACAAATAATGATCGAGGTTTGTTTGTCTTGCTATCGGGAATTTTCACAGTTATGATAGAATCCATGTCGTTAATATCATTTAATGGTAATTTCTGTAACTAGTCTCTGAGGCATATCATGAAATAACAGATGGGCCTCTGAGCCCCCAAAGTCCAAAATCGGTAGGAAATTTGGAAATTCTCCACAAGAAAACAATACCAAATGTCAGCCGATGTTTAAGAATAAATATTGGGGGGCGGGGCTTGCGCGTCGGCCAAACGTAACGACTTTTTCGATCGGGGTGCCCTCTGGCAGGCGAGAGGCCCGTATCCGTCGGCGGCCCCACGCGAAAAATTGAACTCGACCGGCGCTCCCCCTTCCAATCGCTAGCCAGGGGCGGCGGTGTCCGAGTGGGTCTTTCGATTGGACCCACGCTTTGGCACCGTACGTCGTGGGTTCGAGTCCCACCACGGTATGTGCCATGGGTGTTGTGTTTGTATTTATGTTTGTGCATGTCTTTAGGTTTAAGATTAGGTTAAGAGTCTAACAGACAAATCTGGCAGGCCATGTTGAAAAGCCAGACGGTGCGTGCCAGATAAAGAAGGTGGAAGCCCAAACCGCGTAACGTCGGGGGTGGTCCACGGCACTGGGTAAATTACCTTAGATGTATAGCCCAATAAAAAAAAATAAAAAAAAAATCGCTAGCCATTTTTCCCCAAAAAAACGAGGAAAAAAATCCGGGGGCCGAACGGCTCTCCCGATTCGGACGCTCTTCAATAGGGTTGTTGCCCTTGCATAGGTACCTACACGTTACTACACAGGAGCTGGGGCCATAACAAAGGCTAAGGTCCGACAGGGCCGGTAAGCGCTTGTTAACAAGATTTGTCGCCCTATAGAACTCACGTTCTCCATTCACCCAGTAATAACATGAACATGGCAATAAAGGGAAAGCATGTATGTACAATTGTGCATGGCCTCACAAATGTATCTTCTGGTGGACACAGAGGTCCTACTTCTCCCAATAATAATAACATCGTAACAAAAAAAGAGAGCAATAATTACTAGACACATAGCTGCATGATCTCATTTCTTCTGTGGAGGACCCAAGGACTCCGAATTTGCTCAACAAATATAATAATTTTATATAAATTGCGAGACAGGCATATACATTACTGAAAGATCATATACCTTATCTGGATTATATTTTTACACAATAGGAATATAGGGACAAAGAGGGAGAAGAAGTACCGACCTCGGAGCGCCACCAGCTTGAGGGGTACCAAGTTATCGCCGCGCTGAAACCGCGGCAGGCTTATAAACACCTACGCGCCATACTCCATTTATTAATAACTTTTGAATTTTGAAATTACCGCCCAAATATACACTGTGACCAACTTCAAACCGGAAAACTTTCATAAAATTTGCATTTATCATCCGATTTTGATCTGTTTTTTTAACGATAGGGCATCAAAAACTGTACTTTAGGGCAAAACGTCACATTTTATTTTAAAAAACCAAGGCCTACTGTGACATATTTTTGACAAATTTTACAAATTATATTATACTAAAATCTCTCTTTAACTAGACACCAAAAATAGCATTTTTAAAATTTAGTTAACCAAGGTTGGCGGCATTTAGACCACGGGCACATTATGCTACATTGCATATTCACAGATTACCTATGTCAGATATTTAAACTTAATTTTCTGCGCCACATTTAAATCAAAATGAAAGAAAATTCTTTGTTATGATGACCACAGCAAATGTAAAGATACTGATATTAAAACAGAATAATGCCAATATCCTAACCAAACATCAAATTTCTGAATACGGCTCTGTCGTCACCTGTCATCCTAGGGGCCTTCAGAAATTCTAGGGATATGCGATATAAATCTAGTATCTAGTTAAAGAGATATTTTAGTATAGAAATTGGATTTGCTTTGCAATTTCCTCTCTGAAGTGTATTAAGAAGAGAGTTATTTAAAAATTAATAATAATATAATAATAATAAAAATAACGTCAATATCCTAGCCAAACATCAAATTTTCTGGGTACGGCTCTGTTCTCACCTGTCTTTCTAGGGGCTTTCAGAAATTCTAGGGAAATTCTAAGGATACTATTTACCTATGATGTCTATAAGTGGTTGTAAATATACCAGAGAAATTATTGTGGAAACAGCTAAGGTTTTTTCAAATTTATTGACGGAAGTTTCTCGTATTAATATGATATTGCACTGAAGCCAAGCTCGAAGACAAAGACAAAAATGTGCAACAGCATCTGCAAAATGTTGGCATAGTGAAATTCCTACATGAAATTACATGCATTTCTAAAACGTCGGTATGATAGGTATGAATAGATACTATAATATTGCGAAACAGCCAAAACTACCGCTTAGCGCTCCACGGAATAGGATTAGGATTTTTATTAGAAGTACCTGATCATAGAATATTTACTGACACAAGTAAGTTTACTGAATATGCACCTAAGTTTCTACTTAAAATCTTAATCATTTTAGGTGGCATCCGTTTTTGGAGTTACCTACCGATGCTTAAAGGCGAGACAAATTGTGTAAAATTATAGAGTTACCAGTCAAGGGTGTCTGGCTCGGTGTCTTGGTAACCTAATAATTTACATAGCACTGGAAACCACTACCACAGTGGACGTGTTAATATATCGACTTAAAATTTGGTGTAATATATAATCTTGAATTGCTTTTCGACAAAATTGCTCTACGCAGGGCAAAAGTGAGATGAAAATAATTAACAGTATTTAGTTTGTAGCGAAGGACATTATATATATAATCGTGACGAGAGAGTATTTTTTACATTTTTATGAAGTTGGGGTGGTAGTGAAGAGTAGGAGAGAATTTGAAAATAGCAAGTGATATGCCGTTTCCTGTATTTTAGGGGGCAAGGAATTCAGTTTTGCCATTCTTTCTAAAATTCTAAAAAGTGAAAAATATGTTGATATTGTAGATTAAAGTTTCCTCCTACACCAACGTAACGACAAAGATATTACAATCTTTGTTGGGACACGTCCTGCTCCCAGCCAGCCCATTACCGGTTTCATCCCATTTAGGAATCATCAGATGGGCGTAGGCAACAATCCTGGATGGATAGGTTTCAAAAGATAGAAACAACTACTCCGAGGGCAAATACCCCTACCGGCATTGAATCACACTGTTGCTGCTCGATTTTCGTTGGGAATAGCATTGTAGATTAAAGTTTACTCCTTCACCAACGTAACGACAAAGTTATTACAATCTTTGTTGGGACACGTCCTTCCATTCTGCAGATTGTAATATCTTTGTCGTTACGTTGGTGAAGGAGGAAACTTTAATCTACAATGGTATTCCCAACGAAAATCGAGAAGCAACAGTGTGATTCAATGCCGGTAGGGGTATTTGCCCTCGGAGTAGTTGTTTCTGTTGTTTCTACCTTTTAAAATATGTTGATATATTCTAGGATTTATGTGCAGTGTTGAAGTTTACTCTGAAATAATGGATTTAGAAAGTGATGTGGAAGTAGAGATTCCATTAGCAGCGGTTCTTTGGAATTCACCTGCTTGCTTCCAATTTTAGACATAACATTATTACGCTAACTAGGAAGGCTAAGTCTGTACGAAACATCTACATATTTCCTTTTTGATAATTTTATCATTGAATAAGTAGGTATAGCTTACGACTGAAGCGTAGATGAATGCCATATTCAATTCAACCTAACCTATATCTTTGACCTAGTCAGATAAGCGAGAAGTATAGAAGAGGAGCCTGCTCTCGTACGTGTACATACATTGCCATAAGGACTCCTGCCTGAAATCAAGTTTATGCAGTCGGCTATAATACTTATATGACTATTAAGGTACCATAAGCTACGTCGGCAGAAGCAAATCACAAAAGAGGGGTTTATCTTTAGCCTATGCTTCACCTCAACATGTTCGAACCTCCTTTCAGGGTCTGTGAACCCACCTTTTCGCAGACAACTAGGACTCGTATGGATATGCTTTAAACGGCAAAGGATAATATAGGCAATGTAAAGAAACGAAATATCTAAAGAATATCTAGGGTAAATAAACTTTTCCTATGACAAAGTGCAGGGGCAGGGACTGCATCGTCAAGGCGTTGAGTGAGGAATAATAAGAGGCGCAGCGCCCATATAAAATTGCGAGGCCGGTCAGCGTGTGCTTACCCCGAAGCCTCTTGTTGCCCCCACTCGCTCTAGCAGCCTAGCGACCACGGATTTTTACAACTGGTTTACGTTTTTGAGAACACCGATCCCTTTGCAACGGGTTAACGGTACAATTTTGTATATTTTGTATTTTACTGGGAGGATATGTATTTTTCTGTCTCGGACGCTTTTTGGGCCGCGTTTTCTGCCTCGCTGCGTCCCGTGAGGCTGCATTTCTTATAATTCCTTCATTCAACGGTCAAGGGCAAAAGCCTACTTAAGTTTTCCATGGCCTGATTTCAAAGCTTTTCTGGCCTAGCTTTCCCGAATAAAATAAAAGCAATAACCCATCTCCATCGCGCAATTACCTTTTCGCCACGTGAATACTCAAAACCTAAGAAAAAGCCCAAACTACCAGAAAATTAAAGAAATTCTCGGAAAAGCAAACAGAATAAAACTAACCCATTTTCTTTTGCGGATACCTCAATCGATTTCTATGGACTTTACGTTTACTTGATCGGCGCGGCGCGCCAAATTCGAGCCTCTCCCAGACGTCTATACCAAATCGGAAAATGGCTCAAATGGCGGAACGGCTTTTCCGCTTCTAGCGCGCTTCAATAGCTATCTGGCACTTATATTATTACGGCCCTAGGCGAAGTGTGAACTTTAAATATCGATAACTGCGCCCGCTAGCCGTGACAAAACAAAAGCATTACATACATACTAAATTTATGAGAAGCGAGGGCGACTTTAAACACCTAGGAGGTCCGGTAGGGCCGGACTAGGCGTTTATAACAAGTACATAACTCTACGTCTCAGTGGCGGCTCGTGGGTTAATACACAGGGGGGGGGGACTACGTTTTCAAAATAAAAAGAATAATAATAATAATAATTTATCCAACCAATAGACCTTACAACTAAATAAATACAATCAGTAAAGGTTACGTCAGTGTACAAATATTAGGGATATTGAATTTTACTTGTGATCAATAAAAAAAAAGGTGAAGACCGAGATGGGTAGATATATACCTACTTCCAGCATTGGATTTTTTTAATTTTTGTTTTTAATAGTACCTAACTACGTATTTTTGCATAATACGTATAAAAAGTGTATACAACAATAATTCCCGTTTTTCTTCGCATTTTTTAAAGAAGTTAATAACGCAAAATCGGTAGGTAATTCCTACTAAAAAAATATACGCCGAAGTAGGTACTTACCCCTTCTCAATGTTTATTATATAAAAATAAATAATAAATACACCTAAGTAAAAACTTCGGTAAAAAAAGTAGTTAAAAATCCAAAACTCACCTTTGTTTTAAAGCTTTGAAATAGTTAATGCAGGTACAGAATTATTGTTTCAAATTTTTTATATTGTACACTGACACTGTCTAACGCTAACACACTAACACTTATTAATGTTTATATTTTATTGGTAAAGTCTAGTCTTCTGTTCTTCTCCAAAATATAATGTTCTACAACCTTTTCGTCAAAGTTGCTGATATTATGTACCAAGTTTTTATTGACAGACATCGTTGCTAACGAATTAAGGTGTTCATCATTCATTGAATTAAAAAAATATATTCTCTTGAGAGTCGAAAAGCAACCCTCTGATTCGGATGTTGACTTAGGTGCAGCTTTTTCTGGTTGAGATAATTATTGTAAATCTAGAGTTCATCTCCCAAGAGTTTTTATTTTAACTTTCTCTGTCAATGAAAGACTTAAAAGTTACCTTTCAAAATATCCTGTATTTCTATTTGCCTTTGCCATTTTGATTTTGCACGACACGACGAAAGAGCCGAAGGCTGCCGGAGACTGACAGCGCGGCGACCGTCGCAGGCGTGCGAGACTAACAATGTATCGGTATCCATCGTATATTCATGAGTAAGACAAGGACGGGAGTTGTGACATAGGTTGAACATTCGTTGAACAGAGCTGTTTAAAGTCATCTATTTTAAAAATATCTTTGAATTATGGATGTTGATAGATCGCTCTTATTCTTTAAACATCTACATTAGTTTATAGTATGAAGGATGAAACTGCGCAGTATATCTAATTATTAAAGATCACCTGACTTACCTCTAAAGAAGTTTGAGCTGAATTATATTGTAGTCTCATCCGATTATTACAAACCCTCCCTAAACCACCACCCTTAACGATCTATCACAAAATAGGTACGCACTGATGGTTTTTTCGACGATTATTAGGTAACTTGCGGCGGTTGGGACAAAAGACACATTTATTTTTAAAGGTTTGTATGGCGTTTGTACAGAGTGAAGCAAACTACACTAGCTTGTAATAATCGGATGAGATTGTATAATTCCCAAATTCCTTATAAGTAAGCCAGTTGATCTTATAATAATTATTATATTTTGAAAGATTATATTGTAACATATGCAAGAATAAAGATATAAAAATTTGTTTAAATATATAAAGAAGAAACCGAAAAATCTAATGCGTTCTATGGTTACTGTTAGATAAGCTTTTCTTAAGATATATATGCTATGTCATGACTGCTATATAAACTTGCCAAATTAAAGGGACATAATATTTTTATTTTATTTTGGATACTAAATTCATTGTTACAGACACATTTACATGTTTTGACTTTGTAAAAGATTTTGTAACAATGGCATTAGGTAAACCACTCTGTCGGTTTTTTAGTCATGTGGCGTCATTGTCGATCGCTTTAAAAACGGGGTTATTGTAAACAACCATTTTGTATATGGACAAACTCAGCATTACTTATCTAGTCATAACATGATATTTGAAGATTTGTCCCGCAGTGTAGAATTATTATTATCTTATAAATATGCGGCAGCGGAATACCTACAATACAATATATCAATGCATATTATTTTTTACCGAGGAATTTCGAACTTTCTGCAGCAGGTATGAAGTAAATGCATAAATACCATAGTCAGAAACACGAGGTTTTCATAACAAACGCCTACGGAATTTTGACAGGCAATCGATTGGAAATTATTGAACTTTCGGAATCTGTAACATTTCAACTAGTTGCTTTCAGTTACTAAAGAACATTTTTCTAATTTATTGGCCACTTTACTCAACCCAATCGAAGGCAAAGGACAAAAGTAATTTTCTATATAGAGTGGTGAATCAGTTTTATTCTGGGGGACTAATACAAATCAATAAAAATACTCTTTTGTACGTTAACGTTTTTTCACAGCGGTTTCGTTTTTCAGGTACAAGTTGTTTGTTTAAATTAACAAAAGTTAAATTTTTTCGTTGTTTGAAGATATTCATAGGAAATTTGATACACATAATAATACACTCATTAATTAGGTGTATCAAGTGTAACCTGAAAAGCGTGGAAAAAAGGTGAAGAACGTTAATTAAACGTCAAGGAAACGTTAACGAAACGTAGAATATGGAAAATGACCTCTGTTACAAAAAACAAAAAAAGCCAAGTACTAGAAAATTTGGTCGCGTTCTTACCACATTTCGGGCTTACGGGGATTAACATGGGGAAAGTGGCCTAGAACTCTCATAGTAGGGGAAAGTGGCCCAAAACGATCCCCCTAAGGCAAAAACTCAAGGAGCGTTTACGATAAGTGTGGCGGCGAAATATGAAATTATCTCTTGCATTCTTTAGTGTTTAGGCCAGTAAATTAATATCAGTTTTTTGTTTCGAAACTAATGTGTACCTACCATTTTTTTGTCAAAAATGTAAAACTGTGTAAAGGGATCATTTTACCCTAACGGGTTGGGTAAAATGATCCATTAGGGTAGGGCAAAACGATTCCACCATTCTATTACCGAAACAATATGTAGGAAAATTAAATGAAACAGCTCTGCCTTTCATTCTTGCGCTTGTATTTATTATATTTGTTATTCTACTGAAAGCAACGCCACTGTCGCCACCTAAGACAATAAATATGAACGAGATGTTAGAATCTAGATGGCAGCACTAGTTTTACAAATAACATGGATCATTTTGGGCCACTTTCCACTATACCTGCGTTACTATCAAAAGTCGTCCTTGGAAATCCTGTAAAAACTGAATTACGAGTATTATGTTTACTACCAATTATTTTTTCTCCAATAATTCAGCTCGTTAGAAGTATCTCGGTTTCCATCTTCGGACTATGCCGAACAATAAAAGTCGTTTATTATTATCAGTTCGTTCCACTTATCCGGGTCGCTACAATAAGGTTTTATTCGCCGATGTTGAAACGCCGCATCGTGCTAGCATTCGAGTTTGTTGATCTAATTGCATGTCATGCGTTTATTTTAATGTCGCAGCAAAGAAAGCATTAGAACTCATTTTGCCCGCTCAAATATCAATATCCAGTTATTTTTGTTTTATATTTTCTAAAATTTATTTGTGGCGTAAACAGATCTATCGAATTTTAATTGGGTTTTTCGCCACCAAACTGGTTAAAAGACAACTTTTTCAAGTTGCCTGGAAAATTAATAAATTCTTAACAGTCAATGAAGTAAACTTTGAACTTGTAACTCAAAAAATGTTTTCAACAAATTTGTTTCCTGGGCTTTCGGAGAATAAATCTTCCTCCTTTCTCAAAGATCATGTACGTCAAAGTGAAATGACAGATTAATAAATTTCAGGTTAAAATGACATGACAACAGAGACATTAGCCTAGCCACCTGTCTAATATTAATTGTACCCTGTGTTCTACCTAAGTATTTATACTAACTTCTCTTTGAATAAGTGGCAATAATATTTTGCTGAATTCCACTGAACATTCAGCAACACAGTTGTCTGTATTTCCTAGAATAAATGCTGATTCTTTAATTTTTCGTCTATTTCCTATTTCTTCTTTGGGAATTGGTTTGGAACTATCCCATAAAATCCTATGATTGTTATTAAAAGAGTGTTCACATATTTTCGACTTCGAAATTTGATTTTGCCTGATATAATTTGTATGTTATTTTAAACGAACGTTAAATGGCCTACAAGTCTCCCCAACATAGATAGAACTTTCCACATTCGCAAGGAATTTTATAAATGCAATTTTTTGAACTTTGTACCTCATTAAATGTTTTCGTTTCAACTAGCATCGATCTTAATGTATATTTGGTTTTAAATACTGTTCTGACATTAAAACGATTGACTTTGCGTTTTAGCTTACCTGATAGTCCAGGAATATAAGGAATAATTAAATTTACTGGTCAGTCCACCAGATTTATTTCTCTAATTCTATTAGAATTGTTATTTTGTTGGCAATCCTGAAAAAATTGCTCAATAAATTCAGTAGGATAACTATTCTTCTCAAGAACATGTTTTATATTTTTATTTTATGTCGCCTAATTGAGCAAGTAGTTCTTATTGATCTGAACCGATCAGGCTTTGATTTTATATACTATTATATACAGTGTGTTTCACTTTGACTCGAGACATTTCCATATTTTTAGAAAGATGGACCGATTCTCAAAAAACTTTTTTCAACCTATAGCAGTCGAATAACTCTACATTTTGGATTATAATTTGTTGAAATAGTTCTATTCCATGGCCTACTGTTATTGTTATTAAAAAAAGACCCCCAATAATCGAAAACCATATATTATTGTATTAGATATAGGTCTGTGATATCAGGCATTCTTTTAAGAATAAAATTGATAGTGCCATGAAATTGGCAATAGTTCAAAGCCCTTGGTACAAAATTTCTACACTTTAAGTAATTCAGGGTCACCAAATAAGACCAAAGTCCGAAAAAATGGGTTTTCCGGAGTACCCCGTATAAACCATCGGACATATTTTTGTGTTATCCTTTCCAGAATCGATTAAACTTTGCCTAAGGTATTATTTTACATAGTTTATCCAATGTAGATCCTAATCGAAAAAATCGTAGAAAAATCAAAATTTTACCAAAAATTCATTTATTAAAAAATATATATTTAAAGCAACAAATAGGCGTGTTACATTAGGTACCTAGGTAACTGCCGAATATGTAGACGACACCGTTTTTGTTTTCATGGCAAAGATATTATTTTGTTATTAATTCTTTTTTTTATTATTTTCGTGCGTTGTTCTTGAGCAGCAGTATCTACAGAAGGAGATAATGGCAGATTAAGGAAACAGCATTCCTCTTAACCTTCCTAAATTCAGACTCTATATTTTTGATTCCTGGTGCCAACTTGAAGCCGCCTTATGCAATTGTACTAAAAAATGTCCAAGTTTTGTGAAGTTTTAACTAGCTTAAGACCGATATCCTTAGCAGATGTACCTATCAAAATAAAGTGTGTACAAATTCAACCACCGTTGATAAGTAGATTTTTGTAAACAATAGACTTGAAAGTTAACTGTCAAAATGGAGTTTCTACACTTCCTAGGAATGTTTCTTTTGACGTGAAAAATACACTCTAGTTTCAACACCTTGTATATGCGTCGGCAGTAGGCTGTGGCAAAATTCAGGTTCAGTTACCGAAAGGCTTATTATTGGTGCAATCATTTAAGTTTAATCGCCAATCAATTACATGAGCTATGTCTGCCTAACGCATAACCCTGAGGAGTCTTACCAATGTCGTACCGTTCAGTTTAGCGTTGAAAGGTATGTATGTACCTATTCGAACGGGCTGCCCGTCACGGCTTCGCAAAAGCCCAATCATTTTGAAACAATTTAGTGAACGTGTAGAGTACTGTTGAGGATTGATAGTTATAAATTTTTCAGTCTTCAAGGTAAGGTCTATGCTAACGTATCTGCGAACCGCCTGGAACCATGAATGTGTTCGGTAATCGCGTGACAACCATCAAGATGCTAATTGCCTTATAAAAATAATTAATCATTAAAAGTAAAAATGTGTCAGCAAAAATAATTAGCAATATTCATTCAATGTCGGCGAGCAGATATAAGTTTCCGTTATCGATTGCTGCGAAAAAAATGCAAGGAAATATAGCAGCGAGTGGTTACTTTCACCACAACTACGCAGGAATCATATTTTCGAAAATAATTTCACTGCTCTTTATAAAATTCCAATTATACTTTAGATCATGCTTCAAAATTCTGCTATAACCTTGGGATATTTCATAGGTATTTATAGCCAAGTAAAAGTTTTATCGATTTATTTCACTTAAAACAATTTTTTGTCATCAATAAAAAAATGTGCAAATTTTTAAAATAGTTGATTATGTTTCCAAAAACTGAAGTCTTCCTTTTTATTATTAATGTGGAATAACGCCCAGGCTAATAAAAAAGCAACGGGGATCCAAGAACATCAATTCTGAAGCTAACATGGTTAACCGCGATCTGATGAACAAGGGAGTAGTTCCACATCTTAAAATACGCTTGATTGACTAGAAACTTGCACCGAAAATTTGATTTCCAATTCATTGGTAGTCAAAATTTGAAAGTTGCTGCCATTCACGAAGGTGCTGGAAACGACTGCTGTATTTTTGTGTTTTACAAAAATAATGGAGTTTTAAACAGATTACAAAGTAAAAGTAGTGAGATACTTTAGGCGAAGCCAAAGGAGGGCCTGTGCTCCCTGGAAAATTAAGGTTTAAACTGCAATGCCCTCTGTATCTCAGTAACCATTGAGATTTGACCAGTAGTTGTTAAGCTCAATCGTAATCTTTTGGCACAAAGTATACCCGCACCCGGAAGGATAAATGGGACACCCTGTATATGTAGGTATACCGATTTACAGGGTGTTCTTTTAACTATGAAACTGTTCTACAGGTGGTTTAAGGGGGGCTTTTCATGTAAAATTTTTCGGTTTAAGGCTCCCGTGCAAAGTTATTCCAGCTTTAAGAGGGCTTATATACCTACTGAACAAAAAGGAATTTTATTTTCTTAAAGACAAACTATTAAGTTAATGAGCAAGAGTCAAACAGTCTCAAATTTAATTGATCTACAGAATACGATTTTTCTTTTTAAATAAACTAACCTACAAAAAAGTTCTGTAATAAATAATAAGTGTTTCGGGTTTCTACATTTGGGATGCATATAGGGTATAAGTATAGGCGCAATTTGGTCATATTTTTGCTAAATATATTTTTTTATGATTTTCATAAGCATATGTGCTATCAAAAAGAAGTTGCGGTCTCGATATGACTCATCGCTGTGATCGTGTCTTTTTGGTGCGCACTAGTTTGTTTTCTAGTTTTACGCCACTCTTCCTCGCTCCACGCGACTCTTCCGCTCCATGCTACCCCGCGAAAACGAAAACACCCCGCACGACATGGCACAACGCGGTATTTTATGTTCGTAAGGTGTTTCGTTTCAGCAAATCTGCGATAGCTCGTAAGATTTTATAATTTGATCATGAAATTCCCTTGGTTAAAACAAACACTTTTTGATACTGAATTGATCGTCTGTCTGAATTTTTCTTCGAATATGAAAAAAAATTGCATTCGAAAAATAAAGCTGCATTAAATATACGGCAACACACTGTACAAGTATAACTCTTGTTAATAGTCTATTAAAAAAAGGAATAGCCGAAATAATCAAGCTTTAGAATTGATTAATGCGAGTCCTAGTTTTCGTATCTCTAATGAACAAACCTCGGAACAAACCAATCGCTCTAAATCAATTTTTAAACGTATATTCTATTTTGCTAGTATAATTTAATTCAATATCTTCCTAATTGTTTGAAAATCGAAAAGTTGCTATACCTAATACCAAAGTCTAGAATATAGTAATCTCTAGACTTTGATAATACGTCGGTATAAGGAATTAATAAACCTCCTGACAATATCTGCAAGTCATTCGTAATCCATATTCAGATAATAATTTATTATTCTTTAGTCAACCTTGATTTCTCGCTATAAATAGAAATTTCAAAATTTAAAATACTAACTTGCCTTACTGGTCTAATGAGAGAACGTTGTAGCTGGGAAAGGTTTTCAAAACATTCGATAAATCCCCGGTATTGGATTATTGAGATATTTTCTTGGCTGAATATGGACTCGATCTGTCCTATATTTTAATGACCATTTCCACGTACTTACACGTTTCTGTACTTTCAGCATCCACGTTTATATACCTAATTCACAAAGGTATTTTATAATATATTATTAGAACAGCTATTTGCAACAATTCTGTTAGATCACTAAGTTGTAATTATTATCGTACTATATAACGCAGTTTTAAAGAATTTGTAATAAGGATATACCTACCTATAGAAATGATATCCTAATTAAAATATCAAAAAAATGAAAGTATTTAAATGCGTGTGGGCGTTGAATGAAGGAATACTGAGCCTAGGTCACCAATGCAATGCAACGTTGTCATATCAAGAGTCAGCCACGCGAGACGACGCCTTTGTGGAAAGTCTAGGTCCTGGGATTTAGGATTCGTGAAAAGTGGGCCTTGCTTCGTGAGTGAGCCTAGGTCACCCATGCAATGCATTGTTGTCATATCAAAAGTCTGCCTCGCGAGACGACGAATTTGTGGAAAGTCTATGTCCTGGGATTTAGAATTCGCGAAAAGTCAGCATTATGCTTTAAAAACAACACCACCACCTACCAGAACTGTCAAAAATTGTTGTTTAACCTCTTATAAAACCAATAACTATTAATTTTCTGGTATCTACTTCCCATTCTTTATGTAATTCATTTCGAGTTCAGTGACTTGATACATAAAATTAAAATTATTTTTTCGAGAAAAGTCATAACCGCCACATTACTTGAAAGTTAATCTTGGACGAGACTTCCACCAGAAAGATTAAATTCGTAAACTCCAAAGTTGGTTATTGAATCATTTTCACCTATATATCATTACCATAAACCCAAGCCACAGAAACTTGACATTTTCCCGTCTGTTTACAGGTCCGTCCGTTGGCATTTAAAAACCTGATTATCAAGTAGGCAGTCGAACAATCGCGACAGTCTAATTAAGTACCTACGCAAATGGATGCAGCAAATAGCGAGCGCGTCCCCGGCCGAACTTGAACCGGAGTGAACCAAACCGAATCGGTGATCTACTGATGGCAAGGCCGCCCGAGCGACGATCGTCTGCTTTTTCCAGGCCGCCCCGATCTTCGGAGTCATCGCGGTGTGCACTGGGGGCATCGACCATCCTTGATATTTATGGGCTGCCGGTTGGATAGGTACCCGTTGAGTTCCCAGTTGAGGCAGGTTGGACCCCATGGGCGGCGGTGTAATAATTGTAATAGACGGTAGATTGTCTGCACCTTTGATTAGAAATGTAAATTTCAACCAATCCACTCAAACTACCAAAACAATACTGTACATCTATTTATCCTATTAGGCCACTCTGATTTCAAGAAAGTCCAAACCAGCGTTGTCAGATTTGTTTTTTTTTTCAGGGAAAGCAGGATTTTTAAACCTTTTAAGTAAAAAAAGTGGGATTAATTATTATTCAATGAAACCGAGACATAATAAAAAACTAAAATAATAAAAAAGAAAGATTTTTTAATACCTATACTTATTATTCATAATAAGTATAGGTATTATTATTATTATTTAAATAAAGGATGTTTTAGTGGCATATCAGGTAAAGGATATCAATTGAAAAAAATGCACTCCAGCCGGGACTCGAACCAGGGACTCCTACCGCAGCCGTAGGCACTTAACCAACTAAGCTACCAGAGATACGGGATTCATAGGCTAGGTGTTATTTATTCCAATTGACATTATAGTTAGCAGCGGTGAGATGTAGGAGACTTCGGCGTCTTCTACAACTACTAGAAGTGGTTAGAGGGTGTAGGGTAACCGATGAACTAGGGTTTCATCAAGTCAAGTAGCTTGACATTTTAACAAATAACTTGACTTAACTTGAAAATCAAGCTTTTGACAAATAAAATATTTGACTTGACTTGATATTGAAAAATTGCTACTTGACTTGAACTTGACTTGATTTCAAGTCAAGTCAAGTAGCTTGAATATCAAGTCAAGCCATGAATCTCTAAAATTGGCAATAAAATAAAATTTACTTTTACTTGTGAACATGTTTATTTACCAAGTTTCCGAGAAAAATGTTTATATATTAAGAAAAAAAAGTGCTTTGAACGGTGTTAACGTGAAACAAATAGAAGTTTTTGTTGTCTATGTTACACAGACACGGACACACAAATAGAAGTTTTTGTTGTTACACAGACTATACACATAGTTTTGGTACGGACTTAAAATAGTTTATTTTTGTTCTTTCCTAGTTTTGCAAAAAAAAGTGTACAATGCAAAGGTTTATTATTATTATTTACCTAACTGTCCTAACTGATAATAAAATTTTAAATTGATAACAAATCAAGTAATCAAGTAGCTTCAAGAAAAACTTGATTTTTCAATTACTTGAGAAATAAATACTTGATCTCTACGATGAACAAATAGGAAGTTCACATAACCAACAATCAAGAATGGTTACCCTACACCCTCTAACCTTCTAGTAGCTGTAGAAGACGCCGAAGTCTCCGACATCTCACCGCTGCTAACTAGAATACAATTGGAATAAATAACACCTAACCCATGGAACCCGTATCTCCGGTAGCTTAGTTGGTTAAGTGCCTACGGCTACAGTAGAGTCCCGGGTTCGAGTCCCGGCTGGAATGCATTTTTTTAATTGATATCATTTACCTGATATGCCACTAAAACATCCTTTATTAAAATAACAAGTACTTTTTTATTATTGTCAGAAAACAATAATGAAACGCAACGAAAACATTATTTAAGTAACTATTGTTGCCAAGAATTCAAAATAGATAGGTATAATTAACATTTTGTATAGGTAAAAAAACTTGAAGTCTTGCATGTAGTTTGTGTACAATATATAAAAAAGGTTTATTAAAAAAATGACAATTACATTCGCACACTTCTTGTCACTTCTCGCCGGCCGGCCAGTTGACTCGCCCAGGCTGCGCTGCCACCGTACCGTCGATAAATTGTTAAAAAGCGGGACTATGCCTGTCCGCGCCTGACAATTTCAGACTAAAATTCGAGGCGTCTCGCCAAAACGGGACGTCTGGCAACGCTGCTCCAAACATATGTTGTGCCCTATTGAGGACTTACTCCCCCTTAAAATTGTTATTTCTGAGCCGATTTTCGGGAACTTTTTTCTTGTTGCATACCTGTAGGTCTCCGAAAAAGGCATTATATAACACTTATTTTGAAAACTATAAAGTTATGGCCCACTATGATTCCTTTCCAAGAAAAGGACCCCAAGGGGTCGAAATTTATTTGTGGCTACTTAAAACCCAACTGCACCGAGTTTGAACATTCTATAACATCTAAGGAAACTTTTAAGTTCAAATACTTTTTATAGTATCTTCGAATTCATAGATTATTGTAAGTCCATGCAATTATAAACAGCGCCCTAATAGCACCCGGCGGTTAATTTGAGGAAGCGGTATAAGCTGTTCTAATAACTAAAAATAAATCACATTTTGTTTGCCGTGTCACTGAAATGCTCCAAAGCAAACCAATCGTCCACTGAATAAGAAGAAACTGAGAAATCCAGTGCGTTCTATACTTACTTACACTACTAGCCATTTCTTTTTTAAAAATTGATTTCTTTATCGATTCATGTTACATAGCAATTATGCGCGAAAGATAATATCGTCTAAATGTTCGCCAAGGCTTCGGCTGAGCTATAGATTCAAACAATAATTGTTGCAATGCAATTGCATTACTACATATAGGTTGTTACATTTAAAAAAATTATGTTCATATCCCTTTTAAGCCGCATTCATGTCATCCCTCAAAAGCTCGCAAAAAGTTATGAGACTTTCATATAAATATAAAACATTTTTGTAAGGCCTAAAATAAAAAAAAAGGGTTATTTCTTGGATAATCCTGTACCAAATAACTTGATTCAATAAAAGAATCACATTAAAAAATAATATTGTGTCATTTAGGTACCGTCAACATCGATCCATATTTAAAATTTTCATAGGATTATAACTAAGTAGGTACCTAGACTAGCTCAAGAGGTATAGGTATGGTACGGAAAACCCTAGAAAGCAGTAGTTATTGTTATAATTCGATAAGATTCCAGCCTTCGTTTGGTGGAAACTTACAGATACTGAACCCTTTATTTTTCAAAACGTTCAGTTTTCAACTAAACCAGTAACCTTCTCCGTCCATGGTCTCATCAGTTCATTGCGAAATTGCTTGTTTACGTGTAGTAAACGGTAAACCTGACTCATCCATTCATCGAAGGTAATACTACGGATAGATTGATGGACACCTACAGATAAAAGTACACAAAGTTTAGTGGAATTTCCTAATCAATTAATGCCGACATTGCTCTATTTGGAGCACTTTCTATTTCGGATTCTAATTGACGAAAATAGTGTGTATTTCAACTTTCTTGGGTTATCCAAAAGAATTTTGCGACTTTCATTATTTAAGAAAGAGAGCATAACATGAGAACTGTCAAACGTGATCCGGTTCTTGGATTATTTAAATAAGTGTACAATTTTTTTTGCCTGGGCAAGCCTTAGATATGTGTAAATACGTTATAAAGTAAGTAGCTTTAATCGCTTTCATACAGGATACAAATAAATTGAAAATTATCCTCGGAGAAAGTGGTGGTTTTATGGAGGGTCTTTCATAAAAAAATGCTTTGCTTTTTTGCATCATATAAAGGTAGAAGCCCGAAACAGCTATTCCTCTTATTTAATTTTCAAATTCGATTTTAAGCAAAAAATTTCAGGTGAACATAGGTCCTGCTTAATAAAGGGAGTTAAAGATAATTTTTTTAAGCGGTGTTTTAATAATATCCTTGAATTGAAGCGCACAATGATATTAATTTAATATTTTTTACACATTGTGCGGGTATAAAATATAACTAAATGAAGCAGGTGCGAGTTTTGTTTTCATAACCAGTGGCAAACGGGAAAGTAGAACACGCCCCCTTTTCAAAAATAGTTTCTATGCCCATGATTTTTCGGGCAAGTCGATAGCATTGTGGATACAAATTATTGTGGAATATTCCTTATATTTCATTAAATATTCCTCATATCAAAAACATTTTTTAATAAAAGTGTTAGGGGAAATTATTATTATTATATCGACTTAGCCAAAAGGCATTCGCACTCCCTCTCTGGGGAACATTCACTCAGATCCCGGGTATCCCGGATACCATAAGGATCTGGCTCGGACGAGACCCTTGCCATGTTATCGGGCCTTAGGTGACATTGATGTTGTTGGACGTTCCTGCACTCCCCATGAATTTCCTGACGGTTCGGGCTGTCGCAAGTAGTACCGCTTTCTGCATGGACCTGTAAAGATTATCAGTTAGACCCAGCTCTTTTATGTTTCTCAGCAAACTTTTTGGTATCACACCAGTTGTTGACACGATAATTGGAATCGTCTTGACGTTTTCCATTTCCCATTGCCTTCTAATTCGTTCTTCTAAGTCTCTGTACTTCGCGATCTTGTCGACTTGCTTCACACGCAGGTTGTTGTTGTTCGGGATGGCCACATCAATCAGAGTTGTCTTCCTAGAAATTTTATCAACTATTATAAGGTCCGGTCTGTTATGGGCAACTCGTTGATCTGTCAGAACTGTACGATCCCAGTACATCTAGTAGTTGCTGTTCTCAAGAACAGGCTCCGGTGTGTAGCTGTAATATGAGACCCTCTCTGCCTGCACAAGCAGCAGTTTTTCCCCCAGTTCCTGGTGCAAGATCTTGGCAACCGAATCGTGTCGTTCCTTATATTCCGTTGATGCGAACATCTGACATCCTCCTGTTATGTGCTGGATTGTTTCTGAAGTTGGGCACCCGTATCTGCATCTGTCATCCACTACCGATGCATCTCCTACAATGAATTTTAGGTAGTTGCGAGTTGGTATAACCTGATCTTGTATGGCCAGTAAGAAGCCTTCCGTCTCGGGGAACATTCTTCCCGATGTCAGCCAGTAGTTCGACGCTAACTTGTCGACATGTTCCTGGTTGACCTCACCAGGATGCCTCCCGTGCAGCGGCTTCTCCAACCACCTCTGTAGTGTATCGTTGTCGGTTCGGTGGTGATTTTGATGCTCGTGTTCCGCAGACGTAGCGGTGTTGAGACGTCTGCTCCGCATATAGCTTTATGTAGTGTGGAGCTGTTGGCCTGTCTCTGGAAATAATTACGCAGATTTATTATTTGTTGGTCCAATTGCTTGCTGAGGTCTGCCAATCCTCTTCCTCCTAGTTGACGTGGCAGAGTAGTTCTTTCTACGGCGCTACGGGGATGATGTTTATGAGCTTTTGTCAGTAGTGTCCTAACTTTTCGCTGCAGGTTGTTGATGTCCGTGTTGGTCCAATTCACTATTCCAAACGAATAGCTGAGTACAGAGCACGCATACGTGTTCAGGGCCTTAAACAAATTCCTGCTGTTAAGATCAGTTCGCACTACTTGTCTTACTCTCTTGATGAATTCATTCCTTAAATCGATCTTCATTGTTCGATGGTCTATCCTTTGAGCTTGTTTCATCCCGAGATACTTGTATGTATCTCCCATGCTCATTGCTTCGATCTCCTGGCCATCCTGCATCTCGTGTGCGCCCTGTTCGAGCCTTCCCCGGACAATGTTAAGGGTGCGGCACTTGTCCAGTCCAAACTGCATTCCGATGTCCCTGGAGAACTCCTCTACAATTTTAAGCATTTGCGTTAGTTGGTTTTTGGTTGCGGCCATCAGTTTTAAATCATCCATATATAATAGGTGATTCAACTTGATCGCTTCTGCGTTGTTGCTTTTGATAGCGAAGCCGTATTTTGTAGAGTTCAACCGATGTGATAGAGGGTTCATCGCCATGCAGAACCACAGTGGACTGAGTGAATCTCCTTGGAAAATCCCTCTTCGGATGTTGATTGTGTCGGTCTCGATGTTGCTGCTTGCGGTTCTGAGTTGTATCTTAGTGCGCCAGGTTGTCATAACGTGTTCTAAAAAGGAAACTGTATGATGATCTATTTTATACAGCTTTAAGATACCTGTTAGCCAGTCGTGAGGTACGGAATCAAATGCTTTTTTGTAGTCCACATAAGCCATGTAGAGGTTTCGTTGCTTGGAATGAGCCTGGTTGCAGATGACAGAGTCTATGATGAGTTGCTCTTTGCATCCCATTGCGCCCTTCGCGCAGCCCTTCTGCTGCATTGCCATGATGTTTATTATTATTATTATTATTACTTTATTACTAAACTGGAAATAATTACCCCTAACACTTTTATTAAAATATGTTTTTGATATGAGGAATATTTTTTTAAGAAATAATAAGCAATACTCCACAATTTGTATCCACACTGTATATGTTTATAAGCAATTTTTGGCTCTTTTTATGCAAAGGTTCAATTGATGAAACTTGAAGGCATACAGGGTGTCCAACTTTAAAACTGTACAAATCCGTAAAATCATCATTTTTGGAGATAATCGCCTAAACTTTTTTTTATACCCCCGATTTTCACGAAAACTATTTAGCGATTTTTTTATTTAAAATCTGACCCCACAGCGTTAATCAGAACACCCCAAAACCTACATGTACCAAATTTGAATAAAAAATATACAGAGAGTTCCATTCTGTAGGGTGTCAAAGTTGAGCAAAATAGGAATTTTAAAGACATCTGGCGAGTCAAGTGTGCCATGGAATCCCTTCAAAACAATTGAATGGTCAACAGGACCACTCAAAATGTTGGTGTGAAAAGATTTACTACAAAATTATACAGGGTACCTATTTTCTCTGAGCCATCTCAAAATTCTGAAATTTTATGAAACTTATACGGATCAAGAGTGCTCTGGAATCATTGAAAAAATATTGATAATCACAAAAGTAATATATTTCTTTACAAAATGTCAAGTAACAAATGAAAACAATTAAAATTATTGGACCTTTCTCAACAAAGTCACTGTCTAAGATGATACATTTTCTGTGCGTTTCCTGTTGTGGCACACCAGCCACCTTAACGGATATGGACTTACTGACTGGCAGGCTTCTGTATTTTTTAGATTTAGTTCGTTTATAGTGTGTGGAGCGGTTTTTATATACTCAATTTTTGACCCGTATAAAGTTCCAAAAATTCAGTAATTTGAGATGGCACAGATAAGAAAAGTCTGTATATTTTGTATTGGACCTGTGCACACCAACACCTTGAGTGGTCCTATTGACCATTCAACTGTTTTGAGGAGATTCCATGGCACACTTGACTTGGCAGATGCCTTTAAAGTCCCTATTTTGCTCAGCTTTGACACCCTGCAGAATGGAACTCCCTGTATATTTTTTATTCAAATTTGGTATATAGGGGTTTAGGGGTGCTCTGATTACCGTTGTGGGGTCAGATTTTAAATAAAAAAATCGCTAAATGGTTTTCTTGAAAATCGTGTGTATAAAAAAATCGCAGCCGGCCCTGGATTTGAATTTTGAAAATGACAGGAATGTCGAAAGAAGTTGTTTTTGAAGGCCTTTCAAACAAAAAAAAAGTTTAGGAAATTATCTCTAAAAATGAAGATTTTACGGATTTGTACAGTTATAAAGTTGGACACCCTGTATCTACCTACAAATTCCTAAATTCATAAACAATGCCTATTTCTTGATATTCCAAACGAGATTTTAAACGAATGAAAAATATATAGAGGGTGTCCCATTTATACTTCAAAAATCCGTGCGAGGGTACCTCGGGCTAAAAAATGTAAGTTTGTCGTATAACATTTTTTTCCCTTAGACGTTGTCGACTTAAGTTCTTTTTTTTAAATTGATATCAATATATCTTAAAATAGTCAAGCTGCTGAAATCTGGCACTGCTTTAGTTTTGGAAGCGAAGATGTCAAATCTTACGGAGCTAACGGGACGCCACTTGCACTGTGTTTGGATGGTGCCTTTACTCGTAACTTTTTTGACGTAATCTTGTAGGTCCATTATGTTAGTGCATCTTTTTATTCTGCAACAAAATGGTATTCTTGTTTCATAACAATAAAATCAACCATTTGCGTTGAAATTGGCAAAGTGTGCCCAAAAACACCTGTTAACTCAAAAAATAAAAAATAAAATTTTCAACTACTGCTTTCAAACTTTACAGAATAATTGTTCTTACCTATCATTTAAAGTGACAAATAAGTATCTATGAACAATGTGCCAAACATTCCACCAATGTTGTTTTACCCATTTGGCATTTTTTTCTTAATTTTGAACGTGCCACAACAGGAAATGCACAGAAAATGTATCATTGTTGACAAAGGTTCAATAATTGAAATTTTTTTTATTTGTAAAAAAGAAATTACTTTTGTACTTTTATAATTTTTCAACAATTCCAGAGCACTCTTGACCCAAATAAAGTCTCATAAAAATCCAGTATTTCAAGATGGCCCAGAGAAAAATACCCTGTACATTTTTGAATTGAATCTTTGCACAAAAACACTTTGAGAGGATTTCATTGCATACTTGACCTATGCCTTTAAAATTCCTATTTTGCTCAACTTTGACCCCTTGCAGAATAGAACGCCCTGTGTATTTTTTGTTCCAATTTTCCAATGGCGATTTTGGGGTGCCCTGATTAAGGCAGTGATGTCAAATTTTAAATAAAAAAATAGCTAAATCGGTTTTGTGAAAATCAGGGGTATAAAAAAATCGTAGCCGCGGTCCTGGTTTTGCGTTTACCCGATGGAAGTATGATCAAAAGAAGCGGTTTTTGAAGGCCTTTCAAACAAAAAATGTTCATGCGATTATTCCCAAAAATAAAGATTTTATGGATTTTTATATGTTTAAAAGTAGACAACCCGTATGTATAGAAGTCTTAGTACACGAATAACTACTATTCTACACCTTATTTTCAGTTGTGTCATTGGGAATATATTGCAACGAACACAATTTTATAAGTAAATAATTTGCTGAAATGCTTTATGACCTAAACGTGTATAGCATGAGAAGTGTTACTATTACAAAATGTCTTTTTTTTCTTTACCTGATATATGTTTCATTTTGTGACTTTATTCAAATTACTGATAAAGAGTTAAGTTTTTAACTTTTTGAAACACCTACTTATGGCCGATATTAGGCAAGTCGGAATATTATGCTTTAATTTGGTGAATTAATTTAGAAATTTTGGCATAATTTCAAATAACTACATTGCCTAGATTTCAAAGACTTTTTAAGTAAATAATATAATATCATTAGACACACTATGAAATGTTGAAAAAGAATTACATTTGATATAAATCTAGTCGGTTACAGTTGAGAGCATGCTTAATAAATGTTCTAGGTTCTAGTCGTAATATATGAGACAATCCCTTTCGAATTCTACAAGTAGCACCTACCTACCTACCTACCTAACTAAAACACAGCGAATGCGTGAGATACGCGTCAAGTCTATTTATTTACTTGAGGCAATCGCCAATTACTACCTAGTACCTACCTATAGGTGGCAATATTTTGTAATATTGCGATTATATGTAATTAAGTCATAAATTAGAATTAGGTACATTTACCTACATTATGACGGTCAGACATGGTTCTAAACTGTATTTTATATCATTTTAAGTATTTATTGTCCTTTTATATCCCACTTAATTTTGGATAGGTACCTATACAGGATGCAAAACATATTCTCGACAGGCACAATTTTTTAAGTACTGGTCTATGAATATTTCATAATATGTCGTGGTCATTTTACGAACGCCCAAAGACAATCCCATCAATGATTTAAGGTAGGTAGCGTGTGCACTACAATTTCTAATTTTAACCAAAATGTCTATTTCTATAGAAAAATATGTATTATGTATCAATCATAAAACTCTCTTAAGGCTGAAAATAAGACGTCATCAAAAGTAGGTATGTCTGTATCAAACTATCAATACAAAAATTTTATTTTCAACTAGCTGGAAAGGCTATTATAGTGTAATTGAAAGGATAATTTATTTGAAAGGGTATGCTTAAAATATGCATAGGTACTAATGACACTGTCTTAACACTATTATAGTGATATTTGCTAAATTAAACATAATTTCTAGCAGCCGAAACTTTTCAAATAGTGTCATTAGTATCAAGCAGTATTTTAAAAATACTCTTATTTTTGTATAAACCTTCAGTTAGTTGTAAATAAAATTCTCTTGATACAGGCAACTAAACATATTTTTTGATGGCGTTTTCATTCCATGCTTAAATAAAACTCTTACCGAAATAAATGCAAAATATAAATAGCGAATTTGGCCCGGCTATAAAACGAATAGGGCAAGTGACACATCACTGTCGTTTGCGACACGCTGCAGACAGCCGCTATATCATTAGCAGTTTTACGGCGCCTATTATGAGAACACTGAAAATAAAGCTTATTTATGGGACGGCGATCCTATATTTTTTTTTGGTTATTAACCGATTTTAAAAAACGTGGCATCGTTGTTTGCAGAAGAGAACGGACTATTGAGGGAAAGCTTTAAAATTACCGATATTTAACAATCCAACATGGCGGCAATATTTAAATGTTGCTGTTTATTTGGGCCAATTCGTTTTGAAGTAAAAATATCGGTATAATGCGAATAAAACAAAACTAAATAAAACGGAATTTCTTCTACATTTTAAGACCACTGCGAGGAAAATCGGTGCTTATGGGGCGGAGCTAAACGCAATAACGGAAAGCATCATTTTCATTATTGTTATATGCACTAAAACTGACTTCATTATTTTGTCCATCTATTTTTTATTTATTAACCGATTTTAATGAGTATTGCAACGTTGCTTGCAAAAATGAAGTAACTACCATTGACAGAAAACTTCGAAACGGCTAATTTTCTGAATTCCAAGATGTCGGCCATACTTGAACTGTCCTTCTATGGCTAATTTTTATTAAGCAAAAATGTCGGAAAAATTTAACCGATAATTATCTATAAAACGGGCCTTCATTTGCATTTTAAGATCACTGTGAGGAAAATCGGTCTATCCATCATCATTATTATGCAGGGTGAGTTTTGGGAAAAAAAAAGAAAATGGGGAAAGAATTGCGGTTTTGTAGCATTAGCACCTTGTGGATTTTTGAAAAAATTCATGGCTTACTAGATATTTTGAAAAAACAAAATTTTGGCGATTTATTCTAGCTTCGTTGTTTCCGATTTTAGACAAAATGTGTAAGTACAAAAGTTGGAGGGAATTGTGTCCCCATTGCGGTTGCCATTTCCTACTTTCCGTGACAGCGGCCATTTTCGAGATATGACACAATTTTGTGGAAACCATAGTTGGTCATGGTCTCGAAAAATCAGGTATTTTTAGAGCTTTCCAACTATACATATAATACTCGATATGGTTATTCCTTAAAATAACGGAAATAACTATGGTTTCCATTAAAAAAACAACAACAAAAGTTTGTGTCATATCTCGAAAATGACAGCTGTCATGGAAAGTAGGACATATGATAACCGCATTAGGGACACAATAATTCCCTCCGACTTTGACATATTTTTTTACACTTTTTATCTAAAATCAGAAACAACGAAGCTAGATGGATTAGAATAAATCGACAAAATTTCGTTTTTTATGGGGATCTCGGAAACTAGGGGAGATAGAAGGAAAGTTAAATGAGGAAGGAATTGCAGTTTTGTTGGCCTAACTTAACGCGCCTTTTCGTTTTTTGAAAAAAGCCATGGCCTACTAGATATCAAGATAGGGGCACATGAAAAGGATCTTCTGGTATATAGGTAGTTGGTCTCGAACCAGACAATCTCCTGCCAGAAAAATGAAGGGGGACGCGTCGGCGTGGTTCCCGGAACTGGGTAAATTACCTCTGTAGTGTAGCACAAAAAAATGCAAATCCAGGACCGACTATGATTTCTTATAGGTACCCCCAATTTTTATTAAATGCATTTAGCGATTTTTTTTGCTTAAAATCTGTAAAGAAGTTACTGCGCTTTTCTTCTTTTTCCATCAATCACAGGTTTTAACAAACTTACCACGCTTTTCTCCCCGATTTTCCGGCTACATCTTACCGCCGAGTACTACTCTAACAGTAGACCCCATCGTCATTATTATTCGCGGGCCCGCCTACTTTATACAACCTATACTGTTATATGGCGTTGAAGTGTGGAGCCTAGCAGCCGATAAATATTTAAAGCAAGTGTTTGCAAAGGAAACTAAAACGTTGCGAAAAATCCTGGACATTACCTACATAAACAGGCCACATACCTCAAATATTACAGTCTACAATGAAATCAATGAAATCATCAAATTAACACCGATTAACCTACTTATCCTAGAAAAAGTAACAAAATTACTAGAGAACAAATGTCCTAATTATATTAATACAGTCTGAATTGGCACGCACACGTTAGAAAATAATCCTTATCGACGAGTAAAACCTAAACTTCTCGGAAGTGTGAGAGAAAGGTTTAATTGAACCACTCCCCCCCACATCATTAAAGAAAGACCTCTTGTGCCGAGATAGGAGATCAAAAAATAAATAGAAAAATAAATTAAAGAATATAAAAAACTACTAAGATATTTACTAGGTGCAAAAGCGGAACTAGTAAAACAATTTGCCTAACAAAATTAATATCACTAATAAGGCATCAAAAGTAGTAGTAGTAGAGCCCGCCTGGCCCGCCTGGTCCGCCCGAACCGCCGATAGATGGCGCTGGGAACCGGTATCTCACCGTCGGGTCTTAGTCCGCTGAAATGCGCGTTCGAAAATCCCATCGAGTGTCTTCCACCTACCAGGTAGAAAAGACCGACACCGTTAGATAAGTGACGGGTTGTCATTAAAGGCCGAATTTCTATCCGCCGGACCGCTGCTGGGAAAAGCCGTTAGTT
Organism: Pseudeuparius sepicola; assembly: GCA_963920635.1. NCBI lineage: Eukaryota > Metazoa > Arthropoda > Insecta > Coleoptera > Anthribidae > Pseudeuparius > Pseudeuparius sepicola. Next base: position 50,406,331 of record OY987301.1, read on the forward strand.
ATTTTACGGAGCTATCCCGCATCACCCAGCCGATAAATCCGACCGTTGCTCGGGTAGTGCCGGGAGAATTGCCGGGGCTACCCTACGCTACCAAATAGCCGACCGCTGCTGGGAGAGCACCGCTATAGAGTAGCGAGACTGTCCTATCCAGCCACACAGAGCCGTATCTGCTCCGCTAAATAACATTTTGCCAATAGAACTCTAGGCTTGCCTCTGTAGCTGACACCGGTGCCGTTCCCGTAGGACATATATACTGTACTGCTAGTCTCCCCAGCCTGCTATATGCTAATTATTTTATTCTAGGCCCTGAAAATCCGGCATAATTATCTAATACGTACTGATTTCATTTCAGAGTTCGTGGCCGCCCGCCGGAGAATAAGAAGTTTAATTTAGTTTAAGAATTGTTTGATTTATTTTATTTATTTATTTTCTTGTACATAGTTTGGGGTATTAGTAATAAATGGAATAATTAATTTGATGAATTGCTGGTTTGATTTCACCCCCCTGCAAACTTCCCTGGCTCGACAAATTCTGGACCGCACAAGTACCACTCCTGGCGCCTGAGCAAGAAGACGCAGACGATAGGAAAAGAGGCTAAGGCCCAAACCATCGCTACAAATCTGACACCACAGCCTTAATCAGTAGGACACCACAAAATCCCCATATCATACCAAGTTTAAACAAATATACAGGGAGTTCTATTTTACAGGGTGCCAAAATTTGGCAAAATAGGAATTTTAAAGATATCTGGCGAGTCGAGAGTCAAGTATGCCATGGAATTTGCCTCAAAACAGTTGAATGGTCAACAGGACCACACAAGGTACCTGGTGTGCAAAGATCCAATAACAAATATACAGGTTGTTTTTCTCTGTGCCACATGAATTTTTTAAACTTTGTACGGGTCAAATGCACCCTGGAATTAATCAATGAAAAAATAATTCATTTTTAAAAAATATCATCCAACAAGTAAAAAAAAGATTTAAATTACTGGATTTTTCTCGACAAAGCATCGTCTAATAAAATTATACATTTTTCTATGGGTTTCTGTTGTGGCACACTACACGGTAAAAAAATCGGTGTAAATCCTCTTTGTGTAAGTGGTGAAAGAAATTTGGTGAAAATTTGACACGAAAATTGGTGGATTCCAATCATTTGGTAAAATTCACACAAATTCGTTAATTTTAACACTTATAGGGGTGTAATTTTTTTATATTTCTAACACAGCTTCGTGTTTGTTCACACCACGCGGTGTTCCTTAACACCATTCGGTGCCCCTTAGCATTAATCTGTTTCAAATTGAACGTATTAACACAAGTTCGTGTTAGGTAGATGAGAGGGGGAAGGTATTTCACCAGTTATGGGTGTAAAATCTTAGGCAATCGAAGCCATGGCATCAGTTGTTTGTCGAACGTGTTGCGCGACGGAGCTTATTAGTTTGTGTGACGTGTGACCCGACCGCGTGGCGCGTATAATAGTTATAAAAGTGATTCTACCGACCGCTAGTGCAAATGGTCGTTATGTAAAGTAAAATTTTATAGTGAGTCAGATGGATTAAAACGACAGGCGAATATGCAGATGTGACGACGAAAGGTACTGGGTGATAGCCTACCTATACTCATCGACTGTGTTGATATAAGTTTGTTCTCACCGAAATCAAAAACCAGTCGCGAATCTGATTGGCGGATTTTAAATTATCTGACTGTTGTGATTGTTTTGATTCCCGCTGATTGGCTCCGACATCGTTCGGACCTGTTTGTGCTTGTGAGAACAGGCCTATCTAACTAAATCGCTGTGTCGCAACGTTTGAAGTTTCTTTTTGTCTCACACGGACAATTCTGTAAGGCAACAGTTACTTAAGTACATTGTATGAGAATTTGTACGAAATAGTTTGGTCGCATCAAAATGTACGAATCTGAAGGAAAATGCTCTTTTGCAGTATAAGTATAAATATCCTCTTAACATAAAGCATTTTTGGTGTTTGTGGTTAGGTACACTTTTCTTACGAATTCGGACGATATTATACATTTTATAACCACATATTTTTGGCTGTGAGAATGAATATTTATTTATAGCTTTAAGAAAGAAAATGTTGATATTTTTATACCTATTTGTAAAGAATCGTTCATGTATTTTGGAACTGATCCGTTTATTATTTCTTACAAATAATTTAAATTGAAGACCAAGCACATATGCCTGGTTCATACAGCTTCTTTATCGTTTAGTTTTATTTTATTTTTACAAGTAACACATTTTCTTAATTTAAACTTATCAATGACATTTGAAATTTCTTTAAAATAAAGTACATGTAAAACTATAATAGAGAAAGAAGAAGAAAAGGGAAATACCAAATAAATTAAATTACACCATTTTGACCAAATTTCGTGTAAAAGTTACACAACAGGGTGTTAATCTTACACAACGCCGTATTGAATATTCACACCAGCATTGTTCTTATTGAAACCAGAACATTTGGTGAAATTGACCAAAAAAGAAGGCGTAAAATTTACCAGATATGGTGTGGACTTTTATAGACTACTACTACTGTGTACTCGCCTTAACTCATCTAGACTTACAGACTTACTGGCAGACTTCTGTAAATTTTATACGTATATAGTTCGTTTATAATTTCTGCGGCAGTTTTGATTCACCTAATCGATTTTTATCGCTCTTTAAAAAAATAGCACTTTGAGTTGGGACAGAGAAAAACAACCCCTATATTTGTTATTGGATCTTTGCATACCATTACCCTGTGTGATTCTGTTGACCATTCGACTGTTTTGAGGTATAATTCCATGGCATATTTGACTTCTTTCACCCTGTAGAATACAATTATCTGTATATTTTTTGTTCAAATTAGGTATATGAGGATTCTGTTGTGTTCTGATTAACGCTGTGGTGTCCGATTTAAAAAAATCGCGAAATACATAATCTATCGTTACTGGTATCATCTGATACTTTGCTATACAGGCATTGGTAACACTCTCCGTTGGAGGTATCAATAGAGTCGATACTTCGATAGTATCGTTTACTATGGTTCCATAATAATACCCCAGAAAAGAATACCTACATATTTCTTTTTTTTCTTAAACGTATGTTTTTGTCTGTGCCGAACCTATGTATTTTTCAGGAGATGCATCTGAAGTTTCCTGAGAAGTTTCTACTAATGTGCCATCTGCTCGGCCATCTGTAAGCGAAGGAAGCTCGATACAACGTAAAGAGCAAGGTGAATTATCAAATTTTCATACACTTTTGTTAGTTCTTTTACTTAATTAATTGATCAATTATTACAATTTTAGATGCTGCTCAACAGACTCCCTCAATTTTTACTGCTGATAGTCCCAAAAAACACGTACTATAATTGCAAATCAAGACATTGCAGAGAAAATTATTATTGTCTACTGACTTACCTCCAGAATCAAAAATAATTATATAGCGATGAAAAATTCCTATCCATCTGCGAAGAAAAGTTATCTCCTGCGATGTTCCAATTTGTGAAGCATAATTTGGAAAATGCCAAGAAAAGCCACAGGGCCATCGTTATTCATCCAGGTAAAGCAGTTTGCCCTAACTATTTACTTTTTAAGCCCTCGTTTTTGCCATTAAAAAGTACTTTACAAAGAATAACAACTAAATGTTTAAAGATAAAACGATCCAAAATCAAACTAGAAAAACCTGAGAATTTGATATACCTAATGTTATTTTTCTGTTTATAGCGTAACCATTATTATTTTTTATTATGCAAATATTGCAATAATTACTATTACATTATTGCTCCTTTATCCGGCCCTGACGCTCGCCGCGCTAGGGGCCAGTTCCACACTGTTTTCAGTTCCAGACATTATTTGTAGGCGGAGTCAATGCGCCCAGGGGTCTCCAAACTCTTGCCCGAGGGGGGGAATTCGAACCGCGAACATCAAAGGCGCCGACACCGACTGAACCTTCTGATTATTGTCTTTTCTGGGATAGTACCTACCACAAACCTATAGGTATAGCTTCGCTAGCTACATAGGTCTGTGATAGCACCTACTGCATACCTACAAAGCGATTCATTTATATACAAAATAAATGAAGGGGAGTATATCAGCAGGTGTCCACTCTGTGTTCCATACAAGAATAAAACCATTCCTTGTTACATGCACTTTCCTTGCAAAGTCAAATAGGCATGCTATGCTTTTGCATTGCCACACATCTAGTTCACATCTTATATCACGATTACCTAATTTACATAAATTTCGACATTCGGCGACAGGGGACAACATTTTACTTGTAATTGCGCTTTCTTCTAGGCCGAAGCAACTAAGACATTAGAACATTATAGGTAGGTATGGTATACCTATGTATACAGGGTGTAACTGAACTGATGGTCAAAAACGAAACCACGTATTCTTGGAGTGAAAATAGGGGCACTTCTTCATATATTTTTTTCTCCTACGGTTCATAGTTTTTTTTATACAGAGCGTAGAAGTTTAGAGAAAAATACACATATTTCTTAGTATCTCTAGAAGTACCTATACTAGATATTTTCTTCAAACTTGGCGTGTCACATGAGCGGATGAGCTGTCAAACTTAAGGTTAATATGAAGCTTCTGAGGCCTCCAGTTGCGGAGATACAGGGTGTTATTAAAAATAATTAGTTCAGAAAAATATGCATACCCTATATAATCGCATTTTTTAAGTTTGTTTTGAGTGGTAAATCAAATGGTTAACAAAAAGTATCTCTTAGTATTTTTTCATATTCTCAGCCGTTTCTTAATTATTTTCAAAGAACGGCAATGCTGCAATAAACAAGTCATTTTAAGAATAAATCTAGCAATCTGTGGATGCCAATTAAACTTGACATTATTTGAATCATCTGGCTGTCAACTTTGCACTTTAGTATCAATATTTTGAAAAATGATATTTTCATTCGAAAAATTGACTGACATGCACTTTTGCTATGGACTTGCCAATGTCAATAATAAACATGCGGAAACGCATAGTTGCGTGTATTGAAAGAGACGGCGGCCATTTCGAACATGTAATAATTTAATAATTTTCTAATAGCATTACGTTTCTTTTATTATCGTTGTTGCTTTCGTATTTTGTTAAATAAAGTATAATTGACATCCACAGATTGCTAGATTTATTCTCAAAATGACTAGTTTATTGCAGCATTGCCGTTCTTTGAAAATAATTAAGAATCGGCTGAGAATATGAAAAAATACTACGAGATACTTTTTTTAACCAATGAATTCGCCATTCAAAACAAACTTAAAAAATGCTATTATACAGGGTATTTTTATTTTTCTGAACTAATTAATTTTAGTACCTAACACCCGCAACTCCGCAACTGGGGGCCTCAGAAGATTCATATCAAACTTAAGTTTGACAGTACATCCGCTCATGTGACACGCCAAGTTTGAAAAAAACATCTCATATAGGTACTTCTAGAGATACTAAGAAATATGTGTATTTTTCTTTAAACTTCTACGCTCTGTATAAAAAAAAACTATTGCCCGTAGGAGAAGAAAGTACATGAAGAACTACCCTTATTTTGACTCCAAGAATACGTGGTTTCATTTTTGACCATCAGTTCAGTTACACCCTGTATATTAAGCAACAATTAATGTTTTGTACCTAGCGTTAAATCTATTTATTAGGGGCTATTAATGTAACTATAGCAATTAATGAACTTGCGTTATTATATTATCAGGGGAGTAACATCGTAATACAGAAAATATAGTTGAGTAATATGGCTAAAAAACTTTCGCTGTAACTTTATTTCAGAAAATAATTGTTAAGAGGGCACATAAGTATAACATTAGGAGTTGTGGCTTGTATGCTCACTCAAAATATCTCGGCTATTTTTTGGCAGAAAAAAACAGTGGTGGGGCGATCGATAGATCTTCTGGACGGATTTTTTCTCATAATGAAAGTTGCTCTATATGGTACATGGCCACCTACGAAAACTATTATCAAAAATTAAAAAAACCCAAAATGTTTAAACTTTTGTAACCATATTAATGTATGTAACAAACCGTGTAATCTTTTGAAAAGTTTCAATGGGCTATATTTCCGAAAATAAAAAGATAAAAAAACGGCAAAACCCGTTTCGGTAGTATGGAGGGGGAACCAAAATGGCGTATCAAGTAACGACCCTCCTACCACCCCAATTTTAAAATATTAAATGGAAAGCCCCCACTTGTGATATATCGTTGAAAAGCTCTTTAAAAATGATTTCCAACGCTACCAATAGTAGGTACATTTGGTTCAGTAATTATCGATTTATTCAAGAATATTCGATTTTAATATCACATTTCACAAATCAAATAAATACCTAAATAATGTTTGCAAAATTGCCCTGAATTCAAAACAAGAGATAGTTATAAAGAAAATTGACCTACTAGAATGTTTAAATTAGCACAGGTAGACTGGAATATTTGAACACTACGTATACGATGACCACTATAGGGATCTCGGAAACTAGCAGAGATAGAACAAAGGCTAAATGGGGAAAGAATTGCGGTTTTGAATGCTCAATCTAATGCCCCTTTTGGATTTTTAAAAAAGTTCATGACTCACTAGATATTTTGAAAAAGGGATTTTTTGATATTTCATCAGATCTCTGTAGCTCCCTTATTTCTTATTATACAAAAAAACTGTAGAGACAAAAATTGTAGATAATTTTGGGCTCAGTAAGATAGTCTAATCAAATTTTTTATGTTGTTTGTGATTTTTGAGATATGACATAAACTTGTGTTTTTTTTTTTTTAAATGTAAATCATAGTTGGCTGTGGTCTTATGAAATCGGCCATTTTTTGAGCTTTCCAAAGATATAATACTCGGCATAGTTATGATAAAAAATAAAAGAGCTATGGCTAATTTTCTGATTTTTTTAATTTTCACATAGTCAGCCATGGAATATTTTAATAATTACGTTCTATTTTATAATTAGACATACTTCAAACTTTCTAATATTTTATTTTTAGCTGGTAACAAAATGTAACAAAATAAAACAAAAACTAAAAACACAAATTCAAATTATTATTATTTTAAAAGGTGTTCAAACAATCCACCATTATTATTTATGCAAATATTGCATCTTTTTAAAACTGAAATTGTCGCCTTTCTTAGATAGCGCCTGTCCATACTGGCAATAATTGCTTCTAAAACAGCTGCTCTTAATTCAACAATAATTGTCTCATACTTTATTTTGTACTGTTCCCCACAAAAAGAAATCCAAAACAGACAAATCGGGGGATCCGGGCGGCCAGGAAATAGGTCTATTTCTACCTATCCAACTATTTGGAAAGAGCTGATCTAGGTAATTTCTTAGGGAATTATGTGGTGGAGCTCCATATCATGATAATTTTTGTTTTATTTTGTTACATTTTGTTACGAGCTAAATATAAAATATTTGAAAGTTTGAAGTATGTCTTATTATAAAATAGAACGTAATTATGAAAATATTCCATGGCTGACTATGTGAAAATTAAAAAAAAAAGAAAATTAGTCATAGCTCTTTTATTTTTTATAATAACTATACCGAGTATTATATCTTTGGAAAGCTCAAAAAATGGATGATTTCATAAGGCCACAGCCAACTATGATTTACATTAAAAAAAAACTCAAGTTCATGTCATATCTCAAAAATGACAAACAACAGAAAAAATTGGATAAGATTATCTTATTAAGCCCAAATTTATCTACAAATTTGTCTCTAAAATTTTTCTGTATTATCAGAAATAACGGAGCTACAGAGATCTGATAAAATAGCAAAAAATCCCTTTTTTCAAAATATCTAGTGAGCCATGAACTTTTTTAAAAATCCAAAAGAGGCATTAGATTGAGCATTCAAAACTGCAATTGTGTCCCCGTTTAATCTTCCCATGTAGCATCGTAGTGATGAAAACTTATATATCGTCACTTCTACCGAGTGGCCATTACGTAATCACCCAACTTTCCAGTAAAATTTACTTTATTTTCTACGAAAATAGTGGTAACCAGGTTAATTTCACCGCTAGTAGTCACTATATAATTTCATAACTTTTTAGTGGTGCTTGGAACGTCGTGATTACTACCGAAAATCACCTTAAAGTTCTTATGCTTTCATAGTGGAAAATGGAAGTGGCGGCGACCAAACTGTATCACTGAAATATATCTTAGAATTGGCGACAAATTTAGCGTGCGCGTGATAGTGGCGGCCACGTTTTGGTCACCTCTAATAAACCTTGAAAGTGGCGAAATTTGTTGGTGATAACTAGTAGTCATCGCCAAGTTTTCGCCACTTGTAGAAGAGATTTCCACGTTCACACATGACATCAAAGCCGCTACAAAGTTATCATTACCATCAAAATTCACTCTATAGTGACCGTCACTATCAAGTGAGGCTTCCTTGCTGTTTTGCTGCATGCGCGTGCGTATTTCTGCTAACGCGATGTCAATGTGATGATTGTGGTGCAGTGAGATTTATTAGTGTTCATTCTTTGAATTAATTATTCGATGTGTGCGATTTAAATACGAGTATAGTGTTTAAGTCGAGTAGTCAATATGTACGCCATGTTGATGTGCATATTACACTTTGGGAGAGCAGGACCTATTTCCAGAATATTGTCGCTTGAAGAGGTGTGCCAGCGGTGTAAGCTTCTTAGGGATAAGAATCTTTAACAAGCTACCACAGTACCTACTCTGAGCTGCCACTTCCAAAATTTAAAAACTATTAAGTAATTTTTGCTACTCAATGCTTTTTACTCGGTGGACGAATTCTTGAATGAGACCTTCGCCTAAATAAGTGTTTTTTATTGTGGATTTATTATTGTAAATTTATTTCGAGATTTTAACTAAATGTAAAATATGTAGGTACTATGTAAGACGTAAGTGCCTGTTTGTCTTATTATGCTTAATGTAAAGAATTTGTATTTTAATAGTCGTTGCGAATGCTTTGTTCCCTATATTTTGAGGTTATGGAAATTGACACTCGCGCGTGTAGAGATGATGGTGGCTGCAGTGGTGTCTGTGACGTGGCCGCCACTTTCCAATGGTGAAAGTAACTATGAAGTGGAATAACACAGTTTCCGCCACTATACGGCCACTAAGGTGAAGTAACATTCATCTTAAATACGCAAATATATGGAGAAATCACTTTAAAGTTATATTTTAGACAAGACACCATATTTAAGAATGGGATTTATATGCCGCCATTATGACAAAATGAACAGCGGCTACTGAATAAAAATTAATTTCTCGTCAATTCTTTATTAAAATATAGTATATTAGTAAGTAATTATTGGTTTTACGCAATGACGTCAGAACCTATAGACAGGTTTGTTTTGATAAACGCTTGACGCCCAGAACTAATCACAATCTAAGCGCTCCATTAAATTATTCCGAAAATGTCGCAAGATTGTCAGAAATTGCCCCTTTTTGTCGAGCCGTAGCGAACTTATTTCGACTCTGGGCTCGGAGGCTGGCGTCGTTAGACCATCCCCCAAGTCTTCAGGTGAGGTTCCGATGCTTCCGGCGCCCCCAAACAAGAAAAAACATGCGACATCTAAGTGTGATTCTGGAGGAACTATAACCAGGAATCACCGGGTGTATAGTTGGTTGATGGTTGACTTTCTGTCTTTGTTTGTAGCATGTTGTTAGAGTAGTATGGATATATTTAATCTTGGCGTCAAAATAAAGGGCATTTTAACAATGGGGCACCACGACTATAGGTTTTGACGTCATTGGTTTTACGTAACCAGGAATGATAAAAAAAATGTTTGCGGTATCTAGGTAGATATGTTTAAAAAAGTGTGCTCCCCACTTTTTATTTTATTTTTTTGAAAATATTGAATATTGCGGGAGGGCGTGCTCATATTTCGAGCTATAATGTCTATGTTTGACAGTAAACTTGAAATCGTTTTGATTTCATCCCCATCTCCTAATTACATTAAAATAAAATAAATACTCATAGTAGTTATATTCCCGATTGATATCGTCAATCTCAGTAATTTCGTGTTGGTGGGAGAAAGGCAGCAGGACATAATAATGTGTGTACCTAAATAAGTTGAACGAGAGAGATCGAGTGACAATGGAAAAGAAAGAGGCAAGTAGCCAAGGTTCACGTAGGTGGCTTCATAGGTGGCTACCACTACGCGCCCACGTTTTTGCCACGTGGATGGAACGTAAAGGTATAATTGCAAAAACGTGGTGGCAACGTGGCAGCCACCCAAAAATTGTTCCCCATTTTGGTGGCAGCCGCGTTATAGAAAGGTTCATATAACGCGTCGGTCACTAGTGATAAACTGATAAACACTTTAAAGTTTCTACGGTAGTGGTCGTTACGTGGCGCCCACTAAAAATGTTACTTGGGTTTGTTCTATCTCTGCTAGTTTCCGAGATCCCCATACTGGTCATCGAAAAAAACTCACCCTGTATATTAGGTGTTGAAATCATTTTAAAATTTTCCAAGTGCAGAAAAGACGAATTTTAATAATTCAAATTACAATTTACTTGTATCAATAAGAATTTATTACAATCAATTACAAAAAGTTATCTAAATTAAGGAATCTGACCTGCTAGAATAACTGCCACCACTTTGAACATTTAATTTCGATAACTTTTTTATTGACTGTAATAAATTCTTATTAGTACTTACAAGTAAATTGTAATTTGAATTATTAATAATATCTAATCTTTTCTGTACTTGGAATGATTTCAACACCTAATTTAAATGTGTGTTCAATTCAAATATTATTAAGTAGGTAGGCAGTCTACCTGTGCTAATTTAAACCTTCTAGCAACTTATAGATGGAGATGGTGATTCTTCTTTTTTAAAAAGCTTTATTGAACGCAGGTACAAACTATATTGAACTGTTAATTGATTTCGCGGTATTTATATAATTTGGAAGTGCGGTGTGTTACAGAAAATAAATGATGATTGTGCTGATCCATATGGTTTCGTCAGGTCGGTGTACTATGGGGTCGATGAACATAACTCCTCCCCCCTGAGGATGGAAGTTCGTCCTCGGGCTTCCTTTTGGGTTGATGAAGTTCTCGAAGTTCTTGAAGTTCTTGAAGTGAGATTCTTGGTCTGAAGAACATCGTTTGGAGTCTTTTTCGTTTTCTTATGGTAAAGTAAATGATGAATAGTAGGGGGATGATAAGAAGTGTGGTTGACCAGGTTACTGTGGAGATGACGACTGGATCTAGATGAATAGGTTGAATGGCTGAGGGTTGTGGTGTTTCTTGGAGAGACTGCAGCTGATTTAGTTGTAGACGATATTTGGGATTGATTTTGACAGGAACGATTACTGGGATTTCAGCTTTTTCTTGTGTGGAGGTGTACCATTGGTTTTCAATTTGAATTGGACAGGACGAATGGATGATGGCTGGTTGTTTGATGATCTCTTCTGTTTTTGTACATTTTTCTGTGATACGGAGCGGATAATTTGTGCTGGCAATAAGGCTTCGATTGGTTTGATGTATGATGGGTTGCAGGAGAATGGCTGTGGTACAGTTTTCTAACGTGGGTAGTTGACATTTGGTTGTTGACATAGTTTGACAGGTTATTTTACTTTCTGTAGGTGTGCATGTGGAATACCAGCGATTATTTCCATAGTACACGGCAGGGGGTACCAAAACGATATCTTCTTTGTTGTGGATTGGGTAAATATGGTAGAGAGGGAATAATAGTTTATCAAGGATAGGAATTTTTAGGATAATAAGTATCTGATTTTCCGTAGAGATTATAGTGCTTTGAGCAGTTTCAATTAGTTCAAAAGGGTGCATGTTATCTGATAAGAGACAGACTTTATTATAGATAGATCTGAGATGATTTTCTAGTTGAATAATTTCAGAGAGAGAAAATAGTTCAATATTTGACTGTTGTAATGCAGCTAGATTGATGGTTCGAATTATTTTTTGAATAAATTGATTTAGACGATCGAGATTAAGTATTTCGCTGTGAAGGGAGAGATATTTGTCAAATTCATCACTGAGTAGATTAATATCTTGTGCAATTTTAACTGTATTAATATTAATAGTTTCAACTAACTTGTTATATCGTTTTATTGTTTGTGAGGCATAAGTTGTGGAGTTATTGCGTGTACCAATGATTTCAGACTGTTTGTTTTCGAGAGCTTGAATATGTTTTTAAATAGTTCATAATTCCACGTTTCTGTCTAGGGCGAATTAATTTATGAAAATTGTCGAGAGTTTCATGGTAAAGAAGTTTATACTGAGTAAACATTTTGTAGTAAGATGAATTTGTTGAAGTGTTAAAAAGAACTAGATTAACTGAGCAAAGTTTAAGATTATCGTCTATAGTGCTTAAATTAAAGGTAAGTATGTGACGGTGAAAGTGATCAAATAACTGTGCATGACCTACCAATTCTTGATAGTATCCATTATTAGGGATCGGGTGCACTTGAAGGGCCAGGTAGTTGGATATTAGGAGTGTGTTTCTGCAACAAGGAAGTTTGCGTAAGCGTTTGATTTTTCTAGGATGAGAGTTAGTGGGTTTATTCTTAGTAGTTAAGACTTTAATTTTTGTATTGTCAGTAGAGGTAACAGTAGCGGGTATATAGGGTGCGTCGAGTTTGTTACGAGTGTTTTTGGAAAGGTACACGGTTTGTCCTTGTTCTGGAGTAGGAGTGGGATCTGATAGATTTTTGTTGCGGTTTTCTAAAATGCGGGTTTCTTTTTCGTGAAGTTTAGAGTAAAGGGAATCAATAAAAGGGCGGAGTTCATCTTTATGTCGTTGATTATATTTTTCATAAATAGGTAAGTCGTCGTCGAATTGTATTTCTTCGATATAGGGGCCGTAGAGGATTGAGAAAGGAGAGTAGCCAGTGGCTGAGTGGATTGATTGATTATAAATAAGGACACAGTGTGTGATTAGATCTTGGAAATATTCTTTAGGTCGTTCATCTTGCATAACTCGGAGTTTTTCTGTAAATGTGGAATGGAATCGTTCGATAGGACTGTTAGAATTAGGATTGTTAACGGTGTTAAAGTGGAGTTCTATTTTGTGGAGTTTACAAAATTCTTTAAAGAGATTATTAGAAAATTCAGTGCCTTCGTCACAAACAATTTTGCGCGGATAATTGTGATGAGAAAAGTAATGACGTAATTTGCTTAAAATGGAAATATTCATTTTATCTTGTATATTGTAAACTTGGGCATATTTGGAAAATGAATCTATGATTGTTAGGAAACTTTGACGATTGCAAGAAAAGGTATCTATGTGGATAATATCAAAAGGTTTTTGTCCTAATAGTGGGCCTTTGAAGGGAAGTTTATAAGGGTGTCTTTCATATTTATTTCGTAAACAGATATCGCATTTATTAATATAATCGGAAATTGTGGTGCGCATATTGGGCCAATAATAATGGAGTTTTAAGTGATTTAAAGTTTCGAGTATGCCATTATGATTTTGTTTGTGATAGTTCTCTACACATTGGAGTTGTTTATCGGGATTTTCTATATCTTGAGTGTGTTTAGAGCAGAAAGAGATACGAACGGATTCATTGAAAGTATTGCGGACATATTCAGATATGAATTTTTGGATTTCAACTTGTTCAGTAAGGATATGATAGCGTTGGTTAGGAGATATTATAGAATGAAAGGTATTTTTAATGTCAGTTTTCCAGTCTTTTTCAGTAAGAGTTACGGTGTACTGATGTTTACTTTTAAATTTAAGTTTGTATTGGACGTCGTGTTTATTTCCAAACTTTAAACTAATTTGATTAGGGAAATAGTTAATAGGTTCTTCGGAATAGGGAATAGTAGCAACAGGGTTTTCATGAGTTAACAAAATCGTCAATATTAAAGTCGTCGTCATGTGAGGGAGGATTAACACAAATTGAGTCGGATTCATGCATATTCAGTTCGATGCGGGAAAGGGCGTCGGCTACAAAATTTTCTTTTCCTTTGCGATAAACAATTTCGAAATCGAATTCTTCTAATTTGAGTTTCCATCGGGCAAGACGTGAATGGGGTTCTTTAATTTTATAGAGATAAACTAAAGGATTGTGATCAGTTTCTATAGTGAATTTTACACCAAAAAGATAGGGCCGGAAATGTTTACAGGATTCTATGATTGCAAGTAGTTCTTTTTTAATGCTGGAATAGTTTCGTTCTGCGGTAAGGGTGCGGGAGTAGTAAGCGATGGGTTTTCCTTTTTGGGATAGGACAGAGCCAATAGCAACGTTAGAGGCGTCAGTAGTTAATGTAAAAGGTAGAGAAAAGTCAGGGTATTGGAGAATTGGGGAGTTACTTAGAGCGGATTTACATTTTTCAAAACAATCTATATTTTGAGGGTGATCAATTTCAATTTTTGTGCCTTTTCGTAGACAACGTGACATGGGTGCTGTCATTTTTTAGAAATTAGGAATGAAGTGGCGATAATAGCCTATTAGTCCTAAGAAACTTTTAATTTCTTTAGTAGTTTTCGGAATGGGGAAGTTTTGGATTGCAGATATTTTGTTTGGATTGGGTTTAATGCCTTCTGGGGTAATGACGTGGCCAAGGAAAGCTACTTCTTTTCTTAGAAATTCGGACTTGTCGAGTTGAATTTTCAGATTTACTTCGCGGAATTTTTGAAAAATTGATTTTATATGAATAAGATGTTCTTGTAAAGATTTAGAAAATATAATGACGTCATCCATATAGACAAAACATGATTTATAAAGGAATTCTCGTAAAATTTCGTCCATCATTCGCTTGAAAACTAGCGGCCGCGTTTTTCAAACCGAACGGTAGTCTTGTATATTCGAAGTGGCCATTGGGAACTGTGGAGGCGTTTTTTTCGACGGAGTTCGGGTGAAATTCAATTTGGTGAAAACCTTGGGCTAAGTCGAGGGTTGTGAAATATGTGCATTTACCTAAATTGTCGAGTATTTCGTCAATGCGTGGAAGGGAATATTTGTCTTCAACTGTATTGTCATTGAGTTTGCGATAGTCTATAACCATGCGAAACTTGCGTTTACCGGATGCATCCATTTTCTTTGGAACGATCCATACAGGAGAAGAATAAGGGGAAATTGAAGGTCGGATAATTTTTTGATCTAAGAGTTTTTCGATTTGGGAAGAAATTTCGCTTTGCATGACTTTAGGATGTCGGAAAGAACGGGAAAATATAGGAGTTTCGTCTTTTGTGCGGATTTCGTGTTTGGCAGAACTTGTAAATGACAAATCGGATGATTCATTGTAGAAAATATATTTCAATTGATGACACAGATTAAGAATTTTTTGCTTTTCTTCGGAATTTAAGTGTTGTGTTCGAATAGAATTGGGATCAAAAGAATTATTAGAGAAGGAAGGTGGTAATTCTTCAAAATCAGATAGTGGATAAACAGGTATTGGTTGAGGGAAGTCAATGTTTAAATTCTCTGGTTGTGGAATTTCTACAAATCCATCGTTGACATGATGTATTGAGATTGAGAATTAAGTTTGATTATTATGGATAATTTCTGGGAGTACAACTTCACCATTATTGATACTTACTGGGATACGGAGTCGATTATTTGTACGATATAAAACTTCAAATGGGACGGAAAAGCCTAATTTACGAATGGAAAATATATGAGTTTCGTAATCTATGTTTGCACCTAGTTGGTCCAGTTCACCTGTACCAAGGAATATGTCAAAATCATTGTGCCAATCGGCAATTCTG
Source organism: Pseudeuparius sepicola (assembly GCA_963920635.1). Taxonomy (NCBI): domain Eukaryota; kingdom Metazoa; phylum Arthropoda; class Insecta; order Coleoptera; family Anthribidae; genus Pseudeuparius; species Pseudeuparius sepicola. Next base: position 50,421,971 of record OY987301.1, read on the forward strand.
ACTATGAAAGGTTGATTAATACCAATTTCGTCAAAAATGGGGAAATAAAGATTTTCGGAGTAAGTTTTAGGAGTTTTCATTGAAATAAGAGTAAAGAGTTCAAAAAATTGATATCGGGGATCGAAATTTTGGGCAGCTTGAGGAGTTATTACAGTATCAGATCCACCAGAGTCTATTAATACTTTAAGATTAGAATAAGGGAGATAAAAAAATGGAACTTTGGTGGCTTTTGAAAGATTATTTAATTCGATAATTCGGGAGTGGGTGGAGGTTCCGAGGCTGGTTCCTGAAAATTTTCGGAAAAGTATTCTTCGGTCTCCAAAGTGGGATTACATTCTATATTATTGTGAAAAGTACGTGTGGACATTGGGGTTGGTTTATAAGTTTGTTGCGATGGCAATTTCGAAGTTGTAGACATAGGAGTTGGACGATATTGATGTTGATAATGATTGTTGGGTCTGAAGGTTGGACTGAATGCCTGTCGATTGTTTGGATGATTCTGTTTTTGAGGAATGGGTTTCATATTACTAAAATTTCTAGGTCCGAAAGTGTTTTGATTAAAAGGTTGAGGGAATGGTTGATTAAAGTTTGGGTTTATATTCATATTATAGTTAGGTTGTGGGTTGCGAGATGGTTGAGGATTTTGTTGAGTAGGGCGATTGGTTGGTTGATTATTTCTTTGATAATCACGGGGATAAGTGGTAGATTTAAGATAAGACATATATTGCTGTTGCTGTTATCTAAAGCTATGCATTTTTGAAGTGCTTCATCGAGTGATTTTAATTCAAAGTGAGATAAATGATCACAATAGGGATTATTTATGCCAGTGCAAAAGGTTCGAAGGGCTTGTTTTCGGAAAAACGAAGCTTTAAACTCAATTTCCTGAACGTTATTTTCGTGCAAGGAAACGTGCTGTACCTAAAGATCATTAAGTGCTAAAGTTATTTGGTTATAATAATCATCATAGGATTCTGAACGTTTTTGTACTGTTGTTGTTAATTGTGTTAATAAAATTTCTTCGGTGCGACGATCGCCATATTTTTGAAGTAAAAGGGGCTTAACTTCTACCCAAGCAGTTTTATTATGTAGATTTAAGAAATCACGGGCCTCATTTTTAATTTTTGAAACGATATGAGTGTTAATTATATAGAGTTGGGTTGCATCAGCACCTTGTTGAGTGAAAAAAGCAATTAAATTATCTACTGAATTTATAAACGTGGAGGTTTATATTCTGGAAGAGTATTGCACAAGTTATCAATGTCAGAATTTGTTAAAGCCATTTTTTGAACTGTTTCTTGAGAATTAGAATTTGAAGGTTGAGAAATTATGCTTTGAGAGGATTTTAAAATTTCAGATAAATTTTTTGAATATGGTTTGAAACGAGGTTTTTGTTTAGGAGCTTTTGGAGTAATAGAAAAATCAGCAAAATCTTCTAATAATGAACCTTCGGGATAATCAGAACTCATGAGAAAAAGGAAGTGAACTTACAGGACAAGAAGAATCGCTCTGGACATCATCGCCGTATGGTTCTCCAAATTTCTGCACAGGTTTCTTCTCCCAGGTCGTTGATAACTGCCAAATCGTTGAGACGAACCGATGATCCTCCTTTGGATGTCGTGCAGCTATCCTGTTCGCAGCGCCACTTATAGATGGAGATGGTGATTCTTCTTTTTTAAAAAGCTTTATTGAACGCAGGTACAAACTATATTGAACTGTTAATTGATTTCGCGGTATTTATATGATTTGGAAGTGCGGTGTGTTACAGAAAATAAATGATAATTGTGCTGATCCATATGGTTTCGTCAGGTCGGTGTACTATGGGATCGATGAACATAACTAGCAAGTTATGTTCATCGACCCCACAGCACACCGACCTGGACGAAAACCCCGAATCAGCGGAATCAGCTTTTTATTTTTCGTACACCGCATTTCCAATTTATATAAATATCGCGACCGCAATTAATCGATCAGTAATAGTTTATACCCTACGTTCAATAAACCTTTTTAAAAACGAAGATTTTCGACCCCGGAACATAACTGGCGCTGCGAACAGGATAGCTGCACGGAATCCAAAGGAGGATCATCGGTTCGTCTCAACGATTTGGCAGTTATCAACGACCTGGGAGAAGAAACCTGTGCAGAGATTGGAGAACCATACGGCAGGGATGTCCAGAGCGATTCTTCTTGTCCTGTAAGTTCACTTCCTTTTTCTCATGAGTTCTGATTACCCTGAAGGTTCATTATTAGAAGATTTAGCTCATTTTTCTATTACTCCAAAAGCTCCTAAACAAAAACCTCGTTTTAAACCATATTCTAAAAATTTATCTGAAGATTTAAAAAACCCTCAAATTTTAATTTCTCAGCCCTCAACTTCAAAAACTCAAGAAATGGCTTTAACAAATACCGACATTAATAATTTGTGCAACACTCTTCCAGAATATAAACCGGGAGATAACCTCTCCACATTTATAAATTCAGTTGATAATTTAATTGCTTTTTTCACTCAACAAGGTGCTAATGCCACTCAACTATATATAATTAACACTCATATCGTTTCCAAAATTAAAAATGAGGCTCGTGATTTCTTAAATTTACACAATAAAACTTCTTGGGCAGAAATAAAGCCCCTTTTACTCCAAAAATATGGCGACCGTCGCACAGAAGAAATTTTATTAACACAATTAACCACCACAGTTCAAAAGCGTTCTGAATCTTATGATGACTATTACAACCGAATAACTTTAGCACTTAATGATCTTTTACAGCATGTTTCTTTACATGAAAATAACGCTCAGGCAATCGAGTTTAAAGCTTCGTTTTTCAGAAAACAAGCCCTTAGAACATTTTGTACTGGCATAAACAATCCCTATTGCGATCATTTATCTCATTTTGAATTAAACTCTCTCGACGAAGCACTTCAAAAATGCATAGCTTTAGATAACCACAAACAGCAACAGCAATATATGTCTTATCTTAAATCTACCACCTATCCCCGCGATTATCAAAGAAACAGTCAACCTACCACTACCAATCGCCCTACTAATCAAAATCCTCAACCACCTCGCAACCCACAACCTAATCATAATACGAATATGAACCCAAATTTTAATCAACAATTCCCTCAAAACTTTAATCAAGGTCCTTCAAACTCACCTAGAAATTTTGGCAACACAAATAGGCCCATTCCTCAAAGACAAAACCCTCCACCTAATAGACAAGTATTCAGCCCACCATCTAATAGACCCAACAATAATTACTTCCAAAATCAATATCGTCCAACTCCAACTCCTATGTCCATAACTTCAAAATTGCCGTCACAGCAAACTTACAAACCAACCCCAATGTCCACACGTACTTTCCATAATAATATAGAATGCGATTCCAATTTAGAAACCGAAGAATACTTTTCCGAAAATTTTCGAGAACAAGCCTCGGAATCTCCTCCCAATCCCGAATTATCGAATTAAATAATATTTCAAAAGCCACCAAACTTCCATTTTTCTATCTCCCTTATTCTAATCTTAAAGTATTAATAGATTCTGGTGGATCCGATACTGTAATAACTCCCGAAGCTGCACGAAATTTCGATCCAAGATATCAATTTTTTGAACCCTTTACTCTTATTTCTATGAAAACTCCTAAAACCTACTCCGAAAACCTTTATTTTCCCGTTTTTAACGAAATTGGCATTGATCAACCGTTTATAGTTAGAATTGCCGACTGGCACAACGATTTTGATATTCTTTTAGGTACTGGTGAACTCGACCAATTAGGTGCAAATATAGATTATGAAACTCATATATTTTCTATTCGTAAATTAGGCGTTTCCGTTCCATTTGAAGTTATATATCGTTCGAATAATCGACTCCGTATCCCAGTAAATATCAATAATGGTGAAGTTGTACTCCCAGAAATTACCCTTGATAACCAAACTGTACTCCCAATTTCAATACACCATGCCAATGATGGGTTTGTAGAAATACCACAACCAGAAAATTTAAATATTGACTTCCCTGAACCAATATCTGTTTATCCACTATCCGATTTTGAAGAATTATCACCTCCCTTCTCCAATAACTCATTTGATCCCAACTCTATTCGAACAAAACATCTGAATTCCGAAGAAAAGCAAAAAATTCTTGATCTATGTCATAAATTTAAAGATATTTTTTACAATGAATCATCTGATCTGTCATTTACTAGTTCTGTCAAACACGAAATCCGCACAAAAGACGAAACTCCTATTTTTTCCCGTATCGAACTCAATATGCATGAATTAGACTCGATCTGTGTAAATCCTCCCTCACATGACGATGACTTTAATATTGACGACTTTATTAACGAAACTTATGAAAAACAAACTGGACTATCCACACAACACTCCACACACGAAAACCCTATTGCAACTATTCCATTTTCCGAAGAACCCATTAATTATTTTCCTAATCAAATTATCTTAAAATTTGGAAACAAACATGACGTTCAATACATCCTTAAATTCAAAAGTAAACACCAATATTACGTAACTCTTACTGAAAAAGATTGGAAAACTGACATTAAAAACACTCTCCATTCTATAATATCTCCTAATCAACGCTACCATATCCTCACAGAACAAACGGATATCCAAAAATTTATATCTGAATATGTCCGCAATACTTTTAATGAAACCGTTCGTATCTCTTTCTGCTCTAAACAAACTCAAGACATAGAGAATCCCGATAAACAACTTCAATGTGTTCAAGATTACCACAAGCAAAATCATAATGGCATACTCGAAACTCTCAATCACTTAAAACTCCATTATTATTGGCCAAATATGCGCACTACGATTTCCGATTATATTAATAAATGCGATATATGCCTCCGAAATAAATATGAAAGACACCCTTATAAACTTCCCTTCAAAGGCCCCCTATTAGGACAAAAACCTTTTGATATTATCCACATAGACACCTTTTGCTGTAATCGTCAAAGTTTTCTAACAATCATAGATTCATTTTCCAAATACGCTCAAGTTTACAATATACAAGACAAAATGAATATATCCATTCTCAGCAAATTACGTCATTACTTTTCTCATCACAATTATCCGCGCAAAATTGTCTGTGACGAAGGAACTGAATTTTCCAATAATCTCTTTAAAGAATTTTGTAAACTCCACAAAATAGAACTCCATTTTACCACAGTTAATAATCCTAACTCTAACAGTCCTATCGAACGATTCCATTCCACATTTACAGAAAAACTACGCGTTATGCAAGATGAACGACCTAGAGAATATTTCCAAGACCTAATCACCCACTGTGTCCTTATTTATAACCAATCCATCCACTCAGCTACTGGCTACTCCCCTTTCTCAATCCTCTACGGCCCCTATATCGAAGAAATACAATTCGACGACGACTTACCTATTTATGAAAAATATAATCAACGACATAAAGATGAACTCCGCCCTTTTATTGATTCCCTTTACACTAAACTTCACGAAAAAGAAACCCGCATTTTAGAAAACCGCAACAAAAATCTACCAGATCCCACTCCTACTCCAGAACAAGGACAAACCGTGTACCTTTCCAAAAACACTCGTAACAAACTCGACGCACCCTATATACCCGCTACTGTTACCTCTACTGACAATACAAAAATTAAAGTCTTAACTACTAAGAATAAACCCACTAACTCTCATCCTAGAAAAATCAAACGCTTACGCAAACCTCCCTTGTTACAGAAACACCCTCCTAATAACCAACTGCCTGGCCCTTCAAGTGCACCCGATCCCTAATAATGGATACTATCAAGAATTGGTAGGCCAAGCACAATTATTTGACCACTTTCACCGTCACATACTTACTTTCAACTTAAGCACTATAGATAATACCCTTAAACTTTACCCCGTTAATTTAGTTCTTTTTAATACTTCAACGACTTCGTCTTATTACAAAATGTTTAATCAATATCAACTGCTTTATCATGAAACTCTTGACAATTTTCATAAACTAATTCGCCCTAGACAGAAACGTGGAATTATGAACTATATAGGTACTTTCATTAAATCAATCACAGGTAATCTCGACGAGAATGATCGTATATTTTTGGAAAAACATATTCAAGCTATCGAAAACAAGCAATCTCAAATTATTGGCACCCTCAATAACTCTACAACTTATGCCTCACAAACAATAAAACGATATAACATGTTAGTTGAAACTATTAATAATAACACAGTTAAAATTGCACAAGATATTAATCTCCTCAGCGACGAATTTGACAAATATCTCTCACTTCATAGCGAAATACTTAATCTCGATCGTTTAAATCAATTCCTTCAAAAATTACTTCGAACTATTAATTTAGCTGCATTGCAACAGTCGAACATTGAACTCTTTTCTCTCTCTGAAATTATTAAACTAGAAAATCAACTCAAATCAATCTATAATAAAGCCTCTCTCTTATCCGATAACATGCACCCTTTTGAACTAATCGAAACTGCTCAAAGTACAATAATCTCTACAGAAAGTCAGATACTCATTATCCTAAAAATTCCTATCCTTGATGAACTTGTATTCCCACTCTACCAAGTTTACCCAATCCATAACAAAGAAGATATCGTTTTGGTACCCCCTGCTGTTTACTATGGGAATAATCGTTGGTATTCCACATGCACACCTACAGAAAGAAAAATCACCTGTCAAACTATGTCAACAACCAGATGTCAACTGCCCACATTAGAAAACTGCACCACTGCCATTCTCCTGCAACCGATCATACATCAAACTAAGAGAAGCCTCATTGCCAGCACAAATCACCCACTCCGTATCACCGAAAAATGTTCAAAAACAGAAAAAATCATAAAGCAACCAGCAATCATCCAATCACCCTGTCCAATTCAAATTGAAAATCAATGGTATACCGCCACGCAAGAAGAAGCCGAAATCCCAGCCATCGTTCCTGTCAAAATTAATCCCAAGTATCGTCTACAACTAAATCATTTACAGTCTCTTCAAGAAACACCGCAATTGTCGGCTATCCAACCCATACACCTAGATCCAGTCGTCATCTCCACAACAACCTGGTCAGCCACACTTCTTATCATCACTCTAATGTGTGTCATCATCTACTTCATCCTAAGAAAACGAAAAAGACTCCAAACACTCTTTTTCAAACCAAGAATATCACTCTCAGAACTCCAAGAACTTCAACAACTCAACAAGAAGCCCGAGGACGAACTTCCATCCTAAGGGGGGAAGAGTTATGTTCATCGACCCCACAGCACACCGACCTGGACGAAAACCCCGAATCAGCGGAATCAGCTTTTTATTTTTCGTACACCGCATTTCCAATTTATATAAATATCGCGACCGCAATTAATCGATCAGTAATAGTTTATACCCTACGTTCAATAAACCTTTTTAAAAACGAAGATTTTCGACCCCGGAACATAACTAGCAGGTCAATTTCCTTTATTACCATCTCCCGTTTTGAATTCAGAGCAATTTTGCAAACATTTTGTAGGTATTTATTTGATTTGTCAATGTGATACTAAAATCGAATATTCTTGAATAAATCGATAATTACTGAACCAAATGTACCAATTATTGATACCGTTGGAAAGCATTTTGAAGAGTTTTTCAACGATGTATCACAAGTGGGGGGTTGCCATTTAATATTTTAAAGTTGGGGTGGGCGTGGCCACTTGGTACGCCATTTTGGTTCCCCCTCCATACTACCGAATCGTGTTTGGCCGTTATTTTTATCTTCTTTATTTTCGGATATATAGCCCATTGAAACTTTTCAAAAGATCACCCGGTATGTACCGTTATTGATGGGACACCCTGCATATATTATTATATTATACAGTGGCCGGCGAAAACACGCACCATATAGGTAGGTATGATATATTTTTTATTTTACATCTATCGGAAAATTTTATTGTTGGTAAAAGATTGTGCATTCCTGCAAACTCAAAACATAGTTAATCTGGTTTCGTATACGGGGAGGTAGATATATGAAAAAGACTCAAGAGTAAAGAATCCTCATTTGTAATTTTAGAAGAAAACATGTGTTATGAAAAGTTGTTCAGAATTAAAATATGATTTACCCCGTATAGAAAATAAAACAACTTTATTTAATACGCCAGTTCCATTTCAGAGAGGATTTATCATTTATAAACATGCTATAAAAATTCATTTTTTTGAACACTTTTAATGAAAAAATACTATTTTTTATGCATACCTACTTTCTACCGGTCACTGTAGATTAAAGTTGTGGTCATACCATTGGGTAAAAGAATCTATTCATAACTACTCATTTTAGAAACGGTTTCATATTTATGATGTTAGCTTTTCGCTGCAAAAGATCCTGCGACGATAGAATATTAAATTTATAATCTATTTTATTTGTCTGGGTCCTTTTTCACTAGGTTGAAGTAATGTAAAATGTATTATTAGAAATAAAGAACATATTCTGTACTTTCATGTAGTACATTTTTATATAGAAAAACAGGGTTTTTAAGTAACTATATATTTCCTGTGCGTTTTCTGTTGTGGCACAGCAGCCACCTTAATTCATATTGATTTACTGACTGGTAGGCTTCTGTACTTTTTAGATTTATTCGTTCAGAGGCGGATCCAGGCAAATTTATACGGGGGGGGGGGGCGGCCGCCTGATAAAAAAATTTCTTGACGGGCCGGGGCAAAGGAAATTTTTAGAATTTACCTATGTCTTTTTGTGAAAAATAAAATAATTTATCTCTAGAAAAAAAGCAAAAAATATTTATACCCAAACAAAATAAAAAATAAACTTAAATAATAAACATAACAAAACAGAATCAGGTTTATAGATTTAAAAAATGATGTACCTACCTACTTATCACAAAATAAAATTATATTTTCTCTTCTTTCGCGTAAACTTATCGATTACCTTTTCTTCATTTCTGGGTACCTACATTGCGGTGTATATTTAAAAGGGCTAAATTACGTAGTCTGTCTAATATATAAATACTATACGAGTAATAGCCAATACAACAATAAAAATACCAAACAACTCTTAAAACCTAATTTGCAAGGCAAAACAATGAGGTTATGTTGCGAAAATACTGCCTTGAGCCCCTCGGCCCTACATTATAGTTCACCACAGTGCAGCGATCTTAATTTAAATTCGATAGTTTAGCTGACTACGCGGTTCCTACGGGACTTGTGTATTATTCGCTTCGCAGTTTCGCACTATTTGCTGTTTCAGTTCGCGTTCGGCGCCGAGCGCGAGCATCGCCTCCGCAGCGTTGCCGTTGTCGCAATGCGACTTCGTACTGGTGTTACCAGAACAAGCTATTTGATTGTGAAACTGAGGAAAATACCTAATAATACTCCGCTTGTAATAATGGTTGTAGGAAAAGGGGGGCGCCCCCCCCCCGCCCCCCTGCGTTTCCGCTACTGTATTCGTTTATAGTGCCTGGGACGGTTTTGATCCCAAATTTCAAACAAAAAGAAGTTCAGGCGATTATCTCCAAAGATAAAGATTTTATGGATTTGTATATGTTTAGCTTAAATAAAAAAATTAACAAAAGTTTAACAAATTACATAGGCTGCACCATAAAAAATATTAATGATATGAACGAATAATAATGAAAGCTACAGTATGCAGAATACTTACGAAAACAAAAGAAAAATAATTGGAAAATAATTTAGAGGGAAAAAAAATTTAAACAAATGTTTAAACGACGATGAGTTTTTTGCTCATTCTGTTTAGGAACCTATGATAGTAAAAACTTAATGAGAAGAAACACATTTTATGTAAATTAGGTGCGTTTTTCTAGAATTAGTTAGATACTTTAGTGTGCATGAAAAATATTCTTAATTTTCACCCTTGTTGGTTTTTGTGTTTTACATTTTCCTTGCCCTTGCCCCCGCGCACATTGCTTTGATCTCCTGCCGTCTTGCATCTCTGGTGTGCGCCTTGTTGGAGTCTTTCCGCGGACATTTCTAAGCATTTTCGTTGTTTTTTTGTCGCGCCAATCAGTTTCAAATCTGACTATTATTTTATTATTATTATTACCCCTTCAATAATGTGGTCTACATTCGATGAGTTCAGCCTTACCAGTGATTATAGAATACCACCAACCACTGGCCTTACTTAATATGTCACTCTTACTTCAGAGGCTAAACATCGGCTCATTGAATTATCGTTCAATTCAAACGATTTTCCGATTACAAATTAAAAATATCATTTCTACCTCCCAATAATGTCTCTCGTATCGGCTAAACCTAGATTGTGCGTCCTATCTCTTTTACGATCGATATTTTTCTTGCGCGCATTGACTTCGTCGGCCTGCATTTCGCCACAATTTCAACGGAAAAAAATTATTCGAATTTGAGAGTACTTACGTGAACTATATTAGGATATATTGGGATTGAGCAAGGCCTAGTCAATGGCCAATTGCTGTGAATTTTTATTACGACGGTTGAAGGTACATGATCTGCGTGCAGAGATGATAATCAATGATAATGAATGACATGGGTTGTGATTTTTGTGACTAGCATAATATAATGCTCTGAAGACTGAAATGAAATATGATGTACTTTGGTAACTTCAGTTCCAAACTTCTTTTTAAATCTATTATGTAATGTTAAATTCAAATACTCGTACTTCACATCTTGTGGAGGCATTTACATTTGCAAAAATTGAAACTACATTTCCCAAGAAAATGACCCCAAAAAGAAGAGAACGGCAATTTTTACCAAAAAAATATTAAAAATTAGTGGTTGTGAATACATAATTAAAAAAAAAAACAAAAAAATATTTTACATTAATAATGAGTTGTTCCCCAAAATAAATTAGACAGTGTATTAGGTATTGTCACCACAAAATGAGGACGATACGTACTAAATAAAATACACTGGTCACAATATTTTGAAACAGTTTTTACCTATTTCACAGAATACAGTAATTATTTCTCGGCTTAATTTAATGTAAAAAATCCAATTCCCGAATACCTCGGGCTATTTTATCAAATTATTAATTTTAAAATAATGAGTTACATTTCATGCCCAATCATGTATTTTATGTAAATGCGGGACAATTCTGGTTATATAACTGAATTTAATTAGATTAAAATTTGAAATATGGATAGATAATTATGACCGCGATAGGCTTACTTTCTCATATACAGGGTGAGTCATTAATAATGGCACATAGTGCAACCGCATACATTTTGGACCAAAATATTACGATTGAGACTCTCTGATCCCAATGTTTCAGTATAAGTTGTGCAAATTCCGAGTTCAAATATGGCAATCACGTTTATCTTATAAGTAAATAATGTTTGAAAATTGCAAAACAAACTACAAATTGCAATTTTCCTAGTTTTTTCGTGTTCGAAAACTTATACAAGTTTTTGAATATATATTTTTTAAGCTTATCATAATATGAGCATCGAATAAAATTTTTGTTTTGTATTAGGAATCAAGGGTACTTTTTATTTTTGAGAAAAAAAACAGTAGGCTCCTATTTAAGAAAGGAAGAAACAAAATTCAATCAAATGCAAACTTGTGTCCCCTATTAAAAACGGCTTTTCTTCCCATTTAAAACACTTTTACAAACATTCTTTTATCCTTAAAAAAACTGAAATATACCTAGTCTGGGTCACTGGAAAAATAATAATTTTATAAAAAAATTATATAATAATGAAAATACAATTTTTAGACACTCAATTTATTTGGCAACTTTGGACAATTTTTTCGTATCTCCTATCATTTTTCAGCAAATGCGCTTTTTTTTCATTTGTAAGGTAGTGTTGGTAACGCGGAATTAAAACTAAGGGTGAAAGTTTAGGACAAATTGTCATTATAAGGTAACTTGTTTAGATTGAAAAACTGAGAAGGCTTGCAATTTCAAAAGTCCAGGCCTAGGTACTTTGATTTTTGACTGTTTTCTACTTTTTTTTAAGTGCTTTTTTTTGGCTTTCACATCAAAATGTTATTAAGGGAACTTGTTCATGATGAGAAACTGGGAAGGTACGAAAAATTTCAAAAGCCTGGGCGGGCATACCTTGATTTTTTCTCCTAAATAATTAAAAAACACAAAAAGCAAAGTTGGCTTAGACTTTTGACATTATTCACTACGCAGTTTTTCATCACGAACAAGTTTCCCTAATAACATTTTGACGTGAAAGCCACAAAAAGGGCTCTAAACGCTTAGTCCCATTTCCCATTACCGACCGCGAGAAAATTTTACCTGTTTGGGTACAGGGTGGCCCATCCAAGCGGAAAAAGTGTGCTACGTGGAGACAGGTTAACATAAAATCGTCATTCAAAAAATGAGATTGTAGTAAAAATTAAGGGGAATTCGAGGGTGTACCCTAATTTTCTCTACGGGGGTGGGTAAAAAAGTTATCGCGAAAAACATTTTTTGCAAAATAAAAAATATATATTTTTTTACCTACAGATCCATTAGAAAACCTTTAAGTAGTATTCCCGAATATTCAGTTTTTTATAATAACTTCCGGTTATAGCGGAAATGAAAGTAGTTTTCTCTATTTTACAACTTACACATTTCTCTTAACCATCACAGGATTCCTTTTTTAATTCTGAATCCAACGATACATAATTTGACCTATTTATCTCCAACCGTTTCCGAGATATTTATCAGAGAAGCGCCATCAAACTAGATACATGGTCTCATGGTCGGTGTCTGATGTTCGATCTGAGTAGGCCAAACAATAAAACCAAATTTATGACAAATCAAGTCAGCCATGATAATAAAACTGACAAGCGAGTAGGCTGAATGTTAAAGTGGCTATAGCCATTCAACTGCATTCAACTTGATTAAAAATCTCGTGGAAATTATGAAACATTTATTATTGTTACTACTGTCATATTTATTATAACAACAACAATATGATTAGTTATTAAAAATTAGTTAGAAGTTCATTTACATTAAATGTTCAAAATGGTTTCCATTATTATTTACACATAACCTAAGTCTTTTAAAGATTTTTTTTCGGGCATTTTCAAAGATTAAGGGACGATTGTTTAAACTATCAATTTCTAATTTTACTCGTCTTTTAATCTCCTCAACATTTTCGGGGCGGTTCTTATAAACTTTATTTTTTAAATGCCCCTACAAGAAAAAGTCCAAGGGGGTTAAATCTGGACTACGTGGCGGCCACTTTATCGTTCCATGTTTACCAATCCAATTTTCAAAAGAATTGTTCAAAAATTCCGTTTTGGGCCCACAGAAGGAAGCGCCATCTTGCTGCCATATTAATTGTCTTTCTTGGAGTTGGTTAAGATAAATTAATGGCAACTGGTCAAAGTATTGGTCCAATTCGTTCTGGATTAAATGTAGGTATTTCCTACCTGCCATACTTCCTGAATAAAATAGAGGGCCCATTATAAAATTTCCCACAATTCCGCACCAAACACCCACGAAATTTCTGCCGGATTTCACAACTTATACTATTTTTCCGGTTGTATATTCCCGCCGTTGTAAATGTAGCTTCATCGGACCAAATAATTTGTTTAAAAAATCCAGCTCCACCTCTTGCAAAATAAAAGTTTAACATTGTTTGACAATATTCCAGTCTTCTTGCAGCATCTCCAGGGAATAGCCTTTGAACAGGTAATATTTTGAGGGCTTTAAATTTGCTTAATTTCATTACCCTTTGTATTGTAGACCGGGGAATTTGTCTCTCGCTGCACCTCTCTGAGATTTTTCGATATTTCTTCTGAAATAATTTAAAACTCGTTCTCTCTCGTCCTCATTAATTCTAAACCCTTTTTTTCTCTTGCTAATCACACTTCCTGTCGATCTGAATCTTCGATACAGCTTACATATAAATGAAGCACTCGGAACATTTCTATTTGGATATTTACGAGAATACTCCCTCAAAGTTTCTACGTATCTTTTATCATTTTTGATGAAGATCTCTAAAATATCACAGCATTCTTCTTTCAAAAACATTTTTTTAAACTGCAACTACTAACAGCTTCAGCAACAAAATTTTAGACTAATCTGACACGTAAATAGAAATATTGAATTGACAGCCTACTCGATTGCCAGTTTTATTATCATGGCTGACTTGATTTGTCATAAATTTGGTTTTATTGTTTGGCCTACTCAGATCGAACATCAGACACCGACCATGAGACCATGTATCTAGTTTGATGGAGCTTCTCTGATAAATATTTCGGAAACGGTTGGAGATAAATAGGTCAAATTATATATCGTTGGATTCAGAATTAAAAAAGGAATCCTGTGATGGTTAAGAGAAATGTGTAAGTTGTAAAATAGAGAAAACCACTTTCATTTCCGCTAAGACCGGAAGTTATATTAAAAAACTAAATATTCGGGAATACTACTTAAAGGTTCTCTAATGGATGTGTAGGTAAAAAATATTTTTTTATTTTGCAAAAAATGTTTTTTCGCGATAACTTTTTTACTGACCCCCGTATACAAAATTAGGGTACACCCTCGAATTCCCCTTAATTTTTACTACAATCTCATTTTTTGAATGACGATTTTATGTTAACGTGTCTCCACGTAGCACACTTTTTCCGCTTGGATGGGCCACCCTGTACCAGTACTGACCGCCGCCTTCCAGATCGAATTATGAATAATAAATGAGTTGCATTACTGACCGCCATTGAATCATCCCTTAATGATGATTTCATTGCATTTTATTGTATCCTTATCGATATGCGGAATTTACGAATTTATTGGAGTATTAAATTTGTACGAATATACCATTGAGTAAAGGAATTATTCCTTTAATCAATGGGAATACCTAGTTCTAAAACTGTAAACGTTTCTTAGAAAAGTTAGCAATGGAAGGGTAAGGTGAGGGGGGTTATTAAATGAAGAGAACACAGGTCCATAATCACTTATTTTCCTTCGAGATACCGTCCTGAACATGAATTTATTAGAGTTTATCGAGAGCAGTAAAGGAAAACGCTAGGCGTTATATAACGGTTATAAAATATTGTTTGAAGCGAACGACTAAAAATTTTACCAAAAGCTGGAGATGTGTCGATCTTAACAACAACAAGGAATGCAGTGGCAGCATTACCAGCGTCCAGAATAGTATTCTCTAGACTTTGGCATTACTACAGTCAGTGAAAATAAAAAAGTAATTTATGAGGGTAATCACAATTGCTCCAAAGTACCAAACGAAGCATACGCACAGATGTAGAGAAATGCAAATATGTTTGCAAAAAGCGGGCAAGAGAAGAGCTTACACCAATTCCAAAAATTTTCGAAGAGGTATTTCATTCCATCGAATTTGTAACAGAAATTTCTGATTACACTTCAATGAAGTCATCTTTATATCGCCGACGAAATCAAGAATTAGGCGTCCCATACTCCGAAAATCGCAAGGATTGTTGGAGTTTCCTTAATTATTTGATGTAATTTTTTTCCACCTTTACTAAATTTGCTTTGTTTACTGAAGGTGTTGAAAAATGTAGTAACATAATGCCCTTCGTGATTAGTATCAAAGAAAATGGTACTACAGCATTTTCTTTGTTAGTATACACAAGACGATTTGATTTTTATTTTTTTTAAACAATTTTTCTCTTTTTCTCTTTTTAGGTGAAATTGTAATCTCCGATAGTTATGCAAGAATGGATGATGGGCATAATTTCGTCATATTTGACTCTGGGACGGAAGAAAGGACAATTGGCTTTGGAAGTAAGCTTGGCATGGAGACACTTGCAACATCAAATTCAGTTTTCGGAGATGGCACATTTAAAAGTTGTACTAAATTATTTGAACAGCTATACTTATGTGTTACACGTGGATCTAAGGAGTACGGAGCAAGAAACTAACGCCAGGTCAGCGTTGTATGCATTACTATAAAAAAATTACTAAAAAAATTATGTGGAAATGTTTTTCCCAATCAAAAGAAGCATTCCACGATTTTATCTCGAAACTTTTAAGATGGATTTTGACACTGACACAATATCAGCTTACAGAGAAATGTTTCCAAACACGAAATTAACCGGCTGCAATTTTCATTACAATCAGTGTTTGTGGAGGAAGGTGCAAGAGCTAGGATTGGTAAGAAAATATCAAGAAGATTCGCAACCACATAAGATCTAGTGCGGCTTTGGCATATCTACCCCACAATTTCATTGATGAAGGCTGGCTACATATTATGGAGAATTCTCCCAATACAGAAGAAATCAACAACTATTTATACTTTGTGACACAATGGTTAGAGAACGATGTAGTTCAAGACATGTGGATTTGCTACGGCCAAACGTCACAGGACAACAAATATTTGCGAATTGACAGCCTACTCGATTGCCAGTTTTATTATCATGGCTGACTTGATTTGTCATAAATTTGGTTTTATTGTTTGGCCTACTCAGATCGAACATCAGACACCGACCATGAGACCATGTATCTAGTTTGATGGAGCTTCTCTGATAAATATTTCGGAAACGGTTGGAGATAAATAGGTCAAATTATATATCGTTGGATTCAGAATTAAAAAAGGAATCCTGTGATGGTTAAGAGAAATGTGTAAGTTGTAAAATAGAGAAAACCACTTTCATTTCCGCTAAGACCGGAAGTTATATTAAAAAACTAAATATTCGGGAATACTACTTAAAGGTTCTCTAATGGATGTGTAGGTAAAAAATATTTTTTTATTTTGCAAAAAATGTTTTTTCGCGATAACTTTTTTACTGACCCCCGTATACAAAATTAGGGTACACCCTCGAATTCCCCTTAATTTTTACTACAATCTCATTTTTTGAATGACGATTTTATGTTAACGTGTCTCCACGTAGCACACTTTTTCCGCTTGGATGGGCCACCCTGTACCAGTACTGACCGCCGCCTTCCAGATCGAATTATGAATAATAAATGAGTTGCATTACTGACCGCCATTGAATCATCCCTTAATGATGATTTCATTGCATTTTATTGTATCCTTATCGATATGCGGAATTTACGAATTTATTGGAGTATTAAATTTGTACGAATATACCATTGAGTAAAGGAATTATTCCTTTAATCAATGGGAATACCTAGTTCTAAAACTGTAAACGTTTCTTAGAAAAGTTAGCAATGGAAGGGTAAGGTGAGGGGGGTTATTAAATGAAGAGAACACAGGTCCATAATCACTTATTTTCCTTCGAGATACCGTCCTGAACATGAATTTATTAGAGTTTATCGAGAGCAGTAAAGGAAAACGCTAGGCGTTATATAACGGTTATAAAATATTGTTTGAAGCGAACGACTAAAAATTTTACCAAAAGCTGGAGATGTGTCGATCTTAACAACAACAAGGAATGCAGTGGCAGCATTACCAGCGTCCAGAATAGTATTCTCTAGACTTTGGCATTACTACAGTCAGTGAAAATAAAAAAGTAATTTATGAGGGTAATCACAATTGCTCCAAAGTACCAAACGAAGCATACGCACAGATGTAGAGAAATGCAAATATGTTTGCAAAAAGCGGGCAAGAGAAGAGCTTACACCAATTCCAAAAATTTTCGAAGAGGTATTTCATTCCATCGAATTTGTAACAGAAATTTCTGATTACACTTCAATGAAGTCATCTTTATATCGCCGACGAAATCAAGAATTAGGCGTCCCATACTCCGAAAATCGCAAGGATTGTTGGAGTTTCCTTAATTATTTGATGTAATTTTTTTCCACCTTTACTAAATTTGCTTTGTTTACTGAAGGTGTTGAAAAATGTAGTAACATAATGCCCTTCGTGATTAGTATCAAAGAAAATGGTACTACAGCATTTTCTTTGTTAGTATACACAAGACGATTTGATTTTTATTTTTTTTAAACAATTTTTCTCTTTTTCTCTTTTTAGGTGAAATTGTAATCTCCGATAGTTATGCAAGAATGGATGATGGGCATAATTTCGTCATATTTGACTCTGGGACGGAAGAAAGGACAATTGGCTTTGGAAGTAAGCTTGGCATGGAGACACTTGCAACATCAAATTCAGTTTTCGGAGATGGCACATTTAAAAGTTGTACTAAATTATTTGAACAGCTATACTTATGTGTTACACGTGGATCTAAGGAGTACGGAGCAAGAAACTAACGCCAGGTCAGCGTTGTATGCATTACTATAAAAAAATTACTAAAAAAATTATGTGGAAATGTTTTTCCCAATCAAAAGAAGCATTCCACGATTTTATCTCGAAACTTTTAAGATGGATTTTGACACTGACACAATATCAGCTTACAGAGAAATGTTTCCAAACACGAAATTAACCGGCTGCAATTTTCATTACAATCAGTGTTTGTGGAGGAAGGTGCAAGAGCTAGGATTGGTAAGAAAATATCAAGAAGATTCGCAACCACATAAGATCTAGTGCGGCTTTGGCATATCTACCCCACAATTTCATTGATGAAGGCTGGCTACATATTATGGAGAATTCTCCCAATACAGAAGAAATCAACAACTATTTATACTTTGTGACACAATGGTTAGAGAACGATGTAGTTCAAGACATGTGGATTTGCTACGGCCAAACGTCACAGGACAACAAATATTTGCGAGTTTTGGAATAGCCGTTTAAATAGAAATATAGGAAAATCTCACCCAAATATTATGGAATTAATTAAAACTTTAAAACATGACGCTGTTCATTACGATATTTTACAGAAAGAAATCGAGTTAAATTTATGTTCTAAAAAAAACGGCTTCTAAATATATTTTCTTTGACCGTAGGATTGAAAATATTATTAAAAATTTATAAGAAACAAACAGAGTTGATACTGCCTTAGGACAATTGAGGAATTTAATTGCATTGTAAATATATAAATAAATAATTATTATGTAAAATGTAGCTAGAAAAGTTCAAATTTTATTGCATACAAAAATATGATTTAATGTATAAATAAATAAAACCATTATAATTTTTAAATTCGACTTTGACTATGATATATGCATCAGGTACCTACTTTGAATAATTTGTGTAAACTATTGCTGGAACTAAAATCTCAGTAATACTGGCGGTCAATAATGGGACTAATCGATCCCTTAAATTAATTGAGATAAAAATTGCGGTCAGTGGTGGCACTATTCTGACCCGCGGTCAGTGATGGGACGGTCAGTACTGGACCTAACTCTTTCTAAAGGGTCCAAAAATCAAAATAGGCTTAGACTTTTGAAATTTTGAAAACCTACTCAATTTTTCATTCAGAACAAGTTTCCTTTATAATAGTTTGTCGAAAAAACCTACAAAAAGGCACTTTTGTAAAAATTAATTTTTCAAAATTTCCAAGGCATTCACGATTGTAAAAATTATGTCGCAAACCAAACCAAGCAGGGCATAATCCCAAAACGTCAAAATTTGACTCGAAAATATTTTGTCATTTACAAGAGTCGTCTAGACAATCCGGGGACACACTGTATAGTTGAAGTCAAAAGTTTACGGTGGGCCGATTTCTAATGGACGCAAGTTAATTATAAGTATATAAGATGGATTTGAGACACAAATTCCGATGAATAGAACTTAGGTATTCCAGTGTACCCGTGAAGACGCATAGTAAATGCAGAAAATGAGTAACAAGAAATTGTTAGCAGCAAAGTCAAGAGAGCAAAGAGTTGTATGCTTATGAAACGGCGTCACCAAAAGGAAGTGTATTGTTATTGTAACAGTCTGTCACTTATAAGCCGAACAATTTACCATTTATCAAGGATGGTATTAACAAATTCTTAATAAAATCATGGTACATGCTATGCTGAATTAAATTTTGTTTAAAAATACTTAGGAAAATTCTGTCACAAAATATAAAAGTTATTTATGTGCTGTGCCGTCACTGAACTTATACCGTGTGATTTTTTCGAGGAAAGCAGTTTTGATTAATTATTTTTTTGTCATTTTCAACACATCTAATTAGCGGATAGATAAACTTTATCCTTGTGTACGAAAACCCTAGTTAGCTAATGTGTGACCGTGTAATTTGGATATTTCCACAATATTGGGTGAAAACAACAGATGGCCCCGAAAATTAAAGTGACCCAAGACCCAGGTATTGCGTACTAAATTTCTTATATTAAAATCTACCAAAAAATAGCTGGGCAACTTTATTTTTTGCAAAATCTGTCCCCTGCACTTACTAAATTTCTGTCATATCCTTAGGTCATTGGCACACATATTGGCTATCTAGAGTATACAGAGTGGCCCGTTTGAAACGGAGACACCTCTGTAAAATTTTTATTTCTCATCCGATTTTAGCCGTTTTTTTTTCTAAAGATAGGTCACAAAAAACTCTACTTTGGTGCAAAATTTCAGATCTTATTCTCATTTTTTATCAAAAATCTGACACCACAGCGTTAATCAGGACACCCTAAAATCCCCGTGTCCTAAATTTTAACAAAAAATATACAGGGAGTTATATTCTGCAGGGAGTCAAAGTTGAGCAAAATAGGAATTTTAACAGGTATTTGGAGAGTCAAGTGTGCCTTGGAATTCTTTCAAAACAGATGAATGATCAACAGGACTACTCAAAATGTTGGTGTGCAAAGATTCAATACAAAATGTACAGGGTCTTTTTCTCTGGGCAATCTGAAAATGCAGAATTTTTATTAAACTTTATACTGGTCAGAAGTGCTCTGGAATCATTGAAAAAAAATTAATAAACACAAAAGTAATTTATTTCTTTATTTATTTATTCTTAATTTATTCCATGGCACACTTGACTTGCCAGATGCCTTTGAAATTCCTATTTTGTCAAACTTTGACACCCTGCAGAATGGATCTCCCTGAAAATTTTTTGTTCAAATTTGGTATGTGAGGGTTTTAGGGTGTCCGGATTAACACCGAGGTGTCAGATTTTAAATAAAAAAATCGCTAAATGATTTTAGTCATTTTTTACTAAAAAAAATTGTAGTAGGCCTTGAAAATTGAAATTAAGGTCTGAAATTTTGCACTAAAGTAAAAGAGTTGTTTGTGACCTATCTTAAGAAAAAAAAAAGCGGCCAAAATCAGATGCAAAATAAAAATTTTACAGAGGTGTCTCCATTCCAAACGGGCCACACTGTATATAAATAAAAAGGCCTTTAGTAGAAGGATCACGATATATTTGAAATAATTAATAATTCATAGTATTTACCTATTATTTATTGATTATTACAGATTTCTAAATTATGTAAAAGTATTTACATCGAGAGCTAAGTAGGTACTTCCATTCGTGACTCTATTTTACCTATTTGATTCTATGTTCATGTTCCCTCTGAAAAAACTTTCGTTCAATGATTCTGGGAATAGATATTAATGTCAGGGTCATCGATCACTTGTAACGTATGGATATTCGTATCTTAAACCTTAAACAATTTACTTCTTTATTATTATTATTGCTGAAGAAACGTGAGTGGTTTTTATATGTATGTCTGGTACCTGAGAAATATCATCCATTCAACTATTCTTCTATGTAGCCCCATCATTGTTACTTATACTTATAATTATTAGAGTGACCCAAATATGCAACACGCATATTTTGCACATTATATGCATTATTTTAAATAATTGCATATATCCTTAAAATATGGCTTATTGTGCATAATTGAAAGAATTTAGGATAATTTAAATCTTTGGCAGGCGTTTCATTCATTTTTTGGAACAGGGGTCGTTGTCTAGGTAGGTACCTGGTTTTCCCAAAATAATATAGGTAAATTATAATTTTATAGGCTCTAATCCTGGTGATCTGAAAACGAATAAGGTAGGTATTTATACCTATTTAATAAAGTACAATTATTGAAAAGGACAGAATAAATTATAGATAGGTAAATATTTATATACGAATGATAATCCATTTCTGTAAATAGTTTAATTTCCAACATGAAAAAAAGTCTTCCTTAAAGCGCCTATAAGGGTTCAATTCTACAAAGAAAAACTACCAAAACACTCCTCTTCCACCTCAAGCTGTTATTACAAGATGGGGCACCTGGTTGCAAGCTGCATTTTTTTATTGCGAGAATTTTTGCCAACTGAAAGATCTAATTTCAGAATTTTCGAACGAATCTTCCCAGTTCCTTACAGATGTTAAACAACTATTCGAAAACAAGGAAATAAAGAAACAACTTTCCTTTCTAAAAGCAAATTATAGCTTTCTTTCTAAAACAATAACAAAAATCGAGGAATTTAATTTGCCATTAACCCGAAGTGTAGAACTGGTAAAACAATCTGAGGTTGCTTTTCAAAATGTCACAGGTAAAATTTATAGATCAAACGAAGTTGCCTTAAGTGAAGTTCCAAGTAATTTTTCTCCATAAGAGATGTGGGACTCTATTAAAGGAAAGCAAATTATTGTCAGGCTGAAAAATAAGTGGTTTCCCTAATAGTAGTGGGCGGAAAATGGAGTACAGGGTGGCCCATACAAGCGGAAAAAGTGTGCTACGTGGAGACACGTTAACATAAAATCGTCATTCAAAAAATGAGATTGTAGTAAAATTTAAGGGGAATTCGAGGGTGTACCCTAATTTTGTATACGGGGGTCGGTAAAAAAGTTATCGCGAAAAAACATTCTTTGCAAAATAAAAGAAAATATTTTTTTACCTACACATCCAATAAATAACCTTTAAGTAGTATTCCCGAATATTCAGTTTTTTTAATATAACTTCCGGTTATAGCGGAAATGAAAGTGGTTTTCTCTATTTTACAACTTACACATTTCTCTTAACCATCACAGGATTCCTTTTTTAATTCTGAATCCAACGATATATAATTTGACCTATTTATCTCCAACCGTTTCCGAGATATTTTTCAGAGAAGCTCCATCAAACTAGATACATGGTCTCATGGTCGGTGTCTGATGTTCGATCTGAGTAGGCCAAACAATAAAACCAAATTTATTAGTCTAAAATTTTGTTGCTGAAGCTGTTAGTAGTTGCAGTTTAAAAAATGTTTTTGAAAGAAGAATGCTGTGATATTTTAGAGATCTTCATCAAAAATGATAAAAGATACGTAGAAACTTTGAGGGAGTATTCTCGTAAATATCCAAATAGAAATATTCAGAGTGCTTCATTTATATGTAAGCTGTATTGAAGATTCAGATCGACAGGAAGTGTGATTAGCAAGAGAAAAAAAGGGTTTAGAATTAGTGAGGACGAGAGAGAACGAATTTTAAATTATTTCAGAAGAAATAACAAAAAATCTCAGAGAGATGCACGGAGAGACTTACAAATTCGCCTGTCTACAATACAAAGGGTAATGAAATTAAGCAAATTTAGAGCCTTCAAAATATTACCTGTTCAAAGGTTATTCCCTGGAGATGCTGCAAGAAGACTGGAATATTGTCAAACAATGTTAAACTTTTATTTTGCAAGAGGTGGAGCTGGATTTTTTAAACAAATTATTTGGTCCGATGAAGCTACATTTACAACGGCGGGAATATACAATCGGAAAAATAGTATATTTTGGTCTGTTGACAATCCACGGGCATTTCGTGAAGTTGTGAAATCTGGCAGAAATTCCGTGGGTGTTTGGTGCGGAATTGTGGGAAATTTTATAATGGGCCCTCTATTTTATTCAGGAAGTATGACAGGTAGGAAATACCTACATTTAATCCAGAACGAATTGGAACAATACTTTGACCAGTTGCCATTAATTTTTCTTAACCAACTCCAAGAAAGACAATTAATATGGCAGCAAGATGGCGCTTCCTACCATAACTGTGGGCCCATAACGGAATTTTTGAACAATTCGTTTGAAAATTGGATTGGTAAACATGGAACGATAAGGTGGCCGCCACGTAGCCCAGATTTAACCCCCTTGGATTTTTTCTTGTGGGGGCATTTAAAAATAAAGTTTATAAGAACCGCCCCGAAAATGTTGAGGAGATTAAAAGACGAGTAAAATTAGAAATTGATAGTTTAAACAATCGTCCCTTAATCTTTGAAAATGTCCGAAAAAATTTCTTAAAAATACTTAGGTTATGTGTAAATAATAATGAAAACCATTTTAAACATTTAATGTAAATGAACTTCTAACTAATTTTTAATAACTAATCATATTGTTGTTGTTATAATAAATATGACAGTAGTAAAAATAATAAATGTTTCATAATTTCCACGAGATTTTTAATTGAGTTGAATGCAGTTGAATGGCTATAGCCACTTTAACATTCAGCCTACTCGCTTGTCAGTTTTATTATCATGGCTGACTTGATTTGTCATAAATTTGGTTTTATTGTTTGGCCTACTCAGATCGAACATCAGACACCGACCATGAGACCATGTATCTAGTTTGATGGCGCTTCTCTGATAAATATCTCGGAAACGGTTGGAGATAAATAGGTCAAATTATGTATCGTTGGATTCAGAATTAAAAAAGGAATCCTGTGATGGTTAAGAGAAATGTGTAAGTTGTAAAGTAGAGAAAACCACTTTCATTTCCGCTAAGACCGGAAGTTATATTAAAAAACTGAATATTCGGGAATACTACCTAAAGGTTCTCTAATGGATGTGTAGGTAAAAAAATATATTTTTTTATTTTGCAAAAAATGTTTTTTCGCGATAACTTTTTTACCGACCCCCGTATACAAAATTAGGGTACACCCTCGAATTCCCCTTAATTTTTATTACGACCTCATTTTTTGAATGACGATTTTATGTTAACCTGTCTCCACGTAGCACACTTTTTCCGCTCGGATGGCCCACCCTGTACCATGGCTGCGAGTTCCAAAGGGGCACTACAACTATACCCTCTTCAATAATTTTATTAAGTACTCTCAAAACTAAATTGAATGGTGGAAAAGCGTAAAAATAGTACTCGTTCCAGTTGAGAGTGAAGGCATCAACCAAAAAACACTATGAATCTCCCAGCCATGATATACAAACTTTCTGCATTTTTTATTATCATTTGATGCAAAAAAGGTCAATATTAAATATGGTTTGCCAAACGTTTTCACGATAGATTCATAAATACGAATATTTAAGGACCATTCGGTTTCTTTTAAATGAATTCGAGATGCTGCATCCGCTTCTTTATTATCAGATGAGTGAATATATGTGCATAAAGGGCATTGTTTTTCGCACCAACTGCCATATGGAACTTGTTAGTGCATTTAATTTTGTTTACATAAGCTATCGCCGTAGTGTTATCAATTCTTAACAACACATTGCAGTTCCGAAAATTTTTTGCAAAATTCTGAACTCCAAGGAAAACAGCTAGTAATTGTAAGTAATTTATATGGTGTAGTTTTTTCATCGGAACAAAACCCGTTACATTTTTTTCCTTCCGAATATGCCCCCCAGCCGGAGGCATCTGAAAAAATTTCAGTTATATAAGTGTCCGTTTTTATTGCATTCTTGTCTGTGGGCAATTGTTTTAATCACCATTCAAAATCGTCTGCTAGGGTAACAGGAATTTTCATTTTTGCGCTGTAATTATTAGCTGCTTTCTTTAGACATAATAATGTATCTTTCGGATTTCTTTGTATAAAGCCAGGAGTATTTTACTGCTGGTCAAGCTGAAGCTATGCTACCTAGGAATCTTGCGAACTGTCGAATGGAGCAAGTTTTTGTGTTTGCAAATTTTTGTACCATATTAATCATTCTTTGTTCTTTGCCTTTTTTCCCTTGGTAAAGAAATTGACATATTTTTGGAATCATATTAGAAACCTAAATCAGTAATTTTTTGTTCGGGTGTGATGCAACTTTTCTTGTAATTTATGAGAAAAAGTGTTTTAACTCAAGTAATTCTGCCTTGTTTCATCTGCGTTCCTTGGGGACTACCAAACACTCCTCTTCCACCTCAACCTGTTATTACAAGATGGGGCACTTGGTTGGAAGCTGCATTTTTTTATTGCGAGAAATTTTGCCAACTGAAAGATCTAATTTCAGAATTTTCGAACGAATCTTCCCAAGGAAATAAAGAAACAACTTTCCTTTCTTAAAGCAAATTATAGCTTTCTTTCTAAAACAATTACACAAATGGAGGAATCTAATTTGCCATTAACCCTAAGTGTAGAACTGGTAAAACAATCTGAGGTTGCTTTTCAAGATGTCACAGGTAAAATTTATAGATCAAACGAAGTTGCCTTAAGTGAAGTTCGATCTTGATTATATGAGGTCCTCGCCGAGTAAATAAGAGCAGTGTAGTTTCCCCGAAGAGTGCTGTAACCCACACATTTGAAGCAAGAAAAAACTGCAACCTTGCCCGATTCTCGGAACGGGCACTCGCTGATTATTCATTCTTTAAAGTCATCTTGTTGCTGCAACTTCTAAAGGGGGAGATTAAGAGGGAAAGGGAGGGACATTCTTCCTGGCAGTTGCTTAAGTTGGTGGGTGGCGTGTGCTATATGCGCTATGAATATATTTGTGTCCAACCCGCACTTTTTTATCATTAACTTATTAAAGTTATGAAGATATTTTGAGACGTACGTACGTACGTACGTACGACGAATGTTTTTTTGTTATTTTTGCGTAATGTATCACTGATTTTGCTGGGCAAATTTTTTCATCGGTGTCATAAAAAGGTAACAGAAGTGTCGGCTGGTGTTGATTTCTACCAGAAGTTTTAAGTTCTTTCGGGATTTTTATTTCGATTTTATTTTCAGTTTTAACAATGTTGCAAATTTCTATACTATAGCTAACGTGTTTACTCTTTTTTCCTGTGGCAAGGGCTAAAAACATGGCCAGTTTGTACGACAAGTTTTCTAGCGACATATCTTTATTATTACCATTTTTGAATAAATTCTAAACCTATTGCTACATTCCAAGCATTATTGTATTTTAATTCTAGGTACAGTGTCTTGGTCCATATTTGGACCAAGAATCTGAGAGGGAGCTGATGTCCGAGATGGAGGTCAGGCACATTTCCAGTGATTCTTCTGGTATCTTGTTTAGTTGGTGTGCTTTTATGATAATAGCCCTGTCGCCACGGTATTTTTTCTCCAGAAGAGATGTGGCACTCTATTAAAGGAAAGCAAATTATTGTCAGGTTGAAAAATAAGTGGTTTCCCTAATAGTAGTGGGCGGAAAATGGGGTACCATGGCTGCGAGTTCCAAAGGGGCACTACAACTATACCCTCTTCAATAATTTTATTAAGTACTCTCAAAACTAAATTGAATGGTGGAAAAGCGTAAAAATAGTACTCGTTCCAGTTGAGAGTGAAGGCATCAACCGCAAAACACTATGAATCTCCCAGCCATGATATACAAACTTTCTGCATTTTTATTATCATTTGATGCAAAAAAGGTCAATATTAAATATGGTTTGCCAAATGTTGTCACGATAGATTCATAAATCCGAATATTTAAGGACCATTCGGTTTCTTTTAAATGAATTCGAGATGCTGCATCCGCTTCTTTATTATCAGATGAGTGAATATATGTGCATAAAGGGCATTGTTTTTCGCACCAACTGCCATATGGAACTTGTTAGTGCATTTAATTTTGTTTACATAAGCTATCGCCGTAGTGTTATCAATTCTTAACAACACATTGCAGTTCCGAAAATTTTTTGCAAAATTCTGAACTCCAAGGAAAACCGCTAGTATTGTAAGTAATTTATATGGTGTAGTTTTTTCATCGGACCAAAACCCGTCACATTTTTTGCCTTCCGAATATGCCCCCAAGCCGGAGGCATCTGAAAAAATTTCAGTTATATAAGTGTCCGTTTTTAATGTATTCTTGGCTGTGGGCAATTGTTTTAATCACCATTCAAAATCGTCTGCTAGGGTAACAGGAATTTTCATTTTTGCGCTGTATATATTAGCTGCTTTCTTTAGACATAATAATGTATCTTTCGGATTTCTTTGTATAAAGCCAGGAGTACCTATTTTACTGCTGGACAAGCTGAAGCTATGCTACCTAGGAACCTTGCAAACTGTCTAATGGAGCAAGTTTTTATGTTTGAAAATTTTTATGATTAATAAATCATTCTTTGCCTTTTTCCCTTGGTAAAGAAATTGACATATTTTTGGAATCATATTAGAAACCCAAATCAGTAATTTTTTGTTCGGGTGTGATGCAACTTTTCTTGAAAATTTATGAGAAAAACCTAAATTTTCCAATACTTTTAATGTCTCCAAAACATTCTCTAGACATTCTGCGTAGCTGTCACCTAATAACAGAATGTCATCCAACGACTTGTTACCCTTGCCCCTGAGACTAGAAATGATAGGTTTCATTAATTTTGTAAAGACCAGTGGCGCACAGTTTAGTCCGAAAAAGCATGCAGTTGTATTGGTAAAGCTGATCATTAACTTAAATATTTTCTTCAGATTCAGAATTAATGGTTTGCTACAATCTGGTTTTGGTGTCAAAAATACGTGGATATATATTGTCTTTTCTTTGGTCATAACACCGTTATTATGGAGTGTTTTAACTCAAGTAATTCTGCCTTGTTCCATCTGCGTTCCTTGGGGACTAAAACTTGTTTAGGTTTACTTATGAATGATATTTTAAAACCTTTTGTCCAAGATAAAATGGTTCTATTAGTGGTTAATTTTGACCAGTTGTTATAATATTTGGCTAACCTGCCTGCAGGTTTTTTACTGACATCGTTTACTGACGTCTGATTTTATATTGCTGTGAACTGCTGTGCCTCCTGTGTTGGTAAACACGATGTTGACTTCAGGGAGCTGGCAGTGCTTGCCGTCCACCTCGGTAAGATCCCTGTGGTATTTGGGGTACACTGTTGGAGTTTAAGTCTAGTGGCTGTTTTCGTCGGTGCTGGCTTTTTGGGTGGCCTTAGTTGTGCACTAGAACGTCTATGCTGGTATTTGCCTTATGCTTCTCGTCTAGGTGAATACCAAAAAGAAAATCATCCAAAGGTGTATTCGTTACTTCTCTATTGAGATTTATCGCTACAAGCTCTCTTCTTCATAGAGTTTTTGCGTGATGCACATCTGCCAGCAGAAGTCCCGCATCACTAAGTATCTCTAGATACTTCCTATTGCCCCTTCCCCTTCTTTAATATCATGGAAATTACTGCGCAAATACTCGTTGTACTAGCAGCAAGCTGTTCTTGTTATCTGCATCAACCTACCATCTCTGCGGGTTACCGAGTCCTTGATGATCACTTTTACTTCCGGCTTTAATTTCGGAGCTCTAAGTAATGGGCAATTGTAGGGAGGGGGTTACTTCTTGATAAAAGCATTGCGGTCTCCTGCCTTAAGGACATTTAAAAAAATATATTAATCCAGCGAGACTAACTTGTTTTTTATTGGGGCACCAAATTCTTTTAAGAGTAACTTTTAGGAGTAACTTTTCCCCAAAAATTTGCAGCACATCTTTGCTTAGGTTTGGCGACATGTCCTCTTGTTCTTCTTCATGCACGCCTGCAATGATAAAAACAAAACCTTTGTTTTCAAATCAGCGACCAGCGAATGTATGTATTCTGCCTCAAGAATACTTTGTGGATGTGTTCCCAAACATCTCATAAACACAACTCCTTTTTGTGGTATTGTCCCAAAATACCAACAAAAAATTATACTGTCACAAGTATTTTTCTGGACTAGAGGAAGCGTGTTTGCGTTCTTTGATGATTTTTGCAGATCTGTAAACATAATAGGTATAACTTTTTGTCTACTTACTTTCATTCAGAACACGATCTTTTGATGATTCGCGCCTGCTGGCAATGCTGTACGCCGGCTTCTCTATCCCGGTTGCCAGGCTTGGCAGCCGGGATGGGGCGGCCGTAGCAGCCGTGATGCGACCAGTCTGCAGTGGAGATGAGCGCGGACGCGGTGGCGGTATGCCCCTCGTGCTTGAGCTCGAACTGTCCCACTGTGATGGGGATCTACCTCTAGTCCAAGATAATTAGATCCGTCTTATAAGGGGCGCAAAAAAATAAATGCTGGTAAGTTGAATTTTTCAGGGTTGGTCGAGGACTGCCTCCTGAGTACCCAACCAAAAAATCACACTCGAACCCCTTCAGGGTTTTGTGCAATAGGGGTGGTTTCTTTTTTTTATTTTTTTTTTTCCAGCCTGTGCATAAGAAGCTCTACAACTTTGCCTTATAAAACTTTTTTATAACTTTCATATCTCACCAGTTACGCGCATTTCATTTTTTTAAAAAATGCAATATTTAATACGAATGCTTCGTTCGTTCAATGTTTGAAAACTGGTGAGATATGAAAGTTATAAAAAAAGTTTTATAAGGGAAAGTTGTAGAGCTTATTATTATGCACAGGCTGGGAAAAAAAATTCGAAAAAAAAAAAAAGAAACCACCCCTATTGCTCAAAACCCTGAAGGGGTTCGAGTGTGATTTTTTGGTTGGATACTCAGGAGGCAGTCCCCGACCAACCCTGAAAAAATCAGCTTGCCAGCATTTATTTTTTTTTGCACAATGGATAAATATCCTGGATTACTCTGGTTTTAGATCGATTCCGCCGTTCCATAACCTCAGTTCTTCGCTGCATGTCCGCCAGTTGCTTCCTCAGCCGTTTGTTGTCCTTTCCATCATCCCTGCTGCTGGACAAGCTGAAGCTATGCTACCTAGGAACCTTGCAAACTGTCTAATGGAGCAAGTTTTTGTGTTTGCAAATATTTATACCATATTAATCATTCTTTGCCTTTTTCCCTTGGTAAAGAAATTGACATATTTTTGGAATCATATTAGAAACCCAAATCAGTAATTTTTTGTTCGGGTGTGATGCAACTTTTCTTGAAAATTTATGAGAAAAACCTAAATTTTCCAATAATTTTAATGTCTCCAAAACATTCTCTAGACATTCTGCGTAGCTGTCACCTAATAACAGAATGTCATCCAACGACTTGTTACCCTTGCCCCTGAGACTAGAAATGATAGGTTTCATTAATTTTGTAAAGACCAGTGGCGCACAGTTTAGTCCGAAAAAGCATGCAGTTGTATTGGTAAAGCTGATCATTAACTTAAATATTTTCTTCAGATTCAGAATTAATGGTTTGCTACAATCTGGTTTTGGTGTCAAAAATACGTGGATATATATTGTCTTTTCTTTGGTCATAACACCGTTATTATGGAGTGTTTTAACTCAAGTAATTCTGCCTTGTTCCATCTGCGTTCCTTGGGGACTAAAACTTTTTTAGGTTTACTTATGAATGATATTTTAAAACCTTTTGTCCAAGATAAAATGGTTCTATTAGTGGTTAATTTTGACCAGTTGTTATAATATTTGGCTAACCTGCCTGCAGGTTTTTTACTGACATCGTTTACTGACGTCTGATTTTATATTGCTGTGAACTCTGTAGTGACGACCGACGATGATCGTGGTGTTGGTCTTGCCTCCTGTGTTGGTAAACACGATGTTGACTTCAGGGAGCTGGCAGTGCTTGCCGTCCACCTCGGTAAGATCCCTGTGGTATTTGGGGTACACTGTTGGAGTTTAAGTCTAGTGGCTGTTTTCGTCGGTGCTGGCTTTTTGGGTGGCCTTAGTTGTGCACTAGAACGTCTATGCTGGTATTTGCCTTATGCTTCTCGTCTAGGTGAATACCAAAAAGAAAATCATCCAAAGGTGTATTCGTTACTTCTCTATTGAGATTTATCGCTACAAGCTCTCTTCTTCATAGAGTTTTTGCGGGATGCACATCTGCCAGCAGAAGTCCCGCATCACTAAGTATCTCTAGATACTTCCTATTGCCCCTTCCCCTTCTTTAATATCGTGGAAATTACTGCGCAAATACTCGTTGTACTAGCAGCAAGCTGTTCTTGTTATCTGCATCAACCTACCATCTCTGCGGGTTACCGAGTCCTTGATGATCACTTTTACTTCCGGCTTTAATTTCGGAGCTCTAAGTAATGGGCAATTGTAGGGAGGGGGTTACTTCTTGATAAAAGCATTGCGGTCTCCTGCCTTAAGGACATTTAAAAAATATATTAATCCAGCGAGACTAACTTGTTTTTTATTGGGGCACCAAATTCTTTTAAGAGTAACTTTTAGGAGTAACTTTTCCCCAAAAATTTGCAGCACATCTTTGCTTAGGTTTGGCGACATGTCCTCTTGTTCTTCTTCATGCACGCCTGCAATGATAAAAACAAAACCTTTGTTTTCAAATCAGCGACCAGCGAATGTATGTATTCTGCCTCAAGAATACTTTGTGGATGTGTTCCCAAACATCTCATAAACACAACTCCTTTTTGTGGTATTGTCCCAAAATACCAACAAAAAATTATACTGTCACAAGTATTTTTCTGGACTAGAGGAAGCATGCTTGCGTTCTTTGATGATTTTTGCAGATCTGTAAACATAATAGGTATAACTTTTTGTCTACTTACTTTCATTCAGAACACGATCTTTTGATGATTCGCGCCTGCTGGCAATGCTGTACGCCGGCTTCTTTATCCCGGTTGCCAGGCTTGGCAGCCGGGATGGGGCGGCCGTAGCAGCCGTGATGCGACCAGTCTGCAGTGGAGATGAGCGCGGACGCGGTGGCGGTATGCCCCTCGTGCTTGAGCTCGAACTGTCCCACTGTGATGGGGATCTACCTCTAGTCCAAGATAATTAGATCCGTCTTATAAGGGGCGCAAAAAAATAAATGCTGGTAAGTTGAATTTTTCAGGGTTGGTCGAGGACTGCCTCCTGAGTACCCAACCAAAAAATCACACTCGAACCCCTTCAGGGTTTTGTGCAATAGGGGTGGTTTCTTATTTTTTTTTAATTTTTTTTTCAGTCTGTGCATAATAAGAAGCTCTACAACTTTGCCTTATAAAACTTTTTTACAACTTTCATATCTCACCAATTACAGCGCATTTCATGTTAAAAAAATGATCCAGGATATTTTTTATCCATTGTGCAAAAAAATAAATGCTGGCAAGCTGATTTTTTCAGGGTTGGTCAGGGACTGCCTCCTGAGTACCCAACCAAAAAATCACACTCGAACCCCTTCAGGGTTTTGTGCAATAGGGGTGGTTTCTTTTTTTTATTTTTTTTTTCCAGCCTGTGCATAAGAAGCTCTACAACTTTGCCTTATAAAACTTTTTTATAACTTTCATATCTCACCAGTTACGCGCATTTCATTTTTTTAAAAAATGCAATATTTAATACGAATGCTTCGTTCGTTCAATGTTTGAAAACTGGTGAGATATGAAAGTTATAAAAAAAGTTTTATAAGGCAAAGTTGTAGAGCTTATTATTATGCACAGGCTGGGAAAAAAAATTCGAAAAAAAAAAGAAACCACCCCTATTGCTCAAAACCCTGAAGGGGTTCGAGTGTGATTTTTTGGTTGGATACTCAGGAGGCAGTCCCCGACCAACCCTGAAAAAATCAGCTTGCCAGCATTTTTTTTTTTTTGCACAATGGATAAATATCCTGGATTACTCTGGTTTTAGATCGATTCCGCCGTTCCATAACCTCAGTTCTTCGCTGCATGTCCGCCAGTTGCTTCCTCAGCCGTTTGTTGTCCTTTCCATCATCCCTGCTGCTGGACAAGCTGAAGCTATGTTACCTAGGAACCTTGCAAACTGTCTAATGGAGCAAGTTTTTGTGTTTGCAAATTTTTATACCATATTAATCATTCTTTGCCTTTTTCCCTTGGTAAAGAAATTGACATATTTTTGGAATCATATTAGAAACCCAAATCAGTAATTTTTTGTTCGGGTGTGATGCAACTTTTCTTGAAAATTTATGAGAAAAACCTAAATTTTCCAATAATTTTAATGTCTCCAAAACATTCTCTAGACATTCTGCGTAGCTGTCACCTAATAACAGAATGTCATCCAACGACTTGTTACCCTTGCCCCTGAGACTAGAAATGATAGGTTTCATTAATTTTGTAAAGACCAGTGGCGCACAGTTTAGTCCGAAAAAGCATGCAGTTGTATTGGTAAAGCTGATCATTAACTTAAATATTTTCTTCAGATTCAGAATTAATGGTTTGCTACAATCTGGTTTTGGTGTCAAAAATACGTGGATATATATTGTCTTTTCTTTGGTCATAACACCGTTATTATGGAGTGTTTTAACTCAAGTAATTCTGCCTTGTTCCATCTGCGTTCCTTGGGGACTAAAACTTGTTTAGGTTTACTTATGAATGATATTTTAAAACCTTTTGTCCAAGATAAAATGGTTCTATTAGTGGTTAATTTTGACCAGTTGTTATAATATTTGGCTAACCTGCCTGCAGGTTTTTTACTGACATCGTTTACTGACGTCTGATTTTATATTGCTGTGAACTCTGTAGTGACGACCGACGATGATCGTGGTGTTGGTCTTGCCTCCTGTGTTGGTAAACACGATGTTGACTTCAGGGAGCTGGCAGTGCTTGCCGTCCACCTCGGTAAGATCCCTGTGGTATTTGGGGTACACTGTTGGAGTTTAAGTCTAGTGGCTGTTTTCGTCGGTGCTGGCTTTTTGGGTGGCCTTAATTGTGCACTAGAACGTCTATGCTGGTATTTGCCTTATGCTTCTCGTCTAGGTGAATACCAAAAAGAAAATCATCCAAAGGTGTATTCGTTACTTCTCTATTGAGATTTATCGCTACAAGCTCTCTTCTTCATAGAGTTTTTGCGTGATGCACATCTGCCAGCAGAAGTCCCGCATCACTAAGTATCTCTAGATACTTCCTATTGCCCCTTCCCCTTCTTTAATATCATGGAAATTACTGCGCAAATACTCGTTGTACTAGCAGCAAGCTGTTCTTGTTATCTGCATCAACCTACCATCTCTGCGGGTTACCGAGTCCTTGATGATCACTTTTACTTCCGGCTTTAATTTCGGAGCTCTAAGTAATGGGCAATTGTAGGGAGGGGGTTACTTCTTGATAAAAGCATTGCGGTCTCCTGCCTTAAGGACATTTAAAAAAATATATTAATCCAGCGAGACTAACTTGTTTTTTATTGGGGCACCAAATTCTTTTAAGAGTAACTTTTAGGAGTAACTTTTCCCCAAAAATTTGCAGCACATCTTTGCTTAGGTTTGGCGACATGTCCTCTTGTTCTTCTTCATGCACGCCTGCAATGATAAAAACAAAACCTTTGTTTTCAAATCAGCGACCAGCGAATGTATGTATTCTGCCTCAAGAATACTTTGTGGATGTGTTCCCAAACATCTCATAAACACAACTCCTTTTTGTGGTATTGTCCCAAAATACCAACAAAAAATTATACTGTCACAAGTATTTTTCTGGACTAGAGGAAGCGTGCTTGCGTTCTTTGATGATTTTTGCAGATCTGTAAACATAATAGGTATAACTTTTTGTCTACTTACTTTCATTCAGAACACGATCTTTTGATGATTCGCGCCTGCTGGCAATGCTGTACGCCGGCTTCTCTATCCCGGTTGCCAGGCTTGGCAGCCGGGATGGGGCGGCCGTAGCAGCCGTGATGCGACCAGTCTGCAGTGGAGATGAGCGCGGACGCGGTGGCGGTATGCCCCTCGTGCTTGAGCTCGAACTGTCCCACTGTGATGGGGATCTACCTCTAGTCCAAGATAATTAGATCCGTCTTATAAGGGGCGCAAAAAAATAAATGCTGGTAAGTTGAATTTTTCAGGGTTGGTCGAGGACTGCCTCCTGAGTACCCAACCAAAAAATCACACTCGAACCCCTTCAGGGTTTTGTGCAATAGGGGTGGTTTCTTATTTTTTTTAAATTTTTTTTTCAGTCTGTGCATAATAATAAGCTCTACAACTTTGCCTTATAAAACTTTTTTACGACTTTCATATCTCACCAATTACAGCGCATTTCATGTTAAAAAAATGATCCAGGATATTTTTTATCCATTGTGCAAAAAAATAAATGCTGGCAAGCTGATTTTTTCAGGGTTGGTCAGGGACTGCCTCCTGAGTACCCAACCAAAAAATCACACTCGAACCCCTTCAGGGTTTTGTGCAATAGGGGTGGTTTCTTTTTTTATTTTTTTTTTCAGCCTGTGCATAAGAAGCTCTACAACTTTGACTTATAAAACTTTTTTATAACTTTCATATCTCACAAGTTACGCGCATTTAATTTTTTTAAAAAATGCAATATTTAATACGAATGCTTCGTTCGTTCAATGTTTGAAAACTGGTGAGATATGAAAGTTATAAAAAAAGTTTTATAAGGCAAAGTTGTAGAGCTTATTATTATGCACAGGCTGGGAAAAAAAATTCGAAAAAAAAAAAAAAGAAACCACCCCTATTGCTCAAAACCCTGAAGGGATTCGAGTGTGATTTTTTGGTTGGATACTCAGGAGGCAGTCCCCGACCAACCCTGAAAAAATCAGCTTGCCAGCATTTATTTTTTTTTGCACAATGGATAAATATCCTGGATTACTCTGGTTTTAGATCGATTCCGCCGTTCCATAACCTCAGCTCTTCGCTGCATGTCCGCCAGTTGCTTCCTCAGCCGTTTGTTGTCCTTTCCATCATCCCTGCTGCGGCTGCGGTGGTTCTTCTTCCATAATTTTTTGTCATTTTTCTCGACTGCTATGTGGGCACGTCAACACACTGACAAAGAATGAATTATCAACGGGTGCCCGCTCCGAGAACCGGGCAAGGTTGCAGTTTTTTTCTTGCTTTAAATGTGTGGGTTACAGCACTCTTCGAGGAAACTACACTGCTCTTATTTATGAGGCGAGGACCACATATAATTGGGGACATAATATTTAAAAAAATTAGAAATGTGATAAAAAAATAGTGGGTTTCAGTTTCTTACCCAAGTAGCAAATATTTTAAAGGGAGATTTTACCGAATCCATCGATTTGGATCCTGTGATAGTGAGCAATTATTTTAGAAGCGCTCCTCTTACATCGGTTGATGTGGAAAGGAGTTTCTCCATTTATAAATTTTTATATTCTGATAGAAGACAAAAATTGTTAATTGACAATTTTGAGCAACATTTAGAGGTTTATTGTTTTTACAACTAAATTTTAATCTGATTTTTATAATTTATAATAAATTATAAATAAATAAAATAAATGTAGAAAATTTAAAATAAAATATTGTTACTTTTACTATTAATGCATTTAGAAATTTGTATGTACACTATACAGGGTTAGCTATCACTTAGTACAAACAATTTTACCACGTGCGCAGGGTGGCTTAAGAAAACATAGAAAAATATTTTTAGATTTTTTTACGATCTTTGAAAAAAGGGTAAAAACCCCTATTTTCCCTGTAAATCTCCGCCTCTAATTACGTCATCCAATATGGCTTCGGAACGTACTACTGTCAGCTTGAAGTTAATTTCGAGATCTTGCCGTTGTTTTAGGAGGGATGAAAATACCTTTTTACTCAAACAAATCAAAAAATACATAAATAACAATCAATTTGAATCTGTACAGCCTTACCTTACTTTGAAATTCAACTGACCTAAATTCACCTGACCTCTTATGCCCTAGATAAAGGCGTAAACCCCGTTTTGATAGTTCGTTCTTTTAGCGCGCAGTGCAGAACCCGAAACAACAGTTTATTTTCAATTAAAAGCTCACCCAATGTTCTTCCATATTGTGCAACAGCTCGGCTGTCCCAATGCAAAACACAGTTAACAATTTTATCAAAGCGTCGAGTACCGGTCGATCCGCCGTGGCAACACTTCTTGATTTCCTGTATCCGGGGCACAGGTCGTCTCCAAATTCTTCACAATCTTCCTTCTCCTGCCCCTGGCGATGCTCGAGGCTTCTCACTACACTCCAGCTTCCCCTTTTCTCCGCCTTTTTAGTCCCAAAAACCCCGGGACCCGCGAAAGTTACGTAACGTGTGCCGTACTCCATTACTACCCTCCCCTCTTGGCTCTCCCGCGCAAGTCACGACCCGAATTTCCCCTATCGCCTAAATTAAATCAAAGGTTTCCCAGTGCCTTCACCTGAATTAAAACATCAGCACACGATACACAGAAAACGGTATGCCAGCTAGGAGAACGAAAATTAAGCTCTTCTGCACACCTACGTCACTTCGACAAAAGCGCGGCCAAGTTCTGAAATGATTAAATTAATTTCAGGTCAAGTTAAATCCAAAACAAGAATGTAGTCACCTTGAGACTTTGTGAATATGTGGTTGCCTGGCTCACAATAAACGAGTCAAAAAAGGTGATATATTTGAATACTGTGCCACCGTGGTTAGTACTTTTAGGTAACCAGGTTAGTGGATTGTAAACATTAATTATTGTAAATAGTTACTATGGTTTGACAAATGTTTTTTAGAAATAATAAATAAAGAAGTCATGTCGAGTTTACATTAAATTGTGTTTGATTCAAAGATTATAAAAAGAATACATAACAGAAATTGGCGACGAGTAGTGAACGATTAACCCAGAAGCTTAGTCTGCATCCTACACGTGAATCGGGAGCAGTTGTTATGAGATAATACGAATCTATAAAATGGCGTTAATAGGAACGATTGAACCATTTAATGCAAAAGAAAGCGACATTACAACGTACTTGGAAAGATTAGATCAACTCTTCAAACGTAATGATGTGAGAGGCACAAAAAAGTCGCCCTATTCCTAACTTTAATGGGAGGAGAGACATACACGGTATTAAAAGATTTGTTAGCATCAGCGAAACCAGCAGAAAAATCATTCGATGAACCGAAAATCACGTTGCTGAATCATTATGCTCCGAATCGCCTCATCATAGCCGAAAGGTACAAATTCTGCAGTGCATGTCAAGAGAGTAACGAAGATATAAAGACTTATGCTGTAAAGTTAAAAAAATTGTCGAAATACTGTGTTTTTGAAACTTTTCTCAATGAAGCCTTACGTGATAAATTTTTCTGTGGATTACGATCTGATAACATCAAACGTAAGTTATTAACAGAAGACAACTTAACTTTTAAGAAAGCGCATCAGTTAGCTATGAGTATGGAGTTAGCAGAAGGCCAAGTAAGAGCCATGGGACCTGAAATTAACAAGTTTACAAGTCAAAGTTTTAAACCAAGAGGTCTACGTCGTGAAATCCAAAGTCAAAGTCAACGTCCGACTACTAGTTAAAGTAATTCGTCAAAGTCAACAACTGAGTCTAACCAGAAAAAGTGTAAACGTTGTTTACGAATGCATTGGGATGAAACAAAAACGTGTCCAGCAGTAAATTGGAAGTGTTACTCATGTGGTCGAATGGGTCATACAGCAAAGTCAATATTATGCAAGAATCGAGTATACAGCATCGAATAAGAAGAGATGAATGGAGAAGCAGAGGTAGAAGAATTGATAGATGAAGACGATATATATTGGGATTAGGTTTGTTATTTCAAGAAACAGGAGATGAAGGTATGAACAATATTAATAGTGTCAGAGGAAAAGAAAATGTGAAAGTTAACCTATGCGTTGAAAATAAAAATGTGTTAATGGAAATTGACAATGGAGCCTGTAAAACCGTAATTTACAAAAATGGCTTTAATGAAATATTTCCTTATTCGCAATTAGAACCAATTAAATTAAGTTTAAAAGTTGTAACTGGAGATAATGTTCACATTGTTGGTCAGGTAATGGTACATGCTATGTACAAAGGTAAAATATATACATTACCTTTAGTTGTTTTAAATAAAAATAGAACATTTACACCATTACTTGGCAGAAATTGGTTAGATGTTTTAATACCTAAGTGGAGAGAGATCAAAACCTGGTTTAAATCTTGACGAGAAACGTAATAAATTTGAACTTAAAAATGAATTTGGTACCATTTTTAATGAAGAAATTCATAAAGAAGTTTAAGGTGGATATAAAACTTAAAAATGATGTTAAACCAATTTTCCAAAGGGCTTATCAAATGCCATTTGCATTAAAAGCTAAAGTAGAATCAGAACTTGCAAAAATGGTGAATACGGGGGTTTAACAAAAGTTTCATATAGTAACTGGGCGAGTCCGATTGTCATTGTACCAAAAAAAAAAATTCAAATGAAATAAGAATTTGTGTTGATTTCAAAAAAACTTTAAACAAAGTTATTGATAGTGATCATTGTGTTTTGCCTTTACCCGATGAGATATATGCCAATTTAAGTGGCAGTAAATATTTTTCTGTTGTAGATCTTAAAGGTGCATATCAACAATTATTACAGATTGGTGATGCTTCAAAAGAACTTTTTACAATCAATAGTCATTTAGGTTTGTACAGATATAACCGTCTTACATATGGTGTAAGTTCAGCACCAGGTATATTTCAAACCATATGAGTATTTTGTCAGGTCTAAAAAAAAACTCAATATTACTTAGACGATATTTTGGTTAGATGAGTGTCATAAAAATTTTCGCGCTGTTTGCAAACGTTTAGAATCGTATAACGTAAAAATAAATGAAAGCAAATGTAAATTTTACAAAACGAATGTAGAATTTTTGGGCCATATCATAGATGAAAGTGGTATTCGCCCCACTAAAGAAAAACTATAATGTATTGAAAAAGCTCGCGCACCAAAAAATTTGACAGAACTAATGTAATATTTAGGTTGGTTAAATTACTATGGAAAGTTCATACCAATGTTATCATCGAAAATGAAACCTTTATATGAATTATGCCAATCTCAAACAGAATTTAAGTGGTCTAAAACTTGTAAAAAAAACTATTGATTTAAGTAAAAAAATGTTAACATCTGATACAGTTTTAACTCATTTCGATCCATCTTTACCAATTTTGATAACTTGTGATACGAGTGGATACGGAGTTGGAGCTGTTTTGAGTCACTTAATAGATGGTGTAGAAAAACCAGTACAGGACCTTATCACCCGCTGAACAAAAATACTCAAATTTGGAAAGGGAAAGTCTGGCTTTAATATTTGGTTTAAAGAAATTTCACAAATATATATACGGTCGGAAATTTACACTCGTGACCGATCATCAGCCATTGCAATATATTTTCGGAAGAAATAAAGGGATTCCCATTACAGCATCCTCTCGTATAACTAGATGGGCATTAACAATGTCTGCCTATGATTATAATATACAATATAAAAAAGGGAAATTGATAGCAAACGCTGATGGGTTGTCACGTATACCAATAGACACAGGTACAGAAATTCCAGACTGTATATACTCATTTAATGTAACAGAATCTATACCTCTAAATTACACCGAAATAGGTGAAATTACAAAAAAATATATGTGTTTATCTAATGTTGTAGATTTCACTCTTTCGGGTTGGCCAAATTTTGTCGAAGATATTAATTTGAAAACTTTCTTTAAGAAAAGACATGAACTATTTGTTGAAAATAATTGCTTATTATTTGGTAACAAGACAGTAGATCCTGAAAAATTTAGACAAGAAATTTTAAATCTTTTTCATGAACAACATATCGGCATAGTTCGTACAAAAATGCTTATGAGATCTTATGTGTGGTGGCCGAACATGAATGAAGATATTGAAAAATTAATAGGTAAATGTGAAATTTGCCAAACTATTCAAAATTTCACCAATAGTAATTCCCTATTCCCTTGGCCAAATCCAACAAATAATTTTCAAAGAGCTCATATAGATTTTTTCACAAATTAAATTACACTTTTTAATCCTTACTGATTCAAAGTCAACGTGGATAGATGTTAAACTAATGGATCAGTGTACCAATGCAAATTAAACAATTTTGAAATTAAAGGAAATTTTCTCTATTTATGTTCTACCTGTATAGAATTAGTTTCTAACAATGGTCCACCTTTCAGTTCAAAAGAATTTATTATGTTTTGTCAAGCTAATGGTATAAAACCTATAAAATCACCAGCTTACCACCCACAAAGTAATGGAAATGCCGAACGAGCAGTACAAACAATAAAACGAGGTTTAGAGAAATCTTTATTTTTCACAAACGGAGAGGAAATCAGAAAACACCTAATAATTTCGAGATTGCTAAACTATCTATTCTTGTATCGAAACACGCTGAATACAACAACAGGTATATCTCCAGCTGAGTGTTTATTTAAACAACGTCCACGAACCAGATTTGATATACTTAAACCACATTCTAATTTAGTAAATGTTAGGGTAGATGATAATGAAATAATTAAAAGAAAATTTAAATTATATTGCAGTAAATGATTCTGTTTATGTAAAGAATCTACAATTATTAAAAATATGGTACAAAGGAAAAATTGTTAAGGTGTTAAGAGGGGGTTGCCGACAGCGACAGTGACGTTAGATTTCGTATTTTTTTAAGTTGTATAGCATAAAATCTAATAACATTTTACCTGGCAAAAATTTAGTACAAACATCTCTGTCTTCATTTTAATCATAAGATATTACAAGCAGTGCTTTGTTTTATAGTTTATGAAAACCATGGGAAAAATAATAATTTCAGTGCATATGCTTTTAAGATCTTATGATTAGAATGAAGAGAGAGATGTTTGTACTAAATTTTTGCCAGGTAAAATGTTATTAGATTTTATGCTATACTTAAAAAATAAGAAATCTAACGTCACTTTCGCTGTCGGCAACCCCCTCTTAAGCCACTCAACTTATTTGGTTCAGTTAGCAGATGTTGTAAAATTTGTACATGTTAATGACATTCGTTTAAATCCTTATGATAATGTAACACCAAGTTCAAGTAGTAGTGAAGTAATTGTGAATGATAGTGCAACCTCTAGAAACGACTGAGTTAATGATAACCCGATTGTGTCCACACCCGACTTTGTAATTCCTAACCAATATTGTCAAAAACCACCTGTTGAGAGCAAAGTTCAGGAGACCAAAGTTAAACCAAATACTCCTCAAATAATTGAGCAAGCTCACACCAGGTCTGGTAGGATTACCAAACCACCTGTAAAATTAAATCTGTAACTTTAATTTTATGAAGGGGAAGAAAATGATATATTTTCATACTGTGCCACCGTGGTTAGTACTTTTAGGTAACCAGGTTAGTGGAGTGTAAACATTAATTATTGCAAAAAGTTACTATGGTTTGACAAATGTTTTTTTTAGAAATAATAAATAAAGAAGCCATGTCGAGTTTACATCAAATTGTGTTTGATTCAAAGATTATAACAAGAATACATAACAAAAGGTAGCCATGATTTTGTTGAATAAGCGTCACCGTTGACGTGACAGCACCTGCGCGCGGGCATACCGTTATCTGTGAAAATTATAATCAATACAACTAATAACAAATTAAATGGGAAAGTTAGGGCCTGACACACCAGACTTGAATCCAATGGATTTTTGTATTTGGGGATACATGAAGGCGATTGTGTACGAACAGGAAATCGACAACGAGCAGCAGTTGCGTGAACAGCTACTGTAGTGCTTGTGATGTTGTGTTTTTTGGTTACCCTTCGGGGTTTTCCTGGCGGAGGTGGTCCACCTCGTCGTGGTCGCCAGGCTGAGTACCTCGCTTCAAACAAAAGGAATGGCTGAGGGGAACCAAGAAGTTCCCAACGGATTTAGAAAATGTGAATGTTGTGTTGTGTAGTGCTGTACTGTGTGACTTTTTATGTAAATTAAAAGTAAAAAAATATTTTTAAAAAAAGCTTTTATTTAAATGCGCTAAAAAGAATAAAATAATCTTTTCTTTTAAAACTTTTACTATCAACTTATAACGTCATTCCACAATTTATATGATATAAAAGCTTGTCGCGAGATTTAAGTAGTGGTATTTACTTAGTTTGAAAACTTAAATCTCGCGACAAGCTTTTATATCATATAAATTGTGGAATGACGTTATAAGTTGATAGTAAAAGTTTTAAAAGAAAAGATTATTTTATTCTTTTTAGCGCATTTAAATAAAAGCTTTTTTTAAAAATATTTTTTACTTTTAATTTATTTTGTAATTTTTAGTTTGGCCAGGTGTCTGAGTCTATTCATCTCAGTTAACGCATCATTGTTGCAAGGTCGTTTGCCGGTTAGTTTAGAACAGTCTAGCTCTTCAATGAGGAGACCTTCTAATGACCATCTTGGGTGTTCCGCCATGTTGGATTTAGAATGACGTCACACATATAATCATGCATTGTCATCCAAATTAAACGTGTGTACAAAATTTCAGCTCGATCGGTTGAAATTTAACTAGTCCGCCATCTTGAGTGTTCCGCCATGTTGGATTTAGAATGACGTCACACATATAATCATGCATTGTCATCCAAATTAAACGTGTGTACAAAATTTCAGCTCGATCGGTTGAAATTTAACTAGTCCGCCATCTTGGGTGATCCGCCATGTTGGATTTAGAATGACGTCACACATATAATCATGCATTGTCATCCAAATTAAACGTGTGTACAAAATTTCAGCTCGATCGGTTGAAGATATCTGCTTCAAAATTGAGTTGCAAGATTCCACCCGAACAAATTACATACATACATACATACATACATACATACATTGCAAGTTAAATAAAAGCTTTTAAAAAGCAAGAAAACAGAAAATGGTGCGATATTCAATCCTAGAAATGTCAGTAAGGTAGGTGTTTCATAGGCATTCTACATGTTCCTTAGAAAGTAATCGTTTCCAACAGGAAATCGAAACTTTGTGGTGAAGCCTCGGATAAATTGATAGACGTGGTAACGCCGAGCTATTTCACTACCTGTCACTACCATTGACAGAGGCTAAATTTTAGGTCACGGCGGGCGTCCATAGGCGGCATTTTTTTGAAGGGTTTTAAACAATAAAAAAAAAGTTTTTTTGGGCCTAAGACAAATGTTAGAAAATTTTTGAAAATTTATTTTGGCAAGTCTAATTTTTCTTTATCTACCATAAAAAGTTTTGTACTAAGTGATAGTTAACCCTGTATATGT
Organism: Pseudeuparius sepicola; assembly: GCA_963920635.1. Classification (NCBI taxonomy): domain Eukaryota; kingdom Metazoa; phylum Arthropoda; class Insecta; order Coleoptera; family Anthribidae; genus Pseudeuparius; species Pseudeuparius sepicola. The sequence goes on from OY987301.1 coordinate 50,466,494, forward strand.
TTATTTGTAATTGAAACAATAAATTTATATTTTTAAAATATTTCTTAATTTGCATATTTTCAACATTTTCCTGCATATTTTGACTAAATTATTTGCACATTTATGGGCATATTTTTAGGGTTTCGACTTGCATATTTGGGTTACTCTACTATAATATATTCAGATACTTATATGATATCGAATCGAATACACAACATAGGAATCTTAGTAACAAGTACCGACCTCGTAGGGCCTTCACAGTTGTAGCCGTTCTGAAACCACGTTAGGCTTACAAGCGCCTACGCATAATATTCAATTTATTAAAGCCTGACTGACAAATATCAATTTTCGCCCAACAAATCCCCCAATAAATCGTACAATTTATTGGTATAAATTGTAGAATTTATTGACAAGTTTTAAATTTAATGTAAACTTTAACGACCTTTAATTTTTTATTTATATTTTATATGCTATAGCAGGTGCCTTAATATATAGATTAAACAAACAGAAAAACCCACCCTGGCTACCCGGTTCTACAGGGGTGGATTCGAAGTGAAAAAGAAACTGAGCGCCACGTAGTCTAAAAGTCAGAGTGGCGGTGATTGAAACAAAATCTAGTGCAGACTACGAAATTTATTTTTTTTCTGTTAAATTATAAAGAAAACACTAAAAAGAAACATACAAAACAAAAAACAAACAGTAAGTTTATCACAAGTTGTTATAACAGATTTCACAGGTACTTTATTGAGGACATGGTCTAAATAAATGTAGTAATAATAATTTATCAACAGTGTGCTGCGACGTATATCTGATATAGCTATATCTGTTTACAAATTATTTAATAGTTAATAATAGAGATGTGGTTATATAAATATAGAGATACAAAGTTTGTGGCAAAACGATACATATGTATTTTCTAAAATTTATTTGTGCCGCAAATAGATCCATTTAATTTTTAATTGGGTTTTTCGCCACCAAACTGATCGGAAGACAACTTTTTCAAGTTGCCTGGAAAATTCATAAATTCTTAACAGTGAATGAACGAAACTTTAAACGTGTAACTCAAAAAATAACTTCAACAAATTTGTTTTCTGAGCTTTCGGAGAATAAATCTTCCTCCTTTCTCAAAGATCATGCCACGTCAAAGTGAAGTGACAGATTAATAAATTTCAGGTTAAAATGTCATGACAACACAAAAAATAGCCTATCCACCTGCCTGATATTGTACCCTGTGTTCTATCTAATTATCTATACTAACTTCCCTTTGTATAAGTGGCAATAATATTTTACTGAATTCCACTGAACATTCAGCAACACAGTTGTCCGTATTTCCTAGAATAAATGCAGATTCTTTAATTTTTATTTTATTATTAAAAGAATGTTTAGATATTTTTTACTTAGAAATTTTATTTTGCCCGATATAAATTTTATGTTCTTTTAAACGAACGTTAAATGGACTACAAGTCTCCCCAATATAGAAATACTGTTCTGACATTAAAACGATTGCCTAAAAAAAACGCATAGGCAATCGTTTTAATGCCAGAACAGTATTTAAAACCAAAAATACACTAAGATCGATGCTAGTTAAAACGAAACCATTTAATGAGGTACAAAGTTCAAAAAATTCCATTTATAAAATTCCTTGTGAATGTGGACAGTTCTATATTGAGGAGACTATTAATTGCTCAATTTGAGGTTTTTTTAATATTGCGCGACAAGTTGGCCATGGATGCCGATTTCTTTTGCAGCACCACTTACCTGACCAAAATTGCCACATTTTTGTTTCTTACGTTTTTTTTGTAGGCCGCAAAATGAGCGAGAAAATCGCGGTGGTAGACCTAAAAAAATCATCCTGTATAGTTAATTTAGCAGCTATGACTTTTAAAACAGTGCCATTAGTAAGTATCTATGCATATTTTAAAAATGCCCTTTTAAATAAACAAACCTTTTAAATGCACTAGCTTTTCCAGCTTGTTTTAAATAAAATTATATTGATACAGCCAACCAAATATACTTTTGATGACGTTTTATTTCCAGTCTAATACATATTTTGGCGCAAAAAGTCTGCGCCTATCGTGTTGGCCCACTTTTTTGTAACACCCTGTATAATTATAAAGAGTATGTAACTCCATTCTATTATTGAATATATTTTGCTTTTTCTATCAATGTGAGGCTCACGTTATAGACATGCCCGTAGGTATTAGTTGCAGTACCAGATTTATCTGTTCATCTCTAACGCATCACAATTTTCCGGTCTGCATGTATATTATGACGCTAACTATGAGGCAACTGTGAAATTTGGTGTTATTGTATGTCGTGCGTCGTGTCATAGCTTGCTGGGATTACTTGCTCGCTAGTTTTGCCTTTGAGAGCAATATACCTACTTCCTATTTTCAACTGATATCGCGGAAAAAAATACCTACCTACCTACTCACACGAAATAATTACCTTGTTAACTTTTTCTACCTTCGAAAATAAGGCACTTAATTTACGATACGAAGTATGTATATTGTTTTTGTTCCAACAGCAGTTCTGAACTGGTTCTAATTGGTTGAAATAAACAATTCTGGAATTATTATTTATTATTCGGCATTCTGATTCACTAGAACTGGTTTAGAAGTATTGTTGGAACAAAGCTAATATTAGTGTCACGAAATTAAATATACCATAAGGACCCCTGGATATGTCCCTACTTTAGACTACGGTATGAGCCACAGGACCGTTGTTTCAATACTTAAAACCGGCCCGCCAGCCCGCTGTGGGCTGAAGACAAAATTATTGTTGGCAATATTGGGTTTTAAATGCGGAACATCGGCTACAACAGATACAACACAGGGCACAATATCATGCAGGTGGCTGGGTTATTTGTTTGTTATCATGAAACTTTGACTTGACATATAGCATTCTATTATTTCACTTTGACTTGACAATATCTTTGAAAAAGGAGGAAGATTTATTCTCCGAAAACTGAGAAAACAATGTTGTTGAAGTTGCTTTTGAGTCAACGTTCAAAATCTCGTTCTTTTAATGTTAGGCATTTATGAATTTTCCTGGCAAATTAAAAAAAGTTGTAATTTCTGTGGCGAATAAGACAACATTAAATGGATTTCTTTGCTTCACAAAGAAATTTCGAACGATATTAACAGCTGTGACGATTTGTTGTCATATTATCTAAAAAACGGAGGTCCAAAGATATGATAAATTGAATGTGTTAGCGATATCTACCTACCTCCAGTTTATTTGATGAAAGAATCATGAATTTTTGAATTGCTTTATTTTAAGGAGTTTTACTAATGAAGAATACGTATTTTTTAGTTATTGTAAGTAGCAAAGCAGTCTAAACAACAATGAAGTTCGTCTTCACACTGTTCACAATTAGGTTATTAATATAATATAATATTTCCTAACCTGATGTGAAGGTTCGTCTTTCTTTCTAAGCTGATGACTGTTTGTTTTTCTTCTTTTCTTCTCTAAGGGGCCGTGGCGGTCATTGGGACTTCCACTTTGTTATGTTTTTCCGGCAAAAAGTAAGCGAACGTTTAGTCAACATTACTTAGACTACAAAAAAATCAAAGCAAAGTGAATAATCACCCAATCAAAATAGTATATAGTGTCTGTGAGATATCTTCCCTATATAAGGTAAATCTAAAAAAATATAAATACGAAGCCAAATTTTTCTCGGCTTTTCTTATGGAGTGTTCGCAAGTAAACGCGCGGGCACACTGTATATTAGTTGTCAAAGCTGAAGTCAATAATATTAATAATTCTTACCATTACAATATTCCAAACCGCATATATTATGTTTTCTTTATATTTGTTAATACTGTAAATAGAGATCGCAGATCGTTATAAAAATTGAACTGTCAATAAATATGTAAAATGTGAAATGACATTTATTAGATATTTTGCTACCATGAAAAGTTTGTAATTACTAATTTTACCTGAACTGTGATTACTTATCGAATTGGCCATAATTCGAAACCATTTGTACAAAATTTCTGCCAAGGCCATTGGAGCGTCATTTTCTTCTTATTACTGAAGCGCTTGTATGTACTTGCCTACCCCTGCCCGATTCTCTAGAGAAAAAATTTGTCCAGATTTAACCATTTACATCTTACTAACAGTCTGCCAAATCCAAAAATACGATGTTTTGACCTAAAAAATTTTAACAAAACTATACGGAAAATTAAAAAATGCATGCACTAAAACGATGTGAGATACGCTGAAATTGACATTTTCAGCTTATTCTCCATCCCCAAAAATACAGCAGTGGAAAACTTTCAGCGGCTTGATTATTTTCTGGAGGTATTGCATATCTAATTTAATTTCAAAAAAGATTACAACGCCTTGTATCTTATCCCAGTAACTGTTGAGATCTGACCAGCAGTTATTAAGCTCAATCGTGCCTCCTGCATTTTCGCCACGTACTTAAGAAACATCCTGTATAATAGGTGATATTGTTAAAAATTTGACATTCTAATAAACCTGTTTCGCCATTGCTTCTTTTCTAAACCTTGGGAACATAAGCAACGCAAATTTTGTTTCTAATACATTAATAAAATGAAAAATAATCCTTCTATATCTTACCCAGTTGCGTTAAAATTTTATAATTATTATGTTGTGTGCATATTTTACTAAAAACTAAAAAATTCCAATCGCAAATAGGTACATACTACATAAATAGGCATGCATGACCACCATAAGAAAATCTCAGTATGTAATAATTTCCTTGTAATAGATGCCTACCAAAATAGTAAATAGCTCACCAATCTTTATCAGCATTACCTACATATTGGACGAGTAAATATTTTCAAATTTGTATTTTCCACTACAACAATTTAATTATGCAAACCATAAAATCCATTTGAAACTGTTATGGCATACTTAAAAGCGCGATTAAATATGGTGCAAAATCTGCACAGGATAAAAACAAAAACCAGGCGAGACTAAGTAGATAATAAAATTTAGTTTAATTTGGATCAGATACACCAGTAAAAAGTACTAGATAGATATTGCTAGGAATATAAGGAGCATCCTGTACTAGCGGGTCATGTATTTGAAGACTTATGATACAATAAGTGTATTTTCGCGAGCAAAACCCTACAATTTTTTTAAGATTATCCCAAAACCTGTCTTTTTCGCGAGACGGTCTTATGGGAGGGAAGGTTTTGCTTTGTTCCTTGCTAATTGTTTTGTAGCATTGTGGAATGTTAATATAATAAATACAAGTTAAAACAGCTTCCCAAAAACATACATTTTCGCCATATATAAGAAAATTTACTTGGAGGAGCAATATTTTCATGACGTCAGACTTAAATCAAACAAAATCTGCCTATTGGGCAGGTCCTTATCCCCGGCCCTGAATAGATGAACGGTGACACCATCTCACCATGGTTCAGTGGGAAAGGTCACTCGATTCTAACACTTTATGCTTTACTTAAAATTATAACAACCGCACCCACAATTTAGTAGTCACATGTTCGTGACTTACACCTATTGTTGCCTGTACTTTTTCCGCCATTTTATTAGCTGCGAATGTCAAACAAAAAACTGAAAACGCAATGGCAAAATAAACCTGTCCCAATCACGATACGAAATAATAAAAATACCTACGGACACTATACGCGGAACTGGGTCTGATTCCGATGCCAATTTTCATAGTGAATTAAAGTGTACAGTTTCATGTAATTAGTAGAATTTGTAGTTTTGTAATTACTTTTATGGTAATGTTGTAAAATTATTCGATGTCGTGATTTGTTTTTGCAGTTTCCTATAATTTCCATTTCCACATTGTTTAAACAAAATGCACGTTTTTTACCTAATTATTTGAGCTAACAGATATTTATATTTAATTCAAAAATAAAATAATAAAGATGAAAACTTATACTTGGAAAATGCAAAAGCAGGGATAAACACTGAGATTTCTGATAGTTTCGGGAATTTTCTTGATCCTAATAGAAGAACTAGCCAGTCTTGTTTAGAAAAAAAAGGGAAGGAAAAAGTGCATACCTACCGCAAAGAAGGTAGGTATATTAAAATATAGTAAAATATAGGAGAGAACGCTAGAGACGCAGAGGGGAAGTAAAATAAAAAAACGCGAAAATAGGCCATAAAATTGCTGCCGCCACAGGCGTCGGTAATAACGGCGGTGAAAATTTTGGTAGTCAGTTGAGGAGTCTGATAAAATAAGTAATTTGAAAGCAAACCCTTATTACGTTTACGATAATTTTCCTGGCTTGGCTATGTATGGTCTTTCCGCGGACACTGGTCATTATACAACCACTACTAACACCGCAAAACTCAAATTGTCTCCCTTCGCGCACGGCTATGAGGCGAAGACTAGTGGACGTGATATTTACGACCGCCAGTAGCTCTAAGAAATATTCAGCTTGGGATAGGTAGATACTGATTGCAGAATGAATCTTTACTGGGCTAGCTAGGCGTTGCCGGATCGCAAAAAACTTGTACAATTCTGGTGCACTAGCGTAATGGCTTTGGTTTATTATATTTCCTAAAGAGAATTATATTTGGAAGTTTGGCAACATTCGAAATTTTTTACTCGCATTCTTGAGGCTCGTATTCTCTGGTAAGGTGGACTATAGGACACTTATTCTACAGGTTGAACCAAATTAAGTGCGCACCGTTGATATAACTTACAAAATCGGTAAAATTAGCACACTAATAGATTTTTAAACGCTAATTAAGATGAGAGATGAGAGTTTTTTTTGACAAAATAATATATTTTTTAAATGGAACACCCTGTATACTATATAAATGGTTACAACAAACTTTTGGTTAAGATGAAAAGTAACGGAGCTACCTGTAAGGTCCTACACTCGAAACTTAATCCGAAATTAGCTCTAAAAAACGCAGTTTCGAAAAACTGAAACAAATAATATAATACCTGTGTGGTCTAGCTGTCTTGAAAAAAGCCAATAAATGAGTATTTGAACATCTTTTGAATCGGTGGCTTTAAAGTGATTACCTAATGTTTTCATTGTTTTTTGATTTTTTAACTATGTTCACTACTTAATATTTAGTTATTAATAACGCCACTAAATTATTATAGTCTATCCAAGTTACAGAGACAGTAGATATAAACAAAATCACATGACCGCATTGCGATCGATTACCAGAGTCGGACTAATATATCAGATTCTGCAACAAGTCTGCACGCGATCCACCTATGCAGTAAACTCGACTAAGGGAAGAGTCGGCCCTGCATTCCACTCGCCGCCTAAACACTTTAGATTTTACGATGGCCAGACCAATAAGAGAATAGGTCACATCGCGACCACGTGGTGGCCAATGTTTTGATTCACTGCCTCTGTATCTTGGATATAGTATAGAATTTATTTCCATAGCCTGCTAGTCTAAAATTCCGGATTATTTTTCGAGTTGTGTAGGACTTTATAGGTCCGTTATTTTTCATTGTGGCGAAAAGTTTGTTATAACTATTAATTTTGTATATTAAATTCCAATATTTGTCATAAAAACGTATAGGTAACATAATATAATATACAGAATATTATTGCCAAAAAACTCAAAAATGCAAATTAAAAAAAACTGCTAAGCTTGCTAATTTAGCCGATTTTGTATATTGAGTTGCCAATGATGGGCACTTAATTTAGATCAGCCTGTGCATCGAGAAACCTATATTCCTATTGAAACTAAAATTAAAATTTTTGGTCAACGGTCAATGTAGTTTTTATATTAGGTATCACCGACTTAAGTATTGTTTTTGAGGGAATTTGCATGTCATAAAAAATAATAAATTTAGATCACCCAATACTTTTGATTTGTAACTTTTAATATTAGAAAATGGTTTCACTTTATTTCCAGTTAACATTGCCATTGAAACATTTATCAGAAAACCGATAAAAAGGTGGTCTATAAAAAGTTAATCGAACAAAATTATATTTTAATTACAACCTATTAAATATAAATATTAATACATTTTGTTTATATGGTTCATACAGGTGTATTTACTTCTGTAAATTATTATTCCTTTAAGTATTAACTAGTTGCCTAATGTGTATAGGTATATTAAATTTCATCAGAATACAGGGTGTCCCGAAATTAGTCCGCTATAATTTACCAGCGCGTTCTCAGACATAAGAAATGAAGAAAGTTCCTATAAACATGGCTTCAAAAATGCTGACTCGAGTGCTGACTCGGTTGCCACTAAAGGTACCTATAAAAACCGGCGGTCCGCATTTCGGGGGACAGTGATCGACGATTGCTTCCAGGCGCCCCGGTTCGTGCTGCACTACTCAACTTAAACTCCTCAACTCTACTCAATCCTACGGAATGACGATAGAATACTCTTCCGGACGACGACGAGATACTCTGGTTGACAGCCGGTGACTTCTCCATGGCCGGCGAGCGAGATGTTGGACCCAGCTGTAACAAGCATTATCCTATAATGTAAGTATTCCCTATTTCTCCCTTCTGGGAAATGATTCTATGTCCGTACAAGATATAATTAAATATTTTTAGTTTCTTAAATACGTCTCATAATTATTGATCTACCTGTGATGCTCACTAGGGCTGCGATTTTTTTCGATATATAATATCGACATTTTTTATCGATATACATATCGATATATTGATATTTAGAGAAGATAGATGTATCGACATTCCGATATAGGTATCGATATGTTGATGTATCGATATATAATTTAAAAAATGAAAGAAATGAAAAACGTTTTATTGTATTTCGTCAGTGTGTCTATTGCTTTTCTTGTTTTACTTGTACACACCCCACCCAACGGCCAATACTACCCATCTCCTCAACCACAATAATAAGCAAGACAGTACTCAACACGACAGATATGAGATTTACATGATTACGTTGTTTTTGTTAGTTGTTGGTAGCAAATAGCAAACATAACATCCATTAGAGAACCTTTAAGTAGTATTCCCGAATATTCAGTTTTTTAATATAACTTCCGGTTATAGCGGAAATGAAAGTGGTTTTCTCTATTTTACAACCTACACATTTCTCTTAACCATCACAGGATTCCTTTTTTAATTCAGAATCCAACGATATATAATTTGACCTATTTATCCCCAACCGTTTCCGAGATATTTATCAGAGAAGCTCCATCAAACTAGATACATGGTCTCATGGTCGGTGTCTGATGTTCGATCTGAGTAGGCCAAACAATAAAACCAAATTTATGACAAATCAAGTCAGCCATGATAATAAAACTGACAACCGAGTAGGCTGTCAATTCAATATTTCTATTTACGTGTCAGATTAGTCTAAAATTTTGTTGCTGAAGCTGTTAGTAGTTGCAGTTTAAAAAATGTTTTTGAAAGAAGAATGCTGTGATATTTTAGAGATCTTCATCAAAAATGATAAAAGATACGTAGAAACTTTGAGGGAGTATTCTCGTAAATATCCAAATAGAAATGTTCCGAGTGCTTCATTTATATGTAAGCTATATCGAAGATTCAGATCGACAGGAAGTGTGATTAGCAAGAGAAAAAAAGGGTTTAGAATTAGTGAGGACGAGAGAGAACGAATTTTAAATTATTTCAGCAGAAATAACGAAAAATCTCAGAGAGATGCAGCGAGAGACTTACAAATTCCCCGGTCTACAATACAAAGGGTAATGAAATTAAGCAAGTTTAAAGCCTTCAAAATATTACCTGTTCAAAGGCTATTCCCTGGAGATGCTGCAAGAAGACTGGAATATTGTCAAACAATGTTAAACTTTTATTTTGCAAGAGGTGGAGCTGGATTTTTTTAAACAAATTATTTGGTCCGATGAAGCTACATTTACAACGGCGGGAATATACAACCGGAAAAATAGTATATTTTGGTCTGTTGACAATCCACGGGCATTTCGTGAAGTTGTGAAATCCGGCAGAAATTCCGTGGGTGTTTGGTGCGGAATTGTGGGAAATTTTATAATGGGCCCTCTATTTTATTCAGGAAGTATGACAGGTAGGAAATAACTACATTTAATCCAGAACGAATTGGAACAATACTTTGACCAGTTGCCATTAATTTTTCTTAACCAACACCATAACTGTGGGCCCATAACGGAATTTTTGAACAATTCGTTTGAAAATTGGATTGGTAAACATGGCACGATAAGGTGGCCGCCACGTAGTCCAGATTTAACCCCCTTGGATTTTTTCTTGTGGGGACATTTAAAAAATAAAGTTTATAAGAACCGCCCCGAAAATGTTGAGGAGATTAAAAGACGAGTAAAATTAGAAATTGATAGTTTAAACAATCGTCCCTTAGTCTTTGAAAATGTCCGAAAAAATGTACTAAAAAGACTTAGGTTATGTGTAAATAATAATGGAAACCATTTTGAACATTTAATGTAAATGAATTTCTAACTAATTTTAATAACTAATCATATTGTTGTTGTTATAATAAATATGACAGTAGTAAAAATAATAAATGTTTCATAATTTCCACGAGATTTTTAATTAAGTTGAATGCAGTTGAATGGCTATAGCCACTTTAACATTCAGCCTACTCGCTTGTCAGTTTTATTATCATGGCTGACTTGATTTGTCATAAATTTGGTTTTATTGTTTGGCCTACTCAGATCGAACATCAGACACCGACCATGAGACCATGTATCTAGTTTGATGGAGTTTCTCTGATAAATATCTCGGAAACGGTTGGAGATAAATAGGTCAAATTATATATCGTTGGATTCAGAATTAAAAAAGGAATCCTGTGATGGTTAAGAGAAATGTGTAAGTTGTAAAATAGAGAAAACCACTTTCATTTCCGCTATAACCGGAAGTTATATTAAAAAACTGAATATTCGGGAATACTACTTAAAGGTTCTCTAATGGATCTGTAGGTAAAAAAATTTTTTTTTTATTTTGCAAAAAATTTTTTTTCGCGATAACTTTTTTACCGACCCCCGTATACAAAATTAGGGTACACCCTCGAATACCTCTTAATTTTTACTACAACCTCATTTTTTGAATGACGATTTTATGTTAACCTGTCTCCACGTAGCACCCTTTTTCCGCTTGGATGGGCCACCCTGTACCAGGTAGGCAGCCTGTGTAGTCTGTGTCATCGTTCATCGTATCAATAGCCACCAATAATCAGCGACGGTAAGAAAACAACACCAAGCGCCAGGTGAGCAGTCTGCGTCTTCAGCAAAGCGTCCGCGGCCTCGTTCGCGCGATATCGTTGCAAAAACAATTATTGCGACGTTGCCGATTTGTTTGCAAGCACCGCCGACGGCAATACGGGGTCAAACGACAAAGAGACAATACAATCGCGGGTCAGGTGGAAAACGTCGAATAATTTCGACATGCTACCTTTTCTGCCATCCCGGGGCACGGGCCAGCGTAGGCCCAACCGGCAACGACGTAAAAAATTTGCGAACAGTTGAGTGCCGCCCGTCTACGGTCACGGCCGGCACGCCCATCCCCACCAGAAAGAACAGGTCACACACGGTGTTTTTTCCCTAAATTCCCTTAATACTTCCGCCCCCGTTCCGCGAGCAGAAGAAGGGGGGCCCCGTAATACCACACCTCACTACAGCTAGGCTAGGGGTCCCATCGGCTGGCATTTCTTCGTTTCTCCTTCTCGCACTTCGCTTGGCCAGCGAACACAGAAAAAAAAGGGGGGCAAAGGTTACCTCTCCAACAAATAAGAATAAAATAATAATTGTAGAGGCAACACAATACATCTTGGTGTAGGTGTGGTTGAACCCCGGTCAACGCAGGTTATATTCAGTCTTCCACAATTCAGACCGGTAGTGGCGAGCAAAGTACACAGGGCCGTCAATTGTCCGCGTTATCTACTTCCTTGGGGAAATTAGACGCGTGCGGAGTCTACGATGACGTTTTGGACATACAGTCGGCAAAAATGCTTCCGCACAACTTGCTGTAAGTTTTCGGAAACAACCCAGATGAACAGTTTGGCTCATATTATTCTATCGAAGGTCGATATGTTGGTTCTCCACAAGTATGCGTTGCTCACAAGCTTGACCATTTATATTTATAACTTCTGGCCAATCTTACTAAATGTTTAGTAAATTTCATAAGTATTCCGTCAGTACTTCCACGAATAAGACAGCAAAAATCAATATTCTTGAAGTCCAAAATAGTAGGACTTTTTCAGATTTATCAAATTTTTCATCACTTAACCACGACTGGTGCGTACATTGACTTAGTTTTGTAAAGTTTCGATATATTTAGATTTCACGTTTCTGATTGTAGTCCTACAAACGGCCATAAACACGCAATAATACGCACACAAAATTCTTATAGTTGAAGGAAATGTAAATACATAATTTTGTAAACCTTCAGTAAGTATATGTAATAATTATTTGCTACGATATCACCTTAACCAAAGATGGTCTATGATACCATCAAAGCTGGGCAGATCTATTTAAAAAGATCGATTTAAAGATCTAAGATCGCGATCTTGATCTAGATCTTTTTTATTTCTCAAAAGAACGATCTTTTTTAAAAAGATTGTTTCAAAAAGATCTGATCTTTGATCTTAATTTGACGATCTTACATCATTTTAAAGATCTAAGATCGTTTAAAAGATCTAAGATCGTTTTAAAGATCTAAGATCGTTTAAAAGACCTAAGATCGTTTTAAAGATCTAAGATTCAGTTACTTACGTTACTAACGAGCGTTCATTTAAAGCAGTTTACCTCAGAAGATCTCTAGGTCTCAGCTATAAAGTGCTAATTCTCAGAATTCGGGAAATATGACAAATAATATAAACAAACTGACGTACATTTTACCTACAACTACAAGAACCTATTTTGAGGTCTTTAAATGAATCCTTTATGTTAATTTGTATTTTATTTTCAATTATCTATCTCTCCAAATTCCGAATTTTATATCTTAAATTATAAATTGCATAAATAATCGGTGTATATATTTTTACAAGAAAAGTCTAATTCTCCATAGGTATATCAACTGATTGATTACGTAACCAGTTCAGTTAGAGTAGTAACTTTCTGTAACTAGTTACGTAAAATTTTACTTTACAACACTAGTTACGTAAAACTGGACGTCTCATCACTTGCTCGGATTTTAAAAGATGTCACTTTATACTATGTCAAAATTAGGAAAAGTATTTATTGACATATATATCTATTAACTACATAATATCATGAATTTTGTTCAAAGATCTTAGATCATTTAGAGGATTTTAGATCTTTTAGAAGATCTTAGATGGTTTAGAAGATCTTAGATTGTTTAGAAAATCTTAGATCGCTTAGAAGATCTTAGATTGTTTAGAAGATCTTAGATCGTTTAGAAGATCTCAGATCGTCCAAAAGATCTTAGATCGATTGATCTTAGATCGATTGATCTTTTTTAAATGGATCATTTTTAGACGGTCTTTGATCTAAGATCGTTTTTGCATGAAAAGATCTATTTTTAAACGATTTTAGACCTTTTTTGAAAAAGATCCAATCTATGATCTAGATCTTTTTTGGCGCGATCTTTCCCACCTCTGGATACCATGATATTTATAGTAAAATAATCCAAACCCATACATACTTACTTACCTACATTATTTTATAAAGATAATTAGTGTGTAAATGCAAAAATAGTTCGAGGTATTTTACTTAAATACTTCCACAGTAAGTTTTAATTCATTTTTTCCAGTGAAGTTAGCTTTGATAAAACTTTATATGTCTAATTTACTAGATTTATTCAATTATTTCTAGGTTTCGTTTGAATTTCAAACCAAATTTTAAAATATTTTCTTAAACTATTATAATATAATATGCATGCAGGGTCCAGTAAAAAACGATTTTGAACGAAAATTAGTTATTTCACATACCTACACCTATAATCGAGATAAATATAGAACAACGCGTGTTACAGTAGGAAATAGAGTTTTATGGATAAGAATCTCAAAAATTTGAGTTTGACTAAATTAATTTTTGGCATATAATGTAATGATTCTATATGTTCGTACAAGATACAATTAATATTTTTAGTTTCTTAAATACGTAATACGTCTCATAATTATTGATCTACCTCTGATGCTGATGCTCACCCCCCCGGCCACAAATCCGCTTGTGACAATATGTATTATAATGGAAAATAAATGAACAAACCCTACAAACAAATTATTCAACTGTATCGACAATATCAATTTTGTTGCCATTCAACAACCATTCAACGTATATCACGGCAGATATTACAGCGCATGCGATAGCGCTACCAAGCGTTGGCAAATTGTACCTATATAGCTTTAGCGAAGCTATATATCTCTGTGCTATGAATAACAAAGTAAGGAATTCTAAAATAAAGAACATTCGGAATATAGGCACTAAAAACAAAAATTATTGCCTTTAAACATTTTATGCAATTTTATTTTTTAATGGTTTCAAATAAAGTGGGAAAGCTATTCCCATGTGTATTATCTCAAATTATTTTGTCTGTACTGTGCGGTATGTACGTATCAAGGTAGTTATTATTTGTTTGCCATATTACGAGAATTGTAATTCCAGTTTGAGTATTTGCACTTACGCTTTCGTTGAAAAACAATACAAGTAATCTTAAATAATTCCACTTCGACAGCATTGCTTGATTTTCATAGTTCATATTGTTAGGCATTATTGTCAGCAATATTTTTAATGCTTTAAGTGTACAATAATAAAAATGCTGAATTTTCATATCCGCTCAAGTGTCATATTTAAAATATCGTTATGCCTTTATTAATACGTGTAATAAGTGAATAAGTGGAAAGAATGCACAATTCCTGTTTCTTTAAAATTGGCTTCACATCAAAATGTAATGCTGTAAAAAAAGTTCTCTGCATTTATTAGGAATAAACACAATATATAGTAATATCTAATTAGTAATTACCGTTAAATACTTTTAAACACGAAAAGAACATTATTTTTAGATTTTATTTTTCCCTATACCGGGTATAACAAAAGCTTTAATTGGTACCTACCTAGTTGCATGCCTTTTAAAAAATTTCCAATAAGCGTATTTACTTTAGAATAACAAATCACGAAACAGCATATTTTTTGTTTTGTAGAGGAATAACTCAGATATATAATATATTACGGTAAATGTAATTAATCCGGTGATTTTGCATAAACACCGGCGATTATTTATAATCGCCATTAAAATCTGTGAATGTGATAAATTATTTAAAATTTATCAAATTAACCTTCTTGTTTACATATTCAGCGCATCTTAATGATAAATATGATAATGCAAGTTTCGACTCGTTTGAAATTGTTTCTCAACAGTGATGCTAGGTCTCATGCTTTTGCATGAAATCTCATGTTTTCCAAACAAATCTCTTGTTATCATTATTTAGTCGCAAAATCTCATGCTTTTGAACTTACAGTGACAAAATTAAATTATACTTAAAAAATAATTATAAAGATAACTACAGTGTGTCCACGAATGGACTTAATTATACTTGTAAAAATTTTTATTTTCAATTCTTCGAAAAAAATCATTCTTCATAAAAAGGTCTGCCTGTTCTTAAAATAAAATTGGCATGGAAAAAGTTGACATTACTTACACTGGGTGACCAGCAAATTAAAGAAACGTTAATTAGCATAAGAGTAAACTACCTCTATTTGTAGAGATAATGAAAAAAGTTATAAAGAAAATTTGCTCAGCGTGGTAAGCTACTTAAGTGTACAAAATTTCGAAGCGTTAGGCCTACTTCGATTTTTTGATTTTTTTCTTGTTTTTCTTCGATTAAATAATTTTCTGTAGGTAGTAACACAAAACTTATAAATAAAAGTTACTCAGAATAGGAAACTGTGTATGATGGAAAATTTTTTGACAGTCCTAGGCACACTTTGCGTTTCCTCCAATATTTTCCAAAATACAAAGTAGGCCTAGAATCGTAAAATTTTGTCATCATGCGCAGTTTTAGATTCCGGGGAAGTTTTCTCAATACAGTTTTGTCGTACTATTTACAGAAAACCATTTATTTGACAAAAAAATAGAATACAATCAAAAAATCAAAGTAGGCCTAACGCTTTGAAATTTTGTACACTTAAGTAGCTTACCACAAATAACAAAGTAAGCATAAAAAAATTCGGTTTACGTCACAAAAAAGTGTCGCCAAAAATGTATAACCCGACATTTTGGCATGGTTGGATTGTGTTAAATAATCGTAAATTCCAACCTTGCGTCTAGTTCAGTGTTACCTACAGAGTGTCTCACTTAAGAGATAAACAACCTTATAACTTCTTTAATTTTTAACCGACCAGAACGAAATTTTTACCAAAGGTAGATGGCATTGTTGCCTACTTATTTCCAAAAATTAGTTGTCTACATCAAAGTCAAAGCCACCAACTATGCCACAATCGAAGCTAAAAATCCGAAAGCCATATTAGGCATTTTTTTTCCAAAAAATTTTACTAAAAAATGTTGTTCAGAATCGATCCAGAACCCTAAATCCGAAATAATTTTGTCAAAATCAAAAAAATATTAAATAAAAAAATAAGTAAAAATTAAAAAAAAAATTGTTTTGTAGCTTTCAGGTATATTTTAGAATGATTACTTTTTAAAAACAACTTGCCTTCAAAACTTCCATGGCACACTTCTAAACGCAGGAAATTTTTAAATTGCTATTTATGGACTTGGATTTTTGATTTAATCTTTTTTGATTTTGAAAAAAAAAAATTATTCACGGTTATGGATCGATTCTAAACAACTTCTTATAGTAAATTTTTTGAAAAAAAAAAGCCTAATATGATTTTCGGATTTTTAGCCTCGATTGAGGCATCGCAGATGGCTTTGACTTTGGAGAAAGCAACTAATTTTTTGGAAATAAGTAGGCAACATTGTCCTTTTGTAAAAAATAAAAAAAAACCTTTTAAAAACAAGCTTTTATATAAGCCATGCACTAAAACGAATAAAATAAAAAATAAAATAAATCTAAGTTTTCGTTAAGATAATTCTATGCCAAATTGCGACAAGTTTTTGTAAAGCAAAAAGCTTGTTTCGCGAAATGTTCATAAAAGTAGGTTCCCATTAATTTTATTGGACAGTGATTGGTTGATAAGCAAGTACCTACTACAAGCTTTTTTATTTGGAAAAAATTCTCGCAATTTGGCATTGAATTATTTTAACGAAAACCTAGATTTATTTTGTTTTTTATTTTATTCGTTGTAGTACATGGCTTATACAGTGTGTCCACGGATAGAGTTCACATAAGGTGTAAATGACAAAAAAATTTCGAGTTGAAATTTGAGCTTCTGGGGATAAGCCCTGCTTGGTTTGAAACTAATTTGTGACGTAATTTTAGTTGGGAATTTTGAAAAAACTAATTTTCCACATCAGTAAAGTGCCCTTTCTGTAGGTTTTACGACAAAGTGTTATTAAGTTAACTTGTTCAGAATGAAGAACCGAGTAGGTTTGCGAAATTTCGAAAGTCTAGGCCTACTTTGATTTTTTCTCATTTTCCCCAATTTTCTTTAGAAAAGTGCACTTTGTGTACCTTTCACATTAAAATGTTATTAAGAAAACTTGTTCAGAATGAAAAACTGAGTAGGTTTGCTAAATTTCGAAAGTCTAGGCCTACTTTGATTTTTTTCTGCTAAAAAATTAAAATGCACAAAAATCAAAGTAGACCTAGGCTTTTGAATTTTTTCACACCTATCCAGATTTTCATTGTGAACAAGTTTTCTTAATAATATTTTAATGTGAAAGCTACACAAAGTGCACTTTTCTAAAGAAAAGTGGGGAAAATGACAAAAAATCAAAGTAGGCCTAGACTTTCGAAATTTCGCAAACCTACTCAGTTCTTCATTCTGAACAAGTTAACTTTATAACATTTTGTCGTAAAACCTACAGGAAGGGCACTTTACTGATGTGGAAAATTAGTTTTTTCAAAATTCCCAAGGCATACGTGATTTTTCGAAACTAAAATTACGTCACAAATTAGTTTCAAACCAAGCAGGGCTTATTCCCCAGAAGCTCAAATTTCAACTCGAAATTTGTTTGTCATTTACACCTTATGTGAACTCTATCCGTGGACACACTGTATGTATAAAAGCTTTTCTATCCGTCGAGCCCTTTCTTTGATACACAGTTGGGTATCAAATAGGTAATCCGCCATCTTGGACCGGCAGCCATATTGAATTTAGTATGATGTCACTAACTTTTTCGTTTTCTACTCTTCAAGCCCTTTCATTTGATAACCCATATTAAGGGGGTTGACAAATATACATCATTCTCCATCTTGGATCGGCGGCCATTTTGAAAGTATTAGAATATTGACTATTGCATATTGTATCCAGTGGCGTATCCAGGATTAACGTCGGGTTAAAAATAGCAAAACTCTGCCGATAATTTTAATGAATAAAAACAGAACAAAAACATATTTTCTAAAATAAATAAATATAGGGTGTCCGGAAATAAATGCACCAACTTGAAAAATTAAAAAGAAAAAAAATATGACGAAAAGTTCATATGAACATGGGTCCGCAGATGTTTGGCTTTCGAGATGCAGGGTGTTGAAATTGAAATTTTATTTTCGATTTTTTACGTAACTTTTTGAGACGACAAAATTTTCTTGAAAAATTTGGTAGCCGGGGTTTTTTTATGAAGAGAAGTCATAATTTGGTATTATTTTTGGTGCAATCCGTAGAGGGCGCTGCGAACGCTATCATTTAATTCAATTTGCCCTAACTTTTTTGACAGTAAACTTTTACGACATTTTGTGAATGTATCCTCTTCCTACACGTTTTCTAAGCAAAACAGGTATATTATGTAAATAACGCCAAAGGTGACCGTTTTCGAGAAATTTTCAAATTACTGCATCATCGATGCAGGTGTGCATATCGACACTCGTATGCAATTAAATTCAAAATAAAATTTAAATAAACAAGCACATTTATTTTTTGACAGTATAATTAACTTGTTGTTGTTGTTTTTGCAAGAAAATTTTGTCGTCTCAAAAAGTCACTTAAAAAAATCGAAAATAAAATTTCAATTTCAACACCCTGCATCTCGAAAACCAAACATCTGCGGACCTATGTTCATATGAACTTTTCGTCATAATTTTCTTTTTAATGTTTTAAGTTATTACCGGACACCCTGTAAGTATAACATAAAAATAATTCTTCTTCGAACCAATAAAATCTATATCACAAAATCAAGTAAGTATTCTTTTTTTGGTCATGAGCTCGTCAAATATCTCCTCTGGAGATATGGGTATTTCAGGGTACACATAAAGGAGTGTTAACCCATTCAGTCGGTTTTCGCTAATATTGTTTCTAATATAAATTTTTAAAATTTTCAGTTTTGATAATGTTCTTTCTGGCACACTGTAATTGTGCAAAATATGTTTAGTAGGTTGTTTTGCCTAATTTACGGTTACGCGCTGCGACCGACGGAGTGTGTGCATAATATACGGCGGCGCGTTCTCAAATCTACTGCACAGGTTTTAATTTCGAGAAGACAAGATGAATCAAATAACAAATTAGGCCAGTATATAATTTTGTTATTATTAACTTTGATATTACAACTCTCGTTTATCTCGACAGTTCTGGGGAGGGGGGGCAATTGCCCCCTCCCCCCCCCTGAATACGCCCCGGTATTGTCACCGGAACTAAAGGTGTATGCACACTAACAAGTGAAGTTAAATAAAAGCTTGTAATTTCGTTCTGGTCGGTTAAAAATTAAAGAAGTTAGAAGGTTGTTTCACTCTTAAGTGAGACACTCTGTAGGTGTTATTCAGTTATTCCCCGAAAGTTCTTTTCCCTAGAATATGTTTCTGTGTTTTTTATAAGTTCTAATAATAAATAACTATATACTTTAATAAGGTATTCTTTAATAAGGTATTCTTTAATAAGGAAGGGAACGATCATTAAATTATTATTAAATTCACCATTACAAGTTGGGAATTATACAAAGTCACCGGTTAATGTTAACAATTTTCAATTATTTATCACATTTACCGGCATTATTTGGGATTATAAATATACAATGTGTCCCGGATAAGAAAGAACAGCATGGGGATCTTGCAAACGGTGAGAGATAGAACAACGGTTAAATGGGGGAAAAGTTGCGCAATTTTAAGGTCAATAAAATGGTCTAAACATATTTCTAATATCGTTTTTCGTTTTTGAGTTATTTTGAAAAAAGTAAAATTTTGCGTTTTCGATTTTATTTTTTTCTGAAGTTGTTATCACAGATAGAAAAAAAAAGAAAAACACTTTCTTATGGCACTTTTTAACGGGCTTTAAGATGGCGTTTTTAGATTTGTTCTACAACATTTCGTTTTTGAGAAACCATCTTCATATTTATTTTTTTAAATACGGACCTGGAAAACGCAAAATTTTACTTTTTTCAAAATAACTCAATAAAAAAAAAAGATATTAGAAATCTGTTTGTACCATTTTATTGACTGTAAAATCGCGCAACTTTTTCTCCATATTGTAGAATAACCGGGATTTATGCAAAATCACCACTTTATTACACTTACCGTAACATATGTAATGAATTTAATAGTCTTCTAAATATCTAGAATAATAAGAATTATTAAAACACGCTTGGTTTCATATTGCACAAATTTTCTATTACTCCCTCTATACACTTTTTATATTTCTGTGCCAGACATTACTCTATTCAATCCAATTTGCTTCACAGCAAGCATCAAGAAGTTAATATAATTATGTGCGAATTCCCAGTGAAAATACGAACGCAGCCATTGTTACATTTCGAAACGCAAGCTTATTTTAATTGCTACTAATATTTTTAATTCTAAAAATAAAAGATAGGTATAATAGCGAGCGATTAAAATTATTGCAAGAATACTTTCTTTTAATATTCCTTGATCGTTTACCAATTATTACTACCGAAACGGTATTTATATAATTTTTAAAGTAGGTTTCACATTAATTCTATACCACTCCGAATTGATTTCTTTTGCCGGTGAAAAAACCCGTACCTACTTCTAATTTTGCCTTGCACTAGGTAATATTTTGGCAATCAGACAATCGAATTTCTGTACATACTTTCACCAAACGTGAAAAATCGATTTCTAGTCAAAAGAGCGGTTTTAAATTGGGGAATAATCTCGAAAACCGCAATGGTGCCAACTCATCTATGCAGCCAAAGACACCAGATAATGCGGTAAATAGAGTGGACAAAATTTATAAGGACGTTTTTTTGCAAAAACTGCTCGAGGCGACTGTTTCCGAAATGATTTATGTCAGGCGCATGTCAAAGGATTTCGTTATTAGAATAATTAAACCACTGTCACAGATAAAAATATGCACTTTATTAATGGTATTACAATACTTATTATTCGCCGGTCATTACTTCCATAAATTCTGAAATTAGAAAAAAAAATGCAGTTGCAGAAACAGTATCATTATAAATTATTGTATTAATTTCAATATGTATAAAAAATTATTTGATTCTCGAAAACTAAAGAGGGGAAAGGGTAACATTTTCCTCAATGCTTTAGATTTCGAAATACAAGGTATCCAGTAAATTGCTGACACCCGGTGTATAACATATTTTTTTACATAGTGAATGTTGAATTTCAGACCTTCATTTTTTTGACCTGCTCAGTAGAGCAGTATGATAGGATAATGGAAATGCAAACTATTATTAATAAGAATCCACTTTTACCGTTACTTTTCTCACTCAGTGCGCAACCTTTAAACGTTACAGATGACTTTGGCAGTAATGGAAAGTGAAGTTAGAAAACAAAAAACAAGTATGGATTTTTGTACCTGTAATTATAAATAAAAAGGGATGGTCTTGTGGCATATCAGGAAAAGGATATCAGGTGAAAAAAAATGCATTCCAGCTGAAATTCGGTAGGCACTTCACCAACTAAACCTAATCGTTTTAGACAATCGGATTCGATAATAGGATGTGCGCCTGCCCTAATAAGTATATCTATACAGGGTGAGTCTGAAATAACTGGCATCCTTTTTTTGGGTAAGAGAGATGGTCATTCTGAACAACTTTTCTTAATAATTTTTTTCCTATCGCCGAAATTTTTCTCTAATTTACCCACCTAAAATGCCCCCTCTAGAAGACACGGCACTGACGAATAGCGTAAACTCGGTCTCAAAATACTATACTAGTTGATGATTTAGCATTTTCTACTCGGTTATTGGCAGGGCGCCAGTGCCGTGTTTTCATAGAGGGGGGATTTTGAGGGGATGAATTATAGAAAAACCTCGGCGCTAGGAAAAAAATTATTAAGAAAAGTGGTTCAGAATGACCATCTGTATTACCCAAAAAAAAGGATGCCAGTTATTTTAGACTCACCCTGTATATGGCTCCAGTAGAAGTCCCGGCTAGAGTGCTAACCTGGTGAAATTTTGATGAATACAGTTTGATGGAGACAAGATATAAAAAATAAAATAAAACTAATATTAGCTTTAAGCAAGATAAAAAAAACTACTTACAATTATTATTATTTAATGAACATTTTGACATTTTGCCTCCCTGTGTTTTGAAAATTAATATCTCTCCCTATGCAAGAAAGTATTTTTCCTGCTCCCTCCCCCGTAAGTATCTACACTTTACATACTCGCTCGAAAGCGAAAGTCAAATGTTCGAGATGCCCTGTTATTTTGGTTGCTAGCTGCGAAATTGGTAGCTAGGTACAAAAAGTATTGCTTAGCAACCCTTACGCAGCAAGGACCTTAAAACCATTAATAAAATATATGTAGCAACGCGAATCTTGCGTCAATTTTAATAGGTTTCACAACAATCGTTTTAGAAACTGGTTTTGATCATAAAGAACACGAATTATATCAAAGAAAAATTAATATTTTAATGTTTCTCTTGCGTCAAATAAGAGCCACATAACAGAACAAATTTGACAGGCACCTCGCTACCGGTAGGGTGAGAGTACGCGATTAGTAATAAATTTTATTATCGCTGCATTCTGCCTGTTATATTTATCGCTGATTATCGTTTTTAGTAATTGAACAAAGGTTATTTTGACGATCATTATTACTCACAATCTACTCCATATGTATTTAGAGCTTGATTCAAAGTACCTATAACCTGAAATTGCCGGTAGCAGGAAAAATGTAATACATTGCACGATGCGTAAGCGCTTTTTTGGCCTCGGTCTTTAAACAACCTCCTCGGCCAAAAAAGTGCACTTACGCATCTTGCAATGTAAATATTCAGAAACAACAGTTATTAAGTGTTTTTAAGATGCCAGTTGAACGTAAATAAAAATCATTGGTATTGTATGCTCGAAGATGTGCCTTAAAATACATATCTAACATTATGTATTATACAGCGGGATGAATAAAAAATGAGAAAGTGTGATTTTTTCTTCTTTTGAGTAAGTGGCTGTGAATTCATATTTGACATTGCCTTGGGATTCCAAACAACTTTCCTTAGTGCCATTCTGCTGTAGTTTTAAAAATAAGGGTACTTTACTCTTAAGGAATTTTCATATTTTTCAACGTTCCCTGTATACAAATAGAAATTTCAAAATTTTTACGGGTGTATTTTGAGTTTAAGCACAAGCACCAACTTTTATCAAGAATAATTTTTTTTGAGAAACTTCAAATAAAGAAAATTCCCATTTGTGTCCAACTGACACTGTATTTGGAGGTGATTTGTATTTTCCCAAGGGTGCTCTACCTCTGCGCCACTTCTTGACACTTTTTTTTTGGACGCCCTGTATATAAGCAGATTGAAAATAATTTATTTCATAATTTATTAAACTCCTACCTAAAGTAGGAGGGTTTGAAACATCACAGGCATCAGAGCCGTAGATAAGGAAGGGATTTGGGGGTTCACCTCCCCATTGGAAAAAAGAGGAAGAAAAACCTTGTTTCTTGCTTTAATTCCTACTTGCATTCTTGAGGAAACGTCATTTAATACAAATTTGCGAAACTATCCAATCCTTTTACGATATAAAAACGTTCCTACATATGATTTCAATTCCATTTTCATTATTTAAATGAATAATAAAAATGAACGAACCAAACTTTGATCACGCCACGCAAGCTTTATATCACAGACCTATACAACCTCATAGGTCTGGGTTTATATTGAGCTCTTCGCGTCCATTCCCAAAATGGTGACATCACGACACCCACACAAAATTGTATGTAATTTTATAATTTTCTGTTTCACTTAAATTATTTGTCCTTAAATTTTCTAACAAATTTATTTATTGGCCCACTAGGAAATAAGTTTCTATAGCCTCCTAGAATTTTCCATTCATTATACTGTGTGACCTTCAAAACTTGAAATGTGCCAATTATTTTAGCTTTGATAGGGACTAAAAACGCACTCCTTAAATGTTATCAGGTTATCATGAGACCCCAATTATGTATGTCTATAGATCTGATTATCGTCTTTTCACGAACACAGTATATGCTGGAAGTGATGAATTTTTAGAAATTAACCGAAACATTACTGTCATAGAAGATTTTAAACAATTTAAAAATTGGTTTTCTTACCATCAAAGTCAACTGTCCCAGAACCATCAGAATCTATCTCAGCGATCATCATATCCAATTCATCATTAGTTAGTTTGTCGTCTAGTTCCTTAAGAATTTCTTTTAGTGTGCTAGTTGTGATATAACCGTTTCCTAAAAGCCCAGAAAAAGTTTCGTTCACAAATAATATAGAATTTTTATTTCACCGACCTTCTTTATCATACAACCGAAACGCTTCTTTTAGTTCTTGTTCCATTGCCTCAGCATCTTCTTCAACCATGAATCTAGAAGCTAAAGTGATAAATTCTTCAAATTCAAGTTCCCCAGATCCTAAAACAACAAAATGTACATACAGGGTGAGTTTTTTCGATGCCCGCTATGGGGATCTCGGAAACTAGCAGAGCTTGAACAAAGGTTAAATAGGGAAAGAATTGCAGTTTTGAATGCTCAATCTAATGCCCCTTTTGGATTTTTAAAAAAGTTAATTTCTCACTAGATATTTTGAAAAAAGTGATTTTTGCTATTTCATCAGATCTCTGTAGCTCCGTTATTTCTGATTATACAGAAAAACTATAGAGACAAAAATTGTAGATAATTTTGGGCTTAATTAGATGATCTAATCCAATATTTTATGTTGTTTGGATTTTTGGGATATGACATAAACTTGTGTTTTTTTTTAAATGTAAATCATAGTTGGCTGTGGCCTTATAAAATTGGCCATTTTTTGAAATTCCCAAAGATATAATAATCGGCAGAGTTATTATAAAAAATAAAAGAGCTATGGCTAATTTACTGATTTTTTTAAAATTTTCACATAGTCAGCCAATATTTTCATAATTACGTTATATTTTATAATTAGACATACTTCAAACTTTCTAATATTTTGTTTTCAGCTGGTAACAAAATGTAACAAAATAAAACAAAAATAAATAACCCAAATTCAAATTATTATTATTTTAAAAGGTCGCCTTTTAAAATAAAAAAAAGTGTTCAAACAATTCACCATTATTATTTATGCATATATTGCATCTTTTTAAAACTGAATTTGTCGCCTTTCTTAGAGAGCGCCTGCCAATGCTGGCAATTGCTTCTAAAACAGCTGCTCTCAATTCAACAATTGCCTCATACTTTATTTTGTACTGTTCCCCACAAAAATAAATCCAAAACAGACAAATCGGGGGATCGGGGCTGCCAGGAAATAGGTCTATTTCTCCCTATCCAACTATTTGGATAAAGCTGATCTGGATAATTTCTTACACGGGCAAATAATTATGTGGTGGAGCTCCATCATGATAATTTTTGTTTTATTTTTTACATTTTGTTACCAGCTATAAATAAAATATTTGAAAGTTTGAAGTATGTCTTATTATAAAATAGAACGTAATTATTATGAAAATATTCCATGGCAGACTATGTGAAAATTAAAAAAAAAATCAGTAAACTAGCCATAGCTCTTTTATTTTTTATATTAACTATGCCGAGTATTATATCTTTGGCAAGCTCAAAAAATGGCAGATTTGATAAGGCTACAGCCAACTCTGATTTACATTTAAAAAACACAAGTTTATGTCATATCTCAAAAAGCACAAACAGCATAAAAAATTGGATAAGATTATCTTATTAAGCCCAAAATTATCTACAATTTTTGTATCTATAGTTTTTCTGTATAATCAGAAATAACGGATCTATAGAGATCTGATGAAATAGCAAAAAATCACTCTTTTCAAAATATCTAGTGAGCCATGAACTTTTTTTAAAATCCAAAAGGATCATTAGATTGAGCATTCAAAACTGCAATTCTTTCCCCATTTAACCTTTGTTCT
Organism: Pseudeuparius sepicola; assembly: GCA_963920635.1. Taxonomy (NCBI): domain Eukaryota; kingdom Metazoa; phylum Arthropoda; class Insecta; order Coleoptera; family Anthribidae; genus Pseudeuparius; species Pseudeuparius sepicola. The sequence goes on from OY987301.1 coordinate 50,492,691, forward strand.
AGCTCTGCTAGTTTCCGAGATCCCCATCGTGGTCATCGAAAAAAACTCACCCTGTATATTAAGACATAAAACAATTTTTTAATTGAGGCGTACCATCTGCGTCAACTTCATCAATAATTTCCTTAAGCATCACGTCTGTTGTTTGAATTCCCAACATTCCTAATATTGTTCCAATCATAACTGTGCCTATACTGCCTTTTTTTTCGACGTCGAAGGTATCAAATGCATTTTTCAGTACTACAAATGCCAGCAAATATTTTTCAACAGGTCTAATCTATTTTTTATTGTTAGTGATGTGGAAGGAATAGTAAGCAATACTAATAAAAATATAACTTACGTGCAATTTGATCTTTGGAAAGTTCTTCCTAAAAAATAAAAATAAATAATTTAGATGCATAGAAATCACACATCCGTAGAATTGGATAAGCTTTGAATTTCTTAAATAAGGAAAATATAATGATTGAAGGAAGAATTTACAGTTTTGGTGAACGCACTGGGATCACTATTAAATCAATCCATAGCAAACTGGATCTGTACAGAAAATTGAGAAAAATATAATTTACTTACAGCGGACATCTTTGTTGGTTTCTGTTAGAGTTCTCTACATAGAGCAATCAAAACAATACTAATTGAATGCAAGTAGTATTTAAAAGAGTGGCATTCCTAAAATAGGTTGGCTGCAGCTGCAAGCATTGAAAATTATTAATTATCGTAATAATTATTTTTGACTGGACGTGCACCTGCTTGAACTCTGCATGACGGCTCTGGGGCAGGAACGTATTCTATAGAAAATCATTTTTTACTATTCAAATAAAAACACTTTACTTTTAATTATCTAACTGACAAAACTAATAATTTTATTCAGTTAAGTGTCCCGGTGGTCCCATCCGCTCCTGACTGCACATGAATACATGCACAAAACCAAACCATAATTCTTCCTCTTTTTTTCGTTTAAACATTGGGCTTTGGGCTACTAGGTCTTTCGCCAGATCCGGTGCTCTTTTAAAACACCCTTTGGGTTCTTGATACACAGAAAAAAACCAGACCAGGATTTTCCATTAAAATCATTGTTTTACTAGTTCTTATTTGTATATTTTTTACTTATAGGATCACTTACAACTACGATTTCACAGAAATTTATTTTAGTCGTTTCATTCAAGATCAATAAACTTCATGTAGAATATTTTTAATCTTCATTAAAATTCTTTTATTTTATCTTTAAAAATAACGAAATTGTAACCTGTCTAACACATTCTGACTCAAACATTCTGTAGGCGAGGGCAAAAAGTTCCCAGTAGATGCCTGTTTCTAAAAATGGTTTTATAAAGAGAATGCTTGATTCAGGTGTGAATGAGAGTAAAAAAAATGCTGTAGTTTTGGAAAACCAAATATTATAGAATTTCGACTGGCTGAAAGAAACTTTTTTAGCAGCATTCTGCCTATATTTTAACCTGAACGTAAAGTATCCGCCTGAGATGAATGCAGCGTTAGAACTTATTACGAATTTTATTTATTTATTTTATTTATTCATTCATTCGTTCGTTCGTTCGTTCGTTCGTTCGTTCGTTCGTTCGTTCGTTCGTTCGTTCGTTGGTTCGTTCGTTCCTTCATTCATTCATTCATTCATTCATTCATTCATTCATTCATTCAGTTATTTATTTATTTATTTATTTATTTATTTATTTATTTACTTATTTATTTATTTATTTATTTATTTATTTAGACAATTACATACAGTGTGTTCACTTCAAGTCGAGACAGTTCATTATTTTTACGGGTTGTCAGACTTTCAATTTTTTTAAATATATTCTACATTTTGACACTATTTTTTTTCAGATTCGTCTTTTCCATGACCTACTACGATCAAAATTAGACGCCCTGTATATTGATGGCTTATGTTAGCCCTAATCAACCTGAAAAGAAATAATTTTAAAATATCTCTAGGTGCTTGTACAGGGTGTCCCCGTATATTTTGACCCACACCTAGAGCCTCTATTTTTCGAGTTAGAAAAAAATTACTTAAACGAAAGTTGTAGGGTACCAAGGTGTACTGTCCCAAAAATAATGGATTGACAGGAATGCCCTTGCCTAAGTTGAAATGGTTTTCCATGGCAACCTTGATTAAATATAAAGATCGTATTTATCTGCAATTTTCTAATATCATGCGAATGCTTAGAACAAACATATAACATATTTATATTGTTGGAATCGGAAAAATGGGTGCAATTCAAAAATCCACAAATATACAGGGTGTTCCATTAAGAAAAAGTAAGTTTATATTTTTTTCATAAATTTGCGACGCTCATTTGTTTTATCTAGTAACAGATCCTAGCGGTTCAGAAAAAACCCTACAACTTTCATTTAAGTAATTTTTTTCCAACTCGAAAAATATAGGCCCTAGGGGTGGGTCAAAATATACGGGAACACCCTGTACAGTGGACCTACAGGGTATTTTTGCTATGTTTGTATCTATTTTCTGAACGCCCTGTATAAGCTATGACCGTTAAACTAGGTATGTGGGGTTTTCGGGTATGGCCAACACGACTGTGCTATTCATTTTTTCCTAATGTAATTTTGCAGTTTTTGGTAGTCCAATTTTGATCGCAATAGTTGGGCATCGAAAAAACAAATCTGAAAAAATGAGATCTTTTGAAGTAGAATATATTTTTTTTTAAATCGGTCAATCCGTAAAAAAATTTTGATCTGTCTTGACATGAAGTGAAACACACTGTAGGTAACTGGTGAAATTATGTTTATTTTTTAAGAATGAAACTATTAAGAACAAGTACCGACCTCGGAGCGCCACCAACTTGAGAAGCGCCCAGTTGTGGCTGTGCTGAAACCAGGGCAGGCTTACAAGCGCCTACACCCAATACTCCTTTTATTAAAGCCTGTTTTACAAATAACAATTTTCGCCCAACAAATCCCCCAATAAATCTTACAATTTATTTTTCCGAGAACTTTATTTCAAATAAATGATTGCTTTTTACAAGCTTTTATTTAACTTGCAATGTATGGTGAACTATGTATGTATGAATCTTGCAAGCTGAATTAGAACCACTTCCTGACATCCGATTGAGCTGAAATTTTGCATACACCTTTAGTTCCGGTGACAATACAATATGCAATACTCGATATTGTACTACTTTCAAAATGGCCGCCGCTCCAAGATGGCGGATGATGTATTTCCTGTCAACCCTCTTAATATGGGTATCAAATAAAAGGGCTTGAAAAGTAGAAAACGATAAAGTTAGTGACATCACACTAAAATCAATATGCCCGCCGCTCCAAGATGGCGGATAATGTATTTTTTGTGAAACCCCCTTAATATAGGTATCAAATGAAAGGGCTTGAAAAGTATAAAACGAAAAAGTTAGTGACATCACACTAAATTCAAACCCGAAAACTGCCGAAATTGCTTTAAAAACCTACTTTATCAGAATTTAAAACAATGCCACGGTTTAATGGGTGCTCTCTTAATAACCACCGAAAAAAATGTGCCCATTTTATTGTAGCGAGCCGTGACCTCGAATCCTGTACCTACCTGTACCCTAAATAATTAAGTGTTAAGAGAGCACACAACAAACCATCGTATGTTTTCAAATTCTGATAAACTAGGTTTAAAGCTATCAGTTTTGCCCACAAATTTCATTAAGAATTTTGTTCGGTAACTCTTGAAACAAAAAAGTTACACGCCGAGGAAGTTTCGTATTTTCGGGATTTTGAAAAATATCTCGGAAAGTAGGCCATGGATCTCAAGTGTGTTTTTACGCAAAGTTAACTCATCAAAGAAACTTTTTTTTTCAAATAAAGTTCTCAGAAAAATGCATATTTTTTGTCAAGATTTTCTCGAGTGTCCCTTCTTAAATAGACGCCCTGTATTTTTGTCCTTAACTTTTCGAGAACACCCTATATATCAATTCTGAAGCTAGATTCGGATTCCCCTGAAAAACTGCAACATCCTGGATTAAGCTGGTCTGTTTATTTCAAAAATAAGGATATAATCGGACTTTATTTGAGACTCCATATAATACCCTGAAAAAGTTTCTCTTTTCGCAATGCGAAAAACACATTTCTATTATACTTAGAAAAATAGTTATTCGTGTAACTAGTGCAAAAAGTGCATATCTGTTGCACGAGACATGACTCGACTGCGTCTCGAGCTGAAAACATGCTGAGTGCAAACAATATTTTTTATACGATCGAATTAAATTTGTTTTTATTTCAAATTTTATTGTTGAGTATTTTACAATACAAGAAATATTACTGATTCTTAGAATAGTTCTAACAATATCATGAACAGTTTAAACTAACGTTATTTTTATAAAATTAGTTTTTTTTACTTAATTTCAAATTTGATATCGCAGTTAGAGCAATTTACTACGGTAACTGATGGACAGACTCCATTTCCAGTAACTTTTTTGAATTTTGTTTTCTTCATTGCCTGGGAAGGTCTCGGGTTCTTCACTTAAAACACTTTTTCCAATTGTTGTAAAGTTTCCGGTACTGGGTACTTAGTTCACCTTCCAAAATTTGAGCAGCTATTTCAGTTTATTTAGAAATTGACTCTTCAATGTAGCCCTCAGCTACAGTCGAAGATTTCCATCCTCCATGGCGTTTTAATGTTAACAGGTCTGCAATGTTGCAGAAGATCTGCGAAAACAGTATCGTGTGTATTGCATTGGGTTCTCAATCTTTAAGTATTTTACAATATCCCCCACTTGGAATTTTACTAAAAGTATTTACAGCAACAACAGGTTGAACGGAGCATTTTCCTTTATAATATCTTATAAAAAATCTATTGTGACTGATAGACTGGGGACGAAGGGATGCATATTTGCGATACATTTCAACGAAATTAAAACTTCTAATTTTTCCGCTTATTACAAATGATTTAAGTTTGTTTGTCTTGCTATCGGGAAGTTTCACAGTTATAATAGAATCCATGTCGTTAATATCATTTAATGGTAATTTCTGTAACTCGTCTCTGCGGCATGCTCCTGCAATGCCAAATACTGAAACTATCTAACAATACACAAGTAAGTTGGTATAAAGTTAAAAATCGGCCAAGTGCGAGTCGAACTCGCACACGAAGGGTTCCGTACCACCGTACAATATTTAACACTACATATTTTTTAAAGATACTTTAGTAACAAATAAAAAAATAAAAATGTTGGTCCCAGAGCGTGGTTTTGAGTTTCCCAGCAACTGCGCCACTCCGCTCTTTAAGAAATGTTTGATACGAACCCAAGTTAGCTGTGTCATCATTGTTAACAGAAATTGAAAATATTACATTAATTTTATTTTACTTTTATTATTTGTTGTTATAGCGGCCACAGTGGTACACACTCTGTGAAAATTTCACGTGTCTACCAATTAAGATTCAAAAGATACAGCCCTATAAGAGATAGTTGGTCTCCCGTGGCGTTTTATAAAATATTCTAAGAGACTTTACATAAAAATACAGCGCGCCCGTACCTGAAAAAGTCACCCATGGAATAACAGATGAGCCTCTGAGCCCCCAAAGTCTCAAATCGCTACAAAATTTAAAAATCCTCCACACCAAAACAAATCCAAACGTCAGCCGATATTTCCGAATATCGTGCTTGCGTCTCAGCCACGATATTTACAGTACGATCTCGGAGACCTCGCCAAATCGCGAAAAAAGCGGCCCAAACGGCCGAACGGCTTTTTCGATCGGCGGGCCCTCCCGCAGGAGAGAGGCCCATATCCCTCAGCGGCCCCAGGCAAAAATTGAACTCGATCTTCGCTCTCCGTTCGAATCCCTATCCATTTTTTCCGAAAAAATCGAACAAAAAATTGCCGAGGCCGAACGACTCTTCCGATTCGGAACCCCATCAAAAGCCTTCTTGAACTCGGTCGGCCGCACGCCAAATTTGGACCCGAAAAATCGAAAACTGTAGTCGATAAAGTTGGCCCGGCAGGAGCGGTAGGCGCTTGTTATACCACTTGTTATACTACTTGTTATACTACTACATCACTATGCGGCACTCAAAAATATCTTTGAGATTGAGATTGATTTACACAAAAAATCAAGTTTTTCGTTCGTCACGGCACCTCCTACAGGTTTTTTCTATATTACTACATCCCCTATGCGTCTTCCAAAAATTTCTTTAAGATTAAGATTTACACAAAAATAAGACTTTTGGGATTTTTTGCCATGCCAATGTCTTTTGTCACGGCACTTCCTACAGTTTTTTTTCTATATTACCACATCCCCTATGCGTCTTTAAAAAATATCGTTGGGATTAAGATTGATTTGCATAAAAATTAGTCTTTTTCTTGTATTTTTTTTTGCGTCGCCACTGTGGTTACTCACGGCACCCTCTACAGGTTTTTTTCTATATTACCACATCCCCTATGCGTCTCCCATAAATATCATTGAGATTAAGATTGATTTACACATAAAATAAGATTTTTTCTTGGATTTTTTGCAACGCCACTGTCGTTACTCACGGAACCCCTACAGGTTTTTTCTATACCTACTCCTACATCCCCTACGTGTCTCCTAAAAATATCTTTGAGACTGACATTGATTTACACAAAAAAAAAAACAGATTTTTTGTGATTTTTTGCGACGCCACTGCCACATATTTTTTACTACATCCCCTATGCATCTCCCAAAAATATCATTGAGATTAAGGTTGATTTACACAAAAAAATAAGATTTTTTCCTTGGATTTTTTGCGACGCCACTGTCGTTGGTCACGGCACCCCCTAGAGATTTTTTCTATACTACTACTCCCCTATGCGTCTCCCCCCTCAAAGATATTTTTGAGATTAAGATTGATTTACACAAACAATAAGATTTTAACTTTGACTTTTTGTTCGTTCTGCATTGTACCTGGTTGTCCTGTTATTTTAAGTAAAAGACATTTTAATTGTAAATGTGCATTCCACTGTTTAAATTAAGTATGTTTGTGTTATTTGTTAAAATACAAAAATTGTTAGTTACCTGATGTGCCGAAACGTACGTCGTATACTAACAAATAAATGAAGTCTTGTTATATGGTCGAAACCCAAGAGTTTATTATTTCTTGATATTGATACGACCAGGAAATACCATTTTTACATTTGATTTTTTGCAACGTCACTGTTGTTATTCACAGCACCTCTACAGGCTACAGATTTTTTGGATTTTTTTGAGACGCCACTGTCATTTCTGCGGCACCCCTACAGGTTTTTCTATAGGTACCTAGTCCTACTTCTCCTACGTGCCGCCCAAACATATATTTAATAAGATTAATTTAAACAAAAAAAATCAGAATTTTCTATTGTTTTTTGCAACGCCACTGTCGTTTGTCACGCCACCCCTGCAGGTATACTCTATATACTCTATATACTCCTATACATCCCTTACGGGTCCCTAAAAATATCTTATTGAGATTGATCTACACAAAAAGAATCAGATTTTTTTCTTTTGTTTTTTTTTTTGCAACGAAATAAAAATCGAAAAATTTTCGAGAAATTTTCCGTAAAATTTTGGAAATGTCCAGCTTTTCAAAAAAATTTTCAAAGTAATACTCACTTCCAGTCAAACCAGAAGACAGAAATAAGAACAGACAATTTTTTGCTATTCCCTGTATAGTGATTGCTAACATTCCGTGATAAAAGTCGCCCTCATTTTTTTCAAAAAAAAAAAATATTTTAATAACTTTTTGACGATCCCTCGTAGAAAAAACCTGAAATAATATTCGGATTCCCCAAAAAATTCTTTTTAGCTCAAAAATAACAGTCAGTGCACATTTAAATTGGACCACCCTTTACAACTTTTATATTTAACTTTTGTTTCTGAAGTCAAAAATAAAAATTTCGTTGGATAACCCTGCACCGAGATCTGCACGTAAGGTGTTCTCCCGGTTTTTTTTTTTCAGGGACTTTGTTTACACTTTGTATTTTTTCTAGCGAGAAAATACTTAGCTAACATTTGACAGACATTTTCGCTGTCAAATATTTACCTAGATTTCGATAAAATTACCAGTGCTTCAGATATTAAAAACCTGTTAAGTACCTACCTACTAACTGCCGACTGACGTAGGTATTTGTGAAACTTTTCACGGCTAGAGCTTCATGTCCTGGGAAACAGATGGCGCTGATGGCTAACAATGTATTTCGAAAGGGTTATGTGAGCTAAAAAGTGTCAGACGTGACAGCTGTGAGCACTCTTTAATAATAATAAGTCAGTTAACGCTATTACCTTTACCTATGCCTGAGCGTTGAGTGACACGATTTAAGTTTTGTGATTTGACACATGAAAATTTTTGACACTCTGTAAGGTGACATCTTTCTTTAATTTCCTGTGTAATTCATCAGTTACTACTTTGTGTTACGTACTGTGCCAAACAATTACCTTTTAGCTTCCGATTAACACATTTCCCGTTCATTACCCATTCATTACCCATTTGCTTGGTTCTTGTATTTGGTTTCTAAAAAAAGAAGGTATAAGTTGACGGTCTTAAGATCCATTTTACTCACAATCTCACAGATCATTCATTAGCCACCAAAGAATCGATCGAACAGCTGATCTCCTCATAACCGTGGGTGTTCCCTGCCCAAAACGGAGGAATTACAAACAAAAATAACCTGAAATTCTGAAAAACTTGACACTAGTCACTACCACAGTCCGCATTCTCCATTGTAGAATCTCACTTTAAACTTTAAAGTCATTTCGTTTCCTCATTTACACTGTCACTCACAAAATATATAGGAGGAGGAGGAGCCGACAGCAACCGAACGAGAAACCGAACCGTGCTGAATGACGAATTACGAACGTGGTCTGTATATACAGTGTGATATCTGCTCCCGGCTAGCCTGTTGAAAAAAAAAGAAGCGAAACCGAAAATCGGAAAAAAAACCTTTTGATTTGGGAGTACTTTATTCTGTTTTAATTGGCAGTCTATTCGAGTTTTGATTATACTTTCTAATAGTTTTCCAGGACATTTTTAATAGAACGATTTTTGCACTCCCTGATGGCAAGTTTTCAGTTCCCGAGTCTCTTTTGTTTTTGTGGCGTGCATCAAATTCATTCTAGTTCACTACTTACTTCATTTCATCAAAAATATAATGACCACTTTTAATTTTATTTGTCAACTGGAATAGTGGCGTATAACTGCCCACAGTAATAAAAATAACAATACCTACGTCATATTATTCATGTGGAGTAATTTTGTGTCGTAAAGATCAGTCGATGATGTTTACCGTATACCTATGTTATTATGACGAGTTTTCTAACGTGGGTTCACTTCACATTTATCCTGTTTTTTTTATAATTTTAAAATAAAACTGTCACCATTATTAAGAGATCGTTTCAAAATTTATTTTTGAGGGGACATTTTGGATTATTCTCAAACCTTAATAGCTTAATAGCAGAAGCACAGAAGTTATACCGGAAGTCGATGACAACTTCGATATTTTAAATGGAACACACAATATTTTATTGCACTTTTGGATTCTACGGAAAAGTATAGGTACATTTTATGTATCATATCCTATACCTAAATTAAACCGTTTTTGAGATATTTGCCATTTTAGAGAAAAAATGACAGATGCAGACCCGTCGTACTTAATTGACAGTTTCTTCATAACGGCTACATATTTCGTAACCCGCTCTTGGCATTTTGTAGTCAAAGGCTTGATGCAGGAAATACCATAAAGAAAGTTTCCGATCTTGTACAGGGTGCTCACAAAACGTTATTCAAATATTAATTCAACAAAAGCCAAAAACTCAAAATTTTCAAATGGAAACCCCCATTTTTTTGTAGTACCCGTATTCAGCTCAAAAATTAGGGCAAGTTTGTGTTTGGTTCCCTATACCTAAATGTTATCATTTTCGATTTATTTACAAAAAACTAACTTTCCACTTCTTCATCAAGGGGGCGTTTTGTTTAAAAAAAATCTATGTTTACTTTTTGAGATATCGATCGATGCAGTTCGTGGTGAGACACCCTGTAGACGCGCTCGGTTGATATTTGTTAAATTCAAAATTACATCAAGTTCCAGAAATAAACATGACACTTAAAAATAATCCAAACTGCAGGAATGCATTACATGAATATGTTTGTGTCATATGTTTATATTTCAGTATGAAATAATATTTTTTCAGTGATATAGATCCAAAATAAATATCATCCTTCCATGCAAAACAAAGTTTTACACGTCTATGCTTTTGAAAATAAACACATAGACAGAGGAAACATAAAAATGTATGTTATTATCTATGTCCGTTAGCCCAAACTTTATTTCCCACATTCCAAAGCAATGTGACTAATTACAGTCAATAAAGACTTCTAAAGATCTTAACGGAGTTTCTTTAGTTTGCTGGATATAAAGAAGACTTTTGATTGTCTGGTAGGTACTATAAATAAAACTATGGTCAGGTTTTTCTTTTATTTTATAAATAAAAATATGTTTTTTGACAGCGTGTAAATAAATAAATAAGTGTCATAAACAAAATACTTTGGTGGTACAAACACATGCTAAGAAAGGATGGAATAGGTAAGAGCTTATGGTGAAAGATTTTTAGTCATCGCCTCCAGTCATGACCTCCATGAATTCTAAAAATAAACAAAATATACGTTTTAAGCAAATTAATTATAATAATTTAGTATACAGGGTGAGGTTTTTTTCGATGCCCACTATGGGGATCTCGGAAACTAGCCGAGCTGAAACAAAGGTTAAGTGGGGAAAGAATTGCAGTTTTGAATGCTAAATCTAATGCCCCTTTTGGATTTTCAACAAAGTTCATGGCTCACTAGATATTTTGAAAAGAGTGATTTTTTGCTATTTTATCAGATTTCTGTAGCTCCGTTATTTCTGATTATACAGAAAAACTGTAGATACAAAAATTGTAGTAATTTTGGGCTTAATAAGATAATCTTATCCAATTTTTTATGTTGTTTGTGATTTTTGAGATATGACATAAACTTGTGTTTTTTTTAAATGTAAATTATAGTTGGCTGTGGCCTTATCAAATCGGCAATTTTTTGAGCTTTCCAAAAATATAATACTCGGCATAGTTATTATAATAAATAAAATAGCTATGACTAATTTTCTGATTTTTTTTTTAATTTTCACATAGTCAGCCATGGAATATTTTCATAATTACGTTCTATTTTATAATAAGGCATACTTCAAACTTTCAAATATTTTATTTTTAGCTGGTAACAAAATAAAACAAAAATTATCATGATGGAGCTCCAGCACATAATTATTTGCCCATAAGAAATTACCTAGATCAGCTCTATCCAAATAGTTGGATAGGGGGAAATAGACCTATTTCCTGGCAGCCCCGATCCCCCGATTTGTATGTTTTGGATTTCTTTTTGTGGGGAACAGTACAAAATAAAGTATGAGGAGACAGTTGTTGAATTAAGAGCAGCTGTTTTAGAAGCAATTGCCAGTATTGACAGGCGCTCTCTAAGAAAGGCGACAAATTCAGTTTTAAAAAGATGCAATATTTGCATAAATAATAATGGTGGATTGTTTGAACACCTTTTTTATTTTAGAAGGTGACCCTTTAAAATAATAATAATTTGAATTTGAGTTTTTTAATTTTTGTTTTATTTTGTTACATTTTGTTACCAGCTAAAAACAAAATATTAGAAAGTTTGAAAAGTATGTCTAATTATAAAATAGAACGTAATTATGAAAATATTCCATGGCTGACTGTGAAAATTTAAAAAAAATCAGAAAATTAGCCATAGCTCTTTTATTTTTTATAATAACTATGCCGAGTATTATATCTTTGGAAAGCTCAAAAAATGGCCGATTTTATAAGGCCACAGCCAACTATGATTTACATTAAAAAAAAAACACAAGTTTATGTCATATCTCAAAAATCACAAACAACATAAAAAATTGGATACGGTCATCTTATTAAGCCCAAAATTATCTACAATTCTTGTCTCTACAGTTTTTCTGTATAATCAGAATTAACGGAGCTACAAAGATCTGATAAAATAGTAAAAAATCACTCTTTTCAAAATATCTAGTGAGCCATGAACTTTTTTAAAAATCCAAAAGGGGCATTAGATTGAGCATTCAAAACTATAATTCTGTCCTCATTTAACCTTTGTTCTAGCTCTGCTAGTTTCCGAGATCCCCAGAGTGGGCATCGAAAAAAACTCACCCTGTATATATTTAAAATGAATCTTCAAATAACCATATACGTAATCTTTGCTCTATACTAGTGATTTCAAGACATTTCTTTTACGATCCTCCATTATTTCTTTAAATTTACAAACCCTAAGAAGCAGCGCATGAAATGAGAGTTGACTGAGAAGAGATGTTTCCAAAAAAATCAGTCAAAATCACAAACTATTCGCATACTTCTCAAATTTAAGTCATTATCTCTCGTATTTTAGGAGGTTGATTTACTTTAAAAAAAAAATTGCATCCCTACCATCAAAATCAACAGTTCCAGAGCCATCAGTGTCAATCTCAGTGATGATCATGTCGAGTTCGTCGTTAGTAAGCTTATCGTCCAACTCCTTGAGAATTTCCTTCAAAGTCTTGGTGGAAATGAAACCGTTGCCTTCTTTGTCGTAAAGGCGGAATGCTTCTTTCAGTTCTTGCTGCATAGCCACCTCGTCTTCCTCAACCATAAATTTGGAAGCTAGCGTGACGAACTCTTCGAATTCTAACTCTCCGGAACCTAAGAAAGTAAACATGTTATAGAAGAGTATTTTCTTTGATGAATGCTTATCACTTATCACCATCGGTATCTACTTCGGCGATGATTTCGTTCAATATTTTCTCCGTTGTCATGATTCCCAACATGCTGAAGATTGTGCGTACCATGGTAGTACCGATGCTGCCCTTCTTTTCTACGTCAAAGGTGTCGAAAGCCTTCTTCAGCACTAAAATAAGGTCAGAACTAACAAAACTGAAAATTGACCAAGAAATTGTTGATAACGTGAAACGCTTTACACCTTCAATAAATTGGCAAACGTTTTGTGCAATTTCAACGCTACCAACACGAAAGCACAAATATTCAAACAAAAATAAAATAAATAGCTAAGGGAATCGCTCACTGAGTGAACCTGGAACATAATCTTATTTTAAATTGGTGTTACTACCGAAATAAAGAATCATAAGAAATATCCAAACTTTCCACAATATTTTCCGATACGAATCAATTTCTTGGCCAAGAAATTGTCGATAATTTCTGTATTACACCTACCTACAATTTATTGGTCAAGAAACTAAAAAGTGTGATGCAAGCTTAAAAGGTCTACATTTACCTATAATGTGGAAGTAGGTATTATTATTTATAGTATTTCAGTGCTCTCAAGAACCAACCAATAAACTAGTGCTTTTTGAACGTGTCCAATAACGTGGTTATTGTTATAAATGGCAAAATAACACATACGAATAATGCTAATATGCTAGTACGTTTACTATATTGTTTAATAACTTACGAAAATATTACATTTTTAATAAATCGAGTATGGATACTTTCTAAAATTTATTTGTGGCGCAAACAGATCCATTTAATTTTTAATTGGGTTTTTCGCCACCAAACTGATCGAAAGACAACTTTTTCAAGTTGCCTGGAAAGTTCATAAATTCTTAACAGTGAATGAACGAAACTTTAAACGTGTAACTCAAAAAATAACTTCAACAAATTTGTTTTCTGAGCTTTCGGAGAATAAATCTTCCTCCTTTCTCAAAGATAATGCCACGTAAAAGTGAAGTGACAGATTAATAAATTTCAGGTTAAAATGTCATGACAACAGAAAAAATAGCCTAGCCACCTGCCTGATAATATTGTACCCTGTGTTCTATCTAATTATCTATACTAACTTCCCTTTGAATAAGTGGCAATAATATTTTACTGAATTCCACTGAACATTCAGCAACACAGTTGTCCGTATTTCCTAGAATAAATGCAGATTCTTTAATTTTTCGTCTATTTCCTACTTCTTCTTTGAGAATTGGTTTGGACCTATTCCACAATATCCTATATGATTGTTATTAAAAGAATGTTCACATATTTTTGACTTAGAAATTTGATTTTGCCTGATATAATTTTTATGTTCTTGTAAACGAACGTTAAATGGCCTACAAGTCTCCCCAACATAGAACTTTCCACATTCACAAGGAATTTTATAAATGGAATTTTTTGAACTTTGTACCTTTTTAAATGGTTTCGTTTTAACTAGCATCGATCTTAATGTATTTTTGGTTTTAAATACTGTTCTGACATTAAAACGATTGCCTATGCGTTTTAGCTTATCTGATAGTCCAGGAATATAAGGAATAATTAAATTTACTGGTCGGTCCACCAGAATTATTTCTCCAATTCTATAAGCATTGTTATTTTGTAGGCGATCCTGAAAAACTTATTCAATAAATTCAGTAGGATAACTATTCTTCTCAAGAACATGTTTTAATTACTCCTTTTTTAACACTAATATGATGATTGGAGTTGAAATGGAGATATCTATTAGTATGTGTTGGTTTTCTATAGACACTAGTTTCTATACTATCTGATTTCAGTATAGAAACATCTAAGAAAGGTAATTGATTATTATTTTCAATTTCTAAGGTAAACTTAATAGAAGGTTCTTGTGAGTTTAGAAAATTTATAAATGAATTGAAATCATCTACTCCATGTTCCCATATAATAAATATGTCATCCACATATCTCCACCAAACATTAGGTTGGTGAACATATCTAGTCAATTCATTTTGTTCAAAATCTTCCTTGAATAAATTGCTTAAGAATGGTGATAAAGGAGACCCCATAGCCATTCCAAATTCCTGCTGATAAAATTCATTTCCTAGTTGAAAATAAGTGGTTTTAACACAGAGTGTTGTTAGTTCTAATATTGCATCTATATTCAAATTCGTCCTTTATATTAAAGTCTGATCATTTTCTAACTTTCTGTGTAAAATGTTCAATGATTTGTCAACAGGGACATTTGTAAAAAGACTAACCACATCAAAGCTAGCTAATATACAATAATTATCCGGAAATTGATGTTCCATAATTTTTTCTAGAAAATGATTACTGTTTCTGATAAATGAATTTGAATTTCCCACTAACGGATTAACAATTTTAAATAAATATTTTGCTAACGAATGACATGGCGAATTTATTGAACTTACAATGAGGAATGTTAGTTTAGTAGTAGGTAGTGTATTTTTGGTAATCCATATAATTGTGGAGGTTTTGAATGATGCGGAGTTAAGAGTGTCCTTTGTCTCTGTGTCATTTGTTCGCGGTATTTATACAGTGTTTTGTATATTTTAGTTTCTATTGAAGTTGTAGGGTCTTTGTTTATCCTCTTGTTAGTTCTTCATTTAATAAATCATTTAATTTATTATCATATACAGTTTTTTCTAAAATAACAGTTGCTGCTGGTAATATTTTAATTATCCTATCTGATTTAAGTGATCTAATTGCTACTTTTTCTTATTTTAGTAGTAGTTAGTATAGATAATTAGATAGAACACAGGGTACAATATCAGGCAGGTGGCTAGGCTATTGTTTCTGTTCTCATGACATTTTAACCTGAAATTTATTAATCTGTCACTTCACTTTGACGTGGCATGATATTTAATGAGAAAGGAGGAAGATTTATTCTCCGAAAGCTCAGAAAACAAATTTGTTGAAGTTATTTTTTGAGTTACACGTTTAAAGTTTCGTTCATTCACTGTTAAGAATTTATGAAATTTCCAGGAAACTTGAAAAAGTTGTCTTTCGATCAGTTTGGTGGCGAAATACCCAATTAAAAATTAAATAAATCGAGTATAGTTTTTTGTCTGTTCTTGGCGTATTGGAGTACTCTAGCCAAGTGTAGTAGCGTCTGTGAAACATTGTGGCTCCTCTACTTACACAAAGTATTTGCCTCATATTTTAGAACTGTTCATATTGAAATTCATGATGAATATACTGAACTAATTACACGCGTGGAAGTTATCAAGTATGAAATAAAAAATTTGCAGCAACATTTTTACAAAAGCCTAGTTTTCGTGTGGGAAAGTCTGAAAAATATTCATTCTTCGGTTAATTGTGACAGAAACTGGTTAAATTATATTTCCTGCAAGCAAACTGCGTTGAATAGGTAGGTAGGTATATAAAAAGTAAGAATCAAAATCAAATATAGGTACCATTTTAAGAAAGTAGGTTTTTTGGTTATTATAACACCGCACCAGTCAGTTCTATATTTTAATGATAGGATCACAGGAACTTGAATGTATTAATATCCTTTTGCATTACTTGGGAGGAAAATGAACTACTTTCTAAATCTAAGGGCACTCGTCTCCAATGTTTTGTCACACATCTTTTGAAAATAAGATAAAAATTAAATGAAATTAACATTACTTACTCAACAGTCAACGCTATGTCATGTAATGATAAGACCACAAATCAGATATGCTAAATACTTGTGAAGGAAAGTACATACTTTCGGATAGGATGGAGGGTCGAAAATTCTATTTTCGAAACAGTATTGGTTTGCTATATTTTTTAGGCTTTGTTGTTAATAAAAAGTTAATTTTGATTTGTTTAAAATAGTTAGGTACCTACCTATTATAATTGAAAATTGTATGAAGTAAATAACCAATGGAAAGTTTTTACCAAATTCATTTTTTTTATGGAAATTGAGCCATTTCACTTTTGGCATATACCTACAGAGTGAGTAAAAAGTATGGAAAGATACTATACTCCTAAAAAATATTTTAACAAAAGTTTTTTGGCATAAGTATTTTCCTCATAAACTCGCGACTTTAATTTTTTCTTGACGTCAACAATTTCATTGCTATGGCAACCAACTTTGTTTTTTGTTTTAAATGAGAGGATATGATTGTATTTGCATTTATGAAGACGTCGGTATAAACAATTTTAATTTGGTTCCATAAAAAAAAATAGAAAAATTTACTTTTTCTAAAAATCGCATCCTATTCGGACGGACTTCCTTAATCCACTTATTATCAAAATTATGATCTTTGTTATTATCAAGTTAGCCATATGGAAATAAAATGAAAAATGTCAATATCCAGAATGTGGTCTACAAAGGCCTGTCATTAGATAAATTTAGAAGACCCGACAGTTAATGTTTATGGAGAGACCAGAAGAGTATGCCTTCCACATTAATAAATGTGATAAATCCATTTGAAAGGAGTCTCCAATAATTATTGTGCACTGATAATAATGAGCAACAATTAGTTCAACATTTAATGCATTAACAGTTCGTAGTATTATCATTATCATTTTGATTTGTATTCAATTATTTTTGTATACTATGCCAAACCATGTCATGCATAGCAGCGAAATTGTCTACGTCAACAAAAATTGAATGACCGCAATTTATGGCGAGAAATATGTCTAAAAACTTTTGTAAACACATTTTTTTAAATAAATGAGAAAAAAAAAGAAACATGTTTATTTTAGTATGAGACCCCAAGTAATTCTCTGCAATTTTTCATTAGCTTAAAAAAACATAATTTTTTTAGTAGGTAACAAAGTGGTTTTGTTGTTGTATGTTGCGAATACTATACATAGTTATAAAAACTGTGGGTACTTACAGGCAATCTGGTCTTTGCTCAGTTCATCCTAAAAACCAAAAAAATCGCTTTATTAATAAACTGGAAAATTTCCTCACTGTCTCTTTACATACCGTCATGTTGCTAGTTTTTCGTTCCCGGCAGCTAACCAACAAGGTAACTCTCGCTCAGTTTACCGCGAAGTTCGAGTTAAGGTACTACAAAACAAAATCAGATTTGCCCAAACTATATAAAACTGCGCTTCCTTAAAATAGAAGACGGACAAGCAAACTTTACAAGTTTTTCATAATTCAGTTAATCTTAACAGCTGGGAATTGTATTCGGTTAAGGCAGGTGCGGATTTTACGCGATTCGCGGATATATTGGATAAGGGAAAATTCCCGGAAAATGAAAAAATAAAAAATTGCCAAATATTAAATAAAACATTTTTCCAAGCTTATGCAACTTTGTCTGCCAGTAGTTAACATGCCACTTGCCTACAAAAAATACTGCCTTCTCTATAATAGGTACGCAGCTATTGATATGTCTCTAACTATTCAGTTATTTCTTCTGTGATGGGTCTGCCCTGTATTTAATAAAATACAGTTCGATAATTTATTAACGTTAATTGGCAAGTAGCTTGTTTGTTCCGGCATTGTGAATTAAACGGACTTGTATTTATTATTTCAGTCTTGGACGATACAGACGCTACGAAATGTATAGGGTGCTACACGTTGACAAATTATACCAGTGCATGCTAATATGAAGCACTTTAGAACTTAATTTTGTTATGTCAAGTATCGCTTAGGTAGGTACATACCTTCCTATTTAATTCATCTTAACCGGGAAAATGTCGGGAAATATCTCGAAAACGGTGATAAATAGATAATATAGAGTTACACATTATTGAAAATATTATTTTAAATACTAATTCTAAATAGGTACCTATCTACAGGGTAAGAAAAATAACACCCGGTAGGTATGTCAATTCTGAAGCTAAATTCTGATTATCAGGAATCATCTTGGTTTATGGATTATATTTTTATCTAACACCAAGGAAATATTATAATTTTTACACTTTATATGGAAAGAAATAGTCTACTTAACGATTTCTAAACTATTAAAAATGATCGTTAAAAATTTATTTTAAAAAATGTAATGTTTTTGTTAATTTTTTTCTATATTAAAATATTTGAAATGGCCTAAATGCGGCCCTGTGGCGCCCCATTAACAATGTGTGTAATTTACTATAATATCGGCGATCACGTGGCCCTTTCCCCGTTGAATTTTATACCCGGTTTCGGGTCCTGGCCGGCGGCCAACCGGCGTCCCGACGCCGCGCGGCGACGCCTAAATTTACATTCTAAACCACTGTATGCGGCCGCGCAGCCGTTTAGGAATTTCCAGTCGGCCGCCACTGTATTTCCGGAGCGTTTATGCTAGCCCATAGGTGGGGGACATCGACATAACCCCTTGAGAATATACGTTTAGGTATATGTAATACGCTAAACTAGGCATATCCCAGAAACAACCAGAATGCAAAATAGATCACAAAACGGGCCTTTTACTACCTAAAAATTGAAATTAAGAAAAGCACATATGATGTTGAAAAAAGAAAACTAAAATTCGCATATACACGCAGTAGTACGGAATAGTGTTTCACAAGGCAAGATTTCTTGTCTTGTCTTGCAAAGCAAGACAAGAAATTGAATTCATTCTTGTCTTGCCCGACTCTTGCTAGACAAGTTGCAAGACAAGTTGGCGCAGCGCTGCAGAGCCGCGGCGCGACGAGTAGATGATTTATTTTTTGTTATTGTTTGTATTTATCTTTTTGTGTTTTAATGATAATTTTGTTTTAACGTTTTCATGATTTTCAATTTGAAATACCTGTTAAGTCGAAGACTTTCCTTTCTGTTATTTTGATGTCTGTGGCTTTCGATATGTGTGGACAAAAGCCACGAAATCCAACCCATAGAGTGCACTCTCCCAAAATGACCCGATCCACCTATGCCACACTAATATGAAATGAAACAAAGCATAGTAGGAACTCCAATAGACCAGAGAAACAGCTAGTCTAGGTAGTTATTTAACTATTTTAGCAAAAATACAGATAAAGCAAACTTATAAAAAAATAAATTAATCCACTATGGTGGATTATTTCAAGAGTAGGTACCTACATACCTACTATTTTGTTGAATTTATAAGAATTAAAATTATAATGATTTTGTTTGTATGCATTTCCTGCCGTGAAAGCGGCGTAATACGTTAATTCCAAATTTCTTTTTGAGTACCTGTAATGCCTGGAAACATGGTTTAGTAGGTATTACTTACTAGGAGTATCGTAAATGAACTATATTTATTAGATAGTAAAATACTAGTACAGTCCAACACACGAGAGAAGTCCGATGAAAAACTCAGTCTAATCGCCCAAGTCCACTTTGCTAACATACGGCTGGCGCTTAGACTGAGTTTTTCATTGGATTTCTCTCGTTTGTTGGACTATATATAGATACGGAAATTATTCTTAAATAACCGTTTATATTTTATTCTCGTTTTTAAAAATCAATATTATTTTCACCTACTTTAATTATTTATCTTACTAAAGTTTTGCAGAAATTATAATTACAGATATCTACTGATTTTTACAAGATTTCTTGCTTTTAGCAAGATTTCTTGTAAAATTGCAAGACTCTTGCAGAATGATTTTCCGTCATGTCTTTGAAGGCAAGGAGTCTTGTCTTGCTCGGGCAGCACGAACAAGATAAGAACAGGAAATTTGCAAGAGTCTTCTGAAACACTAGTACGAAAGGCGTGTAAGGGCGACTTGCATTTTTTTCTTGTTTATTCTTAGTATGTTCATGTCAGAAATTAGTAGGTAGAAATTAATTCGGAGATAGTACTTCGGAGTTAGTTCCAGCTGATATCTTAGCAATCCGAGTTAACTCGGAAATCCAAGATAACAACTCCGGAGACCCAAGATGACATCTCGGAATTACGAGATGAAGGTATCTAATTCCCGAGATGTCATCTCGGAATTTTGAGTTAGTAAGGTAAAATTCTTACTTAACTCAGAATTAATTCCGAGTTACCTGCCAACTCGAAATTAATTCCGAGTTACTAACTTGGAATGCCGATATATCATCTCGGAGTTATCGAGTCATAATTTTGGCCCTTCTACGCCTTCATATACAGGGTGTCCCAGTTAACGTGGTAAACGCGATTTTCTCGGTAATTTTAAATATAAATCGATGATTCAAAAACCAGACGTGTGTAGAATTTTCCGAGTAATTCGAATGTGACGTCAAACTTAATATACCGGGTGTTGTTAAAAAGTTATTTAAAAAAATACCGTTTTCCAAAAAAATGTGAAGTTGGATTTTAACACGAATGTTAGTAATGAGTATACGGGGAGTAACGAAAAAGTGTCGGTTTTCATTTCTGATTTCCGGTTTTACCGGAAGTGAGCATCACTTTGTCAGATTTTTGAGACAGCCTGTATATTTTCTGCTTTTTAGGTTATTTTTCTTCTCCAAATTCCAACGATATATATACGTTTATATAGTTATCTCTAACGATATATTTTTAGCCTCCCATGCAAACATGTAAATTTATCATATTATTATTTGACGAAATTTATCAAAAAATAAAAATTTACTGCTTGGTTATTTTTAGAGATAACTATATAAAAATATATATGGTTGGAATTGGGAGAACAAAAGGAACTTAAAAAACCCAAAATATACAGGTTGTCTCAAAAATCTGACAAAGTCATGCTCACTTCCGGTAAAACCGAAAGTCAGAAATGAAAACCGACACTTTTTCGTTACTCCCCGTATACTCACTAGTAACATTTTGTGTTAAAATTCAGCTTCACAATTTTTTGGAAAACGGTATTTTTGGAAATAACTTTTTAACAACACCGGTATATTTAAGTTTGACGTCACATTCGAATTCGTGGAATACCAAGAAATATTAACTTTTTGTCGATTTATCAAATTTTAAGGGTGCCCTTGGATTTGGTGGACCTTTGATTTTGCGCGTTTTTCGCTTACCGCCAAAATAATTTAACTGCCTGTTGATATGTCCAAAAATCGATAACTCATGAGTGAAATGAGCAAAAAATTCCACCCTAGGATATAGCGAAGCTTAAAGTTTGCGCGTTTTTGCTTAACACCGTGTACTTGAACTGTCTAGCACTGTCTTTTTTAATTGTGGCTGTTTATATTAGAAGTTTTTCCCTGAGAAAATTTTCCACGAGAGCCCATGTGTTTGCTCGAATAATTTCGTGGAATTCCTGCCGTAAATCCAGCCGTGTCTAGGTATTGGCGGCAGTCTTTCCAAATCTTATTTAAAGGGAAATTAGCGAAAAAGTCGGAAACTAGTAGTTGAAACTACAAATTTATTAGGCAAGCCAATATCCTGTAAGTTAAAAAATTAGCCAAAGTTAAAATAAAAATATATACCTACTATAAACGGTCGATCCCAAATTGAAATATCAGTCATATTTTTTATACATAAAAGTTATTTTCAGAAATCAAATAAGCTTGTATATTACATCATTGACGTTCCAAATACTTATTTAAAAAATTATTATTAAAATTTAATTTAATTCGTTGCTTTTGTAGTGCTTTTAAAGGATATATGTTACAAGATGTTTTGTCTCTCCGGATACATAGATACTGTACCTGCCACCAAAATATCTGCTTCACATTCGTTTCAAAGTAAATATCTAACATATCTAAAATAAAGTGTTCTTATCCAATTTACAAACGTTTTAGATTTATTCTTGACGTCAGGCTGGCACACTAATCTTCCCACGTAATCTTTATTCTGGTGTTATTTTTATAATTTTATGTAGGTATATACAAATATTTCGTAAATAGATCTAGATATCTAATAACCGACAGTCCCGCGGTCTATGCATTTTAAAGAATATTTATTTTTTATTTACTGAATACATTTAAACAAGCTGAAATACTTATTTACATTCTAATTTCGAAGAAATCACCAGCCACGGATAGGCAGTTAAGACGAAGCCCATCACCTACGCCATCCCGTCGCCCATCCACTCCTTCATCTGTCAATTCAAGAGTGGATAAATTAGAAAACATGCTCGAAATTTTAATTAAGCAGGGAACACAGTCCTCCCAAACCGCCGCATGCAAATACGCTTGATTGCATTCCTGAATTTTATCCAGAAAACGAAAATATGTCTGCAACGAAGTGGTTGGTCAAAATTGATCAGCTAGAAGATATGAATGACTGGGATGATATCACGACGGTTTATCACATGCAGGCACGATTGACAGGTATGGCAAGAAAGTGGTACCATACATAATGACGACATACTACTTCAGCAAAATGGAATTGATTCGCACGTAAATAATTGCAAGGAATGCTGTGTCTTGCATTATTGACGGAATCTCGGACGTAACTCTTTAAAATGGTGCTCGTGCAGGTCGATACGTCACACCTGAGGCACTCTACGAAGAGTATTTGTCGACGCTTCGTGACGAAAAAATCACACGAAATCAAGGCTAGAAAAAACTTTGAGAATACCATCAGACGTAACCCCAAAGCAGATGTAAGATATCCTGCAAAGACTATTCAACCAGTTCGAACGCTTGACAATTCTGATGTGCGGTGCTTCAATTGCGAAATGAAGGGACATCACCAGTCAAAGTGTCCTAAGCCACGAGTTGAGTGCCAGAAGTCTCATTTGTTGGGTCTCGACAACAAAGCAACAAATATACTACTCCCGGGCAGCAGGTGTATTTACGTAAGCACCCACAGCGACAAGTTGATGGTAATATCAATGCCAGTTTTTCAACTTTCAAAATTTCCTGATAACAATGATTCAAATGTCTGCTACTTTATTGACTGTATTGTTAGCGGAGAACCTTTACGAGGTTACGTTGATTCTGGCCCTGTTACTATTAAGCAATCAGATGTTGAACGAATAGGTTTGCAGGCGGATCAGTTTTTATCAATCTGTCAAGTTTTCATCAATTTGACGGTTGATTTAGCAACAGTTGACATTGAAGCGTTGGTGGTAGGTACCCGACCATATTCAAAACCTATCAGTTATTATAATGCAACTGTTTGTAAACAACAGTCACGTTGTTGTTTTGATTCACGGTAGACAGATACGCCTACTTAATAAAGATAATAACGAACCTATCCTTGAAACCTATACCTATAATAACGAACCTATCCCAAAAAGGTTGGTCTATGAGTTAAATAAACGACTGTTATCCCTTCTTTTCACATGGGTAACGTTTTGGTTGAAGACGATCAATTTGTAGAAGATATTTACATCGATGGACAATATAGAAATTTAGGTGAAAAGGCGATGTGTATTTTCGTGCAAAAATATATTTTTAATTTAAATTGGCATGGTAGAGCGCTTTCGGCTGACGCCATCATCAGTACCACATGGAAGAAAGCATGACACAATTTAGATCTTATTAATTATCTATTTTTTAAAAAGAGAAGTTAATTACTTTGAAAAAGTTATATGCAAATTTTTTTTAATTATCGGAGAGGAGGAGGATTTCCCGATAAGAGGAAGCCGTGGTTATCATCATTGAGTGAGTCTTCTGTGTAAAAAAAAGACCCATTAAGGTTCACTTCGACATTTAAACAGTCCGGATTTGTGAGTAACTCTTTGTTTATTTGAATGTCTTCGAGAAAATCCAACCTATTAAAGTTTGTAGAAGTAATATTATGTAAGATATTAGAATTAGAATGAGGACTAAAGTTGTGGTTAAACCTGTGTATATGTTCTCCGAAAGTCGAATTATCTTTATTTATGTGTTCATATATTCGAACTCTAAGTGGACGACAAGTTCTGCCTATATAAGTACTGTTGCAGGAGTTACAAGACAATTTATAAATGCCACTTTTAGCCAAATGGTCAACCCTATCCTTTCTATCCATTGGCTTGGTGGTATATTGTTCCGAAAACAAAATAACAACGTCCTTAAACCAGTGCAGTTCTACAGTATTACAACTTCTAAAGAAGAACAAAATTATCATTCCTATGAACTTGAAACATTAGCAGTTGTGGAATCACTAAAGAAATTTCGGATTTTTTTATTTTTGATTATGAATCTTAATAGTAAATAAAACACGAAAGTATTTGTTCCGATTTTTTGGCCGGAAAATGCCCTAAAAATATGTTTGAAATTCAAATTCCTTGGGCCCGTGACGTCACGGTCCCAAAACGCTGATTGAATACTGTTTTGCCACGTTGACGCGATTTAAGTCAATATCGATATGTTTCTATTTGAGATTTGTGAAGACTGAAGAAGAAGAAAATTTACCTGGCTTATGACATTTTATAGCAAAGGCCAAATAGGCATAACACATGACCTCAATATCAGGGGGTAGAGATGGTGTGAAACAGCGTTTTCTCGGAACAGTTACAACCTGTTCCAGTTCCACGCAATACCTGTTCTTAAAAAACCTGTTCCAGTTCCAACATTATTAACTTGGTCCGAATCGCGATGTCAGTGCTTACAGCGCTCAGATCGCTTACAACAGGTACGATTTGATTTACGATCTGACAACTCTATTATCGTTATTCGTTTCGGACTGGTTGTAATTGCGTTGACAGAAACATGCAAGTGGCGAAAACTTGGCGATGACTACTAGTTATCACCAACAAATTTCGCCACTTTCAAGGTTTATTAGAGGTGACCAAAACGTGGCCGCCACTATCACGCGCACGCTAAAGTTGTCGCCAATTCTAAGATATATTTCAGTGATACAGTTTGGTCGCCGCCACTTCCATTTTCCACTATAAAAGCATAAGAACTTTAAGGTGATTTTCGGTAGTTATCACGACGTTAAAAACACCTTAGCACCACTAAAAAGTTATGAAATTATATAGTGACTACTAGCGGTGAAATTAACCTGGTTACCACTATTTTCGTAGAAAATAAAGTAAATTTTACTGGAAAGTTGGGTGATTACGTAATGGCCACTCGGTAGAAGTGACGATATATAAGTTTTCATCACTACGATGCTACATGGGAAGATTAAACGGGGACACAATTGCAGTTTTGAATGCTCAATCTAATGCCTCTTTTGGATTTTTAAAAAAGTTCATGGCTCACTAGATATTTTGAAAAAAGGGATTTTTTGCTATTTTATCAGATCTCTGTAGCTCCGTTATTTCTGATAATACAGAAAAATTTTAGAGACAAATTTGTAGATAAATTTGGGCTTAATAAGATAATCTTATCCAATTTTTTATGTTGTTTGTCATTTTTGAGATCCTATGAATTAAACTTGAGTTTTTTTTTAATGTAAATCATAGTTGTCTGTGGCCTTATGAAATCATCCATTTTTTGAGCTTTCCAAAGATATAATACTCGGCATAGTTATTATAAAAAATAAAAGAGCTATGGCTAATTTTCTTATTTTTTTTAATTTTCACATAGTCAGCCATGGAATATTTTCATAATTACGTTCTATTTTATAATAAGACATACTTCAAACTTTCAAATATTTTATATTTAGCTCGTAACAAAATGTAACAAAATAAAACAAAAATTATCATGATATGGAGCTCCACCACATAATTCCCTAAGAAATTACCTAGATCAGCTCTTTCCAAATAGTTGGATAGGTAGAAATAGACCTATTTCCTGGCCGCCCGGATCCCCCGATTTGTCTGTTTTGGATTTCTTTTTGTGGGGAACAGTACAAAATAAAGTATGAGACAATTACTGTTGAATTAAGAGCAGCTGTTTTAGAAGCAATTATTGCCAGTATGGACAGGCGCTATCTAAGAAAGGCGACAATTTCAGTTTTAAAAAGATGCAATATTTGCATAAATAATAATGGTGGATTGTTTGAACACCTTTTAAAATAATAATAATTTGAATTTGAGTTTTTAGTTTTTGTTACATTTTGTTACCAGCTAAAAATAAAATATTAGAAAGTTTGAAGTATGTCTAATTATAAAATAGAACGTAATTATTAAAATATTCCATGGCTGACTATGTGAAAATTAAAAAAATCAGAAAATTAGCCATAGCTCTTTTATTTTTTATCATAACTATGCCGAGTATTATATCTTTGGAAAGCTCAAAAAATGGCCGATTTCATAAGACCACAGCCAACTATAATTTACGTTTAAGAAAACACAAGTTTATGTCATATCTCAAAAATCACAAACAACATAAATAATTGGATTAGAGCCCAAAATTATCTACAATTTTTGTCTCTACAGTTTTTTTGTATAATAAGAAATAAGGGAGCTACAGAGATCTGATGAAATATCAAAAAATCCCTTTTTCAAAATATCTAGTGAGTCATGAACTTTTTTAAAAATCCAAAAGGGGCATTAGATTGAGCATTCAAAACCGCAATTCTTTCCCCATTTAGCCTTTGTTCTATCTCTGCTAGTTTCCGAGATCCCTATAGTGGTCATCGTATACGTAGTGTTCAAATATTCCAGTCTACCTGTGCTAATTTAAACATTCTAGTAGGTCAATTTTCTTTATAACTATCTCTTGTTTTGAATTCAGGGCAATTTTGCAAACATTATTTAGGTATTTATTTGATTTGTGAAATGTGATATTAAAATCGAATATTCTTGAATAAATCGATAATTACTGAACCAAATGTACCTACTATTGGTAGCGTTGGAAAGCATTTTTAAAGAGCTTTTCAACGATATATCACAAGTGGGGGCTTTCCATTTAATATTTTAAAATTGGGGTGGTAGGAGGGTCGTTACTTGATACGCCATTTTGGTTCCCCCTCCATACTACCGAAACGGGTTTTGCTTTTCAAAAGATTACACGGTTTGTTACATACATTAATATGGTTACAAAAGTTTAAACATTTTGGGTTTTTTTAATTTTTGATAATAGTTTTCGAAGGTGGCCATGTACCATATAGAGCAACTTTCATTATGACAAAAAATCCGTCCAGAAGATCTATCGATCGCCCCACCACTGATTTTTTCTGCCAAAAAATAGCCGAGATATTTTGAGTGAGCATACAAGCCACAACTCCTAATGTTATACTTATGTGCCCTCTTAACAATTATTTTCTGAAATAAAGTTACAGCGAAAGTTTTTTAGCCATATTACTCAACTATATTTTCTGTATTACGATGTTACTCCCCTGATAATATAATAACGCAAGTTCATTAATTGCTATAGTTACATTAATAGCCCCTAATAAATAGATTTAACGCTAGGTACAAAACATTAATTGTTGCTTAATATACAGGGTGTAACTGAACTGATGGTCAAAAATGAAACCACGTATTCTTGGAGTCAAAATAAGGGTAGTTCTTCATGTACTTTTTTCTCCTACGGGCAATAGTTTTTTTTATACAGAGCGTAGAAGTTTAAAGAAAAATACACATATTTCTTAGTATCTCTAGAAGTACCTATATGAGATGTTTTTTTCAAACTTGGCGTGTCACATGAGCGGATGTACTGTCAAACTTAAGTTTGATATGAATCTTCTGAGGCCCCCAGTTGCGGAGTTGCGGGTGTACTAAAATTAATTAGTTCAGAAAAATAAAAATACCCTGTATAATAGCATTTTTTAAGTTTGTTTTGAATGGCGAATTCATTGGTTAAAAAAAGTATCTCGTAGTATTTTTTCATATTATCAGCCGATTCTTAATTATTTTCAAAGAACGGCAATGCTGCAATAAACTAGTCATTTTGAGAATAAATCTAGCAATCTGTGGATGTCAATTATACTTTATTTAACAAAATACGAAAGCAACAACGATAATAAAAGAAACGTAATGCTATTAGAAAATTATTAAATTATTACATGTTCGAAATGGCCGCCGTCTCTTTCAATACACGCAACTATGCGTTTCCGCATGTTTATTATTGACATTGGCAAGTCCATAGCAAAAGTGCATGTCAGTCAATTTTTCGAATGAAAATATCATTTTTCAAAATATTGATACTAAAGTGCAAAGTTGACAGCCAGATGATTCAAATAATGTCAAGTTTAATTGGCATCCACAGATTGCTAGATTTATTCTTAAAATGACTTGTTTATTGCAGCATTGCCGTTCTTTGAAAATAATTAAGAAACGGCTGAGAATATGAAAAAATACTAAGAGATACTTTTTGTTAACCATTTGATTTACCACTCAAAACAAACTTAAAAAATGCGATTATATAGGGTATGCATATTTTTCTGAACTAATTATTTTTAATAACACCCTGTATCTCCGCAACTGGAGGCCTCAGAAGC
Source organism: Pseudeuparius sepicola (assembly GCA_963920635.1). NCBI lineage: Eukaryota > Metazoa > Arthropoda > Insecta > Coleoptera > Anthribidae > Pseudeuparius > Pseudeuparius sepicola. Next base: position 50,521,449 of record OY987301.1, read on the forward strand.
TTCATATTAACCTTAAGTTTGACAGCTCATCCGCTCATGTGACACGCCAAGTTTGAAGAAAATATCTAGTATAGGTACTTCTAGAGATACTAAGAAATATGTGTATTTTTCTCTAAACTTCTACGCTCTGTATAAAAAAAAACTATGACCCGTAGGAGAAAAAAATATATGAAGAAGTGCCCCTATTTTCACTCCAAGAATACGTGGTTTCGTTTTTGACCATCAGTTCAGTTACACCCTGTATACATAGGTATACCATACCTACCTATAATGTTCTAATGTCTTAGTTGCTTCGGCCTAGAAGAAAGCGCAATTACAAGTAAAATGTTGTCCCCTGTCGCCGAATGTCGAAATTTATGTAAATTAGGTAATCGTGATATAAGATGTGAACTAGATGTGTGGCAATGCAAAAGCATAGCATGCCTATTTGACTTTGCAAGGAAAGTGCATGTAACAAGGAATGGTTTTATTCTTGTATGGAACACAGAGTGGACACCTGCTGATATACTCCCCTTCATTTATTTTGTATATAAATGAATCGCTTTGTAGGTATGCAGTAGGTGCTATCACAGACCTATCAATTAAGTAAAAGAACTAACAAATCTGTATGAAAATTTGATAATTCACCTTGCTCTTTACGTTGTTTCGAGCTTCCTTCGCTTACAGATGGCCGAGCAGATGGCACATTAGTAGAAACTTCTCAGGAAACTTCAGATGCATCTCCTGAAAAATACATAGGTTCGGCACAGACAAAAACATACGTTTAAGAAAAAAAAAGAAATATGTAGGTATTCTTTTCTGGGGTATTATTATGGAACCATAGTAAACGATACTATCGAAGTATCGACTCTATTGATACCTCCAACGGAGAGTGTTACCAATGCCTGTATAGCAAAGTATCAGATGATACCAGTAACGATAGATTATGTATTTCGCGATTTTTTTAAATCGGACACCACAGCGTTAATCAGAACACAACAGAATCCTCATATACCTAATTTGAACAAAAAATATACAGATAATTGTATTCTACAGGGTGAAAGAAGTCAAGTATGCCATGGAATTATACCTCAAAACAGTCGAATGGTCAACAGAATCACACAGGGTAATGGTATGCAAAGATCCAATAACAAATATAGGGGTTGTTTTTCTCTGTCCCAACTCAAAGTGCTATTTTTTTAAAGAGCGATAAAAATCGATTAGGTGAATCAAAACTGCCGCAGAAATTATAAACGAACTATATACGTATAAAATTTACAGAAGTCTGCCAGTAAGTCTGTAAGTCTAGATGAGTTAAGGCGAGTACACAGTAGTAGTAGTCTATAAAAGTCCACACCATATCTGGTAAATTTTACGCCTTCTTTTTTGGTCAATTTCACCAAATGTTCTGGTTTCAATAAGAACAATGCTGGTGTGAATATTCAATACGGCGTTGTGTAAGATTAACACCCTGTTGTGTAACTTTTACACGAAATTTGGTCAAAATGGTGTAATTTAATTTATTTGGTATTTCCCTTTTCTTCTTCTTTCTCTATTATAGTTTTACATGTACTTTATTTTAAAGAAATTTCAAATGTCATTGATAAGTTTAAATTAAGAAAATGTGTTACTTGTAAAAATAAAATAAAACTAATCGATAAAGAAGCTGTATGAACCAGGCATATGTGCTTGGTCTTCAATTTAAATTATTTGTAAGAAATAATAAACGGATCAGTTCCAAAATACATGAACGATTCTTTACAAATAGGTATAAAAATATCAACATTTTCTTTCTTAAAGCTATAAATAAATATTCATTCTCACAGCCAAAAATATGTGGTTATAAAATGTATAATATCGTCCGAATTCGTAAGAAAAGTGTACCTAACCACAAACACCAAAAATGCTTTATGTTAAGAGGATATTTATACTTATACTGCAAAAGAACATTTTCCTTCAGATTCGTACATTTTGATGCGACCAAACTATTTCGTACAAATTCTCATACAATGTACTTAAGTAACTGTTGCCTTACAGAATTGTCCGTGTGAGACAAAAAGAAACTTCAAACGTTGCGACACAGCGATTTAGTTAGATAGGCCTGTTCTCACAAGCACAAACAGGTCCGAACGATGTCGGAGCCAATCAGCGGGAATCAAAACAATCACAACAGTCAGATAATTTAAAATCCGTCAATCAGATTCGCGACTGGTTTTTGATTTCGGTGAGAACAAACTTATATCAACACAGTCGATGAGTATAGGTAGGCTATCACCCAGTACCTTTCGTCGTCACATCTGCATATTCGCCTGTCGTTTTAATCCATCTGACTCACTATAAAATTTTACTTTACATAACGACACCATTTGCACTAGCGGTCGGTAGAATCACTTTTATAACTATTATACGCGCCACGCGGTCGGGTCACACGTCACACAAACTAATAAGCTCCGTCGCGCAACACGTTCGACAAACAACTGATGCCATGGCTTCGATTGCCTAAGATTTTACACCCATAACTGGTGAAATACCTTCCCCCTCTCATCTACCTAACACGAACTTGTGTTAATACGTTCAATTTGAAACAGATTAATGCTAAGGGACACCGAATGGTGTTAAGGAACACCGCGTGGTGTGAACAAACACGAAGCTGTGTTACAAATATAAAAAAAATTACACCCCTATAAGTGTTAAAATTAACGAATTTGTGTGAATTTTACCAAATGATTGGAATCCATCAATTTTCGTGTCAAATCTTCACCAAATTTCTTTCACCACTTACACAAAGAGGATTTACACCGATTTTTTTACCGTGTAGTGTGCCACAATAGAAACCCATAGAAAAATGTACAATTTTATTAGACGATGCTTTGTCGAGAAAAATCCAGTAATTTAAATCTTTTTTTTACTTATTGGATGATATTTTTTAAAAATGAATTATTTTTTCATTGATTAATTCCAGGGTGCATTTGACCCGTACAAAGTTTAAAAAATTCATGTGGCACAGAGAAAAACAACCTGTATATTTGTTATTGGATCTTTGCACACCAGGTACCTTGTGTGGTCCTGTTGAACATTCAACTGTTTTGAGGCAAATTCCATGGCATACTTGACTCTCGACTCGCCAGATATCTTTAAAATTTTTTTTACTTTTTTTAGTTTTACTAGTTCCGCATTTGCACCTAGTAAATATCTTAGTAGTTTTTTATATTCTTTAATTTATTTTTCTATTTATTTTTTGATCTCCTATCTCGGCACAAGAGGTCTTTCTTTAATGATGTGGGGGGGAGTGGTTCAATTAAACCTTTCTCTCACACTTCCGAGAAGTTTAGGTTTTACTCGTCGATAAGGATTATTTTCTAACGTGTGCGTGCCAATTCAGACTGTATTAATATAATTAGGACATTTGTTCTCTAGTAATTTTGTTACTTTTTCAAGGATAAGTAGGTTAATCGGTGTTAATTTGATGATTTCATTGATTTCATTGTAGACTGTAATATTTGAGGTATGTGGCCTGTTGATGTAGGTAATGTCCAGGATTTTTCGCAACGTTTTAGTTTCCTTTGCAAACACTTGCTTTAAATATTTATCGGCTGCTAGGCTCCACATTTCAACGCCATATAACAGTATAGGTCGTATAAAGTAGGCGGGCCCGCGAATAATAATGACGATGGGTTCTCCTTTCTCAGTTCCTAATTCTTAGTCGAGTCTTGAGTCTTAAGCAGTCAATCTCATAGTTAGTTTCTAATACTTCAAGTTACGTTGTGTGCCATTCGACGAGCTAATATCGCAAACCAGTGTACAAAGTTAAAACAAATAAATATTCCTTTTTTTAAAAAGTCATATTCACTGGCACCGGCGTAACAATTTGGTGGCAGCGGTGGGATCCACTAGAAGAGGGGTTAAGAAGACACCCAGTGGATCCTAATCTACACTTCGAAGATACTACAGTTCCTGAAGCAACGAGTTCCTGAGCAACACAGATGAAACTACAGATTTCGTGACTTTTAAAACTTTTTTTTTTTGTTTCATTGTTTATTTTTGTGTATTTGTTTATTTTATTTATTTCGAATAATCATTTTTTCAAAATGGTTAACGAACAAGAAGAGGTAGTAGGAACTAACGAACCACAATACAATTTAAGAGACATTTTCGCTTTAATACCAGAATACGACGGAGATCCGATATCCTTAAACACATTTATTAGCGCATGTAAAACCGCATTTCAAATATGCGATGAGGAACAGAAATTATTTGTAACAATTAGAATTAAAAATCAACTCCGTGGAATAGTAGAGATTTAGACAAGTGGGATGATATTAATAATTTATTACAAACACATTTCGGAGATCCGCGAGATTTAAATGCTTTGATTTCAGACCTTCAGAGATTACGTCAAATGCCAAATGAAAATCCATTAACGTTCTGCAATCGTCTAATAAATGTAAATTCTAGAATGCAAAGCGCAATTACTAAAAAATTTTAACTAATGCTCAAAAGCAAGCGCAATCACAACTTATCGAAGATATGACTCTCAATACTCTTTTAACAGGTCTTGAACCAAAAATTGGTCAAATAATTAGAGCAAGTAATCCAGATACCGTACTAGAAGCTGTAAACCGAATAAAAAGAGAACTTCAACTTACATATTTCGAAAATCAAAGACTTCCAAGACAAAATTATGCAAATAATACCTTTAATAATCAAAATAAAAAATTTTCTAAACCAAAATTTTGTTCATATTGCAAAAAGCAAGGGCATAACATTTAAGAATGCAGAAGTAAAAATAAAAGACATAATGCACCCAGTAATCATTTCCAAAATTCTTATGGAAATCAAAATGAAAGATACAGTTCTAATTTCCAAAGAAATAATATTAATAATTTCTCTAGATCAAATAATTTTTCTCGACCAAATAATAATTTTAATAGACCGAATAATTTTTCATCTCAAAATTCAAACTCTAGTTTCCCTCGTAACAATTTCCAAAATTTTTCAAATCAGAGGCAATTTCCCGAACAAAATTGTAGACCTAATTTTCAAAATAACCCCCCTAGAACTCATCACATAAATGCAAAACCAACTTTCCCTTGGAACTCAAATCCAACTCCTTCAACTTCGAGAGCACCCTCTATAACTCCAAATTCTTCCCCTAACGTAAATTTTACTCAACCAGCCTCGGACATTACTTCACAAATGAGGAATCTGAACATGTCCTCAAAATAGAACCTGTATACAAAGTAAACTTGCATTGCGAACCAAACGAAGAACTTTACTATATCAAAAATTCAGATAATTTTAATTTTTTAATTGATACTGGTGCGTCTATTTCATTAATAAAACCTCATGTAATTCGGCATTTAAATAAAGTTATAACTCCAGAGAATATAAAAATCAAAGGTATTTCAGACGAAGTATACACTGTCACAGAATTTTGTTTTCTTTTTCTTGGAAAAGATGAACTTCCACAAAAAGTTTTTATTTTTAACCTTCCTATAGCTTTTGACGGAATTTTTGGAACCGATTTTATAAAATTATTTCATGCTTTTATTGACATCCCTGGAAGACAATTAATAACTTATGAAGGAATAATATCACTGCATTGTACCTTAGATGATTATCCACAAAATGTAGAAAATATAATTTCGATAGAACCTCGAGTAGAAAAGATATGTAAGCTTAGAACTTTAAAACATAAAATACTGATGCTATTGTTTCAGCAAAAAATGTTGAAAATGTTTATTTACCTAATGCCTTAGTTCATATAGATAATAATGGAGAATTTATTACAACAATTTTAAATAATAACGAGTCTAATAAGGTAGTTAATTTTAAGGAATTATAAATAGAATCATATAATGAAAATAATTACAATGATCCTACTAATAAAGTAGATGAAAACGGAGTATATAAAAATGTTTATCCTACAATAAATGTAGATGATTTTGATCCTACTATAAAAGTAGATGAAAATGAAAGTTGTAATTTTAATAATACTACTAATAAAGTAGATGAAGACGAAGTAAGTATTTCTGAGATTTATGTTGATCCTACTGAAAAGGTAGATGAAAATAATACTTATCCTACTATGAGAGTAGATGAATATAATAATTATGAAGTTAGTAAAGTTAATGAAAATAAAGTCTATGAAGATATTGATGACGATGATGTTTTGTATTATTGATATAAAAAAAGATAATGAGTATAAAGAATTTAAGAAAAGTAAAGGTTTAGATTGTCCTAAGATAATTGAAGTTAACAATAATTTATTTGATATGCCAGAAAGATATTCGCTAGCGCATTGTGTTTCTTTAGACTTAAAAATGAGCGCAGGAATCGCAGCTAGTTTTAAGGAAAAATATAATCAAATTAAGTATTTAAAAGAGCAAGTTAATAATGTAGGACAACTTGCAATTCTTAAAAATCCAAATAGTTTTGTGTATTATCTAGTAACAAAAAGATATTTTTGGCAGAAACCAACATATAGTTCTTTATGGGTTTGTTTAAAGGAATTACGGGAACATATTATAAGAAATAATGTCAAACACTTAGCTATGCCTATGATTGGTTGTGGAATTGATAAACTAAAATGGTCCAAAGTCAAAAGAATAATAAATTTTGTTTTTCGCTATATAGAAATTGAAATAATTATTTGCAAACTGGAAATTTCAAATTTTAAAGAATCACAAATACAAATTTTTCCAATCTCTTCTATAATTTATAAATAGAAAAAGAAATGTAAGATGTGAACCTTATATTAAACCTAAAAACATACAAATTTCGTTAAAAGGAGATCAAAGAGAAATAAAATTCAAAGAACAACCCGAAATTAATAAAGAAAGAATAGTTCAAGGAAATCAAATTACTATCAAAAATAAAGTTCCGCTTGAAGAAAAATTTCCAAATAATCATAATTCTAATTTTGAAGCAGAACTAGATAAATTTCTAAATCAACAAAAGGAAAAAGTACGAAATTTAAGAACAGTTCAAATTTTTAATATTTCTTCATTTGATAGGCAAGTCGCTATTACAGATAATTTAAACTTAGAACACTTAAACGAGGAAGAACGAGAAATTATTGCTGATCTTTGTTTGCAATATTCAGACATATTTTTCCTAGAAGGTGACCAATTAACTTTTACAAATAAAATCAAACATTCAATAAATACAAACGAGTCGAAACTAATATACACTAAATCGTATAGATATCCACAAATACATAAGCAAGAGGTAAAGTCACAAATAGCAAAGATGTCGGAACAAGGAATTATACAACCTTCTGTTTCACCTTGGAGCTCACCAGTCTGGGTGGTGCCCAAAAAACTAGATGCCAGTGGAAAACAAAAGTGGCGTGTGGTAATAGATTACAGAAAGCTTAACGAAGTAACAGTCGATGATAAATATCCCTTACCAAACATAACAGACTTGTTAGATCAGCTAGGAAAATGTCAATATTTTACTACTCTTGATTTAGCGTCAGGATTTCATCAAATTGAAATTGATCAAAAATATATGGAAAAAACTGCATTTTCGGTAGAAAACGGACATTGGGAATTTTTAAGGATGCCATTTGGGTTAAAAAATGCGCCCAGTACTTTTCAGCGTGTTATGGATAACATACTTGCAAGTATTCAGAATGAGCGATGTCTTGTATATATGGACGACATAATTATTTACTCTCAATCTATAGAAGAACACGTTTCCCGACTTTCTGAAGTCTTCGATCGATTAAGAAATTCAAATTTGAAAATTCAACCTGATAAGTGTGAATTCCTTAGAAAATAAGTAGCTTACCTTGGTCATGTTATTACTAAAGACGGAGTAAAACCAAATCCCGAAAAAGTAGAAGCTGTAATTAAATTTCCTACTCCCAAAAATCCGAAAGATATTAAGTCATTTCTAGGCTTGGCAGGATATTACAGAAGATTTATCCCAAATTTTGCTAAAATAACAAAACCATTAACTACCCTACTAAAAAGGATGTTCCATTTAATTTTAATGATGACTGTGAAAATGCTTTTAATCAATTAAAAATAGCTTTAACTACCAGTCCAATTTTGAAGTACCCAGATTTTGAAGAACCTTTTGTAATAACTACTGATGCATCTGTCTTCGCAATCGGTGCTGTTTTATCGCAAGGACCAATCGGTAAAGATCTTCCAATAGCATACGCATCAAGGACACTAAATACAGCTGAATCGAAATATAGCGTAATAGAAAAGGAATTACTCTCAATTGTATGGGCCTGTAAGACCTTTCGTCCTTACATTTATGGTAGGAGTTTTAAATTAGTTACCGACCATCGTCCCCTAACTTACCTTTTTTCAATCAAAGACCCAGGAAGTAGACTTGCAAGGTGGCGTTTAAAATTAGAAGACTATAATTACGAAATAACTTATAAACCAGGCAAAATAAACAAAAACGCTGATGCATTATCAAGAATCAAAATCAACCCTATTGAAGAAACTGTAATTTTTCATACTAATCTAAATAATGAACCTTCAACCTCTAAAGAACCTGAATTAACTGATGAAGATATAAATGAACTAGACAACGAATTTGCTAGATTTATGAACTTATACAAGACTCAAGCTTTAATTGACTACTCTAAAGTACAAATCTCTAATACACAGTTACTTGACAAAGATCATAAGGATATAACCGTATTTATTCAACAAGACAAAATTAGCGAAATGCATGACAAAATAGTTGATGACATTTTTGAAATGGAACCCAAATTCGATTATAATAAAATAAGTATAATGACAAGTCAATCCGTCCCAAGAAGAACATATTATATTATTGTTTTACCTTATAATCTCGAAATGGCTACACAATTACTTTTCGTTTCTTTGTATAGAGATAAAAATGTTCTAACCACTTATTATGTTGAAAATAATACAGATTTCCCAATATTAGAGATGTTAAGTTTTATTTATTCAGATAAAGAAATGAGGTTTATAATTTGCCAAAATATTGTCGAAATCCCGGATGCAGACCAAATCCCAATAGTGATAGATAATTACCATTCAGGCAAATCAAATTTTCACAGGGGAATTAATGAAACAATCAGACGAATAAGACAAAAATATAATTGGTCCGGACTGACAAAAGACGTCGAAAATTTTATAAAACAATGTGAGATATGCCAAAAAGCTAAAATTTGCAGGAAAAACTTATCAAATCCTTTGGTCATTACTGAAACACCTCGAGCCCCTTTTGAACGAATAAATTTAGACATTTTAGAAATTCCAACAAAACATTTAGTTCTAACAGTTCGCGATGAATTGACTAAATTTACACAAGCATATCCTGTTGAAAATAAAACTGCAAAAAATGTAGTTAACGTCTTAATTTCATATTTTCAACATTACGGTACACCCTTAAGAATTCATTGTGATAGCGGACGAGAATTTAATAATCAATTAATGAAAGATTTATGTACACTATATAATATTAAATTAACATTTTCTAGTATCAATCACCCTCAATCTAACGGCTCATTAGAAAGATTTCACGCGACATTACTTGAAATGATAAGAACAATGACTTTAGAACAACCTGGAGAACACCCTTTACAATTATTACCTTATGCTTCTATTTGTTATAATAATTCTATCAATCATACAACAGGTTATTCCCCATATGAACTAGTTTTTGGACATACGGCTAGTCGCCCTGCCGAAACGTTATATAATGAAGAACAATTAATTTCAAAATACGTCAGAGATCTAAATGCCAAAGTAAAACATTATTATGAAATTGCTAGAAAACGTACTGATCTAAGAAAACAAAAATCCAAAGAAAGATTTGACAAACAGAATCTAACCCAACATGAATTTAAGATAGGAGATAAAGTCTGGTTAAAGGAATCACAAATCAAAAACAAATTAGCAAACAAGTTTAATGGACCTTACGAAGTTAGAGAAATTTATAAAAATTCTTATCTAATCTATAATCCAATAACTGATCAAACAACTAAAGTTAATTTAGATATGTTGAAAGAATGCTATAGCAAAGAACAAAATTTGAATCAAACAAACTTAAATGAAACGGACAATATAGAAGAAACTAGGTCAGTAGGTTCAGAAGATGACTGGTCAACACAACAGCATTGGCTGACTAAAGTTATTTATTTCAGGTTTATGTACCTCGGCATTGGTACACTCATCTCAGCAGAATATGCAGAAAATCCGACACAATACTCTCTTAAGACGATTTATAAGACTGTAGGGCTTTATTTTCACCAAACTTCTAATGTAAAAATTTCTAATGATAAGTGGACTATTTTGGTATATAAAGACATACTTATACTCTCTTAGAAATGCTTACTTTTATAACGAACAAATTTTAATAGACCTCGATAACTTTTTATATACCCCGAATCCACGTATGGAAAGATTCAGAACAGAAATAAAAACTCATTTAAGCTTACTTCACCAAATTTCGAATGACATTAATTCAAAATTTAGAGATTTAAAATACGATGTTAGTAAAAGATCGAAACGTGGTTTAATAAATGGCATAGGTTCAATTTTTAAATTTATAACCGGAAATCTTGATTCTTCTGATGGTGAATACTATAATAATTGTATCAATAAATTAGCTAGAGACGAACACGAACTAGAAAATCTTATGAAAAAACAAATCTCGGTTACAACTTCAGTTATTAAAAATTTCAATGAAACCTTACGAAAATTACAAGTCGATGAAGAAACATTTAATGATGATATAAAACAGATTTAAGAGTCTATTTACGATATTACTGATAACCTAAAATTTTATGATGCTAAATTACAAATATTGGAGATTGCTGAGCAACTGATGGAATCATACTCTTTTATCGAAACGTCTTTAAGTGACATGCTAAATTCAATTACTTTTGCTAGACTAAGCACAATACATACTTCAATAATTTCTCCTATAGACCTTCACAGCGAACTAAAACGAATTTCTGAAAATTTGAGTAGAAATCAATTACCTTTTACAGTACAACTAGAAACTATAGGATATTATCTCGATATCTCTGAATTAAAAGCATTTGAAACTGAAAGAAATTTAGTTTTTGCTATAGAAATACCACTTGTTGAACCTCAAACTTATACAATCTTTAGTATCTATCCAATACCAATTAAAGACCAAAGAACGCATTTAGTTCATACTCTATTTCCCAGTTCGAATAAACCATATATTGGCAGAAATGATGATTCAAGCCTTTATATATCAATCCAAAATTATGAAAATTGTAAAAACATGCAACAAAATATGAAACTGTGTAAAGACTTAGTGCCCGTGCCTATAGACAATGACGCTGTCTGCGAAGCACAACTTTTAAAGTTCCAAATCCAGATGCCACAAACTTGTGGAAGTGTAGTAGTGAACATGAAAGGATACAATATCTACGTTTTAACCACAAACACATGGTTAATAGTGACTGTCGAAAGCTTACCAACGACCATTAAGTGCGACGACAAGACGACTTCCCTCGTAATAAAAGAAAACTCAATCTTAACAATGGAGAAAAATTGTTTCGCTTATATAGGAAACATTTATATAAAAGCTCAAAATGAAAAAACTACGAACATTACCTATCCCTACGAACCAATAAGGATACCATATGATTGTTGTCACAATTTACCTGAAGACATTAAGTTACCAGAACTAAAATCATTAAAAATGAATAATATTAATTACGAAAATCTTGAAGTGGCCAAACATCAATTAGATCAATTTTCCAAAGATATCGACGATTTAATGAATCAAACCTTTGTTGACAAATATTATCCTTGGTTTACTTATTTAACTATTACATTAATTATATCCTTAATAGTTCTTTATATATTTTGTAAATGTCGTAAGAAACCTATACCTAGACTAAAGATAGGTATTGCGAACGAAAACTCAGGTGACGACTATCCACCTTTTCCTCCAGACAAAACTGTAATCCAAAAATTAAAAAGGTTTATACCCACTAAGAGGAAGCCTATTCCTAGATCAGTTCGTATTGGCGAACCAATCGAGGAAGGCGAAGATATCGAATTAAATTTAAATAAATCCACTGTATAATAATCATATTAGATATTAATTGTATTTACTCTCATTATTACTTAACTATTGTTTATTACTATACCTATTGCTTATTGTAACTAATCTGTATACCTATTATTACTTAGTTATATTATATTATTATTATTTTATATTGTAATCTCGAACCCTACTAATTGATAATTTTATATTGTTATATTTTACCATAAGCTTTGAAAAGCTGTTGCATGGCACCAACTTTTTTAAATAGGGGAAAGTAATTGTTACATCCAGAATATTCCTGACGTTTCACGAAAACTACGCATTACTTTACTTATCATGTTTACCACTTTTAAGAACTGCTGACTCTTTCCTGTATTCAGATTTCTGCAGACAATAGTTCCTTAATCAAATTACACTTGTAGATGTTTTTCTCTAGAAAAGATCCAGAAGCTTGCCTAAGCATTTTGTCTCCCTATAAATACTTCGAAACCCAGAAACCGAGGGTTCTCCGTTCTCCGTTAATAGTTCTCCGTAATAGTTCTCCTTTCTCAGTTCCTAGTTCTTAGTCGAGTCTTGAGTCTTAAGCAGTCAATCTCATAGTTAGTTTCTACTACTTCAAGTTACGTTGTGTGCCATTCGACGAGCTAATATCGCAAACCAGTGTACAAAGTTAAAACAAATAAATATTCCTTTTTTTAAAAAGTCATTTTCAGTGGCCCCGGCGTAACATCCATTTTCTCGCTCTTCTTCCCTAACTATAACAATCGAGTGTTTTTACATAGTAAGCTGCTGTCAAAGAAAATAATAGCAAAAATAATTACTGTGACGGAGTGTTTTCTATTGAGATTGTTGTAGTTTGGTAAATAATTATTTTAAAAATGAGCCACTACAGAAGAGAAGAAAGATATGAAAGTTTGCAATTGTATTTAAAAAATAATAAAAATGCCTGTGCAACACAGAAAGAAATTCTTGGCATGATATTAATAACCATTAGTGATTAACTTCAGAGCCATTGTCACAATGCCTTTTTCATCGACACAATGAACAAAAATGATTGTAACAATGAATGTTGGTGATTAGGTAATTAACATGTTCATTAACATAATGACCCAACGAACATTATTATATTGTACTAAAGTCGTTAACTCAATGTAAAAAGTGATGTCTACAGTGAATAATACGTTGTGTGAATGCAAATCGGGCATTGAAACAAGGCACAAATACATTGACTTAATGATTTCAAGGTGTTTAATATTATGTACCGTTCATGACTGTATGTTGTTGCTATGATGTATAACGTAATTGTCTAATGTTTAGTGGTGATTATGTCAACGTACAGTTTTATTGTTTAATACAACTGTATTATCATAGTAATGTTCGAAAACATCAGCCAATGTACCCAAGCATAAATATAAGGAACAATATCATTAGTTAAAATTAATATTAATATTAATGATATTGTTCCTTATATTTATGCTTGGGTACATTGGCTGATGTTTTCGAACATTACTATGATAATACAGTTGTATTAAACTATAAAACTGTACGTTGACATAATCACCACTAAACATTAGACAATTACGTTATACATCATAGCAACAACATACAGTCATGAACGGTACATAACGGTACATCATTAGTTAAAATTAATATTAATATTAATGATATTGTTCCTTATATTTATGCTTGGGTACATTGGCTGATGTTTTCGAACATTACTATGATAATACAGTTGTATTAAACTATAAAACTGTACGTTGACATAATCACCACTAAACATTAGACAATTACGTTATACATCATACCAACAACATACAGTCATGAACGGTACATAATATTAAACACCTTGAAATCATTAAGTCAATGTATTTGTGCCTTGTTTCAATGCCCAATTTGCATTCACACAACGTATTATTCACTGTAGACATCACTTTTTACATTGAGTTAACGACTTTAGTACAATATAATAATGTTCGTTGGGTCATTATGTTAATGAACATGTTAATTACCTAATCACCAACATTCATTGTTACAATCATTTTTGTTCATTGTGTCGATGAAAAAGGCATTGTGACAATGGCACTGAAGTTAATCACTAGTGTGTACAATTACTGCAAACTGCGTGCAAATATGCGTGCTGTCAATGTCCTTGTGCCTTGCCACAATGTCCTAAGTTATCTACTACTAATACGATCTACTAGTGTGACGATTCTGTTAGAGTTTTGCTAAGGTAAGTCATCTGGTATTAAATATGCAAATTTCCGATATTATGGTTAAAGCAAAGTCTAAAGAATTCTCTAGACTTTGGTTAAAGTAACAGAAAATTTGATTTATTGTGATTTATTAAAAGACTTATTTGTTACCCGTGGTACCGTCCACGTTGCGAGTTTAAATTTAAGGCATAAAAACAAATTTTCTTTACCACGTTTTCGTACAGCCATGTTCACTAGGTCTTTCAGTTTCAATGCAATAAAACTTCTCAATATACTTCCAAAAGAGTTTCGTATATTTAATATTAATAAATTCAAGTACAAACTTAAGGAACACCTTTTTCAACGACAACTATTTGGATAACGTTTCTTGCATCCTATTGAATACATATGATACTTACTTAATCTACTGTGATAAGCTGGATAACAGAAATAATATGTACCTATATACATTTTTGCACTACTGTATAATATTTAGTTACAAATATCTAAAATGAGAATACCTATCAGTTTTTGACTGATGTTTAAATACCTATTTCCCTCCGTTTAATATAATACTATGCCATTTATATCAATTTGGCTTGCGCGGGCAGGGTTCTGATGGTTAAGTAGAATAGCAATTTTGCTAGACTTCGCCATCACAGCTTTTCTTCGTGTCATATCGCATTGTATGTTGTAAAAGCTATTTTCCTTTAATAAAGTCCATTTATTATTATTATTATTAAAATACAGTGATTTACAGTGGTCCCCACCGCTCGCCGCGTTTATTTTCGGTTTAAACGCATCTTTAAGAAAGGTTAACCTTTAAGTTATGATAAGTCACGATCAAAGGCCTCGAACAATTTTGTTGATCCAAAGAAATTTAATGGATTTTTGATTGTGTGTGTGTGCACAACCAGCGAAATTAAACTAAGAAAACTATGAAAACTTTCACACACATTCAAAATATTATAATTACAGACCTATGCTGTTTTCATTAATTTATTAGATATTTAATATCTAATCATAATTGTTTTAGTATGTACCACTCAGAAGATACAGACGAAACACTATAAGATCATTGAAATCTGATACTTGTCACAAGAAAAATTTGACCATTGCTGGGCAGCAGGTATCGTCTAAACGAAATTAGTGCGATAGACTCAACTCAGCTGTCATAGAAAAATTCCCCCTTTTACAAACAACCGTCAAGATTTAGGCTGGAAGTTTATACTTCAAATTTTGATATATACCTACAAAATGTTGGAGATTTGGAAGACTCAATGGTGTCAAATCGTCCTAATTAGTAAAAGTAAGAGACTTTTTCCTTACATAAACAGCATTTTTGAGGCTATTTTTAATTTAATTTGTTGTATTTTCAGAAATGTGGACTTTACTATGGGCATGGGACCGGAGAATGGGGTCGAACTTCTAATAAGCTCGGAAAAGGAAGTACCACAATAAAAGTTTTACCTATAGGCACATTCGAGTATATGAATGATGAATGGTAAGGCAAGACTATCATCAGAACTCTACTAGAGAGATTGCAACAGGAAAAAAATTAGGCAAAGTAGTACGTCCATTAAGGTACAGTGTGATGATGTAAGTACCCAATAGTCACGAGTAATGACAAAATGAAACCTAATAAAAATGTTGCTTATCTAAAAATATAAAATAACATGCCATTTTATAAATAATTAGTTTAACTCCCAGCAATTTTCCAATAGCGTTATGTTTCAAACTTTTTTAGACTATTTTTTTATATAGAATACAGTCTACAAATTCCTACTCCAAAACACATGATTATGGGAATATTTAAAAAATGTTTAATAAATGGTTCAATAAGAATTTCGATGTTTTGTTCTTCGTTCTTTTGACCTAGATTTTACCTATCCATGGTAAATTTTATATAAGAAATTGTTTCTAAATAAAATTACAGGTGAGAGTTTTTAAAATATCCTTTTTTTATTTTCTGTTCAAAAAACGTTGGCACTCAACGGTAAAAACTACTGAAAAAATCCAACGTCCAAAATCAAAAAGTAAAAATTGGGCACTTAGATCAGAATTACATCGAATATTGAACCAAAGGTCCGAAGTGATAGAAGTATGTATACAGGGTGTGTCATTACTAGTTTTTTATTGATTATATTGCTAAAAATGTTAACGGATTTAACTATTTATAAAAAATAATATGGTTTAGAAAAAATACGAACCATTGTATAAGTTATCATGAATATACAGGAAGTATGATAAAAATGTCAGTTGTCATTTTCGATTTCCCATCAGCCTGAAGTGGCGGCCTTGAGCCACCTGGTATATATGTATATACACAACATGACTATATAAATATTTAAAAATAACCAACATATTGGTTTTTACATATGTTCATTACAGTACATCCAGAAGGTAATATTCAAGTATAGATTAAGATGCTGTCTAAGTGGTCGCTACTTCCGGCTAAACCAGAAGTCGGAAATGGAAACTGACCTACCGTACCTACTCAGTATATGCTCGGTATATACTCATTAGCAAAAGCTGTTAGCAGAATTTGACTTAATTTTTTCGTACAATCTGTTTTTGATACCTTTTATAGCAACGTATGAACAACCATTTGGTTCCATTTTTTCTGAATCGAATAATTTTGTCTAATAAACAAAATCCGTTCATTTTTAGCAGAATAATCAATAAAAAAGAGTTCTGACTAGGGCTGTTCGATCTCCGAATTTCAGTATCGGAAATCGATACTGAAAAAGTATCGATAAAATCGATAAATCGATAAAATCGATCTTATCGATAAAATCGATCTTATCGATAAAATCGATTTTATCGATATAATCGATCTTATCGATAAAATCGATCTTATCGATATAATCGATCTTATCGATAAAATCGATCTTATCGATAAAATCGATCTTATCGATAAAATCGATCTTATCGATAAAATCGATCTTATCGATACAATCGATCTTATTGATACAATCGATCTTATCGATCATATTGATAAAATCGATCTTATCGATAAAATCGATCTTATCGATAAAATCGATCTTATCGATATAATTGATCTTATTGATAAAATCGATATAATCAATTTTATTTAAGAAGCTAAACAAAAAAAGGCCGATCGGCTTGCTGCGGACGCGGTCTGGACGCAATGGGTGCAGCAATTTCCTTTATTTTCGCAAACAATTTCAAAAGATAGATATAATTGGAAAGATCGATAAAATCGAAAAGATCGATAAAATCGAAAAGATCGATAAAATCGAAAAGATCGAAAATATCGAAAAAATCGAAAAGATCGATAAAATCGAAAAGATCGATAAAATCGAAAATATCGATAAAATCGAAAGATCGATAAAATCGAAAAGATCGAAAAGATCGATAAAATCGAAAAGATCGATAAAATCGAAAAGATCGATAAAATCGATAAGATCGAAAATATCGATAAGATCGATATTTCGATTTATCGAAATTGAATATCGAGTATCGATAAAATCGATAGTATCGATACTTTCGATTTTATCGATATTTTGTCTCAGGCCTAGTTCTGACACACCCTGTATAATAAATCATCATGACGAATCCTAATATTAATGTCATCGAACATTAAGCCAATGCCCCGAAGTGATTGACCAATTATAATAGATCATCATGAGAATGTCTGTGATATCATAATATTAATGTCCTCGAACATTAAGCCAATGCCCTGAGCTGATAAACCAATGTACAGGAAATCACTACGAGCATGACCGTTTCGACATAATAATAATGACTTTTAACATTGAGGCAATGCCCTGAAGTGATAAACCCAATGTAAAAAAACATTACGAGGAAGACCGTATTGACATAGTAATGATGCTTTCGAACATTAAACCATCACCCTGAAATGATAATCACAATCACCTTAAGTTCAAGCAATGACCAATAAAACATCATATTGATCAAACCGGGCATCGGTTGAAATTTAATGTACAAATTCATTACCACAATGTCTTTTTTAATTATATTTACGTAGGTTTTTCGTTCTGTGAACAAGACGAGAATTATTGCAAATTCACCCAGATGGTAGAGTTCCGACTTTACGAACAATAAGAAACATAGAAAATCTTGTAGCAGAAACCGGAAGTTTGCTTAGGAGGAAAAAAATCAAACAGTACGATATTCAAAAGGTGTAACGGATTTTTCCATTTCAAAATCCGTTACTCGTTTTTTTATATTTTGTTATTAACATAAAGTCATTATTTTTGAACATATCTCATAATATCTTATACTAAATAACTAATTTATTCTTCGTACAGTTTCAATTCATTTATAACATTGTATTCAATTTTATTACCACTTTTTCAAATTTTAAAATTTCAAATAATTCAAATTTTCGCGCGCTATATACGGAAATGGCCGTGTACTAGCCTCGAACCCTGGCATATTCAAAATGCAAAAATTCAAGTGTGTGTTTACATTTCAGCAGGTATGTAGTTAAAGATCTGTATTATGAATTACTCGATTTTTCGGTTCTGTTGATGCATAATGTGAACATAAATACTGTTTAGTTGATTAAATGCGTGTCTTGCTAAAACCTGATTGGTCGGATGACGTAGGTCCTGCCAGCGATCGGCCGGTAGGGTCCGACCTGAGAAGAGTTTGCTCCCGTCTTCGTGTGTGTCGAGTCGCGCAGAGGCATCTGCCCATTTCCCGCCAAATTTTCGGCATTTTCGGCTTTTATCTAGTTGAATTTTTGCCATCGGTGATTTATTTGAGTGGTTTTGTGTCTTAATATCGGGGATTGACTTCGTGTGACTAATATTTTTGCGTTTTTCTCTTTTCTATGTCCACGGCGTCGTGAGGCAGCGACGCTTGCCCGAGGCATTTCCTTTTTGGCTGCGTAGCTGAGGAAGCGCGGGACACAGCAAGCAGGTGGTGGCTGTTTCTCCTGGAAAACCCCACAGGTGAGTAATTTCTTTTGATTTTTGCTTAGTTCAGCAACTTTACTACTCACCTGTGGCGTTTTTTTTTAGACGTGCTATTTTTTTGAAGGACTCATTTCGTCCAAGGCCCCGGCCATCTTTAACTCAGAAACATAGCATTGTCCTTTTTTTGAATACCCACCATCTTGCGGCTGTTATCTTGTTGAATATTTTCAAGTTTTGGTCACATTGGTCACACGTTACTTCCTTATTTTTCGAGTTAGGTCTCGATTCTGTGGTACCGGGCCACTCAAGTAAATCTGATACCGATATTTTCACTTTCCTAATAAATTCATATTGCCTTTAGTTTATCAGCTTTCTTAGTTTCTCTATTTTACCGTTCAAGTCTCAAATAAACTTTCCGCGTTAAATAAGTATTAAAATATCTTAAATTTCAAGAATTCGGGCTAGAGCATTCTCAAAATTTTTTCTTATTAAATATTAAGCACTTTGCTATTCCGGACAGTTCAATAACATTATCTATAAAATTTGAAAAAAAAACTATGCATAGTTCCCCTTAAATTAGTATAGTTCTAATCGTTTAATTTTCATCATTTGTCAATATTTAATAACTTTAGTATCATAATTCAATTTTAAATATTAATCTAACCTATTGGTTTATAAATTTCTGTAAAAGGCTTAGACCTTGTCTAATGCTACTTTCTTTCTGATCTGTTCATGCTTGCACACCATCTCTGAGGACGCTACGATCACAGCCCTCTGACGGCGGAACAACGTGACGAGAATTGCGTAGGCATCGAGTGGAGTTGCGTTGGCATAGGTGTCGACTCCTGGTCAGCTCTACTTCGGCTACGCCCTGAGATATCTGCTAGCCTCAACATCTGCAACGCCTATTTGAGCAGACAAGGACCGGAGGAAGCCCTAGCCACGCCCCACACTTCTACGAGCCTCGTTTGAGCGTAAGCGACTGAAGACGCAGTTCAAACTTAAGATTCAGAGTGAAGCATAATAGAAGCTGAACAGTCAGTTTAATTGTAAAGCTAATTTAATCTTTTTATTTGTTCTTAAATCAATTTTTATCAAAATTTAACTTTAAATTTTTAACTAAAAATTTAACTCTATTTCCTAATTTATTGTATTTAAATATTTGTTCAATATTAACCTTATCCTAAAGTCGATTCATTTTAGATCATTAAAGTTGTACAATCCAAAATTGTAACATCACAAAACGTGATAAATAAATCTTGTATATTTAACGAAGGTAACAGGATTTTATTGGACAGACCCAAGTATAGCAGACCTAGGATTGTTATAAAGGAAAACAGAATTTTAAATCACGTATTAGATAATCCTGGCATATCTATTCCTTATGAAACAGTCCATAAAACTTTTAAAAAATTTAAGTAGCGACCATAAAATATTTGCCTGTGCAAAAATTATCTCAAGTTCAAATGGCCAATAGATTGGAATTTTTCAGAACAATTACTGACAGGCAAAATAATTGACATAACATTTTTAGAAATATATTATGGACGGATGAATCTAGCTTTTCCACCGCTGGCTGTTTTAATCGAAGAAATGCCCACTATTGGTCATTTGATAACCCTCATTCCCATCGCGAAGTGAAAATACAAGGAAGAAAATCTATTGGTGTGTGGTGTGGTATTATTTGTCTAATTTATCGCCAAGAAATGATTTGGCAACAAGATGGAGCCCCTCAACATAATATTCGACAAGTAAGACATTTCTTGGAAAATCGTTACAACGAATGAATGGGCAAAAACGGAACTATTGCTTGGCCGCCTAATAGTCCAGACCTAACACCATTGGACACATTTTTGTAGGGTTATTTCAAAAATCGCATTTATAAAAATAGACCCGAAAATATCGAAGGAATAAAAGAACAAATAAAAATTTGAATTGAAATGCGAGGAAAAAACCTTCGGAGCAAACACAGCCCGTTATAGTCGAGTTTGTTACTCAGTGGAGACGGGACGAAATTTACTACGCGAAAAAGCAACTGAAAGGTTCAAAATTCCTGGTGTGTGAAGTTCTACTTAAAACCAAATATGATCTTTTTGTGAAGGTGCGTGAAAAATTTAAAAATCAAGCGTGGACAGTCAAAGGTAACATTTTTATTTTCCATAATAATAACAAAATTAAAATCACCAATGAAAATGACTTGCAAAAGCTAAACATTAATGAAAATCCGCAGATCGGCGAAACTATGTAAAGTAGCACATCATAGCATACATACTCCGTTCTATATTTTCCTCAAATAAATAGGTAGCTATAAGGTTTCTTTTCCCTTTACTTAGCAAATTTAGATATATATTTTGTCTTTCCTTTTTTTGTAATTACCTTTTTTCTTTTATTTCCGTTATGGGTAAACCGAAATAAACTTTGTTATAAAAAGTATCTGCATACATCATATTGTTATAGGTATTAACGACTTTATGTACAGGAAGGATATGACCTGTTTGGGGGTACACAAATGATGTCTAATAATTATTGTAAGAAAAAATTTGCACATATTAATATACGTTCTCTAATTCCTAGTTTGGAAGATCTTAAACAATTCATTTTAACTCAAAATTTCGATATCATAGGGGTGTCTGAGACATGGTTGCACAATGGTATAATCTCTACTGATGTTAAGATTGCGGGATATAGTTTCGTTAGACAGGATAGGGTGGGACGGGGGGGAGGTGTGGGGCTGTATGTTAAGGATAGCTACAAATATTTGGTAATTAAAAATGAATACACAAACAGTGCACATTTTGAGCAAATATGGGTTAAAATAATGTTCCAAAAAACTAGTTTTATTTTTCGTTGTGTTTATAGGCCGCCCTCATACAAATTTTCAGACTTTATGGTGGTTTTTGACAATGTTTTAACATCGATGACTCCTGTGTGTGATAAAGTTTGTTGTGGCGGTGACTTTAATATAGATTATATGAATATGTTTTCGAATGATGTCAGAGATTTTAATTTATTATTAGAAAATGTAGGATTGTCGCAAACAATTTGTAATCCGACTCGAATCACTGATAAGTCATGCACTCTTATTGATCTTTTATTGATATCAAATGACCTTTTTTGATCAACAGCGACACCTTACCTGCTCCCCGTTTATCTGATCATGAATTTATATTTTGTGAATTTACTGTGCCAAGGAGTAAAAACCCAATTAAATATTTAGAATTTAGGAATATAAAAAATATAAATTTACAACAATTTACATACGATTTACAATCAATACCTTGGCGTAATATTTTCGATATCAATAATATTAATGACAAAATAACATTCATTAATGAGAATTTAAACATATTATTAGAAATACATGCCCCGTTTAAAAGAGTAAGAATCACAAAAAGTTATCAACCTTGGTTGGAGGGAGTCAGGGACCTAATGAAACTTCGAGATAAGGCACTGAGCAAGTACAAAAAGAACAGAACATATGCGAATAAAGAATATTATAAACTGCTTCGTAACTTAACTAATGTGACTGTTAAAAATGAAAAAAAAGCTTTTCTTAATACTAAGTTGTCAGCAACTAGTAACGTATGGCAGGAGTTAAAAAAATATTGTGGCGTCGAAAAAAATAAAACTGAAATACCAGAATTCTTGAAAAAACCCGATGATATAAATAACTATTTTAGAAATTCAATATCTCAAACTGTTGACTGTAAAGACCTAATTCGGCACTATACAAATAATTTAAAAGACACTGTAGAACATTTTCTTGAATTTAAACAGGTTGTAGAAATAGATGCGTTAAATGTTATAACCCAGATTAAATCCAACGCAGTCGGAGTAGATGGTTTAAGTATACAAACTATAAAACTATGTTGTCCTTTTATTCTTCCATATTTAACGCATGTAATCAACTTTTGTCTGAATAACTCAATTTGTCCCGATAGTGGGAAGAGAGCTTTAGTGACGCCACTACCGAAAACAAATGATCCCCAAGAACTCAAAGATCTAAGACCTATAAGTGTGCTTCCGTGTCTCTCTAAAATTTTGGAAAAAATTATAAATAAACAGCTTGCGGAGCATGTGGAGCTAAACCGGGTTCTGCCGGAGACTCAGTCGGGTTTTCAACGGAATCACGGTTGCTCTACTGCCCTGGCGAACGTAAGTGATGACATCTTTAGAGCTACGGATGACGGTAAAGTTACAGTTCTGGCGCTGCTGGATTTCTCGAAGGCCTTCGACACTTTGAATCATAAAATTCTTATCGCTGTTCTACACTATGTGGGTCTGAGCAATAGCGCCATTCAGTTCTTTGAGAGTTTTCTAGCTGGCAGGACCCAATGTGTTAAAGTTGGGGGTGTTGTGTCAACAGAATTATCTGTAACATGTGGTGTGCCCCAGGGATCAGTTATTAGTCCTCTGCTGTATGCCATTTATACTTGCAATATATAAACTGCTCTAAAACATAGTAAAGCCCAATACTATGCAGATGATACTCAGATATATCTCTCTTTTAAAAAGGAAAATGTCTTGGAAGGCATCAACAACTTAAATAGTGATTTAGAAAACCTAAGGTCCCTATCTTTGAAACATTCTTTACATCTGAACCCAAAAAATGTTGTCTAATGCTGTTTGGTCCAAAAAATGACGTTAATTTGGTGAAGGATCAGGTTGATGTAACAATAGATAACAATGCACTAGAAGTAAAAAATAATGCCCGGAATCTTGGCCTTATGTTTGACAATTCTCTACGGTTTGAGCGGCATGTCTCAGATTGTATTCAACGTGCATACGTCGGGTTCAAATTGCTTTATTCCAGTCGTCATGACTTGTCGGTGAAACTCAAAAGGTTGTTGTGTGATTCTCTCGTTCTGTCCGTGTTCAACCATGCGGATGTTGTTTATGGTAATTGTTTAACTCAAACTCAAAAATATAGAATTCAAAAAGTGCAAAATTCTTGCCTCCGTTTAATATATGGAATATGAAAGTTTGAGAGGATCTCTCATAAGTTGTTGAAATCAAAATGGTTGAATATGGAAGGTAGGCGATGGGTTCACTCAGCCTGTTTTTACCATAGAATTATTAACTATAAAACACCGCCTTACTTATATAATAAAATTGTCTTTCGTTCTCACGTGCATAATCTAAATGTTCGTTACAAGGGTTTGCTGACACCACCTGTCCATAAAACCACGTTTTTCGAGAGAAGTTTCACTTACAACATAGTAAGTCTATATAATTCTCTTCCAGAAAACTTAAAATCAAGGTCTCCTACAAAATTTTCTTATGATATTTCTAAATACTACCTTAACAGGCAAAACTATCTATAGGATTTTTTTTCCTTTTTTTAAGTCTTCTCTTTCCTTTGGATTGTTGATAAAAACAATTAATTACCTATATATTAAACTAAAACAATATATTAGGTACATTATTTTTAGTATGTTACGCCAAAAATTTATTTCTTAAAATCATGTATTGCGGTTGAGTAGAGCAGGATAGACAACATTGATTGACTATCACTGAACTCCGCCTTTTTTTACATTAGGGTCTCTAACTTAGTTAGATATAAAGATATATAATATAAAAACTGTACTAAATTGACATAATGTAAAAATAAAGACATTATTATTATTATTATTATCTCGACTTAGCCAAAAGGCATTCGCACTCCCTCTACGGGGAACATTCACTCAGATCCCGGGTATCCCGGATACCAAAGGATCTGGCTCGGACGAGACCCTTGCCATGTTATCGGGCCCTAGGTGACACCGATGTTGTTGGATGATCCTGCATTCCCCATGAATTTCCTGACGGTTCGGGCTGTCGCAAGTAGTACCGCTTTCTGCATGGACCTGTAAAGACTATCAGTTAGACCCAGCTCCTTGATGTTTCTCAGCAAACTTTTTGGTATAACACCAGTTGTTGACATGATGATTGGAATCGTCTGGACGTTTTCCATTTCCCATTGCCTTCTAATTCGTTCTTCTAAATCTCTGTACTTCGCGATCTTCTCGACTTGCTTCACACGCAGGTTGTTGTTGTTCGGGATGGCCACATCAATCAGAGTTGTCTGCCTAGAAATTTTATCAACTATTATAAGGTCCGGTCTGTTATGGGCAACTCGTTGATCTGTCAGAACTGTACGATCCCAGTACATCTTGTAGTTGCTGTTCTCAAGAACAGGCTCAGGTGTGTAGTTGTAATATGGGACCCTCTCTGCCTGCACAAGCAGCAGCTTTTCCGCCAGTTCCTGGTGCAAGATCTTGGCAACCGAATCGTGTCGTTCCTTATATTCCGTTGATGCGAACATCTGACATCCTCCTGTTATGTGCTGGATTGTTTCTGAAGTTGGGCACCCGTATCTGCATCTGTCATCCACTACCGATGCATCTCCTACAATGAATTTTAGGTAGTTGCGAGTTGGTATAACCTGATCTTGTATGGCCAGTAGGAAGCCTTCCGTCTCGGGGAACATTCGTCCCGAGGTCAGCCAATAGTTCGACGCTAACTTGTCGACATGTTCCTGGTTAACCTCGTTAGGATGCCTCCCGTGCAGCGGCTTCCCCAACCACCTCTGTAGTTTATCGTTGTCGGTTCGGTGGTGATTTTGATGCTCGTGTTCCGTCAGACGTAGCGGTGTTGAGACGTCTGCTCCGCATATAGCCCTATGTAGTGTGGAGCTGTTGGCCTGCCTGTAGAAAAAGAAAAAGCTTTAATATTTGTTGGTCCAATTGCTTGCTGAGATCTGCCAATCCTCTTCCTCCTAGTTGACGTGGCAGAGTTGTTCTTTCTACGGCGCTACGGGGATGATGTTTATGAGCTTTTGTCAGTAGTGTCCTAACTTTTCGTTGCAGGTTGTTGATGTCCGTGTTGGTCCAATTCACTATTCCGAACGAATAGCTGAGTACAGAGCACGCATACGTGTTCAGGGCCTTAAACAAATTCCTGCTGTTAAGATCAGTTCGCACTACTTGCCTTACTCTCTTGATGAATTCATTCGTTAAATCAGTTCGATGGTCTATCCTTTGAGCTTGTTTCATCCCGAGATACTTGTGTGTATCTCCCTTGCTCATTGCTTCGATCTCCTGGCCGTCCTGCATCTCGTGTGCGCTTTGTTCGAGCTTTCCCCGGATGATATTAAGGGTGCGGCACTTGTCCAGTCCAAACAGCATTCCGATGTCCCTGGAGAACTCCTCTACAATTTTAAGCATTTGCGTTAGTTGGTTTTTGGTTGCGGCGATCAGTTTTAAATCATCCATATATAATAGGTGATTCAACTTGATCGCTTCTGCGTTGTTGCTTTTGATAGCGAAGCCGTATTTTGTAGAGTTCAACCGATGTGATAGAGGGTTCATCGCCATGCAGAACCACAGTGGACTGAGTGAATCTCCTTGGAAAATCCCTCTTCGGATGTTGATTGTGTCGGTCTCGATGTTACTGTCTGCGGTTCTGAGTTGTATCTTAGTGCGCCAGGTTGTCATAACGTGTTCTAAAAAGGAAACTGTAATGATCTATTTTATACAGCTTTAAGATACCTCTGAGCCAGTCGTGAGGTACGGAATCAAATGCTTTTTTGTAGTCCACATAAGCCATGTGGAGGTTTCGTTGCTTGGAATGAGCCTGGTTGCAGATGACAGAGTCTATGATGAGTTGCTCTTTGCATCCCATTGCGCCCTTCGAGCAGCCCTTCTGCTGCATTGCAATGATGTTGTTCCGCTCGCAGTGAGCATATATTCGCTGCGTAAGGCAAGATGTGATTATCTTGTACAGCGTAGGCAAGCAGGTTATTGGGCGGTACTTGGCAGGGTTATCCGTATTCCGCTGGTCTTTTGGTAACAGGTAGGTTGCACCCTGTGTAAGAAACAATGGCATTTTCAGAGGATCGAGCAAGACTTCATTAATTAAGGTAGTTATCTGTTCATGCGTGCACCACAACTTCTTAATCCAATAATTTTGGAGATGATCTGGACCTGGTGCCTTCCAGTTGTGGGAATTCTTGATGACATCGGAGACCTCAGCGGTTGTGAATTGCTCGTGTTGCATCTGGCTATAGTTCCGGCCCATCTCGCGTTCTTCGCTGATCCAGCTTGCACTGACATTGTATGGACCTGGTGTGGCAAGTTGATTTCTCCAGAAACCGTCGACCTGTTCTCTGCTAGGGTAACTCGCATTTGTGGCATCGGCGCTAGAATTAAAAGCACGGTAGAAACCCTTTTCTGATCGTTCAAAGAGTTTGTTGTCTCGTTTCCTGTTGTTACTAGCCTTGTATCTCCTCAGACGCCCTGCGAAAACAGAAAGTTTTTGTTTTAATGTGTCAAGACATTGTTGAGCAGTGATTTTCGCGGGGTCATGCCGAGAATGCATTTGGGTGCGGCTCATTATTGCCTGCACCGCCCTCTGGATCCTTCTAGTTCTAACTCCTCTGATATATTCCGTCACTTGTCCTATGTCTTTACGGAGACTCTCGATCTTCCGATTTAGTCGCATTTCCCATTGAGCCATTCGTGGTTCTGGTCTTGCACGATTCAACTCTTGGGCCGTTCGGATCTTGGCACCCATTACAGTGGTGACTGCCGTTGCGGCACAGTAGATTAACATGTGCATACGTTCTAATGTTGGTGTCACTGAAACATAGTTTGGTAAAATTCGTGTGTTTATAAGATCGAGTACGATCGCAAGTTTCCTGGAAGAATTTAATCTTGGTAGCGGTGGCCTGCTCAGTGGGTCTGTGCCTTCGTATCGCAATACTGCCTGTCTCATATGTGCGTTTAAGCCTTCAAAATGTTCTTCGTTAACCGATTCCAGACTCTCGGTTGTTGGTTCTACCGTTTCGGCTTCTAGTTGTTGTCTAGGCGCTTGAAGTTCCCCATTGTTGTTGTTGTCATCTATGTCTATGTGTTCGCCGTGGATCTCTAGCTCAACTTCCCGTTTGATAGCGTTAAGTCGCGTTTCTGGAATTCGGTTATTTCTTAGAATAGTTCGATACTGATCTGACACTCTTTGTTCAGACACTTGCATCAATTATTATTATTATTATTATTATTATTATATTATTATTATTATTATCCGATCATCTCTTGTCCTAAGTTTGTCACCCTGTAAAAAATACGCATAATCGATTCATTCATGGACACAGTCCATTTCATGCGTCGTCGTTGTAATCCCGCCTCTGTGAACGCTGGCTGAAGTTCCCGCGCAGCACCTTCGGTGGGTGGAACCCTAGTTCTCGTTTGGCTCCCATGTTGTAGATGTTCGTGTTGTTGTTGGGCTGTAGCTGTTTGTGCAACAGGGGCCCGCCTCGTCAGCGCCCTGTCACCGACGTCCCGCTCGCTGTCATGTCCAGCGCCGGCTCCAGACATGCCCTGGCGATCCCCAGGCAGCGGCCCTATGACAAAACTCCTATTAATCTCCATTCCATGGGTTTCTCCCGTAACGTGGGTGTGACGGCCCTCGGTCGCCTTTTACGACTCGCGGAGCCACGATAGGAGTATTCTAACCCGCTACCCACACAGGTCAACTAGGATAACGCGGGATCGTTACACCCGAGGATCTGCCCCTCTCACAGGTCAAACCCCTCCTTGCGTTAACTGGGAAACACGGGATCGTTACACCCGAAGATCCGCCTCTCTCACAGGCTAGATCCATCCCTGTGTAACTGAGAGTCGCGGGATTGTCACACCCGAGGATCAGCCCCCGTCACCAGCTAGACCCCTCTCTGCGCAACTGGAGATCGCGGGATTGTCACACCCGTAGGTCTGCCCCTGTCACAGGCCAAACCTCTCCATGCGTAACTGGGAATCGCGGGATCGTCACACCCGTGAATCAGCCCCTCTCACAGGTCAGACCCATCCCTACGTAACTGGGGAGCGCGGGATCGTCACACCCGTGGGTCTGCCTCTCTCACAGGTCAGACCCCCCTGCGCATTATTATTATTATTATTATTATTATCTCGACTTAGCCAAAAGGCATTCGCACTCCCTCTACGGGGAACATTCACTCAGATCCCGGGTATCCCGGATACCAAAAGGATCTGGCTCGGACGAGACCCTTGCCATGTTATCGGGCCTTAGGTGACATTGATGTTGTTGGATGATACTGCATTCCCCATGAATTTCCTGACGGTTCGGGCTGTCGCAAGTAGTACCGCTTTCTGCATGGACCTGTAAAGACTATCAGTTAGACCCAGCTCCTTGATGTTTCTCAGCAAACTTTTTGGTATAACACCAGTTGTTGACATGATGATTGGAATCGTCTGGACGTTCTCCATTTCCCATTGCCTTCTAATTCGTTCTAATTATTATTATTATCTCCACTTAGCCAAAAGGCATTCGCACTCCCTCTACGGGGAACATTCACTCAGATCCCGGGTATCCCGGATACCAAAAGGATCTGGCTCGGACGAGACCCTTGCCATGTTATCGGGCCTTAGGTGACATTGATGTTGTTGGACGTTCCTGCATTCCCCATGAATTTCCTGACGGTTCGGGCTGTCGCAAGTAGTACCGCTTTCTGCATGGACCTGTAAAGACTATCAGTTAGACCCAGCTCTTTTATGTTTCTCAGCAAACTTTTTGGTATACCACCAGTTGTTGACACGATAATTGGAATCGTCTTGACGGTTTCCATTTCCCATTGCCTTCTAATTCGTTCTTCTAAGTCTCTGTACTTCGCGATCTTCTCGACTTGCTTCACACGCAGGTTGTTGTTGTTCGGGATGGCCACATCAATCAGAGTTGTCTTCCTAGAAATTTTATCAACTATTATAAGGTCCGGTCTGTTATGGGCAACTCGTTGATCTGTCAGAACTGTACGATCCCAGTACATCTTGTAGTTGCTGTTCTCAAGAACAGGCTCCGGTGTGTAGCTGTAATATGGGACCCTCTCTGCCTGCACAAGCAGCAGTTTTTCCGCCAGTTCCTGGTGCAAGATCTTGGCAACCGAATCGTGTCGTTCCTTATATTCCGTTGATGCGAACATCTGACATCCTCCTGTTATGTGCTGGATTGTTTCTGAAGTTGGGCACCCGTATCTGCATCTGTCATCCACTACCGATGCATCTCCTACAATGAATTTTAGGTAGTTGCGAGTTGGTATAACCTGATCTTGTATGGACAGTAAGAAGCCTTCCGTCTCGGGGAACATTCTTCCCGAGGTCAGCCAGTAGTTCGACGCTAACTTGTCGACATGTTCCTGGTTAACCTCATTAGGATGCCTCCCGTGCAGCGGCTTCTCCAACCACCTCTGTAGTGTATCGTTGTCGGTTCGGTGGTGATTTTGATGCTCGTGTTCCGTCAGACGTAGCGGTGTTGAGACGTCTGCTCCGCATATAGCTTTATGTAGTGTGGAGCTGTTGGCCTGTCTCTGGAAATAATTACGCAGATTTATTATTTGTTGGTCCAATTGCTTGCTGAGGTCTGCCAATCCTCTTCCTCCTAGTTGACGTGGCAGAGTAGTTCTTTCTACGGCGCTACGGGGATGATGTTTATGAGCTTTTGTCAGTAGTGTCCTAACTTTTCGCTGCAGGTTGTTGATGTCCGTGTTGGTCCAATTCACTATTCCAAACGAATAGCTGAGTACAGAGCACGCATACGTGTTCAGGGCCTTAAACAAATTCCTGCTGTTAAGATCAGTTCGCACTACTTGTCTTACTCTCTTGATGAATTCATTCCTTAAATCGATCTTCATTGTTCGATGGTCTATCCTTTGAGCTTGTTTCATCCCGAGATACTTGTATGTATCTCCCATGCTCATTGCTTCGATCTCCTGGCCGTCCTGCATCTTATTAAATGCTAAATCGTAACCCTTAAATTATAGCATCAGCCTTAGAAAATTTAAAGAAAAGATATCGATTATGTATACAAGAAAATGGATCTCATTTTGAACATTTACTTTAGATTATTTTAGAATAAGAAATTTAGTTAAAGTCTCGGTTTAATCATTTGTAACTTAAAAATAAATAATATTGTTGAATTCTTTATAGAATTTTATTTTTTCTTGAGTGGGAATGAATGCGGAGCGATAGAAGTATTTTATTATTTTAAACACTATTGTAATGACAAAATCCAAATATATATATATATATGAAATCTCTATAAGACGATATATATATATATATATATATATTTATATCGTCTTATAGAGATTTCAATTGCCTATCCAAATATGGAAAAAAGAGTTGGGCTTCAGTTTCAAAAAAGTGAGGTTAGGTCCGTAACTTTTTTCTTTGATGCTCAATTGTTTTTCTGACAGCAGATTCTGAAAATTTGGACAAAATTAGTAAAGAAATACCTTTTCTCCGGTTAAAATACCCTAAAATTAAGAAAATAAAGGGGGGTGGTACTCTTTGGGGGGTCACCCTGTACACCTAGCCTGTTTTACTTTTGGAAAGAGTATAAGCAAATAATACCGCGTAATTATTTTCTAAAACAAAAATGAAGTAAACAACATCCGTAACCCCAGTTACCTAATCCTCTGGGCATTGTTTACTTTGGTGGACCTGCTGGGATTGTTTCACTTCATGGCTTACCAATATACGTATTTTTGAAAATAATGAGAAAAACAGAAAATTGTCGTTTTCGTTTTTATTTCTTTAAACGAAAACGAATGGAGCTGGACATTTCTAAATTAAACATTATTAAAGCCTTTTTTACAAGGAATTTAAATATTACCTTGCATTTTTCTTCTCGCCTCCTTGGACAAAGGTAGACGATCAACTTTTATTTTTCTTATGGGCGCCATATTGGATTTTTGCATTTTTGAAAGTAGGATTTTTTCTGGTAAAAATGATGTGACACACATTATACTTTACTTTGTTTTTCTTGCCGTAATATCAAATAAATCGTTTTTGCATAGGTGCCTTGGAAACGTAAGCCCCATAATGTTTGACGTTTTTGCATAAAGTGCCTTGGAAACATAAGCCTTATTACCCATTGTTGCGAAGTGTGCTTTGGAATATTGTTTAACGGTTCAGTAAAAATTCAGTTAATCATAATCATAAACGTACCACGAGGGTATGATCTGAAACCTTGTTTTAAATGTTCAATTTGTCCTCCTTGTTACTCAAAGCACAATGGAGCACGTTTCCTTAAATTGTTTACGCTTTTCTTCATGTGAAAGTGACATTTTTTCAGTAAAATAAAGTATCCGTGACACTTAAACTTAGACAAGGGAGGGGAGAAGACGCGTAACGTGTGTTTACGAACCATAGCAGAGAGTGTGCCCAAATATCAATGCAATGCCATAATTATTTGGTGCCAGACGTCGTGTGTAACAGCAGGTTTAGTTTTTGTGATTTTCTGCTAATACGAACTGAAGACAATGTTACTTATGTGGCATCATAATGGTGTTTTGTTCAGCTTTTGGTTGCAAGAGTCGAAGTGAGCAGAAAGTATCAGGAATAACCTTTCATAGGTAAATATTTATAATTAGAAAAATAGCTTCAAGGAGAAAAGATATTGTATTATTTGTGTACGTCCTCAAACAACTAAAAATTTTGTTTATTTGTCGAAATTTGGTCCCTTTATAAACCAACAGTAATGCTTTATAGGCATTTATCATTTATTTATTTATCGTTTTCGAAAAATGTATGATAATAGAGGGGGAAAGGAAACACCGATATTTTATTTTGTTCTTTTATTAGCTCAAGTACAAGTACAATACCTTACACCTAAAAACTCTCCCTAAAATTAAACTACATAAGTTCTCTAACTACTTCACTAAATGGTAAATATTCGATGGTACTATCATGTATAATAATACAATAAGCTCGGGTTGAGGCTGGAAATCCTTTGTTACTCTCGATGTCCAGCTTTACGTTAACCGTGGTGCTTTTCATGGACTCTATTCGTCGGGAACAGTCGATGACAAAGAGAGCTGCGTTTTTTTTATTCGGTGTAGCTAAGCAAGGGGTGCCTCTCATTCATATTACTAGAGCAAAAGTCTACGTAATTATGGTAGGCCTCCACATAGTCATTAAAATCCAATCTGAGCCGTTCAAAAGGAAAATATTCACCATTTTAAAATCAATCTGACATCCGTTATATTTATATGATCGAATACGGAAGGGTCCTTTCTAGCATTTTCATTGCGACTACTTTGAAATCCCACTATAACGTATCGAGGACTCGACGCGGCGATTGAAGTTTGGACTGATCAAATTTCTCTGTTGGCATTGACCGTAAGACTTAGCAGTTCATGAAGTTCCCATTTACGATACGGTATAATTATAGGGCGATCACGTTTAATAGACTGAAGCAGATCCAATCTAATGAAAACGCTCGGTTGAATATGTTTCACTTTTAACTCGGCATTAGAAACTGTTATTTCTGCCGTTAATTCGGCAACAGCTCCAGCATCATCTTCCAGGAGTAAAGAGTTGTTATCGTTTCTAGCTCGCATTAATATTAAAGTTTGTTTTTTGCAAGTGGCCAACTGATAATCGTTAAACATTCCAAACAAATGTTTCAGAGGTATTCTCAAGCTAAATGTTCCATCCAAATTTACGGTCAAAGGCTTGGTTGGACCAAACCAACTTGCAGTTACCAGGAATTTTTCATCGCTGGGGGCGTAGCATAGATATGTTCTGATAGCACTTACAATTCCAGGATTTCGAACTGTTTCCAATTCCTTTCCATTCAGTTGATATGAAATAGAATCGAAGATAAAAGCAGCTACATTATTAGCAAAACTACATCTCCCGGTTCCCGTTTTCTTCTCTATTTTACCTTTGATATAAATTGCAGAGTCATAACATCAATAACCAGGTGTCTCCTTGGTTAATCGTTATCTCCACAATGTCATTATTCAGAAAAGATTTCACAAACGGGTAATATGTTCGTTGCTCTAATCGCTGAATGGACTCATCGAAGGTTGGAGTGCGGTGCACGTCGAATACTTGGGGCGTGAACGACATGGTAGCCGAGTGCGTCTAGAAATCGACGGTTTTCCGGCGTTAGATTCAAGTTGCAATGGTGTTTCCACTTCGATGACGTCTCCGTCAATGAGGGTCGAAGGTTACTAAACCGCCTTTTATACGGTTGGTAGTTGCCTCCAAAAACCAAACGCATTTCTCATAGACAGTCGTTTCACTTCCAATCTAACGATAATTTTTTCACCTCTGAAATTGACAGGCTTGAAATTCTGATCGAAGATGTTTATGGTGAGATTGTTTATTTCACGTTTCGTGACACGCACGTAGAGTAAATTTGTAGGAGTTTTGTCTATGGCGTAACCAGGATCGACCCCAATGGCGAATTCGTACAAAGTGTGCGTAGGTCGGTTTACGTAATAAGCACCGGCAGTGATGTTACAAACTTTAACGATATCTACTGGAAAATCTGAAAAATGTACTTTTCATTTGTCTAAATATCGCTGGGAAAAACCCGAAAGTCTACATAGGTAGCCTTCTTCATGTCGTTCATCTGACTGCTCTATAGAGACCCGGGCGTAATAAAATCGATCGTATATTGATCGCTGTAGATCTCACACTGCAGAGTACTCTTATTCGCTTTTATCGATATGGTACCGCTATCGTTTTCATCTTCCGACTTTTTTAAATGTTTTCTTATGTGCTCTTCTATGTTCTTTATTTCGTACGATCCGGTGGGAAATGTTATTGTTATTACTCTGCTACCACCGAAACTGCCGGTTACGTAATAAAAATTATTGTCACCGCTTTCCTCTTCGATATTTGGTATGCTGTTGTACGGGTGGAATCCCAGCAAAGCTAAGCCGTATTCGGAGTTTGGGTTCAAAACTATCAGGCTATCGAAATCGATGGAGAGCGTGGATGTACGTCCGTGCAGAGTAAATAACAATGACATGACTGGCGACTTCTAAGGTCACCTCCACCTTTTATATAGAAATTCGAGACACAAATGACCGCAATTTATTTCGTTAAAATTTTGATAGGCGTCGTTATTGTACGTGACCTTGACACCCTTTCCAAAATATCTAATCAGTTCTTTGGGCGGTTTTAAAGCGCCAAAGCTATCGAAATATTCTACGACGGGACCTCTTTTTTTGTAAGCTACCGAATGTGTTCCTTTGTTGCGCTGCACGTCTAAATTTAAAATGGCCGCTTCATTAGTTCTTGGCGTCGACGGAAGAGTATCTCTTATAAACAGGCCTCTGAAATGTTGTGTTTTTAAAATTTCTACGTAATTCGATATGTCTTCTTCGGACAGCGGTCTATTGGGTAGCTTCATTGGGAGTTTTTTTGTTTCTTCAAAAACAGTCCTACCCCATTCTTATTTTTTCGTAAATATAAACCAGAACCTTCTTTTCCAATGGCTTTCATCTCCTGATTATGACGTTTTTGTTCTTCCACCCTTTTCTTGGCATTTTTTGCGTCGATAATTGTTTTAGCCACAGCACCAGCGCGGCCTGCCACCGAACCGAGAGCGCCCAAGGCCCCTAGCAGAGGAAGTAAAGGAAGAAATCCACCGGTGTGCTGAAACGGAATTGTTCGAGGAATTTTCACGTTTTTCTTTCCACCCGCTTTCTTTACGGCTATTCGTGCTGCTTTTAAAGCAACCAGCGATGCCTTCTTCAAGTGCTTCATGTCGTTCATCTGACTGTCACTTAAAGTTTTTTTCAGAGATCTTTCAACTTTTTTTGACAATGTCTCTTTTAAACGAAACTGGGCACTTCTTTATACCCATTTCGACCTTCCGTTTGCCCTTCATAGTATTTGTAACGAACCACGGAGCAGCTTTTTCACTAAATTTAGCGTACCTTGATTTCACTCGCTCCCACGCTCGATTTTCCAATTCTCCGTCGGCTATATGTTTCTCTTCCAAAGACTTATTTTTGGAGTATGCGATGTCGTGATCTTTACAAGTGCGTCCAGCTTATTGATACCAAGATCTCCTCGAGCAAGGCGTTTCTTTGTACCTGGACCACATTACTGATAGCCGGGAAGGTGTAATTCGACTGGCAACCTGTTGATGACACTAATAACTAATCCTCTTCCAGTAACAGACGACATTATGCTGAACTGAATAAACAACCACGACTTTTATTTATACCTTTTCCCAAGTGCCAAGTTTCGGCATACAAAGATTTTTTTGATACATAAATAAAACAAAGGCAATGGTTTTAAACGTTTACTAAAATAATTATAGGGTTCATGGTTCTACAATAAATTCGATATTTGTAGTCCTGCCGACTGGCCCAAGACTTTTCAGGTAATACCTCCTTCCATTGCCGATGTCCTTGTTCATGGCCTTGGTCCGCTGGGCCGTAAACTGTGCGGTGTAGCGTTGCGGTAGCATCGTTTTAAATTCGTCGCACTCTACGAAGATTTTTTCTCCGTACTGCGTGTTCACCTTGTCCACCATCTTTATTTGAAATTTTTCACCCACTTCCATATTCTGCAAACTCTTGAATCTCTTCAAATCCAAAGTCTTGTTCAAACTTTCCACGAACGACTGCATTTTGTGGCTTAGGCGTAGGAATTGTTTTTTTTATTGCAAGTGGCTTAAGAATTGTACAGGAAATGTGCTCCATCAAACATATAGGCGTCACCCCTCCACCAGCGGTAAGAGTGGCGTCATGGTTGGGGCAAGCCGTACAGCGGCAAGAGTGAGGTCAGGGGTGGGGGCAAGTTGTGCGGCTTCCAAAAATCGAAGGTCAACTAGGGGTCACATGTGTCCCAAAGGTCAAGTGAGGTCAAGGTGTGACGTCAGGTGACCTCGGCTGTGACGTAGACAAAATGCGCGCATTTCTGGTCTTATGGAGATTAAGTCATGAGTTGGAACTCTCTTAGTATGTCTACTCAGACGATATAGTAAAATTAAGGAGAATGTCGACCTGCGGATATTAAAATCAAAGTACTTTTCCCCAAGATTAAAGAAGTTACAGCAATACTGCAGCATATCGATGAATTCGTCTACCATGCCTGTCCTTCGTAGCACCTCCAAAACATACTATCCACTGATATCATCTGAATTGACAAAATTACATCTGATGCTCTGGGACCACTGATCCATGAAATATATTTCTTAAATTCGATAAGTGACTATAATAAGTCAAACCCCTCATGAAAAAGAGGCCTTTCAAGCGCGAGGCAAAAGATGATTGGAAAGAAACTGTCGGTGTGAGAGTACTAACCAATTATTTCAGTTATTTATAGCCTCGCCCCAGGGTCACCAGGATCATATTTTTTTGTGTGTGGTAGAATATCTATTAAATTATTATTGTCCTCCATGCCGTGAAGTCGGATAAAGCATAGCACATGTGAGAACCTACTTTTTTTGTGGCTCTATTTGCATAGAAAAAATATTTCAGGTAGGGTTTATTGGACAAAGGAATTTTATGTTCTTTACCCGATGGATTAGGTACTCGTAATGGGTTCCGAATCCTTAGGTGAAACCTTGGTCTATTTGCATTTAGAGGTCAGCCCTTTAAGTGGTCTTACCACCTTTCAGTTGCTGACCAGGCGCTAAATGTTTAAAAGTTTTCTTCTAACTTAGTAGGCCTGCACCCCCCTTATTTGTTTCCTTCCTTCTTCTAAACCTACTGGTGGCATTGCCTTATTAACGTAATTGTCGGTTAAAGATGGTTCTTTTTTTGTTATTATTATAAATAAGATAATTAGCCGAGACTTTATAAATAATGGCTGTAGTAAAGATTACTTTGTGAAGGAAACGCATGCAACCAGTTTGCTGCCACTGGCTTTGTTTAAGGGGGCGTTATCACACATAGTGCCAACCCAAGTGTGTTGTTGGTGTTTGTGTTTTTGGTGTTTGTTTTTCAAAAAACCGGTAAACAACTCAAATACTACCTACATTATATTGCGCATACTTGGACAACAAATCAGCAAATTCTGATGTCTCGTTTGAGAGAACAATATACCTGAACTGTATTTTCTTCTTCTTCTCTAATATAAAATTACCAGAAACTTTGGCATATTGCAGCAGTAAGCGAACTTAGCATACCGTCTATCTTTGTTTAGGCTAATTTAACTTTTCAATAGCCTGCAAAATGCCGTTTCTTACTACTATACTTTTCCAACTCAAATGCCTGTATTTACTTTTTCAATTTATTTTTCCAAATATAAAAGTTAAAAATTAATAATAATAACTCGAACTTTTGAATTTTTAGTTTAAAATTATAGCGTCTCAAGAATTCAAATCACAAGGCAATAAGTTGTTGTTTCTGATAGTAAGTTTGATTTGCCTTGATCTTGTTTTTTTGCGCTTGCAAGCTTGGTAGTTTTTCCACGAAAACGGAGCTTTCTATGAAAAATTGCAAGAAAACTTATTTGTAGAAAATTAAATTATGCATGCATACTGGCAGGATATCTACTTTAGGGAAACGTTATTATGTCAAGAAAAATTCTAGGAAAAATACTGCAGAGTATGTGTAAATAAGGTCCGCCAGCGGCTACCACAAATCGGACAATTAGGTCATGTGGAACCACTTTTAATAACCTATGTCAAATCGGAGGCAATTTTGACCTAAAAACTAAAGTTAATGGTAAGGGATCATATCTCCCTTCATCCGGACCTGTCCGCAAAAAGAAAAAACCCGGGTAACTTTATTTCCTTTGTAGATCTATCCTGGCTTAAAAAGTGCATAATAGCAGAGGTGTATAGAGCGGTGTTTTAACCCTGTAAAATCCCCCAAGGGATTTTACAGGGTTAAAACATGGACAAGATCAATAATACCAACAATAAAAAAAACGTGAATTTTTAGGGGTTTCGACGTACCTATTTATTTTAGGGTCTCAGCTGAAATAAACAATAGGTATAATTTTCGCCATTGTAATAGAAATAGCGATTTAACAAACAGAAAGAATTATTAGGTATTTATTTTATAAAAGTGATCAAATACAGCATACTTTATACGGTGCTTTATTTTAAACAATAAAAAAATAGGAAATGTTTAAAATACTTAGGTTGTTATCTACATTAAATACAAACACATGATTTAGTATATTGGAATCACAAGGGCATTAACTTAAATGTGAAATAAATCTGTGGTCAATATATTTTCGTAGAAACCATGGTGAAGTCTACCAAAAGCTTGTTAACCAATCATGACTGCTTTAAATTCTGAAAAGAAACAAACAATATGTAATTATTACCTATCTGTTTAGAACATTATAAAAATCACCATCCCAATCGACGGTTCCTGAACCATCAGTGTCAATTTCATCAATCATACTGTCAAGGTCATCTTCGGTTAACTTGTCGTCCAGTTCTCTCAGGATTTCTCTCAGAACTTTTATTGTTATGAAGCCATTACCTACGAAATATAATATGTAAGAATTCTATTTAAAAAAAAAACGTATTTTTGCATTAAAAATTATATACAAATACACCTAAGCTTGTGCGTAGGCAATGAGAATTATTGTCAGAAAAAATAAAAAATTGGTGTCGGATAAGAAGTAATAAAGAAGTAC
This sequence comes from Pseudeuparius sepicola, assembly GCA_963920635.1. NCBI lineage: Eukaryota > Metazoa > Arthropoda > Insecta > Coleoptera > Anthribidae > Pseudeuparius > Pseudeuparius sepicola. Next base: position 50,560,956 of record OY987301.1, read on the forward strand.
TTCCCAAAAGAATGTATGTTTCAGCAGAAACTGGTCACTGCCTATAATTTTTGGTTTGAACGGGGATACTTTTTGGGTTATAATCTAAAAACGCTCTTTAATTGTAACTATACTAGATTGTGACAGGTAAATATTTCATGTCTCTAGAATTCCCTAAGCGGCGGCCATATTCATATTATTGATGGGTGACGGAGGACAGGGCCGTAATCAACAGAATTTACGTTTTACGCACCCGAATTCTAAATATCAATATATAGAAATTAACATTGAACTATGTTCTTTGAAGCACAGAAAAAGGCTATAGTTATAGTTTCTGTCTTTGAAGTTAGGTTAGAGCCACAGAATATCTAGGTTAAGGTTAGGCATCTGTCTCAAGTTCTGACATTTCTGACAGACATGCTAGACATGCCTAGAAGCGCCCAGAATAATGCTGCCAACCCTGTGTGTATTACCAAATTAAGAAATGTGATTTCTAGTGTACAATAATTAAAGAGCGTTTTTAGATTATTTAATTTTTGTAAAACATACGCCTTCTCCCGCATAGCCACCACGCCATTTCTTAAATGGGGCGCTTGCGGTACTTCATGGAAAAGACCTTTCAGTTCGCAATAAGATAGTAAAAATATATATAAATATATATATAGAATACTTTGTAAATACCTTCTTTGTCGTATAGTCTAAATGCACCCTTAAGTTCCAACTGTATAGCTTCTGTATCTTCATCGTCTTCAACCAAAAATCTTGCAGCCATATTCGCGAATTCTTCAAAGGAAACTTGCCCATTACGATCTTCATCTATTTCTTCAATAATATTCTAGAAATTAATAATGAAAAAGTAAGTATGTAAGTGTATTTAAAGATAGCTAGTACAGACATCTAATTCCTCGCCCAGCAGCTGAGTCCCAAGCATATCCAAAATGGTTCCGATCATTTCAGTTCCTATGTATCCTTTCCTGTCCACATCAAAGGCGTCAAAAATTGATTTCAACACTGCAAGAAGTTCAAAACTATTATAGAGTTTTTGATTACATTAAATAATATTAACTTTTAACTTACTTGACAGCTGTTCCTTGTCAAGGTCCTCCTGGAATAAAGTAAAATGTTTATTTTTAGATATGAAGCAAGACATGCAATTTTATTGGAACCAAATGTAAAAATCAATTAGAAAGTGTTTTCTTTCGTCAATCCCAATCCTTATTTTTCTTACAAATAAGCTTATAATTTTACTTGTTACTTACCATTTATGTTGGATTCAAATCTAAGTAGGTATTCCGCTCTATACTTCTTCGGCCTTTGACAACTCAGAGAAATACTGTTCCAGCCAAGCCAAATGCTTAAACGAGTCTGCAGGAACAGTATGTGCAGAATGAGATCATCACAAAATAGAACGGAATTTTGCTCTTGTTTCTCAAGAAGTATTCGGCGCGATTATTATTGTTTGCTAGTTTTAGAGTTCCTCAGAAACGGGTTGCAAAAAATATCTTGGTTAAAAGCTATTACAGACAAGACAAGGAATCCGAAGATGAATATCTGAGCGTTTTATTATACAGAGCGATTTTTAATTTTATGCTTTCCTTTTGCTAGAAACTAAAGCTCACAAAAATAAGCTTTCCTTTGACTCTTATCCGAAATATCAAAACTAACGGAGATGGAAAAGTAGTTGACAGGTCATTGTTTCACAACAAAAATAAACAAAATCGAAATTCTCCAGACGCCTTTTTGCCAAAGTTGTTTGTTACATGTACCTATCTATTAGTTTCTAATTTAAATTACCTACATTAAGTTTGGTTTAATTTCTGTCACGTAATTTTAGTTTTTAATTTGAAACTTTAACACCCTGTTCCTCCGTTTGTTTTGATTTCCATAGTAGTCACATGTTTATTTCAGGAGTTATAATAATTATTTTTGTAAATTTGAAGTTTGCAGTTTTGTGGAACATTCGGAAGCTTTCTGTAGGAATATAAGGGTGAATATATTTCTATTCTTTTCAAGCTGAGACATATAGACTAAAAAATGCCCCGAATTGCATAATATAATGATAGATAACCTAACATTGAATTTTTTAAAAATACCCGTCTCTTGGGTATTCCCGGCTTGGTTATTCTGTGCCCCGACATAAGTACGATTTTCGGGTAGCCCCGAAAACTAGTTGACGAGTAATAACAAAAATGAGGGCCAACCCGTATATTTCATTATATTCTCTCTATCTGTACATGCAATCGATGGTACAATATCATCTGTGTATATCAAATCAACTATATAAAAACAATGCAATTAAAAATTATAATGGCATTTTTCAGATATTTGCAACTTTCCCTGCAATCAGTCCAGACCGCATTCTGTAGCATTGCGTGTTACTCGTCACCGATGAAAAAATGCCCAGCATGTTTTCCTTTAGAACTATGCAGCATTGGCACGTTTATTGACCTTGCAACCGTTTAATTAGGAATCCGTACCTAATTAATTGGGTGACGAAAAATTGATGGATGTAAAAGTTCAAAAGTAATAAAAATAGGGAATCGGGTTTAGTTTGTTTACTGACCCAACGTAGTGAACAACACTGTAGGGTGCAGGACTGTGAGCTACTCTACTAGTGTACAACATGGGTGACGAAAGTTTGAACATTGATTTCGAGGCTCTCAAAGATTTGGATATTTCTAAAGAAAATTTAAGAAGTAAGTTAAATAGTAAATTTTAGAACCGTTTACCTACAGGCTTTAGCACACACCTTTTTAAATCATCTTATGTAGGTATATCCTAAAACTTATAAATGGGGGAAATTTTTATGAAAAACAAAGCGCTCCATATTTAGCCATTTTTAGTGTAGGATCATGTATGTACATAGCATCATAGCATCATATTATATCATTATTATGAAATATATAACTAATTATTAATTAATATCATATTATGATATTCTTTAATGCTATTTATGTAGATTTAATAACATTTCGCAAACTTTTACCCTTCTCGTAGGTAGACGTAAAATTACATGTGCATGAAATTGTATCGATACATTTTTCAAAAAAGCGATTTTGCCTAGAAAGATCACCAAAATTGGACTCTTTATTTTCTGCAAGCATTTATCGGTAGCAAGACCATATAGACCGTCAGATAATGACAGATTTAGGTGTCCTATTTTCGCAAACACGCCTCGAAGAGGGTTGAAAGGTACATCGATGTTGAGTAGAATGAAGGGAAATTTACGAGTGTCCCCTGGGGATAACATGGAAAATTCGATTTTCCTTAACAGAAATAAAAGGTGTCTGTTGCCCATATTTTCACGCAAGCCGTGTTCACTGAATGATTAATTAATAGAACCTGGCTTCGGAAAACCAAAGGCTCGAGTGTTGCAGGTGGCTAAAAAACAACGAGATTTTTGACGGATTTTTCCAAACAAGTCCATCACAAGTATGAAAATGTACATCGCCACTAGCCAGAAAAACATAAAAAAAACACATACACAATATATTATATACATAGGAAAATCGAATTTTCCATATGTTATCCTCAGGGGCCACTCGTAAATTTCCCTTCATTCTACTCCTACTCAACATCCATGTACTTTTCAACCCTCTTCGAGGATTGTATGCGAAAATGGGACACCTAAATCTGTCACTATCTGACGGTCTAATATGATTGAGAGTTTCTTTAAGGCACTTTAAAAAAGAAACGATATGATACGAAGGGTATGCCTTACAGTCTCAGCTCCACAGACACACTGTATTTTAGGGAAAAACTGTACAACACTATGTTCAATATTTGAAACATTATATTTGAAAAAATAGTTGAAATTGTTTAACTGTAGATACATAGGTTTCAACATGTGTGATATTTCAAAAAAAATTTCAACATAATAATACATTTAAGTTGAACCCCTGGAGCACAGACTAACGAGTAATATAGACAATTCCTTAGCGACATTGTGTCAAAAGGAGACTCAATTTTAGACAAAATATCTTCTAAAGAGGTAAATATTCTGCATTTTATTCGATCTTACGATAATTTACACAAAAAGATTCTATTAGAACCAAATTTATGTTCAAAACCCTGGATATCTTTCTGTAAATTGAAAAGGTGACTCGCTTATTTTTGACACATGTCTAAAGGAAGCTTCTGTTGCGAAGCTATTTATTCTGTGCCTGGATCATACCTACAAAGATCTCAGTCTCAGTCTCATCGCCGCGACCTGAGGATGTCCCGTGCAATCGAGGACGAAAGCTTGGAACGAGAAGTTTCGCTGACGCAGGATCCATCGGGAACAAACCCAGATTCATCACATTCTGCCCCAACTTTCCAACCGAAAAGATATATTTTTAAAAAACTCACAAATTAATAAGATAGGTATAATTTGTTTTAAGAATGGTGTTTTGCAGTAAATATTTAATATTTTTTACACATTTTAAATTAAGATTACGATTTTAATAAAGTGTGGCAACGATGCAGACTTAAAATTAGGGCCTTGAATGAAACAAGGAACGAGGTCAGTGGTACCAAAACTTAAAAAAAACTTCATAGAAAAACAGAAATTTAATTTTTGCGTTTTTTAAAAAAATAACTTGGTATGCGACATGCGTGCTCCAGGAGGTCAAGTTAAATTTTTTGTAACGATCAAAGACACCCTGTATAAGCTATTTTTTATTGCAAGTCGCATGTTTATAGGGCAGTCCAACAAAACAGCTAATGGAATCCAAAATGGCATCTGTAGGAAAACAACGCTTGCGATTGGTAAAGAGGTGTGCTTTAACTTTTCACAGTTTCGTCATGCTTAATTTTAAGACATAACTGAGGAAAAAAATAGAAAAATCAATTAAATCGCTTAAACCTTATATGTTCTGTAGGAGTTGACAATATAACAGTGTATTTTTTAGGTTTATGTTGACATTTTGAAAAACCCTTTGTGTGCCTTAGCAAATATATGTGTACGTAGTAAGTCAATTCCTGAGAGGCTGAAGTTGGGCCGTGTGGTACCTATACATATAAGGGAGGTAATACTAAAGTCATTCAAAATTAGAGATCTATTACAATATTGACAGCCGTCTCCAAAATAATCGAAAAGACATTTTACAATCGCATCAGAAATCATGTCGATCCACTCCTAATACCCGAACAGCATGGTTTTGATACAAAGAAATCTAAAGAAACAAATTTAATGGTTTTTAGAGAATATCTACCCAACAAAGTTAACGGAAAATCTGAGATAGATGTTGTTTTTACCGATCTAGCAAAGGCTTTCGATAGAGTTGATCATGCAGTATTGGTGCAAAAGTTGCAGGATTTCTCTTTCGATGACAGTTCACAGTTCCATCGTACTCATGAGGCCATACCTTACTGGAAGAGTGCAATTTGTAAAATATAATAATAGTTTGTCCAACGAATTTGTAATGACATCGGGGGTCCCTCAAGGTTCAATATTGGGCCCACTTTTGTTTGTGTTGTTCAAAAATAACATTTCACAATGCATACGTTATTCGGAGTTTTTGTTGTATGCTGATGACTAAAGTAACCCAAATATGCAACACGCATATTTAGCATATTTAGCATATTATATGTATTTTTTTAAATATTTGCATATATCCTTAAAATATGGCATATTGTGCATAATTGAAAGAATTTAGGATAATTTAAATCTTTGGCAGGCACCATTTTTGGGAACAGGGGTCGGTGTCTAGGTAGGTACCTGGTTTTCCCAAAATAATATAGGTAAATTATAATTTTATGCGCACTAATCCTGGTGAAGTACAATTATTGAAAAGGACAGAATAAATTATAGATAGGTAAATATCTATATACGATTTATATGAGATTTGTTCAAGAGGAATTACCAACTTTTTTTCTTCCTACACCTGTTCCTACCGATAATTTTTTGCTAGTTTTGTCAGATGCAGCACCGTACATGGTAAGAGCCGGGCAAAATTTGAAAATCTCTTATCCGAAGTTGATACATGTAACATGCCTTGCTCATGCTTTAAATAGGGTTGCTGAGGAAATTAGGAAACATTTTCCGCTTGTAAATAGTTTAGTTTCCAACATGAAAAAAGTCTTCCTTAAAGCGCCTATAAGGGTACAGTTCTACAAAGAAAAACTACCAAACACTCCTCTTCCAACTCAACCTGTTATTACAAGATGGGGCACTTGGTTGGAAGCTGCATTTTTTTATTGCGAGAATTTTTGCAAACTGAAAGATCTAATTTCAGAATTTTCGAACGAATCTTCCCAGTCCCTTATAGACAGGGCCATATCTGAGGGGGGTTTTGGGGGTTCAACCCCCCCCCCTCACCCCCGAAATACCACCATTTTGTATGCTTTTGCACAACCACTAGAACGAGCATCAGTGAGTGTAATAATTTATTAAACTGGTTTTCCAGTAGAGCATGGAAACCCGCCCGAAAACTGCCAATCAGTGCAGTAGGTACCGAGTTTTATCATCAGAATATGCTTTCAAATAAAATAAAATATAACTGGCAACACTGGACAACAGTATCATTATTCCCAGAGTATCTTTTATGAATAGATTAGTACTAATTTGTAATATTCCTTAACATTTCTAAAAAATTTCGCCTGCGGCGCATTTTACAGAATTATTTTAAATGCACTTGTTTGAAAGAAATTCACAAAAATTGTCCCTTCCCACCCAAAATAAATTTCTATATACTTCACTGAAGTGATCTAAACTCATCGCCCCGGCCTACTTTTTTAAAAAGTGACATGAAAAATATGCCATTCTAGTAGCGTATCAATTTTCAAAAATTTGTTCTTAATGTATTAAATAATTCCTTGCCGGGGCCCCGCACTTTCATCCGGCACCCAGCCCCACAAAAGCTTGAGCCGATCCTGAACCCCCCCCCCCCCCCCCGAAAATTTTCTCTAGATACGGCCCTGCTTACAGATGTTAAACAACTATGCGAAAACAAGGAAATAAAGAAACAACTTTCCTTTCTAAAAGCAAATTATAGCTTTCTTTCTAAAACAATAACAAAAATGGAGGACTCTAATTTGCCATTAACACGAAGTGTAGAACTGGTAAAACAATCTGAGGTTGCTTTTCAAAATATCACAAGTAAAATTGGGGACAAAATATTTCAAAAATTTAGAAATGGGATGAAAAAAATAGTGGGTTTCAGTTTCTTAGCCAAGTAGCAAATATTTTAAAGGGAGATTTTATCGAATCCATCGATTTGGATCCTGTGATAGTGAGCAATTTTAAAAGCGCACCTCTTACATCGGTTGATGTGGAAAGGAGTTTCTCCACTTATAAATTTTTATATTCTGATAGAAGATAAATTTTTTAATTGAGAATTTTGAGCAACATTTAGTGGTTTACAACTAAATTTCAACCTGATTTTTATACTTTATAAAAAATGCATATTTAGATTTAGTTCAATCGCCCTGTATGTAGAAAATTTAAAATAAAATTTTGTTACTTTTACTATGTATAAATGCATTTAGAAATTTGTATGTACATTATACAGGGTGAGTCTGAAATAACTGGCATCCTTTTTTTGGGTAATAGATATGGTCATTCTGAACCACTTTTCTTAATAAATTTTTTCCTAGCGCCGAGATTTTTCTATAATTCATCCCCTCAAAATCCCCCCTCTATGAAAACACGGCACTGGCGCATTGCCAACAACCGAGTAGAAAATGGTAAGTCATCAACTAGTATAGTATTTTGAGACCGAGTTTACGCTATTGTATCCGCTGTGTATGAAATAAATGTTGATAAATTTTAAAAAAATTAGAGAAAAATTTCGGCGATAGGAAAAAAATTATTAAGAAAAGTTGTTCAGAATGACCATCTCTCTTACCAAAAAAAGGATGCCAATTATTTCAGACTCACCCTGTATATGTCTATTTGTAAATGAAACAATAAATTTATATTTTTAAAGTATTTCTTAATTTGCATATTTTCAACATTTTCCTGCATATTTTGACTAAATTATTTGCATATTTTTCGTGAGGTTGCTTGTCCGGAGGAGTACCTACTGGTAGGTACAGAGAGAACTTGATGCCATCTCCAACTTTTGTAGCAGCAACTATTTAAGTTTAAATGAAAGCAAATGCAAATACATGTCAATCACTAGAACTAAATCAAAAATATATTACAATTATAAAATAAAAATACTAATTTAGAGTGTATAAAGAAAATGAGGGATTTAGGGGTAGTTTTTTCTTACGACTATCGATTTACTTGTCACATTGAGCGTGTAATTTCTGAGTGTTCAAGAATATTGCTTTATATTAAGAGTCACTAAAGATTCGAAAATAGTGAGGCTGGTGTTATTGTTTTCAATTCACTAGTTAGATCCAAGTTAGAGTATTGTTGTATGATATGAAATTCAAAGCTGTGATATTCTGTGATATGTTAGAGAGAGCTCAGAGAAGGTTTGTCCGGAGTTTATACTTCAAGAAGTACGGAAAGAAAATAATTTAATATACAAACGTTATCCGCGAGAAGAAACAATGCGAATATTCTTTTGGTTCATATTTTTAACAACGTATATGATGTACCTGAGTTACTGTACCTGATGTTCGACTAAGGAAACGTAATCTATTATTCCACATCGATAAATGTATATCTCCGATGCAATCTTGTCTCTGCTCTTGTAATGAATTTGTGTAGACAGAAACTGATTTTTTTATAACAAATAAAAGTGTCTTGCGCATATGTATAAGGACAATGTAATGCATTTGTTTCACAAATTTTCCACTGTGTGACTGGTTTGGAAATTTCTGTAAGTTATGCAGGTAAAATTAATATATTTTTATTATTTATTATTATTATTTGTTTTTAGAGCGTTTCATCATAAAAATTTTAGTTTTGGTTTATTTCTATGCATTATTATAGATATATATTGTGTAATAAGTGCTTAGAAATATATGATATCGACAATGAGTGATTCTTTTATAAAATTACAATCTCAAAACTCCCACGTAGCAAAGCGGTTTAAATAAAATTTAAAAATATATAAATATTTACTCTTTAGCACTAGACGACTCAACATATAGTTAAATACTGCATATTTTCTGCCAGTATCAGTATGGATATTGCCTATGTAGTGCTTACAATAAGGTGTTATACTAAGCAAAAAAGGAAGGTCTTTGTAAACTTTTAAACCATTAAGTGAAATATTAAGATATTTCAGTGCAACGCTTAATAAATTGCTTTCAAAGATTTTGAATTTGTTAGTAGATGTGAAGCACTATAGATCGAAGAAAATATTATTGTTTTGTTGGTATACAGTAAGCTTATCCCCGGAGAAAAGATAAAGAACTGTTTAATGAAGAAACCCAAATGGGGTGCAAGCCGTCTTCCAATTTTGCAACTTTTCCTATAACTTTTCCTACAAAATAAAAAGTAACTCATCTGTTAAAATGTTTTGAACATACATGGGGAAACTTTAGTTTTTTGCTTCCTATTATGAAATCTGCCTTTTTATGGCAATAATTACCCATTTATGAATTCTGATAGAGGAAAGAGAAAAAATAACGCTAACACGACTTTTTCCACTCCCCCAGTATAATTACACAACAACAAAAACAAGTCGTATTACACAACAACAAAAACAAATCGTATTGAACAGTAGGGGCCGCGGTGGCGTCGCTCGTACCGGAGCTGACTTTTTAGGCTGCATGTTTTTCTGCCTTCGATCGACCTTGGTTCGAGGCAGGCACATGCACATGTCTTTAAAAAAAACACCGCTATGGCCAAGAGCGCTGGACAAATGTGGATTCGCGGTATTGCTCCTAAATAGCTTTATCCGTGTGATTTACTAATTGTCCTACACTCACTGGGATTACTACGGTTTTCTAGGGTTTTCCGTAGTACTTGAGTGAATGCTATCATAGTTCTATCGGGAAAAAAGTCGGCCCTAGACGCAAATGGCAACGAAGACAAAATAATAGTAATTGCCCCCCTCCCCCGCACAAGCATGTTTTTGCTTCTGGGGTACTCCTAGTTTGGAGTATTGTGAGGGTGAGAATTATTATTATTATTATAATGGTAATGAAATTTCAATATTTAGCATTACAAACAAAAATGTACCTAAATGAGAGTCCATTTTACTGCCCTATTTTTAATTGGCTTATGTATGTATTTACTGTCGTGACTTAAAAAGGAGACCGCCAGCTGGTCTTTTTATTTTCTTATTTGACACATATTTTTATTATTCCGATTCCGGGCCTTGTTTATGGATACTCTAGTTTGAATAAAGAATCCCAGGAAGGAGTCAAAGCTCTCCGTGTATTATAAAATACGTGAGACGGAAATCGCCCTGATTAGTAACCAAGTTTTGACACAATATTTTGATATCTGGCACGGTGATAGATGGGAGTATGTGGTATTTAGATACTTTTTTGAGTTGTTATTATGTTGTATTATATGTATTATTATTATTATTAGCTGTGCGGCTTGCGGCACCTCCCTGACCGCCAAAATTAAAATGTTTGAGAATAATAATCCTTGGGTAAGTAATTTTGTAATTCAAATTAACTTTTGAGGCCATGCAGCAAAGTGGCATAGACGTTTGTGTAGGTACCTTCTTCTTCGTGATTGGAAATTTAAAGTTATAATTGCTGTATTATCAACGATTCCTAAACTTAAAAACATAAACGTGCCTTATAATAATTATAAAATAGTTTGCCTGTATTGTAGGTACTGATTTCACGAAAAATGAGGATTTCTGCCTCGATTAGTTTCTCGAAAAAACTAAAAGGTGCGCGACAGTAAAAACGGAACCCGCCTCCCGCAATATGCAAAGACTGTTCCGGTCGAGAGTTATAAAAAAGTCCGAATTTGATCCTTCCTGGGGTTCTTCAATCAAAGAGTTGACCCTGACATAAGTAGATGACAGAAATACAGTAGATACAGGGGAATTTTGCAAAAAATAAAATTGTCCAGCGTTTTTTGGTAGATTTTAATAGAAGAAAATTAGTAGGCTACTACTGGGCCACTTAGTGCCATCTGTTGCTTGTATCCAATATTGCTCTACTCGTAGTATCCTTATGACTCATACATTTATTGGCTAACTAGGGATTCCATAAAAATGGTCTGGGTTTACTTCAAGGGAGCGAGGTGGATCCTAATAAGTGTCATATTTTTTATTTCAGAAACATTATCCTTCAAAATTATTCCAATAACGATTTACCTAGATGTTTAGTTTCAATGTATCGGAAATTTCACTTAAAATTGCTAAACTAATGTCTTTGCTTGAGCTAAGATGAGAATGAGACTTCATGCGACTGAACAAGTTTACCTGACTATAGGTAATTCTTAAGAATCTTGACAATAAATAATAAATATAAATGCCTACAAGGAATCACTGATCAGGCCGATTGTCTTAAACGGCGACGAGAGGGCAGAGTGCAACTTCAAAATATCAGTAGCTATTTTTAAAAATTCTTCTGATATTTTTTTAAAGTAAATAGTTTCATTATCGAAGAGGGAGATATTTTTTTATAAAACTGTGTATTCGATAGACCAAAAAGAACATTTTTTCTAGTGCTTAAAGCAATCTTCGATTCTTTCGACATGGACAAGACGGGTGAAATTAGCGTAGACATGATTGGCCAAATTCTGAATATGCTTGGACACCAGTTAGGTACCGACGAACTACAGGTAAATATTTTACTTAAAACATAGTCTATATTATACTATTTTATTCACAATCATACAGATGTAAAAATATTCGGTGGTTTTATCCCTAGACTAAATTTTGCGGGGTAAAATTTGCACAGATGGTTGTTTGTTGATGGGAAAACGATTGAGACTAAATAATTCGCCGAAATAATTTCTTAAGAATTATTTTTAAAATTTGTTGGCTAACAAAAAGTTGGGAAGTAGGTCATTTTCTATCTGGTCAGAAAACCCTTCAAACTAGCCTCAAAAGTGCTGTTTTCTGGCTAGCTTTTAATAGTTTTAATCGTCAATAGATGGAGCGCCTGCACATCTTAAGTGATGCCGACTAGTTTTATTTTCCTCATTACCTAAAATTTACATTAAATAGAAAAAATCATGGATTGCTTTTGGGAATTACCATACCTAGCAACTTTTTTGCTTACGAAGACGTATTTTTCAGAAAATCATCAAAGAAATCGATTCCGATGGCAATGGAGTAATGAGCTTCGAAGAATTTGCTCATCTAGCTTCCAAATTCGTAGTTGAAGAGGATGAAGACGTTGAAGCAATTCTAAGAGAGCTTAAAGACGCTTTTAGGCTATACGATAGAGAAGGCTTAGGGTATATAACCGTCGATTTGCTAAAAGACATACTTAAAGAACTGGAACCAACCCTGACGCCATCTGACCTTAACGAAATGATCAAAGAGATAGATACCGATAATTCTGGGACTGTTGACTGGGAAGGTAAGATATATTTGTAAGTTAAATTCTGTTACTGAAAAATAGAAATATACGAAAAATCACTTGTTACGTAAAGTTTTAATGGCACAAAAGTTGTCACTTTGACAGTTGCCAAAAGAGATAAGAAGTTCTTTTATCTAAGTAGTTTTCATATTCCTTTATAACAGCAGATTTTTCTTTTCAGAGTTCAAAGCAATGATGATTGGATAGTCTACTGTAAAAAGCCGTATAGCTATTATACCCCTAAGCTCTAATTTTAATGTCATAATTAAAATAAAAATAAAAAAATATTTTATAACTAATAGCTATCATTTTAATTACACAAGAATACTACCGGTTACCATTCTAAATGTAGTTATTTGCCAGTTTGGCCGGCTTTCGGACATATTGGCTGTAATTAAACATGGAATGAATTCCATTGGAAATGCCGAAGTGATTTGTTGACGATTGGCTGTCAAATCTATAAATATAACTAACATTTTAGAAGTGTACATCCATTCACACTCAGTGTTGATTGAAGGGTTCAGTGAAAAGCATTTACAATGGGCGATGATAAGGTAAGAACTTTTATATATTATTATTGTTGTTATTATTACTGGGGCCGGTTCTAAGGAGTGCACCGCACGAAGGCGGACCAAGTTAAGAGGCGGCCAGAAAAATTAAATTAATTTTAATATGTTGATTTTCAGACACTACTTTTTAAACCTAACCTAACCAAGCTTTCAACCTATATTGTGGCCTCTGGTTATTTAAATAATTATTGAATTTATATAAAGGGCGATTCAAATATTTTCGTGGGTTGCTGAAATATTTAATAAAAACCGAATTTTTGAAAATTAGATATTATTTTTTTCTGGCGCCATTTCCGATAATATTGAAAAATAAATTATACCTTTCCATTGGCACTTTTTCTGTACTACGTCACGGTATTTTTAGATTTTCGGGGCGACGTTTCGTTTTTGAGATAGAGGGATCATCTTATTTTTTTCAAATACTGACCTGGATTTTTTATTCCATATTTCGAAATGAATCGTTGTCCTGAGTACAACGATTTATGACACATACATATTTTTTTCTCGTTTTGGCCGCTAAAATGCACATTTACTACGATAAAATTTAATACGGTCCTGGACTATGCATTTTTCAATTTTTTTGTCAAAGCTATTCCAATTATAACAGGTGATTATTATTTTAATACCTACTGGATTAATTAAACTCCATATTTGTCATATTTTGAACTTCTTTTTTATACTTTAGGTACAATTGGAATAGCTTTGAAAAATTGTAAGTCCAGGACCGTGCTAATTTTTTTCTTAATTTTTACGTAGCGAGTATTCACGCGGCGAACAGGTAATTACGCAATGGCGATGGGTTATTGCTTTTATTGTACCTAACCTAATTTGATTGTATACAATGCTCTGGACGTCTTCTATTTCCTTCTTTTATTAGGGAAAGCTAGGCCAAAAAGCTTTAGAATCAGTCCATGAGAAACTTAAGTAGGCTTTTGTCCTTGACGATGCAGCCCGTGTGGTGTAGAACATTGTCAAAATTTAATGCGAAAAGTGCAACAAATTCAGGTTATGTTAGATATGAGCAACCTCATGGAAAGAATTTACAGAAGCGGATATAGCCTAGTGGGTAAAAGCGCATACATAAGAAAACTTCATTTAGGTATTTCATCGTAGGTTCAAATCTCACACAATTCTTTTTCTTTTTTTATTTATCAACGAAAATTCAGATTTTATTTTTTATTTCTATTGTATACTATGATCTGATGTTATAATAGTAAACAATACAATCTGCATTTTTGTTAATAATAATAATAATCGTTTGGAGATATCGCTTCTTCATGCAAACGGAAAATTGAATTGCACACCCTTCTGAACGCGAGCGGCGCTTAAAATTCGCTTCCTTGGCACTTTCATGGCATTTATATTATTATATATATGATTGGCACGCATTTCAAAAACGTTTCATCTGACTGGCCGTGTAACGCCGGTCTATATGAGAATATTCAGATTCAGGGTAACGACAAACTCGTAACTTTATATATTATAGATACTGTTCTTCCAAATAGTGCCATTTTTGAGGCACTATTTAATTTGATTAAGTGCTCGGCCACATATATGGACGGTGGACCGGAGAGCAGAGCGGAGATGGTAGCGGAGCTTTCAAAACAATAAGAAGCCTACTATCATGTCCACACATACCGCGGAGAGGGGAGCGGAGAGTAAAGCGTGTTTGCTCGGTGGTAGCGGAACGTTCAAGTCCGTTTCACATTTTCCGGCGTACTGGCGCGCATTTAACCTCGAAATGCTAATTAGTGAAGTTTTTATTTGCAAATCCTTTTATACATAACTCATGCACATCACCACAAGCGAGGTGTTTTAGATAAACTTTGGGTCGAGATTTCAAAAATTATTTTTGTACAGATCATGGAATTCACCAAGTGTTTCCCTGCTTAGGTTTATTAAATGTACCCATACTGCACGTTTATTTTGCAAAATCCGAAATTTGGGTTGTGAATTTCCACATAAAAATAATGTAGAAAGCGACATTTTTATAGCTGTTTCTATGAAGTTCGACTTTTCAATGTTTCCACTTTACTTCCAGCCTCTCTGCGCAATACGCCTTTCAAAGCTGTCACAATCCGCGGACCGTGTGGACACTATCCGCACTACTCTCCGCTTTCCGCCCTGCTCTCCGGTCCGCCGTCCGCCTTATGTGTGGCTGTGCACTAAGGATGTAGAGATTAATTATTATTTATAGGACGGAAGGTAGAAAAAATACAGAAAATTGATCAGCTGTTATTAACAAGATTAAATACGCCTCACCTATAATTTGCAATCTCACAAGTTTCGTTTTTTTTTTATAAGAGATTGTCAAAAAGTTATCACGGAATGTAAGTTATTACTTATTATTATGCAGGAAGTAGCAAAAAATGGTCAGTTCTTATTTCCATCTTCCTGTGTGACAAACAACAGTGGCGTCGCAAAAAAATCCGAAAGAAAACTTTTTTGTGTAAATCAATCTTAATTGGAAATATATTTTGTTGGGACGCGTAGGAGTATTGAAAAATCTGTAGGGATGCCATGGTAAATGACAGTGGCTTTACAAAAAAATGAAAATAATTTCTTTTTGTAAATTAATCTAAATTTCAGAGATATTTGTGGGAAACTCGTAGGGGATGTAGGAGTATCGAAAAAACCTGTATGGGTGCCGTAACAAACGACGGTGCCTTCGCAAAAAAATCCCAAAGAAGAAAATTCTGAAATTGGTGTGCAAATATATCTCAAATATTTGTGAGGGACAGGTAGGTGATATAGGAGTATAGAAAAAACTTGTAGGGGTGCTGTGACAAGTGCTAGTGGCATTGCAAAAAAAAATCCGCGTAGGCGTTTATAAGCCTGCCGCGGTTTCAGCGTGGCCACAACTTGGCACCCCTCAAGTTGGTGGCGCCCCGAGGTCGGTACATGTTTCCCTCCGCCATTCCTATTGTTTGAAGCGAGGTACTCAGCCTGACGACCACGGAGGAGGATCCCCTCCGCCAGGAAAATCCCGAAGGGTAACCAAAAAACACAACTGTACTTGCACTTGCACTACAGTAGCTGTTCAAAGAGGCCTCCGTTAACCTCGATGCACAAATTCACTCGGTTAATTAAAGAAGTCAGGGTACGTGCAAAAAGTCCTTGATTATTCCGGATTTGATCAGCTGCACCTTCAATTCGTTCACGTAACTGCTGTTCGTTGTCGATTTCATGTTCGTGGAGGCATTGGTCGTCGGTTAAAAATGCACGTGCATAAGCCACATGTCATGCAGTACTTGTAGTGGCAAATTATCAAATAAAACATTTCTCAGAAATCCAAGTATCGTTCAGCGTTTAAATTTTCCGGTAGAATGTATGGTCCAATTAAGCCATCTCCATAAACTCCTGCCCAAACATTAATGGAAAACCGACGTTGGAAATTAAACCGCTGAACAGCATGTGGGTTTTCATCGGACCAAATGTGACTGTTGAGCCTAAAACAAAAACTAGAAATTAGAAATATTTACAATTTTGGATAATGCGTTAGGATTTACAAAGCCAATTTTATAATAAATAAAAAAGATAATATGGAAGAGAAAAGCTAAGTACCGGACTGGGATACTCCGGCATTTTCACAAAGACGCTGCTAAGTGAATCCGCGATTTAACGCGAAAACCAACACAAAACTGGTTAAAAACGCGAGGTTACAGTCGCAAACGCCCTCTGCGGGCAACTAGCGCAACTAGTGTGACGCAACATTAGAGATGCGACGTTTAACAAGACAAAAATGCATCAATTCGGTACACTTAGACGTTCAGTCTTTGTATTACAAAGCTTTCAGTCCAATAACGCCAGCATTAAGAAATCTCAGAATTCTTTTTGTTTAGTTATCGAGATTTTCAATAAGTTTTCTTATGAAAATTATTTTTTGAAGACGCAATCAACTAATCTAACATTGACATCGATATCGATAATTATTACGCACCACTTCAACCTCCACTGTTTTGTGTCCAGTTGCCTCGTCTGTCAGTCTGCCGTCCCTACGATAACGCGGTTTGATGAATTTCATTGTACCGGTCCGGAAATGTTCTTGGTTTCGCGAGAAATGTGGGTGTAGTTTTGTACTTACTTGGTGCTGCTATCTGAAAATGAAGAAACAAAAAATGCGTAGGGATTCAGTATTACCTAACCTCGGGATCGAGCTCGAGACGAGCCTCAATGTTTTCACATTTCAAACTAAGGTAGGCGAATCCGGGCGAACGTCGGGTAAATCTAACAGCGCTGCGACTGTACAGATTCAAATCGATTGTTATTTATGTATTTTCTTTTAATTTGTTTGAGTAAAAAGGTATTTTCATCCTTCCTAAAACAACGACAACACCGTGAAAATCACTTCGAGATGTATTATTATTTATTAAAACAATAAACGTACGATTTATAAAGACGAATAGTTATTTTTGACAGCTGCCTATTACATAATTATTGAGCTGCTATAAACATTGAAAACTTTACGTCATTCTTCGCAATCGCCAATAACAAAAATTAATATCTTAATGCGTTTTTAAAGAATAACTTCTTAACGGAAGAGAGTAAAGGAAAATAGCTTTATTAAAAAAACTGTTCAGAAATATTAGGGTTTTCGAGTAGGTTACTGTAACATAAGTGGTATGTTATCGCATTTGCAAAGGAGCGCTAAATGGGCCAATTTATTCCTTGACACACCCTATATAATATCCCATAAATAATATCCCCATATCTTCGAGTGTTTTCGACGAACTTAGGTCGGGCGTTTAAAAATGATCTCCTTGTAATTGATTGCATCAAAATTAAGAAGAAAAGTTATCACAAACTTTAAATAATTTTAACGATCTTCTGACCTTCCGTACGTTTCAGCAGTTTGTTCCCGCAATTCCATCCTTGATAACTTTGATAGCCAAGTTCAATAAAGAATATGGGACAAAGCGCAAAATATGTCCTTTAATTTAATAAAAAATACCCCAGAAGCCATACTATTTTATCCCAAATCCCAAATAATTTGCCGTTAATGCATTGGCCTTCCTTTTTTTCTAACAGACCAAAAATAAAGAAATTAATATTGACTTTGAAAATTTATAACATTTAAAGGAATAGGGTAAACACGACAGCCAGACATATTTGTCCCACGGCGACTAACGGTCTATGAGTAGCTCTGTTTATTATCATTCACAGGACTTCTCAACGTTCAAAACTAAATTATTTTAATTTACCACAGGACGTGGATATCGACTTTGCCGCTTATAAACATTTGGACATCACAAAAGAACAGCTGAAAAGTAAGTATTTACATATGGAGTGTCGGATATTTCCCAACAGTGGTTTGTAGTGTTGAAGCAGATTTTCGATTCCTTTGATTTGGACAAGAAAGGCGAAATCGGTGTAGATATGATTGGACAGACCTTGGACATGGTTGGACATCAGCTTAACCCAGATGAACTTCAAGTAAGTTACCAGCAAAGCCTAAAAATAAAACAATTAAAAAATTTGTAATATTAATTTGTTTCTTGAACAATTCTACAAACGAAAAACCTAGTAAGTCAAAAACGTCATTTTTCAGGAGGGCGATTTTTAGGTTATGTTGAATAAAAAAGCTTTTAGGACTTTTCTTTATTTTGATTTTTCTTCATATGACAGATTTGGATCTACTGAGTTAGTTTTAATGAAAAATGCGTCGATTTTTCTTTGAATTCGTACAAAAAAAAATCAAATTTGAGTTACCTGGTATAACAAAATGAACCATTTTGTATATTTATGCAAATGAGACACAAAGTATGTATCTTTCTGCTAATAAAAAACAAAGTAAGTCCACTTAGTTATTTGTGATGACAAATATGATTTAACGTAACACTACATACAATTAGGCCATGAACCATATCTGCCTTCATAAATGAATTCAAAATATTTGAAAGTGATTTTTTCTCGCCCCCAATTTTCGTTCACAAATATTATAGCAGCCGTGAAAAGAGCCCAATTTTTGTTTTGGGCGCTGCAGTTATCTGTCCAAAATATTATATGCTTGTAGTCGTGCTCCAGACTTTTTAAGAAATTATAGTAAGAAGATACTACGTCGGGATCTGATCTTCCCGTTATAGCTTCATGCCACAAAATACACACATTTTTCCCGCTTTTCTTCAGACTCGCAAATGTTTCATTGAAAACAACTAGACGGCTGATAAAAAAGGAATTTTTTAATGTCATCTTCGGAATTATCAATACTTTTTGCATATCTACGGAATAAATGTGACAACCTTCTGGCCATTATTCTCCTTCGGAATCTTTCTTATAATTTTCTCTTGTTACCGTGTATCTTCTTTTATGTGTCTCGTAATTTTCACAAACATTGCATTTTATGTCTCTAATAGTTTCGACTTCATTATGTTGATGCTCATTATATAATGAACATGTTGAACATTCGTCCTGTGAGGGTCTAGTAAACCCAATGTTTTCTTGCTGAAAGACCTTTCTAAATGTCTCATAGGATATTTTGTTGTTTGATTTTTTGTATTCCTCCCACATTTTGTAAACTGAAAGATCTGGTGGTAAATACCTTCTCTTTGGAGCGTGCGACAAATTGTATATGCGACACGACCGGATGATAACTCTCGACAAAACTCTTTATTTTTCTGTACTTTTCTTCACCCAACTCTTTCATTACTTTTCCTCTCTTTCTACCTCTGTTATCCTTAATGGCAACACAATTAAAGTCGATATTGGTTTTTAAGAACTCGGTAATAATAGCATCGGAAGTGTAACCCAATGTATTCAGGAAGATGGTCTTGCACACCACTATTACTACTTCTTGTTCTTAACGCGAATTTTCTGATCTTGTCTTTGCGGCAGTGACTGGATTTACTTGAAAGTCGTTTTCATCACTTTTTTCTGTATTATTGTCAGCTACCAAGTCTTTTGCAGCGAACAATCTTTATGGGTTTGGGCATCTCTTCTATATTGTTTTATAGGGATTTTATTCAAATATTTGCTTCAACAGACCTTTTTCACCATACTTAAGGTTACTAAAATAGTTGAAAATATTTAATCTAACTTCTTCCGAAATATATTTCGAGCACTTCCTTCTACATTTCTCGTTACACGGAAGAAGAAGACATTTCTTTGGCTTAATCTGTTTGTTACGTTTATTTTTACTTTGTGGAGCATCTAATATTGGTGTGTTAGGTCTATCCGTATCAGAGGAGGGAGTATTAGTTTCTGTAATTTGGTTTAGTGTATCGGTGGAAATGCTAACAGTTTTCGTTAAACAATCAGCGGTAGAAGGCATGTAAATATCAGTAGACGAATTGCAATAATTATTATCAAATTTACCACAAGGTAAAGAAACGTTAGTAATCAGTCGTTTAGCTGAACTAGTTTGTATTTCGTTGCTTGTTTTATTTTCTGAATGGCAAATCTGACCCATGTCTTCAGAACCAAACATAGTTATTTTATACTGCTCATGTTAATATTCCACGTGTCCATTAAATTAGAATCTGTTTCAAACTTATAAGGACTCGGAAATACTTTGCCTGAATCTACCGTATAATCGATTAATTTGGTTTTCTTTTTTGGGGAAGAGAAGTCATTTTTTATATTAAAAAAACACTTGGGTCTTTTATTTTCCTTTTCTGGAATGAAATCTGGATCTTCGTCAGAGGTGTCTATCGGGGAAGGAGTATCTTTCGGGTTTTTTCTAAATTACGAATATGGATGATAATTTATAAATATCAAAAGTAAGTAAATACCTACCTAAATTCTGAAAGTCCCATTTCCAAAATTATCATTCCCCTGCAGCTTGCTGTTTTTTTGTGGTCAATAACTCTTTGAATTTTTCGGTTCATTGCCACGCACAATATAGGTACAGGATTTAATTTAAAATATTATTCTGGACGGCAACAGGGCAATAGCACTACCTACTAACTTGCATGCTACTCCTGGGACTGTCTGCAAAGCACTGAACGATAACGGGAAAACAATTGGCTAAAGTAGACATATTGCAATAAGTCACGCCTACTTGTGAAGATCTGATCGGTTTAAGTTGACTTACTTGTTTTTTGATTTGGACCCTAATGGATATCAAATTTAATAAGTACAGTGACTTACTTGATTTTAGCTTTGTAATATTTAAAATCTCTATACATGTATAATGCTTACTGGAGTTAATAGTTGGAAATGCCTACATCATACTTTTTCGCCTGGGAAGAAATGCAAAATATATTGGCCACATTGACTTACTAGAACTATAAATCTTTATAACTGTAAATTAAGTTAACTTACAGCAACTTTGTAAATACCAATAGATAGAGCTCGCTTTGAGCATTCCGGATATACTTAAAACAGAATTTCAAGTAAGTCGACTTACTAGGTTTTTAGTTTGTAGGGCATACTGAGCATTCTGTTTTGCCTAAAATTAAACTATGAAAATTTATAAATGTCTACCTAGGTACCTACTGAATGTCAGATATCAGATTGCATACCCTACAATAATTGTTCAGTACGGTTTTAAAGTGTATACCAGAATATTTTGTTTGTAAATAAAACCTAAGCGTATACATTATAAAATGTTTGTAATAATAATCTAAAGCGATGTTTACATTGTACAGATTAAGGAAATCTCGTGACTGAATGTATTACGATGATAAAAGATGGAACTTTCAGTGGGTTTGCAGTCAAGTTGGTCTTTAAAGAAAACTATTTGTTAATTGCTAAGCTTTCGGAATTGTTTATTCCTTCTTCAGGACAGCTACAATATGTTTAAATAATATATACATATTATATTACATAAAATGTTTACTTACTTAACGCTTGATTTGTTTTAAAACTATATTATCCATGGCAAATTTATGAAAAATCTTCAGATTTGTTTTTTTATCAAGACATACAATTTATCATTTACATTGTACAGTATGTCCCGGGATCGACGTAATTATATAATTAACAGGTAGGTATACAGGGTGGTCACTCTTACAGTGCATACCATTGGGATATGCGAAACTAATATTTCAGAATCTAGGTGGCGTAGGAATTATTTGACATTTCCATTGAAAAGCTCACATCGAGAAATGTAAGATTGCCAGGTTTCATAAATTTTCCATTACATATAAAAAAAGTTATGAAGAAAGAAAGAAAACGCATATTTTCAGTTTTTCAGCAATATTTCAGGAACTACCCAAGATATCTTAGATTTCTTTTCAGATTATTGAAAGGCATACAAAAACGCAACTTTTCTCCAATCTAACCCACGCTGTATCTCTTACCGTTTCGGATATCCCAATGGTATGCACTGTAAGAGTGACCACCCTGTATAGGTATAATTATAATATTTACCTATACAAATTTTATTTTCGCGTAAAAGTTACTTCTCTATTATGAGTATGTATAAAACTGTTCTTTGCTAATTAGGCCAAAGTCTAGAGTCTAGACTTTGATTAGGTCAGGCGTCAGGCAGTAAAAAGAGGTACCTACAATTAAGAAATAATTCCTGAAAATATATAATTCATTTTTATATTTAAAATTAAAACTAAATGTTAGCTTAATTGTTTAGATGAATATATATCATGTAATAATTGTAATCATCATAGCTATCCGACTTGATATTGTAAAGATTTTCATCTGCAAAATTGTAGTAAAAGTATATCTTATAGGTCAGTATTTCAAAAGAAATAAGTAATTACAATAGATTAAATTTAACCAAAAAATGAACGCAGCCTTACAAAATTTAAAGCCAAACCTAAAAAAGCATTTTTTAAATTATTTACAAGCTGATAGTTACTAATTTTTGATGTTGTTATGCTATATGGTGATAATATTATTCTAGGAAAAGGAAGTTCTTTGTCTATATTATTGAAATAATCATTGATTAACTTTGCATTCAGTATTTGCATGTAAACTAAATAAACTTGCTACTACTAATTTGTTTTAATCGCTTTAATTGAACTTTGCGAATTCAGAGCTAGCCGTCATATTGAGAAAATGACGCCGAAATTAAGTTTTCCACAAATATCTCCCACAAATTTCAAAACATCAACTCAACAATTAACCGTTATTAAGTGCATAAAGTTGTGCAATGTAATAATAATTTTTCGCAACTATGGGAAATAGTATTTTTTCTAATCTAGGTTCGATACAATAAGCACTCTACATTTCGTCACTGTCAAGTGAAAACCTTGTAAGTCAGTTGTGTACTTTCAATAATGAATCCCAGAAAGGAATCAAAGCTCTATGGGTATTGTAAAATACGTGAGACGGAAATCGCCTTGTATAGGGGCCAAGTTTTGGCAGAATATCTTTATATTTGACACGGTGATAGGTGCCAGTATGTGGTACTTGGATACTTTTTCGAGTTATTATGCTTAGCTGTGCGGCTTGTAGTTCTCTCCTGTCCGCCAAAACTAAATGTTTGAGTATAATAATCCATCAGTAAGTAATTTTGTAATTTAAATAAGTACCTACTTCTTCATAATTGGAAATTTAAATTGCTATATAATATGTGTTATGATGGATTCCTAAACTTAAGAGCTTATTCCTGGCCAACAAAAATTTTCGAGCTCTTCTCTCTCTAAATGTTCGAACAAGGCCAGATAGATACCAATTCAGTGAGGAAGGGGCAGTGGGGGCCGGTCTCGCGGCCGGCGGTACACTCCCAGCGAGAAGTATCTTACCTGCGGTTTCGCCGTACTTGTCATTTGCACCAATTATGTTGTAAGTATAGTTTGCACCAATTAAGTTACACTTTATTCATTTTTAAGATCAAAATAAAAAAAAGTGTTACGTGAAACAGACAAACCGTTTCTAACGGCAAGAAGGTAACTGAACTGAATTTAATCGAATAATCCCTTGAGGCTATCCCCCCACTTTCTTCTTTCAAACAGCATCTCCTCATTTTCTGAAATATAAAATGCTCTCTCAATTTTGCATTATTATTATTATTATATTTTTTAATTCGAGTAAAACGTTGTGTTTTCCTTTATTTAGAAAAAAACATGTTCAAATAAAAACCCTGTTGTAAAACAACATTGTCAAAGATACGGAAAATGCCTGTTAGTAGTAAAAATGCGGCATGGACTATGTATAATATAGCTATAGGAACCTTAATAGGCATTTACATTATTTTCAGTGGATGCTTGTGGGCGTTGATCTCCTTTGACGTTGTGGCTTAATGCACAGGAGGGCTACGTTTTGAAAAGAACACACTCTATGGTCAATTAAAAAATAGGTGGTTACCGAGGTGGATATCTAATTTCTGCATGGGCTTTTTTATTTTTGGTAGAAATTACTTTGCTGCATAATAATTAATATAAAATGTACATAAAACAATATTTGCCGTTTTTTAGGATGTTTATAACGCAAAACAGTGCATTTAATTTGTCGCATCCAAATATCCATTTGTTCTTGTACATATTTGTAGATAATTGCAAATATAGAGTTGGTCTTCAAAGAGTTTTTATTTAAATTTTTTCTGCCAATGAAAGTCATAAAAAGTTCCCATTCAAAATGTCCTGCACACTATTTTTCATTTTGTTTACTTAGAACAGGCAAGGCACCGAGAGAAGTTTTGTAAGAACGCGACGAAGCGTGCCACGCACTTGACTGGCTGGAACTGGGGCTCGAGAACCGAGAGCCCTCTCGAATGCTACAATCGCGTATAGCGGAAGCAGCCGACATAGCCCGATCTCGCCCTTTTCCTCGCGGAATCACTGCTTAAATATTCGTAGCCGCCAGGCGACGATTTTACGTTATTATAAGCACAGATAACATAAGATATCCGTTGAAGGCCTTTAAATAGTACATAATACATTATCGGCGGCGGGCGTTGTGGCAATTTAATTAGGAAGGAGCAGGGAAGTAAAATATACAATAATATAGCAGTCGCGGAACAAAATTATTTTTCCCATTTTCCAGTGGGGGCTCTAACCCCAGAACCCATATGGACGGGCAGCCACTGATTATTTGTCGTGATTAAAAATATTATATTCTACGTATTTCGTAGTAGATACGTGGTAATTTTACTTAAAAATGGTTTTTTCCAGATAAAATATAACATTATAACGTAAAAATATACATAAGTGTCTAGAGCAAACAAAATTATTTACATAGTTTACAAATTTTGCAGAATTGTAAGTTTTCGATTTTCTTCATTTTGTCTTTGATGGGTTGTTAATACCCTTTTCGCAAATTTAAGTATGTAGTAAATACGAACTCGCGTATATAATGAAACCAAAATAGTCATGGGGAAAATTTGCACACGGATGTCGTATTTTACTGATCGGAATTCCTTTAGTAGGATAGAACCACAGACCTATATAGCTAGCGAAGCTATATAGGTCTGTGATAGAACCTAAGCCATCCTGATACGACAAGTCATTAAATTTTGATCTGCAATTATCAATATTTTTATTTACAGGAAAGAAAAAACACACCAGTGTCTGTGACATGTGGCTTTATATTATTCAACATAAATAATATTATTCATGTTACGGGGTTAAAAAAAACTATACTTTATTTAAGACACGATTTAGGTACACTTAGGGCACTTGAAAGAAACTGAATGGCAACCACCGTAACAATAACAGATAAGAACAAGCAATATTACTGTCTTGAGTCTGATGAATGAATAATATATTTTTTTTACTACTAACCTGAGAAATCACCATTATTTACCTCATTCCTCTAATGAGAAGTAACATTTCTCTTCCTAGGTAAATAATGATAATAAAAAAATACCTAGGTAAATAATGAAAAATTTTCTATATGACATTTAAAAATTAGTTTCATTTTATCAGCTTGACAACTGAACTCCCAGGCTACTTGATATTTCGAAGTATTTGAAAGAAGGGAGAAATGACTAAAATGTTAAAATCAAATATGTAAAATATGGAAATATTTCAATGTTAGTAGTAAAAAAATTCTATATACACATCGGTTGAGAAGGCCATTATTTACCTCGCATATTATATCCTTCGGCGCTACGCCCCTCAGGATATAAAAATGCTAGGTAGATAAGGGCTCACTTCTCAACCTAAGTGTATAATATACTATTAATTAGGTAGGTACATATTACTAACATCCTAACATAGGTAGGTACATGTTAGGTATATACATACTTTTATGTAAAAACTAAGTAGGTATTTACGCAGGTGAGAAAATGGTTTTACAAAATAACAGGATATTGTATATTGTATAGGTACCCCATAACGTTTTCTTTTGGTTCCCATTTTTTTCCAATCGCGACACTATTTCCAAGAAGCAACCACAAATAAAATAATATCGCTACATTCAGTAAAGTAACAACATTTGCTTGCTTTTTATTTATGCGCCCCAGTGTGTTCCGACTGTACCTGGGCGGAACCAATGTTTATTGCAACAGATGGCGGTATGTTACGGGAACGATTTTAGGCATTTTTAAAAAATCGCCCAGGCGTTAATAGTGGACGGATTTTTCCGATTTTTTTTTAATCTATTTGGAATTACATATTCTAGTGCAAGAATATACTTTTTTCTATTTTGGGGCAGAAATTAGAAAGTCCAAATTTTGAATATTTTTTTAGTTGCAAAACCAAAAAATTTACGAAAAGTTTTTATATTCGTGCACTAGACCATATTTTTTGCGTATCGTCTATCGTCACAAAATTTCAGTAATTTATAATTATAAATAACTTAGATACAGGTTTTTAAAAAAAGGTCTGCAAATTGCTACCGGGAATGGCCTCTTAAAGACATAATCGTGCCTTATAATTTTTTGCCTGTATTATAGATAGAAACTGATTACACGAGAAATGAGGATTTCTGCCTCGATTACTTTGTCGAAACAACTCAAAGGTGCGCGCCACTGTAGAAACGAAAACGGCATCCCGCCATATGTAGAAACTAACCGGGTCGCGCGTAACCCCAAACATGCTCCTTCCTGGTATGCTTCATTCAAAGGTTCCGTACAATTTTACAGGAAAAGGAAAAAACTGTCTGATAAAGACAAATAAAAACCTCGTATGTCAAAATGAACAAACAAGCACCAGACATGGGAGTTCATTAAACCATTTATTTTAACCTACAAT
Source organism: Pseudeuparius sepicola (assembly GCA_963920635.1). Taxonomy (NCBI): domain Eukaryota; kingdom Metazoa; phylum Arthropoda; class Insecta; order Coleoptera; family Anthribidae; genus Pseudeuparius; species Pseudeuparius sepicola. The sequence continues at coordinate 50,587,921 of OY987301.1, forward strand.
TTGAAATCTTACATGTTGTGTTTAATTAAATTAAGCAATAATTATTAAAACACATTAAATCTATGCCAAAATAATAATTAAAAAGCACTTGCTTGCAAGATACTTAGTAATTATTCTAGACAAACCCCTCAAGCCACTAACCGTCACCCACTAACATACGAGCGTTGACTGACGTATTAATAAGACTTCTCACGGCTATAGCTTCATGTCCTGGAAAGTAGATGGCGCCTATGGTCAACAATGTATTTTGCATTGTATTTTGTCTCCGGGAAGCGCATGGTGAGCCAAGGAACTGTCAAACATGACAGCCGTGAGCAGTCTTTATTAATACGTCAGTCAACGATACGAGGTTTTCCTTTATTGAAAATAATAAACTGGGTTGCAAGGTGTGAATTTGTGCCGCTACAGATTGAGCTGGCGTCGGAATACAAATACGAGTTTTTATTTCGAAATATTAGAAAATCTTATTTTCTGGAAAATCCGGAGGAAATTTTCACTGGACAGCGACGATTTAATATATAATATTATCGGAACGACATATGTCGTAAAAATAAAAATAAAATTCATATGAACTTGTATGTTTTAAAACTTCGTTTTCGAGATACAAGATATTAAAGGTAATAAAAAAACATCTTTACAAAAATATCAAAACTACTTGACCGATTTTGATTAAACTTGGCATGTTTTTAGTAATAGGTAAGAATCTTCATTTGATGCAATTAGATTTAATTGCTGGAGCATCCTAGCTAGACATTTCAAGAAAACAATTTAGCACACCACGGCTTTTTGATTTTGATTTATTTTATGATTAAATAATTAAAAATACTTTTTTTGTTCCATTCGTTTATTATCTATCTTGCTTACTTTTTGGGAAAAAAATGAAATTTGTTTATTCGTCCGCGCCTGAAAGAAGAAATTTAATTACATTATTAAAATTAAAAACATTAAATTAAATAAATCTTGTAACTTTTTAAAATTTTTATAATCCCTGATCAGCAAATTCCAACAATCAACACAATTTCTCCACCGCAAAGTTTAGAAACAAATAATAAAATTTAACACCCTGTGTCTCCAAAACGAAGATATAACATACAAGCTTATATGAACTTTTATTTTATTTTTCTATCGACTATTAAATTTTTTCCGATTAAGACCTGTGACATCATGTACAAGTAATTTAATTTTCTAGATATACAGAGTGATTCAGTCATGATGCAAAAATTTTGATCGCACAATAGGGAAGGCCTATTAAAAAATAAAATAGGAAAGAAAATAAAAAAAAATCCACCATAAGCACCGAGAAAATCGAAGATGATTAGGAACTTTCAGAAACTAAAGATAATCTTTTAAAACAAAATTATTATTCGATCGATTATTGTAATTACGAAAAAAGTCCCGTAAACTTTGATATTCATACAGAGATATCTTTTACTGTGAAACAAATAAACAAACAAAGCATTTATTTCCAACAGGTAAGTTAGGATCTGTGGCCGAAACAACCCGTTTTTAAAAACAGATTTTATTCGATAAAACCTAACAAAATTTATAAGGGTTGTAAGATAATTACGATACAATAAAAATGTCAAGACTGACTTAAGGCGGGCCAGCGCGAGAATATATAACCTCGGTTGGTGTTGAGTCGGCAAAATAGTCTCTCGTGCTTTCTAGGCAATATTAGCTCCTGTAACTTCTCCATCCTCTGAAGAAGTTTTGTAAGGGACGAACAAAACTTTATTTTTGGCTTCTTCTTCCTGGTGCTTCTTGAATCTAAGTCGGTGCAGGCATTTGTAGCAGACAAATGCGAAAATCACTGTCACAAGTAAGTACAGCGGTGTGGTCCAAAAATAGGTGTAGTCGATGGCGTCTTCGTAGACTAATGATTGGAGTTGTTCTTCTTGTTGAATTTTATGCAACTCGTCTAAAGGTATTTTATCCAATTTAATCGGCCTTCTGATTTCTTTCCGATTAATTTGGGTTGTCTTGATTTTCGGTAACAGCAAGGGTTGTTCTTTGGATGAGTCATCGGAGTTGATGAAGTTCTCTGTCGGAGTTTTGAAGTTGCAGCCTAGGGGTAACTCGATGAGGTAGGTACCGTGAAGGTCTGCGATGCTTGAAGTCGTACACTGTAGATAGACTTTGGTTGGCTTCGGGAAAATTCCAATATAACTTGATTTTGTTAATTCTTCAATAAGGGTGCTGTTCGCAACAACTGGAATGTAGTGGCAACGGGCTTCTCGATCGGTGAGGCGAAATATTTCTACGATGCAATCGTCCGAGTTGTCGTGGAGTTGTAAAGATCGAGTAGGGCATAAATAAATTGATTGAATTTTTCGACATGGTACATTTGAGTATTGGTAAAGTGCAGTATTCATGGTCAGATAAGGCAAAGGTGGAATAATTGTGGTAAAATTACTAGTGGGGATTGAATAGAGATGATAATGTGTAAAAACTAAAGGGTGTAGGAGAGGAAAGTGCAGAATAAAGATATCATCTGGTTCGAGTAGTAGGCGTCTACTGATATGACGTCATAATATGCAGTCAAATCTTGTTCTTTGACTAAAGCAGCTGTTCTTTTAAATGGCTTTCTAACATTGTTTCGATTATGGTTTCCATTTCATCTATTTTTACTATACTATTATGTAGGGTATTTACCTTTGCAAACGTGATTGCGTTTTCTAGGTCAGTTAAAAGATGTAATACAATCTGTAGCGATAAACCCAGCTGGTCCATGATACTGTGTATTCTTATCTGGGATGTTTCATAAATATTCTGTTGAAGTTCATTTTTAACGTGTTTATTTCTTTTGTCAGGATATTTTGGTTATATTTTACCATTGTTGTCGTAGTATTAAAATTATCGATTAGTTTTTTAGTTAAGGAAATATGTTGGTTTACTTCTCGAATAACATTTTTTTGATTTTTCTTTAAGGTCGAAATTGCCTTGTTATATCGTTCAGCATCTGCGTTGTCTAAATTTCCAGATATCGTTTTAATAATGCTGCCTAAGGCATTTATTAGTCCTCTTTTGGTCCTGTGAATTGGATAAATTGTTTCAAATTTGCGATGAACTACTTGTATTTGATATTGTAGAATTTTGTTGAAGTTTTTTAAGTTTTCGTTTCCGTATCCAATTAGAGTAGGCATACATTTTGAAAGTTCTTGGAAATGTTTTTGTAAGTGGTCGATCTCTTGGGCGATCGGTGTCAAGTTATAATAATGTATAAAATCGTGTGTACTAGTTTGAATCCTTGCTTGTCCCAGGTTTAGGGGAAGTATCCCTGGATTGTCTTTCAGGTCTTTTATTTTCACTTCATGGCCCATGGCGAGGGTCCATCTGTAATGAAGTACCTGTGTCAAATTTTTGTTGTTTCAATTTGGGTGTATGTTTAATATTTTTCTTATGGATGGTTGTATTAGGGAGGTTTACTGTGACTTTATTATTTGATTTTACTTTAGTGGCAGTAAATCTACGCAACATTTTATTTCTTTTTGTTGTAGTTTTGGTGTAAATTTTAGTGTTTGCCTTATATGTCACTGGTACTTGTCGTTTTTTGTTTCTGTTTTCGATAGTACGTTCTTTTGTTTGAATAGATTTTTTATTTAGTTCAGAATATATCGTTTTTGTTTTTTTCTCTGTGATTTTCGATGTAATTATTAACCAAAGTACGATTTATATCAATATCGAAAGGGTCGCTCGGGTCTAGATGTCCATTTAATACGTCGATTGGTCTTTGTTTCGTCACGGAGTGTACAGAGTGATTGTATCCTAAAATTGCGTAGGGCATTTCTTCTTTTATATTAAACGGTTTTTTCTTTTCTTTTAGAATGCGGAGATGTTCTATGATAGTTGAATGAAAACGTTCGATCATTCCATTTGATTGTGGATTTTCTGGAGTTGTATAATGAATTGAAATTTTGTGTGTATCGACAAATTCTTGCATAAGTCCGTTTTTGAATTCGGTTCCGTTGTCCGAAACTAACATGTGGGGAAAACCATGGTGTGTTATAAAAATCAATAAGGCATTGAGTACGCTGACTGCATTGGATCCATCAATTGGGTATGCCTGTCCATATTTTGAGAATGCGTCTATTATTGTTAAAAACTTTTGCCCGTTAGCTTGAAATGTGTCCAAGTGAATAATTTCTAATGGTTTAGTTGGGGTCGGTGTTATCATAAATTTTGGTTTTGGTGGATTTCTGTCGTATTTGTTGGTTCGACAAGTGTCGCAAAGTTTAATATATTCCTCGATGTCACTCTTTAAAGTTGGCCAATAATAGCGTCTTCTGATTTGAATTTCTGTCTCGTTTATTCCTCGGTGATTGGTCTTTCCTTCATGATAGTTTTTTTATGGTTTCTTGTTGACGCTCGGTGTTGTTGACGTCTTCCAAAAATTGGTTGCATTTGACAAGGTCGAAGGCTGTATTTTTAAAAGTTTTTTGAAGAAATTCGGGTTCAAAAAGTACTGCGTACTTCACTTTAGGTCGGACATATTCTTTGAAAAAATTAATTATATTTTGTTCTGTGTTATCTAAGCCAATTTGAACATGATATCTTTTTTTGTTTAGAAAACATTGTTCTATGACTGGTCTGGCTGCACTGTGATTGACAAAACTTAGTCTTATTTGATTATTATAGTAATTTAAGGGTTTTTCTGAAATTGGAAAACTAAATATAGGTTCTTCTTGGTTTGTGTGAACAGTTTCGTCATCATCGGGAGATAAGTCAGGTATTTCATCAGCTGTTTCTGTTGTGGAAGTTTCGTTGCTTTCTCGTCTTATATTTTGGGTTGAAGGTTGAACAGGAGCGGTAATTTCTGAGAAATCGTCCGTTCTGTCATCAGGCGGGTTATTGTACAGCGAAGCATTTTCAACGTCGTTGTTTTCGAGCTGTTTATTAAAATCTTTCATATAGTCCAAATGGTCGAAAGTTTCTTTTGTATGAATTTCTATCCTTGAGAGGGCATCGGCATTGGTGTTACTTTTTCCTTTTTTATACACGATGTCGTAGGTGTATTCCTCTAATTTTAGTCTCCATCGAATTAATTTTGAATTTGGGTCCTTTAATGAGAAGAGCCATTGTAGAGGTCGATGATCCGAAAGAATTGTGAATTTTCTGCCAAACAAGTACGGCCTGAAATACTTGGTACCATAAATGATTGCAAGCATTTCTTTCTCTAGAGTCGAGTAATTTTGTTCAGAGTCATTGAGTGTCCTTGAAGCATCTGCTATTGGCTTGTCTTTCCCAATCGGTCCTTGAGATAGGATAGCACCAATTGCAAAATTGCTAGCATCTGTTGTGAGATTGAAGGGTTGGTCAAAGTCTGGATACTGTAGTAAAGGCTCATTTGTAAGTAGATTCTTACAAATTTCGAAACATTGAATAAATTTTGGCGTATGTTCTATTTTTGCATCTTTTTTGAGACATGAGGTTAACGGTTTGGTAATTTTAGCAAAATCTTTGATGAATTTACGGTAGTATCCCAAAAGTCCTAAAAATCCTTTAATTTCTCGTGTTGTCTTGGGAATAGGATATTTTAAAATTAAATCAAAAAATTAAAAATGAAACTTGTTTTTGCAAAAATTCTGACTTATCAAGTTGGTCTCTCGAAGTCGTTGGAAGACTTTTGTGAGATTAACGATGTGTTCTTGTAGGGAAGTTGAATAGATAATAATATCATCCATGTAAACCAAGCAGATATGTCCTTGTAGTCCTTTTAGCACACTATCCATAACCCTTTGGAAAGTGGCAGGAGCGTTCTTAAGGCCGAATGGCATTCGGACATATTCAAAATGTCCATGTTCCAAGTTAAATGCAGTTTTAGGTATATCTTCTTTTGCCATTTCTATTTGATGGAAGCCACTGGCAAGGTCCAATGTAGTAAAGTATTGGCATCGTCCTAATTTGTCCAATACGTCTGAGATGTTGGGGAGAGGATACTTATCGTCGATGGTTTTCTCATTTACCTTTCGGTAGTCGACTACTATATTCCACTTAATTTTTCCAGATGCGTCTGGTTTTTTTGGGACTACCCAAATTGGCGATGACCATGGGGAATCACTCGGTCTTATTATGCCCTGATCCAGCATTGATGAAATTTGGTTTTGTACTTCTGGTTTGTGGACATGTGGGTACCGGTAAGATTTTGTGTACACTGGGATTTCGTCCTTAGTTTTAATTCGGTGTTTGACTTGATTGGTGGAAGTTAATGGCATATTAGGTCGGTGGAAAATATCTGAGAATTTTTCGCATAGTCTTTCTACTTGTTCTTTTTCTTGGGCATTCATATGATCTGTACGTATCAGATTTTTTATATCTGTGTCTTCTTGGGAAACGGGGACTGTATATATTTCCGCTGAATAAAGATGATGTTCGTGTAAATTAAATTCAGTCGCAATTACTGGGTCGGTTACTGTAATCTGAATAAGTTTGTCAGTGTTGTTGATAAGTTCTGCCCACGCTAAACTTTTATTTGCTGTCGACAACGTGTTTCTAAGAATTGCGCCTTGAATATTCTGTTGGGATAACATTACGGATCCATGTTCTTGTGTTACTGGTAACTTAACTTTTGTTACTGTGTGGGGCTCAAGTTGGATGTGATAAAAATGCGCTTTGTTTGTTTCGTATGATTCGAGGGGTAATATGGCTTTTGAAGTCAATAAACGATGTGGATACAATCTGAGATCTATCAGAGCTTGTAAAAGCTTTTCCATTCCAATAAGTCCGTGGAAGGTCTTATGAAATTTGAATAGGTAAAATTTTAGGAATAATTTTGGGTGATTAAATTCGTTAAAACTAGGAATTTCTGCTGAATATTCTTGGGAATAATTTTGTAATACAGAAGTTACTATAAAGGGTTCGTTTTGGATATATTTTTGGAAATTTTGAAAAGCGATGTCGGGATTTATAAAGGATTTTGACGATCCGGTATCAATACGTAATTTGAGAGGTGGGTTTTTTATGACAATATAGGGTAACTCTTTTTTGTCTTCTAAATTATTAAGTTCAATTATGTTGCTTCGTGGAAGTAGGCCTCTGTAGGAAAATTTACTTCCTCTTCGGTCGTGTTTTCATATTGGGGTTCTGTCAAAAATTCTTCTTGTGGGGTTTCCTCGTAGTAAGGATTTTCCAAATTTTCTTCGGCATGGTGATAAGATTGCTCTTGCTGTTCAATATTGTAAAGTGGAGCTTTGTACGATGGTGTCGCAAATGGTTTTTTATTCTGTTGACTTTGAGTATATCTCGAAGTTGTGCTCATGGGAGTTGGTTTTGGAAGTAAGCCGGAAGGGGTATTTTTTGGTGCCCATACATTCTGAGGTGGCTTTCCAAAAACTTGTTGGTTAGTGAAAAATTTTTGAGGTTGCAAGTTTGGTTTAGGCGTTACAGGTATAGGTCCTGTTGGAAATTTTTGGGGTGCCTGTTGATAATAATTTTGATATTGCTGTGAATGATTTTGAGGTGCTTGTGAGAAGTGTGCTTGTTGATAATTTTGGTTTTGGGACGTGTTTTGAGAATGCCATTGCATTTTTGGTTGAAGTTGAGATTGGGGTTTTCTTGGAACTTGTACTTGGGGCGAGTAATTTCTTTGAAGATAACGAATATTATTTTCTTCTTGAATGTACTGCATAGAGAGTGCGAGTGTAGTTGGTCGCATAGCTCTTATTGTTGAACCGAGAGGTTCACGAAGTCCTGCTAAGAAGGTTGTTAGTGTTTGTTTTCTGAAAAAGTCCTTTTTGTTATTCCTGATATTTTCTATGTTGTTATGAATATCGATATAATTGCAGATTGTATTTAACAGTCCCATACAACGTTCATATAAATTGATTGGAGCTTCGTTTGGAGCTTGTCGTAAATTAACTAAGTCTCTGGTTAAAGAATTTTCGTCACGTTGGTCACCGAAATTTTGAATAAGGGTGTTTTTTATGCTTTCCCAGGATTGACATCCGTGAATGGAGATAACTTCTTTTGCGCGTCCTGTAAGTTTGCTTGTAATACCGAGTAGAAGCAATTTATTTTGAATACAGTTAACATTTGCCGGTGCGAAGTCGAAATAATGATTTAATAATGTGGTAGATACGTTTATAAAGTCGTGAAGTTCGTTGGGATTTCCATCGAAATTCGGGAGAATGGTAAGAACTTTGAAATCGAATTGTGTTCTAGCCATATTTTCTTCTGATGAATCTTCTGAATTCGAGCAAATTTGCAAGTTGCTGAGGAGTTCGCTTAAGCCTAACTCTGCACTTGGGTCCGACAAAGGATAAGGAACAGAGGAGTCTGACATGAAATACTCACAGTAAGATGATTATGCCCAATTGCATTCCGTCTTCTGCTTTCTTGAAAAGCTAATCCAAGTTCTGGGGGTGAGCGTCCAAGTGCTGCCTCCAATGGAACCACGAATTAAGAGTTTTTGAGTGGTCCAATCGCGAATTAACGTTTAAAAACGAAGAGTATCCCGTCGCGGACTCTTTCACGATCCTACCGGCAAGACTGCGCCAGTTAGGATCTGTGGCCGAAACAACCCGTTTTTAAAAACAGATTTTATTCGATAAAACCTAACAAAATTTATAAGGGTTGTAAGATAATTACGATACAATAAAAATGTCAAGACTGACTTAAGGCGGGCCAGCGCGAGAATATATAACCTCGGTTGGTGTTGAGTCGGCAAAATAGTCTCTCGTGCTTTCTAGGCAATATTAGCTCCTGTAACTGGTAGAGACACCCAATTACAGGAAACAATAATACACAAATATATACATAATGACAATAAAGAAAAATAAAAAAAAATTAACTATAACTTTATCTTAGTGATTCCCTTTCGATGCATTGAACTATTGTATGTATGGAGTCAACATTTATGTCGCACGTATGACACATATTATCATAAATATTACACATCTGAAACGTAGGACACTGAAATATTATGTTTGATCTAGTGCAGATAATATAAAACATTCAACTTTGTCTAGCACTTAACCGCGGACCATAAAATTAATTCTAGACAAAATAAAAGGACAGAAAATATTCCCGACCAAACGTGTAATAGGTATAGCAGCTTGACCGTATCGTAATTGTTACTGTTCCGTATAATAAAACCAAGAATTTTGGAAGCAATAGCCACAAGCTTTCCAACATGATAAACAAAAGTAAATTTACTATCAAAATAAATGCGCAGATCACTGATGCAGTTTACTCTGTTCAGAGAAGTACCATCTATGTTGTAATGAAAAACTATAGGATCGGATATCCTGCAGTAACTCATATAATTACATTTATCAACGTTAAGGTACAACTTATTTTCTTTATGCCATTTTACAATTATATCGATGTCATTTTGCAGGATGATATAGTCACTGAGAGATGCAATATTTAGAAATATTTTAACATCATCAGCATATGCTAATCTATCACAGGTCAGCTGTCCCAGAAGATCATCGATAAATATTAAGAACAAAAGTCGCCCAAGATTTGAACCTTGTGGCACACCGGATAATGGAACAAACATTGCCGATTTGAACCCTTCGTGTTCAACAAACTCTCGAGGCTTAATTAAATAAGACTCCAATAGATTCAGCATGCGGGTTGTTCCACCAAACTGAAATATTTTAAACAGCAGTATGTAATGGTCAATCTGATCAAACGCTTTCCTGAAATCCGTATATACCACGTCAGTCTGGCCCCGTATATCTAAGGATTCACATAATATATGTTAAGAGAAAGAGCGCAAGTTAGTAATGTAAGATCTCTTATCTAAAAAACTGTATTGATCAGTAGATATAAGATTTCTGATGCTGTAAAAAATTACAACCTTCGCTAAACCGTCCAATATCTAATGTAACCGACACATTAACGACTCGGTCATCTGTAAACTTCTAAACTTTATTAAAATAAGAACCAAATTCTTCCAAGATATCTTGAGCATTAGTGTAAAAATTATTACCATCAGACGTAGAGCACGGGATTCTCGAATTACCTCTCTTTTCTCTAACGAATGACCAAAACTGAGCCGGATCAGCATTAATGTGTTGCTCAGAATTCCGTATATGTGTTTCATATGCAATACTAATACGAACCTTAATTGACCGTCTGAAATCTTCAACTCTCTGCCTATAGTAGTGGGTTGATTTGTACATTCTAAAAGCCTTTTCCATAAGATAGATGTTTGAGATAATTTCTTCGGTAAACCAGTAGGGAAAGCGACGGCGTCTTTTTGTTTTTGTAGGCACACAAGCACTAAAGATATTATTCAATATCCCACAAAATGAATCACAACACAAGTCATCGACTAACGTAAATTAAATGACAAAACTCTTAGTTTCAAATAAACCTTTCCAAACACAACGGACATATTAGACCGACTAGCACGTGCGAATTACTTTACAACACTCGATTTGGAATCCGGTTGTCATCAAATTGAAGTTGACTAACACGATGTAATCAAAACTGAATTTTCTACTGATTCTGGACATTATCAATCTTTAAGGATGCCTTTTGGTTTTAAAACTGCACCAAGCACATTTCAAAGACTAATAGAAAATATTTTACGTGGTTTAGCAAACGAAATGTGTCTCGTATATTTAGACGATATTATAATTTTTAGTAAATTTCTTTAAGAACATATAATTTAATCTCAAAATAATTTTCGACAGACTACGTGTCGCAAATTTTAAGTACAAGTTGACAAATGCGACTTTCTACAATAAACTGTTACCTATCTTGGACACATTATTACATCAGAAGGAGTCGAACCCAATCCCAAAAAATGCCTGTTTTCAAAAATTCCACCAGTGGACGAGACAAACTTATTGCCTATGCCTCACGCACCCTAGTAAACAAAATTACACTACTATAGAAAAGGAGCTATTGGACATGGTTTGGGCGATCATCGACCACTTACGTACATTTTGAAGTTAAAAGGACCCAATTCAAAATTGGTGAGTTGGCCTCTCAAATTAGAAGAGTATGATTACAAAATTGTTTACAAAAAGGGTACATTTAATTCCAATGCCGACGCACTCTCTCATATAAATTTGGATATCATGAAACCCAATCTGTTGTCAAAAATCAAGATGATATAGGTACCTACTCGTAAATAGATAAACTTTCGAATTTTTAAGAAGCTATGTAGAAAATGCAGACAATTTTGAACTACACAGTACAAGCCAAGAAATTTCTCAGACTCACACAGCTGATCCCGTCCCGCAAACAAAAGCTAGATAATAATCCACTCCGACATTAAAATCAGACACAATTTTCGAATATTTACTCGGAGAATTTCAATCGATTAGGTCCTAAACTAATGATATGCACAAAATTAATCAACACGGTAAAAGATAAACAGGAACAGTTATTAGTAATCAAAATGCAAGAAACATTAAACTCTTTAAGAATAAACTATTTTTGGATAAATATGAAATTCGATATTACTACATATATAAATGCATGCGAAATTTGTCAGAGAACTATATATGGTAGAAACCCTTCATATGTGTCCGAAGTCCCAAGTATTAACTGGAACACCTTGTAAACCATTCCAGCTAGTGCATGCCTATGTGTTCTATTATGACACTAGAAACTATTTAAATTTCGTTGAAGTCCGGTACAATCGTATGTGATGCTCTTGAAAATATTTTTGTTATTTTGCTACTCCTCAACAGTTAAGGAATTATTTTTATAGCAGGCCACCACGAATCAAACAGTATAGTAGAACGTTTCCACACCACAATAACAGAACACCGGCGAATTTTAAAATAATCGTTCCCAACGAAACTGATGTATTAAATTACGCCGTGTTAGATTATAATTATTGCTCAATACACAGTTCAGCAACATTCACACGTTTTGAATTAGCATACAGTCATACCGACTTAAGAAACCCGGAAATTTTTACCCCTAAACGCTTATTTTCGAACTATGTGGAAAATTCTGCGGAAAAATTAGAACACGTATATGGTGACATCCAAATAAGGTTGATAAAAGAAAAAGAAAATATTATCAATACGAAAAAGGCAAAGGGCAATACAAATCCTCCTTTCAATATTAATCAAATTATATTGAAGAAAACTCCCCTTAACAGAAAGGAAAAAAGCAACAAATTTATAGGTTATTACTTAATTATCGAAATTTTGGAACATAAATTCAAAATAAGGAACAAGAATAATAAAGAAGGAATAATTCATACGAAGGAGCTAAAACAACTTCCTTTGTTACAGGAAAATTAAGCTGAGAATCCTTCTACTTCTGTTGTAAATAATAGCGATATTTCAGAATAAAATAGAAATTTATAAAATTAACAACTCTCCCAGAATTCTCTATTTTGAATTAGGTCAAGCTCGCGTTCTAAAAGTAAACATGTTTACTTAAATGATCTAATAAATTTATTAGACATAAAAACTAAAATTGATGGTATAACGAACTTTTTTCAAAATATTAATTCCTCACTCAAGTTTGGAAGTTGGAATTTCCAACTTAGAAACTCTTATAATATTTCGGAACATGTATGTCCTTTAATTATCAAATCACAAACGGAAACGACGAGGTGTTGTAAATTTAGCAGGCACTGTACAAAAATGACTTTTTGGCACCCTGGTCAGTAGCCACGGTAATGCTTTAAAATTATTAAAATCTAATCTACAAAAAAATAGTTTCACAACTTAGAGAAAATTATATAATATTTGCCATGGAATTTCCTACAATACACCCTAGTACCTTTCAATATTTTCATTTCTTTCGAATCCTTACGGATAAAAATATAATAATTGTACCCCCAAAACCCTACTTGGCTCTAGCAGGAAAGGCTCATAAATACATGGAAGAATCACGCCCGCAACTTGATGAAATATACATTTGTCACCGAGAAAATACTCAAGAAAATAATGACTGCATAATCAGCTTAATAACTGGTCATCCAAATTCCGATCGTACACCAAAGTTCAATATGCATAAAATCAATATTAAATATTTCACAATAATCAGGGAAAAAGAAATTCAAGCCATTTCTACCCTAACTTACTTCAAATTGGAAACCCTTTAATAATACCTAAAATTCAAAATCCATCGAAAATCAAGATCGACACAAGAAGAAGTCCCCTAAAAATCGAAAATGTAAACGTGCAAGATATTCACCAATTGAAAAACAAATTCAAGCATCAAACGCGGTCAGCATAGTCGACATCAATACTTCAACTCCGATAGATTGGATGTTATCCTGATCACTTATAATAGATACAAAATGAAAATGTAAATGGAGAGGAACTTTCCTTTACGCATGAAAGTTCTTCTCCATTTCCATTTTCATTTTCAATCATTCCTTACGAGAGATTCGTATGCGAGAGACTACACCGGCATGACTTCCAAGATGTATGGTGCTACAACGGTATCTAACGTCAAGATTGTGTCTGGTGTGTTTCGGAGGAAATTGGAGAGCCTATTTTCTGTCGTACGGCGCGAACGATGGCTTCTCCGTTCAGCTACTATACAAACAGACCGATTAATTTCAACGGTTCAGCGTAGTATAGTGGTAGAACGTTCGCCTAGCAAGCGAGAGGTCCCGGGTTCGACCCCCGGCGCTGACAGAAAATCCTTTTTAATTTTTCTGAAATTATGTCCGATTTTCATTCTTTCACTTATAATAGATATCACGAACGATGATCCCCGCGTCACAATGGTCGACAATGTAATTTCCATCATTGTATACCATCGTGACGCAGGGATCATCGTTCGTGATATCCACTATATACTATTTGGAAAATGAAAAACAAATTCAACATTTTGAAGAAAGAGGAGACGAATACATCGCATTCCATTCTGTTTTCTACGAAAGTCTCCACTTAAGGCGGGAGGAGTCATGTTCTAGAAATTGCTACCTTATCATAAAAATTACGTCGTAGAAACCAAAAACTCTAGATAAAAGAGAAAAAGTAATTAAATTTACGATATATTAGCCAACTGACAACTAAATTCGTATTAGGTAAGCTGTTTTTTTTTTTCACCTACAATAAATTTTTTACATCATGACTGAATCACCCTGTATATAGAAAGAACAAACATAACAAAGTGTGGCTGTTGTATTTAATTTTAATGTAAATAATTATTTTTTAATGGCGAGCTCAAATTTGGAATGAATTTTTGCTAAATATTACGGTGTCACGTCAACTGGACGCGGGAAATAGGACGCGCGACAACTGGACGCGGATAATTGGACGCGCGACAATTGGACGTGTGCGACATTTGGACGCGCGAAAATTGGACGAATATGACAATTGAACGCGTACGACAATTGGACGCGACAATTAGTAGGTTTCTTTCTGAAAAAAAAAAAATTCAAGTTCAAATAAACACGAAATTGGCAAGTCAAATAAATGGCGAATTATCATCAAACAATGGTTTATTCGGCTAATACAAAAATATTTGTTTAAATTCTTTTGATTGAAGTAATCAATTTTGTCAGTTATAAATATACATTTGTTTTAATATAATAACATATTATAATAGCACATACATAATAATTTTTATACATATTATTAGGTATGTTGGAATTGAAAACTATATGCGATACCCCGTAAATACTCTAACACTGGTCTATTTGCGTAATCCGCCATCACTGTTTGTATTTTCTGAGCCGTGTCACGATAAACTTTCTTTCTGGGTTGCTCCTGTCCTGCGATGCATTGTTCAATTTTCACCCTGTTCAGGCTTTCTTCCTTTTTCAACGCATGAATGAACTTCCAAATGGATGGATGTGTCGCCTGAACAATGGAAGAAAAGCTGTTATGCCAACCTTCAACTGCATTATTTGTTCGTGGGATATCCTCCAGGGCCAGATCATAGACGTTCCACAAACTGATGGCAAACAGTGGTGATCTTCGACGGTTTCGCCTGTCCGTACGGCCTATCCAAGTACCTTCAAAGTAATTAATAACTGGCAACAATAGTTCCTCGTTCTCTAAGTAAAATTGGCTTTCGACGACGTCATAAAAAGCTCCGATGACATCATTTGGAGGAACGAAGGCCAGCGCTGCCAATAATCTTAATTGCAATGCAAATTCCGGTTCTTCACTATATCTTCTCTGGAGCCCAGATTGTTGTATCTGTCTCCATATAGACTGCGTAAAATGAAAGAAGCAACCACGAACGGCGGTCTGGGGAAATTCTTCAGAAAAGGCATTTATGGCCGCCCTTTCAAAATCAACCATAACTGAAGAGGGTCGGAGTCCTGGTTGTAGCGATTTCAATGCTTGAAGAAGACGGCTATAGGTGCTCTGAGTCTTGTTCGGCAGAAGGGCATACACAGTTGGTATAACATTGTTGTACTGAACCCCGTGAATGGTATAAAGTTGTGCAAACAAAGCAGGTGACGAAGAAAATGTCCCGTCGGCATACCAGTGGTTACAGTGACCCATGTATTCTAAATTTTGTGTTCTTGAAAATAGGAGTATCCGATCATCACTTGGACCACTGTCAAATAGCAGAAAGGGTTCACCATTGATGGTAATATAATCACTGGGAAGGCTGAGTTCTGTTAGCGAACGTGGATTTGGCGGGACATTTTCCGCTCTGTTCCGCACGCGTTGAACAGTTCTCTTTAAACTAACAACGGGAGGCAATTGTGCTGAGACTGCAGGTGATACATTCTCGGATATACTGGCAATTACTGCTTGTGTAGATAGATCAACCTGCTTTGCCATTTCCTTCATTTCGGTAACTGCAGTTTTCGCTTGAACTCTGGCAGCATCGGCAACATGGAGATGATGGGTGCTGTGGACTATTTCTTGGTTAATCGTGTGTACTCTTCCTCGGCAGTGATTTTTGTTGTAGTCGGAACATTTCCAAATAATCTTTTCGCCTATTGTTCGCTCTCTCTTGTGAAGATAACCATTGTGCAACAACATGGGGTTTCCCCTTTCGCTCGTCACAAACTGGAGAACCATCTTTACTTTGCACAGGATGCGAAGGTTTTAATGCCAAAGGGGTAGGTTACCTCAGTTTTATATAAAAAAATATAGGGATTACCGAAAAGATAGGATTAATTTAAAATATTATTTACCTACCTACCACTCGACACTATGAATAAGAATTCTCGCGCGTCCAAATGTCGCACGCGTCCAATTGTCGCGCGTCCAATTATCCGCGTCCAGTTGTCGCGCGTCCTATTTCCCGCGTCCAGTTGTCGTATATCCAAATATTACAATATCTTATAATTTGTCTCACCTAACTTGAGAAATTCATGGTTTCTAAAATCATAGGCGTGCGTAGTAAGAAGCTGGAACCAAACCATATTTTGAGTCTTTTCATCGCAACTCTTGTGGGTTCTTGTTGTTTTCATACCATTTTTTATCTTGAGGGTATGTCCTGCAAGAATGCTGACGTGTCACTGCACGAGTGGAAGCAAGGCTGCAAGGCTAAAATGATATTTGTCAATGATTGTGCGAATATTTTAAATCTTAAAAAGCCTACACGATGGAAAAATCAAAATATGGTTTGGTTCCAACAACAGGAAAAAAGGTGCCAAGAATCTTTCTCGATGTGAATTTAATGGGGAAGGATATTGATAACAAGTATTTTTCTCAAAAAGTTGATATTTTGAGAAATATTCCTGTAAAACTTAATTTCGGCGATATTCTATCAATATGGCGGCCAGTGCCGATATCGCTCGAGGGGGGTCATCGGGAGCCCCAATTGAAGGGACTAAAGCCAATCCGGGATTTTCAGGAAATATTCCCTTATTAAAATACCTGGCACGTGGCCTAAACACCAAGCCGAACTTGTTTATCTATAACTTGCTTGGGACTTGGGCCCTTAAAAGTCCGGATGCTGAAATTTCAGTTTTTGGACTATAATATTATTATAAGAAATTTCCATTGTCGATAATTGTGACGTAGGCAACAAGATTCGTGGTATCCACTATATACATTCAGGCAACAATGGAATAGGTACTGTATTGATAAGCGAATATACAAAATATAAAAATAGAAAAAAATCTTGTTAATTTTACCTACCTGTTCCATTGTTGCAACAGCCGGTCCCATTTATAATAAGATATTTTAGTAGTCATGGCTTGATTATTTAAATACAATATTAAAAAGTAAGCGAATGGCTCTCTTTCCTTTGTTAAATCTTTCATAATTCCTTTATTATTAAGCTCATATTTTTAACGTTTGTAGAGTAACTGGAAAAGCAATAAAATAGCTCCTAAATTATTCACAAAAAAAGATTGTTTCACTTTTGAATAGGCTTTATCCCACTCCCATTAATTAAAAATGTAATTTTATCACTTTATTCTCTTTTTTTGCTTTTAGTTTAATGGCTAATCAAATGCTGTAAACTTTTTACAGAAAAATATAAGTATGCTTCTTAAATTTCTTTTGATATCCTCTATAAAAAAATACAATTTTTATGCACAATTTGAACATAAGCATTAATTTTGTAGAAAGTTTTGGATACCAGTTTCTTTAAAATATTAGGTTTATAATAATTTTATATACATACTTGTCTTCAAAAACTGTTATTTAAAAATTTTATTGATGGTACAATATCAAGAATACTGCTAGGACTAAAACGAGTTGTTGGTTAAATGGACCACATTGTCACATCACATCACAGCTGCCTTAATTTTCAAAGGTATACCGTACTTTCACCGTTTTAGTAGACATAGGAGAATAGGCCGCGCGTCGCTGTGTGTCCAGCTAGGTTTGTCAGTCGTTGGCGGGGGGAGTACACAGTAGTCTCGAACCGCTTATCTAGGCTAGGCAATGGGGAGTTTCTATTCGCAAAAGGTCGGAGAGAAATGAAATTTGGTGGGATGGTAGGCATAGGTCCCCTGATAGTACACCTGAGTTTGCGACCTCAGGGTGTTGCCGCTCGAGGGGTGGGGGGATGAAAACTCTGCGTCGTGACGCTTTTCGGGAAATAGCGCCGTTGTGATAAGCCCTATCGAAAAAAAGTTGAAATGAAATATGTAGAGAACAAAATTGTGCACAATTTTGGTTTTTACAGTTTTCATCTGCGACCAATAGTTTCCGCTCTACGCCGTGCCAAAGTTGGGGGTTGGTTTGCAATTTTCAACAAAATCAGAATTTCATCGCGGATTAAGACGAATATCGCTATTAAACAATTCTGTAATATTTGTTTTCTGAAAGAGTAATGTTTTCCGAGTCGGCAGATGCCAGGTTTGATACATTTGGTCGTGTATAATAAAATATATGATTTTTTGAAGCGCGCCGCTACATGCTCCGATGAGGGTATTTTCTAATTGTTAATATCTACGCCGCCACATTTATTAATTTTGTGCATACATGAAACAAGAAAATGTCATTATCAACTCGTTTCCACACCACCCTTGAGGTATCATCGTCCTGTATCTGCGGCGCTGCCACTAACATTCGACGCTTGCCATCATCATTCATTGCGTACATATTGTCAAGTACAGAGCTGGCGGGGAGTTCAGAAGCCTCCAGAAGATCATGAATGGCGAAGAACAACCACAGGACTGGACGCAATACGGATTTCAAAGGAACCAGCTCCAGAGGTTTTACTTAAGAGCATCTCGTGCAGATGCCAGAAAGGTTGTGGACCTGCTTGTGGTTGCCGGAAGGCAGGATTAAAATGTTCGGTTCTGTGTTTACACTGTAATGGGACGTCCTGCGAAAACATTCCAGACCTGATTGCGTTAGACGACGACAACACAGAAGATGCCGAAAACGTTTCCAATCAGATACAGGACCACGAGGACCAAACAGACAACGCCAAATTTGCCGATTCTGTCTCTGAATTGATGTCCGAGGATGATGACAATGAAGGCGAGTCAGCTTTACAACATTGCAAGAGACTCAAAGTAAAATAAACGATATCGCCCGTGGATTAGGATTCTTGGGGATTGGGGATACCACGTTAAAAAAACGCACCGATCAACTCTACCTCAAGGGTGGTGTGGAAACGAGTTGATAATGACATTTTCTTGTTTCATGTATGCACAAAATTAATAAATGTGGCGGCGTAGATATTAACAATTAGAAAATACCCTCATATCGGAGCATGTAGCGGCGCGCTTCAAAAAATCATATATTTTATTATACACGACCAAATGTATCAAACCTGGTATCTGCCGACTCGGAAAACATTACTCTTTCAGAAAAAAAATATTGCAGAATTGTTTAATAGCGATATTCGTCTTAATCCGCGATAAAATTCTGATTTTGTTGAAAATTGCAAACCAACCCCCAACTTTGGCACGGCGTAGAGCGGAAACTATTGGTCGCAGATGAAAACTGTAAAGACCAAAATTGTGCACAATTTTGTTCTCTACATATTTCATTTGAACTTTTTTTCGATAGGGCTTACCACAACGGCGCTATTTCCCGAAAAGCGTCCCGACGCAGAGTTTTCATCCCCCCACCCCTCGAGCGGCAACACCCTGAGGTCGCAAACTCAGGTGTACTATCAGGGGACCTATGTCTACCATCCCACCAAATTTCATTTCTCTCCGACCTTTTGCGAATAGAAACCCTTTTTTATACCCATTGCCTGGCCTATATCAGTCGAGATCAAAAAACACGCCCCGCCCCCAGGCCAACGACTGACGAACCTAGCCGAATACACGGCGGCGCGCCGCACAGTCATGGGCTATGTCTAATAAAACGGTGAAAGTACGGTATACGAAAAATAGATCACAAGATTTTAATTACTTAGAATCTAAATTTTTAAATGTATTTATTCAAATGCATCATTTTCTCCATCTATTAGTGTTAAAATGCTGTGAGTAGTCCATAAAAGTTTAGCTATAAGCTATCCTTTATGCTTAATTTTTTTATAAGAAAATAAAATTAGGATACACATAATTAAATACAATAATTTTACTACCTACCTTACAGATACAGATAGAGTGTAAGTTCATTAACCTACAAACTAACAATCACAACAAGGCTCACTTTCTAAAAGTTATAATTTGAGTAGTTATTTGAATGTTGGAACCGGCTTCAGTTTCCAATCTCTGGGAAGAGAGTTATACAGCGCAGAAGAGTATAAAGAAAACTCTTTCTAATTGAAAGTTGGTAGGTGGATCATGTGACAGTTTTTTCATAATAATGTAATGGTGTTTATGTTTATATTTTCCATAGTTCACCACGAAAGTTCTTTACTTTTGCAGACGCATGGTCGTATTTAAAGAGCCGAAAAATATATCGGCAACAATTATTTTGAACACGTTGAGTACTGATTCTACCCACCAAGTCCAAACAGCAACAATAAACAAAATAGCCATAATTTAAAAGTCACAGAACAGTTAACTCCGATAGAATCTTTTTGAGATTGCCGGCAGGAGTAGAGAAGGCGTAAAGAAATATATGATCTTTTAATTTTTTGCCTCTAAAACAACCGGAGGCGGTACACCATCAATTTTTATAGCCATATCATTGGCCAACTCAGTGGCGTAACTACGGAAGAGTAGGCCCGTGTTCAAAATTTCAGGTGGGCCCATATGTTTTTTTATATTTGAAAGCGCCGTAACAATGACAAACATTGTACAGGATTTATATTTTATATATTTTGAAATTCTTACCTCCTAGAAAAAACATGTACGCTACTGAATTCTACATGAAAAAATCTATAACGGTCGATTTGTACCATTTCAACAAGTTAGCGTATAACGGATATAGGGGAGTGCCTGAAAATGGCAAATTTCACCTTGTGTTTAAAAAACTAAGGAGGCCGCATGAAAATTCTGTATACGAGCCTTTCTTTTTATGAAAAAGTAGGTCAGTGTCCCAAAAACCGCCACTCCCTATTTCTAGAAATAACCGAGATACCTACCTCGCAAAAGTACCTATCGAAAATGGGCCCTGTAGGTGCATAAACTTTGTATTGACCAACAGTTAAAAATAATGCACATTGCTCACTACAGGTCGAAAAACACCATTTTATAGGTCAAAATGTTGAATCACCGTGTACGATCTGTACAGGGTGATCCAAACTCGACGCCCCAGATTTCGATAGTCAGAAATTATTTAAGAGTGCAAATTTTTGAATTGTGCTTGTTACTGACTTGTTTGTTATTATAGTTTGTTACAAAAATTGTTTTTAATAGGTATTCCAGTTGAAAAAATTTATGGGTGCACAAGAACCTAACATTCTCTTAAATAATTTCTGACTATCAATTATTGTTTATTTTTTGAACAATAAAAGATACAAAAAATCTTTTCCTCTAAAAGTATGTTTCTGGGGGAAAATATTGATGACTTCACAGCGGCCATTTCCCCAAACAACAAAAAGCTAATTTTCGGTCATAATTGGGCCTTATAGGAACCCCTGTTCGAAATTTTAATTCAAATTTTCGTGTTCCCGCAGTAGACTTGTGGCGTCGAGTTTGCATCATGCTGTATAGGTACATTTACTCTTAAGTTATTATAAATTTTTTGTACTACCCTTGCATTTTTATTTTTGCGAAATTTCAATCGCCCTCTATGTAACCGATTAGAGATCCTGACTCGTCGGTTATTACGCAGCACCACATCAATCGGCTCTTTATTGTTAACATTATTTGGGGAACATGGCGCAAGAGCGTCGACCTCGTTATATCAAATTAAAAACCGAAAAACCGAATCGGCTCGCATCGGAAAAATCGAAATTTATGCGCCCTGCATGAAACTTGGTGGCGGTGGCCCCTAGCAGCTCTGGGCCCGTGTTCACCGCACACTCTGAACACCCTGTAGTTACGCCACTGGGCCAACTTAGTTTTTTGTTTACTCCCTAATAACATAAAGCTTGATCTATTTGCATTCAATTTCAATTTTAGATTGTGGGCTAGTGTCAAACTAAGTATACACACTATTTAAATCAGCGTTTATTAGTATCTCCGGCCTCCGTGTCCTTCAACTCAGACGCTTTACAATGATACAATTGGCATCTGAGTTGAAACCATAAAATTTAAGTAGGAAAAACATCACCTCAGGGAAGATTTCAAATAAACGGAGGCATATTTATAAATTTGTTTAGGTCTACATGACCCAAACCATTATTTTATAAAGCACTCGGAGAATACTAATTGGCCTCAAATCAAACAATGATCTAGGATTATAAATCCTTGGCAATGGATGCAACGGCTAGTTTCCAAGGTGAAGGAAAATAATTAATTTCGAAACAAATGTTAATGATATTGGTAACTACAGTGTCAAGAAAGGGGTTACAAAATTTTAACATAGTTGACGACATATTGTAAAAATAATTATTATTCCAAAGATAAGGCTATATTTAAACATCTCAGTCATTGTTGATTTTAAAATACCGACCATTTTAAAGATTTCTGTCAATAGTCCATTCTTTCCTGCAAAATAATAGACAAAATCCAAAAACTGCGAAACTGTTAGGCTCACCCGATATAGTCTGTGGTTTTGTAGAATTCAGGGACCCTTTAAAGTAAGGGGACCCAGCATTATACTTTCCAAAGAGATTCCGTTTCTTTCTTCATTCTAATGGCCTCAATGATGCCAAGTATGCCATTTTATTGGAGAATCTATGAATATAACAGGTACTTTGATTGTTAGTAAAAATTAATAATTGTTTCCATGATTTCTAAAAATTAGACTTGACAATGTTCTGTCAACAAACACAGAATATGGAAAGTGCCAAAAATTTATTTTATATTTGAATTTGGTTTCCTGCAATTATTTCTAGGAATTTAAGTAATATAAGTATGGTAAGTCAGTGCCGATTTTGCTTATTTGAGAATTTGTGGCTATTTCACCTTGTTACCAGGTCCCTCAAACCATTTGTAATATGTAGTTATAATAAGTACGTACTTGAACTTTCTTCCCTTGTTGAATGTATCTACCCCTTTCACAGATTTCGGGATGGACTAATAAGATTAGGTCTTGTACTTAGTTCTAATCATGTAGTTTTTCTCGGTGCTCATTATAAAATTTTTGTAATTTTATTTCTCTCCCAAGGTACCTCACAAACGTAAAATAAACTTATAGTTGTAGATAAAAACTGTTTAAAAAAAGACCTGACTGAAGCTAATTTAAAATTTACGAAATACCATTTTTGTTTTGAACTACTTACTTATACGTAATGGGAATTGTAGGATTACTAAAGGTGAGACAAGAAAAATCTGGTTGAAATTATTGGGACTACTACAGGCGGCCGCATTACCTTTAATTGACTATGTGGAAGTTAGAAAACTTAAAAATTGTGAATTATGATGGGAAATATTTTGCCTCCTTTAGAATCTATGGCACTGGCATGTCACCTAAAACCTGATGGCAGTTGGACACTGACATATAACATAACCTTGCACCAGCCCACTTATGTGGTCTCCTTGAAAACAAACTTCCCCTCAAGGCTTCACTTTTCCTATGTGATAGACTGTGACATGCTGGGTCCCCTTATTTTAAAGAGTCCCTGGTAGAATTAGAAACAACTGTTGTTACAACACTTAGAACACGGACATAGACACTAAGAGTATATTCCCGAGGCACCTAACTATATGTATATCCAGGGACAACCTAAAGAAAACTCTTTCGGACATTTTCTTTTGGAAGTAATGGCAGCATTGTACATTATGCGCACATTTTAAACAACATTGTGTATTATTTTATCTCGCTTTCATTTGCAGAAAGTTATCAAAGAAATTGACGCTGACGGCAACGGTGTCATGAGTTTCGACGAATTTGCCCACTTAGCTGCCAGATTCTTAATTGAAGAGGAAGACGACGTAGAAGCGATTCTCCGAGAATTAAAAGATGCATTCAGGTTGTACGATAAAGAAGGTGTAACGCTATTTTACTTTGAAGGTCTGTTCACACTCATATGTCCAATTTCCAGGTCTTGGCTACATCACAGTAGACCTACTCAAAGACATTTTAAAGGAGTTAGAGCCAGCACTCACACCGGCGGATCTCAATGAAATGATCAAAGAGATTGATACGGATAACTCTGGAACAGTGGATTGGGAAGGTACGAATTTTTGTAAAAAACAACGCTAAGCATCTACTACTTTTTTAGGGGGTACCAAATTATTATGGAAAGGATATGGAATTTTCACATTTTTGCATTTTTCATGATTGATGAGCCAACCAGGCTTGGCTACTTGCTTGACCATGTATGCAGTAAGATATAATCTGTTTCCCTCGTATGTACGATATTTCTGACTATAGAACTATATTTTTCTGTTCAACAAAATGCTGCCGGCTGATTCGGTAGACCAAGAGATTAAGACATCAAGTATAATAGATTAAGTGATCTATTTAAGATAAAAACCATTTTTACAGAGTGGCAGGAGGCGTACACGCTGGCTAAGAAAAATCTTGCCAACTTAGAAAAAACGCCTACAGCAAAAACCAACAACAACAACAGCGTGAGTAGTAAAAACACCAAGAAGAAAGAAACGTACAGTAACAGATAAACCTAGCTCAGATAACAACAATAAAACACATAGAAAAAGATAGCCGATATCCTGTTAACTAAGATGGAAAACAAGACTTGCTGGAGGCCTTGCTGAAGACTCTAAAGGATACAATTAAACCCAGGGAGATTAGAGTGGAAATAAAAGGAATTACTAAAACGAGGAATGGAGATGAATTTCTTACTGTGCAAAAAGGAACAAGCTAAGCTGAAGACCTCAAAAAGGAAATTGCAAACAAAATTCAGGGAGCTACGTCATCGGCCATCGTAAATAAAACAGTGCTGCGCATAAAAGGCATCGATGAAGTGACAAGTGCAGAAGAAGTGAAAGAAGCCATTGCTAAAGCTGTTTCCGAGAAACTTCAAACTATAGAAGTAAGATAGCTCATCGACCTGCCTTTAGATATAAGCGGAACGTCACTGTAGAAAATGATAAAAAGCTCATTCAAATGAGAGAAATCAAAATCGGATGGAATAATCAGAACGCAAGAAAAATAATCGAACGCAAGAAAGAATCAAAGTGCTTTAAATGCTGGCAGATCGGGCATACAAAAGCGCAATGCGTTGGACCGGGAAAATTTATGCTGAAATGTGAAAAGGAAGGACACAAAGCAGCAGTGTGCGATGGCGAGCTATACTGCATACACTGCAGTACAGAAGGACATCAATCGGGGAGGTCGAAATGTCCAATGAACAGGAAAAAGTGAAGGGCATGGGCAACCAAGGTAACCGACAGCTAACCAACCAGCCCAGGACATGACCCTGGTCACTGCTTGAGACATGGGAGCATGTATAATACTTAAAATAAGTGAGCCCAATCGTAACGCCATCAGGAATAGGAAAGACTGGATAGACGATGAGGACCTTGATGCAGCAATCAAAGTCCTAGGCCGTAATGTAGTGATCAAAAGGCAGGGAAAGGCCACAACTCCCTTGACCGTGTATAGCAAATCCGGCAACAGAATTGTGAGCGGCGACTTCAACGCCTAATCGCCGCAATGGGGAATTCACTTTACGGATGCAAGAGGACATGTGATAAGAGATAGGATTGCTCAAAATGATCTGGTCGTCATTACAAAGAAAGACATCCCAGAGATTAGATCAGGCCTCTAGCCTAGACCTAACACAGGCCGCAGAAGATCTACGGAAAGCGATCACATACTGGAATGTAAGTGACAGAGAGTCATTAAACGACCATAACTGCATCATGCTTAATGTAGCTATGAAGCAAAAACAAGAAAGCAAGACCCATACAAGCTTTGGCTGGGTTGTATAGACTAGAGAAGGAAAAGCTGTGTGAGACTTAAACAGGAGCTGGTGCGGACGGGTACCTAAGATCGCAAAGAAAGCTGCCGAATACTCTCATGCGCATGGCAATCTTTGCGCAATTATCACGGTGGACGTCAAAAACGCTTTCAATAGCGGCTCCTGGAAACAGATCTTGGGGTAACTCAGAAGGAGGGGCATATATGAAAGTCTGCTTACCATCGTGGCCTCCTATCTATCGGAGAGGGAAATTTTGCTTGAAACGAAAGGAATCACGAAGACAGTGCAGGTAAGCCACTGCTTACGCGGGGATCAGTTCTGGGTTTAACCTTGTGGAACGTACTCTATGACGGATTGCTAAAAATGCGGATGATGTTGCCTTGGTAGTCACAGCAAAAGAGGAAAACTTTTAACGAACATTGCCAACACAGCGCTGGTACGGATTGCCAGCTGGATGAAAAGCCGAGGACTCCAACTGGCACCGGAAAAAAGCGAGGCGACACTACTTACCACCAAAAAATGTTGGCCCGTAGGATTTGATGTGCAACGCATCATGGTCACTCCGGGTAAAGCTGTAAAGTACCTGGGCCTGTGGTTAGACACAAAGCTCACCTTCGGTGAGCACAGTAATGAAGGCCGAAAAAACTGCTTTGGCACTGGCTAACATCCTGCCTAACGTTGATCCTTAGATCATCAAAAAGGAGATCTTTAGTGGGTGTCGTACAGTCCCAACTACTCTATGCTGCTCCAGTGTGGCATAGAGTAACGGAAAATGAAAAGTTAGTTGCGAAGCTCATCAGAATAAGAATATGCGCCGGCTACCGAACAGTATCTGCAAAGGCAGCGGGGGTAAACAGCAAGGGCTATAACCATCGCATGTTACCCACCTCGGACAATTTTAAGTGCATCAGTTAATTATTATTATGCAAAACATTATAACATAACTGCAGTTTAAAACTTATTACATTAACCAATAATAATTTATTGTTCTCTTTTCCAGAATTTAAAGCGATGATGATCGGCTAACAACGGATTCAAGTCAGATTCAGGGAACATATAAATATTGCTATAAATTTAAATGTTCAATTATAAACCAGTGATAATAGTATTTAATTTTATCTTGTCAATATGCCAAGTGTTGGTAAAGGCGTTTGTAACACAGCGATGAAAAATAAACAATTGCCACACGTGTAATGGGTTATGATCTTGACAATATCGCTCCCCATCAGATATTATTTGCGACGAGGCATGCAGCAGCTAGCCAAAATATTATTATGTTTTCGAAATATTCCATTGCCGGCTGTCCGGCTGTACTAATGAGGTTCTGGCGGTGCTAATTGGCTGGCCACCAGAAAATGTATCTACCGAGCTTAGTCAGTTTTGCATAATCGAAGTGACGAGTAGGTCACTTTGATTTTGGGCAGAAACATTGGCGAATTTTGCAAATGATAGTCAAAGTATAGAGTCAAAGATTTAGTCATAATGTTTATCCCTAAGAATATAATACAAATGTACCGACGAACTCCACATATTATTTTTGAAAATATGTGTTTGATCTACTGAATTAGAGGTCCCATATGACACTTGTTCATTTTAAAACACAGATTGGACAACTTTCGGCTGTTAATAAATGCCGTACACAGACGTATTTTTTAACTCAATCTTCTATGGTGGGATTAGCAAAAGTAAATTCCATAGGTAAAGTTATAGGTTCATATATATTATTTAGGATTTATTTTACCTAATTATTGAAGAAACGAATTTTAGATTTACCTATTTATCAATAGGGATTTGATTTATAACGAGCTTGTAAATGGATATTTTCATCATATGAAAAATAGTATGTTAGCGATTATTATTTTTCGATAATACAATACCTCCAAGGTTTCGAAAGTTTCATTTTTTATTTATTAATATGATTTTTCCGGTCTGAGATACCGAAAAACTTTATTAGATAAAGTTGTTAATAGTTTAAAATTGCACCCTGCCACATAAAAGTGATTTCAATACCATGTGAGAACTTGTAGGAAAAATTTCTTATGTTAAGTTGACAATGATCTTTGGGCTTATAACGTTTTTAAAAATTTTACTTTGACACTGACATTGTCAAAGAATACAAATATGAAGATTTAGTATTTCGAATTGTTATTAAAATGAATTCTAAATATATGTAAAAGAAGAGCAATTGCAACGAAAAATGGAGAGAATAAATGTTTTTATCAGCTACAATATTATAAGCATATAGAAACTCTAAGTTGAAGAACCTGATGGCTGTATTTTTTCCACATGAAGGATTTATTTTAACTATTTTTTGTAAAAATTTTAGTGTTCAGTAAATACCTATACCTAATGTAGACAATATATGGTAATTATCTAGTTTCGCTACTCCTGTCCGATTTTCAAGATTTTTGGCATACGTACGTATTTCGGTGCGTAGATCACGAATGTGTAAGAATTTTTTTGAAGGAAAGTTTCCGAGTTACAGCGACTTATTTCTTATAACCTATAAATTCCGATTTTTGAGACAAGTATTGATTATTTCTGCCATTCCGGCTGTCTATAACTCCCTAGAACAACAATTGTTATATTATGACTGAATTTTAATGAATAATAATAATTGCAAACTGTAGTAAAAACTTATTTTTTTATAAAATTCACCGTCGACATCAAATAACACACGAAATCAACCTTGCGTCGAATTGTCGAAATCAGAATGTCTAAAAATCACAAAATATATAAATTAAATTATTGTAATAAATTTATAATAAATAAATAATATAATAATAAATAATACATAAATTAAATTATTGAAAAAACTGAAACAGGATTTGAGAACTGTCAAAGATCTCTTGTGAAGTGCGTTCAGAAATTTACTTTCACTACTTCTCCCTGATTGGCGCCATTTTTTGTATACCTGTGTATTTTGTGTCGCTGATCACGAATCACACACAGGTAGTGTGTTTTTGGGGTACTTGTATTACGAACCGCATGTGTTGTTTTCAACTGTTTTATGATTTTTGACGTATGTCGGTGTCACCAAAAAACACATAATATCTACCTCCAAGAGTCACCAAAAAGGTACGTTAGGCTTTGATTTTAAATTTTGACTTTACTGCTGTTTAACTATGAACAAAAATTTGTTTATAACAGCTACAAGATGGATGCAGGAATCATCAAATATAACTTCTGAAAGTCTCCATTGAGAAAAATAAAGTAATAGTAGAGGATCCGCACTAGAAACGACCTTCACCCATCTGTTTAATGGATGAAAAGTATTTTATATCAAATTTAATATGACTACGTTTATCTCGACGCGTTCGATCCGATTTAGAGAGGTTTGAATTAACTGGAGCTGACTCAAATAGACGGCGTAAACCCTACAGATTGAAATTCAATCATATTTAAAATTTCAAGTCAAGCCGCTATTTCCAAACAGAAGTTGGCCAGAATGTGCACCAACCTACTGTGGAATAGGTATAATAAGTTAATGTCCCTAGAGAGAATTGAAAACCGTAGAATTCAGTACTGATGATGTAAACGTAGAATTATAAAATATTTGACATAACTCAATCGTATCCATTTCAATCCGATCGAGTTGTCACGAGATAAACGTAGTCTATATTGGAAAATATATCTCGAGTGGGTTGTCTAAAAATTTCCTGGCCAGACTATGATCAATTAAAAATTGGAAAATGACTTTTTATTAAATATTGCACTCATGAGTTTAACGAATAAATTTAATACCAACCGAAAGTATGAAGCCTACAGAATATACAAACGTTGGGTTGTCTATTTTTTTCCTGGCGTAACTACTGGGTTGGCGAGTATAAACAGGTAAATCGATAATAGTTATTTTCACCTATTTGTTTAATAAATAAATCTTATATCAAAATGAGCGCTATTTAATTGCGAATACGATAATATAGGGTTGTCTGTAAAAAATCTGGCCTGAATGACGGTTGTCGAGTTTTGAAAGGTGAAAATTTTATGCGTATGTAAGTTACGACAAAGAGGTCCGAGCTAACTATCCCATGCGATAGAAGAGGACACTACATTGCACCTACGCGCGACGAGACCGCCAGATGAAAGGGAGCGCGTATGCTATTTGTTCATGCAACAGAGAAGGATAGCGATACATTAGTAAATACTAAACATTATTTTGGCATTAGAGTTGAGAAAACAACGATAAATATATAATATATTAAATAATAATATAATATAATTTTATATATGTGGCTGTACAACATATCGCGTGCCATAATGCCAAAAAGATATAAATATGCTATATATACCGTAGGAGCCAAAAGGCGTATAAAAAATTGTTTTTGCTTAATCGTTTTGAAATCACTTCAAATGAATATATTGTCACGACCTGGATAGCCGTGACTGGGAGCGTAGCAAATAATAACAATTGGCCTTAATTTGACATAGGTTAGTTTATTATTTAACATGAAAACAGCTTGACACAATTGACAATTGACACAATCAGAGAAAGACACTTACTTTTGTGAAGAGACAGCAGGGGCAGGCGTCATCGCAGCTGGAATACCTGGTTGCTGGTTGGCCCCGCCGGTTGGTCGATCTTTTCTTTAGCACTCGGACTGACTGTCACCTTGAACCGATCGATGGTTTTAGGTAAACTTTGATTTTGTCGCGGAATCAGCAGTCAGCGATTTTTATGTTAAGTTTCGATAATACCGGCGGTGCCTGAACTCAATCGAGTTCATTGAATTATTTCGTTATAATTTAATTGCTTACTTTTCATTCGTGACACATACCCCCGTCTCTTCAAAGCTGGACTCCAGCTAAAAAAATAAATTGTAAAAATAAAATAAAAGAAAAATTATAAAAATTATAAAAAAAATATAACTTATTTATGATATTAAAAGAAAGAAATGAATATAAAGACAAAATTAAAATTTTAGTTTATCGTGTTTTTAAATAAAAAAAAAATAATAATAAAAGTAGGTATATAATAAAAAATATAATATGAAGTTTTTCTCACGGACCGCACTGCACTGGCTTGTCTCGCGTATACACTTGCACCCTGTAGTATCTTGGCTGGGAATAGTCTCTCGAATACTTGATGCTGAGCGTTGGACTATGGATGATCTACCTTCCATACGCTGGACCTTCGGTTGGGACTCGCTGCGACATCTTCTGGTGGATAGGCAGTACCAATTAAATACTACCGGTATGCGCCTCGTCTTGGTGTAGGGAAATACTGAACTAGGCCTACTATGCTAGCAAGCCCGTACTCGCCTCCGTCGAGCTCCTGCGGTTGCTGGGATTGCAAATGCTGGTCTCAGCATTTTTTTTCTTTTGAAGATGCTTCAGTTTTCTTGTTGCGTCGTTTCGGTTGGAACAGGGTAAATTCGTTTCTTTTTGTGTGGTTGCTACTGCTGATATATTTATTGAAGTGAAATGTTTTTGGTGCATTATCGTTTCATTTGTGCACTGTAGGTGTCGGTTATTTTCCTGACTCGTTGTACCCTGTTTGAGGCGTGGAAAAGTTCTTTTCGTCGTGGAGTTGCGATGTGTGTATATTTTCTGGATTGTTCTAACCATTTTAGAAACGGTGGGGTAACTACTTCTGGTAAGGTTTACTTTTCTTGTACGGCTATTTCTTAGGTTCTGGTTTTTCTTAGGTTCTGCGGCAGTGAAAAATGTGGCATGGCATATGTCTCAGACGTGGCAAGAGGCTGCTTTGCATGAAGTTGTAGGGCCTAGTCCGATGTTTTTATCATGAAAATTAAAACATGTTAAATTTGTCTTGACCACAAGTTTAGTGGGAAACGTTAAATTTAAATGTTCATTTCTAATTATTCTGATAGAAATGAAAATAAAATACTTGGAATTGATAAAAGTTATCTGATATGATATAACAGTGTTGCACGTTTTGTTTGTTTTTAATTGTTTTTGTGTTGCCATTTAAAAAAAAAGTGGAAAATATTTCTTACTAGTACAAAATTATTCTTATTATTTTATCTATTATTCTCAAAATATATATTTTTTTCTCATTAACTCATACTTTTTTATTTATTTTTTTTTTGGCTTTGCTTTCAACAATATTTACTTTAATAACATTGGAAACGTTCGATGACCCCTGCACCGAATTTTGAAAGGAATCTAGCACAATGGCCATTTGGGATGATATTCCACCAAGTACCTATTTTAAAGCGCAAGGCTTGGTCGAAATAACAAGACAAAAATTGCACTAGAGGAGCTCCAAGGGGTAAAGACACAATGGTACCATTAACTTTTCATTATTTTCTCTTTGTTTAAAACTTATCGCAGCCATTTAATAATTGTATTCCACTTTTGTACTTTTTATATTCTTAAACGTAATGCATTACTTTAATTATTTTCCTTCTTGAATTTAGTGAGAATATGCGAATGTGCTTAGTTCGATGCCTTCAAAATCTTGATTTCTGTTGGGCCCATATATTTTTGGCAACACTTATTTATTATATGGTAGCTTATGTATAAAATGAAAATCGTTATGCAAGTACATAATAAAATGAATAGTGCATCTTGTTCCGGCGCGTAGCCGAAACTTTGGCTATTAACGGCAGTTAGGTACGGGGGTTGCTGCAATTATCATAAAATTATTTATTTTTAGGAGAAGAAATGCAACTAAAATTGACAAAATTATATTCCATACCAAAAAAATAGAGTCGCTATGTAACTTAATGAAGTAAATTTTGGAAAAACGCTATTTATGTTACTTAAAATATTCTTAATTGTATCTTCATTGGAAGTAAAATTTGAGTGGGGAATGTGTAATGTCCAATTCATATTTATTGCTTCTGTGGTGTTGTGAAAAATCGGAGCACTTAATTTTAAGGTGGGGTTTAGGACAAAGGATTTCAGATTTGACCAAGATGCTGGGATAATGTGGTGAATAGTTGCTGATAACGGGTGGTTATCAGATCAAGGAAATCTTGAGGGAATTACCTCTTCGTTTTGCATTGTAAGTTTGCAATCACATGGCAGGTATATTTTTGTTGCTCCTGGAGTTTCATAAGATTTTTTAGATAATTCTTTTGTTGTATGGGGACACTCAATTGTAGTTGGGTGTTTTATATGTGTAAGAATGTAGGTTTCTTCATCGATTTCAGAAATAATAGTGGAAGTGGACTTGTGGCACGATAGTGGACAGTGATGGCTAATTTCCTCAACTGTGGCTCCATTAAAAAGTTTTTTAGCGCAGATTGGTCCTTGCAAGGAGTTAGCTGGGAATCTTGGCAAAAAACAAAGTTTATCCTCGTAGGGACGGCAATGTCGAAGACCTTCTCCAGAAATTTACCTTATTTGGGTTGGTTCAGATCGAACGGTATCTGATACAGCAAGAAAAAGTGTGTCGTGTTGGATTTTACATGTCTGATTATACCAAGCAAATGGCACAGTTATTAACTGGTACAGTTTCCAGCGTCTAAGTTTTTGCTTAATGGGGATAATTATATCTTCGTCAGTAAATGTACAATCGGAAATTGGAAGTTGGTAATATTTAGAAAGTTGTGATCTAGGTATTGACAATTCTTGATTAAAAGTTATTAATTCTTCAGAAAGTTTTCTTAAGTCTTGGCTTAATGTTAATGGCTCGAGAATAACGCTTGGTATATGGTGTTGCTTACATGATGCTATTACATATTGATTTTTAATAGCTCTTGATAATAAAACTGTATTTTTCAAATTAATAAATTGGTTTTCTAATATGGAGTCAATTGTGTCATATTGATTATTTATTTTACTTTTTATGTCATTGAAATAATTTTCTATATTGTGTATATGGGATTCTATTTCTTGGAAAGTGTGTGTAGATTGATTTTGATATTCGCTGAACTTTTCTGAATTATTTGCTATTACTTGAATATAGTTTGAAAATGCATTTGTCAATTTAAAAATTTTATTTTCCAAATCTCTCTCATTTATTATAAAAGAATCTAAATTATGATGGGTAGCAACACCACAACACCATGCAAGTCCTTCTCCTAGAAAGTCTAAGGAGCGTTTCTGTATATGATTTGATTCATCTGTGTGATTTTTTAAGTATAATGGACTCCAACCTCTTTCTAAATTTTTGAAATCGGTAATATAAGCGTTTTGCAAAGCAGTGAAATTTTTTAGAAATGTACACTCCACACTGTCGCTGCCACATGTCCTGTTAATTTTGTAATTTTGTTTTTCAACTCAATTTGATTGGTAAATTAACGGAACCGTTGACTCGTAACTTACGGTGTCAGGTTGTGCTCTCCAGAAGGCACCTGCGGTTATTTCCAATTTACAATGCATCTGTATTGGAAAACATAACATCCCCAAAGTAAGTAACATCCTGTTAAGTAAAATTTATGTTAGCGTTAAGATTATTTTCAATTAATAAAATATCCTATTTTCAAATTTTCTTATTTCCCTTTTCAGTTATGCCTAATATTATTGTCTATCTAAAGTATAACATTCTTATCTTTAAATATATATGTATTAAAACTTTTAATTTTAAATACCTATGTATTCCCATTCTTATTATTTCTTACTCAAAATAATACCCATACTATATATTTTTCTATAATATTAACATTGTCGAGACGCTATTCACTATATAGCTTTAAATAATAAAAATACGCCTATATTATATTTGTGGTACGCTGTCGGTTTAAGTATTGTCAGGCGAAATTTGTTTTGTCGTTTGTTACGGTCTCGGGCTGGTGTCTGGTGTCCAAGGATCATAGTACGGGAGTATCCTGCTCACTTGGTAATTTCTTTTTTGTCTCCCCAGTGTTTGTTTCTGTTTGTTTCGTCATTTGTGTACTTTTGGTACCACACACTTTCAGAACTTACGAGAGAATTGCCGAGATAAGTTATTTTGTAATTGTCATTCCAGCCGTTTGCTGTTGACGAAGTTTCGTAGTTTTTTATAAAATTAACCGGTGAGTCAAGAGCGGGGTCAAATTTGGAAGGGGGAATAAATTTTGGCACTGTCGGGTTTCTAGCGTCATTTAAGGCTTCTGCCAAAGTAGTATTCATTTTTTGTGATTTTTCTTTGTCCGTAATTTCTACCGGCGTTTGTTTTTGTTTTTTGTCGTCGTTAGTATCGATTTGAATGTCTTTGTTAGGGTGGGAGGGAGTTTCTGTAAATTTTATTTCTGTCTGTACCCTACGATTTATAGTGATTACTTGGGCTGTTTGTGTACCTATATCAAAATTTAAATTATCTGGCAATTTTGCTAAAGAATCTACAAATTGATTTGCCTCTGCCAACTGTAAAGGGTGTTCAAAATTAAATTTTTCGCTAAAAGGACTTGTTAAACTTGGACTCTTCGGAGTATCTTTTAGACTTCGAGATAGTGACGCTCTCGGTTGAAAGGGATTTATGTCTGTGCTGCGGTGACGAGGTTCGAAATCTTTAAAACTATCCGCCTCTAAATTTAATCTAAGATTTTTTGCTTTTTCTTTATTTTGGAGTCTTGTAACGGGCTTGTTAGCTGTAGGCTCAGTCATTTATTCATTCAATTTAGTTTTTGTATATATTATTAAATCAAGAAACAATAAAATATCCTTAAAATTATAACAAGGTACGGAAAAAATTGCAATAACTGACGAAATAAACGCTTTTAAGCAAAGAAAATACGGAGAAAAAGTTCACAGAATACACCCAATGAAATTTAACCCGTCGTATAAATAAACATTGTTTTTTTTTATTTGGAAATGGATTACATCAATTAAAAAAAATAAAATATGACAAGCGTTATTTTTACGACGTGTTTTTTTTTTAATAAAAAAGCATTAATATTGCCAAGTAGATTGTAGATTTCTTGGGGGTCGTTTTTTTTTGCCCTTACGGCCTTTCTTCACTGCGACCTAATTAGATCTTTTGTGAACGACCCTGCTCTAATAAATTCCAAGGTCACCTAGGCTTTTGACGAAGCTTAGTATTTTCCTTGGGGCTAAGTTGCCAATTTCATTTGGATTTATATTGATCCTTTCGAAATATTTAAGTCTGTTTCGAATTAAGAGGGGACACTCACACAGTATGTGCTCGCTAGTCTCATCCCGTTCGTTGCAGAATCTGCATAGTCCATTGTCTGTTTTGCCCATTTTTTTAAGATGATATCTTAAAGGGCAGTGTCCAGTCAGGAGACCTGTGATGAGTCTTAATTCATTCTTGTTTAGAGAGAGAAGCTTTTTGGCGTTCTGAGGCGAATCGGTCAAAAATCTTTTCGCTTGTCTTTGTCCCGGAGTGTTACTCCAGTAGGCTTCCTTTTGTTCCTTTTCCCATGTTTTGATCTGTCAATAGGTGGCTTTTGTTTATGCCACAGAATGGTTCAGGACCGTAAAATGGAGCCTTAGCCCCTTCTCTAGCGAGGCTATCAGCAATTTCATTCCCATGAACACCTTCATGCCCTGGCACCCACATTAAGGTCAATCTGTTGCCTATAGCCAGTTGCTTTAGATGTGTTTTACATTCCCAGGCAACCTTAGACTCATAAGTATAAGACTTTAGAGCTTTCAATGCTGCCTGACTGTCTGATAAAATGTATATTTTTGCTCCCTTGATGCGTCTGTTGATACACTCATGAGCGCATACATTTATGGCTTGAAGTTCTGCCTGGAAGATGGATGGTGTCTTGCCAAGGGACTGTGAGGTCCTATGATTAGGACCATATATCCCAATTCCAACCCCATCATCCAAGTAAATGTCAATTGTGTTAAGAAAAAATGAATTGAGTTTAGTATAATACATGATGTAAGTGTCAAAAAAATTATTATCAAAATTTTGGAAATAAAAAATGAACCGGCGCCTCCACCATATGTCACGACCTGGATAGCCGTGACTGGGAGCGTAGCAAATAATAACAATTGGCCTTAATTTAACATAGGTTAATTTATTATTTAAAACGAAAACAGCTTGACACAATTGACAATTGACACAATCAGAGAAAGACACTTACTTTTGTGAAGAGACAGCAGGGGCAGGCGTCATCCCAGCTGGAATACCTGGTTGCTGGTTGGCCCCGCCGGTTGGTCGATCTTTTCTTTAGCACTCGTACGGACTGACTGTCGCCTTGAACCGATCGATGGTTTTAGGCAAACTTTGTTTTTGCCGCGGAATCAGCAGTCAGCGATTTTTATGTTAAGTTTCGATAATACCGGCGGTGCCTGAACTCAATCGAGTTCATTGAATTATTTCGTTATAATTTAATTGCTTACTTTTCATTCGTGACAATATTCTTACAATAAAAGAAATTAATATATATTTTTTCCAATAGGCCTTTTTGGCATTTATTTTTTATTCTATTATTTTTATACTTCTGAAGCGATTAGCAACCTAAAAAAAATATATGCTTTTTTGTCATTAGACACGCGATATTAATGTTCTTCTGTATATAAATGTGATAGCGATATGTACTTATCTTGAAATTTTCTTGTTATTTCAGGAAAATAAATAAGAATGAACAAAGTTAACAGTCAAAAAAATAAAACGAAATGAACTGGTAAAAACATACTCTAAGGATCTTGTTTTACGTACAAAAATTATATTACAATATTACATTAAATAAATTAAAAGTAAAAAAATATTTTTAAAAAAAGCTTTTATTTAAATGCGCTAAAAAGAATAAAATAATCTTTTCTTTTAAAACTTTTACTATCAACTTATAACGTCATTCCACAATTTATATGATATAAAAGCTTGTCGCGAGATTTAAGTAGTGGTATTTACTTAGTTTGAAAACTTAAATCTCGCGACAAGCTTTTATATCTTATAAATTGTGGAATGACGTTATAAGTTGATAGTAAAAGTTTTAAAAGAAAAGATTATTTTATTCTTTTTAGCGCATTTAAATAAAAGCTTTTTTTAAAAATATTTTTTTACTTTTAATTTATTTAATGTAATATTGTAATATAATTTTTGTACGTAAAACAAGATCCTTAGAGTATGTTTTTACCAGTTCATTTCGTTTTATTTTTTTGACTGTTAACTTTGTTCATTCTTATTTATTTTCCTGAAATAACAAGAAAATTTCAAGATAAGTACATATCGCTATCACATTTATATACAGAAGAACATTAATATCGCGTGTCTAATGACAAAAAAGCATATATTTTTTTTTAGGTTGCTAATCGCTTCAGAAGTATAAAAATAATAGAATAAAAAATAAATGCCAAAAAGGCCTATTGGAAAAAATATATATTAATTTCTTTTATTGTAAGAATATTGTCACGAATGAAAAGTAAGCAATTAAATTATAACGAAATAATTCAATGAACTCGATTGAGTTCAGGCACCGCCGGTATTATCGAAACTTAACATAAAAATCGCTGACTGCTGATTCCGCGGCAAAAACAAAGTTTGCCTAAAACCATCGATCGGTTCAAGGCGACAGTCAGTCCGTACGAGTGCTAAAGAAAAGATCGACCAACCGGCGGGGCCAACCAGCAACCAGGTATTCCAGCTGGGATGACGCCTGCCCCTGCTGTCTCTTCACAAAAGTAAGTGTCTTTCTCTGATTGTGTCAATTGTCAATTGTGTCAAGCTGTTTTCGTTTTAAATAATAAATTAACCTATGTTAAATTAAGGCCAATTGTTATTATTTGCTACGCTCCCAGTCACGGCTATCCAGGTCGTGACATATGGTGGAGGCGCCGGTTCATTTTTTATTTCCAAAATTTTGATAATAATTTTTTTGACACTTACATCATGTATTATACTAAACTCAATTCATTTTTTCTTAACACAATTGACATTTACTTGGATGATGGGGTTGGAATTGGGATATATGGTCCTAATCATAGGACCTCACAGTCCCTTGGCAAGACACCATCCATCTTCCAGGCAGAACTTCAAGCCATAAATGTATGCGCTCATGAGTGTATCAACAGACGCATCAAGGGAGCAAAAATATACATTTTATCAGACAGTCAGGCAGCATTGAAAGCTCTAAAGTCTTATACTTATGAGTCTAAGGTTGCCTGGGAATGTAAAACACATCTAAAGCAACTGGCTATAGGCAACAGATTGACCTTAATGTGGGTGCCAGGGCATGAAGGTGTTCATGGGAATGAAATTGCTGATAGCCTCGCTAGAGAAGGGGCTAAGGCTCCATTTTACGGTCCTGAACCATTCTGTGGCATAAACAAAAGCCACCTATTGACAGATCAAAACATGGGAAAAGGAACAAAAGGAAGCCTACTGGAGTAACACTCCGGGACAAAGACAAGCGAAAAGATTTTTGACCGATTCGCCTCAGAACGCCAAAAAGCTTCTCTCTCTAAACAAGAATGAATTAAGACTCATCACAGGTCTCCTGACTGGACACTGCCCTTTAAGATATCATCTTAAAAAAATGGGCAAAACAGACAATGGACTATGCAGATTCTGCAACGAACGGGATGAGACTAGCGAGCACATACTGTGTGAGTGTCCCCTCTTAATTCGAAACAGACTTAAATATTTCGAAAGGATCAATATAAATCCAAATGAAATTGGCAACTTAGCCCCAAGGAAAATACTAAGCTTCGTCAAAAGCCTAGGTGACCTTGGAATTTATTAGAGCAGGGTCGTTCACAAAAGATCTAATTAGGTCGCAGTGAAGAAAGGCCGTAAGGGCAAAAAAAAACGACCCCCAAGAAATCTACAATCTACTTGGCAATATTAATGCTTTTTTATTAAAAAAAAAACACGTCGTAAAAATAACGCTTGTCATATTTTATTTTTTTTAATTGATGTAATCCATTTCCAAATAAAAAAAAAACAATGTTTATTTATACGACGGGTTAAATTTCATTGGGTGTATTCTGTGAACTTTTTCTCCGTATTTTCTTTGCTTAAAAGCGTTTATTTCGTCAGTTATTGCAATTTTTTCCGTACCTTGTTATAATTTTTAAGGATATTTTATTGTTTCTTGATTTAATAATATATACAAAAACTAAATTGAATGAATAAATGACTGAGCCTACAGCTAACAAGCCCGTTACAAGACTCCAAAATAAAGAAAAAGCAAAAAATCTTAGATTAAATTTAGAGGCGGATAGTTTTAAAGATTTCGAACCTCGTCACCGCAGCACAGACATAAATCCCTTTCAACCGAGAGCGTCACTATCTCGAAGTCTAAAAGATACTCCGAAGAGTCCAAGTTTAACAAGTCCTTTTAGCGAAAAATTTAATTTTGAACACCCTTTACAGTTGGCAGAGGCAAATCAATTTGTAGATTCTTTAGCAAAATTGCCAGATAATTTAAATTTTGATATAGGTACACAAACAGCCCAAGTAATCACTATAAATCGTAGGGTACAGACAGAAATAAAATTTACAGAAACTCCCTCCCACCCTAACAAAGACATTCAAATCGATACTAACGACGACAAAAAACAAAAACAAACGCCGGTAGAAATTACGGACAAAGAAAAATCACAAAAAATGAATACTACTTTGGCAGAAGCCTTAAATGACGCTAGAAACCCGACAGTGCCAAAATTTATTCCCCCTTCCAAATTTGACCCCGCTCTTGACTCACCGGTTAATTTTATAAAAAACTACGAAACTTCGTCAACAGCAAACGGCTGGAATGACAATTACAAAATAACTTATCTCGGCAATTCTCTCGTAAGTTCTGAAAGTGTGTGGTACCAAAAGTACACAAATGACGAAACAAACAGAAACAAACACTGGGGAGACAAAAAAGAAATTACCAAGTGAGCAGGATACTCCCGTACTATGATCCTTGGACACCAGACACCAGCCCGAGACCGTAACAAACGACAAAACAAATTTCGCCTGACAATACTTAAACCGACAGCGTACCACAAATATAATATAGGCGTATTTTTATTATTTAAAGCTATATAGTGAATAGCGTCTCGACAATGTTAATATTATAGAAAAATATATAGTATGGGTATTATTTTGAGTAAGAAATAATAAGAATGGGAATACATAGGTATTTAAAATTAAAAGTTTTAATACATATATACTTAAAGATAAGAATGTTATACTTTAGATAGACAATAATATTAGGCATAACTGAAAAGGGAAATAAGAAAATTTGAAAATAGGATATTTTATTAATTGAAAATAATCTTAACGCTAACATAAATTTTACTTAACAGGATGTTACTTACTTTGGGGATGTTATGTTTTCCAATACAGATGCATTGTAAATTGGAAATAACCGCAGGTGCCTTCTGGAGAGCACAACCTGACACCGTAAGTTACGAGTCAACGGTTCCGTTAATTTACCAATCAAATTGAGTTGAAAAACAAAATTACAAAATTAACAGGACATGTGGCAGCGACAGTGTGGAGTGTACATTTCTAAAAAATTTCACTGCTTTGCAAAACGCTTATATTACCGATTTCAAAAATTTAGAAAGAGGTTGGAGTCCATTATACTTAAAAAATCACACAGATGAATCAAATCATATACAGAAACGCTCCTTAGACTTTCTAGGAGAAGGACTTGCATGGTGTTGTGGTGTTGCTACCCATCATAATTTAGATTCTTTTATAATAAATGAGAGACATTTGGAAAATAAAATTTTTAAATTGACAAATGCATTTTCAAACTATATTCAAGTAATAGCAAATAATTCAGAAAAGTTCAGCGAATATCAAAATCAATCTACACACACTTTCCAAGAAATAGAATCCCATATACACAATATAGAAAATTATTTCAATGACATAAAAAGTAAAATAAATAATCAATATGACACAATTGACTCCATATTAGAAAACCAATTTATTAATTTGAAAAATACAGTTTTATTATCAAGAGCTATTAAAAATCAATATGTAATAGCATCATGTAAGCAACACCATATACCAAGCGTTATTCTCGAGCCATTAACATTAAGCCAAGACTTAAGAAAACTTTCTGAAGAATTAATAACTTTTAATCAAGAATTGTCAATACCTAGATCACAACTTTCTAAATATTACCAACTTTCAATTTCCGATTGTACATTTACTGACGAAGATATAATTATCCCCATTAAGCAAAAACTTAGACGCTGGAAACTGTACCAGTTAATAACTGTGCCATTTGCTTGGTATAATCAGACATGTAAAATCCAACACGACACACTTTTTCTTGCTGTATCAGATACCGTTCGATCTGAACCAACCCAAATAAGGTAAATTTCTGGAGAAGGTCTTCGACATTGCCGTCCCTACGAGGATAAACTTTGTTTTTTGCCAAGATTCCCAGCTAACTCCTTGCAAGGACCAATCTGCGCTAAAAAACTTTTTAATGGAGCCACAGTTGAGGAAATTAGCCATCACTGTCCACTATCGTGCCACAAGTCCACTTCCACTATTATTTCTGAAATCGATGAAGAAACCTACATTCTTACACATATAAAACACCCAACTACAATTGAGTGTCCCCATACAACAAAAGAATTATCTAAAAAATCTTATGAAACTCCAGGAGCAACAAAAATATACCTGCCATGTGATTGCAAACTTACAATGCAAAACGAAGAGGTAATTCCCTCAAGATTTCCTTGTTCCGATAACCACCCGTTATCAGCAACTATTCACCACATTATCCCAGCATCTTGGTCAAATCTGAAATACTTTGTCCTAAACCCCACCTTAAAATTAAGTGCTCCGATTTTTCACAACACCACAGAAGCAATAAATATGAATTGGACATTACACATTCCCCACTCAAATTTTACTTCCAATGAAGATACAATTAAGAATATTTTAAGTAACATAAATAGCGTTTTTCCAAAATTTACTTCATTAAGTTACATAGCGACTCTATTTTTTTGGTATGGAATATAATTTTGTCAATTTTAGTTGCATTTCTTCTCCTAAAAATAAATAATTTTATGATAATTGCAGCAACCCCCGTACCTAACTGCCGTTAATAGCCAAAGTTTCGGCTACGCGCCGGAACAAGATGCACTATTCATTTTATTATGTACTTGCATAACGATTTTCATTTTATACATAAGCTACCATATAATAAATAAGTGTTGCCAAAAATATATGGGCCCAACAGAAATCAAGATTTTGAAGGCATCGAACTAAGCACATTCGCATATTCTCACTAAATTCAAGAAGGAAAATAATTAAAGTAATGCATTACGTTTAAGAATATAAAAAGTACAAAAGTGGAATACAATTATTAAATGGCTGCGATAAGTTTTAAACAAAGAGAAAATAATGAAAAGTTAATGGTACCATTGTGTCTTTACCCCTTGG
This sequence comes from Pseudeuparius sepicola, assembly GCA_963920635.1. Lineage (NCBI taxonomy): Eukaryota > Metazoa > Arthropoda > Insecta > Coleoptera > Anthribidae > Pseudeuparius > Pseudeuparius sepicola. Next base: position 50,630,786 of record OY987301.1, read on the forward strand.
AGCTCCTCTAGTGCAATTTTTGTCTTGTTATTTCGACCAAGCCTTGCGCTTTAAAATAGGTACTTGGTGGAATATCATCCCAAATGGCCATTGTGCTAGATTCCTTTCAAAATTCGGTGCAGGGGTCATCGAACGTTTCCAATGTTATTGAAGTAAATATTGTTGAAAGCAAAGCCAAAAAAAAAATAAATAAAAAAGTATGAGTTAATGAGAAAAAAATACATATTTTGAGAATAATAGATAAAATAATAAGAATAATTTTGTACTAGTAAGAAATATTTTCCACTTTTTTTTTAAATGGCAACACAAAAACAATTAAAAACAAACAAAACGTGCAACACTGTTATATCATATCAGATAACTTTTATCAATTCCAAGTATTTTATTTTCATTTCTATCAGAATAATTAGAAATGAACATTTAAATTTAACGTTTCCCACTAAACTTGTGGTCAAGACAAATTTAACATGTTTTAATTTTCATGATAAAGACATCGGACTAGGCCCTACAACTTCATGCAAAGCAGCCTCTTGCCACGTCTGAGACATATGCCATGCCACATTTTTCACTGCCGCAGAACCTAAGAAAAACCAGAACCTAAGAAATAGCCGTACAAGAAAAGTAAACCTTACCAGAAGTAGTTACCCCACCGTTTCTAAAATGGTTAGAACAATCCAGAAAATATACACACATCGCAACTCCACGACGAAAAGAACTTTTCCACGCCTCAAACAGGGTACAACGAGTCAGGAAAATAACCGACACCTACAGTGCACAAATGAAACGATAATGCACCAAAAACATTTCACTTCAATAAATATATCAGCAGTAGCAACCACACAAAAAGAAACGAATTTACCCTGTTCCAACCGAAACGACGCAACAAGAAAACTGAAGCATCTTCAAAAGAAAAAAAATGCTGAGACCAGCATTTGCAATCCCAGCAACCGCAGGAAACAAAGGCCACCAAAGCAATTCACGGCTTTATTACGCCCGCACGAATGGAAACAACGAAAACATGGCATTCTCGACGGAGGCGAGTACGGGCTTGCTAGCATAGTAGGCCTAGTTCAGTATTTCCCTACACCAAGACGAGGCGCATACCGGTAGTATTTAATTGGTACTGCCTATCCACCAGAAGATGTCGCAGCGAGTCCCAACCGAAGGTCCAGCGTATGGAAGGTAGATCATCCATAGTCCAACGCTCAGCATCAAGTATTCGAGAGACTATTCCCAGCCAAGATACTACAGGGTGCAAGTGTATACGCGAGACAAGCCAGTGCAGTGCGGTCCGTGAGAAAAACTTCATATTATATTTTTTATTATATACCTACTTTTATTATTATTTTTTTTTATTTAAAAACACGATAAACTAAAATTTTAATTTTGTCTTTATATTCATTTCTTTCTTTTAATATCATAAATAAGTTATATTTGTTTTATAATTTTTATAATTTTTCTTTTATTTTATTTTTACAATTTATTTTTTTAGCTGGAGTCCAGCTTTGAAGAGACGGGGGTATGTGTCACGAATGAAAAGTAAGCAATTAAATTATAACGAAATAATTCAATGAACTCGATTGAGTTCAGGCACCGCCGGTATTATCGAAACTTAACATAAAAATCGCTGACTGCTGATTCCGCGACAAAATCAAAGTTTACCTAAAACCATCGATCGGTTCAAGGTGACAGTCAGTCCGAGTGCTAAAGAAAAGATCGACCAACCGGCGGGGCCAACCAGCAACCAGGTATTCCAGCTGCGATGACGCCTGCCCCTGCTGTCTCTTCACAAAAGTAAGTGTCTTTCTCTGATTGTGTCAATTGTCAATTGTGTCAAGCTGTTTTCATGTTAAATAATAAACTAACCTATGTCAAATTAAGGCCAATTGTTATTATTTGCTACGCTCCCAGTCACGGCTATCCAGGTTATATAATATTTTTTTACTTTTAATTTATTTTGTAATTTTTAGTTTGGCCAGGTGTCTGAGTCTATTCATCTCAGTTAACGCATCATTGTTGCAAGGTCGTTTGCCGGTTAGTTTAGAACAGTCTAGCTCTTCAATGAGGAGACCTTCTAATGACCATCTTGGGTGTTCCGCCATGTTGGATTTAGAATGACGTCACACATATAATCATGCATTGTCATCCAAATTAAACGTGTGTACAAAATTTCAGCTCGATCGGTTGAAATTTAACTAGTCCGCCATCTTGAGTGTTCCGCCATGTTGGATTTAGAATGACGTCACACATATAGTCATGCATTGTCATCCAAATTAAACGTGTGTACAAAATTTCAGCTCGATCGGTTGAAATTTAACTAGTCCGCCATCTTGAGTGTTCCGCCATGTTGGATTTAGAATGACGTCACACATATAATCATGCATTGTCATCCAAATTAAACGTGTGTACAAAATTTCAGCTCGATCGGTTGAAATTTAACTAGTCCGCCATCTTGGGTGATCCGCCATGTTGGATTTAGAATGACGTCACACATATAATCATGCATTGTCATCCAAATTAAACGTGTGTACAAAATTTCAGCTCGATCGGTTGAAGATATCTGCTTCAAAATTGAGTTGCAAGATTCCACCCGAACAAATTACATACATACATACATACATACATACATTGCAAGTTAAATAAAAGCTTTTAAAATTAAAAATTATATTATTGAATAAAGTTCCAATGAATAATTTTTATTCCGTATCTGATTCATCAGAAGTGACATGTTGATCCTCGAACTCGGTACATTCGTCTTCATTTTCCGTCATTTCGACAATGTCTTGTATTTTCAATGGCGTTTGGTCCCCAATAAATCCTGTTGGTTTTAAATAATCATCAAAATGCCAACCGCAGTTTTCAGGCTGGAGTTTCACACATTTATTGTCTGTTGCATTAAGCCACATGGAATTAACAAAAATTGTTCTTAAAATTTTTTGTTGTAGGGATATCCAGCATGGTGGTATAGTATTCGAGTCGAAACTTTAAATTTTTTTTTAACAACTGTTCACTGTCTTCTTTCGCAGCATAATTTTTCATAAAAATTCTATTTCTAGCGTCATTCACTCTGGTGCAAGAAAATTTCAAGATAAGTACATATCGCATTTATATACAGAAGAACATTAATATCGCGTGTCTAATGACAAAAAGGCATATAATATTTTTTTAGGTTGCTAATCACTTCAGAAGTATAAAAATAATAGAATAAAAAATAAATGCCGAAAAGGCCTATTGGAAAAAATATATATTAATTTCTTTTATTGCAAGAATATATTCATTTGAAGTGATTTCAAAACGATTAAGCAAAAACAATTTTTTATACGCCTTTCGGCTCCTACAGTATATATAGCATATTTATATCTTTTTGGCATTATGGCACTCGACATGTTGTACTGCCACATATATAAAATTATTATATTATATTATTATTTAATATATTATATATTTATCGTTGTTTTCTCAACTCTAATGCCAAAATAATGTTTAGTATTTACTAATGTATCGCTATCCTTCTCTGTTGCATGAACAAATAGCATACGCGCTCCCTTTCATCTGGCGGTCTCGTCGCGCGTAGGTGCAATGTAGTGTCCTCTTCTATCGCATGGGATAGTTAGCTCGGACCTCTTTGTCGTAACTTACATACGCATAAAATTTTCACCTTTCAAAACTCGACAACCGTCATTCAGGATAGATTTTTTACAGACAACCCTATATTATCGTATTCGCAATTAAATAGCGCTCATTTTGATATAAGATTTATTTATTAAACAAATAGGTGAAAATAACTATTATCGATTTACCTGTTTATACCCGCCAACCCAGTAGTTACGCCAGGAAAAAAATAGACAACCCAACGTTTGTATATTCTGTAGGCTTCATACTTTCGGCTGGTATTAAATTTATTCGTTAAACTCATGAGTGCAATATTTAATGAAAAGTCATTTTCCAATTTTTAATTAACCATAGTCTGGCCAGGAAATTTTTAGACAACCCACTCGAGATATATTTTCCAATATATTAAATTTGATATAAAATACTTTTCATCCATTAAACAGATGGGTGAAGGTCGTTTCTAGTTCGGATCTTAGACTATAATTCATTACAATGGCTATTAGCTTATTTAATTGTTTTTAGGAAAGAAAGTGGGACAAATTGAAGATTTCTATTGTGGCTTCAAAAATTATCTCGGAAACTAGCAGAGATAGAAGAAAGGTTAAATGGGGAAATAATTGAAGTTTTTTTAGGCCAAATTTAATGCATATTGTGGATTTTTAAAAAAGTCATGGCTTTCTAGATATTTTGAAAAAACGAAATTTTGGAGATTTATGCTAATTCATCTAGATTCGTTGTTTCTGATTTTAGATAAAAAGTGTAAATACAAAAGTTGGAGGGAATTGTGTCCCCAATGCGGTTGTCATGTCCTACTTTCCGTAACAGCTGCCATTTTCGAGATATGACACAAACTCGTGTTTTTTTAAATGGAAACCATAGTTGGCCATGGTCTCTAAAAATCAGGCATTTTTAGAGCTTTCCAACGATACAATACTCGATATGGTTATTCGGAAACATAACGGAAATAACTATGGCTTCCATTTAAAAAAAACAAAGGTTTGTGTCATATCTCGAAAATGACAGCTGTCATAACCGCATTAGCGAAGCTAGATGGATTAGGATACAAATCATGGTGTCTGGTTGCAATCGATAAGAAAACTTATTGGGCGTAAATATGAATAATATTATCGACTAGTTTAAGTTTTGAGTTGACAAAAATAGGAGCAAGAAAATATGATACTAAAAGAACGACACTGTCATTTCCACTTTAAAATGATTCAAAATAAAAATGTAAAACTTTGCACATTAGTTTTCAAGTATTAGTTGCAGCTGCCCGATTATTAACCAAATACCTCTGTATGTATGTATGTATGTATGTATGTATGTATGTATGTATGTATGTATGTATGTATGTATGTATGTATGTATGTATGTATGTATTATGTAGGTATGTATGTCCGAGAAACTTTGGAAATAAAATATAATATATAAAATGTTCTGCAGAATTATTATTACAGAAAACACTAGAGAAAAGAGTAAAGGAGATGTCCTTTAGGATAAATGGATAATGATAATTAAGTAGGTATCTGCATAATAATATAATAAAATTCATTTTATCTCGTATTTTGTTTAAAAGTAAACTCAAAATCCTAGTGCACAACCACAACCGCCCATAAACTTTAATTTAAATTTATGCAGACTATGCATTCTTCAATAGCTGATAAAATATTGTAACTGAACAGAAACTAGAGCAGGGGTTACCTACATTACAAGACATTGTTTGGATCTGTTCTAGATTATGTTATATACAAATTTAATACATTAATTCTAACAAATTTGCATTTTAATCTTCAATTTTATTACTTAGTCGTGTTTGTTGGCAAAACTTACAGTTTAATTGTGACCGCGAATGTGACCTTTATTACACTTTTCGCTTTTTCATAATTAAACTGTGGAATAGGAGGAGCTTTTCAAATAACCCGCCATTTGTGCGCGTGTATCATGCACCAACTTTAATACAAATAGAGAGTTCTGTGGTCAGAAGTTTGTTACGCCCATGAAATCTATCCCAAATTATTTTCCTTCCACAAAATTGATGTGATCTTTGCAAAATTATTTTTTCTGTTAAAGAGTGACAATATTATCCTAACTCTCCAATTCCAGGAACTCTATATAGTGAACCCCGTTTAGTGACGTTTACTTAAATTCTTCAGTCGATCCAGTTCAATTCATTTCCACGCAAGTATCTTAATTTAATAATAAACGGCGGAATTTCGTTTTCATGGCGAATAAAAATTTTACGTTCTGTTGAGGAAGTGATTTAAAGACCGATTTTGAGTGTCGTAAATTTCTTTATTGAATCTGACATTTATAGAACATTACATTTTGGAAACACTGAATAATATAACTCGAATATATAATATCATGACACATTACACAACAGTCACAAAGTTATAATATGAATAGTAAATGTTTAGTGCGTTTACTGGTTATACCTATCATATTTATGGGTAAAAGTAGTAAAAAATGGGATATGGGCCGGGCCAGCATTCGCGTTGTTGTGTGGATAACGACCTGACACTAGAAAATTTAGAAAAATATGTTGCCTTTTAAAAAGTGGCGACACGACAACGCGAACAGGCGCTGCGCCGCGGCCAGATATGTCTCGAAATGGTCTGGCTGACGCCATCTTGGCAAGATGGCCGCCTAAACATCGCCGCAAAAATACCATTCATCAATTGCACGGTTTGCCTGTTGATTATCTGTTATATCTCAATAAAATATTTATGACAGCTACAAAATAGATATGGATATGTCAAATTACCACAGAGAACGTCAGTGATATGTTTACGATTTGCGGACCGAGAGTCCGGGTACATGATAAAAATATTGCTCAACAGTTTCAAGTCGAAACTAAAACAGTATCCATGCAAGGTTTTTAATCGTTCTCATCTCGCTTCGGTCCAGATGGAAATCTACCTACTTCCTAAGGTTCCCAACTTTGCATGAAGTTGATGGTAGAGAATTCAACTTGTGAACACACATAAGTGCATTGATAAATGTCTTTACTTCCTATCCTACGATATACTCTTAAATATACTATAACAATAATTAATGATATGAATACTTGAAGCTCACAATTTTTTTGTTGGTTAAATACTTCTTTATCTACTAACATGCACGTAAATTATGCTTTGTGCAAAATCTACAAAATTCCCAGCAGAATTTAGTAAATTTAGCGCAGTTACAATTAATGCGGCACCAAAGATATGACTACTGTTAGATGTTACAACCACCTGATATGTCTAGGCCAATTGTCCCAAATCGCCAACCATATGTAGTCTATGATTACCGAGGAAAGGTTTTTCAAAACAAAGTTAAAGAGCGGAATGCATACATCGAAGTTCACAAGACAATAATGACATCGAGATTAATTAGAAAAAGACAAAGATATATCTTGGGACTTAAATTGTGGTGAATTTCTAATTACAAATTTTGCTACTATTTGAGTGCCAGACACAATCACAATAGATGGTAAGGGTTTTATTTATTGGCACTGAAAGTTCGCAAAATCTTCTATTTATTACTTTAAGTGTTATATTGAGAATAATGACATTTATAGATAAATACTTAGGTACTCGTTAGGTGAAGAAGCTTTTGTAACTATACTATCAGAAGCAATTACATGCTCTATGCCATTAATAACTGCAAAATATGTAATTACAAAACATTATCAACTAGAATAATTACTCTATAGAAAAAAACCATGTAAACGACTTGTTTTTACTGCGCAATATATACCTCAAGATCATTCCGTAGCAGCATCATAATGCAAGCGCATTGGCTCTATGAAAACAAGTGTTTAGACAGCTCCATTAGGTACTGTAAACTGAAGTATTCACTAAAAACCATGAATTCTCAACTATTATTTAACATATTTAAGAGTTACAACACCTATTATGCTATATGCTAGTGATAAGTGGTTCAAGTGACTACCGCCGCTAGGTGACGTATCATAAGGTATTATTTCGCATTTCATGCTTGTCAGAGGCAAAGTCTGCAAGTTGTACTCCCTCCTCTCGTGGGGCATGGTGCAGACGGTCCTCATCTTTTGCATGACGTCGTCATCCTTGTCCTTCAAATTCCTCAACCAATTCTTGTACCATTGTAGATCGCAGCTGCATTCCAAAGCATTATCTGGAAAAACAAGTAAATGACGTACGCCAGTAAGGGATAGGCCATACAAAATGATTCATGAGGTCACAGTTATAATATCGGACAGTTCGTTATTTTAAAAGCTTTTATCATCAGGAGTTAGGTAGATAGAAACTTATAATTTTCGCAAAATCAAAGTTTAAATTTCGCCAAGTTTCTATTTATTTATTTAGTTTCTTCATTAAATTTCGAAATATTACTTAAAGTACAAATCCATAATGAAATGACATAGGATAGGTAATACTCTTAAATATACTCTTAAATATACCAAAACACAAAACGTTTCGGCCGCTGAGCCGAAACGTACGTAGTGAAAAAGTTTTTTAATAAATATTGTTTTATTCGGTCGAATCCCAAGAAACTTGTGTTTTATTATTGACGAAACGACCAAGAAACTAAATTTGTATCTTAAATATACCTACTATTACAATTCCTATTAATCCTATTAATCCTGTTCTAATAATTCGATATCCAAAAATGCTTGGAACAAAAATGTAGGAGTATTTAGTTGGCCTGAATGAGTTCATATAGGAAAACACACACCAGTAGTACCTACTTTGTGCAACACAAGTGGAAATATGAATATATTTTCTACGTGTAATAGCTGCAAAACGAAAACTTGAACATCGTGAATATAATTTGACAGATCGCACTAATCTTTTGGAACTAAATAAATTCAAGAGTTGCTTGAAGACATTAACACGCGTCGGAGAGCTTAAGTGTAATTGGCTGATTTCGATTTCATATCCACCTTAGGGTGGATACGAAATTATATCCGTTCTGTTAACGGGAATTGCCTACTTATCCATTCTGTAATTGAAAACAAGTCGTCAAAATTATACTTAAACATGTGGGAATAGAAAAAAAATATGGCGACAATGACGACTGACAAAGTTTTTAGTGAAATTGAGCAATTCTGAACTGTCACTAACAAAAAGCTCTTCCTTTTAAATTTCTCTAAGTAAATGGAGTAAAAATCAACGTCAAAATTTGAAATTTAGGCCTTCGATCGTCAGGTCAAGTAACAATACACATGTGTGTGCCCTCCTCTTTACACACATATCAAACTTAAACAAAAGTAAATATCAAATGCTTCTTTATGTTCAATAATGATAAATTAAATAAAGAAATTTGTAGTTCTTTACTCACCCCTTATATCAACGACTCTGAGGGTGTCCTTGATAGGTTCCATAACATCCTCGGTCAGACTCTGCAGCTTGTTGTTTTGCAAATTGAGAGTCTCCAGCGAATTCAGGTTCTCGAATATCATTCCGCTCAGCCTGTGTATGCTAAAATCACAACGTTAAATTTTCATACCTTCGATATCTATAGTTTGCCGTCGAAATTAATCAAAGTTAAATTTGATGAGGCGAGTTTTGAAGTTTTATAATTACATCTATCTGTCCCCATGGAAATGAGTAAAATGGAAAATTCAATAGGGCAGTAAAATAGGCAGATTACAGTAAAATATTAAAATTGCAAATATGATTTTGCATAATTAATTAAGGGGGTACCCACATATATATTCTTTGCATGTATATCTTTACATTCCGATTTATATCCAAAACGTCGGATAAAGCTGGACCAACACTAAATTATATAGTGTCGGTCCAGGATAAAGCAATGTTTTTTAAATTTAGAATATTGAAGGCGGTGGAATAGGACTACGACAGCTGTTTCCCTTATAAGCTTCATAAAGTAGCCGAAGCCCTTCTCAAACAATTCAAAAGAAAACAGTAGAGACAGAGTAACTTGGACTTAGAGGCAAAAAAGCCACAAGAGATACAAGCTAGCATCGAATTGATAAAACACCCAAAATTAGGTAGCAAAGACCAATAGAGGTAAGTCGGTGTTTTATGACTCATTGGCCATGCACCAGTTTATCATGATACTTACTTGTTCTTCTGGAGGTTGAGAAATGTGATGGTGTCCCCGAAGCCGGTGAACGACTCCTCCGTGATGTTGGAGATGTTGTTAGCACGCAGATCGAGATGCCGAAGCCGGTGCAGTCGCTTCAGCGCCTCGGTCGGGATCGTGTGGATGTTGTTGTCTCCCAGCCTCAAGTATTGCAGATTTTCTGCAACAGGAACACAAAAGAATGGGGGAATAAATATCGCTGAGTTCGCTATGAGCACTCTGATTTGGTATAGTCCTTGAGTGAAAGAAAGCAACAAGAGCCACAACCTCTGTCGTGTTTTGCCGCCATCTATCGGGGTCGGTACAACAACAACCTTATTTTCATTGTTCCTCCTTCGCTAAAAGGTATATCAGATCATACTTAGGTAAATCTATACAGTGAAAAGTCTTTTTAACGGTAGGTATCAGCAAAAATCAGAAACGACAAAACTTGTAACTTGTAACAAAACATGAGATTCCATGTTAAGTGAAAAAATAACTGCATAAACTGTAAAACGTTTTTATTTAAAGTTTGTAGACAAGGTCCACCGTTGAGATGAACTTGATACTAACGTCTATTGTCTTCCTTGATGATGTACACCGCAAAACATAGTTCTTGGAGATTTACACTGTAAATCAAGAAAAACAATAGAGGTCCGAGCATATATAAAATGTTAGTAGTCTTAATAATGCATTTGTCTACCTATACATATGCAAGTAAAATTATGTACAAGTTTCTTAATCCCAGTGTGTGCCTTTATAAGCGTTTGAGTGAAATATTAAGCGAGCGGGAAGATTCAAGAATCTCATTTTCTTTCAGGTGTTCACATCTATTGACAAGTAGCATAACTGAGCCATTTGCAGTAGCAGTGGGCCGGCGGCTTTGCCCTTACCAATAACTCGAAAATTTCGCTAAAAGTACTGGAAACGCCGGACTATAGTTGTCACCTTTGTAGGTGCTCCGAGTATGTAACGGTTTATCTAGGAAATGTTTGATTTCGTCGAACATAAGACGGCGACTTCACGCGTTTTGAATAAATAAATTAGTATGCATATTATTTTGTCATTGAGTTTAACGTCTTTTTAATTCAATATATCGATCAACGCTCTAATACGAGTGCAGTTAATTTTAATTAGCAAGTTCGGCTCAAGTAAAAACCAGTGGAGCACAATCATTTATTTTTCATATAGAAAAATTCAAACAAAGCCATCATTATTGTGCTATTTCTAATGATCTTTTTATATATTTCCATTGCAAACTATCCCCCAGTACCTATGCAACATAAACGAGGTTATAATTCGTGCTCATTATAACGTCCAGGAAACAATAGACCGTTGCACAAAAAATTAACTTATAATTGGAAAATCCGGTTCAACAGGACACAAAACGTGCGATTTTAAAATTTAATTGGACCCGGTTCGTGTATCCATCGATTTTTAAAGAGTGATAGGGGATGAAATAAGAATGTTTTAAGTTTTTAGTTACGTATTGCCGGTGTTGGGGTTTTATTGTGACTCCGCTTTTCGCAGATTTCAAGCGGGTTCTGTGAGTATAAAAGTGGTCACAATTTTTTAAATCCTACAATTACTTATAACCATAGTTTTTAAGTTGTTCCATTTGGCGAGGAAAGGTTGATTAAAGATAAAGGTCCTGTTAAGGACGTTTTAATAGAGGTTGGACAAAGTACAATTATATTTATTTGGAATTGGTCGCATTTACCTGTAAAATGCATTTCGTGAAGCAGACACAATATTTCGACTATTTTTATTTATAGAACCGCTATCATCTATAGTTAGGTAAAGTCGGGCAAGACAAAGTCATTGTGCCATTATTTGACCATTTCAGGGAGGTCCCGATATACATATTTATACCACAATACTTATAAGATACATACATACCTTCCGCGCATGGCCAAATGTACATAATAGGGATGTTCACAATAAAATAAGTTTCTGTTTAAACGCTATAAATAGGCTGTATCTAAGTGGTCTCCAAATTAAATCTGTGAAATACAAAAGAAGTCAAACAATATTTTCTTTAGAAAAAATGCGAGAAGTACCTGCGTTCCTCTGAATTAGCTTGATGTCCATTGCTCCCGTTCTGAAACGAGCGAGCTAGAGCGCATCGATAGAGCTGCTGTCCTTTGTGCATATTACCACTATGGAAACTTAAATCTCGCAGCATAAATAGGCTGTATTTTCTGTGTTACAACAATAGTAAAACTGCGGATGATTTTGGCTGTGTGCAGTGTATAGTGTGCGGCAGTGACGTGTTACTCGCCGTAGCCGTTATACAGCCTCGCAAAATTCGTTGTTTCTATTTTTATTTCGGTGATAATCATAAGATCAAACGAACTTACCTAAGTGATGTTCGATCTTGATATATGAAGGCCTCGTTGAAGTAAATAAGTAAGTGTAGTACCCCCGCTTCTGTTCGTCTGACCACAAATTTTAAAGGAAAATAGATTTCTCCCGCCATCCGCTTGCCTCACTCCTCGCGCCAACTGCCGCCGGCCCGATCAGTCATATTTAAAGCTGTTGTTGCAAGGACTAATGTCCTGGAGGATAGATATAGAAATACGAGTGGGATCTTGGGACTTATTTACTTCAACGAGGCTTCACTTAGGTAAGTTCGTTTGATCTTATGATTATATTCGGCCCCGTTTCGTAAATAAGTATGTGTAGATGTTTAAAGAAACTTGCAACAACACATTCTACTCTCTGGGCTATAAGATGTATCAAAAATGTAACTGACGTCAGTTTTTGTATTCAAATTTAACACTGTTGTTGTGAATTGTGAATTATCTATAAATGACCTATTGTAAAAAAACGGCAAATGTGTTGGAATTTTTTGTCCATCCTGCAGCTAGTCTGATGGTGTCAACTTACTCCGGCTCCTTCGCCTTAGATGTCGACACGTGGCGAATGCTTTGAGGTCTATATTGACTTGTACAGGGGCGTGCAGTCCATGGAAGCAAGGGAAGCAGTGCTTCCCCTAAACGAAAACAATGTAAAATGATAAAATGTAATTTTTGAATTTTTAAACAGGAAGCAATTAGTTTAGTTACCTAGGTACATCAAAAACGCTAAAAATTATCTTATAGGTATATCATATATCAAATCTACAATATGTTATGCCTATAGCAAATGCGGCGTTGACTCTGACTGCGCCCATCCTACCGAGCGACAGTACACCTATGCCGGCCGCCAGCTTTTCTGTAGCGTTCGATAGTCGAGAGGTTATTGAACTTTCGACCTCCACCGCACTGACTGACGCGAATGAGAACGCCTGTTTTAAGCGGGCGTGGAAGCTATCGTTGCAGTGGGTTCTTTGTTTAATTTAGTTGGTTTTGATCTGCGTCGGTGTGTCGCGCGCGTCGTATCTCGGGCGATATGGAAGACAATAATACGGACGTGGACATGCAAATACCGTCAACTGCCGCTGTCGGGAATGACGTTGAAAATGTTAAAGTGGGATAATTATTAAGTAAGAAGAGTGTGTGTGAATGTGTAGTGTATGCCTTAATAATAAAGGGATTTTCAACATTAAACTTTGCGGATAAGCTTCAATTAATTATAAACGGAAGAGCAAAACCCCCTATGAAAAATTTAACCACAAAAATGAATGAATGACTTTCACAGATATCGCTGTTGTCTATTGAGAATATACTTCTCCAGAACATGTCAGAGCATCGACGTTTTTAAGATGAAGTCATTGACGAATTCGCAAAAAGTGATCGAAGAATCGAATTACATTACAAATATGTAAGTTTTTAAACATTGCTCCCCTTACTTAAAATGTCACCGCACGCCCCTGGACTTGTATCTAAGCCGCATTTCTCTGGGATGGTGCCTAGCCATCTGCCAATTGTTTGCGAGGAGGTACGGTGATAAGGCTTTTTATAGGGAATGAATAAGAAGTTGCAAGACTCTCGCAAGGCCTTTGTTCTCCTGAGATATTGTTACGCACAGCTGCGGTTCTGCATCGAAAAAGGGTAATACTGCAAAGGGGTTGCGACCTATTTAGAGCTGACGTTTTAAGTCTATTGCAAAAAGAAATTGTGATCTTCTTTTCTTGGAGAGAAATATTGTCTATATTAATTACGCTCAATGTTTGAATCCTGTGTACTTTCCTGTAGTGAAAAGTTCTTAGTATCAAGCATTCTTACATAACGTAATACTAGATTAGGATCCCAGGTATTCTCGTATCTAGGCATCGGTGGCCTGTACGCAAAAAACTCCTTTAAAGAATCTCTTTAACCTAAAAACTGTTCCTAATTCTGGGCCAGCTATTTGTGCAATTGCAGATCGATAAGAATTAAGACTACCATAGGATGCACCATCCTTGAATCTGCGTGTCAAAAATTCCAGTACATTTGGAACAGTAACTTGAAGTGGATCTATGTTACATGAAAAAACAGTGTTCCCACCATAGCTCTAGACCTACATTATTGCTTTAAAGTTGAATTTGTTACTGAAGCTAAACAAAGATCTAGTGAATCTCTTGGGACCTTTCCTTGTAGTAAAGCTCGCCGGATATCCTCCCTGCTACAAGGGAAAGGTTCTTTCATAATGGGTGACTTGTTCCGCTAATACTAAGTAAAGCTTCGTTAGGTTCTTTCAACAGATACAAAAAACCTGATACCACGGTTGAAAGGTCCCCAGAGGAGCCACAACAATCCCTTCTGCTTTGTCCTTAATAATCTTTTGGGGACTTTTATCTCAAGATCAAAGCGAATAGAGGAAAACGCGTAGAAATACAATTTCAACCAATCTGGCGTGAACTCGCCTACCTTGAAAGGTTCTTCAACCAAGAAAAAATATGGCGCATTTTTTATTTATACGACTTGCGAACAAGTCTATGCATGGATTACCAAATTTCTCCTTTATTTTACTAAAAGCATAACCTGCCAGAGCCCATTCTATCTCTTGGTGTAGGTACTTGTCATCGACGAAATTGTCAGCCGAATTATTGTAAGAGGCAAAAAATATAAATGTTTTTATTCTCACACCAAGCCCAAATCTTTTGTGCTATTTTAACCTCTCGTCCCGTACACTATTCCTTTAATTAATAGTAACTCTACACAGTATATTACAATCAGACATCTTTCTGGAAAAATATTTTAAGCCAAGGTGAACAACTACTTAATAATTTTAACTCATTAATATGACGCTGTTTTTCCTCTTTCGACCAAAAACCATGAATCGTCTTGTTGTTACAATGACAACCCCAGCCAATCTTTGACGCATCTGTAAACATTTCCGCATCAAATCTGTCATAACGTAACGCATTACCGGAACATTGTAACTTTCTAAGCCACCAATGAAATTCTAGTAGTAAAATATTACTACTAGAATTTCATTGGTGGCTTAAAAAGTTACAATGTTCGATAAATTCATTATTATATCGTAGTTTCCCTGAGTTTTTCTTAATGTAAGAAATTTTTCTCATACAGATTTGCATTTCTTCAATGAGGAAAACTCTCTTACCAGTGCTATAAGCCTCCGACGTTTTTCAGCAGGTAGCTCAAGTGACATTTCCTTAGAGTTAAACACAAACCCTAAATATCTACAGAGCTGAGTGATGAGGTTACTCTTTTTATGATTTATGAGGAATCCTAAATGTTCTAATAAACCTATTGTCTCCTGTATATTCTTTTGACATTGAGAACTGTCCCTTCCTAAAACTAATATATCATCCTAATAGATAACTGAAAAGAATCCTCTTTCACTCAACCATGACATTACTGGTTTTAAAAACTTGGTAGAGATTAGGAGGGCACAACTCAGCCCAAAAGCCAACACCTTGTATTCAAATATACAATTGTTAAATCTAAATCTCAAAAATTTCCTGGGAGACGGTTTAATAGGTACAAGATAGTATGCGTCTCTTAGGTCGATGGTTCCCATAAAGA
This sequence comes from Pseudeuparius sepicola, assembly GCA_963920635.1. Taxonomy (NCBI): domain Eukaryota; kingdom Metazoa; phylum Arthropoda; class Insecta; order Coleoptera; family Anthribidae; genus Pseudeuparius; species Pseudeuparius sepicola. The sequence continues at coordinate 50,646,364 of OY987301.1, forward strand.
TTTTTGATGTAAGCAAACGCGAAACAGTTATAGTCCCCTTTCTTATCATGAGATAATCTAACAAATTTATTAAAGGACCGAAGGTTTAAAATTAAACGGTAACTGCCATCCGTTTTTGGAATTATAAGGATATAAAGTATGAATCGATCATCCCTTTGATCAACTTTAGAAATAGACTCTAAATCTAGAATTATATAGATGATAATATTAATCTCCTCCTTTAACCACCTTGATTCGGGAGGAAAAACCATCTGTATTGGTCTCTTAATAAAAAGGATGTTTATTCCCTTTAAATAGGAAATAAATATCCTATCCTTAACCAAGTCACACCAATTCTGAACAAAAAACTTTAATCTACCCCGCAGATACCAACCTCTAAGGGTAGCGACGTCTCTTGTCGCTCTGAGGCTTGTGTCGATCTTGCCTCTTCGGTTGGTACTATGTTCCTGATATTGGTATCTACGGCGTTGGCTGTTGAGAACACGGTGAACTTGTCCACTCTGCTGCGCCCTCCTTTTTTTTTGCAGAAATGAACGCTTGAAGTTCTCCAACTTCACTGCGTTCGAATGTTTTGATTATTATTTTGAATCTTTCATTGATCAACTGTCTTTAACACTCCACATAGTCATTCGGTTATTAGGGTATCTTTTGAGGTGTCTTTATTCTGGTTTATTATTAACAATTCCCGTCTTGATATAGACCTAGAGTGGAAGATATCACTAAGTAATCTACCAGTATCGCTCAGCACCTGCAGCCCTATGATTTGCATGTTTACTGCTCCCCCCCTCGTTTTTTAGCATTTTTGTTAGTACAGTGGCGATAGCACTTGTGGTAGCGCAACTTGCTCTTGTAATAATTATGATAATCGTAAGTCCCTGCGGACGGTATTCTCAGGAAGCGCTACTTTGACTTCCGGATTTCTCTTGGGTGGGTATAACTCTTGACAATTTTCGGGAAGCGGGGGGGGGGTATTTCTTAATTAATTCTGCCCTTAAGTTCTCCGGCAGTCAGGATTTGAGAATCGCACCCCAACGTGTAGCTAGCTCTGGTTGAACCGGATCTGAAAAACTCTTTTTCCGGACTACCGACCTCTCCAATATGGATAAGCTGTCTGGTTCTATCTGAGACATTGCTTCCGCACGGTTCCTGTCACTTATAATAGTAAGTCGATCACCGTATAGACAACATTTTTTATATAGCAGGTAGACATGAGTATAATATTTTTAATATTGCGACCCTAGTCAATACATCTTATAATAGTATATAACCACCCCAGGTCATAAAGACACGTCTACCACCCTAGGCAGAACGTGGCTGCTAACAATAACACCCAGTGCCACCCTAGGCACCTTCCCCGTAATCAAGTACGTATTTTAATAGTATATAACCACCCTTGGCCATAGAGACACGTCTACCACCCTAGGCAGAACGTGGCTGCTAACAATAACACTCAGTGCCACCCTAGGCACCTCAGAGGTCACTTCCCCGTAATCAGGTACATCTTTTAATAGTATATAACCACCCTAGGTTATAGAGACACGTCTACCACCCTAGGCAGAACGTGGCTGCTAACAATAACACTCAGTGCCACCCTAGGCACCTTCGAGGTCACTTCCCCGTAATCAAGTCAACAATCTTGACACCATGGCTCTTGTGTAGCGAATTTGACCTAATACTTCGTAAATCCTCTTCGATCTACGTTGAGGCGGCGGCCTGTGACTTCAGAGAACTCGACTGCGATCGAAAACCGCCGGAACGGCGTCGCTTCTCTAGTTGTGTTTTTCAACCTTCCCCAGGCGACGCTCTATCCGTTTTATTATCTTAGTGATAATATATTTACTATCCGGCGAGGGGCTTCGACGCTTTTTGGAAGGTTTCGGCATATAGGCGCAGCACGATTCTCTAAACGCTAGTGGAGCGATGCGGTCAGCACGACACAAAAAAGAAGACTGATCGGGCCGGCAGCAGTTGGCGCTAGGAGAGTGGCAAGCGGATGGCTTGAGAAACCTATTTTCCTTTAAAATTTGTGGTCAGACCTACAGAAGCGCGGGTACCTACTACACTTACTTATTTACGAAACGAGGCCGAATATAATTTTATTTAATGCGGGGTTTTATGAGTGATACATGTTTCTTAGATCTATATTGATTTTGGTTACAAACTTAAACTAATTGTTAATGTTACAAATCTGGTCATTTATAATTTCCTCAGTCATACAACACATTGTGTAATGATGAAAGCGCGGCAACCACGCGCGACTACGCTACACTGAGTGTTTTGTGAGGAGTGGGGGGTAGAGCGTTATTGCTTGACGCTCACTATATCCGCAGACATAACTATGTAGGCTTTCCTATAATAATTACTATATATACTCATAGGGTGTTATCGTAAAAGGCCCGAATCTTATATAATCGTTTTCGTACTTTCCGTCCATAGAGCGCCACCCGCGCTGGGAGTTGGGCGTTGGCGTTAGCCGTATGTTAACGGACGTCGAACGGCGGTTCGGGTCTTCGGCAGGATGGCATTTTAATTAAGGAAATCAAGCTTCCCCAAGAAATCAATTTGCAGCTCTACGGCAACTTATAAATTCCGTACTCAGAACGCAACATTTTCTCACAACGTGGAAAACTGCGAAGGTCATCCCTATACCCAAAAAACAACACTCGATTTTCCCCACCGATTATCGCCCCATAAGCCTCCCCTCAACGGTGAGGGATGCAGGGGCTGGTGCCCCGCAGGGCTCTACTCTGGGCCCTGTATTATAATACAGGGTGGGCTAACGAAAACGAAACAGAGCTAATAACTCCCAGGAGAATATTTTTTGTAAAAACGCAAAAACCCGTCGATTTTGTTGGGGGGGGGGCATATTTTAGGCCAAATTTTACACCGCTAACATCAACCCCCTCAAAAATTTCAAATGGGATGGGGGGTCGAGTGATACATCGGCAGAAAGGGCTTTCAATTCTCTATACGCCCAAGTTTTCTTTTTGAAATTTTATTGATCCGTTTGAAAGATACAGGGTGCGAAACTGGAAGCATACTTCATTTTATTTTAACGACTTTTAATGTTCGCAACAGCACAAGTCCGTCTGAAAATTCTTAGATTAGGTACTAGCTACAATAAATGTTCGAATTGGTGACCCCCAACTTCCAAACAATAATACATGTTTTGTTCTAAACGTTGCCTTTCATTTGCTAGCATGTCGGAAGTTATTTGTTGGCATTCGCTCACAATACGTTGACGTAAGATTTCTAGAGAGGTCGGTTCCGTTGGGTAAATTTTACTTTTTAGAGCGCCGCTTTGCCGAGTTCTTTTTATATGTCGATCGGCCGGTCGGTATATACACACTCACATTGCTTTGGTTTTGGCAGTACCAGCTAGATGGCTTTGGATGGTAAATGCTCACCGCATTATACTATTTCCTATTCCACTTTCGGTGAGGTGCGCTACGTCTGCCTGATGAGGGCCAACAAGCCCGAAACAGGTACCTGTCGTGGTCTGCACACCTCCGAAAGACCCATACATAATTTCCATTAGATATTGGAAACTAGTTTGGTGTTGCCAATTACCAAAGCATTTTGTCCCATATGCCACAAGCCATTTCTTTTAAAATTATAATGGGGACACTAAATATTCATTTTGTTTAATCATCGTTTCGCTATAGCCGTAAGCACACGAGGATTGAAACTCACGATTCGATCCTTGTTGATTTCCATATATTTGAAGATACTCGGTGATGAATCAAACGAGTTTCTTGGCTCCCCGTATGTATGCTTCTTCTGGTTTTTCCACCGCGCCGCGCCGCTTTGCCGAGTTCTTTTTATATGTCGATCGACCGGTCGATATATACACACTCACATTGCTTTGGTTTTGGCAGTACCAGCTAGATGGCGTTGGATGGTAAATGCTCACCGCATTATACTATTTCCTATTCGACTTAGCCAACGTAATCTGGGTTTTTCGGTGAGGTGCGCTACGTCTGCCTGATGAGGGCCAACACGCCCAAAACAGGTACCTGTCGTGGTCTGCACACCTCCAAAAGACCCATACATAATTTCCACTAGATATTGGAAACTAGTTTGGTGTTGCCAATTACCAAAGCATTTTGTCCCATATGCCACGAGCCATTTATTTTATAGTTATTTATATTTATAGCGGTATAATCATGATTGCAATAAGGTTCTATTTTATTATGTTCTATTTCCTATCACTTGGGTAACTTTTCACATCACATATCAATGAGTGACGTCATTAACTGGTTAAGACACATATACCAATGTTATACCCATGGTTAACAGAAAATTCCTAGGGATTTGGTGGAGAATGTCATCTGACAAAATCGGGTCTTCTTACAGTAATCGGGGTATAGCTGAGCTTGGAACAATCATTATTACCAAAGAAAATCGCGATTATGTCAACCCTTTCAGCAATCGAATAAGTCATGTTTTGATTTAAAGAACGACAAGAAGCACCTTAAAGAAACTACTACATACTAACACGACAAAGTCTACTGTAAAATCAAAGCATTTTTTATTCCGAGTACCTAGGTAGAAATTTTTTAAAAAAATAGTTCTCAGATACAGAAGGCTTCAGAATTAAAAGAAACATGTTAGACAAATGAAAATCACTCCATTTAATAAATTTTTGACCAATTTGTGTCGTAGTTAAAATTAAAAGTCGTTAAAATGAAATGTTACTATATTTTCAATTTCGCACCCTGTATCTTCCAAACGGATCAATAAAATTTCAAAAATAAAACTTGGGCGTATAGAGAATTGACGATGTATCACTCGACCCCCCATTCTATTTGAAAATTTTGAAGGGTTGTCAACCCCGCTTAGGGGGTTGATGTTAGTGGTGTTAAATTTGGCCTTAAATATGTCCACCTCCCAGACAAAATCGACGGGTTTTTGCGTTTTTACGAAAAAATATTCTCCTGAGAGTTATTGGCATTGTTTCGTTTTCGTTGGCCCACCCTGAATATACTCTCTACATTGGAGACATACCCATTCCAGAGTCCACCCAACTGTTTTTATACGCTGACGATACAGCAATCATGGCAGTTTACAGATCACTCCACTATATTCCGATTTTTCTACAACCTGTCATAGACCAAATAATAGACTTTTTCGCTAAATGGAAAATTAAACTAAACTATGAAAATACGAAGGCGATTTTGGTCACCAAAATAATTAATACTTAATGATTTACATACCGTATAGGTAAATGATGTTGACAAACTATGGGGCAGGGAGGCTATCTAGCTAGGGTTCACTCTGGATAGAAGGCACGCCCACATATAAATAGTCGGCTAGACATAGGCAAAAAGTCTTTTTAGCTTCAATAATTCCCAGTGCATCGCATGATCCCTGCTTCGAACGCCTTCCACGTCTTGCACCGGAACAGTCCCGAAGGCAGGCCTCCTACTGCATGTGCAGGGGGGCGTTCCGCATCTAACGAGTTGGTATTCGAGCAGGGCCCCATTAGGGAAACTACGTTCGACGAGGTGGTATGAATGAGGCCCCCGTCGCCCAGGAATGGGTTTTGCGTGACCCCCGCTGAGGCTGGATCTGCCTTTGATGCCTATGGTGGCTTCGTTAGGCGAACCGATTTTGCGTGAATATTAGGGGTGAATTGGTTTGCTGGGGCATATTGAATTTCCAAATTGTGCGTACCTTTGTATTTGATATGGGTTTTAGTTAAGCAGGATCATTCGGACGAAGATTGTAGCTTTGATTTGCAACATCGATTTTCGGGTTGGACGACGTGTCTAACGAGCGACTGATGACTTTATAATTGGCCAGGCGCACTGAGGCACACGCGACCCAGGCCACGCAAACCAAGGAAGGGCACGCATTCCAAGAAAATCCATGTGCGGAGTAACATGACATAAGGCCTATTTATTGGCATTATTATTTTAAATTCGTCAACTATATAATACGCATCGTATGGAATTATGAAAACCTAGTCCAGCACTCTACCCTCTACCTATTGAATAATGATCTCTACGGATGATGCAGGGCGCAGGTTGTAGCGCATGCACACGAAACTTTTCTTCGCTGCACTGTTAGACACACTGCTTGACCGACACATTCGTGGCACTGCGCTGCGTCTCAATATGCGGGGGTGCATCTAATACCACAAGTCCATCAATGACGTGGGCTGCTTTGGATCGCGTGGGCTGTCCCCGCATGTGTCTCAATGTGCGCTTTGCCGATATTATTTACATACAATAGTCCAAGAAAATTGTCATTTTTTTATAGAGGTAGAAAAAAAATAATTCTTAACAGGTAGATATTTTCAGGGTTGGTTGTGGGTAGCGTCCTGAGAATAACCCCAAAAAATCACCATCGAAGTCGGGTTACGAACCCCGCAATAGGGGTGGTTTTGCAAACATTTTTTTTTGCATTTTTTCTTATGTGTACATTATTACATTCTCTACAACTTTTCCTTATGAAGTATTTTTTAACTTCAATACTTCACGAGATATAGGTAAAAGATCACCACTAGCTAAAGTGCTTTATAAGGGTGAAAAAAAAGGCTTTAAAACAAGCTGATTTTTTCAGGGTTAACTTAAGAGTGCTCCCCGAGTTAACCCTGAAAGAATTAGCTTGTTTTAAATAAATTTTTGTTCACCCTGATAAAGCACTTTAGCTAGTGGTGATCTTTTACCTATATCTTGTGAAGTATTGAAGTTGCGAGTAAATTGTTTATTTTCAGAAGAAAATTACGAAGACCCCAGCAAACATAAAGAGTAGTAGGATCCAGATTCATTGAAACAGAGCTAAGAGGAAAACAAATCGGACCTATCTTAAAGCCTCCAAATTATTTTCGGTCTCGAAATAAACTTTGGAAATTACGCCAAAGAAGCTAATAAAAACGCCAGAAAAAAACGTGTGTACGCGACTTTTGTTTAGGTATATGTACATAGTTTTCATACTGGTCTCTTAATTTCAGATAGGGTGTCCGAAATTAGGAATCTTTTCCAAGTTGCAACAAAATGTACCAAATGCATGTACCGTCATTTTCTTTGAAAAAAAAAAACAAACAAATGTGGTAAAATTCTTTTGACAATAAATCTTGTTTATTTAACACGTTGCATATGCTTACATGAAAAAAAAAATAAAAAATACCTCTGCCTAATAAATATTTGGTAAATTTAAAGTATTATCCGAAATTGGTCGACTTTCCTCATATCGAAGGAAAAATAACTAGATAAATTTTTATATAAATAAATATGAAAAAACCTTTAACGTTTGGAATTCTACTTGAGCAGTTAACATTAAGTTGCTATTTCCTTTAACATGTCTTTGGATTTCCAGAGATTCAAGATTGTTTAAAATGTTGCCCTTATTGGCGAAATGAAGAATTCTAATGTCTGTAGTTACATTAAAAGAGTGATTTTCATCCATCAAATGGTTTTCCAAAAGCGATTTTTTAGAACCTGTTCTTAAATATCGAGTGTGCTCCTTTATACTTTATTATATGAAATTTCTATAAGTTCAACCAATGTTGAAAAAATCACAGTCATTACAATTCAATCTATAAACCCCACTTCTATCCATTATGTTAATTCCATCCTTATTAATATGTACAAAATAGTTATTTAAAGAATTTGTGGACTTAAATGAGATCTTACAATTATCGTTTTTGAAAATATTGGCAACTTTTTGAGAGACGGATATCAAATAAGGCAATGAATAGAATTTTGTCGGTAGCGGTTCTAACTTTAGGCGAGAACTATAAAAGTAAACATTATTCAAATTCAATCTATATTTTTTCTTAGTCAACAATTTATCATCAATTCTGGGGTACTCCTAGTTTGGAGTATTGTGAGGGTAATAATAGAAACTTCTTTATTAAAAGCTTCTTCAGAGATCGGAATTGACAAAAGTCTATGGATATAGCCATTAAAAGCAGCTATTTTGTGCGAGAAAGGATGGTTAAAATCATCACTAATTACACCCCCAGTGTGGGTACTTTTTCTATATATCTCAAAAGCATGTACGTAAAAAGCATGTCTCTAAAAATACTACTACTCAAATCCAGAAAATTCAACACACCTTGATTATTTTGTTTTTCTAGTGTACAGAGTGTCCCAACAACAGCTGCCAGTTCTCATGGAAAATGTACCATTGCAGTTATGAAGAACTATGTGGTTTCAACACGACGGAGCTCCACCACACAAAACCAACATTGTACTCCATCTCGGAATATTGGTCATTTAATAGAAAAAACAATAGAAGATGCCTGTCGGCAAATAACGATGTATTAAGAAACCTCACTAAGACAGACGTTAGACGCCCTCTAGACTTATGTTTATTAAAAGAAGGTAGTCACATTGAAAATTATTTATAAGTAAGAACCTACCTAGCATTTATTTTTATATTGTTGGTTTTTGTTCTTCGCTAAAATTGTTAGGTTTTTAAATATAATACATAATAAGTGTTTATAATAATAGTTTTTCTTGAAAAGGTGTTCATACAGTTATATTTTTATAACCAATAATAAAATTTTAATCCTTTTTTTATTATACTTCTTTGAAAACACATTATTTTCATCTGTTTTAGCAATAATGAAAGATGGGGTTTTTTCGGGCTAGCGCACGGAAACGCATGAAAAAACATTCCGTGCGCTGAATAAAAATACCGAATATATGGCTTTAAAATAGAAATATAGGTTCAGCAAAGCAAACTAAATTTAAGAAACTCTATATTATATGCTCTCTGATATTTAACATGTACCTATTTTGTATTTTAATTCGTAAGTGTTTCAATATTTAGATACATTTCTGTAATATTTTTGACGTTATATTCACCCTATCTGACAACAACAAAGCACCTTTGAAATAATTTGAGAGTAACCATGGAAACGCATCATACATAGGTACCAAACACAAAATTGTCTGCATTGTTTATTTTTTGTCAATTAAATTTATTATAATGTGCCGATAAAATGTTTTAAGTTTCCGTTTTCAAAGAAGTATAATAAAAAATATCTCGAGAAAGTTTTGTGACGTTTGGAAATGATGAGAAGGGGAGTAATTTAAAAATCTATTTTTTTCCTCTGTCGACGTTTCGATCACTTTATTTGATCATCTTCAGGACACTACAATATTTGAACACGAGAAGAATTAAAATTATGTAGTAAAAAAAATTTATATCATGTGTTATGCGTTAACGTTTTAACTTTTTAACGTCCATTAGATATTGGAAACTAGTTTGGTGTTGCCAATTACCAAAGCATTTTGTCCCATATGCCACAAGCCATTTCTTATAAAATTATAATGGGGACACTAAATATTCATTTTGTTTAATCATCGTTTGGATATAGACGTAAGCACACGAGGATTGAAACTAACGATTCGATCCTTGTTGATTTCTATATATTAGAAGATACTTTCTTGCCCCCGTATGTATGCTTCTTCTGGTTTTTTCCACCGCGCCGCGCCGCTTTGCCGAGTTCTTTTTATATGTCGATCGACCGGTCGATATATACACACTCACATTGCTTTGGTTTTGGCACTACCAGCTAGATGGCGTTGGATGGTTAATGCTCACCGCATTATACTAGTTCCTATTTCACTTAGCGAACGTGTTTGGGTCTTTTCGGTTGAGGTGCGCTACGTCTGCCTGATGAGGGCCAACAAGCCCGAAACAGGTACCTGTCGTGGTCTGCACACCTCCGAAGGACCCATACATAATTTCCATTAGATATTGGAAACTAGTTTGGTGTTGCCAATTACCAAAGCATTTTCTTCCATATGCCACAAGCCATTTTTTTATAATTAATATAATTGGTAGAAGTGGGGTTTATAGATTGAATTGTAATGACTGTGATTCTTTTTACATTGAAATTTCAAGACACGTATAAAGGAGCAAACTCAGCTTTTTGAAAACCATTTGGTGGATGAAAATAACTTTTTTAATGTAACTACAGACATTAGGATTTTTCATTTCGTTAATAATAGTCGGGGAGCTGAGTGACAGAAAAATGCAACAGTTTTAGGAAGGCTGGTTTTTTGATACAGTGTAGTTTTTAGGATGTATAAGAATAGCCTGCCGTCAGTCAGCCAGTTTCGTTAGCGTTTGGCGCAAGGGCGGCTTCAAAGTTGTAAAAAAACCAAGTATGTCACAACTGTTTTAGAAAATCTAAAACTTGGCTTATTTAGTAGCAAAACAACTATACAACGATGTGGATGTAGTCAGCCTTGAAAATATTGCAACGGGCCGCGTCAGCAGCGCTTCAAACTCATAAAAAAAAATATAGTTCGTGAAACTGTTTTAGTAAATCTGAAATTCGATCTACTTATAGGTAATATTATAAAAAATCAAAAAAACATAGACAGCCAGAATCTTTATTTAACAGACGCCGTCAGCTGCGGATATAAGAGCTGGTGAGTTTTTTCGAAGTTTAGCATGGCGATCTCGAAAACCAGCGGAGCTAGAAGTAATGTTAAATGGGGAAAGATTTGCAGTTTTGTGGGCCCAATTTAATTGCGTCTTTTGTATTTTTGAAAGAGTTCATGACTTACTAGATATTTCGAAAAAAATGAATTTTCCCTATTCCTTCAAATCGCGCTAGCTTCCTTATTTCCCACTTTACAAAAAAAAGTGTAAATACAAAAGTTGTAGGGAATTATGTTCCTAATAAGAAGGTCCAATCCTATTTTGAACGTGAGCTGTCGTTTTTACTCGAAATAATTATTTTGAGTTAAATATATTTATATTTTATAAAAATTTCATCAAAACCAAAAACAGTTTCACGAACTATATTTTTTTATGAGTTTGAAGCGCTGCTGACGCGGCCCGTTGCAATATTTTCAAGGCTGACTACATCCACATCGTTGTTTAGTTGTTTTGCTACTAAATAAGCCAAGTTTTAGATTTTCTAAAACAGTTGCGACATACTTGTTTTTTTTTTACAACTTTGAAGCCGCCCCTGCGCCAAACGCTAACGAAACTGGCTGACTGACGGCACTCACCTCTCGGACTATAAGGGCAACATTTGGAACAATCTTGAGTCTCTAGAAATCCAAAGACGTGTTAAAGGTAATAGCAACTTAATGTTAAATGCTCAAGTAGAATTCGAAACGTCAAAGGTTTTATCATATTTACTTATATACAGAGTGTACCTAAATGAATAAGTGCGAAAAAATTCAAGGGGTGAATCTTTGAATGATTCTAAGACCAAAAGTCTATATAAACATAGGTCCGCTAATCCTTCGTTTTCAAAATACAGGGTGTCAAACATTTTTTAATAATTGTCATAATAAAACAAAAAAAATTTATAGCTAGCATGACCGTTTATAGCAATTTTTAAGGCTAGAATAAACTATTAATATGGAAAAAATATCGGGTATACCCTAGTTTTTGTTAATTGGTAGTTTTAATTTTTTATTATGTTGTCCCGGAGACTGCAATAAAGTGATTTTTATTTTTTTTATCGAAAACGAAGCGAGATATGAGAATAACTCAAGAGACAAAAAAGTTGTATTTTTAGTTTCTGAATGCAAAAAAAAATAAAAGTTTAAAAAGAAACAGTGGCGCACTTTTTTTTTTCAAAATTATTGGTTAAGGTGCCCTCGGGACGCCACGGTAATTAATAATTTTAATCTAGTAGGGGCTAAATTAGCCTCTTTCTACCATTAATAACGCTGCCAAATTTCAACAAAATCGGCTAAAGGGTTATTAAGATATTTACGAGAAAGCGATTTTTTAAGAAGAGTTTGACACCCTGTATCTTTAAAAGGAAGCATTACCGGACCTATGTTTATATAAACTTCTCGTCTTAGAATCAGTCAAAGATTCATCACCATTTAAATTTTTTCGCACTTATTCATTTACACCTTGTATAATAATTGATCTAGTTATTTTTCCTTTGATATGTATCTAGTTGTTAGTTCCCAGGTTTCCCAAGTGTCATGGAATTTTTTTATTGCACGGTGTTTTTTGTGGTTTGCTTCAAATATTTCACTATTTCATTCATATTTTACATCGAACTGACAAACGAATGGAAAGAGTCTAGACAGAGAAAGCGCCAACCAACATAGAGTAAGCGAGATAACCAAATAAATCAGCTGACTAGTGGTAAAACAATCCAAATAACATGTGAATGCATGAGAATTTAGCAGTGTTCTTGAAAATTACTTGATATTTTCAGTGTTTTATTATTGATATATGGATCACAGATAATCCAGTATATATATTTCAAACGTTAACAAATATTACAATTATATTCTAGAAGTTTTATTGATTATACTTCAGAAATCCTTTAAATTAGTTTATAATATCATATTAAATAAACAAAATGTCATAATTTCACTTTTTTTCCAATTAAAAATTAATAAAATCAAGCTCAAAAGGCCTCTTTCCCATGTAAATTCTAAAGCTTTTGCCACTAGTCACGTGGTACAGCTTGGTCTAGCTTTGTCTTACTTGCCTTGTGCTCGTTATGGCTATCTCTCTTGTACTTTGGCTGTCGCCCAGTGCACTGCTTGTACAGATGACGCGACTTCCATTCGTTTGTCAGTTCGATGATATTTTAGCATTGACTCCAAATAGTTGCAAAAACTTATTAATAAGCTCCCTCTATTGTATCTGACTTGTATACATAGGTACCCTATGTTTTCGTGTGTTATTATTTTGTGATGACGTTTATGTTTGTTGTATAATAATTCAAACATGTAGTGCGAAAGTAGATATCTTGTTTTACTCCTTTGAATTAAGTTTTATTCTTCCTTAATACTTTTTAGTCTTGTAGCTTTAAAAGATGTATTAATATAATATTATGAAACCAGTCCATATTTTTAAAGCTGTGAGACATAGATCTATTATTCATTTCCTTCTTATATAAAATGAACCTGGCACTGTTGCCCTCCACTGTTTAATATTATTTGCGTTTCCCATAGCCGAAGCTAGCCCGAAATTCAAAATATAAGCGGGCGAACATGGAGAACATGGACGAACATGGAGAACATGTAGAACTTTTCCCTCGCGTTCAGCCTTATTTTGTTATAGTACGACATTTGCTAGTGGTACATCAAAATCTATTCGATATTTTTTCAATATCTGTGAACAGAGGTATAGATAACTACAAACTGATGAGTCTGGCTGTTTAGTTTATTTATTTTTATTTCCAAAATGTATGGTTATTTTATGCACGGTTATATACTTTTCGAAAAACCTTGAGGAACAACTAAAACCACAGTATTGACAGTGGCCTGACTGTCTCAAATATTTTCAGACTCCCGTGCTTGGAATACCTTCGATTCAGCTTATTTTCAGCTCGCTAGGGCTCTGTTGTAACCGATTGATAACAAGCGCCTACCGGCCATGCCGGACCAATAGGCCTTGTTTTGGCCTTTACTCCTGTGTAGTAATAGGTGTATCTACTTTGTCGTCTACAGGTCGAAGTTTTCGATTTTTCGAGCCCAAATTTTTTTTCGATTTTTTTCGGAAAAGGTGGCCAGGGATTCAAACGGAGAGCGCCGGTCGAGTTCAATTTTCGCTTGAGGCCGCTGAGAGATATGGGCCTCTCGCCTGCGAGAGGGCCCCCGACAAAATGGTGTAACGGCTATCATTTGGTTTTGTTTTGGTGTGGAGGATTTCCAAATTTCGTAGCGATTTTGGACTTTGGGGCTCAGAAGCCGATCTGTTATTCCGTGCGCGACTATTCCAGGTACGGCCCGCACTGTAGATGTCTAGGTTTTTATGTACAATCTCGTAGAATATTTTAGAAAACGCCACGGGAGACCCACTATTTGGACATTGTCTGTGGAAAATCAAGCTGGAGAAAGTCGAAAACCCAGGTTACAAGGAACTTATTGGTGTGCCCATGCCTCTATAGTGATCTGCCCCGTTCCGACTTACAGGAAGAACGGAAAACTGGTATATAGAAAGGTATGTCGAACATTTTTAGATACGTTTAGCTTCTTCTTAAGATTTTTAGGTACTCTATGGAATCTTTGAGGAAAGATGGGTTTTTGGCAAGTCTAACGCGATGGAAAACTTTGTCGTAAGTAGGTATTTCTATTTATTCTTATTTCTTCACTCCTTGAATTTTAATTAAAAACTGTTTAACAGAGGGCACTAGTCGCATGAAACGTAACTAAATTCATACATTCGAATCCAGGGGGAATTTTTTACATTTTTTTTACATCACACTACCTTGAAATTTTTGGTAACCTGTTACCCTGACCTCGGAATCAATATTATTTACATTGCACTATAATAATATCTCAAATTTATGCCAGTTTGGAGTTTATTTTTAGAGGAGTTTTGTGCTTTCATAGCTGTTAGTGTTGTTTTTGTTTCCATTATGAATAACTACGTGATTCATTTGTTTCAGCAAAGTGACTCTGAGAAGTGCAAAGGGTTTTTTTTAGTAATTAACTCGATGATACCTGTTACATCCAGAATATTCCTGACGTTTCACGAAAACTACGCATTACTTTACTTATCATGTTTACCACTTTTAAGAACTGCTGACTCTTTCCTGTATTCAGATTTCTGCAGACAATAGTTCCTTAATCAAATTACACTTGTAGATGTTTTTCTCTAGAAAAGATCCAGAAGCTTGCCTAAGCATTTTGTCTCCCTATAAATACTTCGAAACCCAGAAACCGAGCGTTCTCCGTCAGTTCTCCGTTAGTAATAGTTCTCAGTTCTCAGTCATTAATCATTAGTCAGTTAGAGTTCTTCTTTGTCTTGAGTCTTAAGCAGTCAAGCAGTTTCTACTACTACTTCAAGTTACGTTGTGTGCCATTCGACGAGCTAATATCGCAAACCAGTGTACAAAGTTAAAACAAATAAATATTCCTTTTTTAAAAAAGTCATTTTCACTGGCACCGGCGTAACAATTTGGTGGCAGCGGTGGGATCCACTAGAAGAGGGGTTAAGAAGACACCCAGTGGATCCCAATCTACACTTCGAAGATACTACAGTTCCTGAGCAACGAGTTCCTGAGCAACGAGTTCCTGAAGCAACGAGTTCCTGAGCAACACAGATGAAACTACAGATGTTGTGAGTGGCAATTTTGATTTTTAAAACTTTTATTTTTTGTTGCATTGTTTATTTTTGTGTATTTGTATATTTCATTTATTTCGAATCATCATTTTTTTCAAAATGGTTAACGAACAAGAAGAGGTAGTAGGAACTAACGAACCACAATACAACTTAAGAGACATTTTCGCTTTAATACCAGAATACGACGGAGATCCGATATCCTTAAACACATTTATTAGCGCATGTAAAACCGCATTTCAAATATGCGATGAGGAACAGAAATTATTTGTAACAATTAGAATTAAGAATCAACTCCGTGGAAAGCAGCGCAACTTATTAATAGTAGAGATTTAGACAAGTGGGATGATATTAATAATTTATTACAAACACATTTCGGAGATCCGCGAGATTTAAATGCTTTAATTTCAGACCTTCAGAGATTACGTCAAATGCCAAATGAAAATCCATTAACGTTCTGCAATCGTCTAATAAATGTAAATTCTAGAATGCAAAGCGCAATTACTAAACAAAATTTAACTAATGCTCAAAAGCAAGCGCAATCACAACTTATCGAAGATATGACTCTCAATACTCTTTTAACAGGTCTTGAACCAAAAATTGGTCAAATAATTAGGGCAAGTAATCCAGATACCGTATTGGAAGCTGTAAACCGAATAAAAAGAGAACTTCAACTTACATATTTCGAAAATCAAAGACTTCCAAGACAAAATTATGCAACTAATACCTTTAATAATCAAAATAAAAATTTTTCTAAACCAAAATTTTTTTCATATTGCAAAAAGCAAGGGCATAACATTCAAGAATGCAGAAGTAAAAATAAAAGACATAATGCACCCAGTAATCATTTCCAAAATTCTTATGGAAATCAAAATGAAAGACACAGTTCTAATTTCCAAAGAAATAATAATAATAATTTCTCTAGATCAAATAATTTTTCTCGACCAAATAATAATTTTAATAGACCGAATAATTTTCTATCTCAAAATTCAAACTCTAGTTTCCCTCGTAACAATTTCCAAAATTTTTCAAATCAGAGGCAATTTCCCCAACAAAATTCTAGACCTAATTTTCAAAATAACTCTCCTAGAACTCATCACATAAATGCAAAACCAACTTTCCCTTGGAACTCAAATCCAACTCCTTCAACTTCGAGAGCACCCTCTATAACTCCAAATTCTTCCCCTAACGTAAATTTTACCCAACCAGCCTCGGACATTACTTCACAAATGAGGAATCTGAACATGTCCTCAAAATAGAACCTGTATACAAAGTAAACTTGCATTGCGAACCAAACGAAGAACTTTACTACATCAAAAATTCAGATAATTTTAATTTTTTAATTGATACTGGAGCGTCTATTTCATTAATAAAACCTCATGTAATTCGGCATTTAAATAAAGTTATAACTCCAGAGAATATAAAAATCAAAGGTATTTCAGACGAAGTATACACTGTCACAGAATCTTGTTTTCTTTTTCGTGGAAAAGATGAACTTCCACAAAAAGTTTTTATTTTTAATCTTCCTATAGCTTTTGACCGATTTTATAAAATTATTTCATGCTTTTATTGACATCCCTGGAAGACAATTAATAACTTATGAAGGAATAGTATCACTGCATTGTACCTTAGATGATTATCCACAAAATGTAGAAAATATAATTTCGATAGAACCTCGAGTAGAAAAGATATGTAAGCTTAGAACTTTAAAATATAAAAATACTGATGCTATTGTTTCAGCAAAAAATGTTGAAAATGTTTATTTACCTAATGCCTTAGTTCATATAGATAATAATGGAGAATTTATTACAACAATTTTAAATAATAACGAGTCTAATAAGGTAGTTAATTTTAAGGAATTAGAAATAGAATCATATAATGAAAATAATTACAATGATCCTACTAATAAAGTAGATGAAAGCGGAGTATATAAAAATGTTTATCCTACAATAAATGTAGATGATCTTGATCCTACTATAAAAGTAGATGAAAATGAAAGTTGTAATTTTAATAATCCTACTAATAAAGTAGATGAAGACGAAGTAAGTATTTCTGAGATTTATGTTGACCCTACTGAAAAGGTAGATGAAAATAATACTTATCCTACTATGAGAGTAGATAAATATAATAATTATGAAGTTAGTAAAGTTGATGAAAATAAAGTCTATGAAGATATTGATGACGATGATGTTTTTATTGCTGATAATGTTACTAAGTTTTGTATTATTGATATAAAAAATGATAATGAGTATAAAGAATTTAAGAAAAGTAAAAGTTCAGATTGTCCTAAGATAATTGAAGTTAACAATAATTTATTTGATATGCCAGAAAGATATTCGCTAGCGCATTGTGTTTCTTCAGACTTAAAAATGAGCGCAGGAATCGCGGCTAGTTTTAAGGAAAAATATAATCAAATTAAGTATTTAAAAGAGCAAGTTAATAATGTAGGACAAATTGCAATTCTTAAAAATCCAAATAGTTTTGTGTATTATCTGGTAACAAAAAGATATTTTTGCCAGAAACCAACGTATAGTTCTTTATGGGTTTGTTTAAAGGAATTACGGGAACATATTATAAGAAATAATGTCAAACACTTAGCTATGCCTATGATTGGTTGTGGAATTGATAAACTAAAATGGTCCAAAGTCAAAAGAATGATAAATTTTGTTTTTCGCTATATAGAAATTGAAATAATTATTTGCAAACAGGAAATTTCAAAAATAAGCCAAAATTTTAAAGAATCACAAATACAAATTTTTCCAATCTCTTCTAAAATTTCTGATATAAATAGAAAAAGAAATGTAAGATGTGAACCTTATAAAAAACCTAAAAACATACAAATTTCGTTAGAAGGAAATCAAAGGGAAATAAAATTCAAAGAACAACCTGAAATCAATAAAGAAAGAATAGTTCAAGGAAATAAAATTACCATCAAAAATAAAGTTACACTTAAAGAAAAATCCCCAAATAATCCTAATTTTAATTTTGAAGCAGAACTAGATAAATTTCTAAAACAACAAAAGGAAAAAGTACGAAATTTAAAAACAGTTCAAATTTTTAATATTTCTTCAATTGATAGGCAAGTCGCTATTACAGATAATTTACGCTTAGAACACTTAAACGAGGAAGAACGAGAAATTATTGCTGATCTTTGTTTGCAATATTCAGACATATTTTTCCTAGAAGGTGACCAATTAACTTTTACAAATAAAATCAAACATTCAATAAATACAAACGAGTCGAAACCAATATACACTAAATCGTATAGATATCCACAAATACATAAACAAGAGGTAAAGTCACAAATAGCAAAGATGTCGGAACAAGGAATTATACAACCTTCTCTTTCACCTTGGAGCTCACCAGTCTGGGTGGTGCCCAAAAAACTAGATGCCAGTGGAAAACAAAAGTGGCGTGTGGTAATAGATTACAGAAAGCTTAACGAAGTAACAGTCGATGATAAATGTCCCTTACCAAACATAACAGACTTGTTAGATCAGCTAGGAAAATGTCAATATTTTACTACTCTTGATTTAGCGTCAGGATTTCATCAAATTGAAATTGATCAAAAATATATGGAAAAAACTGCATTTTCGGTAGAAAACGGACATTGGGAATTTTTAAGGATCCCATTTGGATTAAAAAATGCGCCCAGTACTTTTCAGCGTGTTATGGATAACATACTTGCAGGTATTCAGAATGAGCGATGTCTTGTATATATGGACGACATAATTATTTACTCTCAATCTATAGAAGAACACGTTTCCCGACTTTCTGAAGTCTTCGATCGATTAAGAAATTCAAATTTGAAAATTCAACCTGATAAGTGTGAATTCCTTAGAAAAGAAGTAGCTTACCTTGGTCATGTTATTACTAAAGACAGAGTAAAACCAAATCCCGAAAAAGTAGAAGCTGTAATTAAATTTCCTACTCCCAAAAATCCGAAAGATATTAAGTCATTTCTAGGCTTGGCAGGATATTACAGAAGATTTATCCCAAATTTTGCAAAAATAACAAAACCATTAATTACCCTACTAAAAAAGGATGTTCCATTTAATTTTAATGACTGTGAAAATGCTTTTAATCAATTAAAAATAGCTTTAACTACCAGTCCAATTTTGAAGTACCCAGATTTTGAAGAACCTTTTGTAATAACTACTGATGCATCTGCCTTCGCAATCGGTGCTGTTTTATCGCAAGGACCAATCGGTAAAGATCTTCCAATAGCATACGCATCAAGGACACTAAATACAGCTGAATCAAAATATAGCGTAATAGAAAAAGAATTACTCTCAATTGTATGGGCCTGTAAGACCTTTCGTCCTTACATTTATGGTAGGAGTTTTAAATTAGTTACCGACCATCGTCCCCTAACTTACCTTTTTTCAATCAAGGATCCAGGAAGTAGACTTGCAAGGTGGCGTTTAAAATTAGAAGACTATAATTACGAAATAACTTATAAACCAGGCAAAATAAACAAAAACGCTGATGCATTATCAAGAATCAAAATCAACCCTATTGAAGAAGCTGTCATTTTTCATACTAATCTAAATAATGAACCTTCAACCTCTAAAGAACCTGAATTAACTGATGAAGATATAAATGAACTAGACAACGAATTTGCTAGATTTATGAACTTATACAAGACTCAAGCTTTAATTGACTACTCTAAAGTACAAATCTCTAATACACAGTTACTTGACAAAGATCATAAGGATGTAATCGTATTTATTCAACAAGACAAAATTAGCGAAATGCATGACAAAATAGTTGATGACATTTTTGAAATGGAACCCAAATTCGATTATAATAAAATAACTATAATGACAAGTCAATCCGTCCCAAGAAGAACATATTATATTATTGTTTTACCTTATAATCTCGAAATGGCTACACAATTACTTTTCGTTTCTTTGTATAGAGATAAAAATGTTCTAACCAGCTCTAAAACTTATTATGTTGAAAATAATACAGATTTCCCAATATTAGAGATGTTAAGTTTTATTTATTCAGATAAAGAAATGAGGTTTATAATTTGCCAAAATATTGTCGAAATCCCAGATGCAGACCAAATCCCAATAGTGATAGATAATTACCATTCAGGCAAATCAAATTTTCACAGAGGAATTAATGAAACAATCAGACGAATAAGACAAAAATATAATTGGTCCGGACTGACAAAAGACGTCGAAAATTTTATAAAACAATGTGAGATATGCCAAAATGCTAAAATCTGCAGGAAAAACTTATCAAATCCTTTGGTCATTACTGAAACGCCTCGAGCCCCTTTTGAACGAATAAATTTAGACATTCTAGAAATTCCAACAAGACATTTGGTTCTAACAGTTCGCGATGAATTGACTAAATTTACACAAGCATATCCTGTTGAAAATAAAACTGCAAAAATGTAGTTAACGTCTTAATTTCATATTTTCAACATTACGGTACACCCTTAAGAATTCATTGTGACAGCGGAAGAGAATTTAATAATCAATTAATGAAAGATTTATGTACACTATATAATATTAAATTAACATTTTCTAGTATCAATCACCCTCAATCTAACGGCTCATTAGAAAGATTTCACGCGACACTACTTGAAATGATAAGAACAATGACTTTAGAACAACCTGGAGAACACCCTTTACAATTATTACCTTATGCTTGTATTTGTTATAATAATTCTATCAATCATACAACAGGTTATTCCCCATATGAACTAGTTTTTGGACATACGGCTAGTCGCCCCGCCGAAACGTTATATAATGTTATATATATATATATATATATATATATATATATATATATATATATATATATATATATATATAAATATGTCCGAGATCTAAATGCCAAAATAAAACATTGTTATGAAATTGCTAGGAAAAGTACTGATCTCAGAAAACAAAAAGCCAAAGAAAGATTTGACAAACAGAATCCAACCCAACATGAATTTAAGATAGGAGATAAAGTCTGGTTAAAGGAATCACAAATCAAAAACAAATTAGCAAACAAGTTTAATGGACCTTACGAAGTTAGAGAAATTTATAAAAATTCTTGTCTAATCTATAATCCAATAACTGATCAAACAACTAAAGTTAATTTTGATATGTTGAAAGAATGCTATAGCAAAGAACAAAATTCGAATCAAACAAACTTAAATGAAACGGACAATATAGAAGAAACTAGGTCAGCAGGTTCAGAAGACGATTAGTCAACACAACAGCATTGGCTGACTAAAGTATTTTGTTTCAGGTTTATGTACCTCGGCATTGGTACACTCATCTCAGCAGAATATGCAGAAAATCCGACACAATACTCTCTTAAAACGATTTATAACACTGTAGGGCTTTATTTTCACCAAACTTCTAATGTAAAAATTTCTAATGATAAGTGGACTATTTTGGTATATAAAGACATATACTCTCTTAAAAATGCTTACTTTTATAACGAACAAATTTTAATAGACCTCGATAACTTTTTATATACCCCGAATCCACGTATGGAAAGATTCAGAACAGAAATAAAAACTCATTTAAGCCTACTTCACCAAATTTCGAATGACATTAATTCAAAATTTAGAGATTTAAAATACGATGTTAGTAAAAGATCGAAACGTGGTTTAATAAATGGCATAGGTTCAATTTTTCAATTTATAACCGGAAATCTTGATTCTTCTGATGGTGAATACTATAATAATTGTATCAATAAATTAGCTAGAGACGAACACGAACTAGAAAATCTTATGAAAAAACAAATCTCGGTTACAACTTCAGTTATTAAAAATTTCAATGAAACCTTACGAAAATTACAAGTCGATGAAGAAACATTTAATGATGATATAAAACAAATTGAAGAGTCTATTTACGATATTACTGATAACCTAAAATTTTATGATGCTAAATTACAAATATTGGAGATTGCTGAGCAACTGATGGAATCATACTCTTTTATCGAAACGTCTTTAAGTGACATGCTAAATTCAATTACTTTTGCTAGACTAAACACAATACATACTTCAATAATTTCTCCTATGGACCTTCACAGCGAACTAAAACGAATTTCTGAAAATTTGAATAGAAATCAATTACCTTTTACAGTACAACTTGAAACTATAGGATATTATCTCGATATCTCTGAATTAATAGCATTTGAAACTGAAAGAAATTTTTTGCTATAGAAATACCACTTGTTGAACCTCAAACTTATACAATCTTTCGTATCTATCCAATACCAATTAAAGACCAAAGAACGCATTTAGTTCATACTCTATTTCCCAGTTCGAATAAACCATATATTGGCAGAAATGATGATTCAAGCCTTTATATATCAATCCAAAATTATGAAAATTGTAAAAACATGCAACAAAATATGAAACTTTGTAAAGACTTAGTGCCCGTGCCTATAGACAATGAGGCTGTCTGCGAAGCACAACTTTTAAAATTCCAAATCCAGATGCCACAAACTTGTGAAAGTGTAGTAGTGAACATTAAAGGATACAATATCTACGTTTTAACCACAAACACATGGTTAATAGTGACTGTCGAAAACTTACCAACGACCATTAAGTGCGACGACAAAACGACTTCCCTCGTAATAAAAGAAAACTCAATTTTAACAATGGAGAAAAATTGTTTCGCATTACCTATCCCTACGAACCAATAAGGATACCATATGATTGTTGTCACAATTTACCTGAAGACATTAAGTTACCAGAACTAAAACCATTAAAAATGAATAATATTAATTACGAAAATCTTGAAGTGGCCAAACTTCAATTAGATCAATTTTCCAAAGATATCGACGATTTAATGAATCAAACCTTTGTTGACAAATATTATCCTTGGTTTACTTATTTAACTATTACATTAATTATATCCTTAATAATTCTTTATATATTTTGTAAATGTCGTAAGAAACCTATACCTAGACTAAAGATAGATATTGCGAACGAAAACTCAGGTGACGACTATCCACCTTTTCCTTCAGACAAAACTGTAATCCAAAAATTAAAAAGGTTTATACCTACTAAGAGGAAGCCTATTCCTAGATCAGTTCGTATTGGCGAACCAATCGAGGAAGGCGAAGATATCGAATTAAATTTAAATAAATCCACTGTATAATAATCATATTAGATATTAATTGTATTTACTCTCATTATTACTTAACTATTGTTTATTACTATACCTATTGCTTATTGTAACTAATCTGTATACCTATTATTACTTAATTATATTATATTATATTATTATTATTTTATATTGTAATCTCGAACCTTACTAATTGATAATTTTATATTGTTATATTTTACCATAAGTTTTGAAAAGCTGTTGCATGGCACCAACTTTTTTAAATAGGGGAAAGTAATTGTTACATCCAGAATATTCCTGACGTTTCACGAAAACTACGCATTACTTTACTTATCATGTTTACCACTTTTAAGAACTGCTGACTCTTTCCTGTATTCAGATTTCTGCAGACAATAGTTCCTTAATCAAATTACACTTGTAGATGTTTTTCTCTAGAAAAGATCCAGAAGCTTGCCTAAGCATTTTGTCTCCCTATAAATACTTCGAAACCCAGAAACCGAGCGTTCTTCGTCAGTTCTCCGTTAGTAATAGTTCTCAGTTCTCAGTCATTAATCATTAGTCATTAGTCAGTTAGAGTTCTTCTTTGTCTTGAGTCTTAAGCAGTCAATCTCATAGTTAGTTTCTACTACTTCAAGTTACGTTGTGTGCCATTCGACGAGCTAATATCGCAAACCAGTGTACAAACTTAAAACAAATAAATATTCCTTTTTTAAAAAAGTCATTTTCACTGGCACCGGCGTAACATACCTATAAAACTAAATGACATGTATTTATTTTTTGTTACATGTTTTTCCGGCTACACCCGCTTTTTACATATCCTGCATATTTTGCATTCTTCTTTTAACATCGGTACCTATGGACATCAAATTTAGATGATGTACCTAAATAACGAATATAGCCTCTCCACAAACATTCCTGGCCAATGAAGAGAACAAGTTAGTATCTCACTGCACATGAACTTTAACCAAGACAACTTTATTAGCAAATCTTTTTATTACTAATTTCACAAAAATTGTTAATTTAGGACAATACCTACTGTAAATAAAGAATTCCAAACGAATAAATCCCATTTTTCAGCCTATTACGAAATTTTAATTTTTTCGAATTCAGGCGCACCGCGACACAAAATTGCGTTTTTCATGAAAACGGTTAAGGTTTTCGTATTTTTACAAGAGACATTTTTTGTTCAAAATCGAATGTAATTTAATATTCCGCTGTCTAAAATGCAGATTTTTCCACACGACAAAAAAGTTTAAAACACTTTTGTTCGAAAGTAACGACGTAGCCAACGCCCTCTAGCGGCTAGAATAAAGTTGATAGATAATTCATAATCGCCGTCCCAGAAAACATAAAAGTACCAATTTTCAGCTCGATAGCATAAATGGAACCGAAAATACTAATTTTTTTCTGTTTTTAAAAGAAAACTTTGACGCCCTGTATGTCGAAAACGAAGCGTTTTTGGACAAAATGTTATGTGAAGAACCCCATTTAGTTTTAGAAATACTACTCAAATTTTGAGTATGGCGGTTTAACTTCGACTCACCCTGTATTATATTTTTAAATTAGAAATGGGTATAAAATCGTTTTCAACAATAAAAAAGAACTAGTCATTGGTAGAAATAAGAAATTTTAAGGACTTATAGAATTGTAAATTGGAAAATTCTAGTTGATCGTTTACAATTCGGAAATTAGTTGAATGTTTAGCTTTAAAAATCTCTAAATTCTCAAGTAAGTTTAAAGTAACACCTTTGTTACAATAATGAAGAACAGAAATATCTTGAGAAGGGTTAAAAACATGTTTATAATTTACAATGTGTTCAGAAAAGAAAGATTTGAAGAAAGGAGTGGGGTTATTAATTTTTTTTTAAATTTCTCTATGATGTTCATTAATTCTAACACTGAATTTTCTACCTGTTTGACCTATGTAGACAATAGGGCAATTATTAGATCCACATTTTAAAAGGTATACCTGACTTGTCAAAAGGTGAAACATAGTCTTTATTGTTAACTAATTTATCTTTTATAAGATTATGAGTTTTAAAAGAAATAGAAATATTAAATTGTTTAATTTTTTTTTATTTGTAAAGAAATGTTTCCTAAAAAAGGTAAAGAGAAATATTTTGTATCTGGTTGATTATTGAAAATTAAGTTTTTGTTAAGAAATTTAGTTAAATGTAGGTATATAGAAGGTTTTGTTGATAATATGTTTGGGAACTTGGTATTATACATTGTTATGTCCATTGTAACGGATTTTTTCATTTCAAAATCCGTTACTCGTTTTTATATTTTTTTATTAACATAAAGTCATTATTTTCAAACATATCTCGTAATATCTCATATTTAATAACTAATTTATTTTCCGTACAGTTTCAATTCATTTATAACATTGTATTCGATTTTATTAAGACTTTTTCAAATTTTAAAACTCTCTTTCAAATTTCAAAGAATTCAAATTTTCGCGCGCCATATACGGAAATGGCCGTGTACTTTCGCCTAGCCTCGAACCCTGGCATATTCAAAATGCGAAAATTCAAGTGTGTGTTTACATTTTAGCAGGTATGTAGTTAAAGATCTGTATTATGAATTACTCGATTTTTCGGTTCTGTTGATGAATAATTTGAACATAAATACTGTTTAGTTGATTAAATACGTTTCATGCTAAATCCTGGTCGAGAGTTGACGGGTGACGTAGGTCCTACCGGCCACCTCGTCGGGAGGGTCCGACCTGATTAGAGTTTGCTCCCGTCTTCGTTGGTATCGAGTCGCGCAGAGGCATCTTCCCATTTCCCGCCAAATTTTCGGCATTTTCGGCTTTTATCTGGTTCAATTTTTGCCATCGGTGATTTTTTTGAGTGGTTCAGTATTTTAATATCGGGGATTGATTTCGTGTGACTAATATTTTTGGGTTTTCCTGTTTTCTATGTTAACGGCATCGTGAGGCAACGACGCTTGCACGACGAGGCCCTTCCTTTTTGGCGGCGTAGCTGAGGAAGCGCGGGACACAGCAAGCAGGTGGTGGCTGTTTCTCCTGGAAAACCCCACAGGTGAGTCATTTCTTTTGATTTTTGCTTAGTTCAGCAACTTTACTACTCACCTGTGGCGTTTTTTTGACGTGCTATTTTTTTGAAGGACTCATTTCGTCCAAGGCCCCGGCCATCTTTAACTCAAAAACATAGCATTGTCCTTTTTTGAATACCCACCATCTTGCGGCTGTTATCTTATTGAATATTTTCAAGTTTTGGTCACATTAGTCACACGTTCCTTTCTTATTTTTCGGGTTAGGTCTCGATTCTGTGGTACCGGGCCGCTCAAATAAATCTGACACCGATATCTTCACTTTTCTAGTAGATGCATATTAACTTATATATATATATTTTTACTTTCTTAAATTCTGTATTTGCCGTTCAGGTCTCAAATAAACTTTTCGCGTTAAATAAGTTTTAAAATTTCATAAATTTCAAGAATTCGGGCTGGAGAATTCTCAAAATTTTTCTTTTCATTAAATATTTAGCATTTTGCTATTCCGGTCAGTTAAAATAATATTATCTATAAAATTTAAAAAAACTATGCATAGTTCCCCTTAGTTTAGTATAGCTCTAAACGTTTGATTTTTATCATTTGTCAATATTTAATAACTTTAGTATCATAATTTAATTTTAAATATTAATCGTAAACTATTGGTTTATAAATTTCTGTAAAAGGCTTAGACCTTGTCTAATGCTACTTTCTTTCTGATCTGTTCACGCTTGCAACACCATCGTTGAGGACGCTATAACCACAGCCCGCTGTCGACAAACAACGTAACGAGAGCTGCGTAGGCATCGAGAGGAGTTGCGTTGGCATAGGTGTTGACTCCTGGTCAGCTCTACTTCGGCGCAACCCCTGAGAAATCTGCTAGCCACGACATCTGAAACGCCTACACGAGCAGACAAGGACCGGAGGAAGCTCTAGCCACGCCCCGCATTACATCTGTTGATCAAGCTGTCTTAGTTGTGATAAGTTCCCAGTAATATCTTACCTATATCTGTAATATCTCATAATTATCGTATCTTAATTTTTTTTAATGAATATACTTAATATCTTGGTTATCAAATTTTGATTGTATTAACTTATCATAACTGACTGCTTGATCGACTATTGATCCTTAGATTCTGTCTTGTCCATTTTGGTCAAATATATATATTGTGCCAATTTCTTGATATGGATCATACCATCTACTGAGTAACATAGTGGACTAATTTTGTGCTCTGAGGTGTTGTTGTTTTTACCTGAATACCGATCTAGTTTCGAGAATTTGTCGTTGTATACGAACTGACTGTGACTGACCTGATTTGATTAGGGCAATTTAAGTTTCTGTGAATGATTGATGTAGTACAGGTTTCCTTTTATACCAAAACCATTTTTCGTTTAGTTGCGAAGCTGCTTCGAATGGTTGCATGTCCGTTCCTTTTGGGAACCTGGAAATATTAGAACAGAGCAAGCGTGCCTTCGGGTGATCGGCCGTATTTCCAGCATGCAACTATTCCAATCAGTGGGTTATCTTTATTATTTTCCCTCACCTTTTGATTTTCCCCATGTATCTGCATCGAAAGTTTACATTTCAATTCCATAGTACTTTCAATTCCTTCTGGCATTTTTTTCTTCGAAATCCAGACCCATTCTTTACACAACTGCCCCACACAACAGGCTGGAACCCTCTTGTGTGACGATTTGGTTTTTTCTCCATTAAATCTTCTTGGTTTCTTTCACATATCTTTTGAACATTTATAGTTATTACCGCACATACTGTCTTTTCAAAATTTCCGTTGGTTATTCCTTTCCGCTTTTCTCCAGCAATGACTCAGAGACGAGCTGGCAGCCTACCGACTATTGGTGGCGGACGCAATAGTTATGGCCAAGGCTATTGTCGTCTTCTTTTTCTATCGGCCCGTAGCCTCCCTTCTTGTTCTGGGGGTAGGGTGCACTCCATGGGTTGTGGTCTTCTCGGGTGTCGAGAGTTGCGTTAATGTTGTCTCCGACGCGGGAAACCTTAAGGCTCGGCACTGGGTGAGTCATAGTTTGTGGAGTGTACGCTCGTCAGACAAGCAGCGGTTACGCTTCCTGGGAAGTTGTTTCTTTCATTTCCCTTCCCTGCTTAGTTTTAGTTAACTCGTTAGTGAGTTTTTTGAATTTGGGATTTGAACGGTTTCAGGTTTTCACATTTTTTCAATTTTTGCATCTATTATCTTGTGTCATTTTCTATCGGTTAGTTGTCTTAGGAAGTGGTGTTACATTCATTATAGGCCCGGATAGCACTTAAGACGTAAGTGTCCGAAAATGAATGTACCATCACTACACCTTACATCTTAATAATCAGACATTCATCGTAGGCCAGGATAGCACTTAAGACGTAAGTGTCCGAAAGTGGATGTACTGTTATTTCTCTTTAAATCCTAATGATCACTCTTTCATCGTAGGCCCGGATAGCACTTAGAAAGTGTCCAAAAGTGAGAGATTTATCATTACGATTTCACAGACACAGATGGTTTTTCTTTTGACAAATCAATTTTTTGAGGTTAATTTTTCTATTACAATAACTTATTTTCAAGCTTATGTGTGGCCGTACACTATCAATCAAATATAATGTTTTTAGCAAATGGGCAGACTAATCTGTAGGTACATAACTTATTACTTTAACGTAACTTAACAATTTTTAAGAAAAATACTTCACCTGCGTTTTCGCATTTTTCGGGGAGAGGAGGTGTGTAACGGATTTTTTCATTTCAAAATCCGTTACTCGTTTTCATATTTTTTTTTTATTAACATAAAGTCATTATTTTCAAACATATCTCATAATATCTCATATTTAATAACTAATTTATTTTCCGTACAGTTTCAATTCATTTATAACATTGTATTCGATTTTATTAAGACTTTTTCAAATTTTAAAACTTTCTTTCAAATTTCAAATAATTCAAATTTTCGCGCTCCATATACGGAAATGGCCGTGTAATTTCGCCTAGCCTCGAACCCTGGCATATTCAAAATGCGAAAATTCAAGTGTGTGTTTACATTTCAGCAGGTATGTAGTTAAAGATCTGTATTATGAATTACTCGATTTTTCGGTTCTGTTGATGCATAATTTGAACATAAATACTGTTTAGTTGATTAAATACGAGAGGTGACTGGTGACGTAGGTCCTACCGGCCACCTCGTCAAGAGGGTCCGACCTGATTAGAGTTTGCTCCCGTCTTCGTTGGTATCGAGTCGCGCAGAGGCATCTTCCCATTTCCCGCCAAATTTTCGGCATTTTCGGCTTTTATCTGGTTCAATTTTTGCCATCGGTGATTTTTTTGAGTGGTTCAGTATTTTAATATCGGGGATTGATTTCGTGTGACTAATATTTTTGGGTTTTCCTGTTTTCTATGTTCACGGCATCGTGAGGCAACGACGCTTGCACGACGAGGCCCTTCCTTTTTGGCGGCGTAGCTGAGGAAGCGCGGGACACAGCAAGCAGGTGGTGGCTGTTTCTCCTGGAAAACCCCACAGGTGAGTCATTTCTTTTGATTTTTGCTTAGTTCAGCAACTTTACTACTCACCTGTGGCGTTTTTTTGACGTGCTATTTTTTTGAAGGACTCATTTCGTCCAAGGCCCCGGCCATCTTTAACTCAAAAACATAGCATTGTCCTTTTTTGAATACCCACCATCTTGCGGCTGTTATCTTATTGAATATTTTCAAGTTTTGGTCACATTAGTCACACGTTCCTTTCTTATTTTTCGGGTTAGGTCTCGATTCTGTGGTACCGGGCCGCTCAAATAAATCTGACACCGATATCTTCACTTTTCTAGTAGATGCATATTAACTTATATATATATATTTTTACTTTCTTAAATTCTGTATTTGCCGTTCAGGTCTCAAATAAACTTTTCGCGTTAAATAAGTTTTAAAATTTCATAAATTTCAAGAATTCGGACTGGAGCATTCTCAAAATTTTTCTTTTAATTAAATATTAAGCATTTTGCTATTCCGGTCAGTTAAAATAATATTATCTATAAAATTTAAAAAACTATGCATAGTTCCCCTTAGTTTAGTATAGTTCTAAACGTTTAATTTTTATCATTTGTCAATATTTAATAACTTTAGTATCATAATTCAATTTTCAATATTAATCGTAACCTATTGGTTTTTAAATTTCTGTAAAAGGCTTAGACCTTGTCTAATGCTACTTTCTTTCTGATCTGTTCACGCTTGCAACACCATCGTTGAGGACACTATAACCACAGCCCGCTGTCGACAAACAACGTAACGAGAGCTGCGTAGGCATCGAGAGGAGTTGCGTCGGCATAGGTGTTGACTCCTGGTCAGCTCTACTTCGGCGCAACCCCTGAGAAATCTGCTAGCCACGACATCTGAAACGCCTACACGAGCAGACAAGGACCGGAGGAAGCCCTAGCCACGCCCCGCATTACTACGAGCCTCGTTTGAGCGTAAGCGACTGAAGACGCAGTTCAAACTTAACATTCAGAGTGAATCATGGTCGAAGCTGAAGAGTCAGTTTAATTGTAAAGCCAATTTAATCTTTTTATTTGTTCTCAAACCAATTTTTATCAAAAATTTAACTTTCAATTTCTAACTAAAATTTAACTAATTTTCTAGTTTATTATATAGTTGCTCAATATTAACTTTATTCTAAAGTCGATTCATTTTATATCATTATAACTTAAAAGATGTACAATCCAAAATTGTAACATCTCTTAAAAATTGTGATAAATAAATCTTGTATATTTAACGAAGGTAACAGGATTTTATTGGACAGACCCAAGTATAGCAAACCTAGGATTGTTATACCATCCAATACATACATCTTGTGTGCCAAATCGTCTTTTCCCCTTAGGGAAAAATGACGATTTTCTCAATTAAAGACAAAATTTTGGAGGTTTCAAGATGCCCTAATCAATTTTAACTGAAAATAAGAGTAAAAAAGTTATGGGGAAAAGACGATTTTTTAGAAAATTTTAGCACCCCTATATCGAAAACGAAGAATCTTAAGTCATACTTTTTTCTTAGAATTGACAACTTTAGATAAATTGGGCTGGTGATAGTACCTTAAAATAAACTATGGCATATAAGACTTTTTTCATGGGATTTAATTTATTTTAACATGGTTAATTTCGAAAACAAAACATAATTTGGGATTCAATGCAAGTCAAATGAAGCAATTAAGTATATATAAATAAAGTATTTAAAGTTGAAATTTAAGATTCGAGTGATCTTTCAAAACATTAACAATGCTATACTTAACAACATTTTCCGCTTATTTTATTGTTTCAGATTTACAAATTGATCCACAAGTAATACTTAAGTGTTTAAGTCATTTCCAGGAAGGCTTATGCTTCAGGAGGCGCCCACCACGTCCAAGAAAAACTCCAAAATGCTATACATATAGTGAGTCCCTGAAGTGTCGGAATAGGTGTAAATAGCAAAAAAAATTGGAAGGATAGGGCCCTGTCCCAGATGCTCTGCCGTAGCAAAACAGTATGGTATTTTTCGCGTATACTACTTTTGATTTTTTTATTTAATATTTATTATTTTTAACCATCATAACATTTTTAAAAGTTGTATCTTCCGGAAAATACCCTATCTAGTTGCAATGGGGTCCTCACGAGCTGAAAGTATGCTCGGGTCGATGTTAGTCCAAACACGGGGATCTGAAACTATTTGTGAGAGAGTTCGGCTACTTTGTATAATGCGGTAAACCCGTGGGTAAACCATAAGGAGGATGTTTATTTAAACATTATAACATAACAGTGTTATTTTGTTTGTATAATATATAAACACAGAATAGCCACACGTAATGGCTCTTCTGTGGAATAAGCTATAAGCTGTATAAGTTATTGTATTAAAAATCAGTATTTGGGGTTTTGAGGAATGGCGAAACCATCTATTCTGCACTATTCATTTTTTCCTTAAAAAATGCCTAATATACTTTTGTCACTTTAGCAGACCATGAAAAATGTAAATTTCTAAAAATTATATATCAGTTTGTACGTCTTTTGGATTACTATAGATATTTTATGAGAATAGCTACACCGGTTTAAAAAAATTGAATTGTTTCGAGTTAAAGTGATGCACACTATATATCAAATAGTTTCTTCTAATATCACCTATATGTATAAAATTTGCATAATAATTCATTATCGATTCAAAGCCAACAAAAAATTTATTGAACATAAACAATGTCTAAACGACTGAAAAATAAAACGATAATATAAATAAATATATATATATATATATATATATATAAATTGTACGATTTATTGGGTGAAAATTGTTATTTGTCAAACAGGCTTTAATAAATGGAGTATTATGCGAAGGCGCTTGTAAGTCTGCCGTGGTTTCAGCACGGCTACAACTGGGCAATCCTCAAGTTGGTGGCGCGCTCCGAGGTCGGTACTTGTTATAATTCGTTAAGATTGTCTAGACTACTACCAAAGTCTAGAGTATTCTCTAGACTTTGCTACTACTACCTGATGTATAACAGAGAAGACTAGAATACTGAGAGTTCATCTTGTCAAATATGTCAAATGGAGCCCAACTTTAAACGGTAATTAATCCAGTGTAGGTCACTGTGCATCTTCTTTCTCAGTTTTAAATTAATCTATAATAAATGAAGAACGAACTCTACTTCATAGTTTATCTGAACGATCTTAGCCGGTGTGTGAAAAATTACGTAAAAGTTGGGCTCCATTTGACATAGTTGACAAGATGGACTCTCTGTATTCTGGTCTTCTCTGTGCTTTGAGTAATGCAATAGATATGTTGCTGGGACTTCAACAAAAGTCGACGACCCTAGTTTTATACTGTTATATACTATGCCAAAATTATAAAATCTGGTTTCACCAATAACACAAAAATATATTACAGTGAAACCTTCCAATAGCGAGCACCCTCGGATAACCATATATTGGTCGCTAAAGAGGGGTGGTCGCTTAAAGGAGAACTAGAAAAATTAAGACAACTAATATGCATTTTATAGTGTTTATTTATTAAAAAAATATATTGCATAAATAATTATCAATTTCCTTGAGAAAAATACACTGAAAACTAGGGACCCAGCAAGATTACCTATTACATATATTATTTTTTTAAATAATCAGAAATCAATTATTGCTTCACGTTTTCCGTTTATTTTAAAATTCATTCACATTTTAATAGAAGCTTAGACATATTTGTAACCATTTCAAAATCACTCAGGTTAACAAAAAACTTTTTCAAGTCTCTCAAACTTGCACAGGCTTCAGATAGGCTCGATACATTAGAATTTTGAGCAATTACAGGTACCTCATCCTCATGTTAAGAATCTGAAGGAGATTGACTAGTTTGTCGTATCTCCTCAATACAGTCATTAATGGTGAATTCTGCACTTTCTGTTGCAACGTCGCTATCAATTAATGCGAATTGTTTTAAATTGAAAAATGTGTCATTCAAAGTAGCAAACAGTTGTGCTAGCGGAATGTCATCTTCTTCATCTTCAATGTCGTCCACATCTATATTTTTGTACATGTGAATCTGACTCTTTAAAAGCACTTTTTTATTGTCATCGGGGTTAAATTTCCTGATATTATAATCCATATCAAGGCGTTCGCTAACGTAATGTTTTTTATATCTCTTGAAGAGGACAACACTTTCCACATAAATATTATGTTAATAGCATTTTAATAATAAAAAACTTCTGTAGAGCATTTGGTCCAAAGATTGGGAATGTGAGGTGGTGTTTGGTGGAAGAAAAAAAAGTTTAACGAAACAATACCACTCATGTTGTCTATGCTGTCATCCATGCTTTTTTGTTAGAGAACCATTCAAGAGGTAGCTTATCGATATGTGCCCCTTTAAAACATCGAGGGTTTTTGCTTTTGCCTATAATAAGTAAAGGCCACAGGCAAAGAAGGCGCTATGTCAATTTTTTCAGAAATTGAGTTCTTGGCGTCATCTTTTAGAAAATTTAAAAAAGTGTCAACCTATTCTAGCGTTCAGGCTTTAAATGCGCTCAGTCTGTAGTTATTTCAATATGTAATATTGGCATACAGGCTAAAAAGAACCCATGTCAGCGCGGTACTGGCTAAGAAGGGGCTTAGTCGATTGAAATGAAACTTCTTATCAATCAAAAAATACACGAAAAAGTACCCGCGGACTGGTATGATCACTTCAAATCTGCTAGGGCAAAGCCGATACCCTTCGAAGTTGTTGAAGCCGAACAAGATCTTTTTAAAAACTGGACGTCCTTTTTGAAACCCAAATATAGAAGACAATGACTACGTTTATCTCGCGACAACTCGATCGAATTGAAATGGATCCGATGGAGTTATGTCAAATCTTTTATAATTCTACATTTACGTCATCAGTATTGAATCCTATGGCTTTCAATCCTCTCTAGAGACATTAACTTATTATACTTATTCCACAGTAGGTTGGTGCACATTCTGACCAACTTCTGTTTGGAAATACCGGCTTGACTTGAAATTTTAAATATGATTGAATTTCAATCTGTAGGGTTTACGCCGTCTATTTGAGTCCCCTCCAGTGAATTCAAACCTCTCTCAATCGGATCGAACGCGTCGAGATAAACGTAATCTCTGTCCATTTTCAACGAGACCGATAAGAGAACTAAAGATTTTGAGAGATTCTCCGCAATTAATCTACTTCAGAAACACCTACAATGGGATGTGGGAATCAAGTCCCATAACAGCCAGAAAATTTCGACCTAATAAATTGCTCAAAGATGGATAATTTGAACTCCCTGATTTGTTATTATTTGATGATAAGTTTAGTGTATAACAAATTTTCAATTAGTTACTTAAGGGAATTTAAGATTGTAGGTCCATTACCATTGAGTCAAGCAAAATGGAAAGATTTGCAAGATCTTAAAAAGTTTTGTAAGCCAGAAGCCCAACAATAGTTGGACAGCATTAACTATTTAAGAAACTGACACTGCACAAGGGCCAATCTTTAAATATAACTAAATGTTATTTTAAATTCCATGCAAGTGAGAGTTACTACTTAGTTTATTATAAAAAGTAAGTTATAAAAATCATGTTTTCATACACATTTCTTTTATATAAATATAGAAAGCTTCTTATGACAAAGCGTGTTTTTACTTTTTTTCTCTGTAGTAAGGCTCTTCTTTTCACGTTTTTGTTGAACTTTATCCTTTGGTTTCATGGAAAAAATAAATATTACAATAAATATGAAGCTACTCGTGTATCAATTTTGGAATATTATTCCATATTTGCACAAAACACAATTATACACAATTCTTTTAAAATGGACAACAGCTTCCCTTTCCAAGTTTTGACGTTTTCGATATTAACATCAGCGGATTCACCACATATTGCCTTGAAGGTAATATTGTGCCGAAGGCGAAATTTTCTAACCACCCATTTGATGCTTTGAAATCACTTAGCCTTAGGCTTTGAGCAACTTCAAGGGCTTTCGCTTGAATTATGGGCCCTGATATGTAAGTGCTTATTTCTAGCCTTGCAAAACCAATTGAAAACCACTTGGTCAACAGCAAGTCCCTCAGTTTTAGAAAATTTTCTTCTTGGTTCAGCATTATTAAATATTATTATTATCTAATGTCTTCTTTATTTTGTAACAACATGGTCACTTGTGTCTTGCCAACTTTAAAATTTTCAGCCAACTCTCAACTCAAACCACTTTTTTCACTTTCGTTGATGATATCAATTTTTTCTTTGATAGAAAGTCGTTTTCGTTTTTCCGCTATACTCAAATATTTCACGTTGACCGGTAAGTTAATATTAAATTTGGATTTTATGAGCTTAAATAATAAATTATAGATTATTCTGTCACAAAGAAAATTTAAATATTTAGGTACTTTCTTTGTATTTAGGTAAGGTATTTTCATTGAGGGTTTTGTTATAATTGTTGTGGTTGGCCTTTTGTCGTATTTTATTGCCCTTTATTGAGAGTATTTTTACCATTGTTGTGCACTAAGATATTCCGATAATGAGTCCCCGCGGTCGTTTTAGAGAAGTGGCCGGTATAGACAGGTACAATAGTATGGGATTTCCCAAATAAATTTCGGGGAATTCCAAATCGGTCGTTATAGAGGGTGGTCGTTTTATACAGCTGGTCGCTAACATGGGTTTTACTGTATTTGAAATAAATAAAAAACAGCTTATAAACACGAGATTCGCACGCGTGGTGTTCGTTTGATGAAAACGCAACTTTAGATTTCTGCTAATTCAATATCAAAATGACAAGGCGACATACCTACTTATTTACGGTGTTTTTTTTTACCAAATCCTACAACATACGAATGGCTTCTACTTTGCTGTTTCCTGCCTACCTTTTATTATATTTAGGTATATAATTCTGAGAACCTGAACTCTCTGGAGACTTTGTCTCTAGTCGAGAACGAGAACATCTAAGATTTTTCCACCCTTGAACTCATATTAAATATTAGAGAAGGGTGCATTCCTTAGGAAATGTAATTAGCTAGGCCAAGGAAATTTCCTGTAAAGGAAGGAGCTTTCTCAGTTTACCCAAGAGAAAAACAACCAGGCAACCATATAATAATATATCGGAAAACCCATCAAAGCTGGCGACTGTAGTTTGAGTATTTTAATGCTTCACGAAAAAAGTAATACTTAGTTTAAACAACTGAAAAACACGCTTTTATTGTTGACTAACAAGAAAAAAAATAATTATGGATTTGGTATTATGGTTGATATTTCTTTGGTATTATGCTTAATATTTCTTAATATGAAATTATTTACCATTAACTTATGAGCGAACAAATATAGTACAAAACAGAAATTGACATACGGGCTTCAAATGGGACTTAAGCTGACTTATACACTGAAAACATTTCTTTTGGAACGTTCGAAAAATCGGATATGACGTCATAAAAAATAAGTTTCCCAGAAACATACCTGCATACTTTATTCGATATTGAGAAAGATCGTGCATTTCAGGTAAACTTTTGCTAAATAAGTTTTTTTATATCTATTTGCCTTAAAAAGGTACAAACCAAAATATGGAAATGGACAGGTACCTATAAATGTTGTCAGAGTTAGCCATGACTTTACGTAAAGTCAAGGGGTGGTAATTGGTAATTTTTTCTTTTTAAATTATGGACCTATAACCATTTAAGTATGCAGTAACTAAGAAGTAGGTAATCTTTTTTCTTTTATAGAAAAGACAGGCAGGCTCTCAGCACTTCTTGAGTGAAAGTAAAAATATTCGTTAGTGACTATACATTTTTGCCACATTCCATATAAATCATCATGTCGTTTCAAAGGGTCACAATCTATCTATAGAATATAATATTAATGATGATAATGATAATGGTAATGGTATTGATAATGATGGTGATGGTGATGGTGATGATGACCATGACGATGACGATAATAATAATGATATGCCCTTATTTATGTATAATATAGTTAAAACATACTTGTTGAAATTTATTTCGAGGTGGGCTAGAAAATTATTGATTTTTTAAAAGCAGAGGTATTTTGAAAAGTAGAGACGTTCGTTCACTAGAATGCGCCGAAGGCGAAATTTTTTGGAAATTTTTCATTTAAAGAGCGACATAATATTAAATTAAAAATTTGAGTTGCTTTTAATATAACGAAAAGAAACAGTTAGTGAGTGTTATAAGCAATTGCACAAAAAATACAAAAATAAAAAATACATTGCTCAGGACCGTTTTTAATTTTCTATGGTAAATATGCATTTTGGTAGCCAAAACGAGACAAAATATTTATGTGTGATACATCAATCAAGATATCGATTCATTTTGAAATATGCAATAATAAATCCACATCTGTGTTTTAGAAAAATGGGAAAATACAGTGGGAAAGTTTAATTTGTTTTTCAATATTTTCGCAACGACGCCAGAAAGAGATAAAATCTAATTTTCAAACAAATTTCTTAACTATCTCAGCAAACTATGAAAATATTTTAACTTTCTCAGCAGCATATTGTCAAACAACCAAAGGCTTTTGTTGTTAGAATATCAATAAAAATATTTTCTCTTAAAATCGGCAGTGAAGTGTCTCAAAATCGTCATTAAAAGCTCAGAAATCGGCACTGAAGTAGCCCATTATTGCACAATTTTTTTCAAGAAGTAGGCCTTGGCGAGATGTAAACATCAAATACCAGACTCGGAGCCATCGCCCGTCAAAAGTGACTAAATATTGAAAACCCGGCCAATAAATCCCATTTAATTTTTCGTACGCATTGCGAAATTTTTACCTATAGCAGCGCAATCTTTCAGTATAAATATTTTAGTAGATTTGAATATTATTCTATTTTACATGGAGGCAGCCCAACGGGCAGCAGTTTGGATTTTCTGTCAGAAAGTGCCGTGTCTCGTCATACTTGATCTATAGGTAGAGCGATCGTCAAAGTCAAGCAACGCCGCGCGTAGTCGGTTCATGGACGGGTTAAACCTTCTGATTATTTTTTCGCCTAATAAAACATTTTTTCCCGATTTCAAAAAATATATAATATGTACCTCGGCACTGAAATTCTTTTTATTACTCATGTGGTTTATTTGCCTCGGCCAGAAGCCTTGGCAACTAAAATCCACACGAGTCATAAAAAGTTGAACTTCACATAAATCACTATTATTGTGACTGACAAATTATTATTATTTTGCTTTATCAAAAAATGAAATGCATATTTAAATATTCTCAACATCCTTTCACCGCACAAGGTTAAGTAACCTTTGTGGAGTTTTCAAAATTCTTCCATATCGAGATTGTCTTTTTACTACAGTTGGATCACTATTTTCTGTTTTCTCTTCTTCATTATTCTTTTCTGGATTATCTTCTGAAAGTTTTAATGGGTACAGTCGCTGCAGTGGCCGAACTATTTTTCTACCTAAAACTCGAACTTCAGCAACTCTTCCAACACCATCTCTTCCTTTTATGATTTCTTCTATTTTTCCAATGGGCCAACTTGTCCTCTTCTTGTTTTCCGATTCTGACAGTATATTTCATACAAGAAAAAGTGATATCTTTGTACTATATTTCCTATATATTTGTACTATATTTCCTACCCTCAGTTGATTCCAATGACCAGTTTGAACTAGATAAGCCAGATATTCATTTTTAAATCGAAGACGTAAATTTTCCCTCAACAATACTTGTATCTGACTTTTATATAGTTTCTGTCTATTACATCGAAGTCTTCAACTTCTTGGTTCTTACTTTTTAGTGGATTGATTGATAACTGTCGCTGGAGTTAAAGGTATTAAGCATTCATCTTCTTCTAAATACGTAAGTGGACGATTGTTAATAACATTCAATGTCACACAGTACTATACGGTGTGGATATATTTGTGGGTATATATATATTAATATATAATATATATATAATATATATATTTCTTATATTTCTTAAAATATTCCTCATATCAAAAACATGTTTTAATAAAAGTGTTAGGGGAAATTATTTCCCGTTTAG
The DNA here is from genome assembly GCA_963920635.1 of Pseudeuparius sepicola. Classification (NCBI taxonomy): domain Eukaryota; kingdom Metazoa; phylum Arthropoda; class Insecta; order Coleoptera; family Anthribidae; genus Pseudeuparius; species Pseudeuparius sepicola. The sequence continues at coordinate 50,685,953 of OY987301.1, forward strand.
TGATATCAAGCAATCTTTCGTAGCACAAAAAATGTGGTTGCTATGGTAACCGATTTAGATACATTGGAACTTTCTGAATACGATACAATACAATTTTAAACAAAAAGAAAAGAAGAAGAAAAAAATACAAAAAAATTAAGTTTTCTATTATGCTTTTGACAATGTTTATCAAAATAATTAACATCAAGTTAGCCATGCCAAAATCAGAACACTGCGAAACTGTCACTAGCTGTGTAACTGTGTACATTGTTACACTAAACGTACTTTTTTACTCAATTTTCTGTGTACTTAAGTACTTAGTGTGTTAACCTGTATTCTTTCCGTTTCACTTAATTCAAGCGCCATTATAACTTACTAAGTACTTAAGTACACAGAAAATTTAGTAAAAAAAGTACGTTTACTGTAACAGTGCACACAATTACAAGCAACTGACAGCTAGTGACAGTTTCCCATTGTTCTGATTTTGGCATGGTTAACTTGATGTTAATAATTATTTTGATAAACATCGTCAATAGCATAATAGAAAAGTTATTTTTTTTGTATTTTTTTCATATGCGACCCCATTAAAATTGTATTGTATCGTATTCAGAAAGTTCCAATGTATCAATTTTCACCAAAAAACGTATATGGTGCCATTTAAAAAATCAAGTCGGTTACCATGGATGGCAACCACATTTTTTTGTGCTACGGAAGATTGCTTGATATCAATGAACGGGAAATAATTTCGCCCAACATTTTTATTAAAACAAGTTTTTCATATGAGGAATAATTTAAGAAATATAAACAATATTCCACAATTTCTATCCACACTGTATATAATTCTTCATAATATAGATAACGATGCTTTTCCCAAATTTATTCTTAATAACTCTTTACGAATCAGTCTCTCCCACCATCCTCCCCACCAAGCAGCCGTTGGTGGGTTAAAAATCCACTTATCCTTGTTATATTTAAATATTCTTTTATTTTTAACCCAATCAATTTTCAATAAATAAATTTCACATCCACGAAAATTAGTCTCATTTTCGGAATATATTAGGTATATTTGGCCTTCCTCTTCTACTAATAAAACGTCTTAGTGCAAAAATAAAGGCTTCAGTTGATAGAGATTTTACAAACTCCTAATGCACTTTTTCTTGTTCTTTTAAATATTGTGGTCCAGCTAAATCTACTCCAACAACTTCAAAAATAACTGCCATACCAATTCTATTTTCAGGGAAAGGTGATGGCGGAGTATGTGCATGTTTACTACTGAATCTTCTACAGGAAACACATTTTGAAATAACCCTATTTACAACTTTTCTGCTCCTTATTATCCAAAAGTTTTCTCGGACTATGGTTTGCAGAGTTTTCTTTCCTGCGTGAAAGTTCTTATCATGTTCTTCTGTAACCAGTTTCTTTACTAATTCATGATTCTTTGGTAAGAGAAATGGATATTTAAATTTCTCTGGAAAATTTAAAAAAGTCAATCTTGTTTTTATTCTTAATAATCCGTCTTTATCTTTAAATACATCCAAAACCTTTGCTAATTTTATAACATTTTTCAACCCATCCTTTTGCATCACTTTTAAAATAGAGATTCGTGCCATTTCTAATTCATCTAAAACAAGTTAACCCTTCATTTTCTTTTTATAACGACTGTTATTTTGGAATCTAAAAATCCATCCCACTATCCTTTTTATCCTTATATATTTTGAAAAATAATTTAATCTGGTAAAGAATAACTCTTTTGTTTCAGTTGTACGGAAAAAACATTTTGCGAAATTTCTTCAAGTGAACTATCATTTGGGACATAACTGTTCTGGCTAATTGGCCAATCTACTATTTTTCCTTTTAACCATTTTGAACCTACCCACCATTTATCTTTAACTAACTGCTTACCACTACATCCACGTGATAAAACGTCTGCGGAATTCATATTTGCTGAAATACTTACGATGCCATTGTTCAATAGAACTATACGAGTGTATTTCTCTTATTCTATTTGCTACATACTGTTTCCAAATTGCTTTTGTTTTTATCCAGTACAGAACTATCATGGAATGAGTCCAATAATCAATCAGTCAGTCAAATCTTCCAATTCTGGTACCTTTTTTACGACCTGTAACTATCTCGTACCTATTAAAGCCGCCGATTTGGCCAACAACAACTGTATCGTCGTTCGGGTGAGATTGATAATTTTTTTCTAATTTCTCTAATTATAACTTATTTGTCAGGAGAAAATCGGTAAGTATAATTAAGGCGTTGATGAGTATGATTTCATGTGTTTTGAGCCATGTAGTTGAACATTAACTTCTAGAAAAATTAAATATGACATTATCAAAATCAAGCTATTGTTGGGGAGACTTTGATAAGGCACTTGAAACGTGGTAAGATTACTGCTAAAAGCAATATGTATTATCAATGTCACCCCCTGTAAGATAATTTTAGAAGTTAAGAGTTATCAAAATCTACCTGGGGTGGGTGAGATTGATTACCTACAACAACTGAACATTCCTTTTAAAACTGCAGAAGTGGTTGCAGGAAAAAATATTGCTCATAAACATCTATAGATTTTTGAAAAATATAACGAAAACGATCGCCGCTTTGCTGGATCGCTGGTATGGGCAAGAGAGCAATAATTTCTTCACATGATTTAAGACCTCCGACATTTTATCTGTTTGGGAGTATTTTTTGGACAACCACAGCATATCTATACACAACCGATTTTCTTCTACCAGACTTATCTTTTCCAAGCAAAAGTCACCACACTTTATGTCTCCATAAACGAAATTACTGTAATATACCTCCCCTGTGTCAGCGTTTTCAGCGTAATCTTCGTCAGATTCATCTTGGCAAATAACTTCATTTTCAATTTCTGAAGAACTGCTTTGGAGAGGCCTTGGACAAGATACTTTTTCCGGGCATAACCTCTATTTTCTTTTCTTTTCATGGGTCCTCTTTTTGTCAAATTGGCAAATCGCTTTCCTTCAAATAGTCTAGTAAACGGGCATTAATTTCACCTTTAGGAGGCATACTATCATTTGTAAGTTCATTGGGAAATTTTTCCAATACTTTTTGGGCATTTAAAGGAAATACGCCAGTGGCTTTAAAGCCACTAACTAAATCTTTTTTATTGACCCTTTCTCACCCGCAGATTTTCTGTCCATCCGGACCAAAGTTAAAGAGTATTTTTGTTTTCGTCGTAACATTATTATAGTTCAAAAATTATTAGTTGAAGACCAAATGAAGGCTATTATTTCCTGCTTATTCAATTAATATTTTTTGCAAATTTAAGTAATTTTAAAAGTATCGTGACCCCATTTTATTGAACAATTATTTTTGATTTCTCTTTGGTTCGCAGTTAGTCAAGTCGCGTCTGTATTTTCTATTTTCATTTAATATACCGGGGAGGGAAGTGTATTCATGAATATACAATAAGTGATTTAAAGCAATTTTTTGGATTTAACTAGTTTATTGTCAGATTTTAAGTAATGTCATTAATTAAGTATTAAGGTTTTTTCTTTGACTACGTTTATCTCGTGACAACTCGATCGGATTGAAATGGATCCGATGGAGTTTCAGATTGAATTTCAATCTGTAGAGTTTACACCGTCTATTTGAGTCCACTCCACTGAATTCAAACCTCTCTCAATCGGATCGAACGCGTCGAGATAAACGTAGTCATTGTAAACAAACAGTCTGTGAGACATAAACAGTACTTATCGAGGGTCGGAGCACAGTCTAATTTGCCCAAATTATTCTTGCATGCACAACTACTGCACCTGGAACGTACACCGCGCTACCTAGCCGTCCGAGCCTTGTCATCTGCTGACCACAAGCGTAAGCATCCACAGATACACTTGGCAAAGAGACCCTGAAATACTGAGCTACTTCCATCGCACACCTGTATAGTGGCTGTTAAACTGTCAGTGCTTGGTCGCAGGCTGGTAGTGACGTGATCGGAACCTGGTTCGGAAACTTCATCGATACCCAGTGGAGTACTGTGGGTCACTCCTGGCTGAATCAGATGTACATGTAAAGTGTTTCTGTAGTTAAAGCGTTCAATTATTAATATATTACGTACAGAAGATTGTACATTTGCGTTTTATTTTAACATTCACATGTCTCGTGCAGTGCTAAGTTGTTTTGGACTTTCTTAATCGTCTCGCAGCAATTCATTTGATTTAATTTTAAAACTTACAGTTGTTCCATTTAAATACATTGTAATTCGGTCTGACACTTTTATTGTAAAACATTTCACATTTTTTATTGTTAACAAATTTCAGTGAGTCATTTCTTTGTAAACTATTCTCAAGTTTTTCTAATAAACCTTTGTGAATATTTTAAATAATAATCGAGTCATATAACCAGTTTCGATAGCTGGGCCGAAACTGCCGTTATTAATTAATTAATGATTGTGTTAGATGAGAGACATACAAAGTGCATATTATTTTCGTGGCATAAATTTAAAACCTCGCGCGATACGAGGTTATTTCCTATGGGCACTTTTTTCCTTCCAAATTTGAAGCGTGAGGAAGAAATGTTGTCACAAACCCATCAGCAAAAACATTGGAGTCGATCCACCTACTTTGTGGTCTATTAAATCGAGAACCCTTTGAACAGCACGTTTCGGCACAACAAGGTGCTCCTTTTGGGCCATGGAAAGTTCATCTGTTCCATATTTTTTCGGCTTTATAAATAACATAATATGTGGTAATAATACACCGGAAGCTGAGCAGCAAAACATCACCGATGTATCTGATTTGCTAAAATTGACAACGTTGGTGGGATATTTGACTCCCCTTTTATACAATAGACGTTTTCTGCCAGGATGGTCTGCCATGTTCTTCTCATCGTAGTTAAAGAGATTTGTATCTGGAACTCCTCTAATGGTTTCTTCCAAATTCGCAAAGTAATTCTCAATATCTATCTTTGAAGCCGTGGCGCGCTGGCTCTTTTAATGTTGGCTGCCAGTCTTTGCGTCACAATATCTTTATGTCTTTTCAATTCAACCCAATCTCGGCCGGGCATGTTGTCCCGAAATTTCGCTACATTTCTGCCTTGCTGTTAAACATAGTTTTTAGTAATAATTTGCGTGTCTAAAATAGTTAATGGGAACCCCTATTCACTGCACGCCATAGCACCTCTGATTAACTGGCCTTCTTCTTCCCGACTAAAAATCGTTTTACCTCAAATTTTTTTATACCTATGCAGTCCTTTATATTTATTATAAAGTATCCCGTAGGCTATACTATATTCTTTGGCAGCTCTGTTGATAGACCATCCATCCTCAGAAAAATTTTGAAATGCATTTTCGAGGTTTTCGACACCAAAGTCCCTTTATTTCCTACTCCCGACTTTTCTCACATACTTTCGTGGCATTGTCGTTCTTTCCCTTAAACTAAAAAAAAAGGATATTAAAAAAGCATATAAAACCATTGACTATGCCTATGATCAAAGTAACCCCAAGCTCTTATCAAAATGACCCCATAAGGAAAAGCGCAGTTTACCAAATACATGGCGACTATGGACATAAAATTTCAATTATAACCTTATATATTATACAGGGTGTATCTTTGATAGGTACAGAAATTTTAACCACGTAATCGGGGACGTTCATAAAACCGAAAAATGAAAAAAAAATTTTTTTAATCGATGTTTAGAAAATGGGGCAAATCAATCTTTATCCGTGCTCAATGCACGCCGCTGGATCGTCACTAGAAGCGCTTAGAGGGGAGGTCTAACCTCTCCCTAGGAGATGGAGGGGAATAACGTTAGATTAGGAAGGGGAATACCGCGACGTTGCCGCATGTCAGAGTGGAATAAATCTGCTTGCAGAATTAGGTACCTAGGTACCTTTGAAAATTACTGCTGGTAGGTATCCACGTTTTTTTTTATGATGTCGGTTGCTGTGACGAACTGTTTATTGCTTTCTTCACAGGCGCACACAATAATTTAACAAACACGTCAGTTTTTATCACTTTACTGTTATTTTAAGTCCCTAGGCAGCAGAAATGTATCCGAGCGCCGCTCGGAGAAGTCATTGCTAGAAAACTCATTGCTGATTTCACACTCATAATTTTTTGACAAGTCTTTTGTGGAGTAGGTATCTACCTACCTACCTATTTTACAACTGATTTTCAGGCCGCAATTTTTTTATACTAATAATTAGCCATCTCTTGGGACACCTTGGGATAATAAATTTCTGATCGGCAATCAACTGAATAAAGTATTTGTTTTAAAATACAAATTATCTGTAAAAATTGCAAATTTCCACAACCACCCATAGGGTAGAGCGTAGAGCAGCGGCGCGTTACTTTTTTTTAGCGAGTGGTCGCCTGTAGCCCTATCATCTCGAAAAAAGTGGGGGAAGACTGTAATTTGACGTGAATTTAACGCGCGGCTTCGATTTGTTCATAGTTTTTAATATTTTTCAACCCTTGCCCGATAGTGCGCCACCTTTAAACCCCCTCAGGGTTGTGGTCCTATGTATTATCTACTTTTAAAAAATTATTCGTTTCCGAAAAAAGTGGGGGAAGACTGTCATTTGATGTGAATTTAACGCGCGGCCCCGATTTGTTCATCGTTTTTAATATTTTTCTACCCTTGCCTGATGGTGCGCCACTTTTAAACCCCCTCAGGGTTGTTGTCCTGTCTATTGTCTACTTTTAATAGTATATTACACACCGAGGTGTCTCGAGATAAAGTAAACTTTCCACCCGGGCGGGAGGGCGGGAAGTAAAAGTCAAAAAATTGACACTTTCAAACTTCTAAAAAGTCAGAAATGTCGATATTACATACATGGTTGTAAATAAAAAATTATTCGGTTCCGAAAATAGTTGGGGAAGACTGTCAAATTGGCGTGCTTATCATTTCCGCATTTTTTAACCCTTTGCCGTTTCGGAACTCTCTCAAGTTAATTCCTTACCATTCCTCTTACTTTTCGTAAAAACTTGGTGGCGAAATGTCGCGTAATGTCCCCAAAAACCGAAAAACAGCGACTCCTCCTGGTGAATTTAAGCTTCTGCGTGCCCTTGACTACTGCCCGACATTCCTTCGCCGAGATTCGCCAGGCGCGGGCATATGACGTTGGCGTCGGGCGCTGGCGTCCGACGCCAACTTCACACAAAAACGACGCCGCGCCGAATCGCGCAATAATTACAATTACGAATGAATTCACTGGCACTGATTCACTCGATTTTGCTCCATTTCCACGCCGCCCGGCCCGGCCGACCTACTAAATTACAGCTGGGCGAGGAGCGCAAGCGCGGGGCGCCACTTGACATCGACACTTCAGGTGATCCCCACTACTCATAACTTCTGCGCGATATTAGCCAATCGCGGCTCGCGGCCCCTACTTCTCTCGGGCCGGCGCTACTATGTTGCCAAGTGTGCTGAAAATTTACCTGATTTAGTAATTTAATTCCGTATAAATTTAATTGTGTAGTGGATTTTTACATGGATTTACCCGTTTTTGTGCGTAATAATTATATGAGATAGTAGATTAACTTATAACGAATGAAACCCCGTATAAATCCGCGAAAATCAAAAATCGGATTTAAGGGACTTTAAGAGCAATGGCACTGCAAATAGTACAGATAAACGCACGGAATTCCGCTAGCTCTCTACCGTATACTTTACATGGAATTCGTCCCAGGACGTCCACCAAAAATGCAAAACAAAATTTGAAACTTCAAAATCTATCTCCTCTGTTATACGTCAACTGATTTCTGTCAAACCTGTCTCAAACTGTGGCGAAAACATAGGTCTACGATTCGTATGGACAATTTTTTTGTTTTTAATTGTAGTTTTTTAATGGTAACAAAAATACTCCTTCAAATACTCCCGAGAAAATGAAACGGTAGCATTTTTGTAAATTTGACAAGTACCAACAATGTTTTTTAAAAAAATTGTCCATACGAATTGTTCCTCCATCTTTTAGTTACATTTTGGTAAAAAAATCGAATTTCTGGAACTGAAAATAAAAAAGTAGATCGACTTCTAGAAAAACACTGCAAAGCCGAAATCAATATGAATACACCGTGCCCCCACTCCTGCCTTCTCCTCAAGCGAGTCTCCGTAGAGGGGACACTAAATAGACAAAGATAGGTACAATATGTTCGCCCGTTAGCCGTCACACTCTTGTTTCCGCTTATCGTATTTTACAAGCTTTTTTATTTAATTTCACCTGTTAGCAGCGTCCAGAGAATACTACTGTTATTGTGTGGGTCGAATCTTGCAAGCTGAATTAGAACCACTTCCTGACATCCGATTGAGCTGAAATTTTGCATACACCTTTAGTTCCGGTGACAATGCAATATGCAATACTCAATATTGTAATACTTTCTACTTTCTAATACTTAATATGGGTATCAAATGAAAGGGGTTGACGAGTACAAAATAATAAGATAAGTGACGTCATACTAAATCCAATATGGCGGACTAAATTTCTTTACCACTCTCCTGATATGGGAATCAAATATGTACTAAAAGCACAAAATAAAATAAAAGATAAAAACCTTTTTAAAAACAAGCTTTTATTTAAGCCATGTACTAAAACGAATAAAATGAAATAAATCATGTACTACATCGAATAAAATAAAATAAGTCTAGGTTTTTGTTAGAATAATTCAGTGCCAAATTGCGCCAAGTAGTTTTTGTAATTTAAAAAGCTTGTCGCAAGAAATGTTCATAGAAAGTAGGTACCAATTAATTTTAATATACAGTGATTGGTTGATAAGCAAGTACTTACTTGCCAAAGTATGTATTTTCTTTAGAATTCGCGAGACTAGCTTTTTGATTTACAAAAATTTGTCGCAATTTGGCATTGAATTATCTTAACGAAAACCTAGATTTATTTTATTTTATTCCTTTTAGTAGATACAAGACGTAGGTATTTTATTTTATTCGTTTTAGTACATGACTTAAATAAAAGTTTGTTTTTAAAAAGGTTTTTTATCTTTTATTTTTTATTATCTACAATAGTTATCTAGCCTAATCTTGATTGAAGGCTTCTATAGGCTGAATTTGATGTTTCTGAAATTCTTCCCAATGGAATTTACAAGTATATAAAACCATAAATGCAATATTTTAAATTTTGATTGTGTTAGTTCGTCTTTATGTACAGGGAGATCATTTTTATACGCCCAGCCTCTCTTAGTGGAAAACGGTCGAAGATATGGAGATATTATATTATATGGGAGATGATATAGGGTGTATAAAGGAATAAATTGGCCTCATGTAGCGACTCTCTGCTAATACGACGCTAGGCGTCGCGTTGCGGCGCCAAGAAATATTTTTTCCCACCAACATACCATTTTTGTTACATCATTCAAAATCCCTTAGGGTAGTTTATTCATTTACACACTGCCCTAAAAAAGAGTAAAAACTAACAACCCCTATTATTTTTTTTCCTCGAACTTTTTTGTGGGTCATTTTTACATATAACAAAAATATGATTTGTGTAGCCCTTTTATTATGGACATATCATTTTGGGCATCTACTGTAACATTATATTTTTGTTTTTTTAATGTTCAATAATAGTACATTATACACTTAGGTTGAGAAGTGAGCCATTAAATAATGGCCTTCTCAACCGAAGTGTCTATAGTTTTTTTTTACTACTAACATTGAAATATTGCCACATTTTACATATTTGATTAGATTTTGATATTTTAGTCATTTCTCGCTTTTTTCAAATACTTCGAAAGCCTGGGAATTCAGTTGTCAAGCTGATAAAATGAAAATAATTTTTAAATGTCATATAGAAAATTGTTCATTATTTACCTAGGTATTTTTTTATTATCATTATTTACCTAGGGAGAGAAATATTACTTCTCATTGATTTCTCAGGTTAGTAGTAAAAAAAATAATTAAATTGTTGACGCCCGTCTACTATGAATTTTTACTTGATTTTCTGTAGCCAGGGGAATGGCATTTATCATGAAATAATTTTTTTGTAGGAAAAATATTGTGTTTTCGAGAAAAAATGTACAGGGAAAAAAGTTTCTTAAATAAAAGGGCTACGCAAATCATATTTTTGTTATACGTAAAAATGACCCACAAAAAAATTCGAGCAAAAAAATTAATAGGGGTTGTTAGTTTTTACCCTTTTTAGGGCAGTGTGTAAATCAATAAACTACCCTAAGGCGTCTTCCCGTAAGTAGATAACACATACCAAATTTCAAATTTTTAAGTAGCGCCGCTATTGAGATAAAATAAAAAATATTTGGGTCACCCTGTAGACCCGAATAACTTGGCAAGGAAAGCCCAAATCGAAAAATTTTATATGAAAGACCCCTTAAAACCACCTGCCGAACACCCCTTTAAAGTATTTACTATACATTCTGACTCACCCTGTATAATATCTCCATATCTTTGACCGTGTTCCACCAAGAGAGGCTGGGCCTCTAAAAATGATCACCCTGTACTTTTTTTTGTAGGAAAAATCAAACTTTTAAAATTTTTATAAATGGTATTTTCAAGTACAAGGTAGTTCATTAGAAATTGACTTTTGAGGTTAGAAAAAAAAGTTTTTTACAAAAGTTTTAGATACTAATACAAAGTTTTTTGTGACGCTATTGGACCGTGTACAGTGTGTTCTAGAAAGCCGTGGCAGACATAACTTATGTTTTTTTAAATGGAACACCCTATATATTTTTGCATTTTTGAAATCTGCTCATCAAGGCAATTAAAATGATATTAAACTTTGTGGCATTATCTTTTTCCGTTTTTGAAAAATTCCGTTTTCAAATTTTATACTAAATTTATTTAACTCGAATTTGTGGATCTCGCGATAAAGATAGATGATCGATGTAATAACAAAAAATATTTGTTTTAAACAAGAGAGTAATACAGTGAAACTCCAAAATGTTTAGGAGCCTTTTCAAATTTTACTGATTATATTCTCGAAATAAAGAACTGTACACGGTCCAATAGCGTCACAAAAAACTTTGTATTTATCTAAAACTTTTTCCAAAAACTTTTTTTTATAACCTCAAAAACTAACAAGTTAAGGGGCGTGTCAATTTATAATGAACCACCCTGTACAAGGGCAACTAAGAGTAGCCAATAAAAGTGGGGTGCCTTTTTGGCATTTGGACTGGGAAAAATTTTAAAATGAAAATTTTATACCTAAATATAGACGTCGCGATTTTTTGGAAAAACAGATGGAGCCAAAATTGACGAAGTTATATTTAAAAAGTTTGCTCCCGGAATTGGTAGATCCGACCACAACACATCTAAAGAGGCACAAAGTAGTAAAAGAAAAAAGTAATAGAAATCCAAAATACCACATAGATATAGCATAACCTACCTGTGGAAATAATAATTTATTGAAACACTGTTCTACTTTGGCTGTTTGATTGATAGGAATAATAATTTCATGTCAGAAAAAATTGTAAAAAGTTATAAAAAAATTTCTTTCCAATTCAGTGCACTTATCAGAAAAACAATTATTATTGCATAGAAAATATCGAAATATAAAGACAAAACTTATGTTTTTTTTATTAATTTCTATAACCCAATTTTCCGCAAGGCACTGAAGAAAAAAACAGGGTTAGTAAATAACAAAAAAGACCCGAAAAGATACTTTCGGAATTCGTACAAATAGGGGTAGGTATGTGTTTAATATTTATATATGTGTTTAATATTTATATTTTTTCAACAATAGCCCAACAAATACACAAACCGAGTCAACAACAAAACGCCATGAAGTAGTCAGGTTGCAGCCCTACAACTTTTGTATTTGATATTTTTTTTCTAAGTTGATAAATAAAAAAGTTATGAAGTGGCCTAATTTCACGGAATCACCCTGTACACCGGCGCCCTTCCGACCGATTCAGCTCTCGGCTGCCTGGCGGTCCGACTCGCTCGGATCCGAAAAAACGTCGTCCGGCGCCCGACACCGTTCCTCGCGCTAAACGCGCTGCCGGTGAGAGGGGAAGGGACGAGAGTGCGTGGTGAGGGGTGACGAGAGGAGAATATTCCTGAGATTGGAGCCGGTCGTCGCGACCGTTAATTTTAGATCTTGTCTGCGCGGTCATGACTCTTAAGTCAGTTTGGGGACATGTCGGCATAAACGGCAACACCGAATAGTGGTATTGAATGGTATGGGGGAAAGCTTGTGCGCACGCACCCCGTCTCCGTCACCGTACCGCCGCGCCGTAGCCGACGCGCTAGTCGAAGATCGCCCGTCCGATTTTGGGATTTAACAGCTGATTGATATCGATCCGCGTCCGCCTGTAATTTTTGGGAGCGCCAGCTTCAACAAGCAATTTATTATTATACAGAATGCCTTACGTGTGGCTATTCTGTGGTATAACAATTCTGTTTCCAAAACGTGGACGCGTATGCAAACGTCGCGTCTTGCTAACCGATATTGTTCCGTTACTTTGCTTTGTTTTACGAACTGTCGTCGCCATTTTTTTGGACCAGCAGTGATGTCCAAACCTGTTGCAATTGCCGCTACGAATTTGCAGTGAAATAACAAGTGATTTTTTCATATTTCCGTTAAGAAATGCAGTGTTAAACGTTCGCGGCCTTCGTATGAAAACAGTGCTAGATAGGTTCCTACTAGGTACCCCAATTACGCGCGAGGATAAAAGAAGCAGCTTCAAGGGTTCGCGAAAATTCGGGTTTTATTAGACGCATACGGTATGGATCTAATTGTACAATCCACCTAGTCGAGTCCCCGTTGGAATAAATCAGCTGAGGGAAACCGAGACGTCCCTAATATTTGGCATCGCGCCGCTTTAAGTGTGCAGTGAAAAAAAAAACAAGTGTTTTGTTCGTATTTCCGTAAAAAGAGACTATGAAGTGTTATACCTTCGCGACCATCGTATAAAAACAGTGCCACTAGTTAGGTAGGTACTTAGTGCTTTATGTGATTTTGTGAAGATTTTTGGATAGTATCTAAACACAAGAAAATAGTAAAAATAATCGATGCATCTCAAAGGTAGGCTTTTTCATGCTATTCGTCGAGCTATTCGCTAAAAGAACCTTTAAGGAGTTGTCCAAAAATTATTTATTTATTTAATCTCCACATACACCAAATGATACATGGTTGCGTCAATATTCTTCAAATACTGCGAAAAAGCCTCGGAAAAAGCGATTCGACTGGCAACCAGTTACCTAGTGCTTCTTGTGATTTTCGAGAGGATTTTTGGATAACATAAGAAAGGAGTACGACACCCGCAAGGAAAATCATCCAGGCATCCGAAAGGTAGTTTTTTTGCATGCTATTCGCTAAAAGAACCATTAAAGATTTGTTCAAAAACTAGTTGAAAGACTATTCCTGAAATACTGTGAAAGAGCTATACGTCTGACAACGCTGCACGGCGGAATTGGGGGGGATCCGCCGGAACCGGCCTCAGTTCCAGCTGGTCCCGGCAAGGTCAAGGACCCATGGCCGTAGCGTCGGAAAAAGGGGTTTTAATAGCGTTTTAAAAAAATATATTTCTGACGTTAATATGCACTTTAGAAAAATTTTAATTGCATAGGCGTAACAAGTGCATTTTTCCCGACCTGCCCTTAAAATATCTGTACTTATCAAAGTTACACCCTGTATATTATATATTTTATATTATATATTATATATTATATATTATATATTATATATTATATATTATATATTATATATTATATATTATATATTATATATTATATATTATATATTATATATTATATATTATATATTATATATTATATATTATATATTATATATTATATATTATATATTATATATTATATATTATATATTATATATTATATATTATATATTATATATTATATATTATATATTATATATTATATATTATATATTATATATTATATATTATATATTATATATTATATATTATATATTATATATTATATATTATATATTATATATTATATATTATATATTATATATTATATATTATATATTATATATTATATATTATATATTATATATTATATATTATATATTATATATTATATATTATATATTATATATTATATATTATATATTATATATTATATATTATATATTATATATTATATATTATATATTATATATTATATATTATATATTATATATTATATATTATATATTATATATTATATATTATATATTATATATTATATATTATATATTATATATTGTATATTATATATTATATATTATATATTATATATTATATATTATATATTATATATTATATATTATATATTATATATTATATATTATATATTATATATTATATATTATATATTATATATTATATATTATATATTATATATTATTTTTAAATAACCAATAATTGGCAGACCTGTTTTTATAAGGGTCAGAAACCAGGACAAACAATACAATCACATTAAAACTCATATAAACACCGACAAGAAATTAAATTGACATCTGAACATAATCAACACCAGAACGTGACTGGACAGGGACGCTAACAATCCGTGTGCGGCGTTTGAAATAACACATGTTATGCGGGAAATTCAAACCTGTTTTAACAATTTTATTTTTTATCAAAGTCACCCCTGAAATCAAAGTCACCTCAAACAACGGTACTGTTTCACAAGTTCCAAACTCCATGCGTATGAAAATACAAGCAGCATATGCCAACTTACTAGCATATAACACGCAATTTAAGAAATGTAATATTTTTTAACCATGATTCAAAATATTTTGTTATATCTTCTGGTAAATGTTCATCCCACGAAATCTTTAATTTTCAAGTTTCTTGTAGTAATAACTTTGGAATCAACGTAACAGGAACAGATACGCCAATAGGATCAAAAAGTTTTTGCGTTGCTGACTACAAACCTCGTTTTGTTTTGGGAATATTGTTTATTCTTTCCATATTAGGAAAATCATAAAATAAAACATCTTGTTTATAGTTCTATAATACTCCCAAAACAGATATTATATCATTACAGTTATCATTTGTTTCACTGCTGTTTAACGAGTTATGCTTCCAATCTCTTAAGGTAAATTTGGCTGAAGATAAAATTTGTTTTGCTTTATTAATAAATCATTTTAATTTATTCATATTTATCATTAAGACTGATAACACAATTATCAACATAGAATCCATTTAAAAGCTTACTTGTATTATCTTTGAACCGTGAATCTTTGAAATTTTCTAAGTGTAATATTAAAGTTGCTTCCAATAGCAATGGGCTTGGTTCTAATCCAAAGACAACTCTACAGTGTCTATTTTTTTTAATAATGCCATTAGAACAGTCTTTCCACCATAGAAACCTTAAAAAATCTCTATCCTTTTTCTAAAGAATTATTTAAATAATTACCATTTTTATCCTTCGCAGATCCATCAAATACTCATTTTTGTGGTTGTTCTATTTCTTCTATATTCCCTTGCTGCATCCATTCTTCAAATACTTTGTCTAATTCTGAAAATTTTCCCAAAGATATTATTTTTCTAGTACTTGAAAATAAGCGCTGTTCCGCAAGTTGATAATTTGTTAGTAATTTTGGGCAACCAGGTATCCATGGCAAGTAGTGAGTCAAAGCGGGTACGAGGACAAAATAGCCGCCGTATCCAAGGTCGACGGTTGAAGGTTGCGAATTCGGGGCGTGGCTTCAAGGTTAAATCCCTTTCAAGGTTTCTGGGAATTGGCTGCCAAGGTCAAGGGGTGGGGCTTAGAGGTCGCGAGGTCGCGGTGTGGCTTCAAGGTTAAATCGCTTTCAAGGTTTCTGGAAATCGGGTTCAAGGTCAAGGAGTGGGGTTTCCGAGAATCGCGTTTCTGGGAATTGGGGATCAAGGTCAAGGGGGCGGGGTTTCCTGGGAATTTTGATTTCTGGGGAATCGTTGGTCCCCCTCACCCCTCTAGCTTTGATAAAAGACACAGTTTGCTGTTGTGTGGAGTTCAGTAGCAGAGGTGAGCTAAGATGGCTTGCAGCAAAGAAATAGATTTGAAAACCATCCACAAATTTAGTTGCTTGTGTCAGATACCGGTGATTAAGTTGGTGGAATTGGGTGAAGGTTTGCCGATGAAAATTTTCTCGGGGAAGGTAGTGAAAACAACGTTCTGGAAGACCCAGAGACTTGCCATCAATAGACTGCGCGTAACGCATCTAAGGTGTTGTCGACACACTATGCAACCCACAAAACCCTGCGGGGCAATAAATCGTGTCCGGCGTCCGCGAGTTATTACTTCGTTAGGTCCTAAAAAAGATGAACACGGACGACCAATTAAATGGGAACTTTTTAAAACGTTGGTCTCTTTACAACAAACTGAAGGTCGAACAATACATATTAATTTCAGACAAGAAATAATTATGAAAGTAAGATTAGCGGCCCAGATTTTTAGCATAAGTGTAGCAGATTCTCTGTATTTCTGCAACAAAGACCTTTACAGATTCTGAGGGAACTTCAAATTTTGCCGAAAAATTAATGATATATTTGACACTTTAAATTCCAGAAATTTGTTGTCAAAGAGTAGTTTCGGAAAACCGTTGACTCTAGAAAATATTACTTCCTTTACAACGTTTTTTAAAAGTTCCATTCATTATATCATATATTCATACTCTTAATGCACAAAATATTTTAACGACACGTAGAAAGACGGGTTTCAAAGGTCTCATTATATCTATGATAAGTGTTCAGAATATGGTAAACGATCTGATAAACACACAAATTTTGGATTATTTCTTGACATACAAAGTAAGTCAAGATAATACTGTTTTTCTCAGCTATGAGATCTCGAGGATGTTATAATAACAATAACCCAACAGCTAAGCAGTTCAAGGACGCCTACAAGAGACTTTTGCTTGAAACAGAAATTTCATCCTCTGCTTTCGCTAATTGTGTACAGGGTGTCCCAGTTAACCTGTTAAACCTGATTTTCTCCGTAATTTTAAAGATAAACTCTTTGTTCGAAAACCAAACTTGTGTAGAATTTTCCAAGGAATTCGAATGTGAAGTCAAACTGAATATACCGGGTGTTGTTAAAAAGTTATTTAAAAAAATACCGTTTTCCATAAAATTTTGAAGTTGGATTTTAACACGAAATGTTAGTAATGAGTATACGGGGAGTAACTAAAAAATGTCGGTTTTCATTACTGACTTCCGGTTTTACCGGAAGTGAGCATCACTTTGTCAGATTTTTGAGACAACCTGTAGATTTTGGGTCTTTTAAGTTCCTTTTGTTCTCCCAATTCCAACCATGTATATTTTTATATAGTTATCTGTAACTATATATTTTTAGCATTCCATGCAAGGATGTGAACTTGTCATATTCAACGAAATTTATCAAAAAATAAAAATTTACTGCTTGGTTATTTTTAGTGATAACTATATAAAAATATATATGGTTGGAATTGGGAGAACAAAAGGAACTTAAAAAACCCAAAATATACAGGTTGTGTCAAAAATCTGACAAAGTGATGCTTATTTCCGGTAAGACCGGTAATCAGAAATGAAAACCGACACTTTTTCGCTACTCCCCGTATACTCATTCCTAACATTTCGTGTTAAAATCCAACTTCACAATTTTTTGGAAAACGGTATTTTTGATATAACTTTTTAACAACACCCGGTATATTAAGTTTGACGTCACATTCGAATTCCTCGGAAAATTCTACACAAGTCTGGTTTTCGAACCATGAACTTATCTTTAAAATACGGAGAAAATCGGGTTTATCACCTTAACTGGGACACCCTGTACAAATAGATAATACGTCTATTCTAACAATAAGTAGTGGATGTAGGAAAGAACAGCATGTTGATGATCTACTTGATTTGATAGGTAATGAAGAACATTATGCAGAAAATGAACATAACTACGTACATTTCAGGTTTTGTTGCAAGAAAAATAGCTAAGTCTGTTAAATGTTCCATATGTGCAGATGCTGTATTCGCATCAAAGAGTCATTCAAAGCTTTTAACTAGAAAAAATCGTGGAGGATTGTTACACGCCTCAAGCGATGTCATAAAAAATTGCCAAATTGAAGAAAATGTTTTCAACAAAATGGTTATCAGCGGTCTTAGAAAGATCATTAACAGTTACAACCCATTTAAAATAGTTTTATATTGTTTTTTGTCGCTAAAATCTATTGAATGAATGCGTTAAAGCAAGCGGCGAGAGCGTACTTCTGCCCCGCAATGAACAGTTGGTTGCCTACCCTATCTTGACAACAGGGGCTTATAGCTAACCGTACGCTACGCGCAGTCTATTGATGGCAAGTCTCTGGGAAGACCATTTTGCTTGAGTTGGAGCATGGTGTCGAATTCTTGCCGGGCAGAGTGACGGAGGCGTTCAAACCATTCCTCGAACATTTTTCCAGTAAAAACTACTCGCTTGTTTACAAAGGACCACAAGGCCAATCAGTTTGAAATAGTGGAAAACTGTCATGTCCCCATGAGGGAGTAGAAAATTGGAAAATTAATATGGGGAAATTAACATGGGGAATTCTGAATTGTTTGAGACTCAACTTCGACTTGTACTACAATTCTCATAAATAAATAGTCTTGCTGTAATTTGTGTTTTATTAATCTTAGAAAGTTTTTAACTGTTTATAGAAAACTGAAATCATCCTCCGCGATGTGAAGATTCAGAAAAGGTCCTAAAACCAAGGTCAATTACTGTAGAAAATATCTCAATATAAGTATTCTAAAGAATACAAAACATCTAACTTATGTCCTTCTTACTCCAATGGAGCCCCATGGAACCCATGGAACCCAATGTTAGAAAATAGTACTTGTAATTCCCTTTAATAAAGGAAAGGGACATCACCAGGTATTTTATTTTTATTATGAGAAACTGTAAATAAAACAAATCATTCGAATTCTAAACTTTATTTGATGTGAATAGTTAAACAACGGCATGACCCACAATATAGCTGGATCAAGAGATGCATAATTCGATAGCAGTGAAAGACAGCAACATGCCAACTACTGTTTAAAATGTGGAATATTAACACATTCATAAATCGCGGTACTTTTATGAGTCACACATCAGTTGTGAGGTTCAGTGTAAATTGAAATTATACTAATTTAAATATTTATGCTTTAGATTTAAGCGTTTTAAACTTAAATTAAAACTCGGAGTTGTCCCGCGCTGGCATCAAAAGTCCAGTGTTTACATAATTCGTGGTGAATTAAAGCCAGCGAGCAGGCCTGCTTCAAAGGCTAAATATTTATGTGTTAAAGGAAAACGATAAGTGTTTAAAGCCCCATACTCCGTCGAAACCTGGACGATCGAGTGTGAGACATCAAGCGACTGACCTTGTCGGTAATAATATAGAGGAATTTGAAGTGTTGACGTAGGAAAATATATAGGCTAGCTCGAGTTGACGGATGATATTTTCTGACTTCATAGGAAAAACAATTAACACAAACATTTTATTAAAGTTAAAATTTCTCCGTAACTAATATACAGTGTCTGCCAGAAAGTTGGATACAAAGGGGAATTTTCTTTATTTGAAGTTTCTCAAAAAAAAAATTCTTTATAAAAGTTGGTGCTTGTGCTTAAACTCAAAATCCACCCGCAAAAATTTTGAAATTTCGATTCGTATACAGGGTAGGTTGAAAAATATGAAAATTCTTCAAGAGTAAAGTACCCTTATTTTTGGAACTACATCAGAGAGGCACTAAGAAAAGTTGTTTGTAATCTCAAGACAATGTCAAATATGAATTCACAGCCACTTACTCAAAATAAAAAAAAATTCACACTTGCGCATTTTTTACTCATCACGCTGTATACATAATGTAGATATGTATTTTGACGCACATCTTCGAGCATGGCAGTACGATATCAATGATTTTTGTTATCTTAAAAACACTTAATAAGTGAAAGTTCTGCAAAGTTTGTCGTTTTTTTGTATCCAGGTAAAATACTCCTACAATTTCAAACATAACATAGCATCTAATCTGTGGAACATAAAAATATTTTAATAGAGCAACAATTTAAGAGTTATTTAATAAATGAGAATTCAACAATAAAAATTATACAGCGGGATGAATAAAAAATGCAAAAAATGTGATTTTTTTTTTATTTTGAGTAGGTGGCTGTGAATTCATATTTGACATTGTCTTGAGATTCCAAACAACTTTTCTTAGTGCCACTCTGATGTAGTTCTAAAAATAGGGATACTTTACTCTTGAGGAATTTTCATATTTTTCAAACTACCCTGTATACGAATCGAAATTTCAAAATTTTTGCTGGTGGATTTTTAGTTTAAGCACAAGCACCAACTTTTATCAAGAATATTTTTTTTGAGAAACTTCAAATAAATAAAATTTCCCTTTGTATCCAACTTTCTGGCAGACACTGTATATTCCCGTTTTTTCAAAAAGTTTTTCTCAAACAACCTTTGATTTACTTAATAAACACAAAAGTTAATAAGTTTTCACCTTACATCCATTTTAAAATATCTTACTGTATTTTGTATTTTGAGCTTCTCTCATTTAATGAGGAGTTTGTTTTAGCTGATTTGTATAGAAGGTTTTATTAAATAAAAAAAACCACACAAAGCTAATAAATCTTTTATTTATTACCCTAATACAATTATTTCGGATCAAAATAATGTGATGGAATGTGTGCTACATGGAACACATGAAGTGTTTGGTGTATCTGTTGCTCCACCGCATGTTATACATTTATATTTTACTGACACAGGCATGATTCGGTGTTGTATTCAGTTGAAACATGTAACGGAAATTTATGCTAATCTCCGTTACCACGATTTTTAATTTTGGCTCGTCCAATATACGGCGAGATATTTATTGAAGGCTAAATAAAAATCTCCCCACCACTATGCAACCATGTATATGCGAAAAGTTCTGTGCCGGAATTTAGCGAATTTGGCTTAAATTTTTGATATACAGGTACGTTATTGTCTGTTATCTTAAAATAACATTAAAATAATCTTAACAGTTTCAAACAATACTTATTTAGTGACAAAAAGGTATCTAACAGACCAACAGAGTTTAAACCATACAGAATCGTTGAAGAAGAAGAGCGCCTAGGTTGACAGATGTATAACCTAACCATTGTGTTTTGTACCGGAACCCGTCAGTTCGCGGTTTATTTTTTAAAGTTTTTCACCATAACTTTTTGAGAGAACAATTCCATCATGTTTTAGCGACGCGGAAGTGGTTACTGACGTCCCAGGTTATAAATAAGGCTGACAGGGAATTTCGGGGCTTTTTCCTCTCTGTTCTTCATGCGACTAGTTTCGGTAATCGGTGAGATTGTGCACTCTTGATATTGTTTAATTTCTCGAATCATCTTTGATCAGCGTGCCCAGTCTTCACCATTTTTGAGCGGTTTAGTGTGAAAAACTTCTCTGGTGATCTAATTGACCGTACTGTGCTAACATTTCGGTATTATTTTCATGTAACCACCATCGAGGGTCGTTGGGTTGGTTTACGGCGAGCCTTGCCGTGTTGAGCGATTGTTAACGGAGGAACAAGGGTTTAACGAGCAGTTGGGGTCCCTGCTATGGCTACACAGGAATCTGGGGTGAGTATTTTTTCAAATATTTCTTAGAAATTTTGGCTTTGCCACCTTTTAGGAAAAAATATCTCATCTCCCAGATTTTCTGTTTCTTTGTAGACCCACAGCTGTCTTACCACCCTATTCGTACCTCTTTATATCACCTTTAGTTAATTTATTTTTGATTATAAATTTGTTGTGAAAGATAGCACAACGTGGATAGGCATAGCACACGGTTTCTGTTAATCTTGTATTTTACTCGTATTCTTTCACACTAAATCAGCTGTCAGCCAAGTACCGTTACTTGTCGGTTGCTAAATATTTAAATTTCTCCTTATACAGGGTGTCCAACTTTAAATCTGTACAAATCCGTAAAATCTTTATTTTTGGAGATAATCGCATAAACTTTTTTTGTTTGAAAGGCCTTCAAAAACTGCTTTTTCTGACCTTCCTGTCATTTTCAAAATGCAAATCCAGGGCCGGCTGCGATTTTTTTATACACCCGATTTTCACGAAAACCATTTAGCGATTTTTTTTATTTAAAATCTGATCCCACAACGTTAATCAGAACACCCCAAAACCCCCATATACAAAATTTGAACAAAAAATATACAGGGAGTTCCATTCTATTGGGTGTCAAAGTTGAGCAAAATAGGAATTTTAAAGACATCTGGCGAGTCAAGTGTAAAATAGAATCCCTTCAAAACAGTTAAATGGTCAACAGGACCACTCAAAATGTTGGTGTGAAAAGATTTACTACAAAAATATACAGGGTATTTTTCTCTGAGCCATCTCAAAATTCTGAATTTTTATTAAACTTTATACTGGTCAGGAATGCTTTGTAATCATTGAAAAAATATCAATAAACACAAAAATAATTTATTTCTTTATAAAATGCCAACCAGCAAATAAAAACAATTTAAATTATTGGACCTTTCTCAACAAAGTCACTGTCTAAGATGATACATTTTCTGTGCCTTTCCTATTGTGGCACACCAGCCACCTTAACTGATATGGACTTACTGACTGTCAGGCTTCTGTATTTTTTAGATTTAGTTCGTTTATAGTGTGTTTTGATATACTCGATTTTTGACCCGTATAAAGTAGAAAAAATTCAGTAATTTGAGATGGCACAGATAAGAAGACTCTGTATATTTTCTATTTTCACACCAACACCTTGAGTGGTCCTATTGGCCATTCAACTGTTTTGAAGGGATTCCATGGCACACTTGATTCGCCAGATGTCTTTAAAATTCCTATTTTGCTCAACTTTGGCACCCTACAGAATGGAACTCCCTTTATATTTTTTGTTCAAATTTGGTATATGGGGGTTTTCGGGTGTTGTGATTAACGCTGTGAGGTCATATTTTAAATAAAAAAATCGCTAAATGGTTTTCGTGAAAATCAAGGAAAAAAAATCGCAGCCGGCCCTGGATTTGCATTTTGAAAATGGAAGGAGGGTCAAAAGAAGCGGTTTTTAAAGGTCTTTCAAACAAAAAAAAGTTTAGGCGATTATCTTCAAAAATGAAGATTTTACGGATTTGTACAATTATAAAGTTGGACACCCTGTATATTAATTATTTCATTTTTTTTTCGGAACAGAGAGGAGCCGAAGGTTTTTTCTTGTAAAATTTTAATTTAAGTGTCGGGGAAATCAACGTCATTGGACGTTCTTTAAAACTTTAACAAGTTATTGTTATATTTTTTTTTTCTACGTAAAGAATATCCTTTTTCAATCATTTGTCGAGTCATTTGTATTCACTTATTGAAAATTATTTGAGCGATCATTTACTGTGTACAGATTTGTCATCACTTCGTAAATTTAACATTAATTTAACTTTAACATCTTCACTTTGTAAAAGCGCAGGATTTACTTGTTGCGTGCTGGAACGTATGCTGTTTCGATTTTTACCCTTTCATGTAACACACCGAGGGACAGGAGGACTAAGTGAACAACCTTAACTACCCTTGCCACAAGTGGTGATACTCCGTCGACGACCAGGCTTGTTCATCTGTCTCAGCACACCCAGGTTTCCGGCTCAAAGATCACGACCTTGCTTTCCCGAGAGCTAGCTGCGGAAGCTGTCTACCTTGAGGAGCCTGGATTCCCGGTGGCTGACCGGTCACCACAGCCAACACTAATTGAGGTATCCCTATCGACCGTGTTCGTCCAAAGTTACAAGACTCTTTTACTTCGAAACAGCATTTCATTTTAGTAAATGAATGTTCACTCTAAATTTAACATAACTTTTTTATCAATTTAGTCTAATTGTAAAAAGCTTAAATAATTATTGACAGCTGTCTCAGTTCTCAACGGAATATTAAATTTGTAAAAAATTATTGTCTGTTTTATTTGAATTCCTCCTTTTAGGCTCAGTCTTTAAAGGCCCATTTTTTTAACAAATTAAAATAAATAAAAAGTATACCCTTTGGGGTTATACAAATTTGGCGCCCAACGTGGGGCGCCAAATTGTAACAACTAGGTGTTACTCAAAAAAACTAAAAAAAAATATTGAGAGAGCGAGATGGGGAGAGCAAGTTTTTCTTTTGGAACTAGTTATGAGGCGATCAAATAAAACAACAAATAGAAGTAAATTTGAAAATTTTAACAGCAATAAATTTGAAATTTAAATAGAAGTAAATTTGAAACTTGAGATTAAGCAATCGCCTTAGGTTACACCGACTGAGATTTTTACTGTGGCTCGATTCTGTCCTTTCGACTTGGGTAAAGGTGATATAGTCCAACACAATACCTCAACTCCACACTCGAGTAAGTCTGTGCCCAATGTGCGAGAACCAAACCAGACCACTTATAGCTGCAACCCTGCAGTGCCGACTAGCTGGGACGTAGGTCTTTGTTGTGGCTGGTGGAGCTGTCGCTTAGCTGCACGTGACCAAACCAGAGCTTGTGATGCTGTAGGAGGAGGTGTGGTGTAACAGCTTCGAAGTATCTGTGAAGTCGAAAACCAAGCAGTACCCAATCCCTTAAGTCGAGAATATATTTAGAGAACTATAGGCGATATTGTTTCTATTTTTTATTATACTCAAGAACGCAACGAAAAGTGTCTTCGGAACGAGAACTTAATCAGAACCTTTTGTGGTACGATATCCGGGTTCGAGATTATGGAATGTTCTATCGAATTCTATAGACAACCCGCGAAAATTCTTAATAAAAAAAGCACGATGAAAAAACTAACATTTTGAATCAATTTCCATTTGTGTTTGTGATTCGTACCACAAAAAGGTTAGGTGTTAGGTAGATGAACGACAAAATTGACACTTGACCGGGGAATCGACTGTAATCACAAATCACTTTAGTTAGATAAGTTTGATATGATCGAAATATTTATCAGGTATTTATTTCCAAGACTAAGCACAATAAATTAAAAAAAATATTTTACACTAACAGTCAATCGACGGGAATTATTTAATTACATACCTGAACTTTGGAATCTGGCTCGCCGGCCAATATTCACACAACCACAAAACACAAATCACTGTCAGAAGAAGAAGAGTCTGATCGTATGCGCGATAGGCATTATCTTTCGGTTACAGGGGTGGTTCAATAATGAATTGATAAATTTAAAGAAATTAAAACGCTGTAACGGAATGAGACAAAATTTCCGTTACAAACATTGTGGGTGTCAATAAATCAAATATTGAAGCTTCCTTTTATTTTCACACATCAAAATACTTAGTCTGGCCTAATCCGAGGCGGATTCCTGAAGGTGATTAATTATTCTTTGTTAATTTGTTCAAAATTCTCTTCCCAGTTGAAATCCGGAAGATGACTCAACTGACTCCGACATTTCACCAAGTGCATCCGTAGGCGTGACTTCTTGATTTTATGACTGTTGACGTATGGGCAGGAAACCAATATATGTTGGTTGTTAGCTGTTGGTTGAACATGTCCACTTTGGATAATGTTGTAAAGACTGTCAAGTTCCCCAGATGAAAAACATGCATTTTACCAAGAAAGTTGTTCGAAGAATGGTGCAAAAATCGGAAAATATCGAGCTATATATTGTACGTTAATGCTAAGACTGTTTTCATTTGCCCTAATATCAAAAATGGATTTCGATCCTTTAAAAAAACACACCAACCCCAAAAATCTCAATTTTGTTTTTACCCATAAGGAATATCGTCGAAAAGGATATGCATCAAGACTAGTGGATCATATTAAGAAAAATAATCAATTTACGCCTTTCTGTTCTAACACCAATTCGGAACAACTTATAAATAAGTTATAACAATATGTAAAACGTAAAAATTTTGTGCAAAACATTTTCATAAAAAAATGTGAGCCAACACAAAACAACTCATCTCAAAAATTTGGATCCATTGTCATAATCCTCCAACATTGATGATACAGCAAGAAATTTGACGACACACGATGTTATATTATAAGCATAATAGATGTGACAAGAGTGTTGGAATTTACATTTTACACAGGCAGCAAAAGACTTAACTTTTTTTAAAGTGTTTTATTTTCTAAAATCGTACTCAGTTTACAGTAGATGCACCAACATAACATGTAATGGTTTTCCATACGTTTGTAAATCAAACAGAACATGAATACATTTTTTTATTTTCTTAATTCTAAAAGTAAAGTTGTTGTATGCCATCTAAGAAGATTCCCAAGTAATCTTTTAATAATAAGTTACAAAATTGTTTTATGGAAATGTCCCCATCCAGGTAACTCCTGCGGGATGTTAACCCGTTTTTATACTTTTCATAATACCTACTGACCTACTGGTTCTATATCACCACTCATATTTTGGGTTAGCTCTAGCAGGGCATCTAGACCACAAGCCGATAACTCATCCTTTACGATCTGGATGCTTGAAGCTAAATCTGTCGGGTTTGTCCATTTTTGTACATTGGTAATATAAAGCTGTTCAAACATGTTGCTATGTTGACGGCAGACGGCTTTCTAATTTAATTTACTATAAACATGTTAGTTTTATACTCTCAATTATAAAATTCTGCGTAGTTGTGTGCCTACACGTCATCGTCTTTTCAACCAGTTGTTATTTTTAGTTATTGGTATTACAAATCGTATAATATAATGGTTATGCGTTTTCATCAACCAAAATTATCTCTACAACTGTTCAGGAAGAGAGTCGTTTCTAACAATTTCACACTTTCACAGTTTTGATATATTTACGTTTTATAGTTTTACTCTCACCAAACATGGTATTCATTTGCTTTCAAATGTATATTAAAGATTTAGTTTTGTAGTTAATATTTAAGAACAATACCCCAAATTTATGGTAACAAAGTAGAAATTATACTTTTGAGAGTTATGACTTTGTTTCTTAACATGTTAGAGGTTTATATTCAAATATGACAAATTATTTGTTTAAAAAATAAAACACATTATTTATTATAAACTTAGAGGCATGTTATAACTCAAATTAATGAAACTATGATTGTAGTACAAGTCCTGTTAGTATTTCTGTATGATTCTTCCAGAAAAGTAATCTACTTCAAGCGTTATACCTACCTCTAATTAAGTCTATTAATCAAAATTGCTTTTCCTTATTTCGGTTTTTCTGCGATACTAAACCGTTGCATTCTTGTTAACAAGCGCCTACCAGCCCTGCCGGACCATAGGCCTTGTTTTTTCACTCCTGCTTTCTAGGCACTAGCACATAAAATATGTAGGTATCTCTTTCTTATATTTTAACGGTTTTGTTCCTCGTAAGAAACAAACTTCCACCATATTATTCAAACAGGGTAATAGGGCTGATCTTGTTTAGTTATATTGAGAAAGTCCACAATCAAAAAAGTCTTCTAAAATTCATTGAAACAACATTAACTCTTAATTTGGAATTCAAGTATACATTTTCCCATTTCTGGTCAGATACGACCTTTTAACTAAACTTTTTTAACATTCAACTATTTCGTTTACCAAAACAAAAATCAACTACATCAACTGTTTTATAATATAGAAGATACAATAGTTTATCTTAATATAGTGACACGTTACAGAAACCACGAAAATGTCTTAAACTCAATTTCTCAAAAAATGTCAGACTCTCATCCTTAACAGAGCAGCTTACAAGTGCTGATTTTAAAAACAAAATAATGCACGACACCCGTTTCTTTAAAACCGGGCTGCGATGGTCCACTAGGGAGCTTGATAAATCAACTGCTACACTGCCGCCTCCGGCCTTGCTTGTAAAAATAAAACTGTTGCTGGACAACTATGCATAATTCCTTTGGTTGCTGTTAAGAAAAATGTGTTGAATGTTTTAGCGTTGGATAATATAGCTTTATATTTATCAAGTCCCCGGTTCTGTAGCACTCATTATTAAAATATCGTAAGCTAAATTTTCGAATTCGTCTGAAGCAGCCGGTACCGCATCTCAACAATATTCGCGTGCGTTTGTTTATAAGATCCGGCCATATACATCTCGCGGCGCTCGGTAGGCAGGCAATCGGACCCAAATTGACATCACCGTGTGCCCGCTAAAGGTGGACTGTCAATCAGGCGGCTGCAACGGCTATAGCCGCGCGGCTGCAGACGCGCGACTGTGGCCACTTTGCATCAAGTAGTGGTGTGCATTGAAATAGATGGATGCGTTGTCAATCTCGCGACTGCAGCGTGGCGACAGAAGCGTCTGCCGCGACTCTGGCGGCGCGGCTGCTAATAAGATATAAATTATTTCGTTCGATGCTACGTTATTACTCATAATAAAATACAGGGTGATGTCCATTTCCTTTATTCTAATAAGAGAATTACAACGAGATATGTTCTACAGTAATTCTTTTTAGAACCCTTGTTTTTTAAGACCCTTGTTTTTTAGGCACTTGGTTTTAGAGCCTTTTTGTATATAAAAAAACATTTAAAGATTAATAAAACACAAATTACACCAAGGCCATATTTATTGGAGAGAATAGTAGTACACATCGAAGTTGACTTTCAAAAAATTCAGAATTCACCGTGTCAATTTTCTACTATTTTAAACTGATTGGCTTTGTGTTTTTTCCCAGCTGTCCTTTCCAGCGAGTGTTTAATTTTGCTCAGCGCTTCAGCAATGAATAGGTAGCCTGAAAAATAGTATACACATTTTAAGTGTAAACAGGTATTTAGCTTTCGCGAGACAAACACAATTTTCACGAAAACAGCAAAAAATTTTGCACTGGTTGTTTACGAACAAAATCCCATACAATCATTAACCGTAATTTATTTACCCACATCAAACCCCGCTTGGATTTATTCTTTAACTAATTATTCACCCTTGCAAAGTATCCAATATTTATATAATATCCAACGACCGAGCGCGTTAAGTTACATTAAGATTTTACTTAAAGTTAGATGGACCTCGACGTTTAAAGCGAAGTCTAAGTCTGTTACCTAATCATTTCTCGCAACACCAATGCTGAGTGGTTCTATTCATGTAAACTTTAAATTCAAGCAACTCTTAATAAGAGTTTATAAAAATTCGTGTATGAAATACGAGTGGGTTTCAATTCGTAATGAAACACCGACATATGTTTTATTTGCAACAACGGTACAAGCTTTCTATTGAAAGTGATTTGGCGGTCAGAATACGTCTCAAAATGCCTCGCACCAACACCGCAGCTCTTATGGACTCTGGAAATAGTTCACCATGCCTAGATGTTTGTCTAATCCCTGTATCTGCAATGTCCAAATTTTCAATAGGGAGAGTGCTTGTTGTTGTTAAAATTATTAAGATATTTGATGTCTATTTATACTTTCAGAGTTACAGAACCGTGTAAAAAAATTCGGAAAACTGGAGGGGGAACTAACTATATAACTTAGAATGCATTGTGGGAATGCATATCCGTAAATATGAATGAGTTTGTGGATATTGATTTGGAGGCATATCTTGCCTCACACAGAGTGTAGGTACTATCAGTATTGTCGTGGTGATAGTTTGACTTATATACTACAAAAACCAGATTTTATTATTCCAAACGAGTGCTTTGAAAAAGTTGCCAAGCAAGAATTCCGTAAAATTTGTGACTATCGTTTGATGTTTGAGAAAAAACAGCTAATTGATAATTATTACGTGAGACAAATCATTAATATATGCAACGAGGAAAAAATTAGGGAAATAAATTATTTCAGGCTCGATAAGCTTCTGAAGAAACATAATTTGGAATATAGCCTCCAATATAAGGTTTATATTCTCACCATATTAACCGATGAATACCTTTTAGAGCACTCCTATCCTACCAAGGACTTAACTTTAAATTATAGGGATTTAATGAAATGTATTGACGATTTTATATGTGAGGCTGCATATCTTGCAAGATATAAAAACTTGAGAGATTTTACGAAGGCACTAAGTGACATGAAATTAACCTATAAATTTCAACCTAATGAAAATAAACGACATATGCATATTCTAAAATGGTTGCAAAAGAATAGAAACAAATATGAAAATGATCCAAATTAATGCTCTTCTGGGATGGGAATTTGGACCCTGCTGTGGAAATTGGCCGTCTACAGAAGTAGATGACTAGAAAGAGACAATTCCGTTATTAAATTGCCTTGCAGATAATACTTTTGTATTATTATAAATCCTGCCATGCCTACTCACGAGGTAGCTTCACAAGGATTCGCCACGAACACTATTTTCTTACCAGATATAGAATATATCCTTTATATGTGGATATACTTTACTGACTAATAGGTATACTAATACCTTCGTACAAGTGAAGCTAATAAAAGTGTGTTAAAATGAAGACAGCTTAGATACTTAGGTACCTACTCATTTATTCGTAATTAAGTGGAAATCGGTATTGCAGTAGGAAATTAGGTACAAAAATAACAGCAGGCGGTAATTTTAACACCCTGTGGACACATTTGGATAATTACTTACCTGCATTCCGTTGAGCTCTTTGAGCAAAATTTGTACCTTTTGCGAATAGAAACACTTTTTTATACCCATTGCCTGGCCTATAATGACGCTAGATCATTTTTACCGAAATAAGAATCCCGAATACCTACTCGTCAACAAAAAAGTTACGGAACAACATATACCTAAGTTTTATAATTTATACATTCCATCATTTTATATCAGCTTGCTATTGACGAAAGCGAAGTTTTTATTCCAGCTCGTAGGTGTGCTTGAGCTTCTAAGTAAAAAAAGCTAATAAATCGTTCCATACAAGCGTTGCATGGCCGGTCTTAAAAACGAAAGCTCATTATCGCTCTATCGGTTTCACAAATCTAGGTCTTTTGTAAACATAGAGAAAAGAATCACGAAAGTCTCTGAGCTGAAGCATTATGAATTTAGAAAAAAATATGGGGTATCACAACCATTTTTGAGTGGGTAAGTACATCTCATCCATTGGGAAAATTTGTTATGTTTAAAATTAACTTACATACACTAACACATATTAAAAATAGGTAGATCCCAATTATTGACACTCTTTTATGGTATAAATCGTGCTTAAAACTTCGTTAAAAATAAGTAGTAAGCCAATGGTAATGAGAAACTAGCATCCTTGTTTATGGAGGTTAGCATTTATTAAAAATTATTCGTATAAAAATGTATATCTTCACCGTAACAATTTTGTCTTCATTTTCTCTCGATTGTGGAACAGAGTGGGATGCACTGCTTAGACCAATTTTTGTGCAAAAGGAAAGGGGTTGTTGCCCTCTCGCGGTGTGACGAGCCTATAAAGTTTAT
The DNA here is from genome assembly GCA_963920635.1 of Pseudeuparius sepicola. Lineage (NCBI taxonomy): Eukaryota > Metazoa > Arthropoda > Insecta > Coleoptera > Anthribidae > Pseudeuparius > Pseudeuparius sepicola. The sequence continues at coordinate 50,717,056 of OY987301.1, forward strand.
ATCTTTTGCTTGGAGGTTTGATTATCCTCCCTGTCCACTCTGGAGAGTTGTCCTTGTTCGGTTAGTTTGTTCTGGGGCCCGCCTTTCTCGTGTTTTATTGCGTTGTGTGGGGGTTGTTTTGGGTGCTTGTTGTGTTCCAGGTAGCAAATGTTTTGGCTGTGTCCTACTTTGTGGCCGGGTCTCCTGTGTTCAGTTCTGCCTCCAGTTTGACCGTGGGGTTCTGGATTTTTGGTTTTGTTTTGAAGAACACGTGCAGATGTAAACAATGCTTCCACTCCGGAGTCACAGATAGAAAAAAAAACTTTCTTACGGCACTTTTTAAGGGGCTTTAAGATGGCGTTTTTATAGATTTGTTCTACAACGTAAATATGGATATGGATATGGATTTTTTTTTCAGATTTTGAAAGCACTTTTCATTGCAAGTACCATGATGTATAACACGAAATATTTTTAAAATGTTTTGACACAATTACACTGAAAATTCTTTTTTTTTTTTCATTCGTTTTTTTCTAATGCGGTCCTGAATTTATTATTAAGAAGTGTAAATATTAACCAGTATTGTCAACAATAATTTAACTTACAACTTATCTTTTAATTGGAGAACTAAAGAAAGGACGGCAAAGACTAATAACAATAGCAGTCACATACGATAATAAAAAATAAATAAAAATCCTCCACCTAGAAGGCTTTGAAACAACGAAACCAACACCAACCCCTTGTCATTTGTCATAACTCCCACTGTATTATTTAGTTAACAATTAGTATCATTAGAAATGGAGGGTGCTTTTTCAAATGATGGAAAATTTAACATGTCAGCATGTTATATCTTGTTCCACAGAAATAGTGTAGAGGCCAAACGAATTTATATTTGCAATTAATAAATGACAAAAGGTATTGGTTTCGTTGGCTTAAAGCTTTCTTCTCACAATTAGAAAAAGCGAAGAATTTACTCCAAAACACAATGCCACACTGTTTGCTGTACAACAACAGAGGAAAACACTTACCAGAGAGGGCCGTATTATAAAAATATTAAGTTTTCGAAGTAAAAATAAACTGTAAGTTAAATTGCGAAGTATGCTTTAGAATATTGTTTAACGGTTCAGTAAAAAATCAGTTAATATTAAAATTGATTAAATAAATCATAAACATACTAGGAGAGTATGGTCTGAGACCTTGTTATTTATTCGTCATTTTCCATATTATATCACATTAAACATTAACACTCAAAAAGTCAAACTGGAAACACAAGAACAACAACAACCTAGACGAGTGGACAATCCTATTTTACAATATTTGTTCAATTTGTTCTCCTTCTTCCTCAAGGCACAATGCAGCACGTTTCCTTAAATTGTTTATGGCTCGTCTAATATCCCTTCGTCGTCATTTATATTTGAGGAATAATAAATATGAATCATGTCTCGCTTTTCTTCATGTAAAAATGACATTTTTTCAGTAAAATAAAGTATGCGTTACGCTTAAAATTGTACTAAACGATCAATCGTTATGGGGCTTATGTTTCCAAGGCACTCTATACAAAAATGTCAAACATTATGGGGCTTATGTTTCCAAGGCATTCTATGCAAAAACGATTAATTTGATATTAGGGCAAGAAAAACAAAATAAAGCATATTGTGTGACATATCATTTTAACCAGAAAAAAATCCTCATTTCAAAAATTCAAAAGTCCAATATGGCGCCCATAAGAAAAATAAAAGTTGATCATCATATCTTTGTCCAGGGAGGCGACAAAAAAATGCAAGGTCATATTTAGATTCCTTGTAAAAAAGTGCCTTAGAAATGCCCAGCTCCCTTCCTTTTCGTTTAAAAAAATAAAAACGAAAATGGCAATTTTCAGTTTTTTCGCATTATTTTGAAAACGAGAAGGGTCAGCAAATTTTTTTTACCATGTTACTCGGCATCAAATTCCGCAACTTTGCCCCAATTTAACCGACCTCGTATCTCTTAAGATAGCCAAAATCCCCATGCATAGACTCGAAATACGGTCACCCTGTATATACCGGGTGTCCCAGAATATGTGGGCAATCTCCCGGATTTATACAGGGGACGTTAAAATAACATGACAAGTTCTCATAAAAAATTGTGGCAATATCTCCCAAAATAATCAAGCTGCTGCAGGGGCGGCTCGTGCGGTGGAGCCACGGTGGCATGGCCCTACCACCGACCATGCCCCGTCATCGACCCTAGTTGACACAAATTCATTTTAAGAATTTTTAAACTTCCTGATATTTACTTACCGTGCGAACTGGCAACGGCGAGGAAGCGGCAACGCTGCGCGCCAACCTCCAGCCAGGGAGATAGTCTAGAAGCAAGGATGGTGTAATTCTTTATACCATCCTTGGTCTAGAAGGCCCCCGCGCGGCGGCGCGCGCCGCGCTGGCAGATCAGCAGATGTCAAAAGTTTTGTGCCACTTCCATTTTGACTCAAAATTTGAGAGCATTCTGAATTCCTTAGAGAGAGCGCGATAGCGGTCTGGCGAATGTGGAAGTGAGTTCGACAATAATTGGGAATGTACATTGAGTTATATTATATGGCCAAAAATAGCAGGCGCCAGGCAGGCCAGGCACAGATAGTATGTTTTGTTGTTTTCGCGAGCCGATAGACCGTCCTGCTTAGTGTAGTGTGTTTGTAAAGTTTTCAAAATGAACAGTGTAAGTTTTTTATTAAGAAATTCATTTTCGTCAATGGAATTTGAGCAAAAACTGCAAAGTAAAGAGATGGGCCGTTACCCGATTTACCTAACTATAGAGAAAAATCAAAAGGCAGGACAAAAAACACGATCACGTAAATTCAACAAAAGTGTCTACTTAAAAATAATTAGGTATTGGTTGTGCGGATGTGAACAAACAACTTGTTTTGTTTTGTATGTGTTTTGTTCGGTGGTGAAAAAACTTGGTCAAAAAAGGGAACAAACGATGTTGTGCACATTTGGGATAAAATGAAGACACACGAAAAATCGAAGGTACACATGAATAACATTTTTAATTTAGTAGTATGCTGGGAAAAATAAATATAAAAACGCAGTTAAGCCGAAAGATGTTTTTCTATGCTAAAGCGGATAAAAACATTTCTAAGAAACACGATGCAAGAAGAGCTACTCAGAGCTTTAGGAATTTTATCCTCTGAAAAGCATTTTGTAAACAACGTAGACAATTTTAATAATAAAGTTATTGAAAAATTTACTAATAAAAACAGAGGAGAATGGATTTTGTTTATAAAAAAATGTAAAATTAGACGTGTGAAGTGCGAATATACTTTTTTAATTACATTTATGACAACCGAGGTGAACTTTTAAAATTGTGTCTCAGTTTGTGTTCTACGAGTAATATTTTCAATATTCAAAAACAAAGTGGTTCAATTCAAAAACTCGTTTAAATCTAACTTTAATAGTCTTCATTTTGTGATGGTGTCTGATGTTCATTTTTCCATGGAAATAAATTCCACTGGAAAACTTTGGTAAGTTTTTTCCTGTATTAGTTAGGGGCGGTGTGAACTTAGCAGCCAATTTTCTGGCAGCCAAAAATGTCAATGCTTATTTTTTGGTTAATATTCCTTCACTTTCCAGTTTAATCTGCTTAAAAGGTTTTATCAAAATAAATCTATAGATAGATAAGGAAGGGCGAGGAAAATTTTTTGCTGCCAGAAAATCGGCTGCTAACTTCACACCGGTTTAGTTAGGCACATTGATTTTTAAAATGTCTTCCGATATTTGGCCCCACCCGTTTAAATACTCACGAGCCGCCAATGAGCTGCTGAACTCAAATTTGGCACCACTTGCACTATTTTTGGATCGTGTTATAGCTCGTAACTTTTTTGAGGTTATCTTTTTGATCTTGCAGGTCCATCATTTTAGTACATCTTTTCATTCTGCAACAAAGAGGTACCTACTCTTGTTTAGTAACGAGAAAATCAACCGTTTGCGTTGAAATTGGTGAAACGTTCCTCAAAACACCTGTTAACTTCAACATTCGAAACATAAAATCTTTACCTACCGCTTTCAAACGTTACGGACCGACTGTACCATTTAAACTGAGAAAAAAAAACCCTATAAACAATTTACCAAAAATTATTAGCCTTCAAAATATATGGAAAGGATTGAGTTTGACAAAATTTTGACACCCTATTTCAAGAAAACCAATGGTGTTTTGCCCAATCTCCATTTGGTATTTTTTTTTTTCATTTGGATGTACAGTCGAAATGTAACATTTGAAAGCGGTAGGAGAAAGTTTTATGTTTTGAATGTTGAAGCTAACAGGTGTTTTAGGGCACGTTTCGCCAATTTCAACGCAAACGGATGATTTTATCATTATGAAACAAGAGTACCTCTTTGTTGCAGAATAAAAAAATTTACTAAAATGATGGACCTGCAAGACCAAAAAGATAACCTCAAAAAAGTTACGAGCTATAACACAATTCAAAAATAGTGCAAGTGGCGCCCTCTGTGAGATACGTGAAAATTAATGCCCTTCAGCTTATTCTCCATCGCCTAAAACACTGCAGTGCCAAATTTCAGTTAAGCAGCTCGATTATTTTTTGAGATATTGCCATAATTTAATTTCAAAAAAGAACTTCAACACCAGGTATCTCCGTAGGGGGGGCCAATGGAATTTTTTTTATAGGAACTTGTCATGTTATTTTAACCTCCCCTGTACAAATCCTGGAGATTGCCCACATATTCTGGGACACCCTGTATTGTATATAGGGTGTTATTTAAGTACGTAACCAAACTGCAAGGGGTGATTCTTTGAGTGATTTTAAGACGAAAAGTAACATAGGTCCGGTATCGCTTCGTTTTCAAGATACAGGGTGTCAAACTTAAAAAAAATCTTTTTTCAAACAACATCTTAATAATCCTTTAGCCGATTTTGTTTAAATCTGGCAGTGTTATTTGCGGTAGAGAGGGGTTAATTTAGCCCTAAGTAGATTCAAATTATTAAGTCCAGTGGCGTCCCGGAGGGAACCGTGACCAATATTTTTGAATTTCTCTTGCATTAAGAAACGAAGAATACAACTTTTTGGTCTCTTGAATTTTTTTCGTAGGTATCTGGCTTTGTTTTCGAGAGAAAAAAATAAAAAATGCGAACAAAATTCAAGAGACGAAAAAGTTGTACTCTTAGTTGCTTAAAACGTTTATATTTTTTTCACATTCAACTTTTTAAAATTTATTTCGGCACACGTACCGGTACCAAACTTATCAACAAAACTACTAAACTACTCGCTTGACGGGAACAGCGAGTGCGAAGGTAAGTTTCGGTGGTATACGTTTCTAGTTGGCGGGATATCATTGTGAGACAGTTAAACCCTCAGTATTTTTATGTAATTAGTGTCATTGGTATTTAAGCAGAGTTGAAATATCGACCTTCTCATTAAAGAACCTCCCGCTTACCTTCTAGTCCGGCGAACGCCTCCGGGTCTATGGTGTCGATGTTGTTGCCCTCCAATTCGAGCGAGTTGAGTAACGTGAGGGGCTGGAACACCCTCGGCGGGATACGGCGCAACTTGTTGTGCGCCAGACCCAGCGAGTCCAGGTTCCTCAGGCCTGGGCCGACAAAAAACGAGGTTAGCTGCAAACTTTCGAGCAGTTATTGTATTAGGACCGGGGGGAAAACCAGATACGGGGGACATCGAAAAGAGAGCTCGTTTTAAGTTTGTTGGGGAGAAATAGGATTTAATATATGAGACAGATCAATAGAGCAGCGCGAAGGTTTTCTTTGAAGCTATCAGACATTGTACTGGTACATAGGTACCGTATAATAGTATGGGCTAGTATGAAAATCTTAGAAATTTGACAATACCTTATAATGTTTAAATTAATAGTCTTCTTTACCCACATCAAGATATTTGGGTGAGACAACTTCAGAGCACCTAATTGGTTATAGATTTGTGGATATTAGATGATTGACATAACCTATATTCTTCCAGTTATTTGTATTTTCCATTTTATTTTATTTTTAGCTATTGATAGGTATATTAATAATAATTTCATAAAGTTTATTAATAGATTTGAGTAAAATATACAATTCATATAGGTATATACCTACAAGTAGTTTTTTGTACCAGAACTTTAACATTGGGTAGATGTTTGAAAACGAAAACTGCATATAAATATAAGTCAGCAAATGCTTTGTTTTCAAGATACAGTGTGTTACAATACAATGCATGCTCAAGTTACATTGCTCAAAATCGTATTTTGAGCAACAAAGTTCATATTATGAATCAATATTAGTTTATAGGAAGGTCGGCAGTTGGATGGGAAGGGGGGGGTCAGAGAAACAACCCATATATAAGCTCTCTGGGGTTAAGATCACAATGGCATGGCGGTAGTAGCTGAACAATTATGCCACGTTCTTTTGCCATTTCGTCGACTAAATATTTCTTATAGTGTAGTATGCTGCCTGGCTATTATACTGTGGTTCTACTCACTACAGCTTCATTCACAGCTTGTAAGATTTTATTTAATGTTGGTAGCTCTTTTTTGAAATAAAACTTGTGAACTATCCTTCTTATGCGGCATACCCACTTAGCAGCGCTACCGATTTGCGTTGGTTTCTTCCATGTTAGCGTCATCAGGAGATGATTAAGTCAAACTTACTCATCTCTTGATGATGCTAACATGGTTAGCGAAACGCGCGTCGAGTGCAAAAACAATGTTTTGGTGTGTGCAGTTAAGCAAAAGAAGTATTTTCTAAGTGCCAAAGGTTCCTGATTCCCAAGTTAGTATACTTAGTTTTTCTCTTGCAGAAAAATGGCTTTTGCAAACCTGGTTTGAGGGTCTTGGTAAAAAGCATGAAATCGAAGCCATACTACTATACTGCCAACAGACAAATGAATATTTCACCGGAAATCACCGGTTATTCTTTTTCTATAAGCCATAAGAGGAGGGATTACTCTTCACAACTTCGCATTAGATTTTCCACAGGTATTCCAAACAGCAAATGACAGTTTTACTTTCTATGTGTATTCTCTGTATAAATTTTTACATAATGGTTCGAAAGTGCATGAGCTTTGAACAGGATTTGTTGTAGATTGTAAAGCATAAGTGACCTCAAAAATTTCAATTAATGACAATTTCGTAGTACATTATTAAAAATTGCTTTTTAGTTTCTTAAATTTATTTTAGAATCTAGCTCGATGAAAAGGCAATTCTAATATTTACTTGTCAATTTAACGATATTACAATTTATTTAACTATTAATCATGGGAAATTTAAATTAAACAGAAAACATGGAAATGTTGGCGATAACATCTGTTCAGCAAGAGAAGCTGCTAGAGAATCAGACATCCAGGTAGACCAGTAAGTCGAAGTACTGTGCATGTGTAAATAAAATTCTCAATGAAACAACGGTACAGAAACAACATTTCCGTCACTGGTCGGTCAGCTCACAGACGAGAATTCATCATAAATGCTAGAAGACAGTATTTGCAAAAAATAACGTTTGGTGTGGAATGCTAAACGACAGAATACTTAGTCACTTTTTCTTTAACGGCAATTTGAATGCAGTTCAAATGCAGTTGGGTTTTAAATTTCCTTGAGAACAAGTTTACGAATGCACTAGATCATTTACCATGAAGAGACCGACTTAATTTGAAGTTTCAGTTAAATATGGTAGTCTTATTCATAATGCTCGTTTGATAAGAGACTGATTAAATGACAAATTTGAAAACTCTTGGATAGAGTTTCATTGAGTGTCCACCGAAATCACCTGATTTGACTTCGCTAGACTTTTCTGTCTGGGGTTGACTTAAGAAAAAGGTTTATCAATCAACAATGCAATTTTAAACGTACGAAAAAGGCATGACAAGCGCATTGAAGAAAATGGTAACCTGGTTAAAGTTAAAAAAATTTACTAGTTTTTGTAATGGAATTTTCATTTCATTTTGTTTTCTTTTGCTGTGTATAAACATAACATCAATGTTAATATCATCAAGTTGTTAGATAGGTATTAATTTTATTTGTTATTTATTTTATTTTTTATTTTTTGTTTAACTATGAACTTTTGAAAATAAATAAGTAGGTACCCAAGTGCGATTTTAATTTTTATTTTTTTATATTTTGGTAAAATTTGGTACAGACCCATTTTGAGGGGTGCTGAATCCAGTGGCGTGAACAGATTTGTTATAAAAAAACTCGCTAGTGTGATTTGTTAGAATTTTTTAATAGAAACTTTCATAGCAAGCTTTTGATTTTGTATGAAAGAGGTCGTTTTGCTCAAAAATCCAGTTTATCGAGCAATACAACTACAATTAAAAAAAAATCCGAGTCAAATCGCACAATTATTATCAAAATTTTTAGAGGGTGACCCGAAAACCAAATGGGTCACACTGTATGTACATTGTACATACATTAAATTTACAACAATGATAATAAATTCTTATTATTGTGTCAAACATATTTCCTAACAAGTGCGGAAAGTGCCACTTTTCTGCACGCGATTGCTACGCGTCGTTCAGCCGAGAAATCGAGTGTGGAAAAGACACTTTCGGAAAGAGTTAAGTAGGAACACTATTTTTTCTACAAGCGTGCGGAAAAGCACGCATTTTAGTTTAGAAAGTGTCACTTTTTCACACTAGTGCGGAAAAGTAGTGCGGAAAAGTAGTGCGGAAAAGTAGAGCGGAAAAGTATTTTTCCGCACTAGTGCGGAAAAGTGACACTTTCTAAACTAAAATGAGTGCGGAAAAGTACGCTTGTAGAAAAAATATTTTTTACACATTTTTAAATTATAACATCCTTTTCAAAAAACATGAACAACCTGTTTTCCTAGAACGGACATTTCCCCTCATATAGCAAAGTATGGAGAGAAAATAGACAAATTCTGTTTGCTGTCGGGTGCGCCGGGACTCAGCCGGAATAATTTTGGGTCCACGCAAACACGATCCCATACAGTCCACGTAAGGAGCTTACCTTCGTAGGCCGGTACTTGGAAATTTTCTTTTTATTCTTTATTTTATAACACAAATAACTAAAAATTACTTTTTTGAAGTTCCAATGCTTCCTATTTGGTGATTGTGTTTCCTTGCGGAGAACGTGTATAAAAGCGGTGACGCATTTAAACGATACTTGCGGTCTGAGGGCCTGTGGGAGGAGTTCGAATCTCATAGACAATGAGAGAACGTGTGGATAGCATAGGATGGCAGGCATCGGGGCGGATCCTGGGCAGGCAGCGTTGCCACGCACTCAGATGCAACGCCGGTAACACCACATATTTTTAAGAGCGCTATGAAATAAACCCCTCATCTGGCATCGCAGCAAATATAGGAGTTCGTTAATATCCAATAGACTTTCAGACAGGAAGGGGGACTGCATTCTTCGCATTCCTGCCAAGTATCACCTTATTACGGCTCAGCTTTACATTTCTAAACACTTTAATTATTTAAGCTTGGATAGGTAGTACAAATTTTTGTAAAAAAATTTATTGGTCTCATTTTTTAATCCACGGCGAACATATAGATATACATATACATAGGGTACATACCTACATACAGGGTGGCCCATTTAAATGGAAGCACCCCCGTAAAATTTTTATTTTTCATTCCATTTTTGCAGTTTTTTTTTTCTAAAAGTAAGTAACAAAAAACTCTACTTTGATTCTAAATTTCAGGTTTTAATATCAATTTTCAAGGCCTATGACGATTTTTTTTTAGTAAAAAATCACGAAAATCATTTAGCGATTTTTTATTTAAAAAATGGCAACACAGCATTAATCAATACACTCCAAAATTCCCACATACCAAACTTGAACAAAAAATAGAAAGGGAGTTCCATTCTACAGAGTGCCAAAGTTGAGCAAAATAGGAAATTTAAAGGCATGCAATGAGTCAAGTGTGCCATGGAATTCCATCAAAACAGCCGAATGGTCAACAGGGCCACTCAAAGTGTTGATGTACAATTTTTTGGAACTTTATACGGGTCAAAAATCTAGTATATTAAAACCGCCCCAGACACTATAAAAGAACTAAGTCTAAAAATACAGAAGCCCGCCAGTCAGTAACTCCAGGTAGCTGGTGTGCCACAACAGGAAACGTACAGAAAATGTATCATCTTAGACAGTGACTTTATTGATAAAGGTCCAACAATTGAAACTATTTTTATTTGTTGGTTGGCATTGTGTATAGAAATAAATTACTTTTGTGTTTATTGATGTTTTTCCAATAAAAATTTTCATAAAAATTCAATATTTTAAGATGGCTCAGAGGAAAAGACCCTGTATATTTTTGTATTTAATCTTTCACATCAACACTTCGAGTGGCCCTGTTGACCATTCAACTGTTTTGAGGGGATTCCATGGCACATTTGACTGGCCAGATGCCTTTAAAATTCTTATTTTGCACAACTTTGTCACTAGAATGGAACTTTCTGAATATTTTTTGTTCAAATTTGGTATATGGGGTTTCGGGTGTTCTGATTAACCCGAGGATTAACCCTGTAGTGTCTAATTTTAAATAAAGAAATCGCTAAATGATTTTCGTCATTTTTTTACTAGAAACAAATTCTTAGTAGGCCTTGAAAATTGAGACTAGGATCTGAAATTTTGCAGTAGAGTATTTTGTGATATATCTTTAGAAAAACCGGGCTAAAAGCGGACGAAAAATAAAAAAAATCGGGGGGGGTGCTTCCATTTCAAATGTGTCACCCTGTATATCTGTGTGTTCGTTGTTCGTCGTAGATTACCTAACAAAATGGGTCATGGGTCCCATAAAAGTTTTGGACAAAAATTTGGACTATCCAACCTAAAGTGAATATCCAACCTTTGATGCACGGTACCTATACCTTATTCGACATTTTTCATTCGGGGACATACCCCCGAATAAGTGAAACGACTCTTTGTAAAAGGCAAAAAGAAATAAATAAAATAAATGTACCTTTCGCTGCGTTTGTCCTAACTTTGAGTCAATCTTTAAAAAAGTTCTGGCGTTTTCAAAGTTTCACCAAATTTCACAGCATCCAACATACCTACTGAATTAAAGCGAAAAAAAAAACGCTAACAAATAGGAAAAAACACTATAATAATTGCATTAGATATTTAAAATGTGCGTTAAAAATGGTTTTAGTGTGTAGGCTTCATGTTTGCTTTACCGGAAAATCTCTAGAAAAATACCTAGTTATTCTAATTTCTCTTTCATTTTGATAAAGACAGCCGAATTCGAGAATTTATAAAGGCCAACTTTCCAGAGTTTTACTCCCATTCTTTGGAAACAAGTTTCACCCTCGAATGGGTAATGGAACATTTAAATGGCTTCGATTCAGCTCCCTTAACAGTTTTAGGTTAAGCATGGATATCAAAGTAAGATTAAATTTTCAGGTTGGTCGAAATTATAAGACTATAATTTTCAGAAGTTAGAGAAATTTAGTTCCGACTTTACTTTATGGTAACTTACAAATGTGTGCTCTCTATAGAACTTTTCACCTGGATATAAAGGAGAACTTTTAGTACAATCTTACAATAATTGAGAAGATTAAATGCTGGAAAATTATTTTCATGTTCTATTCAGGGTTAACTATCACTTAGTACAAAAAATTTTACCACGTGCGCAGGGTGGCTTAAGAAAAGATAGAAAAATATTTTTAGATTTTTTTACGATCTTTAAAAAAAGGGTAAAAACCCATATTTTCCCTGTAAATCTCCGCCTCTAATTACGCCATCCAATATGGCTTCGGAACGTACTACTGTCAGCTTGAAGTTATTTTCGCGGTGTTGCCATTGTTTTCGGAAGGATGAAAATACCTTTTTACTCAAAAAAATCAAAAAATACATAAATAACAATCGATTTGAATCTGTACAGCCTTACCTTACTTTGAAATTTAACTGGCCTAAATTCACCTGACCTCTTAAGCCCTAGATAAAGGCGTAAACCCCGTTTTGATAGTTCGTTCTTTTAGCGCGCAGTGCAGGACCCGAAACAAGAGTTTATTTTCAATTAAAAGCTCACCCAATGTCCGAGCCAATGTCCTTCCATATTGTTCAACAGCTCGGCTGTCCCAATGCAAAACACAGTAACTAACAATTATTTTATCAAAGCGTCGAGTACCGGCCGGTTCCTGTATCCGGGGCACAGGGCGTCTCCAAATTCGCCACAATTGTCCTCCTCCTGCCTCTGGCGATGCTCGAGGCTTCTCACTACACTCCAGCTTCCCTTTTTCTCCGCCTTTTTAGTCCCAAAAACCCTGGGACCCGCGAAAGTTACCTGCTACCACGTGTGCCGTTACTCCATTACTATCCTCCCCTCTTGGCTCTCCCGCGCAAGTCACGACAGGAATTTCCCCTATCGCCTAAATTAAATCAAAGGTCAAAGGTTTCCCAGTGCCTTCACCTGAATTACAACATCAGCGCACGATACACAGAAAACGATATGCTAGCTAGGAGAACGAAAATTAAACTTCTCTGCACACCTTCGACAAAAGCGCGGCCAACTTATAAAAAATAGTTCTGACATTAGTTTCACTTTCATACGTCAGTTATCAATTTCAGGTCAAGTTAAATCCAAAACAAGAATGTAGGCACCTTGAGACACCTTGGTGAATATGTAGTTGCCTAGCTTACAATAAACGAGTCAAAAAGGTAGCTATGATTTTGTAGAATAAGCGTCACCGTTGACGTTTGACGTGACAGCACCTGCGCGCGGGCATACCGTTATCTGTGTATCGTGCATCCTACTTATTGGATTTTTGTATTTGTATTTTGATTGACAACGAGCAGCAGTTACGTAGTGTTTGTGCAGTTGTGTTTTTTGGTTACCCTTAGGGGTTTTCCTGGCGGAGGTGATCCACCTCGTCGTGGTCGCCAGGCTGAGTACTTCGCTTCAAAGAAAAGGAATGGCTGAGGGGAACCAAGAGGTTCCCAACAGATTTAGAAAATGTGAATGTTGTGTTGTGTAGTGCTGTGCTGTGTGAATTTTAATGTAAAAAGGCAAGAAAACAGAAAATGGTGCGATATTCAATCCTGGAAATGTCAGTAAGGTAGGTGTTTTATGGGAATTCTACATGTTCCTTAGAAAGTAATCGTTTCCAACAGGAAATCGAAATTTCGTGGTGAATCCTCGGATAAATTAATAGACGTGGTAACGCCGCGCTATTTCACTACCTGTCACTACCATTGACATAGGCGAAATTTTAAGACAGGTCACGGCGGGCGTCCATAGGCGGCGTTTTTTGGGGGGATTTAATCAATTTGAAAAAAAAAATTGGGCTTAAGACAAATGTTGGCAAGTCTAATTTTTCTTTATCTGCCATAAAAAATTTTGTACTAAGTGATAGTTAACCCTGTATAATTATTACCAAGATTATTACCTATGATGACAACTAATGAAGCATGTTATACTATAGCTAAGTGGGTTTCCATCTGGAAGGTCAAGACAGAAGTGTCAACAAATTCAGTGGAAGAGGTTTACAAGAGCTTTTTCGACCTTCTCCATTCTGTCCGAAATTGTGTACATTCCTCCCTCCTCCCTACTTTAGTTCGATTTTTTTTTTATATTTTCGACTTGTGGCCTCAGCACAGCAGTTTTGATTGTTGATCTTTATTAGAGTGACAACTAAAAATAAACTGGAGAGGAATGTGCCATTCTTGTATGCACACATATACCTAAGGTATGTGTCGCTCTCTTACATTTTCATTAAACACTTTCCTCTCAACACAAATATCCATTTCAGATGTACATTAATTAATTTGTGGAATTGTGTTCAAACATATTTCATTTAGGTGTCTGACATTATACAAAAAAATAGTGTTTTTTATTGTCGAAAAAACCATTATATGTACTCGCGAATAATGAGATTTTTAGGTTTTCTGGAGTTCTTATAGCGAATTTGGGGTATGATGTTGGGATTGCCGTAAGGACTTATTAAATCTGGAGGACCCAGGGAGGTTTTACTTAATAGACCTAGTATCAAGGCAACCCATACTCAGAAATTACTCTTTGAAATATTCAATACACCCGCACCTCTTATAATTTTTAATATCGATACCTACTATTAACACTATATATCAAACATCTGCGCACATAGCGCTGTTTCAAGTGATCGCCACCAGGCGCGACTCGTGAGTTATTGTAGAGGCGGGTCAAAATGTGGCGGATAGTGCCGCTGGCGCTGGCCCGCACTCGAAAATTTTTTCGGAGTGATATCTACATACAAACTAACTTTTATATATATTTTTTTATGTTTTTGACTTTTAAATGGAGCAAATAAAAGATATATCCCTTGAGATATCCATTAGATAACTATTCTGAAAAATAATACCTAATACTGAGATAATTCAGATAATAATTCACTCACCTTTTATGTATACTTAGTTACCAGAAATTATTGGTGTTTGAAGCTCAAATCCACCGCAGAATTTTACACAGTCAATAATTTTGCTAAAAATATTCTTATTTTTCCTTACTTTACCATAATAGTCTTTTATAGATTTAAAATAAGCACTATTTAATTTAGTTCTTATATCAACGCGTCCAAGGCTTCCGAAATTCACAGCATTATTGCGAGCATTATTCATATAAGTACCTAGTATGTATGGTAGAAGAAGCATGTTCTGCCACTTTTTCTTTTAAATGTTTTATGTCAGTAATGCCAGTTTTAGTGCATAACGAATCATCAGTACAAAACAAAGTACCTACAGAGAAAACAATAAAAAACGCGTTTTTACATTGCATCCACAAATCCAGTCAGAAATGTTGTACATAACTGGCTTAAAGTACCTCTTAATTTATTTCCTTCTGCCTTTTGTGGTTTGTTTTCGATCTAGAAGAGGTTTCTTTTATTTCTAAACGTTTTTTATAAGTCAATGTGTGGCTTATTTTAGTATTTCTTGCACAGTCACTACAGAGGCGGAAGCCATTGGTAAAATTTCGAAAATCCGTACATCGAAACAGAAGACGAAACAATTAAAAAACGTAAATAACTTGCGCACCGCACCGACAAAGCACGTGCCGAACGGCCCGAACCGTTTGTTTATTTTCACGAAACTATGGCTGACGCGACTATCGCGACGCGGCGCGCCGCTCTACTAGACTAAATACATGCGTTATGAGCTCAGAAAAATAAAAAACGTAGGTTTGTAGTTTGCAATGTTTGTAAGGGGTAGCACTTTTTATACTCTATTAATTATTTACTAGTTAAAGTTTATCACCGTTGCCAAAATTCATTATAAAAAAATATATATTATTACTGGTAAATTAAAATATTTTTTAAGAAAACTAATTCTAGTTATACTTGCTTTAAGTAAATGTAACGGTACCAAGTTGCAAATAGATTTTTCAACTTCAACAGTGGTTTCCTTTGCATGTCGATAAATAACCAGTTAGAAATATATTTGCTTTGAAGTAAATAATGGTAGGCAGATAATATGATATTTATCTATTTATGAGATAAGGTCTGCCTGAATAATGAGTTAATATATTATTATTTCTAATTATATAGACACTTCGGTACTATTTATATTACTCCTATACTATATTACTAAGGAAACAGTAAACCTACCAATCGCACAATCTAGCAAACGCGCAACTTGGTCAAGAGTGTGCATCACGTTGTGTTTCACATATCTCGTGCTGTTCCTTTTAGAAGCAATTTTTCGCTGTGTTTAAGTAATTTCTTCAGTATTCGTTTGTTTAAGTGCTTATAGATAATAATTAAGTGAGGTATGCGTTATGGGCAAAAAAAGTGTATTGTTTGCAGATCAAGAAACTTGCCAAACCAGGTTAGGTACAGTCGCGGACAGTCGGACAGCCGAAACCGAACGATCTGAAGAGGTTTCTCGGGGCTTCCGTTACAGGGCGCGCGCGGAGACGGCAATAGCGCGCGCCGTCGGCATCGGATGGTTTGAATGGGTCTTGTTCCGAGAATTCTTTGCAAGCGATTAAGCCGTTAAACCTAAAGGCTTAACAAAAATTAAGAAATGAGTATTAATAACTATTTATTAAAACGATTCACAAGTATACAGGATGATTTTTTTAGGACTACCAGCGCGATTTTCTCGATTATTTTGCTCCGAAAAAAAAACCCGAAAAACAAAAATGTTAAAATTTTAGACAGCTAGGTGGCTATAAAAAAACTCAAATTACTTTCAGAAAATCGTCTGGTACTGACAAAAAAAGGCAATGTGGTTCCAACATACAATGTGTCCCCAGATGGGGTACTGCATTATTGTAAATGACAGAAAAAATTCGTCCTTGTGATGTTTAGGCCTGCTTGGTTTCAAACTAATTTATGATATAATTTTACTTTCAAAAAATCAAGTATGCCTTGGAAATTTTGAAAAAAGTATTTTAACATCAGTACCTAAAGTGCTCTTTTTGTAGGTTTTACGACAAATTGTTATTAAGAAAACTTGTTCAGAATGAAAAACTGAGTAGGTTTGCAAAATTTCAAATAAAGTTTGGACCACCCTGTATAGTGTATTTGAAAATGAAAGGAAGGTTTATGATTCATCATAAATATAAATGGAAATCCTTTATCAAATGTTCGACAGTCGGCTTGGTAATAAATACATCATAAAATTCCACATAGCTCACCCGAATATTAGTTTGCGTATTTATCCTCACCAGATTTGTAGCAAAAGAGCACGCCACTGAAATGGCCAAAGTTTCCTTCTCATTCGATATATATGGCCTCCTTTCATTTCCAAATACACTAAGTATACTTGTCAGCGGTTTTACACATTAAGTTAATAAATATTTTGCGTTGCAACATAAATGTTATGTTATAATAAAAAAATATGTAGTAACTCTAAAAAGATATTTAGCTAATATCCCCAGAATTAAAAAAAGTTGTTTAAAAGAATTTTCGTAAATTATTCTTTTCTTTGCAAAATAAGTATTTGTTCCAACATTTAGTTGTTAGGGCTCGTAGTCCTAAACATAAATGATTATAAAATAAAAGGGGTGCCCTTCTAATGTATTTTCTATTCTTTTTGGAGAAATTGTTTTTTGTTGTGCTGCAATGTTCCATTGTATCTCATAAAATGCCCTTCAACAAATAAATGAGATTAGGGGGTCACAGACATAAAATTACACTTTTGTAACTTTTTATTTAAATTACATACATTTATCAATAACACCAAAAGACGCACAGTAGGGACATGTGTCGAGCTTTCGATTAACCACACCTGTCCTGGACCTCAATGTGGTCACCTGGATAAAATAGAATAATTTCGGGTGATTGAGGACTTCCACAAGCTGGATATTATAATGATTATGAAGTTCTTCCGGATTCTTCATACCTACGTATTAAGAACCACCGACGCAGAAAGAATCCGAAAAACTTTAAACTCGTTAAAAACTATAACATAATTATTAATTAAAGGCAAGAAATCAAATGCATTCTCCATTATTATATTATATGTATATTTAATATTTAGTATACCCACCTTGGGATAAGATGACTTTCCGAACTCTCCTGCTCATTGAATCTATGAGTTGGTAGCCGAGATCATAATTTTCCGCCAAAGTGCCTCCCTATTTTCGGGTACGAAATTCTCCATTGACCGCGCATTCCGCTCCTACTCCTACACATTCTCAATAGGATTCAAGTCAGGACTCTTCGCCGGCCATTGCAACTTTTCTACGTTGTTTTCGCTTGCTGTATGCACAGGAGCTTTATCCTGTTGGAAAACGAAGCCATCGGGATACATTTTCGTTGCAGTTAGTAGCAATCCGCCTTCGAGTATCTCGCAATAGCGAGCTGCTGTGAAGCGGTGACAGGCCCACGGTAGCTTATCCAGGCCCAAATGTTGACGGAGAAATCCCAATTCTTTTCCTGGGTGACACAAATCTGTCGTCATATCTTCAACTGATAGAAGGTCTATATACTCGAACTTTGCCATTGTAATGGCTTTGAAATATCTTTTCGTCGGTAAATATTACCTTCTCCCAATAATGTATGGGTAAACGTTGAAATTTTCGGCATATCTGCAACCTGCTTTCCTTATTAGCCTCGGCCAGCTGAATTTTGTTGCTGGATGTGCGAGATCTTACATTGGCTTCAACAGCGGATTTAAACGGATTTGCACGGCAAAAATCAGCTAGTTGCTCATCTTGTTGGTCAGACGTAATTTTCACAATTTCTCCCCTATATGTATGTTTTCCACGCTTCGGGTTTCGTCATATTTCTTCTTTCTCCACCTCAATTAATCCAATAATCCATTCAGGGCCGTAGCTAGGGGTTTTCCATGGGGGGGTTTAGGTTTAAGGTTAACTTTTTGAGCATTATCCTCAAATATACAGGGTGAGTTTTTTTCGATGACCACTATGGGGGTCTCGGAAACTAGCAGAGCTAGAACAAAGGTTAAATGGGGAAAGAATTGCGGTTTTAAATGCTCGATGTAATGCCCCTTTTGGATTTTTAAAAAGTTCATGGGTCACTAGATATTTTGAAAAGAGTGATTTTTTGCTACTTCATCAGACCTCTGTAGCTCCGTTATTTTTGATTATACAGAAAAACTGTAGAGACAAATAATTGTAGATAATTTTGAACTTAATAAGATAATAATTTTTCTTTACTTCTAACCTGAGAAATCACCATTATTTACCTCAGAAGAAGGCCATTATTTACCTTGCATATTATAGAAATGCTCGGTAAATAATGGCTCACTTCTCAACCTAGGTGTATAATATAGGTACTATTTTATGTTGTTTGTGATTTTTGAGATATGACATAAACTTGTGTTTTTTAAATGTAAATGATATAATACTCGGCATAGTTATTATAAAAAATAAAAGAGCTGGCTAATTTTCTGATTTTTTTTTAATTTTCACATAGTCAGCCATGGAATATTTTCAAAATTACGTTCTATTTGATAATAAGACACACTTCAAACTTTCAAATATTTTATTTAAAGCTGGTAACAAAATGTAACAAAATAAAACAAAAATTAAAAAACTTAAATTCAAATTATTATTATTTTAAAATAAAAAAGGTGTTCAAACAATCCACCATTATTATTTATGCAAATATTGCACTTTTTAAAACTGAATTTGTCGCCTTTCTTCGAGAGCGCCTGTCAATACTGGCAATTGCTTCTAAAACAGCTGCTCTTAATTCAACAATTGTATCATACTTTATTTTGTACTGTTCCCCACAAAAATAAATCCAAAACAGACAAATCAGTGGATTTGTGGAAATTTTGATAGAGCTGATATAGGTAATTTCTTACGGGCAAATAATTATGTGGTGGACCTCCATCATGATAATTTTTGTTTTATTTTGTTATATTTTGTTACCAGCTAAAAATAAAATATTTGAAAGTTTTAAGTATGTCTAATTATAAAATAGAATGTAATTATGAAAATATTCCTTAGCTTACTATGCGAAAATTTAAAAAAAATCAGAAAATTAGCCATAGCTCTCTTATTTTTTATAATAACTATGCCGAGTATTATATCTTTGGAAAGCCCAAAAATGGCCGATTTGATAAGGCCACAGCCAACTATGATTTACATTAAAAAAAAACACAAGTTTATGTCATATCTCAAAAATCACAAACAACATAAAAAATTGGATAGGATTATCTTATTAAACCCAAAATTATCTACAATTTTTGTTTTAACAGTTTTTCTGTATAATCAGAAATAACGGAGCTACAGAGATCGGATGAAATAGCAAAAAATCACTCTTTTCAAAATATCTAGTGAGCCATGAACTTTTTTCAAAATCCAAAGGAGGCATTACATTGAGCATTCAAAACCGCAATTCTTTTCCCATTTAACCTTTGTTCTAGCTCTGCTAGTTTCCGAGATCCTCATAGTGGTCATCGAAAAAAACTCACCCTGTATATTGCCAAACGCAAAAGCTTGACCTTGATGGCATGTTACATGTTACAATCATCCAAGCAGTACAATCTTCCAAGCAGTACAATCGGCCAGCACGATTATTTATTTTTCCATTTTGACGGGCGCCGGGCGTGCGTGTGTAATTTTATATATACTATCATGGGGGGGGGGGGTTTGAACCCCCTAAACCCCCCCCTTATATACGGCCCTGAATCCATTAATGTTTTGCCATAAATTTTATGATTAATATTAAGAGCTTTTTTAAACATATAAAAATCCTTGAAATCTTTAATTTTGGAGATAATCACCTGATCTTATTTTTTCCTGAAACACCTTCAAAAACCGCTTATATTAGCAATTTTACCATTTTAAAAATGCAAATCCAGGGCCGGCTACGATTTTTTATTTTTCACGAAAACCATTTAGACATTTTTTTTATTTAAAATCTGACACCACTGCGTCAATCAGGACACCCGAAAACCCATATATACAAAATTTGAACAAAAAATATAGAGAGAGTTCTATTATAGGATGTCAAAGTTGAGCAAAATAGGAAATTTAAAGTCATCTCTGGCGAGTCAAGTAATAATAAAAAAATATTTTTAAAAACAAGCTTTTATTTAATTGCTCTGAAAAGAAGAAAATAAACTTCAACCAAAATCAAACCAAAGCAAACCCATGCCTAATTTTGTTACATTATACAATAGGGCAGTTGGCGGTTTTTCAAATTTAGTGCCGGTGGATTCTTTTTATACCTTCAACAATATCGTAGTACATGTAATTTGCTGTTTTACAGCTTTGTTAGAGAGAAAATCCACTTACTGTTTTCCTGCCAATCCGAGCGATTTTTAAAAATTTACGTCACAATAGTTTTTCCCTATGTAAACCTACTCTGCGATATCTTCTTCTTCCAACTTGGCTGTATGGGTTATGCCTTAAACCGCTGTGAAGCAAGTCACAGAACGATGCCCAGATTGGAATTTCCACTGTTATCAGGCTGTACGTTTTCGAGCAGATTGAACTATGATACAATTTCATTAGTGATATTTTACTTTTTAATAATATGTATAATCGATTTTTCATTATATAATGTTATATTTAGAATACCTAGTTACTTTTGTGACATGAAAGTAAAATGATTTAGGACTGGTAAAACTAAAATAAACATAAAGCATCTTTCTAATGTCATACCCCGACTAAATCTGACAACTGAGGCTTGACGTTCGACAGTCCACACCACTGTGACATAATATTTTACTATTTCGACGACGAAGAATACCGAGAATCATGGAAAGGAGTTGTATTTGTGTGTATTTTTTCACAATGACGAAAAAGTGCTTTGTTAGCTATTGCAAAAATACGTCCGATAATACTAACAAAATGTTTGTGACCGTGCCCACTGCGCCAGATAAAAAAAACTGTGGTTTATTTATTTTATCAGAATCTCTTACTAACACAACGTGACACACTGCAAGAATACGTATAATACTGATAAATTTGTACCTGTAAACGATAAATAATATATACCTAAGCTGTAAACCCAATAAATTAATTACATTAAGATAATTTAAAATCTGGTATTTCCTACCTACCTTTCCCCACAGTAAATAGAAAAATTAATCCTTTATACTCCTGCCTTCCTCTTCTTTATTATTGTTTAGACTAGAAGATAATAATAAATAATATGTTTCTACAACAAAAGCTATCATCAAAAACAAAACTGTCCAAAGTTTGGATTTGCTGGTTATGTTATGTTGTCCGCTGTCAGCTGAAGGATATTTCACAATGTCCAATTGTTTTTATTTCTTCTTCTTCTGAGCTAGCGTTCGGCAATTTTCGGGAACTATTGTGACGTAGAAACCCCCGTCCGCAAAACGAATGAATATTTAAAAAATCTTCATTTTATTTTTAAATTATTAATTAATGCAACACTTTTGAGGAAAGTTATATGTGCTAGTAGTGTCATTTGGTGATACTTCATCCGCTGATTAGCATTTTATCTCGAAATTCGATTAGAGGAAACTTCCCTATTATTGTATAATATGATATAAAAGCCTGTCGTGAGATTTTCGTGTGTAAATTTCTTTTATAGAAAAATACAATTTCTACTTAGAATTACTTTCGTCAAGATATATAATATTCTCGCGAGATTTTCGTGTGTAAATTTCTTTTTCTTGAAATCGGCATTAAAATGTCCCAAAATCGTCATTAAAAGCACAGAAATCGTACAATAATGTAGCCCATTATTGTACGATTTTTTCAATAAGTAGGCCTTGGCGAGATGTAAACATCAAACGTCAGACGCGGAGAAATCGCCCGTCAAAAGTGACCAAATATTCAAAACCCGGCCGATAAAGGCTCATTTAACTTTTCGTACACATTGTGAAACTGTTTCCTATAGAAGCGCAATCCTTCAGTATACATATTTTAGTAAATTTGAAAATCAATAGATTTGTTGAGTAGGCTGCACAAGAAGCAGCAGTTTGGTTTTTCTGTCAGAAGGTGCCGTACATCATTATACTTGTCCTAGGTAGAGCGATCGGTGAAGTCAAGCAACGCCGCGCGTAGTCGGCTCGTGGACGGGTGATCCCTTATTATTATTTTCTTGCCTAATAAAACATTTTTTTTCCGATTTCAAGAAAAATATAATATGTACCTCGGCACTGAAGTTCTTTTTATGACTCATGTGGTTTATTTGCCTCGGCCAGAGGCCTCAGCAACTAAACTCCACATGAGTCATAAAAAGTTGAACTTCAGTGCCTTGGTACATAAATAACTATTATAGAAAAATACATTTTCTACGTAGAATTAATTTCAAGATATTTATATATTCTCGCGACAAGCTATCATATACAATAATTGTATAATGAAACAAAATTAGGTATGGGTTTGCTTTGGTTTGATTTATTTCAAAGTTTATGTTCTTATTTTCAGAGCAAAAGCTTGTTTTTAAAAATATCATCCGCTATCTTGTGGCGACGGCCATTTTGAAAGTATTACAATGTTAAGTATTGCATATCTATTGTAAGCAGAATTTAAGACCTATGCAAAATTTCAGATCAATCGGATGTCAAGTGGTTCTAAACTGATGGCACAGAGAAAAATACCCTGTATATTTTTGTATTAAATCTTTGCACACCAACGCTTTGAGTGGTTCTGTTGACCATTAACTATTTTGACGGGATTCCATGGCACACTTGACTTGCCAGATGCCTTTAAAATTCCTATTTTGCTCAAATTTGACACCCTACAGAATGGAACTCCATGTATATTTTTTATTTAAATTTGGAACATTGGGGTTTAAGGAGGTCCTGATTAACGCTGTTCTGCGAGATTTTAATTAAAAAAACACAAAATGGTTTTCCGGAAAATCGGACGTATAAAAAAATCGTAGCTGGCCCTGGATTTGTATTTTGAAAATGGTAGGAAGGTCAAATGAAGCGGTTTTTAAAGGCCTTTCAAACAAAGAATATTCGGGGATTATCTCCAACAATAAAGATTTTATGTATTTGTATATATTTAGATGTATACACCCTGTATAAGAAATTAATGTTTTTGAGAAATATCTTCAGCATTCTATTGTGACCCAAATGGTATATTAAATACCAACACTGGTTGGAATTATTACCAGTACAAAGTTGCATTTTTCTGGAATTTTGTTCCTTTGCTGTGCGAGGCTGTAATTTGCATTTTATGGTTCTATTATTAGATCGGCCGGCCGCCGCCGCTAGCTGGTCCGCTGGCCGGGCAGCGCGAGATTGCCGGCTCCGCGCGCCCTGAAACGCAAGCCACGAGAAAAACCTCTTCAGGTCGTTCGGTTTCGGCTGTCCGCGACTGTACAGGGTGTTCCCGTATATTTTGACCCACCCCTATAGCCTCTATTTTTCGAGTTAGAAAAAAATTACTTAAATGAAAGTTGTAGGGTACCAAGATGTATTGTCCCAAAAATAATGGATTGACAGGAATGCCCTTGCCTAAGTTGAAATGTTTCTCCATGGCAACCTTGATTAAATATAAAGATCGTATTTATCTGCAATTTGGAATATCATGCGAATGCTTAGATCAAACATATAACATATTTATATTGTTGGAATCGGAAAAATGCGTGCAATTCAAAAATCCACAAATATACAGGGTGTTCCATTAACAAAAAGTAAGTTTAGATTAGTTTGATTTCCTAGTTGTCTATAATATTTTCATAGACACTTTCTTGGGCAACAACCATCAAAATAAATTGCAGAGGTGTTATCACAATAGTTTTTTTATTATAATCAGTCAATTAGTTTTAATTGGCTTACATATGTTTCGATCATAATGATCATCATAAGAGCAATTATAGAATTTACTATTTTTTAGGTGAAAATATCATGATGCAACGAACGGACATGGTACCAAAATGTTATAATTTTATACTATATATTTTTATTTTTATTAATGGTACCCAAAAATCACACCTACAACTATATATTTTTTACTAAAGACCATGTCCGTTCGTTGCATCATGATATTTTCACATAAAAAATAGTACATTATATAATTGCTCTGATGATGATCATTATGATCGAAACATATGTAAGCAAATTAAAACTAATTGACTGATTTAATTATGGTGCAAAGTATACCCTACAAGAGGGATACTTTGCACCATTTGGAATTTGAATTATTTTTAGCATGTAAACTGACTCTAATGCAAAGAAACTCGACGTAAATATTTACTTTGCACCACAATAGATAAGTAGGATTTTTTTCCGCATATTTAAGAGTAGAAAACTATGAAGTTAGTGATATCACAGTAAAGTTAATATGGCCGCCGCCCCAAGATGGCGTATTACATTTTCTTTTTAATCCCCTTAATATGGGTATCAAATGAATGGGCTTGAAGAGAAGAAAAAGATAAAGTTAGTGACATCACACTAAATTCAATATGGCCGCCGCTTCAAGATGGCGGGTTACATTTTCTTTTCAACCTCCTTAATATTGGTATCAAATGAAAGGGCTTGAAGAGTAGACACCACTAAAAGTGGTGGGTAGACACTACTGAAAGTGCGGTGCAAACTATCCCCAATTTTCTAGAAAACCGTTATTATAATAAAAAATTATTTTTTCTTCGATTCAAAATTCTAATAACTTTGTTTTTTTTATTATATGTATAAACAATAGTGGGTACATGCAATTAAATGTATACTTACCGCTTCTTATCAGCTAGAAATTCCTTGGCAATACAATTTTGGGGAACTACAAATCAACGAAATTTTGAGGTTAAGATACCGGTAACAGCTGATCAACAACTAATGGCGGGAGGGGGTGTCTAACCTGTTGCTATTACTTAATGCGGCTCCATCTATTAGTAGAAAATGTTATAAAGTGAAAAAATCCTAATTAGAGGAAATAAGTGTCTATAAATAACATTTACAACATTGGTGCAAGGTTATCCTGACAGGTGCAAAGTAACCCCGTTTTACGGTAATGTTTATTCCTTTGAATAAAGGAGTAGTTGATACAAAGATTTATTTTACACTATATTATAATAAGCTATGTGTTCGCCGAACAATCTCGAACTATTAACTTTCAATAACACTGATTAGTTTAAATTTTAGAATTGACGCGTACTAGTTAGAACCATTTCGGGATCGCTCTGCCAACACAGCTATTATACCGAGCTATACTTCAATTTGTATAAAAATGAGATATAAGGGCAAAAACATGTTTTCCTGTTTTCATAACTATTTTAAAAAATAAGAGGTACGCCATTGTCTTCTAATATCGTTAGCACGACATCTTTCATCCGAACTGTAAACATTAATTTTTTTATTATGGGAACAAACTTACCAATACAAAGCCATTTCTATGTTTTTTATTTTTCTGAGGTTATGAGTGGTCGGCCGTCGACGACAGCGACTCTACTTGACTCTTTTCAGCTTCAGAGCAGGCGCGTATGCTGGTCTTTCTCATTTACAATGCATTTATCCTTGTGGATTGCCTTTAAAATACGGCCAGGCGGGCCAGCGGATAGGAATGAATTAGATATTAGACATTAGTAATCTTGGCTCCATAAGTAATAATTGGGGAGTTTTTGCATGAAAATGTAATTGCATTTTTTAAAGATAGTTTATTATTAAACAAAATGTAAGTAAAGCATACATAATAAATAAATAAATAAATAAATAAATAAATAAATAACATTAGATTCTTTTGTTTCTTCTTTATACGGACTACCGGTTTGCTTTGGGGTTTAAACAAAATTTTCTATTTTCATTCTTACTTGCGTTATAAAATACTCTTCTAAAATATAATATCTAGATTTCTCGCTCCTTCAACTGGTTGGACAGATCATCCCGTAAGTCCAAAATAGTGTTTACTCTTCTGCAATTCACGAAGGGTTTGTTTCATGTTATCACAAACAAATTTACCTATAAAACTCTGTTTTATGACAAACTGCGAAATACTCACCTTATAGAGACAATTCGTTACATAAAAAGGAAGGAAATCGTTGGAAAGCTGTATATCTAAATAATGGGAGATTCTAAACGTCAAAACTGACATACATACTTAACTTTACCTATATAATATGTTGGTTCAGGCCGTACTCACTTGAGAACTGATAGTACAGTTGGCGTCAGATGGTACCGAAAGAGATAAAGCCATTTTCTTGAGACTTTTGGAGTAATAATACCCAAAATCCATTCAACAAACAACGGATTCAAGCTCAGACCGAGGGACGAAACGAACGACGAACGCGACGTTGCCAAAAAATGTCAGAACAGAATCCAAATATCCCTCAAGGAAATGGTTTTTTAGCGTTTGATTTCGTCTGACGCCAATCGTATCTACCTCCTTGGTTAATTTATTTTTACTTACCCCTGACAATAAAAAAATTTAGGCATAGAGGCGCCCAATACAACGGTTTAATTTTATTCGTAACCATTTAATATACTTTATTTATTGTTCATATAAATCTGTTTCTTTATCATGAAAATCATCATCATCATCATCAGGTTGAAAATAAAGCGAAAACAAGTTTTTTTTTTAAGATCAAATTTCCTAGGGGCGCGGGCGTGACGTCATGCCTCTAAAATGCCGATTGCTTCAAATTTAGCATTGGTTGTTTGCTGCGTCCTGCTACTAGGTATATCTGGTTCTCACGTTTTTATGAATTGTCAAAAAAATGCCATATTTCAAAGTTTGAATCAATAAAAATCTTGCTTTATTATTGTAAATGTCATAATTATTATGGCAACAGGGCAAATCGGAACGCATTCTCATTGATTCCAAATATGGCGGGATATGTGTAAATTTGGTTACTAGTTTTTTTGTTCAATAAAAAATTATGTGGTACTTTAATGAAAAATCGGGCTCTACAACATGAAAGTACTGAATGTGACCTATCTTTTTAATCATACAAAATAGGTACGTAACTTAAATCTTTTGAAAAATGCTCTTAATGTCGACCTAAACTGGCGACTTACAAAAATTGTTCGGGTTCAATCATAGAGGCCTCTATAGCCATATAGGTGACCACCTATATGGCCCTGAATCATATCAACACTAATCAGCGGTAAAGCTGGACCAACACTATATTAATATAGTGTTGGTCCAGGGTAAGCCGCTTTGAACTCGTAACACCTTGTCTTTTTCTAAATATAGGTATCTAATACAGATGAAAAATATTGTTAGGACGAAAGTTGGAAAGTCGGAAAACCAATTGCAATAACTAGTATCAATTTGAAACTATCAATTTTAAACTATCAATTTATTAGATTCCACTTGAAAAATCGAACAAGTATGCAATAATAACAATAATTAATAGAACCTAAATTACAAATTAAATTAAATTAAATTAACCTAATGTTATCTAATACTTTACGTTGTTTCTTTCTCATGTTATCTGATCCGTCATTATCAATAACCTGAAGAAGACTCGACCTGTGCTCTTGGCCTTCCAAGAAAACACACGACTCCTCTCCCTAATGGGCACATAAAAATTTCAGCGCACATTATCCCCGCCCGATCCCTTCCAATCAACTTGTCTTAACGAACGGCTCAGAAGGAGGTATCGAACGGTTCGATGGATAGGGTAGATACGCTGTGCCGAAGATTATTAACGCGTATAGGGGGAAGTTACCTTAACGCTAGAGGAAAATAACTGGGGGCAGGAGGATTTACCTTCGAAATCGCCCTCCTTAATATCGCTGATCCGGTTCTCCTGCATCTCCAACTTCTTAAGGTTGTCCAGCCGTGAGAGCGAGTTTCGGGGGACGGAGGTCAGCCCGTTGCCGCCGAGATTCAGCCTCTTCAACTTCCTGGAAAGAAGAACGACTGGATTTTATCACCCCGCATCATGAAAACCAAAGACGATAATCGGGAAAAATCTGATTATTCTCTTAATAATCTTAATTTAATTACTATTTAATCGCATTAAATCAATATTTGAATGAGATTTTTTGTTTCACATTTTTATTTTATGGAATTATAAAGTCAATATGTAGTAAATTACATAACGACCTTTTCATTATAGCTAAGACGCATATTAGATTAACAAAGGCGTGTAGCGTCGACGTCATCTTCTATGTCATGAGGTTGTAATGAAACTTCCGCCGAGGTAGGTTTGTGTACTATTTTATTCACACCCCTATAAATAGACCGTCTATATTAGTTCTGTGAAATCAAGTAGCCATCGGAAAACCAATTGCAATAACTAGTATCAATTTTAAACTATCAATTTATTAGATTCCACTTGAAAAATCGAACAAGTATGCAATAATAACAATAATTAATAGAACCTAAATTACAAATTAAATTAAATTAAATGAACCTAAATTACTTTAACAGATGCTCTATTCTCTATATAACAGCACAAAGCACAAAATAACGCAATGAGGAGAGACTGGGGAAATTTTCTTGACATCAAGAAGACTATACAGGGTGTTCCTCAACCTATACGCATAAACTTGGGAAATTGTAGCAGAGGACAAATAATGGCCAATTATCGAAAAAAATATTTTTGTTTCGGAGATACAGTAAAAAGCATTTACAGATAATAAAAAATTAAGAAGATAACAAGTCATGATAGCACGTACAGTATTTAGCAGTACTTTGTTGTTAGCTGTCTTCAATGACATCTTAACTGTAAGACGCTATTCGTGTTTATTTTCACGCGAGGCAGAGAAACTGTACTAGAACACTTTCAGCGTAATTTGGAATATCACATCAAACAGTTTCTCCAAAACAAAAAAATATTTTATTACATTTTTTTTTCGACAATTGTCTGTCCTCTTCTAAAATTTTCCAAGTTTATGCGTATAGGTTGAGGAACACCCTGTATATCAATAAATATACCATGAACGCATTTTTCAAGATGGCAAAATTTTTTCTAGTCTAAAAAATAACTTACAAATAAATATGCCACAATAACACCCGCATGGAACTGACAGCCCGGAGGCAAGCAGAAAAGCATATTTGAATTTTCAGGGCCTACCGTTTGATATACCAAATTTGAAAAAAAGAATGTACCGAGAGTTCCATTCTGCAGCGTGTCAAAGTTGAGCAAAATAGGAATTTTAAAGGCATATGGCGAGTCAAGTGTGAGTCACCTCAAAACAGTTCAATGGTAAACAGGACTACTCAAAGTGTTGGTGTGTAGTGTATTTTTCTCTGGGCCATCTCAAAATGCTGAATTTTTATGATACTATATACTGGTCAAGAGTGCTCTAGAATTATTGAAATTATTAAAAATACTGAGAAACACAAAAGTAAATTATTTTTTAACAAAATGCCAACCAACAAATAAAAACATTAAATTATTGGACCTTTCTGAATAAAGTCACTGCCAAAGATAACACATTTTCTGTGTATTTTCTAAAATTTGTTTGATGAATAAATTGCTTATGAAAATGCAAATGCAAATTCCTGCTGGTAAAATTCATTTCCTAGTTGAAAGTAAGTGGTTTTAACACATAGTGTTGTTAGTTCTATTATAATATTGCATCTATATTCAAATTCGTCCTTTCTACTAAAGTCTGATCATTTTCTAACTTTCTGCGTAAAATGTTCCATGATTTGTCAACAGGGACATTTGTAAAAAGACTAACCACATCAAAGCTAGCTAATATGGAATTACCCGGAAATTGATGTTCCCTAATTTTTTCTAGAAAATGATTACTGTTTCTGATAAATGAATTTGAATTTCCCACTAACGGATTAACAATTTTAAGTAAATATTTTGCTAACGAATGACATGGTGAATTTATTGAACTTACAATGGGGCGAAGAGGAATGTTAGTTTTGTGTATTTTTGGTAATCCGTATAAGTGTGGAGGTTTTGAATGATGCGGAGTTAAGAGGGTCCTTTGTCTCTGTGTCATTTGTTCTCGGTATTTATACAGTGTTTTGTATATTTTAGTTTCTATTGAAGTTGTAGGGTCTTTGTTTATCCTCTTGTAAGTTCCTTCATTTAATAAATCATTTAATTTATTATCATACACAGTTTTTTCTAAAATAACAGTTGCATTTCCCTTATCTGCAGTTAATATTTTAATTATCCTATCTGATTTAAGTGATCTAATTGCTACTTTTTCTTCCTTTGAAATATTTAGCTTTGGTTTAAAATCTTTTTCTAAGATTATTTTTGACCTGACTCTAAATTCTTGACCTAATTCCTCAGGTAATGCTTGAGCTGTTTCCTATACCGATGCTACTATGTCAAGCTTAGAAATTTTGTTGTCAACAACAGAAAAATTCAACCCTTTTGCAAAAACTAACTTTTCTGAAATGGTAAGTTCTCTGTTAGATAAATTAATTACTGTTCTGTTGACAAAATCATTGTCTATTTGATTGAATTCCTCACTATGCTTTTCCTCAACTAATCTTCGGAATTTGTTAATCTGTCTAAGTTTGACTCTATCAAAGTGCCTATTATAGCTTATGCCGATACAATTTGATATGTAATTAAAATCATAGAAAGATACACTTTCCCTAACATTTTCCCGTATTTCATTTATATCCCCCCATAATTTGTTTATGTTACTTCTCTGGTTCTGGATTCTTTCGCTTATCAGCATCATACTACATCTGAACAATATTTTGCTACATTTCCTACTAGTAAAAGGTTCTTTTAGGCGTAATCCTTTTGGTATAATATTAGCTTGTCTACATTTACATAAATATGTCAATCCATTTTTTGCGTTAGATAATTTGAAGAACTTCTTCTCTAATAATCTGTATTGCAAACATTAAGCCCATACCTTCGTTCTAGATATTTTCTAAAATTTATTTGTGGCGCAAACAGATCCATTTAATTTTTAATTGGGTTTTTCGCCACCAAACTGATCGAAAGACAACTTTTTCAAGTTGCCTGGAAAATTCATAAATTCTTAACAGTGAATGAACGAGACTTTAAACGTGTAACTCAAAAAGTAACTTCAACAAATTTGTTTTCTGAGCTTTCGGAGAATAAATCTTCCTCCTTTCTCAAAGATCATGCCACGTCAATGTGAAGTGACAGATTAATAAATTTCAGGTTAAAATGTCATGACAACAGAAAAAATAGCCTAGCCACCTGCCTGATAATATTGTACCCTGTGTTCTATCTAATTATCTATACTAACTTCCCTTTGAATAAGTGGCAATAATATTTTACTGAATTCCACTGAACATTCAGCAACACAGTTGTCCGTATTTCCTAGAATAAATGCATATTCTTTAATTTTTCGTCTATTTCCTACTTCTTCTTTGAAAATTGGTTTGGACCTATCCCACAATATCCTATGATTGTTATTAAAAGAATGTTCACATATTTTTGAGTTAAAAATTTGATTTTGCCTGATATAATTTTTATGTTCTTTTAAACGAACGTTAAATGGCCTACAAGTCTCCCCAACATAGAACTTTCCACATTCACAAGGAATTTTATAAATGCAATTTTTTTAACTTTGTACCTCATTAAAATAAATGATTTCGTTTTAACTAGCATCGATCTTAATGTATTTTTGGTTTTAAATACTGTTCTGACATTAAAACGATTGCCTATGCGTTTTAGCTTATCTGATAGTCCAGGAATATAAGGAATAATTAAATTTACTGGTCGGTCCACCAGATTTATTTCTCTAATTCTATTAGTATTGTTATTTTGTTGGCAATCCTGAAAAACTTGCTCAACAAATTCAATAGGATAACTATTCTTCTCAAGAACATATTTTATATGTTTAATTTCCTCCTCAAATTTTGTGTTATTAGAACAAATCGTTCTAGCCCTGTCATACAAACTTTTAATTACTCCTTTTTTTAACACTAATATGATGGTTGGAGTTGAAATGGAGATATCCATTAGTATGTGTTGATTTTCTATAGACACTAGTTTCTATACTATCTGATTTCAGTATAGAAACATCTAAGAAAGGTAATTGATGATTATTTTCAATTTCTAAGGTAAAATTAATAGAAGGTTCTTGTGAGTTTAGAAAATTTAATAATGAATTTAGATCATCTAGTCCATGTTCCCATATAATAAATATGTCATCTACATATCTCCACCAAACATTAGGTTGGTGAACATATCTAGTCAATTCATTTTGTTCAAAATCTTCCATGAATAAATTGCTTATGAATGGTGATAAAGGAGACCCCATAGCCATTCCAAATTCCTGCTGGTAAAATTCATTTCCTAGTTGAAAATAAGTGGTTTTAACACATAGTGTTGTTAGTTCTAATATTGCATCTATATTCAAATTCGTCCTTTCTACTAAAGTCTGATCATTTTCTAATTTTCTGCGTAAAATGTTCAATGATTTGTCAACAGGGACATTTGTAAAAAGACTAACCACATCAAAGCTAGCTAATATGTAATTATCCGGAAATTGATGTTCCCTAATTTTTTCTAGAAAATGATTACTGTTTCTGATAAATGAATTTGAATTTCCCACTAACGGATTAACAATTTTAAGTAAATATTTTGCAACAGAACAGTAATTAATTTATCTAACAGAGAACTTACCATTTCAGAAAAGTTAGTTTTGGCAAAAGGATTAAATTTTTCTGTTGTTGACAACAAAATTTCTAAGCTTGACATAGTAGCATCGGTAGAGGACACAGCTCAAGCATTACCTGAGGAATTAGGTCAAGAATTTAGAGTCAGGTCAAAAATAATCTTAGAAAAAGATTTTAAACCAAAACTAAATATTTCCAAGGAAGAAAAAGTAGCAATTAGATGACTTGAATCAGATAGGATAATTAAAATATTACCAGCAGATAAGGGAAATGGAACTGTTATTTTAGAAAAAACTGTGTATGATAATAAATTAAATGATTTATTAAATGAAGGAACTTACAAGAGGATAAACAAAGACCCTACAACTTCAATAGAAACTAAAATATACAAAACACTGTATAAATACCGAGAACAAATGACACAGAGACAAAGGACCCTCTTAACTCCGCATCATTCAAAACCTCCACACTTGTACGGATTGCCAAAAATACACAAAACTAACATTCCTCACACTATGTGTTAAAACCACTTATTTTCAACTAGGAAATGAATTTTACCAGCAGGAATTTGGAATGGCTATGGGGTCTCCTTTATCACCATTCATAAGCAATTTATTCATGGAAGATTTTGAACAAAATGAATTGACTAGATATGTTCACCAACCTAATGTTTGGTGGAGATATGTAGATGACATATTTATTATATGGGAACATGGACTAGATGATTTAAATTCATTATTAAATTTTCTAAACTCACAAGAACCTACTATTAAGTTTACATTAGAAATTGAAAATAATCATCAATTACCTTTCTTAGATGTTTCTATACTGAAATCAGATAGTATAGAAACTAGTGTCTATAGAAAACCAACACATACTAATAGATATCTCCATTTCAACTCCAATCATCATATTAGTGTTAAAAAAAGGAGTAATTAAAAGTTTGTCTGACAGGGCTAGAACGATTTGTTCTAATAACACAAAATTTGAGGAGGAAATTAAACATATAAAATACGTTCTTGAGAAGAATAGTTATCCTATTGAATTTGTTGAGCAAGTTTTCAGGATTGCCAACAAAATAACAATACTAATAGAATTAGAGAAATAAATCTGGTGGACCGACCAGTAAATTTAATTATTCCTTATATTCCTGGACTATCAGATAAGCTAAAACGCATAGGCAATCGTTTTAATGTCAGAACAGTATTTAAAACCAAAAATACATTAAGATCGATGCTATAGTTAAAACGAAATCATTTAATGAGGTACAAAGTTCAAAAAATTGCATTTATAAAATTGCTTGTCAATGTGGAAAGTTCTATGTTGGGGAGACTTGTAGGCCATTTAACGTTCGTTTAAAAGAACATAAAAATTATATCAGGCAAAATCAAATTTTTAACTCAAAAATATGTGAACATTCTTTTAATAACAATCATAGGATATTGTGGGATAGGTCCAAACCAATTCTCAAAGAAGAAGTAGGAAATAGACGAAAAATTAAAGAATCTGCATTTATTCTAGGAAATACGGACAACTGTGTTGCTGAATGTTCAGTGGAATTCAGTAAAATATTATTGCCACTTATTCAAGTGGAAGTTAGTATAGATAATTAGATAGAACACAGGGTACAATATCAGGCAGGTGGCTAGGCTATTTTTTCTGTTGTCATGACATTTTAACCTGAAATTTATTAATCTGTCACTTCACTTTGACGTGGCATGATCTTTGAGAAAGGAGGAAGATTTATTCTCCGAAAGCTCAGAAGACAAATTTGTTGAAGTTATTTTTTGAGTTACACGTTTAAAGTTTCGTTCATTCACTGTTAAGAATTTGTGAATTTTTCAGGCAACTTGAAAAAGTTGTCTTTCGATCAGTTTGGTGGCGAAAAACCCAATTAAAAACATTTTCTGTGTGTTTCCTATTGTGGCACACCAGCCACCTTAACTCATATGTGCTTACTGACTGGCAGGCTTTTGCATTTTGTAGACTTAGTTCGTTTATAGTGCCTCGGGCGGTTTTGATATACTCCATTTTTGTCCCCAAAAAATGCAGTACTTTGAGATCGCACAGAGAAAGAAACCCTGTATATTTTGTATTAGATCTTTGTACACCAACACTTTGTTAAGTGGTCCTGTTGAATCGATTTCTATAAAAATTGAAAAGTAGACCGTATTTAAAAAGAAAATGTAAGTTTGTGGGAAGGTGCCACGTGGCAACCGCGACATTTTTAAAAGCCAGCTTCAGAAGCTCGCGTCTGTAACCTGGAGCCAAATTATTTGGTGGAAAATCACTGGAACACTTAAACATTTAAAGGTGGTGTATATACTTTCTGACAAATTCTGCATTGCTCCTTTTATTGACAAAAGTGTTTGTAATACCTAATAAAAAAATAATTTAAAATGGTCTTGTTTTGACACACCTATATCAAGTCACGTATGGTGCGGTGTTCACATTCTTGTTTTTTTTTTGCAGAAAATCATTTACTTACTTAAGTACTGCTTGTGACACCATATCGTTAAAACTCCAGCTTTTGCTTCGGAAATAGATGACCTGAAAATCTTCTAGTCCATTATTTAAATGAGCTTGGAAAAGTGCAAATCTCGGAGCACCCGGAGCCCGGAGGCAATCCCAACCAGAGTTAATTTATAGACAGACGCCGACGTTCTGACCGCGCCGGGCGACAACAAAGCAAATTCGAAATCAATTACAGTTGTTTTAATGGGGAAACTGGTCGCCGTTTGTCAGCAAATCAAGCCTTCTTTTTTCGGACCTTTGTGGCCTGTATCGGGTATTGCGATCGATTCGATCGTTCCGAGTTCCGAGAATCGGTAGGTATTATGAGATTATTGGCACAGTGACGATGTTGTTTATTCCACTATAAAGGGAACGCCGAGAAAATAATTTTTGACAGTGCAAATTTATTTTCTGAAATATCATGTTCTCGCTAACTCATAGTACTATAACCTGAGAAATATACTCACGCAAAACGCAAAAAAATATTTTTTTACTGCATGTTTAAATAATGGGGAAATTTATCCCAAATCCCACGTAACGAGGCGCACCTGAACGCATGTGACTACGACGTTAGCTGCAGCCTGCAGCACATGGCACCGGCCGCGACGTTGCCGTTATTTATTGATAATTTAAATACGAAAAAATATAACAATACAAGAGGCCTTCATAATCAGAGTCATAATCACACGCACAAAACGCACTCAGTATCTACAAACAGAGGCTGGAAAATACTGAAACTGTTTCCAAAATTCGATAGATTTTGGAGATTCAAGACAAAAGTTTTATAAAAACAACGCGCGCGTCCCATCCGCGTTCCACAACTATTATTTATTACGTCAAACTTGTCAAGGATCTGCTGCCGGTTTCTATCACAGATTACCTAGTTTCTATTCTAGGTGGCACAGTGGCGCCATCTCGTCATTTTTATTATTACTAATGTCGCCGAATCTGTGGTAGAGCTCTCAGTCACTCCTCTCTGTGCGCGCTTTCTGACACGGTAACTAGCGAACCTTTCTAACAGACGGCAGCACATACTACAGAAACCAGAGTTGCCTACATTCTGTTTATGCGGTACTCTTTGTGCAACATTTTTGCTTTTTTACCAAAATGGTTCTATAGACAAATGCGGAAATGAAAGACATGATCCTTTATGGAGAATGCCTGCAGAATGTTAGTCAAGCTCAAGCTACCGCGGAACTATTTAGGACATGGAAGAAGAAATCCACGCCCAGCGCGCCACCTATCGGTAGTTAGCGAAACCAAGACGGCCCTCGTGCGAAACTTCACCACCTTACGTTACAGGAATGTTTCCTACGAAGGTACTAGTGTCAATGAATGCGACATAACCTTCAAAAATATCCAAACAAAAGTACCGAGAATGATGTCGTTGACTGACGTATTTATAAAGACTTCTCATGGCTATAGCTTTATGTCCTGCAAAACAGATGGCTCTGATGGCTAACAATGTATTCTGCA
The DNA here is from genome assembly GCA_963920635.1 of Pseudeuparius sepicola. NCBI lineage: Eukaryota > Metazoa > Arthropoda > Insecta > Coleoptera > Anthribidae > Pseudeuparius > Pseudeuparius sepicola. The sequence continues at coordinate 50,753,810 of OY987301.1, forward strand.
TTGTATTTTATCTCCGGAAAGCGCATGGTGAGCCAAAAATGTGTCAGACGTTACAGCCGTGAGCAGTCTTTAATAATATATCAGTCAACGATGATGTGCTCTGTGAAATACGGGAAACAAATAACATCACGGAAATACCCAAGAAGCCCAAAGATATTTGCAAACTATTTGTAATGCGTACCCAATATTATGTGCGAAAAAGCTATAAAGATCGAAAGGAGAAACAGAAAATTAGAAAGATTCAAGTACTTACGACTGAACCAACGAGAACCACCCCCACGGAGACGATTCTATTGCAAATATGACTAATAACGATGAAAAGCAAACATAACGAGAAATAAAGGAATAAGAAGTGTGTCGTTGGTGATGGTAACCACTTAAGCGGAAAGTAAGGTAATTTTAAGCAACTATATCCCAGAAAGGTTGGCTAATGTTGACGTTCTTATTTCTTCAGAGCAAGCGGAAAACTCACAGAACACAACCACTTACTCTAGGAGCGTCTTGGTGCAGTAAAAAGGATTATCAGTGAAATAGTGAGCGGAAAAATTAGTGCCCCAAGTGAAAGTGAGTGAAGTTTGTTTTATCGAGAAAAAGTTCGTCCTCAGTGGTGTCCAGGTCTACGAAATCATGTAAGCCCCCTAGTTGAGTACTTAATAAAGCATCCAAAAATCAAAAGGTCACGTAAGCAGTCATTTCATTTATTTTTCTCGTTGGCATTTATACCTTAAGTTGTCTCAGGCCAAAACTAACCGTTACAAGAGGTAGGCGTTAACATTTGTCCATAATTTCCGCAAGCATTTGGCAGAACATTCGCCTACAATACAAATAATTATGTACTGCAAACATTCCTTTAAATTTACGATAGTTGCGTACATCTGGCAACAATGCTAACGCCCTGAAAATAAGTCAGTGACAGCCGTAAATAGAGGACCAAATAGGTAAAAATGCGGTTTAGAAAAAAAAATTCCGGCTTTAAAAAAAAGTTGGAATTTTTTTAATTGCGATTTCGCGTTCAGGGTATTTTTTCCTACCCACTGTTAAAATTAATGTAGCTATGAATAAATCACCCTGTATATATGAGTATTAACTCACCTTGAATTTATATCTAATGTTATTTATAATAAAATACGTGGCAAAGACGGCCCTAAATGCTACAAGGCCAAACAAAAATATATATATTTTTAAACTAGAGTAGCAGAACAGAAAAGAGACTGCAAGAAACTCGACATTATTAATCTTAGTGCGCTTGTGGAACACTGTCGTGAATTTAACCATAAATTTAATTTTGATGAAACTAAAGCTTTAGGTAGGTACTCAAACCAATTTAAATAAAAGACTATTACAAGAAATGATTGCAATAAAATGAAATAATAGTGTCAACCAAAGGGTTACAAGGTTTTCTATAGAAAATATTAATGCAGCTTATTTCAACATTCTCATTTAACATCACGTTATTAGTTATACCTTTACATATACCTACTATTTTTACACTAACTTTGAATATACCAATATGTTAAAATTGTTACTAAATATTTACATAACAGAAACAAATTAGGTAGGTAGTAAAACGTTAATATACTTACAATATTATTTAAAATCATCAATCTTATTATTTCTGGTATAAAGTTCAACAAACGATAGAAGTCAATGAAAAACTCAACAGTCTAAGCGCCAGCCGTATGTTAGCAAAGCGGAGTTGGGCGATTAGACTGAGTTTTTCATCGGACTTCTCTCGTGTGTTGGACTGTAAGTCTTCTTTTATATATAAATTTATAACAAAAGCCTTTTTTCTTACATTAGTATTTTTAGTTTATATTAATTTTATATTAGATTGTATTGTATTTTAGAGCCCTGATGAAGATTACATATTAATCAAAACGTTGGCGAAGAACCAGTGTTTTGATAGCGTTTTGACCCTTTTCCCAACTAAGCTAAAACAAAAAAATATATATTTGGGTCACCAATCTTCACTAATTAATTATATTAAGGGGAAGGTTGTTCCTCCCTTAATCTGACAAAATCCCCCTCTGTAGAGGCCTCTGTCTCCGATACTCAAGAAGAACGCAGGATAATAATAAAAAAGAGTGAGAACTCAATAAGATGATGTATGGTACAGACCCCGGAGCGCCACCAACTTGAGGAGTGCCCAGTTGTGGCCGTGCTGAAACCACGGCAGGCTTACAAGCGCCTATACACAATACTCCATTTATTAGCATGAGTAGAGATACTAAGAGAGCACCAGACCAGACTTGTCGAAACCTGTCTGGTCTGGTACTCTCCTAGGTTTTGCCCGTCTCCCCACTCTCTCCCCACTCCTATTGAAACAGCTATATAGGAGAGGTTCAACTAAGATCTCATCAGACACGCAGATCATTTACAACATGTCCTTCTTAAATAGTTTAAACAATTTGCTGGTGAAAAATCTGGTGAATGTTTGAGATTTGGAAGTAAATAAAAAATTTGAGATCCAGTGTTTTAAGAGAATAAATACCAAGTTTGGGGAAAAGGTAGTGGTGGAATTTGCCGACTTCAAGACCATCCTGCCTCAGCGTTTTACGGAGCAATTAACTCAAGAGCGAATTGACGAATTGAATGGTGACAAAAGGTATTTTTTAACAAGCTTGGGGCCCGTCGGCAAGACTACAAATATTATATTTTCTGAAGCATGAGCGAGAGACTGCGGCGATATATGGAGGGACTCGAAGAGCTGAGACGCTTGATTATTATGTATGAACTAACTAAAAAGTTTAGAAATGTAAAGTTGTGAAAATAAAAAATATTATTTGTTTGTGTGTTTTTTACTACAAATCCCAATATTGTCTGGGCACAGATATTCTGATTTTAAACAAATCATAAAAAAATGCCTAGCGAATTTCCCAAGGACAGTGAGAAAATATTCTACATAATATCCAATTAGACAATTGCTCTAAGAATATGCAAAAAAAAAGTAAAACATTTTTTGAAAAAGTAATTTTTATTTTTTTATTTAAAAAAATATTGCCAATTGCCAATTGCTTTAATTGCCACTTAGCCACTTAGCCACTTGGCCCCCTTGGCCCCCTTGGCCCCCCCCTCCCCCCATTAGTTTTGTTTTCAGTGCTCTGAAATACCCGGGGATTGAACCCGAGACACCTAGCTGGTAGCAAAAGACGCTTGTCTCTTAACCACGGCTGTATTTCCAAAGGGGTTTCTTGAAAATTTCTACCCTTTCTTATTCAGGTAGCGCGTTGAAGTCGCCTGCTTGGGGTATGCAACGTGGGTGGGCCAGTAGGAGAAAGTATCAAACGTCGCGCTGCGGTGGTACAGTCAGCGGTACCGCTTCTCGGGTGATGCTGCCGCGGGCGTGCCGAGGGTACAGTCTAGTCGGACGCTAGAATACCGCTCAGTCGGGGCTCCTCCGGTACAGTCCAGACAGGCAGGTAGAATAACCGCGCTTCGAACTGGACTCGACCTTACGGTCTTGGGTTGACTATGGCTTATTTTTTGGGCCCTTTATGGTTGTGTTATACAAAATTATTCGATATTTACAAATTTATTATAAAAATAGTTTTTTCTTTATGGTATTTTCAGAGAGTTCTATGGTATACAGAGTGTTTAACTCGGCGCTCTCATTCCAGAAGGTGGCGGACACGCGCCACGCGCTCCATCGAAGGTCGAGGCGCGGTTCCAGTCGACGTGCGGTACAGACCGGGCTGGAAGCTGTGGTCTTGGGTTGATTATAACTTATTTTTTGAACACTTTATGGTTGAGTTATATAAAATTATTCACTATTTATTATAAAAATCGTTTTTCGTTATATTTTCAGAGAGTTCTATGGTATACAGAGTGTTTAACTCAGCGCTCTCCAGACTAATTATATTGGTTTCTATGCTTAAGAAACATTCTTGAAAATTAACTGGGGGCGACTATAGTTTATTTTTGAAAACATTACGGCTGTGTTATACAAATTATTCTCTATTTATTATAAAAATCGTTTTTCTTTATATTTTCAGAGAGTTCTATGGTATACAGAGTGTTTAACTCAGCGCTCTCCAGACTAATTATATTGGTTTCTATGCTTAAGAAACATTCTTGAAAATTAACTGGGGGCGACTATAGTTTATTTTGAAAACTTTACGGCTGTGTTATACAAATTATTCTCTATTTATTATAAAAATAGTTTTTTCTTTATATTTTCAGAGTTCTATGGTATACAGAGTGTTTGACTGAGCGCTCTCCAGACTAATTATATTGGTTTCTTTGTTTAAGAAACTGGAAAATTAAAGGCTCAGAATGATTTTGTTAGATATTTAATGTGTGGAATGAAACAAGAGAAATATATTTATGTTTTATATTAAAAAAATATATATATACAATAAACACTAATTTCTAAATATATACACACTTACATCTAATTGGATAAAATAATGAAACTTATCTATACATATACGTATAACTAAATATATTTAGGGGAGATTTTTTTTCATGCGTTCAAGTTTTTCAACTTCATTCATACATGAGGCACGCCCTTCTTTCGCACGATTATAAATGGCTTTTATTTTCAACATCCTCTTTTCACATTCATCCCACTCCCTTTGCATTCGATTCATCACACATTCAAACCTTCTCTTTTTTTCGTTTGCGTTTGAAATGCCCCCATCTGCCAACTCTCTCATATTCATAAATACTTCACTCACACTTTGATGCTGCTCGTTCACAAATCTCCCCTTTTCATTTAGCATTGTCAAATTCTTTCCCCCACGCGTTGTCTGTGACTCCTGGGAGGGTCGCTTCGCTACCAAATCGTCTGCCTCGTCGCTTAACCTCTTGCATGACGACCGCGATGAAGCCCTGGAGCCCCCACACCGGCTTTGATTATCTATCTGTGAGGAAGAAACCTTATTTGAAAATAGCGAATTTTATAAATGTTAGCTTACCTTTGACGATGCTGCCGGTGATGGAAGACGACCAACTTCAAAATCGGAACCATAATCATCAAGAGCCATGTCGCAGAGTTGCTGGTTGGTGAGCCCTGCGATGAATGGCTCCTCCAGCAGACTCAACACGCTTGAGTTGAGATTGGGCAGCTATGAAAGGAAAACATTATATGGGAAAATACTGATTAATGCAAACTTACAGGTTCGGGGCAAATTGACGCCACAGCGTTGACCGTCTCGTCGGCACTCCGAGTTGGCTACAAGTAAATGGGTTCAATGAGAATCGAATGAGAAATTAAATTAAAAAACTTACAGCTACCAAACGGCAATCACTTAGAATTTTAATTTTTGATGATTCCATACTGTTCAAAGCGACGAAGCACAGGTGAACTGAGTAAAAGCGGTTCGGAACACGGGTGAACTGAGTAAAAGCGGCTCGGAACACGACTGTGAAACACGGGTGAACTGAAGAGGAAACGCGCCACGCATCGTGTGTATATCGGAACAGTGTTGCCAGTTTGGTAGATTTTTCCTGAACGTTAGGGAGACCCGCCCACCGGAGGCAACGTTGTCAGATTACCGAAAGTCCCCACCAACCCCGCCCCATCAGTGCCCTCCTACATGGTACCGCCCACATCCCTTCTTTCCGCATAGTAAGAAGTATTGGAATATAAGAGTCATATCTTTGCTTTCAGTGATAGTTTCTACAAATCTTTAGTTTTCTGCAAATCGTAATGTCTAACATCAGGTATATCATCGACGCTGATGGCTTTCAAGTTAGTGGAAAGTTCGTTATAAAATAAATGTCGATATACGATATGAAATCGAGGGAAGTGACATCCAGGTATTATCGTGTGGGAAACTACCGCAGCCTATCTTCTAAGGATGCATGCACTGCTCGTTGGTTAACGATGAACTTGCACGGCTTGAAGTTTGAAGATTGTGCAACGGATGAAGCCCAGGAAAGTGCGTTAGAAGAGATTCGGCGTCTGGGGGAGTCCGCTGGCGATGAACTTATAGCTTACAAGGGAGGACAAGTTGAAAGGAATCTGCTGCAGGCCGCGGGGTATGCCCATTTATCTTACAATATCGAGGATCTAGGCTGCCCCAAGTTCGACGTCCTTGTTCGGAAGCAGCAGAGGTTCTACGAGCGAGTGCGTGCAAACCAATGTGAGCGACACATCACGAGGCCTGGAAAAGCATTTCACTGCCCGAGGGTAGAACTAATGTTTTTTTCTGAATTTATAAGACGATGTAAATAATTTAGTTTTTGTGAAAATGTAAATAAAAATGTAAAGTTATTATGCTGGTTCATTTCCAGCAGAAAAGAATGATTATGAAAAAAAGTCAATTTAAAAACTTTCCCGCTGCAGGAAAGACGTGCTTCGTGAAATTAATGTTTGTAGAAAATGGTAAAATGTTAAAATAAAAAAGGGAGCAAAAAAAAACCTTTTCTCAGATCCTGTTTTCATACTAAAATTTTGGAGAGGGGACCATCCTTCGACGCTCTTACCCTATATAGGTAGGAACTCTGCCTATTTCTAGCACACTGCTCTACTCATTGCTTCGAAGATGATCGATGGTAATGAAATAGCTACAGAGAGCGACAAAACTGTAAAGGCATATGAGAAGGTGTTTAACATACTTAATGAAAGTGACAGACCTACACTTCCACAAGTATTACAACGTTGGCAGCAAAAGTTGCAATTGTCGGTGAGACAGCATTCCTCAGCACTCCGATGTCATTTTCACCAAGGCACTTTGTCAAAGTTGCATGCCAATCTGCAACATCTCAAAAGACTTCAATTATACTTCAAAACATTATGCAAAACTGGATCTGGTAAGCAACACCTCAATAGAAGTCATCGAGTCAAATGGGTGGACGTTCAAGCAGCGTTCCAGAGTCGTCTTCGCACAGGTGTTATAGTAAATATGAGGCACATCGATTTATTCCAGTTTTTTGACGATGCATTTATTCTTTTTAAGAGTCGCATAACTAGAACTTTAAATGCTTTTCACATTGTTAAGGTAAATGCGGTTTTTAATGGTGAATTTGTTAAAATGTCTCAAGATACAGTCATAAGTGACAACAAATGCTTCAACACAAAAAATGCTATAATTGACCAGGGGAGTGATTTAAAGTTGTGGTTTACAGATAATATAAAGGATAGGATTATAAAGAAGCTTGAAGATTTTCATGACAATGGATCGGGGTGGGCGTTACGCAAAATTTTGAGTTTAGTCATCAGTATAAATAAAGTTGAGATAGGAAACGGTGCTTCATATCTGCCACTCCCCGTTGAAATTTCCAAAAAACAAGCATGTGTCAATGTAAAAAATAGTGATGAAGCATGCTTCTTTTGGAGTGTTATTGCCGCTCTTTACCCCTCTCAAAAGCATATTGATCGGGTTAATTCATATCCTCACTACAGGCTGAAATTTAAATTAGATGATATAGACCTACCAATGCAATTATCTCAAATATCGAAATTCGAAAAATTAAATGAAATTTCTATAAATGTGTATATTTTGGAGTTGGTAAGTGAGACTCCACGTCAATTTATCACCTCTCCAGCTCGACTAACTAAAAATAAAATGGATAGACATGTGAATTTACTTCTAATTCAAAGTCATTATTTTTTGAAAACTAGCGACTTTGAAGCACCGTCTGTAGACGATGCGCACGTTGATATAAAATACCATTATTGTTGGATTAAAGATTTATCTAGACTGATTTCGAAACAGTCTAGTAAACATAACGGTAGAAAATTTATATGCGAGAGATGTTTAAATTACTTTTCATCGCAAGATAAGTTAGAAGAGCATACAGTTTATTGCGAGCAAATAAATAATTGTAAAATCGAGTTTCCCAAAGAGAAGTTTATCGAATTTAAAAATTTTGTTAATAAAGAACGCACCCCATTCACCCTGTGCTGACTTTGAAGCAATGCTAAAACCCTGCGGAGATTCTGATGCTAGCCTAAAAACTGTTAAATATCAAAGACACGAAGCATTCAGTGCCGGTTATTATTTCAAGTGCTCTTTTGACAACTCGCTCTCTTTCTACAAAGCTTATCGCGGGGGAGACTGTATGATATGGTTTGCCAATCAAATAGAGGAAATTGCTAAGTTTATATCATCCAAATTGAATCTTGTTGAACCTATGGATGAAGCCATAAGTCTTAAAGATGCCACCCCTAATTGTCACATTTGCGAGAAAAAATTCAATGTTAACGACATAATTGTACGTGACCACTGTCACCTGTCATCGATGTTTCGAGGTTATGCACATCAAGCGTGCAACTTAAATTATAAAAACTCGTTTGTAGTTCCCATCATTTTCCACAATCTTAGTGGGTATGACAGCCACTTTATAATACGAGAACTTGCCAAACGGAATCATGTCAACCTACTTCCTGTTAATAATGAAAAATATATAAGCTTTACAGTATTCGATAATGAAACAAATATTAAATTTCGGTTCATCGATTCTTTCAAGTTCTTGGCCTTTCCTCTCGACAAACTCGCATCATCTCTAAATAGTTTCGAAAACACTAGAAATGAATTTCGATTGTCTTCCGAAAATTTTGACTTGTTAACTAGGAAAGGGGTTTTTTGTTATGATTATATCGATTCTCTGGAAAAATTGGAAGAAACCGCATTACCATCGATTCAACATTTTTATAACAAATTAAATGACACTAATATTAACGAGAAGGATTACGGACATGCGCAATTAATTTGGGAGAGGTTTGGTGTAAAAACCTTGGGTGAGTATTTAGATCTGTACTTAAAGACTGACGTGCTCTTGCTCACAGATATATTTGAACACTTTAGAACGACTTGTCTTCAAAATTACGGTTTAGATCCTGCCTGGTACTATACTTTGCCTGGATTCAGTTGGGATTGCATGCTTCGATATACGAAATGTAAATTAGAAACCTTCCAAGATAGTGACATCTTAATGTTTTTCGAGAGGGCAATTCGAGGTGGGGTAAGCCAGGTAAGCCACCGCTTTTCTCAGGCCAACAACAAATATATGGCAAACTATGATGCTAGTATGCCATCAAAATATATTCTTTATGCGGACGTTAACAACCTTTATGGCTGGGCAATGTGTGAACCCCTTCCTTACGGAGGATTTGAGTGGGCCTCCAACGATACTGACGTCACCAAGGTTGCTGACAATGCCGATGAAGGATATATTTTAGAAGTGGATTTGTCGTATCCCGATCATCTTCATGACCATCATAAAGATCTTCCTTTCGCACCTGAACATCGTAAACCTCCAGGTTCCAAAATAAAAAAGCTCATGACCACTCTCGATGATAAGAAGAATTATGTGATTCATTATAGAGCGCTTAAGCAAGCTTTACAACATGGTTTAATTCGGAAAAAAATTCAAAAAGTTTTGAAATTTAAGCAGTCTACCTGGTTAGCTCCCTATATACAACTCAATACCCACTTAAGAACTGTGACAACATTAGATTTTGAAAAAAATATAATGAAACTAATGAATAATGCAATCTACGGCAAAACAATGCAAAATGTTAGAAAACATAGGATTGTGAGATTATTAAGGACGTGGGAGGGTAGATACGGCGCCAAAAATTTAATTTCTAGCCCTCGTTTTAGACATAGGATAATTTTTGAAGAGAATTTAATAAGTGTCGAATTAAATAAGACAAATATTATGTTTGATAAACCTCTGTACGTTGGGATGTCTATTCTGGACATATCAAAAACCTGTGTTTACGAATTTCACTATGACTTTATGTTGAAAACATTTTCACCAACTAACTGCTTATTATTATATACTGATACTGATAGTTTAGTTTACGAAATCCGCTGTGAGGACATGTTCGAGGATGTAATTAAGAATCATATTCATCGGTTTGACACTAGTGACTATCCTGCAGATAATCAATATGGAATTCCGCTTGTAAATAAGAAGGTGCCAGGACTGATGAAGGACGAATTAAATGGTCGTATTTTAACACATTTTGTTGGACTTAGATCTAAAATGTATACTTATAAGGTTCAAGGAAAAAATTTGTGTGTTAAAAAATCCAAAGGTGTTAGAGGTAGTGTTGTAGCGAAGCAGATAACGTATCAAGATTATTTCGATTGTTTATTCGATAAGACAGAGAAAATTGTAAATCAACGATCTATACGATCGTTTTCTCATAACGTCTTTAGCATAAGTCAATCTAAGATTGGTTTAAATCCATTTGACGATAAGCGATATTTAGTTGATAGTGTTTCAACCCTTCCTTGGGGTCATAAAGATGTACGTGTGGATGAATAAAAAATATATTTTACAAATAGTGTTTCATTCTCTTGTAGCCCCCCCACCCCTGACGTCCCACCGCCCAGTTTGTATATATAACCGAGACATCGAGCTCATTCTGCAGTCCGAAAACTTGTAACAAGAGTTCGCAGCAACATGTACAACCAGACCATTCAGATCGAATCAGACATGGTGCCCTGCCCCTACATTGCCAGCCACATGGTACGGAGAAGTCGACTGCAGAATCATCTGATGAAGTGTCGGCGACAGTTGGGACATGTGCCTGAAATCAATTGGGAAGAGTATTACCGACATATCAACAATCAGCCGTCGATGATCATAAGAAATCCCAGGATTGGCCCGGAATAAAAATGTTGTAAAATAAAAATATTGTAAAATAAAAGTCATATTTTTTAATCAGTGCTTTATTCCAACCTTCTTCTATACAAGTCTGCTAACAAAAATTGATTATAATAAGAGTACAGTTCAAAAATGCAATATGTTTCCATGCTACATACCGCATTGCACATTAAAAATACAATTTCCATTACATTTATGGCATAGTTACTACGTACTAATAATTCATTGACCTTATCTAAAAAATTAAGGTAAAAATCATACAATTCAAAATTAATCAAAAAGCTCATCCTTAAAGTCACGTATGGTGCGATATTTAGAAGCTCGAAAACCTCTGCTATGGAAAACCATTGGCTAACACCATTTTTTGCAAGCAACACTCGTTGATTTCCATCTGCAGTCAACATGGTTCTTAACAATATATCGTCAAATCTGATGAACATCGGGGTACCCAGGTTGTTGGTAAAGTTGTTTAAATTATTCACTAATTCTTTCCACTCCAAACAGTCCAGCGAAATCACATTTCGTCGCACTGTTGATCGGATATTAACTTGGGGTTTGAAATATCTCATAATGCTCAAACCATTATTAATAATATATGTAGGTAATGTGAAGCATGATGATAGCAGCAGAGAATCTTCGCTTACATTGTTTACTTCTTCATGGTCGCTACCATCGGTTTCATAGCCGCTGTCAACCATCTTAACACTTGAAGCTCTACACGACGTTTGACTCAGAGATCCACGAGTCATGGTCTTTATCAAAGCCCAACCATCGTACTAGCACCTTCCCCCTCTTTCTACGAAGAATCTTTTCAACCAGGTAGACATCGGGATGTTCAGTTTTTTGCAATTCTTCGCGGTAAAACCCGCCCTTTATAGGACTTCCATTTAAATCCTCTAGAAGATATGTAGGCGGGTTGGTAATTTGTACTTTGCTTATTTTAAACAATTCTGTACTCCAACTAGGCATATATCCTTTGGAAAATACGTGTTTCACTTTACTTATTCTCACAATATCTCCAACCTTCAATTTACTACCTCTGAAAATCTTCACGTGACTATACACTTTTTTAAGCAGATATTGTTCGTTACTTTTATTAACTTGGTAATCATCCCATTTAAATTTACCATTTAGACTAAAATACTTAAATAATCGCTCTTTTAGAGTTCGTATTACTCTCTCGGCCATGGCGGCTTTCGTGATGCTAAACGTGCTTTAATGACTAATTTTGAATTTTAGCATCAAATTTTGAAATCTAGAGTTATAAAACTCTTTGCCCTGATCAGTTTGAAGGTTGCGAGGCTTTCGAGTTCCCGATAGGATATCAGCAAAGGCGTTGGTAACATCTTCGGCAGACTTGGATTTGAGCGGTCTGCACCAAACAAATTTAGAGAAGCAATCGATTACAACTAGTATGAATTTGAAGCCATTATTGTGACTAGCATACTGATCTAACTGCGCGAGATCAGCTTGCCACAAATCGTCTAAACCTTTAATGATAGTTCGACGACGTGGATAATTTTTTCGCGCTGGTTTATGTAATTCCTTAACTACTTGAATTTTTTCTTTACTATGCATGACTATGCTCCACCCTCAAGGATCTCTGCAAGTCTGAGAGATAGTAAGGATTGCATGCTCTTACCAGTTATTTTTAAATAATAATCTTCCATAGTTTTAACCAACTCTCTCAATTCATCGATCTTATCTTGGAAATTGTCTATCATTGTGCGAATATGAAGATCGCATTCATCAGAATGCTGTTTAAGATTTGTGTAAAAATATTGTAATGTATGAATGACCCCCTCATCGACATATTGTTTTGTGCTGGCATCGCTTTCATCGATCGGGTGATTAACGTTGCTCAGTCTGCGGTTGCTACAATCATAGTTTCCTTCTAGAGTCAAATTTAATGTGTAAACAGGTGGGCAAGACCTGCTCCTTGATTTCGAGGCACGTCCGAACTTGTTTAAGGACATCTTTTAACTAACTTGAATGATCTATAGGGACAAATCTGTCTAATAATTTGGGATTTGGCCCGGACTGTTCACCAACCATTTTTAAATAACATTCTTCAACAATTTTAATAAATTTTCTTATTTCATCGATCTCTTTCTCCAAAGCGTCTTTCACGCTACTCTCAATATTAACATCATGTTGTTCGAGCGTGACGTTAAAAGTTTTGAATGCCTCATTCATTTGTTTGTCAACATATTGCTTTGTCACAACATCATTGCTGCTAATCGGATAATTAACGTTGCACAGTCTGCGGGTTTTCAAATCATAATCCCCGTCATTCAACGAGTAAGGAATAGTCCTTGAAACACGTCCGAACTTGTTTAAAGGCATCTTATAAATAACGTTAGAGAATAATTTTTGCTTCTTTCAATTCATTGATTATTGCTGTTATTTCGTTTTCGTGGGAAGTATTTCCGGCATCTTTTGATGCTATTAATAACCTTAACCTGTCCACAAGTTCATTAGGATCATCCCAGTAAACATATTCCACAGGTTTTGTGTTATACTTAAGATGCATGCCAGAACCCTTTACAGGTGTGGAGGTAGCCACCGGGCCCTTCATAAGAGGTTTAATAATATTAGAATACTTATTTTTGTAGCTATGTTTTAATCGTCCGTTTGAAGTAAGATGAGCACCAGTGAGATTTAAAATATCTCTGTAACTTTTCAAATCATCATCAGTACCTTCTGGATTATTATAGAAAATTAGCTGGTAGAGACCATCAGTTCCCGCGAATCGGCTATTGTTGATGATTATATCACCAGACGTTTTTTCAAAATCGATATATTTATTTCCTAGCATCCATACTGATTTAGTTTCGTCATACTTAGGACCATATGTCCTATCGATTTTAAGTGAATTAGCCATAAAGTCTGTTATACATGGTATAGATACTTTAGGATACACAGTATCAAAATGCCTGTACACTTTGTCAATTCCTTTCTCAACATCATTTAACGTTTCATTCATTTCTCCTAAAAGTGCAATTGGACTTTTCAACGACTCGCGCCACTTTTCCATAAATGATTCAACTTTTGGTTCAACTTTCGGTTTTACTTCCGGTTTTAATTCTTGCTTAACTTGTAAATTTGCTAGAGAGCTTGTCACAGGTTTGAAAATTTTTTGTAAAGTTTCATTCTCATCAAATTTCCCTATTTTTAAGGCGGTGTATTTTTTTCTAATCGTTCGAGCTAGTTCACTGATTTTCTTTGCGCGCTGCGCTTCTTGAATCTGTTCTTGCATCGACATCTCGATTAATAATAAGCGTATTGTGCTTCTCATAACTTTATATACCTATCAAAACCTATTCTATAGCGTCCCTCATTCATATTGAAATCTTTAACAATAACTAGAGTTCCAAAATTATCATTCCAACAGAGCGAGCAGAGATTCTTGAAATCACCGTATGAGATGTCTGGTGATACGTGCTCTTCATAAATATGTCTAAGGTTTACCTCATCTTGTTTAAACAAAACGATTACATTACAATTGTCTCGTATTAATTGCTTAGGTATTTTTGAATATGTCTGGCAGAGATATGCAGCATCTATATTTTTATGACGACCCATGGAGTAATATTCTCTAATTTTTTCCTGTGTCCCACAAGCCACATCATCGAAAATAAAAATTGAATTTTCTCTAGCCTCTGTTGGTGCAATGACGTCATCGTTTGAGCTAAATGGAAAATATCCAACACATTTTGCTTCTTTAAGCACGTCTTGTAGTAACTGATATTTAGGTTGGTATAGAGATTTACTGTAAAGGTAGATGTTCTTAAATTTTAAGCCATTCTCGTTGAATATTAAACTAAGCAGACTGTTTGTTTTACCACAACCGCTAGGACCGCAAAATATTGCTCTAATTGAATTTGGTAAGAGTACGCCATGTTTAGATTTCTCACTTCGAGCAAAATCTAGATTTTCGATTGGTAGAGATAGTTGATGTGATTCGATACGCATCTTGTATACATCTAATAAGATAGCGTATGCTTGATGCATATATACCTATCGGGATGTAAATAATAAACAGTTTTTCGATTAAGAATATTTATTTTCTACAACTATTACAATACATTTAAGGCATGTAAGCTCGAATCTTCTGCTGCACAATACTCCTACACAGCGGGCACTTCTCCATGGAGTTTGCACAACTCATACAACATGCCAAATGTCCACATGGAACCAGCAAGACTTCTATGTTTCTGCAGTAGCATACTATACATAAAAAGTCTGGATTGGTGTTATTTACTTTTTCAGGTGGGATGTCCACAGGCTTGATTTCACCTTTAATAAATGGACAACTGGGACTCCAGCTAGCATGGTCTTCCCATGGATCATCATCCTTTTCCCATTTATATCCTTCGATATTGCAAAATGGACACCGGACAACATCTTCGTAATTCGTATAAAAAAATCCTGCTCGGGCAAGCTTCTCTGATGATAGGGGGCTTGACCAGTTTTCAAACGTTCTTATAAGACTCTCGTAATTATGCTCCATCGCTCATTCAGTAATACTCTTACTATTTCAATAAATAATTTTGCTACTAGCAATGAAGAACATATAGTAATGTAGTAAATTAGTGGCACGAAAGCGAGGTCTTTTATATGTTGTTCTTGACTGAGGTCTCTGGGTGTGGCCATTGTGGGCGTGGTGGAAGGTGGGACCTCCCTCCACACACTTTCAGCAATCGTATGATTCTGGAATACTGCTCGAAGTTTAAACTGAGTAGCATTTTTAGGCAGTCTTGCTACCGAAATTTTTTCAACTACCGTTTTAAATGGGAAACATATTTTATCCTGTTCGCAAATAGATACCTTAGCATCTTCAGGGTTGTAAATATAGAACACATTATTTATTAATGAGAACAAAATAATGTGACCCAAACTCAGCAACATCTTGATTATAACTGAAATGTATCAGTAAATGTTCTTTTATATATACGGATCTACATTAAATCTCGTACAGTTTCACTTAAAGGTAAATACTCCATGGTACAGTCATGAACAATTATGCAGTAGGCTCGAGTTCTATCAGGAAATCCATCACTATTTTCTATATCCAACTTAACATCAACTGTGTTTATTTTTATAGATTCATTCCGGCGAGAACAGTCAATTACAAACAGGGTTGCATTATTTTTGTAATCTGCATAGCTAAGTAGCGGGCGACTCTCCATTGCATTCATGTAACTCGGATAAAATTCCACATAGTTGTGATAGGCCTCCAAAAAGTCGTTAGCAGCAAAATTCAATCTCTGACGTTCGAATGGAAAATATTCACCGTTTACAATTAATCTTACATCAGTCGCATCTATGTGATCAAATGACGTGGGATTTTTTTTAGAATTATCATTGCGATCAGTCTGAAATCCAACTATGACGTACCGAGGAGTTGACGCGGCTGCTGACGATTTTACGGCCCATATTTCTCTTTGGGAGTTTACAGTAAGATTTGGCAATTCATGTAGCTCCCATTTGCGGAACGCCATTATAATTGGACGATCAATTTTTATAGATTTAAGCAGATCCAATCTAATGATATCATTCGGCTGAATATGTTTAACCTTTAATTCAATGTTGGAAATTGTTATTTCTGCAGTTATGGCAGGATCTGGTCTTGCAGCGTCTTGGGTTAGTAATAAGGCATTGTTATCATTTCGAGCTCGTATTAGTCTCACTGTTTGTTTACCACAAATTGCCATCTGATAATCGTTGAATATTCCAAACAGATGTTTTAGCGGTATTCTTACATTGAATGTTCCATCATTGTTAACAGCAAAAGATTTATTAACCCCAACCCAGCTTGCTGTTGACATGCATTTTTCGTCATTAGCAGTATAGCAAAGATACGATCTGATCGTACTCACAATTCCGGGGTTTCTCACTACTTCTACTTCCTTGCCATTTAGTTCATAAGAAATTGAATCGAATAGAAATGCGGCACCGTTGTTGGCTAGTTTGCATTGTCCAGCACCGGTTTTCTTAGCCACTGTACCTTTGACAAAAATCGACGCATCGTACATCAACAACCATGCATCACCCTGATTAATGGTTATTTCCACAGTATCATTATTCCTAAATGACTTTACAAATGGGTAATAGGTGCGCTTCTCTAAACGTTGAATAGATTCATCATAGGTTGGGGTGCGATGCACATTAAACACTTGAGGTGTTAGGGACATAGCCAAGTGCTTTCAAAAATTCTTGATTTTCCAACGAGAGACGATCTGCACTCTTCGGTGAAATATCTTTTAAAAATTGTTGATTTTCCAACGAGAGACGATCTGCACTCTTCGGTGAAATATTTGTTAGTGAATTTTTGGAGCATTGTGATTGCCTTTTATACGGTTGATATCTGTCATCAAAAACCAAAACCATTTTCACAAAAATTTCATACACGCTTCAACTCCAACCGTACAATTATTTCCTCACCTCTAAAATTTACAGGTTGAGAGTTCTGATCGAGAATATTTACAGTCAAATTATTAATCTCACGCTTTGCAACTGGCATGTACACCAGATTTTTCGGAGACTCGTCTATAGCGTAACCAGGATCGCTGCTAACTGCAAACTCGTAAATCGTATGAGTTGGTTGATTTTTATAGTATGCTCCAGATGTTACGTTACAATCTATATGTATAGTTCTGACCTTCACGATATTTACAGATATATCAGAAGTATGTAATTGTCCAGACTCTAATAGACTAGGAGAAAATCCTAACACATGAGCAATAGAGTCTGTTGGTAGAAAATCTACTGTATATTTATCACTGTAAATTTCACACTTTAAAGTACTGTTATTGGCTTTTATTGAAATTGGATTTTTCTGATCAGACTCCTCCTTTCTTAAAGCGCCAACTATGTACTTTTCTAGGGCCTCAATTTCGTACGAGCCTGTGGGGATTACTAAACATTTGCGATACCCATCAACATTTATATAATAAAATTTGTTGACACCAACATCTATATTGGGTATACTGTTATATGTGTGAAATCCTAGCAGGGCCAAACCATACTCAAAATCTGATTCTAAATGTATAGGAATATTAAAGTCAATAGACAGTGTGGAAGTAAATCCGTGTAGTGTGAACAACAGCGACATAATTGATGAATTCTCTCCTCAACTACCCCTTTTATAGAAAAACTTGAAAACTGTTATTGTTATTGTCTAATTGGTATTCAGAATATTTTCGGCGACTTTTGGGAACAAATTAAACACACTTCATATTTTGAAATTTTATTTAGTTTCTTAGGAAGCTTAGACACAAATGACCACAGTTCATCTCGTTATAGTTTTGATAAGAATTGTTGTTATATTCAACTTCAACCTCATTTCCCAAATATCTGATGAGTTCTTTTGGCGGTTTCAGGTTGCCAAAGCTGTCGAAATACTCGCATTTTCTTCCTCTCTTGCGATATGCCACCCAATGAGACCCGGAGTTCCTCTGCACATCCAAATTTAAAATGGCCGACTCATTTTTTCTCTGTTTTTTAGGTAGTGTATCTCTCATATACACACCTCTAAAGTAAGGAATTCCATCGGCATATTTAAGTAAATCTAGGTTGGATAAAGGTCTGTTGGGCGGCTTCAATAGTTTTTTTTTCTTTAAAAAAAGACCGAACCCACGTTTATTTTTCCGCAAATAGAGTCCAGAACCGACGATCTTCATAGATTGCTTTCCATTCTCCATCAGCTTTTTTGTATTATTTACGTCAATTATTGTTTTGGCTATACTCCTAGCCCCTCCGGCTATAGAACCAAGGGCCCCTAAAGCAGCCAGTATAGGCAGAAGCGGGAGAAAACCTCCTTTCTTTTCTTCAAAGGGAATAATTCTAGGTATTCTTAGTTTACTTTTTCCACCCGCTTTTTTTATGTGTACGCGTGCTGCTCTCACGGCTGCTAACGATGATTTTTTCAATTTTTTTAGATCATTCAACTCATTGTTAGTAAAAGATTTCTTTAGGGCTTTTTCAACCTTCTTTACAATATCTCTTCTAAACGAAAATGGGCGTTTCATACCCATACCCAATTTCCTTTTAACTTTCATTGCACTCGTAACGAACCAGGCAGCTGTTTTCTCACCAAATTTGGCGTCTCTTGATTTGACTCTATCCCAAGCCCGATTTTCCAGTTCCCAATCTGCCTTGCGTCGTTCTTCTAATGATTTGTTTTTACTGTATGCAACATCATGAATTAAGCAAGATTCATCCAACTTGTTTATGCCAGTATCACCCCTAGAAAGACGTTTTTCTAATTTAGTACCAGGGCCACAATACTGGTATCCCGGAAAATGTAACTCGATCGGTAATTTGTCAATTAATGTGTTCAACACTCCACCCCCTTTAACAACCAGCATTGGATTGACACAGGTTTATTCAATCACACCCTCTTATATAGGGAAATAAAAAACACACAAACAAATAATATTTTTTATTTTCACAACTTTACATTTCTAAACTTTTTAGTTAGTTCATACATAATAATCAAGCGTCTCAGCTCTTCGAGTGCCTCCATATATCGCCGCAGTCTCTCGCTCATGCTTCAGAAAATATAATATTTGTAGTCTTGCCGACGGGCCCCAAGCTTGTTAAAAAATACCTTTTGTCACCATTCAATTCGTCAATTCGCTCTTGAGTTAATTGCTCCGTAAAACGCTGAGGCAGGATGGTCTTGAAGTCGGCAAATTCCACCACTACCTTTTCCCCAAACTTGGTATTTATTCTCTTAAAACACTGGATCTCAAATTTTTTATTTACTTCCAAATCTCGAACATTCACCAGATTTTTCACCAGCAAATTGTTTAAACTATTTAAGAAGGACATGTTGTAAATGATCTGCGTGTCTGATGAGATCTTAGTTGAACCTCTCCTATATAGCTGTTTCAATAGGAGTGGGGAGAGAGTGGGGAGACGGGCAAAACCTAGGAGAGTACCAGACCAGACAGGTTTCGACAAGTCTGGTCTGGTGCTCTCTTAGTATCTCTACTAGCATGTTTTACAAATAACAATTTTCGTCCAACAATTCCACCAATAAATCTTACAATTTATTTTTCTGAGAACTTTATTTGAAATAAATGATTGCTTTTTTCATAGGGTAACTTTGTGTAACATTTGAGATCTATGGACTACTTTCAGAGATATTTTTGAAAAAACCGAAAAGTGCCGAAATTTCTTCGGTTTGTAACTTTTTTGTTTCAAGAGTTTCCTCAATGTCATTTGTGGGCAAAACTAATT
Organism: Pseudeuparius sepicola; assembly: GCA_963920635.1. NCBI lineage: Eukaryota > Metazoa > Arthropoda > Insecta > Coleoptera > Anthribidae > Pseudeuparius > Pseudeuparius sepicola. The sequence continues at coordinate 50,773,625 of OY987301.1, forward strand.
GTTTAAGCCTACTTTATCAGAATTTAAAACAATGCCACGGTTTAATGGGTGCTCTCTTAGCACCCACCGAAAAATGTGCCCATTTTATTGTAGCGAGCCGTGGCCTCGAATACTGTACCTTCATGTTTTAGGTATTTTTTTCCTAACATACTACATTGGAAATCTTGGAAATTTCCTGCAAGGGGAGCACACAAAAATCGATGGTAAATTTCCAAATTCTGATAAACTAGGTTTAAAGCGATCAGTTCATTAAGAAATTATTTCGGTAACTCTTGAAACAAAAAAGTTACATGACGAAGAAATTTCCGAGATTTTCGGGATTTTGAAAAATATCTTGGAAAGTAGGCCATGGATCTTAACTGCGATTTTAGGCAAAGTTGGCTCAGCAAAAAAGCAATTTTTTTTTCCAATAAAGTTTTCGAAAAAATGCATATTTGTCAAGATTTTCTCGAGTGGCCCTTCTTAAATAGACACCCTGTATTTTTGTCCGTAACTTTTGAAGCTAGATTCGGATTCTCCAAAGAAAACTGCATCATCCTGGTTTTAAGCTGGTCTTTTTATTTAAAAAACTAGGGATATAATCGGGCTTTATTTGAGACACCTACTATACCTATCCTGAAAAAGTTTCTCTTTTTGCAATGGGAAAAACAAAATTCTATTATACTTAGAAAAATAGTTATTTGTGTAACTAGTGCAAAAAGTGCATGACGTTTTCAGCTCGAGATGCAGTCGAGGTAACTGATGGACAAACTTAATTTCCAGTAATTTTTTGAATTTTGTTTTCTTCATTGCCTGTGAAGGTCCCAGGTTCTTCACGTAAAACTCTCTTTCGAATTGTTGTGAAGTTTCCGGTACTGCTACTTGGTTCACTTTCCAGAACTTGAGCAACTATTTCAGTTTTTTTTTACAAATTGACTCCTCAATGTAGACCTCAGCTATACAGTTGAGATTTCCATCCTCCATGGCGTTTTAATGACTAATATTAACAGGTCTGCCCCAGATTCCACAAGCAATGTTGCAGAAGATCTGCGAATACAGTGTCCTGTGTATTGCATTGGGTTTTCAATTTTTAAGTATTTTGCAATATCATTTGGAATTTTACTAAAAGTATTTACACCAACAGGTTGAACGGAGCATTTTTCATTATAATATCTTATAAAAAATCTAGTGTGACTGGTAGACTGGGAACGAAGGCATGCAACTTGCGATACATTTCAACAAAATTAAAACTTATAATTCTACCGCTTATTACAAATAATAATGATCGAGGTTTGTTTGTCTTGCTATCTGGAATTTTCACAGTTATGAGAGAATCCATGTCGTTAATATCATTTAATGGTAATTTATGTAACTCGTCTCTGCGGCATACTCCTGCAATGCTAAATACTGCAACTATCTATAACAATACACAAGTAGGTATAAAGTTAAAAATCGGCCAAGTGCGAGTCGAACTCGCACACGAAGGTTCCGTACCACCATACAATATTTACTACATTATTTTTAAAAATACTTTAGTAAAAAAATAAAAAATAAATAAAAAAGTTTGTCTCTGAGCGTCGTTTCGAACGCCGGACCTCTGGGCTATGAGCCCAGCACGCTTCCACTGCGCCACTTCCCTGTTTTACAAATGTTCGATCATAGTTACTTAGCCCGTAGCCATGTTATTGTTAACGATATGAAACTAACTTTATTTTACTTTTATTACTTGTTGTTATAGCGGCCATAGTGGTACACACTCTGTGAAAATTTGTCTACCTATTACGATTCAAAAGATACAGCCCTATAAGGGACAATTGGTGTCCCGTCGCATTTTCTAAAATATTCCACGAGATTTTACATAAAAATACAGCGCGCCCATACCTGAAAAAGTCACCCATGGAATAACAGATGGGCCTCTGAGCCCCCAAAGTCTCAAATCGCTACGAAATTTGAAAATCTTTCACACCAAAACAATACCAAATGTAAGTCGATGTCTACAACAATCGGGCGTGCGCCTCGGCCACGCCAAATCGCGAAAAAAAGGCGGCCCGAGCGGCCGAACGGCTTTTTCGATCGGGGGGCCCTCTGACAGGCGAGAGGCCCATATCCGTCGGCGGCCCTACGCGAAAATTAAACTCTTCCAATCGCTAGCCATTTTTCCCGAAAAAAAAAATACGGGAGCCGAACGGCTCTCTCGATTCGGACGCGCTTCAATAAGGTTGTTGCCTGTGAGCCGGGACGGCCGTACGCCAAATTTGGGCTCGAAATATCGGAAACTGTGTCCTGTAGACGAGAGCATAAGTACACGTATTACTACACAGGAGCGGGGGCCATAACAAGGCCTATGGTCCGGCAGGGCCGGTAGGCGCTTGTTAACAATGAAAAACAATAACACAATATATTTTAGATATATTAAATTCAATTAGTCGATGATGAACTGAAGGTGATTTCCAGATAAGCCCACGAAAGTATATCTAATGAGATCACATTTACCTGTAAATGTAATGGCATAATGACGATTCATTAAAATTTACGAAAATGAACTAAAGAACTTTATGCATTAAAATTTGCATTAGTTAGTAGAGGCGAAGATGAGATAAGTATTTTCTTTGGGTGTAAAATTTATTTTAAAATCAGGAGTTTGAATAAAAATTTAGAGAAGAGTCCGCAACATGAGAAAATAAAATATGCTAAAATTGTTAAATAATGTTTTAGAAAACAATATATTGTATATTTTAGTACTAATCGATTTTAAAAAACGGAGCATCGTTGTGTAACAAAGTTACTAAGTTTCGCCAAGTTGTCCGACTACATCTCACCGCGAATCCCTAGTCCGCAAACGTTGCTCCTCGTCACCACTAAGTCCGCCCGAACCGTCAATCTATTGACGGTTCGGGCACCACGGACGCATCTAAGCGGCGGCCGCTAGTTCAAATGTGTCCGCCCGAACCACCGATAGATGGCACTGGAGTCGATATCTAACCACTGGGTCCTAGTCCGATGGTAATAAATGAGTGATCGGCCATTCCATCTGGTGTCTTCCGCCTACCAGGTAGGAGAGACCGACACCGTTAGTTATTTGACGGGTTGTCACCTTATAGGCTGAATTTCTATCCGCCGGACCGCTGTTGAACCGTTAGATATTTGACGGAGCTATTCCGCATCACCGAGGTGATAAATCCGTCGGATAGTGCCGGGAGATCTATGCCGGGGCTACCCTACACCGCTAAAAAGCCGATCGCTGTTAGGAGAGCACCGCTATAGAGTAGCGGGACTGTCGTATCCAGCCATTCAGAACCGATTATCTGCTTCGCTAATAAGACTTTAGGCTTGCCTCTGTAGCTGTAACCGGTGCCGTTCCTGTAGGACATATACTGCTAGCCTTCCCCAGCCTGCTGACTCTAGGCCCTGTGAACTCCGTATATGTTTTAATAATACGCACTGACCTTTTTCAGAATCCCTCGCTCGACAAATTCTGGACCGCACCACTCCTGGCGCCTGAGCATAAGACGATAAAAGAGGCTGAATAACATCCTAAGGCCCAAAACCTCGCTACAAAATTGGCGACACCGAGCAGGGACGCAGAGCCTAGGGAGGCAGGGGTGAAATCTCTCGCACCGTACAACTCCGAAGATTCTGAACCGATACCTACCGAGTAACACCTCGTTTCCGCAAAACCGAAGGCAAGGAATTGGTTACGAGGAGTACCGAATTGATGACGTCACTGCCCGGCTGGTTTTCCGCGAAAATCTGAACCGTCGGAGTGGAAAAACCGCGTCTACCGGCTTTAGGCATCACCTGGGGGAACGGTAAAGTTTGACATTTCTGTCAATTTGACAGATCTTCGTTGGGCCAAAGAAGCCAGGCAAGTGACACATCATTTCATAGGTTCTCGGGGTCACTGAAGAAGAAGCCACCGTCAAATTTACATTTCCGCCCCCGGTTGTGAAAATAGGTCTGCCACAGACGAATCCTCATTGGCAGAACAAAAATTTCCTGTGGGCTTGACCTTCCTGACGTCGCTGGACCCATCGACTTAAGAATTTTCCGAGTTTTCTGAATTTTCCGGACCTATTGTGTGATACATCGAACCATAGGTTTTTGAGGATGGGCAACCGATTGTACATATTACTGAGGTCCTAACTCCTACCGTTTTTGAGACCTTGATTTTGATTCCGATTACTGCCACCGAACAATCAGTACCGACTGTTGCCGACCGTAGTTCAGACCCAGTAGGATGGGTATACCGCCTTAGGAATGAAGATCTAGATAACCAGACCGTCACCGCTCAGCCGACTGCCATGTCAACTCCGAAAATTGACATCACCCGATGGAATATCCGCTCGAATATCCGTTTCAATGGCCGAAATGACCCTGTCGAATTTCTAGAGTCACTAGAAGAAATGTGGGAGACCGAATACCTGTGCTGCGACCATCTCCTGCCTCAACTACATTTTCTTCTACAGGGAGCAGCATCATTGTGGTACCGAAATACTAGGCACACCTGCACCACATGGAAAGACTTTGTAGATAAATTCCGGCTGTACTACTTCCCGGAAAATTATGAGGAAGACCTTCTGACTCAGATTAGTTTCCGTTATCAGCGCCCCGGGGAATCCGCCGTGCACTATTTCATTGAGTTGCAGACTCTAATGAGACGATGATACGGAAAGCTCACGCCTGAGGAACAAGTGAAATGGTTGTACCGCAATCTGCTTCCGGAATACCAGCTATATATCCGACCGCCTGACCTTATCGACTATAAATCACTGCTTTCCGCTGCCAAATATTACGAAGCGATCAAGGAAGATGAGAGCCGCCGATTTGTGAGCTCACCAATTGTTATTGCACTCCCTCGTACTCCAGAGCGATACTATCCCGCTATTCACAACCTACAGCAATTGTCATCCGTCTACTGTACAGCCTCCTAACCGATCGCATTTACGCCGACTCAAGTACCGCCTGTGACAACCATATCGCCGAAACCGATCTCTCGCACTTCTGCACCGCCTACTATGGTAAGTTCCTTGTCTGTTCCGAAACCTGCTGCGACATCTGTTCTTCCATCGCCAACTGTCCAAGAACACTCACCGCCGTCTGCGATTTTTTTATACCCCCGATTTTCACGAAAACTATTTAGCGATTTTTTTATTTAAAATCTGACCACACAGCGTTAATCAAAACACCCCAAAACCCCTATATACTAAATTTGAATAAAAAATATACAAAGAGTTCCATTCTGTAGGGTGTCAAAGTTGAGCAAAATAGGAATTTTAAAGGCATCTGCCATGGAATCCCCTCAAAACAGTTGAATGGTCAATAGAACCACTCAAGGTGTTGGTGTGCAAATGTCCAATACAAAATATACAGAGTATTCTTATCTGTGCCATCTCAAATTACTATATTTTTGTGACTTTATACGGGTCAAAAATCAAGTACATCAAAGCCGCTCCACACACTATAAATGAACTAAATCTAAAAAATACAGAAGCCTGTCAGTTAAGGTGGCTGGTTTGCCACAACAGGAAACGCACAGAAAATGTATCATCTTAGACTGTGACTTTGTTGAGAAAGGTCCAATAATTTAAATTGTTTTTATTTGTTAGTTGGCGTTTTGTAAAGAAATACATTACTTTTGTGTTTATCAATATTTTTTCAATGATTCCAGAGTACTCTTGATCCGTATAAGTTTCATAAAATTTCAGAATTTTGAGATGTCTCAGAGAAAAATACCCTGTATATTTTTGTGGTACTGTTAACCATTCGACTGTTTTGAAGGGCACACACCATGGCACACTTGACTCGCCAGATGTCTTTAAAATTCCTATTTTGCTCAACTTTGACACCCTACAGAATAGAACTCCCTGTATATTTTTTGTTCAAATTTGGTATATGGTGGCTTTGCGGTGTTCTGATTAACGCTGTGGGGTCAGATTTCAAATAAAAAAATCGCTAAATGGTTTTCGTGAAAATCGGGGGTATACAAATCCCAGCCGGCCCTGGATTTGCATTTTGAAAATGGAAGAAAAGTCAAAAGACGCGGTTTTTGGAGGCCTTTCAAAGAAAAAAAAGTTTAGGCGATTACCTCCAAAAATGAAGATTTTACGGATTTGTACAGTTTTAAAGTTGGACACCCTGTATACACCACTGTGTCGCCGGATTGTTTGGACGAGTCTTGTAAATGACAAAAAACCGTCGAGTTAAAGTTTTATTTTTAGGGTTCAACCCCGTTTGGTTTGAAACTAATTTGTGACATAATTTTTCACACCAGTAAAGTGACCTTTTAGTAGGTTGTACGACAAAATGTTGGTGGAAACTTGTTCAGAACTTTACTCAATGCTTTGGGCTAATTCTTTTTGAAGCAAAAATGTCGGAATAATGACACCGATACAAAAAATCAGTAAAACATGCCTCCCTCTAAAAATTATCAAAGTAAAAGGTTGCAATACATTATGTAACAGATATTCAAAGGCAGACATAAAGTTGCCACGTTTGGCGTTCTGGACAATAGAACGACGAAACTGGAAATTTTAGCCTGAACAAAATTGTGCAACTTCGTCTTTAATTATTATAAATAAATAAGGGTTCAAAGCCGTTGTTTCATGTATTACGTGTTATGTTGGTGCATCTACTGTAAACTGAGTACTTACAATTTTAGAGCAATTAAAAATATTATCAAGTACCCTATTCAAAGTTTTTGTAAATCAAAAAGCTTTGTCATGCGAAATGTTCATAAAAATATGTACCAATTAATTTTATTGGACAGTGATTGGTTGATAAGCAAGTACCCAGCTACTTGCCAAAGTATGTGTTTTCTTTACAATTCGCAAGACAAGCTTTTTGACTTACAAAAACTTTTCGCAATTTGGCATTGAATTATCTTAAGGAAAACCCAGAGTTATTTTATTCGTTCTGGTTTAAAAAGCTTGTTTCTAAAACCCATATTAAGAGGGTTGAAAAGAAAATGTAATCCTTCATCTTGGAGATGCGGCCATATTGAATTTAGTGTGATGTCACTAACTTTATCGTTTTCTACACTTCAAGCCCTTTCATTCGATAAGTACCACTGCGCCAGTTTTCGTTTGGCCGAAAACGATTTGATTTTTAAAAAAGAGAATTAATGTTTTGCGTTTGTGGTGGGGGCGTCTATTGGAAGCGTTCAGAGTAATGACTGGTCTCGATATTCAGAGTATGGTGTATATACAACTTTAAAGATGCTGAGTTGCAAGTTACATAGTATGCGTAATATGATATTATTGTAGTGCCTTCTTATAATTAGCATTATCATTATCCATATCGTTATTTTATTTATTAGTTTAAACATAAATATAGCTATTCAGCAGTTTAGAATGTAGGACACTAAAGTAGGTAACTATAACAATTATTGTATATGTGGAGACGAATTGAAGCATTCACAGAATAAAGATGTGACATCGACAACCAACCTGTTTGATTCCACAACATGGCCTTTTCAACTATACTAGCAAGAATCCAAAAAATTGAGCAGACAACGACATGAAATGGGAAAAAATCAATCAAAAGAAGAAACTGAAGTATGGAGCAAGTCTAAAAGAAAAACAAGAGAGAGCAGTCAACAACTGGCCGTCCCAAAACCGGGAACCAGCAACGCGGGAACGGTCTCTAGTGTGGCGCAAGGCCGCTAGTCCGCAACGTGGGAGCTACTTTGCATGGCCACAACTGAATTCCGGCACCTCCTAGAGGAAATCAGAGTTTTTCACCGCAATTTAAGCAAGGACCCAGTTTCAAGGCGAGGAGCAGCAGCTACGCAAAGAAGACAAAACAAGGTAGATTCATTCAAAGAGTTAATAAAAATTAAAAGTAGATTTAATTTAGTTAAAGTTGAGGAAAAGGATATTGTAGAAGCTAAGGGTTATATTGAATCTATAAACAAGTATTTTAATATCTTAGATAAGCTTTTGCAAGAAAGAATTATAATAATTAGTCAACAAGCAAGCAAAGTCCAGCAGGACGACAATTTAGATAGTTTCAGTAGTTCAGATTCAGAAAATTGTCACAACATACCTTTGAGAGTCACTAAAATGGATTTTGATTTTAAAACAGCAACTCAACTCTTAACAGAATTTTCGGGGGAAGCTGACAAAGTTATTGATTTTTTAGACACTGCAGAATATTATCATGATTCCCTTTAGGACGAAACTAACAAAAATTCCTTACTCCAATTTATTTTGAAAACCAAACTAAAAGGTAAAGCAAAAAATTCTATTATAACTACACCTAAAAATTTCACAGAACTTAAGACCTACCTCACTGATCGATTTAAGCCACGAAAAACTTTAGCATCAATTCAATCCGAACTAAGTAAAACCAAACAAGCAGAAAAATGTATCTCAATTTATGCCTCCGAAATAGAATCTCTCATTAGTGATTTAAACATAGTTAGTCTGAACTCTCAAAGTAGCAGTGCCCGAGAGCCAATAATTCAAATAAAATCACATCTTTCTTAATAGACTCAGGAGCCGATGTAAGTCTTTGCAAAGTTGGCATAGTAAACAAATGACAAAAATATTTCCCTGGAGAAAAATGCGAAATAGGTGGTATAACTCCTCACAAACTTTACACTTTAGGTCTCACTGCAACAAATTTAGTCGTAAGAAACAAAGTTTTCTCACAAGAATTTCATTTGATAGACGATAACTTTCCTATTCTTACAGATGGCATAATAGGTAGAGATTTTTTGATAAATTATACGTGTTTTATTGACTATCTTACTTGGTCATTCACTATACATACGAATCATACTCAAATAACACTCCCCATGAAAACAAAATTACCGCTCGTCGACAAAATAACTATCCCAGCGCGAACCAAATTAATCCAAGCCGTAAATAAACACATTAGCGAAGATAGTATAATTCTTAATAAAGAAATAACCCCAGGTGTATTTTTAAGTAACACTCTAGTACCTAGTAAGGGCATCCCTCATGTTTTCTTGGTAAACACAACCAGTGAAGATGTAATTATCGATAATAATTTTAGCGTAGATATGGAACCCAATGCAAATTATGAATTATGTGTTATTACTGACACAAGTAGTGCGCAAGACGTTGCGCACAGATCAGCAAAACTGCTTAATAACATACGATTACAAGGTGAGGACAATAAGGCTAACAAAACTATTCTAGATATTTGCATGCATTATAACGACATATTTTATTTGGAAGGTGATAAACTTCCGGCAAACAATTTCTACAAACAAAAAATTTCATTGCTTGATGAAAATCCAGTTTTTATAAAAAAATTATAGATTGCCCCATTCCCAGAAGGAACAAATAAAAAATCGAGTTTCACAGTTATTACGCGATGATATTATCGAACCCTCCATAAGTTCATATAATTCACCATTGTTAATAGTAAAAAAGAAATCGGAGGACGAAAATAAAAAATGGAGATTGGTGGTAGATTTTAGACAACTAAACAAAAAAATAGTAACAGATAAATTTCCATTGCCCCGTATAGAAGATATTCTTGATCAATTAGGTAGAGCGAAATATTTCAGTACTTTAGATTTGGCAAGTTCATTCCACCAGATAGAGTTAGAAAAAAAATCTCGCCCTCTCACAGCCTTCTCATCTGACTCAGGTCATTATCATTTTAAAAGACTTCCTTTTGGTCTTAATATTTCAACAAATAGTTTTTCCAGAATGATTAGCATAGCTATGGCCGGACTGGACGCAGACGCTTTCTTATATGTAGATGACATCATCGTTTTCGGATGCAGCCTAATGCATCACAACAATAATTTGACAAAGGTTTTTGAACGATGTCGAAAATACAATTTAAAACTTAATCCGTTAAAATGTAATTTTTTACAGAAAGAAGTGATATATCTAGGTCATTTAATCTCTGATAAAGGCATTTTGCCTGACCCAAAAAAATACGAAGCCATAAACAATTACCCGACACCGCAAAACGCCGATGATGTAAGACGCTTTATTGCATTCATGAACTATTACCGTAGGTTCATCCAAGAATTTGCAAGCATAGCATACCCACTGAACCAGTTATTAAAGAAAAACAAACCGTTTGTTTGGTCATCTGATTGCAACAATTCTTTTATAAATTTGAAACAAAAACTTATTGAACCTCCTATTTTACAGTATCCGGATTTTCAAAAAACTTTTATTCTAACTACTGATGCCTCAAATTTCGCTTTAGGTTGCGTTTTATCCCAAGGCATGATTGGCGATGATAGACCCATCGCATATGCTAGCAGATCCTTAACGAAACACGAATTAAATAAACCTGTGATAGAAAAAGAAATTTTAGCAATTTACTGGGGAATTACTTATTTCCGCCCTTATCTTTTTGGAAGAAAATTCATTGTGATAACAGATCACAGACCTTTAGTCGGTTTATTCAGCCACAAAAATCCTTCTTCAAAATTGACGCGAATACGCTTAGAATTACAGGATTATGATTTTGAAATACAGTACAAACCAGGCTCAGCCAATACTAATGCAGATGCTTTATCAAGAATTCGAGTAGATTCAGATATGTTAAAAGCACTAATACCAACAACTGTAGCAGTGACAACTCGCTCTATGGCAAAAAACGATATTATCGGTCCAAATGGCAATCAAAAGTCACTAAACATACCAAGCCAACAGCCTGATGAACTGGGGACTTGGGAAGTGACGTCATTAACCGAAATTACAAAATTAGGGAAACTAAAATTCAATATTATTGACAAGCGCGCTAACTATCAAAATAAATTTAAAAATAATATTGAAATAGAAGAGAAAAATGTTAAAATTGCACTACTGAGCGATAATCTGGAACAAAACTTAGCTACTGTTCTGGAGAAACTTGTAGCGATGAATTTTAAAAAGCTAGCACTTTCGTTAAAAGACAATATATTTGCTTATTTAGAAGTCATGACTTTCAAAGAAATGTATAATGAAATATATATAAAAAATACGACTCCGGAATAATTATTTTGTTATATGAACCCCCAATTAAGGTAGAATCAAAAAGATTACAAAATGAGCTCATAGAAAAATACCATAATTCTTTATTGGGAGGACACACCGGTGTGAAGAGAACAATTAATAAATTAAAACAAAAATATATATGGAAGAATATGTCAAAAATGGTAAAAAAGTTCATATCTAATTGCGAGAAATGTCATAAAAATAAGGTCACTAGACACACAATTGAACCAATGGTCATTACAGAAACTCCGTCGACTAGTTTTGAAAATATCTCAGTAGACACAGTAGGACCATTAAAAATCACAGTAAACAATAACCGTTACATCTTAACTATACAATGCAATCTAACTAAATTCATTCAAGCTATACCTTTAGAAAGTAAACACTCTAAAAGCATAGCCAAAGCGTTATTTGAAGACTTTATGTTAAAATTTGGAATAGAACAGAATACATAAACGAAACTCAAAAATTAATTAATAAGTCACTAGATATAAAGCATAGCACTTCAACTGCTTTTCATCATGAAACTTTAGGTAGCTTAGAGAGAAATCACAGAGTTCTAAACGAATATTTAATCACATACTCAAATGGCTCAAATTGGGACACATTTTTGCAATACTTCGTTTTTGCCTATAACACAACCCCTCATTCGGTAACGAACTACTCTCCTTATGAATTAGTATTTGGAAAAATTCCAAACTTACCAAATGATATTTACAGTACGTCTAACCCTGTATATAACACTGATAATTACGCAGGTGAATTAAAATATAAACTAAATGAAGCACATAAGAGAATTCAGGAGCTACACAACAACGCTAAAACAAAGTCTAAGTCAGAGTACGACGAAAAAGTTAATCCTCCAAACTTTCGCATTGGAGATTTGGTGTTATTAAAAAGAGGTTTTCAATATAAATTAGATAGCCCCTATAAAGGTCCATTTAAAATCACAAAACAAAATGGTGTAAATTCAACTATTCTAAACCAAAACGTAGAACAAACTGTTCACAATAACAGACTGAAATTGTACAAAAAAGGTGATTAATTGTTTGCTTCTTTTCTAAAAAAAAAGAAGAAATTTTTTTATATAAGTTCTTAGATAAGAAATACTGTATTATGTATTTATACTTGTAATAATAATTATATTTAATTAAGTTATATAATATTACAAACATAGGGTATAATATTCATAACATAATACATTTATTGGGTTAAATAGGAATAGATATTAAGCAAATTTTTCGAAAGGGGAAAGGTGTAGTGCCTTCTTATAATTATCATTATCATTATCCATATCGTTATTTTATTTATTAGTTTAAACATAAATATAGCTATTCAGCAGTTTAGAATGTAGGACACTAAAGTAGGTAACTATAACAATTATTGTATATGTGGAGACGAATTGAAGCATTCACAGAATAAAGATGTGACATCGACAAGCAACCTGTTTGATTCCACAACATTATAATAATAGGCAAATTACATATCATAACTATCGTTTCTTTTTTCTAATCCCTTTTAATATTATAAAATCGTTTTCTATAGGTAAAATGCCTTTTCTAAAGAGACTTTCTTTAGAGTAGGTACCTACTCTAAAGTATTTTATTGGACCAGATTTCTGTCTTTCGTAGATTTCTAAGCGTTCTCATAATATATTTTTTCTAATTATTAATGACTTATTTTGACCTTGAGAAACTATGGTTAAGAAATGTCCCATTGGGACACTATAAGATCTATATTTGCTATCTGACGACTTACAGTGTTTCCGGATATTTCAAGCAACATTTATTTCTTTCTAAGTGGAGGGAGATGGACCTTTAGTTTTTTGCTTTAAATAACTTGATACATACTATTCCTTTGAGACACCCCAAACCACACCTACAACGGTACAAAAAGAAGGTCAGTGTGTCCTTCGGTCTCCCCCGTGCCCATTCTCCTAAATACTCAAACCTTGACAAATCGTCATCGATCCAGCCCCATCCGTCACACCAGCCGATAACCTTTTCGCACAGATAAATCCGGCGAGAGGGGGGGGGGGGGCAGAACAAAAAGGGTCGGTCCGGCGCAGTGACACAAACAAGGTTATCGCTTCAACTGGATTACGTGAAAAATGTCCCTATATAAGAGCCGGAAAGGTTGAATTAATGATGTAACTCGATTTGTAGGAGTGGAGGCTCAAAGTAGAGGATATAATAGGAAGACCAAACTAAAAGTAGACCATTTTACATCGAATTTCCAGCCAGCAATTTTTAAGCAGTTTTTAGAGGCCGAGGCGAAAATCACGTCATTAGATCTGAAGGGTATGTTTAGGGCCGAGATAACCTATAATATTGTCCTGAGGCGCCATGCTTAATGAAATTTCTCTGAACCGAGTAGTGGAGTCAACGTAGACGAAAAATGGTGTTAATTAGGAATTAATTAGGGAAGACATGGATTTGAATAAAACCTTTTGAAACACCTTCAAACATAATTTTATTTAAAAGTCCGCCGGTTGAAAAAATACACTTTAAAAAAAAATTAGAAAAACTAAAAAATATCGATTTTTCACCGAAATTTCTGAAAAATCGTCTGCAATTAATTGTAGAATCATTGTTTTTCAATGAAAATGTATATTTTTAGGTTTTTTGAGATGCTGATTATGAATATGAAGTAAAAAAATGAAAAACAAAATGACCCCTATAGTTAAAATGAAGTTGAATTCAAGAATAATCGAATTTTCTTCAAGATTTCGTGAAATTTCGGGCACGCTCCGAAATCCACTAATTATGTTTCATGGCTTACTAGATGATTTCCGTGATAATCTCATATCAATATGACAGCAGAGCCGGCCTTAGCCGACTTTGCGCCCCTGGGCAATATTTTCAATGGCGCCCGCTACAATAGCGTTAAAATGAAAGATTAGCATACACGTATAGAACAAACAAAAAATAAGTTATAACAGATGAATATACGTCTATGTAACTATGGAGATAATGATTTTAGAAAAACCACGAAATGCCTCTGAAGAATAGGGTACTTGACAAAATTTTACAAACTTGATAATACAATTCCCGGACACTTGTATAAAACCATACGATTATTTCTAAAAATAATATATACGTAATTAGAAAGTCTTTAGACTTTCTTCGAAATTTGTCAAAAAAGCACTTATAAGGTCACAAGTGTTTTAAAATGGCAATTTTTTTTGGCAAAGTTGGGCCTAGGAACGGAATTCCGGCTTTTTACTTCTAAGCACTATGACGCCTTTATAAAAGCGTCTTTAAGATGGTCCCTAGCCCCAAGTTCTCCTTTTATAATACTTTACTACTTCTGCAACATACAAACATATGCAGTTTTATCCCACGAATTTTGGTAGATGTGAACATCGGATTATTAGATCCATGAGAGCATCATATTATCGTATTGCCCTATCACGTAATCCTTGTCCATGATAATTTACCTACACTACACAACACGATAACTGCACGAACAATAAAATAATAATGATAGTTCCGTCGGATGCGGCGGCTTGAGTAGAGGCGGGAGGCGTTGCCACATACGCGAATATTTCCGCATTATTGAAGTCTAAATATATATCGTATATGTTCCATATATACAAACTTTAACCAAAGTGTCACGTAAAAGACATCATGGTATATAGTTTCCAACGTGTGCAGCATAAACATACACCATTTTATATAGGAGTCAATATATGGAACACATTCATCATTCGTAATAAAAAAGTTTTTATGTGACAAATTGCATTAGTTAAAGCTCAAAGGTTGCAATACTTTAAATAATAGATATTCATAGGCAAGCTAGAGACATTTGAATAGGAAAGTAAAATTTGTATTTGTTCCACGAATTATTGCAAACGGGCACCGGCAACATTGCAATGTTGTTTCTCCTGACAGGCACAGAGTTTGTCACGTTTGGCGTTCTAGACAATAAAACGACGAAACTGTAGATTTCAGCCTAAGGGAAAATTGTGGAACTTCGGCTTTAATTATAATAAATAAATAAGGGTTAAAAGCCGTTGTTTTATTTATTACGTGTTATGTTTTTATTTAGAGCAATTAAAAATATATTCAAGTACCCTATTATCTGTCGGCAAACTCCCCCTCATCAAAAATAATTAACTTTTCTAGCCTTTCTGTCAGTAAACTCCCTGATAATATCAGTAAAATCCCCAGATAAATAACCAATGATAGAGGCTCCCTATATACAAGCATAAAAATGCACACGTTTGTAGTCAACCAACATCTAGCGGAAATCTACCGAAGTACACAAACATTACGCCCGTGTGTACAACGTTTACCCTGTGATAAGTTATATCCTGAGAAATATCAATTTGGCAACATGCAACACACTACACAATTTCTGCGTCCCATTGTATACAAAATCAGTCACTATATCCTAAATACAAATAAATAGTTATAAATTAACAAAAAAAACACACTTGAAACACAAACGTAAACAATCAAAGAATATGACACACTGGGAGTAAACAAACAATGCAGAGAGATTGGAGGCGAACGGCTGCATTGCCATGTTGGGCGATTTGAATTGTCTGTTGACGATTTTATTAAAGTGATAATTATCGCAATTTAGTTTTAATTAAAAATAGTCACATACAAGGAATTAATAGCTACATTTTTTAAATTTAATATTGTGGGCGGTGTGTCTTCATTTAATATCGTTATTAAAGCCATCTATTTTGCAATGAAATTCTGTAAATAATGGAGTACGTGGCATCACTCAAAAATATATTGGCTCTGTTTACTTTTTGATTTTTGTTATTTCTTTAAGGTAAAATATATACTGTAATATCAGTAAAATCTAGAGCGTTGGACCATCGTTGATCTTAAGTAGGTTTTAATAAACTTTAACCAGAGAACAAGGAAGGGGAGAATTTTTTAAACTCAAGGGGGCGGAGCTAGCTTGCGCCTCTGGGCGGCGCATCCTATATCAGCCATGTTTTCAGTTTAGACAGAGGCGTCACTTTCAGTTTAGCGTTTCGAGCGAACAGATCTCCAGTGGCGGCGTTAATTTGAAGTTTTCTTTATTGCGAGTGTGTTGTTTTGTTCAGTGTTTTACCTTAGGATCATGAGTAAGACAAAAAGCGGGGGCGTTGTATGCGCAGCGAAAGGCTGCGTGCGTGAACAAAAGTTACAACTGCAGGTTATCGTTCTTCTCCTTTCCAAAAGAGCATTGGTTCGGTCGTTCCCAGCCCGCCAGCGCCATTTAAACCCAAATATACGGTCTACGGTCCGAACGTGGCTGCGACTACCGTACGCAATTGTACGGTAATTATACAGTATAAATGTATATATTGTTTAAATATTATTTATTTTATTGAATGTTATTTGCAAACTGGAAAGACAAATTTAAGTTTTAATAAATATTTGCACTGATTGATAGATGTAGTTTTTTATACTTATTTATAATTATTTCTGTTTGTGTCCCAAACACAAAGCACTTAATTTCGCTCTTAAATACAAGATGGCAGTCATGCAAACCAGATATAACCCCAAAATACGGTAATGTGTAACTTAAAGGTTGGCAGCGCTGCAGCCCGCAGACCTGCAGTCGCCCTGGTCGAACGCATCAAATGACGGCACTTCCGGTTATACCGGAAGTCGATGACAACTTCGTTATTTTAAATGGAACACCCTATATTTTATTGCATTTTGGATTCTACGGAAAATTCTAGGTACATTTATCATGTCCTATACCTAAATTCAACCGTCTTTGAGATATTTGCCATTTTAGAGAAAAAATTACAGATGCAGACCCGTACTTAATTGACAGTTTCTTCATAACGGCTCCATATTTCGTAACGTGCTCGTGGCATTTTGTAGTCAAAGGATCGGTGCAGAGAAATACCATAAAGAAAGTTTCCGATCTTGTACAGGGTGCTCACAAAAAATTATTCAAATATTAATTTAAAAAATGCCAAAAACTAAAAAATTTTCAAATGGAAACCCCCATTTTATTTGTAGTAGCCGTATTCAGCACAAAAAATTAGGGCAAGTTTGTGTTTGGCTCCCTATACCTAAAAGTTATCATTTTCGATTTATTTTCAAAAAACTAATTTTCCACTTCCTCTTTAAGTTTGATAAATCTAGTTGGCCATGGCTGATTATACGATTGTCGATTGTCAGAGAATTAAGAAATGTAATTTAGTTTAAAATTATTGTAAACAATGCCGGCACGGTTAAATTACACAAACGAAGACTATTTAAATTTATTTATTATTTATGGAGAACAGAGTTATATCAAGAACTTGTAATACATTTGCTGCTCGATATCCGGAAAAACAGGAACCATTATCAAACACTGTTAAGCGACTAATGCAAAGCTTCAAAAATTTCGGTGCCGTCAAGGCAACAATACAAAAGAATAAGCCAATTGTAAACAACACCGATAATGAAATTGACGTTTTGGGATTCTTCGCGGAATATCCAAATAAATCTATAAGACAGTGTTCTGTAGAGTCAGGAATATCATGATGTTCAATTAACAGAATATTGCAAAAACATAAGTTTCAGCCGTTTTCATTTTCAATGGTTCAACAGTTGAAACCCATCGACTTCCCTAAACGAGTGAATTTTGCAGAATTTATTCTGACGAAGTTTCAAGAGGATGAATCATTTTTTGAATGATATTATTTGGACAGATGAAGCAAAATTTACTAAAAATGGATTATCAATGTTACCGATGAAAAAAATTATTTTTTAAATGGAACGCCCTATATATATTTTGCATTTTTTAATAGAGCAAAAAATTACCATTCCAAAAATATATAACACTTAATGGTTTACATAAGTAATTTTCAATTACTTATAACTTTTATGATTTCATGTATAAAATTGGAAGCGCGCCCTTTCAACAAGTAGGCTTTGGACGGTGAGACAATGAAACAACCGTGGAAAAATATTTACTGATGCCTGTCAAATTTTCAGTTAAGCTGTTAAGGCAGTGTAAAGATTTTTCTATTCTTGTGTAATTTATAAACTTTAAACAATTTATACAAAAATTTGAAAGTTATGAAAAATGGGATATGATAGTCTGTTTTATAATAATCCGGGGAAAATGCAGATGCAACGAACAATTTATACTACGAGCGGTATCCAAAGAGAAGACATCCTTTCAAGGACATTTCTGCAAGATTGCTACTCAATTTGATGAATAGTGGGCATTTTGAAAAGGATAGGCAGAAAAGGTATGAGTTAAACAGAGATAGGCATTTTCTCATAGGCAAGAGATATATTATTATCTCGATTATTATCTTTCCAATATTTTATTTAGGTATTATTTTTTATAACAGAGGGTATTTTCATTTTGGCATATTGTTTCATGTTTTAAAGTGTATATTTATTTATAAAAGAGGACTTTTATTTTTACAATAAATTGTATTTAAATTGCTCTTGTGATTTTGTCTTAGTTGGTAGGTACTATATAGGTAGGCATATTTCAACCTCTTTTGCCAAAGATTGAACTTTTGCATTGCCAAAAAATAGCAAATAGAGTGTCCCGATGGAGAAATTCATGGAGCATTTCGGTGTACAAATAGGGGGCATTTCGGTGCATTTCGCGGCATTTCGGTGAATTTCGAGCCATTTCGGGGCATTTCGAGGCATTTCGGGGCATTTTGAGGCATTTCGAGGCATTTCAGTGCATTTTGGGGCACTTCGACGCATTTCGGTGAATTTCGGTGCATTTTGGGCATTTTTTTCTCAAAGGTGCATTTTAGTGTACAAGATTGGGGTACCGATTTCCCCCTCGCATGTAATTTAAGACAAAAAGGCACAAAATCAACAAAAAACCTTTCAAATCAAAAATATGTTTTTTGGGCTAAATTTTATATGAAGCAAATGTGGATAAATAGAATCCATAATAATTTTATTTAAAGGGTTACATTAAATCATAAATCTTTAAATTAAGTCTGCATAAACGGGACATACGTTATTTATTGTTACCTGTGTGGGTTTACTCCGTTTACCTGTGTTCATACCTATGTACAGACTGAGTCATTTTCGATGGTTTTATGGGGTATCTCCGTTATTTGTATAGATAGAAAAAAACAAGGTAGGTGTTCATTAGTTAAGTTTTTGAGATATTTACGATCCTCAAAACAGATCTCTGATATCTCCAATACTTTAAGAGATACAGGGCGTTTTTGAAATTTTTGCAATTATCATAGCTCATTTGTTTTTAAACTTACATATTTCGTTGAAAACGCTTTATACGCACTTTTTTACGTAGAATCCATTGGAGTAAACAGTTTTTCTATAAAATAGTTATTTATGTACCAAGGCACTGAAGTTGAATTATTAAGTTGAACTGCAGTGCCTTGGTAGGTAAAATAACTATTTTTTAGAAAAACTGTTTACTCCAATGGATTCTACGTAAAAAAGTGCGTATAAAGCGTTTTCAACGAAATATATAGGTTTAAAAACAAATGAGCTATGATAATTGTAAAAAATAGCAAAAATTTCAATAACGCCCTGTATCTCCTAAAGTATTGGAGATCAGAGATCTGGTTTGAGCATCGTAAATATCTCAAAAAATTAACTCATGAACACCTACCTTGTTTTTTTCTATCTATACAAATAACGCAGATACCCCATAAAACCATCGAAAATGACTCAGTCTGTACTAATTGCTTTTTTTTTATCAAGAAGTTAGGCATCCCTCTAAAGTTCATAATAACGACAAACACGCGTAATAAAGTAGGTAGTGCGTAATAGCATTAAAAATTATAAACAGAAATTGAAAATGTAGAAACAAAAATAAGCTTATCATATGGAAACATCAATAAAGTTTATTTTATGGAAAAATAGATTTTTTACTAAGTATATCTATTCCCATACAAATGTCCAAGTTTTTTCGCATATTCGTAGGTACCTACTGATTTTATTGAAGGAGACAAAAAATAAACTGTGTTAGAACTGGGTAGGTATATATTTAATTAATCCGATGAAGACAATATTTTAATACATATACCTATGTTTGTTTTTCATTTGTATTCTACAAAATGATTGCTTAAAAAATATTGCTCGGGCAGTCATCAAATTTTAAGATCAATAAAATATTAAATTTTTGGAACAAGATAAGAAAAATCGCCTTTCCATATACCTACCTACTATAAATATTGCAGTTATCTAACTACCTTAAATTAAAAATATTCCTTCAAAATCCAATTAAAATTTTTGCCTGTTCCAATCATCATTTCAGTATGTAGTGTTTGTTTTGTGTTTATAAATGAATGATTTAAAATATCTGAGTACAGACCTACACTATCCCGTCACTAAATTCTAAATACGGCCCTGACTTCTAAACAGAGATCACGGCGACCACCGGCTGCCAAAGATCAAAGGCGCCGCCGTCGAGTTTATAATCTCTCCTTCCTTGTTCTCTGCTTTAATTTTGCAAACCTACGTTCTCCAGTTGCCGACTCGGTCACTCGATTCAGCGGCGCCCTATGGCGCTGCGCGCCCTCGGGCGACGCCCCGGTTTGCCCCCCCCCCTAAGGCCGGCCCTGAGGGCCCTGTACGCCAGGTAAGGTAAGTAAATTAGAAATACGTTTAACTGAATAAAAAGTGAAAATCTAGCTATTTACGAAAAGCTCAAGCAGATTTTTATTTATTTCATGGCATGCTTGGCCACGGAAATATTTGAAAATAAATACCTACCTTCTTCTATTTCAAATAACATGTTAATAATTATTCCTTTGGCGATAACTCCGAAAGTAATGAAGATATCGAAATACCAAAGTATTTTTTGTTGTAAATGTAATCTACTTTTCGATTATAACAGAATAAATATGTCATTGAATTTAAAATTTCGGAGAAAATTGTAATAAAAGGGAAATTTTTCGAATTGCGCCCTCTAGCGGTGACCACGAAATTCGAAAAGATCTTACTGGACAATAATTTGATAGAAGAAGGAAATCTCTCTTCAACAAGCCCAAATTCAACCAATTCGGTTAAACCAAACCGGAGGTTGCAGCATTTTTTCAAGTCAATTATATATATATAAATTATTAATGTTTTTCAAAAAAATATATTCCTTTTCTTAGGAGGCCATCTTTTGGTATTTAGGCATAACTTTTAATTCTAGACAACTTTTCTTAATAACATTTTGCTGAATTTTCTGAAATAAGGGTACTTTACTCTTGTACAATTTTTATATTTTTTAACCTACCCAAGTAGCATTTTTAGTGGGTACCACGTAACGACAACTACCGTAGAAACTTTAAAGTGTTTATCACTAGTGCCCGACACGTTATAGGAACCTTTCTATAACGTGGCTGCCACCAAAATGGGGAACATTTTTTGGGTGGCTGCCACGTTGCCACCACGTTTTTGCAACTTATACCGTTACGTTCCATCCACGTGGCACTTACGTGGCAAAAACGTGAGCGACGAAGCCACCTACGTGAACCTTGGCTACTTGCCTCTTTCTTTTCCATGTCACTCGGTCTCCCTCGTTCAACTTATTTAGGTACATACATTATTATGTCCTGCTGCCTTTCTCCCACCAACTCGAAATTATCTACTGATATTGACGGTGTCAATCGGGAATATAACTACTATGCAGAGCTGGGCAAACTACTTTTAAAAAGTAGTTGAGTACAACTACTAACTACTTCAACAAAAAAGTAGTTTAACTACATGATAATCTAACTATTGGGCCTAAAAAGTAGTTTAACTACTAACTACTTAGTAGTTAGTATTTAAACATGATAATCTAACTATTGGGCCTAAAAAGTAGTTTAACTACTAACTACTTAGTAGTTAGTATTTAAAATGGTAACTACTTTTGTAACTACTTAAATAAAAAACATGTGTTAGGACAAGTATGTTTATTGACTACTGACTATTAATAAAAAAAAACAAAAAAATGTTCTAATAAATTAACCACTACGTTTTTCGTACAGGGATGAGTACAGTCAGTGATATAGATAAAGAATACCTATTATAGATACTATATGGCCATACATATAAAACAAAATATAAAATCAACAAAATAATTATTAAAACAAATATCACTCTTTGGTACTGGTTTAAAGGAACATCGATACCATTTAAGAAACCTTTGAGAAAATTAAATATGCACGTAAATAAAAAAAATATATTTCCAAACAATCTGAACATACCTACTTGCTTTATTTGCTTTTAGTACAACAAGTTGCTCGAACAGTTTGTCTGCTATTGCATGTCTTCTCGATGAGTTAACTAGTGTTGCAAAAGAAAACATTCTTTCGACAGGAGCAGATGAAGGTAAGCTTGTGTTGTACCTTACAAAAATCTCTTTAAGCAAATCGTAATCATTTATCATTTCCAAATTCACCCGTTTGTCGTCATTTACTTTATTTGAATCTTCTTTGAAATCAAAAAAATCATTTTCCGGTACTTTCTCTTCTGATTTGTTCGTGTCTTCTAATATAATATTAGAAAACATATCGGGGCACGTATTAACAATGAGCCTTGTTATTTTTTGTGTATCAATGGTTTGATCATATTCTCTGAACACATTCAGCCATCTTAATTTTATGCTGGGAATAGTGGTTGAGGCAATCATAGCTTCAATAAATTCGTTGGTGGCTGAAAATAATGATTTAAATCGAGTTTGTAAGGCTAAAACAAGCCTTTGAACGACAAATTTTAAATTTCCAACGCTTAAATCATTAAGTAGTTTCTCCAATTTAACCTTTAAAGATAAAATAGTAGGTAATAGGTATCCATAAAATGTTTTCATATCTCCTTGAAGGAAATTTAACGCCATGAAAGTACTGAATACTGTGTTCTGTCTATTTAATCATACAAATTACCTAACTTAAACCTAGTGAAAAAAGCCAATTGACATACTCTTTTGCAACACCCTGTATACTACCTCCTCTTCCGATTTCTTAATCCTAAAAACCTAAACTGGTGGGTTATATTTTTAGATATGTACTCACTTGCTGTGTTCCCCATGAACGCGCGTTTGTTTGTCCGTGTCTGCCGACCCGATATGTCACGTGGTCTCATGGCGACGTAGGTACGTCGAAACGCGGACAACCGCGCGCAGTAAGCACAAAAGACACAAATGAAAATGAAATGGAAGAGCCGAGCAAAGGGGCATCATGGGTGGGGGGGAGGGAAAACGTTTTATATCTTTAAAGACTGTGCGCAGTAGCAGAAAACAGCACGTACTACCTGGTATTCAAAATGATATCGAGGACTGCATGTCGAAATATAATCGTTCTCTACTGCATGAAAGTACTGAATACTGTGTTCTGTCTATTTAATCATACAAGTTACCTAACTTAAACCTTAAACCTAGTGAAAAAAGCCAATTGACATACTCTTTTGCAACACCCTGTATACTTATGGTTAATTTAATAAATATGTTAATTGCTTAAGTGCAATAAAGAAACGTCAAGTTGTTTTTAAGAGGGGGTTTCCGACAGAGGAAGTGACGTTAGATTTCGTATTTTTTTAAGTTGTATAGCATAAAATCTAATAAATCTAATAACATTTTACCTGGCAAAAATTTAGTACAAACATCTCTGTCTTCATTTTAGTCATAAGATCTTAAAATAATATGAACTGGAATTATTATTTTTCTCAAGGTTTTCATAACATATAAAACAAAACACTGCTTGTAAGATCTTATGATTAAAATGAAGACAGAGAAGTTTGTACTAAATCTTTGCCAGGTAAAATGTTATTAGATTTTATGTTATAGAACTGAAAAAAATACGAAATCTTACGTCACTTTCGCTGTCGGCAACCCCCACTTAATTTATGTGACTGTCATTCGCACTGTGACGCAAGTTTCAAAAATTTATTTCCAAAAACGTTCGTGAATTTTGCCGTTTCGTTCATATCACGCGGTATATGCTCGTACCGACAGACGCCTGACGTGACATTCGGAGCAGAATTCGGGTCGGCTACTCCTGCCGCGACTAGAATGAAATTATAATCAGTTTTCGATATCAGAAGTGGAAAATATGTAATACTGCTTCCTTTTGTTGCCCTAGTGTAATTATTACATGTCAAAGCCTGTTTTACGTTGACAATTTCTTCATGAATTAATTCATGAAGTTGATTCAAGGACAAATTAATCTAAAAATCGTGTATTACACTGGCAATTTCTTCATGAATTAATTCATGAATTTCTTCATGAAGTTACTTCACGAATTAGAGCATGTTCTATTTTCCGTCAAGTTTTGCGTGAACTTCGGGAGTAACATTGAAAATTTGAACACAAAGAAGGTTATATTTTGATACTGGTTATTGTTTGAGGCATTATAAATATAGAAGTGGAAGAGGAGAGTACATAATTTAAAGATAATATTCTTAGATAAAAGGTGTGTGCAATGTTCACAATTTTTAGGTACATATATACGATTTATCTTACAATATGTTTTATTTATGTATTCCGCTGCTAAGGCACAGCTCCCTCATTCACGAAATAATCACAAAACTCCTCTAGGGCAGCAACGCAAGCATGTCTTGGCGAGCATGTTTGGTAAGAAAGTCAAAATTGAAATATATAGTCTTCATGAAGCTCTTCTGGGATATAACTAAGACATTCGGGTCTCAAAAATTTATGTAATGTGCAACATGCCAATGTAATGGTTTGCGCTTTTTCCATATTCAAATTAATTGTAGTAAAAAAAACTCTAAATCGTTTGGGTAACTACTCTTGTAGCCCGACTTAATCTGTAGTTAAATATGCTTTTTTGGTAATATTTCGAAATGGATATGGTTATAAAATATGTTCTGATAGGGGAAATGCAGCACAAAAAATATTATTTTGTTATTTATTCTCTTGTATTGGTGTTCGCTAGAATCTGTCATAAGTTGGCAAAAAAATCATAAACTTCTTCATCGGTGTAAAATAACTTGTCGTGAATTAATTCAGGAATTTATTCATAAACTTATTCATGAATTAATTCATGACGAAATTGTCAATGTAAAACAGGCTTAAATTGCACAGCCAGGCATGGTAGAAAACAAAGTTAAATTTTTGTTCTCTATCACGATTCTCTGCGCAGTTTATAGTGTATTAATTACACTAGGGCAACAAAAGGAAACAATATTGCATATTTTCTACTTCTGATATAGAAAACTGATTATAATTATTTCATTCCAGTCGCGGCAGGAGTAGCCGACCCGAATTCTGCTCCGAATGTGACGTCAGGGTCGTCAGGCGTCTGTCGGTATGAGCGTTTAGTGTATCGTGGTTCATATCTTAAAATAATAAGTTGCTGCAGGTGGGTAGAAACATCAGTAGTTTCATCACACTGAATAGCTACAAACCGCGCTTCTGAAAGCTGTTTTTTTATCTCTTCTTGGCAAACTGTTAAAATAGCATCTAATATGTAATTTGAACCGATTTTGACGTAGGTACCTTTAAAAACAGTATTTCCATGCAACTGTTGTTTCATACCCATATCGATTTCTGATACAAAATCAATAAGCCCCTTGTATATTCCTGGATTTAAACTGTCCGTCATGTCCTGGATGCTAGCTCGAATGCGCCACAAAATTTTACACTTTCAATAAAGTAAGACGGGACAAGATGTAACGGGTTTTTTACTTGGCCGTTAAAGTCTTTTATTGCTCTTCGATAGCCAGCAGAATCTATTAACTAACAGACATCAACATTGCCAATATTCGAGAGCTGCAATTCATTTCTTAAAAATATATTTGAGAAGATCCATGTTTCCATTTTTTGTATTTGTATTTTTGTCTAATGGCCGAACACAAAATCAAAAAATCTCAAGGAAATGGCTTTACACCGTTTGGGTTCATGTGATTTCAACCATAGTAACTTATTTTTAGTATAAAATCAACAAACAAAATAAATTTAAGGCATGTGCGGACACAGCGAGTCTCGGGATTAAATATTTTTTTATAAATGTCTAGTATCATCCCCAGGCCTGGGTAAAAATAAAATTATTCGTTGTATGTTTACCTCCAATCTACCCTTTATTAAATTATGTATCCGCCCTTTTTATCAGGGATAGCTTCGGCGCGGCGGCGAGGGAGTGGCAGGTGGGGGAGTTCTTATTTGACTTGCCGACGAAAACAGAGTGGGACTCAAAGCGGAATTCCCCCAGGTGAATGCGTCGCTTCCTCCGAATATTTCCAGAGTTTGTCACAGACGCGAATATTGAAACAGTCTAAAACCTATTCCGTGCAATCGCAGAGATAGTGTTACCGATATTTCGAGGAAATTGGCATTCAATCGAACTCAAGTGTGAGAAGAAGTTGTTTTGTAAAATACGATCAATTTTTTCAACTAATGGACTCAAATGAAGTTTTTCTACATAGTTTTGCAAATATTTTCAATTATTACACTCTATCAGTTCAAGAAAATATATTTATTCTAAATCATATTGTAACATTTTACATTGCTACCCAAAATGTTGGAAAGGAGGTCGTTTGCTTCCTGCTTTAAATATTATCAGTCACCAATAAATAGGTCTTTTCTGCAATACATCTTTTCTGCAATACTTAAACATTTTTCTGTTAACAAATCGCTGAGGCTTTTTCAACCACTAATACTGTAGTTTAAGGAAGATTGCAATAATATTTATTTGAATTTACTTTCATTTAATAAATCTTTAAAGATAAGATCACTCAAAACACAGGTTTTGACAAGAGAACTTTTCAAACGCGTTTCAGTAGAAATGATAGTAAATCGTATTTTTTAGCAGTAAGTATATTAACAGAAACTGCATGAATTGATGTAAAATTGGTCTTCTACTTTCTACTGCGATTTTCATCTTCTCTTTACACTTCTTCTACACAGCAAAAGACTCCACAGCGGGAAAAAAGTAAAAACTAAGATCCCAACTCGAGAACAAAGAAAGTTAATTAAAATACGCACACCACAAGGACACCGCACAAATTATACGTATTATAGGTATCAACATACATAAAACAAGTAAAAAACCCGTTACATCTTGTCCCGTCTTACTTTATTGAAAGTGTAAAATTTTGTGGCGCATTCGAGCTAGCATCCAGGACATGACGAGACATCGGACAGTTTAAATCCAGGGGCTTATTGATTTTGTATCAGAAATCGATATGGGTATGAAACAACAGTTGCATGGAAATACTGTTTTTAAAGGTACCTACGTCAAAATCGGTTCAAATTACATATTAGATGCTATTTTAACAGTTTGTCAAGAAGAGATAAAAAAAACAGCTTTCAGAAGCACGGTTTGTAGCTATTCAGTGTGATGAAACTACTGATGTTTCTACCCACCTGCAGCAACTTATTATTTTAAGATATAAACCACGATACACTAAACGCTCATACCGACACGCCTGACGACCCTGACGTCACATTCGGAGCAGAATTCGGGTCGGCTACTCCTGCCGCGACTGGAATGAAATAATTATAATCAGTTTTCTATATCAGAAGTAGAAAATATGCAATATTGTTTCCTTTTGTTGCCCTAGTGTAATTAATACACTATAAACTGCGCAGAGAATCGTGATAGAGAACAAAAATTTAACTTTGTTTTCTACCATGCCTGGCTGTGCAATTTAAGCCTGTTTTACATTGACAATTTCGTAATGAATTAATTCATGAATAAGTTTATGAATAAATTCCTGAATTGATTCACGACAAGTTCTATTTTACACTGATGAAGAAGTTTATGATTTTTTTGCCAACTTATGTCAGATTCTAGCGAACACCAATACAAGAGAATAAATAACAAAATAATATTTTTTGTGCTGCATTTCCCCTATCAGAACATATTTTATAACCATATCCATTTCAAAATATTACCAAAAAAGCATATTTAACTACAGATTAAGTCGGGCTACAAGAGTAGTTACCGAAACGATTTAGAGTTTTTTTACTACAATTAATTTGAATATGGAAAAAGCGCAAACCATTACATTGGCATGTTGCACATTACATACATTTTTGAGACCCGAATGTCTTGTTATATCCCAGAAGAGCTTCATGAAGACTATATATTTCAATTTTGACTTTCTTACCAAACATGCTCGCCAAGACATGCTTGCGTTGCTGCCCTAGAGGAGTTTTGTGATTATTTCGTGAATGAGGGAGCTGTGCCTTAGCAGCGGAATACATAAATAAAACATATTGTAAGATAAATCGTATATGTACCTAAAAATTGTGAACATTGCACACACCTTTTATCTAAGAATATTATCTTTAAATTATGTACTCTCCTCTTCCACTTCTATATTTATAATGCCTCAAACAATAACCAATATCAAAATATAACCTTCTTTGTGTTCAAATTTTCAATGTTAGTAGGTACTCCTGAAGTTCACGCAAAACTTGACGGAAAATAGAACATGCTCTAATTCGTGAAGTAACTTCATGAAGAAATTCATGAATTAATTCATGAAGAAATTGCCAGTGCAATACACGATTTTTAGATTAATTTGTCCTTGAATCAACTTCATGAATTAATTCATGAAGAAATTGTCAACGTAAAACAGGCTTTGACATGTAATAATTACACTAGGGCAACAAAAGGAAGCAGTATTACATATTTTCCACTTCTGATATCGAAAACTGATTATAATTTCATTCTAGTCGCGGCAGGAGTAGCCGACCCGAATTCTGCTCCGAATGTCACGTCAGGCGTCTGTCGGTACGAACATATACCGCGTGATATGAACGAAACGGCAAAATTCACGAACGTTTTTGGAAATTTTTGAAACTTGCGTCACAGTGCGAATGACAGTCACATAAATTAAGTGGGGGTTGCCGACAGCGAAAGTGACATAAGATTTCGTATTTTTTTCAGTTGTATAACATAAAATCTAATAACATTTTACCTGGCAAAGATTTAGTACAAACTTCTCTGTCTTCATTTTAATCATAAGATCTTACAAGCAGTGTTTTGTTTTATATGTTATGAAAACCTTGAGAAAAATAATAATTCCAGTTCATATTCTTTTAAGATCTTATGACTAAAATGAAGACAGAGATGTTTGTACTAAATTTTTGCCAGGTAAAATGTTATTAGATTTTATGCTATACAACTTAAAAAAATACGAAATCTAACGTCACTTCCGCTGTCGGAAACCCCCTCTTAAAAACAACTTGACGTTTCTTTATCGCACTGTCTTACTCTCGGTATTAATCTTGTATACGATATTGTGTAAATTATTATATACCAATTATTATATACCAATTAATTAATTATATAACAATTTAAATTAGCCCCTACTGGTTGAATGAGTTCTTCTCTGATCAAAAAGTTCATATAACTAATTTTGTTTTTTTCCCCAGAAATGAAACCTGAAACTAATATTCAAGTTGTGAGGAAAGGCGGAAATAAATTGATGACAATATTCATACAGGAAGGAGTGAAAATTATTTTTCTTGTTATTCACTACACTAATACAGTTTTCTATAACGAACCTACTGCTATTTAATATCTTAAGCAATTAACATATTTATTAAATTAACCATAAGTATACAGGGTGTTGCAAAAGAGTATGTCAATTGGCTTTTTTCACTAGGTTTAAGGTTTAAGTTAGGTAACTTGTATGATTAAATAGACAGAACACAGTATTCAGTACTTTCATGCAGTAGAGAACGATTATATTTCGGCATGCAGTCCTCGATATCATTTTGAATACCAGGTAGTACGTGCTGTTTTCTGCTACTGCGCAGTCTTTAAAGATATAAAACGTTTTTACCCCCACCACCCGTCGGCCATGATGCCCCTTTGCTCGGCTCTTCCATTTCATTTTCATTTGTGTCTTTTGTGCTTACTGCGCGCGGTTGTCCGCGTTTCGACGTACCTACGTCGCCATGAGACCACGTGACATATCGGGTCGGCAGACACGGACAAACAAACGCGCGTTCATGGGGAACACAGCAAGTGAGTACATATCTAAAAATATAACCCACCCGTTTAGGTTTTTAGGATTAAGAAATCGGAAGAGGAGGAAAATAAGAGCTTGCCAACTGGTGATTCTGGGGATCGGACAGATCTCGGAGACATCGCCAAATGACAATCTCTTTGGACATGGCACGCAAACACACGGACTAGCCGTTCGCGTCCAGCGACGGTAATAAGGAAACGATAGCATGTACCAGGTGGGCAACCTGACTAGCCTGAATATCATTCACTGTGTCGTGTCAGGGGCCATCAAAGGGTCACGCCGTCCGCGGGCAGCGACCCAGCGACGTTAAGAACACCTATACCAAGTAGGCAGCCTGTGTAGCCTGGGGTCATGGTTCATCGTATCAATCACCACCAACATTCCGCCATTATCAATCCCTTAATAATATACGCTCCGATCGCGGGCAGCGACGGTAGTTAGTAACAGGTAGGCAGCCTGTGCAGCCTGGGTCATCGTTCATCGTATCAATCGCCACCAAGAATCAGCGACGGTAAAAGAAAGCAACACCAGGCACCGGGGAGAAGTTTGCGTAATGCGTAACCTCTGATATCGCCGCATCCGCGGCCTCGCCGGCCCGGTTGGCGGCGTTGGAGCGGTAACGTTTGTAACGGATTTTTCCATTTCAAAATCCGTTACTCGTTTTTTATATTTTGTTATTAACATAAAGTCATTATTTTCGAACGTATCTCATAATATCTCATACTTAATAACTAATTTATTCTTCGTACAGTTTCAATTCATTTATAACATTGTATTCAATTTTATTAGCACTTTTTCAAATTTTAAAATTTCAAATAATTCAAATTATCGCGCGCCATATACGGAAATGGCCGTGTACTTTCGCCTAGCCTCTAATTTCTTTTGATTTTTGCTTAGTTCAGCAACTTTACTACTCACCTGTGGCGTTTTTTTTTTTGACGTGCTATTTTTTTGAAGGACTCATTTCGTCCGGGGCCCCGGCCATCTTTAACTCAAAAACATAGCATTGTCCTTTTTTTGAATACCCACCATCTTGCGGCTGTTATCTTGTTGAATATTTTCAAGTTTTGGTCACATTGGTCACACGTTACTTTCTTATTTTTCGGGTTGGGTCTCGATTCTGTGGTACCGGGCCACTCAAGTAAATCTGACACCGATAAATTCAGTTTTCTAGTAAATTCATATTAACTTATATATTTTTTAACTTTCTTAAATTCTGTATTTACCGTTCAAGTCTCAAATAAATTTTTCGCGTTAAATTGGAGTTAAAATATCATAATTTTCAAGAATTCGGGCTGGAGCATTCTCAAATTTTTTCTTATTAAATATTAAGCACTTTGCTATTCCGGTCAGTTCAATAATATTATCTATAAAATTTAAAAAACTATGCATAGTTCCCCTTAGTTTAGTATAGTTCTAAACGTTTAATTTTTATCATTATTTGTCAATATTTAACAAATTTATAAACCAATAGGTTACTAAACATATTATAAAAAACGAGTAACGGATTTTGAAATGGAAAAATCCGTTACACACCTCCTCTCCCCGGTTTAGAAAAATGCGAAAACGCAAGTGAAGTATTTTTCTTAAAAAAATTGTTGAGTTACGTTAAAGTAATAAGTACAGTCGCGGACAGTTGGTATCGAACGACCTGAAGAGGTTTCTCGTGGCTATCGTTACAGGGCGCGCGGAGACGGCAACATCGCGCTGGAGTCTGCAGCCGGCCGGTCTGCTAAAAATAGAACCATAAAATGCAAATTACAGCCTCCAGCCTCTCACAGCAAAGGAACAAAATTCGAGGAAAATGCAACTTTGTGCTGGTAATAATTCCAACCCCAGTGTTGGTATTTAATATTTCGTACTATTTTATCATGTTACTATACCGTCTAGTATTTATGATAATGAAATAAAAAAATAATAAATATCAAGGCTGAGATTAGAATCAACACCACAATAAAAGTTGCTTTTTCTCGAGTTTCCTTCCTTTGCTGCCAGCACCCTGTATTAATTAGGAATATGAAGTTAGGTAAATCCATAGTCAATTTGAGCCACAATAGAATTCCGAAGAATTTCTCAAAAACAATAATTTAATATACAGGGTGTCTACTTTTAAACATATGCAAATTAATAAAATCTTTATTTTTGGAGATAATCCCTGAACATTCTTTGTGTGAAAGGCCTTCAAAAATCGCTTCTTTTAGCCTTCCTATCATTTTCAAAAGGCAAATCCAGGTCCGGCTACGATTTTTGAGTGTTTTTTTATTTAAAATCTACCAATACAGCGTTAATCAGGATCCCCCTAAAACCCCTTTATATACCAAATTTGAACAAAGAATTTAGAGAGAGATCTATTCTACAGGATGTCAAGGTTCAGCAAAATAGGAAATTTACAGGCATTTGGCGAGTCAAGTGTGCCATGGAATCCCGTCAAAATAGTTTAATTGTCAACAGAACCACTCAAAGTGTTGGTGTGCAAAGATTCAATACAGGGTATTTTTCTCTGCCCCATCTGAAAATGCTGAATTTTTATGACTTGACTCGCCAGAGATGCCTGAAGAGGTTTCTTTAAATTTCCTATTTTGCTCAATTTTGACATCCTGTAGAATAGAACTCTCTCTATATTTTTTGTTCAAATTTGGTATATAAAGGGTTTTCGACTGTCCTGATTGACGCTGTGGTGTCAGATTTTAAATAAAAAAATGGCTAAATGGTTTTTGTGAAAATCGGGGGAATAAAAAAATCGTAGCCGGCCCTGGATTTGCAATTTGAAAATGGCAGGATTGCTAAAATAAGCGGCTTTTGAAGTCCTTTCGGACAAAAAACAGATCAAGCGATTATCTCAAAAATTAAAGATTTCAAGGATTTGTATAATATGTTTAAAAGTAGATATGGGGGCTCTTAATATTAATTAGAAAATGTATGGCACAAAATTAATGGATTATCGGATTACCTGAGTTGAAATATTTTAGCATAGATATTTATATCTTTTTAAATAGGTATTTATTAATTATACCTACCTGCACTTAATATAACTAAATTTAGGGGATTAACTTAATAATTGTAATATTGAATTGGATGTAGATTTTGAAAATATCGATTATACCTGCTCCTAGCCCTTTATATAAATACTAAGGTGGGTGGGCTAAAATTATTTAGTCAGTATCCTAATTCGAGAGAGTAACTAACAGTGTTCGTTATGCCTCGTTTGAGTGAATCCGTCAAGCACCGTATCATCGCCAAACTAGAAAATGGTTGGGCTATTTCCCGACTGGCCGAAGAATTTGGTGTATCTAAAAGCACCATTTTCAATATAAAGAAGAAATATGACGAAACCGGAAGCGTGGAAAACATACATAGAGGAGGAAATGTGAAAATTACGTCTGACCAACAAGATGAGCAACTAGCTAATTTTTGCCTTGCAAATCCGTTTAAATCCGCCGTTGAAGCAGTATCTGCAACACAATTTCCAGCAAGTGTTAGAACTGCCCGAAGGAGATTAGATGCAGCCAATCTGAAATCTCGCACGGCCAGCAACAAAATTCAGCTGACCGAGGCTAATAAGGAAGTCAGGTTGCAGATATGCCGAGAGTTTCAGCGTTTACCGCCACATTATTGGGAGAAGGTAATATTTAGCGACGAAAAGATCTTTCAAAGCCATTACAATGGCAAAGTGCGAGTATATAGACCTTCGGTGAGTTCAAGATATGACGAAAGATTTGTGTCACCCAGGAAAAGGAGTGGGCATTTTTCCGTCAACATATGGGCCTGGATAAGCTACCGTGGACCTGGCATTTGTTGGAGAATCGACGACCGCTTCACAGCAGCTCGCTATTGCGAGATACTCGAAGGCGGATTGTTACCAACTGCAACGGAAATGTATCCCGATGGCTTCGTTTTCCAGCATGATAACGCTCCTGTGCATACAGCAAGAATAGTTCGCGAATGGTTCACCGAAAACAACGTAGAAAAGTTGCAATGGCCGGCGAAGAGTCCTGACTTGAATCCCATTGAGAATGTGTGGGGCAGAATGGCGCGGACAATGGAGAACTTCGTACCCGAAAATAGGGAGGCACTTTGGCAGAAGATTCAACAAACGTGGGATGAAGTCGTAACCCATGATCTCTGCTGCCAACTCATAGATTCGATGAGCAGGAGAGTTCAGAAAGTCATCCTATCCCAAGGTGGGTATACTAAATATTAATATACATATAATATAATAATGGAAAATGCATTTGATTTCTTGCCTTTATTTAATTATGTTATAGTCATAAAGATTTTAATGGGTTTATAGTTTTTTCGGATTCTTCCTGTGTCGGTGGTTCTAATAAAACTTCGTAATCATTATATCCAGCTTGTGGAAGTCCTCAATCACCTGAAATTATTTTATTTTATCCAGGTAATCACATTGAGGTCCAGGGAGGTGTGTAAAGCTTGACACGTGTCCCTGCTGTGTGTCTTCTGATGTTATTGATAAAGGTATGCAATTTAAATAATAGAGAGTTATTGCAGAAATAAATAACGTCGCGCTCTTTTTTGACGTTATTTTGACATTTGAGCATGCGCAGTCGTAGTTTGACATAAGGTCGTCCATAATAAGGTTATTTTCCTTTATTTTTGTTTATTGTGTATACCATAATATACGTTATTTTTACCTTATTTGTCACAAATAAATTCTGATTTGTCAGAAAACGCTAGTGTTCTGTGAAAGTAGGACTTAACCTAAAATGTTCGTTGCTTGTTTGCGTTTGCACCTTGTTTGTTTTCATTAGTCTTTCACCTTGGTGTTCCGTGGTTATTTGGCTGTTTTCCCAGTTTTTTCCGGAGCAAAATTATAAAAGCACATAATATTCTAGTGAAAGTGTAGAAATACAAAACAATAAAGTAAACGTAAACAAGCCCTTAATTTGGATACATAAATTACGACTTGCAATAACTATTGTCAGAATCATAAATAACGTATGAGAGTATTCAAATAAGGTCGTCTTAAATACTGCTTAATGCCAAAAACAGTTTCTGCAATAACTCTCTATTAAGTTACAAGGGTAATTTTATGTCTGTGACCCCCTAATCTCATTTATCTGTTGAAGGGCATTTTATGAGAAACAATGGAGCATTGCAGCACCACGAAAACCAATTTATTAAAACTTCTGACCAATTTCTTCAAAAATAAGAAAAAATAAATAAAAGGGACACCCCTTTTA
Source organism: Pseudeuparius sepicola (assembly GCA_963920635.1). Lineage (NCBI taxonomy): Eukaryota > Metazoa > Arthropoda > Insecta > Coleoptera > Anthribidae > Pseudeuparius > Pseudeuparius sepicola. The sequence goes on from OY987301.1 coordinate 50,808,653, forward strand.
TTTTATAATCATTTATGTTTAGGACTACGAGACCTAACAACTAAATGTTGGAACAAATACTTATTTTGCAAAGAAAAGAATAATTTATGAAAATCCTTTTAATTAACTTTTTTAATTCTAGGGTTATTAGCTAAATATATTTTTAGTGTTACTACATATTTTTTTATTATAACATAAAAACACATTTTTGTTGCAACGCAAAATATTTATTAACTTAATGTCTAAAACCGCTGACAACTATACTTAGTGTATTTGGAAATGAAAGGAGGCCATAAATATTGATTGAGAAGGAAAATTCGACCATTTCAGTGGCGTGCTCTTTTGCTAAAAATCTGATGAGGATAAATACGCAAATTAATATTCGGGCGAGTTATGTAGTATTTTATGACGGACTCTCGAGCCTCTGATAAAGAATTTGCATTTATATTTATAATAAGCCATAAACCTTCCTTTCATTTCCAAATACACTATGTATATACAGTATGTCCACAGAAGAGGTGTTGAATAGGAACACTTTCTTATCTTTAATTTTACCGCAAAAAGTTACTCTTGATAAAAACTTTGCTAACATTTCTTATGTGGAAATAAGTTGCTAGGAAAAGTTGTTCAAAAGTAAAGGATACTCCATACTACCAATTTTAGAAACAATTGGCACACTTTGATTTATTTGAAAAACATTTTTCGCTTTGGCCCTATCACTGCATTAAATATATTTTTTTTATGTAAGTAAGCTTATATAAGCATAATAAATATGGCAATTTTAGACGGCTAGGTGATGTTAAAAAATAAATCGGCATCCATAACCAACTTTTCACGCAATACAAAAAAAAACTCAAGTCGACAAAAATGTGAAAACAAAACTATCAATTTATTTAATTTTTTTTTGATCAAACAAGATCTTTAATATGAGAAAATTTGTCTTTAATTTGAATAACTGTTGATGTTTTTAATTGCTATTTCGACTTCACACTTTAAACAAATTAGCGGGAAAACTAGTACAAATTGTATGAAAATTTTCTTTTGTCAATGTTCTTGCGTGATCTAATTGCCGCTAATCTCCAATTAAAATTTTCCCTCGACTTTCAAAATAAATTGATTGTTTTCAGATTCTTGTTGATTTAAGTTTTTTTTGGTATTGCCCGAAAAGTTGGCCATGGATACCGACTTCTTTTTTTAACATTAACCAACTATCTAAAATTTACACGTTTTTGTTTCTTAAGATTTTTCAGTAGGGAGCCAAATAACTACTTTAATAAACTAAAACAATGGCCTTTAATAACTAAAACAATGGCCTCAACAGAGCCGAAGAGCCTGTGTAATTTTCAGAAACTATCTGAGCACCCAGTTGCATAAAGCTTCTCAGTGCCATCAATTTTCAATATAAAAGTTTTCTTCGGTATCTTAAAATAAATAGGTATGTTACGGCTATTTAATAATTTTGCTCAATTGGAGGTTTTTTTATATTGCGCGACAAGTTGACCATGGATGTTGATTACTTTTTCAGGGCCACTTAGCTGTCCAAAATTGTCACCTTTTTGTTTCTCATGTTTTTTTTGTAGGGCGCAAAATAAGCGAGGAAATCGCGGTGGTAGTTTAAAAAATCATACTGTATACTTGTGAACTGTTTTAATAAATAGTTTAATACTGATTCCTTAATTTTTTTTAACCCTTTCGGTGACATCGGCTTAATCGCTTGCAAAGAATTCTCGGAACAAGACACCCGTTCGAACCATCCGATGCCGAAGGCGCGCGCTGTTGCCGTCTCCGCGCGCCCTGTAACGATAGCCACGAGAAACCTCTTCAGGTCGTTCGATACCAACTGTCCGCGACTGTACCTACAGATTAGTCTGCCCATTCGCCAAAAACATTATATTTGACTGATAGTGTACGGCTCACACATAAGCTTGAAAATAAGTTATTGTAATAGAAAAATTAACCTCAAAAAAGAAAAAAATTATCTGTGTCTGTGAAATCGTAATGATAAATCTCTCACTTTTGGACACTTACCAAGTGCTATTCGAGCCTACGATGAAAGAGTGATCATTAGGATATCAAGAGAAGTAACAGTACATCCACTTTCGGACACTTACGTCTTAAGTGCTATCCTGGCCTACGATGAATGTCTGATTATTAAGATGTAAGGTGTAGTGACGGTACATTCATTTTCGGACACTTACGTCGTAAGTGCTATCCTGGCCTACGATGAATGTAACACCACTTCCTAAGAAAACTAACCGATAGAAAATGACACAAGATAATAAATGCAAAAATTGAATAAATGTGAAAACCTGAAACCGTTCAAACCCCAAATTCAAAAAACTCAATAATGAGTTAACTAAAAACTAAGCAGGGAAGGGAAATGAAAGAAAGAACTTCCCAGGAAGCGTAACCGCTGCTTGCTTGACGACAGCGTACACTCCACGAACTATGACTCACCCAGTGCCGAGCCTTAAGGTTTCCCGCGTCGGAGACAACATCAACGCAACTCCCGACACCCGAGAAGACCACAACCCATGGAATGCACCCTACCTCCAGAACAAGAAGGGAGGCTACGGGCCAATAGAAAAAGAAGACGGCAATAGCCTTGGCCATAACTATTGCGTCCGCCACCAATTGTCGGTAGGCTGCCAGCTCGTCTCTGAGTCATTGCTGGAGAAAAGCGGAGAGGAATAACCAACGGAAATTTTAAAAAGACAGTATGTGCGGTAATAACTATAAATGTTCAAAAGATATGTGAAAGAAACCAAGAAGATTTAATGGAGAAAAAAACAAATCGTCACACAAGAGGGTTCCAGCCTGTTGTGTGGGGCAGTTGTGTAAAGAATGGGTCTGGATTTCGAAGAAAAAATGCCAGAAGGAATTGAAAGTACTATGGAATTGAAATGTGAACTTTTGATGCAGACACAGGGGGATATTCAAAAGGTGAGGAAAAATAATAAAGATAACCCACTGATTGGAATAGTTGCATGCTGGAAATACGGCCGATCACCCGAAGGCACGCTTGCTCTGTTCTAATATTTCCAGGTTCTCAAAAGGAACGAACATGCAACCATTCGAAGCAGCTTCGCAACTAAACGAAAAATGGTTTTGGTATAAAAGGAAACTTGTACTACATCAATCATTCACAGAAACTTAAATTGCCCTAATCAAATCAGGTCAGTCACAGTCAGTTCGTACACCACGACAAATTATCGAAACTAGATCGGTATTCAGGTAAAACAACAACACCTCAGAGCGCAAAATTAGTCAACTATGTTACTCAATAGATGACATGATCCATACCAAGAAATTGACACAATATATATTTGACCAAAATGGACAAGACAGAATCTAAGGATCAATAGTTGATCAAGCAGTTAGTTACGATAAGTTGTGACAAGTTAATACAATCAAAATTTGATTACCAAGATATTAATTAAATTCATTCAAAAAAATAATCTAAGATACGATAATTACGAGATATTACAGATATACTAAGATATTGCTGGGAACTTATCACAACTGAGACTGAGATTGATCAACAGATCAAGATGTCAGAAAGATGTTCTCTAAGTATGCTCGATAGAAATTAGCTTTCAGTGGCAAGCGCCAAAATCTAGAGCGAAATTAAAATGCATGTTCCCACCTCTAACCCAATCGTAACATATGCTGAATGGTTGTTAAGTCCAGACATATGTCACACCAAAAAAAAAAGGTTGAAAGATATAGTTCATTCATCGTTAGATTCTGTATTGTTTGATGATTCAACGTCATCGTCAGAGTCGTCACCAGATGCTTCTTCACAGAAATTTGGCTTCAAGTCCTTGATATGGAAATTCCCAAGATCTTTTCCAGATCTATCCTTAAGATTGTACACAAGAGGGGATAAGACTTTGTTAATAATACACGGTAGATACTTTGAAGATAATTTTGCCGAATAAACCATTAGGTGCACTAGAGAGAGTAAAGTTCTTTTTCCACACGTAATCGCCAACATGAAATTGCATTGGCCGCTTTCTTAAGTTATAATATTTTTTGTTGTGCTCATAAGCTTTTTTCAATTTAACACGAACGTCTTGATACAGTTTTGGCAACTCTTGGAGATCATCAATTAATTGATTTTTAGATTCAATAACCGGTATGTTACTGGATTTTTCAGAAATTTTCCCATAGTAGTCTCCAGAGAGTGGAATATTGCAACCAAAAACAAGAAACGATGGTGAGTAATCAGTTACTTCGTGCTTAGCAAGGCGTATAGCTTGAGCAATTCTATAAATATCGGTATCCCAAGTTTTATGGTTTTCATGGATAAAAGAACGAAGTGCGGTTACAATTACTCTGTTTACTCTCTCGGTGTGGTTCACCTGTGGATGATATCGGGCATTATAAAAGATTTTTTGTACTTTATAGCTTTCCATTAGACCTTTAAATTCTTTCGAGACAAATTGACTACCGTTATCACAACATATGATCTGGGGAACTCCATATACAAGAAAAACGTGATTTTCAATGAATTTAATGATAGACGATGCCGTAGGTTTAATTAGGGGATGTATCAAAACATATTTAGTAAACCAGTCCACGATGACTAGAAGGTATTGATTCCCATTTTTTGATCTAGGATAAGGCCCTAACAAGTCAGTTGAAATCATCTCGAACGGGAAGTTAATGTCTCGGTATGAACCCATTTGGCCTGGACGTGTCAGATTAGGACTTTTACTTGCTGCACAAGTAGGACATTTTTTGACATAATGATAAACATCTTTACGCATGTTTGGCCAGTAGTAAAGTTCTAAGATTCTAGCTAAAGTCTTTGAGACTCCAAAATGTCCCGAGGTAGGATTGTTATGATACATTTCCAGGATCTCTCTTCGGTTGGAACTTGGTACCACAATTTTCCATTCCGAAACATTAGATATTAAAGGTACTTTAGAAAAAATATGCTTATATAAAATCTGGCCTTTCACAAGAAAAGTAGGGTAATCGTCCGGATTTAACTGAACCTTTTTTATAAGAGAGCGATACCAATTGCATGGGTTTAATTTAGCGACATCAATTACGGCAATATCTGGTACAGAACGTGACAAAGCATCAGCAACTATCATAGTGGAACCCTTACGGTGTACAATTTCTAGATCATATTGTGACAAGGTGACAGCCCAGCGAGCTAAGCGACCAGCTGGATTCGACAATTTTTTTAACCAGATAAGAGAGGCATGATCAGTCTCTACAACAAAATGAGTACCTTCTACATAAGGCCGAAACTTCTCCAGGCCGAACAGAACCGCTAGGCACTCCTTCTCAGTAACTGAGTAATTTCTTTGACACTTGTTTAAAGTTTTACTCGCAAATGCAATAGGTCGTTCTTCACCATCAATTTTTTGATATAACACAGCGCCTAAGCCAGTATTACTAGAATCTGTTTGAATATAAAAAATTTTGTCAAAACAAGGAGCAGCTAACACAGGACTGGTCGTAAGTCGTTTTTTAATTTCTATGAAAGCTTGCTCAGCCACAGGAGTCCACTTGATACGCTGACCTTTTTTCTTACCATGTAATAATTCGGTTATTGGTGAGGATAAAGTACTAAAAACTTTAATAAATCTACGGTAGTAACTAATCAAACCAATCAATCTCTTAATATCGGTACTTGTTTTAGGAGTTGGAAAATTATTTGTTGCGTCTCCTTTTTCTGAATCAGTTCTTAGTCTGTGCTTATCAACAACAAAACCTAGGTACTTCAAAGAAGATCTACCAAACTCACATTTATCGATATTTACTGTTAAATTAGCCAATCTTAGGCGGTCAAAAATTTTTGTCAAAATTTCTATATGCTTGTCAAATGTCGGTGTTGCTATTATGATGTCGTCTAAATAAACGAAGGCATATGGCTCAAGACTAGGGTCAATGATTCTGTCCATCAATCTTTGCATTGTCTGTGGAGCATTAGCCAATCCAAAGGGCATAACCTTGAACTGGAAACTACCCCTACCGTGAACAGCAAATTTAATGCAGTTTTTGGACGAGAAGATTTATCTAAGGGTATTTGGAAAAAAGCTTGCTTTAAATCGATAGATGTTAAAAATTTTGCATCTCGTAGTCTGTTTAAAATTGAATCTATGAGAGGTAGAGGATAAGAGTCCTTAACAGATATTTGGTTAAGTCGACGACCATCAAAACAGACTCTATATTCGCCAGATTTTTTAGTGACCAGCCACAATGGGCTTGACCATGGAGATTGGGATGGTTCAATTATTCCCAGGCGTAGCATTTCATCGATCTCTTTGTTTAAATGCTGCTGCATTGCTGGAGAGAGTGGATATTGTCGTTGTTTAAAAGGTTTGGCGTCGCCAGTGTCAATATTATGAGAGATAAGAGAAGTTAATCCAAGCTTATCCTTTGAACTAATACCCTTAAATAAATTTATTATGCCCTGTAAGATATTTTGTTCGGTAGTCGATAAATCAGAAAAAGAATGAATGGCCGATACTACGCAAAGATGATTTTCACCCATTATTTTGTACGAGGAGTCACCATAATTTACATTTAGTACAAACAATTTTAAAAAGTCCATGCCCAAAATTAGATCGACTTGAATAAAAGGTACTACGAACACTTTAATAGTCCTAGTTCTATTGTGCAATGTAATGGGGAGATAAACACAACCAAAAATTTTAGATATTCTTCCATCAGGAAGCACAACCGTTGTCGAACTATCAGACATTACAGAAACAGAGTGTTTTTCTAGAAAAGGAAGGGCAATGGAGCCTAGAATGGAAACATTAGAACCTCCGTCAGTCAGAGCTACCAAAGTGCCATTAAAGATAGTTACAGGTAGATAGCATCTATTATCATTAGGCATTTTCATAAACAACGGATTGATATGCAAAATATTTTTTGTCTGATTGACTGGGGCAATATTTTTTGTGACAAAATTTCGTACTGTGTCCAACCATCTGTGCCAGTCCGGAATAGAGAAGAAGTTAGGTTTTACTGCTGATTGTTGTTTTGGTTTGGTGCTCGAGAGGTACTTGGACGATCGTAATTTTGACCAGTGACAATTCGGCCTGAACCGCCACTGGAATTTAACCCGTTTTTTGAATTACATTTTGAGCAACACATTTTTTGCACCACAACCGTAGCAAAATAGAGTTTTGGGACCTCTACATTCTCTATAAACATGCCCTAACTTATTGCAATTCCAACACTGTGCTGACGAAATTGTGCAAACACGATTTGACTGGACCACGATTAATTGGACGTTCGTTTGTCGGTATGCAGCTCAAATCTGGCTCTAATAGTCCAACGGAACGACTAGGAGTTGCTCTATAACGTTCTGACCAAGAAAAAGATTCTTCAAGGCGTTTACAATAAGACGAAAGTTCTGAAATTGTAGTGATATCGTACAAAGCCAACGGGGAATGAGTAGTGAGTCAAAGCGGGTACGAGGACAAAATGGCCGCCAAGGTCGTCGTTGTTGCGAAGTCGCGATGGGGTGTTCAAGGTCAAGGGGCGTGGCTAGAATAGCTTCAAGGTTAATTTCCGAGAACCGCTTCAAGGTTTCTGGGAATTGATGTACAAGGTCAAGGGGTGTGGTTTCCTAGAATAGCTTCAAGGTTAATTTCCGAGAATCGCTTCAAGGTTAATTTCTGGGAATTGAAGGGGGGCGTGGTTAGAATAGCTTCAAGGTTTCCGCGCTTCAAGGTTGAATCGCTTCAAGGAGGCTTAGAGGTCAAAGTGTACCAGAGTGGCTTCTGGGAATTTGGGCGGGAAGTCATTTCCATTAGCCCCACCCCTCTAGCTTTGATAAAAGACAGAGTTTGCTGTTTGGAGTTCAGTATCCGAAGATGGCTTGCAGCAAAATGGATTTGGAAACCATCAACAAAGTTGGTTGCTTGTCTCAGAAACCGACGGTAAAGTTAGTGGAATTGGATGAAGGCGTGCCGATGAAAATTCTCTCGGGCAAGGTGGTGCAAACGACGTTCGGGGAGACCATTTTGCTGGAGTTGGAGGAGAGTGTCGTTTTCCTGCCGAACAGAGTGACACAGGCGTTCAAACCGTGCCTCGAACATTTTTCCAGTGAAAAATACGCGTTGGTTTACAAAGGACAACTGGATATGGGAAAAAACAAGGCCAATCAGTTTGAAATATGGTCATTGGGGGAATAGAAAATTAACATGGAATTCTTCAAATAGTAATTTGTGTTATAATCTTGTATTAGTCATAAAACGTACTTAATAAAGGAATATAAAAGCGTCATGCTTGTGTTTGAAAATATCTCATTATTTTTAATAAAGGTTTAAACATCAACCAGTCTTTTATTATGCGAGTAACATAGCATTGAAACGAATCATATAAATTTCAATCTTTATTTGCTATGAATTAAATAAATGAAACTGTAGCGTATACATATCCCAGCACTTAACGATGTTTACTCCATCGCCCGACCGTAACAAACGGAAGCTGTGGCGCTTGCATCTTACACAGTCGGGAGCTACGCTGGGCGAGGCTCCTGCTAAGCGCCGCGGTGTCTGGCTACGGGCGGCGGCGGCCTGCCAGCGGCGGTGATCGGGCAACCCGGGAGCGGCGTCGAACAACCAGCGTGGCGGCGTGCGGCGTCGGACAGCCAGCGCGGGCGTGGCAGCTCAGCGGCGGCGGCGTCGGCTTTCGGAAAAGGTCCAAGCGTAGCGCAATGCTTGGAAAAGGGGCTTGCAAATCGGCGGTCGGGGTCTGGGTCCAAGCCCCCTGCCAAATGCCGCGGCAGCAAAACCCCCTGCCATTTTGACAAGGGGCCGGATCCCCCCCATACCCAAAGGAATTACGAGGTCCGACGTAAGCGGTTCTACCTCTGGGTAGGGGCGGACCCTATCCTTACGTCGTAATTCAATACCTCAAACTTTCTGTGCCACCTCAATTTACCGAAAACTAATGGTACTTGTACGGTCAGTATATACAAACGCATATTTGTTTTCGACGGGTGGGTACAGGCAGATCCAAGAAACACCAACTACCTTAAAGTAAACTTATCCTAAAGTAACATTAACCTAAAGTAAACTTAAACTAATTAAACCTAATGGTGTTTACAAACTCTCGTCACTGCCCCACACAGTTCAAGGCATTGCAGCGAGGAACGCGCAGTGACAATGTTAAAAAACATCTGACCCCGAACTTTTTTTTTTAAAAGTCCTCGGTCACCTTTCCCAGCCACTGCCATAGCTGAGTTTCAAATCTGGGAATACGAACTACCTTCACGTCGCATTTCTACCAGACCACCTCGCCAGAAATAAACAAAATTTAGTCAAATATCTGATACAAGCGAAGTCCATTAAAAATTAGAATTCACATGTCTAATATCCCGATGCGGTCAACATAATTTGAACTCTAGTTCGTTAAGAGAACCTCTTCGCTATTTATGTGAGAATCTAAGTACCCCGCCGCAGTCGCCATAATTTGAATTTGGTAGATATAAATGGATATCTCCTTTAAGAAACAAAATCAGACAAGAAGGTTAAAAGCTTTTTTATTTTTAAAAAGTATTAACTACAAATGTGTATAATAACGAAATTGTCATTTTATAATCGTCCACTTTGGTAGATGGCCAATGACCAGAGTCTGGTCCACACTCCCATCCTAGAATGGCTTCTGAATTCTCTTCATATTTTTTTATATTCTTTTGTAGCCATTTCAAAATATGCATATGACGCTCATTATGTATAGGTTCAAATTTATAGGTTAATTTCATATCATTTAGTGCCTTTGTAAAATCCCTCAAATTTTCATATCTTGCAAGATAAGCGGCGGCACATATAAAATCATCAATACATATTAATAAATCTCTATAATTTGTTAAGTTTTTGGTAGGATACGACTGTTCTAAAAGGTATTCTTCACTTAATATGTTAAGAATATACATCTATATTGGAGCCCAGAATCCAAACCATGTTTCTTCAGAAGTCCATCGAGCGTAAAATAATTTATTTGTTCAATGTTTTCTGCGTCACATATATTAATGATTTGTATCACGTAATTATCAATATGCTGTTTTTTTTCCAACATTAAACGATAGGTACAAATTTCATGGAGTTCTTGCTTGGCAACTTTTTCAAACCACTCGTTTGGGATAATAAAATCTTGTTTTTGTAGTATATAAGTCAATGAATCACCATGGCAATGCTGAAATAACACTCTGTGTGAGGCAAGATACGCCTTAAAGTCGATATTTACAAAGGCACTCATATTTTCGAATATGTCGATGTGGTTCAGTGTTTGCTCTGCTATGTTTATAAACCATCCGCTCTTTATATACCAAGGCGCAACCGCTAGAAAATTTAATTTTGCAACGAAGCAAAAATTCATGTCCTTGAAACCTACAATCTAGAAAAAAATGTTTCTAATGAAATATATTCCGAGAAAGAAGCTAAATGCTTTTATCAAATAAAAACAGCAGGGTGTCATTGAAAAAACCAACTTAATTGTCATATGACCTTGAAAACGTCATCTGTAAATTTTCTTTTATAAACATTTGATTAGCCCCTTTGATATGCTACGACTTTTATTTGAAACATTTTTTTGTAGATTCCTTAGTTTATAAGATATTCAACTTTCAAGCGCATTACGTAATTATGAGACCAGCTGACTATCACCCAACTCGACCCGACTTTAAAATTGCTTGTGACGCGGGCGAAGGCGAAAGCCGACGCGGGGAGATTATAATCCCGGGTGAAGCCGGGCAATTGTCGATTCTTAGATTCAAGTAGCGCTCGGTATTTTTTTCTTTTATTATGTTCAGGAGAGGTCACTGTGTTGTAGATTATCACACGTTAGGAAAAGGATCACACTAAAAAGGCCGACAATTTTTAAATGATTTTGAATTTTTTTACAAGATAACGTTGAAAGTATAAATAGACATCAAATGTCTTATTAATTTTAAAAGAGTCCAAAATGCAAATAAGGCAACAACAAAGCTCTCTCCCTATTGAAAACTTAGACGTTGCAGATACAGGGATCAGACAGGCATCTAAGCATGGTAAACTGTTTCCAGAGTCCGTTAGAGCTGCGTTCATAGGACCTAGCAACTGTGGTAAAACAAATGCCCTTTTAAGTATAATATTTAACAAAAATGGTCTGAAGTTTGAGAATATCTACGTTTATAGTAAAAGCTTATATCAGCCAAAATATCAGTTACTTCAGGATGTCTTAAAAAAAGTTCCTAAAATCGGATATTTTCCATTTAAAGCTAATGATGATGTCATTCCACCATCCGAGGCCTTGGAAAATTCAGTTTTTATTTTCGATGATGTGAGTTGTGATCGGCAAGATAAGATACGTGAGTTTTATTCGATGGGACGGCACAAAGGCGTTGATGTCATATATCTTTGTCAGACTTACTCGAAAATACCTAAACAGCTGGTCCGCGATAACTGTAATGTTATTGTACTATTTCGACAGGATGATATGAACTTACGTCATGTTTTTGATGAGCATGTGTCTCCGGATTTAACTTATGATCAATTTAAAGTTATGTGTAGCGAGTGCTGGAATAATGCTTACGGTACTTTAGTAATTGTAAAAGATTTTGAGTTAAAAAATGGGCGTTACAGAAATGGATTTGATAAGTATATAAAGCTGTAACTCAGCTGGATTAACTAATTTTGAATCATGCCATCAACAACGCAAGATCAATTATTTAAAATGCAGCGTGCGAAGAAAGTCAGTGAACTCGCTCGCGCTGTTAGAAAAAAGTATGTGGCACTCAAATTAGGTAAAATTGAAGAAGACGAATCGATTAAAAAAATGTTCACACCAGTTACGCAATCTCTGAGCAAAATCAAACTACCTAACTTCACAAAAATGAAATATAAAAAAGAAGAACCGGAAAGCCCACAGTTAAAAAAGGAGGCTGATTTTTTCGATTCCGATGTACAAAATAGTGAACCTGAAGATGTTTCCTATCCTAATATAGCAAAACAATATATACAAGACTACCATGATAATTCAAAGAAAATTGATAAAGTATATGGCCCCGTTTATGACGCATCTCAATCAAAATTTTTGCTAGCCGGTAAAAATATTGATTTTGATAGTAGTGGAGATATAATTGTTAAGGGAAAGAATTTTGAGGGAACATCAGGACTATACGATTTGATTTTTTATACTGATCCAAAATACACAGACGAAGACTTTGCAAAATATATTGATATTTTAAAATTAACTGGGGCACATCTTGATACCAGAGGCAAATTAAAAAGCTCAAAACTATCAAAATATTTTAAAATTATTAGGCCTATTTTCAAACCAGGAAAATCTCCAGCTAAACCAAAAACACGTTCGGGTACTGGTATGCATTTAATTTACAATAAAAAACCAATCGAGTATATTTATTGGGATGATGTGAATGAATTAGTGGATAGATTAATGCTTCTTATTGCTTCTAAAAATGCTGGAAACACCTCTCACGATAATGAAATAACTGCTATAGAGACAGAATTAAAAGAGGCTCACATCATTTCTTAATATAAATACAAGCGCATTACAAGGTTATCACCAGTCACAACATGAGTATTAATAAGTTTGGTCAGTATTCAAGAATTTATTCACGGCCAAGTGTTCACACAGGCGGTTTAACTTTTACTCCTGAAGGTCATATAGATGCGAGAAATTTAAAAATCAGCAATCTTAAGGCTCCGAAAGTATTAGGTGATGCAACTAACAAAAAATACGTCGATGATTCACTTTCTGAAATAAAAAAAGCCTTACAGTCACATATTGAAATTCAGGAAAAACAACTGCGTGAAATTTTGTATAGAATAAGGGTTTTGGAATATCAAAAACATAATGAAAGCAACGAAAACAAAGCATAGTAAAGAAAAGATTCAAATTGTGAATGAATTACACAGACGAGCATTGAAAAAATACCCTCGTCGTCGGACCATTATTAAAGGATTGGATGACCTCTGGCAGGTTGACCTCGCCCAGTTAGATCAATATACAGCTCACAATAACAAATTTAAGTTTATTCTTGTAGTAATTGACTGTTTTTCCAAGTACGTTTGGTGTGAAGCCCTTAAATCTAAGACTGGTGAAGAAGTGACAAAGGCCTTTGATAAAATACTGAAAAACTCTCAACGGCATCCACGAAACTTGCAAAGTGATCATGGAAAAGAATTCTACAACTCCCATTTTCAAAATATCATGAAAAAGTTTAAAATTAATCATTATAGTACCTTTAGCATAACAAAAGCTGCAATAGTGGAGAGGGTTATACGTACGTTAAAGGAACGATTATTTAAATACTTTAGCCTAAATGGCACATATAAGTGGATTGTTGATAAATACAATAACAGAAGACATAGAACTACTGGAATGAGGCCAAAAGATGTAAATAAAAGTAACGAGGCTGCTTTACTTAGAACCTTCAGCTATCCTACAGTTTTTAAAATATCAAAGTTCAAAAAGGGCGATATGGTTCGCATCAGCAAAGCCAAGCATGTTTTTGAGAAGGGCTACACCCCTAATTGGAGCACGGAATTATTTAAAATTGTTAAAATTCAAAAAACCACACCCATAACTTATTTGCTTGAAGATGTGCAGGGGAATCCGATAAAGGGTGGCTTTTACAGCGAGGAATTGCAAAAAGCAGCAAATCCAAATGTTTACCTTGTGGAGAAAGTTTTAAGAAGGAGGGGGGATAAAGTGCTGGTTCGCTGGTTGGGTTTCGATAAAACACATGACTCCTGGATAAGGGCCACAGATGTAGTTTGACACCATGAGTGAATCGGGGTACAGCACTAGCAGTGAAAATAACGAGGTTAATCGTGTTTTGAATAGTTATGATGAAGCGGTCCACAATGAAAAGCAGCTGTTGCTAAGTACACAATTTGTGCTCAAGCCGGAAAATCTGTATGTGATAAACTGTGGACTCAGCCCTCTACGATTCTTCAAACCAGCAGTGCAAATTATAAACCTGCTCGATCCGTCAAATCCTATATCCATGGACCGTTTTGAATGGTTCCAGTTAACAGTGGAATTCAACAAAATCCTTGAAAAATTGGGTGAAGATGTTGCAATACCACCAAAAGAATTCAGCTCCAATTTGAAATTGAGCGTGTACCCAGGTGTCAACTATTTGATGATTGTGCTTTCTAAAGACGATATTCATTTTTATTTCACTGCTAACGATGTAATGCAATTGCTTACAATTGATTGTAAAATAACCTCAAAAATTAATTTAATATTAAAATATAACTTATTGGATTTTTATTATAATATGTTAGATGAAGTGAATGATTTGTTATTAAAATACAACTATAATATAAATGCTATAGATATTATAAAATCACTATGTACTGTATCAGATAATATTAATGCATACTGTATTTTTGAGCTTCTCTCATTGAACGAGGAGTTTGTATTAGCTGATTTGTATAGGAGGAGGTTTTATTAAATAAAAAACACACAAACATAATAAATCTTTTATTACCCTAATACATTTATTTAGGACTAAAATAATGTGAAGGAATGTGTTTTGTCACATCTTTGAATAAATTCTTGGTGCTACATGGAATACATGAAGTATTGGGTGTATCAGTTGCCCCACCGCATGTTGTACATTTATATTTTATTGACACAGGCATGGTGTTGTATTCAGTTGGAACTTGTGTTAATAAAGTTAACAAATATTGGAACTTCTTTTATATTCACACAAAATTACTCTGGTCTAAATCCGAGGTGGATTCCTGAAGGTGATTAATTCTTCTTTATTAATTCGTTCGAAATACTCTTGCCAGTTGACCTCGGGAACATGATTCAACTGCCTCCGACATTTCAACAAGTGCATCCGTAGGCGTGACTTCTTAATTTTATGACTGTTGACATATGGACAGGAAACCAGTCCCTGTTGGTCTGCTAGCTGTTGGTTGAACATGTTGACTTTGGATAATGTTGTAAAGACTGTTAGGTTTCTCTGCTATATATACTCTGCAAGTTGTGGGAGGTATGACTAATCTATTAGCAGGGAGGGATTAAATGAAACAATTATTGTTTCTTAGCTATATACAATAGCTTAGTTCTCGATTTGTGGAATACTGTAGTGTCCCCACGGTAGAGTGACAACATTATTAACTAAGTATCGCTTATCATCGAAAGGGCTGAGTGCAATTTTTGTTTGTTTAATACTGAAAACATTATGAGCAAATGAACGAATAGTGCATTGAGTAGCGGTTTTTTGCTTCTTCTTAAATAAGCAATTTGCATAATCGTCGAAAGTTAAATAATTCTTAACAACACCATACTTAATCCCCTTTGATTTTTTAATACATTGCTCGCCTTCAATCAGAAACGTGTACATTTTTGACCTAAGGCCAACAAAGTGAGTCATTATTTTTCCATTAAGTTCATCTTTCATAAGACCTGGTACTTTTTTATTTACAAGCGGTATATTATACTGATTATCAACCGAATAATCGCTGGTATCGAAACGATACAAGTCTCGCTTTATGACTTCATCATACACATCATCACATTTTATTTCATAAAGTAAGCTATCCGTATCCGTATAAAGTAGTTTACACTGGTCAGTTGAATATTTTTGCAACATGTAATCATAATGAAAATTATAAACACACGTCTTTGAGATATCGAGTATAGCCATCCCGATGTACAGGGGTTTTGTAAAAACGATTTCAGTTTTCTTCAGTTCAATTGCAACTAAATCTGTATCAAAAATTAATCGGCTGTTAAAAGCCGGGCTAGCAATTAAATTCTTAGCTCCGTACCTACCTTCCCATTTTCTAACCAATTTTACATTTCTATGTTTGCGAATATTTTCCATGGTCTTACCGTATACAGCATTAACCATCAATTTAATTACTGTTTTTTCAAAATTAAACTTAGCTCTTGTCCTTAATTCTGTATTAAATTTAATGTAAGGAGCTAGCCAGGCAGACTGACTAAATTTTAAAACCCTATGAATCTTTTTTAAAGTTAAACCGTGACTTAACGCTTGTTTAAGAGCCCTGTAGTGTACAACATACTTCTCTTTTGAATTGAGAGTTGTCATAAGTTTGGGAAGTTTAGAATTTGGTGGTTTAGAATGTTCTGCGCAAAACGGTAGGTCTTTATGGGGGTCATGTAAATTTTCCGGATAGTCTAAATCGACTTCTAAAACGTATCCTTCTGGACCGTTATCGGGAATATTCATCACGTTAATGTTTGTATCAACCCATTGGAAGTTACCGTAAGGAAGAGATTCCCCCATTGCCCACCCGTATAAATTGTTTACATCCAGATAAAGTAAGTATTTGGAAGGATTGTTAGGATCATAATTTTTCATGTATTTGTTGTTTGCCTCAGAATATCTATTACAACATTGGCTTATCCCCCCTCTCACTCCTTTCTCAAAAAACATTAATATATCAATATCTTGAAAGGTTTCTAATCGACACCCAGTATATTTAAGCATACAGTCCCAAGTATATCCCGGTAAAGTGTAGTACCAAGCCGGATCCAAACCATAATTCTTTATACAAGTTTTCCTAAAGTTCTGAAAGATATCGGTAAGTATCATAATGTCCGTCTTGAGATATAGGTCACTATAATCACCTAAACTTTGAATATTAAATTTATCCCAAACTAACTGAGCATGTCTGTAATCGCTTTGACTAATGTGAGTATCGTTTAACTTGCTATAGAATTGCTCGACTGGTGGTAAACACTTTTCATTAAGTTTATTTATGTTATCGATATAATCATAACAAAATATCCCCTTTTTGGTTAACAGATCTAGATTGTTTGAAGATACATCACTAAATTCCTTTTGGGTATTAATAAAGTCCCCTTTATTGAGAGACGATGCTAATGTATCCAAAGAGAAGCCTAAAAATTTAAAGGAGTCGATGAATCTAAATTTAACTTCAGTATCGGTATCAGAAACTGTAAAACTAATATATTTTTCCTTGTTTATTGGAAGCAATGTCACATTATGCTTTTTAGCAAGATCTCTTATAATAAAATGACTGTCGTACCCACTAAAGTTATGAAATACTATGGGTACTACAAAGGAGTTTCTGTAATTTAAGTTACACGCTTGGTGGGCGTATCCGCGAAAACGTGATGTCATATGATCATGGTCACGTACTATTATATCGTTAGAATTAAACGGTTTTTCACATATGTGACACGTAGCACTTGCATTTTTTAAACTTATAGATTCACTCATTGGCTCATTATTTTTTAACTTTGAAGCAACAGAGAGTGCTATATTTTCCATTTCATTTGCAAACCAAGTCATGCAATCAATACCACGATAACTCTTATAAAAAGATAATGTATCGTCATAATCACATTTAAAATAGTAGCCTGCGCTAAAAGCTTCATGTTTCTGATATTTAGCAGTATTTAAACACTGTGATTCATCATAAGGTTTTAGAATTGATTCAAAATCAGCATAAATAATAAATGGTACTTTTTCCTTATGGATATAATTTTTAAATTCAATATACTTATTTTTCGGAAATGATACTTTGCAGTTGTTTATGTCTTGACAATATTCAATGTGTTCATTTAATTTTTCTTGGGATGAGTAATAATTTAAACATCTATCACAAACAAACATCCTACCTTTATGTTTATTAGTTTGGGATGCTATTAATCTCGATAAATTTTTAACCCAACAGTAATGATAATTGATTTCGGTTGATGATTCATCGATAGGGAGAGCTTCATGCTCACCGACTTTCGGAAAATATGTATCCTGAACTAGAAGTAAATTAGCATGTTTTTCCATTTTGTTTTTAGTTAAACGAGCCGGAGAAGTTATAAAAGAGCTTGATTTGTCTTCATTTGACACTAACTCTAGAACATACACATTTACCGATATATTATTCAGTTTTTCGAATTTTGCTATTTGGTTTAGAGTTACAGGAAATTCAAGGCCATCTAGGTTTAAAACGGTTGAAGGGTGGGGATATGAGGATGTACGATTTGGTCTTCCAACAGGTGGATATAGAGCTGATACAACACTCCAAACAAAACAAAGATTATCATCATTTTGAATGTTAATACAAGCCTGTTTAGATTGTATTGATTCTGGGAGGTTTATGAAAGATCTACCACCGTTTCCCATCTCTACCTTGTTTATGTTAACTTCCAAACTTAAGATTCTGTGAAGAGTCCAACCGGACTCCTGATGTTCGAAGGACTCAATGGCAGCTAAAATTTTTTCAATAATATTGCTTTCAAACCATTGTTTTAACTGTGTTCCTTGATCGATTATTTCATTGTTTGTATTAAAATACTTATTCTCAAGTATCTCCTGATCACCAGACTTTTTAATAAATTCCCCACAAAAGACAGCATTTACTTTAATTATATTGAATGATCTTAAGATCCTATTAATGCGAGTCTTAAAAACAAAAAACGCGTCTTTAAAAAACTGCAGAATATCTATGTGCTTTAAATTAATTATAACACCCGTGCGTATACGATTATTAAAAATTGATTTTATATCCTCCCACTTCACCCTATCACTTCTACTTTCCCGCTTACGTTGACCTGTTCCAACATGTTGTAATTTTTTTAAGTACACTTTAAATCGTTTCAAATGACTCAAGTTCGTTTGCAATTTAATCCGAGTGCCATGATTACAGTCAGCCTTTTTCAATGCTTTATGAACTAACCGGATGTTTACATTTATTATTTTTTTCCAATGTGCTAAAGTAGCATCATCAGAATTATTAATAAGCGTAAACACTTTTTCAAGCGTTTTAATAATGTCATCACTTACCGTCCCGATTTCTGCTGACATTTTAAGATGTGTGAGTATGACAAAGCAATGAGACAAAACTGAGAAGGTTATAACTTAAATAGTAGAGTTTTCCCCCACTGCTTTATTCAAGTTGAAATACATTAACGAGTTCATTTATTTCTCCAGTGAGTTTTGCGTCTTAAAATGGAGACGTTCTTTAATCAGCTAAATCAGAAATCGTTGATTAAACCATTCATGAAGGCTCGACGTATAGAAATTGGATGCGAGCTTCAAGTATTATCGTTTAGAAGAGTTTGCACACAGTATACAGAAAGAGTTTCTGTGGAATTTTTTACATTTTACACTGTGCTACCGCAAAGATTTACAGACAAATTCACTACGCAACAGATTATAGAAATAAATAGGGAAATTGAGCGTGGACAGAAGGTGTTTTTAATAAGCCTTGGGCCAACAGAAGGTAGAACCACGAATTTTGAATTTTCCCTGGAAGAATGAAAACTTCCGAGATTAGACTGTTGAATATGTACCATCGAAGGAAACTTCAAATATATTTGAAATCTCTAGATGATTTAAAGCATGAAATTAAAATGTATGAGATAAGTAAGAAAATTGCTAATATTAATTTGAATTTAATAAAAACTATTAAAAAGTGAGTGTTGTTTTTTTCCCCTGTATCATGTATAAAGAAAATGAATGTGTATACTTACCTTTTCTTTTCTTATCACTTCCTTTCAGATAGTATGAAAGTTTCAAAATGTTGTTTTTGCTTAGACACTGATCACTTGAATTCTTTTTTAATGAGATTTAAGTTTCAAAATGTGTGTTTTAGGTTAAGAAATGATGATCAAATTGGTAAATTATATGTATATTAAAATATAACTATAATACATGTAAAACTAAAAATTACACTCAAAAAATTCTTGAAATTTCTTCATTAGGTTGTTGTTTTCAGATTCTTCTCGTGTTAATCTTTCCATTTCTTGCAGAATTTTTTTCTTCCTCACATCCACCTTTGCAAGCTGTTCGCGAAGAGAATTCCTCTGCACCTTGATGTCCCCGTTCTTCCTTTTACAGAACACATTTGCTTGCTTATTAATTTTTAGCAAATATGCCATTGGGCTTTGCCCCCTGATTTCTTGTGTGGTGAAGAAATCTTCCTCGTTACATCGAGCTGATGCCTCGCTGATGCAACTTATGTTGTCGTCCTCCACCCTCGTTGCTTCTAAAAGGGCCATATTTTTTCCCTTGCCTTTGCCTTTGCCACTCCTTGCTGGTGATGGATTCTTCGTTGATGGAGCTGGCTGAGGTTCGGGTTGAGGTTCAGGTTGTGTTGTTTGTTGCCCTCCTAGCAGGGTGAACAAATCGACCGTTGAACCATTGTTCTGGTTCAAGGGCTGTAACAAAGAGAGAAATCATTAATATGAGCATATTTTTCACCTTTAATTTTTTTAAACTTTTTAAAATTATTTTGCATTTCATTACAGAGAAGAACAGAATACAGAGAGCTCATTTTTACTAGTTTCCACACTACTGATATATTGTTTACATATAAACTGTGAAGTATTGCATTTTTCATTTATAATTATAGTTTAAGTTAAAACAAAGAAAGAAGATCCATAGTGATCTACAATAGATTAATTGCAGTTAAAGTCGAACATAATTTGATGTATTTGACAAAATTAACTCTCTGTCAAATTAATAACCAATAAAAATTCATCTTCTCAACGAGAAAACCATCAAAATAATTAAAAAATAATATTTTTCATTCAACTTACCGTTATGATAATGTCTTGGAGTATATTAGCCCCACTGCACTGCATGATGTCAAGTTTTTTCACTTCAGAAATGACTAATGTTAAGTTAGAGAACTGAACTGAAGAAATTTCTATTGAGAACAAAATATATATTAGAAAAATTGTTTATATTGTCTTATTCTTGAGAGACACCCAAAAACCAGTCGAGAAGCCAATCCACATAGTGCATACGCTTTCCTCGTCTAAACGCGCAGGCGTGGTTCCCACAAAGGGGCTGGGCTTATCTCCTTGAAGGCTTGCTGCGCATGTGCAAGTAGGTGGAGCTAACCAGAATTCCTACTCCTCGGGCATGCAAAATCGTTGATTTCAATGTTTACAAAACGCAGATGGCTAACCCTGAGAATGTTTTTGAGACAAAATTTCAGCTCGTCAGTTGAATGTTTAAAAAACACACAGATGGCTAACCCTGAGAATGTTGATGTGATCTCTCACGTCGGCGCGCTTTTATAAGATGTTTAGTCTGAGAGAATTTCGATGTTTAAAAAACACACAGATGGCTAACCCTGAGAATGTTGATGTGATCTCTCACGTCGGAGCGCTTTTATAAGATGTTTAGTCTGAGAGAATTTCGATGTTTAAAAAACACAGATGGCTAACCCTGAGAATGTTGATGTGATCTCTCACGTCGGCGCGCTTTTATAAGATGTTTAGTTATTTTCAAGGAATGACCGCCAGAATACCGGTGAAAATATTGCTGACAAAAATGAAACTACTTTTATTTTCATAACTTTATTATGTGTTAAGACTACACAAATACTATAGCTCCATAACTGATGTTAGCTTTTTAATCCATTGATTTTCCACCAACTTATGGATTAATTTAATCATCCATTTTAAAATCAAGAGTGAGGAACATGCGGCAATAAAATAAACCACGCTTTCTAGGGATTGACCTGTTGTAACTTGTTCATTTAACATTTTAGAAATTGGTGTAACCCACTCTGTATCAGCAACTGTACCATTTTCAAATATCATTCGAAGTTTATACTGTTTGATATTACTTGGTATCTTTGTCATTACAACTTCATCAGTGGTAGTTGTAGGAGTTAATGAAATGCAATTTAATGAATCATCCATACAAATAGCAACATCGTTTACGTCAAACGGTTTATAGACGTATATTATGTTATTGATAATCAGAGAATGAAGTAACAGGTATTCTGCACTCAACATCATTTTCAAAAGTGTGACCTACTTAAGTTTTCTCTCTCTTTTATAGGAATCAAACAACAAAATGCAAATAAAGGCCTTTATTTAAGTAAAAACTTACAACTTTTAGTAATCGATTAAGTATTTTTCTAACCAAGAATATAATTTTTCACAATTCCTAAAGCTACACATCCATTTTTTATTTTCATTGTGGTGGAGGCACATCGGAATGTCTTTTTCAAACAGCGGCACCTCTATCCAATTGTTTTGCAAATTTCCAACATCAACCACTTTATTGTTGATTATTTCACGTAGAAAACGTTCTTTTTGATGTCCCTTCACGTAAACTATGTGGACATCTAGTAGAGTAGTTTGCAGTATTTTAACCAATTTATTGTACTCAACATGTCCGCTTGAATATTTTATCCCCAGAAAATTTTCTTCTATAACTCGCACGTGCCTCTTATTTAAATTGTTAAGAGACATAAAACTTTTTGGGGGGGCTATAACCATATGCATCACTTGTCCATTAATTTTAATTGTCAATTCCTTGGGATAAAACTCATTCTCCACCATGAAACCTTGAATATCTATTACAGCAATCTTCATCTTAACTTAGTTCTCGAATAAAACTGTTGGTATGGTGCTGATGTCCCTGCATTTATATCCGGGATCTGTTTACATCATATAGCTTCTTACAGTTTCGCTCAAGGGCAAATACTCCACAACTCTATCATGAATAATGATGCAATATGCACGGGTCTTATCTGGAAATCCTTGAGAGCTCTCAATATCCAATTTAACATCAACAGTGCTCATTTTAATTGTTTCATTGCGACGTGAGCAGTCGATAACGAACAGCGTCGCCCGGTCTTTGAAGTCAGCATAATTAAGTAGTGGACTTTTATCGCGTGTATTCATAAAGCTTGGGTAGAAGTCTCTGTAATTATTGTAAACTTCCAAGTAATCCCTATTGAAATCTTGCCGCAAGCGTTCAAACGGAAAGTATTCACCGTTTATTATAAGGCGTACGTCGGAAATATTTACATGATCAAAGTATGTCGGATCGGTTTTTGAATTTTCTTTGCGGTCGGTCTGAAAGCCAACAATAACAAACCTTGGGCTTTCTACTGTGGCAGAGGTTTTAACGGACCATATTTCTTTGGTTGCATTTACGGTCAGATTAGGTAATTCATGTAACTCCCATTTACGAAACGGTATCAAGATGGGTTTATTACTCTTAAGGGCTTGCAATAAGTTATACTTAATTTTATCGTTTGGTATTATATGTTTTACTTTCAGCTCGATGTTAGTAATGGCTACTTCAACCGTTAGATCTGGAGTTGTACCAGGTGTTTGTTCCAGCAATATAGAGTTTTTGTCATTTCGAGCTCTAGTTAACCGTATTGTTTGTTTACCAGAAATTGCATGTTGGTAATCGTTAAAGATGCCAAACAGGTGTTTAAGTGGAACTCTAACACTAAACGTTGAATCTCTATTCAAAATAGTTTTTTTCCCGGGGTACAACCAACTTGAGGTGCGCTTTTCATCAGTGGGGTTGTAGCAAAGATACGCTTTGATACTGCTTAAAATGCCGGGGTCCCTCACAGAATCTACTTCTTGTCCGTTAAGTTCGTAAGATATAGAGTCGAACCATAAATTAAACGGTTTTTCACATATGTGACACGTAGCACTTGCATTTTTTAAACTTATAGATTCACTCATTGGCTCATTATTTTTTAACTTTGAAGCAACAGAGAGTGCTATATTTTCCATTTCATTTGCAAACCAAGTCATGCAATCAATACCACGATAACTCTTATAAAAAGATAATGTATCGTCATAATCACATTTAAAATAGTAGCCTGCGCTAAAAGCTTCATGTTTCTGATATTTAGCAGTATTTAAACACTGTGATTCATCATAAGGTTTTAGAATTGATTCAAAATCAGCATAAATAATAAATGGTACTTTTTCCTTATGGATATAATTTTTAAATTCAATATACTTATTTTTCGGAAATGATACTTTGCAGTTGTTTATGTCTTGACAATATTCAATGTGTTCATTTAATTTTTCTTGGGATGAGTAATAATTTAAACATCTATCACAAACAAACATCCTACCTTTATGTTTATTAGTTTGGGATGCTATTAATCTCGATAAATTTTTAACCCAACAGTAATGATAATTGATTTCGGTTGATGATTCATCGATAGGGAGAGCTTCATGCTCACCGACTTTCGGAAAATATGTATCCTGAACTAGAAGTAAATTAGCATGTTTTTCCATTTTGTTTTTAGTTAAACGAGCCGGAGAAGTTATAAAAGAGCTTGATTTGTCTTCATTTGACACTAACTCTAGAACATACACATTTACCGATATATTATTCAGTTTTTCGAATTTTGCTATTTGGTTTAGAGTTACAGGAAATTCAAGGCCATCTAGGTTTAAAACGGTTGAAGGGTGGGGATATGAGGATGTACGATTTGGTCTTCCAACAGGTGGATATAGAGCTGATACAACACTCCAAACAAAACAAAGATTATCATCATTTTGAATGTTAATACAAGCCTGTTTAGATTGTATTGATTCTGGGAGGTTTATGTAAGATCTACCACCGTTTCCCATCTCTACCTTGTTTATGTTAACTTCCAAACTTAAGATTCTGTGAAGAGTCCAACCGGACTCCTGATGTTCGAAGGACTCAATGGCAGCTAAAATTTTTTCAATAATATTGCTTTCAAACCATTGTTTTAACTGTGTTCCTTGATCGATTATTTCATTGTTTGTATTAAAATACTTATTCTCAAGTATCTCCTGATCACCAGACTTTTTAATAAATTCCCCACAAAAGACAGCATTTACTTTAATTATATTGAATGATCTTAAGATCCTATTAATGCGAGTCTTAAAAACAAAAAACGCGTCTTTAAAAAACTGCAGAATATCTATGTGCTTTAAATTAATTATAACACCCGTGCGTATACGATTATTAAAAATTGATTTTATATCCTCCCACTTCACCCTATCACTTCTACTTTCCCGCTTACGTTGACCTGTTCCAACATGTTGTAATTTTTTTAAGTACACTTTAAATCGTTTCAAATGACTCAAGTTCGTTTGCAATTTAATCCGAGTGCCATGATTACAGTCAGCCTTTTTCAATGCTTTATGAACTAACCGGATGTTTACATTTATTATTTTTTTCCAATGTGCTAAAGTAGCATCATCAGAATTATTAATAAGCGTAAACACTTTTTCAAGCGTTTTAATAATGTCATCACTTACCGTCCCGATTTCTGCTGACATTTTAAGATGTGTGAGTATGACAAAGCAATGAGACAAAACTGAGAAGGTTATAACTGCTTTATTCAAGTTGAAATACATTAACGAGTTCATTTATTTCTCCAGTGAGTTTTGCGTCTTAAAATGGAGACGTTCTTTAATCAGCTAAATCAGAAATCGTTGATTAAACCATTCATGAAGGCTCGACGTATAGAAATTGGATGCGAGCTTCAAGTATTATCGTTTAGAAGAGTTTGCACACAGTATACAGAAAGAGTTTCTGTGGAATTTTTTACATTTTACACTGTGCTACCGCAAAGATTTACAGACAAATTCACTACGCAACAGATTATAGAAATAAATAGGGAAATTGAGCGTGGACAGAAGGTGTTTTTAATAAGCCTTGGGCCAACAGAAGGTAGAACCACGAATTTTGAATTTTCCCTGGAAGAATGAAAACTTCCGAGATTAGACTGTTGAATATGTACCATCGAAGGAAACTTCAAATATATTTGAAATCTCTAGATGATTTAAAGCATGAAATTAAAATGTATGAGATAAGTAAGAAAATTGCTAATATTAATTTGAATTTAATAAAAACTATTAAAAAGTGAGTGTTGTTTTTTTCCCCTGTATCATGTATAAAGAAAATGAATGTGTATACTTACCTTTTCTTTTCTTATCACTTCCTTTCAGATAGTATGAAAGTTTCAAAATGTTGTTTTTGCTTAGACACTGATCACTTGAATTCTTTTTTAATGAGATTTAAGTTTCAAAATGTGTGTTTTAGGTTAAGAAATGATGATCAAATTGGTAAATTATATGTATATTAAAATATAACTATAATACATGTAAAACTAAAAATTACACTCAAAAAATTCTTGAAATTTCTTCATTAGGTTGTTGTTTTCAGATTCTTCTCGTGTTAATCTTTCCATTTCTTGCAGAATTTTTTTCTTCCTCACATCCACCTTTGCAAGCTGTTCGCGAAGAGAATTCCTCTGCACCTTGATGTCCCCGTTCTTCCTTTTACAGAACACATTTGCTTGCTTATTAATTTTTAGCAAATATGCCATTGGGCTTTGCCCCCTGATTTCTTGTGTGGTGAAGAAATCTTCCTCGTTACATCGAGCTGATGCCTCGCTGATGCAACTTTTGTTGTCGTCCTCCACCCTCGTTGCTTCTAAAAGGGCCATATTTTTTCCCTTGCCTTTGCCTTTGCCACTCCTTGCTGGTGATGGATTCTTCGTTGATGGAGCTGGCTGAGGTTCGGGTTGAGGTTCAGGTTGTGTTGTTTGTTGCCCTCCTAGCAGGGTGAACAAATCGACCGTTGAACCATTGTTCTGGTTCAAGGGCTGTAACAAAGAGAGAAATCATTAATATGAGCATATTTTTCACCTTTAATTTTTTTAAACTTTTTAAAATTATTTTGCATTTCATTACAGAGAAGAACAGAATACAGAGAGCTCATTTTTACTAGTTTCCACACTACTGATATATTGTTTACATATAAACTGTGAAGTATTGCATTTTTCATTTATAATTATAGTTTAAGTTAAAACAAAGAAAGAAGATCCATAGTGATCTACAATAGATTAATTGCAGTTAAAGTCGAACATAATTTGATGTATTTGACAAAATTAACTCTCTGTCAAATTAATAACCAATAAAAATTCATCTTCTCAACGAGAAAACCATCAAAATAATTAAAAAATAATATTTTTCATTCAACTTACCGTTATGATAATGTCTTGGAGTATATTAGCCCCACTGCACTGCATGATGTCAAGTTTTTTCACTTCAGAAATGACTAATGTTAAGTTAGAGAACTGAACTGAAGAAATTTCTATTGAGAACAAAATATATATTAGAAAAATTGTTTATATTGTCTTATTCTTGAGAGACACCCAAAAACCAGTCGAGAAGCCAATCCACATAGTGCATACGCTTTCCTCGTCTAAACGCGCAGGCGTGGTTCCCACAAAGGGGCTGGGCTTATCTCCTTGAAGGCTTGCTGCGCATGTGCAAGTAGGTGGAGCTAACCAGAATTCCTACTCCTCGGGCATGCAAAATCGTTGATTTCAATGTTTACAAAACGCAGATGGCTAACCCTGAGAATGTTTTTGAGACAAAATTTCAGCTCGTCAGTTGAATGTTTAAAAAACACACAGATGGCTAACCCTGAGAATGTTGATGTGATCTCTCACGTCGGCGCGCTTTTATAAGATGTTTAGTCTGAGAGAATTTCGATGTTTAAAAAACACACAGATGGCTAACCCTGAGAATGTTGATGTGATCTCTCACGTCGGCGCGCTTTTATAAGATGTTTAGTCTGAGAGAATTTCGATGTTTAAAAAACACAGATGGCTAACCCTGAGAATGTTGATGTGATCTCTCACGTCGGCGCGCTTTTATAAGATGTTTAGTTATTTTCAAGGAATGACCGCCAGAATACCGGTGAAAATATTGCTGACAAAAATGAAACTACTTTTATTTTCATAACTTTATTATGTGTTAAGACTACACAAATACTATAGCTCCATAACTGATGTTAGCTTTTTAATCCATTGATTTTCCACCAACTTATGGATTAATTTAATCATCCATTTTAAAATCAAGAGTGAGGAACATGCGGCAATAAAATAAACCACGCTTTCTAGGGATTGACCTGTTGTAACTTGTTCATTTAACATTTTAGAAATTGGTGTAACCCACTCTGTATCAGCAACTGTACCATTTTCAAATATCATTCGAAGTTTATACTGTTTGATATTACTTGGTATCTTTGTCATTACAACTTCATCAGTGGTAGTTGTAGGAGTTAATGAAATGCAATTTAATGAATCATCCATACAAATAGCAACATCGTTTACGTCAAACGGTTTATAGACGTATATTATGTTATTGATAATCAGAGAATGAAGTAACAGGTATTCTGCACTCAACATCATTTTCAAAAGTGTGACCTACTTAAGTTTTCTCTCTCTTTTATAGGAATCAAACAACAAAATGCAAATAAAGGCCTTTATTTAAGTAAAAACTTACAACTTTTAGTAATCGATTAAGTATTTTTCTAACCAAGAATATAATTTTTCACAATTCCTAAAGCTACACATCCATTTTTTATTTTCATTGTGGTGGAGGCACATCGGAATGTCTTTTTCAAACAGCGGCACCTCTATCCAATTGTTTTGCAAATTTCCAACATCAACCACTTTATTGTTGATTATTTCACGTAGAAAACGTTCTTTTTGATGTCCCTTCACGTAAACTATGTGGACATCTAGTAGAGTAGTTTGCAGTATTTTAACCAATTTATTGTACTCAACATGTCCGCTTGAATATTTTATCCCCAGAAAATTTTCTTCTATAACTCGCACGTGCCTCTTATTTAAATTGTTAAGAGACATAAAACTTTTTGGGGGGGCTATAACCATATGCATCACTTGTCCATTAATTTTAATTGTCAATTCCTTGGGATAAAACTCATTCTCCACCATGAAACCTTGAATATCTATTACAGCAATCTTCATCTTAACTTAGTTCTCGAATAAAACTGTTGGTATGGTGCTGATGTCCCTGCATTTATATCCGGGATCTGTTTACATCATATAGCTTCTTACAGTTTCGCTCAAGGGCAAATACTCCACAACTCTATCATGAATAATGATGCAATATGCACGGGTCTTATCTGGAAATCCTTGAGAGCTCTCAATATCCAATTTAACATCAACAGTGCTCATTTTAATTGTTTCATTGCGACGTGAGCAGTCGATAACGAACAGCGTCGCCCGGTCTTTGAAGTCAGCATAATTAAGTAGTGGACTTTTATCGCGTGTATTCATAAAGCTTGGGTAGAAGTCTCTGTAATTATTGTAAACTTCCAAGTAATCCCTATTGAAATCTTGCCGCAAGCGTTCAAACGGAAAGTATTCACCGTTTATTATAAGGCGTACGTCGGAAATATTTACATGATCAAAGTATGTCGGATCGGTTTTTGAATTTTCTTTGCGGTCGGTCTGAAAGCCAACAATAACAAACCTTGGGCTTTCTACTGTGGCAGAGGTTTTAACGGACCATATTTCTTTGGTTGCATTTACGGTCAGATTAGGTAATTCATGTAACTCCCATTTACGAAACGGTATCAAGATGGGTTTATTACTCTTAAGGGCTTGCAATAAGTTATACTTAATTTTATCGTTTGGTATTATATGTTTTACTTTCAGCTCGATGTTAGTAATGGCTACTTCAACCGTTAGATCTGGAGTTGTACCAGGTGTTTGTTCCAGCAATATAGAGTTTTTGTCATTTCGAGCTCTAGTTAACCGTATTGTTTGTTTACCAGAAATTGCATGTTGGTAATCGTTAAAGATGCCAAACAGGTGTTTAAGTGGAACTCTAACACTAAACGTTGAATCTCTATTCAAAATAGTTTTTTTCCCGGGGTACAACCAACTTGAGGTGCGCTTTTCATCAGTGGGGTTGTAGCAAAGATACGCTCTGATACTGCTTAAAATGCCGGGGTCCCTCACAGAATCTACTTCTTGTCCGTTAAGTTCGTAAGATATAGAGTCGAAGAAGAAAGCCGCGGCATTATTAACTAATTCATAAGTGCCTTCTCCTTGTGTAGGTTTTATTTCTCCTTTAATAAAAATTGCGGCATCATACATTAACAACCAAGCATCTCCCTGGTTAATTGTTATTTCAATGATGTCATTATTCATAAAAGACTTGACGAAAGGATAGTAAGTACGGCTTTCTATGCGTTGGATTGACTCATCATACTTTGGACTTTGATACACGTCGAATACATTTGGTGCCAACGACATTATATCCGAGCGACTTTAAAATATTTATGCTTTTAGGTGTAGGCGTCAGGTTGCGAGGTTGACGCTTGTGAGGTTCAGACGAGAGTGTGTTTATAAAGTGGTTTAACTCACTTTTATATGTGAGACCCTCACCGAAAACGAGACCCATTACAAAGGTTTTACTTCTAATCTCACAATTATTTCTTCTCCACGGAAATTTACTAACTGAAAATTTTGATCCAAAATCGATAAGGTTATATTATTTATTTCCCGTTTAGTGGCAGGTAAGTAAAGTAGGTTTCTGGGGGTTTCGTCTATGGCGTCCCCCGGATTACATTCAGGAGAAAACTCGTAAATAGTATGAGTAGGTCTATTGTTATAGTACGCTCCAGAGGTTAAATTGCTATCAATATGTATTGTTCTGGTTTTGACGATATTCACCGGTAAATCTGATGCGTGGACACTTAGTGGGGGTAGTAAACGATTGGAATATCCGAGCAATGTTGCAATCGAATCTTTTGGTCGAAAATCAATCGTATATTTATCGCTGTATATTTCACACTGTAGAGTATTAGTATTGGCTTTCAATGAAAAATCGGGTATTTCGTTAAGATTTCTTAAAATTTTAATTATCGCTGTCTCTCGTAAGATCCTGTGGGTATTTCTAAAACTTTCAATTCGTTTGCTTGATCGATTAAATAAAATTTATTATTCGGTGCCTCAATATTCGGTATCGTATTATATGAATAAAACCCGAGCAACGCTAGCCCGTATTGTAAAGTTGGGTCTAAATAAATGGAATTATTGTAATCAACCGAGAGCACAGAGTTGTAGCCTTTCAACGTGAATAACAACGACATGACTAATAGTTTTAAGTCGGTCAGCTCTTTTTATAAAGAAATTCGAGACAAAGATGTCCACAATTTATTTCATTAAATTTTTGATATGCATCGTTATTATATACAATCTTAACTTTTCCTAAATATTTAACAAGTTCCGTCGGTGGTTTTAAGTTACCGAAACTATCAAAGTATTCAACAATATTATTATCTTTCTTATATGCTACCCAGTGAGTGCCTCTATTGTTTTTAACATCTAAATTAATAATTGCCGATTCATAAGCATGTGGTTTGCTTGGAAGTGCATCTCTCATGAATACACCTCTAAAATATGACAACTTTAATTTCCCGGCAAATTTTTCGAGGTCAACGTTAGTTAATGGTCTCTTGGGTAGCTTCACTGGGAGTTTTTTTGTTTCCTTAAAAATAAACCAAAGCCTCGCTTGTTTTTTCTCAAGTAAAGCCCCGATCCGATTGCTTCCATCGCTTTGTTATGACGTTTTTGTTCTTCCATCTTTTTCTGCATATCTTTCGCAGCGATAACTGTTTTAGCAATTGCGCTAGCACCACCTGCCACTGATCCAAGAGCTCCCAAAGCACCTAGGATTGGAATCAAAGGAAGAAACCCACCGCTCGCCTCAAAAGGAATTATTCTGGGGATTCGCACTTTATTCTTTCCACCTACTTTTTTAACTGCTAAACGTGCCGCTTTAATTGCAGCTAGTGTGGTTTTCTTAATTCCTTTTTCATTATTAAGTTGATTTCCGTTAAATGATTTTTTCAATGATTTTTCAACCTTTTTCACTATATCGCGTTTGAACGATTTTTTTAAACCCATACCTAACTTGCGTTTAGTTTTCATTGTTGTAGTAACAAACCAAGCAGCTGCCTTTTCACCTAGTTTTGCGTCCTTAGACTTAACTCTTTGCCAAGCTTTATTTTCTAACACTCGATCGGCTTTATGTCGATCCTCTAAAGAGGAAGATTTCGAATATTCTATGTCGTGTTCCTTGCATGCAGCGTCGAGAGGGTTTATGCCAGGGTCTCCCCTAGCTAATCTCTTGTTTAGCTTAGTTCCAGGTCCGCAATATTGGTATCCAGGAACGTGCAATTCAACTGGTAGATTACTGATAAGGGTATTAACCAAACCGTCTCCTGTGAATGATAACATTAGACTGAATGCAGGTCTTTACATGAAAATATATTTATAAGTTCCAATTTATTTTCCTTGAATTTATTCAACTGTTTACCGCATTTATATCCGAGCGCGTTAAGATTTCACTTAAACGAACCTCGGGAAAGTGTGTTTATATAAATGCTGTATAAAGAATAATTTCGTATAATGAAACGACTTTATTGCAGACCCGCTTTAATTCACCGCCAAACATCGAATCATCGAGGTCTGCGCTGGATAACTCTTAATTTTAATTTAAATAAAGTTTAAAACACTGGCACGTAGCCTGTAAATATTTAAGGTAGTATAATTTTCAATTTAGACCTTGCAACTGATGACTCATAACCGCTATTTATGATTATGATTATTTCACGTTTTAAACAGAGTACGTTGCTGTCTTTCATTGCTATCGAATTATGGATCGCTTGATCCAGTTGTGAGTCATACCATTGTTGTTTATTTACAGCAAATAAATATTGGAATTTGAATTATTTGTTTTATTTACAACAGTTTATCATTTCTCATAATAAAAGACTGGCTGATGTTTAAACCTTTATTAAAAATAATGAGATATTTTCAAACACAAGCATGACGCTTTTATATTCCTTTATTAAGTACGTTTTATGACTAATACAAGATTATAACACAAATTACTATTTGAAGAATTCCATGTTAATTTTCTATTCCCCCAATGACCATATTTCAAACTGATTGGCCTTGTTTTTTCCCATATCCAGTTGTCCTTTGTAAACCAACGCGTATTTTTCAGTGGAAAAATGTTCGAGGCACGGTTTGAACGCCTGTGTCACTCTGTTCGGCAGGAAAACGACACTCTCCTCCAACTCCAGCAAAATGGTCTCCCCGAACGTCGTTTGCACCACCTTGCCCGAGAGAATTTTCATCGGCACGCCTTCATCCAATTCCACTAACTTTACCGTCGGTTTCTGAGACAAGCAACCAACTTTGTTGATGGTTTCCAAATCCATTTTGCTGCAAGCCATCTTCGGATACTGAACTCCAAACAGCAAACTCTGTCTTTTATCAAAGCTAGAGGGGTGGGGCTAATGGAAATGACTTCCCGCCCAAATTCCCAGAAGCCACTCTGGTACACTTTGACCTCTAAGCCTCCTTGAAGCGATTCAACCTTGAAGCGCGGAAACCTTGAAGCTATTACCACGCCCCCCTTCAATTCCCAGAAATTAACCTTGAAGCGATTCTCGGAAATTAACCTTGAAGCTATTCTAGGAAACCACACCCCTTGACCTTGTACATCAATTCCCAGAAACCTTGAAGCGGTTCTCGGAAATTAACCTTGAAGGTATTCTAGCCACGCCCCTTGACCTTGAACACCCCATCGCGACTTCGCAACAACGACGACCTTGGCGGCCATTTTGTCCTCGTACCCGCTTTGACTCACTACTGGAATGGAAACTAGGCAATAAATTAAGTTTAATCTGATCCACGATAGTTTGTTCATCAGGGGGGTTGGTAAGTCTTTTAAACAAGGCTTCCATAGCAGAAATATAAAATGTAACTTTTTCTTTGGCCCACTGTGTGCGATTCCTGATTTCTTGCATGAGATCTCGATCATAATGATAAGGAAGAAAGTCTTCTTTAAGTTTTGTACATAATTCTAGCCAGTTTCTGACACGGCTGCGATTATTGACGTACCACGTCCACGCATTATCTTTGAAAAGGTCACAAGCAGAATTAAAGAGATCTTCTTCTGAAATACCTCAAGCTTCCCGTAACAGTTCAACTTTTTCAAGAAAAGCTATTAGAGATTCTTTGCTGGAACCCGAAAAATGAACATTCCATTTATAGATATTTGGCTTGGTGGAGACAATAGTACTAGATTGCATGTCACTATTTCGTGTCGGTGTAGAGGAAAAAGGTGGTCTAGAAAACTTTGTGGCCAAATCTCCTTCTAAATCAATTAATTGAGTTTTTAACTCGGCAAGTTGTGCCGTATCTGCTTCAACGGCAGGATCCATTCGAGACAATCGAGTCGACAGATGATTGAGACGAGATTCAATTCTACGGCAAGTTGGGTCTCCACGGATACCAACAAAACTAGCAATAACCTCCTTAAGGTCAGTAAAGGAATCAAGATATTGTTTCACATCCTCGGTGAAAGGAAAAGGGTTATTAATTTGAGCAAAACTACGATTTGCTGATTCTTGACTAAGAATCCCACGTAAACGTTTACGTCTCGTCTCAACGTTACCAGTCGCATCGATGCCGCGAACTTTTAATTCATAAGACGCAGTTCAAACTTAAGATTCAGAGTGAATCATAATAGAAGCTGAACAGTCAGTTTAATTGTAAAGCCAATTTAATCTTTTTATTTGTTCTCAAACCAATCTTTTAACAAAAGTTAACTTGCAATTTGTAACTAAAATTTAACTTCATGCTAAAGTTGATTTAATTATTTATAGTTGTCTTTTAAAAGTTGTCAAATCAAAATTGTGAGTCTCAAATTTGTGATAAATAAATCTTGTATATTTAACGAAGGTAACAGGATTTTATTGGACAGACCCAAGTATAGCAAACCAAAGTAAAAGCAATTGCGACGTTGCCGATTTGCTTGCAAGAACCCCCGACGGTAATACAGGGTGAAAAGCCTGGACAATTTTGGTTTCACGGTAAGTATTAGTCACCGTCAACAATGATTTGCCCCTCGCGGGCAGCGACGGCAAAGAGACAATACCAGCTTCAATCGCGGGTCAGGTAGAGAACGTCGAATAATTTCGACATTCCGGGACACGGGCCAGCGTAGGCCGAACCGGCAACTCCGCAGCAAAGCGAATAGTGCCGTCCGCCCCCGACCACGGCCGCCACGCCCATCCCTACCACGAGAAACGCGTCACACGTTTTCCCCTAGCTTCCTTAACGCTCCCGCTCCGCGGGTAGAGGAGGGAAGTTCGTAATTCCACAACTCGCTACAATTAGACTAGGGGTCACTCACACCCACACCGGCTGGCACTTCTCCGTTTCTCTAGACGCGTACGGCGTCTAGGATGACGTTTTGGACATACAGACGACAAAAATGCTTCCATACAACTTGCTGTATGTTCTTGGAAACAACCCAGACGAACAGTTTGGCTCATAATATTCCACCGAAGGTCGATATGCTGGTTCTCCACAAGCATGCGTTGCCCGCAAGCTCGACTATTTATATTTCATAAACTATACCCAGAAATATTAAGGTTCTCAAACTAACAGTAAAAAATTTAGAACACATATACCGCTCCCCAGGCACAATGTCTTGTCTGGAGCGGTGGTCACATTTGTGGAGACAGATATCCAGAGCTCATACCCAGTGTTCACCTGAAGCTGAGGATGTCCAAAGCCTGTCCGGGCAGTCTTTGCTCTCCGGCCTTCTTTCCATTCCATAAATTTAATTTATCGAAATTTTCAATAGAGTTTGCCACTCTGCAAGCGAGAAAGTGCCCAACGACAACATTACTTACGACTCATTCAATGCCGTAACTGGCGCGAGTATTTTCATAGCTATAGAACTTTGCAAAATAAAAACGTTTGCATAGTTCAGTTTATCATAACCTCAGCCCGACGATATAGTTGTACCTAAATAATTATGGTTGATAACATTCCAAATATTTTGAATGGGAAAAATACCTAGCTTCACGACAAAGTTCCGGGGTGTTTGTGTTCTAACAAATACATATACCTAGTGGTGGCATATGAATGTCGGTAAGGCATTCAATAATC
Source organism: Pseudeuparius sepicola (assembly GCA_963920635.1). NCBI lineage: Eukaryota > Metazoa > Arthropoda > Insecta > Coleoptera > Anthribidae > Pseudeuparius > Pseudeuparius sepicola. The sequence goes on from OY987301.1 coordinate 50,844,199, forward strand.
TAAAGAGCTGTAATTTCTTAGCGACGAGTTTTCTCGATGCAACGCTATTTATTGTTGTCTCAAAAATGTATAGATTACCTACCATGTATACCAATGTATTCGTCGATGAAGGTGTGGTAGCCGCCAGCTTTTAAACAGTGAAGACGGGCGTGGGTATAAAGATGACGGGGAAGGCGCCACTTAGTTTGTTACCACCCCTCACTCTATGTAAGTGAGAAACAAACCAAGAAAATTCTCGGTAGGTATTTTTGCGAAACTCGAAATTCAATTTAAATAATAATAAAAATAAAATAAAACAAGATTTCGGACCGTCTGCTAAATTTACTAAACTTACTAGGGTTCGGACAAACAGTAAACATTGGCTGTCGACAGACAAACAAAGTTGTAATTATTCTTTTTTGGTGCTCTACACCACTATCCAAAATAACACAACTGTCTAGGTCTTTCTAGATTCACCGACAAGTAATTCTTACAGAGATTTTAAAATAAATTGATGTTATTATTAATAATCCTTAATGAATGTGATACTACAAGTTGGTTTGTATCCACGAACGTGTACACGTGCAGTTCACACAATGATCGCATAAGATCAATAACATACGCAGCAAGATCATAAACTATACGCAAAAGTTCAACACGACGAACGCTATTGTTCATAACAAATAAACGCAAAAACGTTACGACGTACGCAGGAAGGAGCTGAGATAGCATACGCTCTCCATTATTCACGTGATAAATGTTTTTGATATATAAAAAGAAAATGATAATGCAACACTTAGCTGTTGGTGACCCTTCAATGCGGCGAGGTCCTCAGATGAAGGTCCTCTTAGCCATCCACAGAGCGATCAGGTGGTAATAAAGTGCACTCCGTCACTCAGGCGCCTCAAGGGACAATGTAGGTACACCCGAATCTTGTAGTCGAAACCAAAATTCAAAACTTGCAGTCCAATGAAAACAAATCAGTTCCAGCAGAAAAAAACTAGGCTGGACCCGGAAAACCCAAAAATAAATTACGCGATTGGTATTTTATTAACCAGTTCCTATAACGAACTTTGGGACTAAATTTAGTTCCCAAAAAAATAAACATTCACAATGACTAACCTACCTCCAAACGAGGGTTTTTTTTTCAGTTCAAATTCTTCCAAAATAACCTTGAATCTACCGTTGGAAATTCAGTGAGTCGACACCAATTTTTTTTATGAATCCGAACAATGGTTCTAAAATAAAAAAAAAACACAATCAGAAATATGAACTAAAATGAAAGGCACAGATTAGCTTACCAGCAGGTATTATTACTCCCAAGATGGAATGGGGTTCTTTTACGTAGGTTCCAGGGTCCAATTGTTCAGCAGAGCAATTTAATCCCACAAAAGCGGATAGAGAACCAATAACCATCAATCACAACCACAATCGGTATTTGACCTCCAGTTATACGTGCAGGCAGTCAAAATAATCCTTGAAGTACACAAGACGAGCCAGAAACTACACTCGTAATCGACTAATCTGCCGGCGGAAAAACTTCCCGATTTGCCGTGCTTCAAACGGAACACCAGAACTCGAAGTGCCAAATTACTGGCAAAAACTAAATTCGTTGGCGGACAAAAAAACAACCCAAATCCAATAAATCGTGATGCGAAGGACATCTACACTCTGCCCATGAAAACAAATTTAGAATCTGTCGAAATCCACGAACATAGGAGAAACTTCACGCCGACACCGACAGATGGCGCGACAACTCGACAGATGTCTATGCCAAAAAATCACAACAAAGCCTGCTCTTTGCTCCCGTTGTTAGGTGGCTCAATGACAAGCAATGCGATCAACTTGGCAATTTATTTTGTGGAACAAAAGATTGGATATCATTAAACTACGGAATGTACGGAACATCCGCAACATCAGTAAGTAGAACAGCAAATAATATTCGAATAATCCGTGGACAAGTATTTCGAAAATAAATCCAAGTTGAAATCAAAACATAACCAAAAAAAAACATGTCGTACGTCTTTTATTCTTGTAATAACTAACTATATTCCTTTTTATTCTAGGTCCCACAAGCTAGTAACAAACCGCGAAGGCTCTGAGAACTGCTAAAACCAGCCACAAACAATCTGAACAAATGCAAAATATTGTTCGCTCGACAGAGCTCGAAGACCAACCACAAAAGGTAAGTTCACAACAAAACCACTTGCACTACGACTCATCAACAGCAAAGAGCACCTAGGTACATTCCTAACTCACTATTTTTCAGGAAACAAATTACTACAAAGCCAAGAAACATCCATGCAAACCTAGCGCAAACATCTTCCGAAAGCTAAGAGGGTTTATTAGACGATGAAACAAAATCTCTTCGACCCAGTGAGACTACTAATAAAAATGGTATTGTGAATAAATTAAATAAACTATTCGAAGTTTTTACCCGTTTATTTACTCCAACTACCACGAATTGATTTTTCTAAACAAAACCATTTCTTTCACAAGCAGTAACCCCAGATGATCCACCAAAATTTCAAAAGAACTACCTCTTTGATTGAGAGCTGTCTTTTTATCGAATTACGTGAGGCAGGAAAACCATGGATTTCCACCCCCCACATATTGGTTCCGTTGAAGATTGGAGGGCTGAGCCAGAAATCAGAATATTACCGTCCGAGGCGGACTATATATATTGCACATAATCCAGACCTCTTTAGCTACATAATTTCTGTCTTTGAGAATCACAGATTATACTGTTCGCTTCTGTGATGGATATATTTTTTTCTTGGCGATCATCGTATTCTCTAATAGCTATAGATTGGCCTTTTATTATCTTTCACTGAATATATTGCACAGGATCTGCAGAGGCAAAATGTCGGGCATCCTTGCTTCTTGAAATAAGCGAACCCTTATAATCTAAGCCACGGTATGATTAGTCTTTCTCCTTAAAGCGAACCAAAGAACTCGATTCGAAAAAGTACCGATCGCAGTAGTAATTATTAAAATTTTTATCATCCCTCTAGTTGAGTCTACAATAATTATTATTAACCAGTTCATAATACCCATTTATAATGGCAGGTCTGTAGGCAAAAAAAATATATGGCAAGATATTTAAAATTATATAAAATTAACTTAATTATTAATCTAAAATACATCAATCATAATTCGATCAGAGTTTAAAAGAAAAAATTATGAGTGTTTGGGACGATACCTCCCCCATATAGGAGAGGACCTACGTTCTAGGTACCCACACAACGGTGGCGAATGTTTGGTTTAAGGAAAAATCCCGAAAACTCAACACAGGTCATTAAAACTGGTAATGGTTCTTGCCCGAATATTGGACCAGAGAATGCAGTCTGTTTTGCTAACAAAACTAAATAATATAAGGTCTCTATAGAAACTACAGAAAAAAAAATTGTCTTCTCACATGTCGAAACTATACCTCTCCGATCAAGAACCCTCAAACTCTGTGCAGTGCATCAGAGCCGACAAGTTGGGGCCACCATCTTGTGATATGCTTATTAAGTCAGGTGGAAGATAACTTACCAATACCTAGTATTGGTATATATTGAACATAATTTAATTAGATAGCATCCAAAAATCAGCAGGCCAATGATGAGTTGATTTATTATTTATTTATTTATCTGTTCTATTCCACACGATTATTCGGTGGTAATTTATTAACAAATTATAGTGATTCCCAGGCCAAGTATTATTTTAGACACGAATCAAACATCGTCCCTTATAGTATTATAACTACAAGAATGTTTTTCGTTTTGGTTGAACACAAAAACTTGGTTTCATAAAGTCATCTCGACTTAAATTTAACACGACTCTTCGATCAGTTAAATCCCTGATCATTCCCGAGTGAAAAATGTTGCATAACATACATTTACAATATATATGAAAGATGTTATCCTCCAATTGAAATCCTCATTTGGAAGATTAGTAGGTATCTATTATGCCATCACTTAATGCGTTTCACGACAACCCTTTCTTTGAACAACTACCTGGTATTCAAAATGATATCGAGAACTGCACGCCGAAATATAATTGGACGATCAAAAAACTTACTTGAAGTTCGACCGTAATTATATGAGGCGTGCAGTCCGAAGATATCATTTCCCTCCCGCCCGTTGGCTCAATTCTGGTTGTCGCAAAAACTGTATCTTTAAATCAATGAAATGGAATGGGTGGTGGGGGGAAAAACGTTTTATATGTGCGCAGTAGCAGAAAACGGCACGTACGTCGTACTACCTGGTATTCAAAATGATATCTTCGGACTGCAAGCCTCATATAATTGCGATCGAACTTCAGGTAGGTAAGTTCTTTTGATCGTCCAATTTTTCAGTAAGGTACCACATAATTTTTTTATCTGGATTTTTTTAAATATACTTTTAACATCCCACCACATTTTGGGTCAATGAGAGTATGAGATTTGCCCTGTTGTCAGAATTATTATGAACGATATTTCCCAATGAGTAAAGAACCCCAGGAAGGAGTCAAAGCTTTATGGGCATTGTAAAATACGGGAGACGGAAATCGCCCTCTGCAGGAACTAAGTTTTGACACAACATTTTGATATATGACACAGTGATAAGTGCCAGTACGTGGTGCTTCTATACTTTTCTCAAACTAAATGTTTGAGGATAATAATCTATCTGTAAGTAATTTTGTAATTTAAATTAACTTTTGAGACTTTTGAGGCCATGCACCAAAGTGGCATAGGGGTTTGTGTAGATACCTTCTTCATTATATTGAAGAGCGATCAGACAAAACCAGACAAATCCATTTTTTTCAAAAATGAGTTAGTGATTGATTCTTATTGCTTTTCGTTACATAAATCCAATGTTGCAATCAGTTTCAAGCAAAACCGTTTAAATCCTATTTAAAATCTACCCTCAAATCAGACCGATCAAGCAAAACCAGATAAATCCACAAAATAAAATTTCATAGGAATTGTTCAAGCAAAACGGGATAAATCCATCTGCGAGTGTAGTATTTAGATTACTCTATCGGTGATATTTTGCCTATAGGTACATAATGTATTTTCGGATTTAACTTGCCAAGTGTTACGAAAAAATTTAGTGGGGTTACCAAAAAAAATTTCGAGTGGTTAAAGGGAATAATGTTTTCAGTTTAGGATGTGGACGCTGTGTGAAAGGGAACTCATTGTGTACTTCCTCGAATATACGCTTTATACGTTTTCTTACGTTTATACGTTAATATTGTAACGAAAAATGCCTCTAAAGTTGTTATATCAGCTTTCAATGAATATGTCTGTATGGTTTTCTAACCTACTCAAAGATTTAGCAGATAAATTTTAAGTTTGGGTATTCAACTTACAGTTTTATAATTTTTGTAATTAATTTAGAGGCATTTTCCGTCACATCTTTCTTGGCCTGAGGCCCCCAGGGCCCCATTTTCCTTTAGTTTCATTGTTTTCCCTGTAGAGCTTCCATAACTTTCTAGAAAGTTTGATAGAACAAAAATAAATAGCTAGTTTACGGCTGTGTAGTTTTACTTAGTAGATAAAATAACGAGTTTTGCAGCCAGAAAGGTATATATTAACTTCTTTTTATAATACCAAGCTTTCGGTCTACTTCGTGACCTTCATCAGGGCTAGAAAATTATTTAAATTATTAGAAAATATTGAGAAAAGGTTGAAATTTTACTCACAATTATGTTGAAGTCTTTTATCAATATTAAAACCAGATAGATTTTAGGTTTAAAAGGGCCAGAAAAAGGTTTTTACATAATTTCGTGTGAAAATTTATACCGTCAATTTTGTTTGTAATTGTTTTTTGTTAATAAGGTAATTTAGTTTCAAAAAACAAAAGATAAATTTATAATAAGAAAAAATGTTTTTTAGGTTATCATCAAAAAGTGTCAGAAAACTTGGTGTGATACAAGGTTAGAAATAACCTTAGTTGATATAAGGTTATGTTACAACATTCTGGAAATCCAAATTTTTATATATAATTATTATAAGATGTAAGAGTTACAATGAAATATTAATAGATGTATTGTTATTAGAATTATTTAAAGATAAAATAAAACAGTATATGGAACTTAAATCTTTGATGTCTGTTTTTTTATTAATAGACTTGTTATCATTATTAATTTCAACCATTTCAAGAAATAACCTTTTATTAAGATTTTTTTGCCTATGTAATATTGAAACATTGTCAAATTTAAAATGATGACCTGTTATAAAAGCATGTTCACTTAAAGCAGTAGTAGTTTTTTGTAATTTGACATCACTTTTATGTCCTGAAATTCTATTTTTTAAATTTTGTGATGTTTGACCAATATATGAATTATTACAGTTGTTACAAGGTATTGAATAAACAACATTAGATTGGTTATTTATAGGTGTCTTATCTTTTAATTTTGTGTATAAACTTCCAATCGATTTAACATTTTTTAGAGCTATTTTAACATTTTCATTTTTAAAAATTTTAGTTATTTTAGGGGTAAGTTCCTTAATATAAGGTAATGACCTATAAAAGAAATGATCAGGAATATTATCAACCTCTTGAATTGCAGTAATATTATCATTATTATCATTATTATAAACATTACTTGAAATTTCGTGGGGACGTGTATTGAAAAGTAATTTGTTAAGGAATTTTTCAGGGTAAGAATTATCCAAAAATATAGATTTAATTTTGACTAAATTATTATGCAGTAAAGTTGGATGAACTAGTTTTATTATTCTATTTTTCGAATCTTGTCTTGGCTTTATCAATCTTTCTTCTCTTATGTTTTGAAAAACTTTTTTCTAGTGTTACCTGTACCTGTTTTGAATTACTTATCCCTTCAGGGTGAGTGCAATTCTTTTCCTTTTTTTCACGTTCCAAAATTATTTTCTTGTATTCTTGATAGATTTCAAAATTACCTGCATGCTTTGTTTTGATATGCTTTAAAAAATTTGACGTTGTAGTGTAAAATCCCTTTATTATTATTTTTTGTGCAACACATAGTTCGCATTTTGCTTCTATCTTGTTTTTATTAAAGCCAATTATAGGGTAAAACTTTCCGTCGAATAGTGGTCTTAACTTTAACTTATTGACAATGACAACCTCAGTATTTAGACTGGTAGGTGACTCCGAACTGCAAAGAAGGTAGGTATTGAGTTACAGTCAGTATATCAGATAGCAGATGATGGCAAAACGGGACTTTTTTATAATTGCACAAAAATTCTTACTAGATATAGGTATGGTACAGAAAAAATTGGTAGCGGATGCGATCGATAGCTCTTCCGAGAGGCTCTCTTTTTAAAAGCTTTTATTTAACTTGCAATGTATGTATGTATGTATGTATGTATGTATGTAATTTGTTCGGGTGGAATCTTGCAACTCAATTTTGAAGCAGATATCTTCAACCGATCGAGCTGAAATTTTGTACACACGTTTAATTTGGATGACAATGCATGATTATATGTGTGACGTCATTCTAAATCCAACATGGCGGAACACTCAAGATGGCGGACTAGTTAAATTTCAACCGATCGAGCTGAAATTTTGTACACACGTTTAATTTGGATGACAATGCATGATTATATGTGTGACGTCATTCTAAATCCAACATGGCGGAACACCCAAGATGGTCATTAGAAGGTCTCCTCATTGAAGAGCTAGACTGTTCTAAACTAACCGGCAAACGACCTTGCAACAATGATGCGTTAACTGAGATGAATAGACTCAGACACCTGGCCAAACTAAAAATTACAAAATAAATTAAAAGTAAAAAAATATTTTTAAAAAAAGCTTTTATTTAAATGCGCTAAAAATAATAAAATAATCTTTTCTTTTAAAACTTTTACTATCAACTTATAACGTCATTCCACAATTTATATGATATAAAAGCTTGTCGCGAGATTTAAGTTTTCAAACTAAGTAAATACCACTACTTAAATCTCGCGACAAGCTTTTATATCATATAAATTGTGGAATGACGTTATAAGTTGATAGTAAAAGTTTTAAAAGAAAAGATTATTTTATTCTTTTTAGCGCATTTAAATAAAAGCTTTTTTTAAAAATATTTTTTTTACTTTTTTTCATGATGAAAGTTGCTGTCCATGGCCACCTATGCCAAAAATAAAAAAAAAATTAAAATTGCTTTAACTTTGTTATTTCTAGAGGTACAGAAAAAAGTTTGATACGAAATTTGTTTGCAACAACTGTGAGAATACAACTATTGTATCAATTTTGAAAGAAATTAAGAAAAAATATTTGCAATATTCGTGATTGTCAAAACGTCTAGTTTCCCATGAAAATAAATAATCGATTATGACGCTAAATTAAAGTAGGCATAGTAGGTATTCATATTTTGAAAGTAAAGCGGTTTTTATGCACTTCATCGAATGTCGAATAGCTAATCTAGAATTGTTATTTTAAATAATAAAAAAATGTGAAACTCGTAGACATTATTGTCTGTTATGAGAATAAATTAAAAATACTTAATATTTTCAACTTAACGTAATACTTAACAGGTAGGTAAAAAGGTAATGCCATAGCAATTATCATAAAAAATAAATTATAAAATGTCCTACCTATTATTACAATACAATAAATGCTCAGTGAATACCTATACTAAAATCGAGCAATCCGTACGCCTGGCGTAAATAAACCCACGCGTTCAATGACGTTCCGCGATTGGTCGGTAGACTATAAAATTTCACCCGACTCGGCACCAGGGACGTACTCGATCGCAAAAGTGTAGTTATGCGGTATTATCTTGTTGTTTTCAGATATTTAGACACTGCCACAAATAATTTTATCGATGTTTTGAACCATTTTAATTAAGCCAATAATTCTTTTCCGAAATATTTTGATGTAAACAATTGTAAAACTAAAATTAAATACAGGTTCTGCCTCAGTGCGGCCCTGGCGAATATTTCAAGTCACGTGCTCTTGTTTACGCCAGGCGTAAGAGTTGCTCGATTTTAGTATAGTACCTACTTTTCACAACAAACAACACCGTACATTCTTCAGCATCTCCATATTTTAAGTAATCCTCATTTTTTAGTATTTACTAATTTTGGGGAACTGTTGAATAAATTCACCTGTTTAGGTAACCCATTTGCAAAATTCCAATAGGGATGTCATTTCATTACCAACGTCATAACGCTATCATTGCATATTTATTTTCATGGGTAACTTAGATCTTACGTAAACCACAAATACTACAATATTTTTTCTTAATTTTTTTAAGTAAATACAGTACAAACGGGCAAGTGTGACACTTCAAATTGAATGGGACATTTTGCTTTACAAAACACACATAATTAAATCGTTGACTGACATATTAATAAAGACTGCTCACGGCTGTCATGTTTGACAGTTCTCTGGCTCACCATGCGCTTCCCGGAGACAAAATACAATGCAAAATACATTGTTTACCATAGGCGCCATCTTCTTTCCGGGACATGAAGCTATAGTCGTAAGAAGTCTTTATAAATGCGTCAGTCAACGATTAAATATGTTTACAGATAATTTAATTTTTGAGCCCAAGAGAGTCCAAACTCACATCAAAACTAATGTCGTACGTGAATTATGTCGGTTATTACAAACAATTTTCATGTTAAAATTTTTGCCATATTTCTAAAAATAAAAAAAATTCAGCATTTATTATATAATTTAAACATTTCGAATTTTTCCGATTTCTGTCCATAGTTTTCGTAGATGGTCATGGACAACAATTTTCATCATTACAAAAGAAGGCCGTCTGGAAAGGCTATCGTTCGCACCTGCAACCGATTTTTTCTGTCAAAGATATTTTTAGTGAGCCACTTATATAAGCACATGCACATGCTACAGAACAGAGTACCTTTACCTGACTGAAAATTTAGGAAACTAAACTAATTCGGTAATTTACAAAACGTAAAGATTTAAGGCTAGCTTTTTAAGTGCACTAACTTTCGGCAATATTTGTATTTTTGTTCAATTAATAAAAAAATGCACAATTAAATGACTACGACACTGTACTCGTATATCAAGATTCAAGAAGTAATAAATTTAAGTACACTATTGTAATTTTGCATTTAAAATCTGTCGTGTCTTGGACTTTTAAAACTGGTAAAAAAACATTAGATTAATTCCAAGCCTCTTTTTAAAAATATATATCTTAAACTATTTAACGGCCCTAGTAGGGTAGGGACGGAGGGACATGAGATTAATGAACTCTAATTTAACAGATAAAAAAACCCTTATTTATAGAAAACGTAGTGTGCTTTACACAAATATCTCGCTGTTAAAACGCTACAGAATACTTATCCCACTCGGCCCCCAATTAACCCTCTATATCACAGAAAATGATAACTGTTCAGTATTTATGTACTTACGTCATCAACATCAAAGACTTCCTCCTCATTCTCAGACATTTTTAATGTGTAATAGAATAGTATGTATAGTATAACACGAACACTTTACCAGTTTAATATCTTTTGTGATCTTTCCTTTTACGTAGGTATATAACATAACCTATCACGCCATAGTCGCAATAATAAGACATCAAAACTTTATACTACTACTGCTACTCAAAGCTTCTAATACGATACTTTACAGTGAACTGCACCAAGCTGACACAAAATATAAAGGTTAGGGAAGCTGAATGACAACTGAGATTGAGTCAAACCACAGAGCACGCACAGTACGAGAGATGACTAGATGAGTGGGAATAGTGGGAGGGGAGCGCACGCCACAAACCGCCTTTAAATTAGGTAGGTAATTAGATTACTGGAAAGTAGTTAGATTACTGAAAAGTAGTTAGATTACATTAAGTAGTTTTTAGGTAGTAGTTAACTACTTCTTCAACTAAATTTTTGAGTATTTTACGGAATTAAAAATGTAGTTGAGTATAACTACTAATATGAATAAAGTAGTTTGAGTACAACTACTTTTCTTGAAAAAGTAGTTAACTACGTAGTTAACTGCAAAAGTAGTTAACTACTGCCCAGCTCTGCTATTCACTACTCTCGTTGTTCGACAAAATTATTGCTATAATATATTAAAGAATCCTCATTCCAGACAAAATATATTTCCCACTTTTTGGCCGCAATTCCACATTTATTAATTTAGCCAGAATGGGAAATTTGTACGCGGTTCTTCGTGAAATTTCGCCCGGGCAAATTGAGTTTGGCGAATGACTTTGGAGTTCCTCATGTGGAATAACGAGCAACTTTATTACACAGAATTCCTGAAATAAAAGTTTTTACTACTGATGGAGTTTTAAAAAATGGTAGATTAAAAACCAAAACGTGCATTGAGCTGGATTATTATCATAGTATGAAGCATGAGAAATGTGAATATATAGGGAGATTCACTTTTATGTGACCAAATTGTAACAGATGATAGATCTTCAAAAAATTGCTGCGCTTTTTCGTATCTTTTTAAGGCCTGTAAGTTAGTTTCAAAAAATATGTGGACTTTATTGAATACTTACCAAACTAGTTGAGATATTTAAGTAATATTTGGTACACGTGATAAATAAACTTAAATATTTAAGGATATACTCTTGAAGACAGGTTCCAAAATTTGTAGGGAAGCTCTGTATCTCAAAAAGTAAAAGCTTGAATGGGTAAGTTTATTGGAAAATGTTACTTTATTTAAAGTAAGAAACAAATTTCTACTTTAAGTCTTACTTATGGAGATAATTTTTTAGTTAACTTGCGCGCGAAACCATGTGACACATGAGGACATTTTTGTTTACAATTTTATTACTACACAAGGTGATTCATTTTTTTCATTTATTTCTTCATATTGTGAGGTGACGTTATTGGAATCTTTGTTCCCAGAAACATACCAGTTTTGTTCTGCAGTTGGATAACGCTTGTGAGTGTGAGTAGATAAAAACATTTTTGTGTCTCTCTCCGATCAAAAGTTGCAAGCTCAAATATACAATGTGTCCCGGATAAGAATGAACAGCATGGGGATCTTGCGAACGGTGAGAGATAGAACAACGGTTAAATGGGGAAAAAATGCGCAATTTTAAGGTCAATAAAATGGTACAAACAGAGTTCTAATTTTTTTTTCGTTTTTTATCTTTTTGAAAAAGTAAAATTTTGCGTTTTCAATTTTATTTTTTTCTGAAGTTGTTATCATAGATAGAAAAAAAAGAAAAACATCTTCTTATGGCACTTTTTAACGGGCTTTAAGACGGCGTTTTTAGATTTGTTCTACAACATATCGTTTTTGAGAAACCATCTTCAACTTTATTTTTTTAAATACGGACCTGAATTTTTATTTGCAGATTTTGTAATCACTTTTCATTGCAAATACCATGATAAATATGTTTAGAACGTTTTGAGACAATTATACTGAAAATTCCTTTTTTTCATTCATTTTTCTCTATTGCGGCCTTGTATTTAATAATAAGAAGTCTAAATATTAATCAGTCTTGTCAACAATTTTTAACTTACAGTTTATTTTTACTTCGAAAACCTAATATTTTTAAATACGGCCCTGCCTGGTGTTTTCCTCTGTTGTTGTACAGGAAACAGTGTCGCATTGTGTTTTGGAGTAAATTCTTCGCTTTTTCTAATTGTGAGAAGAAAGCTTTAAGCCTATGAAGCCAATAACTTTTAACATTTATTAATTGCAACAATACATTCGTTTGGCCTCTACACTATTTTTGTGACGCAAGATATTAACATGCTAACATGTTAAATTTGTCGTAATTTGAAAAAACACCCTCAATTTCTAATAATACAAATTATTAACTAAATGATACAGTGAGCGTTATGACAAATGACAAGGGGTTGGTTTCGTTGTTTCAAAGCCTTCTAGGTGGAGGATTTTTATTTATTTTTTTTATTATCGTATGTGCCTGTTATTAGTCTTTGCCGTCCTTTTTTTGGTTCTCCGATTCAAAGATAAGTTGTATGTTAAATTGTTGACAATACTGATTAATATTTAGACTTCTTATTATTAAATACAGAGGGCTGCATTAGAAAAAAAAAATGAATGGAAAAGGGAATTTTCAGTATAATTCTCTCAAAACGTTCTAAAAATATTTCGTGTCATACATCATAGTATTTGCAATGAAAAGTGCTTTCAAAATCTGCAAAAAAATCCAGGTCCGTATTTTAAAAAATAAAGTTGAAGATGGTTTCTCAAAAACGAAATGTAGAACAAATCTAAAAACGCCATATTAAAGCCCGTTAAAAAGTGCCAGTTTTTCTTTTTTTCCTATCTGTGATAACAACTTCAGGAAAAAATAGAATCGAAAACGCAACATTTCACTTTTTTCAAAATAACTCAAAAACGAAAAAGATATTAGAAATCTGTTTGTACCATTTTATTGACTTTAGAATTGCGCAACTTTTTCCCCATTCAACCGTTGTTCTATCTTTCACCGTTTGCAAGATCCCCAGGCTGTTCATTTTTATCCGGGACACATTGTATAAAAAAATTAAGGAATATTTCTGACCTTTATTTAACCGAATTATCCGGAGAAAACAAGTGATCATCAACCATTACGATGAATAGAAAACACTCGCTTTACATTTCTGATGTGTCCCATTGAAGACTTATCCACTCCCTAATTTTTATTTATGGGCCGATTTTCTAAATCTTTTTTTTTTGTTAAATATAATATCTTCCAACAAGACATCGGAGACACATACTAGATCTTTTTAAAATTTTAGTTAAGGCCTATGCGACTAGGAGTTTGAGTCGAAAAGTCGTTAAGTACTATTAGCGATTTTTTTAAACAAAAACCGATAACAAATTCTTATTCAGCACGATCTCAAATACTCTTATAAAACAACTGAAGAAAATCTCATTCCGTAGTAGTAAGCGATTATTATTATCTTCCTTTTATCGCATTTTAAACACATCAAAATACGATGTAGCTACTATTTGGTCTTATCGGAAAGAAGGTAATGACATAAGTAACACAACTTAAACAGCAACAACTGCCACCGCGATTTTCTTGCTTATTTTGCACCCCACAAAAAACGTAAGAAACAAAAACGTGGTAATTTTGAATAGCTAGGTGACGCTGAAAAGGAAATCGGCATTCATGGCCAACTCGTCGCACAGTATAAAAAACTCAAATTGAACAAAAACATTAATAGCCTTAGCATGTTTAGTGCAAGAGATAGAAGAAAATTTTTATATTGAAAATGTATGGCACTGAGAAGGTTTATGAAACTGGGTGCTCAGATAGTTTCAGAAAATTACACAGGGACTTCGGCTCTCTTAAAGCGACGCAATTTTTTTAAGATTTGAGGTTTTTTAGTATAGCACCAAAGATTGACCATGGATACCCATTTATTTATTAACGTTTAGCTACCCAAAATGTATATGTCGGTGTCGGAGTCCTATAGTGAAATGAAACGCCGGCGTATAATGTAAAGAAATATATTATTATTACGCTATCTGCCGCGGATTTTCACGAAATGCCGAACACTTACCGTCACATTGTGAAATAATAATCTCTACATGATCTTCGGTATCTTAAAAGTCGGAGTTTCGCGAAAAGATAGTGTTGGTTGAGTTTGCCCAGTAACCGTGTAACATCACTTCACGACGAAATTTACAATGTAGAAGCATTAGATGCCAATGTTACAAGAAAAAGGTCCAATGCAATTCCAGTTGTTAAGTAGGTACCGAGGTAGGTACCTACCTAATACCTAATGTAGGTTATATTATTTTATGTAGGTATTGTTTAACGTAGAGACTAGTTTGTGTTTATTCGATATTATAACATATTTTTTCATATTATTAATAAAAATAACTATACATTTTTTATCAGGAAATAGCTTATGAATACAATCTAAAAAGAATACGCCGTCTTTTCGCGAAACGCCGAATTCTAAAATATGTTGAGATTATTATTTCACAATGTGACGGTAAGTGTTCGGCATGTCGTAAAAAGCTGCGGCAGATAGCGTAATAATATTTCTTTACATTATACGCCTAGGTATTTCACGAAAAGACTTATTTCACTATAAAACTACGACATATACATATTATTTTATGATCTTACTTTTTTTGAGGGGCGCAACATCCATTTTTTCAAAATCCATTTCTTTCAAAAATGAGTTAGTGATTGATTCTTATTGCTTTTCGTTACATAAATCCAATGTTGCAATCAGTTTCAAGCAAAACCGTTTAAATCCTATTTAAAATCTACCCTCAAATCAGACCGATCAAGCAAAACCAGATAAATCCACAAAATAAAATTTCATAGGAATTGTTCAAGCAAAACGGGATAAATCCATCTGCGAGTGTAGTATTTAGATTACTCTATCGGTGATATTTTGCCTATAGGTACATAATGTATTTTCGGATTTAACTTGCCAAGTGTTACGAAAAAATTTAGTGGGGTTACCAAAAAAAATTTCGAGTGGTTAAAGGGAATAATGTTTTCAGTTTAGGATGTGGACGCTGTGTGAAAGGGAACTCATTGTGTACTTCCTCGAATATACGCTTTATACGTTTTCTTACGTTTATACGTTAATATTGTAACGAAAAATGCCTCTAAAGTTGTTATATCAGCTTTCAATGAATATGTCTGTATGGTTTTCTAACCTACTCAAAGATTTAGCAGATAAATTTTAAGTTTGGGTATTCAACTTACAGTTTTATAATTTTTGTAATTAATTTAGAGGCATTTTCCGTCACATCTTTCTTGGCCTGAGGCCCCCAGGGCCCCATTTTCCTTTAGTTTCATTGTTTTCCCTGTAGAGCTTCCATAACTTTCTAGAAAGTTTGATAGAACAAAAATAAATAGCTAGTTTACGGCTGTGTAGTTTTACTTAGTAGATAAAATAACGAGTTTTGCAGCCAGAAAGGTATATATTAACTTCTTTTTATAATACCAAGCTTTCGGTCTACTTCGTGACCTTCATCAGGGCTAGAAAATTATTTAAATTATTAGAAAATATTGAGAAAAGGTTGAAATTTTACTCACAATTATGTTGAAGTCTTTTATCAATATTAAAACCAGATAGATTTTAGGTTTAAAAGGGCCAGAAAAAGGTTTTTACATAATTTCGTGTGAAAATTTATACCGTCAATTTTGTTTGTAATTGTTTTTTGTTAATAAGGTAATTTAGTTTCAAAAAACAAAAGATAAATTTATAATAAGAAAAAATGTTTTTTAGGTTATCATCAAAAAGTGTCAGAAAACTTGGTGTGATACAAGGTTAGAAATAACCTTAGTTGATATAAGGTTATGTTACAACATTCTGGAAATCCAAATTTTTATATATAATTATTATAAGATGTAAGAGTTACAATGAAATATTAATAGATGTATTGTTATTAGAATTATTTAAAGATAAAATAAAACAGTATATGGAACTTAAATCTTTGATGTCTGTTTTTTTATTAATAGACTTGTTATCATTATTAATTTCAACCATTTCAAGAAATAACCTTTTATTAAGATTTTTTTGCCTATGTAATATTGAAACATTGTCAAATTTAAAATGATGACCTGTTATAAAAGCATGTTCACTTAAAGCAGTAGTAGTTTTTTGTAATTTGACATCACTTTTATGTCCTGAAATTCTATTTTTTAAATTTTGTGATGTTTGACCAATATATGAATTATTACAGTTGTTACAAGGTATTGAATAAACAACATTAGATTGGTTATTTATAGGTGTCTTATCTTTTAATTTTGTGTATAAACTTCCAATCGATTTAACATTTTTTAGAGCTATTTTAACATTTTCATTTTTAAAAATTTTAGTTATTTTAGGGGTAAGTTCCTTAATATAAGGTAATGACCTATAAAAGAAATGATCAGGAATATTATCAACCTCTTGAATTGCAGTAATATTATCATTATTATCATTATTATAAACATTACTTGAAATTTCGTGGGGACGTGTATTGAAAAGTAATTTGTTAAGGAATTTTTCAGGGTAAGAATTATCCAAAAATATAGATTTAATTTTGACTAAATTATTATGCAGTAAAGTTGGATGAACTAGTTTTATTATTCTATTTTTCGAATCTTGTCTTGGCTTTATCAATCTTTCTTCTCTTATGTTTTGAAAAACTTTTTTCTAGTGTTACCTGTACCTGTTTTGAATTACTTATCCCTTCAGGGTGAGTGCAATTCTTTTCCTTTTTTTCACGTTCCAAAATTATTTTCTTGTATTCTTGATAGATTTCAAAATTACCTGCATGCTTTGTTTTGATATGCTTTAAAAAATTTGACGTTGTAGTGTAAAATCCCTTTATTATTATTTTTTGTGCAACACATAGTTCGCATTTTGCTTCTATCTTGTTTTTATTAAAGCCAATTATAGGGTAAAACTTTCCGTCGAATAGTGGTCTTAACTTTAACTTATTGACAATGACAACCTCAGTATTTAGACTGGTAGGTGACTCCGAACTGCAAAGAAGGTAGGTATTGAGTTACAGTCAGTATATCAGATAGCAGATGATGGCAAAACGGGACTTTTTTATAATTGCACAAAAATTCTTACTAGATATAGGTATGGTACAGAAAAAATTGGTAGCGGATGCGATCGATAGCTCTTCCGAGAGGCCCTCTTTTTAAAAGCTTTTATTTAACTTGCAATGTATGTATGTATGTATGTATGTATGTATGTAATTTGTTCGGGTGGAATCTTGCAACTCAATTTTGAAGCAGATATCTTCAACCGATCGAGCTGAAATTTTGTACACACGTTTAATTTGGATGACAATGCATGATTATATGTGTGACGTCATTCTAAATCCAACATGGCGGAACACTCAAGATGGCGGACTAGTTAAATTTCAACCGATCGAGCTGAAATTTTGTACACACGTTTAATTTGGATGACAATGCATGATTATATGTGTGACGTCATTCTAAATCCAACATGGCGGAACACTCAAGATGGCGGACTAGTTAAATTTCAACCGATCGAGCTGAAATTTTGTACACACGTTTAATTTGGATGACAATGCATGATTATATGTGTGACGTCATTCTAAATCCAACATGGCGGAACACTCAAGATGGCGGACTAGTTAAATTTCAACCGATCGAGCTGAAATTTTGTACACACGTTTAATTTGGATGACAATGCATGATTATATGTGTGACGTCATTCTAAATCCAACATGGCGGAACACCCAAGATGGTCATTAGAAGGTCTCCTCATTGAAGAGCTAGACTGTTCTAAACTAACCGGCAAACGACCTTGCAACAATGATGCGTTAACTGAGATGAATAGACTCAGACACCTGGCCAAACTAAAAATTACAAAATAAATTAAAAGTAAAAAAATATTTTTAAAAAAAGCTTTTATTTAAATGCGCTAAAAATAATAAAATAATCTTTTCTTTTAAAACTTTTACTATCAACTTATAACGTCATTCCACAATTTATATGATATAAAAGCTTGTCGCGAGATTTAAGTTTTCAAACTAAGTAAATACCACTACTTAAATCATATAAATTGTGGAATGACGTTATAAGTTGATAGTAAAAGTTTTAAAAGAAAAGATTATTTTATTCTTTTTAGCGCATTTAAATAAAAGCTTTTTTTAAAAATATTTTTTTTACTTTTTTTCATGATGAAAGTTGCTGTCCATGGCCACCTATGCCAAAAATAAAAAAAAAATTAAAATTGCTTTAACTTTGTTATTTCTAGAGGTACAGAAAAAAGTTTGATACGAAATTTGTTTGCAACAACTGTGAGAATACAACTATTGTATCAATTTTGAAAGAAATTAAGAAAAAATATTTGCAATATTCGTGATTGTCAAAACGTCTAGTTTCCCATGAAAATAAATAATCGATTATGACGCTAAATTAAAGTAGGCATAGTAGGTATTCATATTTTGAAAGTAAAGCGGTTTTTATGCACTTCATCGAATGTCGAATAGCTAATCTAGAATTGTTATTTTAAATAATAAAAAAATGTGAAACTCGTAGACATTATTGTCTGTTATGAGAATAAATTAAAAATACTTAATATTTTCAACTTAACGTAATACTTAACAGGTAGGTAAAAAGGTAATGCCATAGCAATTATCATAAAAAATAAATTATAAAATGTCCTACCTATTATTACAATACAATAAATGCTCAGTGAATACCTATACTAAAATCGAGCAATCCGTACGCCTGGCGTAAATAAACCCACGCGTTCAATGACGTTCCGCGATTGGTCGGTAGACTATAAAATTTCACCCGACTCGGCACCAGGGACGTACTCGATCGCAAAAGTGTAGTTATGCGGTATTATCTTGTTGTTTTCAGATATTTAGACACTGCCACAAATAATTTTATCGATGTTTTGAACCATTTTAATTAAGCCAATAATTCTTTTCCGAAATATTTTGATGTAAACAATTGTAAAACTAAAATTAAATACAGGTTCTGCCTCAGTGCGGCCCTGGCGAATATTTCAAGTCACGTGCTCTTGTTTACGCCAGGCGTAAGAGTTGCTCGATTTTAGTATAGTACCTACTTTTCACAACAAACAACACCGTACATTCTTCAGCATCTCTATATTTTAAGTAATCCTCATTTTTTAGTATTTACTAATTTTGGGGAACTGTTGAATAAATTCACCTGTTTAGGTAACCCATTTGCAAAATTCCAATAGGGATGTCATTTCATTACCAACGTCATAACGCTATCATTGCATATTTATTTTCATGGGTAACTTAGATCTTACGTAAACCACAAATACTACAATATTTTTTCTTAATTTTTTTAAGTAAATACAGTACAAACGGGCAAGTGTGACACTTCAAATTGAATGGGACATTTTGCTTTACAAAACACACATAATTAAATCGTTGACTGACATATTAATAAAGACTGCTCACGGCTGTCATGTTTGACAGTTCTCTGGCTCACCATGCGCTTCCCGGAGACAAAATACAATGCAAAATACATTGTTTACCATAGGCGCCATCTTCTTTCCGGGACATGAAGCTATAGTCGTAAGAAGTCTTTATAAATGCGTCAGTCAACGATTAAATATGTTTACAGATAATTTAATTTTTGAGCCCAAGAGAGTCCAAACTCACATCAAAACTAATGTCGTACGTGAATTATGTCGGTTATTACAAACAATTTTCATGTTAAAATTTTTGCCATATTTCTAAAAATAAAAAAAATTCAGCATTTATTATATAATTTAAACATTTCGAATTTTTCCGATTTCTGTCCATAGTTTTCGTAGATGGTCATGGACAACAATTTTCATCATTACAAAAGAAGGCCGTCTGGAAAGGCTATCGTTCGCACCTGCAACCGATTTTTTCTGTCAAAGATATTTTTAGTGAGCCACTTATATAAGCACATGCACATGCTACAGAACAGAGTACCTTTACCTGACTGAAAATTTAGGAAACTAAACTAATTCGGTAATTTACAAAACGTAAAGATTTAAGGCTAGCTTTTTAAGTGCACTAACTTTCGGCAATATTTGTATTTTTGTTCAATTAATAAAAAAATGCACAATTAAATGACTACGACACTGTACTCGTATATCAAGATTCAAGAAGTAATAAATTTAAGTACACTATTGTAATTTTGCATTTAAAATCTGTCGTGTCTTGGACTTTTAAAACTGGTAAAAAAACATTAGATTAATTCCAAGCCTCTTTTTAAAAATATATATCTTAAACTATTTAACGGCCCTAGTAGGGTAGGGACGGAGGGACATGAGATTAATGAACTCTAATTTAACAGATAAAAAAAACCTTATTTATAGAAAACGTAGTGTGCTTTACACAAATATCTCGCTGTTAAAACGCTACAGAATACTTATCCCACTCGGCCCCCAATTAACCCTCTATATCACAGAAAATGATAACTGTTCAGTATTTATGTACTTACGTCATCAACATCAAAGACTTCCTCCTCATTCTCAGACATTTTTAATGTGTAATAGAATAGTATGTATAGTATAACACGAACACTTTACCAGTTTAATATCTTTTGTGATCTTTCCTTTTACGTAGGTATATAACATAACCTATCACGCCATAGTCGCAATAATAAGACATCAAAACTTTATACTACTACTGCTACTCAAAGCTTCTAATACGATACTTTACAGTGAACTGCACCAAGCTGACACAAAATATAAAGGTTTCAAAAATGAGTTAGTGATTGATTCTTATTGCTTTTCGTTACATAAATCCAATGTTGCAATCAGTTTCAAGCAAAACCGTTTAAATCCTATTTAAAATCTACCCTCAAATCAGACCGATCAAGCAAAACCAGATAAATCCACAAAATAAAATTTCATAGGAATTGTTCAAGCAAAACGGGATAAATCCATCTGCGAGTGTAGTATTTAGATTACTCTATCGGTGATATTTTGCCTATAGGTACATAATGTATTTTCGGATTTAACTTGCCAAGTGTTACGAAAAAATTTAGTGGGGTTACCAAAAAAAATTTCGAGTGGTTAAAGGGAATAATGTTTTCAGTTTAGGATGTGGACGCTGTGTGAAAGGGAACTCATTGTGTACTTCCTCGAATATACGCTTTATACGTTTTCTTACGTTTATACGTTAATATTGTAACGAAAAATGCCTCTAAAGTTGTTATATCAGCTTTCAATGAATATGTCTGTATGGTTTTCTAACCTACTCAAAGATTTAGCAGATAAATTTTAAGTTTGGGTATTCAACTTACAGTTTTATAATTTTTGTAATTAATTTAGAGGCATTTTCCGTCACATCTTTCTTGGCCTGAGGCCCCCAGGGCCCCATTTTCCTTTAGTTTCATTGTTTTCCCTGTAGAGCTTCCATAACTTTCTAGAAAGTTTGATAGAACAAAAATAAATAGCTAGTTTACGGCTGTGTAGTTTTACTTAGTAGATAAAATAACGAGTTTTGCAGCCAGAAAGGTATATATTAACTTCTTTTTATAATACCAAGCTTTCGGTCTACTTCGTGACCTTCATCAGGGCTAGAAAATTATTTAAATTATTAGAAAATATTGAGAAAAGGTTGAAATTTTACTCACAATTATGTTGAAGTCTTTTATCAATATTAAAACCAGATAGATTTTAGGTTTAAAAGGGCCAGAAAAAGGTTTTTACATAATTTCGTGTGAAAATTTATACCGTCAATTTTGTTTGTAATTGTTTTTTGTTAATAAGGTAATTTAGTTTCAAAAAACAAAAGATAAATTTATAATAAGAAAAAATGTTTTTTAGGTTATCATCAAAAAGTGTCAGAAAACTTGGTGTGATACAAGGTTAGAAATAACCTTAGTTGATATAAGGTTATGTTACAACATTCTGGAAATCCAAATTTTTATATATAATTATTATAAGATGTAAGAGTTACAATGAAATATTAATAGATGTATTGTTATTAGAATTATTTAAAGATAAAATAAAACAGTATATGGAACTTAAATCTTTGATGTCTGTTTTTTTATTAATAGACTTGTTATCATTATTAATTTCAACCATTTCAAGAAATAACCTTTTATTAAGATTTTTTTGCCTATGTAATATTGAAACATTGTCAAATTTAAAATGATGACCTGTTATAAAAGCATGTTCACTTAAAGCAGTAGTAGTTTTTTGTAATTTGACATCACTTTTATGTCCTGAAATTCTATTTTTTAAATTTTGTGATGTTTGACCAATATATGAATTATTACAGTTGTTACAAGGTATTGAATAAACAACATTAGATTGGTTATTTATAGGTGTCTTATCTTTTAATTTTGTGTATAAACTTCCAATCGATTTAACATTTTTTAGAGCTATTTTAACATTTTCATTTTTAAAAATTTTAGTTATTTTAGGGGTAAGTTCCTTAATATAAGGTAATGACCTATAAAAGAAATGATCAGGAATATTATCAACCTCTTGAATTGCAGTAATATTATCATTATTATCATTATTATAAACATTACTTGAAATTTCGTGGGGACGTGTATTGAAAAGTAATTTGTTAAGGAATTTTTCAGGGTAAGAATTATCCAAAAATATAGATTTAATTTTGACTAAATTATTATGCAGTAAAGTTGGATGAACTAGTTTTATTATTCTATTTTTCGAATCTTGTCTTGGCTTTATCAATCTTTCTTCTCTTATGTTTTGAAAAACTTTTTTCTAGTGTTACCTGTACCTGTTTTGAATTACTTATCCCTTCAGGGTGAGTGCAATTCTTTTCCTTTTTTTCACGTTCCAAAATTATTTTCTTGTATTCTTGATAGATTTCAAAATTACCTGCATGCTTTGTTTTGATATGCTTTAAAAAATTTGACGTTGTAGTGTAAAATCCCTTTATTATTATTTTTTGTGCAACACATAGTTCGCATTTTGCTTCTATCTTGTTTTTATTAAAGCCAATTATAGGGTAAAACTTTCCGTCGAATAGTGGTCTTAACTTTAACTTATTGACAATGACAACCTCAGTATTTAGACTGGTAGGTGACTCCGAACTGCAAAGAAGGTAGGTATTGAGTTACAGTCAGTATATCAGATAGCAGATGATGGCAAAACGGGACTTTTTTATAATTGCACAAAAATTCTTACTAGATATAGGTATGGTACAGAAAAAATTGGTAGCGGATGCGATCGATAGCTCTTCCGAGAGGCCCTCTTTTTAAAAGCTTTTATTTAACTTGCAATGTATGTATGTATGTATGTATGTATGTATGTAATTTGTTCGGGTGGAATCTTGCAACTCAATTTTGAAGCAGATATCTTCAACCGATCGAGCTGAAATTTTGTACACACGTTTAATTTGGATGACAATGCATGATTATATGTGTGACGTCATTCTAAATCCAACATGGCGGAACACTCAAGATGGCGGACTAGTTAAATTTCAACCGATCGAGCTGAAATTTTGTACACACGTTTAATTTGGATGACAATGCATGATTATATGTGTGACGTCATTCTAAATCCAACATGGCGGAACACTCAAGATGGCGGACTAGTTAAATTTCAACCGATCGAGCTGAAATTTTGTACACACGTTTAATTTGGATGACA
The DNA here is from genome assembly GCA_963920635.1 of Pseudeuparius sepicola. NCBI lineage: Eukaryota > Metazoa > Arthropoda > Insecta > Coleoptera > Anthribidae > Pseudeuparius > Pseudeuparius sepicola. Next base: position 50,868,122 of record OY987301.1, read on the forward strand.
ATGCATGATTATATGTGTGACGTCATTCTAAATCCAACATGGCGGAACACTCAAGATGGCGGACTAGTTAAATTTCAACCGATCGAGCTGAAATTTTGTACACACGTTTAATTTGGATGACAATGCATGATTATATGTGTGACGTCATTCTAAATCCAACATGGCGGAACACCCAAGATGGTCATTAGAAGGTCTCCTCATTGAAGAGCTAGACTGTTCTAAACTAACCGGCAAACGACCTTGCAACAATGATGCGTTAACTGAGATGAATAGACTCAGACACCTGGCCAAACTAAAAATTACAAAATAAATTAAAAGTAAAAAAATATTTTTAAAAAAAGCTTTTATTTAAATGCGCTAAAAATAATAAAATAATCTTTTCTTTTAAAACTTTTACTATCAACTTATAACGTCATTCCACAATTTATATGATATAAAAGCTTGTCGCGAGATTTAAGTTTTCAAACTAAGTTAATACCACTACTTAAATCTCGCGACAAGCTTTTATATCATATAAATTGTGGAATGACGTTATAAGTTGATAGTAAAAGTTTTAAAAGAAAAGATTATTTTATTCTTTTTAGCGCATTTAAATAAAAGCTTTTTTTAAAAATATTTTTTTTACTTTTTTTCATGATGAAAGTTGCTGTCCATGGCCACCTATGCCAAAAATAAAAAAAAAATTAAAATTGCTTTAACTTTGTTATTTCTAGAGGTACAGAAAAAAGTTTGATACGAAATTTGTTTGCAACAACTGTGAGAATACAACTATTGTATCAATTTTGAAAGAAATTAAGAAAAAATATTTGCAATATTCGTGATTGTCAAAACGTCTAGTTTCCCATGAAAATAAATAATCGATTATGACGCTAAATTAAAGTAGGCATAGTAGGTATTCATATTTTGAAAGTAAAGCGGTTTTTATGCACTTCATCGAATGTCGAATAGCTAATCTAGAATTGTTATTTTAAATAATAAAAAAATGTGAAACTCGTAGACATTATTGTCTGTTATGAGAATAAATTAAAAATACTTAATATTTTCAACTTAACGTAATACTTAACAGGTAGGTAAAAAGGTAATGCCATAGCAATTATCATAAAAAATAAATTATAAAATGTCCTACCTATTATTACAATACAATAAATGCTCAGTGAATACCTATACTAAAATCGAGCAATCCGTACGCCTGGCGTAAATAAACCCACGCGTTCAATGACGTTCCGCGATTGGTCGGTAGACTATAAAATTTCACCCGACTCGGCACCAGGGACGTACTCGATCGCAAAAGTGTAGTTATGCGGTATTATCTTGTTGTTTTCAGATATTTAGACACTGCCACAAATAATTTTATCGATGTTTTGAACCATTTTAATTAAGCCAATAATTCTTTTCCGAAATATTTTGATGTAAACAATTGTAAAACTAAAATTAAATACAGGTTCTGCCTCAGTGCGGCCCTGGCGAATATTTCAAGTCACGTGCTCTTGTTTACGCCAGGCGTAAGAGTTGCTCGATTTTAGTATAGTACCTACTTTTCACAACAAACAACACCTTACATTCTTCAGCGTCTCCATATTTTAAGTAATCCTCATTTTTTAGTATTTACTAATTTTGGGGAACTGTTGAATAAATTCACCTGTTTAGGTAACCCATTTGCAAAATTCCAATAGGGATGTCATTTCATTACCAACGTCATAACGCTATCATTGCATATTTATTTTCATGGGTAACTTAGATCTTACGTAAACCACAAATACTACAATATTTTTTCTTAATTTTTTTAAGTAAATACAGTACAAACGGGCAAGTGTGACACTTCAAATTGAATGGGACATTTTGCTTTACAAAACACACATAATTAAATCGTTGACTGACATATTAATAAAGACTGCTCACGGCTGTCATGTTTGACAGTTCTCTGGCTCACCATGCGCTTCCCGGAGACAAAATACAATGCAAAATACATTGTTTACCATAGGCGCCATCTTCTTTCCGGGACATGAAGCTATAGTCGTAAGAAGTCTTTATAAATGCGTCAGTCAACGATTAAATATGTTTACAGATAATTTAATTTTTGAGCCCAAGAGAGTCCAAACTCACATCAAAACTAATGTCGTACGTGAATTATGTCGGTTATTACAAACAATTTTCATGTTAAAATTTTTGCCATATTTCTAAAAATAAAAAAAATTCAGCATTTATTATATAATTTAAACATTTCGAATTTTTCCGATTTCTGTCCATAGTTTTCGTAGATGGTCATGGACAACAATTTTCATCATTACAAAAGAAGGCCGTCTGGAAAGGCTATCGTTCGCACCTGCAACCGATTTTTTCTGTCAAAGATATTTTTAGTGAGCCACTTATATAAGCACATGCACATGCTACAGAACAGAGTACCTTTACCTGACTGAAAATTTAGGAAACTAAACTAATTCGGTAATTTACAAAACGTAAAGATTTAAGGCTAGCTTTTTAAGTGCACTAACTTTCGGCAATATTTGTATTTTTGTTCAATTAATAAAAAAATGCACAATTAAATGACTACGACACTGTACTCGTATATCAAGATTCAAGAAGTAATAAATTTAAGTACACTATTGTAATTTTGCATTTAAAATCTGTCGTGTCTTGGACTTTTAAAACTGGTAAAAAAACATTAGATTAATTCCAAGCCTCTTTTTAAAAATATATATCTTAAACTATTTAACGGCCCTAGTAGGGTAGGGACGGAGGGACATGAGATTAATGAACTCTAATTTAACAGATAAAAAAACCCTTATTTATAGAAAACGTAGTGTGCTTTACACAAATATCTCGCTGTTAAAACGCTACAGAATACTTATCCCACTCGGCCCCCAATTAACCCTCTATATCACAGAAAATGATAACTGTTCAGTATTTATGTACTTACGTCATCAACATCAAAGACTTCCTCCTCATTCTCAGACATTTTTAATGTGTAATAGAATAGTATGTATAGTATAACACGAACACTTTACCAGTTTAATATCTTTTGTGATCTTTCCTTTTACGTAGGTATATAACATAACCTATCACGCCATAGTCGCAATAATAAGACATCAAAACTTTATACTACTACTGCTACTCAAAGCTTCTAATACGATACTTTACAGTGAACTGCACCAAGCTGACACAAAATATAAAGGTTAGGGAAGCTGAATGACAACTGAGATTGAGTCAAACCACAGAGCACGCACAGTACGAGAGATGACTAGATGAGTGGGAATAGTGGGAGGGGAGCGCACGCCACAAACCGCCTTTAAATTAGGTAGGTAATTAGATTACTGGAAAGTAGTTAGATTACTGAAAAGTAGTTAGATTACATTAAGTAGTTTTTAGGTAGTAGTTAACTACTTCTTCAACTAAATTTTTGAGTATTTTACGGAATTAAAAATGTAGTTGAGTATAACTACTAATATGAATAAAGTAGTTTGAGTACAACTACTTTTCTTGAAAAAGTAGTTAACTACGTAGTTAACTGCAAAAGTAGTTAACTACTGCCCAGCTCTGCTATTCACTACTCTCGTTGTTCGACAAAATTATTGCTATAATATATTAAAGAATCCTCATTCCAGACAAAATATATTTCCCACTTTTTGGCCGCAATTCCACATTTATTAATTTAGCCAGAATGGGAAATTTGTACGCGGTTCTTCGTGAAATTTCGCCCGGGCAAATTGAGTTTGGCGAATGACTTTGGAGTTCCTCATGTGGAATAACGAGCAACTTTATTACACAGAATTCCTGAAATAAAAGTTTTTACTACTGATGGAGTTTTAAAAAATGGTAGATTAAAAACCAAAACGTGCATTGAGCTGGATTATTATCATAGTATGAAGCATGAGAAATGTGAATATATAGGGAGATTCACTTTTATGTGACCAAATTGTAACAGATGATAGATCTTCAAAAAATTGCTGCGCTTTTTCGTATCTTTTTAAGGCCTGTAAGTTAGTTTCAAAAAATATGTGGACTTTATTGAATACTTACCAAACTAGTTGAGATATTTAAGTAATATTTGGTACACGTGATAAATAAACTTAAATATTTAAGGATATACTCTTGAAGACAGGTTCCAAAATTTGTAGGGAAGCTCTGTATCTCAAAAAGTAAAAGCTTGAATGGGTAAGTTTATTGGAAAATGTTACTTTATTTAAAGTAAGAAACAAATTTCTACTTTAAGTCTTACTTATGGAGATAATTTTTTAGTTAACTTGCGCGCGAAACCATGTGACACATGAGGACATTTTTGTTTACAATTTTATTACTACACAAGGTGATTCATTTTTTTCATTTATTTCTTCATATTGTGAGGTGACGTTATTGGAATCTTTGTTCCCAGAAACATACCAGTTTTGTTCTGCAGTTGGATAACGCTTGTGAGTGTGAGTAGATAAAAACATTTTTGTGTCTCTCTCCGATCAAAAGTTGCAAGCTCAAATATACAATGTGTCCCGGATAAGAATGAACAGCATGGGGATCTTGCGAACGGTGAGAGATAGAACAACGGTTAAATGGGGAAAAAATGCGCAATTTTAAGGTCAATAAAATGGTACAAACAGAGTTCTAATTTTTTTTTCGTTTTTTATCTTTTTGAAAAAGTAAAATTTTGCGTTTTCAATTTTATTTTTTTCTGAAGTTGTTATCATAGATAGAAAAAAAAGAAAAACATCTTCTTATGGCACTTTTTAACGGGCTTTAAGACGGCGTTTTTAGATTTGTTCTACAACATATCGTTTTTGAGAAACCATCTTCAACTTTATTTTTTTAAATACGGACCTGAATTTTTATTTGCAGATTTTGTAATCACTTTTCATTGCAAATACCATGATAAATATGTTTAGAACGTTTTGAGACAATTATACTGAAAATTCCTTTTTTTCATTCATTTTTCTCTATTGCGGCCTTGTATTTAATAATAAGAAGTCTAAATATTAATCAGTCTTGTCAACAATTTTTAACTTACAGTTTATTTTTACTTCGAAAACCTAATATTTTTAAATACGGCCCTGCCTGGTGTTTTCCTCTGTTGTTGTACAGGAAACAGTGTCGCATTGTGTTTTGGAGTAAATTCTTCGCTTTTTCTAATTGTGAGAAGAAAGCTTTAAGCCTATGAAGCCAATAACTTTTAACATTTATTAATTGCAACAATACATTCGTTTGGCCTCTACACTATTTTTGTGACGCAAGATATTAACATGCTAACATGTTAAATTTGTCGTAATTTGAAAAAACACCCTCAATTTCTAATAATACAAATTATTAACTAAATGATACAGTGAGCGTTATGACAAATGACAAGGGGTTGGTTTCGTTGTTTCAAAGCCTTCTAGGTGGAGGATTTTTATTTTTTTTTTTATTATCGTATGTGCCTGTTATTAGTCTTTGCCGTCCTTTTTTTGGTTCTCCGATTCAAAGATAAGTTGTATGTTAAATTGTTGACAATACTGATTAATATTTAGACTTCTTATTATTAAATACAGAGGGCTGCATTAGAAAAAAAAAATGAATGGAAAAGGGAATTTTCAGTATAATTCTCTCAAAACGTTCTAAAAATATTTCGTGTCATACATCATAGTATTTGCAATGAAAAGTGCTTTCAAAATCTGCAAAAAAATCCAGGTCCGTATTTTAAAAAATAAAGTTGAAGATGGTTTCTCAAAAACGAAATGTAGAACAAATCTAAAAACGCCATATTAAAGCCCGTTAAAAAGTGCCAGTTTTTCTTTTTTTCCTATCTGTGATAACAACTTCAGGAAAAAATAGAATCGAAAACGCAACATTTCACTTTTTTCAAAATAACTCAAAAACGAAAAAGATATTAGAAATCTGTTTGTACCATTTTATTGACTTTAGAATTGCGCAACTTTTTCCCCATTCAACCGTTGTTCTATCTCTCACCGTTTGCAAGATCCCCAGGCTGTTCATTTTTATCCGGGACACATTGTATAAAAAAATTAAGGAATATTTCTGACCTTTATTTAACCGAATTATCCGGAGAAAACAAGTGATCATCAACCATTACGATGAATAGAAAACACTCGCTTTACATTTCTGATGTGTCCCATTGAAGACTTATCCACTCCCTAATTTTTATTTATGGGCCGATTTTCTAAATCTTTTTTTTTTTGTTAAATATAATATCTTCCAACAAGACATCGGAGACACATACTAGATCTTTTTAAAATTTTAGTTAAGGCCTATGCGACTAGGAGTTTGAGTCGAAAAGTCGTTAAGTACTATTAGCGATTTTTTTAAACAAAAACCGATAACAAATTCTTATTCAGCACGATCTCAAATACTCTTATAAAACAACTGAAGAAAATCTCATTCCGTAGTAGTAAGCGATTATTATTATCTTCCTTTTATCGCATTTTAAACACATCAAAATACGATGTAGCTACTATTTGGTCTTATCGGAAAGAAGGTAATGACATAAGTAACACAACTTAAACAGCAACAACTGCCACCGCGATTTTCTTGCTTATTTTGCACCCCACAAAAAACGTAAGAAACAAAAACGTGGTAATTTTGAATAGCTAGGTGACGCTGAAAAGGAAATCGGCATTCATGGCCAACTCGTCGCACAGTATAAAAAACTCAAATTGAACAAAAACATTAATAGCCTTAGCATGTTTAGTGCAAGAGATAGAAGAAAATTTTTATATTGAAAATGTATGGCACTGAGAAGGTTTATGAAACTGGGTGCTCAGATAGTTTCAGAAAATTACACAGGGACTTCGGCTCTCTTAAAGCGACGCAATTTTTTTAAGATTTGAGGTTTTTTAGTATAGCACCAAAGATTGACCATGGATACCCATTTATTTATTAACGTTTAGCTACCCAAAATGTATATGTCGGTGTCGGAGTCCTATAGTGAAATGAAACGCCGGCGTATAATGTAAAGAAATATATTATTATTACGCTATCTGCCGCGGATTTTCACGAAATGCCGAACACTTACCGTCACATTGTGAAATAATAATCTCTACATGATCTTCGGTATCTTAAAAGTCGGAGTTTCGCGAAAAGATAGTGTTGGTTGAGTTTGCCCAGTAACCGTGTAACATCACTTCACGACGAAATTTACAATGTAGAAGCATTAGATGCCAATGTTACAAGAAAAAGGTCCAATGCAATTCCAGTTGTTAAGTAGGTACCGAGGTAGGTACCTACCTAATACCTAATGTAGGTTATATTATTTTATGTAGGTATTGTTTAACGTAGAGACTAGTTTGTGTTTATTCGATATTATAACATATTTTTTCATATTATTAATAAAAATAACTATACATTTTTTATCAGGAAATAGCTTATGAATACAATCTAAAAAGAATACGCCGTCTTTTCGCGAAACGCCGAATTCTAAAATATGTTGAGATTATTATTTCACAATGTGACGGTAAGTGTTCGGCATGTCGTAAAAAGCTGCGGCAGATAGCGTAATAATATTTCTTTACATTATACGCCTAGGTATTTCACGAAAAGACTTATTTCACTATAAAACTACGACATATACATATTATTTTATGATCTTACTTTTTTTGAGGGGCGCAACAGAAACGAGAAAATCGCTATGATAAAAAATAAAAAAAATTCATAGCCTCAGGAGAGCCGAAGACTCTCTGCAATTTTCTGAAACTATCTGAGCATCCCGTTGCATACACCTTCTTAGTATGCCACCAGTTTTCAATATAAGAGTTTTCTTTTATCTCTTACAAGAAACATGCTACGGCTATCAATAGTTTTGCCCAATTCGATTTTTTTTATATTGACCTAGCTATCCAAAATACAAAATAGCAAAATTTTTGTTTTTACGGTTTTTTCATTGGTGGGGTGCAAAATAAGCCAGACAATCGCTAAGGTAAACCGAAAAAAATCGTCCTGTATATAGAGTGTCTCATTAATCGAAATTAACAAGTGATAGAAATCATAAAGATAAAATGAAAAGTTTATATAAACTTGTATGTTTTAAACCTTCGTTTTCGAGACACAGGGTGTCAAATGTTTTTAAAAAACGTATTTTTTCAAAAATCTCAAAACCTAATAAATAAGTAATTTAATTTGATGCAATAAGTTTTAATTTATTTGTTCCGGCACAAATAACATTTTTTGTTTTATAAGTGTCGCGGAGAAGCAACCTTTACTAATATTATAAAACATCCAATGAGCCTAGTAACATTTTAAAATTTTGATAATCCCTGGTCAGCAGTTCCAACAAGGAAAACAATTTCACTATCGAAAAGTATAAAAAATAATAAAAATAACACCCCGTACCTCGAAAACGAAACTTTAAGGCATACAAGTTATGAACTTTTCTTTTTATTATTTGTACGTTCTATCGTCTATTAAATTTTCGCGATTAAAACCTGAGACACCCTGTATATGCTATTGGGTTGCTACTCACTTTTCCAGTCCCATGAATGCTTCAGGATCGATGCTGGTGATCTTGTTCTCGTACAACGTGAGTATCCAGAGGGTGTCCAAGCCTTGGAAAGCCTTCGCGTGCAGAGCGCTGATTTTGTTATGGTTCATGTTGAGGATGAGAAGATGGTTGAGGTTCTTGAATGCCGGAGAGGGCACCTGGGTTAAGCTGTTCTGAGATACGTCCAACTGGGTTAACATTTTGCCTGTATAGTGCAAAAAAATTAAGGTTGTAGTCATCGCTTGCATCAGTTATAAAGTTTTAATAAGAAAGGTCCCAAAAAGAAACTTTGGAGTATACCTGGACCAACACTATATTAAAATATCTGTGCACAGCGTTGTTTCAAGTGATTGCCACGGGCGCTACACGACGAAAAAAACCGACAGGGTGGTTTAATTTGTTGCAGAATCCTTGATAAAATATCCATAATATAATAAAATAATTGTTTGTTAGGCCTCTTTAATTTTTACAACTTTACATGACATATCTATTTACACAGATTCTCTTAAGAAAAGCGAGTCTCAAAAGCAAGCAAGAGTATTTTGGTATTTGCATTCTTGCACCAGTTATTTACAAAATACTCTTCCATAATATAAAATACAGAATTCTCAGTTCTTCAACTGGTTGTATACAGATCATCCCGTAATACCAAGAAGTGTTTATTCTTCTGTAATTCACGTAATGGTCTGTGCACACGATTTTCTTCATGGGCATGGAAATGACAACAAATTATATACCTCTAAAACCTCTGTTAATATGACAAAACTGCGAAATATTTACCGCAAAGAGATTTCGTTATTGTAAGAAGGTCGAACTGGTAAAACTGGATATTAAAAAATGGGACATTCTAAATGCCATAAATTGATATACCTATAACCACAGAACACCTCTTTATAATTTATATAGGTCGCCATTTTTTTCGTCGAGTAGCATCAACCCAGTCTGCAAACAACAATGAAATATTTTTGGTGTCTGTCCAGAGAAATGAATAAAGAACCCCAGGAAGGAGTCAAAGCTCTATGGACATTATAAAATACGTGAGACGGAAATCGCCCTGTGTAGGAACCAAGTTTTGACACGGTGATAGGTGTCAGTATGTGGTGTTTCGATACTTTTATGCTTATCTGTGCGGCTTGTGGCTATTTCATGGCTTGCAAAACTAAATGTTTGAGAATAATAAATCGGTAAGTAATTTTGTAATTTAAATTAACTTGCGAACCCATGCACCAAAGTGGCATAGGCGTTTGTGTAGGTACCAACTTCTTCATAATTGGAAATTTAAAATTAGAATTGCTGTATTATCAAGGATTCCTAGACTTAAAAACAAAAACGTGTCTTATAATTTTTCGCCTATATTGTAGAGGAACCTGGGTAATAATTCGAAATTCAATGAATTTTTTAAATTATTTTTTTAGCACTTTATAAATGATTCCCAAACCTATGTGAAAGATAGCATAGTCATACTATTGTCTTCTAAAAGTCTAAAGTAAACTGTAACTATACACTTGATATTTGTCTCACTGTTACACAGGCATGGGGAACACTGAGATACTATATGAAAGTACCTGTTTACTTTTAGTTGAAGAGATTATACACAAAATGTATGCAATTTTATGGGTTCAGGTCTGAAACTAAATTGAAAACCTTTTAATTTTTAGCACATTGAAAGTATACAAATGTAAGCAATATCTATCTGTTACCTATATGTATATAACAATACTAAATATTATTTTTGAATTTTAACTGTACCAAACATCATTCGACACTATAGTATACAGCTCCTATTTAATAAAAAACCTGTCGCAGTTTTCTGACAGTTCCCGCAGAAGCTCAATCTAACCGTTAAAAAATTAGAATTGGCATGAAATCTTCACAGCAACATCACAACTTCACACAACTGAATATGCGGGAACTGTGAAAGTAGTGGAGAAAGCTGACCTAGCGCCATCTATGAGCTATTTATGGGAGCAGAGATCTTTTGAATGTCTTACCGTTACTTATGTCTCACTGTTACCCAGGTTCCCCTAGGTACTGATTTTACGAGAAATGAGAATTTCTGCCTCGATTAGTTTGTTGAAAGGTCTACGCCGCTGTAAAACTGGAAACGGCATCCCGCCATACGCAGGAACTAGACCTGTCGCCCGTTATAATCCCAATCATGCTCCTTCCTGGGGTTCTTTAGTCATTGGTCCAGAGTCCAGGAGTCCAGAGTACACCAGGAAATGCAGAAACGAAACATGTTCAAGATTATTGTTATAATTAATAAATGAGTTTATCTAACCTGCTTGTAAAATACCCTATAATTGTTATTATTGTTTTTAATTAACAAATATACGAATAAAAAATTGCGTAAAAGGGTGAAAGATCTGGTCTGGTTCACAGACACTATAAAAACGGACTAAATTTTTTATTAAAATTTCGAACTGCTACATAAAAAACTGACAAAATAATCGTTAAAAATAAATTCAAAATTTCCAATTTAATACCATGTACATCTTAAGAGGATAATTTTTGTAAGTGGTACCTACTCATATTTTGGTGCCGCAAAAATACGAAGTTAACGGGATGAGTATGGGCGTCGTTACAATCTTTTTCAGGGGGAGGGGGCAGAACACGGCTATTTCAAAATACATATATTATTAAAAAAATAGGTACAAAACGGGAATAGCCAATATGATTATTATTATGTAATAATACCGTATAGATGGCACCAACAAGCTTAATCTGCTGTATGTTATGCTAGAGTCAATTTTTTAAAGAAGTCCTCACTAGGACTGTCAATTGGTAATTTAGACATCTTAACTTGGCATCAATGAAGCAAAAAATTCAACCGGGCATTAGTACAGGTCAGTAACGAGCCCATTTGCACAATGAATAACTACTAATAACACGAAAAGTAACTATACACAGATAACGGTAAAACTCACGAAACGTACAAAACCCGCGAATACTTTCACTACCGAATGTTTTAACCCGTTTTAATTATCCGGAAAACCTTCACTGTCACATTGACACACGGAAGCGAAATTTCCTGGGTCCGCGTATAGACGATGCAACAACCAGCTGATTATACCAAAATGAAAAGTGTTATTAAAATAAGTTCTAGTTATAATTATTATTATTGTTACTTGTAGAGGTATAATCGTGGTTACAATAGGTTTTTTATTTTGTTATGCTCTTTTAGTATCACTTGGGAAACTTTTACCACCATAAATCATTGAGTAACGTCATTTCCAAAAGATGCGCCCTTTTTCAAAAAACCTTTCTTCAACCTGTAGTACTCGAAGAGCTCTACATTTTGAGTTATATATTTTTTAAATAGTCCTATTCCATGTGCTACTGTTATTAAAAGAAGGGCCCCAAAAATTACAAAACCATATTAAGTGTTTGGGTTTCCAACAACGTTGAATAAAAATCTAGCATTAATTTTTCTCTAAAAAAGTACTTCTCGAAATTTCAGCACTAAAACTTCGTCTCAGTGGGCCATGAATGTAACGCACGAGCACGAGGCACTTGAATTATGCATTTAATGCCATTATTGAAGCTCTATCCAACAAAAAAAAAGTTTATGAAATCGTGCTAAAAATAAAAATTTTACAGGGGCGGTCACTAATTAAGTGGGACACTAAAAATTTTGAAACACCCTGTAGAGATATGGTAATGCAAATTGGTACGTTTGGGTTTCGAACAACGCTGAATAAGAATCCGGCATTGATTTTCCTCTAAAAAAATCCATAATAGTACTTCTCGAAATTTCAGCACTAAAGCACCGTCTCAGTGGGCCATGAATTTAAGGCACGAGTTACCTGAATTATACATTTAATGCCGTTTTTGAAGCCCTATCCAACAAAAAAAAGTTTATGTAAATCGAGTCATAAATAAAAATTTTACAGGGGTGGTCAGTCCTTAAGTGGGACACACTGTATAATATCTTGATGAGTTTCCGGGTATAAGAAGATTGACCAGATCGCAGTTGACATTAGTCACTGCTCGACAGCCAGAGAGGAATCACAAAATAACCTCAGTCACCTCTCCACAACCGGAGTAGAATTACTGAAGATGCCAGCAGCTACGATCGGTGAAACGTCTGAACTATTTCCGCACATACCAGGCATAACAACCCGGAAACTCATCAAGATATTAACAACGGCCGTGAAAGTTTAAAAACAACAGTATATAAGACTTGTCCATCATACTTGCGTCAAAACCTATGGCGTGAAAAGCAGGAAGTTTTCGTCCACTTTTGATGCAGTTTCTCCAAGTTACTACGGTTAGCAGGACCGAGTAGCCGATAGGGGTAAGTTTGTAGACATTTCTTATAACTGCGCATTTCTCAAAGCTCAATCTCTCCTTCTCTCATACAGTCCGCTACTCGTCTCGCACTGCTCAACATTATTTGATCCTTTACGCGCCGGATATTTTATGTTGAATTTCTCAATTTATTATAAGTAAAATTGGTATTTCCCGCATTAAAATTTGAATAAAAATCGCTTGAAACTCGAGGTAACGGCAACGGTTGGTTTGCAAGAATCGACGGTGCCGAACAAGTACTATTTTTTTATTATTCGTGCCCTAGGCGGCCCTCAGCGGGCTTCGCGCCAGTCACCTGAGATTTGTTTACATTTTAAAGTTTCTTTTAATTTTGAAGTGAAATAGTTGTCGAATATTGTCATAGTCGCAACCGGTTTTGTTATGGCATTATTACGTGTAGGTAGGGGTTCTATTCATACTTAGCGCTTCGCGCTACTGTTCTCGCAATATTCGTATACAAGTTGTTCAATAACCTCTCATACTTTTATTGATTTGTTTTACGTTTTGAACTAGACATAAAAAAATCTCTAACTCTCAGAAAATAAAGCAATTAAATGCTTTTTGTCAAAACGCTGTAAACAGACTTGAACGTTTGTACATTTTTGCCGAATCTGCTCCAACTAATAATGAAGTCAAAGATGAATATAAGATTAGATAAGAACAACTTGAAGAAAGAAATCTATACTGACTACTGCAAAAATCATTTAAATCTTCTCTCCTTGTTATCTCTCACTGAAAATCCAAATTTAGAAAACGAATATCAAATGAAAAGGAGGGTTGATGATAAATATATTTTAATAAAAATGGTTTTTCACCCTTTTTGATTAAGACCTAATCTCAAAAGATGAAAATGAGTGTGTTGATCAAAATAGTGCCTTAAAATTACCGAACGTTGATTTGCCTAAATTTGATGGAGATTGCAGAGAATGGCCCTCTTTCATTGATTTGTTTTGTTCCCTGCTCTATTCAAATAAAACAATTCATAAAGTTCAAAAATTTCAGTATTTACTTTTATCTCTTTCTAAAGAACCTTTATCTTTGATTAAATCTCTCAAATTAACTTCAGATCATTATGATATTGCCATTGATACTTTAAATGAGCGATATCAAAATCCTCGTTTGTTAACAACTGACGACTGTTGGCATAATAATATATTAGATTTGCCCAAATTGAAATCAGATGGTACGTGACATCTCAGACATTTACTTGATGTTTTGAAAGAAAATCTCGCAATTTTAATTTACCTGTCGATGCCTGGGACTTTGTACTATTTCATCTTGTCATCTCCAAATTAGATTTTTAAACTATTATCTAAACGGTTTTAATTAGAATATAGCTCAACTGCAATATCAACTTTTGCAACTTTGCGAACATTTCTTCAAAAACAATGTGTAGCTCTACGATTGTTTGCACTAGCTTGTCCCCAAGCTGGTAAATCAGGTAATAATACAAGTAATTACAAAGGCAAACCAACTAGTTCTTTTAAATTCAAACAAAGGCAAATCTACTTTTACCACTATTCTCTCAACATTAGTTAAAGTTTCCGATGCATATGGTGATTACCAAGGGGCTAGGGCTGCTATTGACCCTGAGAGTCAATGTAGCCTCATTACCAAAAAATGCACCAGTAAATTGGGTTTTCGACGGTGTAAGCTCCATCTCACAATTTTTGGGGTGGCTGAACCTCCTTCTTCGGCATCAAAAGGTGTTTCTTGCACAATCTCTCCGTGGAATGTTGAGTCGCCATCTATTACTATGGAAGCCATTCTACCCACAATTTGTAGTGCCTTACCCGCCTGTCCATTCAATGTGCACCAGTGGCCCCACTTGACCAATCTTAAATTGGCGGATCCCAATTGTGGTTCCTCTGCAGCCATTGAACTTTTCTTAGGTTCCGATATATACCCGTTAATCTTACAAGATGGTCGGATAGTAACAGATACTCATTCTGCATCAGTGCTGTTGACAATATTTGGTGGAATTATTGTGGGAAAGGCAGCTCATATCTCTTCACCTCCATTGTTATCCCTAAATACTTCGCTTTGCTCAATTTTTGAGCCCTCTCTAGACTTAATATAAGAAGATTTTGGGAAATTAAGGAAATACCCCAAATTGAGCAGTTCTCGCCTGAAGACTTATTATGTGAAGAAACTTTCCAAAAATCCTGGTTACGGAATTCTACAGGTCGCTTTTCAGTTTCTCTCTCTTTTAAAAATCCACATCCCATATTCTCTGGATCTCGGTCGAATGCTCTTCGTCGTTTTCTTTCTCTGGAAAAACGGTTAAAAAACTATAAGTTTTTGTGACATTTGGAGCGTCTTGTTCTCCTTTTATGGCCCTACGTACCATTCAACAACTCGCTGTTGAGGGTGAAAGCTAGTTTCCTGTTGCTTCTAAAGCTCTTGCATTAGATATTTATGCTGATGATATCGTGACAGGTGCAACATCGTTTGAAAGCGCTAAACACTTACAATTTGAATGAATTGAATTGTGTAAGTGGGCAAGTAAAAGTCCAGAACTGTTATCACATCTCGATCAAGATCATTGCAAAGATCTTGGTTTTGATTTTTGAAAAGGATTCGCCAATTAAGATTCTTGCTTTGCAATGGTTGCCTTCAAAGAATATTTTCTCATATAGGGTAGAAATTGTTGATATAGTTTGCACAAAAAGAAGTATTCTCTCTGAATTAGCTAGAATATTTGACCTTCGCGGATTCCTCGCTCCTTTCACTCTTTTTGCCAAGCATTTGATTCAGTACTTGTGGACTTTGGGGTTAGATTGGGATGAAACTCTACCCGACAATTTTCTGGAAGTATGGAATCAATATAAATCTGAACTTAGGTATCTATCTGATCTTCAGATCCCTCGACAAATGATTGTCCACATTTCTACTTCTTATGAACTCCATGCTTGCTGTGATTCATCTGAAAAAGCTTATTCAGCTGTATTATATTTTCAAACTTCTTTTGACTCTTCACACTTCGCTGTAACCATTGTGCCAAGTCAAAGGTATCTCTTTTGAAACGTTTATCTTTGCCAAGGTTAGACCTCTGCGCTGCGTTTTTGTTATCAAAGTATGTTTTGTCCAATTGTCTCTCGATAGTAAAATTTGCATCAAAAATGTCTTTGGTTGGTCAGATTCAATGGTCGTACTCTCTTGGTTTAGATCGTCCCCACACAAATGGAAAACATTTTTTGCCAATAGGCAATCCTGCTGACTGTGGGTCGAGGGGTTTACTTCCTGCTGAACTGGTTGGACATATATCATTGTGGGCGGGATCATCGTGGCTTTCTCTTTCCAAGAATCTTGGTCACACTTTCAATCAATTTCAGATGATTCTGACATAAATCTTGTTTATCTCTCTGGAATTTCGCTCATTTCAAAACGAATTGTTAGTTCTTGTCAGAAGAGTTCAGCATTTACCGTTCACTAATGATATTCTTCGTTTGAAAGACAATAAGAAAGTATCAAAATCTCTTAGAAAATTAGCGCCCTTCGTAGATGAAGAAGGCACTCTTAGAGTAGGTGGTCGGTTATCCAATTCTATTCTTACTTTTTCTCAAAAGCAACCTGCCTTGCTAACACGCCACCATAGTCTCACATATCTCAATATCAAACAATTCCATAAGGAGTACATTATGGAACTGCAAACTCTTCAATTTCTCTTGTCTCAGTCTTTCTGGATATTGTCGTCTCGACGAGCTATTTGGCATGTTCTCTCGAAGTGTTAATCCTCGTTCTTTGCAACCTTTGATGGGGGATCTCCCTTCTCACAATAAAGCCATTTCAAAATGTAGGTGTTGCAAAACATCGCGGATCTTTGTATGTTTTGCAACAAAAGCGCTCCATCTTGAGCTTGCGAGCGACCTTTCAACAGAGTGTTTTCTTGCTGCATTTCGAAGATTTGTCTCTAGACATAAAAGGTGTAATTTAATTTTCTCTGACAAAGGAACCAATTTTGTTGGTACTAAAGCTGAATTAGACCGCTGTATGGAGGAGGCTTGTATAGAAGACAAAATAAGTTGGTCATTCAATCCTCCAGCTTCTCCCCACTTCAGGGGGTTATGGGAAGCCGAATTAAAATCCGTTAAATCCCATCTCCGACGAGTGATTGGTGAACACATTCTCACGTATAAGGAACTCTATACAGTTATTGTCTAAATTGAAGCTATTCTAAATTCTCGCCCTCTTAGTTCGGATCCAAACGATTTATCAGTACTGTCATCAGAACATTTTCTTCTTCTTGCTCTACTGTCATGTGTTCCAGAACCTGATCTTAGTGGTGTTAATATAAATAGGTTAAACGGAATGATGATATAACAAACATTAAACCTGGTACCATAGTATTAATTCAAAGCGAAAACAACCCCCCTTGAAAGTGGCCGATTGGGCGCATCAAAACTTGCCATCAAGGAACCGATGGTATATGTCGAGTCGTTACTGTTCAGACAGCTCGAGGATTGCTACACAGACGGGTGGTTACGATTTGTCCGTTACTTCTCGAGTAGTTTCACAATTTTCAAAAACCCAATTTTCTTGTTTTCTCATAGTTCGTTTTTTTGTATTTAAAAATATTCATTTTGGTGGGCGGTATGTTTGGGAAATACTGAATAAGTTTTTTCTTATAGATATAAATAAATTCTAAGAATAAATCTATTATAATTTTACTCAATGCAAAAATAAATTGTCCATTTCATTTATCAATTTTCAAATCGCGCTTTTTTCGCATCTCCAAGTATATACGACTTTTCATACTCGCGTCAAAACCTATGGCGTGACAAGCAGCAGAAGTTTTCGTCCACTTGTGAGGTAGTTTCTTCAAGTTACTACGGTTAGCAAGACCGAGTCGCCGATAGGGGTAAGCGGGTAGACATTTTTTATAACTTGCTCGCAATAATTAATCGTTTCTCAAAACTCAATTTCTCGTCCTCTCATACAGTCCGCTACTCGTTTTACTGCTCAACATTAGGCATTTATTTAAGAGCAAAATGGACAGTGCCATCGAATCGGCCATAGTTCAAAACAGGTTGTAAAAAAATCAATACTTTAAGTTCATCAAATGGGGCCAAAATTCTAAAAAAAAAAGTGTTCTCCGCAGTACCTTATATATACTACAGGGCATATTTCAGTGTTCTTTTTTCGCGAATCCATTAAGCCTTAGTAGGTAAAGGGCCACTTGGCCGGACCCCCTCCACTTTCCTCCTAGGCCCCGCCCCTTTCCCCTCCACCTCTAGGCCCCGCCCACTTGCCCAACAACTTCCCCCTTCCTCTAACCACGCCCCCACCACGCCCTTGGTCCAGCATCTCAGGGTCCGGCATCTCAGGGTCCAGCATCTCAAGGTTCAGCATCTCATCTCGGGGAATTGGTCCAGCATCTCCAGCATCTCATCTCGAGGTCCAGCATCTCATCTCGGGGAATTGGTCCAGCATATCCAGCTTCTCATCTCAGGGCTCAACATCACCAGCACCTCTCGCGCCTCATCTTCGCACTCTGACGTCATGACACCAAATTCTGAAAATAAAAAAAATATACCAACGCCAGGGTTCGAACCTCCGACCAACGGTTTACAAAATCGTCGCTCTAACCAACTGAGCCATCGATGAATTTGAAAATATTACCTTAAAATGGTGTAGAATCTCGGAATTAAGAATACAATTTTTCTCAAGTAGCATAGGGTGTCAGCAAATGAATCAGTTGAAATATATTTTGTAAAATTCCGAACTATTTGTCCTAATTCTTTAAGTCAAAACAAAGACAATCGACGCAAAACGGCCTTCTAGCCACAATTTTCAGGTCGATGGCGTGAAAGAGAAAATTAGATGTATGTGCAACGTGCCTGAAAACAGGCGTTAGTCTCTCATCACGTAGAATCTCGCAGACCCCGAAAGACCCTAACCGACAAGTTAAAAGTATACAGATAAACGCAAAACTTTTCGCGAAATTAGTATGTTAAAAGTTGGATCTTAGCGTGAATAAAGGTAGGCTACTCAACACGGCGCGAGGATTTAAAAGATATACGCCAAAAGCGTGGCGCAAAATTAGTGTTTCATTCAGAAAAAAATTAACATTTCGGGGTCAACCCGGTCATTGACCCCCTGGAACTTGCCGACAGCAATAGACTTGGTCGGTACTTTTCCCAAATATTTCACAAGTATAGCAGCTAATGGAATCTAAGTCACGGGTAGCAGAGGATAAAATGGCAAAATACAGGTCTCTAAAGTTAATATTTTCTCAAAAATTAGCCATACAAGATGTCTCGAAATTCATGGTTGATACCAAAGACAAATGGACTTTAATAACATGTGGCAGAATTAATACAGAGTGCACAAAATGCTTCCAGAAAAGTGTAATTTCATCACAAGGTGTAATTTCAAGACGATATTCATATTTCATATTTAAAAAAATAAGTCGTTAGAAGAACGACATAAGGCCGATAGATTGTTGGAAAATCGTGCTTGCAAACGTGTCAAGACAAAAGACGCAAAACTTGTCGAGAAAGCTGCTGCTTGGTTAATTACCACTGTCATGAAGGCTAAACAAAAATTGGGTATGGGCTTGAAACAAAAACAACCCATTACATTTCCAAGACATATCGTGAAAAAAATTGCGAAATTTTTAAAGAAATCATTTGTTGATAACCAGCTTAATGATGTGAAGAATTTAAAGAAAACGCCGATGGCTGCTCTACGTGTCGCTCGCCTGGCAGTGAAAAAAGCAGAAGGAAAAAATCGCGTTTCTAGGACAATACCGTTTGAGAGAAAAACTGGTGGTTTTTACCCATCCTAGCGGCTTTAGGAGCTCTGGGTTCTCTAGCCGGAGGAGCTAGTGCAACAGCTAGAACCGTAATAGACGCAAAAAACTCACAGAAAAAATAGAGGAACAAATTGTATTGTAACATGTATATTTTTAAATCACATCTGAAGATGATAAACGACATCATATCCCTGGAACTCTAAAAACTCTAGCATGGGGTTATAAAGATATTTCTATTTATGAAAACCCTCAAGTTGAACAAATAACGGATATGTTAATTCTAAACGGTTGTGATTTTAGTACTGAAGACCCAGACAGATAGTTTATTAAAAATTGTTGTGTAATAATAATAATATAATAATAATAATAATTAATAGATGACGATAAGCCAAAAACCCAAGAAAAGCAAAAATAACAATTCTTACATAAAGGTAGGTAAAGCGGTAAAGCTTATTGTTTAGTTGATTCCAACATGCCAAACCGAATACAGTTCGACGGTGAGCCTGTAAGCCAGTCTAGTAATTTGAAAAATTTCGTAGAGAGGTTGTTAACTTTCAAAAACTGGAAAAGATTGATGATTCTCCGTGGACGGAACATCTTAAATATAATAAATCTTGTGATTTTATACAAGCACTAGGTTGGACCAATATGTATAGCAATAATAAAACCCTTGTACAGTATAACACAATATTTTTTTTAATATTGGTGTATGTTTTATTGTGCTGATTGTATTTTTTATATCTAAGGAATTTTATTAATTTTGTCTTTATTTTATTATTGTAAATACCACTTATTGTGCTTATTGTACTAATAACATATTAAGCATATTATAAATTGTTTCATTTCTGACATAAAACTACCTTTAAATCGTTTTGGAATTTAGTTGGTCCTAAGCTTTCAAGTGATATTAACAGCTTTAGTGGGTAGTACTCTATAAATTATTTACCACGAGTTAAAGAAGGTAATTTATGTCTGAGTGACAATAAAACCGAAAAAAATGATTTTTTCTTGAAATCGGCATTAAAATGTCCCAAAATCGTCATTAAAAGCACAGAAATCGTACAATAATGTAGCCCATTATTGTACGATTTTTTCAATAAGTAGGCCTTGGCGAGATGTAAACATTAAACGTCAGACGCGGAGAAATCGCCCGTCAAAAGTGACCAAATATTCAAAACCCGGCCGATAAAGGCTCATTTAACTGTTCGTACACATTGCGAAATTGTTTCCTATAGAAGCGCAATCCTTCAGTATACATATTTTAGTAAATTTGAAAATCAATAGATTTGTTGTGTAGGCTGCACAAGAAGCAGCAGTTTGGTTTTCCTGTCAGAAGGTGCCGTACGTCATTATGCTTGTCCTAGGTAGAGCGATCGGTGAAGTCAAGCAACGCCGCGCGTAGTCGGTTCGTGGACGGGTGATCCCTTATTGTTATTTTCTTGCTTAATAAAACTTTTTTTTTCCGATTTCAAAAAAAATATAATATGTACCTCGGCACTGAAGTTCTTTTTATGACTCATGTGGTTTATTTGCCTCGGCCAGAGGCCTCAGCAACTAAACTCCACATGAGTCATAAAAAGTTGAACTTCAGTGCCTTGGTACATAAATAACTATTATCATCCTATGAAAGTGACAAATTTTAATAAAACTGGATATACAGTGTTTACTTTATTATAAACATCCGAGTGGATTGCTTTACAAACAAATCGAGATACTTGTGTTTGTAACTACACTTTTTGCTATGTGGCAAGTTATGTTTCAATCAGTTTATAAGCACTCTTTACTACAGTCCGACACACGAGATAAGTCCAATGAAAAACTCAGTCTAACCGCCCATGCCCACATTTTTCATTGGACTTCTTTCGTTTGTCGGACTGTATATTATTTTTCTCATGGATAATATACAGATGTACGTATTAACTATACAAGAAAAGTGGTGGGGGTATAAAGGTATCTATTTACCCCGTATTTATGTGGGTATTATTAATGTAAAGTCTGTGATTGTGTTAAAATGTCGAATAACGAAAATCAGTACTCCTTCCTAAACGAATATTTTCAATTACCCCCCAGTAATGATCTAAAGTGCAAGACTAGTGATTCTAAACATGATAATGTAATCTTGGACACTCGAATATTCAACTTGAACAGATATGGTACCAAGCACGTCGAAATCGGCTTGAATAGTAATTTCGAATGCTGTGTATAAATTGGAGGTTATGGTGGCATATCGATTATGGTTACGAAAGATGAATGGAAATTGCTTTTAAAAAATCAAGAACATACAGGGTGTATCTTTGATAGGTACAGAAATTTTAAGGGCAGGTCGGGAAAAATGAGCTTGTTACGCCTATGCAATTAAAATTTTTCTAAAATGCATACTAACGTCAGAAATATTTTTTTAAAAAACGCTATTAAAACCCTTATTTAGCTCTTTCACAGTATTTCAGGAATAGTCTAAACTAATTTTAAACAAACGGTTTCTTTTAGCGAATAGCATGCAAAAAACTACCTTTCAGATGCCTCTATGATTTTCCTTGCGAGTGTCGTACTCCTTTCTTTTGTTTATTATTCAAAAATCCTCTCGAAAGTCACAAAAAGCACTAGGTAACTAATAGGTAGTTGCACTGTTTTTACCGAGGTTTTTACACGATGGCCGCGAACCTATTACACTGCGTTGTCTTTCTTACGGAAATACTATCAAAACACTGGTTATTTTACCGCACACTTGAAGCGCCGCGATTTCAAACATTAGGAACCTCTTGATTTTCTCCAACTGATTAGATCATCTAATTCCAACGGGGTAGGTACACCTACTCAGCCCGACGACCACGCCGACGAGCTGGATCCCCACCAAACTTGCAGCGGCGATTCCAATAAGTTTGGTCATCACTGCTAGTCCAAAAAATAGCCATCTGGGAAAATGTGCAAGACCTGCGTCGCGCAAACAGTTTACAGAGCACTTCCGACGAAACACAGCAAAACTATCGGTTAGAACGACGTTCGTATAATACGCGTCCACGTTTTGGAAACACAATGCCGTTGAAGCTGGGCGCTCCGAAAATTCGAAGTTCGAAGCGAGGGCGTTCGGCGTCTGTCAACCCAAGCGCCGCACGTCCGCGCAATCTCTTCCACCATCGTATACTACTCGGTGTTGCCGTTTATGGCGAGATGTGGCCAAACTGAGGGCTTTTCATTTCATGAAAGCCTGGCGAAGATTTTTCAAAAATGAGCTACTTATTCGCGACTTTTTACTATTCGGGATATTTTCTACATAATGAAAATAAAAAATAAAAAACCTTTCAAAGAACAAGCTTTTAGTTAAGCGATGTAGGTAACTACTAAAACGAATAAAATAAGTTTAGGTTTTCTTTAAGGTAAGTAGGTACCTAATTCGATGCCAAATTGCGAAATTTCGTAATTGAAATAAAAAAGCTTGTCGCGCGAAATCTTCATGAAAGTGCCTAGATACGGATTAATTTTATTGGACAGTGATTGGTTGATAAGCAAGTACCTACATACTTGCCGAAGTATGTATTTTCTTTACAATTTGCGCGACAAGCTTTTTGATTTCAAAATTTGGCATTGAATTATCTTAACGAAAACCTCAACTTATTTTATTCGTTTTAGTACCTACATGGCTTGACTAAAAGCTTGTTTTTAAAGGCTTTTTTTATTTTATTTTGTGCTTTTTATCATTTTTTGATTCCCATGTGACAAGGTGGTAAATAAATTTATTCCACCATCTCGGGCCCTCCGACATCTTGGGGCATCCCCCATATCGGATTTAGTGTTATCGTTTCTACTCGTCAAACCCTTTCATTTCATACCCATGTCAAGGGTTGTGAAGAAATAGGAAATCCGCTATCTAGGGGCGGCCGCCATATTGAATTTAGTGTGACGTTACTCACTTTGTCGTTTTTTTTCCCTTTCATTTTTTTCATTTTTCCATATTTCGAGGTTGTCATAAAAGAAAAAAGGTTATTCGTCATCTTGGAGCGGCGGCCATTTTGAACAAACTACAATATTGGGTTTGTTCCAGAACAAACTGGTTTAGGGTTTAGAACTATTGTTGGAACAAAACTATTGAGTATACTAAATTGTAGTGTCATTGTCACTAGTACCAACAGTGTAGTGTGTGCAAAATTTCAGCACAATCCGTTGAGTGGAAGAGGTTTAAAATTCACTTGCAAGAGATTTGACTCACACATAAGTAAATAATACTAACAATAATATTTAGTTCGGCTATATGATACTAACATACTAAGAGATAAAGCTAAATAAAAATTTTAAACAAAAAATCTGATTAAAGCTAAGTTTATTTTTACATTTTGATATTTTAGTTTGTTTAGAATTACTTATAAATTTGTTTTTGAAAAAATATATTTTTTTTCATTTAGGAGACTAAATCGAACGACGGGTTTCTTTTATTTGTTAATTTTAATCTGAAGATTACATACCAAAAAAATCGTATTCTAGATATGCAACACAGAATATGTAAGTTTTATGGGTTGCTTCCTCTTATTGCAACTGCCATGTCATGTGACGACAAATTGACGACTTTTCATAACAGGTAGGTATGTGTCGGCTTTTCGTTTTGCCAGTCTGGCACTGGCAACATTGCATAAATCTGTCACAGATACCTACTAAGTAATCTGTGATGCAGACGCAGCCAGTCGGTGTATAGTGTCTACTGTCTAGTCTAGAACTGATTTCCATCGACGCTAGAACTAAACAGTTTTTAGTTTTTACATTGCGGATGTTCGTGTTCGGGAAACGCCTAGGTATGGCGCGTCCGGTCGGAATTCTTCCCTGCAACCGATGTGTAGTACCTATTTCATAATGTGACATATTCATTTTGGGACTAAAAGTGTTGTTCGTAATGGGAAACAAGTACCTACGTTATTTTGAAGGCAGTGGAGCTATCGACTCGATTTTTTTTTAATTTAAGCTAACATAATATGAGCGCTTACAACGAATGCCATTGTTGTTGTCCAATATTGTTTATCATATTATATAATCCACTCAATCTATAGTACCAAACAGCACTCAATCTATAGTACCAAACAGCATATTGGATCACCTTGCAGATGGATGAACAACTTTCAAAAGATTTGGTAAAAGCACGTAAAATTTTAAAGCAAAAATATCGTTCTTTAAGATCAGATAAATCATAAACTCAAAGGCGTTTGGAAGAAGAGTATAAACCAATAACTCAGCCTTTACAAAAGTTGCTTTCGAATATCAAGCAAGAATCCAAAGTTGAACCAAAATTTGGACCCAAAAAGGAAAGGAAACAATCCCCATAAACATGCTAATTTCGCGAAAAGTTTTGCGATTATCTGTATACTTTTAACTTATCGGTTGGGGTCTTTCGGGGTTTGCGAGATTCTACGTGATGAGAGACTAACGCCTGTTTTTATGCACGTTGCACATACCTCGAATTTGCTCTTACACGCCATTAAGCTAAAAATCATGGCTAGAAGGCCGATTTGCGTCGATTGTCTTTGTTTTAACTTAAAAAATTAGGACAAATAGGTCGGAATTTTACAAGTATATTTCACCTGAATTTTTCGCTGACAATCTATGCTACTTGAGAAAAATTGTTCCCGTTCTTTTTGCCACACACTGTATTAAATCTGCCCTATTAAAGTCCTTTTGGCATTGGTCACACCCATGAATTTTGGTACACCCTGTATTAGTTCTGTCACGACCTTATAAGGTCCGTTTGGCTTTGGTCATACCCATGAATTTTGGTACACCCCGTATTAAGTCTCTCACGACCTATTAAAGTCCTTTTTGGCTTTGGTGACACCCACGGATTTTGGTACACATTGTATTAAATCTGACCTATTAAGGTTCTTTAGTTTTTACCCTGTATACATTTTGGTCAGTTGCTTTTTGTCCCTGTATTCTTAATTTCGAGATTCCACACCATTTTATGGTAATATTTTCAAATGCATCGATGGCTCAATTGGTTAGGGCGTCGATTTTGTAAACCGATGGTCGCATGTTCAAACCCTAGCGTTGGTATATTTTTTATTTTCAGAATTTGGTGTCATGACGTCATAGCGCGAAGATGAGGCGCGATGAGGGATGCTGGAGATGCTGAACCATGAGATGAGATGCTGGACCTTGAGATCCTTGTCCCTGAGATGCTGGAGATGCTGGACCAAGGGCATGGTTAGAGGAGGGGGAAAGTGGTGGGGGAAGTGGGCGAGGCCTAGGAGGCCAAGTGGCCCCTTACCTATTAGCCTTTCCCAAGATATTATTTTACATACCATAGCCAGCCTAGCGCATAAAATAAAATTTGATAACAAAATCAATCAAAAAAATATATTTAAAAAAACGGGATTTTATTTTGTATATTATTCTATTAGCCTCCCGTGGAAAAAATATTTCATTTTAACATTTTCTTACAAATGTAGGTATCATTCTCCATCCTTACATAATTCCACTTTATTTACAAGTTGAAGCATATCATTCAAATCAGGCGTGCCAGCATGAATGCCTTGAAAACAAATATGGTATCGTCTACACATTCGACGGTTACCTAGGTAGGTACCTATTGCCTAATGTAAAACCCCGATTTCTTTCTTTACATATTTTTTTAAATAAGTGATTTTATGATTTTTTTACAAACACCCTGTAGGAGCTACATTTTCTATACTATGTAAAATAATATCACCAAAATATGCCCGGTGGTTTATAAAGGGTATTCCGGAACTCCCAATGTATTCGAACATTGGCCCCATTTGGTATATAACTTAGAGTATTGAAATAATTTTGTACCAAGGGTTTTGGACTATAGAGAATTCGATGGCACTATCCATTTTATTCTTAAAGAAATGCCTAATATTGTATTGTGTTTTTTGAGGTCTTCTTTAAATAACAGTAGGCCATGAGATATGTCTATTTAAAAAAACTTACAAATAAGTAACCCAAATTGTTGGGCTCTTCGTGTACCATAGGCTAAAAAAAGTTTTTTGAAATTTTTTCCATATTTCAAAAAATAAGGAATTGTCTCAATTCAAAGTGAAACACACTGTAGATGGCATGCTCTTTATCAAGAGGTAAGAGCTAAGAGCCGAATTGAGGAACAGAGGTTAGTAGGCAAAAAAGGTATTTGTGTCAACTTCCGGTTGGGGGGGGGGGGGGGGGCAATGACCAACCTTGCCCCCATATGACGCCCACGGGGATTACCTGCTGTTTGTTACACCCTGTACAGTCACGGCAAATCAGGTCGTGACAATATTCCCTTTATTAACAATTGATCTAATTCAACCCTCAAAGAAACCAACTGTACGCTATACCTGCTATATAACGACTAAAATGTCTAATTTAACTCACCAAGCTAGTAATTTTCCCATAAAAATTTCTTTATTCTAAAAAATAATTCAAAACTCTTCTGACTTTTATTTTAAAGCTTCCCCGTCTGCATACTATTTTCTTTCATTTATCATAGTCATGAGAGCAATATACCATATTTCGATTTTTTAACGCTATATTTGTATCTTTGTAAAAAAACATAGGGATATCAATATTTTAACAATACAACTCGATAGTTTTTGATATAATCACTTTTAAAATATTCATGTTCCTAGTCAGTATTACGGTGGATTGAAAAAAATGAAAAATCTTGTAAATAACATTTTAAAATTCTATGGTTAATGGGGCACTATTTTATTAGAAACTACAGTCACTAGAAAAAATTTCCTGCACCTAATAACAAGAATTCTGCTTATGAATCATTTCGCTACCCATTATGTATATTTATGAAACCAGGAGGTAAATATTCACTATTTGGACCATCAGAAATTTTTTCATTAAATTGGGAGAAATTATACCCATAGCTATAGGGTTATAACTGCGACAAGTTATCATTAATAAATGACGCTCTCTTCAAAACGGCTATGGGCTCCTTAAGAAAGACAAATCTTGGCAGTCAAGGTCATTAAAACTAAAGACGATTAGACTTCTAAGAACTCTCCATGATATAATATTCTTTATTCTTCTTAATTCGGTTGAATCCCGACGTTGTGCATAGTAATGTGGCTTGGCTCTAGCTAGCCTAGTGCTGAAGGCTTGCCTTTGCCTGCTTATATACAATTAAATTCTGTGCAGTAATTTGCAGTTATCTGCTAACAATGAGTTCATGAAAGAAATAATATTTCGCTAAAATAGTAATTGCGCGTATTTTCATGTTTTGAAAAGCGACTGTTTCGCATAAAGCAAGAATATCAGACAGTCTGCTAATGTTGGGTCGATTGTCAATTTTTCTTTGAAAACGCAGTCATGGGGCATTGTGGAAACTAATACCTTTTTATGCCAAATGAAGTGACCATTACATATAACATATTTTAAACCATAATATATGGTAACAATATTTTTGAGTGAAACGAGCGAACCTTTTTCTCAGTTAAGAAACCCCTCTTGTTTCCCTGAAACCTAGTCCCTGCATTATTATTGTTGAATTTGCCGATCACATTAAATTACATCATTGAGTAAAGGAATACCTAACTCAATGATCACATCGAAAAATGGGTTTTGACTTTGTTCCGCCAAAGTGGCACGTAGCTCCCTTATTTGTTGTTTGCCCGCCTACGTTTACAAAAATTATCGTCTTAAAAATACCTCTTATATAGTCTGTTATAATTATTCAAATGGAAAGTTATAAAATTGTCCCTACTCATATTTCTCAATGTCTACAGATGAAGCAATCCATTAAACTTTTCTTTACTTCTAGCATCTTTTGATGAGAAAAAAGATTGTTGATGGCCAATGTAGGTCTATTGCACATTTCTCGTTTAATGTATATATTGTAGGTAACCCATTCGCCCTACAGAAGGCAATATTAAATCCTTACAAGGAAACACAGTGGGAGGAAATGGTATTATTCATGTTTACTTTTCGACTTAACCGAAAGTAAAATTTACTTAGTAAATGTAGATAATTTAGCTGAACTCCAGTTTAACAAAATTTATGAAAAGAAAGGCCATCTACATCTGTCCACAGTTGCGTTCATATCATCATTTTCAAAGAGGGATTCATTTGATATTAAAAACAATTTGACAATACATATAGATATACGAAATGGCATAAAACAAGATATTCAACAATCCAGAAAAAGTAAGAAAACTCAGCCAAATCTGGCGCAAGTTTGTTCCAGTTTTGTAAGCATTAGTGTGCACACTGGTTTCGAATTTATTTCGTTTTTAGTGTAGACATTACTATTAGTTTGTTGACAAACTACTGCCTAACACTCTGCCTCACTGTGATCATCCTGATGTGGATTTAGGTTTCATGTGAAGTGGTTTAAACCAGTATAAAAGAAAAACGAATCCAGAACACACAAAAAATTTTTATTCAATTGATTTAAACTTATATTTTTAAGTTCAAGCTGCACGTAGGTCTTACCAATAGAACTGAGCGAGGCCTCCTCGACGGCCGACAGGCTGCTGTTGTGGATGGTGAGGTGTCGGATGTCGAGTCCGAGGAAGACGAAGCCGGGCAGCTTGCGCATGTTATTGTGGCGCAGCTTCAGATAGAAAATCACCAACGACTTGCCCTTCAGCTTCGCCATGGCGTCGCCGATGCTCTGCTGGTCGGTGAACTCGCACAGGATATCCAACCCGTTCTTCTTCACCTGGCAGGAACACGGGTGGATTTCAGCCCGCGGCGGGCACTGCTGCTGCGCCTGGAAGACATTAAAGGAAAACATAAACTACAGGCTACAGGCAGTAAAAACAAGTGCCACTTTATATTTGGATGCAAAACACAACTTGGAGCTACTCTACCCACTCTGTGCGAAAGAACTTTTCAAGGAACGAGGAGATAATATGTATGTCTCTGCTCAGGGCTCTCTGTGTAATACAATGTGACACAATAATTCTCGAACCTTTTTACGCCAAACGGGTTAACTCGGCATCGTGTATCATTTCATACTATTATCTCGAATGAGAAATGACATTGAGTTGCCGAAAAACACCTACCAGTAAATTAGAAGCCGTGACGGTTCAAGGAGATAAGACACAGAACCCATAACCTAGTCGGGAAAGATTATGAGAATGAAAATTACTTCCTAGGCAGGGAATTGTAATGTGCAGTATATGGGAAGTTATATTCATACATATGGTAGCCCATAACTTAATGCCGTCCTAGATAGGACGACGGTGTAGTTATAAAATTATTGTACCCGTGCTTTTTCTATTTCAAGCACAGGTCTGGAGTAAGGGATATATGGGTTCTTAAAATTGGCCCTAAATTTTGGCCACAATTATTGGATGGCTTTGCCGATTTTGCTCAAATTACGAAATAGTCACACATAGTTATTCCTTAGTTAGTCCTAACTTTTTTTTTCATAACAACGCCAATGAAAAAAAACAAGTTTCGTGAGAAACCGTGAACAAACTTACAAGATAACTTTTAATTACGTTCTACATAAGAAATAGGTACCTACATTGCAAAATTTTGGAACTTATTTCTACAACTAAATTCACGACAAAAGAACAAAATCACATGACTACCGAATTTGACTACAAATTTGGCCACAACAAGTATGACTTAGTTTATAGTACCAAATTTGAGCAAAATTAGCCAAGCGATGGCTTGGCAATAAACATAGCCGAGAAATGTTCATCTCTCCTTAAATCCGGTCCTCTGCGCGAAAAAAAAACGAGAGTTCAGCTTCGCCCTAAATAGGACAGCAGTAAGTAATGGATTAAAGGAAATCCCAAATTCATTCTTAAAATATCTAAGTACCCATTTAGTGACCAAAATGCCCCTAGGTGAAATTTTTGAGAAATAAAAGAACTTAATATGAGACTTAGGTTAGGAAGTCCGAAAACCTTTCAAAAATTCGTCTATTTATCCATGAAAATGCGCCGCAGGCGAAATTTTTAGACATTTTAGAAAAAAATAATTATAATGAGGCTTAGGGGATCCCAAAATCTATATTAAACATTTAAGTATCTAATCATGAAAATGCCCGCAAACGAAAATTTTAGAAGTTGTAAAGAAAAATCTTTGAAACATTTCAGCATATTCAACAAAATGCGGCGCAGGCGAAATTTTCTAGATATTTTAAACAAAACTACTTAAACTGAGACTAAGGCAACATCTTTATTAAAAGACTTAAGCATTTAGTCATCAAAATGCGCCCCAAGCGATTTTTTTAAGGAAAATTAAGAATGAATCTTAGGAAATCCCAAAATCTTCGGATTTGCAAGCTGTAGTGAATATTTAGAAATGGTGTCGCCTTGCTGTCTTCATTCAAAAGGCTGATTATGATATGAAAATGGAATCAACCAATCATAGTTATGCTTTCTAACCTCAATATGATCTGCAGTGACGCTCGTGGGTTAATGCACAGGGGGGCTACGTTTTGAAAAGGACATAACCTATGGTAAACAGGTGACTATCTACTTTTTTACATTTTTTTTTGCATAATTGTTGCAAAACCTGCATAAACTATAATTTCCTTTTTTAAGAACTTAATGACGCAAAACAGTGCATTTATTTTTTAATTTGTCGCATTCACATATCCACTTGTTATAAACGCCTAATCCGACCCTGTCGGACCTCCTAGATGTTTATAGTCGCCGTTGCTGCTGGCCATAGTATGTGTGTGTGTACGCCCAGGCCACTTTGCCAGGCTCTACGGGGCGAAGTTTTCGATATTTCGAGTCGAAATTTCGCCTAGCGCGGCGTATGCGTACTTGCTCTAGAGCTATTGAAGGGCGCCGTTTGGCCCTGGATTTTTTTTTATTTTCTTAAAAGGGGCCGGCGTTTCGAACCTAGGTCGTCGATCGAGTTCGACTTTGGCGTGGGGCCCCGGACCCGCAAGGGCCTCTCCCGTGCCGAAGGGCGCCCCGATCGGAAAAGCGGTTCGGCCGTTTGGGACATTTTTCCGATTTTGGCGTTCCGAATTTCACCTCGTGATTTCTCGTCGGTCACTCCCGATGGTTGCTAAAGAGAAAAATATGTTCACATGTTAGTTTCTTAACATGTGAACATTAATTAATGTGGGGAATTAAGGCTTGGACCTGGAGATTGATTTAATTATTTGAGAATGGACGTATTCAGAGTTATCAATAAACCTTTGCAGGCTTCAATAAATCCATTAAAAACTCCGTCTAGGTTTATTATATCCAATTTTTTAATTTTAACAAGCAATATAAAAATTTCAACGGGCTTTGAGACGAGACGGTACTCAATTTAAACTGTCACGTTGGAAGGAAATCCCCACACACGTAAAAAATTACGACGCACGATGCATCGTCGCGAAGAAAATCAAGCACCGACTGATATCCATCGCGACGGTGCATCGGGACACTTTACGCCCCACAGACTTCGACTTCGACTTCGGTTTTGTCACGACGGCTTGTCGTGATGACCGACGAAAAATCTCGAGGTCTGTGGCCGCCTTTAGTCTGACGCGTCGTCTGACATTCGTTTGTCAGTTCGATGACCCTCAGAGACTATGTAAACAAATCCGTGAAGGGTTTTTCCTGTTTTCGTAAATAAAAAACCGAATTTTGGATGCAACTCCATTGAAAAACGTTATAGTATGTTGGAATAGGTGGCTTTAGGCTCTTTTTGTGGACATTTTGGTAAGTTTTGCGAGAAAAACTTATTTTACTGTATTGTATAACTTCACTATTTTCACAGAACAACAGGAGGTAACATTCGTTTTTATTCGAATCGACGGCTTTCGCCTTCATAACCTGAGAGACCGGACTCCAACTTGTGGGAAATTTGTTCAAAAGTTTTACTCGTAAAAAGGTAGGTTGCACTTAAGTGTCGATTTCACTTTGATTTCTAGGCACACTTGGACCTTTGGGCCCTTATTAACAGCAGGTGGGACAAAGCACTGCCGGACAAAAGCATCGTATACCTAATAAGGCCAGCTGATCAATTGACGAAACGATTTAATAATTGAAAAGGTATAAAGTGTTGTTGGCGTGTGAATAAATCAACTAAATGTAATTTCCTTTTAGGATAGTGAGTGATACGATTTATCGCCGCCAACTAGGTCGGGTGGAGTGATTTACATTTACCTATGATACATATTAGGATTTTAAAATACAAACTATTCAGTTTCGGGTGGTAGCAAGAGTACACGTTAAAAGCTTCAAATTAAAAATAACTTAGCAACTTCTACCTATTCTGTGCTATTTACTGAACAAGACTAGCACAGGGCGAAAGGAGCGGGGGGAGTAGTAGTGAGCCGGTCCCTGCTAGGTCAAGCTGTTCAGTGTGGTTTGAAGGCCGAGGCAACCAGTGCAGTGAATATGATTCAGTGGGGAAAGCACTTTTAACTGCTGACCAACGCTTTATCAGTTTGTGGGACAACCTTCGCTACAACTTTTGAGCTACCTAAGCTAGTCTAGGGGTTATGCAACAACAAAAAAACAAATGAAAGTGCGCCCCGTGGCCCAAGCCGATTATAAACCCTAGTGGATTGGATTCCCCCAAGTGGAGTGTAGCGGACCAGCATGCAGCTCGTGCAGGATATACACACCACTATGGGACGGTGACAAAAAAGCTGCCGAGGCACTTACTTGCGAGTAAGAGGCCAGAAATGACAGATAAACAGGACTGCCAGGACTCAGGACTCAAATAAAATATGAAAACTGACAACAAATGCCAAGGGAATAAGGTAAGTGCAGAAACTTTAGTTTAAAACCTCATTAATTAAATCTTTACCTCATCTAGGCCAACCAACCCTACCTCACCTCAAAAGTTATTGCTCGTGTTCGATCGGCCACCCATTGGAACATGGAACAACTGAAATGACATTATCGATGCATGTGTACTGGGATTATCGAAAGCTATAAGGTGAGCACTCCACTTATAGCTGCGAGTAAATCAGCTAAAAACTTTATCTTCCATCGGAGAATATAGTCAATGGTTGTTAAACAAAATTAAATTGTTTTATTTAAAATAAAGCATAATGAAGAGTTTTCGAGACCATTCAACTACTAATATACAATATTAAAAGTTGACCGTAACATGAGATATAAAGATTGCTCGAGATACAGGTTCGCAGACTATCGGAGAGATAGTGAATTTTAAAATAATGGGTGATGTATTGTTTTCTTTGTTTTGATAGTCAAGGAATTCAATTTTGGCATTACTAAAGGGGGATTAAATTTCAATTTGATTTTCATAATGGATTTTAAAAAAGTGTTGTGGTAGTAGCGTATCCATTGGTAGTGGTTTTTGGTCAATGTTTAACAACAATAAACAGCTCATACTCAAATTGTTCACAATGTACGTAAGTCTAATCGTCTAATAAAAAACTAAATAATATTATTTTGATTGTCATTTATAGATCAACGTTACAAATAGTTGCTATTTAAAAATTGGTGAATGCTCCGGTTATACTGCCGATTGAAGAAATAAAATGTTCAGAACGAATATTTCAATGTAATTAAAAAATAATAGAAGTTTGTTGATAAACTTCGTACTTATCCGCGCAAAGATCACTATTTTGTTAAAACTAGCGAAAGTATTATGTCGAAATTTGGTGCAAGCATACTTTGGTACTTGGTACTGGTGTGGACGTACTTGTAATGTAGTTATCTGGAAAGGATTTTGAAAAAGGAAAGTAGCAAATCTTTTTAAGTGACTTTGGGCGGACACAGCAATATATATACAATGTGTTTCACTTCAAGTCGTGACAATTCATTTTTTTACGGGTTGACCGATATTCAAAAACTTTTTTTTTAAAATATAGTGCTCCGAAAGATCTACATTTTGACACTAATTTTTTTCAGATTCGTCTTTTCCATGATCAAAATTATACCCCCAAAATGTGCAAAAGTACATTAGGCATTTTAAAAAAAAAACACAGTCGTATTGGCTATACCCGAAAACCACACATACCATGTTTCACGGTCATAGCTTGTACAGGGCGTTCAGCAAATAGCTTCAAACATGGCAAAAATACGGTTCTTCGAAGTACCCTGTACAAACACCGAGAGATATTTTAAAATTATTTCTTTGAAGTTTGATTAGGGCTCACATAAGTCATCAATTCAATTTCAGGGCCCTGCCTTATACCAATAAAAATACAAAAATCGAAAATAATCGTTTTTCTCGTGGTGGTTTTGTTACATTTTTTTTTTCTACAATTTTTACTTATAACTGTTAAAAAACATAAACAATGTTAAATTTTAGAAAAAGTATTTTCAATAAAGATGGGTAGGTACCCTGGATACGTGGATACCAGTCAATTTTTAATTTTTTTTTCAAATAAAAAAGGGTGCTTTTTATTGAAAATACTTTCTAAAATTTATTATTGTTTATGTTTTTTAATAGGCATAACTTAAAATTGTAGAAAAAAATTAAAAAAAAACACCAAGAGAAAAACCATTATTTTCGATTTTTGTATTTTTATTATTTCGGGAGGTTTTCAATTCTCCTTTTCGGGAAAATCAGGTGAGACAAACTTAAAAAACAGGTCGAGAAGAACTGAACTAGGTTGGCTCGTGAAGATCAAGCTCCATAGGTATAAACACCTGATCACCCGCAAGATAACGTAGGTATGTATTTTTGGGAGGAAGCTGCCGGGATGTAATTTTCTTACTTTTATTACTAATAAATAGATTATGGCGCGTAGGCGTTTATAAGCCTGCCGTGGTTTCAGCACGGCTACAACTGGGCACTCCTCAAGTTGGTGGCGCTCTGAGGTCCATACGCCTCAAGTTGGTGGCGCTCCGAGGTCGGTACTTGTTATAAACGCCTAGTCCGGCCCTGCCGGACCTCCTAGGTGTTTATAGTCGCCCTAGATTCTCAAAAAATGTAGTATGTATGTAACACTTTTCTTTGGTCACGGTTATCGGGCGCAGTTTTCGATATTTAAAGTCCGAATTTCGCCTGGGGCCGCAAAAAAATAAGTGCCACATCGGTATTGAAGCGTGCCAGAAGCGGAAAAGCCGTTCCGCCGTTTGATACATTTTCCTATTCGGGAGGGAGTCGAATTTGGCGCGCCGCGCCGAACAAGTCATGTAAAGTTACTATACTAAAATCTAGCAACTCTTACGCCTGGCGTAAACAAAAGCACGCCAGAGAAGCACTGAGGCACGACCTTTATTTAATTTTTGTTTTAGAATTGTTTACATAAAAATATTAGAGAAACAAATTATTGGCTTAATTAAAATGGTACAAAACATCAATAAAATTATTTGTGGCAGTGTCTAAATAGCTGAGAACAACAAGATAAAACCGCGTAAATATACTATTGCGATCGAGTACGTCCCAGTTGCCAGGCAGGCTGAACACGTGCTTCTATTTAAGCCGGATGTCTCCGAACGATTTTCAAATGCATGCCAATATATTGTACACGATAAATTTGAACTACCAAATGACGATTTACCGATTGGCATGCAGTGGTGTGGTGCAGAACATTGTCAAAAGTTAATGCGAAAAGTGCAACAAATTTCAGGTTATTTTAGATATGAGCAACCTCATGGAAAGAATTTACAGAAGTGATAGATAGATAGATAGATAGATAGATAGATAGATAGATAGATAGATAGATAGATAGATAGATAGATAGATTGCTTTATTCTCATATGATCGATCCTGGAACTTTATTGTAAAGGATACAGCCATTGTAGTGAGCACCCCTCTCGTACAAACTAGAGTTGTGCAAGTTACACGTGAGGAGATCCTTGTATCTCGTTCTGTGATTATGACTGATAACATTTCGGTCAAAAAGAGGTATGTGAGTTCTAACAAAACAAACTAGTTCATATATAGTGGATATAGCCTAGTGGGTAAAGGCGCGTACCTAGAAAACTTCATTTACTTCATCGAAGGTTCAAATCCCACACAATGCTTTTTCTTTTCTTTTTTTAATTATCAACGAAAATTCAGTTTTTAATTTTTATTTTTATTGTATAATGTTATAATAGTAAACGATACAATCTGCATTTTTGTTGATAATAATAATAATCGTTTGGAGACCGCTTTTTCATGCAAACGGAAAATTGAATTGCACACCCTTCTGCACTCGAGCGGCGCTTAAAATTCGCTTCTTTGGCACATTCATGGCATTTGTATTCTTATATATGCATTTGGCATGCATTTTTGAGACAGTATCTAATTTGATTAAGGACGTAGAGATTAATTATTATTTAGGATGGAAGGTAGAAAAAATGCAGAAAATTGATCAGCTGTTATTAACATTAAATAAGTTAAGATTAAATACGCCTCACCAATATATAGCACAGAGATTTGCAGTCTCACAAGTTTCAGGTTTTTTATATGGGGATTGTCAAAAAGTCATTAAAAAACAAAACTTAGGAGTAGTAAAAAATGGTCAGTTCTTATCTCCATCTTCCGGTTTGACTGGAAGTGAGTATTACTTTGACATTATGTTTTTTTTTGAAAATCTGGAAATTTCAAAAATTTTGCGGAAAATTTCTTGAATATTTTTTGTTTTTTATTTCGTCGCAAAAAAAGGAAAATTTGATTTTTTTGTGTAGATCAATCTCAATCAGATAATGTTGAGGGACGCGTAAGGGATGTATGAGTATAGAGTATACTGCTTTTTTTGTGTAAATCAATGTCGGTCTCAAAAATCTTATTTCTGTGTAATTCAATCTTAATCTCAAAGATATTTTTGGGAGACGCATAGGGGATGTAGTAATATAGAAAAACGCCGTAGGAGGTGCCGTGACAAACGACACTGGCATCGCAAAATATCCCAAAAATCTTATTTTGTGTAAACTATTCTTAATCTCAAAAATATTTTTGGAAGGCACATAGGGGATGTTGTAATATAGAAAAAACCTGTAGGGGTGCTGTGACAAATAACCCTGGCGTCGCAAATAAATCATGTAAATCATACTCAGTCTCAAAGATATTTTTGGGAGACGCATAGGGGATGTAGTAATATAGAAACACCTGTAGGAGGTGTCGTGACAAACGACATAGGCGTTCCAAAAAAATCTCAAAAATCTTATTTTTGTGTAAATCAATCTTAATCTCATAGGTATTTTTGGAAGACGCATAGGGGTTGTAGTAATATAGAAAAAAAACTGCAGGGTTGCTGTGATAAAAAACAGTGGCGCGCAAAAAACCTAAAGAAAACTTTTTGTGTAAATGAATCTCAATTTGAAATATATTTTGTGGGGACGCGTAGGAGCTTTGAACAAATTTGTAGGGATGCCGTGGTAAACGACAGTGGCGTCACAAAAAATTGTAAAGAAATTGTTTTTTTTATCTGAATCTCAAAGATATTTGTGGGAAACTCATAGGGGATGTAAGGAGTGCTATGACAAGGGACAGTGACATCGCAAAAAAAATCCGCGTAGGCGTTTATAAGGCTGCCCCGGTTTCAGCGCGACGACTACTTGGCACCCCTCAAGTTGGTGGTGCTCCGAGGTTCGTACTTGTTCTTGTCGTACATATTTCTATAAATGTGTCGCGTAATAAAATTGCGATTTGCAATTTTATCTGCTAGGTTGAGATAATTGCAAATTTGAAATTAGTCTCCTAAGAGTTTTAATTTTATTTTTTCGGTTAATGAAATACTTAAAAAGTTAGGTACCTTTCAAATTGCCCTGCACACTATTTTTCATTTTGTTAATTTATTTCAAGTAGAGTCGAATCCTACACGCGAAGCATCGTTCGGGGCCAAAGGCCGAACCGGTTCGGCGGAAAAACTTTCTGCCCCAGAACAAGCAGCCAGCTTGGCCCAATCGGGCCCCCGCCTGCCCCCCTCGCGCCCCGTCATGTCTCCCTCTTGCCCCCTTTTCCGCGGTATCCGGCTGTTTACATTCCTAGCCGTAAATCCCCACGCGAAAACATTATCCACATCTACTCCGCATCTACTTCGCGTTATTTCTCTTTCAACAAAGGCGACAACAGACCACCAGCCGGACACCGTTGCCAGTTGTATCAGAATCGTCTTTATTCACATATGGTATGAATTTAAATGAGAGGTGTTGTATATTTGACAAACTTGCCGCCAATAGCGATCGAAGTAGGGATATATAAAAGGCAGCTAATTCTCCACGAAGATGCATTCCAACCAAACATGATATACTGGATGTATCGTGATTGTGATTCCAAGCATTCCTGCGAAGTGTCTAGTTAAATTTCCCGATTGCCCGACGACGACTACTTGGCACCGCTCAAGTTGGTGGCGCTCCGAGGTTCGTACTTGTTCTTGTCGTACATAATTTCTATAAATGTGTCGCGTAATATAAATTGCGATTTGCAATTTTATCTGCTAGGTTGAGATAATTGCAAATTTGAAATTAGTCTCCTAAGAGTTTTAATTTTATTTTTTCGGTCAATGAAATACTTAAAAAGTTAGGTACCTTTCAAATTGCCCTGCACACTATTTTTCATTTTGTTAATTTATTTCAAGTCGATTCCCAGTAATAAATAATACTAAATTTTAACACGAATAGAAAAAAAGAAGAAAATTTATTCTTTTTATAAACGACTACCCCGGCCTTGCCGGCTCTTATAGGCGTTTATAGTAGCACTACCTTTAGAAAAATATAGTATGTGTGTAACGCTTCTGTTTTATTTTAGCTAGCGGGCCGTGGAATCGCTACTTCCACATTACTTTTTAAATCCATTATTTCAGAGTAAAGTTCAATATTGCACATAAATCCTACATATACCTACCAACATATTTTTACTATTTTAGATTTTCATCCTCTCGTAACCATTTATCTACTTTGTTTTTGCAAAATAATGCCAACATTGAATTCCTTGCCCCCTGAAACACAGAAAACGGCTAACCACTTGTTATTTTCAAATTCGCCCCTTTGCACCCTCTCACCCTAAAATATTTTCTGAGGTCTAGACGCTACGCGGAGCGTATATTTTCTGTGGTCTAGACGTTGTTTACCTAAATTCCTGAATGCCATCACCTCCGAATTTAACATTCAGAGTTTGAACTCTATTCAAGGTCAAATGCATTTCAAGATCAGTCGTGGCGGCTATATACCCCTACTCCCCTTGCTACTGAATTTGTCCAAATCTTTTTTTGAAGGACATCTGCTTCGCATTTGTTTTTTTGGTCAAAGACAAAGATGCAATTAACACCGCTCCGACCTTAAATAAGTGCAGTTTATGTCTCACAGACTGGTTGTTTACAATGAAAAGCTTAGTGTATTTTTTCCAGGTGTAATAGCTGCTAAACGGATATTTGGATAAACGGTGCAAATAATTTCACAGATCATCAGTGGCAGCTCGTTCATAGGGGCTGTGGGGCTACAACCCCCCAGTAAAAAATACACCCGCGAACAACCGATAACGAACAGTTCGAGTTCGGGCAATCGGGAAATTTAACTAGACACTTCGCAGGAATGCTCGGAATCACAATCACAATACATCCAGTATATCATGTTTGGTTGGAATGCATCTTCGTGGAGAATTAGCTGCCTTTTATATATCCCTACTTCGATCGCTATTGGCGGCAAGTTTGTAAAATATACAACACCTCTCATTTAAATTCATACCATATGTGAATAAAGACGATTCTGATACAACTGGCAACGGTGTCCGGCTGGTGGTCTGTTGTCGCCTTTGTTCAAAGAGAAATAACGCGAAGTAGATGCGCGAAGTGGCTAATGTTTTCGAGTGGGGATTTACGGCTAGAAATGTAAACAGCCGGATACCGCGGAAAAGGGGGCGAGAGGGAGACATGACGGGGCGCGAGGGGGGCACGGAGGGGGCCCGATTGGGCCAAGCTGGCTGCTTGTTCTGGGGCAGAAAGTTTTTCCGCCGGCCGGACCGGTTCGGCCTCTGGCCCCGAACGGTGCTTCGCGTGTAGTATTCGACTCTACTTGAAATAAACTAACAAAATGAAAATAGTGTGCAGGGCAATTTGAAAGGTACCTAACTTTTTAAGTATTTCATTGACCGAAAAAATAAAATTAAAACTCTTAGGAGACTAATTTCAAATTTGCAATTATCTCAACCTAGCAGATAAAATTGCAAATCGCAATTTTATTACGCGACACATTTATAGAAATATGTACGACAAGAACAAGTACGAACCTCGGAGCGCCACCAACTTGAGGAGTGCCAAGTAGTCGTCGTCGGGCAATCGGGAAATTTAACTAGACACTTCGCAGGAATGCTCGTAATCACAATCACGATACATCCAGTATATCATGTTTGGTTGGAATGCATCTTCGTGGAGAA
The DNA here is from genome assembly GCA_963920635.1 of Pseudeuparius sepicola. Classification (NCBI taxonomy): domain Eukaryota; kingdom Metazoa; phylum Arthropoda; class Insecta; order Coleoptera; family Anthribidae; genus Pseudeuparius; species Pseudeuparius sepicola. Next base: position 50,908,819 of record OY987301.1, read on the forward strand.
TTAGCTGCCTTTTATATATCCCTACTTCGATCGCTATTGGCGGAAAGTTTGTCAAATATACAACACCTCTCATTTAAATTCATACCATATGAGAATAAAGACGATTCTGATACAACTGGCAACGGTGTCCGGCTGGTGGTCTGTTTCCAGTATTTGGACTAGGATCGGCGGTAATTAAACACACGCGTGCAGGAAAACTATATATATTCTTGAAATTCACAGCGCAGCGGTCTATTATCGATTGACTCATGAATTCGTATTCTTACACAACACAAAAAAAGTACAAATAAGAAATAAACTGTTCGTATGACGGTGATCTATAGGGTGATACATTAGTGTCTGAAGACGTGATATTCTGTGGATTGAGAGTATAGTCCACACGGCCATCCTGTTTCGCCAGTTCGTCCTCGAACCTCTATGTACAGATCGGTAACCCCGTGATGCACATGCACATCATGGTCTGAAATATAAAGTTAGATATTAGCTTTTTACGTCTGTCAAAGAAGCGATATTATAGGTCTGCCTGTTGACGGCTCGATCATTTGCCGTAGCTAAAACTGTTGAGGACATTTCGTTTTGCGGCCTGCGCATTGAGGCAATTTTTTTTAAATAGCCTGCGCATTGGAGCCAATATCTTTATTGTCCCAGTTGTAGCCACTGTTGGCGAACATATTATACTGGTGTTAAACCGTTTGCCTGCGCATTGAGGCACGCTCATTTATCCCAGCTATTTTAGCTGTTGAGGATATGTCACTGTGTCTGAATTATTTTGCCTGCGCATTGATGGCATTATCTTTTATCATAGCTAGTTTAGCTATTGAGGGCGGCTTATTACAATAATTTTAGTGTATAATCACCTTTAGCATTGTTGAAAGTTAAAGACTTTCATGTGTTCAGCTGCAACGATTCCCTCATAAGGTCGTTGGGATCTGGTTGTGTGTCGATCTTCCTTGACTCTATATCGGTCATTGGGATGTACTTCTACTATTTTGAATGGACCTCTTAATTTTGGCAGTAACTTTTTGCTATCGTTGTTGGATGGCAGACTGGTCACTTTTGTTAAGACTAAGTCTCCTACCTTGAATATTTTAGGCGGGACTCGTTTTTCATTAAAAGTGATATCTTGCCTGAGCCGATTTTCTTCTAATCGTTTAGCAACATGTTCTCTAATTTTTGTCACATCAACGATTGTGTCATATTCGATGTCGTGGAGGTCTTCGTCTGTTCTCAATCGATATCCAAATTGTATCTCAGCTGGCGTGTACTTTGTGATACGGTGTTTCGTACTGTTTAAACCCTGTTGTATTTGGGCACATTTTGAATCCCAATTGTTGGTATCGGTGCTAGCTCCTGAAGTTGCCAGGGCGTCTAATAGAGTTTTATTTACGCGTTCTGCCTGTCCATTACTCCTTGCCATTCCAACAGCTATGGTGTGAAGTCTTATGCCTTTGTTTTCTACAAATCTCTTAGGTTTCGGATGTAAAGGCAGACCCTGCATCTGTGATTATTCTCTTTGGATTTCCGAATACGGTAAAAATATTTTGCAGAGTATTTACAGTATGTGCTGCTGATGTACTAGGTAGAGGTCGTAAATGTACAAATTTTGAAAAGCCATCTACTATAACGAGTAAGTATTTGTTGCCATTACATGTTTCCACAAAAGGTCCTAGATGATCCATATGTAGCGTGTGATGAGGTCTAGCATATTTGGGGATGGAGTGAAGATACCCGGGTTTCTTTCCTCCTTGATTCTTATGATACAAACATGCTAAACAAGCATTTATATATTTCTTTACGAACCTGTGCATTTTTGGAAACCAGTAATGAGCCTTTATCCGTTCTATGGTTTTATCGTAAGCGAAGTGACCTATATTGTCATGATTATTTCTAACAATTTGCCACCTCATATTCTTAAGTTGACTCCTGTGGGTCGCAGGCTAGTGGTACAGGGTGGCCCATCCAAGCGGAAAAAGTGTGCTACGTGGAGACACGTTAACATAAAATCGTCATTCAAAAAATGAGATTGTAGTAAAAATTAAGGGGAATTCGAGGGTGTACCCTAATTTTGTATACGGGGGTCGGTAAAAAAGTTATCGCGAAAAAACATTTTTTGCAAAATAAAAAAAATATTTTTTTACCTACACATCCATTAGAAAACCTTTAAGTAGTATTCACGAATATTCAGTTTTTTAATATAACTTCCGGTTATAGCGGAAATGAAAGTGGTTTTCTCTATTTTACAACTTACACATTTCTCTTAACCATCACAGGATTCCTTTTTTAATTCTGAATCCAACGATAGATAATTTGACCTATTTATCTCCAACCGTTTCCGAGATATTTATCAGAGAAGCTCCATCAAACTAGATACATGGTCTCATGGTCGGTGTCTGATGTTCGATCTGAGTAGGCCAAACAATAAAACCAAATTTATGACAAATCAAGTCAGCCATGATGTAGATGTTAAAGTGGCTATAGCCATTCAACTGCATTCAACTGAATTAAAAATCTCGTGGAAATTATGAAACATTTATTGACTACTGTCATATTTATTATAACAACAACAATATGATTAGTTATTAAAAATTAGTTAGAAGTTCATTTACATTAAATGTTCAAAATGGTTTCCATTATTATTTACACATAACCTTTTTCTTTTTAAGAAATTTTTTCGGACATTTTCAAAGATTAAGGGACGATTGTTTAAACTATCAATTTCTAATTTTACTCGTCTTTTAATCTCCTCAACATTTTCGGGGCGGTTCTTATAAACTTTATTTTTTAAATGCCCCCACAAGAAAAAATCCATGGGGGTTAAATCTGGACTACGTGGCGGCCACCTTATCGTTCCATGTTTACCAATCCAATTTTCAAACGAATTGTTCAAAAAAATTCCGTTATGGGCCCACAGTTATGGAAGGAAGCGCCATCTTGCTGCCATATTAATTGTCTTTCTTGGAGTTAGTTAAGAAAAATTAATGGCAACTGGTCGAAGTATTGTTCCAATTCGTTCTGGATTGGCTTAAATGTAGGTATTTCCTACCTGTCATACTTCCTGAATAAAATAGAGGGCCCATTATAAAATTTCCCACAATTCCGCACCAAACACCCACGGAATTTCTGCCGGATTTCACAACTTCACGAAATGCCCGTGGATTGTCGACAGACCAAAATATACTATTTTTCCGGATGTATATTCCCGCCGTTGTAAATGTAGCTTCATCGGACCAAATAATTTGTTTAAAAAATCCAGCTCCACCTCTTGCAAAATAAAAGTTTAACATTGTTTGACAATATTCCAGTCTTCTTGCAGCATCTCCAGGGAATAGCCTTTGAACAGGTAATATTTCGAAGGCTTTAAATTTGCTTAATTTCATTACCCTTTGTATTGTAGACCGGGGAATTTGTAAGTCTCTCGTTGCATCTCTCTGAGATTTTTCGTTATTTCTTCTGAAATAATTTAAAATTCGTTCTCTCTCGTCCTCACTATTTCTAAACCCTTTTTTTCTCTTGCTAATCACACTTCCTGTCGATCTGAATCTTCGATACAGCTTACATATAAATGAAGCACTCGGAACATTTCTATTTGGATATTTACGAGAATACTCCCTCAAAGTTTCTACGTATCTTTTATCATTTTTGATGAAGATCTCTAAAATATCACAGCATTCTTCTTTCAAAAACATTTTTTAAACTGCAACTACTAACAGCTTCAGCAACAAAATTTAGACTCATCTGACACGTAAATAGAAATATTGAATTGACAGCCTACTCGATTGTCAGTTTTATTATCATGGCTGACTTGATTTGTCATAAATTTGGTTTTATTGTTTGGCCTACTCACTCAGATCGAACATCAGACATCGACCATGAGACCATGTATCTAGTTTGATGGAGCTTCTCTGATAAATATCTCGGAAACGGTTGGAGATAAATAGTTCAAATTATATATCGTTGGATTCAGAATTAGAAAGGGAATCCTGTAAGGAACTCTTGTGTACCCTTAAAAATCGGTTTATTATAACTATGTATTTCGTATTGCCCTGATTCTAATTTTGCATGGTATAACAATGCACTATTTCAAACTTTTGTATACATATTATAAACTTTAAGCAAAAAAATACTAATATCACAATAACAAATTACAATTCAGTTCAGTTATGCATAACTTTACTAAATATTTTTATGTACCTAGAGGGTATATTTTTCCATGTACATGGAGTCCCAGTTAAAACGTTACGAGCGATTGTTTCTACAAGACAGTTTTGTTGTTAAAAAATAATGTTTGCTAATATTATTTTGCAGACTTAGCTTGGGCTAAAAAAAAGTCACTTTACTATATTCTAATGAAAAAAAGCAACAAGATCGCCATCTTAATGAAAAAAAAAAACAGTTAAGTCTTTGGCCATTACTTTTTTGTTTCAAATTCAATTGTTTCGTTCGCCATTCGATTGTTTGGAAAAAACTACACAAGTTTAATTGGCGATAACTTTTTTGTTTTAAATTTAATAATTATTGTTTGGACCTTGTGGCGTCATTCGATTCCTTGGAAAAAACTACCCAAGTTTAGTTTTTGAACCATCAATTTAGGTACCTTAAAAATGACCGAGATATCAGCTTTAACGTCTTAACTGGGACTTCCCCTAATATTTCCAGTTTATATGTTAATATACAAAAAATATATAATAATACATATATCTATTTAAATTTTTAATTTCAAATTCTGCTACGAGTAACTTTTCTAAATTTTATGCAGAAATGACTTCTTCCATTATAGAGAATGAAAATCATTCAGTTGCAACAACAGCTGAAGGTATATAAATTTCCGTAAATAGCTTAAATACAATGTTTTCAATATTTTAGGCAGCAGCGAATTGAAAATAAAGTAAATTTTAATATTATCTATATTTAAAACTCAGTTATTTCTGATCTAACGTAATTTTTTTAACGCATTTTGCGCCCATATCAAATATCAGGTGAAAGTCATTGGCGTTGCGTTGTACTGAACAGGGGATTTTCATCGCAGCGTTGTGTAAGTAACTTAAAAACACCAGTGCAGTTCAGCTCGCCTATGCGCTGTGCTGTACTGGCTTTACGCGGCCGGCCTAGGCCGGACCCACAAAATTCGACATTTAATAAAGACTTAATGCAAGTATCGAACATGGAAATTAACCTACAATGTCCAGCCAAGAATATTAACAAAGAAAGATTCTTTAGTAATTAAAAATAATAAATAATGTTTTAGTGGAAGACCAGGTAAAAGATATGTCTTGTAATACGGCTGTGTTGAGTAAATGTAGAAATGACAATAACGGCCAAAAAATATTTGCTACACTTCTTTCAAATAACCCAGCTTTCGTTCAATGTTTTGAACTTCTTCAAGGCTAAAAAATATGTATTAAATGTAAAATATTCAAATAAAATTCTTAAAAGACAAAGACAAAGGCAAAATACAAATGTATTTTTTTATTATTATTATTATTATTATTATTTGAATTTTTTACATTGAATACCTACACATTTTTAGCCCCGAAGCAGTTCAAAACATTGAACGAAAGCTTGATTATTTGAAAGAAGTATATTAAATATTTTTTGGCTTCAAAATCCAAACAGGATTATTTTTTCAGGGTTGCTTGGGGACTGTCTCCTGAGTGTTTAACCAAAAGCTCACACTCGAACTCCTGGTACGAATTGAGATATAGGTTTCCTAAACAATATAGGTGTTTTTCTAAACAATATGGGTGGTTTCCTAAACATTTTTTATAGCAATATGACCCTAATAAGAGTTGTAGGGAATCAAAGTATGAACAACTTTTCCTCATATTTTTTTTTGTATCTCTAATAGATAACGAGTTACAGCGCATTACTGCAGGGGTGGTCTTGTAAACATTTTTTTTACAAAAAAATGACCTTAATGAAAGTTTTAAAGGATGAACTTCTGGTAAACTTTTTCTTCTAAACTTTGTATCCAATACTTAATGATTTTTGCAGAACATTATATTGTTTAATTATTTTTTCTCATATAATGCCCTGTAAATCATTAAGTATTAGAGACAAAAAAAATGATGAGAAAAAGTTTACCAGAAGTCTATCCTATAAAACTTTTATTAAGGTCATTTTTTTGTAAAAAAATGTTTACAAGACTACCCCTGCAGCGTTGGGAATTTTTGTCAAATAAGTAATGAGCTGTAACTGGTTACGTAGGTACTAGAGATAAAATAAAGAATTATGAGGCAAAGTATATTTTGATCCCCTAAAACTTTTATTAGGGTCATTTTGCTCTAAACTCTCAGGAGGCAGTCCCCAAGCAACCCTGAAAAAAATCATCCTGTTTGGATTTTTTTTTGCAAAACTGACATCTTTTTTGGACTACAGTTTTGTTTTAAAGAGGGACACTTCAACAGGTGATAGAAAACCAAAAAATAACCGCAAGTTTATTTCAAATGTAATATATTTGCAAATTCTTATCATATACAAAGTTTTATAAGATTTCTGAAAATGGGGGAGCGCATTTATCAGATTTGGCACCGGGCGCAATCTAGGCAAGTTACGGCTCTGCCACCCTGTACCACTAGCCTGCGACCCACAGGAGTCAACCTAAATATTTTGTTACCGCGTAGATCGTATTCGTCGAAGATCTTTTTGTTATTACTATAATCACCACTTAGCAAAGTTTCTTTAATTTTTTTTATATCAGAGTCTTGATCTTGAGCTTCGCGTATATAATCATTTTCGTGAATTAAAGACACCTTTAAGCTGACATTTTCTTGCGGAAAATTTCGGCTTAAGGCATCTACATGTTTCATCTGAGTATTAGATCTGTGCTGAACATTAAACGTAAAGTCTTGCAAGTACCTACAAGACCCATCGAGCTATCCTGGGAATAATGGTTTGTTTTCCCAGCGCATTTTTAACGGCATTGCAGTCTGTGATAAGTGTGAATTCGTTTCCGGATAGATAATATTTAAATCGTTCAAATGTTTTCACAATGGCTAATAATTCTAATTCGAAAGAGTGATAATTTTTTTCTTGTTCTTAGTTTGTTTGCTAAAAAATGCAATGGGCTTTTCTCTGTTGTCTATTTTATGAACAATAATTCCAGCGAACCCGTCTCGACTAGCATCGGTATATACTATCAACGGCAATTTGGGGTTAAATATTGTTAAAATTGGTTTTGAACTGATTTGGGCCTTTAGCATATCTACAATATCACTATGGTCTTTTGTCCACTTCCAATGACTATCCTTTTTCAACAATTTCGTTAACAATGCTGTGTGACGTGCGAAATCGCTGATAAACTTACGGAAGTATCCAATTAATCCCAGAAATTGTCTCAACTGATGTTGATTTTTTGGATACGGGAAATTTTCAACTGCCTCCGTTTTAACCTTCGAGGGAGTTATTCTGTTGAGCGAAATTTCGTAGCCTAAATACGTTATACTTTCAGAAAACAGGATTTTGAAAGTTTTAAATTGAAGCCATATTCCTTTAATATGCTTAGAACTTCACGGAATAGATTGAAACCCTCCTCGAGTGTTTTAGATGGAATTAGCACGTCATCCAAATAAGGCACCACATTATACTTTCTTAAAGGTTGGAAAATTTCATTCATGAATTGCTGGAAAACGGATGGTGCATTACTTAACCCAAATGGTACCCGAAGATATTCGTAATGCCCTTCTGGAGTATTAAAAGGGGTAAAGGGAATGGATTTGGTTTCCATAGGTATTTGATGATATCCCGATGCAAGGTCGAGACAAGTAAAATATTTGTAATCACTTAAATTGTCGATAATTTCCTCGATTACTGGCATAGGAAAATGATTTTTCACCGTAATTTTATTAAGTGCTCTATAGTCAACTACCAGCCTTTTTTCGTTATTCTTTTTATTTACTAATAAGGAGGGGCTTGAATATGGTGATCTACTTTCTCTGATAATTTTCGCATCTAACAATTCTGGTATAATATCTCGAAGGATGGATTTATCTTTTTCATTGAAACGGTATGGACGAGGAGTTACTGGTTTTTCAGATTTTAACTCGATTGCTAGAGACACAGAGTGAGTTTGTCCTAACGTTCGCAAATGTTGAAATATAACTGATTCGGATTCCAACAAAACATAATTTAGCTTTTCTTTTTCGTTTTTAGCTAGACCACCACATTCGATGTTTCGCAACCAATCTGGGGCCATTTCTTTATATCGGAAAATCAGTTTATCATCAATTCGGTAATATATAATATGCGGGTTTTCCGAGAAATTTGTGCCGATAAGTATATCATATTCGAACTTTTGATCACTTAGTACATAGAACAATATGTTTAGTGTAACACCATCAATTTCTGTTAAAGCCTCGGTAAAACGTTTCGCTATTGTCCCTATTCCTAAAAATCCGGACAAATTCACTTTTTCTTGAAGAGATTTTATTTTTAATTTTAATTGTATTGCAACAGATTCGCCAAGTATGGAACATTCGCTTCCAAGGTCTACAAATGCAGTTTTCTCCTGATTATTAATGGATACTTTTTTGTAGAACTTGGAAGCCGATTGTGACTTCTTTATTACTTTCACATTTTTAGTTTTAGGCTCGTATTTAGATATTGTTTTAATTTCAGTTTTCCCTTGTTTTTGTTTTTTTAGACAACCACTTTCTATGTGACCTTTTTTTGCCAAAAATTGCAAGATTGCCTTCTGTGCGCGCAATCCAGTCTCTGGTGGCCCATTTTCCCACAACATAAACAAGGCTTTTGTATATTTTTTTCCATAATGTTTTGTTCTTTGCTTAATGAATTTTTTTGGCTTGTACTTTGACATTCTGCGAAGTTTTTGTTAAAAATTTTGGTCTGAATATTATTAGGTATCAATTTGCTTTTTATCCTGTATGTTTTATTTTTTAAATAGGCTGCCAATATATTCGGATCACTAACATTAGATGCTAGACGTTATTGTTGGATCGTTTATTGCTCCCAAAATTAAAGAAACTTTGTCATTGTTGGAAAAATTTAATTTTAATTTGTTAATTTTTGCCAAATGTTTGAAACAGAACTCATATAATGAACAGCCCAGTTCGGGTTTATGACTGGCAATATCCATTAATAATACATATGCGTTTCTAGAGATTTTAAAAGTATTTTGAAAAATACACTTCCATTGCTCCCAAGTATGCTGAGACCACCCTAGCTCTATTTGGATATAACTGTCGTACCACAATTTTGCTGTTCCTCGTAATTTATTGAGTGCTTGGTATATGATAACATTATCCGACCATTTATACATATTGGCATTATACTGTGGAATTTCTAGCCAGTCCGACAGTTCCGTGGTTTCGGGATCAAATTCGGGAATTACCGTAGAAACAGTAATCACGCTTAAACCAGGCTGTACATTACAAGATTGCGGAATGAAGTTGGAACTTACAGGTTGTGCCTCAGTTTGTGCTGTTGTTTTGATTTTTTGTGCTCGCTTATGTCTACGGCGTCTTCTTCGATTGTCACTTGATGAAGACTATGTGCTTGAGGATGTTGACGAGCTTGATGTTGACGATGATGATGGATACCTGGCTTTCTTCTTGGTTTTTCTCATTTTGAATACGAAACACCGTAATCGCTCAGTTTGTTCAACAACCACTTCTGATGTAGTCTTTCCAGTATTTGGACTAGGATCGGCGGTAATTAAACACACGCGTGCAGGAAAACTTCTTGAACTTCACAGCGCAGCGGTCTATTATCGATTGACCCATGAATTCGTATTCTTACACAACACACAAAAAGTACAAATAAGAAATAAACTGTTCGTATGACGGTGATCTATAGGGTGATGCATTAGTGTCTGAAGACGTGATACTCTGTGGATTGAGAGTATAGTCCACATGTTGTCGCCTTTGTTCAAAGAGAAATAACGCGAAGTAGATGCGCGAAGTGGATAATGTTTTCGCGTGGGGATTTACGGCTAGGAATGTAAACAGCCGGATACCGCGGAAAAGGTGGCAAGAGGGAGACATGACGGGGAACGAGGGGGGCAGGCGGGGGCCCGATTGGGCCAAGCTGGCTGCTTGTTCTGGGGCAGAAAGTTTTTCCGCCGGACCGGTTCGGCCTTTGGCCCCGAACGGTGCTTCGCGTGTAGTATTCGACTCTACTTGAAATAAATTAACAAAATGAAAAATAGTGTGCAGGGCAATTTGAAAGGTACCTAACTTTTTAAGTATTTCATTGACCGAAAAAATAAAATTAAAACTCTTAGGAGACTAATTTCAAATTTGCAATTATCTCAACCTAGCAGATAAAATTGCAAATCGCAATTTTATTACGCGACACATTTATAGAAATATGTACGACAAGAACAAGTACGAACCTCGGAGCGCCACCAACTTGAGCGGTGCCAAGTAGTCGTCGCGCTGAAACCGGGGCAGCCTTATAAACGCCTACGCGGATTTTTTTTGCGATGCCATTGTCCCTTGTCACAGCACTCCTTACATCGGCTATGAGTTTCCCACAAATATCTTTGAGATTCAGATAAAAAAAAACAGAATTTCTTTACAATTTTTTGTGACGCCACTGTCGTTTACCACGGCATCCCTACAAATTTTTTCAAAGCTCCTACGCGTCCCCACAAAATATATTTCAAATTGAGATTCATTTACACAAAAAGTTTTCTTTAGGTTTTTGCGCGCCACTGTTTTTTATCACAGCAACCCTGAAGTTTTTTTTCTATATTACTACAACCCCTATGCGTCTTCCAAAAATACTATGAGATTAAGATTGATTTAGACAAAAATAAGATTTTTGAGATTTTTTTGGAACGCCAATGTCGTTTGTCACGACACCTCCTACAGGTGTTTCTGTATTACTACATCCCCTATGCGTCTCCCAAAAATATCTTTGAGACTGAGTATGATTTACATGATTTATTTGCGACGCCAGGGTTATTTGTCACAGCACCCCTACAGGTTTTTTCTATATTACAACATCTCCTATGTGCCTTCCAATAATATTTTTGAGATTAAGAATAGTTTACACAAAATAAGATTTTTGGGACTGACAGTGATTTACACAAAAAAATCAGTATACTCTATACTCATACATCCCTTACGCGTCCCTCAACATTATCTGATTGAGATTGATCTACACAAAAAAATCAAATTTTCCTTTTTTTGCGACGAAATAAAAATCAAAAAATATTCCAGAAATTTTCCGCAAAATTTTTGAAATGTCCAGATTTTCAAAAAAAAAACATAATGTCAAAGTAATACTCACTTCCAGTCAAACCGTAAGATGGAAATAAGAACTGACCATTTTTTACTACTCCTGTATTACTAACATTTCGTGATAAAAGTTTTGTTTTTTAATGACTTTTTGACAATCCCCATATAAAAAACCTGAAACTTGTGAGACTGCAAATCTCTGTGCTAAATATAGGTGAGGCGTATTTAATCTTAACTTATTTAATGTTAATAACAGCTGATCAATTTTCTGTATTTTTTCTACCTTCCATCCTGAATAATAATTAATCTCTACGTCCTTAATCAAATTAAATAGTGTCTCAAAAATGCATGCCAATCATTATAAGAATACAAATGCCATGAATGTGCCAATGAAGCGAATTTTAAGCGCCGCTCGAGTGCATTTGACCTTGAACCCTAGAGTTCAAACTCTGAATGTTAAATTCGGAAGTGATGGTATTCAGGAATTTAGGTAAACAACGTCTAGACCACAGAAAATATACGCTACGCGGAGCGTATATTTTCTGTGGTCTAGACGTTTGACCCAACTTGTTATATACCTGGGATGCATTCCATACGAATTTTATTAATTATTACTCCCCAGGATTTTTTAGTTAATAGAAATACCTAATGCATATAATTAAAGGTTCATATACCCCCACCACTCATTTATCTCCACCAACAAAATTTAATTTTTAAATAAAATAATACAGAGCTTCTTGAGTTTTGCGTACGATGTGTAACAGTATAGAATAAAATGCGGAAGTGTTATACGAAATATCCAGAAGTTCAAGATCTACAAAGCGGTGTTGAAAATTTAAGACAATTTTTTTAAACTGCCTTTATTTGTGAAGATATGGAGAAAATTATTAGGAAAAGTTGTTCAAAATTAAAAAATGGTCCATAACACCAATTGTGGAAAAATCGGCCCACTTTGATTTTGGTATTTGTAATCATTAAAATTACCGAATTTAATTTTTAATTTAAATTTACCAAATTGGCAATCCACAAGTCTTAAACATAATTAACTATTACTCAAACACAGCGACACCTTATTCAGGACACGTTTTTTCAAACGAAAAACTAATTCAGAAAAACTTCTTTTAATCTCGTCTAAGATATTGAAGAAAACGGCATCTCTAGTAATAATGGTGATTTGTGGCAGGGGTTTTCTAAAAGGGGGAAAATTATACCTGTTCCAAAATTGTATTTAAAAAATTATTTTATTTCATTTAAAATTTAATTTTCGTTGTAGAAAATTGGGCCGTAGTCGAAAATTTTTCGAAATTTCAAGGTCAAAGAGATTAATTGAATGAAAAAACTCAAAGTAACCTATTATGAGTAAAAATATTACGTAAATTAACTTTAAACTGCTTACCCTTTCAACTTTTACAAAAAATGTTTGAGTTTATCATAGTAGGGGATTTTGGGATTTACTCTAGCGCGGCAGATTAACATATGGGCGGATACCTTGCACCCTGTTGAGTACCTCCACCATATCTAAGCCGCGCGTGTAGGGCAGCCGATCACAATAGTAAAAAAAATCGATAGGTAGATATACTCGAGCGCGTCAGATTAAGATATGATGGGTTAATTACATGCTGAAAAGTGTGCATTTCAATAATCTGACGATTTGAGCGTGACGTAAGGGGGTGGGAGGGTCACAAACTTGCAAAAAAAAAAACGTTACCTCGACTTTCTCGAGCGCGGTCGAATATTTTTTTATTTTGAAGGATAACGCGAAAAATATAATCTGCCGATTTCCACAAGCCGAAGTAACAAAATCGTCGATAAAGTTTAGCGCGTGCAGCTAGCTGCAGTGAAGCATGTATTCTTCCCTCCGCGCCTCTCTCTCCCTTTCACTCTTTCTATCGCACCGTCCCCACATGCCAGCCATCACGCCACGCCATCACAGCTGATCACAGCACTCGTGGTATTTTATGTACAGGGTTATTCAAGCTCGATGTCCCTGGCCTATTGTGGGCAAACGAAAAGAGAAAAAATATATCTGCTTCCGGGGTCTTAAATGGGACCGAACTAAGACTAAATTAAGATAAAATTAAGAATATTTGACAAAGGACGCTCTGCGTCGCGGCGCTCTTCGAATTTTTTTTTGCAATGAACGCACTTTTTTTTTATATTTGGATAGACCTGCTTTTTATTTATAAGTTTTATTTTAGACGTTCTGTCAAATTTTGTTTCGTTTAACAAATATAGGTAATACAATATTTGAAAAAACAACGTTCAACACCCTGTAATATAGAAAATAAATTATTAAGAGCACATGTTTATAGACAAAAATTCCTTAATTTTTAACAGACAACATATTTTTCCTAGAAAACGCAAATATTCATTAAAAAAAATCATGAAAAAAATTTTTTTTTCAAACCGTCAGATTAAGAAAATCCCTCCAAATAATCGTCAGATTATGGATCAGCACGACCAGGACGTCAAGCTGAACCGTCTATATGAAAATCTGACGCGCTCGAGTAAATCAAAATGGCGATTTTTTTTTTGCACTTTCAAAAAGCCGCCACGAGGTGGCGTCACATCCGAATCGTCAGTCTATTGAATGGGAGCTTCTTTCGGGTTCACTTAACATCCCTTCTGAATATCTGACGCGCTCGAGTAAATTTTTTTCTTCCCATTTTTAACCCTTCCGTACGGCCGCCCCCACCATGCAAACCGGCAAATTAACATACCTACGTCATATACGCTATCAATATCTGACGCGCTCGAATATCTCAATGTGACTATTTTTTTTTACATTTGTGAAAGCCTGTAGACGCTCCCCCCACCAGTGGAAGGGTATATTATATCATATAAACTTTTTTTCTTTCTACCATCTAATCTTCAAAATCCAATAGGTCCCCACGACGCTCGAGTAAATCCCCATTTAGCATCGTGGGCTCCCCTACTATCATAAACGAGGTGAAGAACAAGGTTATAAAAAAACTGTCAACAACCCTCCGGGCACTCTATTGGCACACAAAGACACTGCAACGAAGTTACTACATTTTCCGTGTTTTTATTTCGAATTATCCGTTGAGAATAATTATTTCTGTTATTTGTTCCGCTTACATTGATTTTTCCGAATTTTTGAAAGTGTTTCTGATGGTAGACAGAAGGCTGAGAGGGTAGAAAGGGGGTAGGATTTGCTTCCAGGTCAATTTTGAAGCTAGAAGCCCCGTTCTTGCTGGGTACTGGAGTAAGAAGACACGCCCAGTACAGCGCCGATGCCGCCGAGGTCGAAGAGAGGCTGCGAGTCATCTCCGCCTGTTCCAGCCCGCCGCCCGCGAGAGGAGCGGGGACGCGCGGTTCAACACGTCGGCTGGCGGCCGACGCACTGCCCCTCCACCTGCCGGGCCGTATAAAACCCGGCACGCGGACACGGACAGGACATCTTACATCTTTACCTCATCTTGTCTTAGATCTTAGATCGACTGGTGAGTACAGCGGCAATTGAATGGGTGTGCGAACGGGCCAATGCCTCCCAGCTGAATACTATCATAGCTTAAGTAATAGGTAGCTGCGACACTCAAGCCCCCGGCGGGAGTCAAAACAGAGTCTGGCGGAATGAAGCCGGAGTGAAGCGTATCGGGGCCGGACTAACGTTTTCTCCCAAGGATGGGCAAAGGCAGAGAGGCTTGTGCAGCGGCTGGTTGAACGAGTCACGCATAATCAGTACACGTATTTAGTTACAACGTATAGATAGTATTTTTTGTCTAATGATTCATTTTTCACTTAATATTTTGAGTTGAAAATTAAACCTGAAATATTTTGCAATACGACCCTGTCCGATTCGTCACGTCCGCAGTCCAACCGGGTCGAATCAACCAGCCGTCTGCCCCACCGCCGCCAAAACTGGCTCCGCCTAAAATGCTCCCACAGAAAGCATGTAAAAAGAAAGAGAGTGTCGCAGCTAGTTATTCCTTAAGCTATGATACTATTTTCACCAGACCGTCGAAAAGTCTTTAGTGAACTACTGGATGTGCGACCGGGCCAACGCCATCCAGATAGTAACACTGTGCCGCCGTAAATAGGTTGTTAGGAAGCCGCTGGGTGTGCGACCGGGATAACGCCTCTCAGTTGGACTTGATAATTTTGCCGTAATTGTCCGTTTGCGTAGGCCGAACCCGTCGCGGCAGTCCAGCCGCACGCGCTTTTGCTTTTCTGAAAATTAGTTGCACGCTAGCCGCCGAATTCTCCGCTTACATAACACGCTTAATTAACTTCTCATTCCGCGCATTAGGGTATTGTTTTCTTTTTTTTACTTTCTGCCCGGCAGTCCGAATCCGCATGCTAAGATAATTTAATTTCTGTTACAGAGTTTTGCCGTGAATCCGTCCCGGACCGGTCTACTACTTTTTTTGTTTTGTAAATAACGTATCAAATATTTGTGTCCATCAATATTGTCTGTTAAAACCGCCTACTTGTTTAACTGTATTCCTTCCCCTTAAAAGACACCACTATTGCACTCCTGGAATTATTTTTCTTCGACTTAAGAGCTATCTGACGCAACAGCGGCGGTCACCGCTATAAAAAAGGCCTGGCGCCCGAGAAAATCGACTATTATTTCCAAAAGAGGTTATAAGAAGTAGAGCCCTGCACGGGCCGAAATTTTTAGGCCCGACCCGGCCCGGCCCGAAATATTGTCATACCAAGCCCGGCCCGAAAAGCCCGGCCTTAAAAATCCGAAAAGCCCGCCGGGCCCGAAAAGCCCGCCGGGCCCGAAAGGCCCGCCGGGCCCGTAAGGTCCGCCGGGCCCGAAAAGCCCGCCGGGCCCGAAAAGCCCGCCGGGTCCGAAAAGCCCGCCGGTCCCGAAAAACCCGCCGGGCCCGAAAAACCCGCCGGGCCCGATAAGCCCGCCGGGCCCGTAAAACCCGCCGGGCCGGAACTTCCCAAAAGAACTGCATCTCATATTCGTATCCCATCCCAATAAACTAAATTGTTCGGAAGAAGAATATAGATATTATACGCATATTATATGTATGTATTCATTTTAATATAAACTATTTTATAATAAAAAAACTATTGTGATAACACCTCTACAATTTATTTTGATGGTTGATACCCAAGAAAATGATTATGAAAATATAATAGACAACCAGGAAAGCAAACTAATCTATTTTAAAAGAAGTTAACCTTTTAGTTATTTATTTACCTAACAGTACATGACAATAAAATTATTTAGGCCTGAAAAGCCCGCCAGGCCCGATAGGCCCGAAAAGCCCGCCAGGCCCGAAAAGCCCAAGTTATGACAAGGAAAACCCGAAAAGCCCGATAATAAAAATATTATGGCCCGGCCCGGCCCGAACCTTGCTTTCGGGCCGGGCCGGTCCTAGGCCCGAGTAGGAAAGCCCGGCCCGTGCAGGGCTCTAATAAGAAGACCCAAACCAAACTTAAAAATTACATAATAGTCAAAATCAAACTAATAATCTCAGTCGAAAGGGCCTGCAAATACAAACTGGAGTACCCGAACAGGAACTTAAGGTTATAACTAAAGGGCGGAATATATGCAAATTGCATATATATGCAGTTTTTGCATATTATATTCAATTTCGCAAAACATTGCATATTTCTGGGAAAACTATATTTTTGTGCATATTTGCATGTTTTTCCTATACTTATATTTATAGATATAAGATATAACCAAGATAATGAGAGCCCACAAACAACTCGCAGTGTGTATAGTGCATTGTCAAGAAATCCTGAAAAATGCGGATGTAGCTAACCAACTTGTTTTTATTAAAGTTAATTTTAGTTTTATACCAGATATAATTCTTTCATTAGAAAGTAGAAATTTAGGTTTAAGCGAATCGGTTGATTTTGTTCAAACATTTTCCGCTAAATGTAGAAAGGTTCCCGGTGATGTAGGTAATAAAGTAAGAAAAAAAAATAGATGCTCTACTGTAGAATAGAATGAAGGGTTCAAATCTTTAATGGCAGTAAAGGATATTTTTCATGGTAAATCATCCAATGAAGTTGCCACCTTGGACTTGTACCTTACTACCCAAATTAAAATATTGTCCTATTACATCGGCAGATGTTGAGAGAAGCTGTTCTATATATAAACATATTTTTACCGACAGAAGGCAGAGATTTTTATTGGAAAACTTTGAAAAGTATTTAATCATAAATTCCTACTATACAATTTCAAATTAAAATGTTTTTATAATTCTGCTTTAATATAGGTATTTTACGAGGCATTTCATGTATTTGTTTTCCTTTCATTTTTCTTAAAATAAACCCTTTCTCTAAAATCAGTTTTGGTGTTTTTTAAGGTATTTGGGTAAGGTAAGGACTTTTTCGCGAATTCACGTTTATGAACAGTTCAATCCGGACCAGGCACAAAAGTGCTATCACTGCTATCTCCTCCACAATAACTAGTGCTTCTCCCGTTTATTTCGCAAAAGTGCAACTTGTAAGGTCAACCAAATACATTGAGATTTATTTCTATGGCATAGTAATTTGTTGCCCATTGGGCAATAAACATTTTGTTGTATAAAAAAATTATGAAAATTATTCTATTTAGGTTTAGAATATAACATTGTTGTATCAACATAAAATACCATGTCTCTCATTACCCCCAAAGACGCTGTGTAGGGTCGTCTTTGTTACCCCGGGGAGTTCACTCTGAACGCCAGCAATATCTTGGTTGAGTTTCAAACATGCTGTTTGGAATTTGCGGCAGCCTTTGTGTTGCGTTATTTCCTTGAAAGCCGGTTTTATTGTGAAACGAGAGCCTCCGCTGTTTGCCGAAGGCGCCAAATGAGAAACTTTCGCAGCTCGAGGGTGTCGCTCTAAACCGTTAAATAAAACTAACGTCGTGTCTGATCCCCCATTGGCCTTTGAGTTATATGATTGGCAGCTGATTGTTTTGCTGAGGATATTGTTTCAAGAAAGAATTAGCCGCAATAATTTATTATTTTCCGAAATAGCCCGACGAAAGTAGGAAATATCTAGGTAGCAATATCAGGATACTAAATAAAAATATTCGATGGTATGTTAGTGTATAATTTTCAATAAAAAGGGCACAGCACCAGATATCTGCTGGGTAAAACAATTTATCTTTGACATGCCGCGCTTTCCCCAAAGTTTTGATCCATTTCACCGTAGGTAAATCAAATGTCAAGAAGGGTAAAGAACTACCACAAAGTTGGGAAAAGACATCAAAATATAATATTGTTACGAACTGCTTTGCCGTATACTAAAAAGTAGAGGGGTGTAGGGATCCAAAGTAAAGCTTCTAAATAAGTAAGTAGGGATTGATTAGATTAGTGTTATTTGGAAATATTGGGATATCCTTTATTCGTAATATAACTAAATAATTCACGTCAAGTATATATAGTACAGAACCGAAATACTGTGCATCGCAAAAAATATAGTTTTTTACCACTATCAACCAATATGAAAAATTGCACATTTCGCACAGTTTACTATAAATGTCAAAATGGGAGTAGTGGGATTCTACTCTTAGAAATTATTACCCACTGCTTGGTCATTGTCGGTTGCCTACCCTTCAACGCCTAACCGAGCCCGTTTATTTTTTCACCATTTTGTTTTATGTGTAGTTGCATCAATTTCCTCAAATACAGAGGACAACCAGAACCTAGCCAACATATTTATATTTTTACATTTTATTTCAACAATAATTTATCAATAGACAGCGCCCAATTATTTTTTATACCTACCTACTCCTTCATGTATATTTGTCATTTCCTTCAATGTATAGAATGGTACTGGTCAATTCCAATAATAGTCCAAGAAAATTGTCATTTTTTTATAGAGGTAGAAAAAAAAAATTCTTAACAGGTAGATATTTTCAGGGTTGGTTGTGGGTAGCGTCCTGAGTATAACCCGAAAAAATCACCATCGAAGTCGTGTTACGAACCCAGCAATAGGGGTGGTTTTGCAAACATTTTTTTTTGCAATTTTTTTTTCTTAGGTGTACTTACATTTTTTTATGTGTACATTATTACATTGTCTACAACTTTCCTTTATGAAGTTTTTTTTAACTTCAATACTTCACGAGATATAGGTAAAAGTTCACCACTAGCTAAAGTGCTTTATAAGGGTGAAAAAAAATTCTTTAAAACAAGCTGATTTTTTCAGGGTTAACTGGGGGTTAACTTAGGAGTGCCAAATGACCAAATTAAGTATAAATAAAATTTTGCCAGGTAAAATATTATTAGATTTTATGCTATACAACTTAAAAAATAAGTAATCTAACGTCACTTTCGCTGTCGGCAACCCCCTCTTAAAAGTTTGTGCAAGTACGGTTGAAGTAAACAATGCCGTTCTTAACCAAAAAATTTAGATGAGCTAGACACTGCACTACATGTGGCGACTTATACCATTAGTGATTATTTGAGACAGTGCCAGCTAGATGGAGACTCTTACTTTAGGAGTTAGTGTGGGGTCTCATATTAGGGTACTTTCCTCTATACTATAAAAATTTTTGAGGGGCAAAATTTTTAATAGATTTTTTTAATAGGTGCAATTAAAATAATCTGTATCTGGTCCTGTTACCTTTGGGGGACCCAGACCCCCTTCTATACGCCACTGGACGCAAGTAACAGCAATCGTTATTT
Source organism: Pseudeuparius sepicola (assembly GCA_963920635.1). Classification (NCBI taxonomy): domain Eukaryota; kingdom Metazoa; phylum Arthropoda; class Insecta; order Coleoptera; family Anthribidae; genus Pseudeuparius; species Pseudeuparius sepicola. The sequence continues at coordinate 50,928,629 of OY987301.1, forward strand.
TAAAATAACTTTCTATTAACTGAAACCAAAAGCTAAATAATGTTAAAAGAAGAAAAGAGGCGAAATAGAGAAAATTTTCATATTTATCCATTTGCCCTGGTAATAACCTCCTAAAATGAGTTAGCTGATCAGCAGCTTATCTCCACTTGATTTGACAATAATTGTCTGCTTATCTATGTCGTTCAATTATATGCCTGAAGAAAAATATAGTAACTGGTAACGGTAGTGACAGTGGTATTAAGGAATTATCAGACTAGATACGCATATTTTCCTTTTCAGAATTCTCTACATAATTGCAATTATGAAGTTCTACACTGCTTGTTATCGCCGAGTATCACTAATGTAGGGACCCGATGCCAAACGGCGGAATCCCCTTTTATCAACGCATCCGCATGTGGAATTTTCGGCATGCCGTGGCCCGCGCACCCAACCGCTCCGGGCCATGAATAAAACAAAGCGCTCCCCAAACGCTGCGTTTGTACGTGCCCCACTGAAAATCAATATGTATCTCCGAAAGCCGAGGGTGATTTTAGATATTTAACAGGAATCAGTACATGGTACATGGAAACACTGACCTTTACAAAATTATACCCTAAAACTTGGTGTTCATTAAAAATTGGCATTATTCATCACCATAGTAGTGCACTGTACACTAGTTACAGGGTACCCCCAGAAACAAGTGCCAAAATTTTAAACACGTCTCTATCAGGGGCAATAACTTTTTTCAAATAATTATTTTCATAAAACTCTTAGTTTTCAAGATAAATATTTTTACAATTAAGGGGCTGATGTAATAACCAAGAAAGTAGTCTGAGTAAAATATACAGGAAAGCTGAAAACTGTTCACTTTCTAGAAGCAATTTCTTTACCTTTTTCTTTACACCAAGGCATGAGCGATTAATTTATGGTTTCAACGGTCAACCAATAACAAAAATTATAACAAACATCAAAATGGGAAAAAGTAAGAAAATATGTCCTATTCTAAATGACTTGATTGAATATTTATGGATATTTATACTACATCAAGGCACGGTAACGAAATGTCTGATAGGCTCTCCCTAGGCTACGGTCCTGAATCATTTTACACAGTAAAAAATTTGCCCGCGTAAAGCATAAAAAATTGCTGGTAAACTTTTCTCGTGTAAATTATTTATACAACAAATTTCGTTAAAATTGATTATTTTTACCAATTTACTTCTGATAAATCTATTTTTTCATCAGAAAACGCCTTGTTATGTAAAAAATACACCTGTGGGTGTTGAAAATACCGGTGTGTGTTTCTAAAAACACATATCTTAAAGTGTAATTTTAGTGCTAATCATGGATGCTATTTTAACACCTGTCATGTCTTTTTAATACCGCTCGTGTTTCATTTACACCGTTCGTGTGTTTTTTAAACACCGCCCGTGTTATGGTCAAGATCAAAATAACGGATTATTTGCACTTTCTCCTCCCTTAGTCAGTCCCTTGTTGGATTTCTGCGCGTCGTCTTCTGCATATAGGTCCAAAACAAAAGAAAAGTATAGTTATTATCAACTTAAAATCAAAAACTTTAGATATTAAATATCGGTTGTGTGACACCGCTGGGCCTTGTTATAAACGCCTAGTCCGGCCCTGTCGGACCTCCTAGGTGTTTATAGTCGCCCCAGCTCCTGTCCGTATGTGAGGGTGTGTATGTATGTGTGTAAGCTTTCGTACGCTTTTATTCCCCGGCGCAATTTTCGATTTTTCGAGTCGAAATTTATTGTAGGGCGGCGCATGCATACGGACCCCAAGCTTATTGAAGGGCGCCCGAATCGGAAAAACCGTTTGACCCCTGCGGAATATATTTTTTCCCGTTTTTTTAAAGGGGCCAGCGTTTTGAACCTCTTCGATCGAGATCGACTTTGGCGTGGGGCCCTGGACTCGTATGGGCCTCTCTCGTGCTGAAGTGCGCCCCGATCGAAAAAGCCGTTCGGCCGTTTGGGCCATTTTTCCGATTTTGGTTTCGCTTTTTTTCAATGGACTAGCCTTTCGAACCTATATCGTCGATAGAGTTCAACTTGTGCGCAGGGCCGCGGAGAGGTATGGGCTTCACTCGTGCCGAAGGGTGCCCCGATCGGAAAAGCCGTTCGGCCGTTTCGCGATTGGCGAGGACTGGCGCAGAGGTCACCCTGTATACACGATATCTGCGTGCGAAGCAGGCGCGTTGGCTGAAACGAGGAAAACTGGAGTGTTGCCACATTACCTGATTTCCCAGATCCACCGGTATCAGTTATACCTACTGATCTTATGCGTTTTAGTAACTAACAAGAAATATAGCCTCAAAATTAATATCATCGACAAAAACAACAAGTTTATGTCGATATGTCGCCATCCATCTGGCAACAAAATACAAAAGTACAAGTCGCAACTCTTTGTCTGCTGATTTTTCGAAAAACTTGTCAATTCCAACAAAAATATAACCGCCTCTATTTGGAAAACAAGCCTGATAAACTCATAAACCGAAAAGAATGGTCGGTGGTCTTGCCCCTTGATAACCCAACTTCTGGGAAATTTGTTGAAAAGTTTACTCGTAAAAAGGTAGATTGTACTTAAGTGTTCTTAGATACGATTTTACTTTGGATCTTTGTGCCCTCTAACATCATGCGGGACAAAGACCTGCTATAAAAATAAGCGAGGAAGGAATAAGGTCAATCTACTGCCATTTAGCCATCATCGGTGTCTATCTAGACACACTGTGGGTTCTTTTAAGAGAGTTTTTTTAAAATAAATCAGAGCTCTATTTGTAATTTCAGATCTGACCTCATACATTTTGTTTTAGAGGTAAGTGTAACCTGGTAACCTACGTGATACAAACTGAAGTCGGTACCTCGCCGAAATGTCGCGTAATATAAACAAAAACCGGAAAACAGCGACTCCTCCTGGTGAATGTAAGCTTCCGTGCGCTTGACTACTGCCCGATATTCCTTTGCAGAGATTCACGAGGCGCCAGCAGCGCATTAAATTCACGTCAAATGACAGTCTTCCCCCACTTTTTTTCGGAACCGAACAATTTTTTAAAGGTAGACAAGAGATAGGGCAACAACCCTGAGCGGGTTTAAAGGTGGCGCACCATCGGGCAAGGGTTGAAAAATATTAAAAACTGTCATTTGACGTGAATTTAACGCGCAGCTCGGATTTGTTTATAGTTTTTATAATTTTTCAACCCTTGTCCGATGCTGCTCCCCTGTGTATTCCCTATTTACCAAAAATTATTTTCCAAAAAAACGTTGGGGAAGACTGTCAAATTGACGTGTTCAATATTCCGCATTGTTTTAACCCTTTGCCGTTTTTGTAACGTCGTGGAACTCTCTCAAGTTAATCCTCTATCCTTCTTCTACTTTTCGTAAAAATTTTGTGCCAAAATGTGGCGTAATAGGTATCCACAAAAACCGAAAAACATCGACTCCTCCTGGTGAATGTAAGCTTCTGTGTGCTTGACTACTGCCCGACATTAGTTTGCTGAGATTCGGGAGGCGCCAGCGTCGATCGCCGGCGTTGGGCGCTGGCGTCTGACGCCAACTTAACACAAAGTGCCACCGATATTAAGAGAACTAAACTTGCACGTGTTCTCAAAATGCGCACGAGGGAATTTGGCATTCAATGCTTTACGTAATTACCCTTCCTTTTTTTAAAGAAGTACCTCCTGATTTTAAGTGCGTATTTTGAAGAAAAATAAAAATGTTAATGAAATGAAAATTTAAACATTCAATTTTATAGGCCCAGCTTTGTCAATAACATTATTTAAATTGGTGTTGATAGAGGTCCACACTCTAAGATAATGTTGGTAAATACTTTTAAAAAGGCCGTAAATAGTCTCCAAATCAAATCTGTGAAATACAAAAAAGAATCATGATCCTTCTTTAAACTAAGCGCGCGCCGAATGTCGGGCGAAAATAGCCTACGTAAACATGGCAAAAATATTTCTTAATGTTTCTTCTTGTAACTATCGCCGTAATGCATAGTTTAAAAAAAGGGTCATGCACGATTATTTTTTGTATTTCACAGATTTAATTTGAAGACTATTGACGGTCTTTTTTAAGAGCATTTACCAACATTACTTATGTTAGATTGTGGATTGTAGACCTCTATCATGCCCAATTCCCTCCTGCGGATTTTGAGAACAAGCGCTCCAGTTTACTTCTCTTAATATAGGTGGTACCCTTGTTTATAACAGAGACTACTTAGCTTTTCCTTATGGCCGATTTTCTATAACCTTCAAATATGTCCTTATGGTCTGTCTGTCACAATCCCACTTGTTACTAAATGATTCTGTCTCATTCTCTTACATTGCACCGAGACGCGTCCGTACGGTGGCGCCACGGTCCGTACGGTGGCGCCACGGTTCGAGCCGTCGATGGAGGAAGGAATCTGCAATCGACGGTTCGAGGAAAGCGTCGATGGAAGAAGGTTAAATTTTACAGGGCAGGAAACTTTAAGTACGAACGCGGGCCGGGTATCGATCGACCCAGCGCTTAGTCATCACGCATCGTCAGGTCCGAGGTCCAGCTGTTTTTGCTTTTTGCTGCCGGTTATTAATTTGCTGTGATTCTCGTTTTCTTATTTCCACTTATATTATTGTTACGTGTATTTGGTGGATACAGTAGTGTGCGGTGGTGTTCTAGTCCGATAATTAGTGTGTGCATATAAAAACATTTCATGTTTTGAGCCATCATTAGGAAATGAAAATGTCGTGTTTTGTTGTTTCAAAATAAGTGTTTTCTTGTGGTTGTAGAATCGATGGAAATCAACGGTTCTAGCCATGCCCGAGAACTGTTGTGTCCCAAATTCGTCGATGGAGGAAGGAATCAATCGACGCCCAAATTGGAAAGGCAATTACCTAACCGGGCCAAAGCCAAAAGTGTCCGTTTTTGCCTTTCCTAAGGATCCAGTTTTGAGGGCAAAATGGGTGTAAGCCTTATTTATACAAACAAGGGTCCAAGCCATAAAAAGTGCTTACTTTGTAGTCAAGAAACATTCAAGGTATATTATATGTTACATTTTTTATATTTTTTTCATAAAGCTTCGGGTTATTGTAGGTCTGTGAACAACACTTTTTAACACAAAACATTGAAAGGGAGACTATGTGTGTTCGGCGATGGTCCTCAATTAACGGTGCGTTTAGAATCGACTGATGAAACTACGTGCACCTTTAAAAATTCCACGTTTAGCTAAAGGTTTTAAATTTTCATGGGAAGTTAATTTTATTATATTTTTACAAAATAGACTTTCTTTTTTAGGTGCAATACCTTGTAAGTTAGCAGGTTGCCTAAGTTATTTGTCCAAATCGAGCACGAGTCGTAGGGAAGGTCCCAAATAAAAAAAAACAAAAAATTGAACTTGGACAGGTTGAAAAAGGCATGGCCGAAAGCGTTGAGAGTTGTGAAGCTTAAAAGTCTGCAAAATCGTATTCAAACATTGAGGAAGCGTATTCAAAAATTTGTGATATTGCCGAGTGGGGTAGGCGTTGTTTGAAGGCGAAAGGAAGCGAAGGAAAGGGCACACGTAGTCAAATCTTTATTATCATAATATTTTTTTTTGTTGTGATATTTTTATTGTTGAATTATCATTCATTAAATAACTCTTAAATTGTTGCTGTATTAAAATATTTTTGTGTTCCACAGATTAGTTACTATGTTATGTTTGAAACTGTACCTAGTAGTATTTTACCTGGACACAAAAAAACCACAAACTTTGCAGAAGTTTCAGTTATTAAGTGTTTTTAAGATGCTAGTTGAACGTAAATAAAAATCGTTGGTATCGTACTGTCATTCTCGAAGATGTGCCTCAAAATAGGTACATAGCTAATATTATTATTATCTATTATACAGCGTGGTGAATAAAAAATGTGAAAGTGTGATTTTTCTTCTTCTTTTGAGTAGGTGCCTGTGAATTCATATTTGACATTGTCTTGGGATTCCAAACAACTTTTCTTAGTGCCATAGTGCTGTAGTTCTAAACATAACGGTACTTTACTCTTGAGGAATTTTCATAAGTATTTTTCAACCTTCCCTGTATAAGAATAGAAATTTTAAAATTTTTACGGGTAGATTTTGAGTTTAAGCACAAGCACCAACTTTTATCAGGAATACTTTTTTTTTTGAGAAATTTCAAATAAAGAAAATTCCCATTTGTGTCCAACTTTCTGGCAGACACTGTATATATTCGTCGATGGAAATCAACGCTATATTTCACAACTACTATTTTGCAAATCTTTGAAATTTCTCAGGAGGTATTGGTAAAGGTATCTCGGACATTTTTAAGATTTTCTAGCATGTCAGCTGAGTTTTTTTTAGTGCTATAAACGGGGTGGCCTTTTTCCAAATTCTTACTTTATGAAAGCTGTCAGTTTTGCCCACAAGCGCCATTACGAATTTTTTCGGTAACTCTTAAAACAAGGCGGTTTTTACAAAGCTTTTTCAAAAATATCTCGGAAAGTAGGCCGTAATTCTCGAATATGCTTTTGCATAAATTTAGACCATCAAAAAAGCAATCTTTTCTTTCAAAGAAAGTTCTCCGAAACCGAAAAAAGCATATTTATCAAGATATTCTTGACTGGCTCCACTTAAATAGACATCCTGAATAGGTCTGTAATCTTATCCTCATCAAAAGCATCGTCGATGGAGGAAGGAATCCTCAATCAACGAAAGCATGCACAAGCAAATTTTTCTTGAGGATTATTTCAGTTTATTATTTAAAATGTTTTCAATACCAAGGTGTCGCCAAAGTTTACAGATATTTTATTCTGTAAACTTTGGTATAGCTAGGTATATGTACAGGGTCCGTCAAATGTATGGAATAATGGGTGTATCTTTTTAATTTTTGTTTTTGAAAAAAAAAAGTGTTATACAAAAGTTTCTTGGCTAATTTTTTGGCACTTTCTGGTGACCTTGAATTTTTTCCATCCGTCATAGTTACGTTACTATGGTGACCAACTTTTTTTTCAAATGGTACCCCTTATTTTTTATTTAGATTTTGTGATTAGCGTTCATTTCTGCATTAGGTACTTCAAAAATATCTAATGGTTGAATCAGAAAATAATCGACAAAAATCACTTTCACGAAAAATCAGCGTTAATTTATTTTTACAACCTTAATAAAAGTTAACTTAAAGATAATGTTCAAAGTGTGCACCGACACGCTCTATACAAAGTTCCAGTCTTTCTACAAACGATCTTACATTTTGAAATAAATACTTCATCGACTAACAACAATGGAGGTACTAGTTGCCCAGATCCACGGGTACCTCGAAATGCAAAAAAGTGCAAAAAACCACAAACAGAAAAAGAGGACAATAAAAAAGTGCAAAAAACCGAAAACAGAACAAGAGGACAATAACATGAAACCACACCTTGCTGTTAACGCTGATTTTTCGTGAAAGTGATTTTTGTCGATTATTTTCTTATGCAACCATTAGATATTTTTGAAAAAACTTTTGTATAACACATTTTTTTTTCAAAAGCAAAAATAAAAAAGATACACCCATTATTCCATACATTTGACGGACCCTGTATAATTGTAAATATCTGAATAAACTTTATTATAATTATTGTTTCCGTAATTATTTTCAACACCTAAAATTTATTTGTAATATAATGCGTCGACCTAGGGAAGAATATAATGACCTTGGTAGGCATTGTTGTTCCGGGACGGTTCGGCCGACCGGTGATGACTCAGCGATCGATGATATCTGGCCTTGGTCCTTGTTATAAACAAGGCCTTGGTCTTTTGTGTCACCCTTGTCTCTGTATAAATAAGGGTGTCACAGAATAGGGAATAGGGGCATTATTCTGTGTTTGTGTGCTGGGTGCTAATAGACGGAAAATGGTGAAATTTTAGCTCTGGATATTTTTGCTTGCTTTTCTCACATTTCCAGAACACACACTTGTTTCCAGACATTTCCCGACACAATAGTAAACAGTACGGTCAGTACGTCTCTTTGTTTAGGCTAAAAAAACACACAGCTACGGGCTCTACGGCACACGTTTCCTTATTTTGTAAAAATTTTGCTCTGTATGTCCGAACGGCCAGCCCGTCACAATTTTTTGTAGCAGCATCGTTCTTGGCGTAGCGCAGGTTTCTAACGACCGACATAATGAGATCTCCGTTAGTTTTAGATTTTGATAATAGGTGGCGCCTTGTGAATCCGATCATGAGATCTCCGTTAGTTTTAGATTTTAATAATAGGTGGCGCCCTTGTGAATCCGATCATGAGATCTCCGTTAGTTTTAGATTTGGTCTTTAGAGGCCGACACAAGCAACTAAATCTATTAATATATAGAAATTCCGCCATAAGGAAAAGCTAACTAGGGTGGTACTATAAATCAGTGCCCCTTCCACTCAAACGTCACTAACGTCAGGCGTCAAACAGAAAACAGAAATAGCGGCGGATAGGCAACAGTTCTGAAAACAATGCATAAATCTTGGACATTTAGGTACTGTTTTTCCGCGGGCTTTCGCGAAGTATCGTTGTTGCAAAAGGTGCAAAATAGTCTGGTGATCAGTTGTTTTAGCCGCGTACAGTAAAAATTCATGAGGATTATAACCATAAATATCGCCTTGAAAAGTGAAATGTGAAAAGGAAATATGAAAATTCATTTTTTCGGAAACTACGTCCCAGCAAAAAAGTACTAAGGTCAGATTCCTGTTCAGGGACCTCGAAAATAGGTGGGGAGCCAAAATTTAAAAATAAATGGGTTCCTGCGTACACCGTTGAGAACTTTTACCGCTATTTTTTCCATCACAATCACAAGAACGAGACGCACACAGTATCAACAAACAGTCATTGGAAAATACTGAAACTGTTTCAAAAATTTCGATTCTATTGCAAATAGGTATGAGTCCCCAACTATGACAAAAAAATATAACGAGAAAGAAAGGAATGAGAAAAGTGTATCGTTCGTATTATTGGATAAGACCTAAGCGGAAAGTAGGGTAAGTTTAATCAACTAGACCCCAGATAACATTCTTATTTCAGAGGAAGCTGAACACCCACAGACTACAACTCTAAGAGCGTCATCTCAGTACAGTAAAAAGGATTATCAGTGAACTAGTGAGCGGAACAATTAGTGCACTAAGTGAAGGTGAATGCAGTTTGTTCTATCAAGAAAAAGATCGTTCTCGATGGTGTCGAGGTTCACGAAATGATGTAAGCCCCCTAGTTGAGTATTTAGCAATTTATGAAAGTTTCGTACATCTGGCAACAGAGATAACGCGCACGACGGCAAGCGCCGTCCGATAGTTATCTAGGCAGAAATTCATGCATTATCAAGAAAACTGTAGAAGCTCCAGAACCGTCTCGTCTCCTGCAAACTCAGCAATCCGAAATCTTATATATTTATTGTATCACAAAGCGCGTTCAGATTAAGACCGATCTTTGTCAAAAGCTTTTCGAATAAAGTTTTTTAAAAGCCTACTGCTGTGGCCAATCATTTAATTGGCGCAGTCGGTAGGACGTATCGCGGAAAATCGCAGAAGTTTGCGATTCGGGCAAGCCTTGCAGTCGCCGAAACTCGCGTTTTTCCTTCGGGTTCCGATTAAGCGGTTCGTCCTGCAACATCGTCTCCACCGTTAGACGACTCGGGCCAAGCAGCAACTGGGCTTCAACCAGGAGGGCAAGGACTGAGGTTCCGAAGAAGAAAAGGGCTAGCTACCAACGGTAAGAGCCATTTCCCTTCGTTGAACTATCCTATACTCTCTGCTGGGGCAAAGACTTAATCTCACTAGGTTAAGAATTCAAATTCGAAAAACGATCTTTCACATTTTCAAATTTTGATTTTCTTTTAGGAAAACTTAATTTTAAGTAATTTTAGTAGCAAAAATTTAATTTTTATGAGTAATTCAGAAAGTGAAGAGGAGAACGAAAACGTAGGAAGGTTAGGTATCGATCACGATACAGATCTAGCAATTTTAGTTGATTTGTTTGGGCAAGTAAATCTTTCTACAATGAACAACCAGCAACAAAACCAAAATCAAAATGTTAATTATCAATTACTACGCATGTATATTGAAAATATACCTCAATTTTCTGGTGATGTACATACTCTCGAAATTTTTATTGACAGTTGTAATTATCTTGTACAAACTTCTACAAACCGAGCGATTCCTAACGATCCAATAAACAAATTTTTAATTCGTGCAATAATCGGAAAACTCGCTGGTAGGGCACTAACATTAATAGGGACAAGAACAGAACTTCAGACATGGGATGAAATTCGCAATGCTTTACGCTTAACTTTTGGAGATAATAGAAACATCGACTGTCTTGTTCAAGATTTGATAGTTTTACGACCGTTAAAAAATGAATCCCCTGTAAATTTCGGATCTAGGATCCAAGATGCACATAGCTTAATTATTTCCAAATTAAATTCTAGCGACTTAGCACCAAATATGAAACAGTTACAATCGAATAATTATAAACAACTAGCTTTAAAGACGTTTATAAGAGGTCTCACCGGCAGACTACAAGACATTGTGCGTATTAAAGACCCTGATAGTCTCGAAAATGCTATCGCGTTAGTAATTGAAGAACAAAATTTTCTCTATGCTCAAAATCGCCTTTTCTCCTCAATTCAACCTCAAAATAATGTCCAAAAAATTCAAAGACCAATTCAGACGCAAAACTATCCCCAAAATATCCCAAAACCTAATTTTTTCAATCCTCAGATGCAATTCCCAAATACCCCAAGGACAAACTTTTTCCAAAACCAACAAATGACAAAAATATTACCACAACATGTCCAACCCCAAAGATTTCCACAAAATAACCAATTTCCCAGAGGTCCTATAAACATGCCCCAACCAAGACAACTACAACGAAAGTATTTTACAAACCAACAAGTTTTCGGGTCAAAACAACCCCAAACCAACGTATTTAAATCAACCGGACGAACAACTAATGACAAACCAACCCCTATGTCAGTAAACGCGACAATACCAAGTTTACGCCAACAAGTACCGCAACGTGTACCGAACTACTTCCAAAGTTCAGGTCCCAGAAACTTTATATCGGAAGAACTATATAATATAGAAGACGACAACCCAATTTACGACCCCCAAAATTTATTTGTCGACGAAGAGAATTCATATTATTATATCCCTGAAGAATATAACCAAAATTCAAATCAAAATCTTTTTGAACATGACTATTCAAACCTCTATAATACGGAATATGAAAGTTATACTAGTTTACCAGAAAATTCAGAACATCTAGAGGAAATAAAAAATGAAAATTCAAATGAAAATTTTCAGGAAACCAATGTCGTAGACAAAAGAAAATGACAATAATTGATCTTAATAACATTCATACTAATATCTTACCCTATATTGAGACTTATAACCCGAAATTTAAATTCTTAATTGATACGGGAGCTTCAAAATCAATAATAAATCCTTGTTTTGCAGAAAAATATTTCCCTAATACAATCTATCATGAAGACTTTCAAATAAAAACGTGTAACGGTACAAATAAATGTAGATTCAAAGCTGACATACCAATAAATGAACTTTTAGGTTTAAACGATCAGATTACTTTCCACTTGTTTCAATTTCATGATTTTTTTGATGGATTACTAGGCTTCGAAGATATAAAAAGACTAAAGTTAATACCCGATTTTGACAAAAATATTCTCTATAACGAAAATATCTGTATTAATATTTTTTATAGACACAATCAACAATCTAACTTATTTTCTATACAAGTCAACCCTCACGAAACATGTAAAGCGAAAATACCTGTTTCTGTAAATTCAGGAGATATCTATTTTCCAAGAAAAGACATTTCAAGAAATTGTTTTATTCCGGAAATTCTAACCACTGCTAAGAATGGTTATGCTATTGTCGAAATTCAAAATCATTCAGACGAAACAAAAGTCTTATCTCTAAATAAACCATTCACTACAGCTAGTTTTCAAGAAATCAATAATGATTACTCTCTTTTTAATATCGAACAAATTTTTAATAACAAAAAAAGCAAATCTAAACAAAAATATGATGTGAAAAATATAATACGATCCGATCATCTTAATTCTGAAGAGAAAGAAAAAATTTTTAAAATCTGTCAAGAATTTTCAGATTTATTTTATAATACAGGAGAAAAACTTTCATTTACGAACAGAGTAAAACACGAAATAAAAACCACCGACGAGGTCCCTGTTCACACAAAGTCTTATAGGTATCCTTATGCCTTAAAAAATGAAGTTCAAAGACAAATAAGAAAAATGTTAGATGACGAAATCATTAGACCTTCTTCAAGTCCATGGTCTTCACCAATCTGGATTGTCCCCAAGAAATCGGATGCCTCCGGACAAAAAAAGTGGCGTATAGTAGTCGATTACAGGAAAATCAATGAAAAAACTATTGATGACCGATATCCAATTCCCAACATTAATGAAATTTTAGACAAGTTAGGCCGATGTACTTATTTTACTACCCTTGATCTAGCTTCCGGCTTTCACCAAATAGAGATGCACCCCCAAAGTATAGAAAAAACAGCTTTTAGTGTAGACAACGGTCATTACGAATATAATAGAATGCCATTTGGCCTAAAAAATGCGCCAGCCACATTTCAGCGTGTTATGGACGACATTCTAAGAGAACTCCAAGGAAAAGTTTGTTTAGTTTACATTGATGACATCATAATATTTTCATCATCATTAGAAGAACATATTTCCAATCTCAAACTAGTTTTCAAAAAATTACGTGAATACAATCTTAAGATACAATTAGATAAGTGTGAATTCCTCCGCAAGGAAGTAGAATTCTTAGGACATATAATAACACCAGGCGGAATCAAACCAAACATAAAAAAAATTCAGGCTATTCAAAAGTTTCCAATTCCTAAAACGGCAAAAGAAATAAAATCATTCCTAGGCTTAGTAGGTTATTATCGAAAATTTATAAAAGACTTTGCAAAAATCACAAAACCTTTCACCAAATGTTTAAAAAAAGGAGAAAAGGTCATTCACAATGAATCTTTTATTAATGCTTTCGAGTTGTGCAAAAATATACTCACGAATGACCCAATTTTACAATATCCAGATTTTTCTAAGCCATTTAACTTGACGACAGACGCCTCAAACTACGCTATAGGTGCAGTATTATCACAAGGTACTGTAGGCCAAGATCTTCCAGTGGCATATGCTTCTCGTACACTTAATCCCGCAGAATGCAACTATTCAACTATCGAAAAGGAATTGTTAGCAATTGTCTGGGCCACAAATTACTTTAGACCTTATCTGTTTGGACACAAATTTAAAATCATCACTGACCACAAACCCCTTCAATGGCTATTTTCTCTTAAAGACCCCAGTTCACGTCTCGTTCGTTGGAGACTCAAACTTGAGGAATATCAATACGAAATAGTATATAAAAAAGGAAAATCAAATACCAACGCGGATGCACTCTCTCGAGTAGAAATAAATGCACTAGAAAATTCTTTAGAAAACGAATCAATAACAGCCAATTTAGGTGATTCAGATGACGAAATTATTACCTTTTTAGAAAATTTAGATGAAGGAAACCTTCCGGAAATCTCAAGCGAAGATGTAAATGAAATTTTAGGAATTACCCCTAACGAAAAACCTGTTGAAAAACCAAAAATTAATATTATTTCCGATATACTTATTAGACCGGCATTCAATGTCCAAGAAAACGCTCCGAGAAATAATATAAACGAAACTGTCCATACAGCAGTCGAAGATCCTGTTTTACTAATGCCAATAACAGAAAAATCAGTAAACTCATACAAAAATCAAATAATTGTTTCTTCTAACAACAAGACACAACATAAATATGTAATTCGAAACAAACCATTTAACGAAAATAAACGATTAACGGTATCTTTACCTCTCCAAAATTTCGAAAGTGAAACAATAGCTTTTATAAAAGAATACGTAGAAGATAAAAAGGTTTACTGTGTATATTTTAAAACTCCTAATATAATCCCAGAATTTTGCAACATTATCCAAAAGACATTCCAAAATTCTTCTTTTAAACTAATACAAAGTTCAACCTATTTAGAAGATATTTATACTTTTGACGAACAACAAGAAAAACTAAAATATTATCATGAAGGTAAAGTTTGCCACAGAGGTATCAATGAAATGGAAAATTCCCTAAAACGAAGATATTACTGGCCAAAACAAAAAACTGATATAGAAAAATACGTAAATAATTGTGAAATTTGTCAGTTAGCTAAATACGACAGAAAACCCGCAGAAATAAAATTTAATTTGACGCCCACTAGTACCAAACCTTTTGAAGTCATACATGTTGACACTTTCCAAATAGAAAATAATAAATTTTTAACAATAATAGATTCATTCTCTCGTTATGCACAAGCATACAAAATAAGTGGAGCTTCAGCTATAAACACCATTGATTGTTTCTTACAATTCGCAACACATCATGGTCTACCAAGAACCATTGTATCTGACAATGGATCAGAATTTAATAATACAACCGTAAAAGATTTTGTAAAACTTCACAAAATTAATATTCATTTTATTACTCCTAATAATTCTAATAGCAACAGTTTAGTTGAACGTTTACACTCTACATTAATTGAACACATAAGATGTTTAAGATTAACTGACAAAGACAGTCGAATCGACAAACTCATGCTCTACGCAATTTTGGCATATAATAATACAGTTCATTCAGTAACAAAACAAACTCCATATAACATTGTTAGTGGACATACCGATAGTTTTGATGCTTTCGATACTACTTCTGAAATAATTATAAATGAATATGTTAACGAACATAAAAATAGAACACGTCTACTTTATGACAAAATTCATGAAATCAATCAATCTACAAAGGAAAAAATCATTCAAAAAAGAAACCAAAATCGCGAAGATCCTATAGAATATAATGAAAATGAATACGCTTACGAAAGAGTTCAAAACCGTTCAAAAATAAAACCCCGTTTTAAAAAGGTAATCGTTCAGAAAAACTTAGGTATAAAAGCGAAATTACCACGCAAAATAATTCACAAAAAGAATTTAAAAAGACCAAGAAAACTGACAGAAAAATCTTTATTACAGGACAGACATTCAGACAGACATGAGAAACCACCTGATGATCCTGATATCCCTGATCCTGATATCCCAGGTCCAAGTACAGGAAATTAAAATAACGGATTTGAAAGATTCACCTGGAGTCTTACCTTTTAGATTAGGAAATGCAAAGATCATAACTAGAAAACACACTTTTCTACATTATGTTCAAATTAAAGCCTTAAGTAACGAAATAAAAAATCTTAGATCGGTTCATAATGATTTAAACATTTCTATTTTTAAAGAAACACAATTTGTATTTTCTTCTAGCTTACGAAATAACTATGATAGTCTTAAACCTTTAATCTTAGAAATAGAACGTAAATTTAATAACATAATATTTAAGAAAAATATAAATAAACGCAGTAAACGCGGACTTTTTAATGCTATAGGAACGGTAAATAAATGGTTTACTGGATCGCTTGATGCAAATGACGGTATTAAATACGACAACGCTATAAGAATACTTGAGAAAAATCAACAGAAAATTGTATCAGAAGTAAACACACAAATTTCCTTATTCAAAAAATTAATTGATCACTACGGAATCTCAATTGAAACTATAATTGATAATCAACGAAAAATTTCTGAATATTTAGAACGTTACCATGAATTAATAAAAAGAGAAACTGATATATTCTATAAATATACTGTATATTTAAGTATACCTACTTAATCAAATTTTTATCAATGCTAATGTAATAATTACTTTCCTAGACAACTTGGAAAATGCTATAACCTTTTCACGTTTACATACTATTCACCCTGATATATTGAATATCGACGACTTACAAGAGATATTAACGGACTTAAAAACACATTATTCAGAAAACGAAATTATTAATATTAATTTTTATGATTGGTACTCTGTAATTAAAACAAGTAGTTATATTTCAAAAAATCAAATTGTTTTTGCCCTAGATGTCCCTTTAGTTCATCCAGATAATTTTGATTATTATCATTTATATCCTTTACCTTCTTCCAAAAATACCATAATTATTCCTTCCAAACCCTACATGGCTCTTAGTACTACTAGCTACCAATATATGGAAAATTCCTGCGAAGAAATAAATGGAACTTATATTTGTCTGCAAGAACGGTTAGAAGCAACTCCAAAAGAAGATTGCATAGCTGCACTAATTTCTGGCGAAGAACCAAGTTGTAACGTTATGGAAGTTAAAACTCACAATCAAATAATTGAAAGAGTCAACGACGAATTTATAATTGTTGTCCCGAAAGAAGAATCGAAAATTAAATTGCATTTAATTTGGTTACCTACCGGATGCAGCATGGAAATTAATGGAATTTCTTATGGAAATAATAAATCAAACAGTAAAACCCATTCATTGGTATTGTCGGCGATTAAAATTGGCGAAGTTCAAGAAAACATCAATACATTTGGCAAACTCCACATCAGGAACATATCACTGGACGATATCCATGCTCTTCGAAAACATATTAACTCTATTAGTCCTGTGGTCGTCGAAGAAGTTGCAAATACGTACACAACAAATTGGATTTTATGGATAACAATGGTAATGGTTCTCTTAATATTAATTGGATATGGAATTTGGAAATATTGGAAGTTCCGAAAACCTAGAAAAGGAAAGGAAGAAAAAGCTACGGCTACTTCGATCCTCTACACTCCCGAAGAAGCCTCTTAAGGATGGAGGAGTTATCTAGGCAGAAATTCATGCATCGTCAAGAAAACTGTAGAAGCTCCAGAACCGTCTCGTCTCCTGCAAACTCAGCAATCCGAAATCTTATATATTTATTGGATCACAAAGCGCGTTCAGATTAAGACCGATCTTTGTCAAAAGCTTTTCGAATAAAGTTTTTTAAAAGCCTACTGCTGTGGCCAATCATTTAATTCGATGCATCATACATAATATAATTAAGTCAGTAGCAGTCGTAAATAGGGGGCCAAACAGGTAACAATGCGGTTTAGAAAAAAAGTTCGGGCTTTAAAAAAGTTGGAATTTTTAAATTGTGATTTCACGTTCAGGGTATTTTTCCATACCCACTCTTAAAATTAATGCAGTTATGAATAAATCATTATGTATACTCTGTCGTTATCGACTTTAGGCCGGCAATATTTGTAAAATATGTTTAAGAGAGAATAATCGTTATTTATAGGACTACAGACGCGTTTTTTGTTAGAAAACCGAATTATTTTTTTACTACCTATTTAGCCATTGCTCATCGGGTGCCAATACTTGGTGCTGCTAAGCAAGGGGCTTTGGATTTTTACAAAACTAGAAATCGAAAAAAATAATTTATCAAATTTATATCCGGAGTAACGGCCGGTTATTACCTACTCATTGGGTATCGATACTTGGTATAGGCATCAAGAGGCATAACTTGCAATCCGAAGTAAATAATCGATCCTATTTGATATCGTTGTGTGCCAATACTTGGTGCTACTGCTACCAGGCAAGAGGCCAGGACCTTTACTAAACTTTAAATCAAAGGCCAAAAGAAACCTGTCAGCAGGGAATACCGAGCCTGTTTCAATTATTAATTTTTTACGAAATCCAGATATATGAGCTTCTATTTAAAGTTACTAAGTTGATCACAGGTTACATAATTTTCTATTATTATGGGTAATTCGTAGTTATTAGAATGTTATTATTATGTTAAATATTCGGTTTTTTTATAACTATTTACAGAGACACGATTTTTCGATCCAGTCTAATTTTGTTTGTTATAGATTTACTATTGTTGATTTACTGTTATTGATTTTCTATTATTATAGGTAATTTAAATTAATTATTGTAAAAACTTGCCTATTGTGTTATTTACTTCCCAGTCCCAAAAGGACAAACAAAACATAATAAAATAATTAACCCGAATTTTGGAATTTCTTCTTCACTGTATTACTGGAGCAAAAAGACGTATACCACTATCAAAAACTGGCGCCTGAGCCTGAGCAAATTCGAAAACAAAAAATAAAGACACTCCGCCTCCACAAACTAACATCTTAAAAGCGTCAATTGTAACGTATATAAAGAAAATCATTACCGAATTATCAAAGCCGAAAACGAGAGTCGCTTCACATACCTATACTACGTTTTTTACACATTCGAAAATACCACACATTTGGCGCATAGCTAAAAAATCGCTATCCGAAAAAAAATTATAATTAATTTTAAGTTTGTTAAAAAATAATAAAAAAATGTTTTTACTGATATCCAAAATATTCACAAACAAATAAACGAAACTAGATATCGGGATAATTCAACTATTCTCAAAGATCGATTACCGATCCCACGACACCTACACTTAAAAGCTTAAGCTACTTTTTCTTTAACTCTTCGGGTAATAGGAAACAATAACCTAAACGTGTCGAATATGAATCACCCTTAGTAGATATAACATGCAAAATGTTGGATGTATAGCGGTACTTACTTCACCAGCGGCGACGGCGCAGAGGGCGGCGAACGCGGTGCACCAGGCCACCGCCCAGCGCGCCGACAGGGAGGGGGGGCGGCCGCGTCGCCCGCCCCCGCCCGCGACGCTCGCCGCCGACGCCATGCCCGCAGGCGGCCGCCGCCGCGGCGCCACTAGGCCGACGCCGGCGCCGCCGCTGGCCCGCCGCCACCGCCGCCCCCCTTCCAGCGCATGCGCAACTATCTGCAACAAGAAAAAAAAAACAATTCGTGATTTAGTCCAAAGTATCCGGAGCACTGCCGTATAGTAGGCCAAACCTATCGAAAAAGCAAGCGCTATCTCCACGACACTGCGATCGAAAACCAAATGTGCAAAATGAATATCCTAGCGGGGCACCTTTTCAAGGGTCAGAAATTTAACATGTAATTAATGTTTTATTCAATCATATTATTGTTTTGTCATGTAATTCGATCAATCTTCTTGTAGCCCTGAAAATGATTTAAAATTAAATATTCGTTGGCTTTGTGTAAAAAATACCAATGTTGTTTTTAAGTCCACCCACTTAAACTAAACCGAAACGCAAAACTATTTCTTTTTTTTTATTTTGATAACATGATTTGCAAGTTTTGTATTTCAAACAAAAAAGCTTCTCATGGAAATAGGACGACAATGCAAAAAAAGAAAAACCAGACAATGTGTGTTCACAAAAGCACAGATATGAGAGCTGCACCACGTACGATTACCTTAGTTTATCATTTGAAACTGAAAACGTGTGTATCTTTTTTTGCTGCGATTTAATTAAAGTTCGAATGAAGGTCCCTGGATATATATATAGCAGCAAAGAGAGAAAATTAAAAAATAAATTTAAAGGACTCCTGGATCCTGCCGAGAGTACCTAAATCCCAAGACAACATTTTCCCGCTTTGAGCAAACATACCGCCCTGCCGCGTGTTTCATAAATACACGTTACCCAAGCAGGATGAATAATTTTATTTTTGCTGTTTCTTCCTAAATACGTTTCCATTTATAACAAAGTTTTAGGAAGAAGGATAAAAGGAGATTTTTAGGTTTGTGCGTTTTTGTTATTATGATCATCATGAAATATTATAATATAATGGGAAGATAGATGGGAAACACTTCTAACAAAAATTCGGGATAGTTAAGAAAAGAAGGGATGAGGGAATATATTGCTGTTTCTGTTGATGTTCGGCCAGTATAGGTATATTTATATAGAGACAAACGACAAACGGGGAGGGGGTTAGATCATATTTACTTGTTTTACTTTTTACTTCTTCCTCGATTTTAATAATTTTTGAATCGTTTTGATAGCAATTGAAGCTGATTTCGGTCGGATCAAATTTTACGCAACTCTTAAACGGGCTTTGGAGTAGAGCCCTTACGATGTCCCCAATGTAGGTATATTCAAGCTTGACTTTTAATTTGTTTTTTAAATAATTGAGATATTTTTTCTCTAATATAAGAATATTCTTTAAAATATAATATATACCCTGGTTCAATGTCTAGCATT
The DNA here is from genome assembly GCA_963920635.1 of Pseudeuparius sepicola. NCBI lineage: Eukaryota > Metazoa > Arthropoda > Insecta > Coleoptera > Anthribidae > Pseudeuparius > Pseudeuparius sepicola. The sequence goes on from OY987301.1 coordinate 50,948,626, forward strand.
ATCAACGAAAATAAATGATTATAACTAGCAAATAAATTACTAGAAGGGTTTTCCTTTTCCATTGTTTGCCTGTCCATATTCTTAAATATAAAGCGATTTTGTTTAGACAAATTCAGTTTATGAAATGCGGCAGTAAAGCAACATACCAAACATATTTCCAGTCAGCAATTAAGAAACTCCACCGCTTTCCGTATGACTAAATAACTTCTGTTGACGTCCGCCCACAAAGTATATATATATAAAGTCTCCGAGTTCCTAGGAAATCCACTCCACATACGCAGTCCAAACAAACCGAATTCCCTCGGTTCGGAATAAAAGTATCCCAAATTAATTAAACAGAGGCAACTACAGTAGTTGATTAAAGCGTTTTAGAGCACATAAACTAAATGTAGAGGGGAGCGCCTCAGACTGGCCGAGTTAAATGGGAAAAGTTTCCTAAACTGTTGCATCGATTCCAAGAGGGTGCGGAATTAGCTCAGGGTTAAACTCTTCTAGAATTAACCTACTTCGGTCGATAAATAAATGGGCCAATTGTGAGAATTTTGTAATTCACGGACTACAATTTGGTTTGGTTTGCTCTCAGCTCGCAAACCTCAGTTATAACTTGTTTGTTGTGGCAGATTGACTAGGACAGATCCCCGTACCCATCAACCATCAAGCAACAGATAGCGCTAAAAATGAAAGTAGCCAGTCATTTCCTACTAATTTTCTTCTATTAAAATCTACCAAAACACAGCTGGACAACTTTATTTTTTGTAAAATATGTCCCCTGTCTAATGTGTTTATGTCAGTGTCAGACATACATATATACAAATATACCTATTAGATATCAGTGTCAGACATTGGCTAACTAGAGTATCCATAAACAAGGCTAGTAGGTATTATTGTTCAAGGATTTTGTTTATAATAAAATTATAACCACAACAAAAATATCGCATTACACTATGGATCAATGAATTAAATAACCGTATGGATAAGAGGTCCACATCACTAGCAAAACCAACTGAGAAGTAAAATTATAAGTAGTTGTTAAATTGGTAATCTCTATACTAGGGAAAGGTGGTACAAAGTGAGACAATGTTTTAAATGAGACAATAAAGCTATCATTTTTATATTTGCAGTTATATTAAAACACCAGGCAGCCATCTGTTCTTCAGTCCTCAAATTATCCACTCCACCATTGGTGTTTTCGGTAAAATCAAAGAGGTTTTTTTTAGACTTTTTTAAGTATCTCAGTTATATTAAGTAGGTGCTTTCAAAATGTGTTTTTAAAATTTGTTGCACAATATTCCTTCATTTAAACTTTGATTTCATATTTTAAAAGGATATAATTAATGCACATGAACGTCCAGTCGAATTGAGATTAGGGCTCGACAATAAAATTTCGGGACAACATTTTTACAGCTGCTACATTGGAACAAAGTGAGACACGTATATACGAGTCAAGCTTACAAGCCTTGTGCAACGCCGCAGCGGGACGGCTCAACGGGTCTATGCAGTATAGAGCAGTCTGCACTTTGGCTTAGTTTATCTTTTCTAATAGATGTTCAACCCTCTTTTTAATTATAATTGAATACATTTGTGAACTTTGTTTCAATATTTGGGTATACCTAAGTAAGTAGGTACATTTGTTTAACAGACAATAAAAGCAGTAACAAGTAACAAAATATAGACAGAAGTATAAGTATTTATAATAAGTACGATTCCTGGTGTGGATAAGTACATTTTCGACAAATAATATGGTAAATTTGGGCAAATAGAGGGGACTAAATTTTGTTGTAAGTCGAATTTTTGTGAGAATTTTTCGCAAAGAGCGCGATCAGGCAAATTATCTATCTTCCCTTATGGTTAAATTTTTATAAAAATACAAACAAGCGAACAGAGAATAGCATGTTGTGAAGGAGAGTAATCTCTTCTGATTGAAATGGCAGTTAGGGTCAATTTCATAATACATTCAACTAAATCATCTTTTGACTCTTTTGCAACACTAATAAACAATGCATGCGGTTGGATTGTTAGAAAGCTCCTTTAATTTTAAAGAGTACTTTAAATTGCCTATGTAATTGGCCGTTAATCATTTTATTCTTAAATTTTCGTCCTTTGGAAAGCCCGAAATGAATACAAGTTGACCGCTTGTCGTCAAGCAAAGAAAACCTAGCTATTTCAAGTTATTATTACGATTTGACTTAGAGCCCGGTATGTAACTAAGTTCTAGCTTCCCTTGGATGGTTCTAGGCATCTTGAGGCTTGAAATTGTAAAGGAACGATTCTCCACTTCGAACTTTTATAGAAATGTTTCACTTTTGCTCAAACAAAACAAATTTATAAAAAGCTGTCGCCAGCACTTCGGGCTGTCTGTTGCCACCCAGAGACCCACTGCCTCGTCGTAGCAATCTGGCGACGCTAGCACTACTCGCACTATACAAATTAATTCTGGTAAATTTCTTGTAAAACCAACTGACTGGCAGTTTCAGGGCACGCGACGTGGACCCGGATCCCTTGTTGCCAGTTTTCTCTACTTCAGGGCTTCTTCTAGAGTCGTCTCTGACGAGCAGGTACAGGAAGGTACAGGGTATGGCCGATCCAAGCGGAAAAAGTGTGTTACTAGGAGGCAGGTTAACAAAAAATGAGTTTATAGTAAAAATTAAGGGGAATTCGATGGTGTCACCCCAATTTTGTATACAGGGGTCGGTAAAAAAGTTATTGCGAAAAATTTTTTTTTCATAGTAAAAGAAAATGTTTTTTTACGTACACAACCATTAGAGAACCTTTAAGTAGTACCAACTCCTGATTATTTAGGTTTTTTTTTAATTTCCGGTTACAGCGGAAATAAAAGTGATTTTCTATATTTTACACCTTACAATTTTCATTTAACCACTATAGAATTCCTTTTTTAATTCTGAATCCAACGATATATAACTTGTCCTATTTATCTCCAACCGTTCCAGGTGTCAGTTTTATTATCATGGCTGACTTATTATTTATTTATACGCACACGTCAGTTGTGGCATTTCCAGTTTTATGATTACTGACACTATATTAATATAGTGTCGGTCCAGATAATAAGAAAATTATTTTTGTGATTGTTTATCATATCCAACGTTATAGTTGGCGACAAAATGCCACAATCTATACTAAAATCAAATCACTCTTACGCCTGACGTAAACAAGTACAGACCTCGGAGGGCCACCAACTTGAGGAGTGCCCAGTTGCGGCCGTGCTGAAACCACGGCAGGCTTACAAGCGCCTATACACAATACTCCATTTATTAAAGCCTGTCCAACAAATCCCTCAATAAATCTTACCATTTATTTTTCTAAGAACTTTATTTTTGATAGGGTAACTTTGTGTAACATAACAACTGTCGAAATTTCTTCGGTTTGTAACTTTTTTGTTTCAAGAGTTACCGAAAAATTTTCCCCAATGTCATTTTTGGGCAAAACTAATTGCTTTAAGCCTACTTTATCAGAATTTATAACAATGCCACTGTTTAATGGGTGCTCTCTTAGTACCCACCGAAAAATGTGCCCATTTTATTCTAGCGAGCCGTGGCCTCGAATCCTGTACCTTCATGTTTTAGGTATTTTTTCCCAACATACTACATTGGAAATCTTGGAAATTTCTTGCGAGGTATCGGTATCGTGCACATTTTTCACATTTTTAAAATTTTCTAGTATGCATGACAGCTATAAATAAAAAAAAAATTACCTAAGTGTTAAAAGAGCACACAACAAACCATGGTTTTTTCCCAATTCTGATAAACTAGGTTTAAAGCAATCAGTTTTGCCCACAAATTTCATTAAGAATTTTTTTCGGTACTCTTGAAACAAAAAAGTTACATGCCGAAGAAATTTTGGCGATTTTCGGGATTTTGAAAATTATCTCGGAAAGTAGGTCATGGATCTCAAGTGTGTTTCTATGCGAAGTTAGCTCATCAAAAAAGCATTTTTTTTTAATAAAGTTCTCAGAAAAATGCAAATTTGTCAAGATGTTTTCGAGTGGCCCTTCTTAAATAGAGACCCTGTATTTTTGTTCTTAACTTTTCGAGAACACCTTGTATATAAATTCTGAAGCTTCTGAAGATTCGGATTCGGAAAACTGCATCATCCTGGTTTTAAGCTGGTCTTTTCATTTCAAAAACTTAAGGATATAATCGGACTTTATTTGAGACACCTAATATACCCTGAAAAACTTTCTCTTTTTGCTGTGCGAAAAACACAATTCTATTATACTTAGAAAAATAGTTATTTGTGTAACTAGTGCAAAAAGTGCATATTTGTTGCACGAGGCATGAAGTTTTTAGCTCGAGACCCAGTCGAGGTAACTGATGGACAAACTTCATTTCCAGTATTTTTTTGAATTTTGTTTTCTTCATTGCCTGTAAAGGTCTCAGGTTCTTCACTTAAAACTCTTTTTCGAATTGTTGTGAAGTTTCCGGTACTGGTACATGGTTCACCTTCCAGAATTTGAGCAGCTATTTCAGTTTTTTTAGAACTTGAAACTTTACTAAAAGTATTTATAACAACAGGTTGAACGGAGCATTTTCGGTTATAATATCTTATAAAGAATCTAGAATGACTGGTAGATTGGGGACGAAGGGATGCATTTTTGCGATACAGTACAACAAAATTAAAACTTCTAATTTTACCGCTTATTACAAATAATGATCGAGGTTTGTTTGTCATGCTATCGGGAATTTTTACATTTATGATAGAATCTATGTCGTTAATATCATTTAATGGTAATTTCTGTAACTCGTCTATGCGGCATGCTCCTGCAATGCCAAATACTGCAACTATCTATAACAATACACAAGTAAGTAGGTATAAAGTTAAAAATCGGCCAAGTGAGAGTCGAACTCGCACACGAAGGGTTCCGTACCACCGTACAATATTTAACACTACATATTTTTTTAAAATACTTTAGTAAAAAATAAAAAAATAATAAGAAAGTTTGCCTCAGAGCGTGGTTTCGTACGCCGGACCTCTGGGTTATGAGCCCAGCACGCTTCCACTGCACTACTCCGCTGTTTGAGAAAAAATAGGTACTAGTTAGTTAGCCGTGTCATCATTATTAACAAAAATCGAAACTATTATATTAACTTATTTTACTTTTATTTAAATTTCAAGTGTCTACCTATTACGATTCAAAAGATACAACCCTATAAGGCATAGTTAGTACCTCGTGGGGTTTTCTAAAATATTCTACGAGAGTCCAAAATCGGTACGAAATTTGGAAATTCTCCACACCAAAACAATACGAAATGTCAGTCAATGTTCACGAATAATAATCGGGCGTGCCGGGCGTGCGCCTCGGCCACGATGTATACAGTATGATCCCGGGGATCTCGATCGGGGTGCCCTCTCGCAGGCGAGAGGTATCCGTCGGCCGCCCCACGCGAAAATTGAACTTGACCGGCGCTCCCCGTTCCAATCGCTAGCCACTTTCCCGAAAAAAAAACAGGAAAAAAAATTCCGCGGGGTGAACGGCTCTCCCGATTCAGACGCCCTTCAATAGGATTGTTGCCCGTGAGCTCGGGCAGCCGCACGCCAAATTTGGGCTCGAAATATCGAAAACTGCGTCCTGTAGACGAGAGTCAAAATATTGCGAAAAAAATGTATTGGCTTAATTAAAATGAGACAAAACATCGATAAAATTATTTGTGGCAGTGTCTAAATAGCTGAAAACAACAAGGTAAAACCGCATAAATACGCTTTTGCGATCGAGTACATCCCTGTTGTCAGGCACGCTGATATTTTATGGCCTATTGACCAATCGCCTTATTTTACGGAACGTCATCGATCACGTGCTTTTATTTACGCCAGACGTAAGAGTTACTTGATTTTAGTATAGCATACCGACGTCCGCCTAACGTGCCAGCATGTAACTGTGTATCACAGTATCTGCGCCAATTCAATAATTGAATCCATTGTTGCATTGTGCGAAAATGGAGTACGGGAGCAGAGAACATTTCAAACCCTATGGCATATAGCGTGAATAATGAACTTCGCCAACACGTCTAAATTAACCACTTAGACGGCATATTTTATATAGCAGTTGAATCCGTTTGCATGCCCATATCACCTTCAAGCAAACAATACATATATCTAGGTACTGTACAACAAATTTAATGAGATGGAGGGCACAGAAATAAACACTAAATTTTCCGTGATACTGTACTCGAAAACAGTTTGGTATTAGATAGATCATGCTTGACTTAGTATCTAACATATTTTATTTATCTCAATTCGCCACGGATTTTAAATAAGACTTCATTTAATATGGTTCCGATTCGATATACCAGAAACTGTGCATTTTTAAAAAAATCAAATAAGTAGGTATGTTAAATTTTGCCTCATACCTTTGTCTATTCCTCACCGCAAAATAACGCGTTTTCACACGTTTTCGCGCCGTGTTTACATTGACACCTCCTGATATTTCTGGTGGTAGCAGTATTCGTCCAGGTATATACAGGGTGTAACTTTCATTGGTACAGAAATTTTAACCACGTAATCAGGGACCCCATAAAGCTGGAAACAACAAGAAAAAATTACTCGATGTTTAAAAAATGGGGCAAATCTACCTTGGCCCCTGTGTAATGTCACTGGATTAACCACCAGCTCTGGCCAAAGCCGTCTTCCGTCTCCCGAAGTCATTTCCCCTCCATTAAGAAAGGCGAGTACGCGACGTTGTCACATTTCAGAGTGGAATTAAGGTTAGTTCATAGGAAGGTTAGTACCTTCAACGACTTGTAAGAGAAGAGGGTGAGAGAAGCAAAGAGAGGAAAGGGTGGATTTAAGTTGATAACATTTACACGTGAATTGGCGAATTAGTAACTGGTTTCCACTTTTTTAACTCATTGCTATTCCATGAATTGGGATTGCTGTCTTTATCCACCCGCACAAATAGTTTAACACCTTATCGATATTTGATTACCGATATTTGAAGTAGGTAACCAAACAGCGAAAATTTAAAGAAATCTAGTAAAACAATAATTAAAACCAATTTTACCGATACAGAACGTTTATAAAAGTACTGGGAATAACGGCTCCAGTCTTCAAAAGAACGGACTTATCCCGTTATGAACAACACCTTTAGTCCCAAAATGAAAAGCCATGAAAAGTTATAAGCATTTTCCGAATATCTGTGGGCACAATTAAAATCAAAATTCCTCAAATTTAATGAGAAAATGTCCCAAGAAAGTTCCAATTAACATTATTTTCTTAAAATAATCGGTAAAAATTTCCCATGGTGTAACCCACCCCCGATTTTCTTGAAATTCTGGCTACTTCTCGATTTTCCAGATCCATGAACACGAATCTGGCATTTTTGTCATTCGGATGTACTTTCTGAGAAACTGAATTTTCAAATTTCCTTTTGACACCTCGCATTTCACGGCGATATTTGTAGTTGTAATCAGGATTAATTTGTACTAAGTATACCTAGGCAGCTCAAACTAATCACAACACTATTTTGCACCTTTTGCAACATCGAAACTTTCCGAAAACACTCGAAAAAATCGAAATTTTCACAGATGTATGCAGTGTTTACGTTCGCTATTTTCGCCCGACATGTTTTCGGATAATATACCTAATAAAATTATAAGCCTTTAAAAATAATCAGCAAAATCAGCTTTTTTCTTATATACTATACAATGTCTAGGTAAATAGGTACCTACAATTAAAAACGAGAAATTATATGGTACCTAACTATTAAGTAACTAAATTTCCATGGAATCTTCCAAAACCTGTAAAAACAAAGAAAAATGTGAAAGGGGTAGATTATTTTCACATTATTGTATAACTGGACAGAATTTTTGACTGAGAGGGAATGAAATGGGGTATATTGGTGTATACAAAAATACTGGTTGATATGGCGTTTTCTATAATATGTTTGAACTCAAGTGAATTTAGTCATTTATTTTAGAAAAAAATGACCAAGAAGACTTGGATTGGACAATTATGGATTGGGAGAGGCTCGGGCAAATTATTGTTATTATAATAAAATATTGTATAATATTATATTATATTATATTATATTATATTATATTATATTATATTATATTATATTATATTATATTATATTATATTATATTATATTATATTATATTATATTATATTATATTATATTATATTATATTATATTATATTATATTATATTATATTATATTATATTATATTATATTATATTATATTATATTATATTATATTATATTATATTATATTATATTATATTATATTATATTATATTATATTATATTATATTATATTATATTATATTATATTATATTATATTATATTATATTATATTATATTATATTATATTATATTATATTATATTATATTATATTATATTATATTATATTATATTATATTATATTATATTATATGATATCATATCATATCATATCATATCATATCATATCATATCATATCATATCATATCTTATCATATCATATTATATTATAATTATTAGGGAATGGAACAGTGGAAGGGGGTGTGGTGAAGCTTGGGCAAATGAGGTATTAAATCGGCGCTACGCCTCTTCACAAACTCGCTTAATTGAATATTATGAAGAGAATTCAGCGCCTGCTAATATGAACCACTAGGTAGTAGTATTATCTGCGAAATCCTACACTAAATACACTAAGTCTATATTGTGGTAGCTAAAACTGATCGATAGCCCTATATAACTTCTTTACGGTACCAAATTTACTATGGACTATGAAGGTTAGGTACAACTTCAGTTAACAGATCGATTGTTAAATAATATCTATTAACACAATAAATATATTCAAAACTAAAGGCTCATCCTAAATGACAACTATCAAATAGACGGCAACTTTCAAGCATGGTAGTTAAATTTAAATGCTACTAGTTAAGTACATTTATATGGAAGCACAATGGTCTAGTGGCATGATTCTGGCTTTAGGTGTAAAAGTTCCCGGGTTCAAATCCCGGTTGTGGCTACTTTTTATTTTTAAATCCTATTTTCGAAAATGCGAAATATTTATATCTTTGCAGTTTATTTATTAAATAAGTTTGGTTGTCAAATTACGCATAAACACTGAAATTATTTGCGGCTTTTCAATTATTTTCCTAAATACAACTCGTAGTAAGTCTTATAATCAGAAAATACTTTTCGTTAATTTATTAACTCATTATAAACTCAATGCTGAATGCTAAACAAAATACCACTTCTCACTTCTGCTGCGCATTTTCAGCTTTGGGATTATAATTCGTAAATTTAACGAAAGGTATTATCTAAGGAGGAGTTCTGGGGTTACGTACTTTTTCCTAACAATTTAAAAAATGTTCTGTCAATTTTACATATTATTCTGTAAACTTTAAAAATTTTTCTGTAAATTGTCTAAATTTACAATTTCCTTTCTGTAAATTTTACACTTTTTCTTTGAATTTTACACTTTTTCTGTAAATTGTACAGATTGTTCTATATTTTACTGTAAAATTTACACTTTGTTCTTTACATTTTACACATTTTTCTGTAAATTTTAGACTGTTTTCTATAACTTTTACTTTTTTTATGTAAATTTGACACTTTTGTTTCTTAAAGAATTGGCTGTTTTTACGTCCGACGTGTACAGGGTGGGCCAAATTGGACACTTTTAAAGGGAAACTCTCATTTTTAACATAGACGAAAACCGATACCGGTTCCAGAGGCTCATTTTTTATGATAAACTTAATGGCGAAAACCGAAAATCGATATCTGTCACCGTTCTTTACTTACAGGGCCTTTCTCGAAAATGTGCATTTTCGAAAAGTGGCAGTAACTTTTTTCAGTTGAAAATTTTGTGTTTCTGCAAACACATTTCTTAATCACGTTTTTACGTAGAATCCAATGTTGCTACTACATTTTTTCAAGTTAACGTTTTAAGAGTTACTGATGAGAAAAATTCATAAAAACTATTAATAATTGATAAGTACTTAAGTACCTAAATCATTAAGTGTTATATAATTTTGGAATTGTAATTTTTTTATCTATTAAAAAATGCAAAAATATACAGGATGTTCCATTTAAAAAATATTTTTTACACGAAAAATAATGTAGTAGCAGCATTGGATTCTACGTAAAAATGTTTTTACAGAAATACAAAATTTTCAACTTGAAAAGAGTTTTCGCCATTAAGTTTATCATAAAAAATGAGTCTCAGACGTCTATCTCCGTTAGAAATAGTAATTTCCCTTTAAAAGTTTCCAATTTGGCCCACCCTGTACCCGTAGGTACGTACATGTATAATTTTGAATGGTTGGTTCCCCTCCGAGTTGATTGTGTCTTTTGTTGTTTCATACGGCAGATGTATGAAATCGTATCTACTGACCTTCCATTTTCGCGAAATATTTGAAACTTTCAATGTGATGTTGAAATTTAAAAAATTTAAGAAAAGTTTCACGTGAAAATTTCGCAATAATTTCCTATAGAAATTTTCGCGAAACTTTGAAATATTTGAAACTTTCAATGTGATGTTGAAATTTATGAAATTTAAAGAAAGTTTCACGTGAAAATTTCGCAATCATTTCCTATAACAATCCTAACAGTCCCCACCCAAGCCCAAAATTTATGTAGGTATGTGTATGAAGTGGCATAGGTATAGATGAGTTTCCCAGATAGAGATAGTAGTAGTAGTAGTAGTAGTAGTATTTATTAATCACAAAACATACAGAGTGTATAGGTGACAAGTCAGATAAGACGTTACGTTACGCTCGATTATCTCAGCAATTTTTAGGCTAAGTTGATGGTTCAAAAACTAAATTTTTGTAGTTTTTCCAAGAAACCGAATGTAGTAAAGAAAAAACAATCGAGCAAAAAATATAAGTTGACCAAAAAACTATTTTTTTGAAAAAATCAAAATGGCGGATTACAGCGGTTTTTGTTATAAATCATTAGTGGAACAAAAATTATATGTTCATTTTGTTATATCACTTCCCGTTTAACAGCCGGCACGGGCGCATCCAAATTAAATGAAGGGATGGTCGCCTGCCGCACATGTTTTCGCGAAACTTTAATGAAATATATGAGAAAGTTTCGCGAAATTTATAAAGTGAAACTTTCCCTTGAAACTTTCGAAAATTTCACTGAAATTTCACTTCATGGGATAAGCGAAATATTTCACTTTTAAAAGATTCAAATTTGAAAATTTCAAATGAAACTTTCAAACGGCACAACTCTAGTGGCAACATCACCTTATACGTATCCATCTCATAATTATTTGATTTATGGTTATGGCGATATTCACTTCTTGATTGATCAGATCGATAGATAATGCTACTTGCTGTTAAAGTAGATAGTAAAGTTGTGTTTGTGTGATGTGTTTTGTGTTTGTGTGGTGTGGTTTGTGAGTACTACACTCTATAGTTATACTAGCTCTAACTAAAAACATTAATAATTTCCACCTACCCGAAGTTTTGCACTAGCTCCGATACACTTTATTGGACGAGTCCTTTATGGCGTATAGACTAGGCAGTATCCACTATTTCTCGAGAGTGCACTTTAAACACGGTAGCAATCCAGTTTCCCAAGAACTATAAGCAATATGCAAAGAACGCGGGCGACTTTCTTTGCACATCAAAAATATTTATCGACAAATATTTAACTCTCGTATAGAATTGAAATGTAATCGTCACACACGTCATGCCCACCGAAAGAAAACGCGAAGACTTATTTGAATAATTTGAAACGTATCCAGTTTAGAGTAATGGACGGTTTCCTGTCAATATTGTAGAGTCAAGTCGGGACCTCACTGAATAGACCTCGTTATTATAGCATGGCGACTGCGGGTAGTGCTGGTCACAAGATTTAGCCGAAACCACAGACAAAAGACTTACCAAACTCGCGGAAATTAAAGTTTATATCTTTTTCTGTGTTCTGCATAGATACTTTTTAAAAATCGCAGATAGGTAATATTCCTAGTTTAGCCGGGAGCATATATTTTAATTAATACTTCCACGTTTCATTCAAGCGATGCGTGTTTTGCTATGCGATATTCCACCTATTTTAGCACAAAATCTGTTCTACGTAGTTTCAAAGACCATAACAAAGCTAAAATTAAACCGTTTGCATTTTACGTGTATGTTTGTGATATGTCCTATAAGAATATTTTATCTACAATAGTCAGGTAAGGGTTTTATACACTATCTACAATGCTGTAAATACCTACTCTGGTAAGTAACCCATTAGCACAAGCTGTGCGTTAATAATAATACAAATAAAAAAATACACCACATGGTTCTAGACAAAATATCCTATACCTATGTATAACATAGGTGTGGTAATTGTATTTTTACAGAACTTGATTGATTGGCTTCACTCCCATACGCATAAGGTAAAAATTTTTAGTCATTGAATTATTGCAGATATTCTTTCAGTAGTTCAAGTTTTCTAACGTGGGCTTTAATTTTTCTGTATATTTTGTTTGCAATAAACGCCTAATTGTATGTGCGATATTTGGTAAACCAATATTTACAATTATTAAAGTAAACAGGCATTCTTGAAGAAAACAGGTAGGTATTAATAAATGAGACAAACTAAACGTTTATAACAAGGTGTTTGGTGGAGCTCTCGTTGGTCTGAAAAAAGATTTAGGGGTGCCTCGGTCTACTATCAAGTACGAAGGACTTCGAAAGTCAGGTTCTCGAGATGTGTCCAATATACTGAATTTCGGACGCCAAAGTAATATTCGAAGCTATAGGATAATGTTGATTGTCTTTTTTGTCTAGCAGCAATAACAAAATTGGCAGGTGCTTCCTGAAATCGGTCGCCTGGTTTAGAAATTGTAATTAGCCGATTTGGTGTTCGAGAAAAACGAAAAATATATAATGGTTGTACATTGGGCTAAATACCTACGTTTATTTTCAAAAACATGAAATTATGTTTTTCTTTAAGTATTGTACCAGACTTTTCTCATACAGCTATATAGGGTATATATAGGGTAAATAGTGAATAATTAAACTGAATAAATGGCTTGTTACTTTCAGCGGGATAATTTCCACGATGTATAAAGCGAAGAAAAATCACACAAGAGGAAACTGGACCGAAGAACAGTTGCCGTACAAAATCGTGAAATGTCCATACGCCAAGCTTCTCAAACTTTCGGGGTACCCTGGACTACTCTGAAAAAAAGAATTTCTAACAACTGTTTAACAAGGAAACATTAGGTTCTCCCTCTCTGATTGGTGAACAAAATGAGAGAAAAACTGTACACCATATTAAAGAAACTACAACACCATGGCTTCTGCCCCACTAGAAATGAGGTCCGGTTAATGGTGTAAAAACTAGCAGAACAACTGCAAATTACACATAACTATAATCAAGACACTGGCATGGCTGGCTTGGATTGGCTTCATCTTTTTTTCGCAGACATCAGGATTTGAAAATAAGAAGATCAGAGGGGGTTTCAAGAGCATGCTCTTCAAATATGAACAGAGAAGCTGTATCAAAATATGTCCGTTCATTACAAGATTTACTAACAGAGCATGCGAGGTACTAGAAAAAGCTGGAAATTGTTACAATGTCGATGAAGCCGGCCTACAACTTGACAGTAATCCTGGTTATGTTGTTGCTGCAAAAGGCTCCAAGGCCGTTGTAAATATTACATCAAGTGAAAGGGGCGAAACAATTTCCGTAATTGCATGTTGCAATGGAGAGGGACGTTTTCTGCCACCAGCCTGTATTTTTAAAGGCAAAAATGAAAACCGGAATATAAGGACGGAATGCCAAATGGTTCCACAACATACATGTCACAGTAGTCAGCATACGTAAATAAATATATATTTTATTTATGATTGAAAAATCACTTTCCGCCAAGAAAAGCCCAAGGTAAAGTTCACTTGATATTAGATGGACACAGTTCGCAGTGTAGTTCGATTGAAATGCTTGCCCGGTCATACGACCCACTGGCTGCAGACCTTGGACCGGGCATTTTTTAAATGGTTAAAAACACATTACTATAACGCGTGCAACATGTTTATGAGAATAAACCCGTCAAGAAAATTAAATAGACTGAGTTTTGGGTCTCTGTTAAATGGAGCATGGGGAAAAGCAGCTACTCAACCCAATGGAGTAGCGGGATTCCGTAGTTGTGGCATTGTAGCGAAGATCGAGAGAAAGGAGATCGAGATAGAGAAGATCCTGTAAGAGAAAGAAGTGCGAATAAAGACAAATACAAGAGTCTCCACAGCCTAGCTCCACAACCTGGTCGTCTTCAAATAATGCCAGTTCGGCACATGATGAAATCACACCAAGAAAGCTCCTAGACCAAATTTCCCCCATACTCAATACTCAAAGTTTACAGAAACTTACAAAAAGGTCAAGAAATCTGGCCGCAGTTTTAAATAATGACGAAGCCATTCAGAGTTTAAAAGCGAAGAAAAAACAGCGGAACAGTAAAATGAAGAAAAACAAAGAAAAAAACAGTTCCAAAGAGTGACGGGAAGTTAAAAAGAAAGCGAAAAGTTTTGAGGACATACACCTGGACGATGAAGAAGATCCGAGTAAATTAACATTATTAAGGTAATAATTAACAATAATAGATTATAAACTTTTTTACAGGTGAGTGACGAAGACTTTGAAAGTGTCGGTTGTGAAGAGGCCTACCTGTCCACAACGAAACGGGTGGATTTGATTCAGTGTATTATTTGCCAACGTTGGCTTCATAAAGACAATTCTTCTTTTAAAAATGTTTGCGAGACATGTGGGCGATTAGCGTCCAAGAAAAAAATAATATTAACACATGTTACCTACTTTATCACCATCTCTCCCTTAGTGTATAAACCATCTCAAGCACACAGGTAGGGTGAGGTGTTGAATAGGACATTTTTTATATCTAAGTTTCGTTTTGTTGACTAAAAAATGTTAAGTTTTATTTCACAATATTTCTTATTCATGTTGTACAAAAATTGGTAAGTGAAAATAAAGTTCCATTGAGATGCTACAAAGAGGTTAAGTTTTGTTCACTATCTATCCCTGGTTTACCCTAACGTATTTCCTACAGCTAGAAGACAATGATTTGTTCTATCAGATTTATAACACAGTTTATCCCTACAATTTTACAACTTACCCCAGGGGCGGGTTAAATTGTAACAAATTCACGCTCGCTTATTTTTCGTTACTGGAAAAGAAATAGTTTACATTTTGGAAAATCGACCTCCTCATATCTATGACAGGTGTATGTTGTGGCCAAATTTCAAATATGTGTTACAAATAGTTTCTACAAAACTTTCCCCGGGCTTCCCTATATCCGATAATAAATAGCTTTGTAAGAAAAGTCTCTTTATTGGCATAAAGATGTAAAAATAAACGAGTCTTCATATCAATTTATAGAAAAATAGATAATAAAAGTGGTACTACTCCTTCGTCTGCGGTTGAGTGAAAATAAAATCTAGAGAGGCGCAATGGCTGCCAAATGTCGAGGCCAAGAATTGTAGAACAATGAAAATAATTGGACTCTGTTGTCGGCGACATTCTATAGAGGTTATTATATTTTTTCGCTCAACGGTCGAATAAAAATATTATTTTCATCGTTCTTGGACCAGGTAACATGGTTGGCGTTGAGAACTGTTGCACCTTTTTATATTCCGTAACTCAACGGGATACCAAAAATAAAGTAAACATCGACAACAAGAATTAACTTTTTAAAAAGTGCGGTGACGAATGACGATTTCTTTTCCTATTAAGATTTCTCCAACGTAAACTCGAATATTTTCTTCTTGACGGAGGATTTTATAAAATATTTCTGAGGGTGCTGGGCCGGAAAAGTCATTACAGGTTATGGCGCACATAATTTTATTTTTTATTGCCGCCTTAGAGGTATTTTCGTGTTTGTATTATGCAATAAGGGAAGCGCGCATTATACGTTTGGGAATTCTTTAATGCCCAGGGAAACCTTCTAGTGTTATTTATAAGACCGCGCTTTCCTATCTACATACCGAACGCGTGGGCAATTTGCGAATATGTAGTCACGGGTCTCAATTTCATGTATATTTTGTGCCGCCATGTGAGGGGACTATCTTTTAATGATCGTCTATTTGGTGGCCTTAAATAAATAAATAAATAAAACATACATAAATAAACAAAACAGGAATCACAAAAATATTTTTTTCTAGTAGCGTTTTCGACTTTTTTTATAAGGAGAAAATTATATTTTTCTCCCTGCTATTATAAAGCTACTTACAGGTACAAACATGTTCTGTATTGTATAGGAAAAAAAATCAAGTTTTTGTATTCGCTAAATCGACATAAGCAATAAAGGGGAATGGAGTGATTTTAAAATAGCCAGTGATATTATATGTCGATTTCTATTTCAATTTTGGCGTTACTTTGCAGAATCTAAATAAAGTGGAAAATAATGGATTAGAAAGAGTGACGTTGAAGTAGTTATTCCATTAGCATCGGCTTTAAATTTAGAATGGTAAGCAAAAGATATTAATTTAATTAATTTTTATCTTGTTTTCAAATGATGTAGAAATAATCATTGTTACACTGCAGAAAGGCGCCATCTTCTCCTCCGCTCCGCATCAAGCTATCGCCAGCAGGAAACGAAAAATTTTCTTGCCTTATTATACAAAAATGTAATACCTATTTCTTCAAAAGTTAAAAAGTCCAAACTCTTACTTTGCTCTTACTCTAAGGAGAGTAAGGAATGTAATTGCACAAAAAAGATTATAACCACAACCCTGACGGTATTCGTTTTATTTACAAAACGAACCATCCATTAGACATGTTTTGGTTTTTGAGGTAATAAGATAATGAGCGCATTTCTCAGAGGTTCAAGTATCAAGGCAAATGAAATTAGAGTATAGATATGAATAAAATCAACACAAGGAACATGAAACAAAATTCGGGCTTTCCTTTTTTGTCAGAATTGCATTCCCGACTCCTGGGATGCCCTGTACAGTCAATAACACTTAGTGGCCTGGTTCCTACCGAAGTATTGCTTCAGAACAAAACGTTTCTGTAGTAGGTACTACTTCTTACTGATACCGCTGAATTCGCCAAAATTCGAACTAGGTATTTATAAATATCTTGCAAAGCTTACTAGGCCAGGGCCTAAGCCTTTGAAAATGGCAAAAAATGAAAAAAATTTAGAACAGTATGAAACCCATTGGAAAAGGAAGAAAATATAACAAAAATAACAGAAAAAGATGATAATATTTCACGTCCCCAATAGATTTTTACAGAAAGAAAGTTAGCGGCTTTATGGGACTATAAATTTTGGCAACTGGTAATATCATACCAACATCCAAGTTCTAATGGATGTGCCGGTGTTTTCATATTTGAATCGTTCGAGAAGGTAGACTACGACTACGGCTATAAGATGCAAATTTCACAAGGATAGGGCTCCCGGTCAGATCCTTGTTGATTTCCACAAATTTGGAAGATACAGTGGTGAATGGCCAATGAGCCTGTTTCCTGTGTCGCTTCTTCTTCACATTATTTTGTAGTTTTCTGGATTCAACACCAACCTATCTTTTTCTTGTTGGTGTTTACTATGTTTTGTGAAATTTCGGCTCTGGTACTATCAGCTTGATACTAGATGGCGCCACTGGTTGGTTTCTCACCTCCAAGTGCAAGTTACACTATTATAACTGCTATCATTTAGGTTCAAGTCGTTCGGGAAGGTTATGGCTGCCTTGATGAACCTAATAAGGGGAAACAGCTGTCGTAGTCTTCCTTCTTGAATGATTCAAATATGAAAACACCGGCACATCCATTAGAACTTGGATGTTGGTATGATATTATTACCAGTTGCCAAAATTTATAGTCCCATAAAGCCGCTAACTTTATTTCTGTAAATAACAGAAAAAATAATTTAAGGTCGATTTGAGGTACGGGGGTTGTAGAGGGTGATCTTTTAGGGGTGGAAAACGGTTTCTCACGATTTCCGCCAAAACTGCAACTCCTATCGAAAAAAGTTAAACTACAAAGTTGTAGGTAATAAAAAGATCTACAACTTTTGTATTTAGACTTTTTTCAGATAACCTCAAAATATCCGCGAACAATTGTTAAAACCTATTTTTTGGTTTTTACTTTTTATCTCCCACAAAAAAATAATTTTTTCAACGAAATTTGGTGGAACTTACCTTCTTATGTCCCGAACAAGCTGTAATTTTTTCGAATGAAAATATTTATTTTTACCCCTTCTTTTATTTTAAACCGAAAAAGTAACCTCATTTTCAATCTAAAATGCCCACGTCAAAAAAGCTGCTTTTTAAAAAAAGTGGGTTTTTGTTCGTTGAAACGTCTACTTTCTGATGATGTAAAAAAGTATTCATCACTATGGAAAATTTTCTCAGAAAATGCAAAAAACGAAAAAACTCGATTTCGAAAATTTTTTAAATCATTGTTTAAAATTTTGCGCTATAGGTATATTAAAATTTACACTTTAATTAGGTACTTGAAAATTTTAAAATTCTATGTTAGGTATATTGATAAACCAAGAAATTGCAAATCGATATACAATGTGTCCCGGATAAGAATGAACATCATTGCACACGGTGAGAGATAGAACAACGGTTAAATAAGGAAAAAGTTGCGCAATTTTGAGGTCTATAAAATAGTACATACAGATTTCTAATATCTCTTTTCGTTTTTGAGTTATTTTGAAAAAAGTGAAATTTTTCATTTTCGATTTTATTTTTTTCTGAAGTTTTTATCACAGGTAGGAAAAAAAAGAAAAACACTTTCATATGTTACTTTTTAACGAGCTTTAAGACGGCGTTTTTAGATTTGTTCTACAACATTTCGTTTTTTGAGAAACCATCTTCAACTTTATTTTTTTAAATTCGGACCTGGATTTTTTTTTTGTAGATTTTGAAAACACTCTTCCTTCCAAATATCATGATGCATGACATGTAATGTTTAAAGAAAATTATACTGAAATTTTATCCACTCACTTCTTTCTAATGCGGCCCTGTATTTAATTGGAAAAAAATGAATTTTATAAAAATACACTTATCACAACGAAATAAGAATACGCATCTGAAACTCAGCAACCATATAGAGGAGACTGGGGCATAAAGATCCCTCGAAGGTTAGTAAGGTCATAACTTCCTAATTTTACTCCTAGTAGTTATTCTCCTGGATATAAAGTTAGACCATGTATTTGGCGAAACTTTAGCCGAGAACTATTCGTCAAAATACAAATCACATTTGAAAGTGTTAGTTTTTTAAAAAAGTATGCAAGGGGAACATTTTACTTAAGAGTTTGGGGCAAAATGATCGCCGATAAGGGGTAAAATGATTCTGGGTATGATACAGAATAATTCCTCATAATAATACAACGAGAATACCTAACTTTTATTATATTAGTAGGGTTTTTGAAGAACCTGTACCTATATTAAAACAAACTAATATGTCAACTATATATTTAGTGTAGGTAGGTACTTTGAAAATGATAAATAAAAAAAAATCTTTTAAAAATAACAAAAAAACAACAGCAATCTTTGGTACCTTACACTAGAAATAATTTTGTTATAGCACTAGGTAGATACACCTCTCCTAAAAGCAAATTTTGTTCGCTTTCATCCACACCAGCGCATTGGTCATTCGCCCATTTTACGCATTGATTACATTTTATCCAGTATTAATTACATTTTATCCAGTACATTACATTTTATCCAGTATATGTTTCACAGCAAAAAATGCATTCTGCATCTTCTGACTCTTCACTACTATCGCTTTTTTATCACTACTATCTTCTACTTTGTTTTGTCTCATTTTTTATTATGTATTCTTTTTCTTGTCCGCTCAATTTTATTCACTTTTTTCTTTTCTTCCTCTTCCTTTTTTTCTTTTCTCTATTTCTAGCAGGTCTTTGTACGGAGTGCTTGTAGGCAGGACGGTTCCATTTGATTTTCTTTTCTGAACTTGCCTCTGCCTGAGGTTCTTTGCAATTTTGCGAAACGGGACGTGAGCTTAGTCCTGGAATTGGTGAATTATTTCCAATTATATAAGTCTTCTTCCCTTCTTCATCTTCATATATGGCTCATCAGTCACAGAAAATATCCGGGTTATAGAGAATAATTCCAGTTTTTTAAAGCTATTTATGGCATTGTTCGGTCTTGACGCTTTTAAATAATCCTCCGAAAATATTTTACTTATTTGAAAGACAGTCACTGTATGCCCTGGATTGTTGTTTATCCACTTTTCTAGACATTGGAAACATGACTCCAACGTCTAAAGGCTGTAGGTAATTTGTGGGTGGTGTGTGGGGGGAGGCATAATATAACCACACCGCGTTCTCTTGCCTTGGTAACAACATTTAGGTTTTTCGTACGGGATAGGTGACCATCTAGTATAAGCATACCGGATCTTATTTGGTGCGCGAAAAAAGATGGTCAAATCATCAATAAATAAAGCTTCATCCATACGGTGTCGTTACAGCCGAAAATGGTACCAGGTGGTGTGCTCTCTATAAGTTCGGTTTTCATTATCTTTCTATTAAAAATCAGCATGAGCGGTACGAAAAGTCCTCCTGCCGAAGTACAAATTACAGCAGTTGCAGACATTCCCCTTTCTGCTGAAGTTACCCGAGCAACTTGTTTTCTACCTCGCATTGCTAACGCTTTGGAATTTTTTCCAGGAACGGTCGACACATATCTTTTGTCTACATTAAAAACTTTGTGAGGTGGAAAAATATACTTTTGCGAAACGTTTTTCAAAATATTGAAAAATTTAATAACTACCGGTTTACTGAAAGCCCTTGCTCTCGCCTCTGAAATTGCTTCTGGAGTGCAAAGTGCGATTTCCGGATGTCTTTTTCGGAATTCGGCAAGCCAGTCACAACCAGGAATCTGCTTTGTTCGGAAAAAAATATGGGAGATATTATTTTTCTCAGCCAAATGGAATGCTAAACGCCTCATATCATTTGTTGTTATACCGTACATGCTATTTTCTAGATATAAAATGTCAATGTTGTTATCTTGCTGCCTAATAATTTGGTGCTTCATTTGGCTATTATGTTTTTGTTTTTTATTCTTCACTTAAGTGTCATTAATGGCACCCCAAATATACTTGAAGCTGTTTTAAATGGAATTCCATTATTTCTGACTTCTTCTATAGCTTTTTACATGTGGTGTATATTTCAACGTTATCGTTCAGTGTTACGAATGTATGTTCGAGGCATTCTAGAACAAAATAAATACTGGGTTATTTTATTATCGTACTATACTTAGGTATTTATGTCCAGACTAAAAGTATAAAGAAGCGGGGTAAAACCTCAGATGATCGTTTTACCCCGAAACTTCTATTTAATAAATAACATACTTAACCTACAACTTTTATAAATTGAAATTTTGTAAACATCCTTTTATGAACATGTAGCTAAATCATACCCTATCAAACACCATACGCCACTTTTTCCGAAATGTATTTTCAATGGACCCAATACACTCCGACAAAAGCCACTTACCATTAGATCGAGAACAGCGAAATTAAATAAACCGTTGTAGCTTACATGTGTCTCGATGAAACTCTACACAAGTTGTTGTCCGTGCGCGTCCCCTAGCGGTAACACTTAACTACGTTCTTAGTTCACAGGGATCATTATACCTCAGTCTTCCCTACTCGTAGCGTTGACTGAATAATGGTCACCCAACGCTCGTAGACCGAGTACTTATCTGTTGTCTGTTTGAAGTTTACTAAATACCCCTCCTCTACCTCTTCACCCAAAAAAATATTTTCGAAAAGTAGTTTTCACCAGTAGATTCGGTTTTCGTGGCAAATTTGACTTTTTATTATAAGTATTCGTTATAATGTAGGTATACAAAAAAACAACCTCGAAAACAACCCATTGCAAAAAGGAACAATCTTTTATTCTTTATAAAATTAAACATAAAAATATGTCAGCTAAAAACTCAAATATTTCTTCACGTACTCATCTAATTATAATATCACAAGAAATATGGTTGGTTAAATTGGAATTGTCGGATTTTGCACTTTTATATCGTTTTTCTATATCATTTTAAGATGGCTCTGAGTGTATAATTAGTATCTAAATTAAATTAAGCTTTATGCCCTTTCATATTAAAGAACGAATTCACACACTAATTCATTTTTCATAAAAATGCGAGTTTTGGCAAAGTGTTATATTTATATTATATTTTTTAATTTAACATTTTAGGAACCGTAGGCACTAAAATTAAGAAAAAGGTCAATGGCAAATAAGCTCCTCTAACACATCCTCAACGAATATAAGGTTCACTTGCAGAATACATCCCAGGCAGTCCGACCTCCGTTAGCCCTTGCCTCTCGTCCTCATCGCTGAAAAATCTCGTTCCCGAAATAAATTACTACCGATATTATACCATGGCTTTGCATGTCTTTCCAATATTACCGTCTCGGTTAATTTAATAGGTTAATTGACCTATATACTAATAAAATACAATGTATACCAATACCCGACTCTTCTGCAGAAACCGAAACATGATAAATTATTAATGTAGCGATTCCGCGTGGTCTTTAATTAATTCTATTACGTCGTTTTCTCGTTCGCAATCCACAAAAGGTTTCCATTACTTCTGGAACTTTGCGCCCATATAAATTCTGGGCAGAAAATCCTCGTCACGACCCCAAGGGATAGCTTGGCTGCTTGACTATTTGTTCGCGTTTACACTGACTTTCCTTTAAACTGTTGCCGCTATTTGTTCAAGCAAACCAGGCACCGATTCAATAATTTCAAAGGAAGGTTATCAGGCGATAGATAAGCCTATGCATGACTGCATCTTTGGCAGGTCAATAGGCAATAGGGACGGTTAATATAATTACATAATATGTAACAAACGTTTTAACCATCAACCCCAGCTTTAAAATGATAAATTATGGTAATAAAAAACTAAGGATTGGTTGAATGTTAAATTGTTTGAAAGAGTCGAGGAAGAACAGGTCCTATTAGTCCAGCAGCCACGGGGGTAAACCCAAAAATATGAGACGAAGTTTTTTTCAAAACGGATTTGACATCTCTAGGACTCCTAGTTTTGATATCCAAGTGATGACAAACTGTGATCCTTGAGCAATTTGAGATACAGGGTGTCCTTTTAATAGGTACCATGTGATCACGTATATTTTTACACCCCCTTATTTTATATATTTTTGAGGTTAGGAAAAAAGTTTCAGATACAAGAAAAGCAAGCTTTTTTCAGCGTTTATTTATTTTTATACAGGTTGTTCAGAAAAGCGGTGCAAACCAAACTTTTGTTTCTTTAAATCGAATACCCTTCATATTTTTAGATATTTGAAATCTGCTCATTGTCACAGTTTCAATGATGTATATACATGTAATATGTTTGTTTCAAGCGTTTGTAAAGTATTCGACCTTGAAATTTTAAATTTTGCACTTTTGATGTTTATTTTTTCGAAAATGAACTTGGCGGGTATCGTTTTTATTTTTTAATTAATTTATTAAAACAGCTATAAAAACGAAAGACAACTTTTTCTGCTCTCCGTGCTTTTTATAAGCATTTTAATATACAGGGTGCGATTACAGATTCCTCTCGAGAAATTATGAAGATTTATGAAGCGGCCCCATGTGGAGCTATGATCCCTCAAAGGGGCTCCACGAAGGCACTTTTTCTTAACTTCAGAACCGTTTAACTGATCGCCCTCAAATTTTGTACACACTGTAGGTACTCTCAATAACACCCACTAACCACCTTTAAATGGACCCCCTGGTATACAAAGTCTCTGTTTTTTAGGTGACTCATTACTATTCACTGTAACAGCAACCCATGGTAATCGAACATCAGCAGCCCAGGTATCAATATGTTCCACACATGTTTGTAAAATAGTTTCCTTCATTGCTTTTTCGTATTCTTGTCTTCCACGACTCTGAACGATGGCCATCATTGAAGATTTTTTATTTTTTCTAAATCGAACTTTTGTCCACAGTACAAACCTTGATCTCTAAAATTAAAGTTTGTCACTTCTGAATGCCGCTGCTTTTTTACAGTTGGAGTTCCAGTATTTGAGAAACAAAACCCTATTATAGTTGTGCCACAAGACACGATAAGGCTGTTTAAATAAACAACTAAACTCTATCCAAGTTACGGAGGCACTGGATCAAAACATTGGCCACCACGTGACCTATTCCCTTATTGGTCTGGCCGTCATAAAATATCAAGTGTTTACGCGGCGAGCATAATGCAGGGCCGACTCTTCCCTCCGTCGAGTTTCCTGCATTTTTTAGATCGGATCGCGAGCAGTATATTCTGTAAATTTATTTTGCTACTTAATTTAAGGAAATTTATAAAGATCCACGAAAGGTAGAGACACAAATTTTAGAACTTCTAAGGAATTAGTTCAGAATTACAAGCCACTTGGAATCTCATATTAGTCCAACCCTGGTAATCGATCGCAAGGCGGTCATCTGACTTTGTTTATATCTACTGCCGCTGTAACTTGGATAGCCTTTAGACGCGAGCTTTTTTCCAAGTCCTCCAACTACTTCTCTTAAATCTGCATTGCACAATGACACTCCCGCACAGTTTGCTGTGGCAACCCGTAAACAATAACATTCCCGCACCGGTTGCTAAAATGATGTTATACACAATGACTTACATTTCTCAGTTAAAAACGAACATACAATGCAATGAGGCAATTTCTTTAGAGTCTCAGAAAAAGCGCGTTTTTTTGTTTCTTAATATAAATATAATAAATTAAAAAAGCATTCTTCTTAAGCATTAAAATTAAAATATAGTAAACGCAAACTGAGAAGGTGAGTTTTGGAAAGGGGATGAGGGACTAGTAATATAACACAGGAAATAAATATTTAACAACCAATAAAAGGGTTTTATACATAGGCCTAATTGCTATTAGGGGAGAGTCGGGTAATATCGGACACATTTCGAAAAAATGAAATAATTTTTATCAAAAAAATGATATATTAATATATTTTTGCTTAAAATAAACTATACTCTTTGCAGAATAGAATACCTAATAAAATTAAACAAAAAAACTTAAACAAAAACTCCACTCGTTAAAAACAAAAGTGGGCCTCTTTTTGCAATTTTCTGAAAACATCGGGTAGTACCGGACATGAATTAATTCCCCTTACAAATAACGCATTTATAATAAACCTGATGTTTTTCTGCCCCAGAACAATTTTTATGGGTCCAACCATGGCACTAGATGCATTGTATCTAATTTGCGACAAAGTCTTCACCACAGATGATACACTCCGTTGCTTCTTGTTGCTGTTCAGAGCACATTATCTTTGTTATATTTTTTGTCCTTTACATTTTTATTTTTTCCAATGTAATCCTCTAGTTGGTCAATTTTTCTTTTTCCTTTTGTGTTCTTGGGCATTTTTTAAAGTTAATATGAAAATAAGAATGTTCAGCTAAAATTTCAGTGTGTCCGATATCACCCGAAATATGTGTGTCCGATACTACCCGAACAGCACCGTTGGAAAAAAGTGGCCAACTTATTTTTTACGACTCTCCGATAATTTCCATAAAACCATTTTTATATTCCAAAATCACCAACAAATGATATATAATATGAACATTTTAAAAGAACTTAACGTTTATATAAAATACAGACTGGTAAATTTTATGTCCGGGAAATTTGTTTTGGGCGAAAAAATAAAAAATAAAGCACACGACGTGTACCGTTCAAAGCTCGGCCTCATACTAAACATATGTGTCTACGGCAATTCTAATAAAGCATTTTCTGACAAATTCGGAACGCCATCTATTAGGGAAATTGAGAAGATGCTGTTGTCCGATACTACCCACTGTCCAATATTACCCGACTCTCCCTCGAATGCCATTAAATTAAGTACATTAAATTGCACTAAAGTAAAAAAATCGTAATTTCTTTATTGTAGTAATGTCCATATTGGTGGCGAAGTGTACCTATAATTACACACAATTAGGAAAAATTACATAATTTAATGTACAACTTTGAGTTTATACAAAATGCTCATTTGGCTTGGGCACAGCATCAAATTTAAGACGCCCTGTACCTGTCATGTAGCTTTATCTCTAACATCTCTATCACATGTTTTTAAAACACCTTGTATATTAATGATAACTGTAACGAAATTAATTTATACAATAATATAATAATAACAACAATTTTACAGCTAACTAGTAAGGTTTAGAGTAGAAATTCCATATATTATCTAATATTTACTGTCTAATATTTGAGATACCCTGTATATCAAATTGCTCAATGACGCCAGCATGTCATCAGTCGGATATGGTTAATAGACATACAAATCTGCAAGAATCCGTTAAAAAAAAACTTCGTCCCAAATTTCGCACTTCAGGCAAAAAAAAAACGGTTCCGCTGCCGGACTATATAGAGTGGCCAGCACGATCTCCTGATCTGAGGTTGAATTGTTTTTTCTCATGTGTTTGTCCAAAACTATTGATTTGTAAAAGATTTTAAGTAAGTATTTACATTCAACAATGGTCTACACGAGTGGTAGATTACCATCACAATAATCGAATTAATTTAAAATTTTCATTGAACTAGCCCATTACTGAGTTGCTAACACTCCTCATAAAAAAGTCGATAATATTCCAATTAAGATTTATTTTGCGGACATCCATGTCTTCCCACCATACCAAGCACAAGCTATCACGGAATGACTTATTCCAATTTGGGCTAATTTATAGCCAGAACAATCAATCTGTGTTTGGGTAAACACTGAACCGAATATCCAGAGTCGGCTATAGCAGGAGCGATCACGTAAACCTATCCCTGCACGTCACGTACCTCGCCAGGATAGTCTTGCAGCCTCCGGATGAGTATATTATACATGGCTGGAATAATAATGTTTTGGGATCAAGCAGGAAACATTGTGGAGCCACTTGATTGTTTAATTCACGAGACATAATTTTCCAGACGCTGACAAGGAAGAACCCTGTGTGAATTTAAGGGAAGAGCACAAAGAATGTCAGGGAACAGAGGAACCGTAACGCGACAGTTTTAAAAGCGCGCTTCCGAAGCTACTTTTGAATCTCAAAAGGTTGGTGGCAAATCACTTAAATTTTCTAATGAAATTGATGCATATTCCCTACAAATTCTGCTGCACTGCATTTGCTTTGCTTTGACATAATATGACTATACGCTATACGTTTATCTCGACGCGTTCGATCCGGCTGAGAGAGGTTTGAATTCACTGGAGCGGACTCAAATAGACGGCGTAAACCCTACAGATTGAAATTCAATAATATTTAAAATTTCAAGTCAAACCGCTATTTCCAAACAGAAGTTAGCCAGAATGTGAACCAACCTACTATGAAGTAAGTATAAAAAGTTAATGTCCCTGGAGACGATTGAAAACCATAGGATTCAATACTGATGATGTAAACGTAGAATTATAAAAGATTTGACATAACTCAATCGGATCCATTTCAATCCGATCGAGTTGTCACGAGAAAAACGTAGTCTAGATCACTTAGGAACAGAGAAAACTGGCAAAAATTCTTGCTTGTCCACTGCGGCGCGGACGTTTCCGCGGTTTGAAAAGTGCCTGCGCACTACGCTAATTGACAACTGATATCGTTGTGCAAATATTATGAAGACGAGACAGTGTCTATTTGCGAAAAGACTGCCCGGAGTGTTGGTGGCAGTGTCTTTTGAAAATAACCTTGTATATTAAAACATTGTTGTGGTTAACATGTGTACACAATTGCGGAAGCCGGCTATTCTGTCGAAGGTTTTGTGTAAAAGATGGAAACGAAAAGTAGTTTAATTTTATTGGTTCCTACTGAAATTGCAACTTCAAAATCCAAAGGACCTCTTGTGTACCTGGCCTGGCTGAAAGTCAAATTATAATAATAAGTAACTTGCCCTAAAATAGCTAAGTTTTCTGTGCTTGAAAACAGTCGATGAACTTGTATTCGTTTTTTTCTTTCCAAAGGACGAAAATTTAACTTCAGTTGTCTGTTCGTATGTTGTTTATATTTTTCGGAAAATTATATTATCTGTTGCATAAACACACCCAATTATTGAATTTAAATTCACAAATGTATCTAATAATTATTATAAATCAAGAAACATTTATTAGAAATAAAAAAACATTTTTAAAATCAAGCTTTTATTTAAGCTGCCACACTCTCTAGTTCAGCTTTTAATATTTTCTTTATAATTTAAAATAAATAAACAAATAGCCAATAATGATGATAAGTAATGATGAAAGTTTAAAGGTCAAGGCCAATCTCACCATTCGGAAAAAAATAGCTGAAGAGCGTAGCAAGGGATGTCCAGCTAGCTAGTCGTCAGGGTGTGAGTTCAAGGTAAAGGTGCGCCACTGATTGATGGCAACCTAAATAAGAAAATTTACCGATGATCCGGATACTCTTTTCAAACGATGAGGCTGACCAAGTTATTTATGGAACAAAATTAAGTATATATTACCATTTAATGACTAAATTCTCGAAAGTAAGGTTATGGATTAATTATATTGACCACGTCTAGTGTGAATCGCTTTCGAATTGATCTGAGAACCTAATGAATAAATAAAAGGAGAAGAATCAGTTGACGTTTATTCGACCGTTAAAGAAAAGGTGATAGGTGTTTTGACAAACTTATATAAGGGCACGCCGTATCTTTCAAAGTTCTATGCATACAGGGTGTTTCCAAATTATGGTGCCAAAGTAATGTGACAGGTAGAAAATATAATTTTGAACAAAAAGTTTCCTATACATGGGTCCAAAAATGCATAATAAAACAGTTGCAGGGTGATAAAGGTACAGTTTGAAAAACATATTTTTTGCAAAAACTTCTATAGAAGTTATGCAATTTAAATGAAACTTGGTGCAGTTCATTAGTGGCTGAAATGCAACAATTTCGTGTAAAAACAATTTATTCCTATTGCCCAGAGGCGGGGGGGGGGGGGGCGGGGTAGCGCAATGGGTTTTATAACTTTTTTGAGGTTTTCCTTTTGGTTTTGCAGGTTCATCATTTTAGTGCATCTTTTCATTTTGCAACAAAAGTGTACTCTTGTTCCATTACGATAAAATCAACCGCTTGCGTTGAAATTGGCAAAATGTGCCCCCAAAAAAATTCAAATACCGCTTTCAAATTTCACAGAATAATTGTATAATTTAATGTGACAAAAAATTCCCTATGAACAATGTACCAAAAATTGTTCGCTTTCAAAATGGAACGGATTGAGCTCGACAAAATTTTGACGCCCCAAGTAACATTTTAAATTCTAAATTCTCTTCGGTAGGTTTTATGAGGGTTTTATTGGATCTTTGATAAGCACAAGTGTCTTATTAATGTCTTAATAAATAACATTAACTCTTAAAGACGAAAAGGATTTATTAACGTGTCTTATAGTTTTCTCAAAGACTAGGACATAAGACTATTTTATCTTTCAACTTATTTTAATTTTGTAAAAAATCTGGAAAAAAGTATACAAAAAATGTTTGGGATCATTTTAACTCCTCCTTTGGGACGCCTGTGATTAAGAATGTCTAACTATCGCTACCTCGGTAATTGTCAAATCTCACTGGTACAGACTGAGACATTTTCGATGGTTTTATGGGGTATCTCCGTTATTTGTATAGATAGAAAAAAATAAGGTAGGTGCTCATGAGTTAATTTTTTGAGATATTTACGATCCTAAAAACAGATCTCTGATATCTCCAATACTTTAGGAGATGCAGGGCGTTTTTGAAATTTTTGCAATTATCATAGCTCATTTGTTTTTAAACCTATATATTTCGTTGAGAACGCTTTATACGCACTTTTTTACGTAGAATCCATTGGAGTAAACAGTTTTTCTATAAAATAGTTATTTATGTACCAAAGCACTGAAGTTGAATTATTAAGTTGAATTTAGGACGCCTATGATTAAAAATGTCTAATTATCGCTACCTCGGCAAATGTCAAATCTCACAGGTACAGCACATACAAAATTTCAGAATTTTATCTTTGTTCGTTCTGGAAATATTTATAGAAACCCGTTTGTGAAACTGCCCCTTTCGGGGGCTATAGCCCCATTAGGGGGCATTTTTGAGGCTATGTTTATAGGAACTTTTTTCATTTTTTTACGTCGTAGAACACGCTGGTAAATTATGGCAGGCTAATTTCGGGACACCCTGTATATTAAGACAAGACTATTTAAAGTGAACCATAAAACTTTTTAATCTGTATTTATTATTGCATCATTCTTCTATGTAGCTACAAACAGATGACTCCATTTTGTTTGTTGATTTAGTAGAGGTTTGTGCGCGCATTTTAAAAGGCATTATCCTATAGGGCATAGGGCAGAAGCACAATAAGATGCCGCACACTATTTGGGAAGGGGAAAATAATGCTAATAAATTTCTAGGTTATGAATGTATTCCTCACAAATATCTCGCAAGTGGTGCGCCTGACGACGCATGCTAGAAGACTAAGACAAGATATCACGGGCGTAGCCAGGATTTAGTTTTGGGGGGGGGGTTTAGTTCGAGAAGTAAATAAAACAACAAAAATATACTTAGATGAAATTTAATATCTATATATTCATCCGAAAAACTACGACATATTTATAAAGTTGTTAACTTTAAATGAAATGGATAAATTAATTTCGTTCCTCTGCGCTAAATCTAAAACCATCAAAGAAGAAATCTTCGGCTTTAATATATCCACTACTTCATCTGCATGAATTTCTGTTCCATAGTGAATGTTCATTAGAGCCAATCCATTAAGTCTGTTTTTACTTGTAGTGTTTCGTAAATAGTTTTTCAGTCTCCTTAGGCTCGACAAAGACCTTTCTGGGGTAGCAGTGGATATACAGGAATGGTAGCCAAGATTTGTAGTAATGTGTAAATATTAGGATAAAGGTTTTTATCGCACATATCTAGGCATTCCAAACTAGATTTCGGGGTAGGTAAGTTCGGCTGCAACTGCGTCTGCCTCTCGTCAAAAGATGGCGCTAGGCGCTACTATTACTACATATATTCAAACGTAATAATAATTTAACTCTTCACTCCTCGTATTTTTAGGTAATATTTTGCTTATTTCGGGGGGGGGGGGGGGTTTGAACCCCCGAAACCCCCCCCCCCCTTGGCTACGCCCGTGCAAGATATATTAGTCTTATAATACTCTAGGATAAGACTAGTAGCTCCTGATGACGTATAAATTGTCCGTAAGACTATTTTCTCTTTGTAAAATCAAGGCATAAGTGGCTTTTGATTTATTATGTAATTTCTCAATACCATAAAGAACTTTAGGAAAATCCGCCATATTTTTTTAATGTATGAGGAAAATCATTATACAGCCTTGTGAAATATTTTGTCGATTAATGACATCTTTCATCGTAAAATGATAGTAAAATGTTATAACATTAGTTAATTATTAATAAAAATACAAATAGGGCTATCATGTAACATTTAATAAGTGTACTGGTGGGCGTTTTTGCTCCTGAAGAGCATCATAAGCTTCTCCACTTTTGATTTAAGAAAGTCTTATGAAGGTCTGCAGGAGATTAATAAGATATTGACGTTTTAAGAGATACTTCAAAAATTAGACTTGTACATATCTTGAAGACACTCATAAAACTTAAATTGTTACTTGGGGCCCTATTTCAAGAAAAGCAGTAATATTTCACTCAATGCCTATTAGACATTTTTTTCTTAGTTTTGAACGTACAATTCATCTGTAACATTTAAATGAGGTAGGTGATAATTTTATTTTTCGAACTTTGGAGTCAACAGGTGTTTTGGGGTACATTTTGCCAATTTCAACGCAAACAGTTGATTTTATCGCAATGGAACAAGAGAACACTTTTGTTGCAAAATGAAATGATGCACTAAAATGATGAACCTGCAAGACCAAAAAGATAAGCTCAAAAAAGTTGTGAGTATAAAACCCATTGAGCTACCCCGCCCCTCCGCCTCTGGGCGATGGTAATAAATAGTTTTTACACGAAATTGTTGCACGTCAGCGACTAATGGACTGCACCGCAAGCTTCATTTAAATTGCATAACTTCTGTAGAAGTTTTTGCGAAAAATATGTTTTTATAGGTAAACTACCTTTATCACCCTGTAATTTTTTTTATTATGTATTTTCGGACCCATGTTTATAGGAAACTTTTTGTTCAAAATTACATTTTCTACCCGTCATATTACGTTGGCACCATAATTTAGAAACACCCTGTATAATAATAAAGGCACATATAAGTACAGCGTGTCCCGCTCTGATGTCCGGAAGAGGGAAAAGTTTTTTATTCGTGGGTTTACGAAAGAACGTCACTCTTTATAAAAACTCCTGCTTGTTCCAAAACGCCCAAAACTGTTAAAAAAAATTTTTGATTTTTATACAGGGTGTTCAGTATTTCGAAAAATTTTGTTAGTCACTAAGAGTAAAGGACCGTTGAGCGGCGGCCATATCGAATTTAGTGTGATCTCACTAACTTTATCGCTGTCTACTCATCAAGCCCTTTATTTGATGCCCATATTAAGGGGGTTGACAAAAATACATCATACTCCATCTTACGGCGACGGCCATTTTGAAAATATTACAATACCGAGTATTGCATAATATTGTACTCGTATTGTCAATAAAACTAAACGTGAATGCAAAATTTCAACTCAATCGGATGTCAAGAATTGGTTCTAATTCAGCTTGCAAGATTCGACCCACACACACACACATGCATACATACTAATTACAGGGCCAGTTAAATTAGCTTATAATAAAAAGGAAATAAGCCAATGTACCGAATAGTTCGTCAAGAAGGCAAATATTATATTTTTTTACTTTTATATTCCAGAGAAAATTTTAAATTATCTGGGGATATAATTGGTGAGTTTAAATTTTTGGAATTTCTTTTGAGCCAATAACATTGAGGCTACTTACTAGTTCGGAAACAGTTTGGAATAGCACCGCGAACACAACTGTTAGTATGGAGGCTCGCGTCAAATTTGACCAGGTCATTTCACCAAAGTTCATCTTTTCACTTCAGGTTGATGTTTCAAAGCTTATAAAAGAATCATGTGTCAGGTGGCACAAACACGTGAAGGGTAGTAAAGTGTTGCGAATCTCGTAAAAAAAATTGTTTTTGGGGTTATTTTATCAAAGCTGAAAATTATTTATATAATAAATTTCGATATGGAAATCGTATAAATAACTGTCAGCTGGTGCAAAACTCTGGCTAAACCTGTTAGCTGGGCGTTCAAAGTATAGCAGAAGCGGGCACCGCGCGCGGCCTTCTTAATGACTCAGCTAACATATTTTACCACATTTTTTACCAAAGTCTGTTTATTTTCTATTATTTGTTATTGTTTTCATATCGTAATTTATTATATAAATAATTTTCAGCTCTGCTCAAATAATTGGAATTTTTCACATGTCCAGCTAACAAGTTTTGCTTCCCACCGCAGGCAGCTGACACATTTTGTTTTTCATTGAATCATCATAAAAAAAATAATACTTAAATTTCCAGCTTTGTTAAAATGACCAGAAAAACATTGCGCTAGCTGACACTAACCTCACTTATTTATTAAGTAAAAACTACCGGGCAGAATGAAGAAAAATTATGCTGAAATAACCCATGAAATTTTGACGCCAGCTCCCTGACTAGGTATGTGTTATGCATGAATTTTATTAAATCTTGGACCAAGTCTAGTAGACTAGTTCCTTCACAACAAAATACCCAATCAAACCACACGATTTTCAAATATTCGATCAACAAAAATAAACTTTCTAAAACATATTTAATGCTACTTTGTATTTCACATCATTCTAATATTTTATCCCAATTTTAACAACTAAAATAATGACGGATTGCTAAGTGGGCGGAGAAGCCATGAATGCGCACGGAGCGAGAAGAGGAAATAGTCTAACAAATATATTTTTCGAGCAATATTGAACTTAATATATTAATTGAACTAAGTAATCAATCACTCACCTATGCAATCAATATTGATCACGGAGTATTATAAGAGATAGCACACCCAAAGGTGCGGGACAAAGCCGCACTCATCTGGATCGGTAAACACTGACGTCACAATTTATTATATTACCGAGACCTCGCTCTCAACCGTCTCCACGGTGTCGGTTAGGTAACCGAAAACATTGGTCAAAAAAGAGATGAGAGTCAACCATAGTCATGCAGTTAGATGTATTTGCAAAAGCAAAGGAGCACAAGCAAAGATAAATTTGTTTAATTAACACAAAACCAGGCGATTTCCTTTCTACGGTCAACGATATCAGAGAGGGGATAACTATGAAATTTCTCACAGTTTTAACGCTAACTAACTAACTTGTATGTCTCTACCAACAGATGAAAAAGCTAGTAGGATTTCGCTGATTAATTTCTATTCGACAAACCTGATGTTCTCCAATATTTGGTGGATTACACACTAAACACAAAATCAATCCCCGCACCCGCCGCAACAAAACATTATAGGATTTTGGGTATATAAAGTTCCCTCATTATAATAATAATAGATCTGTCTATCTCATCAAGGAGCCGGTCGATTATAACCATGGAATCGCAGCTGGGGGTATCGTTATTGAAATTTCGTAATTATGTGACGTAACTCGTTGGTACGGTAGTTAGGAAGTTCCCGATGGTCCAAGAAAATTGTCATTTTTTTTATAGAGGCAAAAAAAAATCTTCTCAGGTAGATATTTTCAGGGTTGGTTGTGGGTAGCGTCCTGAGTATAACTCCAAAAAATCACCATCGAAGTCGTGTTACGGGGTTATACTCAGGACGCTATCCACAACCAACCCTGAAAATATCTACCTGATAAGAATTTCTTTCTACACGTATAATTTTCTTGGACTACGACTCTTCTAATGGAAACGTTAGTTTGATTAAGCGGTCAAGTTTTAAGCAAATGAGTTTTTCATGAATCAGGAACTCATTAACCACAATATTAGTCTAAGGTTGGGTTAGATTACTATACAATATGGGTCAAGGAATACTGCAGCTTATTTTATTCATTTGAAACATCTTTATGTCCACTGTATAACGCCTATATAACTATGTCCAGAAATGGTAGTGAAATATGTAGGTATGTTCAGGGAGTCCCAGTTAACGTGAAAAAAAAAACAAATTTTAGAAAACTATTTTTATTTTATTTTTCACTTCTGGCTTAATATACAAGAAAACTGAAGAAGTAGTCCATGTCTTGCAGTGGCGTAGGAGGATATGATGAAAGGGTA
Organism: Pseudeuparius sepicola; assembly: GCA_963920635.1. Classification (NCBI taxonomy): domain Eukaryota; kingdom Metazoa; phylum Arthropoda; class Insecta; order Coleoptera; family Anthribidae; genus Pseudeuparius; species Pseudeuparius sepicola. Next base: position 50,983,760 of record OY987301.1, read on the forward strand.
AAACTTACAGTCTCTGCTCCACAAACACAGTTCTTTTTAATTTTCAACTGTACATATGTTTCGACTCACCTAGGGAGTCATCATCAGCAGTGTGAAGTTAAAGGATATTAAACTAGAAAAAATATTTTAAATCAGATATGAAACTTGTGTAAATGAGTACCTAATGAGGTATACAATAAAATTAAATATTAAAAGGGGGCTTACCTTCCTAGACATATTCAAGTTTAGTATGTGATTGCGGAAAAATTGATGTCTGAGAACATCTGAGATAAAACAGCTACGTAACAAATCAAATAACTTCAAAACCTAACTGCAATATAAAATGGCGAAATCTGAAAGAGAACAAGAAAATTGATAAAAAGGTGCAAGGGAGCTCAGTAAAATAACATGCATCTTACCCTCAACGGTATTATTCAGCTTTAATATCAAAACCATGCATGGTTATACAATAAAATTAAATATTAAAAGGGGGCTAACCTTCTTAGACATAATCAAGATGTGATTGCGGAAAAATTGATGTCTGAGAACATCTGAGATAAAACAGCTACGTAACAAATCAAATAACTTCAAAACCTAACGGCAATATAAAATGGCGAAATCTGAAAGAGAACAAGAAAATTGATAAAAAGGTTCAAGGGAGCCCAGTAAAATAACATGCATCTTACCCTCAATGTTATTATTCAGCTTTAATATCAAACCCATGAATGAGCTCCCTTGAACCTTTTTATCAATTTTCTTGTTCTCTTTCAGATTTCGCCATTTTATATTGCCGTTAGGTTTTGAAGTTATTTGATTTGTTACGTAGCTGTTTTATCTCATATGTTCTCAGACATCAATTTTTCCGCAATCACATACTAAACTTGATTATGTCTAGGAAGGTAATTTTATTGTATAACCTCATTAGTTACTCATTTACACAAGTTTCATATCTGATTTAAAATATTTTTTCTAGTTTAATATCCTTTAACTTCACCCTGCTGATGATGACTCCCTAGGTGAGTCGAAACATATGTACAGTTGAAAATTAAAAAGAACTGTGTTTGTGGAGCAGAGACTGTAAGTTTTACCCTTTCATCTTAATATACAAGATGTTGGTAAAAAGTTATTTAATACACAAAAAGTTATTTAATACACATTTGCAAAAAAATGTGAAGCTAAATTTTAACACGGGGTAATAATAATGAGTATACAGAACACGGACAGTAACAAAAAACCCAAAATATAGAAGGTGCCCACCCTGTACAGTACATACCACATACCTACCCACGGTGAAAATGTATACGTACCATATAGCTATACAGGGTTAACTATGACTTAGTACAAAAATTTTTACCACGTGCGCAGGGTGGCTTAAGAAAACATAGAAAAATATTTTTAGATTTTTTTTACGATCTTTAAAAAAACGGGTAAAGACCCCTATTTTCCCTGTAAATCCCCGCCTTTAATGACGTCATCCAATTTGGCTTCTGAAGGTACTGACAGCTGAAGTGATTTTCCGCGGTGTTGCCGTTGATTTAGGAACGGTGAAAATACCTTTTTACTCAAACAAATTTAAAAAATACATAAATAACAATCGATTTGAATCTGTACAGATGCAGCGCTATTAGATTCCCCTTACCTTAGCTCGTATCCGGACCGGTTCCTAGTCTCGCGGAAAGCTCATTACCGCGACACCACAAGCCGTCTCCCTTAATACCCCCGGAGCTCCTCTGATGAATTCTTGTCCACCATCTAACCTCTTCTGAAGCATAGATAAAGGATTTATTGTTCTGAAGCCTCGGCGGTATGAATTAAGCGACGTATCGGCCCGGTCGAGTCTATGAAACGTTTTTTCGACTGCTCCGCGTTGCCCCGTTCGTCATTTCATAACTTCCTAGCTAGGCAACTAACTGTACATACAAGGTTTGTTCCAACAGGGCCAATAACCGTGCTCAAGCACGTTCAGCGCATGCGCACTACCCCACTGGCTGTTCCAACTGAATTATGTACCTACCGACACGGGACGATACACGCACTGTTCCAGCCGATTTATGGATCATTTGTGTATCGTCCTTGTACGATAAAAACGGTGCCTGGTCTAAAGCAATAACCGCGTGTACTGACATGCGCAGTGTATGGTCGTGTGACAGAGATAAACATTAACATCATATTTTTGTTTTTACGTAGATAGGTTTAAATCGATGGCTGGGATCGTGTTTTTTATTTCTTGTTGGTTTTTGGCTTGTTGGGTAGGGCGGGGAATCGTTGAACAATTTTTCCGTTCCATCTGAAATTTTCTTTGGGATCATTTGTTCCAACTCGAATTTACGTACCGTCACAGAACTGTACATGAACTAGATGATAACCCTTAAAGAACGCATGCGCTAGTTTTGCACCGTTCATGTGCGATCCCAAAGAAAATTTCAGATGGAACGGATTGTGAATCAAATCGACCAAATCACGTTTTGCGACCGCACCTAACCTGCGTGTTTAATATGTGGCTAACCGAATGTTCGGTGGGCTAACCTCACTCTTCACTCTAAAAAATTATTGTTCAACGATTCCCCGCCCTACCCAACAAGCCAAAAACCAACAAGAAATAAAAAACACGATCCCAGCCATCGATTTAAAACCATCTACGTAAAAACAAAAATATGAGGTTATTGTTTATCTCTGTCACATGACTACATTGCGCATGTCAGTACACGCGGTTATTGCTTTAGACCAGGCACCGTTTTTATCGTACAAGGACGATACACAAATGATCCATAAATCGGCTGGAACAGTGCGTGTATCGTCCCGTGTCGGTAGGTACATAATTCAGTTGGAACAGCCAGCGGGGTAGTGCGCATGCGCTGAACGTGCTTGAGCACGGTTATTGGCCCTGTTGGAACAAACCTTTTCAAGTTTGGCTAGTAGCCGACGGAGGGCATTTGCGAATGTAACATGGCGTTATTTCCCAGTTTTGTCTTGATTTTCGCGGCAAATCGTTCAGCGTCTTTGTGAAAATGCCGGAGTATTCGAACGCCGAGTTAACGGACATGGTTATAATGTACGGGAGATGCGATGAAAGTGCACATCGAGCTGCAGCAGAATACCGTATTCGTTTTCCTAACAGGGCAAATATGCCTAACCCACGTACTTTCGTGAACATTGTACAACGTATGCGAAACACTGGTGTTTTGCAAGCTCGAAGGGGTGGGCCTGGAGGGCAAATGAACATGGACGATGTTGAGTCAGTGCTTGATTTGGTGGAAGAGCAACCTTCCATAAGCACTACAGCTATTGCAAGGAGATTGGGAATATCTCAGAACAAGGCAAGTAAAATAAAACCAATAAAACTGACTTCTACCAAAGACTATCCCATGTGATGGGATTGTCTTTGCTTGCACCTAATACCTACATAAAATTTAAAATGTAACAATACAATTATTTACAGGCATGGAGGATTCTAAGGGAAAACGGCCTTCACCCTTATCACATACAAAAGGTCCAAGCATTAGAAGCAAATGATTTTCCGGTGAGAATGACCTACTGCACTTGGCTACGTGATCGAATCGCCCAAGACCCAAACTTTGTTTTCAACATTCTTTGGACAGACGAATGCTGCTTCACACGTGCTGGGGTTTTAAACACGTATGTAAATTTTTACTTACTTATAGCTTTCTCTCCTCCATATTATCTTTTTTATTTATTATAAAATTGGCTATGTCAATCCTAACGCCTTCGCCAAAATTGTGAATATTTCTAATTTTTGTTTTTTTTTTTAGACACAACAGCCATATTTGGTCCGATGAGAACCCACATGCTGTTCGGCGGTTTAATTTCCAACGTCGGTTTTCCATCAATGTTTGGGCTGGAGTTTATGGAGATCGATTAATTGGACCATACATTCTACCGGAAAATTTAAACGCTGAACGATACTTGTATTTTCTGACAAATGTTTTGTTTGATAATTTGCCACTACAAGTACTGCATGACATGTGGTTTATGCACGATGGTGCACCAGCCCATTTTGCGAGACCTGTTCGTGCACTTTTAGACGACCAATGCCCCAACCGTTGGATCGGAAGAGGAGGGCCCATTGCATGGCCGCCGCGATCACCAGACTTGAATCCAATGGATTTTTGTATTTGGGGATTCATGAAGGCGATTGTGTACGAGCAGGAAATCGACAACGAGCAGCAGTTACGTGAACGAATTGAAGGTGCAGCTGTCCAAATCCGGAATAATCATGGACTTTTTGCACGTATCCGGACTTCTTTAGTTAACCGAGTGAATTTGTGCATCGAAGTTAACGGCGGCCTCTTTGAACAGCTACTGTAGTGCTTTGCATGTGCATTTGTGCAATGTGTGCTAGTGCAGTTGTGATTTTTCGGTTACCCTTCGGGGTTTTCCTGGCGGAGGGGATCTACCTCGTCGTGGTCGTCAGGCTGAGTACCTCGCTTCAAACAAAAGGAATAGCAGAGGGAAACCAAGAGATCCCCAACAGATTTAAAAAATGTGAATGTTGTGTTGTGTGACTTTTAATGTAAAAAAGCAAGAAAACAGAAAATGGTGCAAACAATCCTGGAAATGTCAGTAAGGTAGGTGTTTCATAGGCATTCTACATGTTCCTCAGAAAGTAATCGTTTTTAAAAGGAAATCGAAATTTTGTGGTGAATCCTCGGATAAATTGATAGACGTGGCAACGCCGCGCTATTGACATATGCGAAATTTTTAGACATGTCGCGCGGGCGTCCATAGGCGGCGTTTTTTGAGGGGTTTAATACAATTTGAAAAAAAATTTTTTTAGGCTTAAGACAAATGTTAGAAAATTTTTGAAAATTTATTTTAGCAAGTCTAATTTTTCTTTATCTGCCATAAAAATTTTTGTACTAAGTGATAGTTAACCCTGTATATTAATATATACCGCTTTTGGCCCTATTTCGCACGGCAAGGCGCAGGGAACGGAAAGAGATGGAATTCGCCGCCATTTTTAACCCTATTTTGACAGTTTGAATGGTGGCTACCTTATTCCTTGTTTAAATTTTTGTATACAGTATAAATGAAATTGCATTATACTTTTTGAAGGCGCCGGTAAAATTATAAAAGTCACCGTGACATGCTTTTTTGATGAGAGATGCGTTTTTAGTTTTTAATCGCGATTTTTTCTTTTGTACGGTTGATAGCTTTTCGTTCTCATATTTACGAGATGAAAACATGACCTGGTGCAAAAATGCAAAGAGGCTTTTACATCCAGATTGTGAAATTGCATTCTATAGGTAAGTAAATAGGTCTAATTTTTTGCCGAATAATATTCTTTTCTCAACGATATTTTCTGATTTCTTGCTGATTTTTAGGTTTTCAAGAGAAGAAACTAAATTTAGAAAGTGGCTTAGTACTCTAGGTGTCATCGACTATAATATTCAAGAAGAAGTTCAAGAAATAACTCGGGGAGATGAGGAAAATGGGGACATTGTAATTCTCGATACGACGAAGAGAGCCGCGGCATTTCTAGAGCAAATAGAATTAACCGAAGAAATGCAAACAGCAGCAGCAAGTACCTAAACCTGTTAACTACAGATCACCGCCAGCAAAATTATTGAAGCTTATCAAAGAAGAGGGTATTAAAAATCACTTCACTTTCATTTTTGAAGCATAAAGATTAAAGTGGTAGAAGTTGAAGTTACCAAGTTTTCTTTTGCTTGTATTTTTTAAACAAACAAAAATAAAAAGCTCTAAGGAATAAAACTAGCTGCCTAAAAATTCAGAAACAGGTATAGATATGTTCCTGAAAAATAGGTTATTATTATTAAAAGTATTCAAAGAAATAATTATACCAAGTAATAGTGTATGAAAATGTTAGGTAATTAATAGTTATTTACATTGCCAGATGCGTAAGTGCACTTTTTTGGCCGAGGAGGTTGTTTAAAGACCGAGGCAACGCGAGCGTTGCCTCGGTCATTAAAAGTACCTCCGAGGCCAAAAAAGAGCTTACGCATCGCGCAATGTATTACATTTTTCCTGCTACCGAAAATTTCAAGTTATAGAGGTACTTTGAGTAAAGCTCTAAATACATATGGAGTAGATTGTGAGTAATAATGATCTTCAAAATAACCTTTGTTCAATTACTAAAATTATATCAGTGATGCAGCGATAATAAAAAATAAATAAAAATAAAAAAATTGTTCTGTTGTGCGGCTCTTATTTGACGCCAGAGAAACACTTAAATTATTAATTTTTCTTTGGTTAAATTCGTGTTCTTCATGATTAAAACCAGTTTGTAAAACGATTGGTGTGTAGCCTATTAAAATTGACGCAAGATTAGCGTTTCTACATATATTTTATTAATGGTTTTAAGGTCCTTGCTGCGTAAGGGTTGCTAAGCAATACTTTTTGTACCTAGCAACCACTTTCGCAGCTAGCAACCAAAATAACAGGGCACCTCGAACATTTGACTTTCGCTTTCGGGCCTGTTGGCGAGTATGTAAAGTAAACTTACGGGGGAGGGAGCAGGAAAAAATATTTTCATATTTTTGCAAGTATTTATAATGTAGCTATTGTATAAAATGTAATGTACAATAATAATTATATTACTTCTCCTTATGATGATTAAAATATTGTTTTGATTAAGTTGTACAATTTCTCAACCTATTTAACTGCGTCGTTTCCCGAATGCATTAATTTAAAATTAAAACCAACAAAAATAGTGGACCTATGTTGTACTTTGAACTAAAATAATTTCCATTTTACACAAAACGACAACCAAGACATTACATTATTTATGGAACCCACCCGTATAAATTATTTCAAATTTCCCGCCTCGTTTAGGGGTAAAAATGGCCTCCAAATTATTCCCCCGGTCGAACGTCTCTCTTGCGCGGTATAGGTTGCTATAGGTATATGTGATACCTAGTAGACTGGTGGCCGCATGTGTATGAATACTCCCCTCACGCCGCTATCAGGATCGCGTGTCACCAGTGCTTGTCTGTGTCACAGATTAATCTCTGTCCGTGTCACATGAGTTTATTACTAAGCTTTAATAAAAATGGAAGAAGTTACCAATTTTGGTGTTTTTTTTTTATTTTTAGTCATTTCGACCACTTTATTATGGAGATATTTCTAATAAAAAAAAAACAAGAGCCTCTTCATAATACTTATTATGGAGAGAGTAATGTGTTCTATGATGAGACAGGAATATTTCTTAGTTTAGCAAATTATATTATAATACTAAATATTACTTAAATATAGAGATTGGTAGATCTTTTTCTTTGGGGTAAATTTTTAAAATAGGACCTACGTGAGATAGCTTACAGGCGAAACCAAAGTATTCAAACTGGCTGGAAATGTTTTACCTAGGGGAAATATAAATAAAACAAAACAAGTGACGAATATAACTTATAAAAAAAGTGAAAATTTTAGTTGAGATACACTCTTCTGGGGAAACCTGGAGTAATATTATACCCATTCTTCAATTTGTATTTATGGAAGCTTAAGTAGAGGGTCGAACGTTTTGAAAAAGTCGCTCAAGAAATTATTCTTCAGCAATCTCAGTATAATAAGAAAGAATTTTTTATATTTCATTTAAATTTAAAATTTTTATATTTATATTTGTAAAATTATAGAAATTATTAAACCTAGACTGGTGGCCGTATGTGTATGTATACTCCTCTCACGCCGCCACGAACATTATTCTAGTATATGTTACTATGGGTTTAGTGGTTATCTATTTGAACTAGTTTCAAGATTACTTTACAATATCCTTATAGTAATTAGCAAAAGAACTTATTATCTAATTTTCTGTAGAGTGAGTAGGTAAGGTTGGCAGAACATCAAGCCTAACCAAACCAGTAGCTTTGACAAGCCTGTTTTTTACCTATATATTCTGTTGTTTATCTCGTATTATTTCTGGCGTCTTTTAAAATTTTGAAATTTTCTCTTTTACCTATACGCGACTGAATTTAAGATGCCAACGCGCCGACGGGACTATGCGAACTAATACCTATATGGGCCATCGTTACCATAACACAAAAGAGGTGTTTGTCCTAACTTTCTATTTTTGTGTCCTGTGCTTCAAACGAGTTCCGTTGTCAAACTTCATTTTAATTTTCCTTCTGTCCCAAGTCCCGATACGAATAGGAGTAATTATTGTATTATTTAAATTTGATTTGAGTTCGTGTCGTGGGGGCAGTTTCGTATAAAACGGCGTTGAGTTTTCTTAGTTGGTGTTTGGTTTAATATTATATTTTTAGATCGGAGAGAAAATTTAATTTAGATATGTGGCTATATTCTTTCTGTTTAAGTTGTAAATTACAAAAAAGAGGGTAAACTCCTATTGTGTATTTGGATGTACCAAACGGGGCGGAAAGAATAAGAATAGTGGGGTTTCTTTTCATTCGTAAGTCTTAAAAATCTTTGCTAATAACTTTGCAGTTTTCCAAGAGATAAGGTGTGATATTAGAGACAAGTGGATTGCAGCAATAAAAAAGAAAAATTTTGTACTGTCTACAATAATTTACTTGCATTTGTAGTCAACAATTTATTGAGAGCAATTTCATAGAGAATTTTGGGCAGCGCAAACTTAAAAAGTATGTAATTACTACAGTTTTTCTTTTCCAAGTCATGATAGAAACTATCAAGGGAAAAGCTGGCAAAATATTGTGCTAATGAACCTAGCTCTTCGTAGTCAAAGATGGAATTAATCTTGAGGTTCTGGTCCCTTTAATAAGGTAATTATTTGTAATTCTTTTTGTTAGATGCCTAAACATTAAAAATTATATAAAAATATGTAAAAGCTACCTGTCTTACATGCTTTTCCTATTAAATTGAATTTTAAAATTAATAAATCAATTAAGATAAGTAATTAAAGTTGAAAGTGTATACCTTATCCTAGATATTTTGTCGTTTTGTTATTTTGTCGTTTTGTTATTTTATTTTGTAATTTGTATTTTATTTGTCTCAATTTACTTCCAGGCACATAAAATTGCCATGTAGGTAATTTTTTTTAATCAATTCAATACTTTTTTCTGTGCAATATTTACATAATTGTGGTTATATAGAAAAATTCTCATTCCTACAAACAAGCTCCGAATTTCGGAATACAGATCATACAATAAAGAGAATTACGGAACATGCCCATTAAATTCGCCCATTAATATACAACATCCCTATATACCTCCTTTGCCTGAATCAGCTGACACGTTCATAGGCGTCCTTGTCTTACTTATTGCCATTTAAAACCTATCTCTCTCTAGAGTTGGCTGCCCCAAACAACAATGAAAGTGGTACCTGTGCGACTTCCATTGTACTTATCAATTCGATGGCCTTGGGTCTATACTGGTGTGTTCTTTGTTCTTGTTCATTGCTGGCATGGCCCGTAGACTAGTTTAGCATTGAGCCTTGTAAGGAAAATTTTATCTAATTTCCGTTACAGCGTTTAAATGCATTATTTAATTCTTATTCATTCGTCACCCCCCGTATAAACGAAAATCGAAGTTTGTTATTCACACCGGGCCCCCCACCACCAGTGGTAAGTTTCCCAAAATTTTATCTTGTCGTGATATTGTAATATTTTACTTTTCTTCGGTCTTGGTAGTGTTCTATATGGAAGATATAAATTTCAGGCCTGTTTTGAGTTGCCGATTGCTGTTTTGAATTGCTGTTGGATTCCTGTGTTGGAATTGCTGACTCTTGATCCTGATGGATACATCATCCTGAATGTTAGCTGCCGTTTTAGCTTGAGAGCTGATTTTGTACTATATTGTTCCATATTGCTTTATTTTTATATCTGAGTGAAGTTGAGCATAGAACATAAAGCCTGAAACGTCGTGGAGTATCAATGTACCACCCTGTTGCTACATCCGTCCCTGGAAAGTTGGCAAGTGCATTCCACTATACCTACCTATTAATCATTTTAACTTGTTATAAACGCCTAGTCCGGCCCTGTCGGATCTCCTAGGTGTTTATAGTCGCCCCCTGCTTCTGGCCATATATATGTATGGATGTGTATGTATGTGTGTAAGGTATTGTGCACTTTCCCCGTCCTCTATAGGGCGCACTTTTCGATCTTCCGAGTCGAAATTTTGTGTGGAATTTTTTTCAATTTTTATAAAACGGTCGGCGTTTAAAACATGGGTCGTCGCTCGAGTTCAACTTTGGCGTGGGGCCCCGAACCTTTATGGGCATATCTCGTGCCAAAGGTCGCCCCGATCGGAAAAGCCGTTCGGTCGTTTGGGCTATTTTTCCGATTTTCGGTTTCGCTTTTTTTTTTCAATGGGCGAACCTAGATCGTCGATTGAGTTCAACTTTCTTCTGGGGCCTAGGACCGATACGGGCTTCACTCGTGCCGAAGAGCGCCCCGATCGGAAAGGCCGTTCGGCCGTTTGGGCCATTTTTTGATTTTGAGTTTCGCGATTGACGAGTCCAGCCGCAGAGATCGCCGTGTATATAAAATCCCGTTGTTAATTCGGCACGGTTCGGTTCATCGTTCGGTTCCTGTCGGCTCTCCGGCAGGCGGCATATACCTAAGTGCAAACAATATCCAGTAAACTAACTGAATGCCGTTACCTATTGGTAGAATGTTTTTATCGGACAGACCAGAATGATTATAGCGTTGACTGACGTATTAATTAACTTCTCATGGCTATAGCTTCATGTTCTGGAAAGTAGATGGCGCCTATGGTCAACAATGTATTTTGCATTGTATTTTGTCTCCGGGAAGTGCATGTTGAGCCAGAGAACTGTCAAACATAACAGCCGTGAGTAGTCTTTATTAATACGTCAGTCCACGATTATAGATAATGACATCTATTTTTATACCAGATTGGAAGAGCGTGGTCAAAAATGAGGAAACGAGGTGACTTCAAAGTGAGATTGTATTGGAGAATGCGTTTGTATAAAAATCGAAAGTCACTTCCGCCGAGATCAAAGGATAGTAAGTTAAACAACTGGGTATTACGTACACTGTTTAGTGACAAGGGACAAGTGTTTCAGAATTTCAGGTTATTTATTATTTTTGTTTGTAATTCCTCCGTTTAACAATAATTTTCTAGCCATTGGAGAGCCAGGAAGTCCATTTATTTTGCCTTCTTGTTTAATCACTATATTTTTTTATCTGTGCAGGACGCAGGTAGGTACGCGCTCTGTAGCTTTTGTTTTATTTTGATGATAATAGATATCATTTTAGGTGCACTGCAAGCTGTAAGTTACGTAGAATGTTTGTCGCCCTAATATCTGTTGGCTTTTGACGAAATAAACCGTACAGTACAGAGACAAAGTTATTTGTTTTCCGGTTAGACCTTCCCTACAGACTAGTCAGGAGGAAAGGGTTTCAAGGGTAATCTGTAGCAGCGACTAAGATCGTACCCCTAAGTAAATGAAATAGTTACCTTTACGTCTTGGGCACAGAACACCCTCGGTTATGTGGCGATCAGCTGTTCGATCGATTCTTTGGCGGTTAATAATCTGTGCATTGGTCTAACCTGCGACCTGCGTAAACCACCTAGATAGATATACCTTGTGAGATTGTGAGTCAAATGGATATTATCTACATATGACCGTCAACTTATACCTTCTTTTTTTAGGAACCAACTACAAGAACCACGCAAACGGGTAATGAACGGGAAATACGTTAATCGAAACCTAAAAGGTGAGTGTTTGGCACAGTACCTAGATGTTATTAAATTAACCCAGAGCCGAGGCTTGTTTCATCCTCCTTCTTTGCGCTGGCAGGAGTTTGTCTGGCTCGGAGCCATCTCCTTACCAGCTATGCCTTGTATATATACTTAAACCTAACTTAAACCTAAAGACAAACACACAAACAAAAATACAAACACAACACCCATGGCACATACCGTGGTGGGACTCGAACCCACGACGTACGGTGCCAAAGCGTGGGTCTAATCCAAAGACCCACTCGGACACCGCCGCCCCCCTTACAGGGTGTCAACAATTTTCATTTGTCAAATCACAAAACTCAAATCGTTTCACTCAACGCTTAGGCATAGGTAATAGCATTAACTAACTTATCAATAAAGACTGCTCACAGCTGTCACGTGTGACACTTTTTAGCTCACATTACGGTTTCCGGAGACAAAATACAATGCAAAATACATTGTTAGCCATCAGTGCCATCTGCTTTCAAGGACATGAAGCTCTAGACGTGAGAAGTCTTATAAATATTTCAGTCGACAGTTAATACCTAGCAGGTTTTTAATATCTGAAACACTGGTAATTTTATCGAAATCTAAGGAAATATTTGACAACGAAAATATCTATCAAATGTTAAATATTTCCTTGTTAGAAAAACTGTAAAGAATGAAAACAAAATCACTGAAAAATCCGGCAATACACCGTAGGTACAGGGTTATCCAACGAAAAGGTCACCCCAATTTCTATTTTTGACTCCAGAAACAAAAGTTCAATATAAATAAAAGTTATAAAGGGTGGTCCAATTTAAGTGTGCACTGACTGTTATTTTTGAGCTAAAAATAAAATTTTATAGGATATTCTAATATTATTTCAGGTTTTTTATATGGGGATCTTCAAAAAGCGATTTGAAAAAAAAAAATTTCGGAAAAATTTGAGGGCGACTTTTATCACGGAATGGTAGTAATGACTATACAGGGAGTAGCAAAAAATTGTCGATTCTTATTTCTGTCTTCCGGTTTGACTGGAATTGTGTATTACTTTGACAATTATGTAATTTTTTTAAAGTCATTCTAAAAATTTTACGGAAAATTTCTTGAAAATTTTTCGTTTTTTATTTCGTCGCAAAAAACCCAGGATGTAGGGGATGTAGGACCAGGTATAGAAAAAACCTGTACGGGTGCCGTGAGTAACGACAATGGCGTCGAAAAAATCCAAGAAAAGGATCTTATTGTTTGTGTAAATCAATCTCAATCTCAAAGATATTTTTGGGAGACGCATAGGGGATGTAGTAATATAGAAAAAAACCTGTAGGAAATGCCGCGACAAACGACAGTGGCGACGCAAAAAATTCCAAAAATCGTATTTTTGTGCAAATCAATCTTAATCTCAAAGATATTTTTGGGAGACGTATAGGGGATGTAGTAATATAGAAAAAAACCTGTAGGGGTGCCGTGAAAGACGACAGGGGCGTCGCAAAAAAATTACAAAAATCTTATTTTTGTGTAAACTAATCTTAATCTCAAGTTTTTGGGAGACGCCTAGGGGATGTATAGTAATATACAGGAAAACCTAGGGGGTGCCTTGACAAATGACAGGGGCGTCGCAAAAAAATCCAAATAATCGTATTTTTGTGTAAATCAATTTTATTCTCAAAGAATTCTTTTACGAGACGCATAGGGGATTTAGTAATATAGAAAAAACTGTGGGAGGTGCCGTGACAAACGGCAATGGCATCGCAAAAAGTCACAAAAATCTTATTTTTGTGTAAACCAATCTTAATCTCAAAGATGTTTTTGGGAGACGCATAGGGGATGTAGTAATATAGAAAAGACCTGTAGGAGGTGCCGTGATAAACAACATTGGCGTCGCAAAAAAATCCCAAAAATCGTATTTTTGTGTACATCACGCTTAATATAAAACATATTTTTGGTAGACGCACAGGGGATGTAGTAATATAAAGAAAAACCTGTAGGGGTGCCGTGACAAATGGCAGGGGCGTCGCAAAAAAATCCAAATAATCGTATTTTTGTGTAAATCAATTTTAATCTCAAAGATGTTTTTGGGAGACGCATAGGGGATTTAGTAATATAGAAAAAAACTGTAGGAGGTGCCGTGACAAACGGCAATGGCATCGCAAAAAATCACAAAAATCTTATTTTTGTGTAAACCAATCTTAATCTCAAAGTTGTTTTTGGGAGACGCATAGGGGATGTAGTAATATAGAAAAAACCTGTAGAAGGTGCCGTGATAAACAACATTGGCGTCGCAAAAAAATCCCAAAAATCGTATTTTTGTGTAAATCAATCCAATTGGGAATATATTTTTGGAAGACGCATAGGGGACGTAGCAATATAGAAAAAAAACCTGTAGGAGGTGCCGTGGCAAACGACAGTAGCGTCGCAAAAATCACAAAAATTTTATTTTTGTGTAAACCAATCTTAATCTCAAAGATGTTTTTGGGAAACGCATATAGGGGATTTAGTAATATAGCAAAAAAACCTGTAGGAGGTGCCGTGGTAAACGACAGTATCGTCACAAAAATCCAAAGAAGAAATTCTGATTTTTTTTGTCTAAATTAATCTGAATCTCAAAGATATTTGTGGAAAACTCGTAGGGGATGTAAGAGTATCGAAAAAAACCTGTCCGGGTGCCGTAATAAACGACGGTGGCTTCGCAAAAAATCCCATAAAAGAAAATTCTGAAATTGTTGTGCAAATCTATTTAAAATAATTGTGGGGGGGGGCAGGTAGGGGATATAGGACTATGAAAAAAACTTGTAGGGGTGCTGTGACAAGCAACAGTGGCATCGCAAAGAACGCGTATGCGTTTACAAACCTGCCGCGGTTTCAGCGCGGCGACCACTTGGAACCCCTCAAGTTGGTGGCGCTCCGAGGTCGGTACTGGTTTACTTATTTATTGTTTATATTATTGCATGAAATTATTACGCTTGAATGCCGCAGCACTGCACCACCACTTCATGCTATTTTGTACTTGCTTGTATAAATATGCTTATTTTTTTGCCTACTTTACACCAAAAAGTTTCATTATTTAGTCATTTGTTTTAGTGCATATTGTGCACCGAATGTAGCTCTACGTAAGAGGTTGTTTTATTTGAAATTTGATGAATTTAGGTGATAGTTGCTCGTGATATTTTTATATACGAGGGCGGTTCGCCAATTATTGTCCCTAACATAGAAGCAAATAAAACGGGTACTCAAAAACTTTATTACTTTTCTACATAATCCCATGAAAGTCTAACACAATTTCTCATAACGATGTTGAAGCTCTTGGAAACTGTGAAAATACATTTTTTTTGCTCTCCCAACCAGCCGTTTACAACTTCAATCACTTCTTCATCGTTCAAAAATCGAGAACAACGCAGTTGTTCTTTAAGATTGATATGAAGGACTATCATCGCCTAACACTCCCTGCATATCTTCGTAAATTTCTTTCGGAGTCATCCCTTTCTTTTGCAAGTATTTTATGATTCACTATATGCACAACCGAAGAATAATAGTATATTACACACCGAGGTGGGAAGTGTTTCATTACTGTCGAGAGATTAAATAGTTAACCGAGGTGCGAAGCGCCGAGGTTAACTTTATCTCGAGGCAGTAATGAAACACGTCACCGAGGTTTGTATACTATTTTATTTACAACCATCAATATTTTGTAATTTCAAAATTTTATCTCCGTTTACTTCCCGCCCTCCTGGGTGGAAAGTAAACTTTCCACCCGGGCGGGAGGGCGGGAAGTAAAAGTAAAAAAATTTACACTTTCAAACTTCTAAAAAGTCAGAAATGTCAACATTACATACATGGTTGTAAATAAAAATTATTACTCAAATATTCGAAACGGTATGATATTGAAATTTGGCAAGCAAGACTGACAGATGTTGACAGTTGTACTACTAGAGTACCAATTGTTTCGGTCAACGCCAACTAGTTTAGGGTTTAGTAATATTATTGGTGTGATAGAAGGCGTGATAGATTAATTTAAGTACCTACCTAATAGGTATACGGTATCGGCCAAAGGTAAAGAAACAAATAAATAATTTATTAATTATTTACAGATGTCGATTCATAATATTTTGAAATCGATGAGTATATGTCTATTGGCATCTAAAAAAATTCCAACATGGCAAAAACGCGACACGATTCCGTTTTTGATTTTTGGGGGACAAAAGTAAAGAGACATTTTTGAGTTTAGTCTCATTTCTTATGTTACTAGAGTTGGTAGTACCAAAATTGTGTGGTTCTGAGAACAATACAGTTCTACTAACATGCCTAAAAGGAAAAGTTTGTCGGAAGACATGAGAAAATCAATTATGGAATAATAATTATTTCGATCTGGCGAGAAAAAGGTTGAGCAAGGCAATTAAAATTAAACCACAAAAATGAGCAGTACATATCGCAGTCTAAAACTGATTTCTTCAAGAAATCCATTTTGGCATGCAGGGAGACTAAAAAAGGAAATTCGACAAGTAAGTTTATCTATAAGATCTAGGTATTAGGCGTTTGTTGAATGAATTCGGTCTTTATGGGCGAAGCCTTTTGTTTCTGCTAAAAACAGATGAGCCAGGTTAGAATTTGCAAGGA
This sequence comes from Pseudeuparius sepicola, assembly GCA_963920635.1. Taxonomy (NCBI): domain Eukaryota; kingdom Metazoa; phylum Arthropoda; class Insecta; order Coleoptera; family Anthribidae; genus Pseudeuparius; species Pseudeuparius sepicola. The sequence goes on from OY987301.1 coordinate 50,999,968, forward strand.
ATCATAATAACTGTGAAGTTCGTCAAAGGAATAGTACATTGTGTACCTAGTAGGAAAAGCTGAACATTCCCGGACGACCGTAAAGATTGCCTGTCGAGGCGTAAGCCGAGACTGGCAATACGGAGTCGGGGAATGTGGCTTTTCCTACGAGGTATACATACTATTTTTCCAAAAATCGAAAATTACTCAAAAAATAAAATTGTTTTCGAAAAACTTGTTCTCAATCATTTTTTTAGTTTATAAATAACTGTAAGGAAATAATATTTCCTTACAGTACAAAAATAAATATTTCCTAACAGTTACTTTCCGTTGCCTGGCAACGACTAAGTGCAAGGAAATATTGACTTTTTCTTTCAAAAATGTTATCAAAAATGTCAATATTTCTGATTGATTTTCGGAAAAAAACGCTTTACTTTTTTAATCAAACAAAGTTTAACTTGTTTAGTTCTGGTGGAATACAGTCGGTAAGACGTCAGAGGAATGAAAGGTTTAACCTAAATACAGTAAGGGTACAATTCAATATGGCTGTGAAAATGTGATGTGGTGGGGTTGTTTTTCTGGACACGGAGTGGGCCCCTTATTTCATATCGGTGGCATCATGGACAGATTTGTAGATATATCTAGACATATCAAAGGAACAAATGGTTCCATTTGCTTAGGAGAATTTGTTCTTATGGTGGATTTTTCAACACGACAACAATCCGAAGCATACCGCCAAGATATTAAAAGAAAGGTTTACAACTGAAGAATAAATGTAATGAAGTGACTTGCTCAAAATCCTGATCTTAACCTTACTGAGAACCTCTGGAATCATATTGATAGTAAAATAAGAGAAGAAAACAATGGCAAGAATGAATCTAAAGAAGAATTATTAGAAGCTGTCATGAGAGCATGGAATAATGTTTCGCAAGAATATATTGATAAATTATTAATATCCTCTATCTATCTAGAAGATGCGCAGAAGTTATGAAAAATAATGGGTATGCGGCTCGTTATTAAAATATCCCTTGTTAAATAACTATTAAAAATTTTCTTTACTTATGGCCGGTACTGTAGCTATAATAATAATAATAATAATAATAATAATAATAATAATAATAATAATAATAATAGAGTGAATGTTCCCCGTAGAGGGAGTGCGAATGCCTTTTGGCTAAGTCGAGATAATAATAATAATAATAATAATAATAATAATAATATGGGGAATGCAGGAACGTCCGACAACATCAATGTCACCTAAGGCCCGATAACATGGCAAGGGTCTCGTCCGAGCCAGATCCTTATGGTATCCGGGATACCCGGGATCTGAGTGAATGTTCCCCGTAGAGGGAGTGCGAATGCCTTTTGGCTAAGTCGATATAATAATAATAATAATAATAATAATAATAATAATAATAATAATAATAATAATGTCTGAACAAAGAGTGTCAGATCAGTATCGAACTATTCTAAGAAATAACCGAATTCCAGAAACGCGACTTAACGCTATCAAACGGGAAGTTGAGCTAGAGATCCACGGCGAACACATAGACATAGATGACAACAACAACAATGGGGAACTTCAAGAGCCTGGACAACAACTAGAAGCCGAAACGGTAGAACCAACAACCGAGAGTCTGGAACGGGTTAACGAAGAACATTTTGAAGGCTTGGACACACATATGAGACAGGCAGTATTGCGATACGAAGGCACAGACCCACTTAGCAGGCCACCGCTACCAAGATTAAATTCTTCCAGGAAACTTGCGATCGTGCTCGATCTTATGAACACAAGAATTTTACCAAGCTATGTTTCAGTGACACCAACATTAGAACGTATGCACATGTTAATCTACTGTGCCGCAACGGCAGTCATCACTGTAATGGGTGCCAAGATCCGAACGGCCCAAGAGTTGAATCGTGCAAGACCAGAACCACGAATGGCTCAATGGGAAATGCGACTAAATCGGAAGATCGAGAGTCTCCGTAAAGACATAGGACAAGTGACGGAATATATCAGAGGAGTTAGAACTAGAAGGATCCAGAGGGCGGTGCAGGCAGTAATGAGCCGCACCCAAATGCATTCTCGGCATGACCCCGCGAACATCACTGCTCAACAATGTCTTGACACATTAAAACAAAAACTTTCTGTTTTCGCAGGGCGTCTGAGGAGATACAAGGCTAGTAACAACAGGAAACGAGACAATAAACTCTTTGAACGATCAGAAAAGGGTTTCTACCGTGCTTTTAATTCTAGCGCCGATGCCACAAATGCGAGTTACCCTAGCAGAGAACAGGTCGACGGTTTCTGGAGAAATCAACTTGCCACACCAGGTCCATACAATGTCAGTGCAAGCTGGATCAGCGAAGAACGCGAGATGGGCCGGAACTATAGCCAGATGCAACACGAGCAATTCACAACCGCTGAGGTCTCCGATGTCATCAAGAAATCCCACAACTGGAAGGCACCAGGTCCAGATCATCTCCAAAATTATTGGATTAAGAAGTTGTGGTGCACGCATGAACAAATAACTACCTTAATTAATGAAGTCTTGCTCGATCCTCTGAAAATGCCATTGTTTCTTACACAGGGTGCAACTTACCTGTTACCAAAAGACCAGCGGAATACGGATAACCCTGCCAAGTACCGCCCAATAACCTGCTTGCCTACGCTTTACAAGATAATCACATCTTGCCTTACGCAGCGAATATATGCTCACTGCGAGCGGAACAACATCATTGCAATGCAGCAGAAGGGCTGCTCGAAGGGCGCAATGGGATGCAAAGAGCAACTCATCATAGACTCTGTCATCTGCAACCAGGCTCATTCCAAGCAACGAAACCTCCACATGGCTTATGTGGACTACAAAAAAGCATTTGATTCCGTACCTCACGACTGGCTCACAGGTATCTTAAAGCTGTATAAAATAGATCATCATACAGTTTCCTTTTTAGAACACGTTATGACAACCTGGCGCACTAAGATACAACTCAGAACCGCAGACAGTAACATCGAGACCGACACAATCAACATCCGAAGAGGGATTTTCCAAGGAGATTCACTCAGTCCACTGTGGTTCTGCATGGCGATGAACCCTCTATCACATCGGTTGAACTCTACAAAATATGGCTTCGCTATCAAAAGCAACAACGCAGAAGCGATCAAGTTGAATCACCTATTATATATGGATGATTTAAAACTGATCGCCGCAACCAAAAACCAACTAACGCAAATGCTTAAAATTGTAGAGGAGTTCTCCAGGGACATCGGAATGCTGTTTGGACTGGACAAGTGCCGCACCCTTAATATCATCCGGGGAAAGCTCGAACAAAGCGCACACGAGATGCAGGACGGCCAGGAGATCGAAGCAATGAGCAAGGGAGATACATACAAGTATCTCGGGATGAAACAAGCTCAAAGGATAGACCATCGAACAATGAAGACTGATTTAACGAATGAATTCATCAAGAGAGTAAGACAAGTAGTGCGAACTGATCTTAACAGCAGGAATTTGTTTAAGGCCCTGAACACGTATGCGTGCTCTGTACTCAGCTATTCGTTCGGAATAGTGAATTGGACCAACACGGACATCAACAACCTGCAACGAAAAGTTAGGACACTACTGACAAAAGCTCATAAACATCATCCCCGTAGCGCCGTAGAAAGAACAACTCTGCCACGTCAACTAGGAGGAAGAGGATTGGCAGATCTCAGCAAGCAATTGGACCAACAAATATTAAATCTGCGTAATTATTTCTACAGGCAGGCCAACAGCTCCACACTACATAGGGCTATATGCGGAGCAGACGTCTCAACACCGCTACGTCTGACGGAACACGAGCGTCAAAATCACCACCGAACCGACAACGATAAACTACAGAGGTGGTTGGGGAAGCCGCTGCACGGGAGACATCCTAATGAGGTTAACCAGGAACATGTCGACAAGTTAGCGTCGAACTATTGGCTGACCTCGGGACGAATGTTCCCCGAGACGGAAGGCTTCCTACTGGCCATACAAGATCAGGTTATACCAACTCGCAACTACCTAAAATTCATTGTAGGAGATGCATCGGTAGTGGATGACAGATGCAGATACGGGTGCCCAACTTCAGAAACAATCCAGCACATAACAGGAGGATGTCAGATGTTCGCATCAACGGAATATAAGGAACGACACGATTCGGTTGCCAAGATCTTGCACCGGGAACTGGCGGAAAAGCTGCTGCTTGTGCAGACAGAAAGGGTCCCATATTACAACTACACACCTGAGCCTGTTCTTGAGAACAGCAACTACAAGATGTACTGGGATCGTACAGTTCTGACTGATCAACGAGTTGCCCATAACAGACCGGACCTTATAATAGTTGATAAAATTTCTAGGAAGACAACTCTGATTGATGTGGCCATCCCGAACAACAACAACCTGCGTGTGAAGCAAGTCGAGAAGATCGCGAAGTACAGAGACTTAGAAGAACGAATTAGAAGGCAATGGGAAATGGAGAACGTCCAGACGATTCCAATCATCATGTCAACAACTGGTGTTATACCAAAAAGTTTGCTGAGAAACATCAAGGAGCTGAATCTAACTGATAGTCTTTACAGGTCCATGCAGAAAGCGGTACTACTTGCGACAGCCCGAACCGTCAGGAAATTCATGGGGAATGCAGGATCGTCCAAGAACATCAATGTCACCTAGGGCCCGATAACATGGCAAGGGTCTCGTCCGAGCCAGATCCTTTTGGTATCCGGGATGCCCGGGATCTGAGTGAATGTTCCCCGTAGAGGGAGTGCGAATGCCTTTTGGCTAAGTCGATATAATAATAATAATAATAATAATAATAATAATAATAATAATAACCCCGCAGGGGGGATCTGACCTGTGAGAGAGGCAGATCCACGGGTGTGACAATCCCGCGCTCCCCAGTTACGCAGGGATGGGTCTGGCCTGTGAGAGGGGCAGATTCACGGGTGTAACGATCCCGCGATTCCCAGTTACGCATGGAGAGGCTTGGCCTGTGACAGGGGCAGACCTACGGGTGTGACAATCCCGCGATATCCAGTTGCGCAGGGAGGGGTCTAGCCGGTGACGGGGGCTGATCCTCGGGTGTGACAATCCCGCGACTCCCAGTTACACAGGGATGGGTCTAGCCTGTGAGAGGGGCAGATCCTCGGGTGTAACGATCCCGTGTTTCCCAGTTAACGCAAGGAGGGGTTTGGCCGGTGACAGGGGCAGATCCTCGGGAGTAACGATCCCGCGTTATCCTAGTTGACCCGTATGGGTAGCGGGTTAGAATACTCCTATCGTGGCTCCGCGAGTCGTAAAAGGCGACCGAGGGCCGTCACTCCCACGTTACGGGAGAAAACTATGGAATGGAGGATAATAGGATAATTGTCATAGGGCCGCTGCCTGGGGATCGCCAGGGCATGCCTGGAGCCGGCGCTGGGCATGACAGCGAGCGGGACGTCGGTGACAGGGCGCTGATGAGGCGGGCCCCTGTTGCACAAACAGCTACAGCCCAACAACAACACGAACATCTACAACATGGGAGCCAAACGAGAAATAGGGTTCCACCCACCGAAGGTGCTGCGCGGGAACTTCAGCCAGCGTTCACAGAGGCGGGATTACAACGACGACGCATGAAATGGACTGTGTCCATGAATGAATCGATTATGCGTATTTTCTACAGGGTGACAAACTTAGGACAAGAGATTATCGGCTACCGACAACAACTGCATGCCGAGTTCTGCAGGGAGTTTCCACACATGCAAGTGTCTGAACAAAGAGTGTCAGATCAGTATCGAACTATTCTAAGAAATAACCGAATTCCAGAAACGCGACTTAACGCTATCAAACGGGAAGTTGAGCTAGAGATCCACGGCGAACACATAGACATAGATGACAACAACAACAATGGGGAACTTCAAGAGCCTGGACAACAACTAGAAGCCGAAACGGTAGAACCAACAACCGAGAGTCTGGAATCGGTTAACGAAGAACATTTTGAAGGCTTGGACACACATATGAGACAGGCAGTATTGCGATACGAAGGCACAGACCCACTTAGCAGGCCACCGCTACCAAGATTAAATTCTTCCAGGAAACTTGCGATCGTGCTCGATCTTATGAACACAAGAATTTTACCAAGCTATGTTTCAGTGATACCAACACTAGAACGTATGCACATGTTAATCTACTGTGCCGCAACGGCAGTCATCACTGTAATGGGTGCCAAGATCCGAACGGCCCAAGAGTTGAATCGTGCAAGACCAGAACCACGAATGGCTCAATGGAAAATGCGACTAAATCGGAAGATCGAGAGTCTCCGTAAAGACATAGGACAAGTGACGGAATATATCAGAGGAGTTAGAACTAGAAGGATCCAGAGGGCGGTGCAGGCAATAATGAGCCGCACCCAAATGCATTCTCGGCATGACCCCGCGAACATCACTGCTCAACAATGTCTTGACACATTAAAACAAAAACTTTCTGTTTTCGCAGGGCGTCTGAGGAGATACAAGGCTAGTAACAACAGGAAACGAGACAACAAACTCTTTGAACGATCAGAAAAGGGTTTCTACCGTGCTTTAAATTCTAGCGCCGATGCCACAAATGCGAGTTACCCTAGCAGAGAACAGGTCGACGGTTTCTGGAGAGATCAACTTGCCACACCAGGTCCATACAATGTCAGTGCAAGCTGGATCAGCGAAGAACGCGAGATGGGCCGGAACTATAGCCAGATGCAACACGAGCAATTCACAACCGCTGAGGTCTCCGATGTCATCAAGAATTCCCACAACTGGAAGGCACCAGGTCCAGATCATCTCCAAAATTATTGGATTAAGAAGTTGTGGTGCACGCATGAACAGATAACTACCTTAATTAATGAAGTCTTGCTCGATCCTCTGAAAATGCCATTGTTTCTTACACAGGGTGCAACCTACCTGTTACCAAAAGACCAGCGGAATACGGATAACCCTGCCAAGTACCGCCCAATAACCTGCTTGCCTACGCTGTACAAGATAATCACATCTTGCCTTACGCAGCGAATATATGCTCACTGCGAGCGGAACAACATCATTGCAATGCAGCAGAAGGGCTGCTCGAAGGGCGCAATGGGATGCAAAGAGCAACTCATCATAGACTCTGTCATCTGCAACCAGGCTCATTCCAAGCAACGAAACCTCCACATGGCTTATGTGGACTACAAAAAAGCATTTGATTCCGTACCTCACGACTGGCTCACAGGTATCTTAAAGCTGTATAAAATAGATCATCATACAGTTTCCTTTTTAGAACACGTTATGACAACCTGGCGCACTAAGATACAGCTCAGAACCGCAAACAGTAGCATCGAGACCGACACAATCAACATCCGAAGAGGGATTTTCCAAGGAGATTCACTCAGTCCACTGTGGTTCTGCATGGCGATGAACCCTCTATCACATCGGTTGAACTCTACAAAATATGGCTTCGCTATCAAAAGCAACAACGCAGAAGCGATCAAGTTGAATCACCTATTATATATGGATGATTTAAAACTGATCGCCGCAACCAAAAACCAACTAACGTAAATGCTTAAAATTGTAGAGGAGTTCTCCAGGGACATCGGAATGCTGTTTGGACTGGACAAGTGCCGCACCCTTAATATCATCCGGGGAAAGCTCGAACAAAGCGCACACGAGATGCAGGACGGCCAGGAGATCGAAGCAATGAGCATGGGAGATACATACAAGTATCTCGGGATGAAACAAGCTCAAAGGATAGACCATCGAACAATGAAGACTGATTTAACGAATGAATTCATCAAGAGAGTAAGACAAGTAGTGCGAACTGATCTTAACAGCAGGAATTTGTTTAAGGCCCTGAACAAGTATGCGTGCTCTGTACTCAGCTATTCGTTCGGAATAGTGAATTGGACCAACACGGACATCAACAACCTGCAACGAAAAGTTAGGACACTACTGACAAAGGCTCATAAACATCATCCCCGTAGCGCCGTAGAAAGAACAACTCTGCCACGTCAACTAGGAGGAAGAGGATTGGCAGATCTCAGCAAGCAATTGGACCAACAAATATTAAATCTGCGTAATTATTTCTACAGGCAGGCCAACAGCTCCACACTACATAGGGCTATATGCGGAGCAGACGTCTCAACACCGCTACGTCTGACGGAACACGAGCGTCAAAATCACCACCGAACCGACAACGATAAACTACAGAGGTGGTTGGGGAAGCCGCTGCACGGGAGGCATCCTAATGAGGTTAACCAGGAACATGTCGACAAGTTAGCGTCGAACTATTGGCTGACCTCGGGACGAATGTTCCCCGAGACGGAAGGCTTCCTACTGGCCATACAAGATCAGGTTATACCAACTCGCAACTACCTAAAATTCATTGTAGGAGATGCATCGGTAGTGGATGACAGATGCAGATACGGGTGCCGAACTTCAGAAACAATCCAGCACATAACAGGAGGATGTCAGATGTTCGCATCAACGGAATATAAGGAACGACACGATTCGGTTGCCAAGATCTTGCACCGGGAACTGGCAGAAAAGCTGCTGCTTGTGCAGACAGAGAGGGTCCCATATTACAACTACACACCCGAGCCTGTTCTTGAGAACAGCAACTACAAGATGTACTGGGATCGTACAGTTCTGACTGATCCACGAGTTGCCCATAACAGACCGGACCTTATAATAGTTGATAAAATTTCTAGGAAGACAACTCTGATTGATGTGGCCATCCCGAACAACAACAACCTGCGTGTGAAGCAAGTCGAGAAGATCGCGAAGTACAGAGATTTAGAACAACGAATTAGAAGGCTATGGCAAATGGAGAACGTCCAGACGATTCCAATCATCATGTCAACAACTGGTGTTATACCAAAAAGTTTGCTGAGAAACATCAAGGAGCTGAATCTAACTGATAGTCTTTACAGGTCCATGCAGAAAGCGGTACTACTTGCGACAGCCCGAACCGTCAGGAAATTCATGGGGAATGCAGAATCGTCCAACAACATCAATGTCACCTAAGGCCCGATAACATGGCAAGGGTCTCGTCCGAGCCAGATCCTTTTGGTATCCGGGATGCCCGGGATCTGAGTGAATGTTCCCCGTAGAGGGAGTGCGAATGCCTTTTGGCTAAGTCGAGATAATAATAATAATAATAATAATAATAATAATAACAACAACAATGGGGAACTTCAAGCGCCTGGACAACAACTAGAAGCCGAAACGGTAGAACCAACAACCGAGAGTCTGGAATCGGTTAACGAAGAACATTGTGAAGGCTTGAAGGCTTAAACGCACATATGAGACAGGCAGTAGTGCGATACGAAGGCACAGACCCACAGAGCAGGCCACCGCTACCAAGATTAAATTCTTCCAGGAAACTTGCGATCGTGCTAGATCTTATGAACACACGAATTTTACCAAACTATGTTTCAGTGACAGCAACATTAGAACGTATGCACATGTTAATCTACTGTGCCGCAACGGCAGTCACCACTGTAATGGGTGCCAAGATCCGAACGGTCCAAGAGTTGAATCGTGCAAGACCAGAACCACGAATGGCTCAATGGGAAATGCGACTAAATCGGAAGATCGAGAGTCTCCGTAAAGACATAGGACAAGTGACGGAATATATCAGAGGAGTAAGAACTAGAAGGATCCAGAGGGCGGTGCAGGCAATAATGAGCCGCACCCAAATGCATTCTCGGCATGACCCCGCGAACATCACTGCTCAACAATGTCTTGACACATTAAAACAAAAACTTTCTGTTTTCGCAGGGCGTCTGAGGAGATACAAGGCTAGTAACAACAGGAAACGAGACAACAAACTCTTTGAACGATCAGAAAAGGGTTTCTACCGTGCTTTTAATTCTAGCGCCGATGCCACAAATGCGAGTTACCCTAGCAGAGTACAGGTCGACGGTTTCTGGAGAAATCAACTTGCCACACCAGGTCCATACAATGTCAGTGCAAGCTGGATCAGCGAAGAACGCGAGATGGGCCGGAACTATAGCCAGATGCAACACGAGCAATTCACAACCGCTGAGGTCTCCGATGTCATCAAGAATTCCCACAACTGGAAGGCACCAGGTCCAGATCATCTTCAAAATTATATATCAACTTGAATCGATCAAGTTGAATCACCTATTATATATGGATGATTTAAAACTGATCGCCGCAACCAAAAATCAACTAACGAAAATGCTTAAAATTGTAGAGGAGTTCTCCAGGGACATCGGAATGCTGTTTGGACTGGACAAGTGCCGCACCCTTAATATCATCCGGGGAAAGCTCGAACAAAGCGCACACGAGATGCAGGACGGCCAGGAGATCGAAGCAATGAGTATGGGAGATACATACAAGTATCTCGGGATGAAACAAGCTCAAAGGATAGACCATCGAACAATGAAGACTGATTTAACGAATGAATTCATCAAGAGAGTGGGACAAGTAGTGCGAACTGATCTTAACAGCAGGAATTTGTTTAAGGCCCTGAACACGTATGCGTGCTCTGTACTCAGCTATTCGTTTGGAATAGTGAATTGGACCAACACGGACATCAACAACCTGCAGCGAAAAGTTAGGACACTACTGACAAAAGCTCATAAACATCATCCCCGTAGCGCCGTAGAAAGAACTACTCTGCCACGTCAACTAGGAGGAAGAGGATTGGCAGACCTCAGCAAGCAATTGAACCAACAAATAATAAATCTGCGTAATTATTTCCAGAGACAGGCCAACAGCTCCACACTACATAAAGCTATATGCGGAGCAGACGTCTCAACACCGCTACGTCTGACGGAACACGAGCATCAAAATCACCACCGAACCGACAACGATACACTACAGAGGTGGTTGGAGAAGCCGCTGCACGGGAGGCATCCTAATGAGGTCAACCAGGAACATGTCGACAAGTTAGCGTCGAACTACTGGCTGACCTCGGGAAGAATGTTCCCCGAGACGGAAGGCTTCTTTCTGGCCATACAAGATCAGGTTATACCAACTCGAAACTACCTAAAATTCATTGTAGGAGATGCATCGGTAGTGGATGACAGATGCAGATACGGGTGCCCAACTTCAGAAACAATCCAGCACATAACAGGAGGATGTCAGATGTTCGCATCAACGGAATATAAGGAACGACACGATTCGGTTGCCAAGATCTTGCACCAGGAATTGGGGGAAAAACTGCTGCTTGTGCAGGCAGAGAGGGTCCCATATTACAGCTACACACCTAAGTACAGAGACTTAGAAGAACGAATTGGAGGGCAATGGGAAATGGAAAACGTCAAGACGATTCCAATTATCGTGTCAACAACTGGTGTTATACCAAAAAGTTTGCTGAGAAACATAAAAGAGCTGGGTCTAACTGATAGTCTTTACAGGTCCATGCAGAAAGCGGTACTACTTGCGACAGCCCGAACCGTCAGGAAATTCATGGGGAATGCAGGAACGTCCGACAACGCCAATGTCATCTAAGGCCCGATAACATGGCAAGGGTCTCGTCCGAGCCAGATCCTTATGGTATCCGGGATACCCGGGATCTGAGTGAATGTTCCCCGTAGAGGGTGTGCGAATGCCTTTTGGCTAAGTCGATAATAATAATAATAAATACGCAGGGGGGATCTGACCTGTGAGAGAGGCAGATCCACGGGTGTGACAATCCCGCGCTCCCCAGTTACGCAGGGATGGGTCTGGCCTGTGAGAGGGGCAGATCCTCGGGTGTAACGATCCCGTGTTTCCCAGTTAACGCAAGAAGGGGTTTGGCCGGTGACAGGGGCAGATCCTCGGGAGTAACGATCCCGCGTTATCCTAGTTGACCCGTATGGGTAGCGGGTTAGAATACTCCTATCGTGGCTCCGCGAGTCGTAAAAGGCGACTGAGGGCCGTCACTCCCACGTCACGGGAGAAAACTATGGAATGGAGAATAATAGGATTATTGTCATAGGGCCGCTGCCTGGGGATCGCCAGGGCATGTCTGGAGCCGGCGCTGGGCATGACAGTGAGCGGGACGTCGGTGACAGGGCGATGATGAGGCGGGCCCCTGTTGCACAAACAGCTACAGCCCAGCAACACGAACATCTACAACATGGGAGTCAAACGAGAACTAGGGTTCCACCCACCGAAGGTGCTGCGCGGGAACTCCAGCCAGCGTTCACTCAGGCGGGATTACAACGACGACGCATGAAATGGACTGGGTCCATGAATGAATTGATTATGCGTATTTTTTACAGGGTGACAAACTCAGGACAAGAGATGATCGGCTACCGACAACAACTGCATGCCGAGTTCTGCAGGGAGTTTCCACACATGCAAGTGTCTGAACAAAGAGTGTCAGATCAGTATCGAACTATTCTAAGAAATAACCGAATTCCAGAAACGCGACTTAACGCTATCAAACGGGAAGTTGAGCTAGAGATCCACGGCGAATACATAGACATAGATGACAACAACAACAATGGGGAACTTCAAGCGCCTGGACAACAACTAGAAGCCGAAACGGTAGAACCAACAACCGAGAGTCTGGAATCGGTTAACGAAGAACATTTTGAAGGCTTAAATGCACATATGAGATAGGCAGTATTACGATACGAAGGCACAGACCCACTGAGCAGGCCACCGCTACCAAGATTAAATTCTTCCAGGAAACTTGCGATCGTGCTCGATCTTATGAACACACGAATTTTACCAAACTATGTTTCAGTGACACCAACATTAGAACGTATGCACATGTTAATCTACTGTGCCGCAACGGCAGTCACCACTGTAATGGGTGCCAAGATCCGAACGGCCCAAGAGTTGAATCGTGCAAGACCAGAACCACGAATGGCTCAATGGGAAATGCGACTAAATCGGAAGATCGAGAGTCTCCGTAAAGACATAGGACAAATGACGGAATATATCAGAGGAGTTAGAACTAGAAGGATCCAGAGGGCGGTGCAGGCAATAATGAGCCGCACCCAAATGCATTCTCGGCATGACCCCGCGAACATCACTGCTCAACAATGTCTTGACACATTAAAACAAAAACTTTATGTTTTCGCAGGGCGTCTGAGGAGATACAAGGCTAGTAACAACAGGAAACGAGACAACAAACTCTTTGAACGATCAGAAAAGGGTTTCTACCGTGCTTTTAATTCTAGCGCCGATGCCACAAATGCGAGTTACCCTAGCAGAGAACAGGTCGACGGTTTCTGGAGAAGTCAACTTGCCACACCAGGTCCATACAATATCAGTGCAAGCTGGATCAGCGAAGAACGCGAGATGGGCCGGAACTATAGCCAGATGCAACACGAGCAATTCACAACCGCTGAGGTCTCCGGTGTCATCAAGAATTCCCACAACTGGAAGGCACCAGGTCCAGATCATCTCCAAAATTATTGGATTAAGAAGTTGTGGTGCACGCATGAACAGATAACTACCTTAATTAATGAAGTCTTGCTCGATCCTCTGAAAATGCCATTGTTTCTTACACAGGGTGCAACCTACCTGTTACCAAAAGACCAGCGGAATATGGATAACCCTGCCAAGTACCGCCCAATAACCTGCTTGCCTACGCTGTACAAGATAATCACATCTTGCCTTACGCAGCGAATATATGCTCACTGCGAGCGGAACAACATCATTGCAATGCAGCAGAAGGGCTGCTCGAAGGGCGCAATGGGATGCAAAGAGCAACTCATCATAGACTCTGTCATCTGCAACCAGGCTCATTCCAAGCAACGAAACCTCCACATGGCTTATGTGGACTACAAAAAAGCATTTGATTCCGTACCTCACGACTGGCTCACAGGTATCTTAAAGCTGTATAAAATAGATCATCATACAGTTTCCTTTTTAGAACACGTTATGACAACCTGGCGCACTAAGATACAACTCAGAACCGCAGACAGTAATATCGAGACCGACACAATCAACATCCGAAGAGGGATTTTCCAAGGAGATTCACTCAGTCAACTGTGGTTCTGCATGGCGATGAACCCTCTATCACATCGGTTGAACTCTACAAAATATGGCTTCGCTATCAAAAGCAACAACGCAGAAGCGATCAAGTTGAATCACCTATTATATATGGATGATTTAAAACTGATCGCAGCAACCAAAAACCAACTAACGCAAATGCTTAAAATTGTAGAGGAGTTCTCCAGGGACATCGGAATGCTGTTTGGACTGGACAAGTGCCGCACCCTTAATATCATCCGGGGAAAGCTCGAACAAAGCGCACACGAGATGCAGGACGGCCAGGAGATCGAAGCAATGAGCAAGGGAGATACATACAAGTATCTCGGGATGAAACAAGCTCAAAGGATAGACCATCGAACAATGAAGATCGACTTAAGGAATGAATTCATCAAGAGAGTAAGACAAGTAGTGCGAACTGATCTTAACAGCAGGAATTTGTTTAAGGCCCTGAACACGTATGCGTGCTCTGTACTCAGCTATTCGTTTGGAATAGTGAATTGGACCAACACGGACATCAACAACCTGCAGCGAAAAGTTAGGACACTACTGACAAAAGCTCATAAACATCATCCCCGTAGCGCCGTAGAAAGAACTACTCTGCCACGTCAACTAGGAGGAAGAGGATTGGCAGACCTCAGCAAGCAATTGGACCAACAAATAATAAATCTGCGTAATTATTTCCAGAGACAGGCCAACAGCTCCACACTACATAAAGCTATATGCGGAGCAGACGTCTCAACACCGCTACGTCTGACGGAACACGAGCATCAAGATCACCACCGAACCGACAACGATACACTACAGAGGTGGTTGGAGAAGCCGCTCCACGGGAGGCATCCTAATGAGGTCAACCAGGAACATGTCGACAAGTTAGCGTCGAACTACTGGCTGACCTCGGGAAGAATGTTCCCCGAGAAGGAAGGCTTCTTACTGGCCATACAAGATCAGGTTATACCAACTCGCAACTACCTAAAATTCATTGTAGGAGATGCATCGGTAGTGGATGACAGATGCAGATACGGGTGCCCAACTTCAGAAACAATCCAGCACATAACAGGAGGATGTCAGAAGTTCGCATCAAAGGAATATAAGGAACGACACGATTCGGTTGCCAAGATCTTGCACCAGGAACTGGGGGAAAAACTGCTGCTTGTGCAGGCACAGAGGGTCCCATATTACAGCTACACACCGGAGCCTGTTCTTGAGAACAGCAACTACAAGATGTACTGGGATCGTACAGTTCTGACAGATCAACGAGTTGCCCATAACAGACCAGACCTTATAATAGTTGATAAAATTTCTAGGAAGACAACTCTGATTGATGTGGCCATCCTGAACAACAACAACCTGCGTGTGAAGCAAGTCGAGAAGATCGCGAAGTACAGAGACTTAGAAGAACGAATTAGAAGGCAATGGGAAATGGAAAACGTCAAGACGATTCCAATTATCGTGTCAACAACTGGTGTTATACCAAAAAGTTTGCTGAGAAACATAAAAGAGCTGGGTCTAACTGATAGTCTTTACAGGTCCATGCAGAAAGCGGTACTACTTGCGACAGCCCGAACCGTCAGGAAATTCATGGGGAATGCAGGAACGTCCGACAACATCAATGTCACCTAAGGCCCGATAACATGGCAAGGGTCTCGTCCGAGCCAGATCCTTATGGTATCCGGGATACCCAATATCTGAGTGAATGTTCCCCGTAGAGGGAGTGCGAACCCCCCAATAATAATAATAATAAAATTCATTGTGGGAGATGCATCGGTAGTGGATGACAGATGCAGATACGGGTGCCCAACTTCAGAAACGATCCAGCACATAACAGGAGGATGTCAGATGTTCGCATCAACGGAATATAAGGAACGACACGATTCGGTTGCCAAGATCTTGCACCAGGAACTGGCGGAAAAACTTCTGCTTGCGCAGGCAGAGAGGATCCCATATTACAGCTACACACCGGAGCCTGTTCTTGAGAACAGCAATTACAAGATGTACTGGGATCGTACAGTTCTGACAGATCAACGAGTTGCCCATAACAGACCGGACCTTATAATAGATGATAAAATTTCTAGGAAGACAACTCTGATTTATGTGGCCATCCCGAACAACAACAACAACCTGCGTGTGAAGCAAGTCGAGAAGATCGCGAAGTACAGAGACTTAGAAGAACGAATTAGAAGGCAATGGGAAATGGACAACGTTCAGACGATTCCAATCATCGTGTCAACAACTGGTGTCATACGAAAAAGTTTGCTGAGAAACATCAAAGAGCTGGGTCTAACTGATAATCTTTACAGGTCCATGCAGAAAGCGGTACTACTTGCGACAGCCCGAACCGTCAGGAAATTCATGGGGAATGAAGGATCGTCCAACAACATCAATATCACCTAAGGCCCGATAACATGGCAAGGGTCTCGTCCGAGCCAGATCGTTTTGGTATCCGGGATACCCGGGATCTGAGTGAATGTTCCCCGTAGAGGGAGTGCGAATGCCTTTTGGCTAAGTCGAGATAATAATAATAATAATTCTCACCCTCACAATACTCCAAACTAGGAGTACCCCAGAAGCAACTACATGCTTGTGCGGGGGAGGGGGGCAATTACTATTATTTTGTCTTCGTTGCCATTTGCGGCTAGGGCCGACTTTTTTCCCGATAGAACTAGGATAGCATTCGCTCAAGTACTACGGAAAACCCTAGAAAACCGTAGTAATCCCAGCCACAAGTCATAAGTGTTCTCCAGGTTCTCCACTTTTCATAATATTTAAAGATTGATAACTTATTCATTTTGTTCATGCTTGCCTAATTTAATATAAGCCTGTAGTAAAATTTCTCTTAATTAAGGTAATCAGTAGTTGACACGGTTAAGAAACTAATTAATATAGATTGCTATTACTGGACAATGGTAAATGAGAAAAAGGTTTCCATGATACTTTTTAACCATTTTTATTTAAAAAACTACTACACTTATAAAAATGGTTTTAAAATAAATGAACATTTTTATTTTGATAATTTATTACTGGAGTAGCCAAAATCTGTAGTTGACAGACAAAAAACATGAATAATCAGTAGTCGACACTAATTTAATCTGTTGTATCGATTGTACTCACATCTTGTTCATCTAACTTGAATACAGTTTTCAACTCATTACAACTTCTGAGTGCCATGACTTCAAACTCCTTATTGTTATAATTTTGCAGAATTAGACAGATGTAGTTGTAAGTTTTCTTTTTTCCTGGAAATTCCGCCAATACATAGTCCCCCTTTTCATACGAATCGGATGAAATTACTTCAGAGCTCACTGTGAGAAGATCTTCACTGCTACAGACATTTTCGGGATAACTAATGTCTCCAAATTCGCTCACATCATCACGGCTGCTCTCAGTCCTCCTCTTCGTCTGAATCAGATGAATATTCTAGATATTTTTTTCTTATTCAAGCTTCCCTTCTTCATTCTTTCTTCTTGTCTTAATTGCATAAGACTTGTTTTTTTTGTTTCTTCTTTTCCCTCTCCTCAGCTCTTTCTTTCTTACATTTTTCTTTCTCTAATTTATCGTGCTCTTTCTTTTCATAGCAACTTTTCCACTGCTGGGAAGTTGCTACGAATGGAATATTTTCCTTTTTTCTTTTCTTGGTAGCAACTTCTTTAAATTCTGGCCACCGTAAATTATTTTTAAATGGTGTTGAATCGTTTCACCATCAATACCAAGTTTCCTTTTTACATTTTCTACTTTGCTATTTTTATTTTCACTCTCCGTGCCTTGATTATCCGATTTATTTATGGGGTAACTTGTTCATTTATAATTATATTTTCCTTTTCCTGTATCTTTTCGTCATGCTCTCTCTGAAGAATATCTATTTCTTCATTACCATGGGCCCCATCCCTTTCATCTGTTTCATTCTGGTTACTTTATACTATGGTTTCTGTTTGCAAAATTTTATCCTTTATTTTCCTATAGAACTCGTAGAGAGATCGATCTTCAGGATTTACTTTCCATTCCCCTTCACAATTTTGAAATTCTTGAAGTTTTTCTACCTCTAAGTTGTCAGATAAATAGTCAAAAGCGTTCTTAATTTTTAAGACTTCATTTTTTTCAGTAACCTTTGTGCATTCTATAGTGCATTCTAAAGGAAATTCAGTAGCCTCTGGATTCTATGGAACTAAACCACTTTTACGAAACCCATTACTTACAACCTCTTTTGTCACTCTGTTTTTCAGAACTTCTTTAAGTAGGGGACAAAAATGCCTTTTCTTCAAAACAGGATTATCTAAATTTTGGCATCTCTATTCGTTAACTGCTTGTTTCCATCCATCCTTTAGAGTCCTAAATACAGACTCAGCCATCGGCTGCATTAAATGTGTAGCATTCGGATACAGGGCTACGAGGACTATACCATTTTCTTCACAAAATTTACTAGTGTGGTAGGTAATGTGTGAAGAATGGCCGTCTACAAATAAGATAACAGGTCTCTCAATACTTTCCTGGATTAGCCATTTATAAAATATATTCGTGATGTACTCGTAGAACGTAGCAGAAGTCATCCACCCGTTTTCTGAACGTCCTATACCAAACTCGGATGGAATGCTCTCTGCTATATCTCGAGGAAGTCTGTCGTATTTGAAAACTATCATTTGTGGAACTAGCATTCCTTCGGCATTTGCCGTAACTAAGACAGTGAGGCATTTTTTTCGTCGCTGTTTACTTTTTGGTAAACACTTTTTTGTCCTATTTTTGGGTTAATACTTTTCCACCTTTGGGATTTAAGAAAAATGCTGTTTCATCCCCATTAAAAACTCTTTTAGGATTAGTTAACACGCCTTCGAGTCCAGCTGATTAACCGCAGCTCTGGAACTTGTCAATTTTTGAGCAGTTCGTGAACTTATTTCTGGGTGTCGACTCCTAAATCTCTGAATCCATCCATAAGTTGGTTTACTATTTTTAAAACGGTCTTGTTTTCCCAAGTCTTTAGCCAATTGTCCCACACTATTTAAAAGATCCTCATTAGTGACAGGAAACCCCATTTTCCCAACCGTAGTAATTCACTTAATGAGAATTTTTTCTTCATCCACTTTAAATGCTTTTTTCGGGGCCCATTTTTCTATCTAAAGGTATTTTGCCTTTTGACTTATATAGAAGGGTTACTCTAGGAACGTTGTTTCTTCGAGCAGCTGTTGCAACGGCTACTCCCTGAGCTACTTCTTCTAACGCCTTTTTCATTTGGGCTTCTTCATAATTTAGTATTTTCTTTTTGCTTCTTGGCATGATGCAACACTAAAACAATTTTAAACGCATTAGGTACACGTACACGGTACACTGAATACCTACTGTCAACTTCTAATTAGTTCATAATCTATATAAATCAGTCTTTGACACAACATGACAACAACTGATTTTTATTCTATTATTGAAATCAGTAGTTGACAGGGCGTGTTTGCTAGCATTCAAGTGTAATATAACCTCAAAACAAGTTAAGATTAATAGTTACATATTATCATTATGCAATAAAAATATTATAACAGGAAAACATATACCTACATCAACTATATTTTTTTGGGTCTAAGAAAACTTACCTTTCTTATCACGTTTCTTTGAAAAACTGTTAAAATTTGCACAACACAAAATGACTATTGGAACAACTTTCAGCCATCTTTGATTTGTTCGCGCCAATGAAGTATAATTTACATAGTACATATTATACAGGGTGAGTCGAAGTTAAACCGCCATACTCAAAATTTGAGTAGTATTTTTAAAAATAAATGGGGTTCTTCATATAACATTTTGTCCAAAAACGCTTCGTTTTCGACATACAGGGCGTCAAAGTTTTCTTTTTCCACACGACATAAAAGTTTAAAACACTTTTGTTCGAAAGTAACGACGTAGCCAACGCCCTCTAGCGGCTAGAAGAAAGTTGATAGATAATTCATAATCGACGTCCCAGAAACATAAAAGTACCAATTTTCAACTCGATAGCATAAATGGAACCGAAAATACTAATTTTTTTCTGTTTTTAAAAGAAAACTTTGACGCCCTGTATGTCGAAAACGAAGCGTTTTTGGACAAAATGTTATATGAAGAACCCCATTTATTTTTAAAAATACTACTCAAATTTTGAGTATGGCGGTTTAACTTCGACTCACCCTGTAGACATCTGCAAGTGTACCTGTATTGTTGGTTGCCTGACAAGAAGTTCCAAATCAGATCAAAATGAAAATTATTTTTTTAAGTGTCAGCTACTTATTAGGTGTCAACCACTGATTAATTACCTTATGGTACCTGTTTTATTGTTCTAGTTACCTCAGATTTTCCCGTTTCTTTTTTGTTTCATAATCTCTTTCAACCTCTCTGACTCATCAGGCCTTTAAATCGGGTGGCGCTATTTTGTTGGTTTTTTTAATCTTTTACTCACGCCACTCTACCGAGTGTTCTGAGTAGTCCGGGATAGACCAAAATAGAGAGGGTGATTTAAAAAATTAAGTAAGGATAAAACCTTTGGAATCTTTGAATTTAAGCCACCTCTTTGACAATAAAGAGCAACAATTAATATTAGTTTAAACGTTTGTTATGTGGTATTTAGGTGATAGTTGATTTTTAATTCATTGATTATTGATTTAATTTTTATTAATTATTAATTAATAGTTTTCCCTTTTAGCCATACCTCTTTCGATTCTTTTCGGAAATGTGGAAATTTTGGCTGTAACACTGGGACATTTTTGGTGCGTTTTGATTAAGTTTACCTGATTTTCGAATATTTCCAAAGCATTCCTGATTTTTAATTGAAAATATTATATAAATAAAACACATAAAAAATATAAGGTACCGTAGAAATGTTAGTTGGCGATGTAAATTCATAAAACTTAAGACAGGGTTTAGGTTGCTAATTACAAATTAAAAATCGCTACTAGCACTCTTCAAAATATTACATCGCAAAAAATCATTATAATTATGCCATATATTAAACATTATTTTCTTAAAAGGTTGAAACGGTGTTCTTTGCCGTTTTCTCTATAAATGGGTCATTTTGGGCTTTTTTAATAAGTTTGCTCAATTTTCAGATATTTACAAAGCATTTCTGATTTCTAATATTAAAAATGAAATAAGACTGTAGAATAACTGTAGAAATATTAGTCAACTATGGTAATTAATATTGTCAACAAAGTGACATTTGTGGACCGATGACCGAACTATTTAAATTCATTTCTACTCAATCAAAACAAGAATAAAGATAACATTATACAAATTTATAAATTCAGGGGTCAATCAATAATAAAACATACGAGGATTGTTCAATAAGATAAACAATAGATAGACCATAGTTCACCCGCTGATTCAGCATAATCGACGGATATAAAATCAGCTTCGCTCGAGAGCTAGATCAGTGTATACACTAAAGACTATTTACTGAAATTCATAAAAAAATCTATTATCTTACTCCTAAATTCATTTACTTTTTAAAGCTCTGATAACCCAAGATTAATGGCCATGCCATAACCCCACAAAAGCTCCCCGCAATTTTGCTAGAGCCTTTTCTCCAAAACTTTATTCCGATAGAATTTTCCCTCGAAATTTGCCTCCATGTTTCACAGGAAAATGTAAATGCGACGTTTCCTAAAAGGAAAGCCCTGCCGGCGCGAATTAGCTTTCTGGATATTATAAAAGGGCACATCAATAATACCTGGAACTCTGGGAGGTGTGTCGAATTTCCAGACAACACAAATACTCAGAGATTCCCCCTAAAAGGTCGATACATCTTGCCGAAAATCCGAAGTTTCCTGATTGCAATACGGATTTGGGTATTAGACCTTCTGACTTTTGCCAGTGGTGGAGATAGGAGTTTAAATAAGTTATTTTGGTGCTTCAACATTTTACCCCCGAGAGTTTTGAGCAAATTGTTCAGTGAATACACCACATGTAATGCAGCTAGAGAAAGGGTTTCCCCATATATATTATTTAAAAACTAAATGAACTGCACTTAGATTTTGCTTACGGGTAAAGGAAGAATTTTGAATTTTGACAAGGTCAGCTATGATGAAATGGAACTTCTGTCACAGTGGTGTATCTCAGTATTATTGCTAAGATGACCATGGTAGGCTACTAAATGACAAATCATCTAGTTTCGACCAAAGCGCCCCGGAGAAGCCGCATGACAAAGCCGAAGCAGGCCGAACGTAGTGTGGACGCTGCGGATGGTTGACAAATCCGCGCGGCAAAACCGAGCGGCTTTTTTTTTTCGAAGGATAACACCTACCCATGAAAGCCTGTACTCTTGAAGTTGTATGGGTTGTTCTGTGGTTTAAAGATAAAGGCATAGACAAAGCTACATCTAGACTGTGGCTCCCCAAAATGTC
This sequence comes from Pseudeuparius sepicola, assembly GCA_963920635.1. Classification (NCBI taxonomy): domain Eukaryota; kingdom Metazoa; phylum Arthropoda; class Insecta; order Coleoptera; family Anthribidae; genus Pseudeuparius; species Pseudeuparius sepicola. Next base: position 51,022,270 of record OY987301.1, read on the forward strand.
CTAAATAAAACTATTGATAGAAAATCTCATCTTAAGCAAAAAAGTTCCTATGAACATAGGTACAAACAATTTTAACAAGGAATATGCAGGATGTTGCAAATGACAGCCTTAGTAGGTAATATTATAAAAACTGTTTTTAAAAATCATAACTAAAACCACAGAAAATATATAGTATATTTTCTGTGCTAAAACTAATGACGAAGCAGCAGATTCTGATGTAACCTGTATCGGTTCTCCTATTTCACATAAATTCTAAGGCTTTCGGGAACCCAACAAATAATTATAAAAACATACACTGAAAAAAGAGGTCCTAATGCACATTGTACTTGACACTATTTTAATTACAACAGGTAAGGTTTTATTTACTGCCATATGGTGATGCGGCTTGTTGTTAATAAAAGCTTTTACTTGGAACGTAGTTTCATATGTCAGTAACGGATTGATTTGCTATAAATAAAAATATCCTAAAAAACTATGTAGCATTAATAGCAAATAATAGAAATATTAACTGTTGGTGTCGTTATATTTGTGCAGAACAGTGCAAAGAAAATAGTAACAAGCTAATAAATACAAATATGGCATTAAGTTGTCACTATTAATAAGTCACTTACTCTAAATGCTAGAGTACTTGCGAAGAACTCCGAGTTAGGCCGAAGGTTGTCGAAAGGCGCAGACGTATATATACCCGCGCTGAGGACGCGTCGTCACAGTCCCGTAGTTAATGCCGAAGCCTGAAGGTGTGTGAAGTCATGGAATGCAGGGTGTTATTGAAATACTGTAACAAACTTTGACAGGTGGTGGAACTGCCAATTTGTTTTTAAAGTTTCTATAATATAAAATGCTTTCCAAGAAAGATAAAGAGCGTTGAATTGTTCACAAAATAAAGCAGCAAAAAACTATACATATGTGACCCTATATACTTTCATTATTAGGTATATTAGAAATACTACACTTCCTACAAGCACAGAATAAATAGCTTTGCAACAGAAGCCTCTTTACGGACATATGTGTCAAAAATAAGCGAGTCTCCATTTCAATTTACAGAAAGACAGACAGCATTTTAAGCAAAAATCGAATAAAATGCATATTATTCATGTCTTTAGAAGGTATTTCGCTAAAAAGCGAGTCTCCTTTTGACACATGTCGCTAAGGAATTGTCTGTATTACTCGTTAGTCTGTGGTACAAGTTACTATAATTTGATATGATTAACTGGTTCAATAGACCCAATTAACCAAGTCAACTGTCATCAGTAAAATGGCACTTACAGGAATCAGAAGGTGGTGCTATTGTTAAATACTGGGCACATTTACTATAAATAACTGGTGTACTACTGGAAATTACACCTTGGTATTTGGGCCAACTACCACAATTTAGTAAGAAAATTTACCTACTACAAGTGTTCGGTTCCAAGTTACTCATATTACTAAGAACAAATACATGGTTCATTTCTCCTCTGTTTAGCTTGCCATTTTAATTGTGACATTTAAAATTGTAATTGCCAGAAGTAAACTTTTTTCTCCGTGTAGGCCTGCTTAATTTTCGCCTCGGCAACTAAATTCACTACACAAGTTACTATGTCTTCTGCTTTAAAATAACAGATGGAAAACGTTATGTCTCCAATTCGACTTACCTCACTATTTATAGCATTGCCTTGAGAATGTCAATGTAGATTATTATTTTTAATTCTATTTCTATTTCTGTATCACTTTTCGTACTTATATTAAATTCTAACGGAATCCTAGTGCGGGATATTACCGTATCCAGTTCTATCACCAACCTGGAATAAGGGTTAGAGGCGAAGGGTGGCCCATAAATCATTATTTCCGTTGTCAGAAAGCGTTCCCCTTCAATTATTGTTGTCGACATCCCCATCGATTTTATTTACGTGGAAAATCAGCGTAACGCGATATACGAAAAGAGCATTTTCCCCACACCTGTTCCACATTTTTCACTGAGCTGTATGAAAAAATTTACATATTATTCAGTGAGGTACACCATAAATAGAATCCAGACTCCCATCTGGAGTTGCCGGGTCAGCTACGTAGGTCTGAAATTGTAGTAAGTAGTTTTAAATAAGCAGAACAAACCCGTGAATCATATTTGAGGTTTTGCATATTTGAATCAGGAAGCGGCATACGTTGTATGATTTAATGTATCATTTCCCAGCAGAATAATTTATTGGTTTAATGAATTATGTCCTAATAACTGCTATTATTTTACAGCTACCGCCCTTTAATTTTACTAATTTCATTTTAAACTCCTGGAAAATTTTAATGGGGTCGGTTATTCTCATTTTCGACAAAATTGAAAATGGTGTTCCTCTCCGGGAAACAAATCTACATACCTACTACATCTACGTACTTTTTCAACTTACTGACCATGAATTACAAAAAAAAATTAAGATTTTTTCGTTTCAATTGTATATTATTTTAAAAACGAAGCCACACATTTCAAAATGCGCACTTTCGACTATGTTGTAGCTTTGATAAACTATTTTATATTAAAGGAAACTAAACTTGCTACACGATATCCATCCCGCATGTTAGTTCCACCGTTAATAAAGTTAAAATTTAGATTTTATTGGAAGTTTTCCCTAGGTTTAAATAGTGCTCGAAATTGCGATGTTGTCTTAACATTCTATGCAATAAACTATTTTAATACCCCTTAAAGTTTATAACGTTAATATAAATAAAGTATTGTATTGTTACCTTGTTTTTATAGCAATAATTGGTTCCCAGCAGTACTAGCAAAGATAATAATATTCAAATCATGATCTTTGGTACTAGTATGAAGTTGAAGGACTGAAAATACAGAAATGAGTTGTGGGTTTTAAGATATACAGTCGAACTAGGTTATAACGAACCTTTAAGGAATCGTGAAATTGGTTCGTAATGCCAGTGTTTATTATAAAAGAGTGTTTTGTGAATTTGTGAATTTGCACAACCAATTTGCAGCTTGTGAATTATATTCAACTTATCTGACAAAAAATTGAATTATTATATGGACATGTTTATAGTGATACATAAGTATAAATTCACTACGCAGTTATTATCTACCGACTAAATCAAAACAAGCGCATAAACTCGCAGAACGGACCTAGTGAAAAAAAGATGTTCGACTACGGTTTGCATGCCCGGCAAAGGGGCCGCCAACATAGATTGGAAGCCAATAAGAAAGCTGCATTTTTGTCAGGATATTTGAAAAGGAGGAAGAAGAAGGCTTATATCAAAATGATACCAACAGAAACCCTAATTGACAGATCATGGCGGCCCAAAAGCAAGATTCAGTCAGAAACCCTCTCTCGAGTTCGGAAGTCCCGCGGGTAGAAAATGTTGTAAATATGTTATAATCCAGTATTCTTTATACCCGTGTTCGTTACAGCCGAACAAAATATGCGATTAGTGTAAACTTTGGATGGGTATATTTCAAATCCGTTCATTATAGCCGAGTGTTTGTTATAACCCGTGTCCGTTATAACTAAGTTCGATTGTAGAATGGAAGCAGAAAAACTGCCACCTGTTTGTTTTTATCTATCATATTGAAAGCAACATGTTCATCATATTAGACAATAACATCAAGAAATGATTGTTCTCAACCATAACTTCTTAATCCATTTAGCTCCCATTCGAAGATGGCGCTCGGCGCAATAAGGTTTACTGCCGCCATCAGGGCCCTAAATATAATTTCCCGGCACTCCATAAAGTGTATATCAAGGTGATTTATTAGCTTTTTCATTGTGGTTTGCGCCGCTCGCGGCCACTAAAGAAAGAAAACACAACCGAATCGATAACTGGGTCCTGTTGTTTCACGGCTGCCGCCCCGAACCACCCCCTCCCCCAGCACGAACCCTCTCCCCGCCCCCATAAACCCCCTCACCCTTGGCAATTAACCGGGAGTGGGCTGGGGGGGCGCACCTGTAGGGGGGGCAGTAGCGGCGAGAGGGCGACGAGAAAATTAAAAATATAATGGAATGAAAAATTCATGTTACTTACTGAGACTGAAATATAATAGTTGATTTCTTTACTAACGGAAAGAAAATAATAAGTTTTCTCAACGCCTACTTTTTTAATGCGTGCAAGAATAATAAGCATCCCATGTGCTCCACGAATTGAAATTTTGAAGTTATTATTAGTTGGATATGATAATAAGAGAGTAGACTAGAAAACATATTTATTAAAAAGTACATTTGAAGCAAATAAAATTTAATTTGAATTTAAAACAGTCAAAAAATGTGTTATTTCACAATATATGTTTTCTTGTTTATTAATTTAGCAGGCCGTTATTATTCCATTATATAGGTATGCTCTGAGCGTCACTTGTTTTTGATTTCATGGCACCCTATATTAGAACCACGAATTTGCTATTTAAATTATTCAGTTTCTCAAAGTTTGACACCACAGAAAAATAACAAATGAATTGTTACCAAAATTAATACATGGCTATTTTGAGGGATACCGAAAAATTCGACGGTGTTATTTTTTGGACTAAAAAATGCCTATTACAGCTTTCGAAAAACTCATAGGCTTTTGTTGCAATGCCAAACCAATACTTCGTATACATACATATAAAATTTGTTCCGTTCAATTCCCACAGTCTACTTAGATATTTAGGCCTGGTAACAAGAAAAACCAGACACTCTGTATCTGTGCACTTTAAAATCCGAAAATTGTAATCTTTTATAAAATTAAAACTCTATAATTTTCTGGAAGAAGGTGAAAACCCTCGTGAAAATCCATTTGAAATAATACTGTGATGGTTTATTTACTGCCTGACAATTATTCAATTATTCAAAAAGTTTGTTGATCGTTCACGGAAAGCAGAAAATGGTAATCAATTTTAAAATTAAAAATCTATAATTTTCTGGAAGAAGGTGAAACTCCATTGGAAATATTACTGTGATGGTTTATTTACTGCTGCCTGAAAATTATTCAAAACGTTTGTCAATCGTTCACGGAAAGCAGAAATTGGTTTTATTCAAAATTAATATTTAAACTATTAATTAAAAATTTATATTTATACTAATTCGTCTCATTAATTCCCATTTCCACGCGTCTTCAAAAAACGATTTCAAAAAATCGTGGCAATCACACGACAATTTTTCTCCACAAACCCACCCGACGTTTATATTTCAGTCTCCCTCCGAATTCGTCGTAAATCTGGAGTTGGAAAGTTTATGTGCATTATTCTCGAATCCGCTCCAGACACTCCTCCGCCAGGCAGGAATTTTCAAGGAAACGAGAAACGCAATAAAAGAACCGACCGGGAATTCTCAACAGTGTTTAGTTTTGCAGCAAACATTCTAATACCTTTTTATGGCGACATCTCGAAACAAATTGTTCTGTGCGCCTGTATGGTTTAGGCAACGAGCGTTTTATTAGAAAAATGACCTATTCAGAAAATTAAAGTTACCTACGGTATACCAAAACGAGAAAATTTATTAGGCAACAATATATAGGCAAGCCTCCGTTTCAATTTGCAGAAAAATAGCTAGTATTTTAAACATAACTTTAGTTCAAAAAAATCTCTTTGCTATAAGATCAAATAAAATGCACAACATTTATCGGTTTAGAAGATATTTTGCCTAAAAACGAGTCTTCTTTGGACACCTGTTGCTAAGAAGTTGACTATTACTCGTTAATCTGTGACTATACCGAAGTCTTAGCCTCTAGTATAGATTTTCCAGGAAACGTTTTCCATAAAAAATAGTTTACTAAAATTTATCTAATCATCCTAAACACAGGACATGAGAAAAAAAAACAAGAATTTTCTTTCGAAAACAAACTAAAAATTATCGAAGCTCGTCAAAAAAACACAATACAAAATCTTTGTTTACGATCAAGGTCTCAGATCTCTCAGTGTACCGCATCAGACATCATAGACATCGCCATAAGTAACAAGAGTGTGTCAGTCCTTGCGTTTTCACCCGAGGGTTTCGACTGACCCTCGCGGCTTGCCGGGTTCCCTAAAGGGGGCTGCAACTACTGGGAGCACTGATGAGGGTAGATATAATCCAATGCGACAACAGGTAATCCAAACAAACAGCGTGCATTGACCAGGACGCGCAACAACGATTGCCTGGCCAACTCAGGGGACCGGTGTCTGTGGACCGACCAGACTTTATGAACCCGACGCGCCCCGGGTGCGATTGTAGACAGCATCCTCGCTCTGTCTATGAGCCCACAAGTCGGTTGATCAACAGCTTGCGTGAAGATACCGTCGTCAGCCCCCCCTCCCAGCAAGCCAGCTAGGACAAAGGTTGCCGAAAGCGGTATCTTTTGCCGGAACGCATTGATGGCTACTCCATTATATTATAGCCAAAAAATATGCTTAGCTAGTATTTTGCCATATTTGCACATTGACCCGCTAGACTACTAAGTTCCCTCTGTACTTTACTGAACTTTAATTATTGTTTTGGATAGTCCACATCAGTGGCGCACCCAGAAAATATGATAGGGGGAAGGGGCAACTTAAAAAGTTTGACGTATTGCATACAAAATATTTTATGATTAAAGAAATTTCCAGGCCAGGTGTCCGATTGGGAAAATAATTGCCGAGAGTCACACAGAGGACAGTACATCTACGATACCACCCTCGAGAATTTTTTAAAATATGACAGGTCTGGGGGGCGAGGCCTCCTACCCCCCCCCCCTGGGTGCGCCCCTGGTCCACATGTTTCTTTGTTGACAAATAGATACTAACTAACTATTATACAATCACATTAAAAAAACTATTAGATAGATTATCGGATAGAGACATTACAGGACGTAAAAAGATAGATATAACTATTTTATTAGTATATCTCAAAGTTTGTCAAAGTTGTCAAATTAAAAAGATGTTGCGAAGTATCAAAAGATGGCACTCTATGTACGTTCATAAAAGTATAGTAAAAGGAATTAAGAAATATATTTAGAAAAGGAATTTAATAAGTTCACATTGTTCAATTTTTCAATAACTGTATTTATTGTATTATAATATGTTAGGAGGCTCTGTAACAAAAAAGAGCGCGAGACAAAAAAACGAGCCCAAAATAGCGAGTGGACAAACGGAAGGGCGACTTTTGCAGTATTTTACGACGAAAGAGCGAGTTGACAAGAGGGCGAGTGGCTAAAAGGTCATACCTACAATATGCGCACTCACTCAGTAATAGCTATAAATATGTCCATCGACTCGAAAATTACATGCAAACCCTCAACAACACCTAGATAATAATAATTACTGCAGCTACGACTAACTAAAATTGACAACGGAAATAAATAAATACAATTTCGCATATCTGAGATTTCTGTAAGTATATCTAGAAACGTTCGTGACATTTTCTGAAGCTGAAACGATGGAATTTGTCAAGTCTCAGAAAAGCAAGGTACGGAAGCGCTGAGGGGCCACATGGTGATTTTTTCTGCCGGCCGAGTTCGAACTCGGCCGGCCGACTTCGTCGACTTCCAACTCGACCGGCCGAGTTTGAACATGCGGGAACTTAGTTTGACATACCAAACCAACAAACAATCTAACCTACAGTGTCCACGGATTGAGATCACATAAATAACAAAAAAAATTCGAGTTGAAATTTGAGCATTTGGGGATCAGCGCTGCTTGGTTTGAAAATAATATGTGACATAATTTTACTATCGAAAAATCACCTTGGAAATTATGAAGAAACTAATTTTCCACATCAGTAAAGTGCCCTTTTCGCGGAAAAATATTATTAAGGAAACTTGTTCAGAATGAAAAACTGAGTAGGTTTGCGAAATTTCGAAAGTTTAAGTCTATACCTACTTTGATTTTTTTTGCATTTTCCGACTTTTTTTAGAAAAGTGGATTTTGTGTAGTTTTCACATCAATATCTTATTAGGGTCTACTTTGATTTTTGTGCGTTTTAATTTTAGCAGAAAAAAATCAAAGACGACTTGTGCTTTCGAATTTTTTCACACCTATCCAGTTTTTCATTGTCAACAAGTTTTTTAATAACATTTTGATGTAAAAACTACACAAAATGCACGTTTCTAAAAAAAACTGTGAAAAATGCCAAAAAATCAAAGACTTTCGAAATTTCGCAAACCTACTTAGCTTTTCATTGTGAACTCGGCCGGTCGAGTTGGAAGTCGACCGGCCGAGTTCGAAGGCGGCCGGCCGAGTTCGAAGGCGGCCGGCCGAGTTCGAACTCGACCGGCAACAAAAAATCACCATGTGGCCCCTCAGAGCTTCCGTAGCAAGGAAAATCTTTTGGACAAGGGATACAGGTATATGCTCGATAAGAAGAATATATCGTCGGTATAACGTGGAGATGTTGTAAGAAAGACTACAGGGGCAGGCTGACGTCCAAAGGAAATGTGGCAATAAAAAAGGTCGTGCATAATCACCCACCAGACCCAGCTGCCAACGAAGCATTCAAATTGGAATACGCGATGAGAGTCATGGCCAAGGAAACGCACGAAATTCCTCGAAACCTCATCCAGGCTTCCACTGCCGGAGCTTCCCTTGAATGTTCGGCATTGCTTCAAAATTATGACTGTGCGAGAAAAATGGTCGACCAGCAACGAAAAAGCGGCCAAACGCAAAAAGTTAATTTTACATCGCTATCCGAGATACAGCTGGATGAAGAGATTACTGTGACCGAAACTGGTGACCATTTTCTACTATGGGATTCTGGTAATGATGCCCAAAATAGAATATTTATGTTCGGTACGACGGAGAAACTAATTTTGTTAAAAGAGTTCCGCTATTGGTGCCTAGCCGGAACGTTCCAAGTAACTCCGTATTTGTTCTCTCAGCTGTTTACTATACATATTTTCGTAGAAAATAAAGCCTTTCCTGTCGCATACTGTTTGCTACAGGATAGGCGTACGGAAACGTATAATAGAGTACTCAGGAAACTGTTGGATTTAGGACCTGAACTTGACCCAAAAAGCGTCCTCTGCGTGATTTTGAAATCGCCTGCCTGACCGCTGTCAAAGACGTTTTTTTCCAGCGCCGATAGTCGTGCTTTTTCCATTTATCACAGAATATGTGGAGAAAAGTGCAAAGCCTCCGATTAGTAAATTTGTACAAGTCCAGCGAGACGATAAGAATTCAGGTAAAGTCCCTACTTGGCGTTAAACTTCGTTATGGAAGCCGATGTACCAAGAGCTTTTGAAACGCTTGTCGCCAACTTCCCCGAAGAACTCAATCCTCTAATAGAATATTGGGAGTCCAATTACATAGGACGCAGACATCTGAAGATCGAACCCCGATTTGCCATTTCCATATGGAACATGTTCAATCGTGTTTTATATGAACTCCCTAGAACTAATAACTCATTAAAAGCTTGGCATCAGCCTTTAAAGAAGTCGTTTCGTTGCCAGAACCCTAATATATTTAAGTTTTTGAACCAACTAGAAAGGAGCAGAAGCAGAGTTATTGTGAATTGCGTATGCAAGGATACAAGCTTGTTCACCGGAATCACGAAAATTCCAACAATAAATATGTCAAGTTAAATAATAGATTAAAAATTCTTAAAGAGGATTACTACAACGATTTAGTTAAATATTTTTTAAGATCGGTGGCATTGAACTTATCGTTATAACTCACACATAAATTTATTTCGTCTTTGTAAGTTCACTGTTTGTATTGTGATCTACATTATTTTTTTATCAATATGCGAATTTTTCTCCTTCAATAATTGAAAGTTATTATTTCGGCCTATTGATCTTTTGGAGGACTCCTCGTTTCGTCGTCGTCTCCTCCCGACGATATGCACCAGTCCTTATCTTCTGCACAGTCACTCACACTTAGTTTTTCACTGTCCCCCAGCTTCCTATTTCCTTTTCGTGCTCGGTTTTTGCCTGACTTTATTTTATTCACTCGCTGGAGTTTTCTATTCCTCGGAATTCCATGGAATTACTTGGAATTCCGAGGACTTACTGTGGAATTACATAGAATTACTGTGGAATTACTGTGAAATTACATGGAATTACAACAGACATTCCTTCTGTTATGCGCATGCGCACTGGAGTTCTGGCGTCGTCGGAATTTTTCGGCGGCTGTCGGAGTGGAGTTACGCCACTGGAACCCCTACGCTACTGAGTTGCCGCACACCTGAAGATAACGCGCGACCTAGCGGTGACTAAAGACTTTCTCAAGAATAATCATTTTAAATTCTTGCTGTTCTAAGGCATCCCTCGAGAGTTATCTTATGAACCTTTTACATATGTCAACATTTTACCGTACATAATTTTGTAATATTATATAGGTCAGCAATCTCCCGTAGGACATTTAATTATGCCCATTTTTATCAAAGCTTACCTTTTTCTTTACAGCATATTATCTTTTAAATTTTATATAAAAGAGACGTTTGACTACTACCAAGTTAGTTATACCGCTCGTCCTGTAATCTGTACAACTCGCTGTCGGAACCGAATAAATCGCTTGAGTAAACGCGTATGTTTTATTGGTGTATAAGTTTGGTGCCGATAAGGGATTAGCTCCAGTTTCAGATCAGAAGGTTGACTCCCTGTGCGTCTTCAACGAACCACACCACGATTGCAGAAGACGCAACGTAAGTGTGGTAGTTTAACTTTAGGTATTGATGCCGACGACGGGTGGACGGAATTAGCGTGTTCTTGGCGCTGGAGTTCGCTTCAAATTTGGACGTAAATATATACCTAAGTCATTGGAGAGTAGGTGTATATAGGATGTCCCAAAAAAATTGTCATCCCTAGTCGGTACCCGTCTGAATTTTACAGATTGGAGAGATAACACTAACATACAAATATTATACTTAGCAATTTATTCATAGTTTTATGCTCGGTTCTGTTATACCTTCAGGGTGATTCTGATTCGTAATAGCATGAGCAAAAGTCAGTGGCGCTCCCAGAAATAAATCTTGGGGGAGGGCGAAGGAAAATAATTTCCAGGGCCGTGGCTAGACTTTGGTCGGGGGTGGGGCTCACAATCATGTGTGCTACTGCACACATGAGGTATGTGCTGTTTTTTTTTTTATAGAGAAGACAAATAAGTATTTCTTAGAGGTGATCATTCAGTAAAATGCGCCGTTGGCGATTTTGTTTTGAAATATTGAAGGAAAATGTTAGGAGAAATATGTCAACAACATTCTCCCGGCTGGCGGCGGATTGGCGCGGTGAAATAGAAGCTTGGAGAGCGAGGCTTAGCCCCTTCAACCCCCCTCTTTTGGGTGCGCCACTGGCAAAAGTAACAACCCGCGCCTTTTTTTGGAATACTTAATAATTATTATTTGCGACTTTGTTCTTGCATTATCATTCCGTTTGTCTTTTTGTCGAGCTCAAGACCCTATAAATTTCCAACTTTATTTTTGCCTTTCCCCTTTTGTCTTTGTATTGCATTGTATTGTGTTGTGTTGTGTTGTGTTGTGTTGTGTTGTGTTGTGTTGTGTTGTGTTGTGTTGTGTTGTGTTGTGTTGTGTTGTGTTGTGTTGTGTTGTATTGTATTGTATTGTATTGTATTGTATTGTATTGTATTGTATTGTATTGTATTGTATTGTATTGTATTGTATGACTCTATTGAAGAACTCTTATAATATACTATTATTAAGTTTCCGAATCGACCAGTGGCGGAGATATGTATAAAACTAAAATCAATGTACAGGGTAGGACACTTCAGACCATAAAGTATTACTATTTTGTAGTACGAGCATATATTTTTATTTACAGGTGCCTGGTTTTCGAGATACAGGGTGTTTAAATTCTCTTAAACGCTTTATTTTTTTATTATTATTATAACCGTTAAAGTTCCCCGAATGGCCAGTGGCGGAGAAATGTGGTGTAACCTTTTATCCACAGCCTCCACATCTTCGAAATACAGAGTGTTTAAATTGTCAAAAATACGATAACAATACATAAAACAATAATATCATCCATTGCCAACTATTATTTTTTACCTATTTTTTAACCCGACAGTCATCGTCGATAAAATTGCTTGCACAAAAATGGTTTTTGGACAGGCAAGTTTTGATTCTCTTAACCATAACGCTTTATTTAATATATTTTGGCCTACCTATAATAGTAATTTGAAAGTATCATTTCTTGAAATTAAATAAAACAAATTCTCATTGTAAAATTTAAAAATATACAGTGTGTTTGGAAATATCGAGGGAAATATAGTCCTGTTTTCTCTGAAACCCAATTAGGAGTATTCTTGGAAAATTGTCCAACTTTTTGGACGCTAATAATACTTTTTGGACCCACAAAAATGATCGTAGTGGGCCATGCGTTTGATTTTTAAAACAAGTGAACGATGCTTTGGATACATTTTACAGAGACCTATCCATAAAAAAAGTTTTTCAAAATACCATAAATAACATTTTTATGGGGGTGGTGTGTGTTTAGAATGGACCGAGGAAGGGACACACTGTATAACATAATTATTAATTAAAAAATTCAAAAATTAATACAGGAAATATAACATTTTTAAAAATCAGTAAGTAGAACATTGAAGAGCCGCTAAAATTGTAAGTTAAACAAAATCGCCATAGGCGTGCTTCTGAGATCCAACACTAACCCTAGTTAGCCCGCTAGATAGCGACAGATTTTTGGACGAGAATTTACTCAGTATGCCACTCAAAGGGCATTATGTTGCGTATATTCTCACAATAATAAAGTATGAACCAGAGTCATCCTGGGTCCTTCATATGGAAAATTGAGTTTTCATTTATTCGAAAAATATGGATTTTGATATGATTTTAGTCAGGCTGCCATGTGTTTTCTAAAGAATTTCAAAATAGAAAATTCCTCAGAAAACCATAGGCATACCGTTAGCGTGGGCGCAAAGGTCTGTTATTGTCACGTGAACTTTTATTTTAATAATTAATTTGTCCACGTTTCTCAACAGGCTGCCAATGATAAGTATTCAAGTTGTTCTCATAAAACTGATGAAGAAAAGATAACATACCGTTTGCGCATGTCCATATCAAAATGCATATTTTTTCGAAAAAAATAAAACTCAGTTTATACAGGGTGAGTCACATCTAAAGGCAGAGCCGAAAACACAAGGTAGAACTCGCTAAAATAAGCACATATGCTTAATAAACATTAGCTCAAAAACGCTTGGTCCTCCATATACAGCGTGCTGAAATTTTTCTAAAAATACCGTATTTTTTTAATTTCTTTCGAGCTCATTTAGGAATTCCAACCAAATTTTGTACACATTCTGAATTGGACGGTTGCCATTTTGTGCAATAATTTGAACCCGTTCAAATGACCAGCGGCGTAGATACAAATAGTTACTCTAAATAATTGTAAAAAAATTAGTACGGTTCGGTACCAAAAAGCGCCTCTTGGTATTTTTTTATATCTGGTACAGTTTCTTCTTCGTAATTTCGGATTTTTTAAACTAGTGCCAAAGCGATTATGCTGGCATTTAGAATAAAATTATTTGTATCTACGCCGCTGGTCATCTGAACATGGCCAAATTATTTCAAAAAATGACAACCCATAATATGTACCAAATTTGGTTGGAATTCCTAAACGGACTCGAAAGAAATTAATAAATATATATGTTATTTTTGGAAAAGTTTCAACACGCTGAATATGGAGAACAAAGCGTTTTTGAGCTAATGTTTATTAAGCATATGTGCTTATTTTAGCGAATTCTACCTTGTTTTTTCGGCTCTGCCTTTAGATGTGACTCACCCTGTATATATACACAACATAATGCTATTTGAAATGCATACTGAGCACGGGCGTAGCCAGGATTTAGTTTTGGGGGGTTTTAGTTTGAGAAGTAAATAAAACAACAAAAATATACTTATATGAAATTTAATATCTATATATCCATCCGAAAAACTACGACATATATTTATAAAGTTCTTAACTTTAAATGAAATGGATAAATTAATTTCGTTCCTCTGCGCTAAATCTAAAACCATTAAAGAAGAAATCTTCGGCTTTTTCTTTTAAATATATCTACTACTTCATCTGCATGCATTTCTGTTCCATAGTGAATGTTCATTAGAGCCAAACCATTAAGTCTGTTTTCACTTGTAGTGTTTCGTAAATAGTTTTTCAGTCTCCTTAGGCTCGAGAAAGACCTCTCTGGGGTAGCAGTGGATACAGGAATGGTAGCCAAGATTTGTAGTAATGTGTAAATATTAGGATAAAGGTTTTTATCGCACATATCTAGGCATTCCAAACTAGATTTCGGGGTAGGCAGTCTTCTTATCAGCATGCAAGGTAGCTGAAGCTTTGATAGCTAAATCCAAATTTGTTTCTTTATTAGAAACCCCTTGACCTTGACTACACCATTTTTTCCAGTAGTCCATACCTTTAGGTTTACCACCCTTCCTTTTTTCCCCTCCATTTTTCGACAGTAATAATGATTCACGTCTCTATCCTTAACAAGGATAGATAATATTAGGTAATATAATCTATCCTTAACAAGGATAGATAATATTTGGTAATATTTTGCTTATTTCGGGGGGGGGGGGTTTGAACCCCCGAAACCCCCCACTTGGCTACGCCCGTGATACTGAGTAAAATCACGTGCAAAAATCTGTCACTCTCTCCCGGTCTAAGTTATATCCAACACTTTAAAAAAATTCATTTGTATAAAGGTTGTTCAAATTCATCCCCTATTTGTCCACCCTTAGGATTGAAATTTTTCTCTTCAAATTTAATTTCTCTTCAAATAATATGTGACCACCCCTAAGGTAACCCCTTTCTAATAAAATAAGAATCATCCAAATCGGTCCAATATGAACTTTCATCATCCCCTATTTATCTATCCTTAGGGGTGGAACTTTTTATTTAAATTTAAATGGGACCACACCTAAGGTACCCCCTTTTGAATAAAGAATAAGATTTCCAATGTAGTATGTTGGGGAAAAAAATACCTAAAATATGAAGGTACAGGATTCGAGGCCACGGCTCTCTTTACAAACCCAAGAAATTTCGGCAGTTTTCGGGTTTTTCAAAAATATCTCTGAAAGTAGGCCATGGATCTCAAATATTACACAAGTTACCCTATCAAAAAAGCAATCATTTATTTCAAATAAAGTTCTCAGAAAAATAAATTGTAAGACTTATTGGGGGATTTGTTGGACGAATATTGTTATTTGTAAAACAGGCTTTAATAACTGGAGTATTGTGTATAGGCTCTTGTAAGCCTGTCGTGGTTTCAGCATGGCCACAACTGGGCACTTCTCAAATTGGTGGGGCTCCGAGGTCTGTACTTCTTTATTTTTCTATAACGGAAAGTTATTTGTGATTTGAAATAAATTATTCACTTCAATATTGTGCGCTGTGTGGAGACTTCGAACTCTTTCACGCATTTCGGCGACAATTCGTCAACAACTGTTTAGGTCCCAAGTGTCCAAACTGTTATGGACACACAGAATATTTTACACAATTCTTCATATAAAAGTTAAGAAAATACACAAAAATTAATAAAGCTTTAACTTTTGCAGAAAAAATCTCCTTTCAACAATACAGTTAATTAAAGTAATTTAGTGACAGATTCCTACCCGATGACAGTAATTTAATTATTCCCAAAGATTATGAATCATGGCCAACTAAATAAAAATTCCCTCGGTTACCTCGTTTGAATTTTATGAGCATATTAAAATGGGTACTGTAATTTAGGGAATCCTGTGGTTCGCTATATCTTGATACAGGATGTCATGCAATTGTACCTATATCTAGACCTAAGGAGCAGTTATTCAGTTCTTCAACTAACAAAAGGTCTGACAAAAATCAACAGTAGGTCTACTGTCATCGCCGCAAAGTTATGATGCCTTATTGTCTTTAGGTTTTCAAAAGAAGATATGTTTAGAGGAAATAGCTGATGATATTATATAGAAGCTGTAACCATTCCACCAAAGAAATTCTTGCCTTACTGGATATAGAAATAGAAGATAAATTAATATGGGGCAAATAATGGCCCAGAGTAGGGCTGTTCGATCTCCGAATTTCAGTATCGGAAATCGATACTGAAAAAATATCGATAAAATCGATCTTATCGATATAATCGATCTTATCGATAAAATCGATCTTATCGATATAATCGATCTTATCGATAAAATCGATCTTATCGATATAATCGATCTTATCGATAAAATCGATCTTATCGATATAATCGATCTTATCGATAAAATCGATCTTATCGATACATTCGATCTTATCGATCTTATCGATCATGTTGATACATTCGATCTTATCGATCTTATCGATCATGTTGATAAAATCGATCGATAAAATCGATCTTATCGATAAAATCGATCTTATCGATATAATGGATATTATTGATAAAATCGATATAATCAATTTTATTTAAGAAGCTAGACAAAAAAAGGCCGATCGGCTCGCTGCGGACGCGGTCTGGACGCAATGGGTGCAGCAATTTCCTTTATTTTTGCAAACAATTTCAAAAGATAGATATAATTGGAAAGATCGATAAAATCGAAAAGATCGATAAAATCGAAAAGATCGAAAATATCGATAAAATCGAAAAGATCGATAAAATTAAAAAGATCGATAAAATCAAAAAAATCAAAAAGATCGATAAAATCAAAAAGATCGAAAAGATCGATAAAATCGTTAAGATCGATAAAATCGAAAAGATCGAAAATATCGATAATATCGATATTTCGATTTATCGAAATTGAATATCGAGTATCGATAAAAGCGATAGTATCGATACTTTCGATTTTATCGATATTTTGTCTCAGGCCTAGCCCAGAGCTACAAGCAATAGAATCAGATTGGAGGTTCAGTAATAAAATCAACAGATATGTCCAAAATTAACTATAATAATTTAGAGAAAAAAATACAGAATATTAAAAACTAAACAGAAAATTAATTTCTTCGCATTTTGGGTAAGAATCTCACACTGAAGAATATTTTAATTTTCCAGTTTTATTTAAGGATCGGAATAGCCGTCAAATTGGTTTCCCGGTCGGACGATTCTTTTCTGCAGTATGGGTCGCTATTAGATATGTGGGATTTTTTACAATAATATATCTATTATAAGCAATGGATGCCAAGAAGCTTCTAAAAGACAAGACTTTCCAATTCTACATTTACAATTTTGGATGAAGCTGAAATGTAAAATGCGCTGATCCTTTAAATGCTTTAAATCTGAACAAAAAATCCACGAAAATTACAGGAAACAAACAGGCACGAAACAAACGGCGTTGCCGCGTCGAAATCGAATAACGCGGGTCTCGGGGGCTTCGCGCACGGGAAACAAAGCCGTCACTCCCCTCCTCCCCTCTCCTCCATTCTCCTTGATTATGCCTCCCCCAAGGCCCTTCGCAGTAAATTCGGGAGATATGGCAAGGCACACCTGAGGGCTCCGCCGGAAATGGCTTACGGGGACCGCTGGAAAAAATGTAGGGCGTTTTTATGTCTTAAACGGATGGAAGCAACACGGTATCGTAGAACGGGGGTACTCAGGAAATGCAGTGCTATTTGGGAAATAGGTGAAAATTAGTTATATCTGTTTAATTTCTACGTGGGTTTTTCGCCACAGAAACCTGAATCTAATTACTAATTAAAACTAATTAAAAGACAACTTTTTCGAGTTGCCAGGAAAATTTATAAATACCTACCTACGTAACATTAAACGAACGAAAGTTTGAACCTTAACTCAAAAAATAGCTTCAGCAACTATGTTTTCTGAGCATAAACCTTCTTTATCTTTTACTTTTACCTTATCTTTAAGAAATATTAAATGTCATTGGTCAGTTTGTGGCGACCTGCCTGTCACCTGTTTTGCAACCAAGAAATCACCAGTTTGAGTATCTAGGAAGCGGCGACCCTGGAAAAGAAAATAACAAGAAAACAATGAGAAGAAATATGAACACATAAAAAGTCTTGTATTTGAATAAAAGATAGTATTTTAATGTGAGGTATATTAGTATATTAGTATATTAATATATATTATATTATATTGTATTTTATTGTATTGTGTTGTGTTGTGTTGTGTTGTGTTGTGTTGTTTGCGTTGCGTTGCGTTGCGTTTCGTTGCGTTGCGTTGCGTTGCTTTGCATTGCATTGCATTGCATTGCATTGCATTGCATTGCATTGCATTCCATTACATTACATTACATTACATTACATTACATTACATTACATTACATTACATTACATTACATTACATTACATTACATTACATTACATTACATTACATTACATTACATTACATTACATTACATTACATTACATTACATTACATTACATTACATTACATTACATTACATTACATTACATTACATTACATTACATTACATTACATTACATTACATTACATTACATTACATTACATTACATTACATTACATTACATTACATTACATTACATTATATTATATTATATTATATTAATATTTCTAAAGTCAGTCAATGGAAAGTTTACCAAGAAGCATTGGACCAAATCCGGAAGCAAAATGAAAAGCTTCAACAGCATCTTTTGCAACAGAATTCTTCCCAGATGAATCCGTCGTCAAACTAAGTGTCATCGAATGCAAACATTCTTCATATCACTGTGAAGCTTCCGCCCTTTTGGAAGAACAGACCAGCTCTGTGGTTCGCCCAGGTAGAGGCCCCATTTTCATTCTCCGGAATTACGCAAAAGAGTACAAAATACTCGCATGTAATATCTCATCTGGATAAATGCTACGCCAGCGAGGTTGACAATATTATCACCATATAAATCGAACTTCAAGCTCTGAAGCGTCATCGTTAGCGGTCTAGGTTCCGCAGTAGCTACCAACAAGCAAAAATCAACAATAACACACCAGTCAGCAATTCATCGAACCAAGTTTGTTGGTACCATCATAAATTTAGTCAAGAAACTAAAAAATGCAACCAACCCTGCAAATCTGAATCAACAAACTCAGCGGACAGTCAGTACTAGCGGGGGCCGACTGTCCGCAGTAAGGAAGCCGTCTCTTCGTTTTCGACAAAACCAACAAGCAAAATATTTTCTACTCGATACGGGATCTGATTTGTGCTGTTTCCCTAGATATCTGGTAAAAGAACGTCTTCAGCAGGTAGCCTACAACCTTTAAGCTGCAAACAACTCGACCATTCACACCTACGGCGCTAAACATCTAAGCTTAAATTTTGGCCTACGCCGAAATTAGGTGCTGATTTTTTGGCATTCTATGGACTGCTCCCCGACTGTAGTAACAAACGAATTATCGGCGGAACAACTGGTCTCACCACTCGTTGCCAAATTGCCAACACCCATCAGACTAGTGTCAAAACAATTAAAAATTTCATCAACGCAGAATCTTTCTTTGGTGATATTTTTGAAAATTTTCCCAAACTTACCAAACTCACCACATCTCGTGAAGTGCTGCACTCTACACTGCATCATATCAAGACGACACCTGTCCCTCCTGTCTTTTGTAAACCACCTTGCCTTACTTCAGATCGTCTTCGAATAGCAAAAATCGAATTCGAAAACATGGTTCCCAAAAAAAACAAGTTCACCGGCTTCGAGGATGTTTTGTTTTTTCAATAATCGACCTCGTCAAAGCTTATACGCAGATTCCAGTGAACCCAGACGATATTCAGAAAACAGCAATAGCCACGCCTTTTGAATTGTCTTTTGGATCGAGAAACACAGGACAAACATTTCAACGTTTTATCGATGAAATACTTGTTGGGCTGGATTTCTGTTTTTGCTACATTTACGACATTTTTATTTTCTCGAAAACCCTGAAAAACACCTAGAATACCTGCAAATTGTTTTATAGCTCCTATCCAACTCTGGAATCTTAGTAAACACTAAAAAAAGTGTTTTAGGATCCTCTACATCTACAATAACTTTCTTGGGCTATAAAATTTCTCCTAGTGACACACGCCCTCTACCAGAACATATTGTTGCGCTGCAAGATTTTCCACGATTGTTCGTTAAATCGTAGGTACCTGGATAAAAAAAGATAGAACATAAAATAAAGTAACGCCTGTCTAACCCCTATATAAGTCACTGGTGGGCCGGCTAGCTTGATATTGACAGTAGTTTTGGTTCTTCGTAACATCATGTTGTATATCAAATTTGGTTCAAATATCTTTTCTAGTTTCGGACATAATAATATTTTTTCCCTGAAAATTTCAACATTCCGCATCTTGAAAACGGTTAACAATTGGATAACAAAATGTGGGATTTTTCTTAGCGCAAATGGCCTCCCGTGTCACCCAGGGCCGTTTGATATAGGGTGTAACTTTGATAAGTACAGACATTTTAAGGGCACGTCGGGAAAAATGTGCTTGTTACGCCTATGCAATTAAAATTGTTCTAAAGTGCATATTAACGTCAGAAATAATTTTTTTAAAAACGCTATTAAAACCCCTTTTTCCAACGCCACAGCCAGAGGTCCTTGATCTTGCCGGGACCAGCTGGAACTGAGGCCGCTTCCGGCGGATCCCCCCCCCCCCAATTCCGCCGTGCAGCGTTGTCAGACGTATAGCTCTTTCAGAGTATTTCAGGAATAGTCTTTCAACTAATTTTTGAACAAATCTTTAATGGTTCTTTTAGCGAATAGCATGCAAAAAAACTACCTTTGGATGCCTGGATGATTTTCCTTGCGGGTGTCGTACTCCTTTCTTATGTTATCCAAAAATCCTCTCGCAAATCACAAGAAGCACTAGGTAACTAGCTGCCAGTCTAATCGCTTTTTCCGAGGCTTTTTCGCAGTATTTGAAGAATATTGACGCAACCATGTATCATTTGGTGTATGTGGAGATTAAATAAATAAATAAATAATTTTTGGACAACTCCTTAATGGTTCTTTTAGCGAATAGCTCGACGAATAGCATGAAAAAGCCTACCTTTGAGATGCATCGATTATTTTTACTATTTTCTTGTGTTTAGATACTACCTACCTAACTAGTGGCACTGTTTTTATACAATGGTCGCGAAGGTATAACACTTCGTAGGTAGTCTCTTTTTACGGAAATATGAACAAAACACTTGTTTTTTTTTTCACTGCACACTTAAAGCGGTGCGATTCCAAATATTATAGGGACGTCTCGGTACACAATAAAGCCATTTTCAAGAAAGATTTTCTTTAAATGTGTGGGCAGGAATTGTTAATGACAATCTTGTTGGACCACATATTTTTGAAGGGCGGCTAAACGGAGCTATGTACTTGGACTTTCTGAGGAATAATTTGGAAAATTTTTTGAACGATTTGCCATTAGATTTGATCAGAAATTTGTGGATGCAGCACGATGGTGCCCCGCCCCACCGGGCAAGAATAGTACGAGAATGGCTAGATAATAATTTTCACGATCAATGGATCGGACAAGGAGGGCCTGTTGCCTGGCCACCGAGGTCACCGGACTTAAATCCATGTGATTTTTTCTTGTGGGGTCACATGAAACAAATCGTTTACTCGACTCCTGCAAATACATTAGAAGAGCTACGAGCTCGTGTAGAAGTCGCTGCAAATGATATAAAAAATAGCCACGATACATTAGACAAAATAAAAGAATCTATGCAGCGAAGAGTTGAGGCTTGTATTAGGAATGGAGGACGACATTTCGTACAACTTCTATGAAAAGACATTGATTACATTCTATGGAAAAAGCTCGGGAAAAAGTTAGGTAGGTATGGTATTTCCAAAGTCACTTGAAACGGCATAAAAAACTCTAATTGGAGTCAGGACATAAGCGTCACGCAGTTTTCAAAAATATACATATTCTACAAGCAACATAATATTTCACTTTTAAGGTTTTTTTAAGGTTGTCCTCAAACACAACGTAAAGGTTAATGCACCATAAAATATTGTCAAAAGGTCTCTAAAAAGCCATATCGATTACAACTATTTACGCAAGTATATCCTAAAATCTGTGAACTTATAGCACGCCTATCCACCGCATTTCGCTGTACAAGTGGCCGGCCGTCGAACAGTGTAGCCCATGCAAGTATTGGTGGTATATTACATTAGGCGAGCATGCAGTCACTTGTTTTTACTACAATATCTATCGTCTCTGTCTCTGTTACTTGTAATACCAGGCGCGGTTTAATATGGTTAAAAAAGTGTTTTGTCTCGTATTTTATTGCCAGAAGCGCTTGTTCTCGAGCTACCCTGGTAAAATATAAAAAAAACTCACTTGGAACACAGTGATATACGAGCGCGATCTATTTCATAGCATTACCACGCTCTGCTACTGGTAAAAATACCAGACTTATCAGCAGAAATCATCCGTATAAAATTCGGTAATTATTGAGCATGGTGCGCCCCCCCCCCCCCGATTTTCTTGAAATTTTGGCTACCCTCAGTTTTCGAGGTCCTTGAACACAAATCGCTTGCCTTGGTTTTTGGTGCTAGGGCGTAGTTTCCGAGAAAATGAATTTGAATTTTCAACTTTGCGAAAATGCGAAAATTCATTTTCTCGGAAACTACTCCCGAGCACCAAAAGTTAAGGTCAGATTCGTGTTCAGGGAACTCAGGAATAGGGGGTAGCCGAAATTTCAAGAAAATCAGCGGGTGCCTGCACTAAATAATTACCAATTTTTCTTTATGCGGGATGATAGGGCTACAGGCGAACACCCGCTAAAAAAAGTAACGCGCCGCTGCTCTACCCCATGGGTGGTGTGGAAATTTGCATATTTTTACAGATAATTTGTATTTTAAAACAATACTTTATTCAGTTGATTGTTGATCAGAAATTTATTGTCCCAAGGTGTCCCACGAGATGGCTAATTATTATGATAAAAAATTGCGACCTGAAAATCAGTTGTAAAGTAGGTAGGTAGATAGATACTCCACAAAAGACTTGTCAAAAAATTATGAGTTTTCTAGCAATGACTTCTCCGGGCGGCGCTCGGATACATTTCTGATGCCTAGGTACTTAAAATATCGGTAAAGTGATAAAAAGTGACGTGTTTGTTAAATTATTGTGTGCGCGCGTGAAGAAAACGTGGATACGTACCTAACAGGAATTTTCAAAGGTAGCTAGGTACCTAATTCTGCAAGCAGATTTATTCCACTCTGACATGCGACAACGTCGCGGTATTCCCCCTCCTAATCTAACGTTATTCCCCTCCATCTCCTAGGGAGAGGTTAGACCTCCCCGCTAAGCGCTTCTAGCTAGGATCCAGCGGCGTCCATTAAGCACGGATAAAGATTGATTTGCCCCATTTTCTAAACATCGAGTAATTTTTTTTTTTGCATTTTCCGGTTTTATGAACGTCCCCGATTACGTGGTTAAAATTTCTGTACCTATCAAAGATACACCCTGTATATGACTTACGGGACACTGTGTATAGTAATGTTCATTTTTATATTTTTATATTTTCTTCGAATTGCTTTTAACTTTGTATTTAATACCAATGTTAAGACTGAAAATATGTGTAATTTTTTTGTTTTTGCATTAATTTTTTTCTTAATTTTTCTAAAAAGATTTATTTTTCCTGAATATCCCCCACGATGAGAAAATTTGGGAAAAGGGTTTAAAAAAAATATATATATAGCCCCCCCTAATAAAATATGGGGCTATTTATATATGCCCAAAAAATGTCAGACATGACAGGCGTGAGCAGTCTTTATTAATACGTCAATCAACGAGATTTCATCTTTTAAACCGATACGTACCTATCTACTTACATATAACAAATCGAAATTTTCTAAATTAGGCAGGGTTCAATTTTGCATGATTTGTTTGCCAATAGCCAAGACCTCAAATTTAAAATATATATCTAAATTATATATACAGGGTAAAGTATCACTTAGTACAAAAAATTTATGGTAGATAAAGAAAAATTAGACTTACCAAAATAAATTTTCAAAAATGTTCTAACATTTGTCTTAAGCCTAATTTTTTTTTTCAAATTGTATAAAATCCCTTAACAATGCCGCCTATGGACGCCCGCGTGACGTGTCTTAAAATTTCGCGTATGTCAATAGTAGTAACAGGTAGTGAAATAGCGCAGCTTTGCCACGTCCATCAATTTATCCGAGGATTCATCACAAAATTTCGATTTCCCGTTGGAAACGATTACTTTCTAAGGAACGTGTAGATATGTAGAATGCCTATGAAACACCTACCTTACTGACATTTCCAGGATTGAATATGGCACCATTTTCTTGCTTTTTACATTAAAAGTCAGACAACACTACACAACATTCATCACATTTTCTAAATCTGTTGGGACCTCTTGTTTCCCTCCGCCATTCCTTTTGTTTGAAGCGAGGTACTCAGACTGAAGACCACGGAGGAGGATCCGAGGTAACCAAAACACACAACTGCACTAGCACACATTGCACATGCAAAGCACTACAGTAGCTGTTCAAAGAGGCCGCCGTTAACCTCGATGCACAAAATCACTAGGTTAATTAAATTAAAAAATTTTGCATTTTTTACTTCAGGATCTTCTCTTCTACTTATTCTGGGCCAGGACAAATAAGAACAAACGCTGGCAGTATAACGTATTTGGTACTGCATCTAAAACCATATAATCCATGTTACGGGCGACGTGAAGACGAAGACTTTTTAAAAAACTTTTATTTGAGTAACGCGAGTTACAGAGTTTCGGCTTAGACTACAGACAAGACTAGAATTATCACTCTTACTTTACTAGGTCCTATTTATACAGATCTGTTATGCTGAGGTGTTGTGGTTCTCATGGGAAAAGAATATAAAGACAAAGGGAAGATCAAATTCTGCAATTCTTGCAGTAAGCAAGTTTTAACAATACTCAAAAGGAATATGATATGTTCTAGTAATCATTCTAGAACAATATACAATGGAAAATGATATCTTTGTAGTAAGCATCTTGAACAATAGAGAATGAGAACATAATATCCAACAGTAAACAGAATCAAGGGTAAAAACAAGGTTATGATCAAGGTGATGCTTGAGGTCGGATATAACACCTTCCCCCTTATATTAAAAATTTGTGTTAACAAATTTTGACATTAAATTAGGCATATGTTTTAGTATTAGAATTTAGTTCAATTTCTTCTTCTTCGCGAGGTTCGTCCAATCTATACGAAGGTCTTCTTTTGACAGTAACAAATTTTCTTAAATTTTGAAAAACGCGATTTCGTGTTCTAGGAGGTTGTGGAGGATCGTCTCCGTTATTAGTAGTAATAATGCCTATTTTAATGTTCCTAGACTTTTTACATTTAAAATAAAAGTACACAATAATTAAAAGTATGATTAAAGCAATGGATAGATATGTCAATATTGGCGTATACTTATTTACAGTTGGTTCGTTAATAATATTATCAAGATCCTTTGCATATTCGTCTAATTTATGCTTTGCGACATTTAAATCGTCATAATTAAATTTATTTAGTTGTAAAGGTTTTAAGTCAGGATATTTTAGTTTATTTGGAGTTTCTTTGCAACATTCAAATGGTATATTAATTGGGTGAAATTTATAGGTTTGATTAGATTTATTTAAATTTTTCGTTTGAATTTTAGTACTTCCAATATAAGCAATGCATTCAGATTTTAACGTTAAAATTGAAGTTTTGTCTAGCATTATAGTCAAAGGATTTTGATTTTTACACTTAATAGTTATAGGAAATATTTCACTTAAAATTATTAACCATTGATTCTCTTGAATCAATTGTACATTGTAACTTTCAATTGAAATTGTGACTATGTCACAAGTATTAGGTAAATGGGTTTTTACCTCTAATAATTGAGCTTCACATCTTGAATGTGAGTCAATAGGAGTAGGATATAAATCTTTGCACATTATTAAATCAAATGCTAGTTCTTTACAATTTTTTATATCATAGAGAATTACATAGAGAGTTGGGTCATCGCTTTTTGCTACAAATTTAGTATCAGTGGATACCATGTGATAAAATCCAGTTTTATTGTCGAAAATTGGAATAGGATAAATTCTATAAAGAGTATACCATTGAGGTTCTACTAAAGGAATGTCTAATATAAAAACAAGTCTATTTTCTGTTTGAAAAACCTTTAGTTCTATAAAATCAAGATAAGTTGCAACATTTAGAAGTTGAGGAGTTAAGGGCAAATTATTTTTGTTTAAAGTTTGAGCGATTATTTGCAAATGATGAACCAGGTCTTCAGGAGTTATAACTGACGTGTGAATGATATGTAGTTTTGCAAAAGTAATAGAGTTTAGAATGTCATTTAAATTGCTTTCGATAAAGGTATAGGATTCTAGGAGTCTTTCGGCCATCTCTAAAACTTGTAATTTTGCAGTGTAATAATTAAAATTATCAGAAATGTTATAAATGTAATTTTCGATTTGTTTTATGTCATTATTAAAAGTAATTTCATCAATTTGTAATTTGTTGATAGAGTCGTTAAAGTTTTTGATAACTGAAGTAGTTACTAAAATTTGTTTTTTCATTAATTTTTCTAATTCGTGTTCGTCTCTGTTAATTTTGTCGATACAATCGTTATAATACTGTCCGTCTGAAGCGTCTAAATTTCCGGTAATAAATTTCCAAACTGACCCTAAACCATTAATTAAACCTCTTTTATATCTTCTTACATCAATAGCTAATTCTTCAAATTTGAGCGCAATGTTTTCGGAAAGTTGATTTAGTAAAGTGAGATGTGACTTAACTTCGCTTAGAAAGGCGGCCATTCGTACGTCTTTTGGTTGAATTATAAATTGCATATTTTCTAAAATTTTATTATTATTTTCGAATGTTGTTTTTAGAGATGAAATGTCTTTATATACCAATAAACTCCACTTGTCATTAGAAATTTTGAGTCCGGATTGCTCTTGATAGAACACGCCTATGGTGTTATTAATTGGTCGCAGTGTATATTGTGCCATAGCGGTAGCGAACAAAGAAAATCTGTAACGAAGTTTCAGAATTAGGAACTTGGTTCGATATAACAAATTATTTTAATATCAGTATTTTTGAAAATATATTTGATCATAGGGAGAACTGTGTCCCAATCTAATTTGTCTAATCCACAAGCTAGCTTGGGTATAGCTTTTTCATCAGTGCTCTCGAGACAATTTGTTCGTAATTCCTTCAAGCAATTAAATAAATTAGCATAAGTTGGTTTATAATAGAAAAATTCTTTAGTTATTAAATAATAAATATTTCTTGTCGGAAGTTGAAGTACTGCTATTTCACCAATTGACTTATTTTGATTTTTTAGTTCATCTACGTGTCCAAATTTATTCTTAAATTCTTTTGCAATTCCTGCATTCATTTCTAAATCTTTAGATACACAGTGAGCTAATGAAATATTTTCAGGGGCATCAAATAAGTTGCCCAGTTCAATGGAAACGTTATTATTTTCAATAGGGATTTTTCGATCTAGAGTATAAAAGAATTCTTTAACCGTTAGTTCTTCTTCCTGTAATTCGTGACATTTCTTTAGCATATCAAAATTCATTTTTGTAGTTTGGTTAGTAATTGGGTTATGTAGCAAAGCTGAATTCGTATAAATTTCTTTAATTTTATAGGGTCCATTAAATTTGTTAGCTAGTTTATTTTTTATTTGGGACTCCTTGACATAAACCTTTTCTCCTACGCGAAATTGTCGCTGCTCCGAAACGTGTGTATCAAATCGCTGTTTCGCCTTTTGTTTGCGCATATCCGTACGCTTTCTTGCGACTTCATAATAATGCTTTATTTTATTGTTTAAATCGCGAACGTACTTAGAGATTAATTCTTGCTGATTATACAAAACTTCTGGAGGTCGAGACGAGGTGTGACCGAATAGCAATTCGTAAGGAGTAAAGCCGTGTGTTTTATTTATAGAATTGTTATATGCTATACAAGCGTAAGGGAGCATTTGAAATGGGTGTTCGTTAGGATTTTCTGTACTACATGCGCGTATCATTTCAGTTAAGGTGGCATGAAATCTTTCTAAGGAGCCATTTGATTGCGGATGACTAACACTAGAGAAAGTTAATTTTATATTGTATAATTTACAAAGATCTTTCATTAATTGATTATTAAATTCTTTACCTACATCGCAATGGATTCTTAAAGGAGTTCCAAAATGTTGAAAATAGAGTAAAAGAGCGTCTACTACAGATCTCGCTGTTTTATTAGGAAGTGCATAAGCTTGGGTAAATTTTGTTAGTTCGTCTCTTATGGTAAGGATATTATTTTTTACTGGGATTTCTAGGATGTCGATATTTATTCTTTCGAAAGGAGTTTTAGGAGTTTCGGTAATAACTAAGGGACTGTCCAAGTTTTGTCTACAAATTTTTGTCTTTTGGCAGATTTCGCACTGTCGAATAAAGGTTTCAACGTCTTTAGTTAGTCCTGTCCAATTATATTTTTGTTTAATACGTCTAATTGTTTCGTTTATTCCTCGATGTAAGTTTGTCTTGCCTGAATGAAATTGATCTATTATTATAGGTATTTGGTCTTCGTCTGGTATAGTCACAATGTTCTGACAAATTGTTAGTTGGAAATTTTTATCTGAGAACAAAAAATTAAACATTTCTAAAATTGGAAAATCTGGATTGTTTTCAATGTAATAAGTTTTATTTTCTTCGAATATATCTTTACTGTAATAAAGAGATATGAAGAGTACTTGTATTGCGGTTTCAAAATTAAAAGGAACAGGAATTATATAATATTTTCTTTTAGCTACGGTTTGACTGGAAAGAACATTTGCTTTATTATAGTTAAAATCAGGATTTAGCTCAAGTAAATCATCAATAACTTTTTCGTGAAGGTCTGTTAATTTGTCTTGTTGAAAAATTAGTACAATGTCCTTGTGTGTTTTGTCTAAAAGTTGATTATTTGTATATTGGATTTTAGAATAGTCGATCATTGAAGTCGTCTTGTATAGATAAAAAAATCTGTCAAATTCATTACAGATTATAGCAATTTCGTCAGTCTCATTATTGTCAATAGGCGGGTCAATGTCTTGAGGATTATCATGGGAAGTAGATGGTTCATCTAGGGAAGTATGAAAGGAAACAGCTTCTTTTATATGATTGATTTTGATTCGAGATAAAGCGTCGGCATTTCGATTAATTTTTCCAGGTTTATAAATTATTTGATAATTATATTCTTCTAATTTAAGTCGCCAACGTGCTAAACGACTACCGGGATCTTTTATTGAGAAAAGCCAGGTTAAAGGTCTATGATCTGTAACCAATAAGAATTTTCGTCCGAAAAGATAAGGTCTATAGTTTTTTACGGCAGCAATTATTGCCAAAAGTTCTTTCTCTATAACGCTATATTTCATTTCTGCTGGACTTAAGGTTCTTGAAAAGTATGCTATGGGAAGATCATTTCCAACAGGTCCTTGCGAAAGTACCGCGCCTACAGCAAAAGCGCTTGCATCTGTAGTTAAAACAAATTCTTTTTCAAAATTAGGATATATTAGAATTGGTGAAGTTATTAATGCATTTTTAAGTTGTTCGAAAGATTCACGACAATCTTTATCAAAAATAAATGGTACGTCTTTTCTTAAAAGTCGAGTTAAAGGCTTTGTCATTTTTGCGAAGTTTGGAATAAACTTCCTGTAGTAACCAGTAAGACCCAAAAATTGTTTAATTTGTTTAGTATTGGCAGGTTGAGGAAAATCGATAACAGCTTGTACTTTTTGTGGATTTGGTTTGACCCCTTCAGGTGTAATAACATGTCCTAAATAAATTACTTCTTTTCGTAAGAATTCACACTTATCTGGCTGTATTTTTAGATTTGAATTTCTTAATCTTTGAAAAACTTCAGTAATACGAGAGATATGTTCATTAATTGTGGAAGAATAGATAATAATGTCGTCCATGTAAACTAAGCACTTTTCGTTTTGTATCCCCATTAGTATATTATCCATAACCCTCTGAAAGGTTGAGGGCGCATTACGAAGGCCAAAGGGCATACGTAAATATTCGAAATGTCCATTTTCAACGGAAAAAGCAGTTTTCGAAATGTCTTCTGGATTCATTTCAATTTGTTGAAAACCAGAAGCCAAATCTAAAGTAGTAAAATAATGGCAATTACCCAACTGATCTAATATATCTGAAATATTAGGCAGTGGATACCTGTCATTAACTGTTAATTCATTTAATTTCCGATAATCAATTACGATTCTCCATTTTTGTTTGCCTGAAGCGTCTAATTTTTTTGGAACGACCCATACTGGGGACGACCATGGTGAAACAGAAGGTCTAATTATTCCTTGAGAAAGCATTTTATTAATTTGTGTTTTTACTTCTTCCTTGTGAACTTGTGGATATCGATAAGATTTAGTAAAAATTGGCTTAGCGTCGCCTGTATCGAGAGTATGTTTTATTTCATTAGTAAAACTTAAAAAATCTCCGTCAAAGTAAAATATATCTTCAAAATTCAAACATAAATTAGTAATTAATTCCTTTTCTTCTTCGTTTAAATGTTCTAGCCTTAATGATTCTTTTATTTCTTCTACTCTGCTTTTCGTTTTATTAAAATTACAAATAATATTAGCACTAGCGTTCGTTTCTTTAATGTAAGGCTCAAATTCAAATTCTTCGAAACAAATATCCTTTGTTATGGCATTAGCGTTTAATATTGTCGTATAAAAATTACCGTCTTCGTTTATTTTTACTATAGCATTTGGCACGTATACCTTTTTTTCTCGTTGTGCGCATAAAATCATTTCTTTATTCGTATATTTATTCGTATGAAACTTGCATATTTTTTCGCAACGCGGTTCTATCGTAACCTGATTTATATTATAACTCGTATTTTCGCTTTCAAAATTATTTATATTTTCCGTGTAATCATTATTATTATTATTATTTCGTTCATAAGCGTTTATATGAAGGCTATCGTATCTTTCGTCAACATTAACTTGTCTTTTATAAACAACTCGATTATTATTATCATTATTATTCGTTAACTCGTTTAATTCATCTCCGTCTTTGAGTAATTCGTGTACCTTATAGTACGTAATTAATTGTTTATTCCTAAAATCTACTACTGCACCGTACCTTTCTAAAAAGTCAGCGCCTAAAATTCCGTCGAATCCTATATCTAGATCGCAAATATAAACTTTATGGGGAGAAAGAGGACCCGTAAAAGAAACAAATACCGCTTCAGTAATAGGAATTGATTGGCCAGAAATACCTTTAATTTGAAAATTTTCTGGACATCGATTTAAAAATTGCTGAACCGTCTCTGGTTTGAAAATTGAAATACCAGCTCCTGTGTCAATTAAAATTTTGTACTTATCGGTATTATCTTTAATATAATATAGATTGCTATTGTCAACGGTATTTATGCAAACGTTTGGTCCGTATTGGTCATACCAAGATTTTTGAAGTTGGGAATAGGATTCTGGTCCGAGGCTGTTAATTGAAAATTTTCGCTTTGGCCCAGATAATGTTGTTGGGGAGTTCTATTTTGGTTAATTGGATTTGAATTTGGGAATCTAGGAGTAAAATTTTGATTAGAAGGCTGGAAACCTGAATTATTATTAAAAGTTCTTGGGAAATTGTTTCTAGGAATATTATTAGGAAAATTTCTAGGAGGTTGATTTCTTGGTTGGAAGTTTTGAGGGTGATTCCTAGGTTGGAAAGAAGGAGTTTGAAAATTATTTTGCTGAGGAAAAGATGGTCTTTGATGGAACCTATTTTGGGAGAAATTATTTCTTTGGGAGTTGTTTTGGAAATTGTTATAGTAGCTAGAAGGATTTGGACCATTTCTGTAATAATTATTTTGATTTTTAGTTCGACATTCATTGATAGTATGTCCATTTCTTTTGCAATAATTACAAAATTTTGGAAAATTATTACTGGTTCTTTTGATATTATTATTGAAGACTGGTACACGATTTTGCCTCTGAAATTTTTGATTTTCAAAATAAGAAAGTTGCAATTCTCTCTTAATTAAAGCTATAGCATCCATCATGTTGGGTGGATTGCTAGCACGAATTAGTTGCCCTATTCTTGGTTCTAAACCTGTCAAAACTGTATTTAGGCACATGCTATCGATTAATGTAGCTTGCGATTCTTTTTGTTCCCTAGTGAGAAGGCTTTGTTTTCCTATTGCGGCATACATTTTCGAGCAGTGAGTTTGAACTCTGCCTACAAAAGTCAAAGCATTTTCATTTTGGGATTGACACATTCTTTGTAAATCTTGAATTAATGAAGTTAGATCGCGAGGATCTCCGAAATGAACGTTAAGTAATTGTTTGATTTCCCTCCAGGTACTCAAGTCTCTTGAATTAATGAGTTGGGCTGCACGTCCCTTTAATTGATTTTTAATTTTTATAACAAGTAAAATGGCTTGGTCGCCAACAGTCATTTGCATGGCCCTATCACATGCAATGATAAAAGTATTTAAATTGATTTGATCCCCATCGTATTCAGGGATGATAGAAAATATTTCGCTTAATTTAAATGGTACTTCGTCGTTATTTGAAGCGTTTGCTTCATTGTTTACATTAGAGTTTATAGCTTCGTTATTCGGCATGTTGAAATGAAAAGGTAATATCGTTATAACGTAGAAAGTTCAATAATAGCAACGTAGAAAGTTCAAAAAAAAATCACAAATAAAATTCACTTCAAGTTTTTCACTTACAATAGAAGTAACTTCATGCTCGCTGGATGTCGTTGATGCTGCTGTTGTTGCTGGATGCTGGCCTCAGGAGACTGTCCTTCTTAGTGCCTCCGGATCTTCCTGTCGAAGACCCTTTTCAGCTGGCTCCAATCGTAGTGGTGTGGTGACCCCCGAGGAGACTGTCCTTCTAAGTGCCTCCGGATCTCCCTCGTTGAAGACCCTTTTATCGAGGATCCCACTTCTGACACCAAATTGTTACGGGCGACGTGAAGACGAAGACTTTTTAAAAAACTTTTATTTGAGTAACGCGAGTTACAGAGTTTCGGCTTAGACTACAGACAAGACTAGAATTATCACTCTTACTTTACTAGGTCCTATTTATACAGATCTGTTATGCTGAGGTGTTGTGGTTCTCATGGGAAAAGAATATAAAGACAAAGGGAAGATCAAATTCTGCAATTCTTGCAGTAAGCAAGTTTTAACAATACTCAAAAGGAATATGATATGTTCTAGTAATCATTCTAGAACAATATACAATGGAAAATGATATCTTTGTAGTAAGCATCTT
Source organism: Pseudeuparius sepicola (assembly GCA_963920635.1). NCBI lineage: Eukaryota > Metazoa > Arthropoda > Insecta > Coleoptera > Anthribidae > Pseudeuparius > Pseudeuparius sepicola. Next base: position 51,055,260 of record OY987301.1, read on the forward strand.
GAACAATAGAGAATGAGAACATAATATCCAACAGTAAACAGAATCAAGGGTAAAAACAAGGTTATGATCAAGGTGATGCTTGAGGTCGGATATAACATCCATTTACTAACAAATAAGAACTATCAACTAAAAACATTACTTTGACCAAGCGAGGTGCTTCGTAACTTAGCCGTTTAAGTTTGCCTGGTCGATTCCACAAAGTAAATAATTCTAAGGTACTTCTTTTTTCGTCAATATCCTCACCCTCAGTGGGAAAATGTTGGTCACACGCCTAAAAACATGTTTCACTATTTCACATACTTTCAAAACTAAATTAATTTTAGCCCTTCTAACTTGTAATGTTGCGGTCCTAGTGCACTAGTAAAAATCCTGGCGTTCAATTAATTGCAAAATGGCTTTAAACACACCAAAATACACAAATACAGGAAAATATCGCCGAAAATTCAGAGGGGCGCAGGGAAACGTCGAGTAAACATCGGCCGAAATAAGATGATTCACCCGCGCATTATCTGGCCTTGTCTTACGTCAAACAAAACTATGCATCTATTCGATATACATCGACGCTCAGTCTTTGTATTGCAAAGCGTTTAGTCCAATAACGCCGACATTAAGAAATCACAGAATTCTTTTTGTTTAAGTTTTCTTATGAAAAATTTTTTTGAAGACGCAATGAACTAATCTAACATTGACATCGATATCGATAATTATTACGCACCACTCCAACCTCTACTGTTTTGTGCGTTTTGTGCCCAGTGAACTGTCAGTAACCTATGCGATAGCGCGTTATGTCGAATGAATTTGGTTCTACCGGTCCCGAAATCTTGGTTTCGCGAGAAGTAGTTTTGTACGTACTAGGTGCTGCTATGTGAAAATGCAAACGCGTAGGGATTCAGGATTACCTACCTAGCCTCGGGACCGAGCTCGAGACGAGCCTCGGGATTCATATCCTGTTTTCTGTTTTCAAATTTCAAACTAAGGTAAGGTGAATCCAGGCGAACCTCGGGTAAATCTAGCAGCGCTGTGGCTGTACAGATTCAAATCGATTGTTATGTTATTTATGTATTTTTTAATTTGTTTGAGTAAAAAGGTATTTTCATCCTCCCTAAAACAACAAAACCGCGAGAAATCACTTTTAGCTGACAGTATATTACGAAGCCATATTGGATGACGTAATTATAGGCGGAGATTCACAGGGAAAATTGGTGGTTTTACCCTTTTTTTTAAAGATCGTAAAAAAATCTAAAAATATTTTTCTATGTTTTCTTAAGGGGGGGTGGCCTACAGAGCAAGTGAGGTTAGATTTCGTATTTTTTTAAGTTGTACCTATAGCATAAAATCTAATAACATTTTACCTGGCAAAAATTTAGTACAAACATTTCTGTATTAATAACTTGAAACATAAGAACTTATAAGCAGTGTTTTGTTTTATAGGTTATGAAAACCTTGGGGAAAATAATAATTCCAGTGCATATGCTTTTAGGATCTTATGATTAAAATGAAGACAGAAATGTTTGTACTAAATTTTTGCCAGGTAAAATGTTATTAGATTTTATGCTATACAACTTAAAAAAATACTAATTCTAACCTCACTTTCTCTGTTGGCAACCCCCTCTTAAGCCGCCCTGCGCACGTGGAAAATTTTGTACTAAGTGAGCGTTAACCCTCTATATAGGTAGATATTATTAGGTATGCACTTTGTCAACTTTTGTCAAAGATTATGAGATTTTACACATTTTGAAGGAATTTATGACCTTCACCTTCAAACGAATTGCCATAGGCATTCCAATTGTATCTGTAAATTCCAGACCAATAACATAAAAATTTCACAATTGCTCATAATTTTACAATACAAGGAGTAATATCGAGTTTTCTGTTTTTAAAGTCAAGGCATTCAATGTTGGCATTAATTTAAAGAAACAAAATAACTGAGAATAGGTAAGATGGGTCAAAAGTTCCAAAAGTGCGATTATGTCAGTTTGTAAAGTAGGTAGGTAAGTATTTTTGTTTTTATGATTTATATGAAATATTAGAATTTACTTATAATGGATTTTAAAAAAGCTTTGTAAAAGTATTCGTATCATTTAAAATAAGTGTTTGGTGAGAGGAAATATAGGCATTATAAAAGATGCATTATGTATTAATCGAAAAACTGCACAAGTTTCAATTTGGACAGACGTACCCAAAGTTTTTATGAAAATATTAACATAAATTTAAATTTACTGAGGCAATACGAATAACCTTTGCCCCACTGAAAGCTTCATTCGGCGAGAAAATATGGAATTCCTTTTTAAAACCAATTTCGCTGGGCTTACCGAAATTGTTTGAGTTTAAAAGCTCCTTCCTAAGTAATAAGGCGGAATGCTCTCCGGTTACAGACATTGAAAGCGGATCAGTCCAAATTAGTTGTTTGCACTAGGCTGTTGGAAAACTCAAATTAATTTATACCGATCTAAGTTTTGCATCATAAAAAATCCAACAAGACTTTTTTTAATGTCTCTACTTAATCCCTAAATTTTGAAAAATTCATTTCTTATTATTTTATTTAGATTTTAGTAGAAGATTGTTGACAAACGTAGAAGACTATAAATCTGGAACAAAACGACGTAAATTTGGCAAGTTTATACCTAATCATGAATGATGAACATTACCGTGGATAATTTCAGTATAATATGAACAAGTTATATTGAACTATTTTATCGGTCTGTATCTCGGAAACTAAGTCCTACATAACAACAATGTAATGTGAAAAAAAAACATATTTTATGCTTAGCCCATAAAGAGGCCATTTCAATGGTTTTTCGGACATCCTATATTCGGGTTTAGTTATAGATATTATTACAACTTCTATAAGGTATGCACACAGCTCATTGTCGTCTAACTGCAGGTTATAAAAAATCAACAAAACAAATATATATGGCGCGAATATTTTATAGTACTAAACTGCATTGCCAAAATTATCTTGATATAGCATACTATAGCACAGGATGTACTAATTACCCGGCACAAAATTCCATAATATTAACAGTCGTTCAAATAGATGCTTTTGTATTGATGCTATACCAGCCTTTCACGTTGACAGCCAATAGAGGCTAGAATAAGATAAAACTAAGTGTTATCGCTGTTTGTGATCAACCATTGCTCCCCTGCGTCAATAGAAACAAATTATTGCGATCAAACTTTACGGTAAAATTTTACATTATACATAAACTGCATTGAGAAAATTTACTCTCGATTTGTTATCAATATTAACTAAATATTTGGAGGTTCCGTAAAAACAAGGATTCTTTATATAAATAACATTTAATTTTATTTAGAGAACTTGTTTAATTTTATTTAGAGAACTTGCATACCCGCGTCGCCCACGATCTGGAGTAAAACGAGATTTCCGGGGACGCAGACTTTGTACCTGGAGTCCAACGTCGAAATCACGTAGGTACCTAAAAGGGCTTAGAGGCGTCGCCATACGTGGATTCCATTTCACGTTCAAGCGCCCACAATTTTGTTAAGTGTACCTACACGAAATTTTCCATCGAATTTAAATTTAGGTAGGGATTGAATGATATTCTATCTGTACAAAAAATGATATAAGGATTACGAAGATTGAACAAGATGTTATTCAGTGTGTTTGGCAGTGGTGGCTTTTATTAAAGCTCAATTCGTCAATGACCTCCCAAAAAAACCATTTTTCGGAACAAATTGTTACATACGTAATTAATTTTATATCTTGCCTGTTTTTATTTTTATTACTACAAATACTACTTTACTCGGCAAAGCGAAATTTGTAATATAATTTAGGAGCCGGGGCATTTTTAATTTGTCGTTGAAAGAAATCCCTACACTTTGTATGCAAAATAGACAGGAAAAGGGCATAATGAAGGATAGCTATAAGCTCGCCTTTGGACAATGTCAGCAATTCAGCTCTCTCAGTTCCACTTGGTGCGCTTCTTGTCGTTGCCTCTGTCTCTCCTCGGTACTCGGCAGCGTGCGCTGCTCTGCGGCCAAAGATATGGAGGGGAGCTGCGGCCTGCAATCGCGTTTCGTTGCTGGCACGTATATACCGGCGCCGGCTATCGCGTTTGTTTTCATTTAATTTTCGTCGTTTTGCCGTTGTTTTCATTTAACTTTTTGTCGTTTTGCCGTTTTTGAAAAATATGTCGGTAGTGCAAGAAATTTTGCAATTGCGGAGACTGGACCGAGTCTTGATCACCTGGAAATGTGTCCCATTGGTAAGCTATAATTATATTTGTCTGTATTTATTTTATTTATGAAATAGGTCCGAACCGAGGTTAGAACTAAGTACGTAGTTTTAAACGTTGCCCCCCCTGTTTATTAACCCACGAGCCGCCACTGGTGTTTGGTAAATAAAGGATTCTCTTTAAACAAACGCTTTTCAGCAAACGCTTTTCAGCAAATTTTATGCAAAACAAGTTTATATAACATAGGGTACAGTCAGGACAGATGGACTCACAATTTGACACCCTCCTCTGCGGTGTATAAGCCACACTTGCGACCCTTGCCCTCGGGATATATGGCGGATTATTGCTCGTGTGCTTTTTTGTGTGGGATATATCTAATGAAAAAACGTTTTTTCGAAAAATACAAGAAGCACTACTACGCACAAATTTTAAAGATTATAAAAATCCACCCTGAGATATATAAATACAAATTGCAGCGTTATAATAAAAAATGCTTATTTTTCAAACAAGTGTCTTTGTCTATTATTTTACCGTTCACTGTCTAAAATACTGACACGATATTTTTATTTGTATAAAACCATTTTTGTAAACAATCTAAGCTTAATAATAAATAAATACTCCGTCTTGCTGTCACATCTGCGTCCGCGGTCGTAATTTGCTCAGTCGGTAGGATCGCGTCGGGAATTTTTCGCTGAAGTTACTCAGTTATCATGCGAGAAAACTCCTGTCGGTTTTCACCGTTCAACGCGGTCAACGGATCAACCGCGAACCACCACGACCACGCAGACAACCAGGGCAGGACAGCACAGAGACTGGATAGCAAAGACTGAAGTTTCATCTGGGACGACGCCTGCTGCACGAAGTGTAAGAGCCAGGTAAGAGCCAAATCCTTTTTGATTCTTGTCCTACTTTTCTAAAGCGAGTTTTTATTATTCGTCGCGTCTCCGTCCTTCTATGATCTCAGGTAGGTAACACTTTTATATCGTATCATTTATTGTTAGATTTTCGGAGTAAAAATGCCGCGCGACATCAAAATGAAGAGTTTGTGGCGTTTTAAAAAAAGGGTTGAATAGAATAAATCAATCAATTGACCAATAAACAAGAATGTGGCGTTTCAAAAAAAAAAACAAGAACACCAACAATTACAGTATTAGTCAATAATAATCAACAGACTAGTAGGGAGTGAAAAAGAGAGAAAATTCGTATGTGATTATCTTTATCTCGCTACTTCACTAATAGGGGTGTAGATCCGACGATCAAGGACAACAAAGTGCGGGTACCTAGTTAGGGAAGTCGAATACACAACCAGATAGTACCTCCTTACCTAGAGATATAAATATGTTCGCCACTGCTGCCAGCTTTTATACAGTGGAGTCGGGCTGGGTCAAGTAGTTGGTAAATTTTAGGCGCCACTTGGTTTACGTGATGGCATATATACACTATGGTATGACATAACCAAGAAAAATCAAGGTAGGACTTCTCAATAATCTAAAACCACGTTATCTCCCTATTACCCTGTCTTCGCCCTTTATCAATAAAGAAAACAATTTGTCCCCTTAAAAAAAAACATGTATATTTGCATACGAGTCGAAAGCACACGATATTGCAATGGTATTGAAAGCACACTATATTGATATATTCTCACACTATATCTATATATTCCTATTATATTGCTCAAAAGTATTATATTTACCACATTGGATTTGTATCCCCGGGCGTGCGTACGCGCAGTCACACCAAAACTTAAAATTAATCAAGTCACGACGTTCGCAATAGGTTTTCACAACGTCCGTAAAGTATGGGCACAGCCCCGCAATAGTGAACACAACAATATAGGTTATGAGTGGCTTTTCATTTGAACTAAAATTTCTAGTATAGATAATGACGATGTTTACACGTAGGCGCAAATAACGTACTATGAATGGCTTTAAAACAAATAAATAAAATCGTAAACTTTAGACCACTTAGCTTGCGTTGGGCTGGTCAGCCGAGATGGCAGCTCTGGTGCGGCTTCAACCCTCCTCCGCTGTGGGAAAAGTAGGCGGCAGGCTCCCACTCAAACTCTGGAACGCAGCAACATCTCAGTTCCTCTCAACACGTTCTTTGCCCACGCGAGCCAATAAATACACCTCCAAGTAACTGACACTTCCAAAAAACCCCAAGAAAAAATCTAAAACAAAAAACCCTGGAAAAAAAGAACACCTCAGCCACTACCCATAAATTATTCGCAAATGCTTACCTCAGCTGAGGGTTTCTTTCCTTTTCAAAACCAAAATAAGTCAATCTCACAGGCTTCTATGTAATCAGGCTTATCTACTTCACAAAAAGCCCCGAATCAGACAACCATGGAGACTGTTTTCCAACACAAACCAATATGGATTGATTTCCTAAAAATAATACGTAAGTTTCAGGCTTAAACGGTCAGAAGTTTGAAGTAAAAAATGATTGCTTACTTCAACGATCCAGTCTGATGTAATAAGAGTGCAACAGGACAACGTGGTGAGAGTGGTTACAATAAATCCCATAAAAAATGGTGGAGCTCCTGGAAACCAAACAATCTGCTAACTATTTCCACACTCGACGCTCTAGAAGTCGGTTTGTGATTATAATCCCTTCTTTCAGCACGAAGGCCTCGCCAAAAACTCAAACGGCAATCCAAAACCACAACCACTAATAACCGCTTCATCTGCACAATTACGTTGCTAAAGACTGAATGAAAATAACTTCGCATTTACAGCCCGAAATTCAAGAAAAACGGAGGCCGCGGGACCGGCAAAAAAGTTCACTCTCCGGAAACTTATCAAGGACTGTGACAGACAAAAGCAAGAAAGCTAGGGGCCAAGCAGTCTTTTGACGCCCCAAAACTCGCTCAATACAAGTACTAAGACTCGGTAGGTTACACATCAGGCTATACCCGGTAACATACCTAAACAAAGGAAAATAAAAGTAAAATATGCTAGAAAGATCGGAAGAGACTCCAACGCACCTAACAACGACAAGGAAACAACGAGATGGAAATGAACGAGAATGCCGTGCCATTGGCATTGCAGACTATAACTAGGCGTTACGTAAGGTAAGTTAGAGGCTGATTTTTCCCGGACAGGCTGGCTAATCTTCTTGTTCTTATTTCAGGAAAGCGGAGGACTGTTGACAGTCACAGAGGGACATTCTGGTGAAAATGCAAAGTTCGTAATCAATTTCCACTCGGGAGTGCGTTGACCTTCGAAGAAATATAAGTACCTTGACAAATACCCAATAAAGCATCGTAAAATGCTGTCTTGTTGTTTTATTTATTATCAATTTCTCTAAGCCATTTCTACGGCCAAAATTAACCGTTACAAGTTAGTGAATCTTAAGAAGAAATTTTCGAGATTAGAAAAAGTTTTTTGCCCAGAAAGCAGCGAATTGCAAACAGAAGGTCAGTTATATATTTTTTTGTAGATTTTCAGGTTTCCTTCCTATGGGTACAGGGTGTAGTACGTTTTGACTACCGAGCCCGCAAGCGTTTGCTTGCACTTAAGCAATAATGAATTTGTCTTGCAGGGGTGTATTACGTTTTGACTACCGAGCCCGCAAGCGTTTGCTTGCACTTAAGTACCAATAATGAATTTGTCTAGCAGGGGCGTAGTACGTTTTGACTACCGAGCCCGCAAGCGTTTGCCTGCACTTACGTACCAATAATGAATTTGTCTAGCAGGGGTGTAGTGCGTCTTGACTACAATAGCCCACAGACGTTTGTCTGTCACTGCATTCAGATTCCATCCTGCACTTCCGGTAACTACAAAATCATTTCGTTTTCTATGTTCACATAAAGATGGGAGGAATACTTATTTTGTTTTATTTTTCCCGTAGCTTCAAGTTTTTCCTCGTCCGAGGATTCGAGAGACGAACAGGAAGTGGTTTTTTCGTGCGTAGTATTGGACACACCTACTCCAACTTGGAGTTTTCTCGGGGAAAATCCAAGTCTTGTTCCTCACGAGGGACCAGAGCTCCATGAAGAATTAGTGGCTCGTTGGACAATATACCTGCGTGAGGGTTTTCTCGCTGATAGTCGGAAGGACTTAGTGAGTGAATATCTAGTCCCTAATAGTCAATAATTTTCTGTGCAACCTACAAGAACAGCTTGGTCAAATTTTAAATTTAAAACTCGTAGATCGCAACACACCGGTGACATTAGATGATCAGAAGTTACAAAAGTTTGTGGATGCAACGAAAATTTGAGATTCAACCTTTTCTCAATGAAATTATGAAAGTAAGGGGGCAGCCCAACAGAGTCCTATAGATAACTTTCTTTTTGGATCTGAGTTTTTAGGAAAATTGAAATCTTTTCAAAATATTCGCGAGCAGCGGAAGACATAAAAAAGCCGAGGAGAATATTTACTTCCGCCACCAACAGGGCCTTCAGGGTCATCACAGCAACATTTAAACTCCAAGCGTCCCCCATTCACTATGCTTAAATTCACTATGCTTTGAACCGCGTGCGTGACTCATATAAAAGTGTTACCTACCTGAGATCATAGAAGGACTACGACGCTCGAATAATTAAAATTGATCATCCTTACAGGTAAGTCGATCAATTTTTTAATTATTCACCGATCCCCGAATAGGATCACGTAATCTAAGGTAGATTTTAAGAAAGACAAACCTTCAAACAACGAAAGAAACTTCCAATTTTGAACTTCACTTTCACTTCCATTTCAAAAATCAATTGATCTTTCATCAAATTTAGTTTTAAGTTAATTAAATTGCATGTCATTCAACGACTTGAGTGAATTAAGCGATTTAATTGTAAACTTAGATATTTCAATAGATCAAAATCTAAGTAATCCATCAACAATGCCTCCAGGAGATTCCCATGTCTTAGGAGTTTTTATAGATTCTTGTGAATATTTAATTCAGACTTACACTAATAGACAAGATCCAAATGATCCCTTAAAATATTTATTAGAGGTCTTCCTGGACGTTTACAGGACACCGTAAGAATTAAAAATCCAATAACCCTAGAAGTAGCCATATCAAATGTAGTAGAAGATCAAAACTTTTCACATATGCACAAAATCAGTCTAGATTTTTACCAAATCAATTATACACCACAAACAAAAGTCCCTATTATGACAAGACAAATCCCGAATCAGACAAACTTTAGACATCAACAATCCATGTTTAGACAACCTTTATATTAACAACCTGTTTCACAACAACTGGCATTCCAACAGCCCTCATTCCAACAACTTTCATTCCAACGTCAAATTTACCAACAACCTTCTTATCCGAATCAAAATACATCCCGAAATTATTTTGTTAATCGTCAACCAAAATATTTCCAAACTAAACCCCAATTTCCAACTGGCATCGTCAATATTAGACCACGATCCAACGTCCAACCTATAAAATATACCACGAACAGACCAGTATTTGGCCCCCCTAAAACAAATGTTTTCAAACCCACTGGTAGAAATAATAATTCTAAGAGAAGATTCAAGAGAAGTTCACAACATCGAAGAACATATTCCTGAAAATATACCTAATGATTTCTTAACGAAATCCAAAATTTAGAATATTATACTTACCTGAACAAAAAAAAACGATTTTGAAAATAACGCAAATTTTTCCAAACCGACTACTTCCAAAATATCGAGGTAACACTGTTATAATATTTATACCCCGAAATCGAGAATTTCGAGAGTATAGAAATAAATAGAGATAATGACAATAATACTTTAAACCTAGGAAACACTGAAACACCCTTAGAATATTTATGCCCTGAAAGAGAAATTGTAGAAATAAATACCGATAACGACGATAATTCTCTAGGCTATATTAAGATCGAAAGTCCCTCTTCAAAAATTACTTGTAGACACGGGCGCAACAAGATCTTTATTAAATCCAAAATTTGTAGAAAAATTTTTCGCTCTAACAATCTTTCATGATCCCTTCGTAATAAAAACATGTCAAGGGGAAAAAAGTTGTAGCTTTAAGACATAAATTTCCCTTTCAAGAATATTACCTCTGGAAAATGAGGAAACCGTAATTTTTTATTTATATGATTTTCACGATTATTTCACTGGTTTAATAGGATTTCCTGATATAGAACGGTCAGGATTTAAAATTGACCTCCAAATAACTTATTTTACAACGATCAGATTCAACTTCCAATTTTTTATAGAGAAAAACAAAACCAACAACATATTGTGAAATTAAATGCTCACGAAATTATTAAAATGAAATTACCAGTTAATGTTTATAATGACGACGTTATTATTTCAGAAATGCAAATTCAAAATTGTTATATCCCGGAAACACTTTCTCAAGCGAAAGATGGCTATGCATATACTGAAATTCAAAATTTATCCTACAAAAGCAAGACACTAACACTTTTCACAACGTCTTACAGTCATTTCATTTCCAGACTCAAAAAAAGAACGCTTTGAAATTTTCAATATAGAAGCCGTTAAACCAAATTTTTATTCACATGATAAAATTGACATTAATAATTTGATCACCTTTATTCAGAAGAAAATTCTTAAATAATATCTCTCTGTAAAGAATTTTCCGATATATTTCATAAGGAAAATGATCAACTCTCATTCACCAACCAAATTCAACACGAAAGCAAAACAACGGACGAAATTCCAGTACATACAAAGTCATACCGGCACCCTTTTATAGATAATAAGTTAAAACCCAAATTGAAAAAATGCTAAATGACTGAATTATTATAGGCCTTCAGTCAGTCCTTGGTCCTCACCAATTTGGATTGTCCCAAAAAAACTAGACGTCTCTGGCAAGCGTAAATGGAGACTAGTTGTTGATTATAGAAAGATTAACGAGAAAACAATTGATGACCGATATCCCTTTCCGAACATAAATGATATCCTTGACAAATTAGGCCGATGCCAGTATTTTTGAACGCTTTATTTAGCTTCTGGTTGCTACCAGATAGAAATGCACCCAAACAATATACAAAAAACCGCTCTTAACGTTGAACATGGTCGTTACGAATATACCCGTATGCCCTTTGGTCTGAAAAACGCACCAGCGACTTTCCAAAGACTTATAGATAATATACTACGCGATCTTCAAAATAAAATATGTCTAGTTTATATGGACGGTATTATAAAATATAAAAAAAACTCGTTTTCCAAAAGTTACGCAATTCAACAATGAAAATTCGGTTAGATAAATCCGAATTTTTAAGGAAGAATGTAGAATTTTTAAGTCATATTATAACCTCTCAAGGAATTAAACCTAACCCTAACAAAATTGAAGCTAACGAGAATTTCCCTATCCCAAAAACCGCTAAGGAAATAAAAAATAACAAAACCCTTTACTAAATGCCTCAAAAAATAAGAAAAAATAATTCACGACGAACAGAGCCTTTAACCTCTGTAAAAACTTATTAACTAATGACCCAATTCTCCAGTATCCTGACTTCGCAAAAACCGTCAATCTTAACACAGATGCTTCGTATTTTGCAATCGGTGCAGTACTCACAAGCTCCTATACACCAAGACTTACCATTAGCGTACGCTTCGCGCACATTGAACCCCGCTGAATGTAATTATACAACAATCGAACATGAACTTCAAGCAATCGTTTGGGCAACTAAGTATTTCAGACCGTATATTTTCGGAAATAAATTTAAAATAATTACAGACCACAAACCATTACAATGGTTGTTTTCCCTCAAAGATCCAAATTCTCGATTAGTACGATGGAGACTTAAGCTAGAAGAATATTCATATGAAATTATTTAGTAGTGGATGACAGATGCAGATACGGGTGCCCAACTTCAGAAACAATCCAGCACATAATAGAAGGATGTCAGATGTTCGCATCAACGGAATATAAGGAACGACACGATTACAAGATGTACAAGATGTACTGGGATCGCACAGTTCTGACAGGTCAACGAGTTGCCCATAACAGACCGGACCTTATAATAGTTGATAAAATTTCTAGGCAGACAACTCTGATTGATGTGGCCATCCCGAACAACAACAACCTGCGTGTGAAGCAAGTCGAGAAGATCGCGAAGTACAGAGATTTAGAAGAACGAATTAGAAGGCAATGGGAAATGGAGAAAGACGATTCCAATCATCATGTCAACAACTGGTGTTATACCAAAAAGTTTGCTGAGAAACATCAAGGAGCTGGGTCTAACTGATAGTCTTTACAGGTCCATGCAGAAAGCGGTACTACTTGCGACAGCCCGAACCGTCAGGAAATTCATGGGGAATGCAGGATCATCCAACAACATCAATGTCACCTAAAGCCCGATAACATGGCAAGGGTCTCGTCCGAGCCAGATCTTTTTGGTATCCGGGATACCCGGGATCTGAGTGAATGTTCCCCGTAGAGGGAGTGCGAATGCCTTTTGGCTAAGTCCAGATAATAATAATAATAATAATAATAATAAAGACAACAACAACGGGGAAATTCAAGTGCCTGGACCACAACAAGAAGCCGGAACGGCAGAGCGAACAACTGAGAATCGGGAAATTCAAGTGCCTGGACCACAACAAGAAGCCGAGACGGCGGGACGAACAACTGAGAATCGGGAATCAGTTAACGGAGAACACTTTGAAAGCCTGGACACACAGCTGAGAAGGGCGGTATTGCGATACGAAGGCACAGACCCACTGAGCAGACCACCGCTACCAAGATTGAATTCTTCCAGGAAGCTTGCAATCATGCTCGATATTATGAACACCAAAATTTTACCCAACTATGTTTCAGTAACACCCACATCAGAACATATGCACATGTTAATCTACTGTGCCGCAACGGCCATCATCACTGCAATGGGAGCCAAGATCCGGACGGCTCAAGAGTTAAATCGTGCAAGACCAGAACCACGAATGGCTCAATGGGAGATGCGACTAAATCGGAAGATCGAGAGTCTCCGTAAAGACATAGGACAAGTAACGGAATATATCAGAGGAGTTAGAACTAGAAAGATCCAGAGGGCGGTGCAGGCAATAATGAGCCGCACCCAAATGCATTCTCAGCGTGACCCCGCGAACATCACTGCTCAACAATGTCTTGATACATTAAAACAAAAACTTTCTGTTTTCGCAGGGCGTCTGAGGAGATACAAGGCTAGTAACAACAGGAAACGAGACAACAAACTTTTTGACCGATCAGAAAAAGTTTTCTACCGTACTTTGAATTCTAGCGCCGATGCCACAAATACGAGTTACCCTAGCAGAGAACAGGTCGACGGTTTCTGGAGAAATCAGCTTGCCACACCAGGTCCATGCAATGTCAGTGCAAGCTGGATCAGTGAAGAACGCGAGATGGGCCGGAACTATAGCCAGATGCAACACGAGCAATTCACAACCGATGAGGTCTCCAATGTCATCAAGAATTCCCACAACTGGAAGGCACCAGGTCCAGATCATCTCCAAAATTATTGGATTAAGAAGTTGTGGTGCACGCATGAACAAATAACTACCTTAATTAATGAAGTCTTGCTCGATCCTCTGAAAATGCCATTGTTTCTTACACAGGGTGCCACCTACTTGTTACCAAAAGACCAGCGGAATACGGATAACCCTGCCAAGTACCGCCCAATAACCTGCTTGCCTACGCTGTACAAGATAATCACTTCTTGCCTTACGCAGCGAATATATGCTCACTGCGAGCGGAACAACATCATGGCAATGCAGCAGAAGGGCTGCGCGAAGGGCGCAATGGGATGCAAAGAGCAACTCATCATAGACTCTGTCATCTGCAACCAGGCTCATTCCAAGCAACGAAACCTCTACATGGCTTATGTGGACTACAAAAAAGCATTTGATTCCGTACCTCACGACTGGCTAACAGGTATCTTAAAGCTGTATAAAATAGATCATCATACAGTTTCCTTTTTAGAACACGTTATGACAACCTGGCGCACTAAGATACAACTCAGAACCGCAAGCAGCAACATCGAGACCGACACAATCAACATCCGAAGAGGGATTTTCCAAGGAGATTCACTCAGTCCACTGTGGTTCTGCATGGCGATGAACCCTCTATCACATCGGTTGAACTCTACAAAATACGGCTTCGCTATCAAAAGCAACAACGCAGAAGCGATCAAGTTGAATCACTTATTATATATGGATGATTTAAAACTGATGGCCGCAACCAAAAACCAACTAACGCAAATGCTTAAAATTGTAGAGGAGTTCTCCAGGGACATCGGAATGCAGTTTGGACTGGACAAGTGCCGCACCCTTAACATCGTCCGGGGAAGGCTCGAACAGGGCGCACACGAGATGCAGGACGGCCAGGAGATCGAAGCAATGAGCATGGGAGATACATACAAGTACCTCGGGATGAAACAAGCTCAAAGGATAGACCATCGAACAATGAAGATCGATTTAAGGAATGAATTCATCAAGAGAGTAAGACAAGTAGTGCGAACTGATCTTAACAGCAGGAATTTGTTTATGGCCCTGAACACGTATGCGTGCTCTGTACTCAGCTATTCGTTTGGAATAGTGAATTGGACCAACACGGACATCAACAACCTGCAGCGAAAAGTTAGGACACTACTGACAAAAGCTCATAAACATCATCCCCGTAGCGCCGTAGAAAGAACTACTCTGCCACGTCAACTAGGAGGAAGAGGATTGGCAGACCTCAGCAAGCAATTGGACCAACAAATAATAAATCTGCGTAATTATTTCCAGAGACAGGCCAACAGCTCCACACTACATAAAGCTATATGCGGAGCAGACGTCTCAACACCGCTACGTCTGACGGAACACGAGCATCAAAATCACCACCGAACCGACAACGATACACTACAGAGGTGGTTGGAGAAGCCGCTGCACGGGAGGCATCCTAATGAGGTCAACCAGGAACATGTCGACAAGTTAGCGTCGAACTACTGGCTGACCTCGGGAAGAATGTTCCCCGAGACGGAAGGCTTCTTACTGGCCATACAAGATCAGGTTATACCAACTCGCAACTACCTAAAATTCATTGTAGGAGATGCATCGGTAGTGGATGACAGATGCAGATACGGGTGCCCAACTTCAGAAACAATCCAGCACATAACAGGAGGATGTCAGATGTTCGCATCAACGGAATATAAGGAACGACACGATTCGGTTGCCAAGATCTTGCAAAAGGAACTGGGGGAAAAACTGCTGCTTGTGCAGGCAGAGAGGGTCCCATATTACAGCTACACACCGGAGCCTGTTCTTGAGAACAGCAATTACAAGATGTACTGGGATCGTACAGTTCTGACAGATCAACGAGTTGCCCATAACAGACCGGACCTTATAATAGTTGATAAAATTTCTAGGAAGACAACTCTGATTGATGTGGCCATCCCGAACAACAACAACCTGCGTGTGAAGCAAGTCGAGAAGATCGCGAAGTACAGAGACTTAGAAGAACGAATTAGAAGGCAATGGGAAATGGAAAACGTCAAGACGATTCCAATTATCGTGTCAACAACTGGTGTTATACCAAAAAGTTTGCTGAGAAACATAAAAGAGCTGGGTCTAACTGATAGTCTTTACAGGTCCATGCAGAAAGCGGTACTACTTGCGACAGCCCGAACCGTCAGGAAATTCATGGGGAATGCAGGAACGTCCGACAACATCAATGTCACCTAAGGCCCGATAACATGGCAAGGGTCTCGTCCGAGCCAGATCCTTATGGTATCCGGGATACCCGGGATCTGAGTGAATGTTCCCCGTAGAGGGAGTGCGAATGCCTTTTGGCTAAGTCGATATAATAATAATAATAATATTGCGATACGAAGGCACAGACCCACTTAGCAGGCCACCGCTACCAAGATTAAATTCTTCCAGGAAACTTGCGATCGTGCTCGATCTTATGAACACAAGAATTTTACCAAGCTATGTTTCAGTGACACCAACATTAGAACGTATGCACATGTTAATCTACTGTGCCGCAACGGCAGTCATCACTGTAATGGGTGCCAAGATCCGAACGGCCCAAGAGTTGAATCGTGCAAGACCAGAACCACGAATGGCTCAATGGGAAATGCGACTGAATCGGAAGATCGAGAGTCTCCGTAAAGACATAGGACAAGTGACGGAATATATCAGAGGAGTTAGAACTAGAAGGATCCAGAGGGCGGTGCAGGCAATAATGAGCCGCACCCAAATGCATTCTCGGCATGACCCCGCGAACATCACTGCTCAACAATGTCTTGACACATTAAAACAAAAACTTTCTGTTTTCGCAGGGCGCCTGAGAAGATACAAGGCTAGTAACAACAGGAAACGAGACAACAAACTCTTTGAACGATCAGAAAAGGGTTTCTACCGTGCTTTTAATTCTAGCGCCGATGCCACAAATGCGAGTTACCCTAGCAGAGAACAGGTCGACGGTTTCTGGAGAAATCAACTTGCCACACCAGGTCCATACAATGTCAGTGCAAGCTGGATCAGCGAAGAACGCGAGATGGGCCGGAACTATAGCCAGATGCAACACGAGCAATTCACAACCGCTGAGGTCTCCGATGTCATCAAGAATTCCCACAACTGGAAGGCACCAGGTCCAGATCATCTCCAGAATTATTGGATTAAGAAGCTGTGGTGCACGCATGAACAAATAACTGCCTTAATTAATGAAGTCTTGCTCGATCCTCTGAAAATGCCATTGTTTCTTACACAGGGTGCAACCTAGCTGTTACCAAAAGACCAGCGGAATACGGATAACCCTGCCAAGTACCGCCCAATAACCTGCTTGCCTACGCTGTACAAGATAATCACATCTTGCCTTACGCAGCGAATATATGCTCACTGCGAGCGGAACAACATCATTGCAATGCAGCAGAAAGGCTGCTCGAAGGGCGCAATGGGATGCAAAGAGCAACTCATCATAGACTCTGTCATCTGCAACCAGGCTCATTCCAAGCAACGAAACCTCCACATGGCTTATGTGGACTACAAAAAAGCATTTGATTCCGTACCTCACGACTGGCTCACAGGTATCTTAAAGCTGTATAAAATAGATCATCATACAGTTTCCTTTTTAGAACACGTTATGACAACCTGGCGCACTAAGATACAACTCAGAACCGCAAACAGTAACATCGAGACCGACACAATCAACATCCGAAGAGGGATTTTCCAAGGAGATTCACTCAGTCCACTGTGGTTCTGCATGGCGATGAACCCTCTATCACATCGGTTGAACTCTACAAAATACGGCTTCGCTATCAAAAGCAACAACGCAGAAGCGATCAAGTTGAATCACCTATTATATATGGATGATTTAAAACTGATGGCCGCAACCAAAAACCAACTAACGCAAATGCTTAAAATTGTAGAGGAGTTCTCCAGGGACATCGGAATGCAGTTTGGACTGGACAAGTGCCGCACCCTTAACATCGTCCGGGGAAGGCTCGAACAGGGCGCACACGAGATGCAGGACGGACAGGAGATCGAAGCAATGAGCATGGGAGATACATACAAGTATCTCGGGATGAAACAAGCTCAAAGGATAGACCATCGAACAATGAAGATCGATTTAAGGAATGAATTCATCAAGAGAGTAAGACAAGTAGTGCGAACTGATCTTAACAGCAGGAATTTGTTTAAGGCCCTGAACACGTATGCGTGCTCTGTACTCAGCTATTCGTTTGGAATAGTGAATTGGACCGACACGGACATCAACAACCTGCAGCGAAAAGTTAGGACGCTACTGACAAAAGCTCATAAACATCATCCCCGTAGCGCCGTAGAAAGAACTACTCTGCCACGTCAACTAGGAGGAAGAGGATTGGCAGACCTCAGCAAGCAATTGGACCAACAAATAATAAATCTGCGTAACTATTTCCAGAGACAGGCCAACAGCTCCACACTACATAAAGCTATATGCGGAGCAGACGTCTCAACACCGCTACGTCTGACGGAACACGAGCATCAAAATCACCACCGAACCGACAACGATAGACTACAGAGGTGGTTGGAGAAGCCGCTTCACGGGAGGCATCCTAATGAGGTCAACCAGGAACATGTCGACAAGTTAGCGTCGAACTACTGGCTGACCTCGGGAAGAATGTTCCCCGAGACGGAAGGCTTCTTACTGGCCATACAAGATCAGGTTATACCAACTCGCAACTACCTAAAATTCATTGTAGGAGATGCATCGGTAGTGGATGACAGATGCAGATACGGGTGCCCAACTTCAGAAACAATCCAGCACATAACAGGAGGATGTCAGATGTTCGCATCAACGGAATATAAGGAACGACACGATTCGGTTGCCAAGATCTTGCACCAGGAACTAGGGGAAAAACTGCTGCTTGTGCAGGCAGAGAGGGTCCCATATTACAACTACACACCTGAGCCTGTTCTTGAGAACAGCAACTACAAGATGTACTGGGATCGTACAGTTCTGACAGATCAACGAGTTGCCCATAACAGACCGGACCTTATAATAGTTGATAAAATTTCTAGGCAGACAACTCTGATTGATGTGGCCATCCCGAACAACAACAACCTGCGTGTGAAGCAAGTCGAGAAGATCGCGAAGTACAGAGATTTAGAAGAACGAATTAGAAGGCAATGGGAAATGGAGAACGTCCAGACGATTCCAATCATCATGTCAACAACTGGTGTTATACCAAAAAGTTTTCTGAGAAACATAAAAGAGCTGGGTCTAACTCATAGTCTTTACAGGTCCATGCAGAAAGCGGTACTACTTGCGACAGCCCGAACCGTCAGGAAATTCATGGGGAATGCGGGAGTGTCCGACAACATCAATGTCACCTAAGGCCCGATTACATGGCAGGGGTCTCGTCCGAGCCCGATCCTTATGGTATCCGGGATACCCGGTATCTGAGTGAATGTTCCCCGTAGAGGGAGTGCGAATGCCTTTTGGCTAAGTCGATAATATTATTGGGACAAGAGATGATCGGCTACCGACAACAACTGCATGCCGAGTTCTGCAGGGAGTTTCCACACATGCAAGTGTCTGAACAAAGAGTGTCAGATCAGTATCGAACTATTCTAAGAAATAACCGAATTCCAGAAACGCGACTTAACGCTATAAAACGGAAAGTTGAGCTAGAGATCCATGGCGAACACATAGACATAGACAACAACAATGGGGAAATTCAACTGCCTGGACCACAACAAGAAGCCGGAACGGCAGAGCGAACAACTGAGAATCGGGAAATTCAAGTGCCTGGACCACAACAAAAAGCCGAGACGACGGGACGAACAACTGAGAATCGGGAATCAGTTAACGGAGAACACTTTGAAAGCCTAGACACACAGCTGAAAAGGGCGGTATTGCGATACGAAGGCACAGACCCACTGAGCAGACCACCGCTACCAAGATTGAACTCTTCCAGGAAGCTTGCAATCATGCTCGATATTATGAACACCAGAATTTTACCCAACTATGTTTCAGTAACACCAACATTAGAACATATGCACATGTTAATCTACTGTGCCGCAACGGCCATCATCACTGCAATGGGAGCCAAGATCCGGACGGCTCAAGAGTTAAATCGTGCAAGACCAGAACCACGAATGGCTCAATGGGAGATGCGACTAAACCGGAAGATCGAGAGTCTCCGTAAAGATATAGGACAAGTAACGGAATATATCAGAGGAGTTAGAACTAGAAAGATCCAGAGGGCGGTGCAGGCAATAATGAGCCGCACCCAAATGCATTCTCAGCGTGACCCCGCGAACATCACTGCTCAACAATGTCTTGATACATTAAAACAAAAACTTTCTGTTTCCGCAGGGCGTCTGAGGAGATACAAGGCTAGTAACAACAGGAAACGAGACAACAAACTTTTTGAACGATCAGAAAAAGTTTTCTACCGTACTTTGAATTCTAGCGCCGATGCCACAAATGCGACTTACCCTACCAGAGAACAGGTCGACGGTTTCTGGAGAAATCAACTTGCCACACCAGGTCCATACAATGTCAGTGCAAGCTGGATCAGTGAAGAACGCGAGATGGGCCGGAACTATAGCCAGATGCAACATGAGCAATTCACAACCGATGAGGTCTCCAATGTCATAAAGAATTCCCACAACTGGAAGGCACCAGGTCCAGATCATCTCCAAAATTACCGGATTAAGAAGTTGTGGTGCACGCATTAACAAATAACTGCCTTAATTAATGAAGTCTTGCTCGATCCTCTGAAAATGCCATTGTTTCTTACACAGGGTGCAACCTACTTGTTACCAAAAGACCAGCGGAATACGGATAATCCTTCCAAGTACCGCCCAATAACCTGCTTGCCTACGCTGTACAAGATAATCACATCTTGCCTTACGCAGCGAATATATGCTCACTGTGAGCGGAAC
The DNA here is from genome assembly GCA_963920635.1 of Pseudeuparius sepicola. Classification (NCBI taxonomy): domain Eukaryota; kingdom Metazoa; phylum Arthropoda; class Insecta; order Coleoptera; family Anthribidae; genus Pseudeuparius; species Pseudeuparius sepicola. The sequence continues at coordinate 51,075,766 of OY987301.1, forward strand.
AACATCATGGCAATGCAGCAGAAGGGCTGCGCGAAGGGCGCAATGGGATGCAAAGAGCAACTCATCATAGACTCTGTCATCTGCAACCAGGCTCATTCCAGGCAACGAAACCTCTACATGGCTTATGTGGACTACAAAAAAGCATTTGATTCCGTACCTCACGACTGGCTCACAGGTATCTTAAAGCTGTACAAAATAGATCATCATACAGTTTCCTTTTTAGAACACGTTATGACAACCTGGCGCACTAAGATACAACTCAGAACCGCAAGCAGTAACATCGAGACCGACACAATCAACATCCGAAGAGGGATTTTCCAAGGAGATTCACTCAGTCCACTGTGGTTCTGCATGGCGATGAACCCTCTATCACACCGGTTGAACTCTACGAAATATGGCTTCGCTATCAAAAGCAACAGATCAGAAGCGTTCAGGTTGAATCACCTGTTATATATGGATGATTTAAAACTGATGGCCGCAACCAAGAACCAACTAACGCAAATGCTTAAAATTGTAGAGGAGTTCTCCAGGGACATCGGAATGCAGTTTGGACTGGACAAGTGCCGCACCCTTAACATTGTCCGGGGAAGGCTCGAACAGGGCGCACACGAGATGCAGGACGGCCAGGAGATCGAAGCAATGAGCATGGGAGATACATACAAGTATCTCGGGATGAAACAAGCTCAAAGGATAGACCATCGAACAATGAAGATCGATTTAAGGAATGAATTCATCAAGAGAGTAAGACAAGTAGTGCGAACTGATCTTAACAGCAGGAATTTGTTTATGGCCCTGAACACGTATGCGTGCTCTGTACTCAGCTATTCGTTTGGAATAGTGAATTGGACCAACACGGACATCAACAACCTGCAGCGAAAAGTTAGGACACTACTGACAAAAGCTCATAAACATCATCCCCGTAGCGCCGTAGAAAGAACAACTCTGCCACGTCAACTAGGAGGAAGAGGATTGGCAGATCTCAGCAAGCAATTGGACCAACAAATATTAAATCTGCGTAATTATTTCTACAGGCAGGCCAACAGCTCCACACTACATAGGGCTATATGCGGAGCAGACGTCTCAACACCGCTACGTCTGACGGAACACGAGCGTCAAAATCACCACCGAACCGACAACGATAAACTACAGAGGTGGTTGGGGAAGCCGCTGCACGGGAGGCATCCTAATGAGGTTAACCAGGAACATGTCGACAAGTTAGCGTCGAACTATTGGCTGACCTCGGGACGAATGTTCCCCGAGACGGAAGGCTTCCTACTGGCCATACAAGATCAGGTTATACCAACTCGCAACTACCTAAAATTCATTGTAGGAGATGCATCGGTAGTGGATGACAGATGCAGATACGGGTGCCCAACTTCAGAAACAATCCAGCACATAACAGGAGGATGTCGGATGTTCGCATCAACGGAATATAAGGAACGACACGATTCGGTTGCCAAGATCTTGCACCAGGAACTGGCGGAAAAGCTGCTGCTTGTGCAGGCAGAGTGGGTCCCATATTACAACTACACACCTGAGCCTGTTCTTGAGAACAGCAACTACAAGATGTACTGGGATCGTACAGTTCTGACAGATCAACGAGTTGCCCATAACAGACCGGACCTTATAATAGTTGATAAAATTTCTAGGCAGACAACTCTGATTGATGTGGCCATCCCGAACAACAACACCCTGCGTGTGAAGCAAGTCGAGAAGATCGCGAAGTACAGAGATTTAGAAGAACGAATTAGAAGGCAATGGGAAATGGAGAACGTCCAGACGATTCCAATCATCAGTATAATTATCTCAAAACATTTTAAAAATATTTCGTGTCATACATCATGGTATTTGCAATAAAAAGTTCTTTCAAAATCTGAAAAAAAATACAAGTCCGTATTTAAAAAAATAAAGTTGAATATGGTTTCTCAAAAACGAAACGCTGTAGAACAAATCTAAAAACGCCATCGTAAAGCCCCTTAAAAGGTGCCATAAGAAAGTGTTTTTTTTTCTATCTGTGGTAACAACTTCAGAAAAAAATAAAATCAAAAACGCAAAATTTTACTTTTTTCAAATTAATTCAAAAACGGAAAAAGATATTAAAAATCTGTTTATGTCATTTTATTGACCTCAAAAATTCGCAACTTTTTCCCCACTTAACCGTTGTTCTATCTCTCGCCGTTTGCAAGATCCCCATGCTGTTCATTCTTATCCGGGACACAGTATATAATACCGCTTGGCCGTGGACACATTGTATATCCTGAACTGAAAATTATCAATATTTCCATCTTTTCCCAATTCCATCAAATAACAACCATGTTATTATACCCACCAAACAATATTTGGCCCTGGAAGAGACTCATCACTACCAGTATATGGACCACCCCTGTATACAAGTTGAAGAAAATTATTTATGTACCCACGAGGAATTAGTAAACGGCAATGTCGATTGCATCTCTTCACTTATCCAAGGACACCCACTAAAATGCGAACAAGTTCCTATCTTACCACCGAAGTTTTTGATCAATAAAATAAATCAAGAATTTATAATAATTATAACACAAGAAGAAATCCAAAAAAAACCAAGTGCAAGGATGAACAACTACACCTTATTCAAGGAGTCAACATTACCAAAATTCCAAAAAATTTTAGTACGGAGAATAAAACTTATATTTTCAAAAATCATGAAGCAATTCAATTACCCGGAAAACCGATTGTATTACTATCCTCTGAAGTTAGAAAACTTGGAACTTCAAGAACTTCATCACCTCGAAAAACAGATTCAAGCTTCGAATCCAGTATCAATTGAAGATTTCAAGAATATATATCAAACAAATTGGATATTATGGATCATGATTGCAATAATATTATTAGTTATTGTGGTATGTATATGGAATCATCAAGTTCGAGAAAAGAATAATCGAAACTAAAATCAAAAAGAAGAAGCCACAACTTCAGCCCTGTTCCGGCCCGAAGTTTCTACTTAGGGAGGAGTTACGTCCGTACACCAAAGTGAAATATTAATAAATTATTAGGAATATCTTGGAATGATAATTCTGACAATATTCAATACCAGGTTTTGTCTCACAAATATGATAAACAAATAACAAAAAGGATAGTTCTTTCGGATGTTTCAAGTATATATTTTATTCGTTAGGATTGTTAGGTTCTATTATCATTATTGAAAAAGAAATTCCTCAAAATTTGCAAAAGATTTGGTTAGGTACAATTAAAAAATGATTCTTCCTCAATAAACCAAATATCTTACACTTATACACGTTATTATACCAATTATGTTTCAGTAGAACTTCACGCTTTCGGAGATGCAAGTGAAAAAGCATAATTTTGCGGTTATGTATACTTTCGTTTAAAAAATAATAAAGGTGACATAATTGTTAGGTTAATAACAGTAAAAAGTAAAGTAGCTCTACTTAAACAACTGACTCTTCCTCGTTTAGAATTGTGTAGCGCTTTACTAATTACTCAATTAGTAGAAAAATTAACCAGTGCAATTAATATCAAATTTGAAAAAAATGTATTCTGGTCAGATACAACATTACACTATCCTGGATACAAGGTTCACCTTCGCCATAGAAGACTTTTGTAACTAATCGTGTTAGCGAAATACAGCGATTATCAGATACAAATGATTGGAATCATGTTTCATCCAAAGACAACCCATCAGATTTAATATCACGTGGTGTGACAGGGCCTGAGTGGCTCAGTTATGACAACATGAATTTAAAAAAATTTAAAGAACAGGGGCATATAGAAAATATCCCAGAATATCGTACAATAATAAATTTGGTAATACAACGCAATTTTCAATTATTTTATCATCTCATATTGAAGTTTTTTTTATAAGTAATCTAAAAGCTCATAAATACAAACGAGTAAATAATAGTTTATCTGTAATAACTAATGCTCGGATTAAGTTAATATATTTTTCTCAGCAAGAATCATTTTTTGCAGGGTATCAAGCACTTGCAGCTGGCAAAGAAATTAGTAAGAAAAGTGGTATCCTATACTTAAATCCTTTTCTTGATAACCAAAAATTAAGAGTAGGAGGGCGCTTGCAGAAGTCGCACTGTAAATTAAGCGAATTAAGATGCGGGAGCGACCTAATAATTTTTTTAAAAAATTCGACCGACAACTTTATTATTCAAGATACAGAATAAAAACCTTGTAAAAACAAAGAACAACTCGTATTTATAATTTTGAAGATGCTGATGCAGCGGCGCTGAGGTGGCGCTGAACGAATTTTCTTTATTTAATTGAAAATATTAACATATTTTTGGTTTATTGCACATCCATTTTCGCAATTCAAATACACAACTTCTTAGAACCGCATAATAAATCGTGAACATAAAAACTGTTTCTTACCGTTTCACATGCAATAGGATTTAACTTTTTCAGATGGGTTATCTGAACAACAATTAGAACCATGCGATATATTTTTGAGATATCCGCAGATCTGACAAAAGAAAATGTTCTAAAACGTATAAGATTAGTAGTAGTAGTAAAAGAGTCACGATATACTGAATGATGTGACAAATAATAATTGAGTTCATCAGTATTATTATTGTCATCTGAAATTTCACTAACGTGCCCAAGTTGCTTGTACTCACACATAAACTTTGAATAATTTGAATAATTTTCGTAAATTTTCTAAATCAGTAAAATTTTCTTTAAATGGAATATTAGCAATGAAACGCCCTGTATTATCGCTTGAGTAGGTAAGTATCTAAAAAATTAGTTTCGCAATACTTCTCGGAATCAAATGTGAAGTTTTGATTTCAATCTCCCAAAACTTTTTTATTTGATTGTGTAAAAGCAAATCATTTCGAAGTCACAGAAATACAACTAATCGAATAAACTGAAGAAGTAGTCCATGTCTTGCAGTGGAGTAGGAAGATATGATTAAAGGGTAAAACTTACAGTCTCTGCTCCACAAACACAGTTCTTTTTAATTTTCAACTGGACATATGTTTCGACTCACCTAGGGAGTCATCATCAGCAGTGTGAAGTTAAAGGATATTAAACTAGAAAAAATATTTTAAATCAGATATGAAACTTGTGTAAATGAGTACCTAATGAGGTTATACAATAAAATTAAATATTAACATAATCAAGTTTAGTATTTGACTGCGGAAAAATTGATGTCTGAAAACATCTGAGATAAAACAGCTACGTAACAAATCAAATAACTTCAAAACCTAACGGTATTATAAAATGGCGAAATCTGAAAGAAAACAAGAAAATTGATAAAAAGGTTCAAGGGAGCTCAGTAAAATAACATGCATCTTAACCTCAACGCTATTATTCAGCTTTAATATCAAAACTATGCAGAACTTTATACCTAGATTTCTTGGGGGTTCCGAAGAACCAGTAATTCATATTAAAAAATTTTAGTTGTGAATTAAGTCAAGTCACCATTGCGATTGAACACAGAATATGTCCGACGTCCCCGGTTGTCGACTGTAGATGTCAAATTGAAGCCGTCGAAAAAGAGGTACTGGTTGGGCATGCGCGAAGCCTGATGAAATAATACAAAATTAATTCAGAATGTCGCTAAACCAGCGCATTCACCAAAATTTTTAGAGAAATGAAAATTGTTAATTTGAGAACAAAAATCTAAGGGATCTATAAAAATTCAGATTAGAAAACTCTAACTGGTCATTTATAAGAAGATAATGTGGGCAATTTTTAGCTTTAAAAATTTCTAAATTTTCAAGTAGGTTTAATGTAGCACCCTTCTTTTGAAAATGTAAGTAAGAGACATCTTCTCTAACATCGAAATTATGGTTGTTGTTAACGATGTGTTCGGCAAAAGTTGACTTGAACGAAAGGGGGGGGGGGATTGTTCATTTTGTTTAAAAACTGACCAATCCATTTCGCCACCTACTATCCAACCTAACCTTGATTCTTGTAAAATCAGTTCTGAATTAAAAGAATATCTATAGGACCTGACTTAGTGAAACTAGGATCAGCCAATTTTGAGGTACTCTCAATTCTAAGGAATAAGTTGCAAGAGACATATCAGAAGTAACATTGAAAAATTCTAGATTTACCTTTGTTTGTACACTAGTAGTAGAGTCGCCAACATCACTTATCAAACGATCTACTTTTGTTCCTCGGGTAAGCGTAACTTTTCAAAAAATGGTCTTCTTATTAAATTTAACATAGAACCGTTATCTAGCAAAGCACAACATTCGTGAAGTTTATTACCACCTCCTAGCACATAAATAATTGCTGTTGGTAAAATCGCATATGGTTCATCATCGTCATTACTTGATGAATGAAGATTCGGTTTTCCCTTTAATATTTCTCGGGACGGCCCTGCCCCGTCAGCAGCTGTTCTAGCGCTCCTCGGACAAATAATAAATATAGACTAACCTAAAGGCTGCTTTGTAATCAGCCAACACAAAAAATGCCAACTCAAAACAAAAACAACAAATTTGACACTTAAGCCTGCATCGTAATGATAACCAGAGGTTACGTTTCCTATGGCACATATCGAACACTTTACTCTTCCTATCGTTCTTAAAACTACACTAATTTACTAATTACTAACTTAAACTAAGTATATGTCTTTTTCCAATAACACCAAAATCAAAAACAAAAATAACACAAAAGTAACAAACTCTGAATCATCTGTTGGGGCATAATAAAGCAAATGCACATACCTAGTTCACAAAGAGCTCGTGCAACGTGCCACGTTAGCCAGAAAAGCAATTTATTAAGGGTGTTATTTATAGACCAAGTAGGTTCAGTGAATTCACAAAATCAGTAAAATTTATTGTTAAATGATAACTGTCCAAATTTTTACTATATGTAGATTGTAGATATCAACTAATTGTTCCAAATTGATGTTTTTTAACGTTGATTATATATTTGTCTCGTAAGCACAAAAAAAATTATGTGGGGGCCTTTAATACCAACGCGACTTATTTTGGGTCGGTCTTTGTAGCTCTCCTTCGATACTCTGGAGCTGGGATGGTTCCTTTGGAGGACCTCAGAATGAATTTTAAAATAAATTTTTTCTCGTGTATTGTTTATTACTTTTGATATATTGATCTTATTATTTGCAGTATTTACATGACGACGATATTTTTTACCTATTCGCCATATTGCTAAATACGATAGAAATGACCTAGCCAAGCCAGGTATTTGTACCTAAATTGAAAAACATGTTTTATTTTTGCGAATTTCTCTTTTAATTGTGTAATTGTAAATAGTTAATGTTGGCTCTTTAAAAATAAAATGTTGTTGCGAAAGTAGTAGTTAAGTTTGTATAAAATTTGGAATTCATTATAAAAAATTTAGCTTGGTAGGATAGGTGGAGGGGGCCGAGGGGTCCATATTCTGATGAGGTGCCCCTGAGGTGCCAAACGATTTTTTAGTGCCCTTTTATCAAATTATTATGCAATTCGCTACAAAGTTAACCCAATTCCCAGAATTATCCTTCTATGAAAATACCAGAAATCAGATTGATTACCTTTTCACAATAATTTTACATACTGTTTCCTATAATTTGCTGTAATTTTTATTTGTATTTTACATTCCATTTTACCACGCTCTGCTACTGGTAATTTTTTTCAGTATATGTATTACATTTTCCTCTGTGTTTTTCGTTAATCCTTAACCTTCACCATAAAAGTAATTAACTTGTGGACCACCCTATGCATTCCATTGAAGCTGGGCAGAGGTGGACCCCTAACGGCTTTATGGGCCTGTGTTACCCTGGACACGAGAGTTACGCTAGTGTCTCTGTTTTCTGCACGAAGGTGGAATGTAAACAAAGATTCAATTTTTAGAAGCTTTACTATGCTTATAGAATTACCAGAGGTAGGTTAAGTTATAGAAGCAAAAACTTATGGCTAGCAAAAACCCGTTCAGAATAACTTGGCGCCGGAGTTTTTCTTGTCAGGCGTCTGACATTCTTCCGTCAGGTGACCATTCTGTCGTCTTTCGTCACCGGAGCGCGCCTTGCTTCGCGAAGGCGGGCAGCCCGTTCGGGTCCATATTCTCCGCGGGCGGGGGTGTAGAGTATGGCGTTGACATGCCTCCCACCTTGAAAGATTGCGGGTTTCAACTGGAAAAAGGTAATGGGCATATCCTCTAGAAGCTCCTCTTCAGGATGCCCTTGCGTGTGTTGATAGTGGCCACCCTAGCCACGCCATCGGAACCCTTGTGCAACTGGATGATGCGTCCCAACATCCACTGGTTGGGGGACGTATTGTCTTCTTTAACAAGGACTAAATCTTCATTCTTGAGTGAACCATGATTGGTTCGCCAACGAGTAGGTACGTGTCTGTAGTTCGGAAACGTATTCCTTTGTCCAACGCTTCCAAAAGTGTTTGCAGATTTGCTGTACCAATTTGAAACGAGTGAGGCGATTCGTCGCAATGTCTGTGAGGTTTTCATCGGGAATGGCTAGCAGAGATCTTCCAATCAGGAAATGAGCCAGGGTAAGGCAACTTAAATCGTTCGGATCAAAGACAATGGGCATAAAGGTTGAGAGTTTAAGATCGCCTCAACTTGACACAAAACGCTGTAGAATTCCTCGAAAGTTAAATTGGCGTTGCCAATGACGCGTTTTGAGTGAAATTTCATACATCGAATTCCGGCCTCCCACAACCCTCCGAAATGCGGCGAATACGGCGGGATAAACTTCCATTCGATTTTTTCTATGTTATACTGGCTAATTTGATATTTTCGGCGTTTTCCTGCAAAAATCGTGTGCTCCAATGAAATTGGTGGCATTATCTGACAAGATCCTTGCAGGTTTGCCTCGTATAGCCGCAAAGCGTCTTAGTGCTTGGAGAAATACTTCTGTTGAAAGGCTTGAGATAAGCTCAATGTGGACTGACTTTGTGACCAGACATTTATGTGATTTTGGCTCACGACCGTTTCTGTCTCTCACAACAAATGGCCCAGCGGAATCAACACCGGATATAAGAAACGGACTAGAGGGTGCCGTGCGATCCTGTGGTAACTGACCCATTATTGGCTGGACTGTGTCGGGATTGTGTCGGAAACACCTTGTGCATCTTTTAGCTGTCATTCGCGCTAAATTGCGCCCCCTTAATGCCCAAAACTCTTCGCGAATGTGCGATAATAGTAGTTGAGGACCTCCATGTAAAAGACGCTGATGTTCATGCTCGAAAAGAAGTTTTGAAAAATGATGGCGAGAATCTAATACAATTGGGAACCTTTTGTAGAAGCTGTAGCTTAAATGTTTCAATCGTCCGCCTACCCTAATAATATGTTCATCATCGAGAAAAGGTGATAGGCTAACTAACTTGCTTTTGCGATCCAACTTCAGGTTTTTCGATAAACACTTATAGTCACTTGAGAATATTTCTTGTTGGGATAGTTTAGCTAAAAGTTTTGTAGCATTTTTAATTTCCGATATTGATAAATTACCGCTCGCTCTTTGTGCTTTGTGCTTATAATATAGGCAGTTGTTCGCGTTAAGCGCGAAAATTTTAAGAATTTATCGAGAGGAAATTTTGATTTGTGTTGTGAAGTAATTTATACTTTAATTTTTAACTCTGGAAAATCACTGATTTTAGACTGTATGGTTGGCCATAAAGGTGAATCTATTTTTTAGCCAGTAGGGCCTGTGCCACCATTGACAATTATTTAAAATATCTGAAGGATATAGTCCCCGAGATGCTAGATCTGCCGGGTTGTCCTTTGTTGACACATAACGCCATTGGAAATTGTCTGCGCAAGCTTGGATGTCTGCGACACGATTTACCACAAATATCTTAAGTACGCTAGGGTCTGTTTTGATCCATACTAGCGCTACCGTTGAATCAGACCATAAAATGCATTGCCTAAAAAACGCGGGAGTCATTGGAGACCCACTTTCTTAAAATAAAGCAGCCACATTCTAGAATGTTGGAAATTTCACGACTTATGTATTGCGCATGCTCTATTGTATCTGCTCCGGTTAGCAAATCATCTACATAAAAATCTTGTTTAATTATAGTCGCGATTTCTTGTTTTGATTCTGCGCACTCGTCGGCTAAAACAAAGAGACATTTGACTGCCAAATAGCTGGAAGAGGCTTGTCCATAAGTGACAATGTTTAATTGATATGTATGTAAGTCTTCCGCGGGATTTGACCGCCAAAATATTTTTTGAAGTTGTCGCCACTTGTACCTGGCGGTACATTTTTGCAATGTCCGCGGAAATGGCATACGAATGTTTTCGAAATCTTATACTAATGTGCAATGTAAATCGTTTTGTAGAACCGGACCTACAGCTTGAATTGAATTAAGTGAGATGCCATTAGAGGAAGGAGCTCATGCGTCGAAGACTACGCGCAATTTAGTTGTTGGGCTATCTGGTCGCAAAACTCCATGATGAGGCGTGTAATATTCTGAACATGCTTGACTTTCATCTTCTGAGATTGACATGTGATTGAGATTTTCGTATTCTGTCATGAAATCAACATAAAGCCCTTTTAATGCTGGATTTTTTGTAGCTTTCTTTCTAGCGCAAAAATTCGCTTTTGTGCCATTGATTTAGATTCTCCTAATGTCTCGGGTTCTTGCTTTAAAGGAAGACTAACTACGAATCTGCCGTCCGCGTTCCTAACTATTCTTTTTGCAAAATTCTCTTTTTCGTGCGCTTAGTAGTTTTGCACTCCTCCACTCCTCCAAGGTGGAATGTAAACAAAGATTCAATTTTTAGAAGCTTTACTATGCTTATAGAATTACCAGAGGTAGGTTAAGTTATAGAAGCAAAAACTTATGGCTAGCAAAAACCCGTTCAGAATGAGTTGGCGCAGGAGTTTTTTCTTGTCAGGCGTCTGACATTGTTCCGCCAGGTGACCATTCTGTCGTCTTTCGTCACCGGAGCGCGCCTTGCTTCGCGAAGGCGGGCAGCCCGTTCGGGTCCATATTCTCCGCGGGCGGGGATGTAGAGTATGGCGTTGACCGGCTCTCTTCATTTTACATGCAGTAACGGAAGGTGACACATAATATTGAGTTTAAAATATTATTATTTTTTTATTATTTTTAAAAATAGTTATTTTAATATAACAGTGTTTTCCTTTATTTAAAAGGAAACCTGTTTAAGTCTAAACGTACAGCACGTACGCGGTGACTCGACATTTTGACCCATAAAATGACTTTTTTAGATCTGTAGCGGGCAACACGCGTAATTTTAAACTTTGGATAAATACAAATTTTAATCTAAGGAATTACTCTACTCTACTTTAAAAACATTTCACAATGACCATCATTATAGGCTTTTTGCGCAAATGCTAATGACGGCCATTGTGATAAATATTTTTAAATAATGTTTGCCTCGAAATGTAGATTAAAATTTCTATTGATCAAAAGTTTAAAATTATGCGGGTTGCTCGCTACAGATCGAAAAAAGCCATTTTATGGGACAAAATGTTGAATCACGACGTACGTGCTGTACACTGAGTCATAAAATTAAAAACATGAGTTAAAATAAAGTTGATAAAGACGGAAAATTCTCAGTTCCCATGTCAGACTTCCGGTTCTACTCCAAGTGGGCATCAAGATAAAAATTATTTTGCTTAAATAAACAATACTTATACATTGTGTCCGCGTTTGCATGTGAACACTCGAGAAATTTATGAAGAGTCGAGCAAAATTCGGCATTATATTTTTTAGATTGATCTAAGGAAGGATATTATCTCACAGACACTGCTATTTCCGCTGGGTGATTATTCCATGGCTAGCTACGATTTTTTAAATGACCAATTTTCAGAATACCATATTAGGCATTCTTGAATAAAGTGGATGATGCCATCGAATTGGCCATAGCTCAAAACCTTTTGTACAAAATTTCAATAATGTAAGTTATACACACACAAAGTGGGTCTAAAATTTAAAAAAAAGGATTGGATTTTACAGCGTACCCTGTGTAAACCACGAGCACAGGTTGGTGATATTTTTTGCAAATCAATAATTAACCTTTACACTCTCAGGCGGACTGTCTGGTCGGCCTGCACAGGCCAAGTCTGTGCAGGCGCAGGCGGACTGAAACAATCTCTTGCGTCTACACGATACAGGCCAACTGTCAGGATTATATTATCAGTTTCGTTTCGGCTTTCCAATAAAATTGTTTTTTATGCGAGATATGAATTCTGACGAATTGTTGTTGACTCGAGCCGCTGTAGCGCTCAATAAAATGATATAGAGGAACTAAGAGCACATATTAATTAAAGACGAAGAATATGGGTGGGCTGAGGAGTGTTTATTACAAAAAGTAAAGTTTTCTCACGTAAATCTTTTGGTAGAACTGAAGAAAGGAAAGCAAGAGTGGTTTAATTATTTAGTACAAATGATGTATCAGAGTAAAGGTTTATTTAAAAAAGTATTTGATTTGACTTTCCATAAACAAGGATTTTCCCGACAAATTTCAATAAACTCCTCCAAAAATTCGTTTTTCCTAGTATTTCTTTCCATGTTCTTGACTGAAGAGGCGGCCTGACAATGTTTCCACACGCTCAGTTCCGACAGGTTTGTGCAGGCAAAATTTCTGTTGGATTCAGCAGTCTGTCCGGTCAGGCGCCGTATCTCTGGCGGCCTGTACTGTACCTACACTGTACATACACACACAAAGGTTCGCCTGAACCACTCCTCCAAATTTCATATTAAGTTGTGATAATAAATAAATGAAATAGGTACAGAATTTCTAAAGTCACTTGAAACAGCATAAAAAACTCTAATTGTCGTCACAAAAAGAATATAGGACATAAGCGAGTTAAGGGCTGTCAATGAAAGAAACCGTTTTTAAAAACAATGTTTAATGACGAGCAGCGGACAAGAAGTGTCTGTTGAAATTACATGGGTTATATTTATAGCCAGAGAAGCAGATTCGGCGTAATGTTATCTTTAGCTACATGTACAAATACAGGGATGTTACTCCTCCACCCTTAGAGGGACATATAAACTTTATAAGTTTCTATGACCTAGACAGTAATTTCTTCCGTATTAGTTTTATTTTTGAAAATAGTTAATTTTGAAAAACTAGGTCTTAGATACTTGCATATAAAATGTAAAACTGCAATTATGATTAACACATACTATAATATTGTCCATAAACTTATTTTAATAATAATTTTAATAATAAATTGGATAATTGAGTAACTTGGAATTTTCAAACTTTTGTGTATTGATTTCATTTAACAGGTTATTTATTCTGTCCATGTGAATTACATTTAAATTTACTGATGATATCTTTTGTAAAATATAATTATCTGATACATTGATCTGCATTTTTGGTAATGGTATTTTTTTAAACATTGTTTGTACATTTTTATAAGATTTAATATTTGTCTCGTTGATTTTTAGGGAACAAGGGAATTCAAGTTCTATTAAGTAGGTTCCGCTAAGCAGAACAGTTTCTTTAGTATTGTAACAATTTTTGACAGCTAAGGTCTCACTGGGAATAATTACTATCCATTTACTTTCGTCAATTTTTTGTACTTGAATCTCAGATATATTGATTGCGATTTGGTTACAATTATTCTTATGTTTATATTTTAATAATCCGATCTCACAGGGTAAGTCATCGTTAACATAATATTCTGTGTGTATATTATCAAAACAAAGAAATTCATTATTTATAATTTTCGTACAGGGTTTGTCCGAAAATCCATATCTTTTTTGATTGTACAGGGTTATGCACATAATATTTTACCCCCCTTAACTCTTTTATTTTTCGTGATAGAAAAAAATGGTAAATAGAAAAGTTGTAGGGAATTTTCTTGCGAGTTTAAAGAGCATATCAGATCTGCCGATATACAGGGTGTTGTCAATATACAAACCAAACCTGTTTTTTTTTAAATAGAACACCCTGCATATTATTGGTTTTTTTCAAATCTATTCTATAATATATATATATAAGGATGTAAGATTAGCGAGTGTAAATGTAATAATTACAAGAAAAGGTGATAATGGGCAAACACTCAAAGTTAACAAAAAGAAAAACTAGTAACCGAACACACGTGTTTCATGCTATTTGGCAATCATCAGTACGGTGTAATATTAACCAAATCAAAAGATAGGCATGATTTGGGAAGCAACAAATGAAGTCCAGGCAGGAGCCAACAGCACATTTGCAGCTTCAGTCAGCACATCCCCTATTTTGGGGCTTGTACTAACATCGCCACGGAGGCTGCTAAAGCGACCTGCGTGGAAATCTTCATAACCCAAGATACAATGACAATAAGGATGTAAGATTAGCGAGTGTAAATGTAATAATTACAAGAAAAGGTGATAATGGGCAAACACTCAAAGTTAACAAAAAGAAATAACTAGTAACCGCATACACGTGTTTCATGCTATTTGGCAATCATCAGTACGGTGTAACATTAACCAAATCAAAAGATAGGCATGATTTGGGAAGCAACAAATGAAGTCCAGGCAGGAGCCAACAGCACATTTGGACTTCATTTGTTGCTTCCCAAATCATGCCTATCTTTTGATTTGGTTAATGTACCACGCTCTGCTACTGGTAAAAATACCAGATTTATCAGCAGAAATCACCCGTACTCAAGGAGGCAGCTAATAAGAAAGCGAGCGTAGCGATTTGATTGGTCGGCGTTTTGGAAATCCGCGGAGCAGGTGTCGACGTAGGCCAGTTTGACCAGTAAAACCAGTGCCGTGTACGGAAATAAGACTTGAGCTTTATTTTGCGGATTTTGGTATTGTGTGAAACAAAATTATTATAATTATTGTATATTATATTGTATAATTATTATTATAATTATTGGTTTGCTTTGGTTTGAATTATTTCCAGCTTTATTTTATTCTTTTTTTAGAGAATTCAAATAAAATTTTTACAATATTATTAAGGGCCGCTCGCCGCCTAAAACTCGGTGGTCTTGTTTGTAAGTTCTTGTGATCTTTTAATTGTATTTCGCTATCCATTCCGAAGATATCACTTGAGGATATTAAACACGTAGTTGTTTAAAGACATGGATTGCAATATAAAAGTATTTCTTTAAAAGCAAAACAATATTCTTGTTTGAATCTGGAAAACAATTTAATAAGCTCTTAGCTCTCTGCTGAGAGGTCGGTCTATTATACAGGGCGGTCTACTTTTTTAGGAGGACTTTAACACTTTTAACAGTCGATAGAAAATTTTATTTGAAAAAGAAAATTTAATGTCAACATCGATTCGTAAAAGCTTCATTTTAAAGATTTGAAAGTTTCAAAAACATATCGATTATTTTTTATAGTGCCCCAATCGTGGAGATATTTAAACAAAATTTGGTATGCAGCACCACTTTATAGGGTATCAGATTTGGTGATAATATGGAGGCCTACAAACAACCAGTGGCGGAGTTGTGGGGTTTCCCTTCCATTAATTTAAAAAATAACTATAATATGGCCTTCAATAATACTAAATATAATATGGCCCTTACCAAGTTTCAAACTTTATTCCAAAAGAGACTAGTTCTCAACATAAAGTGATTCTTGATATTTTTTTGTACCTGCCACGGTTGCCTACCAAATTTTAAACTTTTTGGACAAATTAAAAAATTAAGTCGTCTCACAACGAGTGGTTTTACCATCAACTAATAGTTTACCTGGATGTAGCTTTATAAGGCTTTTTTATGTATGTGTTGATAATAACGATGAATGGATACTAGCTGTATACGTTTAAAAAAAATAGTAGGTAGGTATCTTTATTCTACAAAATGAACACCGAACTCTGACCGACACTATACTTCCGCGCTGATTTTATAAACCCTTTCCAAACACGCGATGTACAAACCATTCGTACGCAGTCCATTTTCCACTGATAAACAGTTGCAGCACAATGCTCATTGTGCGCTCTCCCCGGTTTCGGTTTTAGAGCCAACACGCCCGAAATTATCTTCCAAAGATACCTCGCTACGGCTGCCGTTTCCCGAACATTATCTTAATTTGTCCGCGTCGGTATGAAGCGTTGATAATACCTATGCTTTGCAAGTTGCGTTGTTGTATTGCGGCCTATACATTGCAATTCGCCAGGAAATAATGTTTGTGTGTTTAGATACGTAACGACAATTATTATTATACCTACTGCTTTGGTAGAAAAATATTCGGAATAATGTTTTCAATTATTGTCAGTTATTGCCAAATGCATAAGAAATAATGTATATTCGATAGTCGCAGAAATTAGTAATAAGTAGGGGACGCACTTGAGTGTCAAATTCCTACTTACTATTTCAAAATGATAACATCTGTCATAAACTAAAAGAAAGGACCAAAATGACAAAAACTAACACTTTTAACTTAAAAAAATACTAATACCGTTATTATTCAACTATCAACTGTCGCAGTTTCCGGAAGACACCAGTTGCAAAAACTTTTCATAAACTGTGTTATAAAGCTAGATACTACACTACGAGTGTTAATGTCAGAATAACTTGCAACTTGCAATACCTACAACACTAGGATTAGACGGTTGTCTTCCGTGATCTGGAAATATCCATTTCGGAGTGCTTGTACAACAGGAACAAATGGGCTATGTACAGTTATGTCTTCACGCGAAAATTCCGACCCCCCTATTATTTCCCTAATTTTTGCAGATAGAAAAAAAGTTTTATATAAAAGTTGCAAGGTAAGTATCGGGCTCTAGAAAGGTGGACTTGTGGTTTATACAGGGTGTATCGTAAAAGTGGGACAAAATATATTTATTGTTTTTAATGATAACATTCTATATATTTTCGGATATTTTAAAAGAGCTAATTTTTCTGATTGCAACTATATACTGAACTGATGGTAAAAATGAAACCACGTATTCTTGGAGTCAAAATAAGGGCACTTCTTTATATATTCTTTTCTCCTACGGCCGATAGTTTTTTTATACAGAGCGTAGAAGCTTAGAGAAAAATTTATTTAGGTAGATACTATGTACCGGACATATCCTGTCTGGTATTGCCCCAGATAAAAATAATTTATCACTAGTGCGATACCGGACTAATTTGTCTTGTAACGGCATTTTGGTTGTGTGTGTTGGTGAGCGTTTATTTGGGACAACGTGCAATTGCGAAGATGTCTTTTTGTAGTAAAAAGATATTTTCTATGTAACATCATATCTACAGTTTGTTCAGCGAATGTTCGGCCCTACGTCACAACTCCCGTCCTTGTCTTACTCATGACTAAAGGGCGGAATATATGCATTTAATTTCAATCGAAGTATGCGCATATATATGCATCATTCTTATTTAAAATATGCAATAATATGCATTTATTTGGCCAAATATGCAATAATATGCATTTATATTACATGTACAAATACCTTAAAAAAACACCAACTGATTTTAGAGAAAGGGTTTATTTTAAGAAAAATGAAAGGAAAACAAATACATAAAATACCTCATAAAATACCTATATTAAAACAGAACTATAAAAACATTTTAATTTGAAATTGTATAGTAGGAATTTATGATTAAGTACTTTTCAAAATTTTCCAATAAAAATATTTGCCTTCTGTCGGTAAAAATATGTTTATATATAGAAAAGCTTCTCTCAACATCTGCCGATGTAATAGAGACCAAGGTGCAACTTCGTTGGATGATTCACCATCAAAAATACTCTTTACTGCCATTAAAGATTTGAACCCTTCATTCTTTTCTACAGTATAGAGCATCTAATTTTTTTCTAACTTTAATACCTTAGGTCACCGGGAACCTTTCTACATTTAGCGGAAAATGTTTGAACAAAATCAACCGATTCGCTTAAACCTAAATTTCTACTTTCTAATGAAAGAATTATATCTGGCATAAAACTAAAATTAACTTTAATAAAAACAAGTTGGTTAGCTACATCCGCCTTTTTCAGGATTTCTTGACTTTGCACTACACACTGCGAGTTGTCTCTGGGCTCTCATAATCTTGGTTATATCTTATATCTATAAATAAGTATAGGAAAAACATGCAAATATGCACAAAAATATAGTTTTTCCAGAAATATGCAATGTCTTGCAAAATTGAATAAAATATGCAAAAAATGCATATATATGCAATTTGCATATATTCCGCCCTTTACTCATGACTATACGACGGATAATCGGTCGTATATTCACGAGCTAGACAAGGACGGGAGTGGTGACGTAGGGCCGAACATTTGCTGAACAAACTATATATTTTAGATTTCTATTGTTTTTTATTTGTTTTTTTATGCCACTATTTGTGATTATGAGAAAATATTTGTTTTACTACTAACCTGAGAAATCAATATTATTTACTTCATTCCTGTAAAGAGAAGTAATACTTCTCTCCCTAGGTAAATAATGAAAAATTTTCTATATGACATTTAAAAATAAGTTTCATTTTATCAGCTTGACAACTGAACTCCCAGACTAAATCTAATCAAATATGTAAAATATGGCAATATTTAAATGTTAGTAGTAAAAAAAATCTATATAAACTTCGGTTGACAAGGCCATTATTTACCTCGTACCTATATTATATCCTGAGGTGCTACGAGCCTCAGGATATAAAAATGCTCGGTAAATAACGGCTCACTTCCCAACCTACTATTTTTTCTTGTAGTTATATTTTGGTTTATTTTTCTATTCTGCTTCTGGCGATTTAAAACAGTAACGGATGACACTTTCCTTAGGTCGAATGAAACCAAACAATTGTTTATTAGAAATGGGGAAATACTAAAATTGAAGTCATATGTACCAGACATATATGTCTTGTACCGCCGCAATGGAATTACCATACTTATACCGGACATATTTGTCTGGTATGTTCACTTCGAGAAAGGCTCACAAAATTGACGCCGCAGTGAACGTGTTAAAAATATTTTCCGAACTGCATTAAAACCCCTTCTTAACGGCGCTTTCTTAGTCAGCTGGTAAGCTCGCGCGTCAAGACTTACGCGCAGTTGCCAATTGCACAACATATCGTAAATTTACTTGTTTCTTTACTTGTTCACAGAAATTATTTCAAAAATGTAGAAATTCTGAGAAAATCCTAAAAAGTCGATATTTTTTTTTTTAAATTTTCAGGGAAACATTTTTCTGTTGTGGCGATAAAAACATCAGGGTCTAACTTAATTTATTACCTTTTTGACTTGCTTTTTGATTTTCTAATGTAAATCCTTATCTTCTTTTGTAAAAAATATCATAATAATGTCCAAAAATGTATTGAGAATTAACACTGTGCACAAAATGCCATCAGTAACTTGACCACACAGATTAAAGGCACATATTTATTCTGTTCGTGAGCGTCAGATCTTAGCATCTGCGATACAGTAATAAGGCCACTAGGGTATAATAAAACTGCCAATTTACGATGGGATACCTAGTTCCGTAAGATTGTAGCAATTTCCTCGTGCAGCAGGCGGGTTCTACCTGCGTTGTCGCCTGTCGTACACAGAATGTGGGAGCACAAGCATGGTGAGGATGGTATCCAAGTATCTGCAGCGGTTCACGCGTCGATCCACGGGAAGAGTACAGAGGAACGTGCACTTCTCTCTGCCTTCCACTCGACACTGGCGGACGTGGCGGGTGGCCGGGTGGCCGGGTGGCGGTACTGGGTAGTACCGTTGATTGAAGAAGGGGAAGATATCCTCCCTTAGGGTGGCATGCGAATATGATCCTTATGGTCTGTCTGTCACATTCCTACTTGTTACTAAATGTTTCTGTCTCGTTCTCTTACATTTCACCGACACGCGTCCGTACGGTGGCGCCAAATTCCGAAACCACCATTCGAGTCGGTCGATGGAGAAAGGAATCTTTAATCAACGGTTCGGGCAAAAGGTCACTCCATCGACGACGGAAGAGCGCAGGAAACTACGCGGTCAGCGCACCGCCACCTATGGACAAGGCCATACAACTACTGTCGTATCGACCCCAGCGCTTAGGCATCAGGCATCGTCCGACGCGACGACGCCCAGCTGTTTTTGTTTTTGATCTGTATCTGTTCCTCGTTTTCCTCGTTTACTTATTTCCACTTATATTATTGTTACTGGGTAATCTGTGATTGTTATTACGTGTATTTGGTGGATACAGTAGTGTGCAGAGGACCAGTGGTGTTCTAGTCCTATAATTAGTGTGTGCCTATCAAAAACATTTCATGTTTTGAGCCATCAGATAAAGGATACCTAAATACGGAGGTTAGGAAGTGAAAGTGTGTTTTGTTGTATACAGAGACTTGCCATCAAGGCAAGTCTCTGGTTGTATGTATAATATCAAAATGGGTGTTTTCTTGTGTTTTCTCAGCCATGCCCGAGAAGTGTTATGTCCCAAATTCTTCGATGAAGGAACGAATTAATCGACGCCCAAATTGCCTAACCTAACCGAGCCAAAGCCAAAAGTGTCCGTTTTTGCCTTTCCTAAGGATCCAGTTTTGAGGGCAAAATGGGTGCAGGCCATAAAAAGGGCTGACTTTGTAGTCAAGAAACATTCTAAGATAAGTTATATGTTACATTTTTGTATATTTTTCATAAAGCTTCGGGTTATTGTAGGTCTGTGAACAACACTTTTAACACAAGACATTGAAAGGGAGACTACGTGTGTTCGTCGATGGTCCTCAATCAACGGTGTGTTGTAGAATCGACTGGTGAAACTTTACGTGCACCTTTAAAAATTCCACGTTTAGCTAAAGGTTTTAAATTTTCATGGCTAGTTAATTTCATTATATTTTTACAAAATATACTTACTTTTTAGGTGCAATACCTTGTAAGTTACCAGGTTGCCCAAGTTATTTGTCCAAATCGAGCACGAGTCGTAGGGAAGGTCCCCAATAAAAAAAACAAAAAATTGAACTTGGACAGGTTGAAAAAGCCGTAGCCGAAAGCGTTGTGAGTTGTGAAGCTTAGAAGTCTGCAAAATCGTATTCAAACATTGAGGAAGCGTATTCAAAAATGGTAATTATGGAGCATAGTGTATGCACCGCCCGATTTTCTTGAAATCTTGGCTACCCCCTATTTTCGAGTTTCCGAGAAAATGAATTTTCAAATTTCCTTTTGACGCCCCACTTTTTCACAGTAATATTTGGTTATAATCGAGATGAATTTAGCTCAAATTGATCACCACCATATTTTGCGCCTTCTGCAGCATAGGGTGGTGATCACTTTAAGCTGCGTACACTAAAAATTTATCTGGATTATAACCACAAATGTCGCCGTGAAAAATGGGGTGTCGGGTGTCAAAAGGAAATTTGAAAATTCATTTTCTCGGAAACTACGTCCGGCCTCAAAAAACTGAGGTTAGATTCTTGGTCAGGGACCTCGAAAATAGATGGGTATCCAAAATTTCAAGAAAATCGGGCGGTGCATACATTACGTTCCATAATTACCTCAAAAATTTGTTATATTGCCTAGTGGGATAGTCGCTGGTTGAAGGCGAAAGGAAGCGAAGGAAGGGTCACATGTAGAGTAGTCACTGAAATGTTTATTCTCGTAATAATTTTTTTGTTGTGATATTTTTATTGTTGAATTATCATTTATTAAATAACTTAAATTATTGCTCTATTAAAATATTTTTGTGTTCCACAAATTAGTTGCTAAGTTATGTTTGAAATTGTAGTAGTATTTTACCTGGACACAAAAAAAAAACAAGCTTTGCAGAAGTTTCAGTTAATAAGTGTTTTTAAGATGCTAGTTGAACGTAAATAAAAATCGTTGGTATCGTACTGTCATGCTTGAAGATGTGCCTCAAAATGCATAGCTAATATTAATATTATCTATTTTACAGTGAATAAAAAATGCGAAAGTGTGATTTTTCTTCTTTTGAATAGGTGGCTCTGAATTCATATTTGACATTTTCTGGGGATTCCAAACAACTTTTCTTAGTGCTATACTGCTGTAGTTCTAAAAATAAGTGTACTTTACTCTTGAGGAATTTTCATATTTTTCAACCTTCCCTGTATACGAATAGAAATTTTAAAATTTTTACAGGTCGATTTTGAGTTTAAGCACAAGCACCAACTTTTATCAAGAATAATTTGTTTTCAGAAACTTTAAATAAAGAAAATTCCCATTTGTGTCCAACTTTCTGTCATTATTATTATTATCTCGAAAACAGGGCGGTATTGGAAAGTTATACCGTAAAATAGTCTAAGACACTGTATACAGGGTGTAACTGAACTGATGGTCAAAAATGAAACCACGTATTCTTGGAGTCAAAATAAGGGCACTTCTTCATATATTTTTTTCTTCTACGGGCCTTAGTTTTTTTTTATACAGAGCATAGAAGTTTAGAGAAAAATACACGTATTTTTTAGTATCTCTAGAATTATACGAGATAGTTTCTTCAAACTTGTCGTGTCACATGATCGGATGAGCCGTCAAACTTAAGGTTGAAATGAAGCTTCTGAGGCTCACAGTTGCGGAGATACAGGGTGTTATTAGAATTTATGACTTCAGAAAAATGTTTAACAAAAAGTATCTCTTAGTATTTTTTCATATTCGCAGCCGATGGAGGAAGGGAACAACGACGTATCTGTTCTCCAAAGTTCTACATCAACGCTTTGATACCTTTAATCCTTGTTTATAATAGGTATATAATCAAAGTTTATATCGTCGATTCTCAAACAACGGAATATACCTATAATATTATCTTCATGTTTTGTTATTCGATTATCTATGTGATATAGGTACTGAAGTAGCATACCTAGTAAAGCATATCGTTTATTATACACAATATTTCATAAGCATAAGTATTAACACTGACATACCTAAGCATAAAAAATATGATATCTAGCTAAATTTATATAGTTGTCATTCATACAGAAAATTTGGTTTAGACGTCGATGGAAGATTCAATCAACGGTTTACAGCATAAATAATATAACAAAACTTTAACGAAAAAATTAAAACCGACTTCAAAAATTTGCCCGTATGCACATTTCAACTAAAATTTTAGAAATATTTTTCTCTTTCTAAATTGAGTTACCTTTGGATTTGGTGACAGTCAAGGCAAATAATTTACATCTATTTAGATATGAATACATCATATCCTACATACATCATAACCAGGGCCCCCATGGGTGACCCCTCCGGCAGGGCGCCAAACGTTGGTCCACCCTGTACTTAAAACTTATAGTTGTTTTTTAATGTTTGTTTCATACTTTACTTTTTGTAATATTTTTTATAAATTTTATATAACTGATCAACTTATTTTTTATATACAGGATGATTATTTTAGAACTATACCACCGCGATTTTCTCACTTATTTTGCGCCCTACAATAAAAATCGTGAAGAAACAAAAATGTGGCAATTTTGGACAGCTAAGTGGTGCTGCAAAAGAAATCGGCAGCCATAGCCAACTTGACGCGCAATATAAAAAATACCTCAAATTGAGCAAAACAATTTAATAGCCCTAGCATATTTATTTTAAAAGATAGAGGAAAACTATCATATTGAAAATTGATGGCACTAAGAAGCTTTATGCAACTGGGTACTCAGATAGTTTCAGAAAATTACACAGGGTGTTCGGCTCTCTTGCATTTTTTGTATATTTCTTATTAAGCGATTTTCTCGGTTATTTTAGGCCGCACAGAAAATAGATAAGAAAATAAAATATGTCAATTTTGGCCAGCCAGGTGACGTTAAAAAAAAATGAGCCTCCATGCCCAATTTTTCGCGCTGTGCTAAGAAAACTTCAAATCGACAAAAATGTTCATGCCCTCAAGAGAGCCGAAGACCCTATGTAATTTGTTAAAACCCAATTAAAAGTTACCACCTGGTACCAAATTTTGGAAAGATGGGCCTACCTACTTTGTTTTTCTCACTCTTTCCTTTTTCTAACGCGCTAAAGTGGCTTCTAAATACAAGGTATCGAAAAATTTTATGACAAAAAGTTGTTTAGAATTAAAACTTATTGCCGTGTACCAAATTTTGAGACAATCAGCCTACTTAATTTTTTCATTTTTTCTTTAGCGCCTTAGAAAAAAAGTGGAATACAAAGTAGGCCGATCTTTCCAAAATTTGGTACCCTTGGGTAATTTTAATTGGGAACAACTTTTCTTAATGAAATTTTTTGTTATCTTTAAAGGAAAAGGCACTTCACCTACAATGAAAATAAATAAATGGTCGC
Organism: Pseudeuparius sepicola; assembly: GCA_963920635.1. Classification (NCBI taxonomy): domain Eukaryota; kingdom Metazoa; phylum Arthropoda; class Insecta; order Coleoptera; family Anthribidae; genus Pseudeuparius; species Pseudeuparius sepicola. Next base: position 51,099,810 of record OY987301.1, read on the forward strand.
TGTCGACGCCATCTTGATTTTTCAAAAACGAAAATATGCTAAAAATTAGTTTCCAGTCATTAGTCAAGCAAATCAGAACCACAAACAATCAAAGTTAAACGCGAAATTTTTTTTTTCTTTTACACATATTGGCTCACTTATCCTGGGCCACCCTGTATATTGTAAACAGCCAGTATTTGTTTTTTTTTAATTTATGTACCTGTGGCTTTGTGTTAAATTTTATTTTTGTTATATTACCTGATCACAAATTCTTTTTTGTTTCCCTTGGGTGGTATTTATTGGTTAAAAGCATGAACTAGATGAATTCTAACAAAATCATAAGTTGATTAAACTACAAAACTTGACAGTTGCATATTATAGGTAAAAAATAGCTAGGTGCTAGGTACCTAACTACTGTCCCGGTTTTCGTCAGCCAGGAGTTGGTCACCTTGTTGTATATGAATATTATAACCGTCGATGGAGGAAGGAATCAATCAACGTTATAACTCCATTATAAAAAGATTATTTTAAAAAGACTCGAGAAATTTGTCATTAACAATTAATAACGTTACTCGCTACTTTAAAAAAAACCGCCTCCATAGGCAAAGAGGGGGGCGGGGCCGCGGCCGGGCGACTCGAATCGAACGCTGGAATACAAAATCTAAAATATATCTTCCAGCCGTCGATCGATGGCGATGACAACCAGCACAAAAAACGCAAACAACCAAGGTCAAATCAACACATTTGGCAAGCCGCGAAGCGCGCCATCTGCCGAACAAAAGTTCGTCTTGGGGAGTCGTATTACAAGTGCGCAGTGCGCCATCTACCGGACAGAAGCCTCGTTTCCACCTCAACGCCGAGACGTAATCCGAGGATGGTGCAAGTGCGCCATCTACCGAACAACCGTGTCGGACTGGGAAGACTCGTTTCCCCCCAAGAGTATTGAGTCAGTCGGTATTTCGCATTAGGAAACTAATCTTTACCTTCCTCCGCAGCCCGGCCTACCGCGGCGGGGACGTTCACCCGATCAGGATCAGCTGTCTACGCAGCTAGTGGGCTGTTGGAACGGGCGACGCGAATAAGTGGCAACGCAGCGCGTCGCAGCCTACGGAGCGCCGAGTTACTGGGGACTAGGGTTGATTTGTCCCTAGTTTCAGACTTCTTCAAAAAACATTTTTTTTCACATTTTCCTTTTTAGTAGGCGTCCCCTATTGTATGGTTAAAATTTTTTACATCATGACTGAATCACTATACATCCTGGATAGGCGAAAAAGTAAAAATGATGGATATTGAATATTTATTGCCATTTGGTTATTATTTTGATTTACTAAAGCAAATAAGAGATAATCTAGCATAACTATCAAAAGTCCGACATAATTTCATGGCTAACTGCGATCTCCGAAATGATTTTCTTGTAAATTTAGGTCCACATAACTTGCTAAAGGGAAACGCAAATATCAACATGCAATCAAAAATATACAGGATGTTTATTACTCAAAACAAAAATTATATTTTGTCCCACTTTTACGATACACCCAGTATAAACCACAAGTCTACCTTTCTAAAGCCCGATACTTTTCTTGCAACTTTTATATAAAACCTTTTTTTTCTATATATCTACAAAAATTAGGGAAATAATAAAGGAGTCGGAGTTTTCCCGTGAAGACACTGTACGTAGGTATAAATATTTTGGGCGAGACAATTGGGACGTCTTTCTAATATCATATTAGTGAATTCGTTAGCCGGCATAGTCAGAAAATGAGTATGCCTTCAACCAACTATTTCAGCAAACTTCATAAATTCCACCCGAACTAAATTAAGAGCCAGGACCCAGAAAATTTGCATTCTCTCGCCGAAATTAAAATTTCACAAAAAGTCCACCCAGACTGCATAAGATATTTATGCATTCTCCTCTTATTACCCTACGTATAAGGGTATGCAATTTCGCCGAGGTTGTGCCGGCTATATCCCCATATTTCCCTTAATTAAAAGTGTAGTCATGTCGGAATGCCTCGAGAGGTCAATGGGGGCCTTTTAGGAGAATATGGCAGGGATTCCCCCCGTCCCCGCTTCGGAGCTCTTCCGATTTTAATCCGGGTCTAAACCGGGTCCGTGGGCGGAACAAAGGGATGGGAGAAATTATATGAAAGTCGTCTGTTTTCATATAATTATGATGTATCTATTTCGTGTATGGTGTAGGTATACATGTATATTTATAGTACCTACAGTTTTCAAGATAAAACGCGGTAATATACAGACACAATGAATGTAGTGACTTACTCCATTGTGGGTACGATTTTTATCATAATGCGGCCTTGGCGAGTTGACATTACCTAGAACTACGTGATGTCCGGAGAAAGTTTGTTTCTACATTATTAAATAACGCTAACAAGTTGCTTCTGAATAAAAAAACCTACGCATAACGCATGGGAATCGATAAATTCACTATCTTCATATTTTTTGCTAGCCATTATCCGAGGTATATAATTTGTACCTAGATATATAACCCCTTAACTTTTTAATTACCTAGAAAAAATATAAAATAAAGAAGTTGTAGACAGAAATATGTACTCTGTATCAATTTTCTGAAAATTTATACAGGGCTTCCCACTTAAGTGTTGCAAACTAATTTTTTGTTTTTTAAATAGAACACCCTATATGTTAAAGGGCCGGCATCTACAGGCCACAGTTTTCGATTTTTCGAAATTACGCGTAGAGCCGCGCGTGCGTATGGGCCCCACGCCTATTGAAGGTCACCCGAATCCGAAGAGCCGTTGGGCCTCAGAATTTTTTTTCTTTTTTAAAATGGGCTGGCGTTTCGAACCTAGATCGGTATACCTCGCGCCGAAGGGCGTCCCGATCGGAAAAGCCGTTCGGCCGTTTGGGTCATTTTTCCGATTTTGTGTTTTGCGATGATGCAGGGATCCCCCTGTGTACACCATCTCTAGGGCCACTCGGTTCGGTTCGGTTTGTCCCGCAGACCAGAGTGATCCTATATACAATGTGTCACACTTTAAGGCTCAGCCACTCCTCTAGTTTTTATTTATGAACCGATTTGGAATTCATTATTTGGAAAATGAAACCTTTGCGGGTATTTTTTATATAGGAGAAAAATTTCACAAATGATGCCGTGAATTAACCATTAAAATGTAGCCGAATTTTGGCCGGTTTTAACTGTAATATAATTTGTTTGATAAATCAACAGGTTGTATGTCAAATTTAGAATATGCGGAAATGCAAATATATTTTAAGGGCGAATGCTTCTTGATATCTGTGTTATCTTTCCCTACATAATGCAAACCTCTAAATAATGATTGTCGGAAATGCAAAGTTAAAAAGTTCAAGGTTCTATATTTTCCAAACAGCTGGAGCAAGTATGTTTTGCAAATTTTATATTTACACTTTTTTACAAGTCGAAACGTGCAAGAGTTATTATATTAGTATTTATGACTTATGACATTTCTTGTATTAAATATAATTTTGTTTAATAATTTAACAGGATAAGAATTTTCTATAAGAATTTGTTTTAATTCAATTAAATTATTTTGACGTAATGTTGGATGTGCTAATTTGATAATTTGGTTTTTTAAAACTGATATAAGGTTAATTTTAATTTTGTTTCTTGCAAACCCGTTATTTTCATTTCTACAATTAATTATCAAAGTTAATTAAAAATTAAGTAAAGCAATAACCGCTAGCCCCAATCGAGATACATGGCTGAATCGAGAACACTCGATCGGAGTTAATAATAATAATAATAATAATAATAATAATAATAATAATGCGAGATGGGCCGGAACTATAGCCAGATGCAACACGAGCAATTCACAACCGCTGAGGTCTCCGATGTCATCAAGAATTCCCACAACTGGAAGGCACCAGGTCCAGATCATCTCCAAAATTATTGGATTAAGAAGTTGTGGTGCACGCATGAACAGATAACTACCTTAATTAATGAAGTCTTGCTCGATCCTCTGAAAATGCCATTGTTTCTTACACAGGGTGCAACCTACCTGTTACCAAAAGACCAGCGGAATACGGATAACCCTGCCAACTACCGCCCAATAACCTGCTTGCCTACGCTGTACAAGATAATCACATCTTGCCTTACGCAGCGAATATATGCTCACTGCGAGCGGAACAACATCATTGCAATGCAGCAGAAGGGCTGCTCGAAGGGCGCAATGGGATGCAAAGAGCAACTCATCATAGACTCTGTCATCTGCAACCAGGCTCATTCCAAGCAACGAAACCTCCACATGGCTTATGTGGACTACAAAAAAGCATTTGATTCCGTACCTCACGACTGGCTCACAGGTATCTTAAAGCTGTATAAAATAGATCATCATACAGTTTCCTTTTTAGAACACGTTATGACAACCTGGCGCACTAAGATACAACTCAGAACCGCAGACAGTAACATCGAGACCGACACAATCAACATCCGAAGAGGGATTTTCCAAGGAGATTCACTCAGTCCACTGTGGTTCTGCATAGCGATGAACCCTCTATCACATCGGTTGAACTCTACAAAATACGGCTTCGCTATCAAAAGCAACAACGCAGAAGCGATCAAGTTGAATCACCTATTATATATGGATGATTTAAAACTGATCGCCGCAACCAAAAACCAACTAACGCAAATGCTTAAAATTGTAGAGGAGTTCTCCAGGGACATCGGAATGCTGTTTGCACTGGACAAGTGCCGCACCCTTAATATCATACGGGGAAAGCTCGAACAAAGCGCACACGAGATGCAGGACGGCCAGGAGATCGAAGCAATGAGCAAGGGAGATACATACAAGTATCTCGGGATGAAACAAGCTCAAAGGATAGACCATCGAACAATGAAGACTGATTTAACGAATGAATTCATCAAGAGAGTAAGACAAGTAGTGCGAACTGATCTTAACAGCAGGAATTTGTTTAAGGCCCTGAACACGTATGCGTGCTCTGTACTCAGCTATTCGTTCGGAATAGTGAATTGGACCAACACGGACATCAACAACCTGCAACGAAAAGTTAGGACACTACTGACAAAAGCTCACAAACATCATCCCCGTAGCGCCGTAGAAAGAACAACTCTGCCACGTCAACTAGGAGGAAGGGGATTGGCAGATCTCAGCAAGCAATTGGACCAACAAATATTAAATCTGCGTAATTATTTCTACAGGCAGGCCAACAGCTCCACACTACATAGGGCTATATGCGGAGCAGACGTCTCAACACCGCTACGTCTGACGGAACACGAGCATCAAAATCACCACCGAACCGACAACGATAAACTACAGAGGTGGTTGGGGAAGCCGCTGCACGGGAGGCATCCAAATGAGGTTGACCAGGAATATGTCGACAAGTTAGCGTCGAACTATTGGCTGACCTCGGGACGAATGTTCCCCGAGACGGAAGGCTTCCTACTGGCCATACAAGATCAGGTTATACCAACTCGCAACTACCTAAAATTCATTGTAGGAGATGCATCGGTAGTGGATGACAGATGCAGATACGGGTGCCCAACTTCAGAAACAATCCAGCACATAACAGGAGGATGTCAGATGTTCGCATCAACGGAATATAAGGAACGACACGATTCGGTTGCCAAGATCTTGCACCAGGAACTGGCGGAAAAGCTGCTGCTTGTGCAGGCAGAGAGGGTCCCATATTACAACTACACACCTGAGCCTGTTCTTGAGAACAGCAACTACAAGATGTACTGGGATCGTACAGTTCTGACAGATCAACGAGTTGCCCATAACAGACCGGACCTTATAATAGTTGATAAAATTTCTAGGCAGACAACTCTGATTGATGTGGCCATCCCGAACAACAACAACCTGCGTGTGAAGCAAGTCGAGAAGATCGCGAAGTACAGAGATTTAGAAGAACGAATTAGAAGGCAATGGGAAATGGAGAACGTCCAGACGATTCCAATCATCATGTCAACAACTGGTGTTATACCAAAAAGTTTGCTGAGAAACATCAAGGAGCTGGGTCTAACTGATAGTCTTTACAGGTCCATGCAGAAAGCGGTACTACTTGCGACAGCCCGAACCGTCAGGAAATTCATGGGGAGTGCAGGAACGTCCAACAACATCAATGTCACCTAAGGCCCGATAACATGGCAAGGGTCTCGTCCGAGCCAGATCCTTTTGGTATCCGGGATACCCGGGATCTGAGTGAATGTTCCCCGTAGAGGGAGTGCGAATGCCTTTTGGCTAAGTCGAGATAATACTATTCTATTCTACATCTATTCTACATCGGGAAATTCAAGTGCCTGGACCACAACAAGAAGCCGAGACGGCGGGACGAACAACTGAGAATCGGGAATCAGTTAACGGAGAACACTTTGAAAGCCTGGACACACAGCTGAGAAGGGCGGTATTGCGATACGAAGGCACAGACCCACTGAGCAGACCACCGCTACCAAGATTGAATTCTTCCAGGAAGCTTGCAATCATGCTCGATATTATGAACACCAAAATTTTACCCAACTATGTTTCAGTAACACCCACATTAGAACATATGCACATGTTAATCTACTGTGCCGCAACGGCCATCATCACTGCAATGGGAGCCAAGATCCGGACGGCTCAAGAGTTAAATCGTGCAAGACCAGAACCACGAATGGCTCAATGGGAGATGCGACTAAATCGGAAGATCGAGAGTCTCCGTAAAGACATAGGACAAGTAACGGAATATATCAGAGGAGTTAGAACTAGAAAGATCCAGAGGGCGGTGCAGGCAATAATGAGCCGCACCCAAATGCATTCTCAGCGTGACCCCGCGAACATCACTGCTCAACAATGTCTTGATACATTAAAACAAAAACTTTCTGTTTTCGCAGGGCGTCTGAGGAGATACAAGGCTAGTAACAACAGGAAACGAGACAACAAACTTTTTGACCGATCAGAAAAAGTTTTCTACCGTACTTTGAATTCTAGCGCCGATGCCACAAATACGAGTTACCCTAGCAGAGAACAGGTCGACGGTTTCTGGAGAAATCAGCTTGCCACACCAGGTCCATGCAATGTCAGTGCAAGCTGGATCAGTGAAGAACGCGAGATGGGCCGGAACTATAGCCAGATGCAACACGAGCAATTCACAACCGATGAGGTCTCCAATGTCATCAAGAATTCCCACAACTGGAAGGCACCAGGTCCAGATCATCTCCAAAATTATTGGATTAAGAAGTTGTGGTGCACGCATGAACAAATAACTACCTTAATTAATGAAGTCTTGCTCGATCCTCTGAAAATGCCATTGTTTCTTACACAGGGTGTCACCTACTTGTTACCAAAAGACCAGCGGAATACGGATAACCCTGCCAAGTACCGCCCAATAACCTGCTTGCCTACGCTGTACAAGATAATCACTTCTTGCCTTACGCAGCGAATATATGCTCACTGCGAGCGGAACAACATCATGGCAATGCAGCAGAAGGGCTGCGCGAAGGGCGCAATGGGATGCAAAGAGCAACTCATCATAGACTCTGTCATCTGCAACCAGGCTCATTCCAAGCAACGAAACCTCTACATGGCTTATGTGGACTACAAAAAAGCATTTGATTCCGTACCTCACGACTGGCTAACAGGTATCTTAAAGCTGTATAAAATAGATCATCATACAGTTTCCTTTTTAGAACACGTTATGACAACCTGGCGCACTAAGATACAACTCAGAACCGCAAGCAGCAACATCGAGACCGACACAATCAACATCCGAAGAGGGATTTTCCAAGGAGATTCACTCAGTCCACTGTGGTTCTGCATGGCGATGAACCCTCTATCACATCGGTTGAACTCTACAAAATACGGCTTCGCTATCAAAAGCAACAACGCAGAAGCGATCAAGTTGAATCACCTATTATATATGGATGATTTAAAACTGATGGCCGCAACCAAAAACCAACTAACGCAAATGCTTAAAATTGTAGAGGAGTTCTCCAGGGACATCGGAATGCAGTTTGGACTGGACAAGTGCCGCACCCTTAACATTGTCCGGGGAAGGCTCGAACAGGGCGCACACGAGATGCAGGACGGCCAGGAGATCGAAGCAATGAGCATGGGAGATACATACAAGTATCTTGGGATGAAACAAGCTCAAAGGATAGACCATCGAACAATGAAGATCGATTTAAGGAATGAATTCATCAAGAGAGTAAGACAAGTAGTGCGAACTGATCTTAACAGCAGGAATTTGTTTATGGCCCTGAACACGTATGCGTGCTCTGTACTCAGCTATTCGTTTGGAATAGTGAATTGGACCAACACGGACATCAACAACCTGCAGCGAAAAGTTAGGACACTACTGACAAAAGCTCATAAACATCATCCCCGTAGCGCCGTAGAAAGAACAACTCTGCCACGTCAACTAGGAGGAAGAGGATTGGCAGATCTCAGCAAGCAATTGGAGCAACAAATATTGAATCTGCGTAATTATTTCTACAGGCAGGCCAACAGCTCCACACTACATAGGGCTATATGCGGAGCAGACGTCTCAACACCGCTACGTCTGACGGAACACGAGCGTCAAAATCACCACCGAACCGACAACGATAAACTACAGAGGTGGTTGGGGAAGCCGCTGCACGGGAGGCATCCTAATGAGGTTAACCAGGAACATGTCGACAAGTTAGCGTCGAACTATTGGCTGACCTCGGGACGAATGTTCCCCGAGACGGAAGGCTTCCTACTGGCCATACAAGATCAGGTTATACCAACTCGCAACTACCTAAAATTCATTGTAGGAGATGCATCGGTAGTGGATGACAGATGCAGATACGGGTGCCCAACTTCAGAAACAATCCAGCACATAACAGGAGGATGTCAGATGTTCGCATCAACGGAATATAAGGAACGACACGATTCGGTTGCCAAGATCTTGCACCAGGAACTGGCGGAAAAGCTGCTGCTTGTGCAGGCAGAGAGGGTCCCATATTACAACTACACACCTGAGCCTGTTCTTGAGAACAGCAACTACAAGATGTACTGGGATCGTACAGTTCTGACAGATCAACGAGTTGCCCATAACAGACCGGACCTTATAATAGTTGATAAAATTTCTAGGCAGACAACTCTGATTGATGTGGCCATCCCGAACAACAACAACCTGCGTGTGAAGCAAGTCGAGAAGATCGCGAAGTACAGAGATTTAGAAAAACGAATTAGAAAGCAATGGGAAATGGAGAACGTCCAGACGATTCCAATCATCATGTCAACAACTGGTGTTATACCAAAAAGTTTGCTGAGAAACATCAAGGAGCTGGGTCTAACTGATAGTCTTTACAGGTCCATGCAGAAAGCGGTACTACTTGCGACAGCCCGAACCGTCAGGAAATTCATGGGGAATGCAGGATCATCCAGCAACATCAATGTCACCTGGGGCCCGATAACATGGCAAGGGTCTCGTCCGAGCCAGATCCTTTTGGTATCCGGGATACTCGGGATCTGAGTGAATGTTCCCCGTAGAGGGAGTGCGAATGCCTTTTGGCTAAGTCGATAATAGTAATAGTAATAGTAATAGTAATAGTAATAGTAATAATAATAGTAATAGTAATAGTAATAGTAATAGTAATAGTAATAGTAATAGTAATAGTAATAGTAATAGTAATAGTAATAGTAATAGTAATAGTAATAGTAATAGTAATAGTAATAGTAATAGTAATAGTAATAGTAATAGTAATAGTAATAGTAATAGTAATAGTAATAGTAATAGTAATAGTAATAGTAATAGTAATAGTAATAGTAATAGTAATAGTAATAGTAATAGTAATAGTAATAGTAATAGTAATAGTAATAGTAATAGTAATAGTAATAGTAATAGTAATAGTAATAGTAATAGTAATAGTAATAGTAATAGTAATAGTAATAGTAATAGTAATAGTAATAGTAATAGTAATAGTAATAGTAATAGTAATAGTAATAGTAATAGTAATAGTAATAGTAATAGTAATAGTAATAGTAATAGTAATAGTAATAGTAATAGTAATAGTAATAGTAATAGTAATAGTAATAGTAATAGTAATAGTAATAGTAATAGTAATAGTAATAGTAATAGTAATAGTAATAGTAATAGTAATAGTAATAGTAATAGTAATAGTAATAGTAATAGTAATAGTAATAGTAATAGTAATAGTAATAGTAATAGTAATAGTAATAGTAATAGTAATAGTAATAGTAATAGTAATAGTAATAGTAATAGTAATAGTAATAGTAATAGTAATAGTAATAGTAATAGTAATAGTAATAGTAATAGTAATAGTAATAGTAATAGTAATAGTAATAGTAATTCTGACTTGTGAGAGAGGCAGATCCACGGGTGTGACAATCCCGCGCTCCCCAGTTACGCAGGGATGGGTCTGGCCTGTGAGAGGGGCTGATTCACGGGTGTAACGATCCCGCGATTCCCAGTTACGCATGGAGAGGCTTGGCCTGTGACAGGGGCAGACCTACGGGTGTGACAATCCCGCGATATCCAGTTGCGCAGGGAGGGGTCTAGCCGGTGACGGAGGCTGATCCTCGGGTGTGACAATCCCGCGACTCCCAGTTACACAGGGATGGGTCTAGCCTGTGAGAGGGTCAGATCCTCGGGTGTAACGATCCCGTGTTTCCCAGTTAACGCAAGGAGGGGTTTGGCCGGTGACAGGGGCAGATCCTCGGGAGTAACGATCCCGCGTTATCCTAGTTGACCCGTATGGGTAGCGGGTTAGAATACTCCTATCGTGGCTCCGCGAGTCGTAAAAGGCGACCGAGGGCCGTCACTCCCACGTTACGGGAGAAACCCATGGAATGGAGATTAATAGGAGTATTGTCATAGGGCCGCTGCCTGGGGATCGCCAGGGCATGTCTGGAGCCAGCGCTGGGCATGACAGCGAGCGGGACGTCGGTGACAGGGCGCTGATGAGGCGGGCCCCTGTTGCACAAACAGCTACAGCCCAACAACACGAACATGGGAGCCAAACGAGAACTAGGGTTCCACCCACCGAAGGTGCTGCGCGGGAACTTCAGCCAGCGTTCACTCAGGCGGGATTACAACGACGACGCATGAAATGGACTGGGTCCATGAATGAATCGATAATGCGTATTTTTTACAGGGTGACAAACTTAGGACAAGAGATGATCGGCTACCGACAACAACTGCATGCCGAGTTCTGCAGGGAGTTTCCACACATGCAAGTGTCTGAACAAAGAGTGTCAGATCAGTATCGAACTATTCTAAGAAATAACCAAATTCCAGAAACGCGACTTAACGCTATAAAACGGGAAGTTGAGCTAGAGATCCATGGCGAACACATAGACATAGACAACAACAATGGGGAAATTCAACTGCCTGGACCACAACAAGAAGCCGGAACGGCAGAGCGAACAACTGAGAATCGGGAAATTCAAGTGCCTGGACCACAACAAAAAGCCGAGACGACGGGACGAACAACTGAGAATCGGGAATCAGTTAACGGAGAACACTTTGAAAGCCTAGACACACAGCTGAAAAGGGCGGTATTGCGATACGAAGGCACAGACCCACTGAGCAGACCACCGCTACCAAGATTGAACTCTTCCAGGAAGCTTGCAATCATGCTCGATATTATGAACACCAGAATTTTACCCAACTATGTTTCAGTAACACCAACATTAGAACATATGCACATGTTAATCTACTGTGCCGCAACGGCCATCATCACTGCAATGGGAGCCAAGATCCGGACGGCTCAAGAGTTAAATCGTGCAAGACCAGAACCACGAATGGCTCAATGGGAGATGCGACTAAACCGGAAGATCGAGAGTGTCTGTAAAGACATAGGACAAGTAACGGAATGTATCAGAGGAGTTAGAACTAGAAAGATCCAGAGGGCGGTGCAGGCAATAATGAGCCGCACCCAAATGCATTCTCAGCGTGACCCCGCGAACATCACTGCTCAACAATGTCTTGACACATTAAAACAAAAACTTTCTGTTTTCGCAGGACGTCTGAGGAGATACAAGGCTAGTAACAACAGGAAACGAGACAACAAACTTTTTGAACGATCAGAAAAAGTTTTCTACCGTACTTTGAATTCTAGCGCCGATGCCACAAATGCGACTTACCCTACCAGAGAACAGGTCGACGGTTTCTGGAGAAATCAACTTGCCACACCAGGTCCATACAATGTCAGTGCAAGCTGGATCAGTGAAGAACGCGAGATGGGCCGGAACTATAGCCAGATGCAACATGAGCTATTCACAACCGATGAGGTCTCCAATGTCATAAAGAATTCCCACAACTGGAAGGCACCAGGTCCAGATCATCTCCAAAATTACTGGATTAAGAAGTTGTGGTGCACGCATGAACAAATAACTGCCTTAATTAATGAAGTCTTGCTCGATCCTCTGAAAATGCCATTGTTTTTTACACAGGGTGCAACCTACTTGTTACCAAAAGACCAGCGGAATACGGATAATCCTGCCAAGTACCGCCCAATAACCTGCTTGCCTACGCTGTACAAGATAATCACATCTTGCCTTACGCAGCGAATATATGCTCACTGTGAGCGGAACAACATCATGGCAATGCAGCAGAAGGGCTGCGCGAAGGGCGCAATGGGATGCAAAGAGCAACTCATCATAGACTCTGTCATCTGCAACCAGGCTCATTCCAGGCAACGAAACCTCTACATGGCTTATGTGGACTACAAAAAAGCATTTGATTCCGTACCTCACGACTGGCTCACAGGTATCTTAAAGCTGTACAAAATAGATCATCATACAGTTTCCTTTTTAGAACACGTTATGACAACCTGGCGCACTAAGATACAACTCAGAACCGCAAGCAGTAACATCGAGACCGACACAATCAACATCCGAAGAGGGATTTTCCAAGGAGATTCACTCAGTCCACTGTGGTTCTGCATGGCGATGAACCCTCTATCACACCGGTTGAACTCTACGAAATATGGCTTCGCTATCAAAAGCAACAGATCAGAAGCGTTCAGGTTGAATCACCTGTTATATATGGATGATTTAACACTGATGGCCGCAACCAAGAACCAACTAACGCAAATGCTTAAAATTGTAGAGGAGTTCTCCAGGGACATCGGAATGCAGTTTGGACTGGACAAGTGCCGCACCCTTAATATCGTCCGGGGAAAGCTCGAACAAGGCGCACACGAGATGCAGGACGGACAGGAGATCGAAGCAATGAGCGTGGGAGATACATACAAGTACCTCGGGATGAAGCAAGCTCAAAGGATAGATCATCGAACAATGAAGACCGATTTAACTAATGAATTCATCAAGAGAGTAAGACAAGTAGTGCGAACTGATCTTAACATCAGGAATTTGTTTAAGGCCCTAAACACGTATGCGTGCTCTGTACTAAGCTATTCCTTCGGAATAGTGAATTGGACCAACACGGACATCAACAACTTGCAACGAAAAGTTAGGACACTACTGACAAAAGCTCATAAACATCATCCCCGTAGCGCCGTAGAAAGAACAACCCTGCCACGTCAACAAGGAGGAAGAGGATTGGCAGACCTCAGCAAGCAATTGGACCAACAAATACTAAATCTGCGTAATTATTTCCACAGACAGGCCAACAGCTCCACACTACATAAAGCTATATGCGGAGCAGACGTCTCAACACCGCTACGTCTGACGGAACACGAGCATCACAATCACCACCGAACCGACAACGATAAACTACAGAGGTGGTTAGAGAAGCCGCTGCACGGGAGGCATCCTAATGAGGTTAACCAGGAACATGTCGACAAGTTAGCGTCGTACTATTGGCTGACCTCGGGACGAATGTTCCCAGAGACAGAAGGCTTCTTACTGGCCATACAAGATCAGGTTATACCAACTCGCAACTACCTAAAATTCATTGTAGGAGATGCATCGGTAGTGGATGACAGATGCAGATACGGGTGCCCAACTTCAGAAACAATCCAGCACATAACAGGAGGATGTCAGATGTTTGCATCAACGGAATATAAGGAACGACACGATTCGGTTGCCAAGATCTTGCACCAGGAACTGGCGGAAAAGCTGCTGCTTGTGCAGACAGAGAGGGTCCCATATTACAACTACACACCTGAGCCTGTTCTTGAGAACAGAAACTACAAGATGTACTGGGATCGTACAGTTCTGACTGATCAACGAGTTGCCCATAACAGACCGGACCTTATAATAGTTGATAAAATTTCTAGGCAGACAACTCTGATTGATGTGGCCATCCCGAACAACAACAACCTGCGTGTGAAGCAAGTCGAGAAGATCGCGAAGTACAGAGACTTAGAAGAACGAATTAGAAGGCAATGGGAAATGGAGAACGTCCAGACGATTCCAATCATCATGTCAACAACTGGTGTTATACCAAAAAGTTTGCTGAGAAACATCAAGGAGCTGAATCTAACTGATAGTCTTTACAGGTCCATGCAGAAAGCGGTACTACTTGCGACAGCCCGAACCGTCAGGAAATTCATGGGGAATGCAGGATCGTCCAACAACATCAATGTCACCTAAGGCCCGATAACATGGCAAGGGTCTCGTCCGAGCCAGATCCTTATGGTATCCGGGATACCCGGGATCTGAGTGAATGTTCCCCAGAGAGGGAGTGCGAATGCCTTTTGGCTAAGTCGATATAATAATAATATGTGTGCCCTGTGATGTTAATTTGCGAACTGTCTCCGTGATCTCAGTTCACAAAATTTATAGTGAATTTTCGCAATATAATTTAAACTGTATCGTCGACTATATATATACATTTGCCTAAAATTTAAAACGGCACCTCATAATGGAAAATCTAATATTTTCTTAGTAGTAGGTACATAACTGCCACTTTGAACCAGACTCTTCTTCGTTTATTCACTTTTGTGATACCGCTTGTAAAATGACCTTTGTTGTTTCCAGGACCCGTAATTACAAACTGCCCTAGAGGGTGCTCTTTATGAAAAACGCCTCTAAAACAAAAAGTATCCGTAACAAAGAAACTTTAATTCCGACCTAGTTTCTGCGTAAAAGTAAACGTTTTAATTATCACTGACAAAGACTCATTCCTTGAGCTCGAAACTCTCCTATTCAAAATCCAAAACAACAAAGACGAGTAGGTAAGCGTACATACGTAAGATGGCCTTTCAAACGTGCTCAAACAAATATCTTAATGGGTGAAAAACAGGCCGTTATAGAAATTATTTATATAAATCCACCAAGGGAATTCATAAAGGTTTTAAAATATACATTAATTCCATTAATTTGTCCCTTAGTCATTAATATTTACAGGCACGTAGATTCTTTATTCTATTACTTGAATTATATTTAGAACAAAATAGGACTTTCTGATTTAGGTATAATGAATTTTTTACCAATATTTTTTGCTGCACCATAAATTTTATTGAAGTATTTGCTCCCAGAATTAATTTGTTGGATAAAAAATGTAGGTACCTGCTTTTGTGAAGTAATGGATAAATTGGATAACAAATGTTAATGAAAAGATCGGAGGAATCGCTGATAAGTGTCAAAAGATTATTTAATGACTATACTGAAAAAAGTCTCAGTAAACTTAAGGCCGGTCCACACGCAACGATGTATCATACGATTTGCATGCGCAAGTAAATCGTTACAGATAAATCGTTGCGTGTGAACAGCAGATTTGCACAAAATTTAGAACTGTGCAAAGTTGGACGTCGGAGTTGAATATCTGAGCCGAAAAGCATAGATTTGGGAGATTTGCGCATGCAAATCGTAACGTGTGTACGCTTGTCCGAGATTTGTACAGTTTTTAGGTGCGACGGTAGCTAACTCCTACCTATTTTTAGTCCGGAAATTATTAAATTAGTTAAAACTAAAACAATAACTGATTTGTATTAAATTTGTTAAAAAATGTGTCGACCATTTCGCATAATTTTATAATAGAATTCAATGGTAAAATAGACTTCGTTTCAATAACCATGCTTTAGACCATCTAGTTCTATTTAAACGTTTCCTGATTTCCCTCCTCCTTTTGGCATTTAAACAAAACGTCGAAATACTCCAAAAACCCTTCCTCCATGATTATTGTATCAAGCAAAAATTGCAGCTTTACTACGATAAGTTGGAATGTTACATCAAAAATGTTTGTAAATTTTTACATCTTATTTGTGGATCTACATGAATTCTCAATATTCCACAAAGATAATTGAAAAATTACATAAAAATGTTTAAATACTCCAAAATAACACTTCACTCTGGGAATTTACATGTTTATTACATTTCAGTTAGTAATACTACGTCAAAAATCTATATTGATATGTGAAATTACATTAGTTTTACTATCGTAAATGTAAAATCGCAGTACTTTTACTCTCTATTATGTAAAGTTCCATGACAATTACATCTCCATGAAATAAAAACGAAATACTATGAAAGGTACATACAATATGCATTATAATAAAATTACGGTTGGATTTTGAAATTCACATTGGAAATACACAGCGACGTGTACTTTTAGGACAAGGGCCTCTGTAAAGTTTCGGCCAGGTCGCAACGGCGCGGCGGCGCCGGTGCCGGAATTTGTTTCTTTCCTGTCATTCTAGATTCCGCGTCGCGACTGTCGCTTGTGTCCTTATTCTCGGAGGGATCATTCAACTTCTGAATCCCATATTTTTACTCGTGACAAGAAGGTTTGTGGTTTTGTGATTAAGGTAGGTAAATACCTAAATATAATCTTCACAATTTACGTAGGTAATTATTTTGGTTTTCATTATGTATCCTTGTTCTTTCTGTAGCTTTAAATGACGTTATATCCGAATATACAAGAGTCATCAGTATTTACATAAAACTTAACGAAATGTGCACTTTAAGCGTATTTATAACAACTAACTGTTTTATTCAATTCGAAACTTACGCAGTAGATTTAAATCTCACGTTGAAAGGATGCATGCATAATACAAAAAAATACATCGACAAGGTATGTTCTACACTGAATTATTTTGTTTCCAAGAAAATTGCCACTTTTCAACCAACGTTTACAAATTATTCAAAATTCATGTCTACAGCCACATAAAGAGGCGAATCATTATTGTGCCCTTTGAAACACATTTGTAATTCAAAGATTATATATTTAAAAAAGTAGTTAATATAAGAAATCATTTTCTATGAGTTCAAAACAAAACTTCTCAAAGAAGTTTTCAAACCTATCCAACAAAAAAAGTTTTTGCAAATCGGGGTACAAATAAAAATTTTAGAGGGGTGGGTCACTCTTATTGAGTGGGTTACACTGTATATGCACTTTATTTTGTTCTTAGTAATAATGAGCCGTTAAATAATTACTTTAATTCACTCCACAATATAAAGAATAATGAATTGTTTCCTATTTACCTAAGTGAGAGAATTCTTATAAAACTAAATTTTGTCTTTACATTGGTTTTTCTTCTTTCAGAAACAGAAAGCGATGGCTCCTTTCAATATTATATATATTATTTACGCCTACAAAAAGTATTTGCTATTTTATGAAACTTACCAGTGATTGTGTTCCTTTTTTAGTTTGTTAAAGTTTAGTGCAATAAAGTGAAATATATCTATGTATTTTAATGAATTTTATTGCCCTTACCAACCTTAACGATTGCTAAATGAATTTCCAAACCACGAGACTCGATCTCTACGTCACATCGCCTCACCACCTCGAAAATTTTTAAATTGACCATTTAATTTTATTTCCATATTCCATAAATTATTATGGATCAAGTTTCGTGGTACATGGGTTCTGTAAGTGTCGGGGTTTTATTCTCGAAACCAAGAGAAACTATTTCTCCTACCTATTAGGAATTACTCAAAAATTTTGTCATTTGACATTTCCACCATTGTTACGTGCGAAAAATTACGTCATATTTGCGTCATTTCTAGGAGAAATCGATCCTCTCGATTTCGAGAATAGGGCTTCTATAAATGTGAATTACCAGGTTGACTATATCGCACTGCATTTATGGATGGCTGTTTGATAAGGTAAGTATAACCAAGGGAATTACCTAATCGTTTCAATTATGGCCGTTTGCACCGTTTTGTTTAGTTTTAATTAGTGTTTAACGACTTTACGTCTATTGTTGCAATAATCGTTGTCAGTTAGTTAAGCATTGTTTCAAGCTAAACATGGTTTAACAAACAAGGGTGCAAACGGCCACTTCTATTTTTGGAATATCTTAATGAGCCTCTGAAAATTTTTAACTATACCCTACGTTTATTTTTATAGTTCGCAGTTAATAAGCTTTCATAATATATTAATAATTAATTGCTCCAAGAATTATATTATTTGATACTACTAAAGGAAATGTAAATTGGTTACCCGTGATATTTTGATGAAATTTAAGTAGGTATGTTATTGGGGATGCAACATTATTGACCATGGGCACAACCCTGTATATTATATGACAAGTGAGCCGGTGTTAGCTGTTAAATATTGGAATCTAATCTCGAAAAGCAGACTAACTATGGCCGATTTTGATGAACGAGATGTAGATTTCTACTAAGTCGACATAAGTAAATCGAAGAATGCCAACCATTTTGACATCTCTCAAAACTCCTTTAAACGACAGCGCTCATCTTTTTCAGTTTTTGATATTTTAATATCATTTAACCTTTTAAACTTTTATGAAAGTTTTGAGTGACAGGTGTCAAAATGGTTGACATTTTTTTGGAGTATCATAGGTAAAATGCTTTTGGATATTAGATTCTAATCTTTGACAGCTAACACCGACTCACCTGTCATAATATAATACAAGGTAAAAAAATGTTGCTTAGAGCATCCCCAATAACATACTTAAATTTCATTTCATTTAGATTTACAATCACATACCGCTATTCTACATTTATATAAGTGTAGATTTACATAAAAAATACAGTAGATATAATGTAAATTTACTATCAGATTTATTTCCAAATCAGTAATATCATTGTGATTTTACATTGGTTCAAGTAGGAATATCCCAATCAAGTTAGTGTAAATTTATAGGCATTTTACTTTAAATTATTGAATTTCACGTCCAAATCAATGTCATTTTACCAAAATTTACTTTAGTTTTATATCACTTTAGTCGTAATTTCCCAATTTCATAACATGAAATAATTGTAATTGTACACCATGTCTGTAATAAGTTCACGGCTAATTTAATAAAATAATACCATTTTTTTGCAAAGCACTGTAACGTTACGGTGTATTGAATTAATTTTTAAAGTATCTTTTCAGATAGAATCACATTATTTTCTGCAAATTTTTCCAAAACTTTGTGAATATACTGTACTGTATTTCAACAATCACAGTCCAAACTCGTTGCCTTGGTCACCACCTTTATTGTTTAGCCTTCAAAAATCACAAATAAACTTGTCAGATTACTGTCACTGTCCAAGAATATTCTCTCAGCTCCAAAAATTCGCAAAATCGCTTTCTAACTTTTTCAGGCCCAATTCCCAGGGCTTATATACTAAAAAGAAAGACTGGAGAATACTCTAGAATATTCCTGGCCAATGATAGTTCACAAATCATAAGTTCTAGCAAACTTTCTAGAATGTTATGGAAGCTTTACAGGGAAAATAATGAAAACTAAAGGAAAATGGGGCCCTGGGGGCCTCAGGACAACAAAGATGTGACGGAAAATGCCTCTAAATTTATTACAAAAATTATAAAACTGTAAGTTTTAACTGATGTTC
Organism: Pseudeuparius sepicola; assembly: GCA_963920635.1. Taxonomy (NCBI): domain Eukaryota; kingdom Metazoa; phylum Arthropoda; class Insecta; order Coleoptera; family Anthribidae; genus Pseudeuparius; species Pseudeuparius sepicola. The sequence continues at coordinate 51,119,441 of OY987301.1, forward strand.
GGCCTCACGATGGTATGACTAGAACCAGTGTCCACCACAATGTCACATTCACGGCCGCAGATCTTTCCTGGTACTACCAAGTTGTCTCCTGAATTCAACAGCCGGTTAACTTTTATCCTAATAGGTGAGGCTTGGTAGCACCTAGCCAGCTTTCGCCCCTCAAAGCTGAATACTCGGAGTTTTCCTGCTTCTCACCATCAACAGGATTGGGGCACTGGCGTTTCAAATGCCACTCAAATCCGCAGTTCCAACAGCGCAGTGGTGTACTTCTTCGAACACCCATCCCATCTTTGGAGGTCGTAGCAGGTGAAAGGATGTTTTGGATATCCCGTACCATTTGTTCTACGTTGGCATTACTGGTACTGCTTCTGTTTTGCGGTCGCACCTGTCTTAACCTCACTTGTCTACGTGCTGCCTGCGTGGCGGCTTCGAATTCCAAAGCATGTGCCAAGGCCTCTGAGATGTTTTTGTGGCGGGCTAGCCGAAGCGCTTGGCTAGTCTCGCTGTCACGCACGCCATCTATGAAGCCGCTTACCGAAATTTGTTCCCGGAATTCGACTGGAGCCGATGAATAGGCCAGATTTACCAGGCGGGCAATGTCGGCTTCAAATTGTTGCAGGGTCTCATCAGTGCGTTGTCGTCGACCTTTCAGTTGCGCCTGGTATACCTGTTATAGATGTGCTTGCCCATATCGCATTTCAAGTGCTCTAACCAGGGAACTATAATCATGCTGAGCGTCGGCCGGTATCGTTCGCAACCCTTTGGTGGCCTCACCTCGTAGACATATCTTCAAATTCCGAGCTTTTTCTTCTCCTGTCCAGAACTTTTCCATTTCCATTGCGGTCTGTTTTCTGGTTGTGGGCATTCACCTCGGGGTCCTCTTAAAATAATAATAAAGGACTTTTATTTCGAAAATATGCAAATTACAAATGTTTTAATAACCATAAGGCGAGGTTCAGCCAGGTATGGCCAGGATTTACTGTTTTTACACCTAACCAGCAGTAAAACACGACACCAAATGTACAACAATCACAGTCCAAACTCGTTGCCTTGGTTACCACCTTTATTGTTTAGCATTCAAAAATCACAAATAAACTTGTCAGATTACTGTCACTGTCCAAGAATATTCTCTCAGCTCCAAAAATTCGCACAAAATCGCTTTCTAACCTTTTAACTTTTTCATGCCCAATTCCCAGGGCTTATATACTAAAAAGGAAGACTGGAGAATACTCTAGAATATTCCTGGCAATGATAGTTCACAAATCAGTTCTAGCAAACTGTCTAGAATGTTATGGAAGCTTTACAGGGAAAATAATGAAAACTAAAACTGTAAGTAGGATACCCTAACATAAAATTTATCTGCTAAATCTTTGAGTAGGTTAGAAAACCGAGCAGACATATTCATTGAAAGCTGATATAACAACTTTAGAAGCATTTTTCGTTACAATACATAAACTTTTAACCTTGAAATAAATACTTTATATTGTTTTAACTTCTACATTATAGTTCATGTAAATTGATGGCGTTTGGTAACCAGCGTTGATTGTTGTAATTTTACATAATTTTTTTTATAGTATAGCGTTGTTTTTTTTGCCCATTTGAATTTCAAAGAGAATATTTTTTTCAAATACACTAAGTTTCATTTTGATACTTTGGTACTTTTTAAATCACTTTGAAATTAAAAAACACCAACATTTGTTTATTGATTTTTAATGAAAAAAAAAACAATTTTTCCAATTTTAAGGTGCTGTATAATTGTTAGTAGACGATGCAAATTAATAAAACGTGGGGCATTCGGGTTTCAGGGGTGCGGAGTAAAGCTACGTAGCCAGATGTCGGTTAAAAAATTCCTAAAAAACCCTAGGTAAGAGCATTTTCAACAAGATCTCATCAAAAACCGATCATAGCATGCCGTGAAATACTGTTGCCACCATGACGACATGTCCGACGAGTGCACAAGGACACTCCCTACATAAAAAATCATCAAAATCGTACAGCACATTACAATTTTACACGCGTGTTCCGGATCAAACCTGTACAGTAACAAGTACAGAACTCGGAGCGCCACCAACTTAAGGGGTGCCAAGTTGTCGCCGCGGCAGGTTTATAAACGCCTACGCGGATTTTTTTTTGCGATGCCACTGTCACTGGTAACAGCACCCCTAAAAGTTTTTTCTTTGATACTCCTACATCCCCTACGAGTTTCCCACAAATATCTTTGAGATTCAGATTTACACAAAAAAAATCAGTCTTTGGATTTTTTAAGTAAAGTATATGGACGATCCTTTTTTATATTTCTGAACGTAGACTTTAATTATTTTGGGGTCTGGATCGGAATTAGATGAAAAAATCACTATTTCATGCAGTCGACGTTTCGCAAAAATTTATTTGCATCTTCAGGACACTAAAATACAGTAAGTTATACAACGTGCAATGGAGTTGCCTAAGAGTATATAAAAAAGGGATAAAAAGTACTTACGCCTAAATTGTGATTCTTCCTGGTCACTTAAAGTTAAACATAATAACATCATAATAGGTAAAGACATGAACAAATTAAAACAGTGTTAAAATGCATACATTTAGGCCAAAACTGGGAAAATACCTTACTACAGTTCGGCTATATCAAATCATAAAAAATAGCGACAAGACAAAAAAGCAACTAAGGCACAAAAAATCTTTAAAGACCGACTGAAGGAGAGAATAAAGTTAATGTAATAGATAACCGATGAAGAGAATAATAAAATATTCAGTATTCACTCTATGTTCGACAAATGCCACTGCTTTAGTGGAACATAGAGTGAATACTGGACATTGTTTTAACTTTGATGAAACGTCAATATTACCTAAGTGAGCAAAGAATATACAAAAAACGTTTAATTTGCGAAATGTTGTGTATTAGACAACACAAAAATCCAGTAAACAAAAGAACCGATTTAGAAGGCTTAAGTACATCTTACTTCAATATTTTAGACAAATTAAAAATGTATAAATAATATATATAAATATTTTATTATTCACTTTACATACTCGCCAACAGGCCCGAAAGCGAAAGTCAAATGTTCGAGGTGCCCTGTTATTTTGGTTGCTAGCTGCGAAAGTGGTTGCTAGGTACAAAAAGTATTGCTTAGCAACCCTTACGCAGCAAGGACCCAAAAACCATTAATAAAATATATGTAGCAACGCGAATCTTGCGTCAATTTTAATAGGTTTCACAACAATCGTTTTACAAACTGGTTTTAATCATAAAGAAAACGAATTATACCAAAAAAAAATTAATATTTTAAATGTTTCTCTGGCGTCAAATAAGAGCCGCATAACAGAACAAATTTGACAAGCACCGCGCTTCCGGTGCGGTAAGAGTACGCGATTAGTAATTCGTAGATCCATGGTTCAAATCCCATACAAAGCTCAACGTTTTATTTTTTTTATTATCTCTGCATTCTGCCTCTTATATGTATCACTGATTATCATTTTTAGTAATTGAACAAAGGTTATTTTGAAGATCATTATTACTCACAATCTACTCCATATGTATTTAGAGCTTTATTCAAAGTACCTATAACTTGAAATTTTCGGTAGCAGGAAAAATGTAATACATTGCACGATGCGTAAGCTCTTTTTTGGCCTCGGATTTACTTTTAATAACCGAGGCAACGCTTGCGTTGCCTCGGTCTTTAAACAACCTCCTCGGCCAAAAAAGTGCACTTACGCATCTGGCAATGTAAATAACTATTTGTGCCTTAGTTGCTTTTTTGTCTTGTCGCTATTTTTTATGATTTGATATAGCCGAACTGTAGTAAGGTATTTTCGCAGTTTTGGTCTAAATGTATGCATTTTAACACTGTTTTAATTTGTTCATGTCTTTACCTATTATGATGTTATTATGTTTAATTTTAAGTGACCAGGAAGAATCACAATTTAGGCGTAAGTAGTTTTTATCCCTTTTTTATATACTCTTAGGCAACTCCATTGCACATTGTATAACTTACTGTATTTTAGTGTCCTGAAGATGCAAATAAATTTTTGCGAAACGTCGACTGCATGAAATAGTGATTTTTTCATCTAATTCCGATCCAGACCCCAAAATAATTAAAGTCTACGTTTGGATTTTTTGTCACGCCACTGTCGTTTACCACGGCATTCCTACAGATTTTTTAATACTTTAATACAAATTGGAAAAAGTTTTCTTTGGGATTTTTCTGCGACGACACTGTTGTTTGTCACAGCACCCCTACAGGTTTCTTCTATGCTACTACCAGAGCATATAAAACAACAAGCAGTATAACTCCCCAATGGCAGGAAAATTCTGCGCACCTGTTCGCACAGCGTATTTTTTCTGAATTGATTTTCCCGAATAGACCTCTGACTTCTATCAGAGCATACAAAACAACCAGCAGTATAACTTACTCTTGAGAAATCATCCACAAATTCAATGACCTTGTCGCCATATTGGAGGAATATAAGTCAGAGGTGTATTCGGGAAAATCAATTCAGAAATACAGGGTAGTATTATTAGTAAAGTAAGTGTGGGAAGCACAAGCAGGAGAAATTAGTTTGGAATTTAATACACATAGAGCTTTGACTCCTTCCTGGGATTCTTTATTTAAAGATTCTAGCACAAAGCACAATTTACAAAAAAGCACATTCCACGGTACTGTAATATCTCTCATATAGCCAAAAAAGAACTGCCCAATCGCCCCGACACTGCATCCATTTGACAGAATCTATTCCCAAATGGCGGCTGCGCGTACAGGTGCGCAAAATTTTCCCGCCGTGGGGATTTATACTGCGGGTTGTTTTATATGCTCTGCTTCTATTCCCCCAATATGGCGACAAGGTCATTGCATTTGAAGAATGATTTCTCAAGAGTAAGTTATACTGCTGGTTGTTTTATATGCTCTGCTACTACCCGTCTATAACCTCACTTCTATTTGGTATGTTGGGTTTTGTTTAAATTTGTTACAAAAAATGAATAAACGCATATAATAAAATTACATTTAACAGAATACTTGCTATTTCCATATATCCGACTTCAACCTGGAACCTGGACATATTCACACAACACACTCTTCACCTTCAGCCTTCAACGTTTATACAAAAGAGATATTTTTTCACCTATTCATTTTTTCAATGAAGTACAATAACGGGTATTTCAGCCAAAATATATAAAATACCCGTTATTTTACTTCATTGATATATAAATACAGCCGTTATTAAAGAAGATCTATTATTATATTCTTTTTTTTTTAAATTTATGGATCTAGATGAAAATATGAAAATATGAAATTACCACACTTGCCTATGTCAGCAAATATATTTTTAAGTTTTTAAAAATTCAAACTCGCATCAAATTGGCAAATCTAGCAAATGACATTTGTTGTTTTCAATAACCGCGGTAATTACCCTGCTCCTGAGTTGAGTAAATACCGCCGTTATTGTCAGTTATAACGATGACGTATGAAGGGCTTCTTTGTGACGTCAGAGAGCTATAACTAACAATAATCGAATCGCGTAAACGTGTATGATATTTACCGGTTATTAATGGTTATCCGTCTAAAATCGACTTATTTCTATGATTTTTCTCAAGGTCTCTAGAAGACCTTGGATTTTTCTCTTCTTATGAAATCGTTAAAATAAATAAAATGAATATATTAATTTGGGGTGTGGTCCGAAATTTACCAAAATTCTGATTTGGTGTTTCAAATGTAACCAAACAGGTTCGTTACTGAACCCGAATGGTAATTCATATACAGAGAAAATGAAAATGCATCAGAAAACAGCTCAGTATACAGGAGGTCTTCTGATTTCTTCTGTTAACCAAGCCATTAGGTAACTGTAGTTACCAGTTGGTTCAAAATTACAGGAGGCTTTCTGATTTGTTCTGTTAACAAAACCGGTAACCTGGTTACAGGTTTGTTAATTTCGGACCATACCCTGTAATTTCGTCTGCCGAAGCAAATTTCTGGACTGTTCAGCAGGCATATTTGCAGAGATTTTTGTCAATTCCTGATCAGTTTCGAACCGCGCATGTGCATAGTCATAATGGCTTGCGATTACTTATTTCGTACCAGAGTAGCCGAACGATCTAAACACTGGTACCAGTTATAAACTAATAACATAGTGTAACGAAAAATGCCTCTATAGTCAGTGACAGTATCTGACAAGTTTATTTGTGATTTGTGAAGGCTAAACAATAAAGGTGGTAACCAAGACAACGAGTGTGGACTGTGATTATTGAGATCCAGTACAATATTATATCCGCGAACAAGGCTATTGTTTTTGTAAAAAAGCTAATATACTTATTTAATCTTATATCAAAATCGGGGCTTTTCCCCTGTATTGGTAGCACTGCATGCGCCACTCAAAAGATTCACTTTTCGACAGAGCGAGGCGAGCGAACACATGACAGGGCTGCAATCAGGAAAATAAATGTTGTATTAAGTAAATTAAACTGTAATAAAAATGACATTTCGTAATGTAACAGAAATACTCGAGAGCCGCTTCATTTTCTGAACGCATCTTGAAACTTACCGCAACATTCCTCTAATCGTCAGAACATAAAATTTTTAAAAGATTAAGCCAACGTCCCCACCATTCACCAGATAACACTAAATTTTGGCTAATAATAATAATAATAATTCCTCTTTATTTATACATTTAGTGGGAAATAAAAGCGAAGTGTGGCTAATACATAGTATTTTCCAACTTAACCCTTGAATCAGATTTATGAACGCGATTTGTAGTAACTATACTATCACATCACTTCATGTTCATTTCACTTCAAATTTACTTTTGCAAAAAGTTAAAAGGAGGACTTCTGTAAGGAATATGTACTTTGTAACATTTCCTGAACGCAGCTCAGCTGTGACATGACTATGACCTTTTTCAAACCTTGTATATTTTGTGGGTCAAACTACAAAATATATAGGATAGGTTAGGGTCAAACCACACACGTATAATTATTATTTATTGTTTATTTACCTGATATATTATTATATTATTCTGTGCTGGAAATAGAAGAATATTCTGTGGCTGAAAAAAAAAACAATAATCCAAACACGACGAAGCCAGCGAACGATAACACAAGAAAATCTGCCAATAACCAGGACAAGATGAATTTACAACGAATTCACATTACTGTGCAGCCCTAGAATCAGAAAGAATTTGGACCAGCAGATTCCTTCGACTTACTTGGGCATTATTGTGGCCCCTACCAGGCTGCAAGAGTACAGTGAAAGCGTCTAGTGGAAACAAAAACTTTAAAACCTAAGATCAACTTGACACGAGCCTGCTGTAATACCAACCGTTGGATTAGATTAATCAGCCAAAGTAGCTAGAGACACCGACTAATTCCTGACATATAAGGTATATACAATATGTGTATTAATCATACAATACTGATGTTTAATAGTTATTATTGTAGGTTCCGCTGTTTCAAAACACCAGGACAGAAAGAGCCAATTTGAATTGAATTTGCTATCAACCAACTATGTAATTCATATAGACTGAATACATTTTGTTATATTTTGTATATTGGCTTAACCCTGTGTTTGAACGGGTTAACACGTTCACTGCATTACCAGTCGCCAAGATCTAGCAAGCGACTTTACATTGTGGTGGCAGCCCCATCTCTCGATTTTCTTGTTCCTACGGCATCTATAAAATGACTATAATCACAGCGAAGACCAGAATACAGAGCGTCCATCTTCTCAAATATGTCAAATGGAGCCCAACTTTAAACTGTAATTAATCCATTGTAGGTCACAGTGGATCTTCTTTCTCAGTTTTAAATTAATCTATGATAAATGAAGAACGCAGTCTACTTCATAGTTTATCTGAACGATCTTATCGGGTGTGTGAAAAATTACGTGAAAGATGGGCTCCATTTGACAAGATGGTCTCTCTGTATTCTGGACTTATTCTGGTCTTCTCTGTGCTATTATGAACGCTACGGACATGATACAGGTACCTATATGTTAGTCGTAATGCACAAGACCCGATAGGTGGAGTTTTTAATACCTGACGCTGGGATCCGGTAACGTACTGCAACGAAAAAATATATAAAATTTAGATATTACAGGATATAGGTGTCCGGTAATAATCTTGTCTCAGTGTTACTTCTATGCCGAAAAAAAAGCGGTTTTAAGAGGCAGGAAAATTCTACAAATAATTAAACAAAATAATACACAGTAACGGAGGGCGGTTCCAGCAGCATTGGTGATTTACTGACTATTTTACCTCCATGTTACACACTTTAACAAACTATGGATCGTTAAGCGGTAATTTTTTTTTGTCACCGAGTAATAACGTTTAATCTGAAAACAAACTTAAATAAAAAAAAGTGAATAGGTTTCGGCTGCGTGCACCTAAATGTTAATGAAGGAGATGAAGTATATTTTCTTGCAAATTATATTAATAAATTAGCATGGTGAAGCGCTTTCGGCTACATAGCCATCATCAGTACCACGTCAGGAAATTAGAGCCACTGAGTCTAATACAGATATAAAAGACAATGGAAAACCCATGTCACACATTAAAATGTTAAAATTACATCACAGCCATAAGCTGAACAAATATTGATTATAATATTTGTTGAGCTTATGGCTGTTGTAAAAATGTAATTGTAATATTTTAATGTGTGACATGGGTTTTCCATTGTTTTCCTGTATACACCTGACGTGGTACTGATGATGGCTATGTAGTCGAAAGAGTTTTACCATGCTAATTTATTAATATAATTACTTCATCTCCTTCACAAATAAAAAAATATTGGCACAAAAATTACATGAGGGTCTACCAGACACATATGGGTCTCGTCATGCTAGAAATGTAACTGGTATTACCAGTCACGGGTGTCTGGTAACCTAAAAATTTACATAGCGACTGTTAATATATCGACTTAAAATTTTGTGTAATATGTAATCTTGAATTGCTTTTGGACACAATTGTTCTACGCAGGGTGAAAATGAGATGAAAATAATTACCTAACAGAGGGGTAGAGGCGAATTTGAAAATAGCAAGTGATATGTCATTTTCTGTATTTTAGGGGGCAAGGAATTCAGTTTTGGCATTCTTTCTAAAATTCTAAAAACTGAAAACGTAGTAGATGAATTCTCGTAGATGAATTCCATATATTCAATTCAACCAAATCTATATCTTTGACCTAGTCATATTAATAAGCGAGAGGTAGGTATACCTAGTAGATGAGCCTGCTCTTGTCATAAGGACTCCTGCCTGAAATTAAGCTTATGCAGTCAGCTATAATAATTATAATATGAATATTATGCGAAAATTTAAGGTAACATTAAGCTATGTCGGCACCATATCGGCAAATCACAAAAGAGGGGTCTAGCTTTAGCCTGTGCTTCCCCTAAACATGTTGGAACCTCCTTTCAAGGTGTGGGAACCTACCTTTTCGCAGATAAATGGGACTCGTATGGATGTGCTTTAAACGACAAAGGAGAATATAGGTAATGATTTTAAACGGGGGCTACACCAAAGGCACCTCTAGGTATTAGGGCTAAAAATAGCGATGAATCTAAAGAACACCTGGAAATTTAAATGTAAAGATTCAAAATATCTAGGGTAAACAAAACCTTTCGTATGACAAAGTGCAGGGCAAGGACTGTATCGTCAAGGGCAAAAGTCTACTTAAGTTTCTCATGGCTTGGTTTTACAGCTTTTCTGGCCTAGCTTTCACGAATAAAATAAGGAAATAGAAGACGTCGGGAGCATTGTATACAATCAAGTTAGGTTAGATACAGTAAAAGCAATAACCCATCGCCATCCCACAATTACCTGTTCGCCGCGTGAATACTTGAAGCCTAAGTAGAAGCCCAAACTGCCAGAAAATTAAAGAAATTCGGAAAAGCAAACAAAACAAAACTAACCCATTTTCTTTTGCGGATACGTCGATCGATTTCTAGGGACTTTACGTTTACTTAGTCGGAGCGGCGCGCCAAATTCGACTCCCTCCCAGACGCGTACCAAATCGGAAAATGGCTCAAACGGCGGAACGGATTTTTCGCTTCTGGCGCTCTTCAATAGCGATGTGGCACTTATTTTTCTGCGGCCCCAGGCGAAATTTGGACTTAAAATATCGAAAACTGCGCCCGCTAGGCGTGACCAAAGGAAAGCGTTACATACATACTACATTTTTTGAGAAGCCAGTGCAACTATAAAAACTTTTTGCAAAAAAATGTTTTTCTTAAAAACATTTGCTTGCCAAATAAATAAATAAGGTTGGCATATAGTCGTTTCTTCTCAGATATACCTACAGGGTGGCCAAAAATGTAAATTTTTGAAAATGGAAAGACTCGCAATTTATAACTTCAGAGAAAAGAAAATACTTAAGAAAAAAGTTGCTTCGAATCAAGTAAGAACCTCAAGAATAGTTTTTTCTCCTTGAAGGGAAAATTTAGTGAAGGCAAAAAAATTACCTTTCCAGTGGTGTATCATTTTTTATTGGTATTATGGTGGTTGATCACCGCCTATCCGGTACTGGTGGAAGTTGACAGGCCGAATTAGATATTTATTATTATTATTAGTGTGTGTCTAAACTGTACCAAATATGTTTGCCTTAACTGTTTTCTTTTAGGAAAAATCAAGAAAACTTGAAAAAAAAATTGACGAAAAAACGAAAAACTTTAGGATTTTGATATATGATTTTATAAAAAAAATCTACTTATTTAGATGTTTTCTATAGATTCTGGAAGTTTCTCCCATACAAGTTGAACCACACTGTATATTAACCCAGCTAGTTGCTATACCAACGTCGCATCGTGCGTTGGAGAACTCTATTCGACTTTACCACAGAGACTGCATAAGATTGTCAAGCACAAAACTATAGGTACGTATTGCTACTAAAGACAGTTCGAAATTATTATACTTGCGAATAGACACAAATTCCCCTGGCTTATGTTATCCTGGATGACCTGGATCGATACTAAATAAACACTTAAACAGCCAATCTAATAAACAACATAGGTATACGAAGGGAGGGATAGGTATATGAAAATAATATACACTTTACATGAATAATAATATTGAAATGTAGCACAATGGACGTATGACAGAAAAAGCAAACAATGAGGAGCTCGAGGCACACACTGAAAAGAATACGGGTAATAAATCATTTATTCAGAAAGCATGGGAGACATGGATTGTGTGGCGTTGTTAATCGTGTGCCAGGTTTGTGTATATGAAGTTCTTTTTTAATGTTTTTATACCGAGAGCGCAGCGAGGTGAAGGGTTTAACCTTTTGGAACTTACTTATTGACATGTTAATTTAAATGCAGTTTAAAGTTTATTATCAACGTGGTATAATTAGTTACGCTTTATTATCCTCTTTAAAGGGAGCTTTTACAGCAGTAAATACCTAGCGATTTGCATTTATTAATAAAGGGAATAAAAAAGACATGGGAAATTTTTGACAGTATTAAAAATAACGATGGTTTATAAGTTTCAATCTGAAAATACTGCATGTGATACAAGAATATATACACGATGTCCCACTTAAAATAGTTTTAATAATAATAATAATGATGATGATAATAACCTAAAATTTTTTTATACCCAAATAAAATTAGATAGTACACACAGAAATACATGATTAAATGTAATATACCTACTATACATACGTATGTACCTACCTATGTGAAGACGCCGCACCAGGTTTTCAAAATCTGCGTGGGGGCAATGGCAAGGAAAATGTAAAACACAAAAACCAACAAGGGTGAAAATTAAGAATAATATTTTATTATAATTTTGATGCATACTAAAGTAACTAATTCTAGAAGAGCGCACCTAATTCACATAAAATGTATTTCTTCTCATTTCAGTTTTTTAAATAAACTCATTTGCTACTGCATCTAAATTAAAATTAACTTTAGAATAGCTAATCGCTTATACCTTTTATTGCACTTGGAAATAAAGTGTGCCCTACATGGAAATACACGAAGTCGGCGCCACTGAGCAGCAGTGTAAAGAAAACTCTTTCGAAATATACCTATCAGTGGTGGACAATGTTACAGTTGCGAAGATTATGAGAACGAAGTGTACTTCTTCCTAACATGCGAGTTTCTTAATATACACCTAACGGAATTATTGATGTACGAATTGCTCGATAAGTGAACATTGCCATTAGAAGCTTCCGTCCATTTGCCAGAGTTAACCACAACAGTTCTTTAATTTTGGCAGATACATGGTCGTATTAACTGCGACCAAAAATATAATGGCAACAATTATTTCTGACACGTTGGATGCGGGTTCTATCCTTCAAGTCCAAACAAGAACCATAAGCAAAGGAGACCAAAAATTGACGGTAGGAGTAGAGAAGGCGTAAAGAGAGATACGGTATTTTAATTTGTTTGGGGGGGGGTGGTTATGTGTAATTTTTATTTAAGCTTTTCGTCGACAAGAATACCAAGATTAGTATCTTCGTGTCCTTCAGCTCAGACGCTTTACAATGATACAATAATTTGTTATCATCAGGGCAGGCATGTGTAATCATATACCTAACAATTTCTACTGTCTACATAATAAATAGCAAAGGGCCTAGTATTGAACTCGTGGAATTCCGGTAGGAAGATAAGGCGAAATCAGACAAAGAACCATTGACGTTTACACATTGGTGACAATCACTTAAATAATTTCGCAGTATATTGCAGCCATCTGAGTTGAAGCTATAAAATTGTAATAGGGGTATCAATGCTTGTACAGGGGAGGCACAAGTAAGGCAATATCACCCTCATTTACCTATAGCACTATTCACGGTATCTTCCAACCCAGCCGATAGACTATATAATCAGTTCTAAAGCCAGATTAATTTTCAGGGAAAATATCGTGTACAGAAGCATATTCATAAATTTGTTTATGCATGACCTGTTCCATTGTTTTAGAGAGCACTGAGAGAATACTGATTCGCCTCAAATCAGACATTGATCTAGGATTAGAAGTCTTCATAATTAATTTCGAAACAAGAGTTAATGACATTGGTAACAATAGTCCATATGCTTTAGATCTCAAGCTCGAATGATTCCATTTACCTCAGGGGCAGAAGTCCTGGAGAACAAAATTCGTTGTTAGGTTTAAATTTATTACTTTTGTAATATAATATCATTTCCATACAAGTGTCATTATTAAGATTCAACTTACTGGTAAAGAAGACTCTAATGCAGGAGGGATTGATACATTGTGTTAAAATTTGGCATTAAAACAATCTAGTCTTCCAAGTTCTGCAACTATCCTTCTCTAACACCCTGATGCGTTCCCCTAACTGCACAAATGGTAGGATTTTTAATTTTTTTGTAACGTTGCCAATCATTTTGACTTTTATTTTTATTTTACATAAATTTTGCAATTCAGGAGTAAACCACGGTGTTTAAGTTTTTGTAACTCTGACAGTGCGTACGGGAGCGTAAGGAGTCAGTGGCGGATCTATAAAAGTGCCACGTAAAATTGCGAGTTGCAACTTTTTCAGGTTGAGACAATTGCAAATCTGGAGTTGGTCTCCCAAGGGTTTTTATTTCAACTTTTCTGTCAGTGAAAGTCTTAAAAAGTTACCTTACAAAATGTCCTGCACATTATTTTTCATTTTGTTTACTTAGAATACGAGAGGCACAGCAGAGAAAAGTTTTGTAAAGGACGCTGTGACGTGTGCCAAGCACTTGACTGGCTGAGGCTGGGGCCGGGGCCAGGGGTATGAAACTAAAGTCTATCCAAGTTACAGCGGCAGCAGATATAAACAAAGTCACATGACCGCATTGCGATCGATTACCAGGGTCTGACTAATATGAGATTCCCAGTGGCTTGTAATTCTGAACTAATTCTTTTAGAAGTTCTAAAAATTGTGTTTTTACCTTTCGTGGATCTTTATAAATTTCTTTAAATTAAGTAGCAAAATAAATTTACAGAATATACTGCTCGCGATCCGATCTAAAATATGCAGGAAACTCGACTGAGGGAAGAGCCGGCCCAGCATTCTGCTCGCCGCGTAAACACTTGACATTTTATGATGGCCAGACCAATAAGAGAATAAATCCCGTGGTGGCCAATGTTTTGATTCAGTGCCTCTGTAACTTGGATAGACTTTAGTTTCGGCGAATTGGCAACAAAGGTCGGCCATGTCGGGTAAAGGGTATGATCTAAATTAACAAAAAGTGAGCTATATTCGCTCTGAACGTGACCCTATAGGTTAAACGGGTTGCCTATACATTACGGGTTGGCGGGTTGGACCAATAGAATCACCAGGATCAGGCGCCACCCTTTCCGTCACAGATTAGCTATTCCCATGGAAGATGAATGAGTCTGCAGTTTTTAAAATTTTGAATTTTTATCAACAATCTCACAGAAGGTCAAATATGTTATTTATTAATATCATAACAATTCTTCGCGCATTATCGCTATTCGTGTGTTATTCAAGAAATATTACAAATACGAATGGGCAATGTGAAGATTAGATTAGTGGGCTATTTTTAAAGATATTTATAAGTTATATTTATTCCTTTATTATTCCTATTATTTTCTTTTATTTATGTTATTACTACTAAACTAATAACAGTAGTCAGTAAAAGCATAGGCGAAACAGAGGTTCGACTATGCTAAAATGATTCGTTCGGAAAGCCCCGTCTACTTATTAATCGTTATTTTTCAGCACAGTTATTATTTTCTGTGTTTTAATTTAACGTCATTGTTTAACTTTAACAGTAGTTTTCTATGTGTTTTAAAGAGACCAAGACTGTTAATTTGTGATTTATATGCATTGAAATAGAAGACCAAGGACCTGTGATATATGTTTTGTAAATAGGAGTTTATTTTAGTTTTGTTTTTATTAATTAAGTTTCTGTTTATTGTTTTATTGGTGGTGGTGGCAACAATAATGCCCTACTACATTAGACCTATGTATGTACTATTATTGTAAAAGCTAAATATGTTATTTCATAAATGTGCATACATTATATTTTATATAACAGTGTATGTGGTTGATATATATTTCGTATTTATATTCTTTACTTTTGTTTATTCCTCGCGGAATCGCGGCTCAAATATTCGTAGCCGCCAAGCGACGTTCTTACGGTATTATAAGCTATCTGTTTCGGGCGTTTAAATAGTACTTAGGACATTATCGGCGGCGGGAGTTGCGGCGATTTAATTAGGAAGTAAAAATAGAGAATATTATATAATAGTTGCGTACCTACTTTTTCCCCATTTTCTACTGGGGGGCTCTAGCCCCACAATCCTTATGAACGAGCCGCTAGGAGTATTGAGACGAATAAGTCAATCTTTACTAATAACACTCAAAACTTGGAAAATCAAAGTTACGAAAATCGCACGATAAGAAAAGCATTCACAATCACACGGGAATTGGTCTTATTAAAATTGCTTCCAATATGAAAATCGGATCCAAATGAGTACAGTGGTAACGTGATGAGAGAATCCATATGCTGCAATGACAGCGAGAGAGCGCATTATTATTTGGCATCTAATTAGACAATCAAAAAAACTTACCTGAAGTTCGACGTAATTATATGATGCATGCAGTCCGAAGATATCATTTGAATACTGTAGTACGTGCCGGCTACTCCTTTCTCGCCCAAGGTTTAAAGATGTATAAAAACCCAAATCCCCACCACTCGCTGCCTCCTGATGTCCCCTCTGCGCCATATACCTATTAGCTGCTTCATTATGTTTAAAGATGTTTTACGACAACCCGAAGTCCAACGGGTTTACGGGTGGGAAAGTGAAGATATCTTCGGACTGCACGCATCATAATTACGATAGAGCTTCAGATATAAGTTCCTTTCATCGCCTAATTATATTTCAGCGTGCAGTCCGAAGATATCATTTGAACACCCTGTAGTTGTTGAAAGAATGTGTTGTGGTAAAACACTAGCAACGCATACCATGTGTATAAAAGACATTTACTCAGAACTTGAGTCGTATACAAAAGGCCAGTCACAGACCTATATGAATATAGCTATACCTACCCACATCTGTGCTTCAGTTTACAAAACAAAATATATGCTTGCAAAATAAAATAAAACTATCCCTAAACAATAATCGTATTCGCCGTTAACTATTAATAGGCAATAATACCATTACTAAGCATTATCCTCGAATATTGAGTCTATAAAAATGTTTTCCTGCCTCAACGGTCGGTTGTAGAATTTGGTAAAAGACGAGGAACTTTACGACCAATCTGCTGTCTTACTGATGATATCCCACGACACGCGTTTTCTCAGTGCCGCTGATGTATTAGCTGCATGTCTCGTTGAATGAGCGGAAAATAGCCGGAGCCAAAGGTTTACGATAGGATATAAACAGATTGTCGCAGTCCGGATGTTTAAGATTGTCTGTCATAGAAAAGTATTCAATAATTAAGGAAGCCACACATAATCTTGTATCTTCCGGAAAGAACGGGAGGTATAATTTCTTGTTGCCCCGGAAATTTTAATTAAGTCCGGAATAAGGATTATCATGACCGAATTGGATTGTTGTATATTTTTTCGTCTTATCAGGAATATGGTCTGTAATCTATGACCGGTCGCCAACGCAAGTCGCGTAACTACCTTATTGTAAGATAGGTTATCCTCCCGATGCTCTTGTAGATATAATAATAAATTCGTCTTTATTCATATATCACACATATATACATGAATAATGTATAATGTATACATATATGCAGATAAACAGATATACATCTATTTATTTCTTATTCGCAAAGAGGGGGGCTTCAGTGGCGAAGTTTAGCATCGCTATTCTACCACTTAACCACTGAGCCGACACGAACGATGTTTATTTTGTTATTATGTAGGAAAAGAAAAGAAAGGAGGAATACATTGCAAGGTGATATTAAAAGGTAAGTTGAATAATTGAAAAGGGAAGAAAAACAATGAAAATGAAAATTAGGAAGTTAAAAGATCAGTCCTAACCTGATTCTTAAACTTGTTCAATGAGTAATTTCGGTACGCTGCGGGGAGACTATTGTACAGTGTAACTGCAATATAAGTGAATGAACATTTGAACTTTGATGAACTATGGTGAGGAATGGTGAGATGATGCGTATTTCTAATATTTATGCGATGGATTGCATTGCGTGTAAATAACTTCTCTCTTAAGTATTCCGGTTTGCAAAGAAGCATTAACTTATGCGTAAAAACTAGATAGTGGTACTTAACAAGCCTATCCAATTTGAGCCATTTCAACTGACAGAAAGCAGCAGAGACGTGGTCGAATTTGCGTAGCCCACAGACAAATCTAATACAACTATTTTGAGCTACTTGTAGCCGATTTTTGGTACGTGCATGCAGGCATGGAAAGAAAAGAATATCACAGTAGCTGAATACGGATAAAACCAACGCTTCACACAGCTTTTTTCGTAAACTATGGTTAAGAATATGTCTATTTAAATACAGGGATCTCAGTCTAGTAAATACCCTCTGTGTTAAAGAATTTGCGTGTTTCAAAAATCTAATTTTCTCGTCAATAACAACACCCAAGATCTTAGCACTGTCAGTAAATTGCAAAACCTGATTGCCTATGCTAATAACAAAACGAGACTTGACATATTCTCTGATGTGGTTACCGCAAAATAGGGTAAGACTTGATTTAGATGGGTTTATTTCTAGATTATGGTCTAGCGAGAACATGTAGAGATCGTTTAGATCGCTACCAAGATCGGTGACCCCCTGCTGGACTGAATCGGCATTAAAAGAATAAACTACCTGGGTGTCATCCGCGAACGACTGGATTCTGGAATGTTGAACACATGAAGGCAGATCGGCGGTGTATATCAGAAACAGTAGTGGCCCTAGGACAGAGCCTTGTGGCACTCCGGATGTAATTATTTGGGAATCCGATTTGCATTGTTCCAGCTGGACAAATTGGGACCTATTTATTAAATAGTTAGAAAAGAATTCAACAGCCGTAGAATCAAAGCCGAAATACTTCAGTTTAGTTAGCAAAAGGTGGTGATTAATTTTGTCGAAAGCTTTAGAGTAGTCGATGGATACCAAGGCAACTGCCATTTTATTATCAAGGTCCCGAAAAATATTATCCGTGAGGTTTAGTAAGGCCGAGGTGGTGCTGAAATTTTTCCGGAAGCCAGATTGACAATTCGGAAGTACTCCACTTGACTCTACATAATTTAGAATTTGAGTTTGCACAACCTTTTCAATTATTTTGGACAGCAGGGGTAGGAGACTAATGGGTCTTAACTCAGAAAATACCGTTGGATGAGTTGTTTTAGGTATAGGAACAACTATGGCTTGCTTCCATAAGTCGGGAAAGTACCCTTGCTCTAGGCAGCTGTTCACGATATGGGTGATGTAAGGAAGCGTAACCGGCAAGGTAGTTTTTAACATTTTTAAACTAATCCCATCAACTCCTTTGGAATTGCTTTTTATTTTGTTAATCACCTGCACTATTTCACAGGAGTCAATTAAGCGAAAGGAAAAGTTTTTATCACAAAAGCGGTTTGCGTTGTAGAATTCAAGCTTTTCGTAAGGAACATCACCTGGATTATAAACAGACATGAAGTAGTTATTTATAGCAAAGGGATCAGATAAATTACTAGGAAGATTTGATTTGGAAGACGAAGACGGAGTAATTTTCATGCGGGAAAGCTCACGCCACAACAACCTAGAGTTCTTTTGTTGTTCCAGGTGAGTTAGGTAGGCGGCTTTTGCTTGACGAACCGACTGCAAAGCAAAGTTTCTCAAGGACTTGAATTGAGCAAAATTGGCCTGAGTTCTGCTCTTTTTGTATTTGGCGAAGGCCATCTTCTTTTCCTTAAGAATCAGCTGAAGAGGATAAGTGAGCCAAGGTGCTGGTTTCCTACTAACTCTGACTGTTTTTAGAGGTGCATGTACGTCAAAAGCACCAAGGATACATTCATTTAAGTAACGCACTTTATCATTAATATTGGATATACGGATGACAGTGTACAGATGCCCCACACCCAGATCGGAGAGAAACGCCTCCTCCTCGAAGCCGGAGAAATCCCTAAATGTAACAAATTTTTGTTTACATTCAGGGGAAGGCAACTTCAGCTCGACAGATACAACTTTGTGATCAGATATACCTTTTAGTAGATAGGCTATGTTGGTTCTAGCGCAATTTCCCCATGTATTTCTTATGGGGCCTAAAACGTGGTAAAAACGTGACCAAACTTACCCCCTCCACTCCCAAACCACGCCCCCCAGACAATCGCGCCGACCGTTGACCTTCGCCCCTGCCGCGACCTTCGCGCGCTCGACAGCGAGGGGTGTCGAAGGTGCCCGAGTCCGCCGACCGTTGACCCAGCCGCGACGCCGGAAGCAGGCCGCGGACATGTCACGACGAGACTCCCACCTAATAATTAAAAGAAACCCGCACCCTGTTATAGAAAATCGTAATTTAGGCAAGCCATGACGTCTCCTGGGTGCTCGAGTTCTCGCTTTCGCCAGGCCGACCGTTGACCCAGCCGCGACGTCGGGGCATGACCGGACCGGGAATCGCAACTAATAATTAAAACACCCTCTTATAGAAAATCGCAATGAAGGCAAGTCATGACGTCCCCTGTCGACCTCTAGCCGTGGCCATGCAAGTCTTGGATTTTTGCCAGCCCTCGCCTACCGTTGACCTCTGCCTGGTGAAACATATTTTTTTGCATCCGCGACGCCGCGACATGTCACGACTCGCAACTAATAAAAACCCTAAATCATAATTAAGCCCTGTCGACCTTTAGCCGCGGCCATGCATGGATTTTTGCTACCACCTCTGCCTGCGTATTTTTGCGTCCGCGACGCCGAGACATGTCGAGACTCGCAACTAATAAAAACCTAACACCTATAGAAAAATACCAGCTTGCAATATGTACGTGATGTAATTCCTCGGAAAAAAGTACTTTCTCTTTGTCGGAATAAGCGCCTATGAAACGAGCACGCTGATCTCATCGGTACTGGCGATAAAAAATTTGTAGGAAAAGTGTAATAAAGAATAGATATAAGATACATATGAGTGTATACATTTTCTTAACTACATTACCTAAGGATGTATCAAAAATCTATCTTCCTATATTTAGAGACTGCTTCTCAAAGGAAAGTGGATATTAAATTTGGGGCATAAATTAACCATTTTTAGTTGAGTTTATAACCATCTAGGTAAGTAAATTTCTTTAATTCCGAGAAAGCCAGGCCTTGTTTTAAATTACTTGACTAAAATATAATAGGTGCAAAGTTCACCAGTTTTTTTTAAAAATATCCCGTCACACGATTATCAAGTTGAAAGACTAGCTGCAAAATCGGATTTTGTACAACGCGTTTCCTGTTTAAAATTTCACCCAGAAAAAAAAGGTACTAATTCTCACTTATGCCATGTTCACCGTATGATTTTTATACTATTCCGACTTCGAAAACCCAAAGGTATAAGTGTAGCGTGTGGAAAAAGGGGTTTAAAACCCTTAAACGGTCTATATATGGAATAAAATGAGGGCATGCAACATGTTCTTCAATAATGAAAATTAAAACAATGTTCATTTTTGACTGTCCATTATCCTACCAAGAAAAAGCTTATAGCGTCTAAGCGACTATAAAAACGACTCTAAAAACGTCTAAACGACTCTAAAAAACGACTAGACGACTCGTAAAACGACTAGACAATTCGAAAAACGACTAGACGATTCGGAAAAAACGACTAAACGACTCTGAAAACGACTAAACGATTCTGGAAAACGACTAGACGATTCTGAAAAACGACTAGACGACTTGAAAAAGCGACATACCATTGAATACCATCGAGTACCATGGAATACCATCGAATACCATGAAATACCATCAAAGACCATGGAATACTATCGAAAACCACGGAATACCATAAATGGTCTTGGATATCCCTGTGAAAAAATTTGCCTCGGGGAGAGCATAAAAGGAAATTATCCGTGATCGATGCTCTGTGATCGAAAGATCGTCTTTGATAATACAATCACTCTCAGTTAAAGACATGTTTTTGTCACTTGAGATTGAACCTAGGAGTTATGGTATCCAACACACCAATGACGGATTAGTCATGGGACAAATACCAGTAACTGTTGAAGATAACGTATTATGTATTGGAGATCAAAATTACCCTTACACCAGGTCTGTCTCAACTGCTTTTGAAGAACAAACCACAAGGTATTAATGAGAGTGACCTAAAAATATACAAACAATTGTTGATTACTAATTTTCGATAGGTTCAACAAATCAGGTTTTAAAAGTATTTGTGTTTAGGTGCCTATGGTTTCATCTGGTATATGTTCCATACAGGATTCGAACCTTAGCCCACATTCCAAAGCCAAACACTCGGCATTTAAGTAAAATTCTAGGAAATGCTTGGCAGTGTGGTAATAATCTCGAGGCGCTGTTGTAGCAGGGCTCCGCTGGCTCCCGCAGGCCTCGCCGGTCTCTGTAGACTCAGCAGGTCCCTTTAATGATGTGTACCGCAGGCTCCGATTAAATTAAAAAAATTACTATTAATACTAAAAATACCCGGACAATAACCATCATTCCAACGCCAAAAACACCCAACAGTAGTATTTCTGCGAATGCATCGCAGCCGGGCGCAAGGTGGATGACTCATATCCGCTAGCCGGAACTTGTCAGGACAGGTTGACGACCTAAAAACAATTCTCTCTACTTAGATAAAAATAGAATGTCCAATAAGATTTTTTTCACACACTTTTATATATAAGCACAGATAACGTAACCATATAAGTATATATTACAATATTATAAAATATTTAAGCCCCATATAGTTCGAATTTGAATGGGATATTATGTTACATGGGTAATATATCTCAACACTTCGTACACAAACAAAACTCGCTCGTTCTTTACAGTTTTATTACTGTGAATTCGGTACCTACCTACTAAAGCGGCAGACTTGGGATGCCGCAGTAGCAAATACAATATGAAGCGCAGCTCTGATGTATACTAAAAATGTTATTATCAAACTTGAGACGCACACATATTTAAAAATATAAATACCGCCGGATGAATGCAAGGCCAATTTACGGAATATAGCAAAACAATTAGATTATGGACATGGATATTAATTTCTTTAGGTAAAGGTAATAAACATTTGATACTATCGACAGGAGTCTACGCAAAATAATTGTATCAGTATTCAGCAAATAAAAAAGTTATGGGTACCCGTCACCGATGAAAAAGTATACAAAACTGATAAAATGTTCGTGGGATCTTGTATATTAAAATATTTAATCGCGTATCTAAGTTGTTATTTTATTCATTGCCCATCCCACAAATTTGGATTTTTAGCTCTTGTAATCGCTCGATCACGATTGAAACTACACTCATAAAATGTTTAAAAAAATGCCCACCCCACGTGATCGCTCGACAAAAACAAAACGTGCAAAGTGGCTACTGCTCGAGGTTTGACCTTTGTCCTTAGGGACACGTGTGACCCAGTTGATGTAGAATCTAAAAAAACCCTGTAAATCATACTTCCATAGCATAGAATCTAAAATCCCCCGGTACAGTATGGATGAAAATTTCAAACCAGGCATAATCAACATGTACGTTCAAAGTAAAAAAAACTTGTCGGTCAACTGTTTAACCCCGAAATTTTGTTGATTTCTAGGAATAAAAAGAAATACTGCAATTGTAAGTCCAAAGCTATTTACGCTATCAAATTCGTTTAAAATGCGAATGATAATTTGCCGCATTAAAACCAGGCGTGAAAAAATTCAACATACGTCCCTAAGAAGTTCAACCAATTTTACCCTGGAAATACAACATTTTTAATGAATAAAATATCGAACATACAACAACCCCCTTCTAAATATAGTATAAATCATGGTTTTTTTTTGATAATGTAGAAAGCTAAACTGAAAATTGTTGCTAGAGGTTCTAAAAACCGGGGTGCCAAAAATCAACTATTATTAGAAAATACGCTGATGTCATAATATAGCCGTCGATGTCACCGTTAGCGTGTCCTATGAAAAATGCGTTCTGCTTAATAAGGTGTAAAAAAATCCATGACGGGGCTTAGATGAATAAATAAAGTTTGATGTATGTGAAAGTATAGACTAAATTTTCGTATAGCCCGCGTGATCGCTCGAGGTGGTGGTATCCTCTGGACTAGAAAATATCATATCGGCTCAATCTCCAAACATTTTCATTTTGAATTATACGTTTTCATTGATGATAGATCTAGCAAGAAAATTGGACTGGACTCGATATGAGAGACATTAATCTAACTTTCACTAAACTGCACGTACTACTTAGAGGGTTGTAAGCCGTTTTAATAAAAGCACCAGACTTGCTTAAAATTCATGACTAAACGTTAACATAATGTCATACAAACATGCGGCACGCAAAATATTAAGAATAGATATATGAGCTCAAACATGTTGATCAAAAAATATATTTATTTCTGGCGATTTAGTTTACCAGTTATCATTTAAAAACAAAACCTGGTCCCAATATTCAGTGAAAATAATAATTGAAAACTTTGTACCTTATAAACCACCACTAAATAGCGAGTCGGAAATAAGTAAAAAAATATATATAAATATATTATTTTGATATTATAGCCGAAACTGAATTTATTGGGGTGAAGATGTAAGGAAATATTTTTAGCTAGGAAAAAGTAATGCAATTATCATAGGTACTGGTTGCAGAACCCGTTGTCAGTTTTGCAAGGATTTTTGATACAAATATAATTGCTAACGTTTAATTTGTTTACCCCATTTACGAAAATGATAACAAAATTGGATCAGACAAGATGTTTTTTCGAAGTATAGTTTTTAAACACAGGGTGCCACCACCGGTTTTACGATATAGGTTTAAAAATGCGACGCAAATACATAAAAAAATACCCTAGAGATAAGAAAACAAAATACAACTCACCAAAAGATTCTTGGTGATGTATAAAAAGAAATCAGGTTACATCTAATGCCCCAGACAGTAGAATAAACATCCCCGAGCGATGAGATATAACCAAACATCATTTTTCCAACGGCACAGTCATTTTCACGGGAAAAACAACCAACCGTTCAAATTCCATAGATAGATACTGCCGTAAATTTCACTGAACTACGCGTATCTATTATACTGAAGTAGGTACTGATACACTTCCATCTTTCCAAAGAAAAACAAATACGAAACTCAGACTTTTCATATATTACAACGCCTCGATAGAGTCTTTGTGGCCACGACCGAGAATCTACTGAAGCAAGTGCGACGCATAGGACGTGAAAAGTGCCGAGTTGGTTTTATTAAACAATGAAACTTATACCTACGTATATATATATATAAAATAAATGAGAAATATGCCAGAGATTTGAAACTTAATTGTGTTGCAAGTTTGAGGTCCAAAAAAATATTGGTTTTAATTTTTTAAGGTGAGAAACACATCTAACAGCCAGTTTGGAAATATACAAGGCAAAAAAAGTAGTGATGTGGCTGCCCCATTTTATGTTTTATACAGGTTGGATTATTTTAGAATAGTTGTTCAATAGACCGAGACAACATCATAAACGCTTCCCGTTAGAACAGAATCTGATGAAAAGAAAAATTCCATCTGGGTCAAGCTACTAGATAACCAAAATAAAAAATACTGAACGTTATAAAATTTAAAAAATCATATTTTCAACGGATTTTTATCCTCTGAAAATGGCGTAAAATTCAGTTTCACTGGGTCAAGCTAGGTGGTAACTATATAACCAAAATAAAAAAAAATACTGAACGTTATAAAATTAAAAAAATCATATTTTCATGGGATTTTTGTCCTCTGAAAATGACGCAAATTCAGTTTCAATAAGTTACTAATTGGGGTAATAGAGGAAAAATCTTAAATAGGAATTCTGAGACAACGAGGCTGAGAGTAAATAACATACAAAAATCTTGTGCGTTGACTTTGAACTGAATTTAATAATTAGGTTTAATAACGACAATTTTCTCGATTATCTAGAATCAAAAATATTGCAAGTGACAATTCACTATTTTCTCGACATTATGTAAAGCCTTATTATTGCGTCGTAAATTAAAAGATCCAAAAATATTGGCATCAATTGTTTAGTAAATGTGGTTAAAATATGTCTACTTTATCAACAGTTATTTGTAACAGCTTATTATCTTGGAAGCGTAAACTCTTTGAATTTTTTAGACAAAAAGTTGTAGTTTAATAATGGTCAGTTGGATTCCTTTTTGAATCATGTTTGCGTATTACCTACAAGGATTTACAACCTCCAAACATAGAAATCGCTCATTTTAACCCGATTTAATAAAAATTTCACCAAAAACAATACTTTCAGTCATATAATACACTTCTGATTAATAAAAAAGGCACTATAGTAATAATGAGATTTTCAATGGAATTTTTATAGACTGTTTATGAAAGATATACTAATAATTGAACAAATGCTATCTCAGTTCTATAGGCACAAAGGTACTATGGGTAGTAATAGTTTTGGGATCAAAAGACAAGCTTTTAAATTTGTTAAGAAAATACGTCTAATGAAATTGAAAGTAGTAACTAGATTTTGGTTAACATTTCGTTAACGCGTTGATGAATGTTTGATGCAAGTGAAAAGTAGATCGAATTTTCCAAAAAACGGTGACTGACCAAACAAGTTATTATAAAAAGTTGCTCAGGAGACCGATGTAACCTAGAAAACGCCTTTCCTTCGAATATAAAGTGGCATAAATAGTTACAAAATGGGGCTTAGACGGATATTCGATGCAAGTGAAAAGTAGGCAGAATTTTTGAAAATCGGGACGGACCAAAAATTATTTAGTTGATCGGGAGGTTGAGATAACCTATGAAACGCCTTTCATTCGAATAGAATCTGACAAAAAAAAATCGAAGAAAATTTTAGACGACTGTTTGCAAGTGAAAAGTATACAGATTTTTTTCGAAAACCGGCGACTGACAAAAAAAATATACTTATTAGAAAATTTTGCTCGGGAGACCGAGGTAACCTAGAAAACGCCTCTCGTCCGAATATAATCTGAAATAAAATTCCATGATGGGGACTTAGGCGAATGTTTGATGCAAGTGAATAGTATAGACCGAATTCCCGAAAAAAACGTCATTCGTTTGAATATAATAAAAAAATCGAATAAGGAACGGGACTTATTAGACGAATATTTGATGCAAGTGGAAAAGTATAGATAGATTTTTTCGAGTGACTGATAAAAATAGTTAGACGGAAGGCCCCCAGATAACATTGATATTTTGTTTGAACAAAATCTGAAAAAAAAAAAAACTAGACGTGACTTAGACGAATGTTTGCAAGTGAAAAAAAAACAAAAAATTATTAGAAAAGTTGACCGGAAGGTTTAACCTAGGAAACGCCTTTCATTCGAATAGAATATGACAAAAAAAAAATCCGAGACGTGACTTAGACGAATGTTTGCAAGTGGAAAAAAAAACAAAAAAATTATTAGAAAAGTTGATCGGAAGGTTTAACCTAGGAAACGCCTTTCAATCGAATAGAATATGACAAAAAAATCCGAGACGTGACTTAGACGAATGTTTGCAAGTGAAAAAGAAACAAAAAATTATTAGAAAAGTTGATTGGGAGGCCGAGGTAACCTAGGAAACACCTTTCATTCGAATAGAATGTAACAAAAAAAAATTCCAAGACGTGACTTAGACGAATGTTTGCAAGTGAAAAGCATACAGATTTTTTTTTTTCGAAAAACGGCGGCTGACCAAAAATTATTAGAAAAGTTGTTCGGGGCCGTGGTACCTAGGAAACGCCTTTCATTCAAACAAAATGCGACAAAAAAAATTTATACATAGATGAATAAGAATGCAAGGACGATTGGAGTGATCTATAACCCTAAACAGAAGGGAGAAAATGCCCCTCAATAAGTCGAAATTTGTGTGTTTTCCATATGATTCAATGAGATTTTTACAAATTATTGGAAACTTAATGACGTGAGAAAAATAAAACGTCCATTGTCTGCTCACATTTTAGGAAAATTTATCACAATTTATTCTAATTAATAATACCCTTTGTTTATGGAATCCCTAGTTAGCCAATGTGTCATGAGTAAGTATATGACAGGTCAAATACGTATATAATGTAAAGTAAAAATATAGTTAACAAGGCGTTAACGAGCATTGACAACATGTTAACGAACGAGGTGCTAACAACGCGATAACTTAACTTTGACAACTCGTTAACGAAGCGTTGACGAGTGTGGACCCTCCAAATCTTAGGAGATACATTCGCAACCTTACACCGGATCACGCGTCACAAAGATGCTACCTTAAATTAATGCGTTGACAACTCGTTAATCCCAGGAGATACAATCGCAACTTACACCAGATCAAACTCAACTGTGGAATCCTGTGACGTCACAGAGATGCTACCTTACATTTCTTTAGGTAGATAACCTAACCTAACATTATTGTCGCGGTGTCCAAGAGGTTAGCGACTGGTGAACCGATTGCAATTGGATTTGGGAGAGGTGTATCAGAGGCGGATTAAGTCAGTTTTGGATTTGGGAGAGGTGTATCAGAGGCGGATTAAGTCAGTTTTGCTCAATAGCAATCGGTTCACCAGTCGCTAACCTCTTGGACACCGCGACAATAATGTTAGGTTAGGTTATCTACCTAAAAGAAATGTAAGGTAGCATCTCTGTGACGTCACAGGATTCCACAGTTGAGTTTGATCTGGTGTAAGTTGCGATTGTATCTCCTGGGATTAACGAGTTGTCAACGCATTAATTTAAGGTAGCATCTTTGTGACGCGTGATCCGGTGTAAGGTTGCGAATGTATCTCCTAAGATTTGGAGGGTCCACACTCGTCAACGCTTCGTTAACGAGTTGTCAAAGTTAAGTTATCGCGTTGTTAGCACCTCGTTCGTTAACATGTTGTCAATGCTCGTTAACGCCTTGTTAACTATATTTTTACTTTACATTATATACGTATTTGACCTGTCATATACTTACTCATGACACATTGGCTAACTAGGGATTCCATAAACAAAGGGTATTATTAATTAGAATAAATTGTGATAAATTTTCCTAAAATGTGAGCAGACAATGGACGTTTTATTTTTCTCACGTCATTAAGTTTCCAATAATTGCAATCGGTTCACCAGTCGCTAACCTCTTGGACACCGCGACAATAATGTTAGGTTAGGTTATCTACCTAAAAGAAATGTAAGGTAGCATCTCTGTGACGTCACAGGATTCCACAGTTGAGTTTGATCTGGTGTAAGTTGCGATTGTATCTCCTGGGATTAACGAGTTGTCAACGCATTAATTTAAGGTAGCATCTTTGTGACGCGTGATCCGGTGTAAGGTTGCGAATGTATCTCCTAAGATTTGGAGGGTCCACACTCGTCAACGCTTCGTTAACGAGTTGTCAAAGTTAAGCTATCGCGTTGTTAGCACCTCGTTCGTTAACATGTTGTCAATGCTCGTTAACGCCTTGTTAACTATATTTTTACTTTACATTATATACGTATTTGACCTGTCATATACTTACTCATGACACATTGGCTAACTAGGGATTCCATAAACAAAGGGTATTATTAATTAGAATAAATTGTGATAAATTTTCCTAAAATGTGAGCAGACAATGGACGTTTTATTTTTCTCACGTCATTAAGTTTCCAATAATTTGTAAAAATCTCATTGAATCATATGGAAAACACACAAATTTCGACTTATTGAGGGGCATTTTCTCCCTTCTGTTTAGGGTTATAGATCACTCCAATCGTCCTTGCATTCTTATTCATCTATGTCTAAATTTTTTTTTGTCGCATTTTGTTTGAATGAAAGGCGTTTACTAGGTACCACGGCCCCGAACAACTTTTCTAATAATTTTTGGTCAGCCGCCGTTTTTCGAAAAAAAAAATCTGTATGCTTTTCACTTGCAAACATTCGTCTAAGTCACGTCTAGTTTTTTTTTCAGATTTTGTTCAAACAAAATATCAATGTTATCTGGGGGCCTTCCGACTAACTATTTTTATCAGTCACTCGAAAAAATCTATCTATACTTTTCCACTTGCATCAAATATTCGTCTAATAAGTCCCGTTCCTTATTCGATTTTTTTATTATATTCAAACGAATGGCGTTTTTTTCGGGAATTCGGTCTATACTATTCACTTGCATCAAACATTCGCCTAAGTCCCCATCATGGAATTTTATTTCAGATTATATTCGGACGAGAGGCGTTTTTTAGGTTACCTCGGTCTCCCGAGCAAAATTTTCTAATAAGTATATTTTTTTGTCAGTCGCCGGTTTTCGAAAAAAATCTGTATACTTTTCACTTGCAAACAGTCGTCTAAAATTTTCTTGGATTTTTTTTTGTCACATTCTATTCGAATGAAAGGCGTTTCATAGGTTATCTCAACCTCCCGATCAACTTAATAATTTTTGGTCCGTCCCGATTTTCAAAAATTCTGCCTACTTTTCACTTGCATCGAATATCCGTCTAAGCCCCATTTTGTAACTATTTATGCCACTTTATATTCGAAGGAAAGGCGTTTTCTAGGTTACATCGGTCTCCTGAGCAACTTTTTATAATAACTTGTTTGGTCAGTCACCGTTTTTTGGAAAATTCGATCTACTTTTCACTTGCATCAAACATTCATCAACGCGTTAACGAAATGTTAACCAAAATCTAGTTACTACTTTCAATTTCATTAGACGTATTTTCTTAACAAATTTAAAAGCTTGTCTTTTGATCCCAAAACTATTACTACCCATAGTACCTTTGTGCCTATAGAACTGAGATAGCATTTGTTCAATTATTAGTATATCTTTCATAAACAGTCTATAAAAATTCCATTGAAAATCTCATTATTACTATAGTGCCTTTTTTATTAATCAGAAGTGTATTATATGACTGAAAGTATTGTTTTTGGTGAAATTTTTATTAAATCGGGTTAAAATGAGCGATTTCTATGTTTGGAGGTTGTAAATCCTTGTAGGTAATACGCAAACATGATTCAAAAAGGAATCCAACTGACCATTATTAAACTACAACTTTTTGTCTAAAAAATTCAAAGAGTTTACGCTTCCAAGATAATAAGCTGTTACAAATAACTGTTGATAAAGTAGACATATTTTAACCACATTTACTAAACAATTGATGCCAATATTTTTGGATCTTTTAATTTACGACGCAATAATAAGGCTTTACATAATGTCGAGAAAATAGTGAATTGTCACTTGCAATATTTTTGATTCTAGATAATCGAGAAAATTGTCGTTATTAAACCTAATTATTAAATTCAGTTCAAAGTCAACGCACAAGATTTTTGTATGTTATTTACTCTCAGCCTCGTTGTCTCAGAATTCCTATTTAAGATTTTTCCTCTATTACCCAATTAGTAACTTATTGAAACTTAATTTGCGTCATTTTCAGAGGACAAAAATCCCATGAAAATATGATTTTTTTAATTTTATAACGTTCAGTATTTTTTTTTTATTTTGGTTATATAGTTACCACCTAGCTTGACCCAGTGAAACTGAATTTTACGCCATTTTCAGAGGATAAAAATCCGTTGAAAATATGATTTTTTAAATTTTATAACGTTCAGTATTTTTTATTTTGGTTATCTAGTAGCTTGACCCAGATGGAATTTTTCTTTTCATCAGATTCTGTTCTAACGGGAAGCGTTTATGATGTTGTCTCGGTCTATTGAACAACTATTCTAAAATAATCCAACCTGTATAAAACATAAAATGGGGCAGCCACATCACTACTTTTTTTGCCTTGTATATTTCCAAACTGGCTGTTAGATGTGTTTCTCACCTTAAAAAATTATTTTTTTGGACCTCAAACTTGCAACACAATTAGGTTTCAAATCTCTGGCATATTTCTCATTTATTTTATATATATATATACGTAGGTATAAGTTTCATTGTTTAATAAAACCAACTCGACACTTTTCACGTCCTATGCGTCGCACTTGCTTCAGTAGATTCTCGGTCGTGGCCACAAAGACTCTATCGAGGCGTTGTAATATATGAAAAGTCTGAGTTTCGTGTTTGTTTTTCTTTGGAAAGATGGAAGTGTATCAGTACCTACTTCAGTATAATAGATACGCGTAGTTCAGTGAAATTTACGGCAGTATCTATCTATGGAATTTGAACGGTTACTGGTTGTTTTTCCCGTGAAAATGACTGTGCCGTTGGAAAAATGATGTTTGGTTATATCTCATCGCTCGGGGATGTTTATTCTACTGTCTGGGGCATTAGATGTAACCTGATTTCTTTTTATACATCACCAAGAATCTTTTGGTGAGTTGTATTTTGTTTTCTTATCTCTAGGGTATTTTTTTATGTATTTGCGTCGCATTTTTAAACCTATATCGTAAAACCGGTGGTGGCACCCTGTGTTTAAAAACTATACTTCGAAAAAACATCTTGTCTGATCCAATTTTGTTATCATTTTCGTAAATGGGGTAAACAAATTAAACGTTAGCAATTATATTTGTATCAAAAATCCTTGCAAAACTGACAACGGGTTCTGCAACCAGTACCTATGATAATTGCATTACTTTTTCCTAGCTAAAAATATTTCCTTACATCTTCACCCCAATAAATTCAGTTTCGGCTATAATATCAAAATAATATATTTATATATATTTTTTTACTTATTTCCGACTCGCTATTTAGTGGTGGTTTATAAGGTACAAAGTTTTCAATTATTATTTTCACTGAATATTGGGACCAGGTTTTGTTTTTAAATGATAACTGGTAAACTAAATCGCCAGAAATAAATATATTTTTTGATCAACATGTTTGAGCTCATATATCTATTCTTAATATTTTGCGTGCCGCATGTTTGTATGACATTATGTTAACGTTTAGCCATGAATTTTAAGCAAGTCTGGTGCTTTTATTAAAACGGCTTACAACCCTCTAAGTAGTACGTGCAGTTTAGTGAAAGTTAGATTAATGTCTCTCATATCGAGTCCAGTCCAATTTTCTTGCTAGATCTATCATCAATGAAAACGTATAATTCAAAATGAAAATGTTTGGAGATTGAGCCGATATGATATTTTCTAGTCCAGAGGATACCACCACCTCGAGCGATCACGCGGGCTATACGAAAATTTAGTCTATACTTTCACATACATCAAACTTTATTTATTCATCTAAGCCCCGTCATGGATTTTTTTACACCTTATTAAGCAGAACGCATTTTTCATAGGACACGCTAACGGTGACATCGACGGCTATATTATGACATCAGCGTATTTTCTAATAATAGTTGATTTTTGGCACCCCGGTTTTTAGAACCTCTAGCAACAATTTTCAGTTTAGCTTTCTACATTATCAAAAAAAAACCATGATTTATACTATATTTAGAAGGGGGTTGTTGTATGTTCGATATTTTATTCATTAAAAATGTTGTATTTCCAGGGTAAAATTGGTTGAACTTCTTAGGGACGTATGTTGAATTTTTTCACGCCTGGTTTTAATGCGGCAAATTATCATTCGCATTTTAAACGAATTTGATAGCGTAAATAGCTTTGGACTTACAATTGCAGTATTTCTTTTTATTCCTAGAAATCAACAAAATTTCGGGGTTAAACAGTTGACCGACAAGTTTTTTTTACTTTGAACGTACATGTTGATTATGCCTGGTTTGAAATTTTCATCCATACTGTACCGGGGGATTTTAGATTCTATGCTATGGAAGTATGATTTACAGGGTTTTTTTAGATTCTACATCAACTGGGTCACACGTGTCCCTAAGGACAAAGGTCAAACCTCGAGCAGTAGCCACTTTGCACGTTTTGTTTTTGTCGAGCGATCACGTGGGGTGGGCATTTTTTTAAACATTTTATGAGTGTAGTTTCAATCGTGATCGAGCGATTACAAGAGCTAAAAATCCAAATTTGTGGGATGGGCAATGAATAAAATAACAACTTAGATACGCGATTAAATATTTTAATATACAAGATCCCACGAACATTTTATCAGTTTTGTATACTTTTTCATCGGTGACGGGTACCCATAACTTTTTTATTTGCTGAATACTGATACAATTATTTTGCGTAGACTCCTGTCGATAGTATCAAATGTTTATTACCTTTACCTAAAGAAATTAATATCCATGTCCATAATCTAATTGTTTTGCTATATTCCGTAAATTGGCCTTGCATTCATCCGGCGGTATTTATATTTTTAAATATGTGTGCGTCTCAAGTTTGATAATAACATTTTTAGTATACATCAGAGCTGCGCTTCATATTGTATTTGCTACTGCGGCATCCCAAGTCTGCCGCTTTAGTAGGTAGGTACCGAATTCACAGTAATAAAACTGTAAAGAACGAGCGAGTTTTGTTTGTGTACGAAGTGTTGAGATATATTACCCATGTAACATAATATCCCATTCAAATTCGAACTATATGGGGCTTAAATATTTTATAATATTGTAATATATACTTATATGGTTACGTTATCTGTGCTTATATATAAAAGTGTGTGAAAAAAATCTTATTGGACATTCTATTTTTATCTAAGTAGAGAGAATTGTTTTTAGGTCGTCAACCTGTCCTGACAAGTTCCGGCTAGCGGATATGAGTCATCCACCTTGCGCCCGGCTGCGATGCATTCGCAGAAATACTACTGTTGGGTGTTTTTGGCGTTGGAATGATGGTTATTGTCCGGGTATTTTTAGTATTAATAGTAATTTTTTTAATTTAATCGGAGCCTGCGGTACACATCATTAAAGGGACCTGCTGAGTCTACAGAGACCGGCGAGGCCTGCGGGAGCCAGCGGAGCCCTGCTACAACAGCGCCTCGAGATTATTACCACACTGCCAAGCATTTCCTAGAATTTTACTTAAATGCCGAGTGTTTGGCTTTGGAATGTGGGCTAAGGTTCGAATCCTGTATGGAACATATACCAGATGAAACCATAGGCACCTAAACACAAATACTTTTAAAACCTGATTTGTTGAACCTATCGAAAATTAGTAATCAACAATTGTTTGTATATTTTTAGGTCACTCTCATCAATACCTTGTGGTTTGTTCTTCAAAAGCAGTTGAGACAGACCTGGTGTAAGGGTAATTTTGATCTCCAATACATAATACGTTATCTTCAACAGTTACTGGTATTTGTCCCATGACTAATCCGTCATTGGTGTGTTGGATACCATAACTCCTAGGTTCAATCTCAAGTGACAAAAACATGTCTTTAACTGAGAGTGATTGTATTATCAAAGACGATCTTTCGATCACAGAGCATCGATCACGGATAATTTCCTTTTATGCTCTCCCCGAGGCAAATTTTTTCACAGGGATATCCAAGACCATTTATGGTATTCCGTGGTTTTCGATAGTATTCCATGGTCTTTGATGGTATTTCATGGTATTCGATGGTATTCCATGGTACTCGATGGTATTCAATGGTATGTCGCTTTTTCAAGTCGTCTAGTCGTTTTTCAGAATCGTCTAGTCGTTTTCCAGAATCGTTTAGTCGTTTTCAGAGTCGTTTAGTCGTTTTTTCCGAATCGTCTAGTCGTTTTTCGAATCGTCTAGTCGTTTTACGAGTCGTCTAGTCGTTTTTTAGAGTCGTTTAGACGTTTTTAGAGTCGTTTTTATAGTCGCTTAGACGCTATAAGCTTTTTCTTGGTAGGATAATGGACAGTCAAAAATGAACATTGTTTTAATTTTCATTATTGAAGAACATGTTGCATGCCCTCATTTTATTCCATATATAGACCGTTTAAGGGTTTTAAACCCCTTTTTCCACACGCTACACTTATACCTTTGGGTTTTCGAAGTCGGAATAGTATAAAAATCATACGGTGAACATGGCATAAGTGAGAATTAGTACCTTTTTTTTCTGGGTGAAATTTTAAACAGGAAACGCGTTGTACAAAATCCGATTTTGCAGCTAGTCTTTCAACTTGATAATCGTGTGACGGGATATTTTTAAAAAAAACTGGTGAACTTTGCACCTATTATATTTTAGTTAAGTAATTTAAAACAAGGCCTGGCTTTCTCGGAATTAAAGAAATTTACTTACCTAGATGGTTATAAACTCAACTAAAAATGGTTAATTTATGCCCCAAATTTAATATCCACTTTCCTTTGAGAAGCAGTCTCTAAATATAGGAAGATAGATTTTTGATACATCCTTAGGTAATGTAGTTAAGAAAATGTATACACTCATATGTATCTCATATCTATTCTTTATTACACTTTTCCTACAAATTTTTTATCGCCAGTACCGATGAGATCAGCGTGCTCGTTTCATAGGCGCTTATTCCGACAAAGAGAAAGTACTTTTTTCCGAGGAATTACATCACGTACATATTGCAAGCTGGTATTTTTCTATAGGTGTTAGGTTTTTATTAGTTGCGAGTCTCGACATGTCTCGGCGTCGCGGACGCAAAAATACGCAGGCAGAGGTGGTAGCAAAAATCCATGCATGGCCGCGGCTAAAGGTCGACAGGGCTTAATTATGATTTAGGGTTTTTATTAGTTGCGAGTCGTGACATGTCGCGGCGTCGCGGATGCAAAAAAATATGTTTCACCAGGCAGAGGTCAACGGTAGGCGAGGGCTGGCAAAAATCCAAGACTTGCATGGCCACGGCTAGAGGTCGACAGGGGACGTCATGACTTGCCTTCATTGCGATTTTCTATAAGAGGGTGTTTTAATTATTAGTTGCGATTCCCGGTCCGGTCATGCCCCGACGTCGCGGCTGGGTCAACGGTCGGCCTGGCGAAAGCGAGAACTCGAGCACCCAGGAGACGTCATGGCTTGCCTAAATTACGATTTTCTATAACAGGGTGCGGGTTTCTTTTAATTATTAGGTGGGAGTCTCGTCGTGACATGTCCGCGGCCTGCTTCCGGCGTCGCGGCTGGGTCAACGGTCGGCGGACTCGGGCACCTTCGACACCCCTCGCTGTCGAGCGCGCGAAGGTCGCGGCAGGGGCGAAGGTCAACGGTCGGCGCGATTGGCTGGGGGGCGTGGTTTGGGAGTGGAGGGGGTAAGTTTGGTCACGTTTTTACCACGTTTTAGGCCCCATAAGAAATACATGGGGAAATTGCGCTAGAACCAACATAGCCTATCTACTCCTTTTGCATCCAGAACTAAACATTCGTCAAAGATTTCCGGAAAAGTGGAGAAGATGGGGTCTAAAAAAGTGGATGAAGTAGGGGTAACACGAGTTGGGAATTGCACAAGTTGATTAAAACCATACGCCTCAAAGCACTGAGATAGGATGTTATTTGTACTTAATAGGTTTATGTTCACATCTCCCAAAACAACTACGTTATTATATTTGCTTAGGACACAGGGTAAAATACTATCGAGAGAATTAATACAGTCCTCAAGATTTTTATTAGGAGGGCGGTAAACAACACCAAAAACAAAGATTTGCTTGTGCAGCATTACTTTTATCCATAAATGTTCTAGACAAGTACTAGGAACGAAATGTATGTAGATTTGCTCTGCATGAAAGATCGATTTCACGTATATTCCCACGCCTCCGCCACGCGTATCACGATCGCAGTGAAAGAAGGTGAAACCTTCAATTTCGGTCAATTGACTTGGGATAGCGCTGTTCAGCCAAGTTTCGCTAATAGCCAAAATATCAAAATTGTCAGTACAAACAAGATTAAGGAACGCATCAAAGTTTGATAACAGAGACCGCGTGTTTAAGTGACCAATTTTTATCGGCTTATTTGTGTCACTCACCATAGTCGATCCTACTCTTAAGACTAGCTACAAGGTTCAAGTAAACCGGACAATCTTTATTTTTGGCACGATGATCTATATTTAAGTTGGTTTTATACTTCGTATTGTAGTTGAAGCAGTTGACACATTTAAGACACTCA
This sequence comes from Pseudeuparius sepicola, assembly GCA_963920635.1. Taxonomy (NCBI): domain Eukaryota; kingdom Metazoa; phylum Arthropoda; class Insecta; order Coleoptera; family Anthribidae; genus Pseudeuparius; species Pseudeuparius sepicola. The sequence goes on from OY987301.1 coordinate 51,156,258, forward strand.
CTAGCACAATCACCTTCCGCGTGGGCTCCCATGCATTTAGAGCACACAAGCGCATTCCTGCAGTCCTTTTCGAAGTGCCCAAAGATGTTACACTTGTGACATTGAACGACGTTGAGATGGTCGGAAACCTTGCATCTCCTCCACCCAATCCAAACAAATCCTTTGACAACTAGTGCTTTGTGTAAAAGCGGTGGAACCTCCATAACCAGCCGAAGAGTTTCAAAGCGGCCTTTAAGTCTAGCAACAAGTTTAAAATCAGACTCTGTGTAGTCATGTAGGTCGTTTAGTTGTAAAATATTTTGAACAACCTGCGAGTCGTCATGATCGGGCAGCTTGACATTTGAGATTATAATTCTAGGTTTGAACTATTTTTTCCCAAATTTGGATTTAACGGCCTCCCTCAATTTCTCCAAGTCGGAGTCTTTATTGCAGAATATGGCCGCCCCATTTTTGATCTTTTTGGTCCCGTTTACACAGACATTTATAGAAGCAGGGTTGAGAGATTTCATTATATTTTCAACGACGTCGTGACTCGGGTCATTCCCATCTGTTTTTATAAGCAATACCGCGCTGTTATTATTTACTTGCTTTTTTAGAACATCGCTGAAGGACGTATGTTTTTTTTTGCTCCGGCGGTCTCTGCCCAAAAAACGAAGGCGACTGCGGGCTGGCGTGAAATGTGTTTAATTTATATTCTAGATCCGTTATTTTAGATTTTAATAGGTCGTTTTTGGATTCCATTTCAGCTAACAGCTTCTCCAAAAGTCTCTTCTCCCGCAGAAGGCAATCATTCTCCTTTTGGCAGATACGTGATGTTTCGCATGTACTACACGATATAGGTTTACCAGATTTGATAGACAACTTACATTCGTTGCAAAACCATCCAAGATTGGCAGATTTGGAAATAATTTTGAGGAGATCATCTTTGAGGCCGACACACGCGGTATGGAATCGACTTTTACAATTGTCGCAATCAACAGACTTAGAAGAGACAATAAAATTGTCGGAACACCGCTTACAGATAGTAACGTCCGGCGCCATCGCACACTCGACGATAACTATGATATATCGCAATACAAATTGTGGGTCCCTGGTTGTCTCATATTTGGGTAGAGGTGGTCTTACACTAAATACCCCTTTTAGGAATCTTTTAAAGTGGGAGTGTGATTTTAAATTTGTTTATCAAGTAACAATATAGAAGGCAAGCGAAATAAATATAAACTGTTGCTGCGAACCACTTAGTAGAATAAACGATGTAAATCTAGGAAGACCTAGCTTTTCTTGGTTTTGGCTTAGTACGAGTATCGGCACGTTAAACAAAACAAGTGGCGCCCGTATTTTTTTTGCAGTTTGCGCTACTGTTAACCCAGCCAACGCTGGCGGCCGTGTTGTGCTCGTAAAATCTGCTCAGGGAGGTAGCGAACATCTCTCGCGAGTCTTCGAGGTTTATTCTACGTTATTTGTTTATTTATATGTTATATTGTTTTTTTAAGACGCCACAGGAGTTGTTTGAGATATCTTTGGAGACGATTAGAGCGGATCTATGAGAGTTAAATGATCCGTATGTTTTCCGTAGTTTGCAATAATTTTTGAAGGAAAGTTATCATGGGACAGACTTCTCCTTGGTATGGAGAAATTTCGAATTCATTGCCAAACTCCCACCATACTTTATAGGTAACCCCGTACTGCTTGATTGTAGAATCTGACAAGAAGCTAGGGGAGAGTCGGGTAATATCGGACACATTTCGAAAAATTGAAATAATTTTTATCAAAAAAATTGTATATTAACATATTTTTGCTTAAAATAAACTATACTCCTTGCAGAATAGAATACATAATAAAATTAAACAAAAAACTTAAACAAAAACTCCACTCGTTAAAAACAAAAGTGCATGGGCCTCTTTTTGTAATTTTCTGAAAACGTCGGGTAGTACCGGACATGAATTAATTCCCCTTACAAATGCCGTATTTATAATAAACCTGATGTTTTTCTGCCCCAGAACAATTTTTATGGGTCCAACCATGGCACTAGATGCATTGTAGTGCAAGTGCAAGTGCAAGTTACACTATTATAAGTGCTACCGTTTCGGTTTGAGTCGTTCGGGAAGGTTATAGCTGCCTTGATGAACCTAATAAGGGGAAACAGCTGTCGTAGTCTACCTTCTCGAACCATTCAAATATGAAAACACCGGCACATCCATTAGAACTTGGATGTTGGTATGATATTACCAGTTGCCAGTCTTCACCACAGATGATACACTCCGTTGCTTCTTGTTGCTCTTCAGAGCACACTATCTTTGCTATATTTTTTGTCCTTTACATTTTTATTTTTTCCAATGTAATCCTCTAGTTGGTCAATTTTTCTTTTTCCTTTTGTGTTCTTGGGCATTTTTTAAAGTTAATATGAAAATAAGAATGTTCAGTTAAAATTTCAGTGTGTCCGATATCACCCGAAATATGTGTGTCCGATACTACCCGAACAGCACCGTTGGAAAAAAGTGGCCAACTTATTTTTTACGGCCCTCCGATAATTTCTATAAAACCATTTTTATATTCCAAAATAACCAACAAATGTTATATAATATGAACATTTTAAAAGAACTTAACGTTTATATAAAATATAGACTGGTAAATTTTATGTCCGGGAAATTTGTTTTGGGCAAAAAAATAAAAAATAAAGCACACGACGTGTACCGTTCAAAGCTCGGCCTCATACTGAACATATGTGTCTACGGCAATTCTAATAAAACATTTTCTGACAAATTCGGAACGCCATCTATTAGAGAAATTGAGAAGATGCTGTTGTCCGATACTACCCACTGTCCGATATTACCCGACTCTCCCCTAATCATTGTTTTCAAGGCCTCATCGGGAATGCCTTTAAGTGCGAGGCTTTCCCTGATAATAATAATAAATAATACCAGGGTAAGGTTTGGTGCTAGTGGGTGCTGTATCTCCATGCAAGGGGAAATTAGTAGATCAGTGCGAAGTTTAAAATACAATGGTTCCCCAATCATTAGTTTTACGAAGAGTGGATACCAAGGTTGTCCTTGCCAAAATGGCGCTACAACAATGCCAGTCGATTGGTCGTTACATATTTTCTGCAATACTCTCAATATTAGGGAAAACGGCGGAAAGGCATAAAAAAATACTTAGACCAGTCTAAGGTAAATGCGTCAACTACTTCTGCACCCGGATATCTTTGCCATGAGACGTATCTCTCACACTTGTGATTAGACAACGAGGCAAACAGATCAATTTCTGGTATCCCAGAGGTAGAAATTATTTGATAGAAAGCGTCATTGTTTAATGCCTATTCCGATTCTGGGAGTAACATTTGAGATGCCTGATCAGCTTCTTTGTTTTCCGTAGAGCTTATGTAAGATGCAAATTTCCATAAATTTCGTTCCTGCACCACGACCATAATATCTCGTGCTAGCTGGTCTAAGCCAAGAAATCGGACACTACCTATTCTATTTATATGTATAGGACAAAACGGTGGTGTTGTCTGTTCGAATAAGGATATTGGCGCTATTAAGGGGTTGTGACCGTAAAAATGGCTTTTATCTCTAATTTATTTCTATGATCGTGTTTATGTGGCTCAACCCACCAACCGTATGAACTTTCACCTGGCATCAGTGTATATTTCTAAGTGGAAATTATCTTTTTATAAGTCATTGCTTGATGTTTTTACATTTTTACGTCATCACCGTATATCTGATATATTATATAGGTATTGCTTGATTTGCATGTATGCGTCATAATTACCGGAGTTTCTTTCTAGAGCTAAATATTTTTCTCGTTCAAAGTGTTTGTCGTATAACCATCCGTATTTTACCGCCGGGCATGCTTAAGAGGGTTTTTGTTTCCTCTGTTATTTGTTGTACTTAAACCGGGTTCGATTTGTTTGTAATGAGTGGGTACGTCTGTTCGGGTGCCCTAATGAGTGGCAACTTGAATCCTTTTATCCATCCCAAAATAACTGTGTTGGATGTTACCCATATTCACTCGTCGTAAAAATACCTTAGACGGCCGCATAAGTCCTAGTAGTACTTACTGAGGTTGTTATGTCCTCCTACGTCTGTCTGGCTGGTTCTGATTGCCCTTGAACTTGCCCCTCGCGAGTCTTCGTCGCGCTGTCTTCAGAGGCTGCCCTTTTGGTGGTCGCGTCTCGCCCCCTCGACGGGCCGTTTTCGCTGCTCGTTTCGGACCAGGTGACGTTACCCGCGGCGAGGTTCGGCCCGCAGAGTTCGGTGGAGATGGCGGCTCGTATGAATCTCCCTGGCGGCGTCTGCTCGACAGTCGCCTAGATTTCTAACGAGATGTCTTGATCCGACGTGACCGCCTGCTAGCTCGGTCACGCTGCTCGCAATCGGACGGACGGACGGTGTAGGCCAGGGAAATTACGGTAAAAAATAACGAAACCTAGACAAAATTCATAACCGCATTTTTATAATGCCATCACAAAATATTGGCAATAATTGAACGCCAGAATTGTTTTTTTATACAAAATAAACATACGCGTGTGGGCGTTTTTTAGAAAAATACATTTTATAAAGACGGCATAAATATTAACTGGGAATTTTAAGCTGCATTTATTAGTAAGTAAGGTATATAAAGTTGAGATTGATAAATTAAACAGATTACGTTTGCGCAAGTATCCGAATGATGTAAAAATGACATTTTGCCTAATATTTTGTTGGGCAAAAATATTAACTGCGTTTTTATTATTTATAATTACCTTAAAAATCAAGTATTAACAGTGTGTTCTGAAATTAAACATATTGTTTCGCCGGAAAACGCATTTTAAATTAATTTTAAGCTGTCTTTGAGAGCAAAATTATTAACTGGCTGATTTTTGTTAAACTTTGTAAGTGGATACTAAGTCTTGTTAAATTTTTTGAAATTAAACAAAAATTGGTAACGGAAGTATACAAATGAAAATGACAGTTATGACCTACATGCGCCCTAAATAAATGTTTCATTTCGCTATAAATATGTGATTTAATATAGTTATATTGTAAAAAGTTAAACAAAAAAAATCAGTTAATATTTTTGCTTTTCCTAAAGAAATGACAAGTGATAGTTGACCTATATGCGCCGTAAATAAATGTTTAATTTCGCTATATATGATTCAATATAGTTATATTGTAAAAAGTTAAACAAACAAAAAACAGTTAATATTTTTGCCTATTCTATACCAATGAGAAGTGACAGCTGACGTACATGCGGCTCAGATAAATTTTTAATTTTGTATAAGTTACATTCTATTTGTAAAAGGGAATGATCATCTGCAATAAAAACGTAGTTAATATTTTTGCTTTTGCCGAAATAGAAAATTATCCGATTTTTATCTTTCCTTGTCAATCTAAGTTACCTACTTCCATATTCTTAAAATGTTTAATTTCTTAATACATGTTAGCAAGGGAAGTTTTTTACCTAGAGACTCTAAAAAAATCCAGTAAACATTTTTGCTCGAAATTTCTAACGAAAAATAGGTGTTTTTTGAGGTAACTCAAGGTTCCGTTTTTTCAAAATGTTTAATTTTTGGTTTCTATCAACGTATTTACTTATAACTTTAATATGGTAAAAGAAAATTGCAGTTAATATTTTTGTCTAGGCCAAATTCTATTTTCCCCGGCCTAGTGATCTAGATTGCGAACGGCTATGGCGGGTACTGGCCGAGCATGCTCTGCTCGGGGACCTGCTCGATCCCTAGAATTCTCGCTAGAGGCGCTCCTCGCCCTTTTGTATCTTCTTGATTTTCCCATTCTGCAAGTAGTCAGTGGCACTTCACTGTTCGTAATGTCACACGGGGCACACAGAATAAAGCTTGTGTAACAACTTAATTTGAATGCATATACTAATTCCGTAAGCTGCTAAAAAATATATTAACCATTTTAGATAAAAATAGCCGTTCTAAAAAATGTCCGGAATGCAATTTGTTCATAATCAAAATAATCTTCACATACTACTGGGGTTGAATGTAAATATAGTGTAATAAGGTGTTCGAAACCGAACCGAAGATTTAGAACTTCAGATAATTCGATGTCGGACTTTTCCCATTTCCAGCAAATTACCTATCTGTTGGCAGATTTCGCCGATATGATAGGCACTCCTATGCAGTATTTAAACAGGTGGGGTCAAATATCAGAAGACCAAAGTTTTCCAGTAGAATTTATGTCCATGGGCATCTGGCATCTTAGAAAAAAATAACATCAGACACTATCACAAAATGTAGAATATTAAAGTTAGATTTAAACGAGTTTTTGAATTGAACCACTTTGTTTTTGAAAATAACCCGAGAAATAACAAACTGAGTCACAATTTTAAAAGTTCACCTCGGTTGTCATAAGTGTTCGAGTTAATGTTATTAAAAAAGTATATTCGCACTAAAGTTTACCAATTCCCAAAAAATGCCCTTATTTTCGGAAGCCTCTGCCTCAATGTGTCCTTTTAGTGCGAATTAGAAAGCCCCACAAATACGAACACAGTTAATTATTTGATTTAAAACGTACCGATTTTTATCAACTGCGTGCTCATATAATGTTTAAGCAGTGTATGGGGATATGCTGAATTTAACTGCATTTTTATCTTTATTTTACCCAGTCCCAGTATACTAAAATTGAAAATGTTATTCATGTGTACCTATCGATTTTTCGTGTGTCTTCATTTTCTCCCAAATGTGCACAACGTCGTTGGTGCCTTTTTTTGCCAAGTTTCTTCACCGCCGATCAAAACACATACAAAACAAAACAACTTGTTTGTTTCTTCACACCACCACAATCAATTATTTTTTAAGTAGACACTTTTGTTGAATTTACGTGATCGCGTTTTTTAACCAGCCGTTTGATTTTTCTCTATAGTTAAATCGGGTAATGGTCTGCCCAACTCTTTAATTTGTAGTTTTTGCTCAAATTCCATTCACGAAAATGGATTTCTTAATAAAAAACGTACACTGTTCATTTTGAAAACATTATAAACAAACTACTTAACTAGCATAATCACTACACAAATTAAGCAGCACGTTTTGTCCGCCCGCGAAAGCCAAATACCACAAAACATCTGATCGGAGCCAGCCCCGGGAGAATCGCTGTTTATGCGCATTTCTCCATGTACAGGGTGGGCCAAATTGGACACTCTTAAAGGAAAACTCCTATTTTTGTCGAAGATAGACGAAAACAGATATCGGTGTCTGAGGCTCATTTTTTATGATAAACTTAATGGCAAAAACCGCAAATCGATATCTGTCACCGTTCTTAAGTTACAGGGCGTTTTTCGAAGTGGCCGTTACTTTTTCGGGTTGAAAATTTTGTGCTTCTGTAAAAACATTCTTAAAGCACTTTTTTACGTAGAATCCAATGCTGCTACTACATTTTTTTTCTAGTCAATGGTTTAAGAGTTACCGCTGAAAAAATATTTTTAAAATGGAACGCTCTGTATATTTTTACATTTTTTAATAGAGCAAAAAATTACCATTCCAAAAATATATAACACTTAATGATTTACTTAAGTAGTTATCAATTACTAATAGCTTTTATGATTTCATGTGTATAATAATTATAATAATTGGACGCGCGCCCTTTAACGAGTAGGCTTTGGATGGTGAGACATTGAAACAACTAAGAAAAAATCCTTACTACTTAGAGACATACATACCCTTGTACAAGGTAATGGTATACATACTTATGCGTTATATCAAGGAGGCTTTGACAAGCATTTGTTAATCAAGTAGGTATCTGTCAAAACCTTAGTAATAAACCAATTCACTCAGGCTTAGTACAGTAATAGTAATCATCATTTAAATAATTTAAATGATGCCAGCTTATTACACAATACGCCAGTCTTCATTTTGTATATGGTTTCTGCGATGGGAATGCAGAAGCCGCTGTCCGTGAGTATCGTAGAAGATTTCCACATCGACGAATTTCCAATCATACGGTTTTTGTAACAACTGATCGACGTTTCGCCGAATTCGGCTTTGGCGAACCTAATGAAAGACAACCAAATCTAATATTTGAAGCGTTATGAAGCGTTTCATGAATGTTTAGTGTTTATTAGGAAATATTTCTGAAACGTTTTATATGAATCTTACAAAAAAATCACTTCCATGTGCGTTTCGCACGTTTCTTAATTTTCGTGTTTATTGGGAAAGCACCCAAAAATCACAAAACCATATTAGGTATTTTTTTTTACAAATAAAATGGATACTGCCATCTAATTGGCCACGGTTCAGAACGCTTTGTACAAAATTTCAATATTTACGTGGATTAAACCTCTATTTTCATAATATATAATGAAAAATTAAATGAAGGTACACCACCATAATATTAAATTAACAAATGTAGCTATTAATTTCTTGCATGTGATAATTTTAAACTGAAACTGAATCGTGCTTTAATTATAGTATGCTAATTATCACTTTAGTAAAATCGGCAACAGACACCTCGAACTGCCCAACATGGAAACGCAGCCGTACTCAATCTCTGCGCATTTCTTTTAATCTCGCCCGGTCCATGAAATTCTCTGATTGTTTACGTGTGTATCTTTCGTATTTTCAAGTGTTTTATTGTTAATTTATAGACTATTTATTAGTTTATAAGATATAGTGACTGATTAAGTGTACAATGAGACGCAAAAAGTGTGTGGTGTGTGGCAAACGTGATATTTCTCAGAACATAACTTATCACAGGTAAATATTGTAAAAATTTCCTATGTCACGAAGAGATATTTTGAGAAAATTATCCACTGCCTGCGATAATAATTTCCAAAATATGCATTCTCTCAAATTTTTCGATAATATTATTCAGTCACTAGTTTATAAGTGAAAATGGACAGCATTTGACATGCAAAACAGGTGGTTAACCCTCTCACACAAACAAAGTAATTTTAAACCCCGATGACAAATCTTTATGACACTCATCAATTTAACAATCGTTTTATTTCTTGCGAGAATCTCTGTCAGTTCATCCCGTGCCGCGTATACAAAACGTCGCAACGCCATGTCCCATTTATTATTTCATAATATGTTTTGCGATGTTTTATGGGAAATATGGTTTGAGTTTACGGGTATTACATGTAAAGTGTAAAGTGCATTGCTTCCTATGCGGTCATGGGCTTTACATTTATATGATAAATATTTGCAGGTACGTTTATACAACACCGGAAAATGTTCAGGAATTTTTACAAAATCAGCATTTTGGGACGCAATAATAAATAAATAAATTTTGTGGTTTGGCTAACAACCAGCGCCCTCTATATTTATCCAGGAAAACTCTGCAGTCCGAAGCTTTTGATCACACAGGCAATAGAAATGTTTTTCCATACCATGAGATTTCTCCCACAAATTAAAACTTGTATTTCTATTATTTATGGAACGCATAGTCTAAACTTTGCGATTACAAATTTTGAACATTTTAATTCTTTGACAAAATTCATCCCTGATAATAAGAACTATTTTTTCGTGGACCAATGGAATTAATAAAAGTTATTGGAAATGTCACCTGGTTGTCATTCTAGACAGACAAATTCGGTAATGAATTTTTCCAAATAGAATAGACCATGACTAGAAAAAAAAATTTAACAAAAAAATTAAAACCGACTTCAAAAATTTGCCCTCTAAAAATTAAAAAAAATAACAAAAAAATAACACCGACTTCACAAAATTGCCCGTATGCACATTTCAACTAAAACTTTAGAAATATTTTTCTCTTTCTAAATTGAGTTTTCTTTGGATTTGGTGACAGTCAAGGCAAGGGCTTTAAATCTATTTAGATATGAATACATCATATCCTACATATATCATAACTTACTGTCACCGACTCCAAAGATAACTCAATTTAGAAAGAGAAAAATATTTCTCAAATTTTAGTTGAAATGTGCATACGGGCAAATTTGTGGAGTCGGTTTTATTTTTTTTGTTAAAATTTTTTTATTTCTTATTTTTTAGAGAATTATTAAGAATTATCCAAATTGGTCCAGTATTAAATTCCATATTTTTTGTCCACCCTTAGGAGTGAAATTTTTCTCTTAAAATTTAAATGTGACCACCTCTAAGGTAACCCCTTTCTAATAAAATAAGAATCATCCAAATCGGTCCAATATGAACTTTCATCCCCTATTTATATTTGGATTTTTTTCTTTAAATTTATATGGGACCACACCTAAGGTATCTCCTTTCCAATAAAGAAAGAATCATCGAAGTCGGTCCAATATGAAATTTCATTCCCTATTTTCCACCCTTACGGGTGGATTTTTTTTTCAAATTTAAATGGGGCAACTCCTAAAGTAATGCCTTTCTAATAAAAAGAGAATCATCAAAATCGGTCCAATATGAAATTTCATCCCCTATTTTTCAACCCTTAGGGGTGGAATTTTTTCTTAAAATTTAAATGGGACCATTCTGTAGGTATACCCTTTCAAATAAAAATAATTGTCCAAATTGGTTTATAAATGACGGAGTTCTGACGTAACAAACATAAAAAACATACAACCGAATTGATAACCTCCTCCTTTTTTGAAGCCAAAATTCATATAGCAAATTTGTACCATTTTCGGAATGTTTTGGATAACAGATCGGCGGAAAATGCGGGCGCCCCTTAAGTGCATTGGATGCAAAAAGAGAATACCTTATTTGTAAGTAGTTACTGTACAGGATGAATTATGGTGCCAAATTTATATTACAAATAGTATATGTTATTTTAGGCACGATGCGTCCATAAAAATGCTACAGGACGATCTGTGAGTATAGCAAAGTGTGCTCAAAACAGTTCTTACCTGCCAGATGATAAGTCAGAATACAGAATACATTGCCAATTTTAAAGTAAACCGAACACATTAGAGGGGGAAAGGTGGGTACAGTGAGACGCAAAAATTTAAAAGAGGGTTTTAATAATTGAACAGGTAGGTAAATACCTACGTCCATGCAATTTTTACATAAGATTTGCTTCCTGAAGTTATAACAAAAAAATTAAACTTTTACTATATAAAACTTTTTTCTTACACTGTTTTCTTACACTGTTCCCTTCATATATATATGGCGCAACATCTTATCTAATGTACATACATTGAGTGATTGAGTGAAAGCTTGTGCCGAAAGATATCAAAGATTTTAATCTCTGTAGCACCATTTGTGTTTGACCGAGGAAGAATCAATTTTAATTCATTTTTTGTTAAAGTGGAGACATAAGCTAGGGCGTGGGAACAGTGGAACAATACTTACATTTGAGAACACATCTCACTGTTCCACATGAGCTAGGTATTTTCTCAGTGTTATATTACGGTCGCATTTGAAACTAATATTAACATCAACGCCCCAGTAAACACAGGTCAGTTGAATTTAGGTTGATTTAACGTTATGGCCGTAGAAATAACGTTACACGTTGTTTTTGAAACGTTCACATTTGCGTTACATTAACAACGGTTGCAAAATCAATCTCAAAAATACCTTGCTAAAACTGTATTAAAATAACGTCATATCAAATTCTTCCACATAGAAAGTTGATAGACCGTTCCTTTTTATATATTTTTAAACTTAGGACTTTCTGGTTTTCATTTCAACGTTTAAATAACTTAATTAAAACAGTTTGTAATCAACACGGAGAACATTAACCCTTTTACGACGTTGCTATTGCTGCACTTTTAAACTCGTAATATTACGGTTTTATTATTAACGTTATACTAATGTTACTGAAACACCCTGTTTGAAATAGTTATTAAATCAACTGTTTTTCAACGTTTCTACTGCTGCACTGTTAAATTAATTCACAATATGGTTTTCATTTCAACGTTTAAATAACTTAATTAAAACAGTTTGTAATCAACTCGGTATACATCAACCCTTTTACGAGGTTGACATTGCTGCACTTTTAACCTCGTCACATTTTGGTTTTGTTATCAACGTTATACTAATGTTACTGAAACACCCTGTTTGAAATAGTTATTTAACCAACTGTTTTTCAACGTTTCCACTGTTGCAATGTTCAGTTTATTCACATTATGGTTTTCATCTCAACCTTTAAATAACTTAATTAAAACAGATTGTGAACAACACGGAGTACATCAACCCTTTTACGACGTTGCTATTGCTGCACTTTTAAACTCGTAACATTATGGTTTTATTATCAACGTTATACTAATGTTACTGAAACACCCTGTTTGAAATAGTTATTTAAACAACTGTTTTTCAACGTTTCTACTGTTGCACTGTTCAGTATATTCACGTTATGGTTTACATTTCAACGTTTAAATAACCTAACTAAAACAACTTGTATTCAACACGAAGTACATCAATCCTTTTACGACGTTGATATTGCTGCATTTTTAAACTCGTAACATTATGGTTTTATTATCAACGTTATGCTAATGTTACTGACACACCCTGATTGAAATAATTATTTAACCCACTGTTTTTCAACATTTCTACTGTTGCACTGTTAAATTAATTCATAATATGGTTTTTATTTCAACGTTTAAATAACTTAATTAAAACCGTTTGTAATCAACTCGGTATATATCAACCCTTTTGCGACGTTGCTATTGCTGCACTTTAAAACTCGTCACATTTTGGTTTTATTATCAACGTTATATTAATGCTATTGAAACACCCTGTTTGAATTAGTTATTTAACCAACTGATTTTTAACGTTTCTACTGTTGCACTGTTAAATTAATTCACAATATGGTTTTCATTTCAACGTTTAAATAACTTAATTAAAACAGATTGTAATCAACTCGGTATACACCAACCCTTTTACGACGTTGATATTCCTGCACTTTTAACCTCGTCACATTTTGGTTTTGTTATCAACGTTATACTAATGTTACTGAAACACCCTGTTTGAAATAGTTATTTAACCAACTGTTTTTCAACGTTTCCACTGTTGCACTGTTCCATTTATTCACATTATGGTTTTCATTTCAACGTTTAAATAACTTAATTAAAACAGATTGTGAACAACACGGAGTACATCAACCCTTTTACGACGTTGCTATTGCTGCACTTTTAAACTCGTAACATTATGGTTTTATTATCAACGTTATACTAATGTTACTGAAGCACCCTGTTTGAAATAGTTATTTAACCAACTGATTTTCAACGTTTCCACTTTTGCACTGTTCAGTTTGTTCACATTATGGTTTTCATTTCAACGTTTAAATAACTTAATTAAAACAGTTTGTAATCAACTCTTTATACATAAACCCTTTTACGAAGTTGATATTGCTGCACTTTTAACCACGTCACATTTTGGTTTTGTTATCAACGTTATACTAAAGTAACTGAAAGACCCTGTTTGAAATAGTTATTTAACCAACTGATTTTCAACGTTTCCACGGTTGCACTGTTCAGTTTGTTCACATTATAGTTTTCATTTCAACGTTTAAATAACTTAATTAAAACAGATTGTGAACAACACAGAGTACATCAACCCCTTTACGACGTTGCTATTGCTGCACTTTTAAACTCGTAACATTATGGTTTTATTATCAACGTTATACTAATGTTACTGAAACACCCTGTTTGAAATAGTTATTTAACCAACTTTTTTCAACGTTTCTACTGTTGCACTGTTCAGTATATTCATGTTATGGCTTTCATTTCAACGTTTAAATAACCTAACTAAAACAGCTTGTATTCAACACGAAGTACATCAACCCTTTTACGACGTTGATATTGCTGCATTTTTAAACTCGTAATATTATGGTTTTATTATCAACGTTATACTAATGTTACTGACACACCCTGTTTGAAATAATTATTTAACCCACTGTTTTTCAACATTTCTACTGTTGCAGTGTTAAATTAATTCATAATATGGTTTTCATTTCAACGTTTAAATAACTTAATTAAAACCGTTTGTAATTAACTCGGTATATATATATCAACCCTTTTGCGACGTTGCTATTGCTGCACTTTTAAACTCGTCACATTTTGGTTTTATTATCAACGTTATACTAATATTATTGAAACACCCTGTTTGAATTAGTTATTTAACCAACTGTTTTTGAACGTTTCTATTGTTGCACTGTTCAGTTTATTCACATTGTGGTTTTTATTTCAACGTTTAAATAACCTAATTAAAACAGTTTGTCATCAACTCGGAGTACATCAACCCTTTTACGCCGTTGCTCTTGCTGCACTTTTAAACTCGTAACATTATTGTTTTGTTATTAATGTTATACTAATGTTACTGAAACACCCTGTTTGAAATAGTTAATTAACCAATTGTTTATCAATGTTTCTACTGCTGCACTGTTAAATTTATTCTCTATAGATCAGGAGATATTTACAGATTTTTGGATGTGATTGGTTTAAAATAGAAAATCCTCAGAAAACCATAGGCATAAGTACCGTTAGCGTGGGCTCAAAGTGTTATTATTGTTACGTAAACTTGTATTTACCAATGATAAGTATGTAAGTTCTTGTTGTAAAGGTGCTGATGAAGAGCTGGCATTCCGTTCGCGCATGCCCAAGTGCAGTTTACATTGAATGTTATTAAATAATTTATTCTATTTATTCGTAAGTAATATCATAAGGACATCTAATTTTTCCGAAAAAAATCGAAAAAGCACGTTGCTAAGTAATATTTTAACAAGAAGCATGAGTGCTGGTGGCAACAAAAATCCGAGTCAAAGACGAGGATTTTTGCACCTGCACGATGGTATTTTGTTAAAAAAATATTACTTAGCATTGTGATTTTTTGGATTTTTTCACAGGAAAAATTAGATTCCCGAATGGTATTTGACAAGACTATTTCATGAGTAACAGATTATTCTGCATACACATAGCTTACAAAACATACTACCTATTATTGTACAACAGCTGTCAAGTTTTGCCCCGGGTATACTCGAAAAAAAACTGCTGACAGGTGCTGTCACAGTTTTTCCATCTAGAAACCATTTGTAATTCAAAGTTGCGCGTTTGTGATTGGTGGAAATTAAGACGAGGGAAATAGTCAATATAAACTGTAGATACTTGTGCATTCGTAAACGGTATTCCATTTTTTCTTCAGCAGTTTTATAACAAGAACTTGCATATAAAGTACTACCATACTAACTCTTTGGGCGCACGATAAAGGTATGCCTATGTGTTTCAGGGGAATTGTTGTTTTAAAACACATGATCTTTGATAATATGTACCTACTTCATCATGCATCATGTTCCACGCCGGTTTCCGAAGCAACAATTATTTATATTTTACAATTCTTATATTTTATAGGTATTTAATTTGTTACGAGTCGCTAAAATAGGTATATGTACCTAATCAAGTACCTAAAAAAAGTGTTTATTTCATTTGCTCGGCGGCCTGAAATATTTCTCTGATTGAAACGGTTTTTTAACGTAAATGTTTAGTTTATTATTTTTACTATAAGAATTTTGACAGTTTTATTTTGACCAATCGGAAACTAGATGCGCGCGCCGGCGCGCGGCGGCGGCGACGCGCTGAGCTGGCGAATAAAGGAGGGCGCCCACGTCGCGCACCCAATCGATTCCGGCTCGGAACGGCAACGCTAAAGTAAGTAGGTATGTATTTGTACAGTTATTATATATTTAAAAAATCCATGGTTGTTGATACATCTGAGCTTTTTAAAATAAGGGACAAAAGTAATGTTTTAACAATAAATAGCATTCAATTGCCGCTCCTATAAAAAAGCAGGTATAATAAACTTTGATTTTTGACAGCAGTGAACACATTAGCTGAACTAGGTTTGTAGGTTGTACCTACTGCTTTGGAACGGCCAGCATACTTCAGAAGGTAAGTACTTTTGCGAATGGTCTTCGGTAAAAACAATGTTTTTATCTCTTTTATAGGTAGGTTATTCAGTGGTTTGTAGTTTGCATGAAAATGGCAACCGATTCAAACTACTCATTTTTCACTTATTATTTACCTACATATTTTTAACTTGGTTGATATTGCTGTGGTCCTCAGGCAATGCCCGTGTTTAATTTCGTGCCGATAGCATGTCAAATGCCAAGCAGAATTGAGTCGTTCGGTGCGCGCCCTCCTTAATAACGTCCTTGCCGAGCCGCCGCACTACGCCGGCGCGGCCAAACGACAGGCCGGCACGATACACTACGGATTTCAATTGAAGTGAAGCAGTGCGAAGCTCTCGAGACCGGTGACCGATAAGTAAAACGTGCTGGGTAGGCAGACTGGTTATTTCTGGCAGCAAATGAAATAGATTCCAATCGACCCTGTACTTTTCTAGCCTGTCTGTAGGTCACTACAATCCGTAAAACGGGCGATCCTATTTTGTAGTACGTAGGTATTTGTGCATCCGCCATTGGCATCTTGAGACTTGAGAGTCCAGTCGTCCAGTCTGCCGTACAATAGAATAATATACTACGACTAGATTATTCTATTATTATGCTACCTACTTACTACCATAAAATAATCATGAGCGTGAAAGTAGCGGGGCAGTGTCACGCACGGAGGGTTGCAATTCGATTTTTAATCATAGTGTTTGCCTTAGGTATATCAGTTTAGGTATGAGTGTTGAAGCAGTAAAAATTCAACACCAAGTTCACCTACCCCATTGTAATAAAAATAACACTTACTATAGAGTGATCTAAATGATCCGTCCGTATATAGTAGGTATTCATATTACCCCTCTTTCACCTCTATAACTATTCAAAAACATTAATAAATAGCCCGCTTAGTTATACTACTATACGTTATATGAAATGGTTATTTAACCAATTGTTTTTCAACGTTTTCACTGTTGCACTGTTAAATTTATTCACATTACCGTTTTCATATCAATGTTTAAATAACTTAATTAAAACAGTTTGTTTTAATTGTTTTTACGACGTTGTTATTGCTGCACTTTTAAACTCGTAACATTTCGGTTTTATTATCAACGTTATACTAATGTTACTGAAACACCCTGTTTGAAATAATTATTTAACCAACTGTTTTTCAACGTTTCTACTCTTGCACCATCGAGTTTATTCACATTATGGTTTCCATTTCAACGTATAAATAACCTAATTAAAACAGAGTTTGAAATCAACTCTGAGTACATCAATCCTTTTACGACGTTGCTATTGCTGTACTTTTAAACTCGTAACATTATGGTATTATTATCAATGTTATAATAATGTTACTAAAACACCCTGTCAAGATAATTATTTAACCAACTGTTTTTCAACGTTTCTACTGTTGCACTCTTAAATTTATTTACATTATGGTTTTCATTTTAGCGTTTAAATAACTTAACAAAAGAGTTTGTAATCAACTCGGTATGCATCAACCCTTTTACGACGTTGTTATACCTGCACTTTTAAACTCATAACATTTAGGTTTTATTATCAACGTTATATTAATATTGCTGAGACACCCTGTTTGAAATAGTTATTTAACCAATTATTGTTTTTCAACGTTTCTGCTTTTGCATCATCGAGTTTATTCACATTATGGTTTCTATTTCAACGTTTAAGTAACCTAATTAAAACAGTTTGTCATCAACTCGGAGTACATCAACCCATTTACGACGTTGCTATTGCTGCAGTTTTAAACTCGTAACATTATGGTTTTATTATCAATGTTATACTAATGTTAATAAAACACCCTGTTAAAATACTTATTTAACCCAACTGTTTTTCAACGTTTCTGCTGTTGCACTGTTAAATTTATTCACATTATGGTTTTCATTTTAACGCTTAAATAACTTAACTAAAACAGTTTGTAATCAACTCGCTATACATAAACCTTTTTACGACGTTGTTATTGCTGCACTTTTAAACTCGTAACATTTCGGTTTTATTATCAACGTTATACTAATGTTACTGAAACACCCTGTTTGAAATAATTATTTAACCAACTGTTTTTCAACGTTTCTACTCTTGCACCATCGAGTTTATTCACATTATGGTTTCCATTTCAACGTATAAATAACCTAATTAAAACAGAGTTTGAAATCAACTCTGAGTACATCAATCCTTTTACGACGTTGCTATTGCTGTACTTTTAAACTCGTAACATTATGGTATTATTATCAATGTTATAATAATGTTACTAAAACACCCTGTCAAGATAATTATTTAACCAACTGTTTTTCAACGTTTCTACTGTTGCACTCTTAAATTTATTTACATTATGGTTTTCATTTTAGCGTTTAAATAACTTAACAAAAGAGTTTGTAATCAACTCAGTATGCATCAACCCTTTTACGACGTTGTTATACCTGCACTTTTAAACTCATAACATTTAGGTTTTATTATCAACGTTATATTAATATTGCTGAGACACCCTGTTTGAAATAGTTACTTAACCAATTATTGTTTTTCAACGTTTCTGCTTTTGCATCATCGAGTTTATTCACATTATGGTTTCTATTTCAACGTTTAAGTAACCTAATTAAAACAGTTTGTCATCAACTCGGAGTACATCAACCCATTTACGACGTTGCTATTGCTGCAGTTTTAAACTCGTAACATTATGGTTTTATTATCAATGTTATACTAATGTTAATAAAACACCCTGTTAAAATACTTATTTAACCCAACTGTTTTTCAACGTTTCTGCTGTTGCACTGTTAAATTTATTCACATTATGGTTTTCATTTTAACGCTTAAATAACTTAACTAAAACAGTTTGTAATCAACTCGCTATACATAAACCTTTTTACGACGTTGTTATTGCTGCACATTTAAACTTGTAACATTTCGGTTTTATTATCAACGTTATACTAATGTTAGTGAAACACCCTGTTTGAAATAGTTATTTAACCAACTTTTTTCAACGTTTCTACTGTTGCACTGTTCAGTATATTCACGTTATGGCTTTCATTTCAACGTTTAAATAACCTAACTAAAACAGCTTGTATTCAACACGAAGTACATCAACCCTTTTACGACGTTGATATTGCTGCATTTTTAAACTCGTAATATTATGGTTTTATTATCAACGTTATACTAATGTTACTGACACACCCTGTTTGAAATAATTATTTAACCCACTGTTTTTCAACATTTCTACTGTTGCAGTGTTAAATTAATTCATAATATGGTTTTCATTTCAACGTTTAAATAACTTAATTAAAACCGTTTGTAATTAACTCGGTATATATATATCAACCCTTTTGCGACGTTGCTATTGCTGCACTTTTAAACTCGTCACATTTTGGTTTCATTATCAACGTTATACTAATATTATTGAAACACCCTGTTTGAATTAGTTATTTAACCAACTGTTTTTGAACGTTTCTATTGTTGCACTGTTCAGTTTATTCACATTGTGGTTTTTATTTCAACGTTTAAATAACCTAATTAAAACAGTTTGTCATCAACTCGGAGTACATCAACCCTTTTACGCCGTTGCTCTTGCTGCACTTTTAAACTCGTAACATTATTGTTTTGTTATTAATGTTATACTAATGTTACTGAAACACCCTGTTTGAAATAGTTAATTAACCAATTGTTTATCAATGTTTCTAGCTGCTGCACTGTTAAATTTATTCTCTATAGATCAGGAGATATTTACAGATTTTTGGATGTGATTGGTTTAAAATAGAAAATCCTCAGAAAACCATAGGCATAAGTACCGTTAGCGTGGGCTCAAAGTGTTATTATTGTTACGTAAACTTGTATTTACCAATGATAAGTATGTAAGTTCTTGTTGTAAAGGTGCTGATGAAGAGCTGGCATTCCGTTCGCGCATGCCCAAGTGCAGTTTACATTGAATGTTATTAAATAATTTATTCTATTTATTCGTAAGTAATATCATAAGGACATCTAATTTTTCCGAAAAAAATCGAAAAAACACGTTGCTAAGTAATATTTTAACAAGAAGCATGAGTGCTGGTGGCAACAAAAATCCGAGTCAAAGACGAGGATTTTTGCACCTGCACGATGGTATTTTGTTAAAAAAATATTACTTAGCATTGTGATTTTTTGGATTTTTTCACAGGAAAAATTAGATTCCCGAATGGTATTTGACAAGACTATTTCATGAGTAACAGATTATTCTGCATACACATAGCTTACAAAACATACTACCTATTATTGTACAACAGCTGTCAAGTTTTGCCCCGGGTATACTCGAAAAAAAACTGCTGATAGGTGCTGTCACAGTTTTTCCATCTAGAAACCATTTGTAATTCAAAGTTGCGCGTTTGTGATTGGTGGAAATTAAGACGAGGGAAATAGTCAATATAAACTGTAGATACTTGTGCATTCGTAAACGGTATTCCATTTTTTCTTCAGCAGTTTTATAACAAGAACTTGCATATAAAGTACCTACTACCATACTAACTCTTTGGGCGCACGATAAAGGTATGCCTATGTTTTTCAGGGGAATTGTTGTTTTAAAACACATGATCTTTGATAATATGTACCTACTTCATCATGCATCATGTTCCACGCCGGTTTCCGAAGCAACAATTATTTATATTTTACAATTCTTATATTTTATAGGTATTTAATTTGTTATGAGTCGCTAAAATAGGTATATGTACCTAATCAAGTACCTAAAAAAAGTGTTTATTTCATTTGCTCGGCGGCCTGAAATATTTCTCTGATTGAAACGGTTTTTTAACGTAAATGTTTAGTTTATTATTTTTACTATAAGAATTTTGACAGTTTTATTTTGACCAATCGGAAACTAGATGCGCGCGCCGGCGCGCGGCGGCGGCGACGCGCTGAGCTGGCGAATAAAGGAGGGCGCCCACGTCGCGCACCCAATCGATTCCGGCTCGGAACGGCAACGCTAAAGTAAGTAGGTATGTATTTGTACAGTTATTATATATTTAAAAAATCCATGGTTGTTGCTACATCTGAGCTTTTTAAAATAAGGGACAAAAGTAATGTTTTAACAATAAATAGCATTCAATTGCCGCTCCTATAAAAAAGCAGGTATAATAAACTTTGATTTTTGACAGCAGTGAACACATTAGCTGAACTAGGTTTGTAGGTTGTACCTACTGCTTTGGAACGGCCAGCATACTTCAGAAGGTAAGTACTTTTGCGAATGGTCTTCGGTAAAAACAATGTTTTTATCTCTTTTATAGGTAGGTTATTCAGTGGTTTGTAGTTTGCATGAAAATGGCAACCGATTCAAACTACTCATTTTTCACTTATTATTTACCTACATATTTTTAACTTGGTTGATATTGCTGTGGTCCTCAGGCAATGCCCGTGTTTAATTTCGTGCCGATAGCATGTCAAATGCCAAGCAGAATTGAGTCGTTCGGTGCGCGCCCTCCTTAATAACGTCCTTGCCGAGCCGCCGCACTACGCCGGCGCGGCCAAACGACAGGCCGGCACGATACACTACGGATTTCAATTGAAGTGAAGCAGTGCGAAGCTCTCGAGACCGGTGACCGATAAGTAAAACGTGCTGGGTAGGCAGACTGGTTATTTCTGGCAGCAAATGAAATAGATTCCAATCGACCCTGTACTTTTGTAGCCTGTCTGTAGGTCACTACAATCCGTAAAACGGGCGATCCTATTTTGTAGTACGTAGGTATTTGTGCATCCGCCATTGGCATCTTGAGACTTGAGAGTCCAGTCGTCCAGTCTGCCGTACAATAGAATAATATACTACGACTAGATTATTCTATTATTATGCTACCTACTTACTACCATAAAATAATCATGAGCGTGAAAGTAGCGGGGCAGTGTCACGCACGGAGGGTTGCAATTCGATTTTTAATCATAGTGTTTGCCTTAGGTATATCAGTTTAGGTATGAGTGTTGAAGCAGTAAAAATTCAACACCAAGTTCACCTACCCCATTGTAATAAAAATAACACTTACTATAGAGTGATCTAAATGATCCGTCCGTATATAGTAGGTATTCATATTACCCCTCTTTCACCTCTATAACTATTCAAAAACATTAATAAATAGCCCGCTTAGTTATACTACTATACGTTATATGAAATGGTTATTTAACCAATTGTTTTTCAACGTTTTCACTGTTGCACTGTTAAATTTATTCACATTACCGTTTTCATATCAATGTTTAAATAACTTAATTAAAACAGTTTGTTTTAATTGTTTTTACGACGTTGTTATTGCTGCACTTTTAAACTCGTAACATTTCGGTTTTATTATCAACGTTATACTAATGTTACTGAAACACCCTGTTTGAAATAATTATTTAACCAACTGTTTTTCAACTTTTCTACTCTTGCACCATCGAGTTTATTCACATTATGGTTTCCATTTCAACGTATAAATAACCTAATTAAAACAGAGTTTGAAATCAACTCTGAGTACATCAATCCTTTTACGACGTTGCTATTGCTGTACTTTTAAACTCGTAACATTATGGTATTATTATCATGTTATAATAATGTTACTAAAACACTCTGTCAAGATAATTATTTAACCAACTGTTTTTCAACGTTTCTACTGTTGCACTCTTAAATTTATTTACATTATGGTTTTCATTTTAGCGTTTAAATAACTTAACAAAAGAGTTTGTAATCAACTCGGTATGCATCAACCCTTTTACGACGTTGTTATACCTGCACTTTTAAACTCATAACATTTAGGTTTTATTATCAACGTTATATTAATATTGCTGAGACACCCTGTTTGAAATAGTTATTTAACCAATTATTGTTTTTCAACGTTTCTGCTTTTGCATCATCGAGTTTATTCACATTATGGTTTCTATTTCAACGTTTAAGTAACCTAATTAAAACAGTTTGTCATCAACTCGGAGTACATCAACCCATTTACGACGTTGCTATTGCTGCAGTTTTAAACTCGTAACATTATGGTTTTATTATCAATGTTATACTAATGTTAATAAAACACCCTGTTAAAATACTTATTTAACCCAACTGTTTTTCAACGTTTCTGCTGTTGCACTGTTAAATTTATTCACATTATGGTTTTCATTTTAACGCTTAAATAACTTAACTAAAACAGTTTGTAATCAACTCGCTATACATAAACCTTTTTACGACGTTGTTATTGCTGCACATTTAAACTTGTAACATTTCGGTTTTATTATCAACGTTATACTAATGTTGCTGAAACACCCTGTTTGAAATAGTTATTTAAACAACTGTTTTTCAACGCATCTACTCTTGCACTATCGAGTTTATTCACATTATGGTTTCCATTTCAACGTTTAAATAACCTAATTAAAACAGTTTGTCATAAACTCGGAGTACATCAACCCTTTTACGACCCCTCTTTCACCTCTATATTCAAAAAAAATAATAATAAATAGCCCAATCACTTAGTTATTTTAACTTGCATGATTTTTTTTTCAGAAAATAGATCCTTCCAATCTCCTCTACAAACCCCCAAAAGCTCAGAATTTGCTGCCGTTAACTTACCCTTCTTTCACCCCTATATTCACAAATTTCAAAATATCGCACAACTGATTATTTTAACTTTCACGAAAAATTTTCTTTCAGAAAATAGATCCTACTAATCTCCTATACAACCCTCAAGATCTCAGAATTTCCTGCCCACATTCTTACCCCTCTTCTACCCCTAGATTCAAAAACATTAATAAATCTTCAAATCGCTTATTTTAACATGCATGAAAAATGTCGTTTGAGAAAATAGATCCTATTAGTTTCCTCTACGCACCCTCAAGTGCTCAGAATTTGCTGCCTACATTCTTACCCTCTTCTACCCCTAATATTTCAAAAACATTAATAAATCGTTCAATCGCTTATTTTAACTTGCATAAAAAAATTTCTTTCAGAAAATAGATCCTATTAACCTCCTCTACAAATCCTTAAGAGCTCAGAATTTGCTTTCCTCATATTATCCCTCTTTCATCCATATATTCAAAAACATTAATAAATAGCCCAATCGCTTAATTATTTTACCTTGCATGTCTTTTTTTTCAGAAAACAGATCCTACTAATCTCCTCTACACACCCCCAAGAGATCAGAATTTTCCGCCCTCAATCATACCCCTATTCCCTATACCCTATTCAAAAACTAAAACTAAATCTCCCAAACGCTTATTTTAACATGCATGAGAAATAAATCCTATTATTCTCTTACCTTATACCGTTGAGTAAAAAATAATAGGTAAGATGGGCAGCGCATTATCTGTAAAAATACGCTGGCATCATTCTGTCGGCAAAGCCCTATATCGGTTTCAATTAAATGTGATTCAACGATGATACAGTCAATCTGACGAATGTTTACACCTACGTCATCGCTGCCAAAATTTATAAATCCCATTTTAGGCCAATAAATTATCAATCTTGAGCATATATTATATGTTATTAATATCTGGATATGCACGTAACAAGACGAGCTTTGTCTACCGGCTAATATTAATAATACGAAAAAGATATTCGATCGTAAATGGATTTTTGGCAGCGATGACGTATATTTCTCAATAGGTACTTTTTTTTTCAGACAAAAGATGCGTGCAAGGCTGCTTTTAATGTGGTTCTTTAAAGAAGATATTTTAATTTTATATTGTGGAATATTTTACTTATTTTTGTTATTTTTGCATGATGTAAATAATCATTATATTATATCATATTACTGCTCTTTCTGTGTTATTATTCTATTCATTAGATATTTAAAAACCCTTTTTAATGCGATTTGCGAGGTAAGTATGAATGTATGGCATAGTAGTGAAATTTGATAAAAGTAATAATTACTTTAACTTTTTAAATTTATTAAAAAGGCTTGCATAATAATTATAAATTGCTTTTTCTACCAAATTAACATTAACCATTATTAAACTTCTCATGAAATTTTTGGTTATAAAACTTTAAAATGTAAAAGAATGTTCACAGCACTTGCACATGAAACGCGTAAGAGTATAAATCGCAACTAACCCTAATTTTTAAAATGTATTTTTTTAGGAAATCAAATATGCATCGCGTTTTAAACGTTTAAATGGTATTTAATTGAACGTTAATAATAACATTGAAGATTCAACGAAGTATTAAGCGAAAAAATATAATGATTACACTAAAAAGTACCTTACATCGTTTGGAAGCCATTTTTTCTCTAGCAGCTCTGTTGATTGAACAGGTAAGTAATAGCATTTTTTAACAAAAATTAACGTTCTTCATTAAGGTTATTCTAATGCTTTTCTACTTAGTTTGATAAACGTTGTCCTTTTTACATATATATATTTTTTAAGATTAATCAACTTATTGCTACAAAAACGTTTCTTTGTAACTAATATTAATAACGAGTTATTGCAAATAAATCGAATTTTTGTGATGTTGTTTTTAGGAGTTAAAAAGTCGTCGGTCAATTTACAACTGGCGTGTAATATGCTTTTGAAGATCCGTATTGGAATTTTAATAAAACGTGTTTTTTTTGTTACATTGATGTTAAGTAGTTATGGTAAACATCCGTTAAATCCGGCGACATTCAACTAAAAATTAACGTTACGGTTATTAATTTTTAATTATAGTTGTTTTAGCATTTTTAATATCATTGCATTTTCTAAAATCTAATACGTATTTTAAAACTTTGTAACTGTAATTTCATTAACGTTATTTTAGAACGTTAATAAATCTTTGAAATTACAACGTTATTTCACAGTTGATGCCAAACGGAAGTAAGTATATTAAATGATGAACCTACATATTTATATGTAAAAAATGTATGTAATTTTCGTGTGCGTGAACTTTTAAATAAAATGCTAAATATACGTTATCTTCATGAGTTAATAAGCCGTTGAAATATAATGTTCTTTTACGTTTGGTACTAAACGTATATTCGGAAGTACATTTAAACGTAAAAAATACGCGTTTTTCTCTGACTTTTAAACGTTTAAATAAAATGGTAAATATACGTTATCTTCATGAGTTAGTAAGCCGTTGAAATATAACGTTCTTTTACCTTTGGTACTTAACATATATTCGGAAGTACATTTAAACGTAAAAAATACGCGTTTTTTCTCTGGCTCTTAAACGTTTAAATAAAATGGTAAATATACGTTATTTTCATGAGTTAATAAGCCGTTGAAATATAACGTTCTTTTACGTTTGGTATTTAACGTATATTCGGAAGTACATTCAAACGTACAAAAATACGTGTTTTTTCTCTGGTTATTAAACGTTTAAATAAAATGGTAAATATACGTTATCTTCATGAGTTAATAGGCCGTTGAAATATAACGTTATTTTAAATTTAATGTTTTACGTTTATTCGGAAGTACATTTAAACGTAAAAAATACGTGTTTTTCTCTGGCTCGTCAACGTTTAAATAAAATGGTAAATATACGTTATCTTCATGCGTTTATAAGCAGTTGATATATAACATTATTTTACTTTTTATTATTTTTACTATTTTATTAATTAGCCGTTGGTTATTAACGTTATTTTCCATTTAATGTTTTACGTTTATTCGGAAGTACATTTAAACGTAAAATATACGTGTTTTTTTCTGGCTCGTCAACGTTTAAATAAAATGGTAAATATGCGTTATATTCATGCGTTGATAGGCAATTGATATATAACGTTATTTTACAGTTAAAACCTAACGTGTGTACTCGGAATTCAGTTAAACGTAAAAAAAAACGTATTTTTTTTTCAGGCTGGTCAACGTTAAAATGTAATGGTAAATATACGTTAGATCCCGCGACATTACCACCAAAAATTAACGTTATGGTTATCAGTTACTTGTTAACGTTATTTTAACGAAATCTGTTTTACTGGGGCCGTCTAGGGACAAATTCGAAACTTAACCAGTTTAAAAAACTGTACAATACTTTTCACATTTTAAAAATTTCATTGGTATTCAAAATAATTCGTTACCTAAACATCACATATTTCCAAATTACCCAGGAGCAATAAATCTATTAAAAGTATTCGTATTTACCAAGTATTTCAAGAGCCCTGACCCTGACACTCGCTCAACATACGCACGGCAGCCATTAGCTTGCTCGATTTTCAGGTGTTGCCAGCTGCAACTCACCAAAACAAAAATATAGGTACCTACTGTCTCACTATTCCTTCAGCCTCACTGAAAAATGCATGAACTTTCCAAAGATGCCAAGAATACCTTTTTTTACCTAAGAAAATTCTTACTCGGCCCATCGGCGTCTGTGCTAAGCCAGCAAAATATGTTCACGTACAATAATTGTTGTAATAATTAACCAACTATTAATGGACCGAATCAAATTTCATTTGAATTGCATAGGATCTTGATTATAGTATATTGCTACAATAGCTACCACTCATATCGATTTGGCACCATAATGTGTACCTAAACACCATGTATACTTAGTTATTATGAACACCCCACACATGACACTACTTTTAGCACATGCGGTATTCTTAAAAATATAAACTTTTTTAATAAAAACTTACTTGTTTGCAACACTCGTTGCAAAAAAGGAATAAATCATTAATATTATAATATAATATTAATATAAACAAAACTCTGCGTCCTTTAAAATATTGCAACGAAATAAATATATTATTTTACCACCTTAAACCGTAAACACGTTATCTCGCCAAAAAAATTCAACGTTTGTCTAAGGACAAGGACCTTCTATTTTCCAGTTGCTAAAAGCCAGTTGTTAAGCGTAAATTTTTGCGAACGCTCCAACATAGCGGGAACGTCTGGCATTTCTCGAGTGTCATTCCATACCTCATAATTACGTTGCAGGGGCGGTTTGGATGAGGACAGGGAACACGATTAACTTTGTGTTAATTAGGGACATTTTCCCTTAGAGTACCCCAGATGCCGGTTTGGCATTACGTGGAGCTTATTTCGGGAAAGTTCCGTTGTCGCCTTTCGCGAGTTTCCGCAGAAGAAACAGGGATGGGCAGATCGCCTACAAATATTATTATTACACCAAGGTATCCTAGTTATTTCTTAAATAGAACATATCAAACCACATTTGTACTAAGAAGTTGTGCAATGTGCATGTATGACAAGAAATTTTTTTATTGTTTTCTTGAAATCGGCAGTGAACTGTCTCTCAAAATCGTGATTAAAAGCTCAGAAATCGGCACTTAAGTAGCCCATTCTTGTAGGTACAATTTTTTTAATAAGTAGGCCTTGGCGAAATGTAAACAGCAAACGTCGGACGCCCAGCCATCGCCCGTCAAAAGTGACCAAATATTCAAAACCCGGCCAATAAATCCCATTTAACTTTTCGTACACATTGCGAAATGGTTACGTATAGCAGCGCAATCTTTCCAGTATAAATACACTGGCGGCAAAAATTAGAGGATATTGCTATAAATATTAGGAACGAGTTCAAAATTTATTTTGAGCAGTGTAGGCATAGTATACGTACTTTTTTACAGGCGCTAAGAACAAAAAAGTCTAATATATTTTTTGTCTTCAATGAAAATTTTATTTTTTGTTGCAAACCCACAATATCCATTCAATCGATGTATAGCAGTTTTAAGTTTCGAAGCGTCTAAAGCGCATATTTTTGTTTCCAAATATGCCGCTACGACATTTAACACCTGCTGACGCAAATAGAGCAACAGGTATGCTACAGGGTGGTCTGCGGCAAATTGACGTTGCTCGAGAGCTTGGGACATCGCAAAGTGTTGTAAGCAGACTTTGGAATAGGTTCAGGGAAACGGGAAGTGTTAACCGAAGACGCGGTCAAGGTCGTAGAAGAAGTACAACACGCCAACAAGACCGATATTTTACCATAAGTTCCAGACGACAGCCTACCCTACCTGCAACCCTACTCCGGCAACAGTTTCAAGCTGTTACTGGTACAAGAATTTCAATTAGAACGGTGCGTAATCATTTGCATGAGGTTGGGTTACATGCCCGAAGAGCATTTAGAGGGGTACCTCTGTCTAGGAGGCACAAACAAGAGAGAGTTGCTTGGGCACGATTGAGGCAAAATTGGGAACGTGAGTGGCGGTCAGTTTTGTTCACCGATGAGTCAAGATTCGGTTTACATAGCGATTCACGACGTCTGCGGGTGTGGAGGAGTCGAGATACGCCAAGACACCGCAGTTACGTACAAGAAGTTTACCCATACAGAGGAGGTTCAATTATGGTTTGGGGAGGAATTGCTCTAGGTCGCCGCACAGCTTTGTATGTCTGCCAAAACACTATGACAGGCATCCTCTATGAGCAGAACATTATTCGTGGGCATGTCTCTGAAATTGCTCAAGACATTGGCGAAGAATTCGTGTTTGTTGACGACAACGCTCCTCCACATAGAACTGCTTCTTCGCGGAGGGCCATCAGGGAACTTGGAATACACCATTTACGGCTTCCGGCAAGATCGCCCGACCTTAATCCAATAGAACACGTGTGGGATATCCTTCAACGCGCCCTAGATGACCACAACCCCCCCTCCTCAGACCAAGAATGACTTGATAAATGTTTTACCTCAGTTGTGGGAGAATATTGATCAAAATGAAATAGATAATTTAATATTAAGTATGCCGCGACGAATAATTGAGGTTTTGGATGTAAATGGAGCCCATACTCATTATTAGAACAAAAGGCAAATCACTGTATTTATAAAAAAAATATTTTAGTGTAAATTTTTTGAATCTGTAGGAGTTAAATTATTGTTATGTAGTTACAATAAATACAAAAAGACAAAATCTCGCTTTTATTAGGTATTCTATTTTAAGATATTATAATATCCTCTAATTTTTGCCGCCAGTGTATTTTAGTAGGTTTGAATATTAATCTATTTTTCTTGAAATCGGCAGTGAAGTGTCCCAGAATTGTCATTAATCGGCACTGAAGTAGCCCATTATTGTACGATTTTTTCAATAAGTAGGCCTTGGCGAGATGTAAACATCAAACGTCAGAGGCGGAGCCATCGCCCGTCAAAAGTGACCAAAATATTCAAAACTCGGCCAATAAAGGCTCATTTAACTTTTCGTACACGCATTGCGAAATTGTTACCTATAATAGCACCGTAATCTTTCAGTATAAATATTTTAGTACGTTTGAATATCAATAGATTTGTTATGGAGGCTGCACAACAAGCAGCAGTTTGGTTTTCTGTTCGAAGGCGCCGTGTCTTGTCATACATTACTTAGGTAGAGCAATCGTCAAAGTCAACCAACGCCCCGCGTAGTCGGTTCATGGACGGGTCATCCCGTATGATTATTTTTTCGCCTAATAAAACTTTTTTTTTCCGATTTCAAAAAAAATAATATTATGTACCTCGGCACTGAAGGTCTTTTTATGACTCATGCGGTTTATTTGCCTCGGCCAGAGGCCTCCGCAACTAAATTCCACATGAGTCATAAAAAGTTGAACTTCAGTGCCTTGGTACATAAATAACTATTCTCTGACACTATTTATATTAGAATTAGGTATGTTATTATTAATTAGTTTTAAAAAGAACTATCTATAAAGTTATGCAAGCTTCATAAAAATTGAATCGAGTATACAGGGTGTCCCAAAATAAGTGAAGCAAGAGGCAAGAAGGACAAACAATTTTTGAGTTAAATATTTGCAATTTCTGCCATATTTTCAGTTTCGTAAAAACCAAAGTGGGCCTTGGCATGAGGCACAATCATTTTATGCCTAGGTAAAGTGCATTTTTGTGCAAGATACGAAAAAATTATGCTAAGAAAATTTACGGAAATTAAAAAATACCACCTACGTACAGGGTGTCCCAGTTAATGTAATAAACCCGATTTTCTTGGTAATTTTGAAGATAGTAATAATAAAAATTCTCACCCTCACAATAATACTCCAAACTAGGAGTATCCCAGAAGCAACTGAATGCTTGTGCGTGGGAGGGGGCAATTACTATTTTTGTCTTCGTTGCCATTTGCAGCTTGGGGCGACTTTTCCCGATAGAACTAGGATAGCATTCGCTCAAGTACTACGCAAAACCCTGGAAGTTCGTAGTAATCCTAGTGAGTGTAGGACAATTAGTAAATCACACTGATAAAGCTACTACGGAGTAATACCGTGAATCCACAATTTGTCCAGCAGTCTTGGCCATCAGCGGTGTTTTTCTATACAGACATATGGATGCATCTGCCTCGATTCAAACTAAGGTCGATCGAAGGGAGAAAAACATGCAGTCCAAATGGTTCGGCGACGCTACGAATATCGCCATCGCGGCGATTGATGATAAATTGATCGTTCAAAGACCAGACGTGTGTAGAAATTTCCGAGGAATTGGAATGTGCAGGGTATTGTTAGAAAGTTATTTAAAAAAATACTCGTTTTCAAAAAAAAAATCAAGATGCATATTAACATTGAAGATTAGTAATGAGTATACGGGGAGTAACACAAAATGCCGGTTTTCATTATTTATGACTCCAAAAATCACCAAGCAGCGAATTTTTATTGTTTGATAAATTTCGTCAAATACAATAAATACACATTACTTAGTTTGGTTTGTCCCGCTTTTACGGAACACCCTTTAGGAAATTTTAACAATATCATGGAAAAGCTCACTAAAAATAAAGAAGTTAAGGTGGGGGATGAAATGTTATGTGGATCAACCTGTACAAAGTTTGAGACTAATCGACCTACTTTGATTTGTTTCCTTTTGCAATAATTTTTACACGGGCAAGGTATGTTTCTTTTGCAAGATACGAGAAATGTTTATTCTGAACATGAAATTTTCGCGTATCTTGCACAGGAAAGGCACTTTGCCCTCTCTAGCTGCAGTATTGGTCTAGTGAAACGGAAATGGAAAACTCATTGTATTGGCAAATTACCCCTCGGTTTGTCTTTTTTTGTTTGTCCTTAAAACGGGCAGACAAAAAAAAACCGTCTAAGCCCAATGTCACCCCCAAGTATGCCCTCTCTATCGGCAGTATTGGTCTCGTGAAACGGAACTAGAAAACATGGAAAATTCTCATTGTATTGACAAATTACCGCGCGGTTTGACAAACTTTATTTTTTTTAAACCCTTAAACCGGGCAGGCAAAAAGAACTGTCTGCGCCCAAAATCACCCTCAAGTATGCCCTCTCTATCCTGTATAGTATTGGTCTCGTGAAACGGAACTGGAAAACTTGGAAAATTACCGCTCGGTTTATCAAATTTTAATTTTTTTCAACCCTAAAATGGACAGACAAAGAAAACTGCCTATTTAAAAAATACAAATATAATAATATGTAAAAAAATTGAAAAGTCAAAGTAAGCCGATTAGTCTTAAAATTTGTACGTTGACATAGTGTTCTGAACAATTTTTCTTAACACAATTTTCAATATCTGAGACAAAAGAGGCAATTTACCTATATGCAGAATTTTATACTTACGAGTGCCAAAGGCAGACTTTGATTTTAGAAACTTAAAATGCAACAGAAATTAAATCCTCTATTTTTTCTGGATTCTTTTCATTTTTATCGGTATTTTTCTTTCTTTACGTTTATGGAATTTGCTCACATTCCTCTGCTAGGAAAATGATAAAATTAAGAAAAAAACAGTATATTGTGCAATGAGCAACAAATGATAGCCATTTCCTACGAACGTGAAAATTTGTAGCACGAGCTAAAGGCGAATGTAAATCACGCGAGTAGGAAATGGCCATTTCGTGCGAGTTGTATACTATACCTTTTCTACGACCATGGTTTTGAAGGAAAACACAGAGGAAAATCAAATAATCATTTTTTTAGTTCTTGGACAAGAAAATTTCAAAACTCTAATGTATACTTTGTTACTCAAAAACCAACTTGTGTAGAATATCCATGTCACAATCGAACGATTGAGCACTTTGCCTATGGCGTCGCACTTGATCATCGTTCTCGTACGATATGCAGAACTGTTTTTGTACAAACCAATGTTTTTTATAAAAACCTGTAGGTGATTGATTACTGCCAACAACTTCAATTTTTGGAAGAACTCAGCCAGAAACTTTATAAGATCTTCTTTGGACAAATTGACAGTTTTCCATGGTTAACTATTAACTATTATAATAATATGATAGGATTAGATCGTCCAATGACATATATGTTGCTACCCGTAGAAAATAAGTAACTATAGTAGAAAATGAAATGGGCTATTAGATGACGCAGCACATTTATTTACCGCTGTCAAATATATAGGTAATAGATATTATGGTATAGTATGGTGGTATAAACGTTTTAATGTGTTTCAAAAAATGAATTTTACGGGGATAATAGAACCTATGCCAGAGCGAGAGAGAGAGAGAGAGAGAGAGAGAGAGAGAGAGGGAGGGAGAGGAAGATCAGGTCATTAAGGACATATTATGTGAACTATGTGCTTGGTTTTGAGATGAATGATAGTAAATAAATTTTAAATGGCTTCAACCCTAAACGCTACAAACTCCAGAGCACAAAGTCCGCCAAATTAATATAATTTTAATCGCGAATCTCAAATAGTACAATAGGGAAATTTTATTGAATATTCAATTTATTATGCTTACCTACGAACTGAATGCAGCATCAAATTATTTGCATAAAGCAAGCCCAACAATGTAAATCACTGCACGATAATAGGGCAATTATTTGTATAGCAATTTATAACATCAATACCAGTTTCGTTTCAGCAAATAATCGACAAAAGAAATCATTTTCCGCCATGCCAATTCTGAACTACCTACCTTCACAGTGCAATTTTGAAGGAATAAATAATACAATTAAAAAACATTTTAAATATCATTCAAACTCAATGTCCCGCACACCTGTTGCGGTCAAACGAGGAGAGAGAAAAATTGTGCTTCTGGATACTTAGACGGGACTAAAAGGAAACTAATCAAAATCTGATAAAACGTATAATGAAGCCGTGTCCAGACATGTATCTAACAACGCTCCGTAATAATGTAACACCGCCGCCGCGTATCTTCAAGACCTATCAGACGCGTTGCGCGATGGGGTTGCGGCTTATGCATTGTTTACGTAACATTGCCGCTTAGGTTGTAAATAAAACGTCATCAAAAGCATGTTCAGTTGCCTCTATCAATAGAATTTTATTTACAACTAGCTGGAAAAGCTAGTGGATTTGAAAAGTTTATTGATTTAAAAGGGTCAGTGGCGTAGCCACGGGGAGGGGGTTTTAGGGGTCAGAACCCCCCCCCCCCCCATGCCATGCCCGGCGGACGGTCTTGTTGATGCACGCGCGCGCCGCACCGGCATCAATGCCTAGCGGCGCAGCGCCGACGCACGACTCTATCTCGGTTCCTCGGTTGCCCCGTGCCCAGTGTAGTCCCAGTCCAATGCCAAATTTCAATGAGCGCTATCGGCTGTCCCTCGCGGGCTCGCGATCGCGTTACGTGACTCCGGTTTCATTATTCAGTAAGCCCCAGATCAGATATATCTACTCGTCCCTACAGTCCACAATAGAAAAGTTTATAATTATATTATTTCTAAGATGATAAAATTTCACGTCCCCAATAGATTTTTACAAAAAGAAAGTTATCGGCTTTATGGGACTATAAATTTTGGCAACTGGTAATATCATACCAACATCGAAGTTCTAATGGATGTACCGGTGTTTTCACATTTTCACATTTATTTTGTAGTTTTCTGGATTCAACACCAACCTAACTTGTTCTTGTTGGTGTTTACTATGTTTTGTGAAATTTCGGCTCTGGTACTATCAGCTTGATACTAGATGGCGCCACTGGTTGGTTTCTCACCCCCAAGTGCAAGTTACACTATTATAACTGCTATCGTTTCGGTTTGGGTTTGAGTCGTTCGGGAAGGTTATGGCTGCCTTGATGAACCTAATAAGGGGAAACAGCTGTCGTAGTCTACCTTCTCGAACGATTCAAATATGGAAACACCGGCACATCCATTAGAACTTGGATGTTGGTATGATTTTACCAGTTGCCAAAATTTATAGTCCCATAAAGCCGCTAACTTTATTTTTGTAAAAATTATTACTAAGTTTCCTTT
The DNA here is from genome assembly GCA_963920635.1 of Pseudeuparius sepicola. Taxonomy (NCBI): domain Eukaryota; kingdom Metazoa; phylum Arthropoda; class Insecta; order Coleoptera; family Anthribidae; genus Pseudeuparius; species Pseudeuparius sepicola. The sequence goes on from OY987301.1 coordinate 51,190,988, forward strand.
GTAATCTGGCGTCATTAAAATAATCACATTTGGCAGGTACCTAAATATTAAACTTTTCTAAGAATAAAATGTATTTTATTATTTATTTTCATTTTTTTAGAAATAAATGAGTGCTAAGAAAAGGCAAAGATCACTTGACTCGTTTATATGCATAAAAAAACGAATACTGACCACACTCAACAAGACAGCCATGACAATCAAGAAATGTCAGTTAACAAAGATCTCAATCCGGCTTCTAGTTCAGCATTAGTTCAGGAATCACCCAATAATTGTCAAAATGTTGACACATTCGATATCGTCAATATTTGCGATGTATCTTGTATAGATTAAAAGGAAAATGAAATCTAAAATTCCAATATCATTGGTTTCACTGTTGGAAGTGGCTAACGTATTCTAAAAAGGAAGGTGGCGCCTTTTGTAAATTTGGTGTCATTTTCCTGGAAATTATGATGGTATTGGTAGTCAACCTCTTGGAGAACTAGTAAGGAACCTATTTTCTAACTGGAAAGATGCTGTAGAGGTCTTTAAAAAACACAAACATTTAGAATATCATAAATTTAGCCGTGTTAAAGCACACAACCTACAATTAGTTGAAAAAATAGAAGAAATATAAGAAAACTTATGCCCATCATAGATACAAATATTTTTTTTGGTCGACAATGTATTGGACTGAGAGGTCATCGAGATTCGGGTCCTATTGTATACAGTGAAAATCCAGTTGAAATGAAGGGAATTTTCGAGCAATATTAAGAACAAAATTTAAATCTGGGGAAGAAGCTTTAAAATTATACTTTTGGAAGATATGTCAAAGACAACCACATATTTAAATCCGTCGATGCAAAACGAAATTATTGACATACCAACTTTAAAACTGTACAAAATCATCATTTTTGGAGATAATCGCCTAAACTTTTTTTTACTTAAAAGGCCTCCAAAAACTGCTTCGTTTGACCTTCCTGCCATTTTTAAAATGCAAATCCAGGGCCGGCTGCAATTTTATACCCCTGATTTTCACGAAAACCATTTAGCGATTTTTTTTTAATTAAAATATGACCCCACAGCGTTATTCATCACACCCCAGAACCCCCTATTTGAAATTTGAACATTTGAATATTTGAAACTATACAGGGAGTTCCATTCTGTAGGGTGTCAAAATTGAACAAAATAGAGATTTTAAAGACATCTGGCGAGTCAAGTGTGCAATGGAATCCCTTCAAAACAGTTGAATGGTCAACAGGACCACTCAAAATGTTGGTGTGAAAAGATTTGCTACAAAAATATACACAGGGTATTTTTCTCTGAGCCATCTCAAAGTTCTGACATTTTATGAAACTTATACGGATCAAGAGTGCTCTGGAATCATTGAAAAAAATATTGATAAACACAAAAGTGATTCATTATCATTTGTTGTAAATGCATAAACTAACATTTCTGCAAGCCATTGTTTTTCCATGGCTGCCTGCGACGGCAGTGAGCTCTCTTGCATCTCAAATGGCATACAATTTGTACTGTACAGCAATACTGAAAAGAGAAACCGAGTAACAGTTTCCGATCAGGTTTATTACTATTGTCCCCTGTTGACCCCTTTTTACCATTTTAACTTGTTTCCATAGCCACCCTTAACTGCTGAACCCAAATTGAAATTTTGATTTTTTGCAATTGTTATGCAGTGTAATAAGTATAATTTGTGGGAATAATTTCTTGAAATTTGGAATCTCGTGGTTTTCAGGGGCGCTGATTAACGCCCAGATTTCCGTTAAAAAAATCGCTGATACCTTAACTCGAAAATTTTGGTCAAAAAATTGTTTTAATCCGGCCCTGTAATAATCGTATCGTCATTGAAAAGTGTTTGCTAAGTATGTCCGTAAGCCAGTTTAAATTTTACAGGGGTGTTCCAGATCAAAATGAGACACCCTGTAGATTGCAGCTACATGGTCGGGCAAGGTTACGACGGGGCTTCGGCTATGAGTGGTCAATTTCACGGTAATCAATCATGCATAAGAGAACAGTACCCTTCTTCGTGCACTGTGCATCACATTCGCTTAATTTAGCCAAATCAGATGCTTGCAGTTTACCGCAGATTAGAAATTGTATGGGCGCCATTGGAAAAATTTGCGACTTTTTTAAAACTCCCAAGAGACAAAAAATGTATATACGTCTTAATTAGAGTCATTATCATCAGAACGAAATACTAAAAGAGGAAGTTAAAGCAACTGTGTAATACACCGTGGGTGGAGCGTTACGATTCGGTTTTAACGTTTTTAGAACTGCCGGATGTGGCAGTAGCTGCTCTGTTAGAAATTCAAACTTGGACTGACAAATCTACATCAAGTGATGCATTTTCTTTGTTAAAAATCATCCAGACATCAGAATTCCAAGTTTCGCTACAAATTTTGTCAACAACAATGACAAGAAATCTGCCTTTGTTAAAGGCTATGCAAACTATAGACATAGACTTGGGACATGCAATGGCTTTGCAAATGTATGTCTTAGGAATTATGAAAACATAAGAGAACATGTTGACAGAGTAGCGATACAAAGCGGGTACGAGGACAAAATGGCCGCCGTTTTCCAAGGTCGTCGGTTGAAGTTGCGAAGAACTGGTGGTGTTTCAAGGGGAGCGGGGTTTCCGAAAGTCGCGTTGAATTCTGGGAATTGTGGTTCAAGGTCAAGGGGCGTGGTTTTCGATAATTGCATTCAAGGTCAACCTAGAATTCTGAGAACCGCTTCAATGTTGATTTCTGAGAATTGCTTTGAAGGTCAACCTAGAAATCGGAGAACTGCTTCAAGGTTTCTGAGAATCGCTTCAAGGAAATCGCTTTCAAGGTCAACCCATCTAGATTTCCCAGAATAAGTTCAAGGTTCGGAGAATTCAAGGTTGATGGGGAATTTTGTCTCCCCCACCTCTCTAGTTTTGATAAAAGACATAGTTTTCTGTTGTGTGGAGTTCAGTAGCCGAGGTGAGCTAAGATGGCTTGTAGTAAAAAATGGATTTGAAAACCATAATCAGATTTAGTTGCTTGTCTCAAAAACCGACGGTAAAGTTGGCTGAATTGGGTGAAGGTGTGCCCGATGAAATTTTTCTCGGGGAAGGTGATGCAAACAACATTCGAGGAGATCATTTTGCTGGAGTTGGAGCATGGTGTCGTTTTCCTGCCGGGCAGAGTGACGGAGGCGTTCAAACCGTGCCTCAAACATTTTTTTAGTGAAAAATACTCGCTGGTTTACAATGGATAAGTGGATATGGGGAAAACCACAAGGCCAATCACTTTGAAATAGTGGAAAATTGTCATGTCCCCATGAGGGAATAGAAGATAGGGAAATTGACATGGGGAAATCTGAATGTTTTAGTCATAAAACGTACTGTTTTAATAAAGGAATAGAAAAACTAACATCATGGTAACCTGTGTTTTAAATGATAGAAAATATCTTCTAATTCTTTTTTAAAAAGGATTAAACATCACCCAGTATTTTATTATGAGTAACGTAGCATCGAAACTGTTGTCAACAAAACTAATCATTCGAATTCCACACGTAAATAGTTAAACAAAGGTGGCATGTACTTAAAAATGTTTATATATTAAAACTGACGGCATGTCAGAATTATTATGGTACGACAAAACAGAGCCAAGTGCGACAAAACATCGCGGTAGATGTGATAAAACGTCCAACTACTGTTTAAAATGTGGAATAATAACCCATTCATATATCGCGGTACTTTTATGAGTTACACATCAGTTGCGAGGTTCGGTGTAAATTGAAATTATAATAACTTAAATATTTATGCTAAAGGCTAAACAACTTAAATTAAAACTCAGAGTTGTCCCGCGCTGGCATCAACGATTCAGTGTTTACATAATTGGCGGTGAATTAAAGCAATTTCAGCATCGGGTCTGCACTAAAACGTTCATTATAGAATAATTGAAATTAAAGTTTATACAACATTATATAAACATATTTTCCAACGTCGAGGTCCGTCTAACTTAAGTAAACTTTAAATAAAATCTCACGTCGCAATGAAACAATTAAAATGAGCACTGTTGATGTTAATTTGGATATTGAGAGCTCTCAAGGATTTCCAGATAAAACCCGTGCTTATTGCACATTATCCACGATAGAGTTTTGGAGTGTTTACCGTTGAGCGAAATTGTAAGAAGCTAGATGATGTAAACAGATCCCAGATATAAATGAAGGGAGATCAGCACCATTCCAACAGTTTTATTCGAGGACTAAGTTAAGATGAAGATCGACATTCAAGGTTTCTCGGTGTAGAATGAGTTTTATCCAAAGGAATTGTCAATTAAAATTAATGGACAAGTGATGTATGTGGCCATAGCTCCCCCAAAAAGTTTTATGTCTCTTAACAATTTAAATAAGAAGCACGAGCGAGATATGGAAGAAAATTTTCTGGGAATAAAATATTCGAGCGGACATGTTGAGTAAATTGGTTGATATACTACAAACTGCTCTACTAGACGTCCACATAGTTTTCGTGAAGGGGCACCAAAAAGAACGTTTTCAACGTGGAATATTCTACAATAAAGTGGTCGATATGGGAAATTTGCAAAACAATTGGATTGAGGTGCCGCTTTAGGAATTGTGAAAAATTATATTCTTGGTTAGAAAAATACTTAATTGATTACTAAAAGTTGTAAGTTTTTACTTAAAAAAAGGCTTTCCTTTGCATTTTGTTGTTTGATTCCCACATATAAAAGAGAGAGAAAACTTAACTGGGTCACACTTTCGAAAATGATGTTGAGTGCAGAAAACCTGTTACTTCATTCTCTGATTATGAATAACATAATATACGTCTGTAAACAGTATGACGTAAACGATGTCGCTGTTTGTATGGATGATTCATTAAATTGCATATCATTAACTCCTACAACTACCACTGATGAAGTTGTAATGATAAAGATACCAAGTAATATCAAACAGTATAAACTTCGAATGATATTTGAAAATGGTACAGTCGCTGACACAGAATAGGTTACACCAATTACTAAAACGTTAAATGAGCTCAGAGAATTGCAATAAGTTACATAAGTTGGCAAAAAATAAATGGATTAAAAACTAACAAAACAGTTGTGGAGATTGATATTATGCTTCTTACTGATATAGGAAAACTTGTATAAAGAATTATGGCTTGGATCCGGCTTGGTACGAAACTTTACCGGGATATACTTGTGACTGTATACTTCAATATACGGGGTATCGATTAGAAACTTTTCAAGATATTGATATATTATGTTTTTGAGAACGGGGTTAGAGGGGGAATAATAAGTCAATGTTGTAATCGATATTCGGAAGCAAACAACAATTACATGAATAATTATTATTATCCTAAAAATCCTTCCAAGTACTTTATCTGGATGTAAATAATTTATACGGGTGGGCAATGGGGGTAACTTCCAATGGGTAGATACAAACATTAACGTGATGAATATTTCGGATAAAGGTCCAGAAGGATACGTTTTAGAAGTCGATTTAGACTACCCGCAAAATTTACATGAACCACATAAAGACTTACCGTTTTGCGCAGAACATTGTACACCTCCAAATTCCAAACTCCCCAAACTTATGACAACTCTTAATTCAAAGGAAAAGTATGTTGTACACTACAGGGCTCTTAAGCAAGCTTTAAGTCACAGTTTAATTTTAAAAAAGACTCATAGGGTTTTAAAATTTAGTCGGTCTTCCTGGCTAGCACCTTACATTAAATTTAATACATAATTGAGAGCAAAAGCTAAGTTTAATTTAAAAAAACAGTAATTAAATTGAGGGTTAATGCCGTATACGGCAAGACCATAGAAAATATTCGCAAACATAAAACTGTTAAATTGGTTAGAAAATGGGGAGGTACGTACGGAGCCAAGAATTTAATTGCTAGCCCAGCTTTTAACAGTCGATTATTTTTTTATACGAATTTTGTTGCGATTGAGCAATGTATTAAAAAATCAAAGGGTATTAAGTATGGGTGTTGTTAAGAATTATTTAACTTTCGACGATTATGTAAATTTCTTATTTCTGAAAAAGCAAAAAACCGCTACCCAAGGCACTATTCGTTCATTTGCTCATAACGTTTTCAGTATTAAACAGACAAAAATTGCACTCAGCCCTTTTTATGATAAGCGATACTTAGTTAATAATGTTGTCACTCTACCGTGGGGACACTACGGTATTCCACCAAATTGAGAACTAAGCTACCGTATATAGCTAGGTAGATACATACAATAATTGTTTCATTTAATCCCTCCCTGCTAAAAGATTAGTCATACCACCCACATCTTGCAGAGGTTTGTATATACAGTGTGTCCGAAATTGGTGATGCATAAAATGTATTGCGATCTCGGAAACTGTTAGAGATAGAGAAACGGTTAAATGGGAAAAGTTTTAGACAATTCTGTTTGTAATTGAATGCCGTTTAGTTTGCGAATTTATCTCTTTTGGTTTTGACGATATTTTGAAAAAATTAAAATGGTGCATTTTCGAAAATTCCCTGTAATTTCTTTATTTATGAAAATTTTTAAATTCTGTAAAAACTTTCTTAGGACAACTTTTTACGTCAAAAACGTCTGTGTAGTCAGATTTTATTTGCAACGTTTTGGTTTTTTGGAACCATCATCAACTTTGTTTTTTTCATATGGGCACCATATTGGATTTTTACGGTTTTGAAAAACCTCTTTTTTTGTCTTTCTAATGATGTATCACACCTAGTAAAAAAAGTTCGTTTATGGGCAAACGATTTTGTGATCAATTTGGCAACGTCGCACAATAAAATAATAAAACTCAAGGAGCTCATAGTGGATTTAATCTCCAAAGTACAAATAATAAGAAAATGTCCTTATAATAGTTTCTCCTATGTGAAAATGTTTTGAAATCATAGAAATAATCCTTTTTCAAATCATAATGGAATTTAACATGGAATTAAATGTATAAACTGTAAAGATTAAATAATAACTGAAATAAAATTGTATAAGCTAGTATTCAAAATGCTGCCCATTTTCTTCCATGCATTTCTGACATTTTTTTACCACGGATCTGGTAACACGATGAATAATTGTGTTACGGTTAATATTGGACAGAACATCCCACGTACTATGTTCGAGGACTTGTCTGCTTTCTGTGGAATACTTTTTGTTGGGTTGTCGTCTATCCGGATAATCTTCCAAATAATTGTCTGCGGCCCTATTCGCATTTCTTTGATTTTTAATATAAGATACTAACATATCAAGCTTTTTTTCGTTTGAGAAATCTTGCGCTATTCTACACACTAGGCCCGAGTCGAAACAAACACTACGTTTAAATGAAAAACTTTCACATTTGTGAGAGATTTAAACTTGACATATTGTTTAAAATCCAAAGCCTACTGATATTATAGAAAAATATGTATCACGTCAAATTATCTACTGAATTTTTGTTTATTGTACATAACAATTAAATGATTTTTGGATCAAATTGGGTATTCTGAAAAATAATAATTAGGGTTTTATTGTGCCACGTTGCCAAATTTACAACAAAATCGTAATTTTTGGTTTTTTACCAATATTAACCGTAACACAATAATTATGCATCGTGTTACTAGATAGGTGTAAGTGGTAAAAAAATGTCGGAAATGTATGGAAGCAAATGGGCAGCATTTGAACACTAGATTAGATAATTTTATATATATTATTATTATTCTTTACAGTATATACATTTAATTCCATGCTAAAATTGCATTAAGATTTCAAAAAAGGTTATTTCTATGATTTCAAAACATTTTCAATAGGAGAAACTATAATAAGGATATTTTCTTATTAATTGTAATTTAGAGATTAAATCCACTATGAGCTCTTTATTGTGCGACGTTGCCAAATTTATAACAAAATCGTAATTTTGTTTTTTTTTACCCATAACATTTTTTTACTAGGTGTGATACATCATTAGAAAGCTAAAAAAAGAGGCTTTTCAAAACCGTAAAAATCCAATATGGCGCCCATATGAAAAAACAAAGTTGATGATGGTTCCAAAAAACCGAAACGTTGCAAATAAAATCTGACTACACAGGCGTTTTAGGCGTAAAAACTTGCCCTAAAAAAGTTTTTGCAGAATTTAAAAATTTTCATAAACAGAGAAATTACAGGGAATTTTCGAAAATGCATCATTTTAGTTTTTTCAAAATATCTTCAAAACGAAAAGAGATAAAGTGGCAAACTAAACGGCATTCAATTACAAACAGAATTATTTAAAACTTTCCACATTTAACCGTTTCTCTATCTCTCTAACAGTTTCCGAGATCGCAATACATGCATCACCAATTTCGGACACACTGTATAGCAGAGAAACCTGACAACATTATCCAAAGTCCACATGTTCAACCAACAGCTAGCAGCCGAATAGGGATTGGTTTCCTGCCCATACGTCAACAGTCATAAAATCAAGAAGTCACGCCTACGGATGCACTTGTTGAAATGTAGGAGTCAGTTGAGTCATGTTCCCGATGTCAACTGGGAAGAGTATTTTGAACGAATTAATAAAGAAGAATTAATCACCTTCAGGAATCTACCTCGGATTAGGCCAGAGTAAATATTTTCCTGTGGGAAAATAAAAAGAAGCTTCAATATTTGATGACTTTATCGACACCCACAAAGTTCCAACTGAATACAACACCGAATATTTTTGTGGTATTGCAACATTTTCACCCAATCTTTCAAGGATAAAATTTAATTGCATTGTAAACTCGAAACATTCAAAACGGTCCATTGATATAGGATTTGATGGATCCAGTAGGTTTATAATTTGCACTGCTGGTTTCAAGAATCGTAGGGGCTGAGTCCGCAGTTTATCACATACAGATTTTCCGGCTTGGGCACACATTGTGTACTTAGCAACAGTTGCTTTTCGTTGTGAACCGCTTCATCGTAACCATTCAAAACACGATTACCTTCGTTATGTTCGCTGTTAGTTCTGTACCCCAAATAACTCATGGTGTCAAACTACATCTGTGGCCCTTATCCAGGAGTCTTGTGTTTTATCGAAACCTAACCAGCGAATCAGCACTTTATACCCTCTCCTTCTTAAAACCTTCTCCACAAGGTAAACATTTGGATTTGCACATCTTTAAGCAAATAAGTTATGGGAGTAGTTTTTTTGCATTTTAACGATTTTAAATAATTCCGTACTCCAATTAGGGGTGTAGCCCTTTTCAAAAACATGTTTGGTTTTGCTGATGCGAACCATATCCCCTTTTTTGAACTTTGATATTTTAAAAACTGTAGAATAGTTGAAGGTTTTAAGTAAAGCATCCTCATTACTTTTATTTACATCTTTTGGCTTCATTCCAGTAGTTCTATGTCTTCTGTTATTGTATTTATCAACAATTGTAGATAATATATCAATCCACTTATACGTACCATTTAGGCTTAAGTTTTTAAACAATCGTTCTTTTAACTTGAGTGTAACCCTCTCCACTAGTGCCGCTTTTGTTATGCTGAATGTACTATAATGATTAATTTTAAACTTTTTCATTAGATTTTGGAAACGAGAGTTGTATAATTCTTTTCCATGATCACTTTGCTTTTGTGGGTGACGTTGAGAGTTTTTCAGTATTTTATCAAAGGCATTTGTCACTTCTTCACCAGTCTTAGATTTAAGGGCTTTACACCAAACGTACTTAGAAAAACAGTCAATTACTACCAGAATAAACTTAAATTTGTTATTATGAGCTGAATACTGATCTAACTGGGTGAGGTCAGCCTGCCCAAGGTCATCCAATCTTTTAATAATGGTCTGACGGCGAGGGTATTTTTTCAATGCGCCACAATTTGAATCTGTTCTTTACTGTACTTTGTTTTCGTTGCTTTCATTATGTTTTTGGTATTCGAGAACTCTTATTCTATATAAAATTGCAAGCAGTTGTTTTTCTTGGTTTTCAATATGTGACTGTAACGTTGTTTTTTTTATTTCAGAAAGTTAATCATCAACGTATTTTTTGTTAGTTGCGTCACCTAATGCTTTCGAAGACTTAAGATTGCTGATTTTTAAATTTATCGCATCTACAGGGTTAACTATCACTTAGTACAAAAATTTTTATGGCAGATAAAGAAAAATTAGACTTGCCAAAATAAATTTTCAAAAATTTTCTAACATTTGTATTAAGCCTAAAAAATTTTTTTTTCAAATTGTTTAAAACCCCTCAAAAAACGCCGCCTATGGATGCCCGCGAGATGTGTCGTAAAATTTCGCCTATGTCGATGGGAGTTACAGGTAGTGAAATAGCGCGGCGTTGCCACGTCTATCGATTTATCCGGGTATTCACCACGAAATTACGATTTCCGTTTTAAAAACGATTACTTTCTAAGGAAATGTAGAATGCCTATGAAACTCCTACCTTACTGACATTTCCAGGATTGAATATTGCACCATTTTCTGTTTTCTTACATTTTTTTACATTAAAAGTCACACAACACTACACAACACAACATTCATCACATTTTCTAAATCTGTTGTTTCCCTCCGCCATTCCTTTTGTTTGAAGCGAGGTACTCAGCCTGACGACCACGGAGGAGGATCCCCTCCGCCAGAAAAACTCCGAAGGGAAACCAAAAAACACAACTGCACTAGCACACATTGCACACCGCACATGCAAAACACTACAGTAACTGTTCAAAGAGGCCGCCGTTAACCTCGATGCACAAATTCACTCGGTTAATTAAATTAAATTAAAAATTTCATAGCGACAGTATTCCAATAAGTTGTATGGGTAGTGCTGATGTTGAAATTTAGGTGAACGCACTGGGAAACCTATTTGATTTAGTATAGGGGATAGGGGAATACGGTTGGTCAACATCGCCTCCTGACTTGCGCGGGAGAGCCAAGAGGGGAGTACAGTAGTAATGGAGTAAACGGCACACGCGGGCAGCAGCCCGCTTTCGTGGGTCTCGTGGTTTTTGGGACTAAAAAGGCGGAGAAAAGGGAAGCGGAGTGTAGTGAGAAGCCTCGAGCATCGCCCGAGGCAGGAGAAGGAAAATTGTGGAATTTGGAGACGCCCTGTGCCCCGGATACAGGAAATCAAGAAGTGTTGCCACGGCGGACCGACCGGTACTCGACGCTTTGATAAAATTGTTAACTGTGTTTTGCAATGGGATTGGGACAGCCGAGCTGTTGCAGAATATGGAAGGACATTGACTTGGACATTGGGTGAGCTTTTAAGTGAAAATAAACTGTTGTTTCGGGTTCTGCACTGCGCGCTAAAAGAACGAACTATCAAAACAGAGTTTACGCCTTTATTTAGGGCTTAAGAGGTTGAATCCGGGAGAACCTCGGGTAAATCTCACAGCGCTGCGGCTGTACAGATTCAAATCGATTGTTATTTATGTATTTTTTTGATTTGTTTGAGTAAAAAGGTATTTCCATCCCATCCTTCCTAAAACAACGGCAACACCTCGAAATAACTTCAAGCTGACATTAGTACGTTCCAAAGCCATATTGGATGACGTATCTGAGGCGGAGATTTACAGGGAAAATAGGGGTTTTTACCCTTTTTTTTAAAGATCGTAAAAAAAATCTAAAAATATTTTTCTATGTTTTCTTAAGCCACCGTGCGCACGTGGTAAAATTTTTTGTACTAAGTGATAGTTAACCCTGTATATGACCTTCAGGAGTAAAAGTTAAACCGCCTGTGTGCATACTTGGTCGTAATAAATACCCGTGCCAGAACGTGTTTTCGGTTTAGATGGAGATTTTCCTGGTTTGTAAATGGGTCTAATAATTTTAAAATATTTTGACAGTTTGGAGCTTTTTAATTTGCCTCTGATATCGAGATGAGCCCCAGTTAATTTTAAAACATCAATATATTTTGCAAAGTCTTTATCTGTATATTTTGGATCAGTATAAAAAATCAAATCGTATAGTCCCGGGGTTCCCTCAAAATTCCTTCCCTCAACAATTATATCCCCACCACTATCAAAGTCAATATTTTTACCTTGCTAGCAAAATTTTTTATTGGGACGCGTCATAAACGGGGCCATATACTTTATCAATTTTCTTTGAATTATCGTGATAGTCTTGTATATATTGTCATGCTATATTAGGATAGGAAAAATCTCCAGCCTCACTATTTTGTGCATAGGAATAAAAAAATCAACCTCCTTTTTTTAATTGGAGGCTTTCCGCCTCTTCTTTTTTATATTCCATTTTTGTGAAGTTAGGTAGTTTGATGTTGCTCAGAGATTGTGTAACTGGTGTTAACATTTTTATAATTGATTCATATTCTTAAATTTTACCTAATTTGAGTGTCACATACTTTTTTCTACCCGCGCGAGTGAGTTCTCTGACTTTCTTTGCACGCTGCATTTTAAATATTTGATCTTGCGTTGTTAACGGCATGATTCAAAGTTAGTTAATCTAGCTAAGTTACAGCTTTATATATTATTCTTATCACGTTTACATCCACACACCAATACCGTTGTTTTTGCACTCGACGCGCGTTTCGCTAACTAAGTTAGCATCATCAGGAGATGATTAAAACTGTTTTAATTAGTTTTAATTAGTTTTAATTTAATTAGTTTTAATTAGTTTTACTGTTTTAATTAGTTTTAATTAGTTTTAATTAGTTTTAATTAGTTTTAATCATCTCCTGATGATGCTAACTTAGTTAGCGAAACGCGCGTCGAGTGCAAAAACAACGGTATTGGTGTGTGGATTTAAACGTGATAAGAATAGTGTATCGCCAATAGGCTCCAAATTCCCAACTTAGTAACAGCTTTATATACTTATCAAATCCATTTCTGTAACGTCCATTATTTAACTCAAAGTCTTTTGCGATTAATAAAGTACCGTAAGCATTATTCCAGCATTCGCTACACATAACTTTAAATTGATCGTAAGTTAAATCGGGAGACACGTGCTCATCAAAAACATGACGTAGGTTCATGTCATCCTGTCTAAATAGTAGCATGACATTACAATTTTCTCTAATGAATTGCTTAGGTATTATTCGAGTAAGTTTGACAAAGGTATGCAACGTCAACGCCTTTGTGTCGCCGCATCGAATAAAACTGTCACAGCTCACGTCACAGAAAATAAAAACTGAATTTTCCAAATCCTCAGATGGGTCTATAACATCATCATTAGCTTTGAACGGAAAATATCCGATTTTAGGAACTTTTTTTAAGACATCCTGAAGTAACTGATATTTTTTGGTTGGTATAAACTTTTACTAGGCACATAAATTTTCTCAAATTTAAGACCATTCTTGTTAAATATTAAACTTAAAAGGGCATTTGTTTTGCCACAGTTGCTAGGTCCTATAAAAGCAGCTCTTATGGACTCTGGAAATAGTTCACCATGCCTAGATGTTTGTCTAATCCCTGTATCTGCAACGTTAAAATTTTCACACGCCTGCGCGTTTAGACGAAGAAAGCGTATGCACTATTTGGATCCGTGTAGTAGGCTTTTCGACACACCCGATTGGTTCTTCGTTACCCCCTCAAACTCAGTAATTTTTTACACTATATATTTTCCTAACTGCAAAGTTTGACATTACTCTATCTGAATGTCTGAAACTGAACAGTGAAATCTACCTTCAACAGTGTTGTGATTAGTCAAAATGAAAACACCAGTGCGCAAATCAACCCCCAACGTCGCGGCTAATGAAATCTGTATACTACAGGACTTTCTTATAATGGTAAGCGAACATTACTCTCCTAAATAAACTTTGAAGTTAAAATTGTTTTTTTTACAGACGGCGTATTCTGGAAAACCTGAGATGGAATTACTAATGGATTCGCGTTTTATTATTCGCTAGTGGGCGTATTACCTTATATGACAGACTTCTCACATGCGGGGCGACGAGTTCTGACGGCACCTCGAGGTAGCTCACGAACAGAATATACTTGATGTATTAGCACAGGATAGATGCGAAAGCAAGCGGCCGCGCCGATTTAAAGCCCCTTCTTCTAAGAAGATGCCTGCTACGAAAGTCCGGTGCCTGTTCGATGTAAAGCGGCTCCCCCCAAGTAGCAAAATCAGTTTTATAAGGGTTCTAAGAAATGCTATATAACATATCTAATAGAACAATGAAAATCCTATAATGCCCTTTACAGGTCTAATACAATACGTATACAACCAAAAAAGGTCCAAGTTATAAAATCTTTCGGTTCTTTTAACATATTGTTATACCTGGTTATATAATTTCAATAGAATATCTTTATGTAACAGTTAAAAAAATATTTTATAAGTGTGTCTATGAAAGTATTATTACAACCTGTCCAAATATGCGCTTTACAACCATTATAAATATATTTTTAGCGCTCCTATACCTATTTTATAAGAGTGATAAAATGTGTCTGTTCAGCGCCCTCTACATATACGAGTAAAATATTCTACGATATTTTATTTCTTTTGTGACGCAACTTACATCAAAAATATTGGGTAAAGTTCATATAAGGTAGAGAAATAAGAATTCTAAGGACTCGTTGGTTCTGATTCGAAAAGCTGAACTTATAAACAGACCATCGCCATCATAAAGAAATTTATGTTAGCAAAAATATGTAATAAATCTTACGATTTGTTGGGCACTAGCACTAGGAATTGTCCTGCGCAGCAAAATTTTCTGATAATATATATATATGTTTGTACTAAAAAATAGACGCGCCTTAAATTAGCCATTAATTAGTGGATCTGATAAAAATATTAAAATATATAAATATTTTTCGAAGGTATTATTTTTGATCGGAAGTAACTTTCAGTGATCTATAAATCAAATATAATAACTTATATATTTATAAAAAGTATATTTATTCTGTTAATTGTAATTAACACCGAAAATATTTTACGTGGACAATGGCGGCCACTGGAAAATGCTTAACCCCCCAAATAAACATGGCGTTCAGTAATACGACAATTAGTTGTCAATAAAAACGTTATCAAATACTTTAAATTTACAAGAAACTCTATAGAACAGCAGCCCGAGATTTTATTCATTTCAGAGGTTGCCAAATTTAGTATTTAGTAGTTTTTTACCCTTCTTTACTTGTAATAATCATGTAAGATTTTTAATTTGGCATTCAAGTCGATTTTAGGCGAATGACATTAGTAGGTAACCAGTAAATACCAAACACGTTTAGGCAATTCAGTTATTATTGGTTATCGCTCGCTGATGTCAAAAAACCCAGAATGGTTCGTTTATCCCACAGAAATTTATCATATCCTAACTTAATGTCTTAAAGCTTAGTTTTAGAGATACAGGATGTTTTAAAGTTCATAAAAAAACAATCTGTTGTTACTTAACGTTACTTTTGGTTAGGGAGCTCTTCAATAATAGGATGTTCTCCTTAGTTACATGTCTATATTGATAATGATGAATTTATTATATTAGTCTACCTATTCCCCAATATTGCTAACTCAGCTTATTGATAAAAGCAACGTTGTTGAATAAGTAGGTTAATACTTACGAATACAATATATTTACAATAATAATAACTATTTCCTACCTTACTACACCTCTCGGGCAAATTAGAAAAAATATATTTATATATTTTTTAAAACTACATAAATTATACCGTATAATAATCTAATTTCCCCATGATATACCTAATTAATCTAATTTCCTAATTATATATTTACTTATTTATTTAAAAAAAACTGCACAATGACGTCATTGAAACCTATTTATAATATAGTTTTACTCTATTCTTATGTACATTTACATTTTTACCCTTAATCTTAATTAACACATTTGGTGGCTTATCTTTCACAACCACGTAAGGTCCAGTGTAGAGAGCATCGTATTTACTACCTGACTCATTTTTTAGCATTACTTGGTATCCCTCTTGGTAACTTTTATTTTTGATTTTTTGTCGTACTCTTCTTTTGTTTTTTGAAATGATTAAGTTATTTTTCGCATCTAGTGATGCTTGCTGAAGTCTATATTTTAACCCTAAGGGGTAATCTTCGAAAGTGTATAGTGGGTCGACCTGATTACATATATTAGAAGGAATTTTACAAAGTTTCCCAAAAACTAATTCAAACGGAGTGTATTTGGTTTCTGTGTGTACCGTTGTATTATATGCAAAGCACCAAAATTGAACCCAAGAACTCCATGTATCTGGATGTTTGGCCGTTTGGATTCTCAAGTAATTTGCTAAACACTTATGCGAGTTTTCAAGTGATCCTAAAGATTGGTGGTGGTATGCTGTAAAGCACAGGTGTTTGATTTTCTTCTAAAATTTTAGCAATGAATTCAGTTCCTTGATCAGTCGCAATCGTGTCGCAAATACCAAACCTTAAAATGAAATTTGTCACAAAGGACTGTGCAACTGTTAAAGCTTCTTTATTTTTTAATGGGTAGCATTCTACGAATTTACTTAACTCACACTGTATCGTTAAAATGTAACAGTTTTCTTCACTATCTGGCTCTAAAGGACCTACGAGATCTAGAAAAAATTTTTGAAAAGCCGTTGTTGCTGTAGTAATTATCATTGGTTGGATATTGGCTTTAGAATGTTTGTAACGCTGACAATCGTCACAGTGTTTTACAAATTTCTGAACGTCGTTATGTAAATATATTATATATTAATATTTTTTTACATTGTTATACATGCGGTTTATGCCCGCATGCCCGCCTGTTGGCAAGATATGAAAATCATTGAGTATAATCTGTTGAGTTTCATAGTCATCAACTCTTTTTACATCTTTTACAATAGAAATTTTAATTCCAATATTTTTCAAACGCAACAAATCGTTTTGTTTCATTTGCATCTTTAGGTATCGGATACATAGTAATAGCTTTAATTTTTTCGGGATCGGGTGACACTCCAGCCGCCGATATGGTGTGTCCTAAATACAATATTTCTTTTTTTTTTAAATCACACTTGCTCGGATTTAATTTTAAGTTTACATCTCGAAGGCGTTGAAATATTTTATCAAATTTTTATTATGGTTTTGCAAATTGTTCCCAAAAACTATCAAGTCGTCCAAATAAACGAAGCAACTTTCTTAACTTAAACCCGACATGGCAATTTTCATTGCTCTCGAAAAATAACTAGGGCTAATTTTAAGACCCATTGAGAGCCTAGTCATTTGATACTGACCTTTATTTGTCGAAAACGCAGTACAGGACCTACTTTCTTCGTCTAACTCGATTTGGTAGTAACCTTGCGATAAATCTAAATGTGAAAAGTACATAGCACCTGCTAAGGAATCTAAAATTTCCGAAATACAAGGTAATGGAAATTTGTCATCTTGTATTTTTGTATTCAACTGCCTATAATCTATTACTAATCGCCACTTTCTAAGACCGTTATTGTCAGCTTTCTTTGGTACTATTAAGAGAGGCGCTGTCCATGCTGATCTAGCTTCCTCAATTACACCTTCGCTCAACATTTTATGAATCTGTTTGTCTATTTCCTCTTTTTGCGCATAGGGTAACCGGTACGGTTTTATATAACTAGGTGTTACCAACGGATGTAAGTGAATCTTTTGCTTATAAATATTACTGGTTGAAAGAGAATCATTTTCTAAATAATGAAATATGTCTGAATATTTGGCACAAATTTTTTGCAAATAATTCTTTTCCTCAAAATTGAGACGATCCATCTTTAACTATGTAAGTAATTGTTCTACACGTTTGACAGATTGAGGATTACTGCTAAATTCGCAAAGTTCGTAGTTTTTTAAATATTCTATTTGAGGCTGAAAATTTTTTATCTCTACGTCGTGTTCCCGTACGTTAAGCATTTTTACTGGCATCATGTTAGAAACTGGCTTTGCTGCCGTACTAGCTACGAAAACTCCCACGCAAATTTCGTTAGAAAAAACAACACATTCTTGATCTGTATCAACGGGAAAATAAATTATTATCTCACAACGAGCTGGTGTGACAGTATATGTTTCATGTTTAGAAAACATAGAAACCCAAATTTTTTTATTATTCAACCAAAAAGTCAATGCATAGTTTTCAAAGTTAATGGTTGCAATATGTTTATGAAAGAAATTAGATCCAATAACACCGTGCATTCCATCCTCAAAAGCGTCTAGTAGCAAAAATTCATGACATACATTATGCTGGCCTATAAACAAATCAAGGTTTACTGAACCCTCTGATACTGTTGACCCAGATATTCCACTTACCTTTATTTTATTTGAATAATTAATTTTTTCATTTTTTCTAAGAAGTTTTTTAAAAAATACACTTACTGATGCTCCAGTATCTAGTCAAAATATTATATTTTCATTTCCGTATGTAGCTTCAATAAAATGCAATCCATTGAGATTTAAAATTTTTTAATTTTAATTCCAATATTTTTTATTTCTCTTAATATTTCTTTTATTAATAGCGCGCTTTCTTTATTTTTAATTATAATCATTTCTTGTATGTTATATTTTTTCTGAATTATTGCCAGATCTGTCAACGATGCACCTAGTGCGAACGCCGATCCAGAATTATGGCGCTTGATATAAATCACTTTATTTTTTTCAATAATCAGCAAATTTTCCGATTTATAGTTATATGTTTTATTCAAAACCAACTTATTAATTTCTTTTTCAGAGATAGGTGAAAGTAAAAATCCATTTTCAGGACGTTTAATCAACTCTACTCCGCCAGAGTGATCAATCCTTGCGTGTGGATCTACACCGTCGTCTGATTTTTCACTTTCATTCTTATCTATTTTCCTAGATTGTTGCCTTGTTAAAGCGTACATTTTTGCACAAGTTTTATTCGACATATGTTTTAATTCGTCGGAAGAAATCTCTATCCTTGACAGTGCATCTGCTACTACGTTACTTTTATCTTTAACATATTTTACTACAAAGTCATATTCTTCTAAAGCTAGCCTAAATTTAATTAATCGACTTGTCGGATTAGTCATTCCAAAAAGATAAACAAGTGGCCTATGGTCGGTATAAACAAAAAACTTCCTACCAAATAAGTAACTCCTAAAAGTTTTGACTGCATACACTATACTTAAAAGTTCCCTTTCTATAACAGAATATATTTTTCGGCTTTCTTTAAGGACCGACTCGCAAACGCAACAGGTTTGTCATTGTCATTTGTTAAAACTGCACCTAGAGCAACTCCTGAGGCATCTGTTCGCACCACAAAACTATTTTCGGGAGAAAAATCTGGATATTGCAAAATAGGTGGGCTTACTAATGCTTGTTTTAACAAGTCAAATGCTTCCTGACAATCATTAGTCCACTTAAATGGAACATCTTTTTTACTTAGATAATTTAGAGGATGTGCAATGTGAGCAAAATTTTCTATATATTTCCTGTAATAATTTGCAAACGCAACAAATCGTTTTGTTTCATTTGCATCTTTAGGTATCGGATACATAGTAATAGCTTTAATTTTTTCGGGATAGGGTGACACTCCAGCCGCCGATATGGTGTGTCCTAAATACAATATTTCTTTTTTTTTAAATCACACTTGCTCGGATTTAATTTTAAGTTTACATCTCGAAGGCGTTGAAATATTTTTATCAAATTTTTATTATGGTTTTGCAAATTGTTCCCAAAAACTATCAAGTCGTCCAAATAAACGAAGCAACTTTCTTAACTTAAACCCGACATGGCAATTTTCATTGCTCTCGAAAAATAACTAGGGCTAATTTTAAGACCCATTGAGAGCCTAGTCATTTGATACTGACCTTTATTTGTCGAAAACGCAGTACAGGACCTACTTTCTTCGTCTAACTCGATTTGGTAGTAACCTTGCGATAAATCTAAATGTGAAAAGTACATAGCACCTGCTAAGGAATCTAAAATTTCCGAAATACAAGGTAATGGAAATTTGTCATCTTGTATTTTTGTATTCAACTGCCTATAATCTATTACTAATCGCCACTTTCTAAGACCGTTATTGTCAGCTTTCTTTGGTACTATTAAGAGAGGCGCTGTCCATGCTGATCTAGCTTCCTCAATTACACCTTCGCTCAACATTTTATGAATCTGTTTGTCTATTTCCTCTTTTTGCGCATAGGGTAACCGGTACGGTTTTATATAACTAGGTGTTACCAACGGATGTAAGTGAATCTTTTGCTTATAAATATTACTGGTTGAAAGAGAATCATTTTCTAAATAATGAAATATGTCTGAATATTTGGCACAAATTTTTTGCAAATAATTCTTTTCCTCAAAATTGAGACGATCCATCTTTAACTATGTAAGTAATTGTTCTACACGTTTGACAGATTGAGGATTACTGCTAAATTCGCAAAGTTCGTAGTTTTTTAAATATTCTATTTGAGGCTGAAAATTTTTTATCTCTACGTCGTGTTCCCGTACGTTAAGCATTTTTACTGGCATCATGTTAGAAACTGGCTTTGCTGCCGTACTAGCTACGAAAACTCCCACGCAAATTTCGTTAGAAAAAACAACACATTCTTGATCTGTATCAACGGGAAAATAAATTATTATCTCACAACGAGCTGGTGTGACAGTATATGTTTCATGTTTAGAAAACATAGAAACCCAAATTTTTTTATTATTCAACCAAAAAGTCAATGCATAGTTTTCAAAGTTAATGGTTGCAATATGTTTATGAAAGAAATTAGATCCAATAACACCGTGCATTCCATCCTCAAAAGCGTCTAGTAGCAAAAATTCATGACATACATTATGCTGGCCTATAAACAAATCAAGGTTTACTGAACCCTCTGATACTGTTGACCCAGATATTCCACTTACCTTTATTTTATTTGAATAATTAATTTTTTCATTTTTTCTAAGAAGTTTTTTAAAAAATACACTTACTGATGCTCCAGTATCTAGTCAAAATATTATATTTTCATTTCCGTATGTAGCTTCAATAAAATGCAATCCATTGAGATTTAAAATTACTTCTGATGGTATAAATTTACTTTTCGGAGGGGTCACGAAAAAACAGATTAGAGTTTAACTGAGTAGATTTTGGAACAGCACTGCATGTTTCGTTTACGTTTTCAGAATTTTGTAAAAAGTAGTTCCTAGAAATGTCACCTCTGAAATTTGTGTTAAAACTATTATTACGAGGTATCCTAACATTTCTGTCATAACCTCTATTATTAGAGGTCTGAGTTTGCGCTCGTGGGAAACCCCGTGAGTGGAACCCTCTATTTGTATTCCTAAAAGTCATACCCCTATTATTGTAGTTGTTAGTATATCTTTGACTACCATGAGAACCTCTTGGACTTCTATGAAAATTCCTACCTCTTCCGCGCATATGGAAAAACTGTTGTGGAGGCGATGTCAACAATTCTTCGTCTTTAGCACCCTCGATAGCATCAGATAGTTTTGTATAATTTCTAGCTTTTACTATTGTACGTAACTGAATGTTTTGAAGCCCATTTGCAAATGAATTGACTGCTATTTTTTCATTAACTGGCCTTAAAACTTCAACTTTGTCTTGATTTCCTTCTGCCTGAGTAATCGTTAGATCCACTAATAACTCCTCGATCGATTTCCCAAACTCTTCTAATGATTTTAAACCTTGTTTTGTAGTATTAAGTTTAACTGACAAAGTAGCCGCAGATTTTATAGACAAAAAGTGACTTCGCAAATCATTAATTAATAACATATTTGATAGGTACTCCTGACTTAAACGAATTTTTGCACTTTCAGTTAACCTAGTTTTAAGGTCATATTTTGTAAGTAGTTTTTTACCGTCATCATCAAGTAATGAATCGTATAAGTCAATCGCATCAATCAACGGCTTAGTTACTGTTTCTGTGCCATCCATGGATGGTATTAAGTTACAAGCTGTTTTTAAGTCAAATTTTTCACCCATGGTTTCAATAAGATGCTCTTCTACCCGACTTTGTTCTAATATATCTTTCAAAATTTGTTCTATTTCGCCTAAATACCGTTCTACAGCCAATACACAATTCTTAATTTCACTAAGACTATCTTCAGTGAAGTTTAACTGTGACTTCTTAATACTATCTTTTATATTTAACAACTCAAATTTAAAATTATGAAATTTTTAAACTTTACGTGTACAAACATTTCTATCTCTCCTACGTTCTAAACTGTCTTTTCTCAGATTTCTGTGAAACACTCGCACTTCTTCCCATAAATGCCTTAGTTTATTCGGAATTGTCATTAGCACTTGTTCTATACCATTAATTCCATCTCCATATCAGCATACTTATTACCATTAATTTATTATCACCATTTCCATATACATAACCATATGTATTTCACACCAGTTCCTGTCTTCTTACAATTTCTCTTAGGATTTTCCGTTGCAACTTTACCATACATTTTCCATAACAGTACATACCAATTACAATTATAGCCAAAATTAAAGTGACCATTCCCAATACTTCTGAAGCTGGAAAAATACCTGTGGTGTTTGTAGCTCCGCCACTATTTCCAGCCTGAGCAATACCAATTTCTTCTTTCGATTGTTTTTGTCCCATTTTGTATTGCTATCTTCTCCTAATTTCTCTATTCCATAATATCCCGGACTGATGTCAGGGCCTTGGCAGGGTCGCCATGAAATAACGTTACTTTTGGTTAGGGAGCTCTTCAATAATAGGATGTTCTCCTTAGTTACATGTCTATATTGATAATGATGAATTTATTACATTAGTCTACCTATTCCCCAATAATGCTAACTCAGCTTATTGATAAAAGCATGTTAGAATATGTCCACCTAGCATTACCTCTTGTTCGTCCCGATATGTTCCGCACTATATGAAATGCGCTTGGTAGTGTAACAATAATGTGAACAGTAAAAAGTCACTGCTGACATATATTTATTTTGATTGTATCCTATAATATTTTTCTGTATATTACTTCAAGCCATTAAAACTTTGCGCTATAAACGTTATCTGCGTGTTGTTTTCAATCGCTCTACCATCCAAATAACTAACAGGTTATGGGCCCAGAGTGAACCAAGTGAACCAGGCGAGTAAAACGAAGTATAGAAAAGGTATAAGATCTAAATTTTGTGAAGAATCTGGAAATAGTGTCGGAATTATAATTTATCCTGTTGATAAGGTATAAGAAATGAGTGGCGCAAATATTTCTCGAATTGATACCTTAAACAAAGATAACTATGACACCTGGAAGATTCAGATGGAAGCGTTGCTTATAAAAAATGATGCATGGAGTTATGTGAGTGGTGAAAATAAGCAACCAGTAGCAGTTGAAAATGACGAGGATTCAAAGAAGATTGCAAATGAATGGAGAAAGGCAGACAGCAAGGCGAAAAGTTGGAAAGTATTTATCAGTCGAAAGGTCCTGCAAGGAAAGCGACACTGTTGAAGCAGTTAACGTTACAACGTATGGAAGATGGAGCCGACGTACGTGATCACTTAGGAAGATTTTTCGACGCAGTAGATAAGCTTGCCGACATGGGTGTAGAAATTAATGAAGATTTGCTGTCCGTTATGTTGCTGTATAGTCTCCCATCGAGTTTTGAAAACTTCAGATGTGCCATCGAGTCCAGAGACGAATTGCCAGAGCCAGAGACAATTCGTATCAAGATTATCGAAGAAAACGATGCACGAAAGAATGAAGGTCGTTCGCAATGATAGCAAGGAAGAAATTTGATGTCAGAAAACACCAGATGAAGAAGAAATATTCGGAAAGTGATGGAAATGGGAATGAATGTAAGGGATCAGCGGCAAGGGCTAACGCAAGTGGTATTTTCAAATTCAAATGCCATCGTTGTCGGAAGGTAGGACACAAGGCTGCTGATTGTGTTCAAAAAGGTATGTCTTTCCCAAGTGCGAACGAAGCTAGCTGTTCGAGCTGTTCTGATCGAAGATCTGAACAGGTCAAATTGTCTGCCATCGAAACGTCTTTTGCGGGTTTGAGACGAAACGAACACCAATGGTGTATAGATAGTGGGGCAACATCTCATCTGTGTGGAAATAAAGAAAAATTTTCGGGTCTTAGGGATGATTTTAGAGAGAATTTAAATCTTGCTAATAATCCTTGACTGAAATTGTAGGAATAGGTACTGCAAATTTCGAATCAAATGCTTTTGGAAATCCGAAACATGTATCTTTATCCAACATTCTATATGTTCCGGATTTAAGAACCAATTTGCTTTCGGTAAGTAAAATTACGGAAAAAAACATGGAAGTATTATTTACTAAACAAAATGCCGTCGTTTTTGACAACAAAGGCGATGTGAAATTAGTTGGAGAACGAGTAGGCGATCTATATTATGTTCATGAAAGCACAGGTAAAAATACTTCTGGTTTTTCTTCCACAGAAATGCAAAATGGGTTGAAAGTTTGGCATTCGCGGTTAGGTCATTTAAATATACATGATCTCAAAGAAGGCGTGAGAAATGGAGCCATTCGTGGAGTTAAATTGGGAAATGTAGAAAAAGATTTTAATCTACAGTGTGAAATATGTATAAAAGGAAAAATGACAAGAAAACCGTTTCCAAAAAGGTCTGATAGAAACACGGAAATATTAGATATAATACACACGAATATTTGCGGACCAATGAGAGTTGAATCTTTGTCAAAAGCGAAGTATTATGTGGAATTTATTGATGATAAGTCAAGGTATTGTACCGTATATTTTGTTCGACAAAAGAGTGAGGAAGTATTTGATATGACAAAAGAATACATTAAGTACGTTCAAAATTTTCACGGTAAAAAGGTGAAATGTCTACAGTCAGACAATGGAACCGAGTATACCAGTTACAAAATGTGCAATTTTTTGACGGAAAATGGAATAACGCGACGATTAACGAGTCCGTATTGTCCGGAGCAAAACGGAGTCTCGGAAAGAAAAAATCGATCATTGTTAGATGTTTACTTATACAGTCCGGTTTACCTTCTCAATTTTGGGCAGAAGCCGTAAATACCGCCAACTATATAAGGAGCAGATGTCCAACGAAAAGTTTAAACGGTAAAACTCCTTTCGAATTTTGGTTTGGGAAGCAACCCGATGTATCTTATTTTCAAAGTTTCGGTAGCAAGGTGTTTTGTTTAAACAATGAACCTTCTAAGGGAAAGTTAGACCCTAGGTGTAAAGAAGGGATTTTTCTAGGATATTCTGAACAAACAAAGGGTTACAGAATTTGGTTGTTAAACGAACAAAAGGTTATTATATCTCGCGACGTTACATTTATAGAGAATTTTCAACTTGGTAATGATCATAATGAATTTGTAGAGTTTGCTCCACGTGAATTGTTCATCGAAGAATCTCAGGATAGGGAGGTGGAAGTGTGTTTACAACCTTTAATTGAAGAAAGCACAGACGCCGAAACGATGGGTGTAGATCACGTAGAGATTATGGAAGAAGACCAGGTTGAAACAGTAGATACCGATGAACAAGGTGAAGTCAGAGGACCTGGAAGACCAAAATTGGACAGGACTGGAAAAAGGGGAAGACCGCGGAAATTGTACAACACGGGTAATCCTGCATCGGAAGCGAACTTTTCAGAACAAGTTTTTCTATCCGAAATTCCTATGAATCAAGTACTTGGTGGACCTGATACCAATGAATGGTATAATGCTATGGCTGATGAAATAGCAACAATTTTAAAGAATAATACGTTTACAATGGTTGACCGTCCAAACCAAGAAGTTTTGGGAAGTAGAATAGTACTAAGAAACAAGTATAAAGCGGATGGTACACTGGAAAGAAGAAAAGCACGACTTGTAACACAGGGATTTAACCAAAGGCCAGGTATTCATTTTAATGAAACTTTTGCTCCAGTTGCACGGTTAAGCTCTATACGACTAGCTACCGCTTTAGCTGTGAAGCTAAGGATGAAAATGCACCAACTAGATGTCACTTGTGCGTATTTAAATGGAATTTTGGAGGAAACGATTTTCATGGAACCACCAAAAATGTTCAAAGAAGTATTAAGATTTATTTGTGATAGTTCAAGATTCAATTCCAAGATAGTCGATAAAGCAAAGAATATGCTGACTAGTATGGAAGGGAAAGTATGTCTATTACACAAATCTTTGTATGGCCTTAAACAACCTGGTAGAATGTGGTATTCAAGGCTTAATAAAGTTCTCGAGGAATGTGGTGCTACTTCTACCAATGCCGATCCGTGCGTGTATCAGAATAGAAAACGAGATTTATTTATGTTTATTGTTGTTTATGTTGATGATATTTTGATTATCTCAAAGAATCCAGAACATATCGATGATATTAAATATAAACTATCTAATAAATTCGATATTAAGGACCTGGGTGAAGTTGGTCATTGTCTTGGAATCGAATTTAGCAATTCGAATAGACAAATATGTCTAAATCAAAGAGAGTACATTAAGGACATTCTGCAGAGGTTTGGAATGACCGAATGTAAACCTGTGTCGACACCTATTGACACAAACCTGAAATTATCCAAACCTGAATCTGACGCTGTTCTCGAAGAAGAGAAACTACCCTACAGAGAATTAGTCGGAGCACTAACTTATCTAGCTCTGAGTACACGACCAGATATTAGTTTCTGTGTGAGTTATCTTGCGCAATTCAATAACTGTTTCAGAAACGTTCATTGGTCAGCAGCGAAACGTGTATTACGATATCTGAAAGGAACGATTGATCTGGGAATCGTTTACAAGAAGGATGATAAGGGACTGATTGGTTTTGTCCACTCTGATTGGGGAAATTGTATAGATGACAGAAGATCTTTTACGCGATATTGTTTTATGTTATCTAGTGGACCTATATCATGGGAATCTAAGAAACAACACACCGTAGCTTTATCTACGACAGAGGCTGAATATATGGGTTTGACGGAGGCTTCCAAAGAAGCTATTTATTTGAAAAGGTTTATTTTGGAATTAAAATTTCCTGAACTGGCGGGGATAAAACTATATAATGATAACATGAGCACTATTAGGCTATCTAATAATCCTACTTTTCATGCCAGAAGTAAGCATATTGATATTCGTTATCATTTCGTCCGGGAAGCTATTTGTAACGGCCATTTTTCTTTAGGTTATATTAGTACAGATGAGATGATTGCAGATATACTTACTAAAGGTTTACCTCGTCCTAAACACCAAAGGTGTGTTGAGATGTAAGGGTTTGTTTGCACTTAGAAAAGCGAAACCTATGCGTGTCGAGGGGAAGTGTTAGAATATGTCCACCTAGCATTACCTCTTGTTCGCCCCGATATGTTCCGCACTATATGAAATGCGCTTGGTAGTGTAACAAGAATGTGAACAGTAAAAAGTCACTGCTAACATCATATTTATTTTGATTGTATCCTATAATATTTTTCTGTTTTCTGTTTTCAAGCCATTAAAACTTTGGGCTATAAACGTTATCTGCGTGTTGTTTTCAATCGCTCTGCCAATAAGTAGGTTAATACTTACGAATACAATATATTTACAATAATAATAATAACTATTTCCTACCTTACTACAGTCGTTATAGAAAATGTGTTGATGTTAGACGTCAATTCGAACAATTATTATCAACTGTAATAACCGCGGTATTTACTCAACTCAGGAGGAGGGCAATTACCGCCATTATTGAAAACAGCAAAATATGTCATTTTTGGGTTACCCCGGGGGTTAACCATAGACGTTTAGTTTCAATGGTGACATTTTGTTGATTATTGAAGGGCTAAAACCAAGAACAACCAGAAAGATAATCGGGGTTAAAATCGGCAATGTGTTATGTTTTATCGATTCCTTGTCATAATGAATCTGAAATAATTAATGGATGAAGTCCAGGTTAAAGTATAATGCAAAAGCACCTGCCCTAATAAGCGTTTTTATTATTACGGTATTTTCTTGGATTTTGCTTAAGTTTTGCTATACCTATCTGGCAACCGCGTAGATATATATCAGCTTTCTGTGAGTATGGTGAGTATCGTGTAGGGAAGCAGCAAGCATCTTTAAGAAACAGAACGGTCGCATAGTTTCTCGAAACTGCACTTTACAATTAATCACTTATTTTGTGCTGCATTTGTGTGCTGTATGAGACATAACCTCTACATTGTATTCAAATTCTAAAGGTGCTTAGTCTTGGGGGAGATTTTTAGTTTCGTCAAATGAATGATTTATATTATAAGTCTATATCTTTAATTGTTTTTTATTTTAGTTTTCCTATTACTTTGGAATCAAAATTTATGATGATACCTTCTTCGGCCATATCTACTATCAACATCTTCATCTGTGTCTGATAAAGGATCAGAACCGTATCTCTTCTTGGTCAGAACTTCTGTCCTGATGACTAATTTTAGTATCTGGTACTATTTTATTGTCATAAGAATCAACTACAGCTATTTCATCTCGAATTTCATTAGCAAGACCACTATTGTCCTCTTCTATGTTTATTTCTGGCCAGATAAATAATATTTAGATAAATCTTAAAAACATACCTTCGCCAAAAGTACAATTTTCTAAAATTTACAGATATTTCTTTTTATATTTCTTTTGAAATGCCCACTCATTTTTATTCTATTCTAGGGTGATAAAGCCATATTTATTCATGACTTAGGATAATATAATAAAATGCATTAGGAGGTTAAGAGCAATTTTGTAATGCGGAAATTTGTGACAATTTAGTTCTTTAAGCTTTCTATAACATGGCAAACGTAGGCATTTATACACCAGTTATAAAAATATTTTATTTCGTATTTATAGCGCACAAACTGTAATGAGTTTCTCCAAAATACTACTAATTTGTTCTCTAATGTATTTAGAACAAAGTAAGCGACGCCTTTATAGGTAGACAATAAAACAGTCTTATACTTATTTTATAAAGCTTTTATCTTTGTCTTAAAAAGGTTTTTTTAAATCATCATACAAAGCCTTTATACAGCTTGTATATAACTTTTACAAAATTGTTTTTTAACGAAGAAATTGAATGAGTTATACAGATACAATATAAACACTATAAAGCACTTTTTTAAAATGTTTTTGAAGAGGACTTATAATGCGCTTTAAAAATGTTAAACAATATTTTAAGCCAAAACCAAGTTTCATTTTTATAATGTGAGTTGTATAAACGATTATACGACATTATTATAAAAACGTTTTTCTACAAACACAAAAATGTCGCAGAAAAATGCATTAAATGATAAAATACTCCTTAATTCAGCATTAGAAAATACTTATAAAATAGTTCAGTCTCATAAATTATTTTGCTACTTGGGCCTTAGTCTGGTGCATGCTGGGTATAAAGCGGAGAACGGAGCGGTAGACTATCGTCTATCGTACGGTTATAATATAATCAATCTAACATGATACAATAAAAATATATATCATGTCAATCCAAGTAATAGCGGCAGCGCGTATAAGGGACTCAATAGCGCCCTTGTAATTACCAATTATGCCAAAGAAAAATTAAGAATAAGGATATTATATTTTTCAGTGTCAAATAATGTGGCTAATAGCAAATTCAGGCAGCAGTGGACGTCTTAGCGCTGGGTTAGAAGCGTCCAGATAGTAAACCGTATGTCACGGGTTCGATTCCTACACAATTCCTATTATCGGGGCATTGTACTTTTTATATTTATTACTGATTTTAATATTTAGTAATTGAGCAATGGTTATTTTGAATTACAATCTACTCTATAGCGTTTAATTAAAATTAGGTATCTATTATACCTAACAGATAGTTGTCGGAATCAGGAAAAATATAATATATTGCACGATTCGTAAGCTCTTTTTTGGCCTCGGAGGTTTTTAAGGCAACCGAGCGTTGCCTCGGTCCTTAAACAACCTCCTCGGCCAAAAAAGTGGACTTACGCATCTTGCAATGTAAATAACTATTTGACATTTAAATACTTTTTGGTATTGACACTAGGTCATACAGTATTGGTATTGATACAGATCATCCAGAAGAGAAACTAGTATCATCATATTCTGCCTGAGGAAGTTTCCAATCAATATTACTTTTTGATATTTAAATTACACGGTATTTAAATACTTACAGAAAATTAATATTCGCATTTGGAATTAAAAATACTTACAAAAAGTATTTGGTGTTTAAATAATTGATATGAAATAATATTTAAATACTTTTTTCAAGCAATACCAGATTTTTCTGTTAAAACTTGTTTTTATTTCGTCAAAAATACATAAGTTTTAAAAGTCATTTAAAGTATCTAGGTACTAGGTAAGTAACCTATTATATTCGATTCATTGTTTTATGAAAATTCAGATTTAGACGCATTGAAAGTTAGTTTTCGGTCGTGTCGTGAAGTAAAGCTAGGTAGATACTTTTCCAAATTCCAGGAGTTTCGACAATTTAGTTTATCATATTCAGGGTAGTACAATAAATAACAGCTAGCATTCCAGATTCACAATTCAACGAAATAAAATAATATGTTATGTATTGACGTGAGGACTTACATTTATGGCGATTGTAATTTGCCTTTGACTTTTTCACTGAGTGCACTTTTGTCACTGTCATATCATATTAGTGCAAAAGTGCAGTCAAATCAAAATCGCCCTTAGATTTTAGTGTCTTTGTCCGTTAACAAACAGAACAACCTAACCTAACCTACTCGCGTCTAATATATGAGATACTATATTTCGGTGAATTGTTATTCTGGGATGCTAGCTGTTATTTATTGTAGTGCCTTGAAGATGACAAAATAATTATTATGAAAACGTCTGCAATTCAGAATGATACGTATAGATAACAGAGAGAGACCAGATTTTTGTATTGCACCTTTCAAGAGTTTTAAGTACCTAGGTAAAAAGTTGAAAAAATATTGTAGGTAGTTAGGTATAGCATTATTATATTATTATGATATATGTCGGTATTTAAATACTCGAAAATTATTATATATACGAAATATATTTTTGTCGTTTTTTGATGGTTTCGGGTAGCGAAGGAATTTCGATTTTTTTCAACGATAAAACATGTGCACACTTTATTAAAGTACGATATATGTAATTAATTTATTTGTTAGATAAAGGATATTTTATACAAAAATACTGATGTAGAGCAAAAGCAATAAAATAGTCTGTATAACCTATAAATCTATTTTATTTGTTCTTTTCTGGTTACCGGTTTCGCAAGCTACAAAGTTGCTATTTTATTGCTTTTGCTCTACATCAGTATTTTTGAATCTACTACCTATAATGGATGCCTTCCCAAACAATTTGATATTTTATACCTTAAAATATGCAGATCGAGAGTGAAGTGTTCAACAGAAACTGAAAAATCTAATCGAAAAATAAATATATTAAGCCACTTGTAAGATCAGCTGATACCTATAACTTTTCTTGAATACTGCGTTTTCGTTTTGAATTCCTGATGTATTACATATTTTAATTGTTTCAGACATTCATAATAATTCAGTGAAAAAGTATGTAGTTTAGCAATAATTTTATTGTGTAGCCAATTTTATCTTTTGTTGTTTTAAACCACTTAAAAAATAATACTATAATATTTTAAGCTTCGACTGTTTTGTATTAATCAATAATTAAATAGGTACATAAAACAGCCCGAATTTGTAAATGCATTGGTGCGGGCAACATACGTCTGCTAAATCAACCTTGTATTGCTGTTTGCTTTCGCATCTGCCTGGTTAATCTGTGGTATTAGTCTGTGTAGTTAATTTATGTTGCTGGCATTTTTGAACAGCTCCTCTAAACAGTACTGAGGCGTTTTGGGGCGTTTGAAAAAGTTGCGCTTAGTTTTAAATATCGCTTAAATCATTTTTGGACATCACATCGCATTAACGAACGAATAAATGTATTGATACTGAGAAATCAAAAAGGCAATAAATTAACTTAGACTTGCTGTTTTTATCGTCACAGCAGAAAAATGTTTCCCTGCAATTTTAAAAACTATCGATCTTTTATGTTTTCTCATTTTTTCGATATTTTTGAGATTTCCCTGAAAACGTAAATATTTTTTGTTGACTTTAGAATTTTTGGAATTTTGGATTCTTATTGATTTATTCGTATTAAGATATTTTACCTGAGGTAAAAGTTTTTACATCCTGACTGAATCACCCTGTATATGTCGAGGGTCATAAATGCCTCCATTACGTCCTAGGTACATAAATAATATCCCTGTAAGACAAATACGTAGTTAACAATGACCAAAATAATTTGCAGCAAAAAGTCCGTGTGCCAGATCACTAAGTAATATTACATTATATACAGGGTGTCCAACTTGAAAACTGTACAAATCCGTAAAATCTTCATTTTTGGAGATAATAGCCAAAACTTTTTATTGTCTGAAAGGACTTCAAAAACCGCCTCTTTTGACCTTCCTGCCATTTTCAAAATGCAAATCCAGGGCCGGCTGCGATTTTTTTATACACCCGATTTTCACGAAAACCATTTTAGCGATTTTTGATTTAAAATCTGATCCCACAGAGTTAATCAGAATACCCCAAATCCCCCATATACAAAATTTGAACAAAAAATATACAGTTAGTTCCATTCTGTAGGGTGTTAAAGTTGAGCAAAACAGGAATTTTAAAGACATCTGGCGAGTCAAGTGTGCCATGGAATCCCTTCAAAACAGTTGAATGGTCAACAGGACCACTCAAAATGTTGGTGTGAAATACTACAAAAATATACAGGGTATTTTTCTCTGAGCCATCTCAAAATTCTGACTTTTTATTAAACTTTATACTGGTCAGGAGTGCTCTGGAATCATTGGAAAAATATTAATAAACACAAAAGTAATTTATTTCTTTCCAAAATACCAACCAACAAATAAAAACAATTTAAATTATTGGACCTTTCTCAACAAAGTCACTGTCTAAGATGATACATTTTCAGTGCGTTTCCTGTTGTGGCACATCAGCTACCTTAACTGATATGGACTTACTGACTGACAGGCTTCTGTATTTTTTAGATTTAGTTCGTTTATAGTGTGTGGAGCGGTTTTGATATACTCGGTTTTGAGCCGTAAAAAGTTCCAAAAATTCAGTAATTTGAGATGGCATAGATAAGAACACTATGTATATTTCGTATTGGACTTTTGCACACCAACACCTTGAGTGGTCCTGTTAATCATTCAACTGTTTTGAGGGGATTCCATGGCACACTTGACTTGGCAGATGCCTTTAAAATTCCTATTTTGCTCAACTTTGGTACCCTGCAGAAAGGAACACACTGTATATTTTTTGTTCAAATTTTGTATATGGGGGTTCTGGGGTATTCTGATTAACGCTGTGGGGTCAGATTTTAAATAAAAAAATCGATAAATGGTTTTCGTGAAAATCGGTGGTATAAAAAAATCGCAGCCGGCCCTGGATTTGCATTTTGAAAATGGCAGGAAGGTCAAAAGAAGCGGTTTTTGAAGGCCTTTCAAACAAAAAAAAGTTTAGGCAATTATCTCCAAAAATGAAGATTTTACAGATTTGTACAGTTTTAAAATTGGACACCCTTTAGGTATCTACTTACTTTCTAATGAGTAGAAATTCATCTGGAAAAATTCCAACACACCAAATCTAAATTTGGCTCGCTACAAATTCAGCAAATTAACAATTCTATAGGCGGTATTGTCGCCCTACCCTTCGCAAACATCTCGCGTTTGGCGGGAGGGAGAGCCGGCGGTATTTGGGCGACCAAAAATGAACCCCCCCCCTGGGCAAATTCCCCCACGGTCCCTTCTTGTTAGTGTCAGATGTGTCGGTAATTCCGCCGGAGAATTCCCCCCTAATTAACATCGAATTAATTATGTGGCTGGTGGCTCGTGGCTTGCCTCCGCGTGATATCGGCTGTGGCATGGTGTTGGAAACGGAAAATATTCCGAGGAAATGGAGGGGGAGCAATGAGGGTTTGCCGTGAAATTTAATATTTCATTTTTGTTTATGGAATGCATAGTCATAGATTGGAAAACGCCCACACGGGATTTATTAAAATTTAATTTTAACGTAAACTCCAATGTCAGTAAATTATTCCAAAAACATAGGTTGAATGACGTATTTATAAAGACTTCTCACGGATATCGCTTCATGTCCTGGAAAACAGATGGCGCTGATGGCTAACAATGCATGTTTCATTGTATTTTGTCTGCAGAAAGCAATGGTGACCAAAAAAGTGTCAAACTTGACAGCCGTGAGCAGTCTTTAATAAGTAATATGTTAGTCAACGGTAATAGCATATTGGTCAATAGGCAGGTTCTGACAGTTATTACTTGTTGAGGAGAATTGCGAGCCGAGCCCGCAGGGAGAGGAGAGTAATCCCAACGAGTAATATTTTTCCACGACTATTATACAAGGTGTTTCAATTTTAATCGGGAAAATTAAATAGTCGATAGAACTCGTAAGAATAAAAGTCCATATGAACTTGTATGGTTTAAGTTTCATCTCCGAAATACAGGATGTTGAAATTGAATAAAACTAACCTTATTTTGGGGGACACGAGAAGGGGCTTGCTCCGCGCGCGAGGTTAAGATTGAATGTACACCACGATTCAACATTTTGACCCATAAAATGGCTTTTTTCGATCTGTAGCGAGCAACACGCATAATTTTAAACTTTTGGTCAATACAAATTTTAATCTAAGTAATTACTCATATTTTGAGACAAAAATTATTTAAAAATATTTATCGCAATGGCCGTTATTAGGCTTTTTGCGCAAATGCTAATTGCGCGCGTTACTTGACTTTTACGATCGCTCTACCTAGGCCAAGTATGACAAAACACGGCGCCTTCGAACAGAAAAACCAAACTGCTGCTTGTTGTGCAGCCTCTATGACAAATCTATTGATATTCAAACCTACTAAAATAATTATACTGAAAGATTGCGCTGCTATAGGTAAGAATTTCGCAATGTGTACGAAAAGTTAACTACGATTTATTGGCCGGGTTTTGAATATTTGGTCACTTTTGACGGGCGATGGCTCCGCGTCTGACGTTTGATATTTACATCTCGCCAAGGCAATAATGAGCTACTTCAGTGCCGATTTCTGAGCTTTTCATGACGATTTTGGGGCACTTCACTGCCGATTTCAAGAAACGTGTATTTTCCAAATACAATTTTCCTCTATGCTTTGCCGATAAGAAGTTATAGAGTGTGTCCAAGAAAGTTGGCGTCATATGGGATTTTTTTATTATTAGGTATAATTTTTGAAAATCTGATTACAGGGCATGTTAGTTTTGATTCGAAAACCTATTTTGGCTCAACTAATACATATAACGGGTATGTGATATTGATATCTCTGTGTTTGGACATTCCAAGGAATGAAGATAGTCCGAAAAAATATTTCCTCACCTAAAAATAATTTTTTGCTACCAGAATTAGTAGACAGTAGAACCGATAGAGGTATGGAAATGAGAGTACTTTAGAAGAATAATATATTAGAGTGTAATGATAAATAGAATGAACATAAAAAATTAGAAAAACTACCTTACCTTTTGAATAATGATTCTTTATTCAAAGTTTCAACCCTTATACTGTACTGGCAGCTCTAAGGTTGATCGTCTGGCATTCAATGTGTAAGAATATATCCATAATGAGAAATCGAATAAGTAGAAAAGGGATAGGTATAAATGCGACGTTGCCAGTTTAATAACACAATCGAAGGCCGTTCAACCCATTGCAGGGGGCGGACCCTAATCGCAAGTAAGAAAAGAGGTGTACGGAGGTATCCGGGACTTAACTTACGGGATCGGAACAAGACCTTTTAAAAAATGCAAAGTTTTTTTATTGGCAACTAGTACAGAGTCTGATAGTCAAAAGTCGAAAAATGTGGAGCGCGATAGTTTATATAATTTAAGGAAAGCAGAATTCGCAAGATTTCAAGGTGTTCGAGAGTCCATCTAGACTCTGCTGAGTTTGTAGTTTCTACGGCGTAATTTCTATGATGAGGTAGCAACTTCTAGAACATAACTCCTCCCGCCTTAAGTGAAGACTTCCGGAGTAAACAGGATGGAAGGCGACGTTGTCTTCTCTTCTTTCTTCAAAATTTTGAATTTATTTTTCATTTTCCAAATAGTATAGGTGATCAGGATGATGACGATGCTTCCTACGGTGATCCATAATATCCAATCTATCGGAGTTGAAGTATCGATGTCGACTATGCTGATCGGGTTTGACGCTTGAATTTGTTTTTCCAATTGGTGAATATCTTGAAGGTTTACATTTTCGATTTTCAGGGGGCTTCTTCTTGTTTCGATCTTGATTATTGATGGATTTTGAATTTTAGGTATTAATAAAGGATTTCCAATGGTTTTTGTTTCTTTGTTACCAATTTCATAAGATTTGTATTGAAATGTACAGTTGTAGGGTATCTGAAGTAAGTTGTTGCCTTGTAGAGTATGAAACTTCTTTTCTGGACATGTAGAAGTGGCTTGAATTTCTTCTTCGCTGATTATTATGAAATATTTATTATTAATTTTATTGATGATAAATTTTGGTGGTACGATCGGAATTTGGTTGCATTGATTTGGATGACCATTTATTAAGGTGGTTATGCAGTCATTATTTTCTTGAATATTTTCTAGGTTACAGATGTATATTTCGTCAATTTGCGGGCATGGTTCTTCCATGTATTGATGAGCCTTTTCTTCTAGGGCCAAGTAAGGTTTTGGGGGTATAATAATAATTTTTTTATCCGTAGGGATTGGAAATAAATGAAAATATTGAAAGGTACTAGGATGTATTATAGGGAATTCCATGGCAAATATTATATTATTTTCCGAAAAATGGCAATTAGTCTTAATTATTGAATACCAAGATTCTAATTTTATATTAAGAATTTCTTGTTTTTTATATTGATTAGAAAGTTCGTTCAAAATATCCACAAGATTTCGCCTTGTCAAAATGTCGGGGTGTGCTACATGTAATTTTGAAAAGGTGACAGCATTCTCTAAATTATCTAGTAAAGTAATAATGATATTAGTATTTATAAAAATTTGTTCAACTATCGACATGTAGGTCGTATATCGGTAAAATTCATTGGTAATATTGGAGATATTGTTTTGGATTTCATTAACTAACTTTGCGATTTTCCTTTGATTGGAATTAATGTCTTCTATAATTTTAGATTGCTTTTGAATTAACTGTTTAGAAAGAGACATTTGTAAATTAACTTCTGAGACAATTTTTTGTTGATTAGATTTTAGTAATTTTAAAGCATTATCATAGCGTTGACCGTCATTAGCATCCAGGGTGCCAAAAAGCCATTTTTGTACAGTGCCTGCTAAATTTACAAGACCTCGTCGTTTCCGTTTGTGATTAAAATTTAAATTTTCATATTTTTCGTTAAGTTCGATAATTAAAGGATATAAGTGTTCTGAAATATTACGAGAATTTCTAAGTAGAAAATTCCAACTTCCAAAGTCGAGTGAGGAATTAATGTTTTGAAAAATGTTTGTTATCCCATCAATTTGAGTTTTTATGTCTAGTAAATTTATATCATATAAGAAAACATGTTTACTTTTTATAACGCGAGCTTGGCCTAATTCAAAGGGGAGAATTCCGGGAGAGTTGATTTTGGAT
This sequence comes from Pseudeuparius sepicola, assembly GCA_963920635.1. Classification (NCBI taxonomy): domain Eukaryota; kingdom Metazoa; phylum Arthropoda; class Insecta; order Coleoptera; family Anthribidae; genus Pseudeuparius; species Pseudeuparius sepicola. The sequence continues at coordinate 51,228,325 of OY987301.1, forward strand.
ATTTCTATTTTATTCTGAAATGTCACTATTATTTGCAGCAGAAGTAGAAGGATTCTCAGCTTCATTTTCCTGTAACAAAGGAGGTTGTTTTAGCTCCTTCATATGAATTATTTCTTCTTTATTATTATTTTTGTTTTTTATTTTGAATTTATTATGTTCTAAAATTTCGATAATTACGTATGGACCTATAAATTTGTTGCTCTTTTTATTTCTGTTAAGGGGATTTTTCTTAAATACAATTTGATTAATTTTAAAAGTAGGATTTGTATTGCCCTTTGCATTTTTCGTATTAACAATCTTTTCTTTTTCTTTTATTAAGCTCGTTTGGACGTCACCATATACGTGTTTTAATTTTTCCGCGTGATTTTCGACATAGTTTGAGAAGAAGTGTTTAGGAGTAAAAATTTCGGGGTTTCTTAAGTCCGTATGACCGTATACTAATTCAAAAGGCGTGAATGTCGTCGAACTGTGTATTGAGCAATTATAACCTAAAACGGCGTAATTTATTAAGTCGGTTTCGTTAGGGAAAGATTCTTTTAAAATTCGCAGGTGTTCTATTATTGTGGAATGGAAACGTTCTACTATACTGTTTGACTCGTGGTGGCCTGGTGTAGTGAAATGAATATCTATTTTATGTAATTTTAATAATTCCTTAACCGTTTCATTATTGAATTCACGTCCATTGTCTAAAATGATCTGTTGAGGAGTACCAAAAGAACAGAAATATTTTACAAGAGCATCACATATGGTTGTAGCGGATTTTCCGGGAATTAATGTAGCTTGCGCGAATTTCGAGAAAGCGTCAACGAAAGTTAAATAGTTTCTGGTGTCATAATAGAACACATCGACATGAACTAACTGGAATGGTTTACAAGGAGTTTCAGTTAATACTTGAGGTACATATGGAGGGTTTCTACCGTATTTGGTTCTCTGACAAATTTCGCATGCATTTATATATGCAGTAATATCGGACTTCATATTTATCCAAAAATAGTTTCTCTTTAAATAATTTAGTGTTTCTTGTATTCCGCGATGATTCGTTTTTCCTAAATGGTGATTTTTTATTAGTAATAACTGTTCCTCTTTGTCTTTTATGGTATTAATTAATTTTGTACATATTATCAGTTTGGGACCTAATCGATTGAAATGCTCTGAGTAAATATTTGAAAATTGTGTTATAAATTGCGAATGATTAAAATAAATATGATACGTAGTGTTTGGTCTTAGATATTGTTTTAGAAAATCTAGGATTAATTGCTCATTTGAAATTAAAGGAATTTTGACTGTCATAATTTTTTGGTGCAAGTAGTTTTCTTGTTCTACTGAAAGTTTATCGACGTTATTTTTGAAAATATGTATTTGATTCGTTTTATTATTGATAATTTCGTCCAAAATAGGTAAACTTTCATTACATATTTCTTTTGAGAGGGAATGGGCAGTTTCGTCATCACTAATTTCAATAGGTGCGTCATTTAATATTGTCGGTCTAGGTTTATCAGGAGGTCGGATTTGTATGTCGGAGTGAATTATTATCTTAGGTTTCGTTCGCGGGACGGGGTCAGCTGTGTGAGTGTCTGGCGTTAATGAACTTGCTTGGGTATTGTTTACATTACTGTTAGAAATTTCTTGGCTTGTACTGGGTAGTTCAAAATTTTCTGGGTTTTCTACATAGTTCCTTAAAAATTCGAAAGTTTCTTGATTTATATCTCCTGGATTATTGATAACAGATTGGGTTTCATGAATATTCAAATTTATACGAGAGAGTGCGTCGGCATTGGAGTTTAACTTTCCCTTTTTATAAACAATTTTGTAATCATACTCTTCTAATTTGAGACGCCAACGAACCAATTTCGAATTGGGTTCTTTTAAATTAAAAAGCCACGTGAGGGGGCGATGATCGGTAACTATTGTAAATTTTCGACCATAGAGGTAGGGACGAAAGTACTTACAAGCCCAAACAATGCTCAATAACTCTTTCTCAATAGTACTGTAATTTTGTTCACTGTCATTTAGGGTGCGTGAGGCATAGGCAATAGGTTTGTCTTGTCCAATGGTGCCTTGGGATAATACTGCGCCGATAGCTATGTTGGAAGCATCAGTAGTTAGAATGAATTCTTTGGAAAAGTCAGGATACTGTAATATCGGATCATTACACAAAATTTTCTTACATGTGTTGAAAGCTTCTATGAATTTTTGACTATGAGTAACTTGAGCGTTCTTCTTTAAACAGAGAGTTAAAGGTTTAGTTATTTTTGCGAAATCTTTAATAAAGCGGCGGTAATATCCAAGTAATCCAAGGAATGATTTTATTTCTTTTTGAGTTTTAGGAATGGGGAATTTTTGAATACAGGAAATTTTTTCGGGATTGGGTTTCACTCCTTCTGATGTAATAATGTGTCCGAGGTAAGCAACAGTTTTTTGTAGAAAGTCGCATTTGTCAAGTTGTACTTTAAAATTCGCGTCACGTAGTCTGTCGAAAACTTCTTTGAGATTAATTATATGTTCTTGGAGAGATGTACTGAAAACTATTATGTCATCTAAATATACGAGACAAATTTCGTTTGTTAAACCACGTAAAATATTATCTATTAATCTCTGAAATGTACTGGGTGCATTTTTAAGACCGAATGGCATTCGTAAGAATTGATAATGTCCAGAATCAGTAGAAAATGCAGTTTTGGGTACATCATTTTCGTCAACTTCAATTTGATGATAACCGGAGGCCAAATCGAGTGTTGTAAAGTAATTCGCACGTCCTAGTCTGTCTAATATGTCCGTTATGTTTGGAAGGGGATATTTGTCACTAATAGTTTTGTCATTTAACTTACGATAGTCAATGACTACTCGCCATTTCCTTTTTTTACTAGCGTCGAGTTTCTTTGGAACGATCCAGATTGGACTGCTCCACGGGGATGTGGATGGTTCAATAATTTTTTGTTGTAACATTTTATCTATTTGGGATTTTACTTCTTGTCGATGGATTTCGGGAAACCTATACGATTTAGTAAAAATAGGTTTTTCGTCTGTGAGATTAATTTTATGTTTGACTTTATTTGTAAAGCTAAGAGGTATTTTTTCACAGTAAAAGATGTCCCTGTATGAATAACAAAGTTTACGTAAAGCGGACTTTTCTTCATAATTGCAATGATCAAGTCTAATATTTTTTAAATTTTGTTTTAGTAGATTATCTTCAGTTTCTGAGAGTTCCGAATTATCTTCGATTTTGCCGATAAAGTTAATCTCATTAGGGTTTAAAATTTCAACGTCTAAAGGTTCAGTAATTATGACTTCAAAGGGTTCTAAATTTGGATTTATAATTGTTGTTGTCGCGAAATAATTTTGAATATCAACTACAGCACGAGGGGATTCTAAATTGTTATCAAAATTATTGTAATCTAAAATACCGAGGCCATTTTTATAGCATACTGGAACTTTAACTATTTTTTGAGTTCGAGGTGGTATAATTAAAGAGTGATAACATTTTTGGAAATTTTTCTGTTGTTTTGAATTGGAGTTTTCCGAAAGTAGAGGTATTTGAACTTTGGGAGTCTTTAGTAATTTATTGTCGAGATCTATATTTGATCGTAGTCTTTTCAATAAGTCCATGCCAATAAGACCGTGATATTTTGGGGAAAAATCATAGATATAAAATTTATAAAATCGATTTACGTTAAAAATGTCGAAAAGTGGAATTATGGCAATTTCATTGTGAAAAGTAATATCGTGAGAGGTCTGAATACTAAAATCTTCATGAAAAATGCAATTACTGTAAAACTTATAAGCTACATCGGGGTTAATTATACTACGGGAACTACCTGTATCTATAAGGAATCTGGCATTAATTTCTGGAATTTCTATATACGTTAAATCGCTCTTATGTGGATGATTTAAGTCAATTATTACGTTGGGTTCTGTGGATTCGAAGCCTGGGAAAAATTTTCAAAACTTTCATAAGTTTCGTTCGGTACGAAATTTTCATCGGAGTTTTCATGGTAAAAATCGGGAAAAATTTCATCGGGATTTTCCGGGTTTTCGAGATTGTCGTCGAAGCTAAAATCTGCCTCTTCAATATTGTGGAGTTGTGGAGTTTGGTAATTTTTTGGAAAATTATTTCTGAATTGAGTTTGTATAGTAGGAATTCGTGATGTAGTAGACATCGGTTCAGGTTTATGTTGCGGAGTTATACCGGTGGGTTTAAAAACATTTCTGGAAGTGTTAGGGGCTCCAAATACTTGTTTATTGGTAAAAAATTTAGGGGAAGGCATATTCTGTCGAGGTTGGATGTTTATAGGTTGAGATGGGAATTGAGCTCTTTCGGGAAAATTTTGATTTTGGGAATAATTTTGATTTTGCGAAAAATTGTTATTATTTGGCGGAAACATTGATTGTTGTCGTGGTGTTATAGCTTGTTGATTATTATAAGAATTCATTTTTGGAAAGTGTTGAGGATTTTTATTTGGTAATGTTGAATTTTGGAAATTACTTGTTTGAGACTTTTGAAATAAAATAAAGTTTTCTTCTTCAATAACATACGATATTGCGAGTTCTAGACTGTCAGGATTTCTTAAACGAACCATATCTTGGATACGTCCAGATAGACCTCTTATAAAGGTTTTTAGTGAAAGTTCATCATAATTTTTAATCTTAAAAGCACGTTCTTCGTTAGTCATTTCCATTGAAATCATTTTAGAAGCGATGGAACTACGGCACTTTTGTAATCTCTGCCCAAAATTACGAAAAGATTCATTTTTGAAGGGTCGCGAAACAAGCATTTCTTGCACTAAGCAATCAAGGTTTCTTTGGTCACCGAAACTTAGTCTTAATAATTCTTTTAAATTTGCCCAATTTCTTACGTCAGGTCTACTACCAGCAATAACTAAAGCGTGTCCTGTTAATTTTCCAATAACAGCACGTATTAGGAAGGTATTTATGGGATCAGCGGGGTTTGCATTGGAATATGTGGAAATAAGAAAATCACAATGTTCTATAAAAATTTCGAGAGTGTGTGGGTCTCCATTAAAATTTGGAATTGTATCGACATACAATCTAAGCAGACTATAATTGATTGGTGCAGGTTGAGGTTGATTATTCATGATTTCTTCTTCAATTGTACCAATACTATCACTATCACTATCACTTAAATCTAGAGAACGGAACGAGTTTGAAATATCTTCGAGTGAATCAATTTTGAAATTTAAAATTGAAACTTAAAATGAAATTGAACTTCTTAACCTAACTTAATTATATCTTTTGAAGTATTATATGCTCTAATATTTCGCAAGACGCAATCTTATGAATAGATTCAACTAGAAAAACATATACACTGGATTTCTAGGGACCTAAGACTGACCTGTTTGCCACAGAAAGGACAAGGGAAAGGAAACACGGATTGGCCCTTACCTTGGTCTCTTCCTGGCTCTGCAGCTTCAATCGGATCTTGAAGTTCTTGTTTGTTGGGAGTTCGATACTCCAGAAGCGCGAGACCGATGGCGCCACGCAACTCAAACAATCCTACCGACTGCGCCACTTAACTTACGGGATCGGAACAAGACCTTTTAAAAAATGCAAAGTTTTTTTATTGACAACTAGTACAGAGTCTGATAGTCAAAAGTCGAAAAATGTGGAGCGCGATAGTTTATATAATTTAAGGAAAGCAGAATTCGCAAGATTTCAAGGTGTTCGAGAGTCCATCTAGACTCTGCTGAGTTTGTAGTTTCTACGGCGTAATTTCTATGATGAGGTAGCAACTTCTAGAACATAACTCGGGAATTTCATTGTTAGGGAATGAAAAACTAACAATCAGATATTTCACACAAATTCTAAAGAAACCGACAAATTGACACGTAATCATTCTCAACCACGTTGTACCTTAAAAATAATTTTTCAAAATTAACTGCGATTTCAGTGTACAGGGTGTCTCGGCTAAGCCATTACGAGTGGCTATCCCCATAAATTTTAAGATGAATATTTGTTGCTTCAAAAATTAAGCTTGTGTTATCTACGTGGATAAACGGTATCGAGTTATGGTTTTACAAGTTTATTGGAATTCTAAAATATGGAATACAAAATATACGTTCTAATGTTTATGCTAGACCGAAGGGATCTGCCGTGAGGACCACCCCCGTTCCGACTTCAGGTCCTTCCCTCCGGGTGACATGACACAGGGCCTGGTTAGTGTCTCAACCCGGGCGCCGGCCATTATGAACTCTACGGGCGTTCCGAATTTGAGATTGGCTAACAGTCGGCCTGACCCAATTCACGTCCGCGTGAATAGCTTATCTTTTGGAGCTTGGAATCAAAACACAATATTAATTGGACTGATCTATGCTACGGGACGAATAAACTATTCTATTCGTCTCCACTCGTGCTCATCTCACTAGATGACACAGTCGTAACAAAAGGCTTCAACCTTTCTGAGGGATGTATCCCCGTATAGGATACCCTCGATCGACGGGACCCTTGCAACTCATTAACCACGTAACGGTCATTATCAAGAACTTTCGTAACAACGAAGGGTCCCTTGAACTTAGGTTCGAGCTTTTTGCTCTTACCTTCGTTCCCACTTCTATTCGTGCGAATAACCATATGTTGGCCAACAGAATACGTAACGGGTTTAGCATGCTTTTTATCGTAACGTTCTTTATCGCGGCTTTGCTGATCAGCTATCTTTCGAGAGACGTTATCTCTCACAGTCTCCAGGTCATGCTATACGTCAACATCAGTAACCTCCGCGGAAAGAAATGCATCGTTAATGCCACGAGGACGGTACCCCAAAAACACTTCGTAAGGTGTTTTACCAGTGGCCGAATTAATCGTCGAATGAATTCCCCACTTAACCTGACTCACGGATTCGTCCCAGCGGGTCTCGTCTTCCGTCGATGCCGTCAAGGCTGACAGAATAGATCTGTTCATCCTTTCGACCTGGCCGTTAGCCCTTGGGGTCGCGGTAGCACACAATACTCGTTTAATATTTAAATTGTAACACCACTCAGTGAAGGCCCGACTCGTAAAGGCGGTACCACGATCACAGATTATTCTTCTGGGAACACCGAATAATTCGACTATATTATTTAAGAATTTAATTACAGGTGCTGTTTTGGTGTTTGACACAGCTTCCATAAAAACAAACTTCGTAAAAGCGTCAACGGCTACAATTAAATATGCATTTCTCTTGATGCTCGTAACAAAAGGACTCAGGTGATCAATATGTAGCGTGTCCATTGACACCCTTACTTTTTCTATCGGGTGTAACTCACCAGGTACTTTCCCAGAACTAGCTTTATTATACATACACCCTAACCAAGATCGGATGTAATTACGCACGTAATTCCTCATAGCTGGAAACCAATAACGGGCGCTAACAGATTCAAGTGACTTGTCTGATAGTACATCAGAATGCGTCGCCTCGCCCCTTTTGGGATCACCCATTTAAGATCATCTGGCGCTTTTCGGTACAGACGTTTATCTTTTAAAACGAAGTGTTTACGAATTTCTTTGTCCTCTTTATTACTTTGGGGTCGCGATAACATTTCGATCGTTTGGCGGCATTTAGCATCTTGTAGCTGTGCGGAAAGAACCCAATCTTCTTCGCTGACATTTACTGGCATTATTTCGAATGTTTCTATTGTACCTTCTTTAACGGTATCTCCCACAGGTGCCCTATTTAAAGCATCCACATGTGCCATCTTTGTACCACTTCGATATTCAATGTCAAAGTCGAACTCTTGGATGTTAAGCCACCATCTCGCGATCCGTGGTACGAGGTCTCTTTTCATGAGGGTGTGGCGTAACGAATTGCAGTCCGTAACTACTTTAAAATGGATGCCTACCAAATAAACTCGGAACCTTTTAAGACTTTCGACGACAGCAAGGGTTTCTAATTCGTAGGAATGGTAGTTCTGTTCATCTTTAGTTGTCGTGCGACTAAAGTACTGTACTAGTTTCAACGTATTATCTTGCTGTTTTTGCAGCAGTATACCACCCAGACCAATTTTACTAGCGTCGCAATGAACTTCAGTTAATGCTACTCGGTTGTACATAGCTAGTATAGGGCGTTCTGTTAACTTTGTCTTCAATAATTCAAATGTAGCGGTGTGTTGTTCCCCCCAAGCAAATTCGCAATCCTTCTTCGTTAGGGAAGATAGCGGTCTTGCGATAGATGCGAAACTATGGATAAATTTTCTAAAGTAGCTAGCCAAGCCTAGAAAGCGTCTAATGTCATGTACATTTTTCAGAGTAGGAAATTCTGATACGGCTCTAATTTTATCTGCACCTGGCCTTATACCCTGACCAGAAATCTCGTGGCCTAAGTATTGAATCTCTTCCCTTAGAAAATAACATTTTGACAACCGCAAGGTCATTCCGGCCTTTCGAAACAATTCTAAGATTTGTTTTAATTTGTCTATACCTTCGTCTATTGTTGCGGATGGTATCAATACATCGTCAAGATAAGCCAACGCAGTGTCAAAGCGTAAGGGGCCAAGGATTGAATTTATGGCCCTCTGAAAAACAGCGGGTGCGTTGACGAGACCAAACGGCATTCTTAGGTATTCATAATGGCCATCTGGTGTGATAAACGCTGTTTTATGATTGTTCGTCAAGGGCGATCTGGTGGTAACCAGAAGCTAGGTCTAAGCTTGTAAAATATTCGTTACCTTGAAGGGAATCTAATAGGTCGTCAATTCTGGGTAATGGATACTTGCCTTTTACAGTATTTCTATTAACATTGCGATAATCTATGCACATACGTTCCTCTCCATTCTTTTTCTTAACAAGAAGGATAGGGCTTGCAAAAGGAGACTCCGATTCGCGAACTATCCCATTACCAATCAAATCTTGAACAATGGTCCTTACCTTCTCTCGCTCTGTATATGGCATTCTATACGGACGGTAGGTAACGGGTGTATCGTCTGATAAGGTGATTGACATTTTCGTAACGTCAGTTTTTCCGACCTCGCGTAAACAGACAGCGAAACAGTCGCGATAGTCGTTAAGTAGATTTAATATTTTATTTCGATCACAATTACTTAATGTGGGATTTAATTGATTTTCTATATCTTCTGGTTTAAAAGGCTGGAATGTCTTAATATCTGTAGTCATGCATTGGAATTGCATTTCGTCAGTTTCTGGAAAACACGTGTGGGCCCTAGCGACTATCTTGCCTTTTTCGTAATAAATATCTTCGTTGGAAAGGTTAATGATGGGTACGAGACTGTGTTCAGCTAAATTTACAACACAGCGAGGGATGACATGATTTTTACCCGGCCAACTTCGAGTGCCTAAGTCGATGTAAACGTCATCAGAAAAATCATTGGTGTAAACAGAAATATGACCCATGTGTTGGGCGGGAATTACGGTGGTTTCTTTGGCACACAAAGCAACCTTCTTTGATGGTAATTGAGCAATTTTCGGTATAATAGTTTTGCTAATATCCGATGTATTACTACTAAATAATCGTATTTGATTGCCGTGAATAAATACCATGACACGGTCATTATTTACAAAAGGTTGTCCGATGATAATAGGGACACTCTGTATGTGGTCGGGAACAATTAATGCGACAACGTTAACGGTAGCTAAGTCAACTGTCAATCCTACCGAAGTCTTGGCGTTAACGAAAACAGAGCCCCCTCCGTAACCAAATAATCGCGCCATTGTTGGTTCATGCCGTAAGCATAATTGTTCAGAAATTTATATTTTTATTGTGACAGCGCCGCAACCACTATCTACAACGTCGATTTGGACATTGCGATTGGAAGTGTCCGCGCATCTTGCAGTTGAAACAGTGCACACTCGATAAATCATGGTGTTTTTGATGCGGCGGCTTATATTTCGACCCCAGCGTATGTCTCAAGTCCATTCTAGGTACACGTCTGATAGAACTTTCAACCGCTTTCGTGACGGGTTGTTTTTCATCGCGTAACATCGATAGGTATTCCTCGTAAAGGGCCTCCGGCGTTACGTAGCGACCTGCGCGCGCACTGTTTTGGATGGTGACATTAGTTATACCGTCAATTATACATGAAACCGCATTTCGAGCAGTTATGTGTGTTAAGTGCGAATTAACTCCATTTTCTTAAAATAATACGTTGTCATCGTTTCTTCGGGTTTCTTTGTTCTCTCCAGCATCTTTCGCAGCGCGGCGGCATAGTCTACATGTACGGGAAACGTTTTGATTAGTAGAGTTTTCCATTCGGCCCATGTCGTCGGATAGCTCGATAAGCTGTGGCACCACGATTTCGCCATCCCTTTTAGTCTTGCTTGCATTTGATATACAGTGGTTATGTCGTCCCAGTTGTTAATGTTTTTAATTTGGTCAACCTTCTCTAACCACTGATATGCCGATATATTTTCATTTTCCGGGTCGAACTCAGGTATGCAGTCACTCCGGATTGGCAAACGTTGATGCTCTGACTGTACCCCATGTCTATTGATCATATTCTCTAGCAATTTCAATGTTGTCAATTCTGTTATTAGCGTTTACGCAAAAAGCCTAATAACGGCCACTGTGATAAATATTTTTAATTAATTTTTGTCTCAAAATGTGAGCAATTACTTAGATTAAAATTTGTATTGACCAATGTTTAAAATTATGCGTGTTACTCGCTACAGATCGAAAAAAGCCATTTTATGGGTCAAAATGTTGAATCACCACATACGTGCTGTACATTGAGCCTTAAAGACCGAGGAAGGTTTGTAGACGTACGTAACTGCCTACTTGTTGATGGTATCTTTTTTGATCTGCTGTCGTCAGCAGGCTCGATGGCTTTTCTTTTGTCCTGGCTTTTTGATCGGCGTTGATTGTTTTGTTGATCGTTAGCAGGAGAATTATTATCTGAACTCTCAGAGCTGCTGGTGGAATAGATTCTCCTTCTTCCCATTGTGTTTACGTAACACACAATTAACTTATCACAAATTAAACACAATAATGTCGGCAATAGGTTGTCCGTAAGTTCACCCCGCACCTGAACTGTTATCTACGTGGACTAAACGGTATCGAATTATGGTTTTACAAGTTTCTTGGAGTTCTAAAATATGGAATACAAAATATACGTTCTAATGCTTATTCTAGACCGAAGGGATCTGCCGTGAGGACCACTTCCGTCCCGACTTCAGGTCCTTCCCTCCGGGTGACATGACACAGGGCCTGGTTAGTGTCTCAAACCGGGCGCCGGCCGTTATGACCTCTACGGGCGTTCCGAATTTGAGATTGGCTAACACTTGTATAGTTTTTTTCTAGGAATTGAACGCCGCCAAGAAAAAGACAATTGAATTTCAAACAAAAAGTTTTCTTAAAAAAAAATAGACGACGACTATGTTTATTGTATATGCTTATTGGGTTAATAAAATTTCATTCAATAAAAAAACTACACAAGTTTAATTTTTGAAACATCAACTTATCTTAAAAATTTCCAGATACCTAAGTAGTTGTTCATGACGTCTTGGCTGGGACAAAAAAATCACTTCCAGCAAAGCCTTGTAAAAAAATTGAAAATACTTACATAACTTAAAATAATAAAAATAATAATAAAATTTTATCAAAAAGCAAGGCTAGGCGATATTGAATTTTTGATATTTTCTCAATATTGGTAGGTATTAGGCAATTCGTTCATAGGCGTAAAATGGTAAAAATTTGAATTTATCGACTATCCGGGAACTTAAGTCCATATTTAGAACAATTTTCAAAAGCCGATATTCGTGCGTAAATGCACTAAAGTCTAAAGACAGGTATATCGACCATTTAGGCACTTGCCGAAACAATAATATTAAAAAATAAATTTGGCGCAATCGATATTCGTTCGACAATGACAAAATACTAGAAATTTCCACGTCCTGGCACATATAAAATGCAAAAAAAATAAAAATATAATATTTGGATGATATTTAACAATTTTCATATGTCGATATTCGCGATATGCGTTATACAAAAGACTGAGAAATATAGATCATTCCGGCACTTGATAGATGATATTGAAGAATTTTGCAAAATCGATATTCGTTCGACACCGATAAAATCCTAAAAATCCATAAATTTCGACCGTCCCGGTATATTTTCGGACAATGTCGATCAAAATTACAAAATCGGTATTCGTTCGATACCGATAAAATAAAAAAAATATCAACCGTCCCGGCACTTTTCTTGGATGATAGCACAGAAAATATAGTTCCACAACAGAGAGCTCCTTAACAATAACTGTCAAATGGACTCCAACTTGAGACTCCGAAAACAAGGACATTGCATTTCTTAGGAAATCATATTTTCCTAAAATATAATCTTCCCAATTTATAGATTAGCGATCATCTAATAGTGGACCTCAATATCATTGCATTTGGAAAATATTAAGCTTAAAAGTTGGAGTCCATTTGACAGCTGTCATTAAGGAGCCTTCTGTACTGGATATATTTTCTGTGATGATAGGTATATCTAACAATTCTATAAAATCTATATTGAATATAGTATATTCATTCGATACCGATAAAATACAAAAATTCCAAACGTATTTACATCCAGACACTTTTTCATACAATATCGAACAATTTTCCAGGCATGATTAGCTACGTATTATAATTTGATCTATGATTATTTATATTATTGTTATAATTATACCTAGATATAAAGTCGATAATCTCTTCGAATGTTATCAACAATAAAGTTAGACAGACATTTTATGATAGTGTTTTTAACACCCTGTATATCAAAGACTTCACCGCGATTGGATTCATGATTTTTTTTCTGAATCATTTTGAACCATCAAAATCGCCCATATTTGCCAAAAAAAGGATTATGACACACCCTGTAAAGAATTATTAAAATTACAATAATTGGTATTGAAAAAAACTTAAAAATTGTCATGGTTTTCTTGCTACGGCCGATATCACCTACTTTTGCAGGTGCGTTTACACTGTTGTATGCAAAGTATGTGGCAGAACTTTCCATATCAAAACTGTTTTCCATAACATTCCCTTCGGAATTAAAATCGAAATCTGGTCTATTTTGGGTGGTTTTATTATTAATTTTGCGGAGTAGTCGCGACATATTTCCTTATTTGCGTTGTATTTCTTATATCCCAGTACATTCAAAATACTTTCTTGTGAGCTACATTTTCAATTTATGTTACAAAGGCAGGAACAACAGATTTGTTCAGCAGTGTCCGGTAAATATGTGAACACTATTAAAAATATGTGAACACTATTAAAAATATTCAATTTTTCGACATAAAATTGATATATCTCCTAGTAAACCCTTTTCAAAATTTCGGAATATATCCGGCAGGGCTGGCTCTAGGCGGGTACGAACGGTGAGGCGCACCCGGCCCCGCGTTTTGACCGGCCCCATACCTCAGAGTCCCGTGTACTGGGTGATCCAGTAGCGCATTTAAGGGTGGGGCCGAAACCATATCGGAATTTGAAAATATGCACAACAGCTTGTAAATCTGAAGATATTTGGATTTCCTAAGACAACCTTTAAGTAATTTCCCTTAAAATTCATGTGTTATCCGATGATAAGTTGCGCTTGCAGTATTTTGTTTTTTTGTAATACACAGGGTGGTCAAAAAAAAATACAAAAAAAGTTAAAAAAAAATTTTGACTAGGTGGCTGTGACTTTAAATCTGACATCCACCTTTGATTCCAAGCAACTTTTGTAAGTAACTTTTTACCGTATTTTAAAAAATAAGGGTACTTTACACCTGAGTTATTTTGACATTTTTGAATCTACCTCGTATCCAAAAAGAGATATTTAAATTTTGATATGTGCGTTTTGAGTCTGAAATGATGCGCCAACTTTTATCAAGAATAAAATTTTCTGCAAAATAAATAATAAAAAAGTTTGCCATTTGTGTCCAACTTTCTGCCGGACACTGTATTATAAGCACTTCTTTAGGTTAAACAATTCAACAAAAATTGTCCCTCCCCCACTCGAAATTAATTTCCTACTTTTAGGAAATTGGCGGAACTTTTTAAAGTGACATCATATAAAAAATATACCATTCTAGTGGCTTACCAATTGGAATCTGATTGTAACAAAAATAAAGTTAACGACGTGGTAACGTTACAAGCCATTTTCAAAAATGTATTCGTAAGGGATCCAGTATTTAGGGGTGGGCCGGTGGGGTCGAAACCATTTCGATTCCATTTTTTCCATTTGTAAATCGGAAGATATTGGGATTTCTTAAGACTAATAATTTTAAGTAATTTCCTTATAATTTTTAAAAAATTTCACCTGCGGTGCGTTTTGCTGAATTATTTTAAATGCACTTGTTTAAAAAATATACAAAAATTATTCCTCACCCCACCAGAAATTTTTCTCTATATACCGTCACTGGAGTGATCCAAATTCATCGCCCCGTCCTACTTGTAGGGAAAAACGAAGGAACTTTTTAAAAAGTGACATCATATGCAAGAAATATACCATTCTAGAGACGTACCAATTGCAATCTGATTGGAGCAAAAATAGAGTTATGTCACACGCCATTTTTCAGTCGGGGCCGCGCTCGTTCATGCGGCACCCGGCCCCACAAAAGCTTGAGCCGGCCTTGTTATCCGGGTAATACCTTGCGGTCCCGCGGTTGGTGCAAAAAACTATAATTATATACCTAAGATACTCTACTTGCATGACAGCAGTCTTACTACTGAGATTAAGCTGCGATTAACTGACAGTTTAGTGTTATCTCACACTACTTCAATATAGTCTACTGGACGGCACTGTCCAACATAGATAAATATATACGCTTCAGAAATTGCTGAATGTAGGTAAGTGGGGCTTATCGCCAGGTCAAGTGGCTTTATCTTCAAGAAAGCATTGAACTCCAGTTATCGTTTTTGTATTCAAATTTGGGTGAATGATCTCTTGCAGAAAATGTTCACGGAGCGTCCTAAATTAATTATTTGCCTAGTTTCACCACGCCGAACGAGCCTATCCAGAGAGTTCTTTCTCTTATATGTATACATATACTGCTATGTCGCACACAATAAGGTAATTTTGCAACTTTTATACAATAGGCTATGTTTGGTAAAGTGATTTATTTTTAAGTGTTCTACTAACTGTTAAAATAAATTCTTCAACTTTTAAAACAATATAATAACAAATGCAATTCTAGTGCATGTTACTTCATGAATTACCTTTTCTCGTCCTGTCTTCATGAGAGGAGGTACTAAATATAAAGTAGTAGTAAATAGTAGTTATTAAATATAGAAAAAGTTAATTAGGTATATACTACAGCGATGAAATCCTTCTTGGTCTTGTCTCCGGCGAACAAAAATATTAACGCATTTTAGCAATAATTCTCGCAATAGTGATTTATTTTAATCCAGTGATATAGCGGCGACGTAATCTTCTGCAAAAAACTCCTCAAAATGCCCGCTGGTATTGGCGAATATAGAATTCCTCGGAATAGATGTCTGGTATAACAAAACGGCCATTAATAATCATTTGTCTGGCGCCCTGCCTCTGTTTAATCAATTTATCTTCGCTTTCACACATTGCTCACGTTTCGATGCACGTCTCCTATATGGATATCATGGAGGATCAGTTTGATGTCCTTGCTAAGTCTGGATCTAAAAAGTCAAAAGTTTCGACAGTTTTTAATAAAATCTCACATTTTTATGAGAAATTAAAAGCATTTGTTTTCTATTCATCGTAATAGTTGATGGTATTAAAGAAAATTATTTTTCATAAAAAAAATTTGAATCTACACACGTCTACCGCGAAATTGACAGTGATTTTATCTTTTTAGGGGATATTCAAGATGCTCCAAAAACTTGGTTGACGCCTGTCTCTCTTGTCATCTAGAGCCCTCTTATCCAGTGGCTTATTACTAGGCCTACTCTTCCTACTAAACCCCGCACTTTGAAAGAGAAAAGCATCGGAATTTCGTGACAGAAGTTTGAAATATTTATTGTGAAAATATTCCCATCATTTACAAACATTAAAGATGCTATTCATTCAACAGCATGATATCGGCTCTTGAGCAGGAAAAGCCTGGATGAATCCCATCTTAGGAATTATTGAGCTATCGGGCCTACCTCGGACCTGGATCCGGAACTACCCTGAATTCTTCTTCAATCTTATCGTTCCACAACAGAAGGCAGTGCTTGGTCCCCACAAGCACAAAATCTCCACGATGCTGCGGCGGCGCAACTGGTAGCTAGGTGCTGAAGAAAGATTGTCTACAGCAGTAGTCGACGAATCTGCCTCAGCAACTGTTGAAGCTTTTAACGTCAAGTCATACGACGGCTTGCTCATGTCCTGTTTACAAGAGGTGCTGATCGTAGATGGAGCATTAGTTAATAGGAGCAGATCAACATTTAGCTTTTAAAATCTTACAGCTGTTTCTGCAGTTGAAGCGCTTACTTTTAAAATGTCAGATTCATTAGTAGAGTTAGTTAAAGTCGGTATAAATATCTTAGTCGGGGTCAAAACGTCATTATGTGCTTCTTCATTAGAAACGGTGCCTTCTAAGTCACCACTGTGATCATCTTTATCGGTATCAGCTTCTTCGGGTACGTATTTACCGACTGGTGCAGGCCGTAGGTCATTAATATAAGTCGAGGTGATTTTATTGTTACACTGGATTTCATAGAAGAGGTTACTAAGTTTTTTACGATCTCGTGGGGACCTGTCCATTAAGGTGCCAGTGATTCTTTGTGTTGTCAAAATTCCCGAACCATGACCAATGTTGAAAGTAGTCTGAGGTTCAATATCAGAATCAGCGCACCTGGCTTGAAAATGCTGCTGATTTTTTCTGATCAGCTCAATTTGTGTTACTCTTGATTCAGCGGCACATATATCGCGCATATATATACCGCGTGTGCAAGTTCGAATCCGAATAAGGCTATCGATGGAGACATGTTCGTGGAAGAATTCTTTGGGGTTCGAGCTATGCGTAAAGCCTGTGGTAGATATACATACCACTTATCATCTGATTTTCCAAGTAATAGTGTTCGTAAAATCTTCTTTATTTCTTGTTTACAGCGTTCGACCTGATTACTTTGTTGATGGTATCTGGGTGTATAGAAGAGAACAATATTATTTCTTAACTGAATTGTAGCCTGTTATCTGATATTATTTTCCACAGAATTCCATATCGGCAAAAAATTTCATTTTCCAAGAATTTTATAGTTTTTTTTGCTTCTACATTATGGAACCATTAATAATAAGAAGAATAATGCTCACCCTCACAGTACTCCAAACTAGGAGTACCCCAGAAGCAACAACATGCTTGTGCGGGGGAGGGGGGCAATTACTATTATTTTGTCTTCGTTGCCATTTGCGGCTAGGGCCGACGAAATACAACTAGGATAGCATCCGCTCAAGTACTACGGAAAACCCTATTAGTAAATCACACGGATAGAGCTATTTAGGAGCAATACCGTGAACCCACATTTGACCAGCGCTCTTGGCCATAGCGGTGTTTTTCTTTAAAGACATGTGCATGCGCCTGCCTCGAACCAAGGCAGAAAAACATGCAGTCTAAAAAGTCAGCGCCGGTACGACCGACGCCACCGCGGCCCCAAAATTATATCTATATATAGGTATCTATGTTGTTCGTTGTATAAAGCAACCCTTCTTTGAAGTTTTAAAATAAAAGCTTTTTGCGAAAATTAATAAATATTTTTATCCTTTTTTGACAATGTTATATTTATTTCAGAAAGAATTGACAATCTTAAAAAATCAGTTGGTGTTCTCACTGTTTCTAACAAAACAGCCTTCTCTTCATTCTCAAACACCAAATTGTCTAAGTATAAATACTGTGATACAAAAATAATCTATAGATTTAAATATTTAATATGATTTTCAACATGCCGCCCGCCTTGGAAGGTTGCAAGTCCTTTCAACAAATAACACCAAAATGTTCTCGTTTTTAGATAGTCTCTTGTCCCGCTAGTGGGCATATTATGTTCGAAAATGATCTCTTGATTTTGCCCTGAGCCGTCTGCACCGTTTCGATGCGGGAAATTCCATCTTTCCCTATATGAAGCTCCAATATAATCTTTGATTAAAACCATCGCACTTTCACGCAGCTGGCCTTGATTCTTCGACCATTTTGCTCTCTGTTGAAGCTCGGAAATATACTCTCTATGCCAGCGACTCCAGAAATGTTGCTGGCATTGCTGAATAAGCTGGAACCTTGTCATTCTAATCATTGGCATTTCTTGAAAACTCTGCTACCAAATTATGTTGTTATTCGTTGTATAAAGCAACCCTTCTTTAAAGTTTAAAAATAAAAGCTTTTTGCGAAAATGAATAAATATTTTTATCCTTTTTTGACAATGTTATATTTATTTCAGAAAGAATTGACAATCTTAAAAAATCAGTTGGTGTTCTCACTGTTTCCAACAAAAAAATTGTCTAAGTATAAATACTGTGATACAAAGATAATCTATAAATTTAAATATTTAATATGATTTTCAACAATCTATAGATAGGACTTCGAATGGTTGACTTGGTGAGTGGGCCTCCATTGGAGCTTGTTTTTGAACTTGCCGCTTCTTCACTGACATACAGATCACGCAGTTTTTAATATATTATCATACTAGTCGAGACATGATTTTAAAGTAATACTTGCGTATAATTAACCGAACTGTTCCATCAATATTTGAATGTAGGATATCTACTTTATTGAGACTACGGTCAGGTTGATTAGATATTTTTGTTTTCTTTTTTGTTGTTGTTTAGTGACGAAAGTTGGAGGTACCAATCGGTGCTCCTCTAATTGGGATTTTTTGAACGTCTTATCTTTTGGGTTACGGCTAAGGAAGTCCAGAAGTTCGTTGTTCTTCCCCTCGCAGTGTAGAAGTTCAAACGAGTATTCCTGTTGGAGTACTTACCACCTGGTTAATTTCGCTTTGCTATCTTTAAATTCTTTATTTAACCGAAAGAGAGTCCTGGAATCACTTCTAGGAAGTGTCGATATTTTCGTATAGCCCATATCACGGCTAAGCTCATTACAGTGATACTTTGATTAATTTTTCGTGAAGTGAAGGGGCACTGGCGTAGGATATAATAAATTTCTCATCGTTGTCACCTGACTGGAAGAGAACTGAGCTCATTCCTCGGGATGATGCGTCGGTCGAGATACACATTGGTTCACGTTTTTAAATGCTTCTCCGTGAGCGAGCTTCCAATGGAACCGAACCTACCAGTATCGATTAAAGCAGGAACAGATTTGTTGTTGATAATAGTGTAACGAAAAATGCCTCTAAAAGATGTTATATCAGCTTTCAAGGAATATGTCTGCACGGTTTTCTAACCTACTCAAAGATTTAGCGGATAAATTTTAAATTTGGGTATTCTACTTACAGTTTTATATTTTTGTAATTAATTTAGAGACATTTTCCGTCATATATTTGTTGGCCTGAGGCCCCCAGGGCCCCATTTTCCTTTAGATTCATTGTTTTCCCTGTAAAGCTTCCATAACTTTCTAGAAAGTTTACTGGAACTTTATGATTTGTGAACTATCATTGGCCAGGAATATTCTAGAGTATTCTACAGTCTTCCTTTTGAGTATATAAGCCCTGGGAATTGGGCCTGGAGGAAGTGAAAGGTTAGAAAGCGATTTTGTGCAAATTTTGGAGCAGAAAGAATATTCTTGTAATGTGACAGTAATCTGAAAAGTTTATTTGTAATATTTGAAGGCTAAACAATAAAATTGGTAACCAAGGCAACGAGTTTGGTCTGTGATTGTTGAGATACAGTACAATAGTGTCTAATCTAGGTAAATACGTTGTTGGTCGGATATTGTAAAGAAGGGCTGGTTCTAAAAAAATATTTAATGATTTCCACTGGAGGTTCGGATTAGAGGTCGGAGTCGATGGGAAAATGTTTCGAACGACCCTCTGCCGGTTTACCTGCTTGTTGTAATAGGGCTTATGCGGACAATCGCGGTGAAAGTGTCATTGTCCACATTACCGACAAGCCGATGGTGGTTTGGTATCTGGGTCAGCACAAAATCTATAGGTTTCATCTCTCCGTGCAGTCGAATTTTGGCGTGGGATGTTTTCATAGTTTTGTTGCAATCTTTTCGAAAATTGTTTTTCTTCTTCTAGGTCTTTGTCGATGTTTGGGGATACTTGTATCAACTCCTCACAAGAACGTAAAATATTAAAATTCCTAAGACGTGATCGTATTTCTGGACGTAATAACTCAATTATTGTAGCAGCTTTTAGGCTTTCGGGGCGATGTGGCTATAACCTGGTAAATAAAGCGAGCTTTCGTAAATAAATACATCGCACTTTTTATTCGAAGTTTGTTTTTCACCGAATAGCCTAGAAGTGCAAGACGCTATTACCGAGATGGCGTCAAATTTTGAGAGAAATCTTTTGCGAAAACTACGCCATGAGACATTCAAGCAGCTGTATACGTGGGGCCATATCAACGAAGAGTAACAAATTTTTGTATCTAAACACGTCTACCGCGAAATTCAGAGTGATTTTATCTTTTCAGGGGATATCTATTATTCTCCAAAAACTTGGCTGACGCCTGTCTCTCTTGTCATCTAGAGCCCTCTTACCCAGTGGCTTATTATTAGGCTGACTCTTGCTACAACAATGGTCAGTTGTTTTCCATGGATAACTCGATTAAGTAACCAGCTTGCACCTTGCTCACAAAAAATCATATTTCCTACATACATATTTTTTTACACAAGTTTTCTCATCGTTTTAGCTTCACTGGCTTCACATCATGTATCATGTACCTAGCGGAACGCGCGTCGAGTGCATCAAACAAAGTTTTGGTGTGTGGAGTTAAGCAAAAGAAGTATTTTGAGAAATATTTACATAAATGATGTCAGTTTGAGGTTACAACGGTGCAAATAGGCCCAACAATGAATTTTGGTAATCAAATAAGGTATATAAATGTTCGATTGAATGTTTAATTGAATGTTCAATATGAGTGAATGCGTTCAATTTGAGGCCTACGACAATAGAAAAATTCAGCATAAATACTCAATAATTTAAACAAGAAAAATATGCAAAAATAATAACAAAAGTATATCACCTATAGTTCTTGTGTGGTGTGGCCTCTCGGTTTGGCTGGATCTGAGCGTTGACTGAAATATTCTTTCAGTCAACGATCTGAGTCAATGAATATTCGTAAACTTAGGTATAAAAAAATCTCTCAGGGCGTCAGTAAACAGACCAACAAAAAAGGAAGGCGGACAGAAAATCGATATTTTTTGCTTTGCACTACGGTGCAGCATCAAGTGATATAAAAATGTAAAAGTAAAGGATAAACTGAATAAAAAAATGTTAAATGAGTTCTTGAGACAAAAGTGAAGCTTGATTTAATAGGAAATTTAAGAAAATAATAGAAATAATTGATTGCATCTGACAAACTGGATCAGTTCCGAACAGTATTTGAACGATAATTTGTGACCAAGGATTATTTGAATGTCAAAGCTATACCAACTGTGAGAAATAAAAATAGAGAAGACACTAAACACGTGCCAAAATAAAAAGAGTGGAAAAACTTCGATAAAGAAATCGGTCTGTATGTTGGAGACGGCGAAATATACCCGAATTAAATGAAAAATTTATCAAATGTGAAACGTGAACCTATATGTATAAAAAAAACTTGCTTCAAATATTCGCATTTGATATACCTACGCCAAAATTAAATCGTTTGAATTTAGAAGTTAATATTTTAAATGATTCACCAAATTGTTGCTTGCTAATACGTTGTAATGGAAATGACAATATTTCCGTTACAACGATGTAATAATTATTGTGGATTAGTTTTTATGCGTGGATTTAACTACTAAGCATTTCATTTTTCATGCCAAGATTACAGCAAAGTTGTGGCCCTGTATAGTAAGAGTCTTTGTTCTTCTCATGCAAAGATGTCGTTCTAATTTGGTACAGAACCGTGTTTTCTTCTTTCGTGAATTATGCCTAAAATCCGTGCCTCTGCTTCACTGGTTGCATGGAAATAACGAAATTAACACATAATGCTGTTATCTACGTATATATTCATATTGGATATAAACATTTATTTCAATATTTCTATTTGTTTGGAAGGTATAAAAAATTCGATATTTTTTTAGAAATTTTATAGCCCTCTGTATCTTAAAAATGAAGAGTTTGTGGAACTATATTATTTGACACGAACTTTTTATTTCATAATGACAAATTCTATCCAATGATTAAGTCCATAGAGGCTCTAAAAAATTCTAAAGTAAACAAAAATATATATATTTTCAAAGTGTATTAAAACCCCTTATTAACGCCCTTTCCTAGTCAGCTTGTAAGCTCGTGCGTTAAGGCCGATGCGTAGTTGCCATTTGTACAACATAGCGTAAATTTACGAATTTTTACGTTTTCACAGAAATTTAAAAAATGTAGAAATGTTGAGATAATCCTAAAAGATCGATAATTTTTCTGGTTTTCAATTTTTTTCTTTTGTGAGGATAAAAACATCATGGCCTAAGTTAATTTATTACCTTTTGTGTTGAATAAATAAATTTCACTGTTTTCCTTTTCTGGTTGTATTTTCCCACTTTCACAAATTAAGTTTACATAACTTGGTTTAAACAAAAATTAGCCGAGGAATAAAAATGTTGTGCGCTCTCTCACCTAATAATAATGCGCGAAACCGGAAACCTAACCTTTCCAAGTCACATCCGGTACGGGGGCAAGTTTAAATTAAAAAATTAAAATAAGGCTACACTTTTGTAAATATCATTTAACTACTAAGCATTTCATTCAAATGTCAAAAATGTGTTGAGCACCAATTAAAACTGCGCACAAGATGTACTACTGTATAGAGGAGTTGTTCAAAAATGCCCACTAACTGGACTACATAGATTACATACTCAAGTTTATTCTATTCGTGAGCCATAGAACTTAGTACCCCCTAGCACGTATAAGAAATCCGCTATGATTCAGTAATAAGCCCACTGGCGTATAATAAAACTGCAAATCTACATCTATGTATGTTGGAGAAAGAGCACGAGTATGGTGAGTTATGGTAAAGAAGAAACCGGAGGTAGCAGCCATCGTACGGCGCGGATCGGTGAGCGCGGATCGGAGACGTAGGTACGTGTCCTCCCCTCTAATTAGAAATTGCGTTGGTTGTAGGTACGACGTAACTGCGCGGTGCACGCGAACGGCAACATAGCATACCGGAGCGCCGAGTTACTGTGGTACTAAGGCTGATATGCCCCTTGTTTTCGACTTCGGCAAAAAACATTTTTTTTTGCATTTTTATATTTAGTACCTTTGTCCCCCGCACTATGTGGTTACAATTTATTGCATCCTGACTGAATCACCCTGTATAATTTAGAAACCCCGGACAAGGTCAAATATTGATCCCTTCTGACATTGGCTGTGATAAATTTAGATCTCGAAGCCCCAGCATAGCTCTTAGAAGTATACTCTGGAAAATTTTCAGTCGACAATATTAACTATAACACACGAAACGCTGTAGCTCAAAAGATTTCGTTTTCAAAATTTGTTGCATCGGTTTTTAATTAATTTTTAATAATTTAAATTTGAACAACACTAAAAAAACTTTCCACTTCACGGCAACTGGCTCTACGCTTCGTAAAGTCTTTATAGAGTTCGGTGCGACAACCCGTTGACCAGTGTTCTTAAATTTCATCCATTAAAACAAAAATCTCGTTAGCCGGTGTTTAATGTGGTGCCTCCCCCTACGAACGAGCTCAAAAGTAAGGAAGAAAGGAAAATCTCGAGGCAGGAAAGTGAGTGCGAATGCCTTGTTTATCCGCGAGTTTGCCAGCAACGCTCCTACCTCGTTTGCCTTCCACATTCGTTGCGGTTTTGGTGTAATTTTCTATTAAGCCAGCCCCGACGAAATTGAGGGAGGCTTTGTTGAACTTTGCGCCCTTATTTTGCAAGGCTAGGGTTGTGGTTGTCCGGAAATTCATTTCGGAAAATCACAATAGACCGGAACTATTTGAAAAATTAATTTCGACACCCACTTTTCATCATTCGTAACTTCGGTATGTTTCAGTCGTTGTCGTCAGACGAGCCGCCGCATCTTTACATCACATTATGTGAGTGCTATAAAGCATAAAATAATTGTAAAGTCATCCAATGACAGACGTTGTTGTCCATAGGAAATTAACCTATTTCTTTTGGATAACTAGTAGAAAATTAATGCGGTAGATAATGGACCACATTTACTTACGGCGGCCAAATATAATAAACAATTTGGATGTAAGAATAACGAGTGTAACAACAAGGAAAAGTGGTAATGGGCAAGCACTCAAAATTAACAAAATATACCTAGTAACCGCATACACGTGTTTCATGCTATATAGAATAAAAAAGATAGAAGAAGATCTTGGTTTATGAAGATTTCCACGCAGGTCGCTTTAGCAGCCTCCGTGGCGATATTAGTACAAGCCCCAAATCCAGGGTATGTTCTGACTGCTGAAGCTGCGAATGTGCTGTTGGCTCCTGCCTAGACTTCATTTGTTGCTTCCCAAACCATGCCTCTTTCTTTGATTTGTTTATGTTACACCGTACTGATTTGCCAAATAGCATGAAACACGTATATGCGGTTACTAGGTATTTTATATTAATTTTTTATAACTTTTTCTTATACAGGGTGTTTCAAAATTCACAAAGATTTCAATTGCGTATTTTTGAGGCAAAGATAAGACTTTCTTTCCAATAAACATGTGTCCTAAAATGTTGGCTCCTGCCTAGACTTCATTTGTTGCTTCCCAAACCATGCCTCTTTCTTTGATTTGTTTATGTTACACCGTACTGATTTGCCAAATAGCATGAAACACGTATATGCGGTTACTAGGTATTTTATATTAATTTTTTATAACTTTTTCTTATACAGGGTGTTTCAAACTTCACAAAGATTTTAATCGCGTATTTTTGAGGTTTGCCTTTCTTTCCAATAAACATGTGTCCTAAAATGCACACCCTCCGAGCTAAAAAAAGTGTAGACTGCCCCTAAATCCCCCCAATATAAGGTTTACGTCATTTTTGAGACTAAAAATGACGCTTAAAGAAGCAAAACTTTTTTTAAGGTGAACAACAATAATTATTAGTTAGCAGGGCTTCTTTTCCCGTGATGGCCCTTATAGATACTTTATTCTTATACTTTTCATAATATTTTTATATTATTTCTTTTTTTAATTTTGGCATCTGACCTAACCTAATCTTCAATCTCCAACAATAGGTTTGTTATAACAAGTACCGACCTCGGAGCAAAACCAACTTGAGGAGTGTCCATAGTTGTGGCTATGCTGACACCACGGCAGGCTTACAAGCGCCTATACACAATACTCCTTTTATTAAAGCCTCTTTTACAAATAACAGTTTGCGCCCAACAAATCCCCCAATAAATCTTACAATTTATTTTTCCGAAAACTTTATTTGAAATAAATGATTGCTTTATTGATAGGGTAACTTTGTGTAACATTTATTATCCATGGCCTACCTTCAGAGATATTTTTGAATAACCCGAACTGCCGTAACTTTTTTGTTTCAAGAGTTATCGAAAAATGTTTCCCAATGACATTTGTGGGCAAAACTATATAGTTGCTTTAAAAGCCTACTTAATCAGAATTTAAAACAATGCCATGGTTTAATGTGTGCTCTCTTAGTACCCACCGAAAACAATGTGCCCATTTTATTGTAGCGAGCCGTGGCCTCGAATCCTGTACGTACCTTCATGTCTTAGGTATTTTTTTCCCAACATACTACATTGGAAATCTTGGAAATTTCTTGCGAGGTATCGGTATCTTGCACATTTTTCACATTTTTTAAATTTTATATTATACATGACAGCTAATAAATAATAAAAAACTAAGTGTTAATAGAGCACACAACAAACCATGCTGTTTCCAAATTCTGATAAACTAGGTTTAAGGCAATCAGTTTTGCCCACAAATTTCATTAATTATTTTTTTCGGTACTCATGAAACAAAAAAGTTACATGCCGAAGAAATTTGGGGATTTTGAAAGATAACTCGGAAAGTAGGCCATCCTGGATTAAAACTGGTCTTTTTATTTCAAAAACTAAGGATATACTCCAACTTTATTTTTTTGACACCCTATATAATACCCTGCAAAAGTTTCTATTATACTTAGAAAAATAGTTATTTGTGTAACTAGTGCAAAAAGTGCATATTTGTTGCACGAGGCATGAAGTTTTCAGTTCGAGACGCTGTCGAGAGCTGAAACATGCAGATGTTGCACAGAATATTTTACGATCGAATTAAATTTGTTATTATTTCAAATTTTATTGATGAGTATTTTACAATACAAGAAATATTAGGTACTGATTCTTAGAAGAGTTCTAACAGTATCATGAACAGATTATACTAACGTTATTTTTATAAATTATTTATTTACTTTTTTGACTTAATTTCAATTTTGATATACCAGCTAGAGCAATTTGCTATGGTAACTCATGGACAAACTTCAATTCCAGTAATTTTTTCAAATTTGTTTTCTTCATTGCCTGTGAAGGTCTCAGGTTCTTCACTTAAAACTCTTTTTCGAATTGTTGTGAGGTTTACGGTTTTCAGAATTTGAGCAGCTATTTCAGTTTTTTTAGAAATTGACTCCTCGATATAGCCCTCACCTACAGTTGAAAATTTCCATCCTCCAAGGCGTTTTAATGTTAACAGGACTGCCCCAGATTCCATAAGCAATGCTGTAGAAGATCTGCGAAAACAGTGTCCTGCGTGTATTGCATTGGGTTTTCAATTTTTAAGTATTTTGCAATATCACTTGGAATTTTACTAAAAATATTTTATTAATTGAAGGGGGACCCCATGTGGGTTATTCATATTTTAGAAAGGAAATTAAGGAAACAGACCTCAGTCCCACAATTTCTTTTTAATTCAAAAAGCTACCGGTTTCGTAGCTCCCAAAGTTACATCATCAGGCTAAAGCTATAATAAAAGGAGAATAAAGCTAAAAAAGGTCAGCAGCAATGCTAATCAATGACTGATATTAATTTAACAATTAATGAGTAAAAAATTCGTTCATTTACTTACAAATATCATCAAGAGCTGTACAGTTTTAAGA
The DNA here is from genome assembly GCA_963920635.1 of Pseudeuparius sepicola. Classification (NCBI taxonomy): domain Eukaryota; kingdom Metazoa; phylum Arthropoda; class Insecta; order Coleoptera; family Anthribidae; genus Pseudeuparius; species Pseudeuparius sepicola. The sequence goes on from OY987301.1 coordinate 51,255,340, forward strand.
TTGGAGTCTATTATAGTCATTGCACTAACTACTAGCACTTATATAACTAAATTTCAAAGGTAAGACAAACTAAGACAAGGGACATACAGATTAAAATTCTTGTTAGGTCTATCTACGGCGGCGTAATAGCTGTAGGTGTTTCGAATTGATTCTAGAACATTTTTTAAACAATACAATTTTTTAATGGCTACGTATTTTGATGTTGGCAGCGCCCCCCATTGGCAAAGGTGGGAACTAAGTCTTAGGAGAGAATTAGCAACTACAGGTAACCTCAATATTTCAGAAAAACTAAAAGCAGAAACCGACAGTGCAGAAAACCCAACAGAAGAGTTAGGTATAGGTAGCTATTATAATTATTCAAAGAAAATAGAGAAAGTTGGTGAAGATTCAAAATTTATTTGGGAGTTTAACGATTTTTCATTATTCAATTTTACTTGTCTAAGAATCTCAAAAGACTCTAAGTTATTAAGAAAACAACCTCTATTGGCTATGTGTAAAATTTTAAAATCACGTTTCGGGTCAAAATCATGCTGATTATCATATAAATGTTTAGAAAAATGTGAGAAGCAACTTGAAAGTGGGTTTAAAGCCCTTTGATGTTCCTTTAATCTGGTTCTAAAATTACGAAAGGTTCTACCAATATAAGAACAATTACATGTGGAACAAATCAGTTTATAAACACCTTTAAGATCCATTCGATCAGTTTTATCTTTATTGTTTAGCAATAATCTATACCCAATGAGTTTGAACTTTTAAACGAGACTTTAACGTATCTTTTGAAAATATTAGAAATTTTATAGCTTACTGGGCCACAGTAAGTTAATGAAATATACTTATTGGTTATATTCGAGTCGACTGTAGGTTGAGGTAAATGTTGATCGCTTTGATAACGATGTATATAAACAGAAGCAAAATACTGGTAAGTTATGTTCAATAATATTATTTGGATGGCTTGAAATTATTTTATGCTTATGGAAATGCGTTGTCTTTTTATTGTATACTTTATTTTTAATAAAAATACCAGTGTGGAAAGAGCTTCATAGGTTACTGAGATTATGTGGATGGGCCGTTATTGAAATGATTATGACGGGTAAACTGACAAATGGGTGGACCATCTCTCCCCCATTGTTGGGATAGATGGCCCACTGACGTCATGGGAGAAATGGCCATCTCTCCCTCATGGAGAAAATATATGGTAAATTATTTACTTGTTTTTTCAACTGATTACAAATATGAAAAGCAACAGCAAGAGGGCAATTGTGCGTCGAAGATATTGAAATGGCTGCACAAACAGTTAGAAATGGTATACAATAGGAGTCAGAGAAGCCTGTCGCACATTCAATAACATTCCTCCCTCATCATTTAGAAATAGTTCTATGAGAGTTTTTCAAAATACCTGAATTTATGAGATCTCTGTGGCAAAGTTTTGTGCAAAAAGATACAATAAATAAAAATACTTTTGTCGAACCATCTCACCCGCCTAGCTGGGCCAACTCACCCATATACTACGGGTGAGATGCGGCTCACTGTGCCTAAAGTTATTGTTTTTGTCAAAATCGTACCTCTGCTATGACACTGTTTGTATTTACTTTAAATAAATTCTCTTACTCAACTATCTGAATGCATTTCACTGTTACAACGATTTTAGAAAAAGTGGGCCAACTCTCCCGGTCTTACCCTACACATTCTGGGAAAATTTCAAGTGACTACCTATTACGATTCAAAAGATACAGCCCTGTAAGGGATAGTTGGTCTCGCGTGGCGTTTTCTAAAATATTCTACATAAAAATACAGCGCGCCTGTACCTGAAAATGTCACCCATGAAATAACAGATGGGCCTCTGAGCCCCCAAAGTCTCAAATCGCTACGACATTTGAAAATAGTCCACACCAAAACAAATACAAAAGTCAGCCGATGTTTCCGAATATCGCACGAGCGCCTCGGCCACGATGTAGACAGTACGATCTCGGGGACCTCGCCAAATCGCGAAAAAAAGCCGCCCAAACGGCCGAACGGCTTTTGAACTCGACCGGCGCTCCCCCTTCCAATCGCTAGCCATTTTTCCCGAAAAAAAGGAGGGAAATTCAGGTGGCCGAATGGCTCTCCCGATTCGGACGCCCTTCAATAGGGTTGTTGCCCATGAGCTCTGGCGGCCGTACGTCAAATTTGGGCTCAAAATAACGAAAACTGCGTCCTGTAGACGACAGCATAGATACACGTATTACTACATAGGAGTAAACGCCAAAACATGGACCCATAGGTCCGGCAGGGCCGGTAGGCGCTTGTTAACAATAGTTCTGAATCAGTTCCGGCGAATCAGAATGCGGAAAAGTAATTCCAGAACTGTTTTCAACGAATTAGATAGCTGAGAACCGGTTCAGAACTGTTGTTGGAACAAACCCTATATTTACAACTCGGTATACGAAAATATTTCTTCTCTTTCTAAATCGTAGCAAAGCCGTGTAGGATAATTAATTAAAGTATATTTTTTACATATGCCCCTATTTGGTTGGCTATAAATGTTTTTCGAAAACAATATTGAATGAGAATGAGACATTTTTATTTGTACGATTGCTTTAATTGGTATACCGAATATCTTGTAGGCCCTCTTTTACAATTGTATAGCATTGCGACTTTTGTCACTTAGATCAGCATAACCTTAAATATGGACGACTTTGGCAGTATAAGAGAAAAACGTAAACCGAAATAATTGTGCTTTCAGAAATGTATTTCTGGCAGCAAAAAAATGCCACCATTGCAACCCAATATTTCCACGTCCTGATAAATTTGCAGCTCATGTAAGATCGAAATAGTACAGTTCTTGCAATTTGTGTGCGGTAAAAAAACAGTTTTTAAGTTTGGATTGTTTTTATCCAAGTTGAATTTGAATTTTTTTTTACAAAAATAGCAAATACTCCGATCTTATAGTCAATATTTTTTGTGAATCAACTCAAAATAACTCGAAATTCGGTTATTTTAGCACTGAAGGTCTAGGAAAAATGTCCCGACAAAATCACAGGGCTAAAATATCCCATAATAATACACAACGTGCGTTCTCTCTAGTTAATAAGGCAATTATTACGTAACACAATAATAATTAGCTTCGAATGTCCGCAATTATGGCTGAGATCAAATTGGCTGTGTCGTAATTTTCCAATAACAGCACTATAACTTGGGTAGATACCATTTTTATAGCTTCGATTGAATTGTAATCCTAGACACCTGTTTGTAGGAATAACTTAATCATCGCTGTTTTTTAGTAGAGAGTGTGGCTCCCAGAATATAGGATATAGCTTTAGAATTAGGTAGGTATTTATTGCAGTATACACAGTAGCCGCACTTTCTCAAATGTTTTCACATTCCCATATTTCGACTTGGTTTGCTCTCAGGTTGCATAGAGACCTCAGTTGTAACCGACAGTTTGTTACGGGAGGTTATCTTGGACAGAGACGTATCTACCCTTTCAAGGTATATTCTACACTTTCGTGTTTTAGTTGCAACATGAGGCCAAAGGCTGCATAAAAAATTCACTAATTTCTGCTCATAGCTTTTTTCGTTTTAAGAGATATATGTATTTTTAAAGCCTCTCTAATCGGTTTTCATGCATCGATTTATTAAATATTGTCCTAGTATAGCTATGAGAGTTCTAAGCCAAACAGGTCCCAACAAATCTGGGTTACACTTCAACTCGGCGGGTGGTTGTGCGGCTTATTGGCGGATTTTAGCGACTTGTTTTGCTTAGAATTCTATAGGGCTTGGTGGCATATCGATTGGATTAGAACTCACAGTTTTTGGCGCTAGCCTTGACATAAGATTGGGAAGTTTTTGGCGGGAAATTTAAGGGTATACGGGGTGTTTCTACATTATGGTGCCAAACTGGACTGACAAATAGAAAACGTGATTTTAAGCAAAAAATTTCCCATGAAAATTTCCTAAAATGCTTAATAAAAAAGATACATGGTGAGAAACATGCAAGTTCGAAAACACATTTTTGTAGGTAAATAAAATCAAGAAGGCTTGTCCAATAAAAGTGAAATTTGGTAGATTCACATGTTTGATTACAATTGTTATGCAACGACAGTTTTATATCACTCACAGAGACATAGTTACAGGGGGGAGTTCGATAATTTTTTTGTTAAAAAATTTCGTTAACTATATTTTTGGTCCGACAATACGATTTTCTGAAAGAGCAATTAAAACTATACAAAAAAGGTACTCTTGTTCAAACTCTCTAAAGTACAGCGTTTTCCGCAAGCGAAATATAATATGATCACAGACCAACTGTGAATATGATTTAGGTATGCGTAAGCGGATAGGACTGCGAAAATCACATGTGCCATGGATCACAAACAATTTCTGACACTTCCTGTTTATCATAAAATTGTGAACAATCAATATACAACTAGCTTTATGGCAGAACCCTACACTTTTAGAGAGCTTGCCGATATGCATTCGATTTACGGAAAATGTGATGAGAGTGGAAAAGCTGCAAGAAAATTATATCAAGAGACTTAGGTATCCTAACAGAAGGATTCCATCAAGAAAATTGTTTATGTCACTTGATCGCCGCCTTCGGGAAACTGGTACCTTTAAGAAAACAAATTATGATGCTGGTCGTAATAGAACAGTTAGAACCACAGAAAATGAGGAAAGGATTCTTGACCTTTTAGAGCAGGACAGTTCTCTAAGTACCAGGAGAATATGTGTCATTGAGGGTTGCAAAAGAGCAGCAGTTATATCCTTTTCACTTAACTAAAGTTCAGGAATTACTACCAGGTGATTATGAAAAACGAATTCAATTCTGTAATGGGTGTTGCAAAAAGTTGATGAAAATCCAACATTTGTTGGAAAAAATTTATTCACTGATGAATCCTGTTTTACGAAGTGTGGTGCTTTTAATTTAAGAAATGCGCATAATTGGGATGTTGAAAATCCTAGAACTTCTATTGTGCGACATTCTCAGTATAAAATTAAAATAAATTTATGGGCATGAGTAATAGGCAATAGGCTTTTAGGGCCAATTGAGCTCCAAGAAAATTTAAGCGTACAAAGTTACCTGACTCTTTTAATAAACCAATTACCAGACCTATTTGATGATTTTGATTTGGAACTTCGAAGGACTATGTGGCTGATGCATGACGGGGAACCGCCGCATTATTCTAAGGATGTAAGAGTCCATTTAAATACTATTTTTCCAAATAGATGGATTGGTCGTGGACACGATGCTCCACAGCCATGGCTTTCACGAAGTCCCGACTTAAATCCTTTAGATTTTTATGTTTGGGGTGATGCAAAATCGCAGATATACTCAATACCAATACAGAATGCAGATCATATGAGGCATCGAATTGCAGATACTTTTAATGCAATGAAGGCGAAGGAAGTGATTTTAAATAAAATTAGTTTTAATTTTTTAAAACGTATTAGAGCTTGCATTCAAATGGGTCGTGGTCACTTTGAGCAATCAGATATTTAGATGAATTTGTATGTAGGTACCTACGTAGGTATTTATTTTATTAATTTAAATGTAAAATTTATCATATAGATATTTCTTTCGTGTGTTATGTTCATAATTAAAATTTATTAAATACAATCTTGGTGCAAATGTTTATAATATTTTTTCCTCAGATAAATGTATACAAAATACCTTTCATTATTTTTAAAACAGTTAAGTAAGGTTTACAATATTCTAGTAAGTTAGCAGAATTTGATGGCAATCCATGGCACATGCGACTTTCCCAGTCTTATCCGCTTACGCGTACCTACTGCACATTACATTTCGATAATTTTGCAGAAAACGGTGTACTTTAGAGACTTTGAACAAGAGTACCTTTTTTGTGTAGTTTTAATTGCTCTTTCAGAAAATCGTACTGCTGAGAACAAAAATATTGTTAACGAAATTTTTTTTTAACAATAAAACATTGAGCTCCCTCTGTAACTACATTTCTGTGAGTGATATAAAACTGCCTTTGCATAATAATTGTTGCGTTTAATTGATCAAATAAGTGTACCAAATTTCATTTTTATTGGACATGCCTTCTTGATTTTATTTACAAAAATGAGTTTGCAAACTTCCATGTTTCTCACCCTGTATCTTTTTTAATAAGCATTTTAGGATACACGTGCACGGGACATTTTTTGCATAAAATGACGTTTTCTATCTGTCATTTCAGTTTGGCACCATAATTTAGAAACACCCTATATATTGTCGGAAATTTCTTTGTGGCGCAAACACATCCATTTAATTTTTAATTTGCTTTCTCGCCACAGAACCTGAACTAAACTGATTAAAAGACACATTTTTCAATAGGCGAGGAAAATTCATAAATGCTTAACAGTAAATGAACGAAACTTTGAACGTATATAGGTAACTCAAAAAAGATCTTCAACAACTTTGTTTTCTGAGCTTTCGGAGAATAAATCTTCATTTTTTCTCGAAGATAATGTCACGTCAGAGTATAATGACAATAATAAATGTCAAGTTAAAGTGTCATGACAACAGAAACAATAGCCTATAGCCACTTGTCCGATATTGTACCCTGTGTTCTATCTAATTGCCTATACCTACTAACTTCACTTTGAATAACTGGCAATAATATTTTACTGAATTCCACTGAACATCCAGCAACACAGTTGTCCGTATTTCCTTTAAGGTATATTTTAAGCGGGGGCTTGCGATGCCGCTCTTCCACCCTTCCCTTCCTCCCCCCACCCTTACATTTTACTACCCACGGCAAGTATAAAAATCAGTCTGTCTATTTACATCAGTTGGCAAAACCAGGGTATCATTCTTAAACCATTATTTAAGTAAGAATTTCCTGATGAAAAAGTTTGTGAGTATTTAAAATTTGGAACCTAATAAGAAGAAAACAAAATGAATATTTAACGTCCATTAGATATTGGATGATGGTTCACTTTGTCAGTTACCGAAAATAATTTGCCCCATAAGCCGTTAAACTATATTTTATTGAAATTATTATTAATTATATTTAAGTTATTTTATTAACTGTAAAAAGTTTAAAACTTAATTAGGTAACAAAGATATGCTTAAAATCATACTAATTCAATTCAGATCGTCACGCTGATTCAGGAAATATTACTTAGTCATTAGTGTTGAATTATAAAAAAAACGAATTTTGAGAAGATTTGTCTGGTCTAATAATACTTTTATTGACCCCGGTTTTCAAGATATTCGCAAAAAATAAAAACAAAACAATAGTATACATTCAAGGGATTTCATAGACCCCTAAGTCCATAAGTTCAAACCGGCCTCAGGTCTAATGGCAGGTACGAGACTCTCGACCCAACTTCGCTAGTGCTGTTAAGCTCGGTACCTACCCTTCGAATGCGCTCTGGTTCGAATATCAATTTATTATAAAGCGTAGTCTAATAATGGTAGGTACCGGCATCATCAAGGATTAGTTTGAACAATTTGTTTTAAGTGCTAGCACAGAAAACCAGCAATGTTTTTCTGTGGTGCTAGGGTGTAAAAGAAATTGAGGATTTTTTATATCAACCATTAGGGCTATAAGAGAATATTTTTGCGCAAGTATATTGAAAAAAATACCCGTTTGGGTATTGAAACAAAAATAAAAAAATGGACAAAAATTAAAAGTAAAGCTACAAAAAGTTTACAGAAAATAAAAATAAATAATTAAAATTATATATTTTTCTAATTTTTACTCTAATTAACTCTAATTTCCCATCAACAGTTTGTGCTCTACTTAATACTAGCTCTAGTCCCCGCCTTGCGTTACCCTATCGTTTTTTTTTTTGAGTGCATCTCTTTCCCTACTTCCGTCGCACTCTTTAATTGTGCACAATTTCTTAGATTTTGCAATAAGTATATTATTCAGTGTTCATACTGCTTTCATTCATATTACGATCCTAGCATTCAATTAGTTTTTTTGTAAATTTTAATTTGCGGTTTTATCTTCAACATTTAAAAAAACATGCGAACTACTAAAAATTTCTCAACTAAATTCAACAGCTTACCACCATGAAACTTTAGGCTCACTTGAAAACACTCATAAATCTTTAGGAGCATTTCTGAGAATCCACATAAACAAAAATCCAGAAACATGGGGTTCTTGGATACCATTTTGGTGTTTTTCCTACAATAACACAGTTAATTCATCAACAAAGTATACACCCTACGAACTTGTATTTGGAAAATCGTGTAATTTACCATCAAATATCTTAAAATCTAAAGATCTACTACCTATACAATTTTGAAAATTATCCTTTACAATTAAAATATCGATTACAGCAAGCCTGTACGGATACTACAAATAATTTAATAAAAACTAAAGATACTAGGAAAATTTGTTATGATAAAAAGTGTAAATATGTACAATAGAAATTAGGTGATAAAGTGTTATTAAAAAATGGGGGTAGGTCTAACAAATACGAGCCTCTATATAAGAGACCATATAAGGTGATAGAGGATAAATCCCCTAATATAGTAATCGAAGTAGATAGTGATAAGCTTATAGAAGTACATAAAAATGAATAAAGTTGTATAATGACTTAAAAAAATATCCATTGAAATGTAATTTTTTTAATTTTCCCGAGGAAGATGTAATGTAATAAATATATAGGTTAGTTATATCATATTATTTTAGACTCAAGTTGAAATATATTTTATATAGTATTTTACGAAAGGCAGGAAGGAAGCCAATTAGCATAAAACTGCAACACCTCCAAAATTCGGGTCGTTGCCACCGAGCATTGAACTTCTTCCTGACTTTCGTCGGCTATTTACCAAATTGCCGCGTTAGCTATAAGTGTAGGTTTAGTATTGTCAATGAATATACCAGCATTATTGATTTGAATACAGTGAGTGAAACATGCTAAAAATTCTAATCATTTATCGAACCTAATCCACTCATTGCAACAGGGTGAAGTGCTGGATCACTTTTTTAATAATAATTTCGTATGCAGTATCACTTCCCCGACACTTTTTTAAACTTAAGTTTTTCACACATCTCGCCTTCAACGGTTCAAAGGTGCTGGAGACGTCGACAAGAGATTTTCGGCACCGACGGCACCTGAATCGTCAGGAAATTCTCGACAGCCTGCAGATCCTCATTTGTCTTGGGATGTACTTGGCTCTAGAGATAAACGGAGATATAACAAAAACAATATTTGAACTTACCAGTACGATAATATTTTGATGCAGTATCACTTCCCCGCCTTCGATTGAATTTGACATATCGAAATAATACTCGCACACAATGTTGAAAGTAGAAATTTGCGTAGCTAAGAAAACTGGCAAAATTACCTACCTGAAATAACATGGATATATAAGAAAATAACCCGTCCATACTTTTTATTACCAAGTTAGGTATAGCCTCAATTCCAACTTAAGTCGCCACTCCCACTGCTTTATCCCCGCCAACATTCTAGAACTATCCAACTTTTCGCTGTAGGTGGCAACACTGTCTTATCTCTACCAAAAATCTAGAATTATTCTACTTTTCGCTATAGGCGGTGATGCTGCACTTCCAGACAACTAATAACATTCAGTAAGACGAGTTCATCTTCAATAAATCTTCGAAAATTAAAACAGAAAAAAAAGTACGATATTATTGGGATATACTCAAATTATTTTAAGAAGTCCTTACTGGGACTGTCAATTGGTAATTTCGATATCCTAAGTTGGCATCAATGCAGCAAAAAATGCAACCGGGTCATAAGTTCAGGTCAGTAACGAGCCCATTTGCACTAATAACACGAAAAGTAACACGAAAAAGAACAACACAGATGACGGTAAAACTCACGAAACGTAGAAAACCCAGGAATATTTTCATTACCGAATGTTTGAACCAGTTTGAACGATCTGGAAAACCTTGGCTGTCACTTTGACACACCGAAGCTAAATTTGCCTGAGTCCGCCTCTAGACGCCGCCAAAAGCAGCTGATTATTACAAAATACCAAAACGAAAGTGTTTCCATGACGTTTTAAATTATTATTAAAATGAGTTGTAGTCATAGTTATTTTTATTTATAGCGGTATAATCGTGATTGCAATAGGGTTTTTAGTTTATTATGCTCTTTTTTTCGTATCACTTGGGTAACTTTTCACATCATAAATCAATGGGTGACGTCATTAACTGGTTGAGACACATATACCAATGTTATACCCATGGTAAACAGAAAATTTCTAGGGATTTTGTGGAGAATGTCATCTGACAAAATCGGGACTTCTTACAGTAATCGGGGTATACCTGGGAATGAGATAGGAATATTCTCAGGTCACTTCCCCTAAAGATGAGTAAGAAGGCGAAGAAGATGTTTCGGGAGAAGGAGCGTCTAAAAATGTTGAAATTTGTCGAAAATAAATATCTTAATAAATGGTGTAAAATTAATTCTTGCATTTTCTCACATCATCCAAATTTAAAATATATCTATTAACTTTAAATAAAGTTGTAAAAGAAAAATGTGAAAAATACAGTGTTAAATATTTGACAAACTCTGGTATCTCTCATAAAATGAAGAATTATTTTGAACAGTTTATTGAAATATTGATTATACAAGTCCTACAGAAAACAAACAACAAAATTAATATTTATATGTAGGCTAAAGGGTCTAAATAAAGTAAATATTTATTTGTAAACATTGATTTATTTATTAAACCTATCTTCTCCTATACAAGTCAGATAATAGAAATTCTTTAAACAAGTAAAGCAGTTCAAAATTAGTTTCTATAGTAAATGTTAGACTACACATTAATAATATAATGTCTATTAAATTCCTAGTCTAGTTACTACTAACTAATAATTGATGAAAAAGTTACAGTAAAAATAATAAAAATTAAAGATCTTGGACTCCAGTATATCTTGTAGGTCAACTGACTGGACTACTGGACTTTGCGCTATCTGTCCATGAATCATGAGTCTTTTAGAAGCGTACCAACACTTTTCGTCGTTTTCTGTTAAATACATTGTCTAGTAGATAGACATCTGAATTTGCAGGTTTTTTTTGCAATTTTGCGCTGTTAAAGTTACCCTTTACGGAACTTTTTAGATCCTGTAGTGTATATGTTGGAGGATTGGTAATTGGTATTTTAATTATTTTAAACAATTCTGTAGTCCAATTAGGTTTGTATCCTTTGTCAAAAACGTGTTTGAATTTACTTATCCTTATACTAAATACCCTTTTAAGTAACTGCTGCTCATTGACTTTATTAACCTCAATAGATTTCATTTGTATCATCCTATGTTCTCTATATATTATATAACTAGAGTAGGGGTTCCTATCTCTTCAGACTGGGCCTCCACCACGTGCCACGAAGGGTGTTTCTGTGAACCCCTCGTTAGCCGGGATCAATGGGAGTGGGAGTCACGAAGCGTAGATTGAAGAAGACAGCAGGTATGAAATAGTGTGTTTATTCTTCCACTCACAAGGATGCCTCTAACAGCATTTGGGCTATGGCAGGGGGAGCGGCTGCCTGTGGACCGACGCGACTGTTTTGACCTTGACCACGGGAAAGTTTATCCCGAAAGGAAGAAACGCGACGTCGGCTGCGGCTACGACTGTGCGGCGCGTCACGTCCACCCCGTCTCTCCGACGTAGTCCAACAGTGCCCCGAAGGACCCTGTTGTCAGTAATTGGCAACACCAAACTAGTTTCCAATATCTAATGGAATATGTATGGGTCTTTCGGAGGTGTGCAGACCACGACAGGTACCTGTTTCGGGCTTGTTGGCCCTCATCAGGCAGACGTAGCGCACCTTACCGAAAAATCCAAATTACGTTGGCTAAGTGGAATAGGAAATAGTATAATGCGGTGAGCATTTACCATCCAACGCCATCTAGCTGGTACTGCCAAAGCCAAAGGAATGTGAGTGTGCATATATCGAACGGTCGATCGACATATAAAAAGAACTCGGCAAAGCGGCGCGGCGCGGTGGAAAAACCAGAAGAAGCATACATACGGGGAGCTAAAAAACTCGTTTGATTCATCAGCTAATATATAGAAATCAACAAGGATCGAATCGTGAGATTCAATCCTCGTGTGCTTACGTCTATAGCCAAACGATGATTAAACAAAATGAATATTTAGTGTCCCCATTATAATTTTAAAAGAAATGGCTCTTGGCATATGGGACAAAATGCTTTGGTAATTGGCAACACCAAACTAGTTTCCAATATCTAATGGAAATTATGTATGGGTCTTTCAGAGGTGTGCAGACCACGACAGTTACCTGTTTCGGGCTTGTTGGCCCTCATCAGGCAGACGTAGCGCACCTCACCGAAAAACCCAGATTACGTTGGCTAAGTGGAATAGGAGATAGTATAATGCGGTGAGCATTTACCATCCAACGCCATCTAGCTGGTACTGCCAAAACCAAAGCAATGTGAGTGTGTATATATCGACCGGTCGATCGACATATAAAAAGAATTCGGAAAATCGGCGCGGCGCGGTGTAAAAACCAGAAGAAGCATACATACGGGGAGCCAAAAAACTCGTTTGACTCATCACCGAGTATCTTCTAATATATAGAAATTAACAAGGATCGAATCGTGAGTTTCAATCCTCGTGTGCTTACGTCTATAGCCAAACGATGATTAAACAAAGTGAATATTTAGTGTCCCCATTATAATTTTAAAAGAAATGGCTCGTGGCATATGGGACAAAATGCTTTGGTAATTGGCAACACCAAACTAGTTTCCAATATCTAATGGAATATGTATGGGTCTTTCGGAGATGTGCAGACCACGACAGATACCTGTTTTGGGCTTGTTGGCCCTCATCAGGCAGACGTAGCGCACCTCACCGAAAAACCAGAAAAAACAGAAGATGCATACACTAAATATTCATTTTGTTTAATCATCGTTTGGCTATAGACGTAAGCACACGAGGATTGAAACTCACGATTCGATCCTTGTTGATTTCTATATATTAGAAGATACTCGGTGATGAATCAAACGAGTTTTTCCACCGCGCGCTTTGCCGAGTTCTTTTTATATGTTGATCGACCGGTCGATATATACACACTCACATTGCTTTGGTTTTGGCAGCACCAGGTAGATAGCGTTGGATGGTAAATGCTCACCGCATTATACTATTTCCTATTTCACTTAGCCAACGTAATCTGGGTTTTTCGGTGAGGTGCGCTACGTCTGCCTGATGAGGGCCAACAAGCCCGAAACAGGTACCTGTCGTGGTCTGCACACCTCCGAAAGACCCATACATAATTTCCATTAGATATTGGAAACTAGTTTGGTGTTGCCAATTACCAAAGCATTTTGTCCCATATGCCACGAGCCATTTCTTTTAAAATTATAATGGGGACACTGAATATTCATTTTGTTTGACCCCTGTATTTGTAAACTTGTGTAATTTTATCTTTATTTTTGGTTTGATTGAGTAGAAATGAATTTAAATAGTTCTTTGCCTGGACTATTCTGAAATTGAGAATTTTAAAATTCTTTGCCTTGATCAGTTTGTAATCTGTCGCTCGCAAGTGTTTTTGACGATGTCTATGAGAGCATTTGTAACATATTCACCAGACTTGGATTCCAACGGTCTACACCAAATAAATTTAGAGAAGGTGTCAATATAACAAGTATGAATAATTTGAATCCCTTATTGCAGATAGCATATTGATCTAGCTGTGCAACATCAGCTTGCCGAAGATCGTCCAAACATTTGATAATAGTTGATAGCGAACGAAACTTTTCCTGGCAGGTTAACTTTTAAAATCTTCAAACTCCACCGAAATCTTTTTACCCTACTGCGTATTGATTATTTTATAAGAATAAATTTCAGACTTCTTCTTAGGTCCCAAATTTTAAACAATTACTTTACTACTACTACAAAAGTTGCTCAAATTGGCCACCATTCTGTTCTATGCACAATTGACATCTACGAATTATCGAGTGCCTTACATTTGCTAACTGAACCGGTGTAATTGTGCGAACCGCATTTTCAACCAGGCGAATTAATTGATCTCTTGTATTCACTGGAGTAACATAAACTTTATCTTTTAAATGACTCCAAACAAAAAAAATCGAGAGGTGTTATGTCAGGCGAACGGGGAGGCCACGCCACAGACCCACCCCGTCCAATCCATTTGTTATTATTACAACTCTTGCATAATGCGCTGGGCACCCATGCAATTGGAAATAGAGTTCTCTTCTTAAATGTAAGGGAATATCTTCCGTAAAGTCTACATAATTAGTCTGAAGAAATTGTAGGAATATTGTTCCTGTAAGTCTGTATGGTAAAAAATATGGTCCCAAAACATGATTCTGCACAACACCAATCCAAACATTTACCTTAAATTCTTCTTGAAAGTTACGTGGACGAACAGCGTGAGGATTTGCTAGAGACCATCTATGCAAATTATAGTAGTTTATGACTCCCCTTCGAGTAAAGCATGATTTGTCTGTCCATAATATTTTTGAACAGGCATCTGGATCTTCTTCTATTTTATTAAGAAGCCATGTACAAAACAACAACCGGCGGTCTTCATCCCCAGATGCAAAGCTTGAACTGGGTGTAAATGAAATGCTTTGTAATTGTTTCTTTTTAAACAATAACGGTTTTTGGAACATTGATTTGTCGACTTACTGCGCGTACACTCAATCAAAAACATTTAAAATGCGTCGTTGTTGTCTAAGATTTACTCGTCTTTGTCGTCCAATTTAATTTCTTCTGTCACCTGCATATAATCCCAAACCGTAGCGCCGAACATGGTGATAATGATAAGCGTTTACAAAAACTCTGCGATCTGGAAGCCGGCGATTTGGAAATCTTCTACCGTTATTCTCTAGCTGCATCTGCAGAATTCCCATTACAAAACCCGTAAACAAAAAGTTTATCAGAATATTCTTCATTACTAAAGTGATACGGCATCTTCAATATGTTGCCCTCAAATGTCATTTTAAAGTAATTCATTGTAGCAAGAGTTAATAGGAAAATATTTTCGTGCATTTTTTGAAAATATTGCATATTATTGAAAAAGTTCGTCTAAATTAATAACATAACTATAAATCAGATGCCTTTACTCCTTTTTTTACTTGAACTATCATTTTTCGCTGTTCAGCAACCGATAGATTATTTCGGGAGGGTTAGTTGTTATTTTTGCGTTTTTATGTATATGAAATCTAAGCATTTTACGACAATTTGTCAAGAGTCATTTTTTGTCTGAAACTAAACGTCCGTTTCGGGAAAAATAGCTGTTTTAATTTTGTAATGCTTTTCTTAGCAGATTAATCTAACTAATTACCCGTATCTCCGCCACTGGCTAATTTAGGAGCTTAATATTTTTTACTCTTATGGCTCTCCGTCAATGTGACATGTCTGCCGAATTTCGTTTAGTTATCTTTAAAACGTGGGAAATAAGAAAATAAAAACTATCTATTTGTTCTTCCACCCACAATATTCGACATATAGCGACTTAATGCAAGTATCGAACGTGGAAATTCTAACCTACAATGTCAAAGCCAGAATATGAAACACAGAAAGATTTTTAGTACCTGTAATAATTATAAATAATAAATGATGTTTAGTGGCATATCAGGTAAAGGATATCAATTGAAAAAAATGCACTCCAGCCGGGACTTGAACCCGGGACTCCTACTGTGGCCGTAGGCACTTTAACCAACTAAGCTACCGGAGATAACAGTAGGAGTCCCGGGTTCAAGTCCCGGCTGGAGTGCATTTTTTTCAATTGATATCCTTTACCTGATATGCCACTAAACATGATTTATTATTTATAATTATTACAGGTACTAAAAATCTTTCTGTGTTTCATATTCTGGCTTTGACATTGTAGGTTAGAATTTCCACGTTCGATACTTGCATTAAGTCGCTATATGTCGAATAAAAACTATGTTTTTTATAAAATTTTAACGCCCTGTAACTTTTTTAATATGCATTTTATGGCATATGTACATAATATAAACTTTTATGCTTAAAATAAGTTTTTCTACCATTGTTTTCATTTATGACAATTACAACCGGGACACCCTGTATAAAATATAAAGAAACACATAATAATGATATGACGTAGGTATACATGTCGGCACATTTACAATCTATATTTTTATTTTTCTCATAAAAACACGGCATAATTTATCGTATATCTCGTGAGTAGTATAATTTGTGTCTACACGTGGCAATCCTGTCAAATTTCCAAAAGGTAAACAGTTTAATGTATTAAACGATTTAGTTTTTAAGAAAAAATTGTCTGGGGTTTATGTCATAATTATGAATTACGGTAATCTTTTTACCACGTTACAGCTTTATTGGATAAATAAACTTTCTCTCTCGTGTCACATAAAAGATTTGTTCAGCAAAAACTATTAATTGGCATTAAGAGTATTCTCATTCTAATCTAATAATGAAATAGATTTTATACCTATCAGTGTTTAAAGTCCTTTTATTGCGAACATTAATCTGGTAATTAAAATGAAAGTTCTATGCAGTAAAATTAAGCAAATAAAGCAGAACGTAAACGTTTTGTATTTTCTCCACACGAGCAATCACGTGGTGTTTAGGATTTCTTATACCTAGATTTTAGCTCCGGTAATTTCAGCACACTTTCCATGCAATTTAGAGCAATTTAGAGCAGTTTAAATTGTATGAAGCCTGAAACTCCATTCAATAGAGTTGGTTTATAATATGTTTCATATCTTATAAATATATGTATGTACAAGCAATAATAATTGAAATAATATGAGTTAAATAGGTTTAACTTCTGATCCGTTTCATAATACTATACTTAACGATTTGACATAAGCGAACATTAAAGCTAGTATTACTACTTATTGTTCGAGTTCGAAGCAATGAAACATTATGAGATGTAGATAAGAAATTTCGATGTCAAAAGAGTGCTTTATTTCAATGGTCAGATCATTCATGATACCTTTGAGTATTGAAGGGAACAAGAGTTCTCGCCTAATATAAATTCGGGTAATTCAAGTTGGGACTTTTAAATAGTTAAAAGCTACACCTGTATGTAGGTCATCATATTAGATATCCAGAGTTAGTCTCCAATATCGAACACAATGTAAGTGAAAAATTGTTGGTGATCTCCTTTGAAGACCTTTCGTTTAATAAAAATATTGAATTTTCCAATGCGGAGATACCCTGCATAGGTACACAAATTTTTCACGCTTGAACGAGGTCGGAGTGTTTTAATATGTTCTTCGGGTGAACTGAGACCCTTCCGGCGAGGGAATGGGAAGGATTTCCGGGACACCCGTTATTCACAAATTCGTGCACGTTAGCGCCGAGAAACGAGGAAAATCCATTTATCCAACCAGGTAGATGTGTGCCGATGCCCGTGCTAAGGAAACCCGGATCAAGCCTCTAACAGCTGGGTGTTGTAGTTGTGCCATACCTCTCAGTTTTAGTTAGTTGCATATACCTGTTAGGAAAAGTGCAGAATAAGTAGTTGAAAACAGAAAAATTATAGGAACTTCGATTAAGTATCCTTCTGCTTCTTTCTTGGACTGACTAGACCTTCTCTGGAAAAAAACAATTTAATTTAAACTTCCATTTCCAGTTCTACAGTGATGTAAAACCAAGTTTTATTTGTCCAACACACACGTGGTGAAAAAATTGAGTGCTCTGTAAAAAAAGTATAAGCGTACTTTCTAGTTTGTTTTTAATTATATTGTAAATAGAAGCCACTCGTTTCTTTCCTTCTCTAATATGCTAACAGAAAATACGATATATACAGTGTGGCCCATTTGGAATGGAGACACCTCTGTAAAATTGTTATTTTTGCTCCGATTTTAAAAACCTTTTTTTTGTCAGATAGGTCTCTGAAAATACCATACGACATACCTTCCAATTCTTTTGAAACCCAAACACCTGGCTAACTATGCGACATTTTTTATACCCCCAAAATTCAAGAAATCATATTAGGCATTTTTTATCAATAAAATTTACTAAAAAAAAGTTGTTTAGAATGAACCAAACATCCCGAATCCACACTTTGCTATCCGTAGAAATTCATTAAAATGTGATTTTTGGACCTTCAATTTACTTTTTTCGGAAATTTTTTATTTTTTGATTTTGATAAAACTTTGGATTTTGAATTTTTGGTTTATTCTAAACAAATTTTTTTGTTAAAAAAATGCCTTATATGATTTCTTGAATTTTGGGGGTATAAAAAATGTTGCAGTTAGCCAGGTGTTTGGTTTTGGTTTTCAAAACAATTGGAAGGTGTGTCGAATGGTATTTTCAGAGATCTATCTCACAAAAAAAAATCAAAATCGGAGAAAAATAACAATTTTACAGAGGTGTCTCCATCCCAAACGGGCCACACTGTATATGGTTCAAAATTAAATTATTACAATTAAATTATTTTCTGATAAATTTACACAAACAAATATGTTGAGTCCAATTTGTTTGTAATATTCGAATTGCTTGCCAAACGCACCTATGAAAATATGTTTACATAAATGATTTAGATAATAACTGCGCGTTTTAATTAATCATCCACTATGTTCTATTAAATAGTTAATTAAAAAACAGGCTGGCTTGCGATTATATCCACAAATGCGGCCATATTTAAAAATTTAATTAAAAGCAAATTATTGCGCCCTCTGCTAATTCCCCGTTGAATATTTTTCTTCACGTGTCGTACACTAACAGAACTAGAACTAGAACTAGACGCGTGGATGTGTTTGACACATCATCAGTTATTTTGTATAATTTTCTATTGAAATATAATAAGTGCATTACAAATTTTCAGATGCAAAAATTCTTATGCATAAAAAAGGCAAAAGGTTTTAAAAACAACCACCTAGGTCTACACAGGTAGAAGTAGTCAACCTCCACTGCGCCACATTACTTATTCTTGTTAGTTTAGTTGTTAAAACTGACGCAAAGGTCCTTTATTTGGAGAAACTCCCAAATTGGGACATTTTTATGTTATAAAAACAATAATTTATTATTGGCAAATTACTAGATATTCAGCCGTTACAAGGCATATATACAGTGTGCGGCACGAAGCATAAGCAAAAGCATAAAAAATCTGAAAATTTGCATACCTAGGTGGTTATCGGACTCGGCCACTTGAACTAAAATATTTTCAACTTTCTGCAGCTTTCGGTTATACCAGAAGTTAACGACAACTTCCTCATTTCAAATAGAACACCCCGTATAATATTTCATATCCGGATTCCTTGCTAAATTTTAATGTTAGCTTTTCAATTTAATTTAAATTGCATACCTAAACCTCATAGTTTGTGAGATATTCAACCTTTCTGGAATTTTTGACATTTGCGGAAGTTGTTAAAATTCTTCCTAACTTCAAGACAGTTGCAAAAGTTCAAATTTTGTCCACGCTTTATTATAATTGGAAGGTTGGTTGATATTAAGAATGCAATCATTTTCATATTGATTATACAGGGTGATCGAAGATCTAACTCTTATGAAAAAATATCAAAAACCTTTTTTAAGTGGAACGCCCTATAAATAGTATTAAAGTTGAACTCCATACTACATTTTATGTCGACTTTGTCTATATTAACACATACCTAAAATCAATAGTTTTGCCTTTATTTTAATTTTTCCAATTATTCATTATTCTTGGCTGAAGCATATCATCCAGAGTGCTTTGGAAATTAATTCCGTAAACACATTTTTATTTACACTTACGAAGAAAAGATATCTCTCATACGTACCCAAATATTATTTAATATAATGTAAACATTTTACCTACATTGAAACTAACATACCGCTCTTGTTGAAAATTTAAAGTTGAATTATCTAAGATGCTTTGGAAAAAAAAAACGGAAAACCACTGTGACATCACAGATACGTTTCCACTACCATGTTATGCTTCAGCCATGAATAATGAATAATTGTAAAAATGCAAATAGTTTAGACAAAGTCGACATAAAATTTAGTGGGGAGATCAATTTTAATGCTAAGTATAGGGCGTTTCATTTGAAAATATGAGTTTTGATATTTTTTCATAAGAGAGTTGGAGACTAATCTTCGCTCATCCTGTTACAATCAATATGAAGATGACTGCCTTCTTAGCAGCAACCAAAATTCCAACTATAATAAAGCGCGTACAAAAGTTGAACTTTTGCAACTGTCTTAAAGTCAGGGAGAATTTTAACAACTCCCGCAAATGTCAATTTTTTTTTAAAAAAGTTCGAATATCTCAGAAACTATGAGGTTTAAGTATGAAGTTTATTAGACAAAACGACATTTTATTTTGAATTAAGGAAGTTGCCGTCAATTTCCGGTATAACTTTAAGTTGCAGAAAGTTGAAAATGATTTAGTTTTTTTTTAGTTTCGATGCAAGGTCTTAGCGCCGCACCCTGTATCTTAATCTGCCATAGCGCACATAAACAAAGGGGGAGAGCATGCAGCTTGAAGCGATCATTAAACTAATTTAACTTAAATTGGTTGAGCTTCAGATCTGTTTCGTAATAAAGTTCGGAATTGCCTAACATACCCAGGACTGATGAAATGATTTAATAGCCTATCAACTTTAAAGTCCATAATGCTGTTGTTTCCTTCCTATAATATCAAAAGATAATTCTTGCTACTGCGGTCCTGACAAGTTATGATACATTTTCCCAGAGTGCAGCGATCGTTATTTTAATTTAGTACCTAGTATAAAGTACTTGGTAGAGTGCTCATCTGTGATCGAAGTTTCGCTAAGTCAAAAATATTCTTTGGTATTTTCTGAAAATAACGACTCTTTCAACAAAATGCCCAATCAAAGAACGCAATAAAAACAAATTTACAGCGAGAGTTGATCTTTTGTTAGACAGCCAAAGTTCGCTTTACACTTCACGACTTCACATATTTACTACTAATCTCTATTTATATTACTAACAAAAATAAAAAAGCAAAACATGAGCCAATTCAGATTCTCTAGTTCAGTTCTGATAAACCACGAAATTAATAATAAAAACAATCATTAAAACATTCCAATATTCAAATTTGGCATCCCGTTTATCAGCCACAATGGATAATAAAAATCTAGCAACTTGAACAAAATAAATTTATAGATGAAATTATTTCTTCTATTATTAAATCCTACAATTCTGAGATTCTCTCTTTTGACATCTGTATGTAAACCAGTCCTTTATATTTTATTTGTAACTCAAGGAACGTTAACCCGCTGTCGGCACTAACCTCAATTTTACATAGTATTTTTAAGTTTTGCGTTGGCCTTTTTTTGAGAGTTTTTCGTGCATTTTGCGATAAACGTGTTTTGATCGATCTGCATCTAAAGCGAAAATATGGTAAAAAAAAGTGCTTTGTGGCATATTGCAAAAACAATTCCGTAAATTCTAGTACAAAGATTCGTGTCCACTGCTGCTGATAAAAGGCGTCTTTGGTTTCTTGCAGTAGGTAAGCCGGCATAGTTACCGGCGACCACAATTTTACAACATATTACTGTTGCGAAGATCATTTTAGGAGAATCAGTCATGAAAACAAGTACCGACATCGGAGCGTCACCAACTTGAGGGGTGCCAAGTTGTCGTCGCGCTGAAGCTGAAACCGCGACAAGTTTATAAACGCCTACGCGGATTTTTTTTTGCGATGGCACTGTCGCTTGTCAGAGCACCCCTACATGTTTTTTCTATACTCCTATATCCCCTACCTGTCCCCACAAATTTTTGAGACAGATTTGCACAACAATTTCAGAATTTTCTTCTTTGGGATTTTTTACGAAGCGTCGTTAGTTACGGCACCCATACAGGTTTTTCCGATACTCCTACATCCCCTACGAGTTTGCCACAAATATCTTTGAGATTCAGATTAATTTACAAAAAAAAAAACAGAATAGTGTCGCCACTATCGTTTACCACAAAATATAGGTATTTCAAATTGAGATTGATTTACACAAAAAAGTTTGATTTGGTATTTTTTTGCGACGCCACTGTTGTTTGTTACAGCACCCCTACAGGTTTTTTCTATATTACTACATCCCCTATGCATCTTCCAAAAATATCTTTGAGATTAAGATTGATTTACACAAAAATAAAATTTTTGGGATTTTTGCGACGCCGCTGTCGTTTGTCACGGCACCCCCTACAGGTTTTTCTCTATATTATTACATCTTCTATTATGCGTCTTCCAAAAATATCTTCGATATTAAGATTGATTTACAGGAAAATAAGATGTTTGGGATTTTTTGCGACGCCACTGTCGTTTGTCATGGTACTTCCTAAAGGTTTTTCTATATTACTACCTCCCCTATGCGTCTCCCAAAGATATCTTTGAGATTAGATTCATTAACACAGAACTAAGATTTTTGGGAATTTTTTTCGACGCCACTGTTGTTTGTCACAGCACCCATACAGGTTTTTTTTTATATTACTTACATCTCCTCTATGCGTCTCCCAAAAATATCTTTGAGATTAAAATTGATTTATACAAAAATAAGATTTTTGATTTTTTGCGACGCCAATGTCGTTTGTCACGGCACCTCCTATAGTTTTTTCTACATTACTATTGTAGGCGCACTGAGAGATTGCGTCCGCGGGGAAGCGGGGAGCGCGGAGAACGATTTGTCGCTATTGGCCGACTGCAACAGTGCAAAAAATGCACCGTGCTTTCGTATCCGCAATTAAAAATACAACCAAGATGAGGTTCAAAGGACTGATTATCCCTAGGCGTGCGCGTCGAAATTCATAGTTTTGAAAACTTCTTGGTATTCTTTATTAGGATCTTACTATCCTGCATCGTCCAGGGTGCACAATACACAGCCAAGCACGAGAGATTATTTGCAATGTTATAAGGAGTGTCAACGAAGGAGATTCGAAAAACTTAAAAATTCCACTTTCAAATAAGTCATTGAGGGCTTCGATGTATACTGGGGTTTCTTTGAGAACGATTGTAAGTATTAGAAAAGAAGACAGAGAAAGAATTGCAGTTGATCCAACTAAAAAGCTCGCATCTCCGGGAAAAAAACGACCAAGAGCATATTTCAAAAAATTGACGACTTCGATTGCCAAGTAATCCGAAGAACAATAAAAGAATTTTATAGGGAAAAAAAATAGGCCCTACTTGTTCAAAGATTTTAACTGCAATAAGAAACAAAATAGATTTCCCTTGCAAAGAAACTATGTTGCGAAAATTATTACGAAAAATGGGATTTGCTTGGAAAAAGTGCCAAAATAAGCAAAAATTCTAGTTGAAAGACCACACATTGCGGTTTGGAGAGCAAAATATCTCAAAGAAATAAAGAAGTTCCGTGAGGAAAATAGAAACATAATATATATTGACGAACCATGGATCGATAACGATCTAACACAAAAGAAATGGAGTAATACATAGTGCCGGAAGAACAACAGGTAATACCTACATATTGTCTAGCGTTTCTTAGTAGCGGTTAGATACGGTATATCCATAATTTTATTTGGGCTTTTCCTGAATTAATTGTCAGTTCTACTCTAAAGGAATTCAAACAATTTTGCCAATTAAAAAAAGAATATAATTTAATATTTGGCGTTACTTGTACTGCCCTGTTATAAGATTTTGTAAAACATTAACAAACTATACAATGTATTCATTTAAAGATTTGCCGCATCCCAGTATTTTTTACACTGCCAAAACTATTAGAAATCGATTAGCTACCGCATTTAACACTTTAAAGTTAGGGTTGTTGGTGCTTAGATGGATGAATCTACCGTGATTCTGTTTACGCAAAAGAAGTCCCCCTTAGAACACAAATCGCAGCGTTCAAGAAACGGGAGTGGGGAATTTTCAAATGAACAAATTTACTAAATATTTGATATAAACAAGATTTATCTGAAATATAAAACTAGAAAAAGTTTTGAAATAAATCTTTAATATTTTAATATTCGCCCTGAAAGAAATAAAAAACACAGAAACTTTTCGTTGGTTTGTATTGTATAATAATCTCATTTCTTTTAAATACTTAAATAGTATTTATTAGAAAGTTGTGTCTTCTTTAAGTAACAGTAGGCCAGAGAATAGGATTATTTAAAAAAATTAGAATTCAAAATCAGAGCTTTTTTAGTACTATAGGTTGAATTTTTTTTTTAAATCGGCTTATCTTTCAAAAAATACGGGGTTGTCTCCACTCAAAATGAAACACACTGTGTATTAACATATTGCAATTTTTTTTAATTGGTTCGTTAAATATGTAAAATATATGTGAACCTGGCGGAGGCCCAAACTGATGCTTTATAGTGCCTTCCGGAATTCTCTCGCATCACACATACAGGGTGTTCCTGGTTTGTTTAGTACAAACTTTCACAGATTATAGAAAAAAGTCATTTAAAGGTGGATTACTCATATAAACAACATATGTCCAAAATTTCTTCGTTTCTGAGATACAGGACGTTGTAATTCTATTTTTTAAATTAAATTATGGCAATATATCTCAAAATAATTAAGCTGCTGAAATGAAATTTGGCACTACTATGTTTCGTGGGATGGAGAATAAGCTGAAAATGTTAATTTCTACTTATCTCACAGAGGGCGCCACTTGCACAGTTTTTGGCTCGTGCTTTTGCTCCTAACTTTTTTGAGATTACCTTTCTGGTATTGTAGGTTCAACAATTTAGTGCATTTTGCACCTTCTGCAACAAAAATTTGATATTGTTTCATAACAATAAAATCAACCGTTTGCGTTTAAATTCGCAAATTCGGAAAAGATGCCGCAAAACACATGTTGACTCCAACATTCGAAAAAAAATTTCACCTATCGCTTTCAAGTATGTTACAGATCAACTGGTAGAGGCTTTTCCGACCTTTTATCTGGATCTATAAGAGGAAAAAAGTTACAGATCGACATTCAAAATGAAGAAAAAAATGCCAAATGGACATTGATCAAAACACCACTGGTTTTCTTAAAATAGGGACTTTTGACAATCCACCTTACAATGACTTTTCCTACCATCTGCTAAAGTTTTTCCTAAACAAACCGGAACACCCTGTATATTCGCTTGCATTATATTTGCAGTTGTTGAGCTTTCCTCGGCCATTGCGGGCTGCAGCTATAGGAACATTGAAAGCTCTGAGGATGTCCCATTCAATGGCAGACGAAAGCTCGACAACTGCAAACATAGTTATAGTGACGCGAAAGAACGCCGGAAGGTAACATATAGGTATTTTCAGCCGCACTTGGAAAACGATATTTTTTGGTATTATAATAAGTAGTATAGTATTGGTATTAGTATATTGCTGCTTATTACATTATGTTAATTATATTATTTATTAAAATTAACGGAATTTTCATTTGTTTTAATATGGTATTGTTTGGCAGCTCATTAAAACATCTAAATATTTTATAGAGGGTGGTCACTCTTACAGTGCATTGGGATATCCAACAACTCGAGTTGTAAGGTTATTTACAACTCTTGCTATGTAATATACTATTATCGTTTTTCTAATTACTTGATATTCGAATTCGTCCATTTTTTTTTAATATGTTTTGTCTTGGTCGTTTTTTCCCGGAGATGCGAGTTTTTAGTTGGATCAACTGCATTTCTTTCTCTGTTCTCTCAAAATAATCATTCTCAAAGAGACGAGACCCCAGTATACATCGAAGCCCTCAATGACGTATTTGAAAGTGGAATTTTTATGTTTTTTAAATCTCCTCTTGCGTCTACACATTGTGCACCCTGAACGACTCATGATCCCGAAAATACTAAGAAGTTTTCAAAACTATAAATTTCGACGCGCACGCCTAGGGATAATCAGTCCTCTGAATCTCGCCTTGGTTCTATTTTAAATTGCGAATACGAAAGCGCGGTGCATTTTTTGCACTGTTGCAGTCGGCCAATAGCGACAAATCGTTCTCCGCGCTCCCCGCTTCCCGGCGGACGCAATCTTTCAGTGCGCCCACATTACATCCCCTATGCGTCTCCCAAAAATATCTTTGAGATTGAGATTGATTTACACAAAAAATAAGATTTATTTCTTGGATTTTTTGCGACGCCACTGTCGTTACCGCACCCCTACAGGTTTCTCCTATACCTACTCCTACATCCCCTACATGTCCCCCAAAAATATCTTTGAGACGGATATTGATTTACACAAAAAAATCAGTATAATCTATACTCATATATCCCTTGAAAATATCTGATTGTGATTGATCTACACAAAAAGAATAAGATTTTTCCTTTTTCTTTTGCGAAGAAATTTTCCGTAAAATATTTAAAATTTCCAGGTTTTCAACAAAAATGTCAAAGTAATATTCACTTCCATAGTCAAACTGGAAGATGGAAATAAGAACTTACCATTTTCTGCTTCTCCCTGTATAGTCATTACTAACATTCCGTGATAAAAGTCTTGTTTTTAATAACTTTTTGACAATCCATATATAAGAAACCTCAAACTTGTGAGACTGCAAATCTCTGTGCTAAATATATGTGAGGCGTATTTAATCGTAGCTTCATTAATGTTAATAACACCTGATCAATTTTCTGTATTTTTTCTAGCCTTAATCAAATAAATAGTGCCTCAAAAATGGCACTATTTGGAAGACCAGTATACGAAGTTACGAGTTTGTAGTTACCCTGATTTTCCGTTTGTATTATCAGGGGTAATATAACAAGTGGTCTGCCTATTATCCATAATACCTTTCGTTAATTTTACGAATTATAATCCCAAAGATGAAAATACCACGACTGCGCAGCAGGAGTGGTATTTTCTTAGCATTGGTATTATAATGAGTGATAAATTAAGGAAAGGTATTACCTATTATTAGGCATACCACGAGTTGTATTTAAAAAGAGAATTTAACAGCTGCAAATAGTTAGTTTGACAGCTGCTGTCATTTAGATTAAACTTTCGGTTCTGAATATACAGGGTGGACCACCACGAACTGCATCGATCTATATATGGAAAACTAATAGTAGGAAAATTCTGAAAATTTGGCACCTTACCAATGCCGATGGGCGCTGCTCAACTAAAATATTTTGGTGAATCTGGCACTTACGGTTATACCGGAAGTCGATATCAACTTTCTTATCTCAAATGGAACACCCTGTATATTATTGCATTTTTGGATTCTAGGCATCATTTTGGAACAAAAACATGCAACATGTCCTATGTCTAAATCCAACCGTTTTTGAGATATTTGCATTTTTCCGAAAAAAATTACAGGTGCAGACCTAAAGTCAATTAGCAATTTATACGAGGAAACCGCGAAATTTCAAAACGAATTTTCGGCATCGTGTAACAGAAGCCCTGACCTAGTGATCTCTGCTGAGAAATAAATCCGTTCTTATACACAAAATATGAATAAAAGTTTCTTTTAATGCTATCTTATTCACCACTAAAAATGATGACAACTTTGTGTAAGGTTTCCTATACCTAAATGCAGTAATTTTCGATTAATTTACGAAAAACTCACTTTTCGCCCGGAAAATGCGTGGTTTGCTTAACGCTTGGAAAGTCATATTAGCCGTGGACGTTGAAAAGACAATAGCGGCTGAGAAAATGACACTTGGTTTATAAATTATTGTCAACAATAATGCCGGCGCGCTTAAATTACACAAACGAAGATTATTTAAATTTGTTTATTATCTACGGAGAATGCAACAAAGTAATATCAAGAACGTGCGATACATTTGGGGCTCGCTATCCACAAAAAACAAAACCATCGCCAAACGTGATTTTTCTCTGACACATCCATACTGTTTAAAATTTTGTATTATTTTTTAACTGTGTTTGGCGATGTTTTTTTTGTGGATAGCGAGCCCCAAATGTATCGCGCGTTCTTGATATTACTTTGTTGCATTCTCCGTAGATAATAAACAAATTTAAATAATCTTCGTTTGTGTAATTTAAGCGCGCCGGCATTTATTGTTGACAATAATTTATAAACCAAGTGAGATTTCCTCAGCCGCGATTGTCTTTTCAACGTCCACGGCTAATATGATTTTCCAAGCGTTAAGCAAACCCCTCATTTTATGGGCGAAAAGTGGTTTTTTCGTAAATTAATCGAAAATTACTACTTTTAGGTATAGGAAACCTTACACAAAGTTGTCATCATTTTTAGTGGTGAATAAGATCGCATTAAAAAAATGGGGGTTTCCATTTGAAAATTTCGAGATTTAAGCACATTTTGATTGTAATTTTTATCCATATTTTGTGAACACCCTGTATAAGAACGGATTTATTTCTCAGCAGAGATCACTAGGTCAGGGCTTCTGTTACACGATGCCAAAAATTCGTTTTGAAATTTAGCGGTTTCCTCGTATAAATTGCCAATTGACTTTAGGTCTGCACCTGTACTTTTTTTTTCGGAAAAATGCAAATATCTCAAAAACGGTTGGATTGAGACATAGGACATGTTGCATGTTTTTGTTCCAAAATGATGCCTAGAATCCAAAAATGCAATAATATACAGGGTGTTCCATTTGAGATAAGAAAATTGATATCGACTTCCGGTATAACCGGAAGTGCCAGATTCACCAAAATATTTTAGTTGAGCAGCGCCCATCGGCATTGGTGAGGTGCCAAATTTTCAGAATTTTCCTACTTTTAGTTTTCCATATATAGATCGATGCAGTTCGTGGTGGGCCACCCTGTATACGTTATTGGTTTAGCATAACTAGGACGTAACTAAGAGAGTAGGATTTCAGCGATTATTTCCCTCATACTGCTTGCATCCAATAAGGCAGCTCCTTCCATAAAAATCCATCCAATAATATGCCTCTGCTAGCGATAATTTGCACTAGTGCAATTACCGGTAATTGCACTTGTGCAAATTATCACTTCGTTGCTTAGCAACCGCGAATCTGTTGGATACAAACACGTACCTACTTCTTAAAGTTTGTGTGTTTCACACTGTTCTAAATTATGCAGCTTTTAGATTATGTTGCGGTATTATTAAGCATTATATCAATGAATTTATATAACTTTTACATTGCTAAGTTCTTGTTATATAGACCTCCGCCTCCGTTTAAATTTATGACACAACCAGAAAATAAACCAACGCCGACAGGGTGTAGGTATAATCGCATTTGCCTTAAATATCCAAGCGTCATGTTCGTTTCCTCGAACGCTACAGTCAAAGCTGTCAATAAACTCGTTCAAAATGAGTCGTTTTGGAAATGTAAACATAGAAAAAATCAATACAGAAATTATTAAATCGTATTCGTGAAATAATCTCGACAAATACTACTCGTGCCGGAAATTTTTCTAGATAATTTTATTCCCAAGCCCTATTTTGCCCATTAGCAAAACCACTCGTACAAATTGGGCTTTTTCTTACTGATAAAATTTTTTTATACTAGTGATCTTTCTAGGAAAAATAGCGCTTTCGAAAAAATTATCGATACAATTTCCGGCACTAGTGATATTACATACAAAAATACCACTAGTGGTATTATCGCTGAAATCATCACCTGATTGGTTAATATTTCAAAAATCATATCATTTCATTGGTTCATATTGGCAGGCGTTGAATTCTCAACAAAAATGCAGATTATATTGTTTACTATTAAAATATTAGATCATAGTATACAATAAAAATAAAAATTAAAATCTGAATTTTCGTTGATCCCTAATTAAAAAAAGGAAAAAGCATTGTGTGGTTTTTGAACCTACGATGAAATAAAATGAAGTTTTCTAGGTACGCGCCTTTACCAACTCGGCTATATCCACTTCTGTAAATTCTTTCCACGAGGTTACTCATATCTAAAATAACCTGAAATTTTTGCACTTTTCGCATTAACTTTTGACAATGTTCTGCACCACAGAACCACAGATTACCAGCCAGATGCGAAAGGAAGCGGCAAACAGCAATACAATATTGATTTAGCAGACGTAGATTGCATGCACCAATGCATTTAATTATGGATTAATACAAAACAGTCGAAGCTTAAAATATTATAGTATTATTTTTTAAGTGGTTTACAACAACAAAAGAGAATATTGGCTACACAATTATTGCTAAACTACATACTTTTGCATTGAATTAAGTATTATGAATGTCTGAAACAATTAAAACAATAGTCAGGAATTCAAAACGAAAAGGAAGTATTCAAGAAAAGTTATAGGTATCAGCGAATCATACAAGTGGCTAAATATATTTATTTTTCGATTAGTTTTTTCAGTTTTCATTGAACTTTTTAGATTGCGATTTGCATATTTTAAGGTATAAAATATCCTTTATCTAACAAATAAATTAATTACATATATCGTACTTTAGGAAAGTGTGTATGAATGAAAATATTTTGCTCATTTCGTTAAAAACAAATCGATATTCCTTTGCTACCCGAAACATCATCAAAAAATCACAAAAATATATTTCATATATATAATACTTTTCGAGTATTTAAATACCGACTTATATCATAATAATATAATATAATACTACACCTAACTACCTATAATAATTTCTCAACTTTCTACCTAGGTACTTAAAACTCTTGAAAGGTGCAATACAAAAATCTGGTCTCTCTCTGTTATCTATACGTATCATTCTGAATTGCCGACGTTTTCTTAATTATTATCTCGTCATCTTCAGGGTAATACAATAAATAATAGCTAGCATCCCAAAATAACAATTCAACAAAATAAAATATGTCATATTTTATATTAGACGCTAGTAGGTTAAGTTAGGTTGTGCGGTTAGGAACGGACAGACACTAGAATCTAAAGGCGATTTCGATTTGACTGCACTTTTGCACTAATATGATATGACAGTGACAAAGTGACAAAAGTGCACTCAGTGAAAAAGTGCAGGCAAATTACAATCGCCATAAATGTAAGTCCTCACGTCAATACATATATATATATATATATATATATATATATATATATATATATATATATATATATATATATATATATATATATATATATATATATATATATATATATATATATATATATAACTTTGAGTGTTTGCCCATTATCACCTTTTCTTGTAATTGTTACATTTACACTCGCTAATCTTACATCCTTATATATATATATATATATATATGTATATATACAGTGTGACCCATTTGTTTTGGGGTCAGTCTGTAAAAAGTGTATCAATCGTGCGATTTGGCTGATTTTTTTTTTAATTGTAGAGCTCGATGAACTGCACATTTTGAACAAAAATTGCCTGGTTCGCATAAAATCCAAAGCCTACTATGACCGTTTTTATGAGCAAAATTTTAAGAAACCATATTAGCGTTTTTTTTTTGAAAAAATCTGTGTGCGCCAATGGATTGAGCACCCCTCGAAATGGGTATGTACAAAATTTCATCAAAATATTTCAAGTAATAACGATTTTGTAGAAAAATTAAAAATGCAGCCAAGGTACGTCTTTATTTTCAAAAATTCAAAGTTGGCCATGGAAAATAATTGAATTGTTTACTTTTATTAAGTGTCAAACTGTCTAAATTGAGTTCAGAAATTGTTTGTGCTCAATACAATTAATTATCATAATTATGGAATATTTAAGCATAAGAGACAAAATAGAAATTGTTCGACTCGTGGGCGACAACGAGCGCTCGGCAGCAGAAGCTGCGGCCGAATTTAACAATAGACACCCAGGTAGATCAGTGAGTCGAAGTACTGTACAACGTATAAACAATATTTTTGATGAAACTGGATCGATTTCTAAAAATTTATTAAAAACTAGGCAAAATGGACGCCGTGGACTTGTTGAAAATAACAATCAAATTCTGCAATACTTTAGTGACAATCCTCGAAATAGTGTTCGAACGGCTAGTTTAGACCTTCATATACCCAGAGAGAGTATAAGGAGATGTTTGAGACAAAACAAAATAAAACCGTTTAAGCCAAAATTTTTGCACACCCTGGAACCAGGAGATGAGGAGAGAAGATTAGAATTTTGCTATTGGCTGCAAGGTGAATGTCTCCATAATGGCAACTTTTTAAATGAAATTTTATTCACCGACGAAGCCACGTTTACTACAAATGGTGTAGTATCAAGTCAAAACTGCCGTCACTGGTCAGCTGAAAATCCAGAGTTTATAATAAATGCAAGGAGACAATATTCACAAAAAATTAACGTTTGGTGTGGAATACTACGCGACAGAATAATTGGCCCATTTTTCTTTGAAGGGAATTTGAATGCGGCTGGCTTCTTGAATTTTCTAGAAATTGAATTTAGAAATGCTTTAGATGAGTTACCACTAAGATACCGTTTAAATTTAAAGTTACAGTTAGATGGCAGTCCTATTCATAATGCTCGTTTAATCAGAAACTGGCTAGATAATAATTTTGAAAACTGTTGGATAGGGCGAAATAGTCCTTTCTGTGAGTGGCCACCGAGATCTCCGGACTTAACTCCTTTAGATTTTTTTCTTTGGGGTACACTTAAGCAAAATGTTTATAAGTCAAGACCCCATAATTTACAAGAACTGCAAGCTAGGATAAACCGTAGTTGTGAGGAAATTACTCCACAGCAAATACGAAATGTAATTTTGAATGTACGCAAGAGGAACGACAAATGCATTGTAGAAAATGGAGGCTTGGTAGAAGTTACAAAAATTTTATAATTTTAATTGTTTTTATGTTTTGTGTTTATAAGCATAAGGTTGTATTATTACAATTCAATTATTTTCCATGGCCAACTTTGAATTTTTGAAAATAAAGACGTACCTTGGCTGCATTTTTAATTTTTCTACAAAATCGTTATTACTTGAAATATTTTGATGAAATTTTGTACATACCCATTTCGAGGGGTGCTCAATCCATTGGCGCACACAGATTTTTTCAAAAAAAAACGCTAATATGGTTTCTTAAAATTTTGCTCATAAAAACGGTCATAGTAGGCTTTGGATTTAATGCGAACCAGGCAATTTTTGTTCAAAATGTGCAGTTCATCGAGCTCTACAATTTAAAAAAAAAATCAGCCAAATCGCACGATTGATACACTTTTTACAGACTGACCCCAAAACAAATGGGTCACACTGTATGTATTATTTTGGCATACATTTAGAGTAATGGAAAAGTAATGTAAATAAATTTATAGGTACTACCATAGAAGAATTTACGTAGTAGATTCTTCTATGGTACTACCTAAATGCCTAAATGATTGCCGGTACATTAATTTTGTGTCAAACATAATAGAATTTTAAAGCGTTAATATAATTTTCTTTTGAAAAATACATATTCTTATCGATATTTTTTAGTAATATTAAAAAGTTAATACAATTATAGAATGATACTCGTATATTATGTTGTATAGCTAGTGATATAAAATAGTTTTTACGAAGTAACGACTTTTTAAAATTTTAAGAAATTCTATAAATAGGAAATAGGCGCTTATGTAACATTAAAATAGAAACAACTTTTTCAAGTTTAACCTTTTTGAAATTGTAACAAATAAGCCAATTTTTAGGGATTTTATTTTTTAAATATAATTTTTGACAGACAGCGAGAGTCACGTGACCACGTTTGAGTCGGTTATTTTTCCTCGTTTTTAATCGAAAGGTAACCCCAAAGTTAACTGCATATGTGTTCTATTATTATCCGTTAATGAAAAAAATATGTTTAAATTAATAAAAAGATACATTTTGCACCATCTTCATTTTTTCCAAAAAGGTTTTTTGGTTATAACTTTTATTTGACGTTCGATTGTTTTTTTTTTTCAAACGACATTACATTGTTTGGAAAAAACTGCAACAAACTGGTTTTTAAATCATTAATTTGTCTCAAAAAATACGGAATGGTTAAATTTTAAATTGAATGCTCCTATCACCTTCAGGCGGACACCCTGTACCTAATAAAAATATTATTAAACAAATAATAGTACTTTTTGAAATTGAGCCCATGTGTTGACAGGTGGCCCTGATTACAGCTCAAAAGTAAAGTTACACACATTGTTTAATGTGCTTTTTGAACCTAACCAAAAACAGTTTATCAAAATCGGTAAACAAATAAAGATTTTACCAGGGTGGTAACTCCTTAACGGAGGTCACACTGTATATGTTTAACATATAGGTACAGAAGATGTTCTTTCGCACCAATATATCGTTTTCTTTTTTTCATTATTTTTTATTTTCGAGATATGTATTTATCTTAATTATTGCGTTACTTAAAATGTGTGTTTGTGTTAATGTTAATGCGAACGAAGAAACACCTTATGTACACATAAAAGACCATGTTTCATTTCATTGAAAAAACTAAACATAATTTTGTAGAACTTTTAAGCCAGCAATACTATACCTACAGAAAACGTGCCGAATCACATTCTTTAACTAAAGATATGCCTTTAACAGTAAAAAACACAGTTGACATTCAAGTGACCTTGAAAACGTCGTCTGCCTACAAGTGAAAACGTGCGTCTTACATTGCACCTCATATGCTTCAACTTTTATGTGATTTTTTGCGATTTTCGTTTTTGAGATATTTATATAGCTGCATTTATTAAAATGGAACACCCGGTATAGATAATTTTCGACATACCTATACATATAGAGACATAGATATATGAATCCTCCCCTAATGTCAGTTTATATGCTAACGATTGTGTTTTCCTCACGAAAAATACATAACGGCGACATACGTATAAATAATGCAAAGTCAACTAAAGCAGTTTTTATTGCCGCCGTGTACCTTTCAAGCTAAAAATCAATGAACCATTGCTAAAAAGAGAGGGGTTAAAATCACAAATCCGAGTCTTTGAGCTACGGGGGTCTCCCGAATATACCTTTTGAAGTTTTATATTATTTTAATATTAAAAATTCGCAATTCATAGTATATAATAATATGGAAGTAATACAAAAACATAAAAAAGTAATCAGACAGCTTAGTTGCTTAAATATTATATCGCCAAAACGTAAAATTGATCATATGAACATAATATATGTAATTATTAAACTGGACCTTTAGCAACAGCGTCAACCGTTCATCGATCGTCTGTTTTTCGAATTCAAAAAAAATCTCGCCCATAACTTTTAAACTGGTGTCATTAGTATCTATGGATATTTTAAAAATACCCGTATTTTTTTTAATCCTTTGAAATTCGCTACTTTTTCCAGCTAGTTGGAAATAAAAATACATTGATACAGGCAACCAAACATACAATGGCGAGCCCCCCCTTAAATTAATTATACTCCATGGCTCACTAGAAAATACTGCGATTTTAGTTAAATTGCAAGATTTGATAGATACTAACAAAGATACCTATCAACTATTATATATTGTTGGAAAGCTTGAAAAAAATGCTATGGAACAAGAGAAAAATATACATACATAATATATAAAAAAAAACCAAGTTATATTTATATTTTGAAATTCTTACCTCCTAGAAAAAATCCATGTACGCCACTGAATTCTACGTGAAAAAATCTATAAGGGTCGATTTTTACCATTTCAGCAAGTGCCTGAAAATGGCAAATTTTAAAAATCAGCTTGTATCTCGAAAACTAAAGATGCCATGAAAATTCTATTTACGGGGCCTCTCTTATTATGAAAAAGTAGACCAGTGTCTCGAAAACCGCAACCTTATAAATTAAATTCCATTTAGTCGATATTAGAATTTCCCACGAATAATGCAAATTTGAGTAAAAGTTTCACATTTATCTTTAGCAGTCTTAATTTCCCAGGAATTGGCATCACTGATTCTGAATGCTTGTCCCAGCCGAACAGTATGCCGTTCAAGGAACTTGTATAATTGCATCAATACTTAACAAAAATCATAATATATAGCTTACGTTATATACTATCATTGCAAATTGACGTGAAATTTATGCAAATCTCTTATGAGATAAAAACTATTTTGTCCCAACCGAACCGTATGCCGTTCAAGTAACTTTTATAATTACGTGGATATTTAACAAAAATCACAATCGCATACGTTATACCATCATTGCAAATTGACATGATATTTATGCAAATCTCTTATAAGATAAAAACCATATTGTCCCAACCGGACCGTATGCCGTTCAAGTGACTTGTATAATTACCTGAATATTTCACAAAAATCACAATGGCATACGTTATACTATCATTGCAAATGTACATGACAATTATGCAAATCTCTTATCAGATAAAAACTACTTTGTCCCAACCGAACCGTATGCCTCTCAAGAAACTTGTATAATTAATTGAATATTTTCAAAAAATCACAACGGCATACGTTATATTATCATTGCAAATTGGCCTAAAATTTTGCACAATTTGACATCATTTTGTAAGGGGAGGTCCCAGGATAACCGTATGCCTTTTTCGCAATTAGCAATTCTCAATGTACTTGTCAATTTACAACTTTAGTTGAATGTTATACTATCATTTCAAAAACCTATAAATTTTTTACTCATTTATAAAATTGTAAAATTAGTTAGTCCCGCGGGAACCGTATGCCCTTTGGCAATTGTGCATTTTATGACAAAAATGGTTCAATTTCAAAATGGCATACGTTATACTATCATTCAAAAATGGGGAATTTTATTTCACACTTAAGGGCGAATGCCGACCCTTAAGCCCCACGCTACACGTATGCCGATCGTTTTCTCAAAGATTTTCTTATTATAAAATATCGATTGGTGTGCTCGGCATACGTTATACTATCATTGCAAAACCCGTCATTTTTTAACAATAAACAATCAACTTCTCCAGCCCAAGTCCAGCGGCCACCGGATAATTTTGTTCGTACGTTGACGAGCATATACATAATTACCAAAACCTCAGAGAGCATACGTTATACTATCGTTGCACTTTTTGTCAATGAGCCTACGGTCTATCGAGGTCGCAGTTAATCTGTCATTGTAAATAATAAACATTTCCAATGTTTCTTATAGATTTTTTCAAGGTATGAAACTTTTGTTAGCAAGTTTTTCGGTTAACAAATTTTGGCGCCTTCTACAGTGTGACCCATTTGTTTTGGGGTCAGTCTGTAAAAAGTGTATCAATCGTGCGATTTGGCTGATTTTTTTTTAAATTGTAGAGCTCGATGAACTGCACATTTTGAACAAAAATTGCCTGGTTCGCATAAAATCCAAAGCCTACTATGACCGTTTTTATGAGCAAAATTTTAAGAAACCATATTAGCGTTTTTTTTTTGAAAAAATCTGTGTGCGCCAATGGATTGAGCACCCCTCGAAATGGGTATGTACAAAATTTCATCAAAATATTTCAAGTAATAACGATTTTGTAGAAAAATTAAAAATGCAGCCAAGGTACGTCTTTATTTTCAAAAATTCAAAGTTGGCCATGGAAAATAATTGAATTGTTTACTTTTATTAAGTGTCAAACTGTCTAAATTGAGTTCAGAAATTGTTTGTGCTCAATACAATTAATTATCATAATTATGGAATATTTAAGCATAAGAGACAAAATAGAAATTGTTCGACTCGTGGGCGACAACGAGCGCTCGGCAGCAGAAGCTGCGGCCGAATTTAACAATAGACACCCAGGTAGATCAGTGAGTCGAAGTACTGTACAACGTATAAACAATATTTTTGATGAAACTGGATCGATTTCTAAAAATTTATTAAAAACTAGGCAAAATGGACGCCGTGGACTTGTTGAAAATAACAATCAAATTCTGCAATACTTTAGTGACAATCCTCGAAATAGTGTTCGAACGGCTAGTTTAGACCTTCATATACCCAGAGAGAGTATAAGGAGATGTTTGAGACAAAACAAAATAAAACCGTTTAAGCCAAAATTTTTGCACACCCTGGAACCAGGAGATGAGGAGAGAAGATTAGAATTTTGCTATTGGCTGCAAGGTGAATATCTCCATAATGGCAACTTTTTAAATGAAATTTTATTCACCGACGAAGCCACGTTTACTACAAATGGTGTAGTATCAAGTCAAAACTGCCGTCACTGGTCAGCTGAAAATCCAGAGTTTATAATAAATGCAAGGAGACAATATTCACAAAAAATTAACGTTTGGTGTGGAATACTACGCGACAGAATAATTGGCCCATTTTTCTTTGAAGGGAATTTGAATGCGGCTGGCTTCTTGAATTTTCTAGAAATTGAATTTAGAAATGCTTTAGATGAGTTACCATTAAGATACCGTTTAAATTTAAAGTTACAGTTAGATGGCAGTCCTATTCATAATGCTCGTTTAATCAGAAACTGGCTAGATAATAATTTTTAAAACTGTTGGATAGGGCGAAATAGTCCTTTCTGTGAGTGGCCACCGAGATCTCCGGACTTAACTCCTTTAGATTTTTTTCTTTGGGGTACACTTAAGCAAAATGTTTATAAGTCAAGACCCCATAATTTACAAGAACTGCAAGCTAGGATAAACCGTAGTTGTGAGGAAATTACTCCACAGCAAATACGAAATGTAATTTTGAATGTACGCAAGAGGAACGACAAATGCATTGTAGAAAATGGAGGCTTGGTAGAAGTTACAAAAATTTTATAATTTTAATTGTTTTTATGTTTTGTGTTTATAAGCATAAGGTTGTATTATTACAATTCAATTATTTTCCATGGCCAACTTTGAATTTTTGAAAATAAAGACGTACCTTGGCTGCATTTTTAATTTTTCTACAAAATCGTTATTACTTGAAATATTTTGATGAAATTTTGTACATACCCATTTCGAGGGGTGCTCAATCCATTGGCGCACACAGATTTTTTCAAAAAAAAACGCTAATATGGTTTCTTAAAATTTTGCTCATAAAAACGGTCATAGTAGGCTTTGGATTTTATGCGAACCAGGCAATTTTTGTTCAAAATGTGCAGTTCATCGAGCTCTACAATTAAAAAAAAAATCAGCCAAATCGCACGATTGATACACTTTTTACAGACTGACCCCAAAACAAATGGGTCACACTGTATATATATATATATATATATATATATATATATATATATATATATACTGATGATTGCCAAATAGCATGAAACACGTGTATGCGGTTACTAGTTTTTTCTTTTTGTTAACTTTGAGTGTTTGCCCATTATCACCTTTTCTTGTATATATATATATATACATATTATTTTGAATTGTGAATCTGGGATGCTAGCTGGTATTTATTGTAGTACCCTGAAGATGATAAACTAAATTGTCGAAACTCCTGCGATTTGGAAAAGTATCTACCTAGCTTTACTTCACGACACGACCGAAAACTGACTCTCAATGCGTAAAGTCATATGGAGTAGATTGTGAATAATAGTGATCTTCAAAATATCCTTTGTTCAATTACTAAAAATTAAAATCAGTAATAAATATAAGAAGTACAAGGCCGCGATAATAAAAAAAATTAAAAAAAAAATAGTTTTGTGTGCGACGTCCACTGCTATTAGCCACATAATTTGACACTGAAAAATATAATATTCTTATTCTTAATTTTTCTTTGGTATAATTAGTAATTACAAGTCGCTACTGAATCCCTTATACGCGCTGCCGCTATTACTTGGATTGACATGATACATATTTTTATTCTATCATGTTATATACCCGTCCGTACGATAGACGATAGTCTACCGCTCCGCTCTCCGCTTTATACCCAGCGTGCACCAGACTACTAGAGCCGCTTTATACCGAACAGGCACCGGACCGTCGGTGTGGGCTCCATCTCAGGAAAAGGCACTTTAAATCGGCGCGGCCGCTTGCTTTCGCATCTGTCCTGTAATCTGTGACAGAACTGCATGCCAATCGATAAATCGTCATTTGGTAGTTCAAATTTATCGCACAATATATTGCCATGCATTTGAAAATTGTTTGGAGACATCGCTTTTTCATACAAACGACAGAAGCAAATCACAAAAGGGGGGGTCTAGCTTTAGCCTGTGCTTCACCTCAACATGTTGGAACCTCCTTTCAGGGTCTGTGAACCCAAACGACGAAGGAGAATATAGAGGTAATGCTTTTGCTGCTCGCTTCCATTTAAAACGGGGGCTTTACAAAAGGCACCCCTAGGTATTAGGGCTAAAAATAGCAACGAATTTACAAGAACACCTGGAAATTTAAATGTAAAGACACAAAATATATAAAATATAAAAGATTATCTAGGGTAAACAACCCTTCCGTATGACAAAGTGCAGGGCAAGGACTGCATCGTCAAGGGCAAAAGTCTACTTAAGTTTCTCATAGCTTGGTTTTACAGCTTTTATGGCCTAGCTTTCACGAATAAAATAAGGAAATAGAAGACGTCGGGAGCATTGTATACAATCAAGTTAAGTTAGTTACAGTAAAAGCAATAACCCATCACCATCGCGCAATTACCTGTTCGCCGCGTGAATACTCAAAACCTAAGTAAAAGCCCATACTGAAAAACAAGCAAAACAAAACTAACCCATGTTCTTGTTCTGATACGTCGATCGATTTCTAGGGTCTTTACGTTTACTTGATCGGCGCGGCGCGCGGCGCGTCAAATTCAAGTCACTCCTCGACGCCTACCAAATCGGAAAATGGCTCAAACGGCAAAACGGCTTTTCCGCTTCTGGCGCGCTTTAATAGCGATGTGGTACTTTTTTTTGCTGCCCCAGGCGAAATTTGGAGGTAAACAAATCTTTTATCACTCCTATTTATAATATTACATAGCTATTTCAGGTTATAGAGTTTAACCTCAAAATATAACATCCTAATAACTTTATGACGACAAAATTGGTTCCTATTCCAGAAGAAAAATTTATTAATTCCCAGGGGCAAATGCAAAATAGAAACAGCAAATTTGGCGCCGATGTAGAAGCGTTAGAGAGAGTGCCATGACACTGGCATTTGCGACACGCTACATCTACCTGCAGCCGCTAGTAGGTATCCGCAGTTTTACAGTGCCTATTTTGGGAACACTGAAAATATAGCCTATTGATTCTTCGACAGTTAAGTTCCTACTGTGGTAATATGTACAAAACAAAAGACAGCAGCTCTGGGGATGCCCTCGGGTCTCAATTGAGACAGTGACGTCAAGTTAATGAGACAAAGTTCCGCGAATTCAGACGAATTGCAGGGTACTTCTCGCCATTTTTTTTTCTACGGAAAATATTGTTAGATTTTTTTTCTATTTCGCAGATTTAAATTGGAGTCTTTTTACGGCCTTTGTGCGGTGAAGCATGTGCGACATGTGCGTACTGCACGACAAGTACATCCTGCTGCATACTTCTGTCTGTGCGCAAACATGAACGCATTCCTGTTTATAGGAAGCTGTTTTTAAAGGTAGCTAACAAAGAGGTTTGTGACTTATTGTACACTTATTTTCATATTTGTGTTCAGGAACGAGTTTAATAAATAAATTTAAATAATAATAATAATAGTAAACTAAAACTAAAAAGCGATTTGTGATTCATAGATTTTCATCACAGAATCTTCTTGGATGGTGGCACTTTATAACTTAAATACAACTTTATAGTCCACCCTAGGTTAAAAAAATATAGTTTTCGTTCAGAAGAGGAATCATTTGTTTGGCTATAAAAACCGTTCTTCATCCACCAATTTATCCTCAGGAGCATCCTCAGTGTTTCAAGCAGAGTTAAAAAATAAATTTAAATAATAATAATAGTAAACTAAAAATAAAAAGCGATTTATGATTCATAGATTTTCATCACAGAATTTTCTTGGATGGTGGCACTTTACAACTTAAATACAACTTTATAGTCCAACCTAGGTTAAAAAAATATAGTGTTCCTTCAGAAGAGGAATCATTTGCTTGGCTATAAAAAAACGTTCTTCATCCACCAATTTATCCTCAGGAGCATCCTCAGTGTTTCAAGCAGTGTTTCAAGCGCCCAATTTTTTAATTATTGAAGCTCCTTTTGGCTAAAATAATTGCACGTTATTGATACATTTTTCTAAATCAAAACTAAAAATGTTTTCGTAAACAGTAAATAGGAGGCAACTACACACATAAAACAACCACAAAACCCCAAAAATATCGGCATTGGCTCGATTATAATAATAATCATTGAAGAGTAGGCACCAAAATGGTATTCGCAATATTGACAACTAATAAACTCATCATAGAACAAATATGATTTTCCTTTGCACAACTTATTTTATAAAAAAGATAATGGCAGACTATCACAATCAAGCGCCTGTTAAAGTATTTTACTCCAATATTTCTAATAATAATATACTTTAAAAATTCAGCAATAAAGCGTATCTCGGGTTTCGTTCTTGGCTGTGAGCCAAGGAATATTAAGCCAAGGGTATAATTAAAAACCTAAATGTCTGAGGGGGAAATCAGATTTTGTACTCGCGGACTCCACGAAAAGTAAAGCATATGCCGAAAAGGGGTATTTCCGTGTTGCTTCAAATAGAGTAAAACTTTTGTAAAGTTCACGTATAAAGCTGGTCATGTTTGATTTGGTGGAAATAATGGTATATGCGAGTTTACGTCCAACAAGTAATTTTATTTGAATGGGCAAAATGCATATTAATAAGCTGGACAAGTCAAAAACCCACACAATGGAATCACTACTTCCACGTCACTTTTCTTAAGTCTATAATATAGTAAGTTCTAGTAAATTACAATG
The DNA here is from genome assembly GCA_963920635.1 of Pseudeuparius sepicola. NCBI lineage: Eukaryota > Metazoa > Arthropoda > Insecta > Coleoptera > Anthribidae > Pseudeuparius > Pseudeuparius sepicola. The sequence goes on from OY987301.1 coordinate 51,297,674, forward strand.
TTTTTTTTGCAAATTTTAAAACATAACAATGAGCGTTAATTTAAACTTGACCTCACAGTAAGCAGCGATACTAAAAAAGTATGTCTTTGGTTAGTTCCTCTCATTAGCTGTCATATAAACGAAATAGTAAGCAAGTTTTTTCTTGTGAACACATTTTGCGTATGGGACAAGTTCTGGTGGCCGGGTTAACATAGGTAGCTAATTTTTAACTTAAGAGAAATAATAAATAGAAAAAACATGAAATAAACAACACACATTTAAAAAAAACTCTTACAATTATTTTTGAAAATGACTCCACTATATTTCTGGTTATTACCGTCAAAGTTATATGAACCTTAATAATCTGAATAATCAACTTCATAATTCAGAAATTATGAAGTTGATTACTTATTACAGACTATTGCGCGAAATTTGACGGACGATGGACGTATTTTGGACAAGACTGCTACAGAGAATTTTAAGAATTGTTTCTTCGGGACAACAACAATGATGCTTGCAACACACTGTTTTTTTGTCATACTGTTCAGTTTTCTCTGGAAATTGGGAGTGTGAAACTACAGTGGAACGATAGGAGAGAAAGGAAAGTGGCCTCTCCTACCGACAGTGCGAAAGAAGGGGCTCAAGGAAAATGTCCAAACAAATTATGGAAGATGTTCTTAAACCGTTTGTGGGAATTTTGACGCAGCTAACTGAATTATGTGTAGGTATCTCTTGGTACCGTTCAAATCGTTTTCAAAAAAGAAGCCTTACCGTTTAACTTGTTTAACTTTAACTTGTTATTAGAATAACTTGTTTAACTTTAACTTGTTACTAGAATAACAAGTTAAACGGTAAGGCTGTAGGTGTAAATCTTTTTTCAAAACGATTAGACCGGTACCAAGAGATACCTACACCAACTTCAGTTAGCTGCGTCAAAATTCCCACAAACGGTTTAAGAACATCTTCCATAACTTGTCGGACATTTTCCTTGAGCCCCTTCTTTCGCACTGTCGGTCGGTCAGGCCACTTTCCTTTCTCTCCTATCGTTCCACTGTAGTTTCACACTCCCAATTTCCAGAGAAAACTGAACAGTATGACATAAAGAACACTGTGTTGCAAGCATCATTGTTGTTGTCCCGAAGAAACAATCAACAACCATAAATATTTTGATGCTGTCGTTGCGAGTAAACCATCCCAATGAAAAAATTTGATTTCGAACGTGACGAATTTGAATATGTCAATGCTTTCACATTTCCGACTTTTACCTTTACGGTAAAACATTGACACATCAAAACCACTCGAATTTCTAATGCCAACTTCAGGTTAAATTTAAATGAACGCTCGATATAAATCACATACCTACCTATTAGGTACGTCTGCTTCAGCAGAACTTCAAACCATGAAATCATTTAAATGAATGCTCGATATAACTGACATACTTATTAGGTCTATTTCAGCAGAACTTAAAACCGTTTGAAATCAGGTTGAAACTGTCAGCAGCAAGTTTCGGTTTTGGAAACTGCGCATGCAGTTTCAAACTGGTTTGACATTCTGCCGAAACAGACCTACCTAATGACAACTTTTCGACTTTTATCAGCTTGCAATCATTCTCAATTAGTTGCTTCCTCAAAAATAATGACAAAACTGATTTACTTGATCCCAAAGGCAGAAAACGACATATCACTAACTATTTTTAAATTGACGGTATTGCACCCCGCTTAACCACCCCCACCCCGTTGTTATAATGTTGTCATAGCAGTGACTATAATTCTGTCTATAGTCACTACTAATAGTTAACGTGATAAACAAGATTTCTCGGTAATTTTAGAGAAAAATTGATGGTTAAAAAGTAAACTCGTTTAGAATTTTCCGACGAATTTGAATATATCAGACTTCATATACAGGGTGTTGTTAAAAATATATTGAAATAATACCGACCCTTTTCCAAAAAATTGCGTGAAGTTGAGTTTCACCTCGAAATATTACTAACGATTATAAGGGGAGTGACAGAAAATTGTCAGTTCCCATGTCCGACTTCCGGTTTGTCCGGAAGCGGGCATCACTTGGTCAGATTTTTGAGACACATATTTTGGTATTTAGGTACCTTTTCTCCTGTTTTTTGTTTTTTCATATATTTTAAATCTTTGAATCCTATCCTAGCCCATGTCTTATCCACTCCTTCTTTATAAAACCGTAAAGAGGAAAAACAATACAGTGCATTTAATATGTCGCATCCGCATATCCACTTGTTCTTGTTGTATACTCGTATAGTCCTATAGAAAAGTGTCGCGTAAAATTGCCAATTGCATTTTTATCTGGTTGAGATAGGTGATTGTAAATCTGGAGTTGGTCTCCCAAGAATTTTTATTTAAACTTTTTCGATCAATGAAAGACTTAAAAAGCAACCTTTCAAAATGTCCTGAACACTATTTGTCATTTTATTTATTTGTTACCAGTAGAACACTACACAACGCGAGATACCGTTCAGAAGAAAAATCAGGCGGGAACACACATACCAGATGGAACACCTAGAGTGGGATCAATCGCGCCCCTCCGTGCTCCCTCGCGCCCTTCTCACGCCCCCCTCCCGCCCTCTCGCGCCCCGTCGTGTCCCCCCTTTATCCGCATAACCGGCTGACAATAACGTCTCTAGCCGTACCTCCTACGCGGCGACGTTATTATCCACTCACATCGCGCTATTTCTCTTTGAACAAAGACAACAGATTACGAGCCGGGCAACAATGCCAAATAATGTATCAGAATCGCCTTTATTATCAACTTAAATTTAATTAGAGGTGTCGTGTGTCGTATAATTGACAACCTTGTCGTCAATAGCGATCAGAGTAGAGAGAGATAGAAGGCAGCTAATTTCCCAGGAAGATGCATTCCAAACATGATACTGGATGTATCGTGATCGTAATGGTGATTCCGAGCATTCTTGCGAAGTGTCAACTTAACTATGGAACTCGAACTGTACGTTATCGATTTTTTTGCAGGCATATTTTCTACTGGGAGGCTGTAGCCCCCCAGCCCCTTTGGACGAGCCGCCGCTGCCGCAATGCGTAATACAATAGTGTCACAGATATGCACACTAGTGTGGGTTGTTATCATTCTAGGCTGCTTTTAGAATCATGTGATTAATTCTAAGACCAACATAATCCAGTGCAATTGCATGAAATAGTTATTTGACCAATCCCATATATCATAAACCAGATATCCATATACATAAAATTGTATGCTATTAGACCGTGGCTGGTGTCGAGACTAGCGGAAAACTACCCGTTAACCCTTTCTCAACGGTTCGTAAAAATAATGGGGTAAATACAACGAAATGACGCGCAGATTCTAACTTTTTTGACAAACACTATATTATCTGACAAAAGACAATAGGTAATAATAAAGGTAGTAATGAGAATCTTTCTATGTTTCCAACATTCTCCCACCTGAGAAACGTGTTACAAACACGATTCTCACGAATTATTAAAGATACATTTCGGAGAGTGAAGCATAAGAAAATGTAAAATTATGACTCTTCCGACTTCTTGACTTTCTTTTAACTATACGTTCGTCGATGAAACTCTCGAACTTGGTCCACTTACTCCCGCACAACCACTATCACAAAGTTTGTTGTGGTAGCCGACGACACCCTCACCGCGATGCTCATTCTGCTCGCTGAAATCAACACACTCCAATGGGTAGAGCCGTTGAACTGGCCTCAACAGCTGCCCACGCGATGTATCCAGTCGCACCAGTCGAACCTCGTTGTCTCGCCCAGGTAAAAACTCGACGGCTCGTCCAAGGGGGACATGCAAAGTCGTCACCGAAAAGGTCCATAATCCCTTTTTGAAATTTTCAATGTTAATCCGACTTGCATTTTCGTCACCGCTCCCGATAGGTACATGCAAACTCGTCACTGACCACTACACAGGTACCTACCATGTGTAATAAAAAAGATAATCCATTTTAATTATTCAATTATAAATGGGACCTCCCTATAAATATAGAGTTACCAAAAATGACAGTTTAGTATTACCGTCAACGGCACGTAACTATATTAAAGTGATGGAGGCGAAAGTGATCAAGAGCATTCGAGGACAGCCAATGGTAGTGGTTGGTGATTTTAAATTTAATTTCAACAAAGACATCAAGTATACGGGGGAGAAATTCTGGAAATGTACAAACCGACAGTGCAAAGCGACGGTTCACACAGTTGGGACGTTGGACAATAATGTTTCAATTACCAGAAACACCGGGGAACACCTACATGAACTAAATGTGGCCAAACTAAATCGACAAATTGTAAGTACTCCTTGCAAAAGGAAAGCCGTAGAAAATTTGGCTGAAAAGCCTATGAAGATTATAAGACAGGAATTACAACATAGTATTCCCACAACCGATGTGGAGTACATACGACATAGTATGTATAATGCCCGCCGTAGATTTCTACCTCCATTGCCAAAAAACAAGAAGGAAGTGCATTCACTTTTGGCAAATTTGGATATACTTACTGTGATATATTCATATCTTATTGAGTTTATTGTTTCGCCGTATAGGTACGATGTAAAAAACTAAGGTGTTTATTTTGGTCTGCACTGTGTCGAAGACACAGTTGGCTACGGGTATTCGATAGCATAGTACGATTGTATACTTAAATTGTGAGATTTTTAAATAGATGTTTTTGTGACGTAGTGCGTGTTTCTGTAAATTCTCAACAAGCCCTACCATATATCACAAAAGTGGCGACGAGTTACATGCGGGAAAAGAAGTTCATATTAACGATTTTCCGCAAAATCCACGCAAGTAGAAGTGCAAGATGGCAACCACGAATTTTGGACATCTTCGAGAATTCGACCCTGCCAATGCCGATTGGGTTATTTTCAAAAGAAGACTGGAAAATTATTTTCTAGCAAATGAAATCATTGATGTGGATAGAAGAAGAGCTATACTGCTTAACGCACTCACAGAAGACGCATATAAATTGGTGCATAATTTGTGTTTGCCGACTGAACCCGAAAAAAAGAAATACGATGAATTGGTGAAACTGTTATCGGAGTATTTCAAACCCACAATGTCAGTTTTTGCAGCACGTTATAAGTTTTATACTTCCCGAAAACTACCTACCGAATCAGCAAGAGAATGGTGTGCAAGAGTTCGTGAATTAGCCAACTTGTGCGATTTTGAAACAAATCAGCTACAGCAGATTCTGAGAGACCAGTTCATTATTGGATATGACAAAGGCGCAATTCAAGACCGACTTTTTGAAGAAAAGAAAACAGTGACATTAGAGAATGTCGTAGAGATAGCGACGGCCAAGGCCGCCGCACACCAGCATTTAAATTCCTACGAGAATTTGGGTATCAAAAAGGAACCAGTGGAACTTCAGTACGCCAGCAGCCGATCGATAAGGAATGGTTCTGCGCACACTCGCGGAATCGGGGGCGGCGGTACCGGCAGGAGCGGCAGTCAGCAGGCGGCGGCCAGAGCGCAGGGTACCCCCCGCGCCCCCCACCAAACCGCCATCGCCGCCGTCGCCGGGCCCGGGCCATCATATTATGGTACCGCGGCAGGCGCTCCAAGGGCACCGAAATGCGGTGTATGCGGACGAAGAAACCATCAGGCAGATAAGTGCTCATTCCGCGAATGTTTTTGCTACAAATGTAAAAATAAAGGGCATTTGGCTCCAATGTGTTCTAAAAAATACAATAATAATAAGGCATATCAAAATAATAGCCAGCATTTTTTAGAAGAATCGGGGGCTTCATTGTTTTCGTTAGATTCGAAGCGAGATTCTACACGAAATCCTCCGATTAAAATAAAAATTTTTGTCGATAAAAAGTCTTGTGTTTACACATTAGACACAGGTTCTGCGCGTAGTGTTGTTTCGGAAAATTATTTTATATCTAATTTTTCTCATAAATCCTTAATGCCACCTGATACCTTTTTTATTGTTTATGATGGAAATTATCTAACAACGACAGGATATTTTACTTGTAAAATTTTCTTTAATAATCAGGAAAAAGAATTAAAAATTCATGTAATAAGTAATTCAATTGGACCACCTTTGTTAGGTAGAGATTTTTATTATCTATTTGGACTTGTCGTTGTTCCAAAAGAAAACCTTAATTTTGTTGAGGCTGAGCTACCTGCTGATTTAAAAATTTTACTTCAGAAATATAAACAAGTTTTTTTGCCAGGTTTGGGTACATTTACCAAAGGAACTATTTCTTTAGATTTAAAAAATAGTTTAGTCAAACCAAAATTTTTTCGACCTCGCCCATTACCTTTTGCGATAAAGGGAAAAGTTGAACAAGAACTGGAGCGATTACAAGCTCAAGGAGTAATAGAATCTGTTCAATTTAGCGAATGGGGAACACCAATTGTTCCAGTTTTGAAACAAAATGGTGCAGTACGAATTTGTGGTGATTTTAAAGTTAGTGTGAATCCTTACATTGAAATCGATAAATACCCCCTTCCAAGAGTGGAGGAGCTTCTAGTTAAATTACAGGGCGGTACACATTTTACAAAATTAGATTTGTCTTCAGCTTATCAGCAAATATTATTGGATGACAAATCTCGGGAATTAGTTACAATATCCACCCACAAGGGTTTATTTCGTTACACGAGAGCTCCTTTTGGTATTGCTAGTTTGCCGGCGAAATTTCAAAAAATTATGGATTCTTTGTTGCAAGATATTGACGGAACCATTGTTTTTCTTGATGATATTTTGGTTACCGGGTGTGACCGACAACAACACATTGAACGATTAAGAAAAGTTCTGTTTAGATTACAAGAGGCTGGCCTACGTTTGTGTTTGAATAAATGTGAATTTTTCAAACCTTCAATATCTTACTTAGGTTTCATTATTGACAGTCGCGGTGTATATACTTCCGAAGAAAAGATTTTAGCCATAAAAAATGCTCCAATTCCGGGTAATGTAACACAATTAAAATCTTTTCTTGGAATGGTAAATTTTTATGGAAAATTTATAAGAAATTTATCCATGATTTTACATCCGTTGTACCAGCTGTTAAAAGCAGATATAGATTGGGTTTGGTCACAAGAATGTGACAAAGCTTTTTGCAAGGTAAAAAAATTACTTGCGTCGGCTGATGTTCTGGTGCATTTTAATCCGGATTTACCCATAAGATTATGTACAGATTCGTCAAATTATGGTATTGGTGCTGTTCTTAGCCATATTATGCCAGACAAATCCGAAAGACCTATTGCTTACGCAAGCCGCACACTGTCAAAATCTGAAGAAAAATATAGCCAAATTGAAAAAGAGGCTCTTTCTTTAGTTTTTGGAGTATCAAAATTTTTTCAGTACATTTATGGAGTTAAATTTTATTTAGTAACTGACCATAAACCGCTAACGTACATTTTTAATCCAGAAAAGGGTATTCCCCAATTTTCAGCAAATCGATTAAGAAGATGGTCAATTATCTTGTCAAATTTTGATTATGAAATTTGTTTTGTGAAATCGAATCAAAATTATGCCGATTCTCTATCAAGGTTACCTCTGGAAAACCCGAACGAAGACAGCCATGCCGACGAAATCAATTTTGTAAATTATTTTTCTAATAATACAGATTTTCCAATTAATTTTAATCTTGTTAAATTGAAAACTGCCAAAGATGCAAGTTTAAATAAAGTTATAAATTTTATAAAGAACGGCTGGCCGAACAAGGTTCCAGATGAACTTAAAACGTATTTTCGTATCAGAAATGATCTTAGTTTAGAATCCGACTGTGTAATATGGAATAATCGAATAATAATTCCTTTTATATTACGTCCCGAATTACTTAAACAGCTTCATGCCAGTCACATGGGCGTAGTAAAAATGAAAAGCCTAGCCCGATCATACTTCTGGTGGCCTGGTTTAGACAAACAGATTGAACAAATTTGTCAATCATGTGAAAATTGTTTAATTCATAAAAAATCACCAGACAAGGCAATACTTACCCCATGGCCTTATCCGCAAGAAGTATGGTCCCGCTTGCATTTAGATTTCATGGGGCCGTTTTTGAATAAACAGTTTTTAATTGTAATGGATGCATATTCAAAATGGGTTGAGGTGTTTCCTCTCAATTCAATAACCTCCAAAGTAACGATTGAAGTTTTGCGATCATTATTTGCCCGTTTTGGTCTTCCACACAAAATAGTGACAGATAATGCAACGACATTTTGTTCAAACGAATTTCAGTTATTTTTATCAAAGAATAGTTTGCAACATGTTACATCTCCTCCTTTTCACCCATCTTCAAACGGAGCGGCGGAAAACGCAGTTAAAACGATAAAAAACGCTCTCAAAAATGCGTTAGGGAAAAATAGTACATTAGACATTAACTGGGCATTGAATAATTTTTTGTTCGATTATAGAAACACAAAACACTGCAGTACAGGACTTAGCCCAGCAGAATTAATGTTTAACCGGAAATTACGAACGCGTTTTGATTTGCTTAGACCCGAAAAGTCTATAAGTAATAACGATCTACAAAATAAAGTTTTAATAAGTCAAAATAAACAAAGAAAGTACCACAAAGGTCGTCGAGTTGTATTATTTAATGTTGGCGAAACCGTAATTGTTAAAGATTATAGAAAAATAAATAAAGTTACTTGGATAAAGGGAACCATTGTAAAAAAAATTGGTAAAACGACTTACATTGTAAATATTCCTGAGTTGGGTAATCTATCCTGGAAAAGGCACGTCAATCAAATAAAAAAAATTCACTTGTATGAATCTTCTTTAATAAATGGCAATCAGCAAGAAAATTTTGAAGTATCTGAAAATATTGTGGATGATATGCCTAGTCCAGTAGATGATGTAGAAAAAGTGGAAAATGTGCAGTGTAGTGCTCAAGGTGAACGCCCTAAACGCGAAAGAAAACAAATTGATAGATTAGTATACGACAAATTGTAATTTTTTTTCATTTGAACATTTTATGTAGGGGGGAGGTGTGTGATATATTCATATCTTATTGAGTTTATTGTTTCGCCGTATAGGTACGATGTAAAAAACTAAGGTGTTTATTTTGGTCTGCACTGTGTCGAAGACACAGTTGGCTACGGGTATTCGATAGCATAGTACGATTGTATACTTAAATTGTGAGATTTTTAAATAGATGTTTTTGTGACGTAGTGCGTGTTTCTGTAAATTCTCAACAAGCCCTACCATATATCACACTTACAAACACGAAGGAGAATTTTCTATTTATCAACAGCGAAATGGACAGCATTGTAATTTTTTCATGTAAGTCAAATCTCCATATGTTTAGTACTATTTCACGGATTTACGTTGATGGCACTTTTAATTATTGTACTAAATATTTTTGTCAATTTTTTACGATTCACGGTTTTGCAAATGGAACATTCCGCTATTATTTTGTTTGTTACCAAATAAGCATAGCAGTACATACAAAAATTTATTTTGGTTAGTGATAAATGGTTGCTTAAAGCAACAATTAAATTTAAATATTACCGAAGTGGTTGCCGATTTTGAAAAGGCAATACACATCGCTATAGCGGATGTTTGGCCAAATACCGAAATAATTGGCTGCCGTTTTCACTTGTGTCAATCTTGGTATGGAAAAGTTCAGCATTTAGGATTAATAAATGATTATAAAGATGACACAAGTGAAATTGGACGCTAGCTAAAATTAACTTTTGCTCTCATGTATTTAGAACCAGCAGAAGTAGGTGAATGTTTTGCACTGGACTTAACAGAAAATATGCCGCAAAGTTAAGAAAAGGCAGGAATACATTCATTCCAAAATTACAAAATATAAAAATAACGAAATAAGTAGGTTACATTTTGTTAAATGTGTTTCATATCATTGTTCTGTTAATAAATAAAGAGTTGTAAATATCTAAACTATTAGTTAATTTTTATCACCTTTCGAAACCTTCATTATTTATTATGACTTTTAGTTTCCATTCGGTGACGAGTTTGCAAGTGTAATAAACAGCGACCCTTCGGGTCGGTGACGAAAATGCAGGTTGGATTAGTACTTTTATTGCCTTGGTGACGAAAATGCAAACTCCCCGTCCAAGTGGCCAATTCAAACGCTTGTCATTGTCGTTACCAATAAGAACTATCTCACCCAGGTAGATTTTTCTCCTCGGTTTTTTGTTAGACCATGACTTAAACTGTCCCAGGTACTCACTGCGGAAGCGTCGACGTAGATCTGCTCTCCTCTTCTGTTTGTGACGTAATTTACGACAGAGAGATTTGCTCTCAACTTCATCGCAGTCAGGTAGACCAGATTCCACCTGATCTCGCAGGAACATAGATGGTGTCAAGGGAACTAACTCAGCTGTATCTTCTGACATATAAGTGATTGTCCGTCCATTAACAGCAGCCTCGCAGTCACACAACAATGTTTGAAGATCTTCATAGCTGAGTAAAGCTCGACCCAGCATCTTCCGTAACAACTGCTTCAGTACACCAACTAGGCGTTCCCAAAATCCTCCCCACCATGGAGAATTAGGAGGGTTAAATCGCCATATAATACGATCCACAGTAGTACCTCGAACGATTTCGTCCCAATCCAAAGAATGTATTGTGTTCGCGGTTCCCCGAAAGTTACTACCGTTATCACTATAGATAGTTCGCGGTCTCCCCCGTCTTGCCACAAATCTCAAGTACTGCTATTATCCAACAAAGTAGTAACCAAACACCTCTTACGCTCTTTGACAATCTCTTCTTCATCATATACTACAATTTCGTGAGGCCACTCACTTGGTTCTCTGTATAGCCATGTCGGCCCCTCCCACCATCTAGACTGTATCAACTTATTGGGAGAACAACCACGAGAAGGAAGGTCAGCCGGATTGAGTTCACCAGCTATGTGATTCCAAGAGTCTGCAGAAGTCAAACTTCGAATCTCAGCCACTTTATTCCATACAAACATGCTCCATTCTTCCCTTCTGCGTATCCAAGATATAACCGTCGAAGAATCGCTCCAAAAATAACAGTCCAACCTACGCTGAAGCGTGTCTCTTACATTGGAATACAACCTAGCACCTATGGTTGCAGCCATTAGCTCCAGTCTCGGAATTGTCATCTTTTTCAATGGGGCTATTCTGGATTTCGTCGCCAGCAAACAGACAAAAACGTGGCCATAACGTTCAACCCTGAGAAAAACCACAGTAGCATAAGCGTCTTTGCTAGCATCACAAAATGTATGGAGACTATAATACTCATTTTCGTCGGTAGTCATGCCAATCCACCGAGGAATTTCTAACTGCTTTAGACATGACAGCTCTCTTACCCAGTTAACAAAGACTTTTGCTATGTCGTCATCGACTAGAGTATCCCATGTTATGTGTTTTTCCCATAACTTCTGTAAAATCAGCTTTGGAATTAAAGTTGTAGGACAAGTAAAACCTATTGGATCAAACTCTCGTTGTGCCATAGACAAAATGATTCTCTTCGTTGTTCCTTGTTTCTCTATATCTTCTATACAGAGAGGACTAATTGACAGAACATCCTTTTGTGTGTCCCAAATTAAACCCAACACTGGTATAACTTTGTCTCCCGAGGCCTTACCGGTAAACTCCCACCCTCGTAGATCAAATTTACCACTAGCCATTACCATACGCGCTTCTGTAATAAATTTTTGAAGAGTAGTCTCATTTGGTAAGCTAGTGACGCAGTTATCGACATAAAAGCTTCTAAACAATCGCATGATGTTCTCTCTGGAGCAGGTGGTATCAGAGAAGTCAATTTTATGAAGGCTTTGTTTCAAATGGTACTCCAACGTCGCTGCCAAAAGAAATGGACTACAACTTACACCAAAAACGACTCTTCTATGGCGGAATATTATTTCTTTTCCATCTGAATCTATCCACAGAAAACGAAGAAAGTCCCTATCTTTTTCTTGCAATCCGATTTGCAAAAATGCTTTACGAATGTCAGAGATGACACCTAATTTATGTTCTCGAAATCGAAGCAATATAGTTGGAATCATTTCTATGAGAATTGGCCTTTTCTCTAAACAGGAATTGAGGGATACCTTGTCTTTTTCTCTTGCAGACGCATCAAATATTGGACGAATTTTGGTTGTAGCACTGCTCTCCTTAATAACAGGTCTGTGTGGAAGATAATGAACTAAAAAAGCTTTTGATAATCCATCAATTTTTCTATTATTCCTTCTTCCAACCATTCCTTAAAAACTAGGTCATACGCCAATGACAATGTACTTTCTAACTTCTTTTTAGCAATGCTGTAGTTACAATGCAGTGGTGGATGATCTTTTAACCATTGCAAACATACTTCATAACGACTCTATATCGACCGTTTGGACAAAAACTTCTTTTGCAGCCAATGCCATATCTTGGCAAGACCTCTTCTCTGAAGGCTCCTCAATACCAAGAACGTCTAATTCCCATAGCTTCGTTATTGTGGCATCGTTAATGAGCATAGACGACATCGAAATAGTGGTCGGTACCACACTAATTGGAACCTTTCCCAAAAGAACCCAACCTAAGAGGGTTTCGGTGACTGCTAATCCACATCGCAACAAAGGAAACCGCCCAGTGTACAGCTTTGCAAGAACATCGACACCTAACAGTAACTCGATAGATCCAGTTTCACCAATGTCCGTCAGCTTCATGAGCTTATCGATCCACGGACCATAAAAGACTGGTGGAATGTCATTACATATTTTCTTCTGACCAAGCGCCTCGATTGCACAAGAAAACTCCCGTTGCTCGCAATAACCCCAAAACAAGGATGACTATTAGTAACTTGCGTTCCTCCAAACAAACAATGAATAATTTTTTCTTTCTGTTTGGTAGCTAAACATAAATGGACAGCAGTCGACGTCAGAATATATGATCTATGGGACCCACGTCGATCAACGTTCGTGCCACTTTCGTAGCGATTACAGAACATATTTTTATTCGTCTGTAAAAATATAAATGAATTAGTACCATTCATAAGAGATTGATCTTTTGCACTGATTTTCTCTTTACCTTGAGCAGTTTTTTCAGCCTTTTGGTGTTCTGGTAATTCCGGACACATGAGAACTACATGAGCTTTGCTGCAAATAATACATCTTATCCGTTCACGACACTTCTTGGATACATGACCTCGTTCAATGCAATGATAGCAGGCAAACTTATCTCTTAGTGTGCCTTTCTTTTGCTCTAAGGACATCTTTTGAGCCTTAAAACATGCTTCACTCGAATGCGCTCCATCGCAAAATAAACACTTGACATCACAGTTGACAAGTTCTACCCCTGTGTATACTGCTGGTCCAGCTGTGGTACCTTTGTTTTTCTTGACGACTTCTCCAGATGACGTTGAAAGCAACCCGAAACCTTCTTAACTTCTTAAGAAGTTCAGTAACTCCTTCAGCACTTCAAGACTCAATTCGTGGAAATCTACTTCGCCTGATCCTTCAACTCTAACTGTATTAAACGAAGATCGTTGCCAAATTCGCAGTAACTCTTGAGGTAAACACGACTCAATTAACGGGAATAATATTTCTTAATACTTTTCTGAAGTGATACTCAATGTTTCCAATGACCTCAAATGAGTCTCAATGCTATCATAAAGATTCGACAGATCCATCCTCTTAGACGACGTGCTGTTGGATAAAACCAATTTCAGTAACTCGACCTGTAAATCCTCTCTACCAAATCGTGCAGTCAAACTTTCAATAATTTTTGGATAATTTTCTTGCATGGCGGGAAAACTCTTCACTAGATTCTGTGCTCTACCACCAGGAACTGTTGCCTGTATCCAATACTCAATTTTATCGGCGCTATCTATATCAGGATCATCATGAATTTTTTTAAATTGAGACCAGAATGACATCCAGTCACGAATATTCCCGTCAAACTTTTTAAATTCGATAGAAGGTAATTTAAATTTTCTCTTACCTACAACAGCAGTGCTAATTTCTCCCACACATGCCTGCCTACCTACCGAATCCCTCTCAGACTTTCTATTTTCGAACAAACTGTGACATTGTACCTTCAAACTGATCAACCTTCGGCTATACTCGTCGCTGGCATCCATCTCCTGCAGCAATTCCTCCTCGGAAGCATCATCAAGCAAGAGTTTTTCATAGATTTCTCCATCGACAACGCGTAGTTCATAAAACTTTCCTTGCAAAACATCCAAAGCGATTTTCACCTGTTGCTCATCGACGGCATCGGCTGCGAGCAGTCTTTCGAGCTCCTTTGCTCCTCTCGTAACCACCATACGAAGAACCTTTCGATGCTTCTTCTTTTGTTCCATGTCTATTCTTCGCTGCAGGCCTAAATCTCGTTCAAAACCACTGTCGCAAAGCGCAATAAAGATTTTCAGGCAAGACGGAGATTACACGGAACCCTATATACGGTCAAAAACAACGCGTATCATATGTATCTGCACCCCAAGTCCTGTCACGGTCGCCAAAAGATATGTGTCGAGACTAGCGGAAAACTACCCGTTCACCCTTTCTCAACGGTTCGTAAAAATAATGGGGTAAATACAACGAAATGACGCGCAGATTCAACTTTTTTGACAAACACTATAATATACGACAAAAGACAATAGGTAATAATATAGGTAGTAATGAGAATCTTTCTATGTTTCCAACAGCTGGAATCCGCGCTTCAATCCATGAAACCCCTAAAAGTTAGAGGTCAGTCGATTCAAATGGTGATTGTTTTATCACAGTAACCGCTCTCAAACATTTTCTCTCTCGTCTTGGAGATTTTTAAGTTTTTACTGAAATCGATTATTATTAAAAACGATCCAGTTATTCTTAGTGTAGAGTAGCGTCGAGGCAGCAGCGAGCGATAGCCGCCAATTGACAACCTGGCCGAACCCACAACAGATAAGAATCTGTGTTAGAATGTACCTACTGTGTGTAGGGACGAGGTGGTAACGTTCGAAGTGTCGCGAAAGACTTGCATTGCACGTTTTCCTATGCCTTCAATCAACCTTGGTTCGATTCAAGGTTCGAGCAGACCGCATGCATATGTGTTTATAAAACACCGCTGATGGCCGAGAGCCTTGGGCAAAATGTGGATTCACGGTATTGCTTGTTCGCTTTATCTGCATGGTTGGTTAATTATTGTCCTACACTCACTGGGATAACTATACTTACGGTTTTCTAGGGTTTTCCTAGTTACTTGAGGAAATTCTGTCGTAGTTATTATAACGGGAAAAGTCGGCCCTAGCCGAAAATGGCAATGGAGCTTAAATAATAGTAATTGCCATCCCTCCCCCGGACAAGCATGCGGTGCTTTTATCATTATTATTATTATACTCTAGTTTTATTTTGTAGATATTAAAACATCCAGCAAGAAATTTTGGATTTTGCCGTGGTGGGAAATGAATGGTTTCCCCACTGCCCTCGGCGAAAGCATTATGCGAATGAATATTTCATGAAGCTGAGTGCATTTGCGGGTTCTAGCTAAAAATTCATTAATTTAATTTCGCTTTTTATTATACCGGACCAACAGTTAAAGAAAACGAATATTCTAACATATCATCGCAGGGCATTATTTTAAATTAATATACAGGGTGGTCCAAACTTTATCAGCAATACTTTAAAAACTGGTAGACAATTTCAAAAAGGGGAGACTTTTTCCTATAAACATATATCGAAATCCTTATGGTTTTTTATATAGTTTTTTCAAAATTTCATTTATTTTTCCTAAAGGGAAACAGTTATTGCAAATATATTTGGTACAGTTTAGACACTCATTAAATACTATAAATTAAAAATAATTCATTCAGCCCATCTAATTCCACCCGTGTCGGACAGACGGGGATCAACCATCATATTTTTTAATACAAAAAAATGATACTCCACTGGAAAAGTTATCATTTTTACCTTCACTAAATTTCCCAATAAATTCTAAGAAAAAAACTATTCTTGACTCTTTTTCGAAAAATGTACCCTTTTTGAAAAGGTTTCTAGATTCGAAAAATCATGTGTCCTGGGAATTAAAAGAATATAATTTTTCGCACCAGTAACGTGGACTTTAGGTAGGTCTTACGCCAAAATGCTATTAAGGAAAACTGTCGGTAATTAAAAACTCAGTAGGTGTGCAAGATTTCGAGAGCCTAGACCTACTTTCATTTTCTTCTGCTAAAAAAATTAAAACGCACAAAAGTGGATTTTTCACAAACGGTACATTTTTCGAAAAAAAGTCAAGAATAGTTTTTTCTTAGAATTTATTGGGAAATTTAGTAAAGGCCAAAAAGACTACTTTTCCAGTGGCGTACCATTTTTTTATTAAAAAAATATTTTGATTGACCCCTGTCTCTCCGGCACTGGTGGAAGTAGATGCGCTGAATTATTTTTAATTTATAGTATTTAGTGAGTGTCTATACTATACCAAATATGTTTGCCTTAACTGTCTCCCTTTAGGAAAAATAAAAAAAAAACTTGAAAAAAAAATTGAAAGCCAGGATTTTGATAAATGTTTATATGAAAAAATATCCTTTTTTGAAATTTTATAGCAGTTTTTAGAGTATTGCTGATAAAATTTGGTCCAACCTGTATAGAGTAATTCAACCAAGAAGACTGGAGTGGAGAGGTTTTCAACCGCGTCGCAAGGAACAGTAAAGGGGACGGTGCCGTGCGCATCTATCTATGGAGGGTGGGATTGGTCTCGTGGAAGGACGTACATCTCGAGGAATGCGCAGTGGCATTAAGTGCATTCGTGCGACACTTTTCATAACCCTCTTGTACACCGGAGTTGCGGAGCTCCTGGATAGTCTTTTTGAATTCATCAAATAATTCCATTAATCTATCGAATCAACAAAAGTTTGTAATATATTTAAGCTGTTTTATTATTGCAATGCGAAGATCACATAGATCCAGAATATAAACTAGTTGTATGTTTTTCAAAATGGCTACTTTGCTCCAGCTGGTTTTGAATATATCGAGAGCCAAAAGGGTAAAACCAAGTTGTCATGTGGTGGGTTTATGTACCTCCGAGATAAGGTAACTGGCGACCGCCAATATTGGAAATGTGAATTGTATTATAAAAATAAATGCCCATAGCCCGTATTATCATGGAAAGCAAAGAAAATGTCCGAGAAGATAATCGAGATAATAATCATCCCGGAAATGCTGCAAAAATTAGAATCCAGAAGGTAGGTAGTTAACGCCGCAAAAGAAAAAGCAAGAACCACTATGGACCCACACGACTTAATAATCTCAGAGTGCAAAAATGTAAACCAAGCGTTAGCAAGCGAGATGCCCTGAAGAGGCTTGTTACAACCAAATGTGATTTTAGCTCGATATTTGGTGAACTCGCTGGGGTCACTAGGAAATACCTAATAAAAACAATAATTGTTTTTCTACGCATGTAATCGCCCTGGAGTTTCACGAGTGTTTCCTGATATTCTTC
Source organism: Pseudeuparius sepicola (assembly GCA_963920635.1). Taxonomy (NCBI): domain Eukaryota; kingdom Metazoa; phylum Arthropoda; class Insecta; order Coleoptera; family Anthribidae; genus Pseudeuparius; species Pseudeuparius sepicola. Next base: position 51,315,017 of record OY987301.1, read on the forward strand.
TGTTTTAAATCCCTCCAAACTGCTTAATTTTTATTCGCTTTCTAAGTATGTTTCTAATGTAATCTCTCATTCCCGAATTAAAGCTATTTCCTAAGGCAACTGCATCGCCACCTATTGAGCAGCGCCTGGAGCTACTATGTATTGGTGCCGTGGTTCCGTGTCACCCTCGCTGTGTTTTCTCGCTATCAATCACAGATGTCCTTCGGTCCCAGTCTATCAAAGAAAATTGTTCTTATACCATTTTTTTTTGCGTGCTTGGGATTTTCGAATACCTACGTCGCCAGTTGAGATTCTAAGTTTCCGAGATTACAGTGGTTCGGCATAAATTTTGGGAAAAATATTTCCAAACACCAATAGGACTGATTCCGAGTGTTGTGTGTATCTGAAGTGCCGGGACTTGGCTTTGTTGTTTCACGGACTTCTAGCCGCCTTTTGCGGGATATATAATTTGCCGTAACCAGCTGTAAATATCTGATACATAGGGATCCACTATTTAATACATCTCATTCCATCGCGAGATTACATTTTGGGTAAGTTCAACTGTGAATATTTTATTCTTGGAGCTGTTTTTTTTACACAGTGTTTTCTTTATAGAGCACCTACTCCAACGGTTTTGGTGCCGGAATTTCACGATAAAAAACCCTCATATCTCGAGGTAAGATTTATTTTTGTTTTTCAAGTCCCCATTTTGGTTTTAATTCACAAATTAATTTATAGGTTTAGCCTATGAGTGTAATTCTGCTTTCCTTAATTTATATAAACTATCGCGCTCCACATTTTTCGACTTTTGACTATCAGATTCTGTACTAGTTGCCAATAAAAAACTTTGCATTTTTTAAAAAGGTCTTGTTCCGATCCCGTAAGTTAAGTGGCGCAGTCGTGCGGATTGTTTGAGTTGCGTGGCGCCATCGGTCTCGCGCTTCTGGAGTATCGAACTCCCAACAAACAAGAACTTCAAGATCCGATTGAAGCTGCAGAGCCAGGAAGAGACCAAGGTAAGGGCCAATCCGTGTTTCCTTTCCCTTGTCCTTTCTGTGGCAAACAGGTCAGTCTTAGGTCCCTAGAAATCCAGTGTATATGTTTTTCTAGTTGAATCTATTCATAAGATTGCGTCTTGCGAAATATTAGAGCATATAATACTTCAAAAGATATAATTAAGTTAGGTTAAGAAGTTCAATTTCATTTTAAGTTTCAATTTTAAATTTCAAAATTGATTCACTCGAAGATATTTCAAACTCGTTCCGTTCTCTAGATTTAAGTGATAGTGATAGTGATAGTATTGGTACAATTGAAGAAGAAATCATGAATAATCAACCTCAACCTGCACAAATCAATTATAGTCTGCTTAGATTGTATGTCGATACAATTCCAAATTTTAAGGGAGACCCACACACTCTCGAAATTTTTATAGAACATTGTGATTTTCTTATTTCCACATATTCCAATGCAAACCCCGCTGATCCCATAAATACCTTCCTAATACGTGCTGTTATTGGAAAATTAACAGGACACGCTTTAGTTATTGCTGGTAGTAGACCTGACGTAAGAAATTGGGCAAATTTAAAAGAATTATTAAGACTAAGTTTCGGTGACCAAAGAAACCTTGATTGCTTAGTGCAAGAAATGCTTGTTTCGCGACCCTTCAAAAATGAATCTTTTCGTAATTTTGGGCAGAGATTACAAAAGTGCCGTAGTTCCATCGCTTCTAAAATAATTTCAATGGAAATGACTAACGAAGAACGTGCTTTTAAAATTAAAAATTATGATGAACTTTCACTAAAAACCTTTATAAGAGGTCTATCTGGACGTATCCAAGATATGGTTCGTTTAAGAAATCCTGACAGTCTAGAACTCGCAATATCGTATGTTATTGAAGAAGAAAACTTTATTTTATTTCAAAAGTCTCAAACAAGTAATTTCCAAAATTCAACATTACCAAATAAAAATCCTCAACACTTTCCAAAAATGAATTCTTATAATAATCAACAAGCTATAACACCACGACAACAATCAATGTTTCCGCCAAATAATAACAATTTTTCGCAAAATCAAAATTATTCCCAAAATCAAAATTTTCCCGAAAGAGCTCAATTCCCATCTCAACCTATAAACATCCAACCTCGACAGAATATGCCTTCCCCTAAATTTTTTACCAATAAACAAGTATTTGGAGCCCCTAACACTTCCAGAAATGTTTTTAAACCCACCGGTATAACTCCGCAACATAAACCTGAACCGATGTCTACTACATCACGAATTCCTACTATACAAACTCAATTCAGAAATAATTTTCCAAAAAATTACCAAACTCCACAACTCCACAATATTGAAGAGGCAGATTTTAGCTTCGACGAAAATCTCGAAAACCCGGAAAATCCCGATGAAATTTTTCCCGATTTTTACCATGAAAACTCCGATGAAAATTTCGTACCGAACGAAACTTATGAAAGTTTTGAAAATTTTTCCCAGGCTTCGAATCCACAGAACCCAACGTAATAATTGACTTAAATCATCTACATAAGAGCGATTTAACGTATATAGAAATTCCAGAAATTAATGCCAGATTCCTTATAGATACAGGTAGTTCCCGTAGTATAATTAACCCCGATGTAGCTTATAAGTTTTACAGTAATTGCATTTTTCATGAAGATTTTAGTATTCAGACCTCTCACGATATTACTTTTCACAATGAAATTGCCATAATTCCACTTTTCGACATTTTTAACGTAAATCGATTTTATAAATTTTATATCTATGATTTTTCCCCAAAATATCACGGTCTTATTGGCATGGACTTATTGAAAAGACTACGATCAAATATAGATCTCGACAATAAATTACTAAAGACTCCCAAAGTTCAAATACCTCTACTTTCGGAAAACTCCAATTCAAAACAACAGAAAAATTTCCAAAAATGTTATCACTCTTTAATTATACCACCTCGAACTCAAAAAATAGTTAAAGTTCCAGTATGCTATAAAAATGGCCTCGGTATTTTAGATTACAATAATTTTGATAACAATTTAGAATCCCCTCGTGCTGTAGTTGATATTCAAAATTATTTCGCGACAACAACAATTATAAATCCAAATTTAGAACCCTTTGAAGTCATAATTACTGAACCTTTAGACGTTGAAATTTTAAACCCTAATGAGATTAACTTTATCGACAAAATCGAAGATAATTCGGAACTCTCAGAAACTGAAGATAATCTACTAAAACAAAATTTAAAAAATATTAGACTTGATCATTGCAATTATGAAGAAAAGTCCGCTTTACGTAAACTTTGTTATTCATACAGGGACATCTTTTACTGTGAAAAAATACCTCTTAGCTTTACAAATAAAGTCAAACATAAAATTAATCTCACAGACGAAAAACCTATTTTTACTAAATCGTATAGGTTTCCCGAAATCCATCGACAAGAAGTAAAATCCCAAATAGATAAAATGTTACAACAAAAAATTATTGAACCATCCACATCCCCGTGGAGCAGTCCAATCTGGATCGTTCCAAAGAAACTCGACGCTAGTAAAAAAAGGAAATGGCGAGTAGTCATCGACTATCGTAAGTTAAATGACAAAACTATTAGTGACAAATATCCCCTTCCAAACATAACGGACATATTAGACAGACTAGGACGTGCGAATTACTTTACAACACTCGATTTGGCCTCCGGTTATCATCAAATTGAAGTTGACGAAAATGATGTACCCAAAACTGCATTTTCTACTGATTCTGGACATTATCAATTCTTACGAATGCCATTCGGTCTTAAAAATGCACCCAGTACATTTCAGAGATTAATAGATAATATTTTACGTGGTTTAACAAACGAAATTTGTCTCGTATATTTAGATGACATAATAGTTTTCAGTACATCTCTCCAAGAACATATAATTAATCTCAAAAAAGTTTTCGACAGACTACGTGACGCGAATTTTAAAGTACAACTTGACAAATGCGACTTTCTACAAAAAACTGTTGCTTACCTCGGACACATTATTACATCAGAAGGAGTGAAACCCAATCCCGAAAAAATTTCCTGTATTCAAAAATTCCCCATTCCTAAAACTCAAAAAGAAATAAAATCATTCCTTGGATTACTTGGATATTACCGCCGCTTTATTAAAGATTTCGCAAAAATAACTAAACCTTTAACTCTCTGTTTAAAGAAGAACGCTCAAGTTACTCATAGTCAAAAATTCATAGAAGCTTTCAACACATGTAAGAAAATTTTGTGTAATGATCCGATATTACAGTATCCTGACTTTTCCAAAGAATTCATTCTAACTACTGATGCTTCCAACATCGCTATCGGCGCAGTATTATCCCAAGGCACCATTGGACAAGACAAACCTATTGCCTATGCCTCACGCACCCTAAATGACAGTGAACAAAATTACAGTACTATTGAGAAAGAGTTATTGAGCATTGTTTGGGCTTGTAAGTACTTTCGTCCCTACCTCTATGGTCGAAAATTTACAATAGTTACCGATCATCGCCCCCTCACGTGGCTTTTTAATTTAAAAAAACCCAACTCGAAATTGGTTCGTTGGCGTCTCAAATTAGAAGAGTATGATTACAAAATTGTTTATAAAAAGGGAAAGTTAAACTCCAATGCCGACGCACTCTCTCGTATAAATTTGAATATTCATGAAACCCAATCTGTTATCAATAATCCAGGAGATATAAATCAAGAAACTTTCGAATTTTTAAGGAACTATGTAGAAAACCCAGAAAATTTTGAACTACCCAGTACAAGCCAAGAAATTTCTAACAGTAATGTAAACAATACCCAAGCAAGTTCATTAACGCCAGACACTCACACAGCTGACCCCGTCCCGCGAACGAAACCTAAGATAATAATTCACTCCGACATACAAATCCGACCTCCTGATAAACCTAGACCGACAATATTAAATGACGCACCTATTGAAATTAGTGATGACGAAACTGCCCATTCCCTCTCAAAAGAAATATGTAATGAAAGTTTACCTATTTTGGACGAAATTATCAATAATAAAACGAATCAAATACATATTTTCAAAAATAACGTCGATAAACTTTCAGTAGAACAAGAAAACTACTTGCACCAAAAAATTATGACAGTCAAAATTCCTTTAATTTCAAATGAGCAATTAATCCTAGATTTTCTAAAACAATATCTAAGACCAAACACTACGTATCATATTTATTTTAATCATTCGCAATTTATAACACAATTTTCAAATATTTACTCAGAGCATTTCAATCGATTAGGTCCCAAACTGATAATATGTACAAAATTAATTAATACCATAAAAGACAAAGAGGAACAGTTGTTACTAATAAAAAATCACCATTTAGGAAAAACGAATCATCGCGGAATACAAGAAACACTAAATTATTTAAAGAGAAACTATTTTTGGATAAATATGAAGTCCGATATTACTGCATATATAAATGCATGCGAAATTTGTCAGAGAACCAAATACGGTAGAAACCCTCCATATGTACCTCAAGTATTAACTGAAACTCCTTGTAAACCATTCCAGTTAGTTCATGTCGATGTGTTCTATTATGACACCAGAAACTATTTAACTTTCGTTGACGCTTTCTCGAAATTCGCGCAAGCTACATTAATTCCCGGAAAATCCGCTACAACCATATGTGATGCTCTTGTAAAATATTTTTGTTCTTTTGGTACTCCTCAACAGATCATTTTAGACAATGGACGTGAATTCAATAATGAAACGGTTAAAGAATTATTAAAATTACATAAAATAGATATTCATTTCACTACACCAGGCCACCACGAGTCAAACAGTATAGTGGAACGTTTCCATTCCACAATAATAGAACACCTGCGAATTTTAAAAGAATCTTTCCCTAACGAAACCGACTTAATAAATTACGCCGTTTTAGGTTATAATTGCTCAATACACAGTTCGACGACATTCACGCCTTTTGAATTAGTATACGGTCATACGGACTTAAGAAACCCCGAAATTTTTACTCCTAAACACTTCTTCTCAAACTATGTCGAAAATCACGCGGAAAAAATAAAACACGTATATGGTGACGTCCAAACGAGGTTAATAAAAGAAAAAGAAAAGATTGTTAATACGAAAAATGCAAAGGGCAATACAAATCCTACTTTTAAAATTAATCAAATTGTATTTAAGAAAAATCCCCTTAACAGAAATAAAAAGAGCAACAAATTTATAGGTCCATACGTAATTATCGAAATTTTAGAACATAATAAATTCAAAATAAAAAACAAAAATAATAACAAAGAAGAAATAATTCATATGAAGGAGCTAAAACAACCTCCTTTGTTACAGGAAAATGAAGCTGAGAATCCTTCTACTTCTGCTGCAAATAATAGTGACATTTCAGAATAAAATAGAAATATCCAAAATCAACTCTCCCGGAATTCTCCCCTTTGAATTAGGCCAAGCTCGCGTTATAAAAAGTAAACATGTTTTCTTATATGATATAAATTTACTAGACATAAAAACTCAAATTGATGGGATAACAAACATTTTTCAAAACATTAATTCCTCACTCGACTTTGGAAGTTGGAATTTTCTACTTAGAAATTCTCGTAATATTTCAGAACACTTATATCCTTTAATTATCGAACTTAACGAAAAATATGAAAATTTAAATTTTAATCACAAACGGAAACGACGAGGTCTTGTAAATTTAGCAGGCACTGTACAAAAATGGCTTTTTGGCACCCTGGATGCTAATGACGGTCAACGCTATGATAATGCTTTAAAATTACTAAAATCTAATCAACAAAAAATTGTCTCAGAAGTTAATTTACAAATGTCTCTTTCTAAACAGTTAATTCAAAAGCAATCTAAAATTATAGAAGACATTAATTCCAATCAAAGGAAAATCGCAAAGTTAGTTAATGAAATCCAAAACAATATCTCCAATATTACCAATGAATTTTACCGATATACGACCTACATGTCGATAGTTGAACAAATTTTTATAAATACTAATATCATTATTACTTTACTAGATAATTTAGAGAATGCTGTCACCTTTTCAATATTACATGTAGCACACCCCGACATTTTGACAAGGCGAAATCTTGTGGATATTTTGAACGAACTTTCTAATCAATATAAAAAACAAGAAATTCTTAATATAAAATTAGAATCTTGGTATTCAATAATTAAGGCTAATTGCCATTTTTCGGAAAATAATATAATATTTGCCATGGAATTCCCTATAATACATCCTAGTACCTTTCAATATTTTCATTTATTTCCAATCCCTACGGATAAAAACCTAATCATTATACCCCCAAAACCTTACTTGGCCCTAGAAGAAAAGGCTCATCAATACATGGAAGAACCATGCCCGCAACTTGACGAAATATACATCTGTAACCTAGAAAATATTCAAGAAAATAATGACTGCATAACCACCTTAATAAATGGTCATCCAAATCAATGCAACCAAATTCCGATCGTACCACCAAAATTTATCATCAATAAAATTAATAATAAATATTTCATAATAATCAGCGAAGAAGAAATTCAAGCCACTTCTACATGTCCAGAAAAGAAGTTTCATACTCTACAAGGCAACAACTTACTTCAGATACCCTACAACTGTACATTTCAATACAAATCTTATGAAATTGGTAACAAAGAAACAAAAACCATTGGAAATCCTTTATTAATACCTAAAATTCAAAATCCATCAATAATCAAGATCGAAACAAGAAGAAGCCCCCTGAAAATCGAAAATGTAAACCTTCAAGGTATTCACCAATTGGAAAAACAAATTCAAGCGTCAAACCCGATCAGCATAGTCGACATCGATACTTCAACTCCGTTAGATTGGATATTATGGATCACCGTAGGAAGCATCGTCATCATCCTGATCACCTATACTATTTGGAAAATGAAAAATAAATTCAAAATTTTGAAGAAAGAAGAGAAGACAACGTCGCCTTCCATCCTGTTTACTCCGGAAGTCTCCACTTAAGGCGGGAGGAGTTATGTTCTAGAAGTTGCTACCTCATCATAGAAATTACGCCGTAGAAACTACAAACTCAGCACAGTCTAGATGGACTCTCGAACACCTTGAAATCTTGCGAATTCTGCTTTCCTTAATTTATATAAACTATCGCGCTCCACATTTTTCGACTTTTGACTATCAGACTCTGTACTAGTTGCCAATAAAAAACTTTGCATTTTTTAAAAAGGTCTTGTTCCGATCCCGTAAGTTAAGTCGCGTATTATTAAAAATATCTTTTATTTCCCACGCCCGTCTCCACTGTTATCTGGCGGCCGCTCGATACTCACCAACCAAGAATTGAGGTAGGTAATTTGAATTTATCTTGGATTTATTTTTCTTACCATCGCGTTACGCATTGAAGGTAACAGGCTCGTTAAAACGAACCTTAAGAAATGCCCGATCAAGACAAAACAACCTACCTACCGGACTCCAGAACCTCATAGATATCGCGATACCAGACATAGGTATACAAAAAAAAAACGAGAAGAACGAAACATTTCTTTTACACGATGATGGTCAGCACGAAGAGAGGTTTCTTATTTTCGGAACACAAAAATTGTGACATTCTCCGTGCAAGTAAAATATGGTATATGGAGGGCACATTCAAAGTCGTCCCCAATTTTTTTCCACAATTATATATTCAATACATGCTGAATATCGAGGCATAACTGTTCCCGTTATGTATTGTTTTTTATCCAAGAAAGACGAAGACACATAAGAAACTATTCTCAAAAATCAAGAAAATTATAGAGGAAGTGAAAGTTGAAAAAATTATGACCGATTTTGAGCTAGCCGTTCGAAATTCTGTCAGAGCTGAATTCCCAAATGTCACACATAGCGGGTGCTATTTCCATTTTGCGCAATGTTTTTATAATAAAATTCGGGCAAATAATCTGATAACGCAATACGACAGCAACTACGGATTTTTTCACAAGATTAAGACACCCCATGCGCTTGCCTTTTTTATTTCCCCAATTTTCGTCCCCGAGCTCTTCGATAGTCTAGTACACAAAGATGTAATTCCAGAAGAGGCACAGTCCATGGTGAACTATTTAAAAAAAAACTGGGTTGGTCAAAAAGAGGAAAAACGCAGACGCCCACCTCTCTTCGAGGTATGAATGTGGAGTTGTCCACAAACAATTCTGTGGCGATATGGTCACTGATGAAATGCTCTGAGAAGGGAACAGGCGATGACCGAAGTCAAGTTGCTGGTAGTGGCTAGAGGTGATCCAGCCCAAGAAAAAATATAAGAACCGAGACCAATGAAAAAATTCTTCACGACCTCGATAACAACAATGGAGTGAAAATTTTACTGTCTATTGCAATGAATTTGTAATATTATAATTATTATTGTTCATTAAAATAAGTTATACCAATAATAATTATTGTGTCCAATGAGAAATAAATGTTCCCTTTTCTTATTAGTGCATTATTTTCTCAGTCTATAATAGTATATTTCCTAACAAGTGCGGAAAGTGACACTTTTCCGCACGCGATTGCAGTTGGCTGAACGACGCGTAGCGGAGTTCAGCCAAGAAATCGAGTGTGGAAAAGACACTTTCCGCAAGAGTTATGAACACTATTTTTTCTACAAGCGTGCGGAAAAGTAAGACACTTTTCCGCACGCATTTACTTTTCCGCATGCATTTTAGTTTAGAAAGTGTCACTTTTCCGCACTAGTGCGGAAAAGTAGGTACTACACTTTTCCGCACGCTTGTAGGAAAAAGGTATTTTCTCAGTCTAAAAGGTATTTTCTCAGTTCAAAAGGTATTATTTTATTCTATAAATTGTAAGTGCCCTTTACTTAGATATAGATTTGCGACATATTTACCGTCTCGATATAGTTTGTTTTTCGATGTTTTGTGTTCGATATTTTGTGTATCGATATATTAACTTCGATGTTTTTCCCTAAACCCTATTATCTTTGTTTATGGATAGGTACATAAGCTTCCATATTATAATATGAAACGATTTTTTATACTTTTATTCACAATATTTTTAAAAATAAAATTTGTATACTTAGTTTAGGTAGAGCTATCGTTCTACCCCTGATAATGTTCTAAATTACCATTTAGAAAAACGTATTTTCTTTTGCTACTTCGTTAACAGTGAACAGTTAGTAGTCTTGTACTAATAATTCAGTGTATTTTTGCATTTGTTCCAAATATATGTTATATTGAGATTTAGCAAACATCCGAATTTAAAATTTATAAAATGCAGGCACCTATAGGCAAATGCGCTATCATGGTGTCTAAAAATGCACGAAAACGTGGAATGGACACTTGTTTCGGATCTATTAGGAACATAATTCCAAGTTTGAACTGTAAATTCAGAGTATAAACTTAAAATTCCGCATTAAAACTCAAAATTCCGAGTTTGAAATTCTAAGTTCAAACTAGGTATATTCCTAATAGAGTTGAAAAAAAAGTGATACATACTTTCGTGAAAATTTGTATAGGTATACATCCTTACGCCGCACAAACTATTATAGGGCAGAATATTGAAAAGAAAGCAGCTGATGAAATAAAATTAGGTATGCTTATATGTTTATAAATCTCCGATTTACGGTGTCTATATGGAGAAAATATTTCTCAGATTTGATTACATCGGGGTCCCAAATTGATAAACCCATAACCAAGTTATAGTTAGCTAAAGCTAGAAATGGATACCCCTGCGACCAGATCGATTCAACTGTTGGTCTATTATTCCTTCCCGCATATTTCAGATTTGCCAATTCCGGAAAAAGATTTATCAGTGCCATTCTGACAATGAAGGGTGGCTATTTTGTATTTTATCCTGATTATGGAATGAATAGTTTCCCAACTCGCTTGGAGAAAAGAACATTATGCAAATAAATATTTCCAGAGCTATTATAATTCATTTCCGCGTTGTGCGTGATAACAGTAACAATTCATTAATTTAGTTTCTTTTTGCTTATTAGCATACTAGGCCGAACCGCTCTCATGACAAAAGAATGCCTATAATTTGCATTAACACCTAGATAACACCACGATAAACTTATCCACGGTATGTCATTGCGCATCTTGTGACGCGTCAGTTGCGAATCAGAATTTAAATTGCTCCATATGTCTTGTCTGCGGCATGCAGCAATCCATTTTTTGGCAAGATTATTGTCCTTGGAAAATCTATAATACTTAATTTCCGTTCCATTATTGTTTCTATTATTATTTGGACAAACGCTGACTGCACATCCCGGCATTTCTGGCCTATTTTAAAGCACTGTCGAGCTGGACTGACAGTTGTTTACACTTTTTTCTTGACACATTAAACTGTAAACTATAAAAAATCGTAAAACACAACCGCATTTTGAATTCGTGATTCGCAACTGACGTAGATGCGCAGATTTGCCTTTTTTTATGGGCTAGACATCGATGGCCATTAACCCAGAGCCGAGGCTTGTTTCATCCTCCTTCTTAGCGCTGGCAGGAGTTTGTCTGGCTCGGAGCCATCTCCTTGCCAGCTATGTCTTGTATATATACACTTAAACCTAAATACAAACACAACACCCATGGCACATACCGTGGTGGGATTCGAACCCACGACGTACGGTGCCAAAGCGTGGGTCTAATCCAAAGACCTACTCGGACACCGCCGCCCCCAGATTTGCCTTGTTTTCGGATTCGTTACTGACATACCGTGGGTAAGTGTATCGTGGATAACACTATTATCGTTGACTGATATATTATTAAAGACTGCTCACGGCTGTCACGTCTGACACATTTTTGGCTCACTATGCGCTTTCCGGAGATAAAATACAATGCAGAATACATTGTTAGCCATCAGAGCCATATGTTTTCCAGGACATAAAGCCATAAAGCTATAGCCATGAGAAGTCTTTATAATTACGTCAGTCAATGCTATTAACGTTAATTGATGTAAGAACTATAAAACATCCTTTTAAAGTTTGGGAAATGATGTGATCCCATTCCGACTTGATTGTGAGATTGCACGTCTGTATTAATATACTTACGAAATATCCAACCGGAACACCCCCACAAATTTGTATTTGTCATCCAACTTTGATCGAGTTTTATGATCGATAGGTCATAAAAAAATGTACTTAAGACAAAAAAACGGCACATTTTATTTAAAAAAAAAAACACTGGACTGGGCACCCCTTAAAAGGGGTTTGTACTAAATTTGTAAATATCGACCATTAAAAATTCTACAAACCAATGAAAATCGCGATTTAACTACCTTTTCTACCTGCCTACTCGCTTAAATCGTTGAGTGAATTATTCTTCACTCCACGCTTAAATCAAGTTGCATGGGAATTGAAAATAATTGAAACTGTAACTTGCTTTATTGCAAAGCAACTAAATTTCATTTTTATTTTAGGTTTTTTTTATATATAGGTACTTATACCTATTAGTCCAAGAGCCGGCCGCATGATTTCAACTCTCATAAGATTATAGAATAAGATGTTATGTAAAATGTAGAGAGTATATTTCTTTACTTGAAGCGAGTAGGTTGGCTCAGATAATATGGGCCCGATCATTTTTAATTTTTTAATAGGTACAACCCTCCGATCAAATATCTATTGATAAAGCATACAATAAATAAACCGTGGCCAAGAATATAGGAAATCAACAGGTGTCTGTTTACTATTGAGACCCAAGTACAGAGGCGCCGGGTTGTCAAAGTTCTGAAGGGAGCAAATAATCAAGAAGAAATAATGTTACTTCTTGAATTTGGAAAAAAAACTAAATTGTCAATGCAATGCTCGATGTCCCAGTGGGGGTTATCAAGGGCGGGCGTTGCCACAGTCGGGTTTTACAAGGAAGGCGTCGCCCCTTTTTGAAATTTCTGAGGAGGGCATGAGTCCCGTTCCCCCCGTGAAATCGGCGTGCAGGTCAGTTTAGTGGCTGACGCTGGCATTGTGTTTGCGGCAGGTAAAAGTTTTTCTTGTAAAAACGCCTGTATTTAGTGGTGGTGAAAAGTATTAGTTTTATTTCATCTAAACACTGCCAGTAATATGTTCAAATGTTGTGTCCTATGCGAAAATCTCGCTGATCCGGAAAGCAGCGGAGTTGGCAATTGAACAAGTCAAAGTTTAGAGCTCGAATCGCCTGATCAGCCTCATCCCTTCCAAATGACAAATAAATCTCCCTATAATCGGCATAATAGTGCTGTGTTGAGGATAGAAAAATAGATGGAAAGTTTGATGTGTATATCGTGAAGAGCAAAGGAGGAAAACAAGATCCCTGCGGTACACCTGTACGGACACTTTTAGATACGTCGACTGCTCATATTTATAAAAAAAACACTTTGAAATCTATCACTGAGAAAACCCTGAATTAGTAGCTTCGCATTGTCTGATAATCGGATATAGTTTAAAATAAAGACAAGTATAGTGTGATTAAGTGTGTCAAACGCTTTTGTATAGTCGAGCAGCACCATTACCGTCAGACGCTTACTATCTATTGTCGAAAATATGTCATCTGAGATGTGCAGTAGTGCCGTCGTGCAGCTGTGACCATCTTTGAATCCCGATTGAGTGGGCGGTATAATATGGTTATCGTTTACATGGCTGCGGAGTTGAAGCTCTATACCCTTTTCGAGAATTTTTGAAAGTGTAGGAAGAATACTTATTGCCTTAGATTGTTTATGCTTTCCGGGTTTTGTACTTTAGGCAAAGGGATAACTTTGTTTTTTTCCAACACTCCGGGAAGACTCAGTTTTTTAAACAGAAGTTAATGACATATGTTAAGAAAGGGAGTAAGAAGGGCAAGCATAAATGTAGTGTAAGAATATTGATACCATCACATCTAACCGCACACGATTTTAAATTGGTTATGATTTTGAGAACATCTATTTCGGAGACATCTTTAAAGTTGAAGGGATTCGACACTTTTTTACTTGTATTGTAAAAACTCAGTAGCATCGACAGCATCGACCGGGAATTTGGTGACTGAATTTATGAACTGTTCATTTATTTTATTGACATTGGCTAAAGTTGTTGGGTAAACATGGAGAGTTTGATTTTTTTGTAAGGTTTAGTAATTTAATTGATGACCACATGTTTTTTTGTGATTTTTTACTTTCGTTATTGAAAATAGGCTTTACATTCCCGTCGGATTGCGGAGATAACACTAAATCATTCCATGAACGTAGACTTTGGGGTTCGTCATATTTCTCGTACTCATCTTTTTTCCATGAAAGCCTCAGACAAAGAACTAAAGGAAGTATTGCGTATATCGGTACCTCTTCAGGCTAAACAGCTGTTATTATTATTTTTATATTTTGATTTTTAGATTTCCAAAAGACAAATTTAAGGACAGTCGTATCATAGGAAAGGAAAAAATTGGCCCAAACATAGCAGAACACTCAGATCATTTTCCTAGTGAAGACCTAATGAAAAAACCAAGTGGAATTACATATTAAAGAAAAGGGGCAGTACCACAACTTATACTGATGTAAGTATTACAATAACAATATTTAGGTTGTTTTTAATATTGAAAACTTATTTTTTATTCCCCAATAAAAATAGTATACCAACACCCTTCCGATCAATTTTGGTCACCATATGAGATTTGAACCCCCTGAACCTACAATACCTACCCATATTGTAACAACGCATTACTTATTAATTTTCTGTATTATAATTAGTAAAATGAATAATAATTAAACTTTCAGATCTAGATCTACTTGTGATGTATTGTATGAAAAACATACTGGATCAATCATTCAAGAACCCCACTCAGATATCACCTCTGCCCCAAAAAGGTAAGTGTTTATTTTATTGGAATAATTAATTGCTTATAGTAGAAGTATTTAGATTTAAATAGTACATTATAATTTCCAACTCCTAAAAATGCTTATAATCAAAAATATTATTAAAAAGATAATACTCCTTCCTTTTGAACGGAGCAGGTCGATATATTATGAATTAAAGTGAAAATAGGAAATTTTACTCTTTGCCTCGATACCTACCTATATACCTACCTATAACTACCAACTTGAACCGAGCTTTCAGATGCATAATGAGTTTTTACCACCCAAAATGTAAGACCACAAAATATTAGAGGGAAGTTATTGTTTTTATTATAATATATATATATATATAATATAGTATGTCCACGGATGGGGTAAATAAGAGGACAAATGGACCAAAAAGTGAAAGATACGAAAAAATGTTACTCTTTATAAAAGTTTTTGCTTGCTTTAAAAATAAGATCCACGATGCCAAAAATTTGTTTTTTTTGTACAGGGTATGCAAAAAATACAAAAACGTAAAATTTGAAGAAGAGTAATTAATGCAAAACGTTAAATCAAAAACTTGTTTGAAATTTTAAAAGAATTCTTATTCCAGATTTTCAAGGAAAAATTTGAAATTTCTAAAGAAATTTTTCCAAGTAATATTCTGAACTTTTTATTTGATTACGCCATTGATAACTGTTACTGTGACATATTTGTCAAAATAAGAACGATGTTGTCTTTAGAGCAAAGAATATTTATAATCAAAAATTACAGAAAAGGCGAGAATAGTTAGCGCTACGTTATTGAGAAGTTTCAAGAAAAGTTTCCAAATGTACCATTATGCATAAGTTCAGTACATAACTTAGTAATCAGACTTAAAAAAACTGGATCCGTTAATGATTTAAAGAAGACGAAGAAAAGATTCGACGAAAACGAGGCTTCTACAGTATTAATTTTGCAATCTGTTGATGAAAATCCTATGCTGTCTTTAAGAAAATGAGCCCAAAGTTTACAAATCTGTAAAAAAAGCCATATTCAAACTGTGTTGAAGGAAAATAAAATTTATCTTTTTAAACCAATTTTTAACCATAGTTTGAAAGATGGGGACAGTTACAAACGCTAGGATTTTTGTTTGTGGGTCGGTGATGAAATTCTAAATAACAACGTGAACTTTCATAAGCGGATAATGTTCTCAGATTCAATCTTCAGTACAAACGGCACTGTAGCCTCTCAGCATGTGAGATACTGGAGTAGCCAGAGTTTAGAATTGCGAACCGCCACCAGTATTTTAAAAAAGTAAATGTTTGGTGCGCCATTTCCTATTATGGGATTATAACATATTTTTTCCACTACTAACCCTAAAAAGCATGTATTATTGACCCATCATTAACCCGAGAAGTTGATTTTCTCTCCCGAGGTCAATAATAATTTATAATTTCGTATTATTATACAACCCTGCTTACTTATTTCACTGATTTTTTTCAATTTGTATTAAACGCTGAACACACGCCAATGTAGATATTTTTACTTGTGGACCCTGCCCACAAAACAGAAATCTAACCTTCCCTTCCCCGACCTCCACCTAACCGTTCTAACCTAAAGTTAGTAACAACAGCTTATAAAACAACCTTTATTTAAGTATTTGGGAAAACAAAAATTACAAATTACAACTAACAGTATATTATTAACCAAGGTTTAGACAGAGGCTATTATTGACCCGAACGTCAATATTAAATCCCTAGGCAACGCCGAGGGATTTAAGACGTGAGGGCAATAATAGCTGTCTAAACCGTGGTTAATATACAATTTTTTCCTCTACTAACACTCCATAAAAATATTTTTCCACCACTAACACTCCATAAAAATATTATTGTAAAAAATTGTAAAGCATTTTTAATAGTAAACTTACCTTTGTTTTTTCCTTCATATTATTTAATCACAAATCAAGTTAGCCTTGATTTTTGTTTCAGCAAATGAAGTTTCTTTACTGTTATCTGTCAAATTTAGCCATTAATTATTATTATTATTTATTCTTGACTAAATCAACTGTGGGTTTATATTATTTTTGTGAAAAATGTGTGATAATAATTATCACAAACAAAAGATTAATGATCAGTTGCTTCCACAGAAGTCGAAAAGTGTTTACTTAAAAACTTATACAATGTTTAAAGACTGGTGCAAAATGAAGAATATTAAAACAATTTCTGAAAATATATTATTGGTATATTTTCGAACGCATTGAAGGAAAATATTGACATTTCGAAGTATTTTAAACTGGTAGCATTTTTGAAAAGGCAAAATACTAATTATGTAGCGAAAAAATCACTTGTTTTTAAAGAAGATGAAATTGCACGATTTTTGAGAGACGCACCAGACGAAGTGTTTTTAACAGCAAAGGTACCTACCTAAACATGCCTCGTTCTACTTTACATATATTTACATATTTACAATATAAACAATAATTACTTTATTACTTACAAGGTTGTAC
The DNA here is from genome assembly GCA_963920635.1 of Pseudeuparius sepicola. Lineage (NCBI taxonomy): Eukaryota > Metazoa > Arthropoda > Insecta > Coleoptera > Anthribidae > Pseudeuparius > Pseudeuparius sepicola. The sequence goes on from OY987301.1 coordinate 51,332,253, forward strand.
TTGTTATCGCAGTTGCTGGTGCATGTAGAACAGACGAACTTTGTAATATGCTTCGAAAAGACTTGGATGTTCGAGACGATATGATCGTTATTGATATTTCTACTAGCAAAAATGGAACAGCACGAAAGTTTGTTATCATGAAGCCAGTTTGGGTCGAAGTTGTTAAAAAGTATATTCAAAAACGGCCTACCCCAGATTTACCACGCTTATTTTAGGGGAAAATGGTGGCGATCTTATAACTGTAAAACAGCACGGAGGTTGGAAATCTTCCACTGTTGCCGAAGGGTATATTGAAGAATCTATGGCTTCTAAAAAAGAATAGCTAAAATGGTTCAGAGAGCGCAGAGCGATAACACTATCCATCCAAATGATAGTCATAATGAACCTCTTGATGAACAGTTATTTGATATTGGTAGTTCTAGTTCCTTTGCTAATATAGAATCGAGAAATCCCGCCAGTGTTACACAAAAAATATCAGATAATATTCACTTAAACAATCAACACATTAATATTCCGGTTACAAATACAAGCACTGCAACAGGTTTAATTAATATGACTAGTTACAATTGCACAGTCAATTATTACATTAATAATAATAATTAGTTTTAGTTGTAATTTGTAATTTTTGTTTTCCAAAATACTTAAATAAACGTTGTTTCATCAGCTGTTGTTACTAATTTTAGGTTAGAACGGTTAGGTGGAGGTGGGGGAAGGGAAGGTTAGATTTCTGTTTTGTGGGCAGAGTCCACAAGTAAAAATATCTACATTGGCGTGTGTTCCGCGTTTAATACAAATTGAAAAAATCAGTGAAATAAGTAAGCAGGGTTGTATAATAATACGAAATTGTGCCGTACATAGAAGAGCCTGATACTAGTGACCCGTGACGTCAATTCATTATTGACCTTGGTCAATAATAAGTTAGTATTGACCTGGGGAGAGAAAATCAACTTCTCGGGTTAATGATGGGTCAATAATACATGCTTTTTAGGGTTAGTAGTGAAAAAAACTAATTATTATTATTAATGTAATAATTGACTGTGCAATTGTAACAAGTCATATTAATTCAACCTGTTGCAATGCTTGTATTTGTAACCGGAATATTAATGTGAGTAGTTAACAATTGAGAGTTGTAAATAGTTCCCCCACCCCTTTTTTGGTCCCCCCACTCCTTTTTCGTACATTACCCCCCACTCCTACGCCCCTGGTAGGCCCCGCCCACTTTTCCCCCGCGCATGCGCACCGAGCGCATGACCTCTCCCCCGCACCCCGCAGCCATCATACCGTGTAATTGCAGCGTAATGAGTAATTACAATACCGCGGGTCCATATTTCCGCGAAATTCGCACATAAATGTCAATTTATTGGTTAAGTACCGTATGTACGTGAATAAATATTTAAAATAGATACAATCACTCTCATTTCCGGCGCTTTTTTTGTCTAATTAACGCTATTTACCCCCTTTGCAATGAAAAAAAAAACATTACATATACTGCACTGCATAGCGTATTAGGTTCTATTTACGCATAATTATCTTCTATTTACCTCAGATCTAATAAAAAATAAGCTCTTACTGCCATTTCATACATTTTTTACTATTTAACGCTATTTACCCCCTTTTCAATGAAAAAAAAAACATTACATGGACTGTCAGTTTCAATTTATTGTTTTACGTAGCGTTTATACCTACATAACTATTTAACGCTATTTACCCCTTTTGCAATGAAAAAAAAATACAGTGTACCGCACTGTATGGCGTATTATGTCCTATATACATGCAATAAACAAAAATTAACTTCTATTCTGTCCCACATCTACAAAATCCGAAAATTCCCAGGTTCCGCCACGTAATTAGCTTGTAAAATGTTAGCCAACGCCCTAGAAAAAATACAGTATGGTTTCGGCCCGATATCGCAACAGGCAGTTGGGTAAAGTTTTTCCTACAGATGATGCCCCCTCGTTAGTTTTAATGGGGTTTTAAAAAATAATGATTTTCGGCTTCGTCTTTCTCTGGAATTTTAGAATTTCTTTAATTCGAGGGCTTGCCATTAGTTTTTATCGTATTTTTAATGATATTTTAGCCTGCTAGGGTTATTTTACAGAACGCATAGGCTCTTATAATAAAAACAACCTGAAATTTTATTACCACATATAGTTTAAAGGCAGTTTAAAATAGGTACAAATACTCTTATTTCCCGCGCTTTTTATCTAATTACTCTATTTATCCCCATACAATAAAAAAAAACATTACATGGACTGTCAATGTCAATTTATTGTTTACGTACCGTTTATACCTACATAACTATTTAAAATAGGTACAAATACTCTCATTTCCCGCGCTTTTTTGTCTAATTAGCAATATTTATCCCCTTTGCGATGAAAAAAAACATTACATATACTGCACTGCATAGCGTATTAGGTTCTATTTACGCATTATTATCTTCTATTTACCTCAGATCTAATAAAAAATAAGCTCTTACTGTCATTTCATACATTTTTTACTATTTAACGCTATTTACCCCTTTAAAATGAAAAAAAAAATACAGTGTACCGCACTGTATGGTGTATTACGTCCTATATTCATGTAATAAACAAAAAAATAAATTAAATTTTGTCCCACATCTACAAAAATCTGAAAATTCCCAGGCTCCCCCACGTAATTAGGCATGTGACGTCACAGCCAACGCCTTAAATTCCCAAAACAAAGAAAAAATAATAGGTGTACTTACTTTAAAGTGAATATACTCCTAAGAAGAATAAGTAAGGATATATGAAAAACTCAAACAATGAAAGCAATTAAAATCACTTTCAAAAGCATGGGTTCCAACACATATTCCAAACGTATGATCGCCGTCGTCCAGATGCACTTCCCCAAAACAGCCATGACTCCTCGAAAAACAGTCTCTGTGTAGAACACGCGCGATCTATAGACGCGGGCACTATCACATTAAACGCGACATTATTTAATTATGCCAAAATATCGCTACAGCACACGAAACACTTCTATTTTTTGAAACAAATTAAAGCAAATAGCGGCAAATAACAGCTCTCGCCCTTTACCGGACCGCACCACAAAATATGGGCCGAACATTTACAAGTGGCTCTGCAAAAGGCGACGTTGCCGAACGATTCCACGCACATAAGTGTATATCAAGACTCTACCATGAAAATATCCGTAGATCTCGGCTGATTTCAACGGATCCGGCAAACGCGAGAGCAGGTACCTGGTATTGATTTTCTCGCTCCCAAAGGAAATGTAGACCACCAGGTACCGCTGTACCCGCCGTGCTTGCGGTCGACTCCATTGAAAATTCCATCGACGGTGCTAGTATCGATACCTAGGGTGCGCTACCCCATTACCGACCACCCCAAGTTAGGTATGCACCGCGCCGGACGGCCCAGTCTCGGAGTAGAAAATAGAATAGAAATAGATACATGTACTAGTGGAATTAAAGATAGCTGATAAGGTAATTTACGGAAAACCAATGACATAATTCATACACATACACCCAAATATTTTAGCAACTATTATTAAACTCAAGCTGTTGTAATACTATATATTTTTGAGAAAACAGATAAAAGCCGATTTGTTACGTATTTATCCCTATACAATAAAAATACAATGCAAGCTTTTCCCACATAATTATTCCCATTATTATTTATTTAATCTGGGTATGCAGAGGCAGTGGCGTAGTATAAATAAAAACAAATTAAAAACGGATACATTGCCATGCTTTTATATTATTTCAGAGTTACGTATAGGTACACGTACTAGGGATTAAAGAATAAAGTAATTTATGGAAAACCAACGAGTAATTCACGCGTTGATACTTTAAATTTTGGATATACAATAAAACATTAACAGTTCCATACGTCCTATTCCATATACACCCTACCATTATAAAAAAAGATACCTACTTTACTGAATGTACACTCTCGCGGAAGGAGACCACACATAGTTAAAAACATTAAAAATTCATCGCCCACAGAGTAAAATTAACATATTATATGGAAGTAATACCCTGCCACCATATTTTCGTATAATTATGATTCAATTATCCCCCTTTGCGATAAAAATCAATACCCGCCTCTGTATGCTTTATTCTAATTTGTTAATAATTATTTAATAATACACAAGTTTATTGTATTCCATCCATATTCTTACATAATTTCTCTTGTTTTCTAAGCTATATTTCCAAAAATAAAATAATAAACAGAATAATATTATATTTATCCCCTTGCTCTGTAAAGAGAATATATTGCACACCCTGTATGGCATTATGATTGCTCTCCAACATTTCTCATCTAGTTAGAATCATTTTATTAATTATTTTACTTATTCTGCCTACATCCCTCATACATTTTGTCTATTTTAAATCAATTAAGCAGAAATGAAAGCTTGTAAAAAAAATATCTAATAACGCTTTTCGAATACATTATACTTAAAATAGATAGGTACAACGAGGTGTCATATAAAATATTAGATTTACTTCAACGCAGAAATGGTCGTTATTTCACACAGCGTGTTCCCAATCAAACAACTTTTCATGAAGAAACCACATAACTATACAGGGAGCATCAGGGACCATGAAAACACCATTTAAGGCTACGGGCTGGTGTTAGATACAGAATGCGCTAGGAGACAGATACAGGGAAGTGTTAAAAATAAATTCGGTGTTGAGAATACAAATTAAAATATAGGTACATTCTATTCTTGTGGCAGACTCATATTATATCTAATTATGTCTATAAAGTATACCCGATTGATGTAATAAGTCTGGATTTTGTCAGATGACATTTCTTCACAAAACCCCTAGGAATTTTCTATTTTGCTCTCGTTATTACTTTTTGTGTTATGCAAATGACCTCGTTTCTAACCTGAACTTATGAGACGATTGCGTTTTTGCTGCATTGATGCAATCTTAGGATGTCAAAATTACCAATTGAAAGTCCCGCTAACAACAAACGCGATTATATTTTCTGTACATATTATGAAAAGACGAAGTTTTGCTTAGGTGCGGAGGAATGACTGTCAAGAATTTAATATGAGGAAACAGTGTATACATATAATATAACAGAAATGTTAACTAACTAGTTAGTGTCTATGATATATTTGAATACAATTTAATATTTTGGTAAATGGTACTAAGACTAGTGTCTCACACTGAATTAGATAGATTGATGATTTTGATTGTGTTCCATATAGGGAACACTAGGCTTTTGGGCCACCTTTTTCAATGCTATATTGGACATATTGTATTATAAAAATTTAGTGGGAAGCTATGAATTTTCAATAGGTATATTGCTGGATCTCCAGAAAATATGAAATTATCATACGAGAATTCTGCCGATGAAGATTCTGGTGGCTTGTTGGAAAATCTGTCAGGTAGACAACTCGAGACGAAGGTCGAACTTATTAATAGAAAGTAAGACACAAGCGAAAAATTTGTGCTGCTGATTATGATGATAATGCACCTACCGTTATCAAAATTTTTTGAGTGGGTAAATGGGTAAAATAAAAGGACTTTTTTGTTTAAAGATGATGCTTTGTTTCCTCAACCTGGCACATCTGATTACAGAAGTATGTCTCCAGTTGACTTATTTGAATGTTTTTATTGCAGAAGATATTGTAGACTCTTGTTAAAAAAGAGTAATAATTCCGCTATATTCAAGAAGTGTTGGAAGCCTAATATAACTCATCACAAGAGTAGATCAGTATTTAGGTGGGTTAGGTTAGGTTATTCGGCTATGATTAGATACTTTTGGCTATACTCGTATCGTAGTGTCAAGGTACGATTAAAACTATTGGAAAATAACTACTGGGATTCTGGAGAAGATCTTAGAAATATTGCCATGTATAAAGCTGAGACGTGACAGATTCATCGAAATAATGAAATGCATGCATTGTGAATAAACACCATACGATGCGTATAGGACATAACCACACGCAAGCAATACCAAAATGCGATGCAGGTCTATGCATTGATTGTTTTATTGTCTTTCCTACAAACTAATATTTATTTTTTATTTTATTGTCTTTCCTACAAACTAATATTTATTTTTATTTTGTGTTCATGTCTACTCAATAGTAAAACATTTATCATAAAAAATAACTCTCTATTTTGCTTATATTTTCCACACCTTAGAGGACTAGCGTTCCATATGGAACGGCCGCCATTTTTAAAATGACACGCAGTTGCTCACAACTTTTGATGTAGTGGTGTTTTAGTGTTATTTTAAGTAGTATTAAATATATTTTATATATTTTTTGGTAAATTTGAAAATTCGGCCCCTAATGGGTTAAACTTTATTACAACTTGATATTAATTAATCATTATACAGTGTGTCCCCAAAATATGTAAGAATTAATAATATAATTTATACAACGCGATGAATTGTGTTTTTGTTATTGTTGTTGTTCTGTGTGTTGTTGTTGTTGTTGTGTTGTCGTTGTCGTGTGTTGTTGTTGTTATTGTTGTTGTTGTGTGTGTGTTGTTGTTGTGTTGTCGTTGTTGTTGTTGTGTGTGTGTGTGTGTTGTTGTTGTTGTGTGTGTGTGTGTTGTTGTTGTTGTTGTGTTGGTGTTGTTGTGTTGTTGTTGTTGTGTTGTTGTTGTTGTGTGTGTGTTGTTGTTGTGTGTGTTGTTGTTGTGTGTGTGTTTACACTTATATTGAATGCTATAGGCTACACTCCACCTAATACACAATTCATCGCGTTGTATAAACTATATTATTTATTCTTACATATTTTGGGGACACACTGTATAATGATTAATTAATATCAAGTTGTAATAAAGTTTAACCCATTAGGGGCCGAATTTTCAAATTTACCAAAAAATATATAAAATATATTTAATACTACTTAAAATAACAGTAAATCACCACTACATCAAAAGTTGTGAGCAACTGCGTGTCATTTTAAAAATGGCGGCCGTTCCATATGGAACGCTAGTCCTCTAAGGTGTGGAAAATATAAGCAAAATAGAAAGTTATTTTTTTATGATAAATGTTTTACTATTGAGTAGACATGAACACAAAATAAAAATAAATATTAGTTTGTAGGAAAGACAATAAAATAAAAAATAAATATTAGTTTGTAGGAAAGACAATAAAACAATCAATGCATAGACCTGCATCGCTTTTGGTATTGCTTGCGTGTGGTTATGTCCTATACGCATCGTATGGTGTTTATTCACAATGCATGCATTTCATTATTTCGATGAATCTGTCACGTCTCAGCTTTATACATGGCAATATTTCTAAGATCTTCTCCAGAATCCCAGTAGTTATTTTCCAATAGTTTTAATCGTACCTTGACACTACGATACGAGTATAGCCAAAAGTATCTAATCATAGCCGAATAACCTAACCTAACCCACCTAAATACTGATCTACTCTTGTGATGAGTTATATTAGGCTTCCAACACTTCTTGAATATAGCGGAATTATTACTCTTTTTTAACAAGAGTCTACAATATCTTCTGCAATAAAAACATTCAAATAAGTCAACTGGAGACATACTTCTGTAATCAGATGTGCCAGGTTGAGGAAACAAAGCATCATCTTTAAACAAAAAAGTCCTTTTATTTTACCCATTTACCCACTCAAAAAATTTTGATAATGGTAGGTGCATTATCATCATAATCAGCAGCACAAATTTTTCGCTTGTGTCTTACTTTCTATTAATAAGTTCGACTTTCGTCTCGAGTTGTCTACCTGACAGATTTTCCAACAAGCCACCAGAATCTTCATCGGCAGAATTCTCGTATGATAATTTCATATTTTCTGGAGATCCAGCAATATACCTATTGAAAATTCATAGCTTCCCACTAAATTTTTATAATACAATATGTCCAATATAGCATTGAAAAAGGTGGCCCAAAAGCCTAGTGTTCCCTATATGGAACACAATCAAAATCATCAATCTATCTAATTCAGTGTGAGACATTACTAGTCTTAGTACCATTTACCAAAATATTAAATTGTATTCAAATATATCATAGACACTAACTAGTTAGTTAACATTTCTGTTATTTTATATGTATACACTGTTTCCTCATATTAAATTCTTGACAGTCATTCCTCCGCACCTAAGCAAAACTTCGTCTTTTCATAATATGTACTGAAAATATAATCGCCTTTGTTGTTAGCGGGACTTTAAGATTGCATCAATGCAGCAAAAACGCAATCGGCTCATAAGTTCAGGTTAGAAACGAGGTCATTTGCATAACACAAAAAGTAATAACGAGAGCAAAATAGAAAATTCCTAGGGGTTTTGTGAAGAAATGTCATCTGACAAAATCCAGACTTATTACATCAATCGGGTATACTTTATAGACATAATTAGATATAATATGAGTCTGCCACAAGAATAGAATGTACCTATATTTTAATTTGTATTCTCAACACCGAATTTATTTTTAACACTTCCCTGTATCTGTCTCCTAGCGCATTCTGTATCTAACACCAGCCCGTAGCCTTAAATGGTGTTTTCATGGTCCCTGATGCTCCCTGTATAGTTACGTGGTTTCTTCATGAAAAGTTGTTTGATTGGGAACACGCTGTGTGAAATAACGACCATTTCTGCGTTGAAGTAAATCTAATATTTTATATGACACCTCGTTGTACCTATCTATTTTAAGTATAATGTATTCGAAAAGCGTTATTAGATATTTTTTTTACAAGCTTTCATTTCTGCTTAATTGATTTAAAATAGACAAAATGTATAATAATAATAATAATAATAATAATATAGCATTTATTGCCCAACAGGTAACCCCCATTTACAGGACAAGTATATAATAAAGAGTAAGATAATCACATATGCATATTAGGTACTAATAAACTATACATAAAAGTCTACATAAAGAAAGCAGGATAAAGAAGCAATATAAAAAAGTAATATAAAAACCCGGATATAAGTGACAAAACATTACAGTAAAAAAAGGCAAATAATTATGGTGTATACACAGAACACAGAAAAAGTTTAAAAAGTGAAGTTGTCTAAATTATCAGCAGCCTCTCTTAGAATTACATTCAGATTATGAAAATTAATATCACAGTGTTCACTCAGCTTATTAAAGTTATCACACATTAAAAACAAAGTTGTTCTAAAAAATAAATTTGTTCTCGCTCTATCACAATAAAAAGTGTTTGAGTTGCGAGTTCTAATGATAGATGGAACATAAAAATTAATTTGAGAGACGAGATCACATGCATCTATCTCGTTATGCAGAATCTTATGCAAAAACTTCAGTGCTGCACATTTCCTTCTCAAATCTAAGGACTGAATCTGAAACCTAGTTGTTAGCTCAACATATGGAGTACCCATCGCGGGATATATTCCGTCTACCCTAAAAGCCAAAAATTTTAGAAACTTTTTCTGTACGCGTTCAATGGCTACTTTATGGCATCTATAAAATGGACACCATATGATTGAGGCATATTCAAGTTTAGAGCGAACAAAAGCTGAGAACAAGACTAACAAAGGACTGAATTGTGTGAAAGTACGACAATTTCTTACTATGAAGCCATATGCCTTTGAGGCCTGGGTAACCTTCCATGAAATATGGTCGACAAACGACAACTTTGAGTCAAAAATGACACCTAAATCCTTCACTGAATCGCAACGAGAAAGAGCACATCCGGAAACACTATAGTTGTGTGCCAAAGTCGATTGTTTTTTAGTATAGCTCAAGACTTTACATTTAGCAATATTCAAGTGAAGCCGGTTTTCGTTGCACCACTGATGAATACGATCAAGATCAAGCTGTAAGTGTATGCAATCCTCAATGGTATTAACCTCGGCATATAATTTTAGATCATCAGCAAATAGCACTCTACCACAACTGAGCGAGTTCGCAATATCATCAACAAACAAGAGAAACAATAAGGGTCCCAGATTCGAGCCCTGTGGGACACCTGATTTTGGAGTATATTCAAACGAGTGAAATCCGTTATAGAAAACAGACTGTTTACGCTGATCAAGGTAATTGCACAATAAGGCCAATGCAGAGGAATTAAGACCATACATATTAATCTTCTCTATGAGTATACCATGATCAAGTCTATCGAACGCTTTCGCAAAATCAGTGTATATTACATCAACTTGCTTTTGTTTGTCAAGACGGCTCGCTACAAATTGAGTGAAGCATGTTAAATTCGTGAATATGTATGAGGGATGTAGGCAGAATAAGTAAAATAATTAATAAAATGATTCTAACTAGATGAGAAATGTTGGAGAGCAATCATAATGCCATACAGGGTGTGCAATATATTCTCTTTACAGAGCAAGGGGATAAATATAATATTATTCTGTTTATTATTTTATTTTTGGAAATATAGCTTAGAAAACAAGAGAAATTATGTAAGAATATGGATGGAATACAATAAACTTGTGTATTATTAAATAATTATTAACAAATTAGAATAAAGCATACAGAGGCGGGTATTGATTTTTATCGCAAAGGGGGATAATTGAATCATAATTATACGAAAATATGGTGGCAGGGTATTACTTCCATATAATATGTTAATTTTACTCTGTGGACGATGAATTTTTAATGTTTTTAACTATGTGTGGTCTCCTTCCGCGAGAGTGTACATTCAGTAAAGTAGGTATCTTTTTTTATAATGGTAGGGTGTATATGGAATAGGACGTATGGAACTGTTAATGTTTTATTGTATATCCAAAATTTAAAGTATCAACGCGTGAATTACTCGTTGATTTTCCATAAATTACTTTATTCTTTAATCCCTAGTACGTGTACCTATACGTAACTCTGAAATAATATAAAAGCATGGCAATGTATCCGTTTTTAATTTGTTTTTATTTATACTACGCCACTGCCTCTGCATACCCAGATTAAATAAATAATAATGGGAATAATTATGTGGGAAAAGCTTGCATTGTATTTTTATTGTATAGGGATAAATACGTAACAAATCGGCTTTTATCTGTTTTCTCAAAAATATATAGTATTACAACAGCTTGAGTTTAATAATAGTTGCTAAAATATTTGGGTGTATGTGTATGAATTATGTCATTGGTTTTCCGTAAATTACCTTATCAGCTATCTTTAATTCCACTAGTACATGTATCTATTTCTATTCTATTTTCTACTCCGAGACTGGGCCGTCCGGCGCGGTGCATACCTAACTTGGGGTGGTCGGTAATGGGGTAGCGCACCCTAGGTATCGATACTAGCACCGTCGATGGAATTTTCAATGGAGTCGACCGCAAGCACGGCGGGTACAGCGATACCTGGTGGTCTACATTTCCTTTGGGAGCGAGAAAATCAATACCAGGTACCTGCTCTCGCGTTTGCCGGATCCGTTGAAATCAGCCGAGATCTACGGATATTTTCATGGTAGAGTCTTGATATACACTTATGTGCGTGGAATCGTTCGGCAACGTCGCCTTTTGCAGAGCCACTTGTAAATGTTCGGCCCATATTTTGTGGTGCGGTCCGGTAAAGGGCGAGAGCTGTTATTTGCCGCTATTTGCTTTAATTTGTTTCAAAAAATAGAAGTGTTTCGTGTGCTGTAGCGATATTTTGGCATAATTAAATAATGTCGCGTTTAATGTGATAGTGCCCGCGTCTATAGATCGCGCGTGTTCTACACAGAGACTGTTTTTCGAGGAGTCATGGCTGTTTTGGGGAAGTGCATCTGGACGACGGCGATCATACGTTTGGAATATGTGTTGGAACCCATGCTTTTGAAAGTGATTTTAATTGCTTTCATTGTTTGAGTTTTTCATATATCCTTACTTATTCTTCTTAGGAGTATATTCACTTTAAAGTAAGTACACCTATTATTTTTTCTTTGTTTTGGGAATTTAAGGCGTTGGCTGTGACGTCACATGCCTAATTACGTGGGGGAGCCTGGGAATTTTCAGATTTTTGTAGATGTGGGACAAAATATAATTTATTTTTTTGTTTATTACATGAATATAGGACGTAATACACCATACAGTGCGGTACACTGTATTTTTTTTCATTTTAAAGAGGTAAATAGCGTTAAATAGTAAAAAATGTATGAAATGACAGTAAGAGCTTATTTTTTATTAGATCTGAATTAAATAGAAGATAATAATGCGTAAATAGAACCTAATACGCTATGCAGTGCAGTATATGTAATGTTTTTTTTTCATCGCAAAGGGGATAAATATTGCTAATTAGACAAAAAAGCGCGGGAAATGAGAGTATTTGTACCTATTTTAAATAGTTATGTAGGTATAAACGGTACGTAAACAATAAATTGACATTGACAGTCCATGTAATGTTTTTTTTTATTGTATGGGGATAAATAGAGTAATTAGACAAAAAGCGCGGGAAATAAGAGTATTTGTACCTATTTTAAACTGCCTTTAAACTATATGTGGTAATAAAATTTCAGGTTGTTTTTATTATAAGAGCCTATGCGTTCTGTAAAATAACCCTAGCAGGCTAAAATATCATTAAAAATACGATAAAAACTAATGGCAAACCCTCGAATTAAAGAAATTCTAAAATTCCAGAGAAAGACGAAGCCGAAAATCATTATTTTTTAAAACCCCATTAAAACTAACGAGGGGGCATCAGCTGTAGGAAAAACTTTACCCAACTGCCTGTTGCGATATCGGGCCGAAACCATACTGTATTTTTTCTAGGGCGTTGGCTAACATTTTACAAGCTAATTACGTGGCGGAACCTGGGAATTTTCAGATTTTGTAGATGTGGGACAGAATAGAAGTTAATTTTTGTTTATTGCATGTATATAGGACATAATACGCCATAGAGTGCGGTACACTGTATTTTTTTTTTCATTGCAAAAGGGGTAAATAGCGTTAATTAGTAAAAAATGTAGGAAATGAGAGTACTTGCACCTATTTTAAATAGTTATGTAGGTATAAACGCTACGTAAAACAATAAACTGACACTGACAGTCCATGTAATGTTTTTTTTATTGCAAAGGGGATAAATATTGCTAATTAGACAAAAAGCGCGGGAAATGAGAGTATTTGTACCTATTTTAAATAGTTATGTAGGTATAAACGGTACGTAAACAATAAATTGACATTGACAGTCCATGTAATGTTTTTTCATTGAAAAGGGGGTAAATAGCGTTAAATAGTAAAAAATGTATGAAATGGCAGTAAGAGCTTATTTTTTATTAGATCTGAGGTAAATAGAAGATAATTATGCGTAAATAGAACCTAATACGCTATGCAGTGCAGTATATGTAATGTTTTTTTTTTTTCATTGCAAAGGGGGTAAATAGCGTTAATTAGACAAAAAAAGCGCGGGAAATGAGAGTGATTGTATCTATTTTAAATATTTCTTCACGTACATACGGTACTTAACCAATAAATTGACATTTATGTGCGAATTTCGCGGAAATATGGACCCGCGGTATTGTAATTACTCATTACGCTGCAATTACACGGTATGATGGCTGCGGGGTGCGGGGGAGAGGTCATGCGCTCGGTGCGCATGCGCGGGGGATAAGTGGGCGGGGCCTACCAGGGACGTAGGAGTGGGGGGTAATGTACTCTCAATTGTTAACTACTAATGTGTTGATTGTTTAAGTGAATATTATCCGATATTTTTTGTGTAACACTGGCGGGATTTCTCGATTCTATATTAGCAAAGGAACTAGAACTATCAATATCAAATAACTGTTCATCACGAGGTTCATTATGAGTATCATTTGGATTGATAGTGTTATCGCTCTGCGCAACTACAGGTACTGATGTAGCATTGTAAACTGACCCTTGAACCATTTTAGCTATTCTTTTTTTAGAAGCCAGAGATTCTTCAATATACCCTTCGGCAACAGTGGAAGATTTCCAACCTCCGTGCTGTTTTACACTTATAAGATCGCCACCATTTTCCGCTAAAATAGTGGCCGAAGTCCTTCTGAATGAATGGCCAGTGTATCTCTCTGGTTCTGATAGTCCCAAGAAACTTGCAATCACTTTTGGCATCTTACTTATTGTATTATGGCCAATGTTCTGTCGTGTCGGCTTATTGTTCCGCAAAGTAATAAATAAGCGTGGTAAATCTGGGGTAGGCCGTATTTGAATATACTTTTTAACAACTTTGACCCAAACTGGCTTCATGATAACAAACTTTCCTGTAGTAGAAATATCAACGATCATATCGTCTCGAACATCCAAGTCTTTTCGAAGCATATTACAAAGTTCGTCTGGTCTACATGCACCAGCAACTGCGATAACAAGTACAACCTAGTAAGTAATAATGTAATTATTGTTTATTGTAAATATGTAAATATATGTAAAGTAGAACGAGGCATGTTTAAGTAGGTACCTTTGCTGTTAAAAACACTTCGTCTGGTGCGTCTCTCAAAAATCGTGCAATTTCATCTTCTTTAAAAACAAGTGATTTTTTCGATACATAATTAGTATTTTACCGTTTCAAAAATGCTACCAGTTTAAAATACTTCGAAATGTCAATATTTTCCTTCAATGAAATCGTGGATTTTAACATAGAAAACGTTGCCCACAAGCTTGATGATTTCTTGTTTTCAGCTTGCGTTTGAAAATATACCAATAATATGTCTTCAGAAATTGTTTCAATATTCTTTATTTTGCACCAGTCTTTGAACATTGTATAAGTTTTTAAGTAAACACTTTTCGACTTCTGTGGAAGCAACTGATCATTAATCTTTTGTTTGTGATAATTATTATCACACATTTTTCACAAAAATAATATAAACCCACAGTTGATTTAGTCAAGAATAAATAATAATAATAATTAATGGCTAAATTTGACAGATAACAGTAAAGAAACTTCATTTGCTGAAACAAAAATCAAGGCTAACTTGATTTGTGATTAAATAATATGAAGGAAAAAACAAAGGTAAGTTTACTATTAAAAATGCTTCACAATTTTTTACAATAATATTTTTATGGAGTGTTAGTGGTGGAAAAATATTTTTATGGAGTGTTAGTAGAGGAAAAAATTGTATATTAACCACGGTTTAGACAGCTATTATTGCCCTTACGTCTTAAATCCCTCGGCGTTGCCTAGGGATTTAATATTGACGTTCGGGTCAATAATAGCCTCTGTCTAAACCTTGGTTAATAATATACTATTATGGAGTGTTAGTAGTGGAAAAAATTGTATATTAACCACGGTTTAGACAGCTCGGGATTTAATATTAACGTTCGGGTCAATAATAGCCTCTGTCTAAACCTTGTTTAATAATATACTATTTTTTGATAATACGTGTAACAGACATACTTATTTGCATATGCTGGAGTCATTTCTGTCAGACAAGTTAGAAGAATTGCCTCTTCAATATCGCCGAAATATGTATTTTCAGCACGATGGGTGTCCTGCCCATTATGCTGCAAAAGTCAAGGATTGGCTCAATCGCAAATTTGGAAAACGATGAATGGGCCGAAATGGTCCAATTTTGTGCCCCCCTAGGAGTTCCGACTTGACAATTTGTGATATGTTTCTATGGGGGCGCATTAAACAACTAACATATGAAAGATCCATTGAAAATAACGAAGAAGTTTTAAAGCAGAGAATTTTAAGAGCGATAGAATCAATTTCACTAGGAGAAATAAGAAGCAGCTTTAGCCATTTACGACGTCAGTTAGAAAAATGCTTAGAATATGGAGGAGCAGTTTTTGAAAAATAAAAATAATGTGCCCCTAATTGTTTTAAAGTTTAATAAAATAATAAATATTTCTCGAGTATTATAATTATTATTTAATATTCCATTAGTAATTTTATTTAACCTGTCTGTAATTTTGGATTATAAGTGTATTCTTTGCTTTAAAAACATCTTTCTTATTTTGACAAATACGCCACAGTTATCAAAGGTGTAATCAAATAAAAAGGTCAGAATATGACTTGGAAAAATTTCGGTTTTAAAAGAGTAATTTAGAAATTTTAAATTTTTCCTTGAAAATCTGGAATAAGAATTCTTTTAAAATTTCAAACAAGTTTTTTATTTAACGTTTTGCATTAAAATTTATAAAAAGCCAACTTTACTCTTCATAAAAATTTTACGTTTTTGTATTTTTGCATACCCTGTACAAAAAGACAAATTTTTGGCATCGTGGATCTTATTTTTAAAGCAAGCAAAAACTTTTATAAAGAATAACATTTTTTCAAATCTTTCACTTCTTGGTCCATTTGTCCTCTTATTTACCCCATCCGTGGACATACTGTATATGGTGCACGAGTTCACTTATATAGAGTATGCCAGGGGATTCAGTGGACAAGAGGAGAAACTTTTTCATTTTTTCATTTTTGATTCTTCCTAAAAACTTTTGCTTGCAAAATAAATAAGGTTGGCATAAAGTGGCTTATTCTTAGATGTAGGTACAGAATTGCCAGAAAACATAATTTAGAATTCAGCCTATATGTTACTTATAAAGCTCATGTTCATATGAACTTTTTTCTTAGGATGACGTCTTCTACCAATGCTTATAATTTGGCGACTTAAAAAGAAGACACGCAGTACAATTTTAGTTAAATTCCTAAATACCATCATTTCAGTAGTACCTACACTAATTATTTATCTTAATATATGATATTTTTATATGGTGAAATTACTAGACAATAATCATGATCTGATTTGGAAAAACTGAAATCAATTTTATTTAATTGTAATGCAGGTTGAGTCTGTTATCAGAAATTCGGCAAGTGTAACTCCTTTAGAATTGGCTCACGCTCACAGCATTTGAAGTATGTAGATTAATTCGATAAGGATTGCCTGAAGTACGAAACAGTTCATCCACAGAATTAACTGACACTGCCTTGGTGACAAACTCCAAGGATAGACAATATCCACAAAGAAGTAAGTTCTAATATTATCGCAGAAAATATAGCATATACTTTTGTGGAACTATATTTTCTCTGCTATATTAAAGTTTCTACAAAAATTATTTTAATTCAAACTTAAAATTAACAAGCGTATTAGTTGAGACAAGTCACAAGAATGAATAAAATATATCAATAAAGTTTTGTAATTTATCGCTATATTGTATGGTGTTTCACGACTTATCCAAAACATGTTATAGAGACATGCTGATTTGTTTAAAAATATACATATAATAAAGGTAAAAAAATCGCTTAGGGTAAAATAAAACCTGTGTGAAGTTGGCAAATATCCGGTATATAGCTTAATTTGTAGACTATTCTAGGTGTATTCATTTCGGACAAGGGTCAATAAAATGGGATACGGACGATTCGCCCCCGCCGATTCGCCCCCGCCATTTCCCCCCGAACCGTTTCGTCCCCGAACCGTTTCGCCCCCGAATTGTTATCTTTAGCCAGCTTCAGCTGTTTTCGAAAATATAAAAATTATCGCAATAATGTGATACTTTACAGCTATTTAGAATTTGGAAATATGTATTCCATTTTAAGAAGTTAGGAAAATAAAAAACAAATTTTATATAAAATATAATAATGGTCACAATAATGTCATATTTTACAGCTATTTACAATTATTTGGAAATATACTATAGTATACTGTATCTAACAAATATTTCGGACATTTTAAAACATTGGCGAAAATGTACAAACTGTTATAACTTCAAAATTCAAAGTTGTACGCAATCCCTCGTAAGTAATCAATGACTTGACGATTTTCTAAATCTTCAACGATTCTTTTCACACGAGCTGATATTGCGACATACTTTTAATTTCTTCGATTTCCTTGATTTCCAGCAATCAGTTGTATTATTTCGTAGTTATGAATACCTTGCTGCTTCTGCAAACATTTAATAAAACAATAAATATTTGGGAATTGTAATCCACATGTTTCTGGAAAAGCGCGGTGCCATCCTTCCACATCATTATTTGTACGATGTTGGTCGTTAAGAGTGCGCTGATAGACATTCCAAAGCTGAGTTGGAAAATTTGGAATTTGAAGTCCACGACGTAGTCTTCGATCAATATAATAATATGCATCTTCGAAGTAATTGGCTACGGGTACAGCCTCTTCAGGGAATCCTTCGCTTTCAACTAATTCGGCGAACACATCGCTTACGTTATCTTCGGGAATAAATGCCAAAGCGGGAATCATTCTGATCCAACGAGCGAACTCGGGATCATTTTCGTATCGACCTTTGAGACCTTCAGTTTGAACTTTTCTCCAGACGGACTGCGATAAATGATACAAAGATCTCGTCTTTACTATACCTGGAAATTCCACTTCAAATGCTTGTATGGCAGCAAATTTGAATTCCGTCATAAGTAGAGTTGGCTGCAGACGTTTCAATTCTTGCAAAAATTTCACATACGTAGGCTCTTGTTTTATTTGGTAAAAGAGCGTATATTAGCGGTACAACGGCATTGTATTTGGTGGCTTCGATTGTGTAAACCTGTTGTAACATGGCTGGCGCGATGCTGAACGTATACCATCTGCAAACCATTCTTCGCTTTGGGCCAAAAGATGAAGGTTGTTTCTAGTTGAAAAGATCAGCATTATTCCTGACATAAGTTGATCCTCCGAATCATACATCAGAAACTGTCGCACTTGCCCATCAATCACAATTTCACTAAACTCTGGAGGAATCACCAATTCTTGGATGTTTCTTGGAAGCGCAGGCAGGTACTCCTTCATCTCGTCGGATAGTTTTTTTTAATGAATCCTTTTTTGGCAGAACTGCAGCAACATCTCCGTGTGCGATAACATTTGCAATAATTTGCTGCAGTCCCTCCTGTGTCGTCGTGGCACGGCCCTTTGCCATCGCAACCAAACGAATAGCTGATGGTCTGTCAGCTTGTGCTACATGATTATGATGCGTAGCAATTTTCACAACTTCACCATCTATGCCGTCTGTCCATACTCGTCCCTTGCAGCTTGATCGATGTTCGCACACCCATATCCCATATTCTTCATTTTTTGTTTTTTTGAAGAAAACGTAAATGTGGCTTTCATGAACAAGCTTTCGCTTGTTTCGCTTTGACAAAACGTACTCCGCCATTATTGGGAATATCGAACTGAACTGAACTAGTTCTAACGAAACATAAAGTAGGAAAGTTGACAATACAGGGTGTAACTTTGATAAGTACAGAAATTTTAAGGGCAGGTCGGGAAAAATGCACTTGTTACGCCTACGCAATTAAAATTTTTCTAAAGTGCATATTAGAAATAATTTTTTTAAAAACGCTATTAAAACCCCTTTTTCCGACGCTACGGCCATGGGTCCTTGACCTTGCCGGGACCAGCTGAAACTGAGGCCGGTTCCGGCGGATCCCCCCCAATTCCGCCGTGCAGCGTTGTCAGACGTATAGCTCTTTCACAGTATTTCAGGAATAGTCTTTCAACTAATTTTTGAACAAATCTTTAATGGTTCTTTTAGCGAATAGCATGCAAAAAAACTACCTTTCGGATGCCTGGATGATTTTCCTTGCGGGTGGCGTACTCCTTTCTTATGTTATCCAAAAATCCTCTCGAAAATCACAAGAAGCACTAGGTAACTGGTTGCCAGTCGAATCGCTTTTTCCGAGGCTTTTTCGCAGTATTTGAAGAATATTGACCCAACCATGTATCATTTGGTGTATGTGGAGATTAAATAAATAATTTTTGGACAACTCCTTAAAGGTTCTTTTAGCGAATAGCTCGACGAATAGCATGAAAAAGCCTACCTTTGAGATGCATCGATTATTTTTACTATTTTCTTGTGTTTAGATACTATCCAAAAATCTTCACAAAATCACATAAAGCACTAAGTACCTAGCTAACTAGTGACACTGTTTTTATACGATGGTCGCGAAGGTATAACACTTCGTAGTCTCTTTTTACGGAAATACGAACAAAACACTTGTTTTTTTTTCACTGCACACTTAAAGCGGCGCGATGCCAAATATTAGGGACGTCTCGGTTTCCCTCAGCTGATTTATTCCAACGGGGACTCGACTAGGTGGATTGTACAATTAGATTCATAACGTATGCGTCTAATATAACCCGAATTTTCGCGAACCCTTGAAGCTGCTTCTTTTATCCTCGCGCGTAATTGGGGTACCTAGTAGGAACCTATCTAGCACTGTTTTCATACGAAGGCCGCGAACGTTTAACACTGCATTTCTTAACGGAAATATGAAAAAATCACTTGTTATTTCACTGCAAATTCGTAGCGGCAATTGCAACAGGTTTGGACATCACTGCTGGTCCAAAAAATGGCGAACGGATCTGGAAAAATGTACAGAAGCAGGTTCACTTCCGACGACAGTTCGTAAAACAAAGCAAAGCAACGGAACAATATCGGTTAGCAAGACGCGACGTTTGCATACGCGTCCACGTTTTGGAAAGAGAATTGTTATACCACAGAATAGCCACACGTAAGGCATTCTGTATAATAATAAATTGCTTGTTGAAGCTGGCGCTCCCAAAAATTACAGGCGGACGCGGATCGATATCAATCAGCTGTTAAATCCCATAATCGGACGGACGATCTTCGACTAGCGCGTCGGCTACGGCGCGGCGGTACGGTGACGGAGACGGCGTGCGTGCGCACAAGCTTTCCCCCATACCATCCAACACCACTATTCGGTGTTGCCGTTTATGCCGACATGTCCCCAAACTGACTTAAAGTCCCTTAAATCCGATTTTTGATTTTCGCGGATTTATACGGGGTTTCATTCGTTATAAGTTAATCTACTATCTCGTATAATTATTACGCACAAAAACGGGTAAATCCATGTAAAAATCCACTACACAATTAAATTTATACGGAATTAAATTACTAAATCAGGTAAATTTTCAGCACACTTGGCAACATAGTAGCGCCGCCCCGAGAGAAGTAGGGGCCGCTAGCCGCGATTGGCTAATATCGCGCACAAGTTATGAGTAGTGGGGATCACCTGTAGTGTCGATGTCAAGTGGGTATCCGGCGCCCCGCGCTTGCGCTCCTCGCCCAGCTGTAATTTAGTAGGTCGGCCGGGCCGCGCGGCGTGGAAATGGAGCAAAACCGAGTGAATCAGTGCCAGTGAATTCATTCGTAATTGTAATTATTGCGCGATTCGGCGCGGCGTCGTTTTTGTGTGAAGTTGGCGTCGGACGCCAGCGCCCGACGCCAACGTCATATGCCCGCGCCTGGCGAATCTCGGCGAAGGAATGTCGGGCAGTAGTCAAGGGCACGCAGAAGCTTATATTCACCAGGAGGAGTCGCTGTTTTTCGGTTTTTGGGGACATTACGCGACATTTCGCCACCAAATTTTTACGAAAAGTAAGAGGAATGGTAAGGAATTAACTTGAGAGAGTTCCGATTGCCGATCAGAAATTTATTATCCCAAGGTGTCCCAAGAGATGGCTAATTATTAGGATAAAAAAATTGCGGCCTGAAAATCAGTTGTAAAATAGGTAGGTAGATAGATACCTACTTCACAAAAGACTTGTCAAAAAATTATGAGTGTGAAATCAGCAATGAGTTTTCTAGCAATGACTTCTCCGAGCGGCGCTCGGATACATTTCTGCTGCCTAGGGACTTAAAATAACAGTAAAGTGATAAAAACTGACGTGTTTGTTAAATTATTGTGTGCGCCTGTGAAGAAAGCAATAAACAGTTCGTCACAGCAACCGACATCATAAAAAAAACGTGGATACCTACCAGCAGTAATTTTCAAAGGTACCTAGGTACCTAAGTACCTAATTCTGCAAGCAGATTTATTCCACTCTGACATGCGGCAACGTCGCGGTATTCCCCTTCCTAATATAACGTTATTCCCCTCCATCTCCTAGGGAGAGGTTAGACCTCCCCTCTAAGCGCTTCTAGTGACGATCCAGCGGCGTGCATTGAGCACGGATAAAGATTGATTTGCCCCATTTTCTAAACATCGAGTAAAATTTTTTTTTCATTTTTCGGTTTTATGAACGTCCCCGATTACGTGGTTAAAATTTCTGTACCTATCAAAGATACACAATGTATAATGACTGACTACTGGATTTATATGGCATATTTGTAGATAATTACGATAATACATAACAGGTAATGGTATTACAATATAAAATTATTAAATTAATGGTGGTGAAGGATTAAGAACTATTTGGTAGTTAAGTATTGAAATTTATAATAAATTTCCCAGCAATGGGTCATTTATATTCCCAAATATATATTAACATATTATATTTGGAATTTGGCGTTCGTAATGACTTTATTAAAACCCTCAACAAAAAATATAAAAACACATTTTCCATATCCAGGGGGGCGAAACGGTTCGGGGGCGAAACGGCTGGGGGCAATCGTTTTTTAATTAATCTCTATATATTATTAAACTCTAGGCTAACTTTTCTTGACCCTTATCTCAATTAATATTCTTGTTAAATTTCATTTCATTTCAAAAGATTATTAAGATTAATTCTCATCAAGAAAACGTTAAGTCCCGTGGAAAGATGTATACCTAAATAACAACAATGAAAACAAAATTTTGATTAACTTTTTTGAGTGACCCATAAACATCTTACCATATAATTTGCCAGAAGACTTGCACCTCTTTGCTTCACTTCACTTAATGGATGGTATTTTCTTATATTAGTTGCTTTCCTTTTGTGCTAATTTAATGAAAAATTTAATTTTTTTATTTGTCGATTTCTGCCAAACGCGGAGAAATAATATATCAACGAGGGCATTTCGATCAAGAAGTTAATATGTACTAATTCCGGTAATTCCACCACTGTTCATTGGAAAGTCTTAAATTCATTGCCCTGTATAAAATTATAAAATTTTGTTTAAAAATAACAGTATATATATTTTTTTTATTTCCAGACGTACATTAAAAAAGCAGAGATATTTTGGGGACATCAAAAGCGATGACATGAGTAGTCCAAAGAGAGCCATACGTGCTTGGGCAATATGGAAGACAGCATTTTAAAAATTAAAATTAAAAAATATAAAATAAGTTTATTCCTAATAATTCAAATCATACAATAATATATTAGTACATAGAAGTTAATATAAATATCGAAAAACTTTAAATATCTGATTGATGAAATTGATTTAGGTAAGTTTACAATATACTTAACCTAATCCCCCATAAGCCTAGCTTTTTTATCATCATTCATGAAAATGTAAATAAGTACCGAGTTATATTTCTTTTAAGTGTTTTGTATTGTATGTTTGTAGCCTTAAATGAAAATACAATGTTTTATTAGAATAGATATTGTTTTAATTTTTGGCCCCTTAGAATATACGCGCCCATGTCGTTGGGTCTATTGACAGCAATCAACACTGATATTGAGGTTATTTATTTTGTTATTGTAGGCCACGAACATTTTATACGTGTATAAACCAGGTAGATATTACTTATCTAGTCATATTTGATGGGAGGTACAACTAGTCCCACCAACATATTTACTACTTTTTCGCAAAAGTCTTTTGATAAATTCGAAAAGTGCCGTTCTAAAAATCGAAGGAGGTGGTAAATTTCTTAATTGGGTCCTGTACTTTCCTCCAGTACCGAAAGAAACCTCGAAAATCCGATATTTAACCAAATTTCCCGACTTCCGATTTTAAAGTTTCGAGAAATGGGACGGCTGTAGAATTAACGAAATTGACGGGAAATCCCGAGGAACCGCTCTTAGAAATTGCATGTTTTTTCTCATTTTTTGATTTTTCAGGGGGACCGGAAGCATCTGCATCTCACCTGAAGACTTGAGGGAAGCTTTAAAAATTCCGATCCCAGAGCCCCGAGCCGAAATAACTTAGCTGTAGCTCGGCGAAAAAGGGCAATTTCTGACAGTTTTTGGACTTTGGCTTTTAGGTGACGGGAAATCCTGAGGAACCGCTCTTAGAAATTGCATGTTTTTTCTAATTTTTTATTTTTCAGGGGCACCGGAAGCATCTGCACCTCAACTGAAGACTTGATGGAAGCTTTAAAAATTCCGACCCCATAGAGCCTCGAGCCGAAATAACTTAGCTGCAGCTCAGCGAAAAGGGGCAATTTCTGACAGTTTTCGGACTTTGGCTTTTAGTTGACGGGAAATGCCGACCAATCGCGTAAAAAGGATGCGTCCCACCTGCGTTGGTCGTTTTTTTCTCCGAAAATCCTTAATAACTCGGAAACGGGAAATAATTTACCTGAAAAATTTCGTTAAATATGTTGACCCGTTCTCCGGCCATGTCGCCGTACCTTCAGATCTCCCGAAAAAAGCGTTTGAAAAAAAATTCCTAGGCTTCAAACGGTATAGCGGGCCTTCGCACACAGCTCGCGTCCCCGAGGTCCAGACTTGCCCCCGTCTTTCGCGCCGTATTTAACAGCGGAAGATTTTCGGGGCTCCTATCGGATTTCTAAAGCACCAAGGGACCTGTTTTTTTATTGTTGCTCCATGGGCCTTCTTTCCTATTTTGTTCTATAATCATATGAGAGTAGATTTGCCTAAAAATTAACCACAACTTCTTTAAATAACAATGAGCGTCAAGTAAAGAAATATACGGTCTACATTTTACATAACATCTTATTCTATAATTTTATGAGAGTTGAAATCATGCGGCCGGCTCTCATGCTATAAGTAATTTTGTAATTTAAATTAACTTTTGAGGCCTTGCACCAAAGTGGCATATGCGTCTGTGTAGGTAGTTACTTCTTCATACTTAATTGGAAATTTAAAATTAGAATTGCTGTATTATCGCAAGGATTCCTATACTTAAATACATGTCTTATAATATTTTTTGTCCTGTATTGTAGGTACTGATTTTCGAAAAATGACGATTTATGCAACGATTAGCACTCAAAGTTGCACGCCTCTATGAAACCGGATACGGCATCCCGCTATATGCAGGAACTATCCCTGTCGCGCGTTAATCCCAAACATGCTCCTTCCTGTTTTTTTTATTCATTATTGGATTTATCGAAATCAGCTCTTAGATTTAAATAATTTGTTCGGAGTACATTCGTCGGGTTTGTTTTTTGACTCAGTGCTGCTCCTTCGTGCACTGGGACAGTTCAATATTCCTCCGGTTCTGGCGTCAGTAGACCAGAGACCTAACTGAAATATTCTGTGTAAAAACCTACAAAACGTACAGATCGTACAAAATTTGAAGGCGGAGAATTCCTAGAATAGATTTGTAGGAAATCGTAAATATTAATACAGATTTCAGTGGCGTGCTTGGAGAGTAATTGCACAGAAATAAATTCTAATTTCATCTTTCACGTTCCGTCGTTCACATTTCTGGGCGCAAACTGCGAAGGTCACCGTAAACTTCGGAGCGCCAACGCAAACGTCGAGTTTATAAATCCACCTTTATTTGCATATTTTAAATAATTATTTGCGTTTTAAAATACGTTGTGCTGTAGCAAGTTGTAATGCAGACAATGAAGCAAAGACATTTACGGGGTAGTTCATGTTTTTCCGTTTCCAAAGGATGAAAATCTTATTAAACAGTATGGACGATTGCTTGTAAACGAAAGGACAAATTTAATGTGAATTCCGCTAGTTTGTTCACATTTTAGTTAGTGAGGAAAGCTATGAGAGGAATTGAAAATATGAATTGCCAGGGTATTCAGCAAAAAATCACCGGCTTGTGAAGCCATCAGATTCCATACCGATACTTAATTTGCCAAATCAAAAGTTAACAGTGAAATATATGATAAGGCGAGAAGTGAACGAATAAATAAAAGAAATCCATCAAAAATTGTGGATGAAATTCCTCAAGACAGGTTCGTTGAACATCTTAAGTTGTTTAATTTGTTTTAATATCCCAAAACTGCAGCCATTGCCCATTGCCCGAAAAACTTATAAGCAGTGAATGCCTTGCTGATTTGACTTCTAAAGGAAACGAAATGGATAGAGCTGTCAGAAATGAGTTAGCTGAAGAAATCGATTCTTTAGTTTATGATGGTTTAGAATATTTAGCGGGCTTTGTATGCTGCAAATTACGAACCACTGAATCTATGGCATCAACAAATCAGGAGAACTTCACCTGGGTTGATCATGTGTCTGAGGGGGTTTGGTCAAGCCATCACAAGAAATGATGAAAAACATAGAGGAACTAGAAAAAATATTTAATTTGTAAATTCGGGTGAACTGTTTATTTGTAAAGGATATTTTACTGTTTATTTGTAAAGGATACCTATTATTTAACATTTGCTAGAACAAGCATCAAAGGTAAACTGTAGTAAGCAGATTAAAAAACTTTTCTTAGGTCAAGAATGTACTTTAGAATGAAAAATTTAAATAAAAATTTGGGAGAAATGACCTTGTATAGAAAAAGGAACATGTTAAAAACTGTTTCGTAAGAGTTTGTCTTTAGATTTTTATAGGATTTTCTTAAATGTTCAAAATAAGTTTTGAGGGATTCCCAGTCTGGACCTCTTGGTTAAAAAAAGTGTAACAAAATTTAATAAATATATATATTTCCATATTTTGCATTTTATTACAGTTTGCTTTTATGTAGATATGCATTCTATGTTAACAATCTAACAAGTGATACCTAGCTTAAGCTTAGAGCTTATAATGACGAACAAAATTAGTGGACTAAGTAAACCATCCCAGCAAATGATGAGCCACATGGAAGAATTGGAGGCAATTTTTAATTCCATGTCCCGATAGTTTCTTGATTAGCAAAGGTTACATAAGCAATTTATATAATACTTCTTTAAGGATAAATTGTTCAGCAGAAATTAAAAAATATTTTTAAGACGAGGATGTACTTTTGAATAAAAAAGTTGAACAAAGCTTTACAAGATAAGGATATAACTAGAAAACGGAAAAGGTTAAAAATTACATCATAATTTTAAGTAATAAAATATGTATTAGTAGTATAGCTATAAGAGC
Organism: Pseudeuparius sepicola; assembly: GCA_963920635.1. Lineage (NCBI taxonomy): Eukaryota > Metazoa > Arthropoda > Insecta > Coleoptera > Anthribidae > Pseudeuparius > Pseudeuparius sepicola. Next base: position 51,358,988 of record OY987301.1, read on the forward strand.
ACGAGCACAATTTCCCCATGTATTTCTTATGGGAGCAAAATCCTGCACTTTTTTGACCAAACTTACCCCCTCCACTCCCAAACCACGCCCCCCAGCCAATCGCACCGACTCTGAACCCTGCCGAAGATGTCCGAGTCCAGCGACCTTCGCCCCTGCTCCCAACCCTGCCGAAGGTGCCCGAGTCCCGCTTTCGCCATTATCCCTCCGACCGTTGACCCAGCCGCGACGCCGCGACATGTCACGACTCGCAACTAATAAAAACCCTAAATCATAATTAAGCCATGACGTCCCCCTGTCGACCTTTAGCCGCGGCCATGCATGGATTTTTGCTACCACCTCTGCCTGCGTATTTTTGCGTCCGCGACGCCGAGACATGTCGAGACTCGCAACTAATAAAAACCTAACACCTATAGAAAAAATACCAGCTTGCAATATGTACGTGATGTAATTCCTCGGAAAAAAGTACTTTCTCTTTGTCGGAATAAGCGCCTATGAAACGAGCACGCTGATCTCATCGGTACTGGCGATAAAAAATTTGTAGGAAAAGTGAAATAAAGAATAGATATGAGATACATATGAGTGTATACATTTTCTTGACTACATTACCTAAGGATGTATCAAAAATATATCTTCATATATTTAGAGAATAGGACTGCTCAAAAGGAAAGTGGACATTAAATTTGGGGCATAAATTAACCATTTTTAGTTGAGTTTATAACCATTTAGGTAAGTAAATTTCTTTAATTCCGAGAAAGCCAGGCCCTGTTTTAAATTACTTGACTAAAATATAATAGGTGCAAAGTTCACCAGTTTTTAAAAATACTCTGACGTCACACGATTATCAAGTTGAAAGACTAGCTGGAAAACCCCATTTTGTGCAACGCGTTTCCTGTTTAAAATGTCACCCAGAAACAAAAAAAATGTACTAATTCTCACTTATGCCATGTTCACCGTATGATTTTTATACTATTCCGACTTCGAGAACCCAAAGGTATAAGTGTAGCGTGTGGAAAAAGGTGGAATTAAGGGTTTAAAACCCTTAAACGGTCTATATATGGAATAAAATGAGGGCATGCAACATGTTCTTCAATAGTGAAAATTAAAAATTACAACAATGTTCATTTTCTACTGTCCATTATCCTACCAAGAAAAAGCTTATAGCGTCTAAGCGACTATAAAAACGACTCTAAAAACGTCTAAACGACTCTAAAAAACGACTAGACGACTCGTAAAAACGACTAGACGATTCGAAAAACGACTAGACGATTCGGAAAAAACGACTAAACGACTCTGAAAACGACTAAACGATTCTGGAAAACGACTAGACGATTCTGAAAAACGACTAGACGACTTGAAAAAGCGACATACCATTGAATACCATCGAGTACCATGGAATACCATCGAATACCATCAAAGACCATGGAATACTATCGAAAACCACGGAATACCATAAATGGTCTTGGATATCCCTGTGAAAAAATTTGCCTCGGGGAGAGCATAAAAGGAAATTATCCGTGATCGATGCTCTGTGATCGAAAGATATATAAGCCTTTGATAATACAATCACTCTCAGTTAAAGACATGTTTTTGTCACTTGAGATTGAACCTAGGAGTTATGGTATCCAACACACCAATGACGGATTAGTCATGGGACAAATACCAGTAACTGTTGAAGATAACGTATTATGTATTGGAGATCAAACTTACCCTTACACCAGGTCTGTCTCAACTGCTTTTGAAGAACAAACCACAAGGTATTAATGAGAGTGACCTAAAAATATACAAACAATTGTTGATTACTAATTTTCGATAGGTTCAACAAATCAGGTTTTAAAAGTATTTGTGTTTAGGTGCCTATGGTTTCATCTGGTATATGTTCCATACAGGATTCGAACCTTAGCCCACATTCCAAAGCCAAACACTCGGCATTTAAGTAAAATTCTAGGAAATGCTTGGCAGTGTGGTAATAATCTCGACGCGCTGTTGTAGCAGGGCTCCGCTGGCTCCCGCAGGCCTCGCCGGTCTCTGTAGACTCAGCAGGTCCCTTTAACGATGTGTACCGCAGGCTCCGATTAAATTAAAAAAATTACTATTAACACTAAAATACCCGGACAATAACCATCATTCCAACGCCAAAACACCCAACAGTAGTATTTCTGCGAATGCATCGCAGCCGGGCGCAAGGTGGATGACTCACATCCGCTAGCCGGAACTTGTCAGGACAGGTTGACGACCTAAAAACAATTCTCTCTACTTAGATAAAAATAGAATGTCCAATAAGATTTTTTTCACACACTTTTATATATAAGTATATATTAGAATATTATAAAATATTTAAGACCCATATAGTTCGAATTTGAATGGGGTATTATGTTACATGGGTAATATATCTCAACACTTCGTACACAAACAAAACTCGCTCACTTACAGTTTTATTACTGTGAATTCGGTACCTACTAAAGCGGCAGACTTGGGATGCCGCAGTAGCAAATACAATATGAAGCGCAGCTCTGATGTATACTAAAAATGTTATTATCAAACTTGAGACGCACACATATTTAAAAATATAAATACCGCCGGATGAATGCAAGGCCAATTTACGGAATATAGCAAAACAATTAGATTATGGACATGGATATTAATTTCTTTAGGTAAAGGTAATAAACATTTGATACTATCGACAGGAGTCTACGCAAAATAATTGTATCAGTATTCAGCAAATAAAAAAGTTATGGGTACCCGTCACCGATGAAAAAGTATACAAAACTGATAAAATGTTCGTGGGATCTTGTATATTAAAATATTTAATCGCGTATCTAAGTTGTTATTTTATTCATTGCCCATCCCACAAATTTGGATTTTTAGCTCTTGTAATCGCTCGATCACGATTGAAACTACACTCATAAAATGTTTAAAAAAATGCCCACCCCACGTGATCGCTTGACAAAAACAAAACGTGCAAAGTGGCTACTGCTCGAGGTTTGACCTTTGTCCTTAGGGACACGTGTGACCCAGTTGATGTAGAATCTAAAAAAACCCTGTAAATCATACTTCCATAGCATAGAATCTAAAATCCCCCGGTACAGTACGGATGAAAATTTCAAACCAGGCATAATCAACATGTACGTTCAAAGTAAAAAAAACTTGTCGGTCAACTGTTTAACCCCGAAATTTTGTTGATTTCTAGGAATAAAAAGAAATACTGCAATTGTAAGTCCAAAGCTATTTACGCTATCAAATTCGTTTAAAATGCGAATGATAATTTGCCGCATTAAAACCAGGCGTGAAAAATTCAACATACGTCCCTAAGAAGTTCAACCAATTTTACCCTGGAAATACAACATTTTTAATGAATAAAATATCGAACATACAACAACCCCCTTCTAAATATAGTATAAATCATGTTTTTTTTTTGATAATGTAGAAAGCTAAACTGAAAATTGTTGCTAGAGGTTCTAAAAACCGGGGTGCCAAAAATCAACTATTATTAGAAAATACGCTGATGTCATAATATAGCCGTCGATGTCACCGTTAGCGTGTCCTATGAAAAATGCGTTCTGCTTAATAAGGTGTAAAAAAATCCATGACGGGGCTTAGATGAATAAATAAAGTTTGATGTATGTGAAAGTATAGACTAAATTTTCGTATAGCCCGCGTGATCGCTCGAGGTGGCGGTATCCTCTGGACTAGAAAATATCATATCGGCTCAATCTCCAAACATTTTCATTTTGAATTATACGTTTTCATTGATGATAGATCTAGCAAGAAAATTGGACTGGACTCGATATGAGAGACATTAATCTAACTTTCACTAAACTGCACGTACTACTTAGAGGGTTGTAAGCCGTTTTAATAAAAGCACCAGACTTGCTTAAAATTCATGGCTAAACGTTAACATAATGTCATACAAACATGCGGCACGCAAAATATTAAGAATAGATATATGAGCTCAAACATGTTGATCAAAAAATATATTTATTTCTGGCGATTTAGTTTACCAGTTATCATTTAAAAACAAAACCTGGTCCCAATATTCAGTGAAAATAATAATTGAAAACTTTGTACCTTATAAACCACCACTAAATAGCGAGTCGGAAATAAGTAAAAAAATATATATAAATATATTATTTTGATATTATAGCCGAAACTGAATTTATTGGGGTGAAGATGTAAGGAAATATTTTTAGCTAGGAAAAAGTAATGCAATTATCATAGGTACTGGTTGCAGAACCCGTTGTCAGTTTTGCAAGGATTTTTGATACAAATATAATTGCTAACGTTTAATTTGTTTACCCCATTTACGAAAATGATAACAAAATTGGATCTGACAAGATGTTTTTTCGAAGTATAGTTTTTAAACACAGGGTGCCACCACCGGTTTTACGATATAGGTTTAAAAATGCGACGCAAATACATAAAAAAGTACCCTAGAGATAAGAAAACAAAATACAACTCACCAAAAGATTCTTGGTGATGTATAAAAAGAAATCAGGTTACATCTAATGCCCCAGACAGTAGAATAAACATCCCCGAGCGATGAGATATAACCAAACATCATTTTTCCAACGGCACAGTCATTTTCACGGGAAAAACAACCAGTAACCGTTCAAATTCCATAGATAGATACTGCCGTAATCCAAAATTTCACTGAACTACGCGTATCTATTATACTGAAGTAGGTACTGATACACTTCCATCTTTCCAAAGAAAAACAAACACGAAACTCAGACTTTTCATATATTACAACGCCTCGATAGAGTCTTTGTGGCCACGACCGAGAATCTACTGAAGCAAGTGCGACGCATAGGACGTGAAAAGTGCCGAGTTGGTTTTATTAAACAATGAAACTTATACCTACGTATATATATAAAATAAATGAGAAATATGCCGGAGATTTGAAACCTAATTGTGTTGCAAGTTTGAGGTCCAAAAAAATATTGGTTTTAATTTTTTAAGGTGAGAAACACATCTAACAGCCAGTTTGGAAATATACAAGGCAAAAAAGTAGTGATGTGGCTGCCCCATTTTATGTTTTATACAGGTTGGATTATTTTAGAATAGTTGTTCAATAGACCGAGACAACATCATAAACGCTTCCCGTTAGAACAGAATCTGATGAAAAGAAAATATCCATCTGGGTCAAGCTACTAGATAACCAAAATAAAAAATACTGAACGTTATAAAATTTAAAAAATCATATTTTCAACGGATTTTTATCCTCTGAAAATGGCGTAAAATTCAGTTTCACTGGGTCAAGCTAGGTGGTAACTATATAACCAAAATAAAAAAAATACTGAACGTTATAAAATTAAAAAAATCATATTTTCATGGGATTTTTGTCCTCTGAAAATGACGCAAATTCAGTTTCAATAAGTTACTAATTGGGGTAATAGAGGAAAAATCTTAAATAGGAATTCTGAGACAACGAGGCTGAGAGTAAATAACATACAAAAATCTTGTGCGTTGACTTTGAACTGAATTTAATAATTAGGTTTAATAACGACAATTTTCTCGATTATCTAGAATCAAAAATATTGCAAGTGACAATTCACTATTTTCTCGACATTATGTAAAGCCTTATTATTGCGTCGTAAATTAAAAGATCCAAAAATATTGGCATCAATTGTTTAGTAAATGTGGTTAAAATATGTCTACTTTATCAACAGTTATTTGTAACAGCTTATTATCTTGGAAGCGTAAACTCTTTGAATTTTTTAGACAAAAAGTTGTAGTTTAATAATGGTCAGTTGGATTCCTTTTTGAATCATGTTTGCGTATTACCTACAAGGATTTACAACCTCCAAACATAGAAATCGCTCATTTTAACCCGATTTAATAAAAATTTCACCAAAAACAATACTTTCAGTCATATAATACACTTCTGATTAATAAAAAAGGCACTATAGTAATAATGAGATTTTCAATGGAATTTTTATAGACTGTTTGCCCATTTTGAGAGTCTGTTTGCTAGCTTTTGGGGGTATTCCTTGATATTTTAGACGGATAAAAATGAATAACATTGGGTTTCCTAACTAAAATACAAAACGCACTGTTGACTTTACTTCCGTGGATAGTAAGCCTATAATACAAGTTTGGGAATCAAAAACTACCTTTTGTCTTTTAATTTTGATGAGAAAATACGTCTAATTCGTAAGTCAAATAAATGGGACATCATGAAAGATATACTAATAATTGAACAAATGCTATCTCAGTTCTATAGGTACAAAGGTACTATGGGTAGTAATAGTTTTGGGATCAAAAGACAAGCTTTTAAATTTGTTAAGAAAATACGTCTAATGAAATTGAAAGTAGTAACTAGATTTTGGTTAACATTTCGTTAACGCGTTGATGAATGTTTGATGCAAGTGAAAAGTAGATCGAATTTTCCAAAAAACGGTGACTGACCAAACAAGTTATTATAAAAAGTTGCTCAGGAGACCGATGTAACCTAGAAAACGCCTTTCCTTCGAATAGAAAGTGACATAAATAGTTACAAAATGGGACTTAGACGGATATTCGATGCAAGTGAAAAGTAGGCAGAATTTTTGAAAATCGGGACGGACCAAAAATTATTAAGTTGATCGGGAGGTTGAGATAACCTATGAAACGCCTTTCATTCGAATAGAATCTGACAAAAAAAAATCCAAGAAAATTTTAGACGACTGTTTGCAAGTGAAAAGTATACAGATTTTTTTCGAAAACCGGCGACTGACAAAAAAATATACTTATTAGAAAATTTTGCTCGGGAGACCGAGGTAACCTAGAAAACGCCTCTCGTCCGAATATAATCTGAAATAAAATTCCATGATGGGGACTTAGGCGAATGTTTGATGCAAGTGAATAGTATAGACCGAATTCCCGAAAAAAACGCCATTCGTTTGAATATAATAAAAAAATCGAATAAGGAACGGGACTTATTAGACGAATATTTGATGCAAGTGGAAAAGTATAGATAGATTTTTTCGAGTGACTGATAAAAATAGTTAGTCGGAAGGCCCCCAGATAACATTGATATTTTGTTTGAACAAAATCTGAAAAAAAAAACTGGACGTGACTTAGACGAATGTTTGCAAGTGAAAAAAAAAACAAAAAAATTATTAGAAAAGTTGACCGGAAGGTTTAACCTAGGAAACGCCTTTCATTCGAATAGAATATGACAAAAAAAATCCGAGACGTGACTTAGACGAATGTTTGCAAGTGGAAAAAAAAAACAAAAAAATTATTAGAAAAGTTGATCGGAAGGTTTAACCTAGGAAACGCCTTTCAATCGAATAGAATATGACAAAAAAATCCGAGACGTGACTTAGACGAATGTTTGCAAGTGAAAAAGAAACAAAAAATTATTAGAAAAGTTGATTGGGAGGCCGAGGTAACCTAGGAAACACCTTTCATTCGAATAGAATGTAACAAAAAAAAATTCCAAGACGTGACTTAGACGAATGTTTGCAAGTGAAAAGCATACAGATTTTTTTTTTCGAAAAACGGCGGCTGACCAAAAATTATTAGAAAAGTGTTCGGGGCCGTGGTACCTAGTAAACGCCTTTCATTCAAACAAAATGCGACAAAAAAAAATTTAGACATAGATGAATAAGAATGCAAGGACGATTGGAGTGATCTATAACCCTAAACAGAAGGGAGAAAATGCCCCTCAATAAGTCGAAATTTGTGTGTTTTCCATATGATTCAATGAGATTTTTACAAATTATTGGAAACTTAATGACGTGAGAAAAATAAAACGTCCATTGTCTGCTCACATTTTAGGAAATTTATCACAATTTATTCTAATTAATAATACCCTTTGTTTATGGAATCCCTAGTTAGCCAATGTGTCATGAGTAAGTATATGACAGGTCAAATACGTATATAATGTAAAGTAAAAATATAGTTAACAAGGCGTTAACGAGCATTGACAACATGTTAACGAACGAGGTGCTAACAACGCGATAACTTAACTTTGACAACTCGTTAACGAAGCGTTGACGAGTGTGGACCCTCCAAATCTTAGGAGATACATTCGCAACCTTACACCGGATCACGCGTCACAAAGATGCTACCTTAAATTAATGCGTTGACTACTCGTTAATCCCAGGAGATACAATCGCAACTTACACCAGATCAAACTCAACTGTGGAATCCTGTGACGTCACAGAGATGCTACCTTACATTTCTTTTAGGTAGATAACCTAACCTAACATTATTGTCGCGGTGTCCAAGAGGTTAGCGACTGGTGAACCGATTGCAATTGGATTTGGGGGAGGTGTATCAGAGGCGGATTAAGTCAGTTTTGCTCAATAGCAATCGGTTCACCAGTCGCTAACCTCTTGGACACCGCGACAATAATGTTAGGTTAGGTTATCTACCTAAAAGAAATGTAAGGTAGCATCTCTGTGACGTCACAGGATTCCACAGTTGAGTTTGATCTGGTGTAAGTTGCGATTGTATCTCCTGGGATTAACGAGTTGTCAACGCATTAATTTAAGGTAGCATCTTTGTGACGCGTGATCCGGTGTAAGGTTGCGAATGTATCTCCTAAGATTTGGAGGGTCCACACTCGTCAACGCTTCGTTAACGAGTTGTCAAAGTTAAGTTACCGCGTTGTTAGCACCTCGTTCGTTAACATGTTATCAATGCTCGTTAACGCCTTGTTAACTATATTTTTACTTTACATTATATACGTATTTGACCTGTCATATACTTACTCATGACACATTGGCTAACTAGGGATTCCATAAACAAAGGGTATTATTAATTAGAATAAATTGTGATAAATTTCCTAAAATGTGAGCAGACAATGGACGTTTTATTTTTCTCACGTCATTAAGTTTCCAATAATTTGTAAAAATCTCATTGAATCATATGGAAAACACACAAATTTCGACTTATTGAGGGGCATTTTCTCCCTTCTGTTTAGGGTTATAGATCACTCCAATCGTCCTTGCATTCTTATTCATCTATGTCTAAATTTTTTTTTGTCGCATTTTGTTTGAATGAAAGGCGTTTACTAGGTACCACGGCCCCGAACAACTTTTCTAATAATTTTTGGTCAGCCGCCGTTTTTCGAAAAAAAAAATCTGTATGCTTTTCACTTGCAAACATTCGTCTAAGTCACGTCTTGGAATTTTTTTTTTGTTACATTCTATTCGAATGAAAGGTGTTTCCTAGGTTACCTCGGCCTCCCAATCAACTTTTCTAATAATTTTTTGTTTCTTTTTCACTTGCAAACATTCGTCTAAGTCACGTCTCGGATTTTTTTGTCATATTCTATTCGATTGAAAGGCGTTTCCTGGGTTAAACCTTCCGATCAACTTTTCTAATAATTTTTTTGTTTTTTTTTCCACTTGCAAACATTCGTCTAAGTCACGTCTCGGATTTTTTTTGTCATATTCTATTCGAATGAAAGGCGTTTCCTAGGTTAAACCTTCCGGTCAACTTTTCTAATAATTTTTTTGTTTTTTTTCACTTGCAAACATTCGTCTAAGTCACGTCCATTTTTTTTTTTCAGATTTTGTTCAAACAAAATATCAATGTTATCTGGGGGCCTTCCGACTAACTATTTTTATCAGTCACTCGAAAAAATCTATCTATACTTTTCCACTTGCATCAAATATTCGTCTAATAAGTCCCGTTCCTTATTCGATTTTTTTATTATATTCAAACGAATGGCGTTTTTTTCGGGAATTCGGTCTATACTATTCACTTGCATCAAACATTCGCCTAAGTCCCCATCATGGAATTTTATTTCAGATTATATTCGGACGAGAGGCGTTTTCTAGGTTACCTCGGTCTCCCGAGCAAAATTTTCTAATAAGTATATTTTTTTTGTCAGTCGCCGGTTTTCGAAAAAAATCTGTATACTTTTCACTTGCAAACAGTCGTCTAAAATTTTCTTGGATTTTTTTTGTCAGATTCTATTCGAATGAAAGGCGTTTCATAGGTTATCTCAACCTCCCGATCAACTTAATAATTTTTGGTCCGTCCCGATTTTCAAAAATTCTGCCTACTTTTCACTTGCATCGAATATCCGTCTAAGTCCCATTTTGTAACTATTTATGTCACTTTCTATTCGAAGGAAAGGCGTTTTCTAGGTTACATCGGTCTCCTGAGCAACTTTTTATAATAACTTGTTTGGTCAGTCAGCGTTTTTTGGAAAATTCGATCTACTTTTCACTTGCATCAAACATTCATCAACGCGTTAACGAAATGTTAACCAAAATCTAGTTACTACTTTCAATTTCATTAGACGTATTTTCTTAACAAATTTAAAAGCTTGTCTTTTGATCCCAAAACTATTACTACCCATAGTACCTTTGTACCTATAGAACTGAGATAGCATTTGTTCAATTATTAGTATATCTTTCATGATGTCCCATTTATTTGACTTACGAATTAGACGTATTTTCTCATCAAAATTAAAAGACAAAAGGTAGTTTTTGATTCCCAAACTTGTAAATTAGGCTACTTTTTCTTGACCTGAATATTTCTCTGTTTTCGATACGTATTATAGGCTTACTATCCACGGAAGTAAAGTCAACAGTGCGTTTTGTATTTTAGTTAGGAAACCCAATGTTATTCATTTTTATCCGTCTAAAATATCAAAGAATACCCCCAAAAGCTAGCAAACAGACTCTCAAAATGGGCAAACAGTCTATAAAAATTCCATTGAAAATCTCATTATTACTATAGTGCCTTTTTTATTAATCAGAAGTGTATTATATGACTGAAAGTATTGTTTTTGGTGAAATTTTTATTAAATCGGGTTAAAATGAGCGATTTCTATGTTTGGAGGTTGTAAATCCTTGTAGGTAATACGCAAACATGATTCAAAAAGGAATCCAACTGACCATTATTAAACTACAACTTTTTGTCTAAAAAATTCAAAGAGTTTACGCTTCCAAGATAATAAGCTGTTACAAATAACTGTTGATAAAGTAGACATATTTTAACCACATTTACTAAACAATTGATGCCAATATTTTTGGATCTTTTAATTTACGACGCAATAATAAGGCTTTACATAATGTCGAGAAAATAGTGAATTGTCACTTGCAATATTTTTGACTCTAGATAATCGAGAAAATTGTCGTTATTAAACCTAATTATTAAATTCAGTTCAAAGTCAACGCACAAGATTTTTGTATGTTATTTACTCTCAGCCTCGTTGTCTCAGAATTCCTATTTAAGATTTTTCCTCTATTACCCCAATTAGTAACTTATTGAAACTGAATTTGCGTCATTTTCAGAGGACAAAAATCCCATGAAAATATGATTTTTTTAATTTTATAACGTTCAGTATTTTTTTTATTTTGGTTATATAGTTACCACCTAGCTTGACCCAGTGAAACTGAATTTTACGCCATTTTCAGAGGATAAAAATCCGTTGAAAATATGATTTTTTAAATTTTATAACGTTCAGTATTTTTTATTTTGGTTATCTAGTAGCTTGACCCAGATGGATATTTTCTTTTCATCAGATTCTGTTCTAACGGGAAGCGTTTATGATGTTGTCTCGGTCTATTGAACAACTATTCTAAAATAATCCAACCTGTATAAAACATAAAATGGGGCAGCCACATCACTACTTTTTTTTGCCTTGTATATTTCCAAACTGGCTGTTAGATGTGTTTCTCACCTTAAAAAATTAAAACCAATATTTTTTTGGACCTCAAACTTGCAACACAATTAGGTTTCAAATCTCTGGCATATTTCTCATTTATTTTATATATATACGTAGGTATAAGTTTCATTGTTTAATAAAACCAACTCGGCACTTTTCACGTCCTATGCGTCGCACTTGCTTCAGTAGATTCTCGGTCGTGGCCACAAAGACTCTATCGAGGCGTTGTAATATATGAAAAGTCTGAGTTTCGTGTTTGTTTTTCTTTGGAAAGATGGAAGTGTATCAGTACCTACTTCAGTATAATAGATACGCGTAGTTCAGTGAAATTTTGGATTACGGCAGTATCTATCTATGGAATTTGAACGGTTACTGGTTGTTTTTCCCGTGAAAATGACTGTGCCGTTGGAAAAATGATGTTTGGTTATATCTCATCGCTCGGGGATGTTTATTCTACTGTCTGGGGCATTAGATGTAACCTGATTTCTTTTTATACATCACCAAGAATCTTTTGGTGAGTTGTATTTTGTTTTCTTATCTCTAGGGTATTTTTTTATGTATTTGCGTCGCATTTTTAAACCTATATCGTAAAACCGGTGGTGGCACCCTGTGTTTAAAAACTATACTTCGAAAAAACATCTTGTCAGATCCAATTTTGTTATCATTTTCGTAAATGGGGTAAACAAATTAAACGTTAGCAATTATATTTGTATCAAAAATCCTTGCAAAACTGACAACGGGTTCTGCAACCAGTACCTATGATAATTGCATTACTTTTTCCTAGCTAAAAATATTTCCTTACATCTTCACCCCAATAAATTCAGTTTCGGCTATAATATCAAAATAATATATTTATATATATTTTTTTACTTATTTCCGACTCGCTATTTAGTGGTGATTTATAAGGTACAAAGTTTTCAATTATTATTTTCACTGAATATTGGGACCAGGTTTTGTTTTTAAATGATAACTGGTAAACTAAATCGCCAGAAATAAATATATTTTTTGATCAACATGTTTGAGCTCATATATCTATTCTTAATATTTCGCGTGCCGCATGTTTGTATGACATTATGTTAACGTTTAGCCATGAATTTTAAGCAAGTCTGGTGCTTTTATTAAAACGGCTTACAACCCTCTAAGTAGTACGTGCAGTTTAGTGAAAGTTAGATTAATGTCTCTCATATCGAGTCCAGTCCAATTTTCTTGCTAGATCTATCATCAATGAAAACGTATAATTCAAAATGAAAATGTTTGGAGATTGAGCCGATATGATATTTTCTAGTCCAGAGGATACCGCCACCTCGAGCGATCACGCGGGCTATACGAAAATTTAGTCTATACTTTCACATACATCAAACTTTATTTATTCATCTAAGCCCCGTCATGGATTTTTTTACACCTTATTAAGCAGAACGCATTTTTCATAGGACACGCTAACGGTGACATCGACGGCTATATTATGACATCAGCGTATTTTCTAATAATAGTTGATTTTTGGCACCCCGGTTTTTAGAACCTCTAGCAACAATTTTCAGTTTAGCTTTCTACATTATCAAAAAAAAAACATGATTTATACTATATTTAGAAGGGGGTTGTTGTATGTTCGATATTTTATTCATTAAAAATGTTGTATTTCCAGGGTAAAATTGGTTGAACTTCTTAGGGATGTATGTTGAATTTTTCACGCCTGGTTTTAATGCGACAAATTATCATTCGCATTTTAAACGAATTTGATAGCGTAAATAGCTTTGGACTTACAATTGCAGTATTTCTTTTTATTCCTAGAAATCAACAAAATTTCGGGGTTAAACAGTTGACCGACAAGTTTTTTTTACTTTGAACGTACATGTTGATTATGCCTGGTTTGAAATTTTCATCCGTACTGTACCGGGGGATTTTAGATTCTATGCTATGGAAGTATGATTTACAGGGTTTTTTTAGATTCTACATCAACTGGGTCACACGTGTCCCTAAGGACAAAGGTCAAACCTCGAGCAGTAGCCACTTTGCACGTTTTGTTTTTGTCAAGCGATCACGTGGGGTGGGCATTTTTTTAAACATTTTATGAGTGTAGTTTCAATCGTGATCGAGCGATTACAAGAGCTAAAAATCCAAATTTGTGGGATGGACAATGAATAAAATAACAACTTAGATACGCGATTAAATATTTTAATATACAAGATCCCACGAACATTTTATCAGTTTTGTATACTTTTTCATCGGTGACGGGTACCCATAACTTTTTTATTTGCTGAATACTGATACAATTATTTTGCGTAGACTCCTGTCGATAGTATCAAATGTTTATTACCTTTACCTAAAGAAATTAATATCCATGTCCATAATCTAATTGTTTTGCTATATTCCGTAAATTGGCCTTGCATTCATCCGGCGGTATTTATATTTTTAAATATGTGTGCGTCTCAAGTTTGATAATAACATTTTTATTATACATCAGAGCTGCGCTTCATATTGTATTTGCTACTGCGGCATCCCAAGTCTGCCGCTTTAGTAGGTACCGAATTCACAGTAATAAAACTGTAAGTGAGCGAGTTTTGTTTGTGTACGAAGTGTTGAGATATATTACCCATGTAACATAATACCCCATTCAAATTCGAACTATATGGGTCTTAAATATTTTATAATATTCTAATATATACTTATATATAAAAGTGTGTGAAAAAAATCTTATTGGACATTCTATTTTTATCTAAGTAGAGAGAATTGTTTTTAGGTCGTCAACCTGTCCTGACAAGTTCCGGCTAGCGGATGTGAGTCATCCACCTTGCGCCCGGCTGCGATGCATTCGCAGAAATACTACTGTTGGGTGTTTTGGCGTTGGAATGATGGTTATTGTCCGGGTATTTTAGTGTTAATAGTAATTTTTTTAATTTAATCGGAGCCTGCGGTACACATCGTTAAAGGGACCTGCTGAGTCTACAGAGACCGGCGAGGCCTGCGGGAGCCAGCGGAGCCCTGCTACAACAGCGCGTCGAGATTATTACCACACTGCCAAGCATTTCCTAGAATTTTACTTAAATGCCGAGTGTTTGGCTTTGGAATGTGGGCTAAGGTTCGAATCCTGTATGGAACATATACCAGATGAAACCATAGGCACCTAAACACAAATACTTTTAAAACCTGATTTGTTGAACCTATCGAAAATTAGTAATCAACAATTGTTTGTATATTTTTAGGTCACTCTCATTAATACCTTGTGGTTTGTTCTTCAAAAGCAGTTGAGACAGACCTGGTGTAAGGGTAAGTTTGATCTCCAATACATAATACGTTATCTTCAACAGTTACTGGTATTTGTCCCATGACTAATCCGTCATTGGTGTGTTGGATACCATAACTCCTAGGTTCAATCTCAAGTGACAAAAACATGTCTTTAACTGAGAGTGATTGTATTATCAAAGGCTTATATATCTTTCGATCACAGAGCATCGATCACGGATAATTTCCTTTTATGCTCTCCCCGAGGCAAATTTTTTCACAGGGATATCCAAGACCATTTATGGTATTCCGTGGTTTTCGATAGTATTCCATGGTCTTTGATGGTATTCGATGGTATTCCATGGTACTCGATGGTATTCAATGGTATGTCGCTTTTTCAAGTCGTCTAGTCGTTTTTCAGAATCGTCTAGTCGTTTTCCAGAATCGTTTAGTCGTTTTCAGAGTCGTTTAGTCGTTTTTTCCGAATCGTCTAGTCGTTTTTCGAATCGTCTAGTCGTTTTTACGAGTCGTCTAGTCGTTTTTTAGAGTCGTTTAGACGTTTTTAGAGTCGTTTTTATAGTCGCTTAGACGCTATAAGCTTTTTCTTGG
This sequence comes from Pseudeuparius sepicola, assembly GCA_963920635.1. Classification (NCBI taxonomy): domain Eukaryota; kingdom Metazoa; phylum Arthropoda; class Insecta; order Coleoptera; family Anthribidae; genus Pseudeuparius; species Pseudeuparius sepicola. Next base: position 51,374,430 of record OY987301.1, read on the forward strand.
TAGGATAATGGACAGTCAAAAATGAACATTGTTGTAATTTTTAATTTTCACTATTGAAGAACATGTTGCATGCCCTCATTTTATTCCATATATAGACCGTTTAAGGGTTTTAAACCCTTAATTCCACCTTTTTCCACACGCTACACTTATACCTTTGGGTTCTCGAAGTCGGAATAGTATAAAAATCATACGGTGAACATGGCATAAGTGAGAATTAGTACATTTTTTTTGTTTCTGGGTGACATTTTAAACAGGAAACGCGTTGCACAAAATGGGGTTTTCCAGCTAGTCTTTCAACTTGATAATCGTGTGACGTCAGAGTATTTTTAAAAACTGGTGAACTTTGCACCTATTATATTTTAGTCAAGTAATTTAAAACAGGGCCTGGCTTTCTCGGAATTAAAGAAATTTACTTACCTAAATGGTTATAAACTCAACTAAAAATGGTTAATTTATGCCCCAAATTTAATGTCCACTTTCCTTTTGAGCAGTCCTATTCTCTAAATATATGAAGATATATTTTTGATACATCCTTAGGTAATGTAGTCAAGAAAATGTATACACTCATATGTATCTCATATCTATTCTTTATTTCACTTTTCCTACAAATTTTTTATCGCCAGTACCGATGAGATCAGCGTGCTCGTTTCATAGGCGCTTATTCCGACAAAGAGAAAGTACTTTTTTCCGAGGAATTACATCACGTACATATTGCAAGCTGGTATTTTTTCTATAGGTGTTAGGTTTTTATTAGTTGCGAGTCTCGACATGTCTCGGCGTCGCGGACGCAAAAATACGCAGGCAGAGGTGGTAGCAAAAATCCATGCATGGCCGCGGCTAAAGGTCGACAGGGGGACGTCATGGCTTAATTATGATTTAGGGTTTTTATTAGTTGCGAGTCGTGACATGTCGCGGCGTCGCGGCTGGGTCAACGGTCGGAGGGATAATGGCGAAAGCGGGACTCGGGCACCTTCGGCAGGGTTGGGAGCAGGGGCGAAGGTCGCTGGACTCGGACATCTTCGGCAGGGTTCAGAGTCGGTGCGATTGGCTGGGGGGCGTGGTTTGGGAGTGGAGGGGGTAAGTTTGGTCAAAAAAGTGCAGGATTTTGCTCCCATAAGAAATACATGGGGAAATTGTGCTCGTGCTCTTATAGCTATACTACTTGTATTAAATTTTTTAAAATAAACTCGTTTTAAAATTTAGCTATATTTTATATAATTTTACTTTGTTGCCTTAAAAATTGACTTTATTTTTTTTTAAATTTCTATGTTTTATTTATTTTTTCAATAATTACAAACTCTATCATCGGTATTTATTTTTTACTTATGGCGACTGCCATTATTCTAGTATTCTCTTGCAATCCTTGGAAATTTTCGTTGTTATCGATCATTATTATTTCCTTTGTAAGAAGAAATAAACTTTGAGTTATTTACCTGCACTAAGGAAGTCCTTACAGTTGATGCATTATCTTTGTGTTAAAAAATACAAATGCTTACCCTACTGAGAATTTTCTTAGCTTGATTATCAGGTTATTTTTAAATTAGTCGTATGTTCTAAATCATGCTACCTAGTACAACATTAATTTACGGATACATAACTCAATATTCCATTAGAAAAATCCGCTTCCCGCCTTAAAATTCAATTAATCCGCTCCGCGTGACGTCATGCGCAGAGCGGGACGAAATTGTGACACCGATCTATCATACCTTCTTTTCATTGTATCATGCTATATTACTACATCCCCTATGCGTCTCCCAAAAATATCTTTGATATTGAGATTGATTTACACAAAAAATACGACTTTTTTCTTGAATTTTTGCGACGCTACTGTCGTTACCCCCGGCACCCCTACATGATTTTATTTTCTATACCTTCTCCTACATCCCCTATACGTGCTACGTGTCCTCCAAAAATATATTTGAGACTGACACTGATTTACACAAGAAAATCAGTACTTATACCACAGATAACGCTTATACTCTATACTCATACATCTCTTACGCGTCCCTCAAAAATATCTGATTGAGATTGATCTACACAAAAAGAATTGGATTTTTCCTTTTGGATTTTTTGCGACAAAATAAAAATCGAAAACTGTTCAAGAATTTTTTCGCAAAATTTTGAAATGTCCAGATTTAAAAAAAAACATAATAAAAAATCAGTACTTATACTCTATACTCATACATCTCATACGCGTCCCTCAAAAATATCTGATTGAGATTGATCTACACAAAAAGAAGCAGATTTTTCCTTTTGGATTTTTTGCGACAAAATAAAAATCGAAACTGTTCAAGACATTTTTCGCAAAATTTTTGAAATGTCCAGATTAAAAAAAAACATAATTGTCAAAGTAATACTCACTTCCAGTCAAACCGGAAGATGGAAATAAGAACTGACCATTTTTTGCTACTCCCTATATAGTCATTACCAAAGATATTTTGTCATTACTAACATTCCGTGATGAAAGTCTTGTTTTTTTTTAAATAATTTTTTGACAATCCCCATATAAAAAAAACCTAAATATATATGAAGCGTAGAAAATAGTCCATATCTTACAGTGGAGTATGGGAATGATGAGAAGGGCAAAACTTTCAGTCGGAACTCCACAATCACAGTATATTAGGTTAAACTGTACATGTTTCAACCCATCTAGGGGTCATCTTCAGCAGTAAAATATCATCTATTGTGTAAGCCAACAAAGCTTCCTAGACGTGATGTGTAAGTCTGTATGTGGAAAATTATCAATCAAATTAAAATTAATTATACCTATCCAAAGAGTTAAATTTTAAAAATTGTTAAAAGAATCTTGGCAAAAACTATGGCTTACACAATAGATGATATTTTACTGCTGAAGATGACCCCTAGATGGGTTGAAACATGTACAGTTTAACCTAATATACTGTGATTGTGGAGTTCCGAATGAAAGTTTTGCCCTTCTCATCACTAAATATATATAATATATAAGAATAATATAAATGCCATGAATGTGCCAAAGAAGCGAATTTTAAGCCTCGCTCGCGTGCAGAAGAAGAGTGTGCAATTCAATTTTCCGTTTGCATAAAAAAGCGATGATATTTACCAACAAAAATGCAGATTGTATTGTTTACTATTATGACATTAGATCATAGTATACAATAAAAATAAAAAATAAAATCTGAATTTTCGTTGTTAATTAAAAAAAAATAAAAAGAATAGTCTGGGATTTGAACCTACGATGAAATAAATGAATTTTTCTTAGGTACGCGCTTTTACCCACTCGGCTATACCCACTTCTGTAGTATTCCCATGAGTTTGCTCATATCTAAAATAACCTGAAATTGTTTGCAATTTTCGCATCTGTAGTATTCCCATGAGTTTGCTCATATCTAAAATAACCTGAAATTGTTTGCACTTTTCGCATTTACATTTGACAATGCTCTGCACCACAGAGGCTGCATCGTCAAGTGCAAAAGCCTACTTAAGTTTCTCATGGGCTGATTCTAAAGCTTTTCTGGCCTAGCTTTCCCGAATAAAAGAAGGAAATAGAAGACGTCTTGAGCATTGTTTACAATCAAGTCAGGTTAGGTACAGTAAAAGCAATCGCGCAATTACCTGTTCACCGCGTGAATACTACCTACTCACTAATTAAAAGCCCATACTTCCAGAAAATTAAAGAAATTCTCGGAAAAGCAAACAAAACAAAACTAACCACTTTTCTTTTGCGGATACCTCGATCGATTTCTATAACTAAAATCGTGGTGTAAATAAAACCACTTGATCAGCGAGCCTAGCAACAGGGGCGTACTCGATCGCAAAAGTATATGTACGCGGTTCTATCTTGTTTTTTTCAGCTATTTAGACACTGCCACAAATAATTTTATCGATGTTTTGAACCATTTTAATTAAGCCATTATTTTCTTGTAAAAAATGTAAACAATTGTAAAACTAAAATTAAATACAGTTCGTGCCTCAGTGCGGCACTGGCGAATATCTCAGCCCACGTGCTCTTGTTTACGACAGAGTTGCTCGATTTTAGTATAAATAAATAAATAAAATAATAAATAATAAATTTATTTCCATATTTACAAACAGAAGAAAAAAAAATGGGGACTTTACTTTTACTTGTTCGGCGCGGCGCGCCAAATTCGACTCCCTCCCCGGCGCGTACCAAATCGGAAAATGGCTCAAACGGCGGAACGGCTTTTCCGCTTCTGGCGCTCTTCAATAGCGATGTGGCATTTATTTTTTTGCGGCCCCAGGCGAAATTTGGACTTAAAATATCAAAAACTGCGCCCGCTAGCCGTGACCAAAGGAAAGCGTTACATACATACTACATTTTTTGAGAAGCGAGGGCGACTATAAACACCTAGGAGGTCCGGCAGGACCGGACTAGGCGTTTATAACAAGACGTTTTCACTTTCAATCAAAGAGCAAGGCTTGGCAGAAGACCGAAGCATAGGTAGCAGGTGAGTGTTTTTGAGAATTATCTTTGTAACTTTTTGTTGGAGATAGGCGAAATGAAATGACCCACTTAGACGTGGTAAGGTGAGTTTCACTTACCTGCCAAAACTTAGAACAGACAAGTATATGTCAAAATTTCAAATAGTTTGCATATTACAAATGCGTGCAAAATTGGGTAAAAAAACTTTCAACTTTTTACAGCGTTACTGTATAGTTACAAAGCTGGACTATGTAAAATAATTAAACTGTTGCGTAAAGTATCCTGAATTTTGGTCAGATGGTAGTATTATAAAGAATATATTACAAATTACAAAATTTCATTTTTTCAAAAAAAGTTTTTATATAGCGTCCAAATTTCCTATACAGGGTGATTTATTCATAAATACATTAATTTTAACCACGTCATCAGGGAGGTACATATATACCGAAAACGCAAAAAAAAAATTTTTGCTGCATGTTTAAATAATGGGGCAATTTATCCCAAATCCCGCGTAACGAGGCGCACCTGAACGCATGTGGCTACGACGTTATGCTGCAGCACATGGCACCGGCCGCGACGTTGCCATTATTTATTGATAATTTAATTACGAAAAAATATTCAGTTTATGAATTATTTACCTAGTTGATATGCCAATAACAGGGTGCTAGCACACCTTGGACTTGGCGTGTTCAGCATCTAACTCGAGAGACCCTTATCACTACACTTTTCACAGCACCCGCTATAACAATACAAAAGGCGTTCACAATCACACGCACAAAACGCACTCAGTGTCTACAGAGGGTGGAAAATACTGAAACCTCAAAAGACTGAAACTGTCTCCGAAATGCGCTAGATTTTGAGATTTAAGACAAAAGTTTTATTAAAAAGAACGCAGGCGTCCCATCCGCATTCCACAACTATTATTTATTACGTCAAACTTGTCATTGTCAAGGATCTGCTGCCGGTTTCTATTGTATGTGGCGCCATCTCGTTGGTATTAACGTCGCCGAATCTGTGGTTGAGCTCTCAGTCACCCTCTGTGTGTTCAAAACCGAAAGTCTACAGCGCACTTTATGACACGGTAACTAGCGAACCTTTCTAATAGATGGCAGCACGTACTACAGAAACCAGAGTTGCCTACATTCTGTAGGTATATTCGGTACTCTTTGTGCAACATTTTTGCTTTTTTACCAAAACGGTTCTCTAGACAAATGCGGAAATGATAGACATAATAATGATCCTTCATGGAGAATGCCTGCAGAATGTCAGTCAAGCTATCGCGGAACTATTTAGAAGCGCGCCACCTATCGGCAGGTAGCGAAACTAAGTACGAAACCACAACGACGTTTCATTACGGGAATGCTTTCTACGAACGAAGTAGTGTCAATGAATGCGACATGGGACATAACCTTTAAAAATATCCAAACCAAAATACGGAGAATGTGCACTGTGAAATACGGGAAACAATAACATCACATGTGCGATTAGTGAGGCGGAGTGCGAGAAACGAAAGGAAATTCACAGTGCACTCTGCAGAAACTTGGCAAGGATCAATGCCGCAAACACCAACGCGCCGCGTGCCGGAAATTCTCGGCCACGGGCAATCGCCAAGCTCCTTTTGCGGAGTTCGGGCTACACACATCCTCCTACTCCTACTAACGACTGCACGACAAGGGTTGTGACAAACAGAAGTCAAGAAAGCTAAGGACTTTTAGCAACCCATCATCCCTAACTCGCCCAGAAATAATACTAAGACTCGGTAGGTTACACATCAGGCTATACCCGGTAACATACCTAACGGCAGGAAAAGAAACTAGAAAAAGCTGTAAAGATCGAAAGGTGGAAATTAGAAAGATTCAAGTACTTACGACTGAACCAATGTCACAGAGGAGGACCACCCCCACGGAAACGATTCTATTGCAAATATGGATCCCTAGTAACAATGAAAAGCAAACATAACGAGAAATAAAGGAATGAGAAGTGTATCGTTGGTGATGGTAACCAACTTAAGCGGAAAGTAAGGTAATTTTAAGCAACTGTATCCCAGAGATGTTGGCTAATTTTGACGTTCTTATTTCAGAGGAAGCAGAACAATCACAGAACACAACTACTTACTCTAGGAGCGTCTTGGTGTAGTAAAAAGGATTATCAGTGAACTAGTGAGCGGAAATATTAGTGCCCCAAGCGAAAGTGAGTGAAGTTCGTTTTATCGAGAAAAAATCGTCTTCAGTGGTGTCGAGGTCCACGAAATCATGTAAGCCCCCTAGTTGAATAGGTACCTACTTAATAAAGCATCCAAAAATCAAAAGGTCACGTAAGCAGTCGTTTCATTTATTTTTCTCGTTGGCATTTATCCCTTAAGGCTCGCCTTAAGGTGTCTCAGGGCAAAACTAACCGTTACAAGAGGTAAGCGTTAACATTTGTCCATAATTTCCGCAAGCATTTGGCGGAACATTCGCCTACAATACAAATAATTATGTACTGAAAACATTCCTTTAAATTTACGAAAGTTGCGTACATCTGGCAACAATGTTGACGCGCGCAACGGCAAGCGTCGTCCGATGCCTCATGCGCCCTGAAAGAAATCCAGTGGCAGCCGTAAATAGAGGGCCAAATAGGTAAAAATGCGGCTTAGAAAAAAAATAATTCCGGCTTTAAAAAAAAGTTGGAATTTTTTTAATTGCGATTTCGCATTCATAGCATTTTTCCCTACCCACTGTTAAAATTAATGTAGTTATGAATAAATCACCCTGTATATTTCTTAGTAAAACTTTTGAAATTTAACAACAACAATTAGTCACAAAGCGAGAGGCTCGTAAGCCCGTTCGAGTGGATTATTTGTTTATATCTTTCAAAGCAATGGTTAACGCCAAATTTAAGATCCAAAATAAATCATCAATAAAAATTATTTCCATACGATGCAAACTTCTGGAAAGACAATTTTTCTCTATCTTAATATAAGATAAAAATGAAATCAAATTAAAATAATTTGTCATCCTAATAAAAACCGACAATCGACACCATGTCTTGCCTTGCAGTCTTGGGAAAAAGTGAAAATATTCAAGAGGTGGTAGAAAACGTATTTGAAAGAAACTTAGAAATGTCAAATGTCAGAAAGTTAGGAAAATAAGAAACAAAGAAAAACGAGAAATATATTACATTGCGTTCATACAATTGAAAATCTTTCCTCGTTGAACAAACCCTCTATGTCTCTAATTATTTAATAGTCTCCGAGGTTTCCATATTAGATATTGAAGAAACTAACTCACATAGAACATTTCTTTCTTCTGATTCACCAACATATAAAATAATATCATTTCGGGGCCTCATCCAGCAAATGCTTCATACAATTTCTCCGAAATATTTTTATATCAGAGCTGAATTCCCAATAAGCGCCTGAAATTATCGGTGCGAACGTGCCGCTTCTCCCAACCTTACGTGACCGCACTGTAAATATTGGATGAAATTATTTTCCAGGGCCGAATCGGCATGTAAATCGTCGGAGCCCGTAAATTCAACCCCCTTGCCAAACGCGTCACCAATTAAAGAGACATTAAAACGTTTTATCGAGGAGGCGCTGGGAATCAGTAGATTATAACGGTTGCTGGGGTCGCTAAAGATTGACCCGGTAGGAGGAACCATTTTCTGGATATTTAATTTTTTTTAAATTCGAAGCTATGGATTTCCCATAACGTTAAAATACTTATGGTATATTCATAATCAACCACAAGGCAACTAATTGAAACTTACCATAAAACGTCAGATTGCTTCTCTGTTGAAATACTAATGAAGGTGATATTTTGACTTACCTATAAGAGAAAATATTATTAGAGTACAGAAATACGTAGATACTTTTAATGTAATCATTTTAACAGGGTATTTATATTTGCAAACAGTTTTACATTCAAACGAGAAGTAAATGCGCTACAGAGTGTTGAATATGCAAATTCAAGAACACTTCTAAATCGTTCAGCAGTTGTCAATAAAAATTTGTTACGATATTTAGGCTAGTCCAAGAAAAATAATATGTTATGTTACATAAAACATTATAATAATATATTACTTAAGGCCACTTTGATTGGCCAAAGAAGTTATAAGGTGGCACATCGCTTTCAGGCTAAGCTTTGAAGGAAAATTTTCGGTTAAAAATCAGTAAATGTGCAACAATGGACAATACAGTGTGAAGTTTTTGCTTCTTTCGCGTTAATAAAATACTAATTTGTTATAAGCGGTGTTGCAAATTTTTAAATTAGAACGAGAGTAAACTAATTTGAATTTTCTGTTTTTGCTATTGCATAATGAACTGCTTTTTAGTATTATAATTATTTAATTACAATATTAATGAAAAACTTTAAAATGCACAAATAAAATTACAACAATTAAAAAACGCCCCTTCCCCTGAACTAGGCATAGTTCCAATGGTTTGCGAATATAATTAGTCCAAGATAATTAGATCCGTCTTATAAGGGGCGCAAAAAAATAAATGCTGCCAAGTTGAATTTTTCAGGGTTGGTCGAGGACTGCCTCCTGAGTATCCAACCAAAAAATCACACTCCAACCCCTTCAGGGTTTTGTGCAATAGGGGTGGTTTCTTATTTATTTATTTTTTGAATTTTTTTTCCAGCCTGTGCATAATAATAAGCTCTACAACTTTGCCTTATAAAACTTTTTTATAACTTTCATATCTCACCAGTTACAGCGCATTTCATGTTAAAAAAAATGATCCAGGATATTTATCCACTGTGCAAAAAAAATGCTGGCAAGCTGATTTTTTCAGGGTTGGTCGGGGACTGCCTCCTGAGTATCCAACCAAAAAATCACACTCGAACCCCTTCAGGGTTTTGTGCAATAGGGGTGGTTTCTTATATATTTTTTTTTAATTTTTTTTCCAGCCTGTGCATAATAATAAGCTCTACAACTTTGCCTTATAAAACTTTTTTATAACTTTCATATCTCACCAGTTACAGGGCATTTCATTTTTTAAAAAATGCAATATTTAATACGAATGCTTCGTTCGTTCAATGTTTGAAAACTGGTGAGATATGAAAGTTATAAAAAAAGTTTTATAAGGCAAAGTTGTAGAGATTATTATTAGGCACAGGCTGGAAAAAAAAATTCAAAAATTAAATAAATAAGAAACCACCTTTATTGCACAAAACCCTGAAGGGGTTGGAGTGTGATTTTTCGGTTGGATACTCAGGAGGCAGTCCCCGACCAACCCTGAGAAAATCAGCTTGCCAGCATTTATTTTTTTGCACAATGGATAAATATCCTGGATTAAATTGTAACTTTTGATTTCACCTCATGGAATTAATAAACGGCTTTCAAAATCCTTGCATATAACAACTTTATACCTTTTACCTTTTAACATTTTAGCGAAAACACAAAATTAAAACAAATTAATATTTTCTCAACGCGAATCTTCATTTCGAAGGAAGCAAGAACTTTTATAGAGAGTGACTGCGAAAAGTTAAATATCTTGGCCATTACACCTCTTGTAAACTCTAGCGGGTGACACACTGTATAATATAGGGTAATTCTTAACCTATACACACAACCTTGGGAAATTATAGCTTAGGTATGGCAAGTAGTGACCATTAATAATAAAAAATGTATCCGCTTGACTTTTATTTTTGGGGTGACATAAAGTCCATGGTTCACGTAACTGAAGTTACACGGAGTTGCGACATCGGAGTATCGTAGACATATGCAGCCGCTGATATGCAATCCTACAATAGCCTGGTTTAGGCTGTGTGTGTGGGAGCTCATGAATTTGGCGAGCTCAACTGTGTATTGGAAATATTGTAAACAACTATAACTATACTATATAGGTATGTCAGTTTCTGACGTTTAGAATGTCCCATATTTTTAACATCCAGCTTTGTTACCATATATGTTATATCAGAAAATACGCCAACTAATCACAGAAACTACGTCTTAAACAAATATGTTATCGCGCTTCTTAAATTTCTGCAAACTTCGACTTCTTCTATTACACAGACTCCACATCCGTTCTAAGAACTTCTAGAAAATCACGCGTCTCTGGCGTTTCCCTCACCAAGCACCAAAAGACTATAAAAGCCTCTGATGCCATTCGGCGGTATTCAATTCAATTCAATTCAGTTCTATCTTAGTTCAGTCTAGTTCGGAATAATACCGTACTTATGTTCAGATCTCTGTTTTTCCAACAATTTCTAAATTCAGTCCGATTGTAAAAAGTCATAAGTTTTTGTAATAATTATTAAATAAAAAGAAAGTGAAAAAATAATTTTTTTAAAAGTTATTTACCGCTCGGTCCGACTAACAAATTTGGTGGCAGTTTGGGGATTGTGCAAAAACGGCTCAAAAATTACCCTGCAAATCCTTACCTACGTCTCAAAGAAAAGAAGATAAAGAGCCAGTTCCAGAGAAGAAAAGAAGAATAAAAAAATTCCAGTTCCAGTACAAGTCCAGTGCCAAGTAAAGAAGAAGAATAAAGACAATCCCAGTTCCAGCTCCAGAGATAAACTCCAGTCGCAGAAGAAAATTCAACTTCAACGGCGCATATCCCTTGGGAACCGGCGAAGTTGCGGAGGCACTAGTAGCAGTGCATCGAGCGTGAGCCAACGTACTACTCCACTTTCGGCAGAGGGCGACATCGACTTCCAAGCTACTTCCAAATGCAGAAGTTTTCACTAATGTGAGTTATTTTATTTGACATTGTGTTTTGTTTCAATTTTTGGCAATTTTTGATAGTTTAATAATTTTTTGATAATTTTGTATGGTCTTAGTAATTTTTTTTTCTGATTGCCTTATACTTTCTCTCATAAATAACAGGCAATAATTTTAAAGATGTCAAGACAAGGTGATAATAATATTGACCCTAACGAAACTATTGTCGAAACCACTGAATAAATTTCCTACGATTTAAAAGATATACTTATGCTAATCCCAGAATATGACGGCGATTCAGTTGCACTTAATACTTTCCTCAATGCTTGCAATACGGCATACGATATCTGTACAGAAGATCAAGTTACCTTCCTCGTTATAAAAATAAAAAAACAACTTCGCGGACGTGCAGCCCAGGTGATTAACAGTCGGGATATTAAGAGGCTACGATACTTATGAAATCCGCCCGAAATGCCCGACTCAATTCAGGACAAACGTCGCTCGATTAGATATGCCTATCCTTTTCCTTCCTCTGGTCCCCATGACTCCCCACTCCAGCCTGCCCCTTCATAGTGCTACGATTGAGGGGCAGGCCGGCCGTGGGTACTACACTGAGAAAACTCTGTCACTTTGTAAAAAAACCCTGTTTAATTCAATATGAGATATTATTCCTCAAACTCAAGCAGAAGCTTTTTTGTAACTAACAATAATCAATTCAATTACAATTGATATTGAATTCTAATGAATAATTTAAATCTAATATTTTATTTCAATAAATAGCGTGTTCTGGAATTGATTCTATAATACTTCTTTTCTAAGCACATTCTTTTGTCAGAACAACATAACGTTTCATGGTGTTGAATTGAATAGGGATACATTTAACTGTTCATTATACTGAAATTACAACTATTGTCACTGAATTTTTGCTGGATTTGTAATACTTAATTGTGGGTACTAATATCAATTATAGCCATTCACTTGCAGTGTTCATTATGACTACGAACGATATAGAGTGTAGGGTTGATTCAAAACCTTTAATTTGCGATCACTGTGTGCACTCCTAAGTTAACCCCCAGTTAACCCTGAAAAAATCAGCTTGTTTTAAAAAATTTTTTTTTACCCTTATAAAGCACTTTAGATAGTGGTGATCTTTTACCTATATCTCGTGAAGTATTGAAGTTAAAAAAAAAACTTCATGAGAGAAAGTTGTAGAGAACGTAATAATGTACCTATACATAAGAAGAAAAAAAATTGTACACATGAGAAGAAAAAAAATTGCAAAAAAATGTTTGCAAAACCACTCCTATTGCGGGGTTCGTAACACGACTTCGACGGTGATTTTTTGGGGTTATACTCAGGACGCTACCCACAACCAACCCTGAAAATATCTACCTGTTAAGAATAATTTTTTTTTCTACCTCTAGAAAAAAATGACAATTTGCTTGGACTATGATTACTTACATTGATGAATATAAAAGTTGCAATTAAGTTATTTTGTTCATCCAATGAATTATAATGTTTTTTCAGTTGCTTCTGGGGTACTCTTATATAGTTTGGAGTAGTCTGAGGGTGAGAATTATTATTATTCAAATAAAATAAATTTAATTGTTTAAATAAAACATAAGATATTTTAAAACCGAGGTTATGCTTTCATTGTAGTATGCCAATTTTAGTATCGAAGTGACAATACGTCTTCTTAACGGAAATTCAAACTATTTTAAACTTATTGGTTCATCTGCAATTATAATAATAATAATAATAATAATAATAATTTATTTCCAAAAGAATTTGTACAAGAATACATAGTAACAAACTGCCAAATTTAATATTATTGGAAATAAAGGCCAACCACTAGACCCTAATTTAATAGGGTATATCGTGGACCCCTTCATTTAATAATAAAGAAGAACAAGTAAAGTTTATGCAATTCAAATTCAAAAAATCACCAATATAATATAAATGTAATATAATATAAACTAAAACATAATATAAACTAAAACAAACTAAAACAAAAGAACCAAAACATATCTAATCCTCTGGAGTTTCAAGGTAAGAATCTCTATTTTGCAGGTACATATTTTTATTTTACAGTTTTTTATATTTTACAGTTTTTTATATTTTACAGGTACAATAATATTCAATAAGTGTGTGCGAGAGAAACACGAGGTAGACAGAATTGACGAAGAGGCAGGCTGCAGGCAAGCAGCCCCAAATAGTTCTAATCTAAGAAAATCCGTATAATATCTTTCGGCACCCCTATAATCCACTTTTTAATAAGTTTTTTAAATATATGCATTTTTTTTGTATTTTTAATTTCTTGAGGTAGAATACTGAAGAGACGAGGTGCTATGTAATCGAAGGATCTTTGTCCTAATTTTTTTGTAGCTTTTTGTGTTACAAGACCAGCGTGTTTGCGGTATCTTGTGTCATGAATGTGATCAATATTAACTAAATTGTTTATATTTTTTCGTTGTAGGTTTAATATCTTATAGCAGTATAGCTGCCGCAAGTCAAACAAATGTATCTCCGCTAGAAGCAAATCCGTGGGGTAAGTTTTCTTTTTATTGAGAATGATCTTAAAAAAATATTTTTGTATTTTTTCTAATTTTTTTAGATTTGTTTTATATATTCCTCCCCATCCCGAGATACCATACTGTAGTATAGACTCAACTAGAGAATATTAGACAGCCTTTAATTGAGAGCTATTTAAGAATTTTTTGAGGCACTTAAACTTGTATACAATTTTCCTTAATTTTTTTACTATTTCTGTAATGTGCTCTTTCCAAGCCAAATGCCTGTCTATTATTACTCCGAGATATTTAATGTGATTTGTCTCCGATATGATGACATTATCTTTTATTTTCAAGTCGTGATAATGCGGGATGTTCTTTTTGTTGCAACTGAAGGAAACATAGTACGTTTTTTCAAAATTGACGGTTAAACTCATGTTGTCAAACCAATTTATAATTTTTTTCAGATCATTTTGCGCTAAAAGCTTTACCTCTTTCCAGGTTTTTGCAGAGAACTGAATCACTGTGTCGTCAGCAAACGAAGATATGTTTCCGGATGAAGGTAAAATCAGTAGGCCATCTATATACAGAGAAAAGAGGATGGGTCCTAATACAGTGCCTTGAGGGACTCCATACTCTATAATGGCGGGTCGGCTCAACTGATCTCCTATTTGTACAGTCTGTGTTCGTCCGCACAGGTAAGTTTTAATTAAATTTAGCGCCACACCTCTGAAGCCCAGGTCCTCCAACACATCAGTCAAAATCGTATGGCTAACTGTGTCGAAGGCCCTAGCTAGATCCAAAAATATACACACAACAGCTTTATTATCGTCAATATCTTTATAAATGTTATTAGTAAGGTACACTATTGCGTCTTCTGTTGACATCTGACTTCTGAATCCGAACTGTTTATTTGATAATAAATTATATCTATCAACGTATGAGGTAATTCTCTGTTTGATAATCTTTTCTAGAATTTTAGCAAAATTTGAGATAAGTGATATTGGTCGATAATTTGAAATCAATTTTGGGTCCCCTTTTTTAAAGACTGGCTTCACTATTGTACTTTTGAAAATGTCAGGAAATATGCCAGTTTTTAAGGTAATATTCACAATATGACAGAAAGGTTCTTTTACAATGTTTGCTATTCTTTTTATCAACTCTGCAGATATATTATCTTCGCCAGGAGATTTGTTATTTTTAAGATCATTGATATATCTTTGAATTTCTTCTGGATCAGTTGGATAAAAAAATATATTACTGTTTTTAATGTCTCTCTGTAGCACGGATGTCTTTGGTTTCGGAATATTCTGTGCCATTTTTTTACCTAATGTAGTATAATATTCATTAAAGTGACTTGCTATTTTTTTATGGTCTGTTTCTATTTTATTTTCTACACTAATTTCATTGATTTCGGTGGGCAGTTTATTTTTATTTAATATTTTATTAATAGTTTTCCATAAAGACTTACTATCAGTTTTATTCACATCCATGCTATTTAGAAAATATATCTTTTTCGATTTAAGTATAAGTTTTTCGAGCATCTTTTTATATTTACAATAGTTTTTTTTAGCTTGTTCGTTTTGCGGGTTTTCTAGATATTTTTTAAATAATTTTTGTTTTTTTTCTGACGATTTAAGTATCCCATTTGTGATCCAAGGATTTCTCTTGTGATAAAATTTCTTGCATTTTACTCTTTCTTGAGAACTCTCGATTGCTGATTTTAGTTTGTCAATAAACAGATGTGCCGCCAGATTTGAGTTCTCTGTTTTAAATAAATCGGACCAGTTTTCCCGCTCCAAAATATTATCTAATCTTTTATCATTTCTTTTAACAAAGTACTTATTTCCAGGTTTTGATGGCGATGAAGGATTGCTCAATTTAAGGACTGCAACTGTCGAAAAATGGTCTGATATGTCTGTCTGGATAATGAATGATTTGTGCTCGTTTTGCCTAGTACTTTTTACAAATATGTGATCAATAATTGTTTTTGACCCTCGATGAATTCTTGTGTATGTATTTATTAGTGATTTGTAGCCAAACTCACTCATTAAATTTAAATATTCATTAACATAATTTGTGCTTGATTTGAGATTAATGTTTATGTCTCCCATAAAGAAAGATATGTTATTTGGATGTGACGTTTTATTAGACTCAAAATATTGCTTTAAATTAGTATTAAATTCAGTAGGGTTTGTAGCATGTGGCCTGTAAAGAGCATCAACAGTTATATGGCACCTATCGATTTGCAGATTTATGTTAACTATTTTAATTTCTCCTATTTCTTTTACTGCAAAATCACAAACGTTTTTGTATATGCTCTTCACATATACTACTACTCCGTCATTCTGGTTGTAACTACCATCATTATATAGCATATTGTAACCTGGTATGCAAAAAATATTAGTGTCATAAATTTTCCACGTCTCGGTTAAGACAATAACATCAAAACAGTATTTACAATCTGACAAAAAAACAGATAGCTTATCAAAATTTTTTGAAATGCTTCTGATATTACAATGGAAAACCTTAAAGCTGTCTATCCTACAACCAACCTCTCTATAAAATCTACCCCCCGCCTCATAGACCTCTGTCACCACGTCCCTGGCTTGAAAATCTCGCACATATGTATTCATTTTTTATTACCCTGTTTTTTTGATATAGGTGGATCGATACTTGAACGGAAAAAAGACAATACAAAAAAAAAACAATTCCTCAGAAGCAAATTTATAATATAAGGTATAGTTAATAAGTATTTTCTTATAGAACTTACTTTGCCTTAATAGTCTTCGAATTTTGACGGGTAATTTTAGGACTTACTTTAACATTACGCTTTCTCTTTTTGTGTAGTTGTTTCGTATTTTCAAGAATGTCTTTAGTGTGTTTATTTACGCTTAGAATTCTTTCTTCTTTTGGAACCTCCACCTCTTCCCCTTCTTCTGAATCTGCGTAGCTGTCACTGTCACCCTCCTCCTGGTCTTCTAACTCTTCTGCTGTGAATAATTGACCATCTATTTCTAACTTTAGTCCTCTCAACTTTGCAGTTCTGTTACCCTGTCTTGCTATTTTCATGTGTTTAAGTAATACCTTCCGTTTCTCCCTGTCGTCCTTACATAAATCATTCACAACACTGATCTTTTTCCCTTTCA